>CM060835.1:41300000-44195000 GCA_030762175.1 Metallyticus violacea | reverse complement strand
CTTCTGTAAAAATCAGGAGGTTTTTAATCAATGCAGATTTATTTTTTTTTTTTAAAAAAAACTATATATCACAATAAAATTATATCACGTAATTCAGAAAAGTCGGAAATTCATTATGATTCATTTTATGAAAAAAGTCAATAAATTTAAATGTCTGCCTTCAACTTTTTACGAATGCAATAGTTGTATAAGTGATTTCCATACGATATTTTTGTATACCAGAATTATAAATTGATATTTATAAAACAAAAATAATATTACTATCCATTTTCTAGTAAATTATTCTAAATCAAAGTCATTTTATTATACCTATTACATCGTTATACCGATAGAAATTATTTAGTTCGTTTTATTGCTATTCTTGCTAACGAAGATGGATTTACAAAATAAATGTTAGCCCAGGCTGAAAAGGCTGCATTATCATTAACACCAAGAAAATCTAATGATATTTAGAAAGAATATGACAAATTCATTAATTGCATGAGCAGAAAAAAAAATTAACAGATATTTCAGAAACTTTAGTGTTGGTATATATTTCAGAATGCGTTAGTATTATCAATTTACCTAACTCATTTGCTACCTTATGTATTTTACAATGAAGATGAATAATTGATTCTGTTTTCAGCAGTACATAAATTCCTTAATATTATCATAACATAATATCAATTAATGACAACATTGTAGCAATGAACACAATTTAATGATGCGAGTGTTACTAAGGTCATTTTTATGCAACTAATGCCATAAAGTAACATTCTATTAAAGATTTTTACCAACAACACAAACTATTTATAATTCTGGTATTGAAAAAACATTGTTTTACAAAAACTTATATTCTTTTTCCTTTGTTCGAGTTGTGGCGACTTCTTTCTGTATTTCTTCTAATGAAACATTAAAATTTTAAGTTTCAATATAAATTCCCTATAATTAATATTAATATTATTACTATTTCAGAACTAAAATCACTTGAATTATAACATCAATAAACGCATACCTACAAAAGCCAGCTTCCTCTTACAGTCTTAATAATAGGCATTTGTTTAGCTGCAATCCCTTAACCATCATAAAATGCCGAGGTGACTAATATCCTCCTGAACGGGAGGTCTGCAATGACCTCTTCCCGAACTGAGGCTTTTTCTTGGTTCCTCATCATTCCCAGCTTATTATTTCATTTCATATGTCACCAAATAATTTAGATTAATTAAAAATGTGTTTAAATATTTGTTTCATCACTTGTATTAAGTTGCACTAATGCATTAGCCGTTGTGACCTACAATAGTCGATTGCATTATTATCAACTAGGACATAATGTTTTGTAGAGTTTCTTTCGAAAAAAGAATAATCAAATGCAATACGCCCAATGGGTCAAGGTTGGATTTCAATTGCCACCCGCTTACTAACTTTTGCTAGCACCTGTCTCTTCCCTGTCATTGCATTAACCGGTGTTGAGAAAGCCCTTATATGCATGCTGTTTTTTGACGTCAATATAGTTTGTTTGCTATAGGGTTCATATCGTGCACAGTTTTTGCAGTGCGGAAGAAAAGTCGCTCCACACCCAGCTGAATGATACACTGCGGAAGTATTTTTGTTGACGTAAGCTCTCAACCGGGTAATTGACACGTTTTTCAACGCAGATTATGTAACTAAAAATAAAATGGAAATGCAATTTCAGCGTGGACAATGTAGTGCGATGCAGGGGCGGTAAACTGTACGTTTGGTGGCCAAGTAAACTATTTAAGAGAGACTGTTTTTGATGGAACAAATTTTCGCGAAAGCAATACATTTTCGGAAAAATGAAACTAAACTTTGTACACTTTTTTCTAATTTCAGGCTGAACTTGATCTGATTATTAAAGCTCGGATGTAATGTTGCGGAGTCCAACAAAATCGGTCCATATGTTAAAAGAGACTGGAATCTTGAAAAGGACCGCGAATAATAATGAAAAATAGAATATTGTATCTCTATAAAATTATAATGGTTCATGAATTAAAATAAAGCGATCACGATTGTATTGCAAATGATTCGGGATATTTAGCATGAACTTTTAAAAGTTTTAAACGAAATTCTTCACGGACGAAGCATGCATGGTTCATTTATTCGGGCTATGCAAAGTCTAAAAACTGACCAAATGGATCTTCAGAGAAAATCAAGTGTGGATTACCAAATCAAGAGTGCGAATAATAAGGCACAGCTTTCTTGGCAGTTCCGGGAATGCTCTTCTGATATAACTAATCCATTTATTGCTCAGCTGAATGAATAAAGAAAATTGTGCATTGTTTTTTCCATCAGGATGATTGCCTGGACGTTTGAGTAAGTTCTTTGAAGAAAGGTTCTTTCCTCTGCGGTCTCCCTATATGATTCCACCGGTATATATGGCACAATTTTCGATATATGAAAATATTCTAAAAAGTTTTAATGACCTTAAGTCAGTCAATTACGCAAAAATATTAGTGAAAGTGTTTGAAAATAAGTGTAAGCGACTTTAACTATGCGATGAATAACTAGGCAAACACTTTCAGCATCTGTTATGATTGTGGCGAGTATATATTTCAGTTTCATTTCGTCTCAAGTGGGAGTCCGTGCTATCAACATAACTGCTGTTTCTAGCGCTCCACTCTACTGCGGGACAAATTTCTTTCGGCAACTTATAGACACACAGTGAAAATAATGCAAGCGATACAAATATATTACCAATGCTATGCCACGGTAGGAATAGGTGTGAAATAATACATAATAGCTTACAAAACATATAGATTCCTTTGTTGTCCATAAGAGACAACCGATCACACAATCCACTAATAATAGACATAGATCTCCATGGAATGCCGTTTGTTTGGACCCTCGCTGTATGCATGATGCTATGTTCATTTATCTTCATACTAAATATCTTCACTTTGTTTATACATTATTTGCTTTGTTCGGGGTTGCTCAAAGAATAAATTCAGTTGGAATCGATATGCTTGAGAGAGTGCAAGATTGCAATTATCTATAGGTGTTAATGGATAACCCAAAATATTTTCATGGTATATAGAGAATGTCTTAGACAAGTTATTTGAGACCCTGACTCCAGAAAGAATTAGCAATCTTGAAAAATAACTACCATAAATAAAAAGGAAAATATCAATATGTGCTATCAAACAGTCCACTTGCGTTTTCTCTTACATAAAATTAAAGAAATTAGAAAAATGGTATATTTTGTTTATTTAAATCAAATTTTCTAATACCTTGATATATTCAATGACAAATTAGTATTCTTGTGGGGATTATACTTTCAGGAACCCACTCGCGCTAAGTACCTGTTTAAGGTATAAAGGTATGAGGTATAAATGTATAAGGTATGAATAGCTCTGATTCAGCTATAAGTATCTATGGAACATGAAGTAAAAGAAACCATTATAACTGCAAATCTTTCAAGCAAAGTAAAAATCTTCAATAGACTCGTCACTTCGACCAAAAGTATTATAAACTTTCCTGTTCCCAAATCTGGTAAAAGGGGGGGGGGGGCTAACCGTAAGAGCATTCTTCAATTGCTGCATAATACTTTCCGTTGATGATTTTGTCTTTTTACTAGGTCTGTGAGCACCATGAGCATCTCAGGAAATATTGGCATCATCTTTCTCTTTCAGACAGTACTGAGGGACACCAATGCGCTACAAGTTGCTGCACATGCACCATGATCACTACATTTCCCGCTTATGGTTTATTTAACGACGCTCTTTAATATTTCTCACCATTAGTGTCCCATACAATTCAGGGTGTGAAACGGCCGATAAATTTTGCTCAGAGGTCTCTTCTTTTTAGCTTGAAATTTCTTTACGTGTCGTTTATCTACGACACGGGATCGCCATGCTTAACAATTTTATATCCTAAAAAAACCAATAGACCCTGGCCGAGTTTTAGCGCGTGACCTTAGATCTAAATATGGTTACCACTAGACCACCAGGACCGACCCCGCTGACGGAACACATTTGGCCATCTTTGGAGTACTTTCACCCTCTTGCACTCCTTGGTTAAATTGCTGATTAGTCTCTGGCCTGTAACGGTGAATTCATATTTCCTCAACAGAAAATCAGTTAAATTGTGGAGAAACATGTCCGAGTACTTCTAAAAAATGCTACCTCGGATGCATTTCTTAGTCGATCATAGGGATAGCCGATAAATCACACACCGATTCCATCCTTTGTAAGGGAAGCAAAGCCGTTTGTCCCATGTAGTAGACTTACACATGTAAAAGAACGTCAAGGTTGAAAGAAGATGCCTCTGAACAAACTTCATCGGCCGTTTCACGTCCTAAATTTAATGGAACGCTAATGAACAAAATATTGAACAACGTCCTTAAACATAAAGTATAATAATAATAATAATAATAATAATAATAACGGAAATGCTGGGAAACTAGGGCTTTCAAGACGCTGGCCAATGCAATCCTAACCTCTATTTGCCTTTATCATATGTTCCTTAATAATGGTATAAATTAAATAACTTATTGTTTCAACTGTATGAAGCTATATAACTTACAAGTTGTATTTATTTTCGTTATTAAAAAGACACTAATATAACTTTCGTACTTGCTCATAACTTACTTCACCTCAAAAACTCTTTACTAACAGATTCTTTTGATCAGCTGATTACCTTTTCAGTAATTCCCTTGCTACAAAAGCTACATTGCTTTTAGCGAAATCAATAGATAAATATAAAACCAACGCATTAAGTAGATTTTAGATTTTCTTTCCCCGCTCAAAAACTATTTATATTTTTGTCACTCTATCATCAATTTAAATTTTAATGGTTTAATTTTTAAAAATCATTACTAGTCGATACAACATGGCCGATTCCACACACATACGAGATGCATTCAAGTTATAACATCTCCGCTTCCCCCTCCCTTACTAACTAATAACATGAAAACTATGAAATTTGTGTCACTTCTCGATGTAATCTCCCTGCAGCCGAACACATTTTTCATATTGTCGACGCCATGGTTCCATGGCCGCTGCGAACGCTTCTGTAGGAGTCTGTTTTGACCACTGGAAAATCGCTTCCATTGAGCAGACTGGCGCTTCGTTTCAGGATTGAAAAACGGCATTCATGTCTCATCCATTGTCACAATCGATGATCCCATTCATGCCGTCATCACGCGTCAACATTGCCTGGCAACATGCCACGCGCGCAGCCTTGTGGTCGTCCGTCAGCAATCGTGGCACCCACATGGAAGACACTTTTCGCATTTTCAGGACTTCATGCAGGATTGTGTGCACAGACACCACGGAAATGTCAGCTATGGAGGTGATGTGTTCCACACTCATTCGTGATCCTCCAAAACAACTTTGTCCACTCGCTCGATCATGTCGTCAGAACGGCTTGTGCCAGGCCGAGATTGCCTTGGTGTGTTGTCACACGACGATATGCCTTCCTTGAACTGTCGCACCATGAACGCACATCCATTACACCATCACCACATGTCTCACTCACCCAACTGGCGATGACTTTCAGTCGGTGTCAAAACACGCAAATGGAGAAAACGAATGATTGATTACACGCTGTTCTTGTAATGAAAACGTCGTCATTTGGAAGTATCAAAAACAGTACTCACTCTCGCAGCTACCGCTAGAGTTCTATGTGCCATACAGTGCTACCATCTGTGTCACGCATTGACAACGAGTGCCCACGTATTTTAAAACAAACTGCATGTTTCTATAGTTTCCAGTCCCGAGAAAAAAATAGGAGGTTTTATAACTTGTGTGCACCTCGTATTATAGCCTCACGTGTGAACTTTAACACATAATCACATAAAATGACGATGTTTATGAGTCGCAGAATCCATTGTATGCATTATATGAAAATGTGGCTTAAGTTCATCTCTAGTCGACCGTTAACAAAGTTGTCACCCATTGTGTTGAGAGAATTTTGATATGCAAATGTCGTGCAAGGTGTTCCATTGCTCTATTGTGATCTTTGTATTATCATTAAGCCTAGGCACCTTCACTAAGTCATTTAGAAATACTGCAGTATTTCTAAAAAATACATTTATACGTGATGGTTTTCTAAAATATAAGGTTCTGCAAATTTTGCCGCTAGAAACACATTTGAAGACAGGTGTATATTATACGAACACAATCTGCTTTAATGGGGTTTTAATGTAAATTATTACGTTTAGATGCATGTGAGCACCATATTAGATCACGGAACTTATCGATTCTCATGAGATATAAAAGAAAGTGCTCCGGAGTAGGAGTTAGAGGCGGTGCGCAAGCGTAGGCGGGGTCCTTAACGTTATAAGTCCCAGTCCATCAGTGTCTCCCTCGCGGTGTCAGACAGAACCTACCAAACGTTAGAACAGAAACTTTTACCGAGCACATTACTCCTCGCCTGTAGCTTCCGGCCGTGTAACTGATGTATGGAGAACTGGGAGACTCTCAAGCGTTACCACCTAAGCTCAATGTCGGCTTTAAAAAATTCACTATACTAATTTATATTTCTTAAAGACACAATCATCTCATGTGAGCAAGCGGTTGAACATACTTTTTTCTGCTTATTTTTATTTGTATTATTTATTTTTCTTTCCTTCTGCATTTCGTTTATTTTACTTATTTGCTATAATAAGAGCAAAATTTTTTTCTATTTTTTGTGATTCTTTTTCCTGTTACTGCTCTTTTAGCTCTAAAGAGAAGGGAAAATAACTGAAAAAATTGTAATTGCTCTTCTGGAAATTTTATTTGCCAAAGTTTTTGGTATTAGAGATAAAATCTGGCAATATTGTAGTTAGATCTTGCATTGAAATTTGTGCATTTTTTTTTTATTTCATTATTGTATATTACAGTTTTCGCATTAAAATTTGAAAGTAGGAAGTTAAAAGATGTCCTTTTTAATACATTTGGTATTCTTGAGGGAATTTTTTTTTAAAGAAAATTTTGTCTATCAGAAGATAAATCTTCTTTGAGCATCTCGAATCTCCATTTTCTTTTCCATGAAACATGAATAGCTTCGCATATTCATGCATACTTCCAGATCCTTTCTTCAAAATTTTGTACCAATTCTCTCCGTAATATAAATTTCCATTATAATCATTAACATTCGTTTTTTTACAGAATAAGTACATTACAGAACTTAACTAACGACATTACTTGCTCAAGATACTTTCTTCAAAATGTTGTACCAATTCTATCGCGAAATTTAATTCCCCATTATAATCATTAACATTTTTTTTTCAGAATAAGTAGATTACAGAGCTTAACTAATGACATTACTCAGTTCAAGGCAGGCATGAGCCTACTTGAATAATTTCTCCAAGGAATACACTTTAAATCCGTAAGAAACTTAATGAGTAATAAATGTTGCGGACACGCAGCAATATTTATAAAAAGTACAAACATTATTTAAGTTTCAAATGTTCTTCTACCACAATTTAAATATACTTAGCAACCATTTACATTATTTTCTTTCATATTTATTTTAGGAATGGATTTATTTTATATAATAAATCGTCTGGACAAGTGATGATACACTTTATAATTTGGAAGCTTGTTTATATAAGTTCAAATTTTTAATAACCTGGGAGGCATAAAAAAAGTTTGTTTTTTTTTTCTCCGAAAATGCAGGAAAGGAAATGAATGAGAAATATTGAAGTTTACGTAATATGAACACTCATCTTTAGCACTAAAATTAAGCATACGGACATGCACCGTTTGAGAAGAGTTGCATGATAATATTATTCACTAACATAAAAACAGTATAAGGAATTTATTAACGCTAAAGTAAAAAATAAGTGAACTGCGTTTTAATCATTATATTGCAAACAAAATTGATAATACGGTTCGTATAAATAACCTCTAAAGTAGTACAATAGTTGTAATAGATACTCTTGAAGCTTCAACAAGCAATGAATAACCAAACCATATCATGCCCTGTTAATTTCCGCTGCTCTTTTGATCTCATGCAGAGCACAAAGTCTATCAAGATGTTACTTTAAGAAAAATGTGAAAAATAAAGTATAAAATTACACCTATTGATCTCTAGAGCTTATACGTATGCTTTTAGGTAGGCACTGGTAACTTTCTTAAACCATAAGCAGTACTGCTAAAATAAAATAGGCCACCTCCGTGGTCAGATAATCCGGAGGTCCAGGGTTTGAATCCATAAGGTCATAGCTTGAGTAAAGTTTTTCTGCAGTTTTCCCTTACTACGAAAAGGCGAATATCAGGTAACTTTAAGCGTTCTGGGCCCCGGGTTCATTTTATGCATTTATTTCAACAAATATTCATTAATTCCCTCTTTAATCGTCGTCTTCTTTTGTAGGGACGTTGAAGTGTAACAATTAAAATGGAATTAAACCTAGGATCTAAACATGAGAAAAACTCTCGGGAAAGAAAAGCAGATTTATGTCATACACATTGTCACTTTTCTTTCTATGAAACTTTAAACGCTACAGAAGAAATGTATACGTTGCGTAGATGTTGATATATGAAATAGAAAATCTAATGATGTGATAAATGGCGGGTGTAACAAGAAGGTACGGCCAAATTTTCAGAGCACTTTCCCCACACGTAGAAGAAGAAAACATGTTATATGAACTTTGGTCCGGAAACGCTTTATTTCCATGTTAGAACTCATTTTCTACAACTCTTTATAGTACATTAATCATGGGAAACACACACCAGCATACTACTTGAAACTCTTTCTTATATGAAATGTTCAAAATGCCCTCCTCTAACATTGAATACATGCATCAACATTATCATCGTTAAAATGGAATACAAAACAGTGGCGTGAATCTAACAGTTATAACTTAACCACACTTAATCGAGAGGGCATGCAAGAAAGAGTTTCCTGTGGTATGCTGGAACGTTCTGTTCCTGGGTGTTTCCCATGATTAATGTACTATGAAGTGTTGTAGGAAACGAGTTCTAACACGGAAATAAAGCGTTTGCGACCCACATCCATATAACTTATTTTCTTCTTCTTCTGTGCAATTGTAATATGTCCTGGAAGTTGGGCCGCACATTTTCGTTACACCCGGTATATTCTCTGCTTACTTCCACGATATTTGAAAAATATGGAAGTAATGTCACTTTCACTTCATATATCTTACTTTCTTACCTTAACGCGTAAGATTTTACAACCGTGTAGGCCATCCATTAGGATGGTTAAAGCCTTGCGATCGGTAGGAGTATAAGACGCAGCATAATATTAAAGTGAATTTTTATACCATACTACAGCGTTCTTTAGTAATGTCTAGGTCTATACTCATCTCAGTCCATGTATAACAATAGTGTAATGCTGAAATCCAGCATGGGTTAAAATAAATTGCTTTAGCTATAACGGAAGAATTCGAGAAAAGCATATGCATTACTATGATATACCTTATGTAAGAAATTCCAGATCAAGAGTTTTAAACTTTATGGGTCTTTAAACACTTCTAATCTACGACTATGAAACTTTCTAGACAATAATAAACGGATGCTTAGGCTTCCATGGTCCGCGAGAATGCCTTTGTTTTCGGATACATAAGCCTTTAACCAATAAAAAAAATCTACCATAGAGAGGAGGTCTGTAAAAATCAAGGATTTCAAAAATAGCATTTAGATTGCCAAGACTGTTTAGTAATATTTCTCATAATAAAGCTAAGAAAGAAAGAGATATAGAGCTATGTATAAGCACTAAATGACATTGTGCTGGGAATCATATAAGCTCGAGAAACTAATTAACATGTCTTGTTTGTTTCAGACGTGAACAAGAGCGGTACCATCGAAAAGAAAGATTTCGAAATTGCAGTTGAGGTAAGCAGTACACCGCAATATTCAATTTCCGCATTTCTCTTCGCTGCATGATATACCTTCACATTTCCTTTTTACATGAAAAAGCAAAATAAAAGCGCCTGTGTGTGTTATTTTAAAATCTACTTATGCGGAAGTCATATTGCAATATTTATTGTTTTACTCCCATAAACGAAACTTATAATTATGACACGTGGTATCTTTAATGAAAAACCTAAGAATTGCTCTATTATTGGGTAGTTCACGAAACATTGACCCGGTCACGCAAACCAGCCTCAAGCGTGCGAACCAGGGGAACTAGATAATGAAGAAATATTGATGAAGAGGGGAAAGTAAAAGGTAGTAGGTGGTGACTTATTTCAACGGAGGAAGCAGTTTGTGACAAGGAAATTCTCGTAGGCGATGTATCCTCTGCAACAAAGAATTGGAATACTATGTGCCTAATGAATGAATTAATTAATGTTTATTTCAGCAAACCACATTAAAATTAAATTTACATAAACAAATAAAATATCTAAGAATTTAGCAATACCTAAACTAAGATTCTCCCATACCTTAACCACCTGGTTATATGTATGGTAAAGAATCCCTACAATAAATAAAGCACCATTTTCACAAATGTGGTGCCCTCACGTTTCTTCCTTACACTTCTCCATTTATTTCTCGTACCTCACATTTCCCAAGAATTCCCCAATCTTCCTCCGTCCTCATATCATTAGATACACTGTCATCTAATTTTAAACTTCTCTCCTCTCTATACCTTTCCTTGGTACTCTCCCTAACTCACCCACCTCGGCAAACTTTTTGGTTAACTCCAGAACTTCTCTACAAAACATTCTACGTACCACATCTACTTTTATGTGCCTAATATGGGAAAATTTTGCAAGCGTATTTCTTGGTATTGGCATCCTCGCAAAGAGCAGCATACAACATTTGGTGAAAAGCTTGCTGCAACGGGATCAGTTATGAGCGACCGAGCCCTGGCACGCATACTCAGAAATCCTACTAAGTCCATACGTGAACCGACAACGTGTAAGTTGGCCACTTATGTTTACAAGATGAAGCCAGTTTTTATGGGCTAATCTGTATAAGCTGTAATATATTTCATTTCCATTAAACAACTATGTGTGCAGCAGTTCATGCAGGTGATTCAAAATAGCAAAAAATAAGAAGAATGGACATAAATAATTAGGACTGAATTCTTAAAATAAACAACATTTACCTCTCCCCTGCACACGTGGAACTAGAGATGGAGACAGAACGTAATGTGTACGTTAGTTGAACTTAGTGACGAAATTATTAAAGCAACAATAGATTAAAGTCGCTCTAACCTGCCATGCTATGGACATAGATGAGGCTTACAGGGAACCATTGTGGTATACTAGTAACTGACAGACGCAAAAGCTTTAACGTCTCTAATGACAGTTCATTCAGCAATACTTCTTATTAAAGACGATATAGTCTTTGTTCTTCTGATCCTTCTTGATCTCCTTAAATAACCACTTTATAATACTCACAATTTTGTTATTTTATTCAAGAAATAGACAAAATTGCAGTTGAACATCAATTAAGTGATAGGAAGGCCATATTAGTGCAGACATAACCAATACAATTAGTTATAGATTTTCCTCGGGTTTGAACGTAAGAAAATGTTTGATTAAAAAAAATTATATATTTTAGAAAATTAACAAGTCTCTTAAGAATAAAATTAGAAGGTGATTACATTTTACACTTATTTAGAGAGAGTTATTCTCAATAATGTAATATACATTTGTACTCTTCATATGCATTATATTTCGTTTATATTATTTTACATATTTTATATAGCCAGATAATAATATAAAAGTAATTAAACCTGTCAACTCAAAATATGCTTTAGATTCACCCATACCTGCAAGATCTTCCCTTTGCCTTCAGCAAGTATCAATTGTTTCTAAACAATGCCGTGGGTATTGCCGATGGACCTTGGCAGGTGATTTTTAACAGAGGATATACTTCGCTCTGGGCCCACGTGACGCTGGAAAATCCGTACCCCGCGATGGAACTATGAACTGACACTGAGCACGATGGATTCGAAAACAGCATTGCACTATAATCTATCCATCATAGGGTTTATTGTGCATGTTAATAAAAGTATATGGCGGTAATGATTTTGATTGAATGACGAGTCTCTTTACTACCAAATTAGTGCGCGAAGTAGTACCGGTTATTAAATTAATATGCTGCATTATTTTGCCCGCTTGTTTGTTCTGTTTAATACTTATAGCTTTAAAAGTCATTTTGTTATATATAAAAGATGTTAGTTTAAATTTCGGCCGAGAATGAAAATGTTTTTATGAAACAGCAGTAACATATGCCACAACAAACAATGAAATCTTGAAAATAAAGGCCTAATGTATAGAAGTTTGTGTGGCGGTGAATTAGACAGCCAATAGCAATAAGGGGAAGAGGCATATCTGGAAGAGCGGAGTAGTATTTTACTATAACGTTATAAGGGACAGATTACAGCATAGTTATAATGGGCCACCTATTCTAGCCCTAATATATCCATCTATTTGTAAAAGCATGGACAAGAGCAATGTTTTAAAATATATAACATTTATAACTTAACAAGGAACGTGTTACAAGACTTTTAGTATATTTTAATAATTAATAACAAATAGTATATTTTATAAGAATATCTCCTAATACAATAATGTGTGAAATTATATAAGAAGCCGTCCGCATAGGGCATGTAGGTTCAATGATCAACTCGGTAAAGCGGAAGATTCCTGTCTTCAGACTCAGACCCTACCTCAGAAGTGTTTTATCTCACATCAGCATGGCCGCTATGCATTTCAAAGTGTTGTATTGTAGTAGTTGGATTGTAGTCCGAAAGACGCCTGTAAGCATGTCGCATGAAATCCCTGCACATGCTTCTCCAATATGATTTTTCAAGTCCTGGAAAGCTCTTACTTTGGTTCTGTACACCCGTGACTTGGTAAATCCCCAAGCAAAAAAGAATAAAGGCCTCAAATCCGGTGAAAGTGATGATCATAATCGAGGTGAACCTCGCCCGTCCATTTGTGTAAAAATCTTCGGTTGAGGTATTCTCTCACTCCAATGCGAAATAAGGGGTGCTACCGAGTCCATAATGCCATCCGAAATTTCCGAGTAAATTCTGTTGCACCTGTGCATATGTCAAATCGCGTAAGCGAGCATTACAATAGCCATTCGTTCCTTTATAAACAACATTCTGTAGTGATAGTCTAAAATAAAAATAAAACACCGAAGTTTATAGACCTTTATGCTACAGTACTTTGAAATGATGTTGGCTAAGTTGAAATAGGATAAATAGTATGTATAGGATTGCGGGCTCAAACTCGGCGGCCATTTCACATCCAAGTAGTATCTTAGCATCACACTAGATGACACTTGAAACGATTGGCTGACCACCAATCCTTCTGACATCTGTTGGTGCTAAGTGTAGTTAAATTCGAATGGTTCATATGGCTCGTCAGAGCACGAAAAGAGCAACAGCTGACAAGTAGTAATGCCTAAGAAGCAGAAGATGATACATTATGTTCTGCCATATTTACATGCCATTTAAAATTAATTTACTACAAACCATTGTTTCATGAAAATGGTTCGAAACTTTATGTCTAATCTGTATATTCTTAAATAGTTTATTTATAAAAATATAAAAGTATCCTTTGTTATTTGTGATAAGCAATGTACATTTTTCTTCTGACAATATTTTTGTATTTTGTAACCATAATGCAATATTAATGGACAGAAATGAACCAAACACGTTATTTATTTGTTTATTGGTCCTTACAAATCATACAATCCAAAGAATGCTAGATGATGTGAGACAAGTATGAAAATCTTTGAATTTACATAAAATATAAAATTATGTACAAAGTTGTCATATGCTACACCATAGTGTAAAATAACTCTTTAAAACCTATTCAAATATTATAAATCAAAGTTATTTATTAATTAACTCCAACAGCTTTAGAAATGTAGTTAACTGTTACAATAAAATGAATTTTGTTTCGTCCTCTATATCGGGCTGTCAACCACTATCCTAAAATCGGTTTCGGTTGGGATAAGTTGTCTCTGAATCAAAAGAGTAAATTATTTTCATCAACCCGAGAAATGACGGCAATCACATACGACATTTAATAACTTCAAAAAGGCAAGAAAACAAAGCAAAAAGCAAGCTAATTGTTATTCTTACCTAACTTGTATATATAAAAAGCGAATATAGAAACTTGCAGTGACACATCAAAATAATACGACTTGGTCTAGAAGTCTTGAGAAGCATATTTCATACCTGGTTTCACTGTATGCAGTAGTCAGATAAATGGGACCTAAATGAGGTCGGATAGTTGAAAAATAAACAATACAACATCCAGATGTTCTACAACATTGTAAGGAGCCTTTATGATGCATTGTTGTAGAAAATGGACAATATTAACAAAAACTTGAGAAAGCGAATTTGGGTGTGTTTGATGATCAATGCATGGAGAGTGTCGAAGCGCCTACACACCCCTTGAAAAATAAAAACTCAGTTTCCCATTATCATTGACAAATAATACAACTGAATGTCGTACAATCCGGGTTCCATTTCTAAACGTACTTTGCACACCAAACGGTTTAAAGAAGAAGAAAAAAAAACGAGAGAGATTGAATTGTTCATCTTACGTTACTAAATGGTGAAAAAGGAGTGTAGCAGAGTTCAGGAAGTTTAGAAGTTTTTCTACACAACTGCATTGGTTATAATAATGAAAACAGACCCCCCCCCCAAGCAACTCACAAGAAAAGATATACTTCATTTCTATATGTTCATAATACTATTCCATATTCTCTTCAAAAATAAAATATCTATCAAACAAGCGATCCTTACACAAACATACAGAAATATTTTAAAATCTTTAAATTAATCTACAATTGAAACCTTTCATAATCCAGGGTTATATTGCAATATGTTGGTATTCTCTCCAGCTAAGCAAGCGCCCTATGTATTTGCTCAAAAAATAACCCAAGAGTGCAAAGTGCAATATGTTGGTATTCTCTCCAACTCGACAAACATCTGTGTATTTGCTCGAAAAATAACCCACGAGTGCAAAAATAATGCCTATAATAAACCAATAACCCAGGCGTTTGGTATATGGTATGTGTAAATAAGCAAGTAATACCTTATTTTCAATTATTCATTGCACATGTTAAGTTATAATTGGTAATGTATGCCTATCATTTCTCACATTATATTAACTGCTACAGACATCTTACCGTATCAAAATGCTAACTTTTTACTACCCCTTTCGTTTTATTTTTCCTTTCTCCGTCACATTTCTCTTGCCTTCCCTTTTTTATTACTTTAAGTTTTATCACATTATACACTACAATTTCTTATACATTAATATTTTCCTCTCCAATTAATTTAATTTTGTATTCTAGATTTCCCTCCCTCCATAATTCGATGTCTGCATACTAATTAATTACATACTTTGCACATATAGAGCATAGAGTGATAGCATGCGTTTTGAAATTATTCTTATTTTTCAGCATGCACATTGTCCATCGATCCTCCAAAGCCTTTACGCCACCACGAAAGTTAGAATCCTGCATGCCTGCAAAATACGCCTCAACCGATGATTTAAGCTCTTTATCAAAAGAAAATTTTCTTCCATCAAGAAAATTTCTCCGTTTAGAGAACAGGTTGGAAGTCCGATGGAGCCAAATCAGGGAATAAGGCGGACGTGGCAGTAAATCGTACCACCAACTCATTGATAAGCATGAGGGCAAGCATTTTCTTGTTCCTATGATAAACCCGGCCTTCTCGCTTACTTTTATCTTCAATAGGCCCGTTAGGTTAGCACAATGCCCTTAAGTCATCATTGGGAAGAAAATTAGTAGAAAAAGCCTTCCATATGATAACATATTTTAGACCGCTATCGCACCCATGTTCATCACTGCATAAAGTCGGCGAGATCTGTATGAAACAACCTCTGCACTTTTATTCGCGTTTGAGCCGCGGCACCCAACTTGCCGATAACTTTTTCAAGCACAATTCCTCCGTGAAATACGTGTTCCCCTGAAGTGCCGGAGCTTTAGCAGTTTAGCACACCTATAATCGCCGATCCTGCTGAACTATGTCGTTCACCTTGTCGATAATTTCTGATGCCATGGCTAATTTTGGTCGTCCACTGAGTGGGTTATCTTCCAAGCTTTCAAGGCCGCGTTTAAACTCCTAGGTCTACTTGAAAACCTTTGAAAATGACGTGCAGAGTTCCCTAGTGTGTTTGTCATATCTGTATGGATTTCTGTTACATTAATTCATTCCTTATACCCTCTGCACTGCAACAAGCAATTATAGCTGCTACTCAATGTATTATTTGCACAGATGACGGGTTTTCATAACAAAACTGCTTCTGCTGCTGTAGTCTATGGGTCATTCCGAGGACTTTTCATGAGATGAAATGATAAATTGGAAAAGGAATGTTGTGGCAAGGCATAAAGCGTTCCTGGCCTACGAAATTTTCGTGTACACCTCCCAATTTGTTGGACTGACGAAAAATCTGCAAAATATCTTTTTGGGGAACCGTCCTGGTAAAGTGTGAACGACAGATTTCCTGGTCACGAATCCTTACCCTAGTGACCTCGACCATCCGTATCCTTCTCTAATTGCTTTATAGCAAATCTTTTTTTTTAATGATGTTTAACGCCCGATGTTACTACTGAGGCACCACAGGCAGTGGACACTGATAATGAAATGATATATTGGGAAAGGATTTTTTTAAGGAAGAAAACGTTCCAGGCCTAAGTTAGGGCTACCTCCCCGGCATTTTCAATTTATGAGGATTGAGCAAAACCTGGAAAAAACCTCAGTCAAGGAGGACGGTCCTGGCGGGATTCGAACCGCAGCCCTCCCACTCACGAGTCCGCGCCTTAAGACCTCGGCCACCCGTGATGGTCATATCATAACAAATCTCAAATATTACTTTCTATCCCCGTCTATCTGTAGTTCTCTATAATCTTAATGAACACTGATCTCTCAGCCAAGACGGGGTGTTATGATACAACATCTAACAATGACGCCATTTACCATAGACTTTGTCCCTCAGATGCACTAGAACTTAATGTTGCATGCTATATGTTCGGACTAAGACTTTCTTCCGATTTAAGGTAATTCTGCATAGCAGGTACTCTTCCTCTGAATTCGAATTGTTCAATCTTTTCATTAAAATATAATTATACTATTAGGGGATCTTTAAAATACCTGTGCTTTCCCCTTACTTATCCCTCCAGGGAGGTATCTCTAAATTTTGCGCTATGGGCGAATTTGCACGAAGAGCAATTACATTAGAATTAACATTTGTAATTAACAAAACATTTAAAAAAAATACAACTCGTTTATCACAATTATGCACTATGTATAGCTATAAAAGTTTTGACAAAATTTTGCGAACCTAATTTTTTAACGCTTATTCACGATGTCAACAAAGAGTACCTTTGTTTTAACTCCCACTCATTACAATTTTGAGTGTTTTCGCCACTATTTGATAGCAAATTGCTAGTACCCAGACCCGGGAGAAAGGGATGAGGTGACGAAGACATCGGCCGCCAGGAGGCACATAAGTAAACGGCATACTTAACATTGTTTCCTGATAGAACACTTCGACACTTACTCAAAAGAGTTCGAGCCCCTCAGAAGGGTAGAAACCTTTCTAAAAAGCAAGCCACTATCACAAGCATACCGCACCAGCCCACCTTGTCTAGTACTTTCGACCCTATAACAGAACCAACGGAATGAAATGAGCTACATGGGGAAATCAAGGGAAAAAACCAAGACAAGGATGGCCGTCACCAAGAGATTTGAACTCTGGACTTCTGGAATGTATTCTTAAGCTTTAACGCCTGAACTACCCTACTTGGTATCCCAACTTAGTCTAGCTGATGACCTATTTTCAAACAAAAAATAAATTTTCGAATATCTCAGGGTTCCAATTAATTCGTAAAGCTTGAGTTTTGCTGTATTGTAACTTCTGAAGAGTTTACTGCAGTTTTTGCTTTGAGTTTAAAGAAATGAAACTTTAAGAAAGAGAGAAAAAACGGACAGAGCGTTAATGAAATAAAATTGCTTCACCATATACCTTATACATGCTTTTAGCTTTAATGAAATTAATTTCGAGTTCCTAAAAATTCAAAGTGAAATTAGAGAAAGGAAAAACGCATTTTCAGCATATATGAATAGTTTTTTTCTATTTTCAGAGGATATGCAAAACACGAGGCTGGGACGAGACCAACCCTAAGACCAAAGAAACCAAGGAAATTCTCTACAAGGTTTGGGAAGGTCTGCGAACTAAGGCTGATGTCAACCAAGATGATGCGGTAAGAAATACTACATAGAAATGAGTCTACTCATGCCACATGTGACTCCAATGATTAGTTAACTGAAAACCTTAGGCATTCTAGTACTTTAGTACTGTCCTTTGAAATGTATAATTAAGTATATGAGCAATTAGGTTACGCTGAAAGTTTATGCAAAATGATATGTACAGTAATATGCTACAATTCTTTTTTTCGACAATAAATACAATGAAAACAATTACGGTTTACAAATTGAATAAAACTTGTTTTTAATAATAAACAGTCCTTGCTGTCTGTCAAAATCATTAATAAAATGCTATCTTATGACCCTAGTTGCATAAAGTTTCACAAAAGGGTCTGAAACTGACAAATTTATATGGAAAGTTCACACCCTCGAGTGATATTTATTAGGTCTATTTCATGAATAGAATAATAATTTAAATGTAATGCCCCTAAACTTGACTTACAAAACTTTATTATTGTATATTTGTATTATGAATACTTCATTTCAAACCATCATGCAACAGACGAATGTCGATTGTTAGTAATGCCAATAGAGAAGAGGTACAGGTTTAAGACTATTTCATGAATAGAATAAGAATAAAAGTGATATATATATATATATATATATATATATATATAAATTAACACTAATAATAAAAGTAGTTAAAGATAAAACAGAGAGAGTCACACTTGAAATTGCGATATTTCGAACTACTGCGAGTTCTTCAATGGCAAGAAGCTAGACATATATATATAACTATTCAGAAACCGTGAGACTGAAATAGGCGAAAATCGACTATTACAATCGCTCCAGTTCGATTTACTAATACCAACTGAGAAAAACACAACAGAGATAATATTTTACCATTCAGAACAACATGTTTATGAAAATTTAGGGTTGCTTACGCAGATATTGTTACATAATTTACAAAATGATTTCATCACCAAAACGCTTTGAAGAACTCTCTACTTTGCGTTATGATTGTAGATAGCTCTGTTGCTATCAATAACTTGCTACCGCCGGCCAGTGATGCTACTCAGAAATTATAGTGGGAATATAGGATTGGCTACACTGACCAAAAGACAAATGCATGTCGCGCGGTGAAGGGAATTGATAATTTTTTACGGTAATTTCACTGCGATATCGGGTTGTAATTTTGTTTCATTTTATTGATCAATTTGATGATGAAGTCACGAAAGTGAAATAGGCATAGTAACAATTACTCATTAAATTGTCTTCGCTGTAGAATATACAAGTAAATAATATTCTGCATAAAAAAAGAATCTAAACTATCTAAATAGTTTCCATCATACAATGAACTCATGAGTGTAATAAAAGAAGGGATTAATATAAATTTTATTTTAATAATAATGTTTATAATCTGATTTACACAAATAGTTTATGAAAAGTGTTTTTAATGTTATGAATTATTGCATTTGTAAAACTTGCGAAACTCGCTTCACTCGCTTCTTAAACATTTGCTCAATAAAGTATTACACCACAAGCAAACATCACAATGTACAATTTCTTGTTTAGCTATTATTTCTTTAATTTAATGAAATATCAAGTTAATGCGGTTAATAATACAAGACGTTCTTAATATATGCAATAAAACACACACACACATATTTAATGATGTTTTAATAGTCATTGAAGTCAAACTCAAAACGCTTTTGGAAATTAAATGTCACCAATAAGAACTGCGTATGGAATTCAAACTTGGATGCACAAACTAATATTTTTATTAAATATGAATTATTTGCCATAAATTAAGTTCACATTTTTACATAAACAAGGAGGTGGAGACAGAAGATAGAAAGAAAAAGCGGAGGTTCGGACAAATATTTAAGTTGCAATCTTAAAGGGGTTTTCAATGAATCGATCAACACAATAATAAAACGGAATTCTTTCGGCCACATCAAAACTGTTACTACCTATACGTTAAAAATTTTAAAGACATTTTGGAAAATTTAGCTGGTGGCGATTGTTTTTGTTTTGTTTTCCAATTCCCTTTCGAAGGCAGTAAACACTAAACAATTTTGAATTTGTTTAGAAATTGTCCATGTATTGAAGCACGCTTAGCGTAATAAAATTACATAAAAGTTAAACAGGGGAATTTATAAATTTAACTCAATGCTAATTGATGAAAAGCAGAAGACATTAATTATACCTAAAAATAGAATTAAAAATAAATCTTTCA
Organism: Metallyticus violacea; assembly: GCA_030762175.1. Lineage (NCBI taxonomy): Eukaryota > Metazoa > Arthropoda > Insecta > Mantodea > Metallyticidae > Metallyticus > Metallyticus violacea. The sequence goes on along the minus strand of CM060835.1, from coordinate 44,174,665 downwards.
ATGGACCGTTAATTTTGATATAATTTTGAATGAAACTGAGAAAAAATAAAAAAAACTGTTAATCAAAATACCTATGTGAAAGACGAAATTATAAGGAAATGAAAACATAAAGATCAACTGGATAACAAAAGTTCGTTGTTTTACAACCATCTTCCTGTTGAACGCAACCGACAACCTTAAACAAAACTAAACCCAAAAGTGTCCTAGTTGAAATAGAGTTTTTCGATACTTTTGTTTTGTCACCTTTTCCTTTATTTGTTAGTATTTAAAAAATTCGAAAACAAAACCCAGATTCTGTAGTCCGTTTAGTGGAAAACAATTTTGCAAATGGACATTAGCGGTAAACGCCAGACAATATAAAACTACGCCTTAGTTTTTGTACTTTAAGAAAATACTAAAGTGTTTTGTTGTTTATGACAACTCAGTAGTCAATGTGTGTGACAGGTGAGCCACGAGGAATGGGTGAACATGTGGGACGAATATGCAAAGAACCCAGAGAAGGCACTGGAATGGCAGAACCGCTACAGAGACTTCATGTTCGATCTGGAGGACTCCTCAGGTAACTTAACTTTAAAGCTATTCATCTCTCCCTATGCCAATCTCCATCAATTTACTTTTTCGTGCTAAAATTTACAATACTGAACCTCAGGTACCTTACAGAGTATACAAACCAACTGAACTTCAGTAATAATCCCAAAGACGCTAGTAAGATATGAACACCATTCAGCTGTAGGTTTTAACTTGAACCTAAGTTCCGAATATGATTTTACACATGGACACTGATTTATTCGCCAAGGTAGCGGATCCAGTAATGTTACAGGCAGTTAAAAGTATCACCAAGTTCGCTAATGAACTCGTTAAGTTAAACCGTTGTAACAACGGATAGCTAGTTGGGTTAAGTTAGATGTTCGCTTAAATTTGAGTTAAGAAAATTGCATTAAATTATATAGGAAGTTAAACGAAACTACTTGAAAAGGTATCCAACACAACTTCCCTTTTTGAACCAACGAAGTAGTCCTGGTGGTGTAGTGGTGTAGTGGTAACCATGCCTCGTAGAACCAAGATCGCAGGTTCAATCCCAGATAGGGTCAATGGATTTTTTCGGGCGTGAATATCCTAAGTATGATTTCCTTCGAAAGAGAAGTAAAGAGTGGGTCCCTTGTTGTAGTTTTAAGCACGTAAAAGAACCTCAGGCCTGAAAGAAGAGGCCTCTGAGCAAAATTTATCAGTCGTTTCACGCCCAGAATTGAATGGGACATAATGATCTGACATGTTAAACACCGTCCGTAAATGAACCAAATCAACAGCACAGTTTCAAAACTGTTTTCTATTAATTCTTAAGGAGAGTCAAAATGGTGATGTTAATGATTTTTATGTTGATTTTTTTAATGTTTTGATTTTAGTGCTTATTTTTATATATGTTTTAAAGCGGTAAGATAGTTCTAGGTGTTGTTTTGAAAATATGTATGACGGTTATTTTTAACCTGCTCTGGATGATTCATTCAGGTAAACGTCAACAATTTTGTAAATTTATTTTCTCTATAAATTGTTTGATAAATAAATAAAGAAAAATAAATCAGGATCAAGAGGAAGAGATGGCCTAGCCCGGAGGGTTTTGGGATTCTCATTAATCTACAAATGTGAGATTTCTTATAATTTTTGTGTTTAATTGGAATTTCTGAAAAAAGTCACTTATCTGTATAAATATCCCTTTATATCAGAAACTTGTAAGCATAAAGACTTGGAAAATTTTACCAACTAGTTTTAACAGAGTAACACTAATTTAATTTAAAAAAAATTAAAATACATTGCGCAACTAATTTCCAATAAAATACAAAATACAAAATTTTAAAATAAAAACTACATCACTATATTTTTAAAGAATTAAGTTATTATTCAATGCAATTTCTTTTATCAATCCCACAAAAAGAATTCATAAGTACATGATGCAAAAATCTTTATAGCTATCTTTAACGATCGCCTGCTGTGGTCAAATGGTAGCGTTAGTGACTACAAATCCGAATGCCCTGTGTTCGATTCTTGGTCAGTTTGAGCTGTTTCAAAGTCCCCCCCCCCCCCGGAGTATTTCCTTACCCTGAGAATGTGAATGCCAGATAGCTTTCAGAGTCAAGGACTACAAGCTCATTTCCGTCATATTAATACATTTTATTTTATTCATCCATAGATCAAAGAACCATCCTGGTACAACATTAACATATCATCTTCATCATCTTCTCTGAGACAAAGTAGCGGCGCCCTAAGCGGCCTCAGAATTTCGCTACAATATCGCCATGTCAGAGGGGGCTCATAAGCACAAGGGGCTGACATTGAAAAAAATCTGTAATAGTTTCTTAGACAATGCGTAATGCTTTGCTAAATCTAACATTGGCGAGGATCGGGCATTCTGACTCGCTTTAACAATTTTTCTTTTCTCTGCCGTGCCGTATCGATCAATGAATCGATATATCTCACATGTTCAGATGACCGGACTATACATCTGTTTCCTATTTTTGAAATCTTCGAAAAAATGTTATAAAGTGATAACTTAACTTGTTTCAGCACTTCAGTCGGGTGTACAATATCTTGTTGCTTTTGTTCAAGTATTATCAGTTTTTTTAACTAATGAAACTTTAGAAATTTCAGTTTGTCTACGACTTGAAACCAGAACAAGTAGTAAAAGAAAAAAAAAATGCGAGCAGAACTGGGACACAAATAGGAAGCTATGAAATTGAATATTACTAGTAGATCACTGAATGATAAAACCAATCTTGAATAGGATGCACTATTAATGCCATCAACGTGTTGTTCTAAAGCAGCGTTTCTCAAACTATGGTCCGCGAACCATAAATGATCCTCAAGGTATGTCCTTGTGTTTCTACTGAATCTAGATTGGACATTTATTAACTAAGATAGAAAGTTAGTGCGAAAAAAGATGAGGAAAAAAAAAACTAATTAAAATAAACTGCTGATCGCATTGAATCGTTGAGAATTACAAAGAATTTCATAAAAAAATGTATATGGAGTATGAACATTCCTTGCATATCTCTAAATTTAATCTCACCAATATATCCAAACTTTGAACAAGGGTAACATTTTCAGTTAATAAGATAGAGATTGGTTAGCGTAGCCGGTAGGACCCAGGTTGTATCCCCGCTATGCGGCTCACCCAGCCTGATGAGGACAAATGGGGAGGCAGAGTATCCTGATGAAGAATTCCTTATGGCAGCGGCCGGTGGGGTATGCGGCGTGCATATTGCACAACCGCTTGGGGCTGTTAGGCATGTTAAGATAGAGATTTTACAACTTATAAATGGCTTATGGCAAGCTCACATTATTATAAAATAGCATTTAATCCTGATATAAAATTAAGTAAATTATAATTAACGCTGTTTTATCAAAACATGAAAAATAGGCAGAAGTAACTTGTTCCGCAGAACCTCATAACTTAAAAAGTTTGACATACTGTGTTCTTTGGATTGAAAAGCGCTCTAGTGTAAGTAAAACAAATTTATGTTCGTTACAGGTGATGGTACCATTGATGAGGAGGAGTTCAAGTCCCTGTGCTCCAGTTATGGACTGAACCCAGAGTCAAGTGTTGAGGCTTTCAAGAAGTTCACTTCCGTAAGTATAGACACAATTGAACGATAAACTTGTGCAGTTATGCAGATGCTCGCATATAAACAGTGTGAGGACCTTTCTCTGAAAAATGTTGTTTGAAACAGAAATTAAAACTTTGCCACCTGCAATCAAATCCAAATATATCTTTATCAGAAGTTTTGGGCAACTACATACGGCTAGCCCTGCTCCATAATCACCGTGTTAAGTTTATGATGAAGCATATCTCAAGGCATTACTTAAAGAAGAATGTGCTCATCAGTTTTACAAAAGAAAATATTTAAAATGAGGATTCAGGCTAATGAAATTAATTATGACAACTTTAGTTGTAAAATAAAGTATATGCAAGAAATCCAATTCATTAGAAGAACTGAAAGAAAATATCAGGCGAGAAATTGACTCCATTTCGGATGGTGTGAATGACAATTTTCTAAAAAGATATCGAAAAATGGATATGTAGCAAAACAATATTTCCTGTTATAAAGTACGTGTTTATTTCCATTCTGATTGCAGTTATTGCGAGAACTTAAATCAATTGCCACTTCGCCTACAGCTACTGCTCTGACTATCTTCTCGCCAGCTGCCGTGTAACCGGCAATAAAAACAAAGAAAGACCCAGTATTATCCTATCCAAATTCAAACAACAATAACTGTTCAGATTGTCAGGCAACAAAATACATTCTCTTTAAAATTTAAAGAGATGTCATTTGAAATTTCAAAGTGACGATGACTACTGATAAGGGGGTAAAATCTAAAAGTTAATCAAACTTTTTTTTAACTCTCCCTTCCATATCTAAATTGATATTTTTTAAAATTACATTTACGTTAAATAGTAACTGGAAATGGCAAGTTTTGAATTGAAATGAATATATTATATAGTGGGGTTATTTCATTTACGGGCCAAATGAACATGGTATTTTATTGGGGAAGTCCACCCTGACTAACCGGAAAAAGGGAGATAGTCGTCACATGTAAAATTACTATTTATTATTTTTACTGAAACTATAAAATTACACCATAATTAAAACTGATGATAATAAGCACTAATCTGTGTTATAAGAGATGTTAAAATGATGTCCCTCAATGGCAATACATTGCTGGCCGACATCTGCATAAGAAATCTATTTTTCATCTGTAAGACGCGGCGATTCGTACACGTTTCTTGTCTTTGGGAGATTTTATCTCGCGTAACTTTTTAACAAGTCGGAAAACATTTTCTCTTTCTGGAACACGTTTTCTTGCGAATCGTCTTGCCACTTTTCTGCAAGAATTTGCTTTTACATGTATATTGTACATAAAAACTTCAAGACTATATTGAAATAGTGGAATAACTAACGAGGAACAATTAGCACACACTTTACACATAATGAAAGTATCGAGTAACACGAACGCACAATCACTTGCTGACAAAACCTCCCACAAACTAACTACAATGTGCTACCTGCGCATGCAGTACACGGTTTTGACGAAGCCTTCTCTCAGCACGCAGCCATGCTCTACCAGTTCATAACTCAGTGCATATTGCATGCGTCTGCCGTTTAGAAGTACATAGTAACCTTAATTAAGAATATATTTATTTTTATAAATAGTTTCAGGCAAAAAAACTGAGTTTTAGAGCTGCGGAATATGGCAAAGTTTCCTAGTGGCCCCAAAATTAGCATTAAAAGATTTATGACGATAACACGAATTAGCAGGGAACTTTAGTGCCAATTGCTTCCTTTTTATCAAGAGGAGACAATCGTGAAGTTTCTGCAGTTCAGAAGGGTCTATTTACTCCCAAAAGATGCACTTAATTTATAAGCTTTAAACATAAAAGCTGAGAAGTGTCTCCAACTATTGAACAGATCTAATTTCTGTTCTTTTGCATTTCAGAACAACACTGTGGAAATTACCCGCGATGTGTTCGCCAAACTGTGGACCGAGTTCTTCACCACGGAAGATCCCAATGCTCCAGGCAACTACATCTTTGGCGAGATCGCCGTTTAATAACCTCTACCTTTGCTTTTCATTCCACAACGTCGTGTCGTCGTCTTCGTAGCGGCGATCACAGCATCGTCGCAAAGGGATCACTTCAATGTCTGCATATCAGATCACCAGCTGGATAAAATTAGGCCTATTATAAGCTTTCGAACACGGCAGTTACATTTCCTTGTATAAGTATAACCTTGAAGGGCCAACATTTCTTTTCCACTGTACAGGGAGATCTTTCTTAACTTTATGTTTTGTCCGCACTGAATGGAGCTGGGATCCATGGAAATCAAAGATAACTTAATTGTGAAACCTGTTTAACAAAAAAAACAACAAAAGAGCTAAAATAAACAAAAATACTTTAACTTTGATTTCTTTACTAATTCTGTTCTTGATAATTAATCAGTACTGTATTCCTTGCCATGCCATTGCTTCCCTTTCGTCAGCCTTTTTATGATTAAAATTTATTGTGTGTTGTTTATGAAGAACGTCCTTGAGAAATGTTCAGTGTCACCCTAAATAATAACATGTTATGTTTTTAAGTATATGATGTTTTCTTTAAAGCTCCAATGTTCTATAGAGAAACTGAGAACAAGGGAAAAAAGTATCTTCTTTGTGTTCGAGAAGCTAATTATTATAATTTCATTCAACTTTTGTCTTATTAGTTCCTTTGGGTAATCTCATTTTCCATAGCACGTTTAGCACCCATCCAAAAAAATCTTATGTAGTATTGGCAAGAAATGTGAAGTTAATGTGTTGACTGTCGTGTGGAAAAAGTTGTTTGTGGTGTTTAATGTGATGTAACAATTACACCATCAAAGTTCCCTGGTATACTGTAATATTATCCCACTGCTTTATTGTGCTAACAATAAAGCAGGTAAAATAAAGAAGAACACGCTACTAAGCAGATTTGTTTGGGAAAAAACATGTCACTAATATGAAGCCTATAAAATATGCAGTACAAACTGCTATCAATAAGGTGATCATGTTAATAACACAATGGTTTCTATATACACATATTATGTTTCAGTATAACACATTATATAATTATGATTATCAAAGCTAATATCTACGATAAAATGTAATAAACTGACAGCAATTTCTGATTCAAGCAAGCGTATCATTATTTCTTCTCCTTCCAACTGCAACACGCTTTCATTTTAGTTTTAAATACTGTTACTTGTTGACCAAAGGCGAGTAACGCTACAAGCAATGCATGGCGCTACCGTATCGACAGTCTCATGATGAGTGATTAGAAAAACTACAAGTGATACAACAAAAACTGCCAGAGAAAAATTCAGGAAAACAAGTGAATCGCATAAGGAAAAACACGTTTATCCTAACCATCCCGTGAGGGTCATTTAGGGGCCCCTTACTGTAGTGGTGATGTTCGTTTGTCTGCAAACTTCTGCAGTCGTCTGTTAGAGATCTTTGTCTATGTCATGCCAACTCCGCCCCTTAAAAATTATTCCATCAGTATGTACAACCTCTGGAAGTTAATTTCTTCAGGCAATAAAACGTCTATGCCAAGAGAATAGCAGGCTATTAAATTACTTTCCAGTAAACTGCAGCCACAATTGCATGATAGATTTTTTATCGTGAAATTACATCCTGTCACTTGCAATTTAATTGTCTGCGGATGTTTACAGACCAATGCTTCGTTACGGAAGGCAGACAGCTAGCTATGTGGATAACTTCAAAAGTGTCATCGGCGTGACGTTCGACAATGTGCGATTATGGCATGTAACCCGTTAGTTTTAATTGTGCGCACTTGAATTTAAATTATATTTGCTTTATGGTGCCTTATACAGTGACCTCTGGTGAGCCTTTGCAGAACTTTGCAGAAAAACGACACTAACCAGCAGATCCAGAGGATATTTTTGGCACTTCAAGTCTTCTCAAGGGGTGGCTGTTTGTACCTATGCCCCTAGTGGGATGGGATGCGTTGAGGGAGATGCTGAGCGGCCAGGATTCAAGGGCAGTAAAATAAGTGTTCAAGACGCCGCCTCGCCCTGGTGCTTTTGAACCGGTAACAGAACAACTTAATGAAATGAGAGGGCAGAAAGTCATGAAAAGGAAAGCAACCCCAGCATTCACCTAAGCGAGTAGAGGAAAATACCTAAGATCGGGATGGTCGACCCTCAAGGGATTTGAACTTGGAGTTCGCCAAATGCGAGTTCCAGGTGTTCTGCCTGAGCCATCCCGCACGGTTTTAATGAACTTATTCTCATATTGTCAGAATGAAACAATATTTACTTTAAATGTTATAAATAATGAACAGTTCTCCATAGTGAAACGTGTCCTTATAAGGTTTAAATCATACATGTTGAAGTAATACTTTGCTATTCCATTATTTATAAAGAATGTGCAACAAATGCCACCCAAGAAACACAAGATAGGTATGCATACGCAATACATTGACTTTTCTCCTCGTCTTTTTTAAACAGATAAATAGAGCAGTGTCAGTTTATATAATTTTACAATCTCATTTGTTCTTCTTGAAACCTTTTCGTGCTTCCCGCACTGGTTAATTTAAAATTTTCAACAAAACGTGTTGCTTATTCAGAACGAAAACGCGTTCTAAAAACAAAACTACAAACGCAAGAACATCTGCGTTACAATATTTGAATAGCTTGCTATAAAAAGAGGGGAAAAGTATGTACAAGAAATTTAAGACAGTAAAGGGGTCAAGAATAGGAACAAAATAGTCTCGGGTGTTTCGTGGTGGTCCTGCAGGCATTAACTACAAAACTACAAATATGTTTTTGAATACTCAAGAAGACCGAAAATACATCTTGTCTTAAACATGCAATTTATTCTGTTAAATATATGCAGTAATATTAATTTATTGAAGTTAAGGTATAATAATCGTTCATAACACTTACCTACTGTACTTCTTAAATGTCTTAACCCTTCCACCTGGACACTGAACACATGTCATATCGCAAAATACCCAAGACGTTGACCTATGTCGATGCCATATTGAAGCGTCTGAGAACATTCGTTCCCGCTATCAAAATACTTAGTGTCAAGCCCCTCCCCTCCGTTTTACTCATTAATTGTACATATTTTTCTCGCACACCCTGGTTCAGGCTATGTTCTTAGTTTTATTGCGCATTTTGTTCCTGCGTTCCTCTTGTAGCTAAAATCGTGGTAAACTTTGAATTCAGTAAACTCAAATAATTAGACACATAAATGCTAAAGAACTACATGCATAACAGCATTGTTTTCATTAAGACAATAATATCATAAGAGATAATTAATACAGGAATTAAACAGAGTTTTTCAATATTTGATGCAGCAATTGCAGATTGGAAATATCAGCTAAGACATACTTTTAGAGCAGGGATTAAGGCTTCAAATACTGTTTTACACGATAACGACCAGATTATTTTTGCCGAGTGCGAAAATTTACTGCAACTACAGTTTTGTGTGAATTAATGTGAACAGGCAGGTATATTTACTGATAATAAGTTAACTGACTCCCTCCAATTCTACAACGCATTATTGACTCTCATTGTTGAGATACTTAATTGTAGTTATTACTTTTATTGGTTGTACCGTATTTCAGGCTATTTTAACATTTTATAGAGCAAACATAGTTTTATTCATAATGAAAGGATAACACGCCTAAGAAGAGAAGTAAGGTCACAGTACTCAGTGAATTTAGTAATATAACTCAGAGGCAGATAGCAGTTCTGTAATGTAAGTTTGGGTGTAGTTAATAATATAATTAGAAGAAAAAATAATATTGAGTCAATTGCAAGGAAAGGACGATGTGAATGAAAATGAAAAACATTTAGGAAAGATAATATCTATCTAATCAGAACAAGGAAAATTATTCCTGAAAAAAAAAACTGTTCTGATCTACAAAATGATTTGGAGGCTGCAAGAGTGAAAATCAATAAACAGTGCTTAGACTGCTTCAAGAAGCTCGAAGATCGGTCAGAAAGCGCTATTAGCATGTTCTATAAAGAAAAACAGATTAGCATAGACCGGAAATTTTGGGCACGAGAAGAGTGGAGAGAGAATGGCCCTATTGTATGATGAAATGTAGGGGTTGAAAGTCTTGCGTGTAAGGATGGATAGGAAATCTAGCCGAAGTACATCAAACAGACGGTAGAGTTTCCACAAAATATTTTGGGGCTATTTTGCATTCATAGGCACTGAGTGTTTGATTCCTTGAAGGAATGATAAACAGTGACAAATACATCCCAATTTTAAAGAAAAGAGTCGCTCCAGCACTGAAGAGATTGACAGAGGAACTGAACATTGAAAAGACCTTGCCCTATGCCATGCATCGAAGAATTTTAAGGACGTCATGACGAAAACTGGTTTTCAGGTTTGGACTGGCGTGGAAATTCACTGGGTCTCAACCCTGTAGAGAATCTTCTGTCAAGAAATGGATGAGGAAAATGAAGTGCACCACCAAAGAAATGGTTTGTGCTGTAATAAAAGTGTGATTGCATGACCCAAAAATAAGTGAAATATCATTGACTTTATGTTCAAACGAGTGAAAATGGTAATTAAGGCCAAGGATGGGCACATTAAATACTAAAAACACTGTTTAACAAAAGAGAATATTGAAATTTTGTGAAATAATAAAAAAGTAGAATAATATCTTTGTTCACGTTAATTTGCACAAGGGTATGTGGCTACATTGCTGCTCTGTAATACAATATAAACAAATAAATTGCAAACCTCGGTTGAAAAAAAAAACAAATATTGTGTTTTTCAAAGGAAAATATTCAATTACATAAAATATAGTATTAAATGATGATTGATGGTTTGGTTTATATATGGACGCTCTTTAATATCAAGTTATCAGCGTCCCATTCAATTCAGGGAATGAAACGGCCGATACATTTTGCTCAGAGGCCTCTTCTTTCAGGCTTGAGGTTCTTTTACATGCCGTAAATCTACGACATAGGACCCACGGCTTTACTAGTATTAAATGACAAGCCAATAGAATGGATTCATTGTTTCAGGATGTATCTTATAAATATAATAATGCTGTAGAAAATAAGCTATATAAATTTCAAAATATATGTGATGCTATTATTAGAACTTTAAGACTAGTAAAAGCAAACTGCTTAAATGTTATAAGCTTATAGTAGTATTACTATATGGATTAGATGACTGGACCATGAACCGAAAGCGCAGACGATGATAGAAACACCGATATTAAATTTTGTATGTTTCTGACTGTACCCTAAGAGATCAGATAAAAAAAAAAAAAAACTACATAAAACAGGAGAAGCTGAATATGCAAAATGTAAAGGAGAAAATAATTGCAAATAAGAGAGGTGACTAACATGTATTTAGAATAACTTCAACAGAACCAGCAAGAATATTATGATTGTCAACGTGATGTGGGCACACTAAGGAGAAGATGGACCGATGACCTCTGAGATAGGATGCATCATTATTGACCTAACCTGGAGTAGAAAAAGGAGAAATAAGATTGTTTATGTGCAATTACAGACCACTATGTACGATCTACATCCACACAGCTATTTAGAACTTACAATTAATTAACCTTCTTTGTCCTGCATGCATTTTCCCAATTATATTCTTAACCATTGTTCTTGTATCTAAGGGGTGGTGATTTTTCGCAAATGCGATATAGGCATGGAATGCGAAATTGACTATAATAAAATATAACTTAAATGCAATTTTTTTTCAAATAAACTTAGTTTTTTTTTTTTTTTGTTTTTTTGTTTTTTTTTTTTTAATTTTCTTTTGGAAACTTCAGATGAGCAGTTTGTACATCCTTGGAAAGCTTATGATGCACTTGACCACCAACGTTCTGGAATGAGGAAAGTAACCCTTCCTGCGAGGTATAAGTCCTTCAAAATCTCATTGTTATCGATTTTTGTATCTTTCATTCCCTTCGCGTAAAAGCCATGGTGAGGTCGAAAGTATGGAAAAATATCGAAAATTACATTACAGGATAGTTTTCATATCTGTGATGGTGAAATTTTAATGTGTAAATTGTGTAATCGACGCCTGTATTGGCAAAAGAAGGGCGTTTTAGTCAAGCGGGAACAGGTCAGTGCAAAAGATAGTTTTAACAATAAACCGGACGAGGAACAACGTGCAGTAAAGCGGCATGCCACCACCCTATTGATGCGCGGTAAAGTGAAGGGTGCGAAATCTGGAAAAATTGCTTTTGATAAAGGCACAGTGAAGACGTTTTTCGAGACTAACATCCTTCTTCACAAAGCAGACCAAGCACTTTCAAAGTAAACACCTTTATTTTAAAGTTATATACCGCGCATTTCATTTTATCTAATTATTAAAAACTAAGAAAGAGACATACATTTAACGTCATTTCCCGTTTATACTTTATAAAAGACATTAATAATTAATATAACAAATAAAATGAGAACTGAAATTGTTTAATTAAATTTAGGGGTATAAAATAACACAAAATTATATTAACTTTCCAATATTAAAATTATTAATGTTAATTCACATTAATGTTATTTCAATACATACTTATTTATCATAATTAAATTAAATTGTGTTTTTCTTCAAAATGCTATAGAGTGCTAAATTACACATGTATAAACGCTATAAAATGCTAAATGTATGAATAAAAAAGCTAAATTTTTTATTTTAAATATAAATCATCGCTCCTAATAATGACACATCCGAAACTAGCTTTATCAATGAGTTATTTCTATCATTCTGTGGCATTTTTAGCACACGCTGTATAAGAAAAACTGCCGTAATCGCAGAATGATTACTGAAATGGATGATGATGATGAGGATGAGGATGATGATGATGATGATGATGATGATGATGATGATGATGATAGTGCTCTATAAGCACACTTTTTATATAGAAAAATACTATTCCATGTTGGACAACAGAATCAGAGTGCATATCCAAACTTGTATTTTCTAAACAGTAAAAGGTAGCAATTCTGATCCCTCAGTTGCATGTGCCTTGAAAATGAAATAACTTATTTAAAGCTACGTCTTCGATGTTTTTAACTGCTAGTAATAAAATTATCATTCATTGTATTAATTTCCATAAAGATTCTGTTATGAATAACGCATTTCGATATTCGTCTTCAGAGCATGGAAAACATTTTCATTGGGTCATTAAAAATGCACAACCAGAGATAAGAACTTGTTCTTCTTTTGAGAAAACTTTAAAGACAGACGGACCTCCTGCTGAAAGGCCGTGTTAAAAGGTAACATTAAGGAACTTTGCCTCAATTATAATGCTCTGTCCAATGAACAGTGCATCAAGAGTCACGGACAAAAGACTTTAAAGGAAAAATATCAGGAGGTGTTGTCACTAAAAGCCGCCTCCTTTGTCTAGTGATCGGTGTCACTTGCTGATGTCTGGGAGGTCTGGGGTTAGAGTTAGGGATTCCTGGAACAGGGTTCATCCCGCCTCACGAGGACAACTGGGCAGCTGTCTGATAGAGAGCTAAATCTTGGTCTAGAAGAGCGCGTGTTGGCGATCGGAGGAATGTAGGTGTAGTGAACACACGCCCCTCTACCCACTCTGATGTTGCCTAGGCCCGTGAGGAAGGAAAGACGTTACTAAAACCACTCTTTTCATTCGTGCCTTTACGAAGGTAAGCGTCGGAATGGCAGGCATGCCTAATATCCTGTTGCGAGATTAAGTCGCATTTTGAGAATGCATGCATCTTCAGAGGTCAAAATACTTTTTTTTTAATATTTGGATGTTGACTTGAAACAAACTTAAAGCCTCGTGTCTGTGAATTTTTTTTTTTTTTTTAATATCTACAAAATTAGCTGAGATTAAAACATTTTAGCGGTTGAATCCTTGAATTAATCGCAGCCATGCCCATTTTCCTACTTAAGTTCATACTTCAACAAGAATACTTATTGTTATTCATTTAAATTTCAGGCTATCTCTGATTTTGATTCATTCTACTCTTAATTCAGTGTGATAAAGTTATTATAAGATGTAAGCAACAGTGCAGCTGTCTGCTGATTTTAAAAGTGAGAGAATTTATGACAAGTTTTTGTTTACGAAGTATAATCAAACATGGATAAAAGAAAGGCTCAAATTTGCAAGAAAAAAAGTGATTTTAAAGATAATACAGCAAAAGTACTGGTGAATATAAAATTGAACTGCATATTAGGACTGCAAATTTAATTTCACCAACTTGTAAGTTTATCAGTTTTCTTAAAAATGTATTCATCAAAACTGTTTATATCATACTTTCTATAATTTTCAAGAAATATGCATGAACCTTTGCATAGACTTCTTCTTATTGAAACCAACAGTCTAAACCTTAGTCTTTGTCTTGTATCAAATAGAAAAACAAAAATGTAGAGTATGAGCAAAAAAGTACATTTAAATTTAAAAACTCAGAAAAAAGATATTTTTAAACATTTTCACTACATTTTAACTACTGAGGTTCAGTTTGCTGCTTAGATGCTAATTTTATAATAAGGAAAATATTATTCAGAAAAGTGCAACATCTTCAAAATAATTTTATGTGTGTTCTCTTTATGTATATCTAACAATGGATATTTTGGAAATTAATACGTTTAAAATCTCCTAACATATGAGAATAATTTAAAAAAAAACTCTAATAGAAATGAAGAAAGAAAATGTGCAAAAAGCAAAAATGTTAAGTGTCAATATAAGTTCTATTATGTCTTCCACTTCAGAGGATTTCATTCTATGAGTGAACACTAAAGAACAACTAAACATAGAGTAAACTAAATATCACATACTCAAGGGTGGTCTTAGGTTATATCGGCTAAATATACAGACAACAATTATACTGTAATTGCATATACACAATGCTTGTGAATTGAGTGGAAGAAGGGTGCAATGAACCCTTCAATTGTAAATGATGAATGTAGGAACAAAGTTATACGTCAATAAGAATGAAGTCCACGGATACCTTAAGGTACCTAAAACTATCTTTTCATGGTAAGAGAAATCTCCGTATCGTGTTCTACCGGTGATCAAACTTGCCTTACTTGAGCATCCGAGCCAGACAATGGACAAAATCATGCTGTTGTGTTGTGAATAAAATCGGTGAAGGCGTTTGTGTACAAAGCTTAGCAGGTAGGAAATGCATAACATATTAACATTTGCAAATTTATATAGCATGCATTACACAAATTTCTACAGAGTAAGTAAATAATATACACTAAGGATAAGTGGGCAAATTATAAGGGGCATTTGACACGTCTCTCACGGCAACAGAAAGAACAGGTTTGGAAGAGTAAGAACGAAAGAGACAAACAACAAGTCTGCAAGGCGCAATGATGTGCACGGGGGCTTTGAAGACAGAACGATTATCATCCATAATCAGGCATTGGAATTCTTAGTACTTAACACCAAGTTAGGTACACTCAAACTATTAGGTTAATACAAACGAGGTAAGAACACAAGTGCCGCAGGTAAACGTGACAGGAGTAATGGGAGAGGGTGGTTTGTAGCTAGTGGTCTATAGTTTTCCTTCCACCTTGGCCCTGTTCCACAAAAGCACGGTCTAATGTATGAACTTGTAACTTGTAGTTATTAGTAAAATTCTGCTCCACAAAGGTTTCTGCTACGCTTGTACTTACTTACTACTCCAAATTTACAAATGTATAAGTAATTTTTCGTTGTTCTGTTCCACAGAAGTATTAGTTGGGCACTGGTAATTTGTATAACTTTCTCTTCTAAAAGTGTGGTAACATTGGTAACTTCAAATACTAGCACAAAATTTATTCTCTTTTTAATGATTTTGGGAGCCAGTAGACCCAAATGTACTCAGTATTAGCGAAAGTGGTGATAATTATCAGTAGGAATATGTTTAAAGAAAGAATGAATAAGTATTTGCGTATCATGATAAAGTTAGGGAATTAAAGTAAGGTTTAAGACTGATATTGGCATTTCCTGTTCCAAATGCATATTTCAGACCAGCATTTTAGTTAATGTATTTTTAAGGTTCTTGCACATACCACAAAACTAATGTCTTTTTATTCTTCATTCTGTTTTGAAATAATCTCTTTTGGCACAATTTTCTAAGTATTTTTTTTTTTTGCTCATGAGAACGTGATTATCAAGTAAATATATAAATAAATGTAAAGGATCAAATGAACTAATAAAATAAATGACCCAGCTCGATTCTTCTGCCATCTCTGGAAAGCTCAAATTGATGCTCCTAAATATAGACTTATGGGGCCATCCTCTCAAAGCGGATTATTACGCTTGAATATCGATAGATATATAATTATTTAAATTATCATTATGTCTGAGAAAAAAAAAGACCTACTTTGCACTAATGACAATGATCCGCTCTGTGCATTAAGATCCCTAAAGAATGGACATAACCTAGTTCAAGGTATGGCGACGTATGGTAAACAGCTCCTCAATCTTGCTCTTGTGCGACGTCACTTGTAACTTTTTATTAGTATTTTACCAGTGTAGCATTTCTTTCGTGGAACTTTACAAGGACCTGTACTAATACATTTATGCATTTGACTATATTTTTGTGAAACAAAGCTCTTGTCTACAGTCTAATATCAACAAATTCAGGTTTATTCTGGTCTTAGTGATTAAAATGCCGATATGTAGTCATAATACATAATTTAATGTTTATTATTTGCCATCTCAGTATAGCTGAATAACAAATGCATAGTGGCATATTTGCGATATCCTTGCTTTCTTGTCACTATAAAACTAAGTAAGAAAACCATTAAGGTAAATAATAATGCAAAATGAAATTATAGTTCTTTAAAGCCTAAACACACAAGCAAACCAATATCTTAAGCGACTATTCAGTCGGACCGGAATAATGCCTGATCTCTAAACCTATGGCCTATACCCAAGACCACCTACACATTAATAGCAAACCTTAATGCAACTGAACAAAATGGCGCAGCTTTCGGTTGAATAGTATGTAAACATGTGTGTGAGATACACAGAGTTTAGTTATTGCTTGAATGTGGATATTGGGAGGAATAAGTTTTTAAATATGCCTCATCAATCTTCATTACAAGAATGCGCTATAAGAATGGGTCGTTCATGTTGCGTTTCAGAATTTAATCCAACTATGCGCTACTAACACTTCAGCATTTAGGTTTCATAAAGATAAAGTACTGAGGGAGATATGGGACTAGATTTATCCATTCGTCACACTTATGCAGTTATAGATAATTCTGTAGTGTGTGCAAACATTTTGAAGACAAGTTTACTGTTAGAAAGTATATTTTCCTGTAGTAGATAGTGCGTCCATTGAAAGAAACCAAAACTTAGTGATGATACCTATACCAGTATACTCCCCATACATCCTATTACATTGTTAAAGTCCCTAAGACAGAAAAGAACATGCATTTCGTTCTGAGCGTTGCTAACTAGAGAAGATCACTTTAAAAAGTGATGTGCAGATATCATTTCTTGTTTTGAGAATTTCAAAAGTGAGGTTCTGAAAAGAAATATGAAACCATTCAGTTTATTTGTGAAAGAGGATTAAATTCTTTTAATTAAAATAAAGGACGAGGTATGTACTGATATTCCATCTCTTACAGTAAGTAGTATTAAACTAAATGTTCTATGGTGTGATTTAGGATAAGTTAATTCCCGTTAGTTTTATTTGTGTGCATATATACACCACATACATATACACATATTATAATTATATAATCTTATTAAAGACTAGATTTACTCTTCTATTATTATTATTATTATTATTATTATCTGGGACACGATATCGTATTGCAATCACTACCTCCAACTTGTAATGTTTACCTCGTAGAGGTAGGATGGGTAATACTGGTTGTACATGATGTCATGCCCATAGCTATATTTGTTGTGTGGTCGCCTATGCTACAGAGAACATTTAAAAGTTGAAATAATAATTTAAACAAACAACCTTTGTAGAAACATAGAATCATGAATATTAGATTCAAAGCTGTTCAATAGGCCTCTGAAAACATTATGAGTTACTGTACACTCGTGCATGTAAGAACTTCAAACGAAAAGTTACTCCATTTCTCTAATAAACAACATTTGAAATAAAAACAAATGTATTTTCAATACACTACAACCAATTGATGCAAATTGTCTCAGTTAATCCACAATGCCGTAATTGCTCTCCCCCTCCTCCCTTTCTTTTCTTTCTTTCTTTCTTTCTCTCACGTGACTTATCGATATAATCTATATAACTAATTTGCATGTAATGCCGATGTATTTTATGCAGTAGTAATGGACTTTTATTGTGGTAGGTTTACAAATATATATATAACTGTCGCATGGGTCTTACGGCCTTATTTGCTAATACCGTCCTTTTAACAATCAAAATATACAATACCCAAGAATGGTAAAGTTAATTCCTATGCTTGTCTTCCTATCTACACACACACACACACACACACACACACACACACATACATATATATAAAAACACAGCAATATACTTACGTCACACATTTTCTATGAATAATTTTATATACATTTATGCAAACATGCGTAGAACCTTTATCCCTGATCCCCCCTTCCCTTTACTCACCCTCATTTTAATTTCCTATAGAGTTATGCTTATATATAGATATCGAAATTTCTAACATAAGTACTAAAACCAGAATTAAGTTATGTTGATACTGGACTGTAAACAATATATGGCACTGTTTTCTCTTATTGCTCCTCACACAGACCTTTTATAAATGGGTATTTTCATACCCACAGTGATAGATAAGAAGGATACAATAGGTCACGAGCCTACACCCTCTGCCCTTAGGCCTGTAGTTCGTCAGTTTTTATTTACGTGCCAGCGTGAATCATAAATTGCTTGTATTCGTACTTTGTTTGTATCGATGTAGCAATTGAATGTAACCAACTTGAAGTTAGTGCTTAAAAAGTCCATTGTCTACCAATATAATTTCGATACTAATCTGTTAACGAAATATGTCGTTTCAAAAAAATAGAAAGGATGATGTCGCTCAGACAAACACCATAAAGACCCACTTTGCAGTATGCCACATACTTTTCTCATGCTGTGCGATTACACGCGAATAGGAGTGACAAATTTATGATTCTCACAACCTACTGCTTGCATATTTTCATGTTTAAACCTCCCCAGTAACCAACACATATTATAGAACCCTTAGCTCCTTGCTTGAAGGGAAAAAATAGTTACAAAAGTAACAACTTCCATAAAAAAATACGAATTCCATTTTCCTCGCTACATCCCTTACAATAATATGGCCAACATGTATCAGAACCAAAATCGAGAACCATATAATGTACTACAATTCTTCTTTCAATGAAAATAAGAACAACCCCAGAATCCTTGCACATAGCAATGTTTATAAAAATATTGCCAGTCATATTGCAGTGCAAGAGCCCGAAAATAAAAGTGAGTTAAGAAGTATTGAAAATTCAAGTCGTCTAGCCAAGACAAATTGAGTGGATACAAAATTCGAGCGATAATATTATATTCAAGAAGATTAACGAATTTGGGATTAGTTTTACTGTCAGAAAGTCATATTTATAAATGCTCAAATCTGAATTAAGCTAAATATTATGTTGCTACAACGCTTTGGATTATTTCTGTCGTTCATTACTATTGCCAATACGAAAATATATCATTTTCCGAGGGTTTTAGGAAAAATGGCTAGATGTGGAACTTTTGTTTTGCGATTAATTATTTTAAAAACACATAAACACGATTTATTATTTTATTTGAATTGACTTTAAATTAATTATACAGTGAGGTAGTTTGCCGGGGATAGCTGTTCAACAATTATATCGTATCCATGATATAAGCAATAGCTTTGCTTTTATTAGTGAGCTCTCAGTAGTAAAAAGGGGCGTTAAACACTATTAAAAAAATTAGGGGTTTGAAGATGATTGATATTTATGGATAATAAAGAAGGGCATGGTATATTATATAAGTTGCAGTTTTACTATTATCTTATAAGATAAAAGTGAATTTTCCTGCTTCCAACATTCCTATTATACGTCTATGCATCATTGGTTTAAAAAATCTGCCAATGGTGGTGTCACTATGATGGAAATATGGTGCTTTTTAAAATGAAAAGTTTGTCGGAGGCTTACACAAAGAGGCTGAATGATGTTACAATAACAGAAATATTAGGATTTATATACAATGCCTTTTATTTATCGCTATGTCTTTTGTTTCCTAAGTGAAGTCCTCATAAGACGATAAGGGGCTTCGACTCTCTAATACTAATGAACATCATAGAATGTCACTTGTTTCTTCCAATTGTATACATTTATGTGAGTTTCTCCTTTCTACGTAAATGTATTTGTTATTGTTTCAATATCTGTTCCTAGAACTCGATAGGAGAGTGAGAGTTATAAAATTCTTTGAGGTGAAGCATGAAAGTGTTTTTTCCACTGACGTATCAAATGATATTAGGAAATTTACCATCCTTGCCCACACAGTTCATCAAGTAATCACAAAACTGGATAATTGACAAACTATCTAGTTCTGTTTACACGAAGTTATCAATGAAATACTGAGAATTTAATGAGGCTCTAAAAGGGATGTATAAAACATATGCGTCAGTTGCGATTCTTGACAGCTCTATTTAATGAAAGATTTTATCAAGTTTAGGTTTTCAAATTTTACAGTGAAAGATGCGCTCATGCATCTGCACATTAGAAAACATCATTTGTGCGCATACTAGTTTGGTTGACTTCAAATGTTTCAAGATTTTCTTTTTCAATATATATATGAGGAACGTAAACACGCTATCTTTTAGACCATAAATTTCGTCCTTGGTTGAACTTCAGCTATAAACGTAAATACACATTTTTGGAATGGTGGGTGGTGTACAGCTTATCACACAATCTCCTTATACTATTTTCATTCACTCTCCTGTTATTGTATAAAAGTGTAACGCTTTAACTTCTATGCGTGCATATTGACTATAGGTAGAGCTAATAAAATGTTGGGTATTTCGTAATGTGGTAATAAGCAAAATAACATCCCTGTGCATATACTTTTCAATTGTTTAGCGAAACCAACTGAAAGCATTCAAAATTAACAAATTAATGTTTTTAGATGGAATTAACATTACCCTTTTCAAAAAACTGCGGATATATAGAGAGTTAACCTAGATCTAACCTAATCCAAAACTGGTCTTAAAGATATCATAAAACGCAATAAATTACCTCAGTATCACTGAAGCTACGATGACAATCAAATTTCACCTCATACATCTCAATCGCATGGCAGTTTTCACCAATCTGCACACTATCGTCGCCTCATAAATGGTCTACAATCTCCCTCAAAAAGGAATATCAGTGCACTGCAGTTAATTCACTACTGTAGTGAAGTACAAGCAAAATATGGAGCAACTTTACCTGTGTGCGTAAGCGTCCTCACTTGTTTACCGTACCAACTGAAAGCAAGAACAGACATGTCCGCCGAATAATTGCTAAAAATGCCATTTGTTAGAAACGTATGTACTATATTGCATAAATTTAAATTGATTTCGCAGAATCAATTACCATTCCTGAATATTATACAAAATATTCTTCCTACTTGTCTGCAATGTCAATGTTTTCCAAAAATTGACCAACTTCGATATTTTGGCACCTTCGGATGCTTAATTAACCTTGCATTATACGGGCTACAACCATTATAATCACGTTCTAAAAATAGAATACTTTCTTGTTTTTAAGGCTCTGACGTTATACTAATTTCTTGGATGGCATTCCCATATTATTATTGACAATTATTTATAAAATCTGCACCACGAAATGGCGCAAAATGGTTTTAGAAATCAGCAATTTTATGTGTTTGAGATGCAATTAAAAACTCAGTTTTCAGAAATTATTCAGCGGGAGCTAACTTATACCTAATCTAGCATGCACTGTTTCTTAAAGGTATCACAAGATGCAAGAAATTATATAAATTACCCCAGTATTCCGGAAGTTCTGTTGTTCAACTAATTCTTCCTGCAAAAGTTCCTGGCGATTGTAATACGAACGAAACTGAAGCGGCAAAACAAAATTATTTTTGTCCTCAGCAAAATTTTCAGAAAGACCAGATTTATAAAACTTGCACTTAACCTTCTTTTTGGTGTATTTTGAATTAATGACTCACAGCGAAAAATCAGAGCACATTACCACAAATTTGAAAAATTACATGATCCTTAATCAAAAATAGTGTATCATACTATCACGATTATAATTATTGCTTTCATTTTTCAAAGTAAGCATCACAACTCTTCACTCTCAACTACAGAAACAACAAGCACTCATATTTACTCCACAGGAATTTGTGACCAACTAACACAAAAAAAATATATATATATATGTATAGGAACTATGGGCATCACAATTAAATCCAGCACCATGGACACAAGCATAAATCACAAAACGTTTAACAAATGTCGAAAACGAACATAAAACTGCTCTTTTCACCCCAAGTTTAAGCGCCGAAAAATAAATAAGATATTAAATGACCAAGCAAACATCATACAACCACATCCAACAAAAAGATTTAGAAAACTAGGTGGAAAATATCGATTTCGTGATTAGAATCGACCAGATTGAATAGCTCATATCTCCTTATTCCCTGAACCAAATATATCTTTCGTATAAAGCTTTGCCTATATTCCTCACAACATGCATCTAAGTAAAAATATTTTATTTATACATAGTTACTATTGATATTAACATTGTATACCAACAGAGTCTTACCTTCTTAACCCGTTCAGAGTCCCTTGATATTCGAAACACAGCACACTTCACGCAACCGAAACACCACTGTCACGTGAGGTACATGGAGCTCTAGCTATGACGTTTCTAACAAAATGCGCAAGGCAGTACAATGTTGGTCAACATAAATATTCTTTTGAGGGAAATAATACAAATAAACTTTAAAGTGTATTACAATATAAAATAATATTTTCCATTAATATCATTATTTTCATTTTCGAATGCAAAATATATTTTAAAAATCAAGGCACACCAGGAAATGACATTCCTTTCTGAGACTACCTGTTATACCTCAATAGTGAAAACGGTCGTTGAACACTTAAAAATAACATACCTTTGTGGAGAACTCACACAATCAAAACTTAGATTGGAGCATTAGCATTATTCCTTACTTAAATGGAAGAGAAGACCGTACTGAAAGCCCTCCGTTTCCTAAGTCTATGTTCCCCTCACAGTTAGGCAAATAATAATCTATATGGATATTGTTATTTCCTTCTAAACGTGAACCATGATCAAAATATTCGTGCTATGTATATTTTACAATTCTGCAATTTTTTCCCTTTAGAACAGATTATGTATGCACTTCGTGGAACTTAATAATACCACATTGCAATTATCTATGCCAGTGGTTCTGTAGTCCGCGGACCCCCGAGGATCCAGGAAGTAACAGAGTAATATTAACGGTATTTATTCTTGAATGTATAAACGAAAACAATGAATTACGAGAAAACGAAGTATTTGTGTACATGTGTTGAAGTTAACATTAATTAGCATCAATTTGAAGCAAATTATTTGTTCCGGAGGGAGCTTTCAAACAGATAACCCGTGGATCAGGGCTGAACCGTCATACGTACTGTTATACATTCCTCAGCAACAGCACGCATTTTTTGGCAGCGAACTGAATATGCTTCTATGAGCGAATCTTACATTTACCCGAACTATCAATGAGTGCAGTGAAATTATTGATGCCTTTCGTATCGACTAACGTGTATGAGAAATCATTCTCTGTACTCACTTATCTGGAATAATTAAACAAAAAGCATACGTAGAAACAGTTTGTAAAACGTTTAATCACGAGCTCAGAATACAAATAGCTCCTATTAAGCCGTATATATCACGGTCTGTAAGTGAAAAGCAGCGTCATCCCTCTACTCAGGAGTTAAAATTAGCGCATATTATACCTTCGTATAGTGTTATCATTGTTAATATCAATGTTTACACATCTTTTTACGGTAATATTATTGTTATGAATATTACTATTGTGTAAGGATGACAAATATTGCAAAAATTTAAATACATTTATTCGCTTGTTCATCATGTTTTTAAACTTTGTAAACTAGTGATGAACAACTTGCATATATACTGTACAAATTAGTGATGCTTTCCTTCGCGGCGCGGGTTCTTCCTATGAACGCGTCCCCATTCGTTTGCCGCGCCATGGAGGGGGTGACTGTCGCAGTCGTAGCGCAGCTGTTCCCGGGTGTGTTGTGTATTATGCCTCGTGTGTGTACAACGCAACACAGCTTGTCTTTATATGCGATTCAGCGATTCATATAGGTTAACTCAGTGGTGAAAGAATCATAGGACCAATTTTTATAAGCATACAGTTGATTCTGTTACTTTGTGAATACCACACTATTTTTTTTAAGAGAATTAACCTACAGGGAACGTGATCATGCTTTTTTTTTTCAATAGAATTTTGCCCCTTCCCACACTGCGAAAAATTCCATGAGAGCAATCCGCAATGTATTTACACAAGGCAGATTTATTAATAGAGGTTTAAAGCCTGCGATAAATTAAAACTTGTCATATATAACTCCCACATCATATTAGAACTCAAAGATAATATTCGTCAGGAAATTGTCTGGATTTCCCAAAATGGACTACGAGTGATGAATAATTTCCTAAAGAATGCCAAAAATGTATGAAAATGAAGGTGGGCAGTTTCAATATTTCATTTTATAATTTGGTAAGTAATGAGCCTCTTGGTTTGTGTAAGTGTTGTACGGTTTGGTATGTTTTATTATTTCGTCCCCCTCCCGCTAATCACCGAGATAGGCTAACGAGAGACCATAGGCACACTCCGGGGGGGAGGGGTTATAAATATATATAGAACACAAAATTAGAATTCAAACATTGAGTTAAATCTTAGGGGTATGCAATAGCAAGAGATTTTGAAAGAATGTCCATGGTTGAGACAAGTCATTGAGTATAGCACATTTATATGTGTATAAATTACAATAATTTAATTTAAAACCATATTATTTTCTCAACTTTGAAATAGGTATCTGCAAATTCCAAATCATTCTTTGAAAAAAGTGGTTATCATTGTGGAAACAACAGATGTGTTGAAAATCGTTTTTTTTTTTTTTTTTTTTTAATTATGTGCATCTCACAATAAGCTTACCTACGCGTATACCTCGTAGAATAACAGGCTCACCTCCATTTCACATGTACAAACCAAATAAATACAACAGTCTGCAAAAATGAAATGCCTAATCTATTTACACATTATCATACACATTGACTCCTAAAAAGCGAAGGACCCAGTAATTTTTTACTTTTGTAATAATATCCCCATCTACTCTCTTGTTACATTACGTACGTTTAAAAATGGCTCAAATACACGGAAGGGAAGTTTTAAAGTGGGATGCATATATATGTTTCAATTTTTTATAACTAGAAAATTGCGTTGTAAGGTAATTTCAAATATTGAAGCAGGATCTTAGGTGAGGAAAACTAATTAACATGCTTAGGTCACATATCAGGCCAGAGATTTTTCTCAAACTATTTCAGCTTCGAATCTGGCCCTTGCTACGTCTTTGTACTAAAAAGATTTTCCAATTGACCTTACTTGATATTTAATATTTATGGGGAAAAGAAACAAAAGTCATCCTCTCAGTTATTTTTTTGTCATTTATTCACAGTTGCAAATATCTTTATACATCACAAACAAGACGAATTTACTTAATTTTCATACAAATACTCAAACTGCTAAACGACTGTTAACGCATAAACTCGCTTGGCTGAATGTGCTTCAGAGGTTTGTTTTCCTTTGCGTTTACAGCATAATAAGTAGGTCTTAAACTCTTTTCTAAAACTACCACTAGCAACACAGAGAGCTATTGGGTTCAAACAAGAATTGAGTGGATATAAAACTCGAGCGATAATATTATATTCAAGGAGGTTGACATATTTGGGATTAATTTTACCGTCAATTAAAAAATAAGTATAAAATGGCACGAACGTCACTGCAAATAATACGGTGAGAGCAAGAATTACTCTAGCACCTCTTTTACGAATCTTTTTCTCTTGTTGTATGTTTGGGATGTTCTCTCCAGGCATGTCTTGAGCACTCTTCTTTAGCAGCCGCGAAGTTATGAAAGAGAAAACAGCAATTATTATAAGAGGCAGAATGCAGAAAAATATAAAGTTAAGATAATGCTGCATGGCCGACTCTTCAAGAGTACACGTGGAGGTGACATCCAAGATGTTCGGTACTGTGATGCATGCTGACAGAATCCAAACCACTATGACTAAAATCCCACCTTTCACGTAACGTTGCAAGAATGCGCAGGCTCTGTTTCCTGGAACGGCAGTAACAGCCAGTAGTCTGAGGAGACTCAGCGCTGCCATGGAATATATGCTGATACCTGTCGTAAACTTTGAAGTAAACATCACTAACAGACATGCCGTTCTGCTAATTCGCAAGAACCACCAACGCATGGCGATGTAGTACCCACCGACGTTGAAAGCAAGAAGTAATATATCTCCGATGGCAAGGTTTAAAACCAGTTTGTTGGTTTCTGAGCGCAACTGAGGATTTCTAATAAGAATCAAGATCACCATACTGTTGCCCAGTAAGCCCACAGTTAACTCAACACTAAAACATATTGGGTAATAATATAATATCCAGTCGCCTATTCTGGTGAGGTCGGAGACATACTGGCTTAAATGTCTTAAGTCGTTCTGTAATTCATCAAAGTCGAAAAGCAGACATACCTCTTGCTTCAACACAAAAGAGTTATTTTCGTTATCAGCTTTTCCAATAACGTCTACAAACACTCTGAACAGTTCTACACTTTGTTGAAAGCTATCAATAAATTTGTGGTAAAAATAAAAATCACTGTTGTTTTTGAATTTCATGAAGAACAGTTCTGCTTCATACTCTATCATAGCTATGGAGTCCAGATGTTCAAACAGTCCCGATGAACACCATTGGTTTTCTGAGTTGCAGTAAATGGGATACATGACGACGTTCTTTGGGATAGACAGGTTGTAAGGTATTTTCTTGATGAAGCAAGTTATTGAGGAAGAGTTTTCAATTACTTTGCCGTAGCAAAGTATGGTATTAATGCCCATTAAAAGCACTATCCAGAGGATCACCTGAAACAAACAATATACAATGCTTGCTTTATGAGAACATTTAAGTTTTTGAAATATGTTTTGTATGTCTTTGATAGCTTTATAGTGTAAGCACCGTTATTTCCTTGTCCCCTCAAAAATGTGATGTGCGTCCAGTGGTAACCATCTAACTACCATGCAATATACCTATACAACTGTGTGGGACTACTTACAAGTACTTTTACAGGTTTCCAACTTATTCTTCGTACATTATGGATGCTTTTATTTAAAATAGAACATATTATTATTATTATTATTATTATTATTATTATTATTATTATTATGGACCTACTCTTGGTCTAGTGGTTAGCATTGCTGACTGCTGGCCTGGAGGTCATGGGTTCGATCCGCAGTAACTACTTAATTTGCGGAGGTCTGGAATTGAGTTCACTCAGCCTCATGGAGACAATGAGAACCGCCGCGTGATGACAACAGACCGGATGCGGTTTGATGATCACATGCCCTCCTGCAAAACTGCACTCTTCCAGTGATGTCGCAAGACGGAGGTGGAAGAAGCAGCGGCCGCTGCGGTAGGCAAGAGCCTGTTGTGGTTACAAAAGCTTGAGATGTTTTAATATTAGATCGTTCGGAAATTAATGACAGTTTTTGGGATTTAAATTCCAATAAAGCACCAATAAATTAAATTAATAAAAATAACTACCATCGGATTCTATGACATTTTCCTGGGTGCATAAGGTTTATTACCATTTCGCTAAAAACCCTGGCTTCTAAAAACGAGAAAATTTCTTAAGTTCTCTCTCGGCTTCTTGGTTATTGACAACTATTCTCTAGGAAACTGTCCTGGTGAAAGGTGGAATGAGTATGCTGAATTAGGTAAAGTTTCGCAGCCACGAAGAATAAGCGTTTTCTATTGCTAATGCTGCTTTTCTTGTAGCTCCTGATACATTTTGTAATTTCTTGACAATGCTTCTGCGAACTGTTTCGCTACAATGCAGAAAATTACCTATGCTGTATTAAATGAGCTGCAGACCACCGGACCGTCACCATAACCTTTCTTTGATATAATTTTGGTTTTGCGAAGTGTTTCGGTGCTTTATCGAAATTTAGTCATTGTGCCATCATTTGTGGTTGTCGTAGGGAATCCACTTTTCACCACAGATAACAATATGATTTAAAAGGACTCATTTTAATATTTACAATTTCAATTCCATAGTATACGATATTACCATTAATTTCCGAACGGTCTAATATTTACTGCTATTAACATTCTGGGTAGATATCTGTAGAACTCAAGAACGATGGTAGAATGAATGAAGCTGGGGCAATGAACAATATTTGTTGAGAAATGTTAGGTAATGGGGGAAAATCTATTTGGAGATTCTTTGTTTCATGTATTTCTACTGAGATCGAACCCCAATTTCCTAAGTAAAGGGAAGATGCAACTTGGGTGAATGCGCAAGAACCCATTTATACCGTGAGGCCGGCTAAGCGCGGCTACATATTGGGAGGTCAGTATAATGCAGTCAAGGCAGTATAATGCATGTGCAGATAGTAGCTTATAGTTAGTTTAAGGGAGTCTTTGTCAGCGATTGGTTGCGCATCCGTGTGTTGCTCGTACCTTCATTGTCTATAATTGTTGTGTTATTTGTTCCTCGTTAGTTATGCCAGCACATGAACACAGACTTGAAGAACAGGCTTTTAAATACGTACATGTGTGGAAACAGATTTTTGCACAGAATTGATAAGGCGATTCGAAGAAAATATCCTAGCAACAATGTTCCAGGTAGAAAAATTGTTTAGCACTATTTGAAAACAGAGACAGGAGCTCTCAATGACATAAAAGTTCCGAACCGCCATGTTCTTAGATGAAATAAAGGAATTTCCTATGAGATGCTCACGTTTATTGTCGCTGAAGGACATTTAATAACACGTTTAGCATTATTATTATTATTTTTATTATTATAATTATTGTTGTTTTAAATTTATTGCGGTATTATTTTATGCTTTCAATAAAAATATAAACACTAAAAATATTTCTTTTAATACTGACTCTACGTTCGGCGACTATCTTTTTCTGGTTGCGTCGACTGCACTTTCCCAAAACCAGCCGCTCTCAGGCGGCACGTAACTCAAATAATCTCACTGTGCTTTGTTGTGCCACTACAGTACATATTGCTTTTATTTTCGTCTTTCATAACAGGTCGATCAGAAGCGGTATACGGTTATAAAAAAGCAAGTAATCGAATTAAAAATATCTCACATCTTTCGGTTTTGAGTATATTTCATTAGACAGAAAATAACATAAAGGAAAATGCTTGTGTAAGACGCATGCACCCTACTGTGGATCCATTTTAGAGCATGGCATTATCCTCCACATTGTCTAACAACCGCCTAACTTTCGCTGGATTGCCCATCGTTCAGTGCGGTGTGAATTATACCCGGGAAGATAATACTTGGAATGAATTAATTAATGTCTATGGAGCTCTTTCATCGAAATAGTAAGTAGAATGAAACAAATAAGTAGATGTCACTTGCAGCAAAGTCTCAACCTCCTACGGAAACCGGAAGGAGCTATGGAAATACAGGCTTTAGAATGGAATTCGAAATTGGCATAAGACCAGGGCGATAAACAATTCTGAAAAATGATAGAGTCATTCTTACAGTAAATTTGTTGAGAAATCCTGGGCATAAGTATCTGGCCAAGAGCTGGAGCCGAAGGAAAGCATTTACATCCGCACTTTAATTCAGTAGAAGACATGGGAATTGAATGAGATGAACAATATGCTCATTTTCTTCCAGCACCAAGCTCACACTGCAGGCTCGTCATGCCACCTTTCCTCCTATATCTGCAGTGCATAGCATTGCCAAATTTCGGTATAAATCTTTAAGGAGTGATAGTAATAGTGCTGATTACTTAGTAGAGAACGATTTGGCATGAACAGGGTGTGCAAAACCCTCTGGACCTAGAGAGACTTCCGTTGCACGAAGAAAGAAAACTAAGAAATAATATTGCGTAGAATAAGAATGAAAGTTGCAGGAAATATTTAGGTAGAATGAGCACAAGGGTCTTGCCATTTTTGTCTTCTCCCTTATCCTCCTGTCCTGTCGACTACTGCTTTTGTATACCACGTATTCATCAGATACAATAACTACAAGCCTAGCAAAAGAGAGGTCACTGAAATGTACTTAGATATTGTCAGTCGTTGGCTAGCTCCAAATTGAAAGTTTAATATGTGGGTTCTATAATTAATGTTTTTCAGTTGTGGTGCATATTTATGTATCGGTGATAACTAGACAGAGGAATTAGTAAAAACCTAGTTTTTTTTTTTTTTTTTTTTTTCATTGATAGATACATGCCTAAGATTTAGCATTTTGGTTTATCACAATTTGGTCTAAAAAATGTTTTATGGTACCTCAAATGCCTATTTTAACAGTCTGTACTGTGTAAATTCCAAGATATATAACCCTTCCTTTTCCCAACGTCCTGCAATTAGAGGCCTAATTGGGAATACGTAAGGCCGCTTCATTTGGTAAGGTCAAGTTAACAGAGGCATCGGACATATTATTAGCTTACCGGCAGTATCACATAGAGACGGTTGACGTAAATGCTACTTATCCCCCACTAATAATACTATAAATAATATGAGCATGTAGTGCAACAGTAATATTTTTAAACTGAGGACTTCCGATCAAATTTACTGGTAACTTATAGCTTTTTTTTTTTTTTTTTTTTTTTTTTGGCAACATGAGTATCATTTTGCAACATAACATGCTGCACGGCACTGTTTGCAAGGAACTGTTGTCATCAGAGCGAGGCAGTAAACCTCACTCAATTGTAAAATTCCAGCACAATGAAGATGAAACTTAATCACTAGTTCGTCTCATTCAAAATATAAAAGATTGTCCTGTTTCTTCAGTCGAGTAGAAAACATTTAAATTAACTTTGACTGGCAAACATTAAATTCTCCATGGAAGGGGGGGGGGGGAGAGAGAGAGAGAAGAAAAGAAAAAAAACACGCATATCTGTTATAAGCAAACTACGGAAATATTATTGATGAACTGCAAAGAAAAGAAAGTTCAGTTTACGTGTAAACTTTTGAAGTATAAAATTATGCTAATTTTTTAATGTGCATTAATGAACTTGGCACATTATTTATGTTAGTGTTGATCTTTAGCAAATAATAACTGCCTATTCTAAGTACTTAAATAGAGTTGTTTAGTAATAGCTGTTCATGGGACAAATACTAGAATGGACGATCAATTTCTGCGCATCGAGCATACAAGGCAGCTGCGAGTGTATATTGTTGCGATGTAAACTAATCTTTTGAGACATGAAGATGAAGTGCACTTTGGTGAAACACAAAACTTGCACACCAATTACTAATACCGTGTCCACGAAGTATTTGCCCATCTCTGTAGATATAGCGCGTAGAAAGAAACTTGCATCTATAGTGTCTGAATTGCATTTCTGCACATAATACATAAAGCATCAACAAACACCGCTTGTAACACTTACCATTTTCGCAAGGTGCTCCTCAGTGCAGAGATCGACTCGTATAAGAGTAAACACCATCTCATCCAATAGATATGTTTCCCATCCTGGCCCGTTTCCAATAATCACCGGATGTTCTTCAGGAAACAGATTAGCGCAGCATTCAACTCATTATCGAAAATGTGATTCATGTACGAAGAGCTTTGGCACTAGAACTCATGGTGTGTTCTTTTGTATATAGTGAATTAACTTTACAATTACTGTAGCTAATGACGAATCTTCCTCAAACATTACCCTGAGACCAAGACCGGAATTTTCATATAAGACCTCACTATTTAAAATTAAAAATTCTTTAAGTGAAACAATTATTGAAAAGTTGTTAAAGTTTCACACCATAAGCTACAGATTTCCAGGAAGAAAGATGAATGAAATGAATTACTGTGCGCTGAAAACTCGTGAACATCTAAGCCTTAAGTATTACAGAATTAAACACTTTTGTAACAATGAATGATATACAATAATTAGCACATAAGTAAAATAGTAACAATGATTTTCTGGTATATTTTGCCTCTGGAATGTCTGTTGACTGTCCGTTATGATCAACATAATCGAACTCCCTTTATCTTGGTACTTGTTTCTGGTTATAGAAAACTGTTGATGGAAATATCTATGTACATCACTGAAAGCCCCAGGATTTTCAGAATAAATATGTTACGCTAGTTTTCAAGAAACTTATTAGCAATATTTTTAATGAACTCCAGTGGATTTTACAGTTTCTCATCTCATTAATCTATGATTTTATTTGTAATCCTATATCTTTCCTTTTTTTGAACTTCATATCACAAATTTTTGGAAATTTAGAATTCAAATGCATAAATGCAATGCATTTTTATCCATTGCTTTTCTAAAATTTTAATAACTACCAGTTTAATAGATAATGGGAAAAATGTACCTTTTCAGATTAACAATTGGAGTATTTATATCATGGAGTAAGAGATTCATGTTTGAGCCATAATTCCTAAAGTATAGATTTCTTGTCCCTGCTGAACTATTTACACAAGAACTAAAAGGCTTTTGTATACTCCAGTGGCAGAGTTCATACTGAAATTTCTGTAATATCAGTTTCATATTTCGTTTCACAAGTAGTGATGTCTAAACACAAAATTAACTGGTGGTTGTAGAAATTATTACTAAAATTCTTAATCACCTGAATTTTTTGATCATGATAGCAGTAAGCACAACATATATGTAGAAAAAATGTGAATACAATAATATAGAATATATACATGCAGCTTAGGATTTTATAAATATAAACTTTGTATCTTATTATCTGTAAATCAAGTCTATGTGATGGTCTTTATGATGTGTATAATATTCCATCCCTCTTTTGCTGAAGTTTGGGATGCTGGCAATAGGCTCACATTCAAACAAAAGCATGGTATATCCTACTTTTAATCGCTTTTAAAAAAGGCTCACTTTTACTAATAAAATTTACACTAATTCACCACAGAAAACTTTCATTGCATACTTGCAACGTGTGTTAATATTTTTTTTTAGAAGTGGAAATTCTCCACTCCACTGTTCACTAGTCAGTAATCTTGGTGTACAAATGATACACAAAGACAAAGACAGAACCTTTAAATCCCTTTAACATCAATTAGCTGCAAACCCTACAACTCAATTAGGAGCTTTTGAGCCAGTTTGAAAATTGCAAGCTTACAAAACTAGAATTACCAAATGTCAATAGGAAAACCTATTCACAGATATGAGAAGGTTCTCATAGGCAACACCATATGACATAACACCAACACCATAAGAGTTCAAAGCTCCTATAGTTAATAAGGAGAATATACTTCTTTAGGTAAAAGATAAGTTTTATAAAATATAATTTAAAAGTGAAATTGAATATAACTGAATAGTCTGAGCATGCATGAAAATGATTACAATGGTTAAGCAGTACTTCAGTTTTTATTTAGAAAGGCTTTTAGTAGTGAAATCATTTTAAATCAAGATATTTGGTTGGATATTTTTGATACTGGAACTTTATGTTCTGGGCTTATTTTAAATATAAAACTACCACCATTCATTAGCTAGTGTTCATGTCCATGAACTCCCATAAGAGAATAAATATTACAAAACACTATACATTATCTTAGAGGAAAGAGTATAAAACCTCTATGACAATTATGTATTGCTATGCATCTCCATATTCTTGTATTTTTGTGCAAAAGATTTGAACCTTTCTGCCCAGAAGTAGTGATTTGGATTATTGTTTGGAAAAGTTTAAATCAATGTTGTTAAAATCTTCTTGAGTTATATTTCCTATAAAACTGTTGATTGACTGTTTCCTGTACATACAGTTACATCACAATATGAGTTTTGTCATCACTTAACATCACATAATTTGCATAATTTGGTACAGGAAATTTTGCGTGATACAGATTTGATTGATTTGTTTTATTTACAGACACTCTTTAACATCTCAGGTCACCAGCATCCCATTCCATTTAGGGCATGAAATGACCAATAAATGTTGCTCAGAGGTCTCTTCTTTCAGGCTTGAAGTTCTTTTACATGCCATAAATATATGACAAGAAACCCATAGCTTTATTTCCAGGCACCATCTCCATAGGAAAATTAGAATCTTTTACTGGAGGTTTATTTTGGATGTGATCTAATGTCCATTCTTGAAATAACATTGTGAATGTCAATTTTACCACAATCTACACAATTAATCCGTAATATCCTGTATTTTGTTCTCTTTAGGTAAGCAATCTGATTTGTAGATTTTAGTATATTTTAAACACTGTACTTATTTTGGGGTGTTAAGAAACTGTTGTCATTTCTTTAAATATTTTGGAATTTATGACTGGCTCCTAGGTGCTAACATGAATTTTTTCAAACTTTTAATCTCTAGATATCCGATAGTTATGATAGTTTATGTTTCTCAGAATTAAAAACAATTATTTTTTGCTCAATTCATTTGATTTTGCATCTTCTAATACATGTAAATATCCATTCATGTATTTTTTTTATTCAAAGGTATTTTACTAGCTTATATTTCATGCTTCTTTGAGTGATCTCGGATTAAAACAATGGGCTTAATATAATAGACAACTTGTATTTGTTTTTCTGTACGTACAGAATCAAAGTCTATTATTTTTTTTTAAATATCTTCCAAACCAAAAATAGAAGTACATTTTTCTGTTTTGTTTTGACTGTGAATTTAAGTGCAGAATCTTGCAAGATTGTGGAAAAATATATATAGGAAAAACTTAAAGAAATATAGGAATCAGGTTCTAAGTACTTGAGAAACATTAAATATAAATGACCAGGAAAATCAGCAATGGCAGCACTTTTTTAAATTTAAATTACTAGACATTATGAAAGATGGCCCAAAAGCCAAAGGATTTGCAAAAAAAATATAAACAATATTTAATGAATTTTGACATCTTTGAAACAGAAAGCTCTATTCAAGTTCATTAGGTCATCAGAATTGCTTCAGACACATCATTCAACTGCAACCAATGATCCAGCATTCATATAACTGAGCAAGTTCATGAAACATGTTGAGTAAATGATGTTAAAAAGTATTATTTCAAATAATTAATACTAATGTATGCTTCAGTGTGTTATATTTCATCAATATTGAAATTAAATGATCTATCTTCATTCTTGGCAAATCCAAAATAGATCAGTTGATATCTATTGTCAATTACTTGTATTATAAATGACATGACAAAGGCATCACACAGGATTGAAATTTCCTTATGCATTGCTTTGTGACTGATAAAGAAAACCATTGACATATGTGCATAAATCATGGGAGAAAACCATGTAAAAGCATGTGAAAATGTTTAAACAAAGAGTATCAAAACAATAAGATGAATGAGCATATGTTCGGCCTAATTCCATTAAATTAGCCATTCAAGTATGGTAGCCTATGATACATATAAAGGATAATATGAAACAAATATTTAAGTTCAATAATACAATAAGCATGTAAAATCCTGATGATAAATTGATAATAAACTATCTAGAACATCTACCATTATCAAACTTTACTAAGGTTACTCGTACATGAAAAAATAAAGACAAAAATGCAAACAGGTAAAGCATAATTATAAAAAATGTAATCAGAATTTATTATTAAAATATTCAGCTCTTAAATATTTAAAAAAATAAAATTGGTGTGTGTTTGTATTTTTAACCCCACCCCCTAAAATTTTAGATGAGGCTATCTTGAAGCATAAATTAAATTTTCCAGCAAGTTCTTCCAAAGAACGCATGAACAAATAAATGTATTGTATTTTTGTTATTGTATACTTGATTTATTACCAATAAACAGATGTTACTCATAAATTTCACACAAAACTGGGTTTCTGAGTCTGTTAAGGCACGAACTTGTGAAAAGGAGGTCGAGATTCAATTCTAACCAGATATCCTTTCAGACTGATGTTTTTTCCAGGTTTTCGTCAGTCCTCAAAAGAGGAGAATGATGGGGAGATACCCTAAACTTAGCCCTGGAACACTTCCTTCTGAAGTAAAATTCCATTCCTAACTTATCATTTCATATGTATCATCAGCCCATGGTCTGTGATACCTCAGTAAAGGTTGGTATTGGTTGCCAGTTGCCTTTGGGGATGCTGATTATTTATCACTTTTTCCCTAGCTTTCCAATAAAGAGTTTTCAAATTATTTTTCATTTGTTTGTTGCTATCAAATTGGCTCATTTCAGTACATGTTCTTTGTTTAGGATCATACGATCACAATTACATGCTTACACAATTGGCAGTAGCTGTCCTTGATTCCTTTATTATTTTCATTCTGAAGCGATGTGCTGACAGGCAATCATGCCTGACAATAAAGTAGAATTGACACAATAAAGCCAATTTTCCTTGGTTTCAATAAAAGATGTTTGAAAGTCTTTAGATTT
Source organism: Metallyticus violacea (assembly GCA_030762175.1). Classification (NCBI taxonomy): domain Eukaryota; kingdom Metazoa; phylum Arthropoda; class Insecta; order Mantodea; family Metallyticidae; genus Metallyticus; species Metallyticus violacea. The sequence continues at coordinate 44,138,599 of CM060835.1, read as the reverse complement.
TCATATGGTTTTCCTTTAAGTTTTTGTTGGATATTTTGTTCCTGTTCAGTTATTAATATATTTATGAGTTTTAATTTAGAAGGAAATTCTAGTTCAAAAAATGGTTTGTAAATTTGTAATGGTTTGTAAGCTGCTTATTTTGCTAAAGTATGAGCAATCATGTTTCCATTTAATCCCACAGAGCGGGGGATCCATTGTAAAACATTTCTGTATTAATGATCTGGATTGTAAGATATAGTTTTTTTACTTCATTTATATAATATGTTTGGTGCGTACCTGTAATTCAATATACTTTGTAGTGCTGCTTTAAAGTTTCTTAAGGACATTATTTTATTTGCGTTAAGTCTATATAGTAGATTTTCTAAAGCAGCTCTAATGGCCATTGTTTCACCATCAAATTTGTTAGCATACTATTCCAAAGGTGTATATTGAGAGAATTCACAGTATATTCCAAAGCCTGCTTCTCCATTTTTAAATGATGCATTCATCTTTATATGCTCTACACCATTTATCAATTGGGTAACAGTTGTTTAGTGTACTAAATGCTGCCAATCTTAATACTTCAGATATTGACAGTACTTAGAAACAAGAAGAAGTAGAAGAAGAAGAAGAAGAAGAAGAAGAAGAAGAAGAAGAGGAGGAGGAGGAAGAGGAAGAGGAAGAGGAAGAGGAAGAAGAAGAAGAAGAAGAAGAAGAAGAAGAAGAAGAAGAAGAAGAAGAAGAAGAAGAAGAAGAAGAAGAAGAAGATGATGAAGGGATGTTGAATAATAGCTTTGAAAATGTCATTTTGAAAAGTTTTAACAAGAAAAGAGAATCTAAGACAAGACAATTCACAATAAATTATGTAAAGTAAACTACACCACGAAAAAAGTATAAAAACAAAAGAACAAATTTCTACAGATGTTTCATAAAAATGTTATCCAAATGAAACCTTCAAAATACTAATTGTAAAGTAAAAACAAATATAAGACATGTCACTAAATACTGATGAAAACAATCTTTCAAGGAACCTTTGAAGTCTATAGCAGCCAGGAAGTGTTAATAATTATTTCTTTTTATCAAAGAGACTTAAGGCTAATAACCTCCCAATAATTACAGGAACATATGGGAAAAGGAAGAAAGATGCAAAATATGGAAAAGAGAAGGCACATACATGAGAAAAAAAAGCCAATAGTAACAAAATACAAAGTGTATTTTATGCTACTTTCATTAATATTATGAAACAGTTTTAACCATTTTTACAAAATCTCAAAGAAGCCATAAAAGATTTTATTAATAATACTGAATAAATTATTTAAAAGCAGAGATTTATGTATCCAAAATAATCTACAAGATTATATGAAAAAACAGTTTAAATTTATAATTTGCGCTGCTCCAAAGTGAACTTTTAAAGTCTATCCTAAAATGCTTGTGCTCATTGCATTGTAATACAAAACAAATTAAAGATATTGCATGCAAACATTCCACAATAGGATACCATTCCATTCAGAAAGTACTTCAATAAATTAAGTTTCTTGGAAGAAACTTTTACAAGAAAATAACCTAACCATAATGCTTTTCCACAAACATACTTGTAATAATTAAGTTTTTAAGAAATTTTCATTATGTTAGCACTATGCAAGTTAAAGAAGGAAGTTTGACTTATAATTACATGACAGAACAAAATTAATAACTAATAACAGAGCTGTAGCATGTTTCACATGTGATATACAACAAAGCATTAATTAAAAGGTTCTTAAACTCTGAGAACATTTCAAGCACTCTTATAGGAAAAGGAAGTTGCAAAAGTACACAAGAAACTAACCGTTCCAATATTATTTTAAGCTAGTAAAGTCTGGTCAACCCTTTGTAGAGACAGTAGCAAGGTAACAGATAGGCATATTCTAAGAATTAACATACTGAGAATGCCAGAAATTAAACTCCCAAAATAAATTTAAATCAATTTTGTGTCCCATAATAAAAACTAAATTATTGCAATTTAAACGCTTTCATTTGACCTGTCCTTGTACATTGCATTCATTATCATTAAGACCTCGAACATTGAACAAGAAATATTAAAAGCTTTAATAATAATAATAATAATAATAATAATAATAATAATAATAATATACAATTAGCATATAAAACCTGCAACAAAATTCAAGCAAACCTGTAGCGCAGTATTACAATACATATAATATATTGCATGGAATATTTAATTCCATTTCATTAAGAGACTGGAACCTTGATAAACTAGAAATTACTTCATTTAAGAACTTTCGAAAAATAAGACATTTTTAAAAAATTCTGTTGGAACTTACATAGTGAAACTTGTTAAATGTAAATTATAAAGAGTGTGTTAGACGACAGATTAATTATAATTTACATAGAAATTACTTATCATAAAATGTTCTTTAATGATCAATATACATCATTTATATCCTTGCTAATACACTGAACTTTAAACATAAGGCTTGACAGTCATACATTTTAAAGCTTTTAACATCAATATACATTTTATATATTCAAGCATTCATGTTCACTTCAATAATGATATCTACAAACTTCTTCAAAAATGTCAGATTTACAAATAATATACAGACACTAACACTTAAGAGTCAATACCATACTCAGCTTGTAACACTGTTGTCAAGCATTGTTTATTGTCACATTAACAAGCAATACATATGCCACTTTTTCACCAAAATGTTTAAGTTAACACAGCTTTGCCATGTATACATGCAGGTGTGTATCTGTGAAATGAAAAAATGTTAAATGTGCGCTTTCTTCTTTTATCAGAAAAAAGGTGGGGATAGATAGGGAGAGAAAAAAAGTATACCAAAGAGTTCATCCTCAAGACTAGAGTAATGTACATTTTACTGTGCGTCTTCTTTTCCGCCTGTTTTTCTCCAGTTCAGCTGGTGGTTGGTTGCGAATAATGCGCACAAGCTAGAAAGATGAGAGTTATCTTAAAATGTTAATCTACTACTGTGCACAATATTAAAAAAAAGAAATATTTGATTCTTAAATATAAATTGCCACAGTTTAAACTTAATAAATAGGTGATGGTTTTACTTGCCACAAACTTACAATAAACTGCTCATTTAAAAAAAAAGACAAGAAGCTATAATGTGCCCCATTCAACAAATTAACCACTAAAGACTGCCTAAATAAAAGGAAGAAATTCTGAAGAAATTTCCTATTTACATTGCGATAAGCCTCTAACATTTATAAACCCGGGGAAAATGTTTATACAATGTAGATTTTAGGTAACAGAATTAATTACTGTTGAAATTGAACAAGTAAATTTGTAGTAATTTTTTTTTCCCTCCCCTAATTCATACACACAAAGAAAGTCCACTGATTGACACTGAAACATAAAATACCGGGTCTTTCATGGCATTGTCCTCCATTTCACAACAGCTGGCAGGTTGGCAGTCAGAGTGGTAATTCCAGTGAAGTGGATGTAATATCCACATAACTGATTTAAGTTATCACAATTACAATTACAATGAAAACAAACTTGTTGAGATGTAGAAAATGTTGCACTGCTACATTCACATTACTGGTATCTTTTTAGAACATTGCCAGTCACATGCATTAGTTCATCTTTCAAAATTCAGCCCATTTAAACTTAAAAGCATACACCACTGTCCACAAATTGCATGCTGGTGATCCTAATATTCAGGTAAATTTCTGTAATTGGATGTTATGGAATGTAATAATAAAAACAATTGATCCACACTTAATATACTTTACTAAATAAGCATAACTCCATACTGCAATTTTTCCATCATGCTACAAAGGGGTTTCATGTATAAAATTGAATTTTTCTGTTATTTTGTACCAAAACATGACCACATAAATAGAACTATTCTTCATCAGAAAATTTGGATAAATTTTATTAATTTCAATGCCAACCATGAAAGCCTAAAGAATGTGGACCCATTACTCTATAATTAATGTTCCTAACATCCAATTACAGAAATTACTTGAATATGAGGATCATCTGTCTGCAATTCATGAACAACAGTAATCTTATATGCTTTTAGTTTTGAAAGATTAGTGAGGCAATAAATGATAATTTTCTAAAAAGATGCCAGAAATGTGTGGATGTAGCAGGCCACATTTCCAACATATCCTATCATAAGGTAGGGGCTTATTTTCTTTGTATTCTGTGCAAATATTACATATGCTTCCTCAGGAGTTACTGCTCTGACTGCCACCTACTGTGAAACAGGCAACAAAACCATAAAAGACAGACATCATTATCTGCCGCGTAACTTTTTTTTTGCAATTTTTGTTGAAAGAAAGTAATTGTCTTTGTAGTTTCCAATACAAATTAATTTCTTGAAGTCACAATCTTTTATAGTTTGCAGCAATGTATCTTAAAAAGTGCTGTTTACTTTTACATTTCTACTTATTTGAGTGGATTGTTGAAAAGTGCTGAAATGCTGCAAAAAAGAAAAACTCAACTCTATTACACATATGAGGAATAAAATTAATTAGGCAAGATTAAATGGCCTGCTGTAGCTATCAAAGAACCAAATGTTCTTGGAGTACTATGCAGATATAATATGTTTTTTTTAGATAATTGGTGGATAACGATTTAATATATTTTATATTTAGTAATTCCAATATGTGGAAGGGAGGAAGATGCCATTTACATTTTTTGTTAAATGAAAGGATACTGAGGAGCATAGGAAGGGCTTAATTATAGAGAAATGATTGAAAATTAATAAGGACTTGGTGATTAAAAATAATTTTGATGAGATTCAACTAAGAAAATTGGGTGAGTCTCTACGGAAAGTAAGGTAGATGTTATAAAGTGAGTTATCAGTAGAATTTTATAGTTTAGTATTTGTTAATTTGTTCTTTAATTAGGAGTTTTGTACAGAGTGAAATTGCCTATTATGGGGACTAATAAGAAGAATGGAATTTGCCAAAACCCCTAGATCTCTTTATTTATTTTACTGGACATTCAATAATTTATGTGGCATGTATTATAATTTATGTGGCATGTATTACTATCGTGCTCATATAGTTAACAACCAGCAGTCTTATGATATGAGAGCTTATCTTTCGGTACAATTATACCTCACCTTCAGTGCACCTGCACAAATGATATAGCATACATGTGTATCATAGCCGATGATAAAAACACTAAATATTGACACAAACTTTTCAATTTAATATGGAGTAAGAAGCAGTAATGCAATATCTTGTAAATATTTCCCACAAGAATGTATTATGATACTTCATGCAGGAAGCAATGAGGCTGTTTTTTTCAATGGCAGATTTGCAAGATAGATGAATATTCATATCTTTGAACTCAGGTTTGTTAATTCTTTGCTGATTAAAGTCCCATAAAACAAACATGCAATAGTTCTTGATAATGCAAGCTATCACTTCTGCTTAAAGTGGAACCCAACTAAGTCCGCCAAAAAAGGGCGAAATGGTATAGTCCATGCAAGATTATAATTTGGGCATTCAGATTCTACTTCCGTTTAAGGCAGCAAATCTACAAAAAGAATTTCACTGATGAAATTGAAAGTCTCATGATCACAAAGTTCTCGGGTAACTCCCACATCATTGTAACTTAAACCCAATTGAACTGTTTTGGGTCAGCTCAAAAAAGAAATGTGATCCCTTCTGTGAATGACAGTGTGTGATTATATAAATGAGAATTTGTTCAGGTAATATATTGAAAAGACAATTCATGTAGAGGTAATATATCTTTTATTTTGGTCCAATGCCAGCCTATGTTCTCATCCTCCTGGTATGATACAGTTCAAGATTTTGAGACTGAAAATAACCAGTTTATAATATATGTTGTAGAAAGTGACACTGAGGATGAAAATTGATGTATATAAAAAGACTTAATTTCATAATTCATGCATTTTATAACCTAGGTTGATAGGAATGGAAATATAGCAAAAGAGACTAATAATTACACTTGATGATTCTGCAACTAAAATGTAAGTATAGCAGTTAGTCTTTTCCATCCCTACATCATAATGATTGCCTATCATTTGAAACCATGGCAACAGTGCTTTTGTGTTCACTATGAGAAGGAGCTGGTCAGAGTCACAATTGCACTAGTTTTGATATGCCTCACGTTAACATTATAAGCATAGTGATAATAAGAGGTACTGTCAGCAGATATATCCATTGATTGTTAGTTGAAAGGATATTTGAAGATGTTAAGGTTCATGCTATGTATAATTTTTGTCCAATAATATGATGAATGATAAATACATCTCTCTTCGATATTCCAGTAGAAGGCTACTGATGAGCTGGAGACAAGCTTTGTAGTGAAGAGTAAATTACTTGTTTTAAAATGTACGTTTGCTTAATTATAATTTTGCCTGTATAAGAATTTGTAACAGGTAATAATTAGAAATTGGAAAGGCCAGATTTAGGTGCATGTCTTTATTCATGTTTCTTTACATAATAAATTACTATTATTATATTTAATAATGCATTTTAAATACTAACAAATGTGAATGTAACAGGCTGTGGCATTTTCTTACTTAAATGAAAATAGGTGAATGCAAATTTTACGTCATTCCATGATCTACCTAAGAAGGATGCCCAGAATTTATACTTGCAGCAAAATTATGGAGACACATTTTTTATTATCTTGAGATGGATGGAAAGGTTCATAGAAAAGCCCTATTTAATTTTACATGCTGCAACTAATGCATATAACGGAAGTCTTACCAAATGATTTAAAGGTAAAAATCTAAAATGTGAACAAAAAAAACAAAAACAGTATGAAATATTATTTATGAACATGTACAACTGAAAATTTTCACAGCATTGCATGCTATTTTGGCTTCTTGGCCAAAAAGCAATGTAACCTTTATAAAGATCAAGTTTTCAGATGGTCAGAATGATAACTAGAGAGATGCAGCTAGCTAAGCTCAACTTTATCAACCATGATACAACTGAAAACCCAAGAAGCTATAATTATGTCTTCTTCCCTGCATGTACATCACATTAATTATACAAAGAAGTTACACATTTAAGTAATAATTAAATTTTAAGATTATGTACAAACTCTTCTGCTGCAAGTACTTTAAAATGACTATAGAGTATATTATTGAAATTACTTATTTCTCTTCTGGTCAATCTGAAATTGATATACATTTTAAATATGAAGAGTTAAAAATTAAACTCAAAAATCAACTACATTTCTGAGATAAACTACAATGTGTTCCAGTCCATACACACAACTGGCCAACTGGCTGCCAAACAAACACATCCTAACATTATTGACTTACTGACAGATGGCTAAATTGGATGCACAGGAGTTGCAAAAGCTTTTAATTATTCATAAATGATATAGCTTCAAATTTTACAGTTCTCTAAAAATCACTACAGAAAAATGCTCACCTGATGATACAGCAAAAGGTAACATAGTTGAATATATGGAGAATTATTTTTCTTTCACATTCTAAAGAGATCTTTTGTTTGATATATTTGGGCTCATTGTTTTTAGAATTGTTATTTATCTATTCTTGTGGGCCAAAATAAGACTTGTTCTCACTTGCATGCATGTATATAGATTTTGTTCAGCTTGGAATTTGGGAAATTGACTTTTTCTAAAGACAGTATATATTTCTCTATTTTGAATGGAATTTTGGGAAGTTGAAAAGTGTAGTTAAATAACATTTACTTCGATTCCTATCTAATGAATTAATCATAAGCAATTACCAAAAATGATGAACAATATGAGGGTCATGATGCGCTACTTTTTTTTAGCCTCTAGTTGCCAAAATATTAGCACAACCCATAATCTTTCTGAAGAATCATTAAGAAAATTTCATGGTTAAAATACGATTTTCACACCTGCCAGCTTTAAGGAAAGTTGGAAAACTGATTGCTTTTCTTCATTAGCAGTACTGTAAAACATAAGTTGCAACTATAAAAGGTAATGGGGAACAACAGCGGGATATACATACCTGAAATCCAGCATTTGCTAAGAAAAACATCAAAGATAAGAGGAAAGTAGCCTATGTACTCAGAATAGATATGTTTTGTAAAGAAGAGCTTATGTCATTTACAGCTGAAGATTTATTGAAAGAACAATATTTATAACAGCACCTTTCATATGATTGTAGTGAATATATATTTAATATTATTTTACTGTTGTTATCAGTTGTCAAGAACAGAAAAGAAACCTCACTAAAATTTGCATCAATCAAACCTATCTCACATTCAGAGGCAACCTATATATACAAAAGAAGGATTTAGCAATGGGAAATTCACTCTCACCATTCTTAGCAGATATGTACATAGTTTCTTGGAAATGAAATTAATTGAGGCTTTCCCACATATAACAAATGTTGATACCATTATGTTGATGTCTTTGCAATAGTAAATGAAAAATGGAAAGAGGATGCAATTAAATTACTCAATCTATAAGACAGCACCATTAAATCCACAATGGAAATGCCAAGAAAAAGTGCATTATAAATACAAACTATTATTACTAAGGGGCTTCCACCCATCTGGCCCAGGCCATTTTAGGTATGACCCCTTATATTTAAAAAAATTTGGATACAATAATTAATTTTGTATTATCCCATTTATCTAAATTCTATAAAACTAAAACAAAATACAAAATTTCCATGTTGTTTACTTCAGTCCCCGGTTCATCAGCAACAACCTACTGGAATTCCAGGGGACGGAGTTCTTACCGATTCCAACCTCTTACTAATACTAATTTTATTAAAGCACTACAACATATGCTTACTACCAGATTCTAGATCACTCTCTCCTAATCTATTGTTCCTTTCTTCTCTTCACAGTCCATTTTCATTTATTTCTTACTTTCTCTAAAAATTTCCCTATATCCTTACAGTTTTTTTCTATTATTTTGTTATTTTTCCCTAATGTTTAATCTTATACTTTCTTTTCTCAAAGTCTCAGTTTCTTTACATTCATAAATTATATGTTTTATATCCTCTTTATCCCCACATAATGGACACATGCCTTGTGGGTATCCCACAATGGAAATAAAAAAACAAGGTTCTTCCCTTCCTACATATAAAAATTATAAAAAAAGACAATATAGTGGTATATTCAGAAAAATATCCATGCAGATTATTATGTAAAAAACAACAGCCAGAATTTAAAAAAAAAGTCATGATAACCAATAGCATCACATTCAGATTAACAAACCTACCAATATGCAAGACAGAATATGAATCTGAATATTGAAAAATCACAGAATGGCTACACAACAGATCTGGTCAAGAAGAAAATATAAAAATTCAAAAAGCAAAAACAAATAACAGACATCACCACACTTAAAGGCTACAAAGGATATCATCACACTTAAAGGCTTCAAAGGATACATTATATATTAGAAATTTACATTTCATCCATGGGCACACCAAAATTCCAAAAGATTTTTAAGATGCCAACTTTATTTTGGCTCCAGTGAACAAACGCAACATTAAAAAAAAAAAAAAAAACAAAAAACAAACAAACAAACAAACAAACAACATTAAGACCAAATTTGCCAGGAAAACAATCAGATGCAAAGACTGCAATATGAAGCGTATAAGTAAAACAAAAAAAACATTACACTACGGTTTAAGGAACACATGAGAAATGAACCGCCACAGGTGGCCGAGGTCGTTAGGGCATGGACTCGTGAGCAGGAGGTCTGGAGTTTGAATCCTGCCAGGACTGCCCTCCCTGATTGAGGTTTTTTCCAGGTTTTCCTCAGTCCTCATAAATGGCAAATACCAGGGAGGTATCCTAAACTTAGGCCTGGAACATTTCCTTCCTTAAAAAATCCTTTCCCAATATATCATTTCATTTCATGTATCACCATTGTTCCCCACCTGTGGTGCCTCAGTAGTAAAAATGAGCATTAAACATCCATCCAAACCATCCAAAAAAGAGAGAGAGAGAAATGTAAATTATAAACAAATGGAAAAATCAGTAGCATACCGTTTCTGGCAAAAAATTCACAAATTCCAAAATGAACCTAAGCTCTTACAAGCTCTTCAAAAACCCAAAGAATTATCAGTGTGAGAAAATATATTCATTAAAGAAAACAAGGAAATTTAGTTAATTTTGATTCCAAACAACAGTAACCTCATCACAAAGTTGATAAAACCACAGAGCAACATTTTAATACCAAACTGGGAAGCAGATGGGAACTATGCTAATGAAGGCAACAGCCTCCGAAACATGTCCAAGCAAGTGGAACATTATTGTATCCAAAGATTACCCAACCTTCAGTTTGCAGATGACAACTTATCTGCAAATTCTACGACTGAACTATGAGGAAGAGAATTAAATGATAGAAACATCAAAGTCAGTTTGTCAATGATCCCAATTAAAATAAAAATGATGAAAACCTTGTTGAAGTCCAGCGCTAGCTCATGGCATACAATTAATGTAGTTTGGAATATCCCTATCTATGGCATGAAGGGAAATAAAGACAAAGAAATCCAAAGAGGGATAGCTCTTGCCTGGGTTGAGTTTCAAAGCCTGAAACATATACAATCATGACACAAGACAAGCAGTACATAGCACTAAAACAATACTTATACTTAAATGTAAAATTGGAACTTAACACAGTGAAGCCAATCATATTAATGGATATCATTGTATGATTAGTTGAACTACACACTCTTAAAGTTTCACTTACTTTTCATAAATGTATGGAACCGGTTTCGAGAACATTTTGTTCCCATCTTTAGCCATGCTAAGGTTCAACTCAGTTGAAAGTTGAACCTCAACCTTAGCATGGCTGAAGATGGGAACAAAATGTTCTCGAAACCGGTTCCATACATTTATGAAAAGTAAGTGAAGCTTTAAGAGTGTGTAGTTCAACTAATCATACAATGATATCCATTAATACTTATACTGTTCTCTTCTGCAGCATACACCTGCAGAGGCTTGTGAAAAAAGCTTAAGCCCATTGTAAATGTGACCTACCATGTTCTATTAGCTTTAGATGATTTAAGGAATTCAAAGAATCCAGAATTTCCATTGATACACTCGGTACTTCAGCAAGTGCAGATACAGAAGCCAACTTCAATATGCTGCTATGATTGTCCATGAAAATCAGCAGACAAAACATGTCATTGAAACTTTGAGAATTTCAACAGGCTGTATTTTTCACAATTCTCCATGCTAATTTGCATATGACCACAGTTTGTCCCTGCAACTCTTTGACTCCAGATCAAAAGGATGTTTGAATGGCCATATATTATGATGTGTTACATCTGACAATGATAAAGGTTGAGGTTTAGCCAACTGCACCTCTATAGGTATCAATTTGACCATTGAAAGAAATACCTTCATAAACTTAAATTGTTTTTGGCCATGAAGAAAACAGCATACAATGTGAAAACTTTCAGCCCTACAAGAAGACATATGTTCATGAATTTCATACTCTTTCAGGAGATTTGTTCACATTTGGGATTTTTACCCTTTAAATTGTTAGAGGAGGAGAACAACAAGAAGAAGAACTCAATATGTGATCATTGATTTGAGGACTCATATGTGTTCTAGCAGTAACCATACTTGCCTTGTAGACCCAGGTTCAATTCTGGCCAGGGCCGATAGGATTTTTACACCTGAAAAAATTCAAGTACAGCTTCCTTCAGAAGGGAAATAAAGCTGTGGATACCATGTTGTAGATTTATGACACATAAAAGAACCAAGCCTGAAAGAGGAGGCCTCTTGAGGTAAAATTTATCGGTCATTTCACCCCTTGAATTGAATGGGATGCTGATGATCTGAGATGTTAAAGAGCATCCATAAATAAACAAAATCAACAGGACTCAAATGCAGTGATTTGAGGTGATTCTCAAGGCCATCATAAAAAGAATGGCTTATCCATGTGTTTGGAGACTGGCATAAACAATGTAATATGGGAGGGGAATGCTTTGAAATACATCATGTTAACAATGAAACATGCAATAAATAGATGGTGAAAAATATTCAAGTCTACTGTTTCTGGAACAGCTTTGAAATTTGAATTTTTCAATTCAGAATTTTTCTTATACAGTTAAAATTTTTGACATTTCCTCGCATGTCTGTCTTCTATGTTGAGAAATTTGGAAATTATTTCCAATCCTATTTTTATCTTAATTCATAATTATCATTTAATCATAATTCACAATCCTTAACAATTTTTTTAATATCCTAACTTTTATTCACTCCTTCTTTATGCCGTCATTTGCACTTGAACCATTATTGACCACTCTATCTACTCCAGGATACAAGTGCAAAATGTTAAAAGTGCACTCTTGCAAATATATTTCCTTCTTCAACATATTCCGTATACTGGTCTCCTGATTATCCAAAATCACATACTATTTCTTCCGACTTTTGCTTTTATTTGTTATTACCATTGTGCTTTTGTACAAACAAAAAGCCCTTAAACAACATAAAAGTGATAATAAGAATTAGAAAATACCATCATTTCATATTAGCAGCAAATATGAGGCATAATCAACTGAAATCTGCCTGGTCCCCATTGCCTGCTCTCTCATTCTCTCTCCCTACCCTCTAACAAACTGCAGTGGTAGGGGATAGGGAAGGAGGCAACTATGAAGATTATACCACAGTAGGAGGTGCAGTTGGCTTGCTTCATTTGGTTGTGTGCAGAATGAAAAAGTATTTCCAAAGTGGCTCAATGTGCTGATTCAATATTTGAAAGCATGGGCTCTCAGCCAAGAGAAATTCATCATTGCATGAATGCTATATATATAAATGTGTATTGAAGATAACAGTGAAGGATAGGGCACACATGTTTCAGAGAAAATCAGCAAAGAGTCATCCTTCCACATCCTGTGAAAAAGAAATTGTATTATCAAAAAGTCTGTTTGCAATGGATTCTGTATATGCTGAATGAGATGCATAAAGAACAGCAAATATTTTGTGTCTGCAACACCTGTGCAGCATGAGGATGATGGTAATACTTCTTGTGCATAGTTGTCATAAAGCCTTGAGTTTAATTTTTTTGTATCTTTTTAGATATTTCTAAAGGGCAAATGATTTCAAAAATAGTGATTAGGCAAGGCTGCAGTGCACAAATGATTCATTAGACAACGATCCTTTTTGCGTAGCATTCAACACTTTAATAAGTAGTGGGATGCCTATCTGAATGCCCAGTATGACTTCTTTTCCTAAGACTGTACCTCATTTTTATTCCTTAAAAGTTTGTGTTTATTTTGCATTTCAGGTTTATATTCATATTCGGGCATAGGCACATTTCAGCTGATTGTGCCTTATAAATAACTTTAAAATACATCTGCCTTTATTCAAGAGATGGTAATAGTAGTTAATTAAAGTAACTAACTCACCTCGTGGAAGGCAGCATCAACATTGAGAGGAGGATCCTTGGCACTAGTCTCTATATAAGGAATACCAAGCTTATGTGCCAACTCTCGTCCAGCTTCTTCACTCACTTTGCGCAAATGTACCAAATCCACCTTATTGGCTACTAGTAGCATTGGGTATAGATCTCTGAAATAAATGTTTAATGTACATTATTCCTTGGTAGTAAATAATATACACTGAACAATCTTCAAGTTTAATCACAACATAAGCTGGATTTTATCATGATTTATAAAAGCTCATAACTAAAGTTAAAAAATTATTTAAATGACTGGTATATTTATTGATATTACAAAGATTCTTCATCAAGCTTCGACAATTAAGAGATGTGTTTATCCCACAAATAATCACAAAACTATTCCACCTATTATCTTCCCATATAATAATTATTTCCAGTATTCTACTAGCTTAGTCAGCCTTAACTCAATGCCCCATTATGTCACAACTATTTGCCATGCTTCCAGTGCAACTTCGGGCAGGCAGCTGGTCACATGGCATTCCCTATCCCAGCGAATTTTAGTGAGGGTGGTCAAATTATTCAATACTAATAACAGAATCATTTCATTTAATTAAATTTGCATCTTATTCTTATATTAATGTATAAAAATAAAAGCATGTTATATCGCATACAATTTTAATGGATAGTATTTTATTATATACTGAATACTATCTTATGTTAAATTGCAATACCTATTTCCATAAAACACTTTAACCTTGTATTCCATAATTCAACCAGGTTATCTTTGCTCAACCATCATGATTTGTGATTACTTTCTCTCAAACTAGTTTTTTAATATTTGGAACAAGTCTGTTATGCACAACCAAAGAGTAAATTTCAAATTACTATCCAAGTTCTTAATTATCTAGTGAGTCGATTTGATAATCTTATGCTCCACTTACAGTAAGTCGATTATCAAATCGACTCACTAGATAATTAAGAACATAATAGTTGCTTCACTGTATTGGTTTTGACACGAAATTAAATGTATATTTACTATCCAAGTGTTGTCTTCTGTGAAATTTTCATTATTGAAAAACTGTTCACAGATACAAGTTGAATCAAACATGTAATATATCAGCAACTTGCCTGTCTAATCGTGAAAATGGAGAATAGGAAAAATGTAAGTAAAAATCTTGCAGATTTCTTTTGTTTTGGAATGCATTCAATAGGATTCCAATCTTTTCCAAATTCTGGGATCTTAAATCAAACTGATTATGCTATTTGCCTAATATCAAATCACATTCTTCAAAACCATTCTTTCTAGACATTGAGAAACTGATGTTACGTTTTTTGCATGTAAGTTATGTCATTATTACTTAAAATTGTTTCCACAATAACAGGAACGCTCTTCCATAGTCATAAAGCTTTGAGATGATTTTTTCTTTCCATTGAAGAGAAAGATTAAGCATGTTGAGGTGGCTGGTTATATCATCAGGGAAAGTAAATGTATAAAAAATGTATTTTTTATTTTGATGTTTGGAGTATGCAGACAAATGATACACATGGCAAAATTCACCTATTTAATAAAATATATTTCCAGAAGTTTACCACAGATTAACCACTGTACTTGACAGTAATAAGGAAAATGCCATATTCACTGTTACAATAATTTAGATATACTTTAAATTGGCAATGAGGCATTCCTTTTGAAGGAACAAAAGTTTGGTTTTGTTAAAGACACTGATGACATTTTTAAATTTCATGCTTTTAGCAAATAAAATCTCCTCTGCTGCAGAAATTATATACTGTTTTGCAAATTACCCATCTTTAAACGATCTGAGTTGTTTCGTTGTTAGCCGTATTTTAAAACTATGACATATGGTCTATTCACTAATATTGTGATCTTGTCCATATTCATTCATAATTTCTTTTAAAGCTGCTCTATTATTACAGTTGTCTCTATTCCTGTATAATTTTCATATTAATTATTATGAATACCATAGTATCTCAATAAATTATATTTCTTAATTGTGTTTACAACTTTGTCACACACCAAACACTTAGCCAAACCATTCTGGTGTACAAATAAATATAATTTTTCCCAAATAGAAGAAAAGTATAAAGAGAAGACGGTAGAATTTTAGTATACCTGGAATCAATTTCAGATGTTGATTTTTTAAACTAGCCACTATTGCGATCCGATATAGTGTCATACTGCTGAGTATGGCACTCTACTCCTTCAACTGCAACTTAAGCACTGCCAGATTTAGCACTCAGTCCTTTTACGATTGCCCGCTGTCCAAATTTGTATGAGCTGACAGCAACTGGACTACCTCATTTAAACCATTAGAATAGAATATCATCAACAGTTTCATCATGTCACAGGCATATAGAGTATTCTACTCCCTAAAGCTGCATTTACCAATTCAAAAATGTGGAAATTAGGAGGCTCAAAATCTGGACTATATATTTTGGCAATGTTCTGAGAGTTATCATGTATGAGCTACAATAAAGGGTTAGGCATTGTTATGTAACATCAGCCTATTAGTTTGCCTCTTCTTTTATATGGATGGCAGGTTTTAGCTCTTTCAGAAACTTTTCAAATTAGTTGCACTTATGGCAGGAGCAATACTTGAAACACTTACAAAACATGTTAATTCTATTTCATTTTTAGGAGTATACCAACTCTGTATGTGCTTTTCAAAGTACCATGCAATCAATTTTGTTTCTGGAGTGTTTTGCCTATGTGCAAGCATGCCACTCATTAGCCAACATATATGCAAAATAAATAAAAATAGTATTCTTTAAGTACTGCTGCTGTATTAATACAATGCCTTTAATTTTAAATTCCAAATGAAAGAAAGTTACCTATCCTTCACTCTGAGAATCTGTGTGTGAAAATTCACAATATTCTCATAACTTTGCTTGTCTGTGACAGAATAAACCAGCAGAAATCCATCACCTTTCCGCATATATTGCTCTCGCATTGCACTGAATTCCTCCTGTCCAGCTGTGTCCAACACTGTAAATTAAAAAAGAAAATAAATAAATAAAAATACAGTACTCATTTGGCATAATGCTTCATAAGAGAATATAATACATAATTATTTTCATGTTTTGTATCTGCAAGTACTATACCATCTAATATGCACCACTGTCCATCAACTTCAGTGTGCTGTATGTAGCTATCCTCAATAGTGGGGTCATAATCTGTGACAAATAATTTCTGAAAGAACTGAATGGTGAGGGCGCTCTTTCCCACGCCCCCATCCCCCACTACCACCATCCTGTATGTCTGCAGGTTGTCGTTTGGGGGGCGGGACATGGCAGCTGCTGCCCGGCGCCTCCCTATTGTGTTATGTGTAGAAGCAGCTGCTAAGCTGCCACCTGTAGCACAAAGAAACATAAAGCATTAACATTAATTTAAATCACTAGATAACCTAAATAAAACTACACACTTTTGAAACTATTATGAAAAATGTTAATCTCAAGGAAAAGCAGATGAATAACAAACATTGTAATGTAAAACTGTGGCAAATAATGAAACGAATTAAAATGACATAACTATAAGCTTGTGAGGAATAAAGGGAAAATGATGATGAGGTCCCACTTGAGCAACCTCATTAGTAAGCAAGGCATAGAATGCTGCTGGCCAATGAGAATTATTACGGTGGGCAGACATGGCTGAAACCCTCAATGCCACCGGAGAATAAAATGGAGTGGAAAGAGATTAGGAGGTGACATTGCTTTAATCATTGGGGTTTTAGTGCTTTGAATTCTTGGGCCATGGTCACCCAGGGCTGGACAGGGCTGGTGTTATTGGATTGGGGAGGGCAAGTTGGTGTTGGAGTTGCTGAGTTCATGTTGCTTGCTTATTGACTACTGAAGATCCAGGAGGGAGTTACTGATACATCTCTTTATACTGTCTGCAGCCTATTCCATATGCGCCTCTCCTAACACACTGAGGTGAGAGGAGAGGGTATCATGACAGATGGGGATGAACTGTTGCAGGCTCGAGATCTGGGCGGAGATGTTGTCGCAAAGATGGTTAAAACGTTTGCTTATTTCAGCGCTAGAGTCTTCGGTGGGCACTCTCGACGGTTCCTCTGAGTGACTTCTGTTGCTCTAGAGGGTGAGCAGGCTGGAGCTGACTGGGGTTGTGGAGGGGCACTGGTGGCTGAGGGTGCAGTGCCAAAAGATGTAAAAGGCTTCTGGAGGAGCTGATAGCAGCAGTGTGGCTTGGAGTGCATGGGTGGTGGCAGCGGTGTAGTGAGAGCTGCATTGCAGTGGGCAGGCGTCCTGGCCCGTGTAGTGGTCGGTGCCCCCGCAGGAGGCATAGAATCTGCGGCAATGGGCCAGGTCATTTTGCTTACGCTCCGACGTGAGGGCCTCGGCCTTGCCAGCGGGCAGGTCCTGCGCACTTCTGTGTTGTGTGGCCGTAGCCACAGCACTGGCAACATGGGGAGGAATGACTGTGCGTAGGCTCTGCTCGATCGGAAGGATGCGGCTGGTCAATGGAAGACCGTCGGCAAAGTTGGCGACGCTATCTCCGAGTCGAGGAATACCATCCTGACAAGTGGAGTGGGGCGGGGCTAGAAAATATTCTGGAGGCGTTGACAGCTGACAGTTAATATCTCTGCACGGTCCTAAGCAGATAGGAAGCACAGATTCTACGAGGAACGCCGCGGATGACGGCGCTCCTTTGCCTGCTGGGAGCTGGTGTACCGGTGGGTTGGTCGTCGCGTGCAGGAGAGGGCTGGTTGTTGTGTGTCTGCGCTGATGTGGCTGGGGTTGCAACCTATTTGCCTGGAGGAGGATCGACGGTGGTTATGTCTGGCGAGGTTCGCGTCTGGGGATGGGCGGGTGAGCCAGAGGTGCCGGGACTCTTCTTCTTTTTCTTGTCGGGCTTTCCTTTTGCCATTTCAGAGAATAGAACCGCGGCCATGGAACTGAGCAGTGCTTGATGTCGGAGCAGGGAGTCCCAGTAATCTTCGTTCCCTGGCGGCATGATCTGTCCATCTGTCGGAGAGAGCAGCAGCGCAGCGGTGGAAGTAGCTCACGGAGCTGATGGATGGGAGGCGCTTATTTTCTCCTGTTTGACTGAAAGCAGAGTCAAGCGCAACTGTGCTACAATGTTGTTGCTTGCAGTCTCACATGCTCCTACTCCATAAATTCCATGCTATGTGCATTTGTCGTCAATCACCTTGTCGTCAATCACCTTGCCTGCTGCTCTGCCTATTCACCCACTTCACAGTTACAAATCATTATCCTATTGCTCACTTTACTAGGATATTAAACCAGCTACAAAAATAAAATGTTAAAATTCTGCTTAGATCATGCTATGTGATTGTGGCCTCTCCTTTCCTAAAATAAGCAAAAGAAAATGTAGATAGCTTTAAGCACCTATTAACTTTAGCTCGTTTCCATAATTAATTTATTGCTTTCCATTCACTCTCTCATAGGCCTTAAAAGTTGGCATAGGACATTAAATAGTTACAATAGAGAAAAAATTACATACCTGCTTTTTATGTTTACCATTAATCTGTAATATTCTTTGTTAAGTGTAAATGTGTTACAACACAATATGACATCTCCTCTAATTGCGGAACATAATCATATGCTGCAGATTCTGTAATACAATTTTGCTGGAAGAGTATGAAAAGAATTACAAGTAATTTCCTCATGCACAACAAGGCTTTCAAAACAACCCATATTAATAAGGAATGAATTGAAATGAGGAAAATTTGCACAACCACCCTGTTATTTTCCTCAATGCGCATGAATTAATGCATGACAATTACAATATGCATAGCAATATATGTAAATGATAGTTTTACAACATTTCAATATCTCATCCATTGACATGGCTCAGATGGTAGTACATTTCGTCAAATGGTGGGCCTGGGTCAACAGTTTCTGCATATGCTCTTTTCTGGAGTTTTTCTTTAACCTAGGAAGATGAATACTAGGTAACATTAGATGTCAAGGACTCTGGCCTTATTTGTGTCATCATTTCATTTATTCCATTCAATGCTGAAAAGACCTTGGCAGCTGGCAACTTGAACTCTAACAAAAAAGTTCAAAACTCCATAAAATGCAATAACTTTTGAAAGATCTGTTATATCTCTTGCACATGGAGCATAAAAATATGGCCCATATAGGTCTACAAGTGAATGTGCAAGTAACTCTGTTTAAAATCTAGATGAACTTCTAAAAAACCATTACCTTAAAAATTAAAAAATAGTCCTCAGAGGAAATGTTAACATTAGAATGTAACAATGCTGGTAATCTAAGACTATTGGGTACTTTTAATACACAAAATCTCATTTTTCACCCTTTTATAGAAGTAAATTAATCTCTGCTACTATTATCATAATCATTGTTACTACCATGTATATGTTTTAATGCCAACTCACTTGCTTGATCACAGCCTAGGAATTTTACACATGGGCAGCAATAGGCAGTAGCATAGTCCTTTGTAATATGCATACAATGAATCAGCAGACATGCTGAATGATGACCATGATGATATGAGTGAGATTATGATAAAGCAATAACAAATGAATAGCAGAATAGCAATGAAAGCCAGAGTACCCGGAGAAAGTTTGCCCAGGTGCCACTTCGTCTGATATACAAATCCCACTTATGTCAGCTGGGGTCGAACCAGGCAGGAGAAAAACAGTCCAACCACTGTCATGATGGTGCCTTGCTATTGATATACATGATAAAGATTTCAAAAAGATCCTAAACAGATAACTATTACACCATAAGGATGATCGTTAATGTTTGGACAATAAACACTAATAAATTCACATTAAACATAGTAGCTATTAAATAAAGGAATGTAGATTGTAAGATAGTGCCGTGATAAAACTTTATAAACAAGTTTCCTAGAGATAAATGGCATAGCATTTTAAGGAAAATTAAGTAAGCAAAAAACGGAACTTGTTTTTTAAATAATTGATGGATGACTCAATCTGCCTTTTCCTGTGAAATTATACCTAAAACTAAAAATCAATGTAGAAGTACCTTTTTTTAAAATTAACATATAATACATGTAATTATTACATTAGTTAATAGGCATTATCCACTTCTGTATAAAATACAAGAAATATCTGAAAAAGTTAAGGAAATATTACAAGAAAAACAGGGATTTTATATTTCTGACTCATTTTGGGACATCCCTAGTACATCGAGAACTGTGATACTTCCTATTTGGTGTGGGGTTTTTCCTATGAGCGAGCCCCCCACTCATTTGCTGTGGAGTGGTTAGCAAGCCTGCTTGCTTACTTATTGCCCTTGCTGACTGTCACGGCACAGCTGTTCCTAGGAGTGTGTTGTGTTGTTCATTTCATAATTCAATAAGTGTACATATGTCTCGTACATTTACAATGTCACAGCACCTCTTTGTGTACAATTCATATGTATTAAGTCAGTGTTGAAAGAATCACAGAACTAATTATTTTGGGCATAAAATTGATTCTGTTACTTATGTGAATACCATACTAATATCATTTTACATAAAATTAACCAACAGGGAGTGTGATCATGCATTTTCTCAAGTATTCTGCCATTGCTCACACTGCAAATAATTCCATGAGAGCAATTTACAATGTGTTTGTACAAGCAGAGTTATTAGTAGAGATTTGTAGCCCCCTTGGTCCAATGATTAACAGCCTGCAATTATCTCTGGAGTGGCAAATATTATCTCTGGAGTAAACTAAAAATTGCCATGTACATAACAAATCCGCACACTATACAAGAACTAAAAGA
This sequence comes from Metallyticus violacea, assembly GCA_030762175.1. Lineage (NCBI taxonomy): Eukaryota > Metazoa > Arthropoda > Insecta > Mantodea > Metallyticidae > Metallyticus > Metallyticus violacea. Next base: position 44,117,529 of record CM060835.1, on the reverse strand, counting down.
TAATATTTGTCAGAAAATTGTCCAGATTTCTCAAAATGCACTACAGCCAGTGATGAATAATTTCCTAAAGGGATGCCAAAAATGTGCAGAGAATGAAGGCAGACAGTTTCAACTTCTCATTTGATAATTTGGTTAAGTATTGAGCCTCTTAAATTGGTTTGTGTATTGTTATATAGTTGGTTTGTTTTATTGTTCCACTAATCATTCAGACCCAGCTGGTTGGCTAACTGGTTAATGGGTGGTGCGCTCGCCCATAGGCAAAAAACTACAGGGGGGGGGGAACAAAATTGCACGATATAACTAGAAAATATTTTTGAAACATAATAGAAATAAATTTAATCCAATAATAGTAAGCAATGAATTTAGTAACTATTTCACAAACTATGTACACACATGGGTCGTTAAGGCATGAACTTGTGAACGGGAGGTCTGGAGTTCAATTTCTGCCAGGACCATTCTCTCTGATGCGGTTTATTCCGGGTTTTCCTCGATCCTCATAAACAACGAAAAATGCTATGAGGGTACTCAAAACTTAGGCATAGAACATTTATTTTTCCTTAAAAAAAATCTTTTCCCAATTTATCATTTAATCCAATAATAGTAAGCAATGAATTTAGTAACTATTTCACAAACTATGTACACACATGGGTCGTTAAGGCATGAACTTGTGAACGGGAGGTCTGGAGTTCAATTTCTGCCAGGACCATTCTCTCTGATGCGATTTATTCCGGGTTTTCCTCGATCCTCATAAACAACGAAAAATGCTATGAAGGTACTCAAAACTTAGGCATAGAACATTTATTTTTCCTTAAAAAAAATCTTTTCCCAATTTATCATTTAATCTCATTATCATCAGTGTTCACTGCCCGTGATACTTCAGCAGTATATGCATTTAACACTATTAACAAAACAAAACAAAATCTCATAAAATGCGTTACAAGAATTTCAGAGAGCCAAATAATTTTGATATTTTGGCTGTAAGAGACATCTTTATTTTCTGTTCCTACATCAGCCAAAGACATTAAAACTGCATGTGATTTACCTAGTAAAAATTCCCTAGGGTGGGGTATTTCCAGAATTACTACAACAATGTAAATCTGCATTTGTACACCATTTTGCTAATTTTATCAATGCTTGTATGGAAGATGGCATTTTCCTTAAGTCCTAAAAATAGACTATAAAGCCTTTTTTATATATATGAAGAAATGGAAGCATGTTTGTCCATGAAAATTAAAGTTGAAAATCATACAAAAACCGTGGTACAAAAAGGATTGTAAATACATGTAACATTTTTTTGTCCAATAGCTCTATTTATTTATATTCAAAAACAAATTATCATAAACTCAAAAATCCCATATTTTATAGCTTTACAAATATATCACTCACGAGCTGGATCATGTGGTACTTCCTCATAATCTTCTGTAGGTACTAATCTAAACCACTCCAAACCCGATTCACTATCCATCTGAATTGTTCACCTCCATAACTTTGCAAGCTTCATCACATCTTATCTCTTCTCTTGTGGGATTAAATGTCTCAAAGTTAACTCTTGAATTTCTTGACCTTCGAAGGAACAGCCTGGTTTTATTAAGTACCATCAAAGCTTAGCTCGATCATTTCTATAAAAAGGCTCTATCTTTAGCTTCCCAACTGTTGTGTAGCTTTTAGATACATTCTGCTTCTTTATATACTCTTTTTGTACTTCTCATGCACACTATTTTTGTGAAAATTGTGATAGGTTTTTGATATATAATTTAGAATCATTACCAATAATCCTCACTTCTTCAGCTCACTGTAAATTTTCTGTTTCTTATTTTTGATTTCTTTCCTTTTAAGCTTCTTAACTCATCCAAATACATACACGGTCTCTGGTAGGTATGCATGTTCTCAGTCTTGAAATATTTAATTTTTTGAACATTTTCAGGTGAATACTTATACAATGACAATGAATAAATGTGTGCAATTTTATTTTGGCCAAAGCACCCATAAGAAAAGAAATTTATTATTTTCGTCACCGCCTCCACTGTTTCTAGGGTCCTAAGAGAATGTAACAAATTGAGCCTGCTCATTTGGTCTTCCTACAGTTTCAACCTCTGTCCAGGTATAAAAGATTGGTTATTTTGAATATTTGTAATGCACAAGCAGTAGCAACCAAGTTATGTCTGGAATAAAATACTTTCTGCATAGATAACTCTGTATGGCCATAAAGTAATGTAGTATTAAAAAAAGAAAGTGAAGGATATACAAAGCTATGAAAGAAAATAAAATTTTCATCACTCTATCTTCATGAGATACACACAGTTTTGGACACAACAGTTATTTCACTCATATGCAAATCTCTATCATGGACATGTTTCTGTAACTAACTCTTTTTGCTCATTAGACATGCATGTTTTTGAGCATAAGCTCCTTATACAATATAAAAGAAATAAGAAATAAACTTAAACAGTTCCACAGTCTCAATATTTACCATTGGAAGACTTTTCAAAAAGATTATATTTAACATAACTAGAAACATTTCTGAATTTATAAAAACATACTATCTTCAATACATGGTTTTCATAAAGCATATGCCAATATTTTTGCAATAATATACTGTATTCTTCAATTAATGCATACATTAAATAAAAATGATAAAACAGCTAACATGTACTGTTGAAAATGTTTAACTTTGCTAGACATGGTATACTTTTAAATAAATATTAGCTCTACGGAACAGAGCTCTGCCAAATAAGTTATTTCATTTAATGATAAAACTATAGTAATTGCCACCATGTCTGGTGACAGCATTTGCATCCACTAATTTAGATGTTCTGAGTTTGATTTCTTGTCAGATTAAGCTGTCTGAATTAGGTCCCCCCCCCCTTTCCCCTGAAAAGGTAAGGCCAGTTAGCTTTAGGGCGTCAAGGACTTTGAGCTCATTTGAGCCATTATTAATGCATTTATTTCTACAGACCACAGACCTACAACTACACTAATAGTATTCACATTCACAGTATACAGACATCACAATAAGACCAATGCAGACGGAAAAAAAAAAAAGTATTAAAAAAATGTGATTCTGTTTTGGGTCCAGTATTGTCCATGCCCTATGTATTGGACTAATGGCACATTTAATGGTGACAAAGTTGGCACTATTGAACTATGTTGAAGCAATACTCTTGATGCCTAAAACACACTGATAATGCTCAATATTTAATAAAATATGAGTGCATATTTGCAAACATGAAACTCGGTTCTTTAAAATGTCAGACTATAGCCTAGATTTATTTTCTTGATTTTAATTTGGAAACAAAGAATATTATTAGTAGTAAATTGGGTAATAAGGTTGATAATAGCAGAACATGTATTAAAAGGCATATAAACAATCACTTCCATTATGTAGTTATGTTGTAATTAAAAAGCCTCTTCTTAAAATATATAAATACATTTCTCCACAATGCATTGAAATATACAGCAATTTTCAAGATAAATCCTCTAACCTATGTGCATTAAATTAAATACAAAAAAAGATTTTAATAAACAGACACATACTAGTGCTTAAACAATGACTACATATTCAAGATACAAATATCCTCTGAAAATGTGATCATAAGTTATGAGTTCTCCAAAGTCAGTGAACTGTAGATAACTTTAGTTGTTCTAACACCAAATATACAATGATATTTTCATAATCTCTTCAAAAACTTTAACTGTTGAAGATATACCAACAGATATTTGTCTAACTGGCACTCATAATAGTGAGCAATTCCCATGTGTCTATCTGACATTTATAATACTTTTTGCAGTAAAACCTATGTCCGATATGTGTGAGGATGAAATTTGATTTTGCTGTCCAACAGAAACAACTGCAGGTGATTAAGATGATCATGAAAGACACTACTTCAAAACAAGCTGTTTCAGAAGGACTGATACCAGTTATAATAAAACATTCATCGTTTAGGACATCACAAATACAAGAAGAAATTTAATTAAATATTTAGTATCATTTTGTTACTAACATTTTTATCAACTCCCTTTGACAAAATCCCTCCTAAATTTCTGTGAAAATTTATTCTGAAAATAGTTTTCAAAAAATTAATTTAGAAAGAAAGGTTTGAGCATTAATATAATGTTATAAAAATCACCAAAATTTCATTAGTAAAGAAAATAAGATCCAAAATAATACTCTATGACTGTCTGACTTTACTTTGTGACTGCCATATCACATAAAACTATAAATGCATTTTAGTATTCAAATTGAATGATTTTGAATGTTGATACAAACTTCACTTTCTAAGTTTTTAGAGTAGGACATGTTTTGGGAACCATCTTCAGCTGTTGACTGCTACTTGGTAATAAGTTTTGGATTATTTGTTATGGTCATGGCTATATCTGAGTTGCTTTTCTGAAGTTTGATCAACATTCAAAAACATTTAATTTCAAAATTACATTGCTTCATTGTCAATAACTTCGAAACACATACACACTTTACATTAAGGCATGTTTATGTTATTCATTTATATTTACATTTGTAGCATGATGTATTATTCTCAACTTATAATATTCATTTTCATAATATGAAACTTTACATAAATATTAACTTAGCAACAGGCAGCCCTCTCTTTCCATTTTTAGTGGATTTATTTATGAGTTTTTTTAAATACATATAACTAAAGCTTTCCCAAACATATTCAAAATATGGTATAGATATGTGGATGATGTTTTAGCCATAGTACAAAACAGATATGCAGAAGATACACTTAAACTCTCAAATTTACAGGAACCAGAAATAAAATTTACCACAGAAATTGAAGCTAACAATATCATAACCTTCTTGGATTTGAAGATAATAAAGAATAACAGCAGATTGGAGTTTAGCATATATAGAAAGGATATACATACTAACAATTACATAAAAGCTCATAGTTTCAATCCTAGACATCACCAGGAGGCAGCATTCAATAGCATGATTTATAGATTGATCAATATACCATTAAAAAGGAAGAATACAGGAAAGAATACATACACATAATAGCCACAGCAAAAATTAATGGGTTTAACAAGCAAATGATAGATCAAAAAATAAAAGGTACAAAGAAAAAAAGAAAATTAAAAATTCACTACACTCAGTGCTTTAGCTAAAGAAAAGATTTATTGAAAATTCACCTACCATCCTTACTTAATTATAACTTTAAAAAAATATTCAACAATACATCACTTTGGCACCCATAAATAGATACAGTGTAGGCAAACTAGTGAAGTTAAATAAAACAGAACCCAGACCAAAGATAATTTTAGGCATATATAGAATTAATTGCAGAGATTGTGATAAGGTAAAACAAAAAGGAATTTAAGTATTAGACTAAAAGAACATTGCAGAAATATAAAATACAAACAGATAGAGAAGTCAGCAGTAGCAGCACACTTTTGGAAGGAAAACCAGAAATAGGAAAAGACATCATATTATTAAAGTCAATTCAACACCCAAATGAACTCAGTATATGGGAAAATATTTATATAAAAAAATATGAACATAGACTTGTGAATTTTAACATACCAGAAGCAGACAACATATTATATAAGTTCATCAACAGACCACCAGAGCGAGCACAGCTACTCACATTTTCACCTGATTAGATCTGTTAGTCGTTGAATGGTTGACAATGTGAGCGAGTGCCTCACGAAACATGTCCCAGTTTATTTTAAAACAAGTTTTAACATTAAGGGAATTTTAATGTGTTGGCATGACTTTTAAGTAGTTTTACTTTTAGTCTAAACCAGATTTTATGATAGTTTACTGTGTTGATTCCTACATTCAGTTTTAATTGAAAGATTAACTTGTTAGTAATGCTAACATAATGATTTATATTAAAGCACTTACTAATCATTTTCATATCAGCTGCTTAAAATAACACAAAAGAACACAACTATCAAATAGTGAACTTGAAACATTAAGACTTCTTTGAAAGAAAATAGAATATTTTGATTGTCATTAAATTCAAGTGTGAATATAAAAAAAATTCAGTTTGTTATTTATACTAAGTAAGAAAACATTTACTGCTGTATATTAAGAACAATGAGCTCTATGAGTCAATTTGCAGAGATTTTTTTTTGACTTGGTTTATTTATGAATGCTCTTTAACATCTCATGTTATGAGTGTCCCATTCAATTCAGGACGTGAAATGGCTGACAAATTTTGCTAAGAGGCCTCTTTTTTCAGGCTTGAGGTTCTTTATGGTGCCATAAATGTATGACATGGGACCCACAGCTTTACTTCCCTTCCAAAGGAAGCCATACTTAGGATTTTTACACCCAAAAAAATCCATCAGTCCTAGCTGGGATTGAACCTGCAATCTTCGGTTTAGGAGACAAGCATGGTTACCACTAAACCACCAGGACTGACAGTCTGCAGAGATAAACACATGACATGACACAAATAAACCACACTCATAGTCCCATATTGATAAGGAAAATCATGTTATGCTGCAGGAACACTAAATGCAATATGTTTTGAACATTAACTAACACTTATTATCCAAATTGTTTTTGTTTTTACTTGCAAAACTTGTGAACCAATCAGACTGATGTGCATACTGTATGTATATTCATCCAACTCTTTTACATAATGGACTCTGTGAGCGCACTAATGCCTGTTTTTACTGTTGAGGCTTCATAGGCGGTGGATGCTGATATGTGGATGAAATGATAAATTTGGAACAGATTTTTTTATATAGGAAGGAAAAGTTGGGTATATCCATAGCATTTGCCATTTATGAGGACTGAGGAAAACCTGGAATGGACTCTGTGAGTGAACAGAATAGTGTTTAATGCCGTTTTTATTGCTAAGGCATTACAGGTGGTGGATATTGATGATATGTGGGATGAAATGATAAATTTGAAAAGGATTTTTTTAAAGGAAGGAAATGTTTTAGGCCTAAGTTTAGGATATATCCTCTGCATTTGCCATTTATGAGGACTAAGGAAAACATGTAAAAAAAACCTGTAAGGGAGGACGGTCCTGGCACATTTGCCATTTATGAGGCCTGAGGAAAACCTGAAATGGGCTCTGTGGGTGAACAGAATATAATGTCGTTTTTACTGCTAAGGCATCACAGGCGGTGGATACTGATGATACATGAAGTGAAATGATAAATTGGGAAAGGATTTTTTTAAGGAAGGAAATGTCTCAAGCCTAAGTTTAGGATATTCCTTGGCATTTGTCATTTATGAGGACTGAGGAAAACATGGAAAAAACCTGTCAGGGAGGACGGTCCTGGCGGGAATTGAACCCCAGATCTCCCACACACAAGTTTGCACCTTAATGACCTCAGCCATCCAAGGCAGTTCTCTGGGAGTGGCTAGAATAGCCAACTTATGTTCTAATCTTTTTTAAAAATACTCCACTTCATCAATGTCAGTATGAGATACTTCCTGAAAACTAATATGCTTGGACTTTATTGCCCACAGAATGAACAAATTCTTCAACATTTTGTACAGTAGTTCCACATATCATGGCTATCCACACTAACCTCTTGCCCTCCAATCACATCTACTGCCTCTACCCCATGGTAAGATATGAAGAAGTTTCATTCAATTTTAATGTAAAATATTTTATAAAACAATCTTCTATTTTTTAAGCTGTAATTTTACTTAAAATGGCTTGCAGTTCCATTAGAAAACACTATCATTGGTTCAATATTGGGTAGGATTTGTATTTATTTTTATTTATTAAGATCATTTACATTTGTCCAACAGTACATTTATCATATATAGCAAAATCAGACACCAGAGCAAATCTTCTGAATCTCTCCACCACACTCATTTCTAAACCAAACAACAGTAGTAAACATAGCTTTTTTCCGCGATGTTCCAATGAACAGCTTTGATCTCATTTTGTTGTTACTAGCATACATAATTTTGTGAGAAGTCTATTTGCAAAACTGTTTCATTAACTCTAACACTTTTTCAAGTGCTCTTGAAGATCAGTGATTGTTGCCTTTTAACATAAACTTGGTTTGGAAATTCTGAACCTACTACTCGATTCTTCCATACAGTCAGCAATTGACCCCTCTTGTATTTTAATGAGATCTTCCATTCCATATTGTCCACTGACTCCATTGATATCATGAATTAGCCTGGTAATCTAAAATGTCTATCTTCCCTAGAGGCAGCATGTTTCAAAACCAGACTGCATTGCATTCCTTCTCATCTGGTTGCAAACCACCGGAGATATAAATCCCCACATTCCAACTTCACCTTTTCATTAACAATGCATATGCACACATTATGAATGCTGACCTTGAAAGATTAAGATATGTTATGGAATGGGTATTAATGGTGGGAGTATATCTAATGGTCTATATTTTTGAATATTTTAATTTTGATTAAATGATCTTGTTGCATTGCCTTGGCTCTTGAAGTCTGGAATTCGATGTTTCTTATTTCTCCGATTCCAAAGCATCAGATAGGAACCTCAGGGGAATATGGACTGTTTTTAATGACTTGAAGCCATTAGGTAAGATAAGAGATCTTTCACTGGAATAATACACTTCGGTGCACAAGTTGAAGTTTTAGTTAATTGGCCAATTGAAAGTTTTATGACATGCTGGGTATCAGTCGCATGATGATGAGTTTGGTTTCATATTTACTGTATAATTGCCCTCAGGGTATAGTTCACCACTTGAAGATTTAAATACACTATTCACGTAAATTTAATTTTAATTGCACTCCTCCGTAACAAATTCACACATGACTGGCAACTATAATTTAGCTGTAACACTTTCTTAACACTGAACACTTCTATGTAAGGGATTTACCATAAGAATAATCTAGCTGTCATAACTTTAACACTGATTATATTGATTATATAGTATTATTCATATATTATCTTAATGACAACATATTCCTTTCACTGAACTGTAGTGTGATATCTTTCAACAATTGATAGCCTTACTAATATCACTATATTATATACATCCTGGTCCCTTACTCAGGATTGTGATCCCTCTTACTGTCCTATTACTCTATCTCTTTATAATCCCTGTTCCTCCAAAAACTTCTTATATTTGATATAAAATATGTTATGTGAATTTGTCCACCCCATGAACTTTTATTTCTTTAAATATTCTAGAAATCGACTCAGCTTTAACCTCCTATTGGCTATTACATGATATCTTTAATATTGCCTATTCATCCTCATTCATGCAATTTTGAGGGATGTTTATTTGTTGAAGTTTTTCTTCCCCAATACTTTTTTTTTTCAATTTTCTAACACTCAGATCTGCAAACTAAAATTCTGTGATAAGGCATGCTTTGGCCATATACAATAAGCTGCATCCCTTTGAATCTGTCGGAAATAACTAAAATTTTGGTTTCTTTTCGCATGCAGAGTTTCTTTTGAATATGGCAAGTTACAGTTATCGATTGAAATCATATTTCTTGGTTTTCCATGTCGAGGGAATAAAAACATTTGCAACCTGATGTCAGCAACCCTTTACAGACGGCTGACAATGGGAGGAAGGGGGCCCTCTTTAAAAAAAGAAGAGAACCTTTAGAGGCAAACTGTATTGTCCTAAGACATTCTACAGACATCCAAAGGTCAGCATGCTTGTACCTTTCACAGCAATATAACAAAGACATATACATATATATACCGACAATCATAGTATTACAGAAAGATAACTTGAATATTACTCATTAGTCAAAAAGAAATATACCTATATACACTAGCAATTACAATATTAAAACATTGATCATAATGATAATATTGATACCATTATTATGTCATTCTTGACCTGTTAATAATACCTGAAATCAAATGTACTTATTATTATGAATGCGATCAAATGCAATTATTATTACAATAGGAATTCTTGCAACAATTCCCACTTCAGTTATTGTATGGAAAGCTTAAGATATGTTATTGTGTGGAATGTCACACTGGAGATGTTCATGATGATGACTTACTTAAATTCTTAAGTGGAACGTAGGACCAAAACAAATTTACGCCACCAGATTCTATTACTTGATAGGGCTTTCTAAGTTTTATTCATTGCCTTCAGTTCCAGTTCATTGTTCTTCTCCAAGTTATTCTCGGTCTTCCAATTCTTCTTCCATCTTGTGGATTCCAATCTATCACCTGTATGGTTATAATTGCAGCTTCTTTTCTCAATGTGTGTCCAATCCATGTCCATTTACATTTCCTGATATCAAGGTCAACTGGAGTCTGATTTGTGATCTTCCAAAGGTTGGCATTGCTGATAGTTTTGGCCACCATATTTTTCATATATATCAGACGTAGCAGTTAATAAATGTCAGCAATTTTTTGTTTATTTGTTGGGTAGTTTTCCATGTTTCACAACCATATAGTAACATAGTTAAGATTCTAATTTTTTGTTTCTCTGAATATTTTGTAATTCCGTGATGTTCTTAATTGTAGGAATTGGTTTATTTAATTTATTTTGTACCTATTGTTCTGCTCCTCCATTTTGGGACACAATGCATCCCAAATAATTGAAACTTTTCATCTACAGAAAATAATTCTGCAATTTTAGAAAAGAACATTTCTTTGCTGTTCTACATAAATAATGCAAGTTTTTTTTCAAGCCCTCTCTCTCTGTTAAATTAGCAACTTGTTCCTTCTTTTACGCATTGCAGTATTGGCGAGATATTTTCCTTCTTCACCTTTGTGCATCTTTTTTCTCTTTTGCTGAGGCTGTTTCTAAACTGTTTTTAGTCTTATGTGTCTTCTTCTTTTAGTTTTTCCGAGTTTAGCCCCCTCCCTTTTTTTTTTCCTCTGAGCAGCATTCTCTTATTTTTTCTTAGCAACCTTGCTTTTTATATGCTGTTCACATTTGCTCAATGGATGCACTCATTCAACAGCCATTTCTGTAATATTTTATACGTGCTGCATATATGAAGCATGTAAATTTAAAAAAAAACTGCTATTTTATAAAACTTCTGTAAAAATTCAAATATATGTCATATAAAAAGTAAAGAAAAATTAAAATAATTAATAGGTAATATGGAACTGACATTAAAGTTTATCATGTACTTATTTTATATCTAAAAAATATATATGCATTTTTTTATGGAACCCATTTAATATTTATTACACTGCATTAAGTGCGAAGCAATGCCAGAATATTATTTTGTTTTTAACTTATAAAAAAGGTATAGTGTTAGATTATAAATCTATTTATTTGTCTACACAAACTTCTCTAATAATGGAAAATGTAAAGTAGATGTTCTTGTTCTCAGATTCTATTATGAGTGAAGCTAAAGGACATACTACCATTTAAAAGGTATTCAAATACATTTTATAAAAGTACAACAAACAATCACCATTTTTAGTAATAAGCAGACATTGCAACTTTATTAATAAAATGCCCTCCACCAAATTTAGGAAGTACTAACCTAGTCTAAAAACACAATTCATTATAGTAATAACAATATTCAACAGATTACAGGTGCAAAGTCATACTTGGTTAGTCTGTTCCAATTGGGGTAGTCTATACAGAATATAAACCATGATACTAAAACCATGAGTATGTGTATATTTTCCACCTGGAATGGAATTAGAAGCATTGATATTAAATATATATTGATGAGTAAGGAATGGAATGATACCTCTGATATCCACGTTTATCTTAAAAGTTATGGGTTCAATTACAAAGTGCAACTATTAGTTTTGCAGGCTGCAGCAAGATTTTTTTTTTTTTTTTTTTAACAAATAAGAACTGAAATAATTATTAATATTACCAAACCCATGTGCATCAAAACTACTCCATTTGAAAGACACTAGTTACTGATAGTGGTGTAATTTAATTGTATACGAACCAATAATTCAATGTTCTGTTATTTTCTGTAAGGCTCAAAAAACGATACACAAGTACCTTTAAAGTTGTAACTTTACAATTTACACAGCAATTCCGAAGCTCTAATAGCATCATAATATTCTGATTTAATCACAATATACTTATTTCATATGTATGTAAACATCATTAAGATTTTAAGTCTTCATGTTCTATAAGAGTTTAATGGTTAACAATGCTTCTTCACCTATAAATAAGGTCTCTATATCCTACCTTCCCTATTTTACAGCATTGAATAAAATTGCTCAGTTTATATAAGGATATGTTTCCACCACAATTAATGCATTCTCTTTGTCACTTTCAACCACTTATTTACCTTGTCATAACCAAATGGAGGAAACAACCAAGAGGTCAAATTCGTTGATAAACAAAACGGCCACTAAACACGACAAATTTACAGTCTAATCGTACGTCAGCAATATCATTAACATAATTTTCCACTGAAGAGCTATTAAAGGCAAATTTTAATAAAACTACGTGATTTCTTCTGCTTCTTTATCTAACAAGGTTTCACGCCTAATAACTCCACTAAAAATTTTCATATTGTAGCCAACACAATTAAGTAAAAAGTCGCTAAATACACTACCCCAATAGCACTTGTAAATAAATATCCCCTAACTATTTAATTCTCAGCTATGTAACGTTTCCCTATAAACGAAAACTTCTTTGTATTCATTCAATTTTGAAAAGATAATAAAACCATATTCATAATCGTTTTCTGTTATACAAAAAAATGCATTTGTTATGAAATAAAAACTGTGTTAAAATTCTTGAGTTCGGGTTACTGCCGCGCCATAGTAGTAAAATTGGTCACTGGTCACTGGTCACTGCTAACGTTTCGTACAGAATCCGTGTCGGAAAGCATTTATTATTGCAGTAGAAAGCAAGATTTAAGATCACAAAAAATACCTGAAAGTCAACACCACCTAGAGTATAATTTAGGTGTTATTGGAGAAGTTAATCTAAAAAAAACAAAGGCTGACACATATCTCAAGGGAAATAAACGGTTCTGGTCTAGAAGTCCATGCAAGGGCGTCCGCAGAATATTTTTTGAAAAAAGATTATTAAAATTTACCGGGTTCGAAAAATCACTCAAACCACTCCTTTTTACAATCGATATAAGAAAGAATATATAGGTTAATTAGTTATGTTCGCCTTAAATGCTTTATTTTATTTAAAACATCGGTATTTTGGCTATTAAATGGAAATATTAATTTTAAAAATCTTCAAGGGAGTAACTGCACTTCTCTGCCCCCCTTGTGGACGCCCGTGAACCTATAGCAAGAATGTGAATGTATACTTTTTCCAATATTCCCGGTATGGGTGTTACTTCCACCTCGAATTTCTCCTATAATAAGGATATTAGTAAGAAAAGCATTCACATTCTTGTCGTGCTTTCCTTTTGCCATTCACATTCTGGCAATCAGAAGAATGCAAGTGTAAGGGAATTGAACCGTTTCTGCGTGGGACGCCCATGCTACAACATGAATGAGGACCGAGGACCTCTCAAACTCTGATGTTGCACGCTTGCTGGGCTTTTAACCACGGGCTAGTATCTGACAACAGTGTTTATTTTTATCGGCAATAGCGTGCATGAACATAGTGAGGAGAGTAGAATATGTTTACATAGCCATTTCACACCCTGAATTGAACATTCCTCTTGCTTGCCTTCTTTCGATCACCTAGGCCTAATCCTGACTGAGGACTCAGGTTAAATCTTCAGTTAAAATATACCCCGTAACAGATAGAAAAACATGGAGAACATCAGAATAGAAATAAGTACATACAAAGGGAAAGGTAACGATAGAGAGACAAACGTGTACGTGGGGTTAATAGAGCTGGAATTCGCATTTTAAAAAATAATTACTAATATTACTAGTGTTCTTATGAAAAAAAAAATTCAGAAATGCTGTCTACCAAGTAATTTGAATTCAGAAAAGGCAGGTACACGTGCTGCCTGAAACAGGAAATATAAAACGCCCTGAGTATACCTCCTGGAAACTGATATGTAGTGTTCGTTGACTACACTAAGCCACTTCATCTGGTGAACAGGAGACTGTTGATACTGTGTTTGGTGGAAATCAGTCATATCATTACTATTAAATTCGAGCTCGCCTTCATTAAATTTTGCCGGCTTACCATTAAGAATGCCACCAACTTTGCAGAGTGTAGAGTATCCTTCATTCTGACCCAGCACAAACTGTAGTTGCATTAACACTTTGCCGTGCGCAACCCATAGCTCCCTTCCACATTTTGCACAAGTTGAAGACGATCAAAGAGTCTTTACCAATTTCTTCTAATTTTGTGATTGTTGTGATATTGTGCTAAAATTTTACTTTATATAAGTGAGGTCTTCGATGAATGTAGTACATGAAAACGTCTTGGCAGTTTTGATGAACGGGGTATTATCCATTCTTTTTCTTGCATCTCTCATTTCTAGGCAAGTACGTATCTCTTTCTGTTAACGGAAAAATATTTTTTAAAGTAAATGTAAAAATAAAATAAAAAAAACAGAGAAATTACAACCAACAAATTTGAGGTGTTCAAAACCAGTCTCTAATACAATTGTACAAAAATGGATATAACGGTCAATTCCAAGTTTACAAGCAGACGTTAATGGAAACCTCGCGTGGCACGTAGTATGTGTTATTATAGGGACAGCGTTAGTTAGAATGCAAGAATCAGTTCATTGCTTGCACAGAACGGAACTTGTAATAATTTACGTTTTAGATTAAAGTTCAATCAGGATAGATTCATTGTAGTAAATAAACATCGATTCGCTAGTGACCCTAGACTGAAATTGAAAGTGTGGCAATAAATGGTCCATGTGAAGATAAAGTCGCAGTGTAGACTAGACCGAATAATCGCAATAGCTTGAGATGTCATCTAAAGGAGTAATGTTTCAAGTCTATTTATTCCTCAGTTGGTTTGTCGACAAAATGAAAATCCCGTGAATGTGGCGAAAAACGCAAAATGAAATTATGCTCAGAATACTTACAGCGCCATATTTACATTTATATACGTACTTTTATTTTGAAGGAAAACTTTAGTTACCACTTAAAAGAGACTTCATGATTTTGAGAAGTAAGCTTTTACTAGGAAATTCATGGTTTAAGAAATTACTGTGTGGTTTTCAGTTGCTTCAGAGTATCCAGGAAATTAAGGTTCACTACACTGAAAGTCGGTCCTGGTGGTGTAGTGGTAACCATACTTGCCTTCTAAACCCAAGATATGGGTTTACACCCGGCCATATCGATGGATTTTTTCGAGCGTAAAAATTCTCTTCCGAAGGAAGAGAAGTAAAGCCATGAGTCCAGTTGTACATTTACGGCACGAAAAAGAACCTCAAGCCTGAAAGAAAAGGCCTCTGAGCAAAGTTTGTCGGCTGTTTCACGCCTTGAATAGAATGGGACACTGATGACCTAAGATGTTAAAGAGCGCCCGTAAATAAATCAAATCAACAACTCGCTACACTGAAGAAAACTTCATTATGTCTGATTGTAAAGAGATGGTGCCAGTAATTTTCAGCAAGAGTTAGCCAAACAAATTAAAAAGAATTGCCTTGTACAGATGTCAATGGATATTACTTATCACAATTCAGAAATAAAATTGCCCTTTGTAGCACTATGGTACTACCAATTCCTTTGAAACAGACCATTTACGCCAGGACCGTCCTCCCTGACTGGGGTTTTTTCCAGGTTTTCCTCAGTTTTCATAACTGGCAAATGCCAGGGAGGAACCTAAACTTAGGCCTGGAATGCTTCCTTGCTTAAAAAAAAAAATACTTTCCCAATTTATCATTTCATCTCATGTATCATCAGTGTCCACCGCCTGTGGTGCCTCAGTAGTAAAAACGGGCGTTAAACACTACTCAAAAAAAAAAAAAAAAAAAAAGACCATTTACATCTCATACTCAAAATGGTAACCATTGGCATTTGTGCATAAGTCACTCTGTGGATGAAGGAAGCATTAGACTGTTCTGCTTCCTCCTGGATGACTGTAGAAGTATCAGTAATGCATTGCTGATCCTCTGCTGTTATTGGAACATTTGATAGACAGCATCTTTGGCCATCCCCCCAAAGAAAAAAGTCTAAGGATCAGGCAGGCCAACTAACTGGTCCACTACATCCATGCCTGCAAGGGTATTTACATTCAGAATGCATTGTGCTCATATCATGCTGATACCACATGACCATTGTTATTCATACTACTGTATTATTGACTAAAATAGTACTATACAATTCATTTCTCAATAACCCTTGGTGAAGGTAAGAATGTATTTTTTTTAATAAAATGTATATGTTACCATTTAAAAAACTGGAGCTCTATCCCAAATCTCTACATTAATGGAGGTAAAAAAAAGTGCATCCTCAGCAAGCACTCTCCTGTGATGTTAAAAACTTTTTTTTGAAATTATTCATTTGTTGCATCAGAAAAAAATTATTTTGGGTGAGCAAGATAAATGGGAAATCCTGTATATAAATATATATCCACTGAATGTTCAAATATACAGTTTACTTGTAACTTAAAACAATTTTCAGTATTAAAAATGTAATAAATAAAATATTATGTTAATATATTTACTTATTGCCACCTAGGTAAACTACCTTGATTTGTGCCTTTACTTCAGGTTCTGAAAAGCAATAGTCATTGAGGCAGTTCTCTGTAGATCTGGAGCATGACATTAGTTCAATCAGGAATTCCATTCCACAAGGTCAACAATCCTACATTCAAATCACTCTTCAAAAAGTACACTCAAAAGGTCAGTACCAAAGAGGGCACCTAGAGAAAAATTACATAAGGCTAATTTATGAGAATATTTTTTGAGAGAAGTTAAAGAAGTGGTCAACAAACATGAAGTGAGATTCATGTTAGATGGAACTACTAGTGTGGTGCATGCTGATGTTTCCGTTATCTGGTATGCTCTTCAAATGTACCAGCTCTAGAAAGTAAATGCCTGCACAGTAATGCAGTCTTTTAATAATTCATATATGAATCTGTGGCTGGAGGGCATACAATGCAAAAAAGTCAGAATTATGGTGACTGATTAAGCAAGCAACATGTTCTTGAGTTTCCTGCGAAAGTCATGTATTCCAGCTTGAATCAAGTGACATGTCATGTATTGTCATGTATTCCAGCTTGAATCAAGTGACATGTACACTTGTTTGTGAAAGTGTTAAGAAGCAATACAATAGAGTAAATGACTTCATTGCTACTCTGAAGAATATTCCTATAAAGGCTCCAAATTGTCAACTTTTGTACAAAAAAACTGGCCTCCACCTATCACAATCTTCTGCCATAATCAGGGGGTATTTAAAAAAGATTCACAGTTTTCCTGTGTGAAAACATCTAAAAACTTAAAAACTTCATAGGTGCTCTAGATTTAAGGGACATTTCAGCCATCAAGCATGTCAATTGCTGAACTGCAAAGAGTTGGAACTATTCGCAATGCATGGCTACAGGTATTTGCCTGATGAAATTCACAGTTTAGAAGAGGAAGAAGGAAAAGTGGAAGAAGTTGATGACTGTGAGGGACAAGTTTGAAGGACATGCCGAAGTCACACTTTAATTCATTTTGAGGAACAATTCAGATGTGGAGGCCTTTGCAATTTGCACTGAATGCCCTTTATGTGCATTTATAAAATATGCTCCATTGGTCTCAGAAAGTGATAAGTGGAATCTCTCTGTATCTAAGAATTTCATGAGCTTAAAGCAAGTTACATTCGAAAACATAGAAATGTTTATTAATGGATATCATTGTATGATTAGTTGAACTACACACTCTTAAAGCTTCACTTACTTTTTTTAAATGTATGGAACCGGTTTCGAGAACATTTTGTTCCCATCTTCAGCCATGCTAAGGTTCAACTGTCGGATCATTCGTTGAGCTGTGGGAATGTATATTCTGCTCTGGTGGCGGTGTGATAAACTTGTAGTTTATGTTTTCATCCCCGACAATGTCAAAGTTCATTATGCTGTTTTTGTATTTGTAGATGTAGATTTTCTCCCAGGTTGCTAATTCCGTAGGTCCTTGTACTGATTTTAATAATTTTGTTTTATTTATTATGTCGTGATTTTGTGTCCAAAAATGATATGCTACTGCTGATTTCTCTATTTGCTTGTACTTTATGTTCCTGAAATGTTCCTTTAACCGTGTGCCAATGTTTCTCTTTGTTTTCCCTATGTAGATTTTTTCACATTCTGCACAGTTTATTTTGTAAATACCTGATTTTTCTTCTTGTGGAATACTGTCATTAACATTATCTATCAGCAAATTTTGAACATTAAATCTATTAATCGGTGCCAACCTGATATTAAAATCTTTAAGAATATTCTGAAATTTTTTTGTGGCCCATGGATGATATGTGAATTTTTTAAAAGTAAGTTTATCTTTTTTTGCTGAAAGTGTTGTGGTTTCTTTGATATGTTTTTGTCTCTTGAATTTCTGCACCTTTTTATGTACTAGTTCTTTCTTAAAACCATTTTTAACTGCTGTTTCTTCTATTTGTTTGTATTCTTTAAAATATTCTTCTTTGCTAATTTGTAGGTTAACTAGCCGGTGTGTTAAACTGTTAATTACTGCATGTTTGTGTGCTGTAGGGTTTAAACTGTCAGCTTTGATGTGATTATCTGCATGTGTATTCTTTCTGTATATTCCAAATTTAAGTTTTTCTTGGCATTTCATTATTTTAATATCCAGGAATGGCAGCATGTTATCTGTTTCTATTTCGTATGTAAATGAAATGTTTTTATCTTGAATATTTAGAAGTTTTAAGGCATCGTCAATGAGTTTTTTGTCAACTATGGCAAATATATCATCCACATATCTGTACCATACCTTAAATATGAATGGAAACGCTGTGTTGATGTGTGTTTCAAATCTACTCATGAAGAGGTTAGCTAGAAATGGAGATAAGGGGTTGCCCATTTCAGAATATTCAAAAATTTCAGAATATTCTTAAAGATTTTAATATCAGGTTGGCACCAATTAATAGATTTAATGTTCAAAATTTGCTGATAGATAATGTTAATGACAGTATTCCACAAGAAGAAAAATCAGGTATTTACAAAATAAACTGTGCAGAATGTGAAAAAATCTACATAGGGAAAACAAAGAGAAACATTGGCACACGGTTAAAGGAACATTTCAGGAACATAAAGTACAAGCAAATAGAGAAATCAGCAGTAGCATATCATTTTTGGACACAAAATCACGACATAATAAATAAAACAAAATTATTAAAATCAGTACAAGGACCTACGGAATTAGCAACCTGGGAGAAAATCTACATCTACAAATACAAAAACAGCATAATGAACTTTGACATTGTCGGGGATGAAAACATAAACTACAAGTTTATCACACCGCCACCAGAGCAGAATATACATTCCCACAGCTCAACGAATGATCCGACAGTTGAACCTTAGCATGGCTGAAGATGGGAACAAAATGTTCTCGAAACCGGTTCCATACATTTAAAAAAAGTAAGTGAAGCTTTAAGAGTGTGTAGTTCAACTAATCATACAATGATATCCATTAATATGATTGGCTTCACTGTGTTTAAGTTCCAATTTTACATTTAAATAGAAATGTTTGCATAATCCAGCTTAACAACTGGTTGAAACCAAATAAATGCCATGTTTACTTGCTTAATATTAGTTATTTTATGTTATTTGTTATTGTTGAATAAAGAATGTTAATGTAACTGGTTTAAGCCTGAATAAAGGCATTTTATCATCCCATTTTTTTAATCTTTTTGTATAAATTTTCAGAAACCTTCTTTCCCCTTGCAACCATAGTTTTGCATTTTAAAATATGTACTCTGCTGATAATAATGCAAGCATTATAGTTCTGGGGTGCTTTAAATGGATGAACCGATTTGTATATCCTCTGCAATAATTCCCAATCATATGGCATATAACATGATTTTCCAATTTTCTGAAGGCAGTAAAATGCTATTTCATCCAAGAATTTATATGCATACACAAAAGATTTGGTATTTTAGTACATTTTTATTTAATCAGAAAAATTTGCAGTGTCTAATGTTGCTTCTCAATCTTATCACTCTCTAACATTCATTGATTATTTAAATAAACTTGACATTATCTTCTTTGGAACAGAGCTCAATTCTGCTGAAATTTACCACAAAGCGATGTGATCGGTCTGTAACTTGAAAGTGATGACAGATTTCCTTTACAAACCCGTTGGTCAGGAACATATGATACACTTATTATAGTATCCAGCTCTTATTCTGGCCAATGCATTTACCAATAACAATAACAATAATAATAATAATAATAATAATAATAATAATAATAATAATAACAACAACAACAACAACAACAACAACAATAACAACAACAATGATAATAATATAAAACTATTCACACTTTATATTCTGACTAAGTTTATAAGCTCATTTTAAGACTTAAGTTTATGAGTTTTGCAATGGGTAGCGCCTGTTAAAGATCAATGGCTATTAAATGATTTATTTGAAGTGATTTACAACCTCTTGCAACAGTTAATAGTTCATTTAAAATAATACTTCTCAAAAATATATTAATGGTCAGTTTTAGGATAGGAAGCTTTTATTTTGTTTTGTCTGCATTCCCCTCCTCTAAACTCATTAGCCTCACTCTTGTTTTCCTGCATATATAGGGTGCTAATGAACTATACCAAAATAATTTCAGGTAGTGCAGAGATGTAGTATACTAGCAATGTATAGTCCACAACTAAACATAATGCAGATTTATGATGTTAAACATTTTGGCATTAGATGCTGATAAGCTGGTGTTAAAAGCCAAGCAGGGTGAAAAATTGGTTTTGAATGTTTTTAAAACTGCCTTGCAAGCTTAGAAATATCAATTTTCTGCTGCTCATTAACAGCATTTCCAAGATTTAGTGCCATAAAAATCCATCAAATCTTGAATTTATCATTTGACAGTATGACACTGAACATCTATTAACTGCCCTCTTGCATTATGTAGCCAAGATTGACTAAATAAATGTAAATGTAACCTACTCTAGAGGGAGCTCTTTAACAGCTTATGTGGTATAATGCATAATGCAAAAGGCTGATGTTCTGCAGGCCGCAGGTTCAATTCTTGTCGTCCTGTTCATTTTATTTTTAATATGTAGTGCTGTGACATATATACTAAAGAATTATGAATGAAATTTACTTAATGCTTTCAAGTTTTGTTCTCTTTCTCAACAATCAATGTATTATCAACATATAATGGTAATAAACTTACTATTAACATGATGACTAAAACTTAATTTACCTAGCACATACTCAGGACACAATTCTGATTGATAAGTACAATAACTTCAACCTTGTAATTATATGAACTGATATGCTAAGATTTAAGTGTATAAATTGAAACATCAGCTTAAAATGTGGGCTAAAAGCTGTATTATTAGGTCCTAGTCGAAAACAAACAAAAAAAAATGTGATGAACAAGACTGGAACTTGAAAATAAAAGACTACCTCTTACTCGATAGCTAATGTCATAATCATTGCACCAGAGTGATATGTTGTGAAACTACCCTTCATTATTGTGTGTTATGCTTTTGAGGGGCAACTTCATTAGCCAGTGGCGTAGTGGTGCTTTAGAAACTTATAGCCATAGCTTCAAAATTTGCACATATAATCCATGCCTTTTCTATCTCAAATTACCTGTCTAAGACATCGCCACATTCTCTGAAATTATTTCGGGGTGCAGTTCATTTGAACATCGCATGTGCGTGTGTGCATGTGTGTGTGTGTGTCCCCCAGATCATACACAAATATTTTTAACATCATAGGACTTTGAATGCTCATAAGCAAAGCTTCCAGACTATGGTAGTGGAAGACCAGCTTCCACTACCATAATTAATATTAATAAATTAAAATAAGTAAACAACAACAGCTTTTAAAACTCTGAATGTAATGGAGAGCACCAAAATGCATATTTTTATATGCCATATAAATGAATGTTCACTTTTTAAGAGTTGATTGCTAAGGATCTAATTTTTATGTTCTTTGTTCCATTTTCCTTCGTACCAAAATGGCAAATATTCTGGACACAGATGATCTTCGTCTTAATTTCAGTTTTATTTTGAAGATATAATAGATGCTATGGGATAAGAGGACTTTATTAAAAAGCAAACTTATGAATTTTGAACCCATAGTTTGACATCCAATTGATGTGAACCAAAATCTTCTTTTCTTTTACTGCTTCTTAAAGCCTTGTATGTAACTTGTTTTACTGTAGCCTGTGGTTTATTTCTGTTAAGTTCTTGGAATATGGAGAAATATGTGGAATATTTTGATAGACAAGGGAGAGAAGGCTTTCCTTGGTTGAGATTAGTGTAATGTTTTTGAAAGGCTTTAAGGGGAGTAAAGTGAAAGAATCTGTGTGGCATTGAAGCAATGCATGGAAATTGAGAGGGAAGAAATTTGGAAACCAAAATGGGATATTTAAATATTTGAATTGATTGAAAGTGCTAAGAAAAATAAAACTACAAGAGGCCTCCACCTATCTGGTCCAGGCCATTTTAGTGTACCTCCTCGAGATTAGAGAAACTTGAATACAATGATGATTTTATACTAATCCTTTATCTAAATTCTAAATGATTAAATAAAGTACTAAATTTCCACCTTGATTGCATCACCTGGTTCCCAGTTCATCCATACCTACTGGAATTCCAGGGGCCTAGACTCCGACCCAACCCTGGGGACTAAAATAAAATATTTCAATTACTGTACCTATACCATCATTTTATCAGCTAGCTACAGTCTCTACAAACTACTAATTCTTTTATTGATTCTCAAACAATCTACTATAGTGAAATTTGAAATTTATAAAGCCCTAAGAAAAATTCAAAAAGAAACAATGGGGCCTCCAGCTATCTTAAAGTGTGACCCCTCACAATTACAATTGTTAAAACAAAATACATTTATACTAAAATCTTACCTAAATTCTAGATAGTTATATAAAGTACAAAATTTCCACATTGTCAGTTCCTTGTCCCTGTTTCATCAGCAGCATCCTACTGGAATTCCAGGGGACCAGGCTCTGACCCAACTAAGGTACTAAAATAAATATTTCACTTACTCTACCTATACTAATTACTTTATCTTCCAACTACAATCCCTACAAATTACTAATTTCTTTATTTCTCAAATACCACTGTAATGCTACAAGTATTCACTATCTAGAGCAATATCCAAAATCCCAAGCTCAATAATTCCACAAATTTAATATAATTTCAATCCCAATCATTCCCAGACCAATGTCATTTTTCATTATCATACAGGTATTCTTTATTATCTAAATTACATATCTATCAACCCACCATCTCCATTTCATTTTTACCTGCCATAAAAACTCCCTAATTTGGGTATCTGCTCATGATGTTCAAAGATCTTTCTCAATACAATTTCTCTATTCCTCATTAATTATTTCTTACTAATTAAACTTTCCGTCCAAATATATTGCGGCTTTACATTGGAAGATAATATGAATTTCATCTTCCTTCTCCTCACAGATGGGACACATTCCTGGAATAACATCTTCCCTCATTCCCCTTAATTTCCAAACACTTAATCAAAACTTGCTATCCCTTTTCTTTCATTTTTCTTGCAAATTAATATATACTTCTCCTTTTCTGGATCATCTTTTCTCCCTAATCTGGGCAAATAAAACTTGTCTGTTCATATCTTTCATTCTTGATCTTACCTCCTTCTAACAACCTCTTCTAAAATATCCAATTTTCAAAAATCTCCTAACCCATTTCTAAATAAATGTTCTGTAATTTTGTTCAACCAGGTATTAGTCACCCAATTTTTTTTCTTGATATTTCTGGCATATTTTCACAATGTCAGTGTCCAATAGCTCTTGAACCCAAAATAAATATTTTAACACTTTCTCCATCATTAACCCTCTGACTCTCTATCAATGCTCTTGCATTTGCAATTATTGGGAACTCCCAAAATTAATTTACAGAAAATTCTTAGTATTAAATCCATATTGCATCATCCCTCCTCTATATCCCAAATTTCCCCTACATAAATTCATCATGATTCAACTAAAGCAGAATAAGACCTTTCAAATCATTTGATATTCATTACTGGCTTCCTAAATAAACATTTTCTTATCGCTGTCATAGCCATTTTTCCCTTGGCCAGTGCAATTTTCTGTTTTTCCCAACCTCCATAACTACTCAACTTTATACTGCCCAAATATGAGAATTCATTAACCATGTAATTAATTTATCTGCCATGAACCATTTTTCATCCTTATGCAGTTTATTTTCCTTCTTAAAAACCATGAATTTAGTTTTATTCCGATTCACAGTCTATTCCTACTCTTTGTAATACCTGTTGATTTCACCTATAGCTAACTTTGAGCCAACTACTGATTTTGAACATACCACCAAATCATCTGCATTAAGTAACCCAACTGCCATGGATAGCCGAGGTCATTACAGTGCAGATTTATGAGCGGTATCTCTGGGGTTCGATTCCTGCCAGGACCATCCTTTCTGACTGAGGCTTTTTCCAGGTTTTCCTGTCCTCATAAATGGCAAATGCCTAAATTTAGGCCTGCAACCTTCCTTCCTTTAAAAAAATTCTTTCCCAATTTATTATTTAATCTCATGTATCATCAGTGTCCACCACCTGTGCTGCCTCATTAGTAAAAATGGGCATTAAACATCATTAAACAAAAATAAATAAATAAAAACAAAATTCTACATTATTAATTGTAGGCATGCTTCAAGCTATTCAAAATATCAATAAACAAATTAAACAATATGTGACTTAATTTACAACCTTGTTTCAGCCCTCTCTCCTGTCCCACAGCATTATTAACTTCCCCAAAGCCACACTTGACACAAAATCTGTTTTGATATTATAACTCCTTTAATATACTGACCATATTCCCACTTAGACCGTTCTTACTTAATTTGTACCATAGAAATTCTTTATCCACTCTATCATATGCTTTTTCTAAATCAATAAATATAGCGTACAATCTACTTCTTTTCTTTCTATCATCATTTTATTTATAAATATATTATCCACTGTTCTCTTTCCTTTCCGAATGGAGTTTGGTAGGGTGATATCCTTTGGTACTCTTCTGACCAATTTTGAATTCTTTCTGCCAGTATTCCTGTAAAAAGTTTTCCAAAATTGGATAACAATGCAATTCCTCTACAATTATTTTGATTACTTTCATTCCCTTTAACTTCGTCTATGGGGTATATAACTGCCATATGCCAACTTTCTGGCACCTTTTCCTTGATTACATTTAAAAGCCTTGTTAAACATGTTAGCCTATCTGGATTTTAAAAAACTCTGTAGGTAAACCATCAATTCCTACAGCCTTATTTCTCTTAAATTTATAAACCTCACTATTAACTTCTTCCTGTGAAAATGGTCTATCCAGCTCCTCCACATAATTATTAAAAAACCTCTAAATTCTGATTTCTCCATCCCTTAAGTTTCCACAACAAACAAACTCTGAAAATATGTAATACATTTGAACTTACAACTAAGTTATTTCTCCTCCTTTTCATACATTGATTAATAATTTGCCAAACTAGCTGCCCTGTTTCTGAATCCAGCTTTTGCTAAATTTCCACAGCTCTAGCTAACAACACTCTTGCTTCTTGTGAACGAGCAGTTGCCTTTATCTCTCATGCAATTGGATCATAATGACCCTCTCCATCTTCCTGCTGTACCATATATCTCATTCCTCTACACTATTCATCAAATCAATTATCATAAACTATTTTTCCCTCTTTTACTTATAATATCACTTCCTGCCCATTTAAGCATAAACTCGCACAGTTCTACAGCATCATTACTTATATCTAGACAAATCATTAAATTAATTCCGTGAACACACACCTAGCCATTGCTGAATCCAGCATCTTATAAAACCCATCAGCCCTTACAGGGGCTCACTTATAGCTAATTAACTTAGTATTAAACCCATATGCACGCTCTGTTCTAATGTCAAAGCACTCTTCACTACATCATGCCACTATTAATGGAAAATGGGAACTTTTACCAATCATGTTCGTTACTTTGACTTCCCTAACTCTACCCAAAATACTACCACTACACAATACATTGTTCTCACAAAAACTGAATTAGCCCCTCTTCATTCACAACCTTGTCTTTACTATGCCTAATTCATATTTTGCTAGATTCATCTCTTCTTATCTTCCCACACATTTAATTCCTTAATCTCCAACTGTCCCACTCTTGCATTCAAATCTCCTATTAACATAAACTCCATTAAAGGGAATTCTGTTTTAATATTTAATAATTCCATTTCTAATTGTTGAAAGAGATCTAGGTTGTGAAATTTGGAATTTAAGGGCAGATTGTACAATATACCAATGCAAAAGTTGCACTCTTACATTAACATCCACATAACCTCACTAATCCCTCCTCAGCAGCTAACCTAAACCTCCAGAAACTGAACATTTCATATTCTTCCTTAAACCTTAATGCACTCATTGCTCTCTAACCAGGTTTCAGCTAGTGCTAACACATGGACCTTATTCAAAATTTCCTTGAAACCCACATTCATCCCTCTAAGTATTCCTTCACAGTTCCAAAAAAAAGTTTCACAATCTTTCCTTTTTCTTCCTCATCCTATTGTGAACCAAGAATGGAACCTAAATGAATCGAACTTGTTCTTGCTCATGAGCATTCTCCCACTATTTGGACATTGACTGACACTGACAGGCAATACCTGCCGATATTCCTCACCATCAGCACCAGACATACTATGCCCCACAATGTCTCCAATTTGCAATAAACTCCCTCTCACAGTGGATATGACGCTAGACGAACTTGACCTTGACTTAGCTGGTACCATCTTATTCCACACTCATGCTCTTGACCTACTTTCCCTCACCAGTTGGGCGCCATAGGTCGACTCCCTCTTATCCGGTGATATTCTCATCTGAAAATGGGATATGATACACAAAGAAAGATAGCTTTGCTTGGTTGAGATTGGTGCAATGATTTTGAAAGGCTATAAGGGGAGTAAAGTAAAAGAATGTGTTTTGTGTACTGTAACAGAAGGAATGCAAGGAAATTGAAAGTTGGACAGGAAATTTGGGATATAAATAAAGAATAATACTATTTATAGCAATAAAAATGTTCAGATTGTGAAGTTGTAAAACGTAAAAGAATAGCGATGTATTTAGGAAGAATGTGAGAAAAATTGATTTGGAATGTTATGAAGCAAGTTTAAAATATGCAGTAAGATTAGTGTAGATAGTGTAGACATGGAAATCTAACCTGGAGGTTGGGTACGAAGATCCTGAGATAGAACTATACTAGATTATTTAGGAACTGTATATATACATTTGTTGGAATTCATGTTATAGTATATATTGTTAAATTAAACTATGTGATATATATTTGATTTCATGATACTTATATTTCACTTACTTGGTTTTTTATTTGGACATATTTTGGGAACATTCGCTCACCCCCAAAACCGCCACTGGTGGCCGAGGTCGTTAAATCGCGGACTTGTGAGCGGGAGATCTGGAGTTCGAATCCCACCAGGACTGTCCTTCCTGACTGAGTTTTTTTCCCAGATTTTCCTCAGTCCTCATAAATGGCAAATGCCGGGGAGGTGCCCTAAACTTAGGCCTGGAATGTTTCCTTCCGTAAACATAAATCTTTTCCTATAATATAATTTCATTTCATGTATCATCAGTGTCCATCGCCTGTGGTGCCTCTGTAGCAAAAATGGGCATTAAACACTATTCATTCATTCGCTACCATCATCAGCAGAAGACCAATTGATGATTTGAGCAAAACATCCCGGAAATATTTCCAATTAAAATAACCAAGTGAGTGAAGAATGTCACCAAAAAATTCCTATATCAATATTATTTTACTACTTTATTGTTAATAGTTCAAGAGTTTAACTTCATATTTTATATTTATAATGTTGATTAGGTAGAGAAGCCAATGGTACATAAATTCAACTATTCAATACTCATGTTCCACTCAACACACAAAATGTAAAATATGCCTAGATCAGGTTTGTTTACAGCAAGGGTACAGTTTTATATTAATTATATCTGAACAAGTTTTAATAAAGAGGGAGGAAATGAAAAAATGTATGGGTTGTATGAATGAATATTTATTTATATCATTTAAATACAAAACACATTTTTTAATTAAAGTAAATTTTACAAACAGCCCCAGTCCTCAGTTCATCAGCAAATTTCTTCTGGTCATAGACACAAATAAAGGGGAAAAAAAACCTTTCCTTTAAATATAACTATTAGGAACAGTGCCTTTGGCAATTCTAGAAGGCATTGAATCCATTCAAAGTTTATTCTGATTTGATTGGCTCAGCCCCCCCAGTCCCTAGTTCATCAGCAGCTACCTACTGGAATATCCAGGGGACCTGACTTCGATCCATCCAAACATGAAACACAACATTAAAGTAATTTATACATTCAATACAATATTAGGTTATATTTCTTACAATACTAAACCTTTTTTTTTTAGCCCATTTGGCCAAATTTATATCCTTTAGAGTTGCTTATTCCTTTGGGCCTTATACACACTAACACCTGGTTATTGGTGTATAAGAATCCTGTTTAACTAATATTAGAAAACTAGCCCCATACCCTCCCCTACTCAATCCATCCTTCTTTCACTATCACACAATTTTATTCTCAAGCACATTTCAAGTATTTTATACCCATAACCATTTTTGTCTTATCTTGCCCATGTATTTTCCTAGTTCCTTAATGTTTCCTTCTGACTTTAAATTTAAAATTCTTCTACCTCTTATTTCATCTGATAGGTTTTCCCATTTTCTTAATATGAACTGTTCCTTCCAAAACTTAGTTTGTTTATATTCTAGTATACAATGCCAAGTACTATCTGGTTCTGCACACATAGGACATATCCCCTTAGTGTGTCCATGTTTTAATCCACTTAAATATTTTACTCCTGTTCTAAACCATGCCAACCCTTCCTTTCCTATCTTATCACAAATTTCAACATACCTTTCTTTTCCCCCACACATTTTTTAGTATACTATATAATTTCAGAGAATTTTTGCTGTTAAGATTTGCCCATATTTCCTGTTTTTCTATATCCTCAATTCTTATTGTTATCTCTTTCCAAAATCCTTTACCCAATCTTTCTACCTCATACCATACTAGTCCCATGCCCACTTCTTGTACGATATTTTGGATTTTAAATAACCAAGTTTCTCTCCTCTTGATTTTACCTTGTGCTACCAGACACTGATTAATAATATTCCCGTCCTCTAGTCTCCCTATTCTATACCAATATTTCAATACTCTATCCATGACCTTGCTTTTTATAGCCCAATCTTCCTGGTTCCATTAGAACAACCTCGTTAGGTGAAGATCTAGGTAAGCCTAGAACAATTCTACAAAATAATCTATTTATCATATTTATCCCTTTCCATCCTTCATCTGGCCCCCAAATTTCTATTCCATACATCATTCCGCTCTCAACGATTGAACCATATATTCTTTCTAACCATTTTACTTGCAAATTTGGTATTTTGTTAACACAAGATCTAATTACACACATGGCTACTTTTCCTTCTGCTACTGCTTTCCTTTTTGATCACTCCATTTCCCATTACTAGACAATCTAACACCTAAATAATCATTTTTCTTAACAACTTCAATTTCTGTGCCCTCCTACCACCATTTTTCCTGTTTTTTTTAATTTGAAACCTTTTTTCATCACCATAATCTTAGATTTGTTTTTATTTATCTTAAGCCCCCATTCTCTACAAAAAGTGCCTATAGTTTCTAATGATCGTTTTAATTCTATACTTGTTATAGAACCTGTTACCAAATCATCTGCAAAGGGCAAACCCGGTATCTTTATATTATTTATAGTTGGCAAATATACATTACCTTTGCTAATTTCTTCTAAAACATCATCAATAAACAAATTGAAGAGAAATGGATTTAATTTACATCCTTGTCTTAGACCTAAATTGTTTGGTATTTTTTCTGTAACTCTACCGCTCTCATATTTAACATAAAATTCGTTTTCCTTATAAATATTCTGAACTACCTTTATAAAATTCTGGCTTACCACTTTTCTTTCTCAGTTTAACCCAAAGTGCTTCTCTAGAAATTGTGTCAAAAGCTTTTTCCAAGTCCGGAAACAACAAATAAATTCTACCTCTTCTGTTACTAAGTTATTTTACGACTAATGTTCTAATTATAAAAATATTGTCAACTGCTCTTTTACCTTTCCTGAAGCCTGATTGAAATGCTGAAATTTTCTTTTCTTTCTCTGCCCATTCTTGTAATCTTTTTGCTAACACTCCAGTGAAAACTTTCCCAATAATTGAAAGTAAACTAATTCTTCTATAATTTGCTGCGTTCCTAATATCACCTTTACCCTTATATATTGGTGTTACAATTTCCACTCTCCAATTTTTTGGTATTTTTCCTTCTTCAAAGATTTTGTTCAGTAATCGTCCCAGTATGTTTAATCTGTTAAGGTCTTCTACCCAAGCTTTCCAATATTCCCCTGGTATTCCATCTATTCCACATGCTTTGCTAAGTCTTAACTTTTTAATTTGTTCCAAAACTGCACTTGAAGTTGTTTTGCTATCTAACAAGTCTATTTTCCATAAATTATCCTGAATAACCAAAGTTTTTATTCCCAGAAGGCCCTGAAAAAACTTATACCACTCTGATGGTGGTACCACATAATTTCCTCCCATTCTTTTGTGCATTTTACCTATCATTGCCCAAATTGCCTTGTTGTTATTCTTCCTTGCTGCCTCGTTTAATTTCTGGCTAAGCTTCTCTCCCCACTCTTCCTTTTTACCTCTAATAAGCACCTGTATCCCCATCTTACTACAAGGTAATTGTCCCTATCTGTCTCCTCTCCTGTTTGTCTCCAGCATTTTAGTTCCCTCTGTACCCTTCTTCTTGTATCTGCACATTCTTTATCATACCAGCTATCATTGGCTTTTAACTTCCCCTCAAGCACTTTCATTTTGTTTCCTGCTTTTTTAATGGACTCCTATACATTCTTCAACTTTTCTATTCTCTAATAATACTAACAAATATCTACCCCCCATACGTTCCACTTCTTGATTTAACTTTGTATGGAATATTTCAGCTAAATCATTTATCCATCTGTAGTGTTTTAATTGTCTACCTAACCAGAAAATTTTCTCCCTCCTACTATATTCTATTGTTTGGATCTCCATTCTTAGTGGGAAGTGATTACTTGCACTTATCATATCCATAATCTCAAAGCTAACTATATACCTATCCAGACCTAAGGTATATAACATATTAATCTATAACACTTTGTCCATTTTTATTTACAAAAGTGAATTCTCCCCTCTCATCATTCCCTTTCACTCCATTACACATTAAGAAGTTGTTCTCTTCACAGAACTCTAGGTTTAGGCTACCTCATAGCCACTGAACTTCTAGTTATAAGTCTGACTCCGGCAGTGAAAGCTTCCGACTACTGATGTTCGTAATTTGTTAATATGTGATAAATGAGACACACATTTTTTTAACTCTATTTTCACTATTGAGGTATCAAGAGAGTGGATACTGATGATACATGAAATAATAAAATGAGAAAAGGATGTTTTTAAAGACATATGAAAGCATTCCAGACCTAAGTTCACTGATGACGACTGGAAGAAAAATAAAAAGAAAAAAGGCAAAGGAAAGGAAATGAAAAGAACTCAAGGGCCTCCCATTCATAAGTCTTTACCTCTGTCAGTAAGGTTCATATTACTTGCACTTCTTTTATAACATTCATTTTCTTTTATAGTTGGAAGCAGAGTAAACTTAAGCTGCATTTCATAAAGGTAATTACTATTCTGGAACTTGCAGATGAAAGTTGCATTAGCACGCAATAATTATAAAATGTGGAAGGGGACCTATGACTTTCCTTTTACAGAAAATGCAGCTAACTGGTTGATTTTTTAAACACACATGCATATTATGTAGTTTATTCAAATTTGGCAGTGTGTGTGTGTTTTTAATAAGGATAATGGCAAAATAAATGCTCCTCTACATGTTAACACTTATTTTGCTATGATATGTTTCATAGTCTCTTAATTACAAGGCTTTCAACAGTTATTTTTAAGCCTAGTAACATTTCAAGAAGAGGCAATAGCCTAAACCGTAAAAACTGTAATTTTGAAATGAGTGCCTAAAATATACTTTCTGTACAAGGTGTGAACAATTTTTTTTTAGAATAACTACATTGGCACTGTATGTAAATTAATAAATTGAGTTTATTTAATGCTGCACTATTAATAATTTATTAGCTTTGGAGTGTAAACTTTTTCGAGTTCCATTGTTACACTATTTTCATTGTACCAATATCTAATGATGTTATAAGAACTTTCCTGTACTGCACCAGAAAGTGAATCATAAATGTTTTTTTCTAATATGCATACTAGAAAGTCCAACTTTCAAAATAAAAAATGGTTCTTAAAAGTGTACTTAAGTAGTTTATTCACTTCTGTCAACTGTTTATATATTTGTGAATAGTTCCATTAATTAATTTGATCTCAAACTCTTATGTTTACATTATGTTTTGTCTAATTTTCATTAAGAATAATTGCTTAATGTTCAATGTATGTAGAGAAAATCTATTACAGTGGAACCTCGATTCATCATTTTTGAAGGGACCAAGTTAACCGAATGATGAATGCAGGAAAACGATAGATACAGGAAGTGCACAATCATGCTCAAAAATAAATAAAACCATTATATAGGCAAATGCTACATTTACATAATTTTTTATGTTTTTCATTTGCTTTGAAAATAATCGTTAATTAACATTTGCTTCTGTTTTTTCATTTGAAACAACAAATTTTCCACAATTAATATATTCTGTTGCTCACTACCATAATTAGCATGTGCACAGAAATATACCTGTGCAGTTTCATATGCTCTCAGAGCTTTGGTAAATGTCAGCACGGCTTCGCCTGTTACATCATCATCTTCCTCACTTCCCTCCTTCATTCTGCGAACATTTGCTACTCCTCTCACCTCGTTGCACACTTGATCAATACTTTGAACACCATATCTGACATTCTCATCCACTGTCACACAGCTGTCAAAACTGATGGCACCGGCAACTCTAGCCCATTCCTCGCATCAGTCATAATCATCCACCACCATCAGCATCAGAGCCATGGCTGGTTGTATGCTGTAACAGCCACATTTGACAAAGCAGTTCCTGATGGTGGCATGATAACATTATATGCCACCAAGCAGAGTTGATAAAATGTATTGTCTGGAGAAGACATCTTCATTTCTAGGTTTTGCCATCAACAAGCTGGCACACTGGCCTCTGAACAATCTGCTCCTGGTATCACAGTTTAAACAAGTGTATTATGCCCACATCTTGAGGATGCAGTTTGTCGGTGCAATAATGGGGATAGATAACCAACTTTGCATTCCACAGGAATGGTATGTCTTGCAGATGTGCAGACCAATTGTCAAGGAATAAGATTGTTTGATTCTTCCAAGCCCATATAAGTTCCTGAAGAAATTTAGTAAAAATATCACCAACCATCAATGCCCTTTTGTTGGCGTAATACTGAACCGGGAGCTTCTTTATGTTTTTGAAGCATCTCAGATTCTGCAGCTTGCCAATCATTAAAGGGATCTGCTTATTCATACCATCACAATTGGTATACAGAAGAATAGTAATCCCATCTTTGGCTCTCTTTTCTCCATGACAGACTTTTCCTTTCAAACCCAATGTATATTCAGGAAGGCAGTTAAAGAATAGACCAGTTTCATCAGCATTGTAAATATCACTGCCTTGTACCCCTCTACAATTCTCAATGATCTCATCTAGAGTTCCGCCACATTGTCCAAGCAGCACTCTCACTGGCCAGTTTTTTCATCACCATTCCATAGCACTCTTTGAAGCTGGAAATCCAGCCATTGGACGTAGAATACTCTGCATATCCCGTTCTTGAAGTCATCTGTAACACTTTCTCCCTTAGAATGTTCCCATTAATCAGCATAACCGATGGCCAGGCCTGCTGATACCACATAAACAGGACTTCCTCCAAGCAGCTCTAAGTTGAATCCTTTCTGGTCTTCCTTTTCTTCGCAGACGCGCCACACTTGGTCCCAAATCTCACATTTCTTGGCCACAATGGAGTTCAGCGTAGAAAGGGCAAACTCAGCTGTTTGGCTATATTAACTCTCTTTTCAAATGGGCTTCTCTCCACTTCAATAATTCAGAGTTTTTCTTCTAAGGTTCTAACTTGCTTAACAGGTTTAGGCAAGATAACTAGGTTTGCAAGGATAACAATAGGATGAAAAATGAAAGATGAAATGAAATGAAATGAAAGAGGAAATCATAGCAACAGGATGTCGAAACAGATTAGTAACAAAGATAGCATTAACAATAACATGGATGGAAAAATAACAAGGCATTAAAAAGCTAAGGAAGAAGATAGCTCAAAACCACAGCCGATCACTCACCAGAACACTGGACCAAAGCACAAAGCGAAATGAATGAAGCTATCAGAATTCAGAAGAATGGCATGCAGTGCACTTTACATTATCTTCCATAGCCAATAGCATATGCCCACTGCTGGAGTCTATCCTGCTCATCAAATAAACATAACATTCTTGTTGAATTTTTAATCTTGTTCCTTTGTTTTTAATTCCTTGTTACATCCTCCAATCTTTATTGTTCCTGTTATTATTATTACTGATTTTATTCCTATTGTTAAATATCCATTCCCTTGATTTCTCTTTTTCAATATTTTGTCTTTCACCCTATTGTTATCGTTGAAAGCCGAGTTAATGTTTACAATCCTCAGTCTTGTTCATACAGGCTGCTCCAAAAGTATTGGCAACTACATGCGACGATCACGACTTCAATTCCAATTTGAAAATGATATTTTGAGGATAGAATTTCTTTGGGACTGAACTTTTTAAATAAATAATGCACGAAAACGATACTTTGACAAATGATGTGTGCAGGTTTTAATTACGTAAGTTATAATGTAAAAAATTTGGGACTGCATAAATTGAACAATACATCCTGGAAAATGATGATTTTGGGAATGATAGATCGAGGTTCCACTGTAATGTCCTTTTGTTCATTGTTCTGGTGGCTACAGAAGCTAAGAAATTAACAGTAAGTATTTAATTCCTATGTTTCAAGATTGGACAAAATAAAAGTGTTTATCGCTGAAATATGGAAAAATTTATTTATGCAAAAATCCTCAAATAACACAAACTTTCTCGGGTTAAGAGATTAGTGCAATTAATAACAGCATGTGGAGCTATTCCATTCAATAAAGTGCAGTAGGCCCCAATGAGTTGGAGGAACTGTTTTATTAATAACAGTAAAAGGGCGAAGAGTATTTTGCAACAACAAATCATTTAGACTAATACTAGTACTATGCTAGAATTTCAGATACCAGTGTTGCCTCTAATGCATCCCATTAAACCGACCCAATGCTTGCAGACAATAAATTTTCTCTGATTGTTTAAGAAATAATTAAGAACATCAGTTCTTTCTCATATCTAGCATTTTATATCTTAATATTTAAGGAAGAAATATATATCAATTGTCATGTTTCCTATAAACATCTTAATGTTATTAATTGATATCATTGTATGATTCAGTTGAACTACACACTCTTAAAGCTTCACTTACTTTTCATAAATGTATGGAACCGGTTTCGAGAACATTTATGAAAAGTAAGTGAAGCTTTAAGAGTGTGTAGTTCAACTGAATCATACAATGATATCAATTATGATTAACTTCACTGTGCAAGTTCCAATTTACATTTAAGTTTTAAATCTTAATGTTAACTAACCGTAACTGCTGATTACAAAAATGCAATTTCACAAATGTTGCTATTTATTCAACCAAAAGATTTTACAGTTTACTGAGGTGTTTTTTCATTCAAGTGTTACAAATTACTGTTGGTAAGTGAACTTAAGGGTTCTTTATATGATTGAGTTGAACTAAATGATCTCAATATATGATTAGCCTCACAGTGCAATGTTCCAATTAACATTTTTAGTTGAACTTAAGGGCAATAACAATGCATTGTATTACCCTGTTAACATCATACTTAATTACCATTTCTTGAAACCTGGATCACAAGAAAAGCATTATTAAACAGAATTGGTTATGCAGTTTCAGCACCCATAAGAGTAACACTGACATGATGTTCAAAACATCATATTAAGCTTTAGAGATAACACATTTTCAAACCAAAAGATGTCCTTTTCCCCCCTTAAAATGTTATGTTCACTGCTACATCCCATGGAGTGAAGATGCTTTAACTTATTACTTTTTTTAAGAATTTTTTTTCTTAAATGCTTGGCATCCTATGGTCTGAAATATGATATCACCTCTCTAATCATTTTGTTTTCATGCAAACACATGGGATATTTACCTAGATACCTGAAAGTGTTTTCAGGGAAGTTTTATGAAATTTTAAATTCCACGTCAAATTTATGTTTTGCTTTAGTTCAAACTAAACTTTTAATATTTTAACTGAAATTCAATTTGAGTTTACCTAACTTAAAGTCAGAGCTTTCTCAAAACAGACCATTTACACTACAAAGAACTTAATACAGTAAAACCTATACAAACAGGACCCTTTAAAACTGGATACTTCATAACAAAATATACATTTTGGAACAAATGGTTTTTAATGTCAAATACTACTTTAAAATGAAAAACTGTTTAATGCAAAATAAATAATTTCTGATACTGTGTACTTGCATAAATGACCTGCTTAAGGCTCATTGCATTTAGCATAACTTCTTCTAAACTCTTTTAATATTATATTGTAATTAAAGAATGAACATTCATATTCACTAAACAGTTCCAGCAGGCTCTAGCTACTGTATTGTATTGCTGCGTGTTCAACTGACCTGAAGTACTGAGAGATAGGATTACTTCTGATTCTTAGAATAAAGTATGTTTTAAATTCTAATTTCTTAATGCATCCTCCATAATGGCAAGGGTACTTCATTTCTGCTGTCTTCAAATTTCTGGAAAGATTTAATTCAAGTTCTTGCAAAAGTGTATTCTTAGTAACACATGAATGGTTTTAAAATGTATGATGCTTGCACTGAAAGAGAAAATAAAGCATGAGAAAAAAAATTAATGTTTAGCTAAGGAAACCAACGTGCTTTTTAAGTAAGAAAAATTTAAATCAATCACAGTAGTAAAAAAAAAAAAAAAGAATGAAGACTAAAGACAAATGGAATATTAGAACATTTTGAACATCAACCATAACAATGGGAGGGATAGGAGGGGGGAAAAAGTCTGTTTGGGTGGTTTGGGATGGGAGGGGGGAATTCAAAGTATTTAATGGGTGGCTCAAGAGTTTTTAACATTTTCCAACATTGTTTTTAACTTTGTATGTGGTGAAGCTTCTGATTTTTATTTACTACTGAGGAGGAATAAAAGGAAAAAATTTATACTCTTGTGGAAACGTTACTAAAATGTCTTAAGACCATTCACCCAAAATGCTGGAATAAAAAATGTTTATCTTGAAAGTTCTTGATCTGGTATACAGATATATCAAGGACAGATTTGTGAATCAGTTCAGGGATATATGGCATAAAACAAAGTAGTATTGTAAAATATTAATATTCTAAAGTGAAATATATGGAATCCTGCAATGTGCATATGTAAACACAAGAGTACATCTTAATAAAAAGATTTTCACATCTCCAGATAACAAAACAATAATAAAGGCTTTAATAAGTCCTAAATTGACATTTTGGCTGCTCTAAGAATACCTCAATACTCCATTACACCCCAGTGAACATAATGAAGTTGATCCTTCAAGTCATATGACAAGCTGTAGTTATACAATATTTTTGGGCCTTTAAACCACAAGATGAGCTGAGCTTGCATTGCCATGTCATTCCATAGAAACATTTAGTGCTGCTGTTTCATCAGAGATGTTACTTGTACTAACATTGAAAATAGCAGAAACATATATTAACACACATCTGGAATCTCTATCTCTCATTAGTTTCTGTAAAGTCATTAACAAGAAAGATTGGTTTCTTTTTGAGTGATATTTAGCAATGCAGTTTTATTATGGATGATAAGAAATAGGATCAGTCAACAATCTATGCATAAAATGGAGGGATTCTAAGATATTTATTTTCTTTCTTTCTAACACAAAACAGTTTACACACATAAAGAGTCGGTATTAGTCATTATTAGTCGGTATTAGGTGGCAGTATGCTTCACTAACTGATATATTTATCAGCCAATGAAGTATAGTGTCACCTAATACTTGCCTTTTTATGTGTATAATCAATCAACTTTACGTTTCTAACTTCTATTAAGTTTACAAAACAGCTTATCTAAGGCAAGCTCCAAGGAAAAAAGAACATTCATAGAATCAAGTTATGGCTATATTTTTTATTGTGCAGACCGATAATAGATTCAGAACAGTATTTATCTATCTTTTAAATACCTGTGTGTTCAATGCTTATATTGTTCTTTAAAACTC
This sequence comes from Metallyticus violacea, assembly GCA_030762175.1. Lineage (NCBI taxonomy): Eukaryota > Metazoa > Arthropoda > Insecta > Mantodea > Metallyticidae > Metallyticus > Metallyticus violacea. The sequence goes on along the minus strand of CM060835.1, from coordinate 44,079,117 downwards.
ATGAAGGCAAACAAAAGGAAAACCTATTCTGACTTCAGAGTAAAAGTTGAGTCTGCAGAACTGCCTAAGTAATCTGTTTGAGGTAGACCTTCCGTCAGTTCTACACCTTTGCATCTACAAGGCAAAAGTTGGCTCATTTTCTAATGCCTAAACCTCCTACTGAAAGAAAAACTTCTGAAAAGTGTGTGAAAGGCTACAACAGAGAGAGGTAGAGGGACAGAAAAAGAAAAACAAGTGAAAATATGTGGAAGGGCAAAAAATGTATGATTGCTTTCCATTTGCTGGACTGTTTTCAGGTATATCATACTAATTCATCATATTAATTGCATGTAACTGGTAAGTTAATACTGCTCTTGCTTTGCATGCAAAATTTGAGTAAACATTTTTATTAGCTTCTAATGAAATGTATAAATGTATACCCCTCCAGAGCTATTTAAATCTGATTTCTGTAATCTGGGAAAGGTGTTTAAATATGGCACAAATGTATTAGGGGACTGCAGGCGACTCTGAATATGCTGCAGACTTTGACAATGAACTTATCATGAATGAAGACCCTTATAGTATATCACATATTGCCAATAAGCTAAATATAAATGAAGAAATGGAAAAACCTTAATATGATGAAATAGAGCTAATTCATAATTTTGAAGGTAAGAACCATTTTGGGTTCTTATATCATTTTATACCATTCAAAATTATTCCGGAACATATGTAATGTACATCTAACAGCATTTTCTTCTAAGTAGTCCCAACAGATCATTTTGCAAGACATGTACAGATAGAGAAAAATATGTACCAGAAAGCAGAAATGAAAGTTCATGAAAAGTTAATTTAATTTTATGTTCTGAGTTTCATTTCAAATTATTTCTTCACTGAGTATCCACAGTATGACAAGCATTTTATTCATTGACTTTGTCAAATAAAATTTCTGGAAATTTCATTTTAGACAGGTTTTACTGTATATTAAGTGTCACAAAAATTTAAAATAATGAGAAATATTTTCCACTCTGATGAATGAATAACATTGTATTTGAAACTTACAGGAAGGAATTCCTGTACAGTACTTTATTTCTGTTTTTCTTTTTTACAACCTCTATACTTTGCATTAAAATAATGCCCATTTTCCTAAAGGGTGGTAACACAATACTTGAAAGCATGACTAAACCTTATATCTTCGTGTTATTTAATATGTTAATTTGGAAATATCATATCACTAATATCAAAAGATTGTTTTCTACAATTTATCATCATTATTAATATTATCTATAATCTGTAGGAGATTAAAGGTAAAGTCACAACATTATATGCTTGGAAAATTCCACTAATTCTATGCAAAGTATAGCTTGTATTATATTATGATTAAAAGTGCATCTTCTCCAATGTGGGCCATTCTGTTCAGGAAATACCTTCCCATTTTCATGTGAGAGTATCTGCTGACCAGAATGGCCCAACACAGATTTGGCCTGCAATACCTTCCTAAAGCATGACCATTAAATCAAAAGGGGCATGCAAAGTGACAATGTGAACAGCTGTAAAAGCAGTAGGAACAGCAATGTTTTGCAGAGCTGCTTCTACATGCCATCATCATATATTCATTTCTTGGTCATTATCTTGAGATACTCAAGAGCATTTTGTGCAGCACTGGCTTGGGCTTCCTTTGATGTCTTCCCTGCACCATGACACACAGCAACAGGCAATGTAGACAGCTGCACCAGACACTGACACTTACCTAATGTAAAAAAAAAAGATATATAACAATTGACAAAGAGCACAAAATGTAAACTTGTAAATGTATATGCAAACTTTTAATACTTTAACTTACTTATCAATGTGTTTTTTGTGTGTGTGTACTACATCTACAAGATAATGACAATGATATATGCTTATTATATGCAGGTGCACCAAAACTACAGCAATGAAAATCTCTTATTTGCGTTAAGTTCCTTTAAAATTAATAAATATAATAAAATATATAATGAAATTGGTGACTCTTTATAGATGAAATTATTCAAGATTTGAATTTGTCTACCTGCCATGAATTCACACTTCCTCTTTTCTTAATTTTGAACCTTTCTTATTCACTAACACTTTTGTTCTCTCTTGATTTACAAGTCTCCATTCCTTACAATAACTCTCTATTTCCTTTAAGATCTTAAAGAGCTTATTTACACTAACCATTACAAAGGAGCTAACCACCAAATCATTGGCAAAAAGTAACACTGGAATCTCTCTCTCTCCCTCACTTTTTTCCCTTCCTGGTTCAGATGGAGCCAAGAATGGAGTGTTGGGTTTGGAATCTTTTGACTCCTGTAATTAGAAATTTGTATGGAGCTTCTTCACTATGTATACCAAGTGGCCAAGATATTTTTTGATGAATGAAGTATATTTTAATTGTTAGGATTCTTTTTATTATAAAGTTTTTAACCAATTTTAAAGTTCCTTACATGGCAAACTTTATTTGCCAGATGCATTTGCAATGTGCTGACTATGAGTCTGTACTGTTAGTGAAATTGGAAAGTGCTATTTTTTGTGAAATAGTTTAATATTTTGTTGCTTTAAAAACAAAAGGCTTCATCTATATTTAGTGTCTGTCATTCATTTACCCAAGAACTAATATAGTTTGTTAGTTAAAAGGGCCAACCTTTTTACAACGCTGCATTTTACATTTTATTATATTCAATTTAAAATAATTTTGCATATATGTACACGACGAGATGTTTAGCAGATTTTATTTAAACAATTATTGTTAAATTTTGTGATTTTAGAATTATTTTCATGTATTGTTGAGTTACATTTCCTGGGACACATTTTAGGGGTTTTCCTTTGGCACATTCCAAAAAAGAAAGCTTGTAACCATTAACAGAAAAAAGTTCAAAATTTATTGATACACAATGCACCTAATAGCCTCACATTTTCATTATGTATATTATTTTAACATTTTTAAGATGTTTTGAAAATCTACACAATAATTTAAAAAATATGAGATATTGATCTGAACTGTATTTCTGCTGAAAGCTTGGAGTGTCCTCTACCAGAGCTTGCCTTTATTTTTCATTATAGTTGTCATTCCTGTTTACACACATACCAATTTCAGAACAGTTGTTTCATCCCATCAATAAAGAGATCTGACATCTTATGCTGGCACCAGTAATCAACTGCCACTTGCATCTCCTGGGCCTTTTTTCTTCCATAAAGATTTCTAACTTCAAATACTAGCACAACATTTACCATTTTTTTTTAATGATTTGGGAGTCAGTTGGCCTAAATGTGCTAAGTATTAGTGAAAGAGATGATGAGTAAGAATATATATAAAGAAAGAATAAATTAGTATTTGTATACAATGATAAAGTTAGATTAAGTGCATTTAAAGTACAGCTTATGATTGAATTGGCATTTCCTGTTTCAAATAAATATTTCAGACCAGCATCTTTGTTAAATATATTTTTAAGGTTCTTGTTACATGTCAGCAAAATTATTTCTTTTCATTTTCAATTTTCTTTAATCTTTTTTGACACAACTTTCTCTTTTTTTCTTATAATGAGAACGTGATCGTCAAACAATATAAACAAATAAAAATGATCAAATGGACTAATAAACTTAGGATGCAAACAAAGGATTCAAGAAACTAGTTCTACATATGAACAAGTGCAGCAATAAGCATCTGTAGTTTAATTCAATCATACAATGATCTTAAATATGAATTTCATTTGTTACTACCTAGTTAAAAGAAAACAATATGTACTATGGATTTTTTAAGCCTATGTGCTAGTTCTTAAAAAAAATCTTTTGTTCCTAACTTAACTTTACTAGCTTCATGTCTTTTGCTGGGAAAGAGGGAATTCATGTGCTAGATGCACTATAACATCTAATTAAAAGGGGTTCTAAGAAAATTAATTTGTCTTGTGAGATTCTATTTTTCTTCCAACAAAGATGCCAAGGTTATAAGTTTGCTTTTGTACAATAAATTGCCTGCCTCAAACAGTACAGTCATGAATAATTGAGAATGCTAGGAAGTACAGGATTCAACTGCAGCAGAGGATGTGTGCATATACAGGAGGGGAGAAAAGAAGAGAAACCAAGGAAGGGGAACAAAGCAAAGGGAGAGAAACACACAGCATGCATATTGCAGTACATCATCAAGGTCAAGGATAGCAGATAATCATTTGAGTGGCGAGCCTTCAGCAAAGATGATGTCGCTAGATACATCACGGCGCCTGCTGGAGAGATTTCACCAAGGAAGGTTGTGTCACCATCATGAAAGGAGATGTTACCAGATTGAAGTTCAGCAATCAAACAGCAGTTTGAAAGCATGGCAGCTGAATGGTCAGGAAAAGAGAAAAAGCGTGTATCATTAGAGAGCAGATCTTTAATAGTTCTGAATAAGTTCAGTGCCAACATGGAACAAATTCAATTCGAAGTAAAAAGCGATTGGGTGTATTTAAAAAACAGATTGTGTTCTCACTAGCAGCTAGAGAAAGGAAAGCACTTTGTTTTTTGGAACGGTGAAGAGTTAAAGAAATAAAATAGCCAATGAAAGTTTGTATTCAGTGGCAAAATTAGACATTTTGGCAGTGGTACAGGTGTGACTTAAAAGAGGATCTTGAAATGCTAACGATTTTAGTTATTTTGGGAGGCAAGAAGAAATATTAGCTAAAAACGGAAGAACATCAGGAGGGTTAGCAGTGTTTGTTAAGAAGTCATTAATTAAAATAAAGAGGCAGTGAAAAATTGATAAGTTTTATAAATCAAATTTATTTGACATTTAAATAGAAAATATAGAGAGGATGAGTGTGGTGAATTTACATTTGTAAATAAAAATGGTCAAAGATAATAAGATTGTATTTTATGGCTTATTAGTACCAGCTACATAGAAAATGATTTTAAAGTTTTACACGTATGTTCAAAAAGTGGTCACTTTCCACTAGTAGTGGATATTAGGGCTAAAGTTGATTGTTAGATATGCTATATTTAAAATAAAATGATATAAACATGAATACTAGAGATTTATAGGTGAGCAGGAGTGTGGGACAGAGAGGGGGAAAAAAATCAAATATTGTATTAAAATTTTTGTAATTTTTGGGGGTTACACCTAAAAATGGCCTGGGGCAGATAGGCGAAGATCTCTTTACATTTTGTATTTTTCTTACCATTTCAATGAATTTCAAATTTCAGAACAATATAGTAGCATATCCCAAAAGAAGACATTAGCAAGCAAAGACTGACCTTTAAATTACCAAATGGTACAAGTTCCAAAGTCCAAATATGGTAACTAAATAGAGAATTTATATAATGAGAATAATAATTTATTTTTTACATTAAAGATGGATATATAATGTCAGCGGGTAGATAAATAAAGTGAAAGTTGGCATGGATACAAAGTTACAATAGTTTTATTACTTCTTTTAACAACCGATGCCCTCTCATCCTTTAATGTATACTTGTAAAACTATTTTATATTTCCCTAATTATTATTTTATGCAAAACTGTTAACAGAATATTTTTAAATGCTCACTTCTTTGAAAAGAGCTTCAGACTATCCATAGCAAATAAATCCTTATCATTTTGCTATTACAGTTTTTAATTGTGTTTTTTAAAATTATTATTATTATTATTATTATTATTATTATTCAGGAAGCAAAATTATTCTAGACTAGAGATAGCTGATGTCAAGCCAAACTAACAGTTTGCAATCTGCATCACTTCATTTCTAAGTGGTAGAGAACAATCAGAGTTACAATAACATCATCATAGTCATTAACGCACTGTGATTTTTTGCTGCTGTGCTTGGAAACAATATAACTCTGATTATTTGGCTCAGCATTGTCTCCCCTGCATTTGGGTTCTCTGTTCAAAGTTACGTTCCCCTATTATGTACTGGTATGTCCAAAATGATTTATGAAACAAGCTCATTAATTGTGGTCCTACTTACCAGTTATGGATTTTTCTTCTATGTCTACATATGTAACTTCAAACTGCTGCTCAGAGGCAATTTCTTGCAAAAACTGGACAAAATTAAAACTGGCATCGTTCAAAGATGTGGACTAAAAAAAAAGAGAAAGATAATTAATATGGCAGTTGTACTCTCAGCTATATTTTAGTGTCATGCTAGGTGGTTCTGGCATCCTTAAGCAAGAAAATCCTATTCAACTTAATATATTAAAACATGTCTTCCAATATATTGCTGAGTCTGCAATGATAGGAAAGCAGAATATCAAAGCATAGTTTTATCTTCAAATATGATATACATTTTTACCATGCAACTTAAGGCATATAGCACACATATTTATAGTAAAGACAAATACTAAATACAATACTTTAATTTCTAAGAAAAGTTTAGAAAATTATGTGCATATCTAGTTATGCACCAGGATGTACACATATTGGAATTGTGTTTAGTGTCCATTTTTACTGTCAAGGCACCACAGGCAATGAACACTGGTGATTCATGAGATCAAACAATAAATTTTTTTAGGAAAGAATTGTTCCAGGCCAAGTTTAAGGTGCCTTCCTTGAATTTGCTATTTAGAAAAACTGGAATAAACCTCAGTCACGGAGGACAGTTCTGGCAGGAATTGAACACAAACCTCCTGCAGTCCACGCCTTAACCTCAGCCACTCATTATAGTCCAAGATGCATGTTATAATAAATAAAATGCACCACAAAAATTCAATATGCTTTCATAATTAGTAAAATAAACCCTAAATTACAGAACATATAAAGCAATTGGTAAACAGAATTGCAGTTTAAAATGATACACTATGGGTAACTTAATTTACACACTTCACTCACTATATTTTCCTTGGGAACCAGCGTTCCCATCCTCAGTCATTGACCCAGTGGTTTCTGATGCTCATGTTGGTCCCTTACAAGTTGCCTGAACTGTGGTGTCCTATGGAGGATCTGAAATAAATTAGAAAGGTGATCCCACAGCGGAAGGTCAAAATTCATGGCGATTTGATGATATTTTAAGATGAAAATATTCTCCCAGGCGGCTAATTCAAATGGGTTCTTTATTTCTTTTAAAAGCTTTATCTCTGGGTTTATTTCATGATTTTGGCTCCAATAATGATGTGCTAGTGCCGATTTTTCCGCCTGATTGTCAGATTTCTCTTGGTTTTTCCTATGTATTTCAAATTACAATCTAAACATTCTATGGCATATATTCCTGATTTCTTTTCTATAGGTATCTTGCCTTTTAATTTTGAGCTTAAGAGGTTCTTGATATTATATCTGTTGATTGGAGCTAGCTTTATATTGAATTTTTTGAAAACATTTTCGAATTTGTGGTGCAGTTATGGGTTATACGTGAATTTGCTATATCTTGTAGCGTCTTTAATTACTTCTAGAGTCGATGTCTCTCTTATAATTTTCTTGAGTTTGTATTTGTTGATCATTTTTATTATGGTTGAGGTGTTAAAGCCATTGTTTATGGCTGTGTTCATAGCGTATTCAAACTCATTCTTGTATTCTGTGGCAATGAGTGGGATGCTGACCAGTCTAAACGTCAAACTATTGAATACTGCATATTGGTGTGGTACTGGATTGAATCCATTCTTTTTTATGTAATTATCTGCATGTGTTGGTTTACAATATATTCCAAACTGTATATTACTCTCTTTTCTTATTAGTTTTAAATCTAAGAATGGAAGCCATCCATCTTTCTCAATTTCTATAGTGAATTTAACAGATCTGTCTTGTAAGTTGAGTAGTTTGAGGAAATTACCTAAGTGTTTCTTCGGTACTATGGCAAATATGTCGTTTATGTATTTATGTATTTATGCCAGGTTTTGAATATCCTCAAAATAAAGCTCAAAATTAAAAGACAAGATACCTATAGAAAAGAAATCAGGAATATATGCCATAGAATATTTAGATTGTAATTTGAAATACATAGGAAAAACCAAGAGAAATCTGACAATCCGAAGAAAGAACATTTTAGAAACATCAAATTTAAACAGGCAGAAAAATCGGCAGTAGCACATCATTATTGGAGCCAAAATCATGAAATAAACCCAGAGATAAAGCTTTTAAAAGAAATAAAGAACCCATTTGAATTAGCCACCTGGGAGAATATTTTCATCTTAAAATATCATCAAATGGCCATGAATTTTGACCTTCCGCTGTGGGATCACCTTTCTAAATTTATTTCAGATCCTCCATGGGACACCACAGCTCAGGCAACTTGTAAGGGACAAACATGAGCATCAGAAATCACTGGGTCAATGGCTGATGATGGGAACGCTGGTTCCGGAAACATTGTTCCAACTTAGGAAAATATAGTGCATGAAGTGTGTAAATAAGTTACCCATAGTGTATCATTTTAAATATGACTTCACTGTAAACAGCTTCAAGAATTATACATAATAGAATTGCAGTATAAATACTCTCCTTATATTTCTTATTTGGAATAAGATTAGCGTTTCCTTTACGTCTGATGTTATTTTGCCAAGATGTTTGGCAAAAATGTTTCCCCTCCCCTGAAATGTGCAAACAGCTGAATGAATGATACTGGAATAAATGCAAAAGTTTGATAGAATCAACAGTAGAATTTTGTTGATAGGCATCCAAGTCTGCAGCTTAAAATAACAGATTTTTCTGACTGTCACTTCAATGCAAGGTAGCAAAAGCATTTTATACAATTTATGATGAAAGAATTTCACAGTGAGTATAATCACTAGGTATTTTAAATATGAACACCTTAGCATGTTATTTATAATATTAGATGTACAAAAACTAAACATTAACATAATAAGTGCATATCATTATAAGTCTGTAGGGATTCCATGTATATAAATGCCTAATTCTGTTCCATTTGTTTATCGATGTTTTAAAAGGAATACACACAGATACTTGCACTTGGCATCAATAACTATAGTTGAATTAATGTAACTTTGACAGTTTGCTAGAGATGTGATTTACAGGTATGTTTCACATTGTCTATCATAAATATCTATGCTTAGCACGTTTGTCATAAAACCAGTTTTCTGTTAATGTTGCAACACTGAGCCAATAAATTACTTGTTTCTTTGACAGTATTTAAATTGGTACAGTACAGTGTTAATCCTGTAGTTAATTGAGTACAGAATTACTGATATTCTTTAGAGTGCATCCAGGAAATAATCATCTCTTCTGATTGTAATTCCACTTCTGAGGAAGGAGAGGTCAATGATTCATCCTTTGAAGTGGGCCCTATGGTACCTTAAATATAATGCTGTAAAAGAAATGTAAATATGTACACAAAATAATAATTGTAATGTTTTATATAACAGAGATATTCTGTAGAGTGCATCCAGGAAATAATCATCTCTTCTGATTGTAATTCCACTTTGGAGGAAGGAGAGACCAATGATTCCTCCCTTGGAGTGGGCCCTGTGGTACCTTAAATATAATGCTGTAAAAGAAATATAATTAAGTATATAAAATAATAATTTTAACATTTTACATACCCAAGCCAGTCATGTGGACTACTGAACTTTATTTGCTTTCTCTGAAAATGATCTCCAAACAGTAGGATTATAATGGAATTAAGGCAACAACCTTTTTCAGCTATTACATATATGAATATGAATAATATGCATACAGTGTAATATAAAAAAATGCCTGTATGTTCATAAAGATGCAGAAAACAGATATCAATCTAAAAGTTTACTGGCATAATCCATAGATATTTTCTAAGCTGGGAGCTGCAGAATATCAGCCTAAGGAAAGTGAGCATTTTAATGACTAACATTCTTATAAAGCTGTATTTGGTGAGAATGATTGCTAATAGTACCCAACTGATTAACTGGCTCCTAGCAGTAGCACCAAGATGGCAATGTTGCTCATTTTGAACCTGGCATGGCAGGAACTGCCAGAAGTCAAAAATAACAATTCCAAATAAGCTCATTTACTCTTTGTAGATGGTTTAGTAATAGAGTTTATAGCAAATGATCAATTATCAAGAACAAACAAAATAATAAATGCCTATATTCTATAAACTACAACACATAAGAATAAGTCTTAAATTAAAATGTAAATTGAAATTTGCACAGTGAAGTTAATCATGTAATTGATATCATTGTATGATTCAGTTGAACTACACACTCTTAATGCTTCTCTTATTTGTCATAATGTATGGAACTGGTTTCAAGAACATTTAGTTCTCATCTTCAGTCAGTCTAAAGTCCAACTGTCTGATCATTCGTTGAGCTGTGGGAATGTGTATTCTGCTCTGGTGGCCATGTGATAAACTTCGATACTGCTGGAGATGAAAACATTATAAGTTTATCACACCGCCACCAGAGCAGAATACACATTCACACAGCTCAAGGAATGATCCGACAGTTGGACTTTCGCCTGATTGAAGATGAAAACTAAATGTTCTTGAAACCTGTTCCATACATTATGACAAGTAAGAGAAGTATTAAGAGTGTGTAGTTCAACTGAATCACACAATGATATCAAAATCTTAAATTGTCTTCAAGAAGGGCAGACTGCAACATAGTGATCAGAGGAGGAGGAAGATATTGGAGTGGTAAGCAAATTGGGTTAAATGGAGGACATGAGGCTGAGAAGTAAATGAAGATGGAATGAACAAGGTATTAGCTGATGATTTTAAACACTATAAGGACTTCTTTTAAATAAAATACAAATGCAAATAAACTGGCAGGGAAGAGAATATAATACAACAATAGAGATAGAAATTTTGTATGTTGTTGACACTTGGGGGACTGAAAATGCTGATCTGATTAACAGTAGGCAAACACGGTTTGCTAGGAGCATTACCTAATGGGGAAAATTAGCAGAACTGGAAACCATAGTTTGATAAATTCACAATGAAGGAAACAAGGGCAGGATAATAGAGCATCCAAGTAGAATAAGAAGGGTAAATGATGAGAATACTTATTATAAAAAAAATCACAATACTCAATTGAGTGCAATGGTAATGGAATTGTTGAAATAGGCACATAAAAAGTACTGTTCAGTCAGCTAATAGCACTGTACACTTAAACCTAACAACTTTAAGATTGTTATGGAAATGTCCACTCCATATGAATCTTAAAATCTAATCCCCTAGGTTAGGTTTAAGTTTTATAAAGATCCTTGTAAATACAAATTTCACTTATGTTAGGTTAGGTATTTGCAAGTTTGGTTTAAAAATTAGCCTTCATTCAGCCTTGCTCCTATAATAGTGCATTTCGTATGTAGGTAACAATCATTACACTATGACTTCCACCACCCTTCTGATACCATTTTCTCCACCTTCCTTCGAAATCTGTTATAAATTCAGTTTCAACTGCTGGGACAGGTCAGTGGGTTACCAACTTCCAACGTGCTCACTCCTTCTCTGATGCCTACTATTACAGTTTTACATAAGTTTTGCAACATTTCTTTAACTTCTGCACCTTTTTTCTTCACTGAGTGCTTATAGGCACCTTACCAATCTTTTTAAGCTTTGATAACATATCAAAGTTAGTAAGCTTTCATGGCCAGTGTCAGCTATAGATACAAAAACTACCAGACTTATAGGCCATGGTCTACTGGGCTCCTTTTTCCCAGATGTTTCGTCTACTTCTGAGGTAGACATCTTCAATGGAGGAAGCGAGGTCAAAGTGTCTTGGGAAATGTCTCAATCATGACTGTTTTGGTAACATAATTTCTAAATATCTAGTATTACTTTTATGAAATACAAATTTAATGATGTGAAGTTTCAAGTAATCCAACTAAACATAATAAACAAATGCATACAGGAGTTTCTACAGTGATCATTACCAAATGCTCAAAGGTAAGGCAAAAATCAATAATATCAAATCAATATCAGACCTTATGTGGAGATGAAAATTCTGTTTGTAACAAAAATTACCTGAATTCTGTTTTGTGTACCATTTCTTGGCAAAATTTCTTATCATTAGGTAAATACTTAAAGTCAGCATTTTATATTAATTAACTTTGTGGTTTTTTTAAGATCATTATTTATAATTGCCTTATAATTCTTTGTTCCAAATGACATCACTCTAATTTTAATTTTGCTTAGCAGTAAACATAGTTTAATTTAAAAAATAGAACCAGTGCTGGAAATCCATTTTCTCATAATTTCCACAAACCCTATTTATGCTAAATATGAGTGTACTGCTATCTTACAAAAACAGTTCATTAACAGCAGTATTGGTTTCCAAAATAATTACAGCAGTAATTATAAGTGTCTCACCCAAATGCATGAACAAAATATGCAACTGCAGATACAAATATGAATAAAACTCTTTTGAGAGGCTTCAATGCTTTAGTTCTGCAAAGTAAGGGAAAGCTATGAAGTGGAATACATTTTTGGTGAACTGCTACTAGAGATAACATATGCCCTTTAATTAGTGGTTAAAATATCTCAAATAAAGCTACTATATTAGAAATAAGTTGGAAGCAAATGAATATTGAATAAAGCACTCATACTACAAGACAATGTTACAAAAAGGGTAAAAAGAAATAGCACCTACCTTATGCTTTTCAGCAATTTTATTATGAGGCCACTTGCTATCTACAAAATCAACACTAATACAGTAGCCAAAACTAAGTATTTAAAATAATGCATAGAATTTTCTTTTCACAGACCCTTAGGAGATTTTCGAATTGTATCTTCCTTTGCAGTATTTCTTTTTCATTGCTGCATGTGAAGCTTACAACTTAATCAACCCACCAGTACATTAAAAGTTTTAATTATAATTTTTTTTTTTTTTTTTTTTCATATTTCCTTGTGGTTCATGCATTGATGCTACAAAAGCCTCAGATTGCATTTTAAGAAAATTCAGGTCCTATAGGAAATTACAGTAAATACCTATCATTAATTAATATGTTTAACACAATAAATCTGCAAAATACACTCGATGAACATGCACAAACAGAACTTCAGAAACAACACAATATTACAGAAAACAGAAGAGAGGAAACAATTGTACAATTTATAAACTAAACGAAAGTGAAGTGAAATTTGAACTGGAACTTGTACAGTGAAGCTAATCATATAATGAAGATCATTGTATGATTGAACCGAACTACACACTCTTATTGGCTTAAATGTATTGCAGACCATTGTCTGCATCATAGACTAAATTTCAACTCAATCATACAATTATCTTAATTATAAATGAAAGTAATTTGAACATGAAGTAATTAAACCAGAATGTATACTTGTCAAGAAATTAATTTTTGCAATATTAGCAGGACCATGTATCTGACATTTTTAAATCCAGATTTCTGGGTTATCTGGATCAATTTTTTTATTCCCCCCCCAAAAAAAATTAAATTGAAGAGTTTGTTAAGGGGGTTTAGGGATAAGTTTTACTACTGTACCTGCTTTGTTACAGTTGTTTTGAAAGTGCCACAGAATTTCCCCTCCATAAGGAGCAACATGTGGAAGAGCAATTCCTAATTGATCTAAGGTCAATGACACTGCAAACCACGCCACCCTTCTGAGGTAAAGTACAAATTTCCTGCTCTCCACCTCCCCTGCCAGTCTTTGTTCAGCCTTACAAACTTAAAATCCAACTACATACTTTATTTCCATGTTTTGGTTTGTTTGTGCATGTGAAATGGTATCAAAGAAGAAAGAAGTGGTTGTTTCATGGATAAAAACATTGGATGCACTTAAATACAACTGATAAGCTGAACAGATGAAAACACTGTGGAATTGGGACATCAAATATATGTGATTGGAGCAAAACCTAGAATGAGCTTGAAGACTTTTGTTTAAAAATGATGACAAAAGACAGTTTATAGGACTGTGCTACAATAAATAAATTAAAAAAAAAATTCTATGTGCAGCATTATTTTTATGGCTTATTTGAGAGTACAGTATTCCAATATCAGGTCTAAAGCAAAATATTTTTCCACAGTGTGTAATTTCATTAGCATACATACTATATTACATTTTATTTCATCATCCGGATTATCCAGATTTTTGTTAATTCAAATGACCTCCAGTCCCAGCTAGCGTGGGTAAAAAATGATCTACTGTATACCTATATAGTAAATTATTTTAATAATTCCACAGGTCAACTTTACGCCAGTTTAATATGTGGTGTCTTCTAAAAGAAAGTGGGCACAATGCGATCATGTATTAAATTTCAACTAAATACTAACTAGTGGAGTTAGATTTGATTCCGGTTCACAAGTTATCTGGGCAAAATTCTTTAGAGAATTGCTTGTAAAGGTGAATGCCAACTACGAATTAATCAGAACAAGGTTAATTTTTTTGATAATTTTCCCAATGGTTAGCAACAGTATGCTACACAATGGCTTATTCATAGATTCCATGGTCTCTATGCATTCTTTGCACTGTTATTCATTGTTAATTTTTAAGGCAATTTTTTTCATAGTTTTCCCAATGGTTGGCAACAGTATGCTACACAATGGCTTATTCTTAGATCCCACGGTCTCTATGCATTCTTTGCACTGTTAGTTGTTAATGAATCTGTGTGATAATTGTTTTAGGATAGAAGTGGATTTACTTTCACCTTTGAAGAATTTTGAAGTTTCCTTGTGTGATTAGTAATACCAATGTCTTCAATGGATACGATTCCCAGGAAGAGAAGTGAGATTATAGCACTATCTTCCATGAGAGAGTTAGCTACTATATTTGGTTTTGGTATAGGCACTATAAATAGAATTATCCAGTGGCACAATCAAACTGGCTCAATTTCACTGAAAAAAAAGGGAAAGTGCGACAGGAAAAAGAAAACAATGCCAAATGATGAACATTTTCTCCTCATAAGAAGCAAATCAAAACCCCAGGCTCACTGCTGTGGACTTGGCTCACAAAATAGGGGAAAGGGAAGCGAATCTGCATGTTTCTAATATTCGTAGATTTCTGGCAGTTGGAAGGAAAGCCCACAAACCTGTAAAGAAACATCTAACAGGATAAATGTGCAGAAAGCATCTCTTGTGGGCATGTAGTCATCAGGATTGAACAAGGGAACACTGGTAGAAAATTCTTTACTCTAATGAAAATCAATTTGAAGTGCAAGAGGACAGGGTTCAATATGTGCATCAAACGAATAATGAGGTAACAATTTCAGCACATTTACAACAGACTATAAAACACTCATAAAGATGTTCTGGGGTGCTTCACGCACGAAGGACCAGGACCCTTTGTACCAGACGGAATCACGAAATTCAACCAGTACATACAAATACTGAAAAGGAGAGTTGTTGGAGAGCTGCAGAAGAGGTTTCCAGATAGTGATGGAATTTTCCAGCATGTTTTGGCTCCTTGCCATACTTCAAAGAAAGTGAAGAAATTCTTCAGTGAGAACAATATTTCCCTGTTAAGAGTGGCCAGGGATCTCCCCCGACATTAATTCTATAAAAAAACTTGTGGGCTATTTGCAAAAGGAGACTCGTACAGCTTGACTGTTCCACAAAAATATGATAAGAGTCTGTTAAGGTGTGATTTCATGATGAACTTCCACAAAAAATATAAAATACATTTATTAATGCAGTGTTTCGATTAATTCGCATGGGACTGTATCCACAGAAGCTGGCAGACTCCTTTGTGCCATCTTAATTCATTTCATTCACTATCCCTGAAGATCTATGGCATTTGATATGAAACAACTGAGAGAAGGAATGCAAAATAAGTAGCTAACACTATGGCACAGTTGTTTAGGCTATTGAGCTTAATCTCTCTATGTTATTTAAGATCTAACCAATTGTCCTATGTCATTAAGCACGGCTAATATGGGAGAACATAAACAAAATTTCACTGAAATGCACCCTTTTTTCTGCTCTATTATCTGCTACCTCTGTGTTTCTCTCTTGTCCAATCCCAAAAATATAAATCTGTTTTTCATTTTTTCCAGAAAACAATCTTCAGCACTGTATGCTGATGTATTATCTTTTCAAGACAAAATTGTCAACTTAGGTAATCCAACAGGCTCATACACTTACCTGTAGCTCATTTAACTTATCTCCTGTTGACTGTTTGAGGTTCTTATGGAATTGCGACACCTTGTGACTATGGGGTGTGGTCAGAGTTGAGATTTTACTATCTTTCAAATCACCATAGCGAGTAGACACATTTGTAACACTGTGTGCAATCTATAACAAATGATACAAATAAGGGAAGATATTTTATGATTTATTTCTTTAAGTTAAAGCAATTTAAAATTGTATTTTAGATATAGTTTTTCAAGCAAGACCTCTGTGTGGTTAGGATTTTTAAATCTAAATCTGAATCAGATAGGACAAATTTGAGATCTGGCTGGGATTTGAATCATGGTCTTTAGCTTGTAGTACTATTTGAGCTGCCATGTCCTGTCCAAACATCACTATGAACTTTCCTCATCTGAGTCTGTATACCTTGAACACTTCAAAGGCTATCCCATTAAAGAGATTTTATTCTTTCTGGCTAACCTCAACACTACAATATTTATAGCCCAGCTTCTAGTAACTGCACACTAAGGGCTGGTTTCTCATTTTAGTTATGGGTTTTTCACAAAAGGTTTTGTGGGCTAGGATTTCAAGTCTGAATTTGAATCAGATAGGAACATTTTAAAATTTTTGTTTTAGGATATTATGTAAGTGTATTAATACTTTTGGTTTGTATTTATTTTTATAAAAATAATATCCCATTTACATGCAGAATGTTGCTGTATCTCGGGGATTATTGAATAAATTCAATTAATAACACTGGTGGCCTTTGAACTGCAATGACAGGTTTACAGTGTTCAAACTACAGAAAGTGCACATGAAAGAAAGTAAAAGCAAAAATATACATATGTGTTAGCAATATATCTATATTATAGAAAAATGAATACATTTGAAGAATCGCACAATACTACTACACAGCAGAAGAACTTCACACCCTAAAATCCAGACATTTGACAATATTTAGAGAAACAGATGGTAATCGTTGGGTTAATTAAAGAGGGAATATGACCCATTATTTCTGATATGTTGCTACAGATCTACAAAAATTAACAGATTATAACCTTGTGATGCTAATCATTAGACTGTTAGGCTTTCAAAAGTTTCTCAGACTGCCTACATGTCTAGCTTAGCATCTGGGAGGTCCTGTGTTCCCGGTCAAATCAAGCTGTCTGGGTAACATTTTTCTGAGTTTTTCCTTATCCTGAAAAGTGAATGCCAGATAGCTTTAAGGTGCCAAGGACTCTGAGCTTATTTGCACCATAATTTAATTCATTTCATTCATAAGTACAGACTTACACCAACATAATTCACGTCCAATCTACAGACATTGAAGAAGACCAATGTAATCAAAGGAATAATAAATAAAACATTAAAATTATCTCTTATAAATTTGTCATACACACATCAGACAGCCATGGGAGCATATATTTCTGAAAACCATATCATAAAGCATCTGAATGAAAACATCAATCACAAATAATTCAAGAAACAAGCACAAAGTAGCACCAAAGGTATTCTGGTATTATGAAGTGTTTTTAACACCAAAGGCAAATAATACACGATTTTGTGTACCTGTTAGTAGAGAAGTAAAACAGTTGCCCCATTTACCATAATGCTTTTGAATATACTTAATATATAGTGGGATAGATTTTAATTTTAAAACTTGAATTTAATAAGGTTTTTATCTTCCTGAATTTTTTAACATCTGCCTTCTTATGGGAAGGAAAAACTTTATAAAAGATCTCATTCACATAATTTTACTCAAAGAAGTCAAAACTAAGATATATTGGTAGGAAGCATGAACTGCGCTATCTCAAGTTCTAACAGTATAAAGAATGGGTAAGCAGAGCACTCCCATAATCTAGCAGTAACATTTTCACTTTCCACATGGTGGGCCAAGGTTTGATTCCCAGTTAGATTAGGGGTTTTTACTTTAGTTCTTTAGGTGAATGCCTAAGAAACTTAGGTCACAAAGTCCCACGAACTCATTTGTCCTAATCTGATACAACAGACCTAAAGGTCGCAGTGCCATGATCATGGAGGGGAAAAAATAAAGGGAGGCCAGACTGTCTCATATCACATGAACTTCTGTATGTTCCTCAGCAGCTTTTTTTTTTTTATCAATATATGGAAAAAAAACTTTGGGTTCCTGTTTTCTGTGGAGTCACCAACATCAAGAGCAAAGAACCTTTTACTTGCTTCTTTTTATATCTTACCCTTTTCTTTTTCTCCCTATTTCTTGTGATAAGATATCTTGGCTTCTACTTAAATGTCAATTGGCATGAAGTGGTAATTCAATTACGCAGAAATTGTGATTATTCATTGCCAGATTTATGTAAAAGACAAATAACTAAAAATGGCATTTTTGAAAGAAGTGAAAGAAAATGTTAGCTGTAAATTTGTAATTTGCCATCTTTCTCAAATATTTATATAATGTATTGTAATGTTAATTAAAAATATTAAAATATACTATAATATTTACTGTATTCTTTGCTATTTAATTGTGTTGCATCTAACTATACAAATTTTCACGTAGCCCTTGTAAAGCACACTGAAATGGTATTACAAAAAAAATAATTGTTTTTGCACCTAATCCTGAAACCAAAAGTTCGTAAGTTACCTTATGTTTGTCCTCTGATTTTGCATAAATCAGACAAGCAACTTGACCAATGCACAATTTTAATCTGCACCCCCCCCCCTTTTCAGTCTTATAAGCTAAACAACTGTGCCATAGAGTTTGTTCTTTCTACAACAAATATGTATTGCTTGAAGCATACAGAACTAGTATAAAATATTGTTTGCCATCTGCTTTTGTACCAGCTATAAAAAAAATAATTATCTTAAAGAAAACAAGTGTTATGTACAAGGATGATTTGTAAAACAAGAATATTAGACATAAAATGTTTGTTATAATCTTAAGGAAACTAAATATATAAGTTTTACCCTTAATTTAACCTCCTCCTCCTCCTCACAGTCACTTTAGACATTTAGCTACAAGCCAGCTTAAGTATTCATTCATCATAAAAATTGAGTGCCTGTTGATTCAACCAGTCCTGTATATCTTATTAATTTCACTATGTTTCCAGGAAGGTGCTGCACCTTCAGAACCAGGTGAAAATCCCATGGTGTTGAGTCTGGACTGTAGGGTGGATGATTAAAAGTTTCCCAATGAAATTCATGCAATACACACTTTGTTTTGTTAGCTGTATGCTGGCAATCATTGTCACGAAGCAACAATTTCATGTGATAGCACGTTTCTGTGATGGCTACGAACAGCCTGATGAAGTCTACGAGTAGCAGTATCAGCTCCCGTGGCTGTTTCGCTTGACAGGAACTCAAAAGTAAGACCCTCCGCCTTTACTGTCCCAAAAAGATGGTACGAGTCTCTGTGACAAAGTTTGTATGAATCTGCAAGGACTTGATGAGTGAGCATGATCGTACTTCACTAATTGTTGCTTTCTTTCGGGGGGGGTTGCAGAAAACCCATGTTACATCTCCTACAATAATTTGATCAATGAACTCTCCCTGTTACCCTAATGATAAAACTTAAGAAAATCAAAGTAGCACCCATTCGCTCAAATTTGGACCTATTCATGAGCATCTGAATGGATAGTATGCACCTTGTACAGATTTTGAAGAATACTAATGTTTAGTGACAATATTGTACACAACTGTATAAGATTCGTTCAGACACTGTTGCATACACTTCGCTATTTGTAAAGCACTGATTCTTTTGATTAGCCCTTTGTTTGTTTTTCTTTTTTTCCTCTTTTTCAATAGTGTTTAATGCCCATTTCAACTACTGAGGCATCACAGTGGTGGACATTGATTACATAAGATGAAATAATAAACTAGGATTTTTTTTTTAAATAAAGGTGTTCCTGGCCTAAGTTCAGGGTACCTTCTAAGCATTTCCATTTATGAGGAGTGAGGAAAACCTGGGGGGGGGGGGGGGAACTTGGTCAGAGAGGATGCTTACAAGTCCACGTCTTAATGGCCTCAGCCACCCAAGGCAGTACCCCTTGGTTCAAGTTCATCCCATGATGACAGGGAGGCAAACTAATCTCTCTGCATAATGAACTTTTTATTCTGTAATTTTTAAACATTATAAATGTTATTTCTTGGTACTGACCTCGTCGATAACACCTCCACAGACTGCAACAAATCTCCGATGTCAGCATTCAAAAACTGAACAAGTGACCAAACTTTACATCCAGCAGTAATATCAATATACATGCTCATTTTTAAAAAATGCAACACTTAACAAAGAATATTTATACACCAACTATTAAATCAGTTGAATGCCAAAGTCTACATCATGCTGAAGGCAGCAAATGTAAGATTGACAGCCAGAAAACAGCTGTATGGTCATACTTGGTCTTACAATAAAAACTGACACAACTTTTGACAGTAGCTGTACTTCTGTCTATAGATAGCAGCACATTACCAGAGCATGATATGAGTCATTATTGATCTACAGAAAAGGAAAGCTGTCTATAATAGCTCTCAAAATGGATTAGGGCAATTATGAAAAACATGCCACAGTGCTGCATATGAGCCATTCCACATCAAATCACACACTTTTAGTAGGTCAAAATTTTTTAAATGAGTTCAGGCATCAAATATGGAAAATTATGTTTATTAATTTCTGCCATTTTGAGATATTTGTTTACTTATACCTATTTGAAATGAAACAAATTATGTGCACGCTGTAATATGAAATCTCTTAGTACAGTTAAGATTTAGAATTTGGTGCACTTGAAAGAATAAATACGTCACTTTTTACTGTGCACTATCAGTAATAAATTAAAATTTGTTTTAGTTTTTTAATATTATTTTCAAAACAAAAAAATCAAATTTAATTCGGTAAGTTAATAATCTGGAGGGAACAACAACAACAACAACAACAACACATGATATAGACATGTTCCTGGATGTATTATCTGTAAACTAAAATTCCAAAATTATGGGATCCATATCAGCATATTTGCAACAGTTTATTATCTGGAGGCTTGTATGAGCTCACAGTTCCTGGTTAAGAAACTATTTGCAAATGCATGACAAGAGCAGCCGAAAATTTAAGAAAATACCATTGCAAATAATACCTAGTAACTCCATCATATGACAGAATATGAAGTTGTTCATAAAATGACTAATGCTTAAAGAAACGGTTAATATCCTCAAAATTTATTTTATTTAGTTGCCAGCACAACTAAAAGGAGAACTTTCAATAATGCATGTTTATAAGTCTTATCTTCTTGACAAACAGATAAATAGTCCAAGCACAGGATGTATTGTTAACTACAAAAAATAACCAGTAAGGGTTCGAATGTCATAGGCTGAAGATTTTGACATGACATGTACAACATGAGGTTAGTAAAGTTTGCATAAGATGTATCAAGTGCTTAAATCTGCCCTAATCACATTTATAAGAGGACTACATGGGTGGTCTGAAAAGTTCTTGGCCTAACAATGAAAATAAAAAATTACCGTTTCAAGAGTATTTTTATTTTTCAATGTAATCTCCCTTTAAAAAAATTCTTTACCAATTTATCATTTAATGTCATGTATGGCCAGTGTCCACTGCATGTGATATGCCTCATCAGTAAAAATGAGCACAAAAAAAAAAAAAAAAGTACAGGGTATGTGCATGGAACAACTTACAATACATTCTTCTGTAGTACATTTCAAACAATGGTTAGGAAATTCTTCACAGAAGTATTGCTACCATCTCTGAAACCTTTGAACATGAAATGGATTCCTTTATTTTTTACCAATCCAAAGTAATTAACTTCTTAAAGCAATTCAACAATATAAAAAATGAATTAAAATAAATATCCACTTACATTGAAAACAATTATGAAATTAGTGCTGAATGGCACTTCTTTACATCATCACATATCCATAATGGCATTCTGTCTGGAGTGGTAATGGGCTGTGTTGTCAAGAACTTTGGTCTCCGAGAACCACCGCTGATTTTTCAGTTTGTCCCAGTTTGAATACATGATACTGCTGAGACATTACATTATGTTATCGGAGATCGAAGTTCTTGACAACACAGCCCATTACAATCCAGAATCTACAGTGAAGCTATTGAAATGTACAAGCACAAAAATAATTTCAACAAAAAGAGGAAGCAACTTGGATACATAAAACGTGGATTTCTGGGCTGGAAAACACGAGGATCAAGCCCTACAAACCAGCTGGACAAATCACAGTACAGCAACAGCTGAACGGTGATAGGCGAACTTGCAGCCAATAAAATTGAGGGGACGGTCCTTCTCCCGTGTATATATATGAGACAGATGCCACTTCAAATGTCACTAGCTATTCAGTCTCTAGTCATCCTCTGAAGATGCCCGACGGTGAGACGGGCGAAACGTTAGGTGTTTCAACATCTTCTGGACCATGGCCAACAAGCCCGAAAAGTTCATTGTATACAATCAATGCCGGCCATGAAAGCCTAAGCATTTATAGTTTTATTGAAATTAACAAATTTTTATTAAACATATTTACAGATTAATGCTCTTCATAGGTATAAGATAACAAGTATAGGCCCAATTTTACATAACCTGAATTTAGTGTAAACCCCCATTTAATGCAAGAAAATTGAATTCTGAACATTTTTCCATATGAGCAACATAATTTTATTTTGCAATTTAGCACAATTTAAACTGGAATAAATTCTGCATTTAGAAAAAAAAATGTTATCAGATGTATGCATCCAAACTTGCTGAGCACAGCCATTGCAGATATGAATGTTCTTATATATTAACAACTGCAGAAAACAAAGTCAAAAGTGATTATGTTACACTGCTCAAATTAACTTCTAGTACACTGGCTTTGTTTGTGCTTTAGCATCATAGTGTCATTAGTGTTCATGGTCTGTTATAGTGTGTATTCTACCTGTAATGATCAAATGAAACAGACTGATGAAGATAGCGACGGTGATAAAGGTTACAATTGCAGAGATGAAGAAAAACAAACAAACATTCAGTGAAGCTTTTGCCTATGTGGACATTGTTCTGAGATTTATCATGGCATTTAAAGTGGAATGCTCTATTATAGAGAAATGGTGGACATTTTGAATTTAAAATGCAACAGTACTAAAAATCAAACTACCATCTTTGATTATTTTACAAAATCTAGCAGTGAAAATTGTTTAAATATTATATAGGCAAAGAATTTTTGTGTTGCTTATTTTGTGGATGTTTTGACATTAAGTGTAAATGCTAAGAAATTGCAACCTTGAATTACAGCATTTATGGCATAGACAAAGTGATGTAACTGCAGAACAGTATGTAGTGTAGTTATCTGCTTGTTATTGTTGTCATGTAAATAATATATTTTGGTATCATTATGTTAATTCAGATAAAGGTTTATAGAAAAATGGGCATTTTTTTGAAACTTCAATTTAAGATAAAAAAAATGTCATCCCTGTAAAAATGCTAAATGCAGTTGATATGTACTATCTTTTTAAGTACACAAATTAGCGTAGCTATATTAATATTGACAGTAAAAATGATATTTCAATAATCTAGCACAAAAAGATGTGTTTTATGCATGATTAGCAAGAGAACAGTTCTTTTTAAATGTAAAGCCATAATAATGTCTTTTTTCTACATTCCTTTCTTCAAGTTGATTTAGAAAGTTGAAAAATGTAAAAAGCAAAATGGGAATTATCAGATATGCAAAGTTCAGCATAATTATGTTTCACACACTGTAACTGTTAATTCCCTCTGCAAGAGGCACTGTGCTTACACAATAAAGTTGGTGGAAAAATCAGAAGTCAATCAACTGGAAGTTTATTCATACTAAATAAATACAAAGATTATGGTAAAAGACTGGATTCATATATAATGTGTTAAGACTAAATAAGAAACTATTGTATTCTGCATTAGAAAAATTTATATTTTAAGGACATCCTTATGAAATCCATTTCCACATGTGGAGGAAGCATTAACTTTTAATAGCACCAATTATTCACTATTTTGAAGACGTTTTAATTTTAACAACTCTAAGAACAGCCACATCAAAATTTATGACATTAGCAGAGAATGTGTGAATATAAATAGTACTGAAAATACATATTGAGCTTTAGTGAACATATGTGTCAGTATATTTTATATACAATATGTCGAAAGAAAGGCCATGTTTAGTAAAGATATTCTATATAAAAATATGTTCAAAATGCTTTCTATTGTTTTTCAAATATTCATAATATTCACGTAAATTTTCAAAAATGTTTACAAATGTACATTATTGCAGCTGGTGAAGTTATCTAACTTTCGTTGTTGGGAAACTCTTCAGTGTAATTTTGCATAATCCTTCACAGACAAAGAATGGTATAAGAATTCATGTGTTTCACAGAAAATTACTGATTTCCCCAAAGTGTTTATGAATTAAAGTGAGTGAGTTTCTGGCCATAATATAATGTAAGCACTAATGTTAAGACATTGTTGTGTGCTGACCTCTGCACTAACTTCACTGGTAACTAGCTTCAGATTCCCAGTTCATAGTTTTAAATGCATTTGAATGCTCTTTAAAATATTAATTAATAAATAAATTAAAAAAGGAACATATAATATAACTAAACATATTTTCATAAAAATGGTTCTGTTAATGCTGCCTATATTTTCCTTTGAATTCTACTACCCTAATTTCCTGTATCATCTAGAACCATCAATGCAGATTACAATGAGAGGATGGCAAGTGCACTACAATGTAGATCTACAGTAAAAATTGTGATTTGGAGCTTTATTCCAAAATTATATTCCTCAAAGGAAGAGAAAAAGTCTAAATAACCCTTAGAAGGATGAATGCTATATACGTTAATACACCTTTTAACTACCAAGAAAACTCTTAAGCTAAGCAACTTAAAGAGGTAAGGGGTCCACTGTAGATGACCTCCATACAACACATCCTGTGAAAGCATCTTCATAAGAAATGTGTCAAAAAACAGAACCTATGATTATGCAAGATGGTCATGTCAAGAATAATGTAATAGTCGGTGAACTAGGCATTTCAGCTCGCATGCTTTTACAGTTATTTATACCAAAGTGATGATGTCAAAGGTCAGTTCCAATAAGTATCTGAATCTGACATCAGAGCAGAAAGCATATTGCTAGGAATTCATTATCAGCATTTGGATCTCCTCCAAGAAAATCCTGACGATTTTTTCTCAAAAACTTGTTACTGGAGATAAAACATGTATTCATCACTTATAAAACTAATATAGATTCAAAAAAAAACTCAAAAAGTTAGTTTAAGCACATTACCAGAGCTGAATCTCAGTAACTCAACCATCACTTCTTGATACATTCCTCCGGGTGGAGTGCCATTAGTCAATACCCACTCAATCACTTGCCATCTCTCCACTCCAGCCATCTGTTATATAATGCATCTCCACTGCAAATCAACCACAGCTTTGAGAAAGCACAGGATGGTTTGTGTAAAACATCAGTGAAATGTTTCTAAAGACATTGTATAGCCCAAAGAACATATACGTTTTATTAATGAGACCCACTGCACATGTTTGAAACAATGTTTAACAGGAAGGTTCTCACTCAACAAAGGGTTCCATGGTTGTCCAGGACATTTCTTGCATGGCAATGCAGAAAATTTGCCAAAAGCTTATCATGTTACCCGGTGGCATTTTGACATTTCTTATAATTTATATATATAAATAATTCTTCCTTACAAGCTGTGTGTAGGACATTATTTGGAAAGGAAGAATCAGATCTGAAAAATTTGGGTCATGGCTGGAATTTGACATTGAATTGGAATCTTCAGCTGATACTCAAACTAACTGAGGATGTGAATTTTAAAAAATTCACATATCATCCATGGACTACAAAAAAATTTCAGAAAATTCTTAAAGATTTTAATATCAGGTTGGCACCGATTAACAAGTTTAATGTTAAACATCTTCTCACAGACAATGTTAATGACAGTATTCCACAGGAGAAAAAATCACGCATTTACAAAATAAGTTGTGAAGAATGTGAAAAAATCTACATAGGAGAAACATAGGCACACGGTTAAAAGAACATTTCAGGAACATAAAATACAAGCAAATTGAGAAATCAGCGGTAGCATTTCATTTTTGGACAGAAAACCACGATATAGTGAATAAAGCAAAATTATTAAACTCAGTGCAAGGACCTACAGAATTAGCAACATGGGAGAAAATATACATTTACAAATACAGACACAGTTTAATGAACTATAACACTTCCAGCGATGAAAATATAAACTTTAAGTTCATCACACCTCTGCCAGAGCAGAATACCCACAACACAACGAATTATCCAACAGTCGGAGATTTGAACTGATGATGAGAACAACCTGTTCTCTAAACCAGTCTACAATAATGACAAGTAAGTGAAGCATAAGAGTGTGTAGTTCGATTGTATCATAAAATGTTTTCAATTAACTGAGGTATCTTGTCTTCCTCTAAGCACAGATCAGATGAGAGAGGTGTACAGTTTTCTGCTTAGAAGTGAACACACAAGCTCAGTTGGTTAGAGTCAGCAGGAAAGGTTGAAAATCTGTTATTTAAATTCCAGCTGTGACTCAAATATTTCAAGTTTGATCCTTCCTTTCCAACTATTATCGTACACATAACTTGTGTGAAAAAGTTATTTGTATATATAAATTAAACTTTTTTTTTTTAAATCTAACTCTTGGTATATGGCAATAAAGGCATTACTCTTTTGCTCTCCATAAATAGTTGGGCACTGCTAAGATGATATTGGTTCATCTCTTCTTATGGATTACACAAAGGGCAAACTGGTTCAGATATAGTAACCACTATATAGTTGGTGTTTACACTAGAAATCTAGGTCAAGAGTACTTGTAGCATTTGGAATCACCTCTTAAGGAATAAATCTCTATAGAGAAAACCTTAGGGAGATCTCTTGTGCGTGCGTGCGTGCGTGCATGCATGCATGTGTGTGTGGGGGGGGGGATCAGATGAGAGTTTATAGTTCCATGCTTGGAGG
The DNA here is from genome assembly GCA_030762175.1 of Metallyticus violacea. NCBI lineage: Eukaryota > Metazoa > Arthropoda > Insecta > Mantodea > Metallyticidae > Metallyticus > Metallyticus violacea. Next base: position 44,052,217 of record CM060835.1, on the reverse strand, counting down.
ACATGATAGCTCAGTTGGTTAGAACATCAGCATAGAAGGTCAAAGATCCATGGTTTTAAACTTGGCCATGACCCAAATTTTTCAAATCTGATTTTTCTTTCCACTTACATTATTCTAGAACATGTTTTAAACTTGGCCATGTGGTCATTCAAGTTCATATGAATGGAAACAATGCAAAGAGTGTTCTAAAAGTTCTCAGGCTGATTCAGAAATGTCATGAAAATGGCCAATTACTAAGACAGTTGTTAAGTATCTTCCTTTAGATGGCACACTGCACATTTACGGATGTGTATGAGTAGTCACTTGCTTGTGACAATTGTGTAGACAAACAAGTGTTAACATTTTCTATAAAATGGATAAAAACTCAAATATGAGCTGTGATAAATGCTTTGTTTTGAAGGGTTTAACCCTAACATAAATATAAAAAGAATTAGGCTCGATATTAAAGGATTCTTCCCCTTCATTTTTGATGATTAAAACTGCTGAATTTAAGCATGGTCATATATCCACTCAAGATGATGAGCACTCTAGGTGTTCCAAAACTACTATGATCGATGAGATTGTAATACAATGTCATACTCAATGATCACCAAATGAAGATACACCAGTTGGCTGACATTGCAAAGACCTACTGTACCAAGTCCACTACATTTTATATGAAGTTTTGGGTATGAGAAAACTTTCTGCTTGATGGTGCCACATTTGTTAACAATGGACCAAAAAGGCATTTGAATGAACATTTCATAAGAGTGTAAGACTTGTTTAAATGCAGCTCCAGTGAATTTTTCAGACATTTCAAAGCAATATATGAAACATAAATTCATCACTATATGACAGAGATGAAGGAGCAGTCTTAAACTGTGAACAGGTAAAAGCGCATCCAAGAAAGCAAAAACAGTTCCATCTGCAGGAAAAGTCATGGCTACAATTTTCTGGGATTCTCATAGAGATGCTCACAGACTACCTCCAGGACAGAACCATCACTGGGGAGTACTATACTTCACTATTTAGCTTTCAGAAGGATGCTATTTAGCTAAACATCTGCAAAAAAAGAAAGCTCTTTCATCATGATAATATGCCTTCATACACATTTGGGAATGTTGTGAAAAACTGCATGACCTTCCCTTTCAAGTGCTTTTACATCCACCATATTTGCTGGATTTAACTATCAATGATTACTTTTTGTTCCCAAACCTGAAGAAATGGCCGAGTGGATGAAGACTCATGTCAATGATGAGGTTAAAACTAATAAGAGGCTTATTTTTTTACAGTTAGACATAGCTTATTTAAAAAAGGGTATTAAAAAGTTGGAAAGTCAGACTAAATGCATTGATTTGCACAGTGACTATGTTGAAAATAAAAAAATAAATAAAAACCATTTCTCTTAAATCTTGTATTTTCTTGGTCAGGCCAAGAACTTTCAGAATGCCCCTGAGAGTAAATAATGAACATCTTTCTCTTTAATTAAACATTTTTAAAAAGTTGTCATTTTTTAAAAATTATATATGGAACTAACACAGTGAAACTCATATTATAAAATTATTTGAATATGTCATTACACACTCTCTATGCTTCACTTACTTTTTTAAGTATGGAACCGGTTTTGAAGACACATCTTCATCCTCGGCCAACTCGATGACTCAAAGTCAGAGTCTGAGTCATCAAATTGGCCGAGGATGAAGATGATGTGTCTTCGAAACTGGCTCTGTACTTCACAAAGTAAGTGAGTCATAAAGAGTGTGTAGATGACATATTCAAATGATTTTACATCTTTTCCTTTACTATAAAAATTAGTGATGCAAATCTACACTTATCACTGTATCTGGAATATGACATGTACTAGCAAATAAGCCGATCCTAGTTACATAGCACACATAGTAGCCACCCAGTTGTTTCAGTACTGACTTCTTTTAGTCATATGGTAATGTTTTGCAGAAATGTTCACTATAAAATCTTTTTATGAATCATTTAAATGTAATTAAAAAAATACACACTTAAAATGAAGATTAAAAGAAAGCACTAGGCTACCTCACAGAATAAAGCAAACATTTTCAGCTTTTCATAAGACTTTTTTGTCATGTACTTAGTTATCAGAAAACTAGCAAAATATATACATCTTAATAGTAAATGATTTAAAAGCCAGTATTAACTTGGAACAATAAGAACCATACTTTAAGGGTTTTCATGTTCTAAATTACACTGGTAGTGCAAAAAAAGAAAATTTGATGGTCTTAGTATTACCAGTTTCAATGAATTAATAATCTAATCTAAATTACCTCATCATCTTCTTCTAAAGCAGATGAAAGTGATGATGTCACAATTGGATTTTCTTGAAGCTTTTCCCACATCTTATGTGCTGCCTGCCGCTTAGCTAACTTCTTAGATTTTCCTGTACCTGTATACAAGGGCACAATTTCAATTATAATATTACAGATAATAATGCATAAAGCAAGGGAAAATATCTCAACTTATTTTTGGGTGACAAAATTTTTTCTATACCAAAACTCATTATATTCATTGCCATTGTTTCCTTTGTAAAAAGCTGTCTCCAGCATTTTGTCCTGTGTGCACATTGCTAACATTTATAGTTAACACAAAGACTAAATAACACATTATGAAAACTTCTATTTTTAGATCTACATGGATAAATATTAAATTCTGAACCTAATTCACACATTTCACAGCACAAAATGAAATTAACAATATCCACTGTTGTTTATAATAAGGAACATATTTTTAAGATATTGCCAGTCATTTATTAATGTTTGTTAATTAAATTTTTACTGTTTTGGTGTTTTAACTTTGGGCTACATAACAATTTAATGACGAAAATGCACATTTATAACACCCAATTATACAAGCAGAGAGAAATGTGAAAGTGTGACTTTTCAGTTGTATATGCATGTATAAGGAAACTAGAAATTCAAAATTGGTAGGCCTGAAAACTCCTAGAAGCTCTGAGTTGAATAGCTTTTTCCTCTAGTGATTTTGTTTTAACAACTCACACATTTTACAACTATTTGCTTCAAATGAGGAAATGGCAAAAGGATGTTGAGTGAAGTGTATGGCTATGAAACAAAGATTACCATCCACTTTTGATTGGGGCTTTCAAGCTGCTTCAATTAATGCTGAATTGTTGAGGTAAAAAATAATGCATTACTGTTCCTTATATGAATTGCAGCATGCAGCCATGTGCCCCAACAAGTTTAAACTGATTTTGGGTGAGAGAGATATTTTTCATGCCATTGTATTAAAAACTTGCAGTCTATGAGGTATTTTAACAAACACTTTTTTTTTAAAAAAACAGAAGATATATAAGACATGTTTATCAATTGGAAAATTAGCTCTATTTTTCTCTGACATGTGATGCAATCCATGTGCAAGTCATGTTAGATGTTTCACATTTAGGAATATTACTTTTAAAGCTTTACCAGCTTTGATATATCCACAATTATTCATTAAAAAGCATTAGTCACTTGCATTTAATTCCATTTGGACATTGTAAATTTGCTGAATCAATGAACATTTTTGAAACTGGGAACTTCTTATGATTTTAATTTCTTCTACAACAAGCAGAAAATAAGTAGAAAGAAACCATCTACATTTTAAGGTAACCAACAATAAATTTTGCTATATTTCATCATTCACAATTGTTTCAACAACCTTTATCCACACAAATTTTCTTTAAAGTGATTTCAATGGTTTCATTGTAACACTGCATCACAATTTCTGTACAGTTGGAAAATATTTATCTTCATCACAACATTCACCAAAAAGTTTCTTCTGAACCGGTTCTTGTGCTTATTGGAGTTGAAATGTTGATTCACTTGGAAGTATTTCTCACAACTATTGTTTTTTCACATGCCTGACAATAGAGTACTTTTCCATCTATTGTTAACTTTAATTTCCAAAGGCTTCTTGAAAACTGTATAGTTTTACACAGTAATTATTTGTTTGAGGTATGACAACTAACACCAATAAATACAATGAACTTCACATTGAAAGTCTGAATGAACAACTGAAAGGCTCTGCACTGAAAATGCCAATGGCAACTGTTAAGGAGATTTGGAATTACAGAAGATGTTTGATTTTCTCTTCCTCATAATGCTTGCTTGATCAACACTCACCTGCATTGAAAATAAAGGTTGGAATTGAAGCAGATTTTATCTTTTTCACTTCCTGACAACTCTTGCTGCATTCAGTGTAATTGGCACTCACACTAAGGTGTGATATTCAACCTCCAACTGAATTTCCTTATGCTTCAATTTACCTCAGTTTATAGGTGCTAGTTTCAGTTTTACTTCTAAAATCCATTCTATGAAAAGAAGTAAATAAATATTATAAACCAACAAACTAAAAAATGATACTTTTAATAATATTAGCAAAATAATTATTTATACGCACCACAAAACTATCCTTAAAATATAGCAAATGATAAGGAATTGCAAAGTAATGTGATTAAGGAGAAAATCATGCATTTGCTGGAGAATTCAGTCCCTACTGATGAATCACATTCCAGTTAATTACTGACAGCTTCAATACCAGCCACCGTCAAAGAAACTGAGCAAGCACTTTGGCATTAATGACATCCATCTGCAAACCCTGACAGAACAATTCAACATTTTGTATGGTACAGCATAAAATATTGTGCATGACATATTGAAATTTCATAGGCTCAGTATGTGCTGGGTACCTAAAGACCTGGCAGAAGAGCAGAAGGACCAGAGAATGTCGTGCTTGAACCACTTGATATGTTACTATGAAGGTCTGATTTTTCTGGAATGTGTAGTGATTAACAAATAAATCCTGGATATAACACTCTGCACCAGAAACAAAGCAGGTCAGTATGGCGTGGAAACATTTCAACCTCCTGCTACCAACAAAATTCAAAGTCACATAAAGTACAAGTGACAGTGTTATGGGACATGCTTGGTGTATTCTTGCTAGAATTTCTTCAACCAGGATTATAACATTAACAAAGCTGTAGGAGTGCTAAGCTAGCAGTGGAGGTTAGAGGAAGTGTGAGTGAGCTCCTGGTTAGTTAAAGGAAATAAAGAACAATTCTCGAGAGTGGATCTTGTAACATACAGAGTCAGAATAGCTAGAAGATGCAAGCAGTTAAGAAATAAAAATGATAAGGAAGAAAAGAATACTAAGATTATGGCTACTATTTTGGTGATATTATTGGTAATTGGTGATGCAGAAGTGAAGCCTGAGCCAATGGACAGGGGTGATAGTTTGGAAAGAATACTCAACAGAATGGATGGTCTGGAGGAGAGACTTAAGTAAATGCAGCTGTTCAGGAGATTAAACTAGGAATAAAAGTGGAAGTTAAGAACATTAAGAAAGAAATCAATAAGATAAAAGCAAGAATAGATAAATTAGAGAGAAACATTGCAAGTTCACTTTGTTATTCATCAGTATGGAAGAATGACGAGGTGTCTGGGCCATACAAGATGTGCATGAAATTTTGGAGTGGAAATTGGAGTTAAAATTAGGAGGATGGGAAATTGCAGATGCCTTTTTGTATGGGAAAAAAATGGGAAGAAGGATGATAATGGTAAAGTTTACAAAAATGAGCATTGTGCATGAGATCTTGCACAGTTCAAAGAAACAAAGTGTCAGATATCTTTATAAGCAAGGATTTGTCACTCGCGAATTGAAGAAAAAGCTCATTATACAGATAAAGAAGCTAGACAAGCTGGGAGGAAGACATTGTTCGTAACTAGAAGCTGTGGATCGACGACAGGAAAGTGACACTTGAGGGAGAAAAGGAAAGGGGATTGGATAAAAGGCCAGAGCAGGAAACAACTCAGCAAAATGTTCCAACAGAGAAAAGAACAGGAAGATCAAAGGCAGTCCCACTAGAAGTGCAGTATTAAAAGTCCAGTTTGTGTCATACAAGTGGCATGATTTTCAAGGTTAAGTATTGGAGCAAGCTGCAGTTGCATCATCTCAAGAAGGGTTGTTTTACCTGACAACCTGCTATCATATGAGATGAAACAGCTGGCAGAGCATGCTATAGCTAGAGGAGGAGGGGTGGTAGGAGTCTGGTATCGTGACAAAGGGAAATCCACCACAGAGACTTCAAGCATGTTGTCAACTCTAGTGGAAGTATTTCGGAGTTAAATGCTGTGGAACAGAGAAGAGTCCAGCAAACTGTTACTTCAAAGGGAATTGGGTGAGGGTATTGAACTTCGGAATAAGAAAAAAACTGCAAGATTTTAGGTACAGGTTAGGATCACAATAGGAGAGGAAGGAGGGAAGACGATGAGAATGAGTTTCTGGAACTCATCTTTAGGATTCATCGGTTTGATTTTAAGGGAAGTACATATTTTTGGGTTAGCCGAAACATGACTGAGCAATAATGAAAGCATAAGGTTTACAGGTTTTGTATTTATGGGGAAAGGAGGTGTGAAGCAAATGAGCAAGGTTAGAGTATCCGGAAGTGTGAGTGTTTTAATAAGCAATGAATTGATGAGGTTAAAGAGAGGAAATCTAGGGTGGTGGGGGTTATGTGATTAGCAATTAAAAAGCTAGCATTATGTATAGGGATTGTTTATAATTTGCTCAGAATCTCATAGTTCCTCAATCCTGATCTCCTTTGGTATTTAGAATTTGAAATGAAGGAAATCAAGTCAGATATGCCAGAGACCGAGTTTATTTTACTTAGGGATTTTAATGCAAGAAATGGGAATATGCAAGCAAGAGATTTTGGTATAGTAGGCTAGTTTTGTTGATCAGCTGATATAAGGAGGAGCAAGGATGAAACTGTGAATGAAGGACTTAAATTGATTCAATTACGATAATTGGTTTATGATTGTTTATGGCTCAATGGGGGAAGATAATGGTGAATTTACGTGTGTTAAAGCAGGGGGACAAAATGTTATAGATTTCGCACTTTGCAGATGGAAGGTACTCTGTAGTGTTAAATTTCAAAGTAATGGATCTAGTGACCAATAGTGCATATTTTCCTGTTATACTTGAATGGAGGTGCAAGATTGATGATCATAAAATAGCAAGCAATATATACACACACACACACACACACACAAAAAAAAGTGTGATGGTTATTGGGTATAAATGGTGCCAACAGTTTTCAGAAAATTTTTATAAAATGTTGAATTCCTCAGTGCAAGGTTTGTGTGTTCATGGTATCAACTGGCTGAATGAATCAAAGTAAGTGATTGTGCTTTCAATTTGATGGGATTTTTCTGAAATAGGCAGGTAATGATATAGTCAAGTGGGTGATGGTTAATAAAGCGAGGGTTGATGATTGGCTTGATAAAGAGTGTAGCGATGTGAAAAGATTAGAAAAACAGTCTGTTATTCCATGGAGGGATTGATTGATTGATTGATTTATGGACGCTCTTTAACATCTCAGGTCATCAGCATCCCATTCAACTCAGGGTGTGAAACGGCTGACAAATTTTGCTCAGAGGCCTCTCTTTCAGGCTTGAGGTTCTTTTTCGTGTCGTAAATGTACGACACGGGACCCACGGCTTTACTTCCCTTCCGAAGGAAGCCATACTTAGGATTTTTACGTCCGAAAAAATCCATCGGTCCTGGCCGGGTTCAAACCCGCGATCTTGGGCATAGGAGGCAAGTATGGTAACCACTATACCACCAGGACCGACTTAATGGAGGGCGAAGAATAGAGAAGAGGATAGGAAAAAAAATAACAGGGATGAGAATAGCCTATAGGCTGCTATTGGAAAGGAAGAAAGAGTAGTGGGAGAGAGGAAAGGCTGTTAAAATTGATACAAAAATTAGATTAGGGAGAGCTAATGAAGTTGGAATATTATTAGGAGATGGTCGAGATCTAGAGGTGCTGAATTTGCTATTAAATCTTAAGAGTAGATGGATCACTTTAAGCAATTGGAATCTGATATGGAAAGAGCGATGGGATGAACACATGGATAGATTATTTTCAAGTGAAGAGGTTTTTAAGCAGGTTACATATCTTAAGAAGAACAAAGCAATGTGAATTGATGGGTTACCAGTTGGATTTTTTAAAGCATGGTAGGGGGAGATTTCTTTGCCTAATTAAAACTGCTTTATGTAATAAAAAGCAAAAGAAGTACACCTAAAGCTTGGCTAACTGCTATCATTTACCCAATTTATAAGGGCAAGGGTATGATGGAGAACCTGGGCAATTATAAGGGAATTGCACTTTTGTGAAATCTTGGTAATATTTTCACTGGAATATTAATGGACAGAATTAATGAATGGGCTGGGAGAAATGAATTAATATCTCCATTTCAGAATGGTTTCAGGAATGGCAGAACAACAACTCATAATGTATTAATAATTAAAACATTAATTGATATTTGTCAAAGAAATGGGATAGATTGTATGCAGTGTTCATAGACCTAGAGAAAGCTTATTACAGGTTAAATACACATATGCTAGAAACTGTGGAGCAAAGGAAGGATACAAACTGTGGAGCAAAGGAATGAGTAAAGAGATGATTAGATTGCTTCAAGCAACAATCCATATGGACAACACCTTTTTTGTTAGATGTGGGGAGAGTAAGGTGTTAAAGGAAGTTGCTCAGGATCGAGGATTGAGACAGGGATGTAAATTGAGTCCTTTATTATATAATTTGTTCATTAATGATGTGTTAGTAGGGTTAAAGAAAGTAAATAAGCATATGCCAGTACTAAATAATGAAGAGATTCCTGTATTATTATAACATGCAGATGATTTAATGGTAGTATCCCTCTCAGTGATTAGATTGAAGAATGCAATTTCAGAAATAGATACTGTGAGGAATGGGATCTGAAAGCAAATCAGGATAAGACAAAATTATGGTTTTTAGGAAAGGAAATAAAGGCGGAAAAGTGATCCATCCAAGGAAATTGCATCCACATCATAAGAGAGTTCACATATTTTGAAATAAGGGTTTAGTAGCTCAGATTAGTCATAAAGACAGAAAAGGTTTGCATTAAAGGGAGGTTGGCAATGACAATTTTAAGGAAATGTCTATATTTTGCGCCTAATATGAATGTAGTTTGGTGTGAAAGAGTATACAGTGCTCTAGCAAAATCGAGATGAGCCTATTGTATAGATATGGGGAGTGGAGGATAGTTGGAAAGAGATGGATAAAACATTCAATATGTTTTGTAAAATTATATTAGGTATTCCACTAAACACAGTCAATGCTGGTCCCTGTTAGAAATGGCAAAGGTAAATGTAATAGGATGGGTGATGGCGTATTTAAATATTGGCACATGATCATAATTTGAAAGAACGTTTAAAATTTCAGGAATCCACATTAACAGAAGCTAGTTGGATAGGGAAAGTAGGATATGAATTGAAATGGAATGGGATGGGGGAGGATTGGTTAGGTTAGTTTGCCAGGTGGATTTGGAAGATGAAATCGTATTCAAGGATATACAGACAAATTTTATTTACTGATATAAGAGAGAAAAGCTCCTTGCTGCTCTTTAGAGAATTAAAAGAGAATTGTATGAATGAGGGTTATAATAAGTGTAATAAGAAGGAGAGGGAGGGATATCATGGTTTAGATTAGGAATATGGAGACTAAAGGAAATTAGAAGAAATCTGGAACAGAGTATATGTCCAATGTGTAGGTGTAAGAAAAGCTATTTACATCCTATTTGAATGTCCAAAAACAAGAGAGTGGAGGAGGCAGTTGGTCAGAGTAAAATGGGTTCGCAAGATCTGAGATAGCATCAGGAAAAATTTTGGGGACAAATCTCAATTAAGGGGAATATTTATGTAGTTAAAAATAAATGTGTATGGATGACTAATGAGTAAATGATCTTTGGTTTTAGCAATTTAGATTTACAGCAAGGAGTTGTATGAATTGGGTAATAATCATGAGTACAGTATTGCATTGTGGATTTACTATTTTAAGGTGTTAAGTATAGCATTATAGTACGTATTTGAGAAATAAAGGAATTAGTAATTTGTAGAGACTGTAGCTAGCTGATAAAATAATGGTATAGGTAGAGTAATTGAAATATTTCATTTTAGTCCCTGGGTCCCTGGATCCTGGTCCCCTGGAATTCCAGTAGGCTGCTGCTAATGAACCAGGGACTGGGGTCTGATGCAATCAAGGTGTAAATTTTGTACTTTAATTATTTAGAATTTAGATAAAGGGTTAGTATAAAATCATTACTGTATTAAAATTTTTTTGTAATTGTTACCCTAAAATGGCCTGGCAACATAGGTGAAAATCCCTTTGAAGTTTGTATTTTTCTTAACATTTCAATAAATTTCAACAAAACTGTGCTGTGTCCATCATTAGAAATGTCCTAATAGAAATGTTGAAAATGTAATTGATAATGCTTGTCCACATTTTATGGCTTCTATTTATTTTGATAAATTTTGCTGTAAGATGCTTAAGCCCTGCAGTTCAGGCCTTGCAACATCTGACTTTCAACTGTTTGACCAATGAAGAAATTTCTGAGGCCAAAATTCTGTTTGGATGAAAAAGTAAAATCAGTTATACACAGATGGCTCCCAAAAATGGAATTATATGAACTACATGCATTAAAATTGGTGTCATGATTGCAGAAGTGTGTTGAGATAGTTGATTCTAATGTTGAAAAATAAATAGCTGAACCTTGTACATTTTTGTGCATAATTTCTTTTTTTCGTATGAGTTAACAATCTACAAAAAAATTTATATACTTTACTTTTCCACCTTCTCTTACACTGACAGACTGTTGTAAAACAAGAGAATTATCCATGTTCTTTACTCTATTTATACATCATTCCACTTCATCTACCCATATCAGCAATAAATGTTATTCTGCAGGAGGAAGTTATAAGCAGCAGAGAGTAATCTCTTGCACTATAGTCATTGACTCTATTACTATACATTCCAACAACTAATAAATATTAGCTTGAGAGTCATTATTTAAAAGCAGTTTTATTAGTACAATATTAAGGAGTATTTCCAAAATTATTCTTTATTTCCATTAATATTGCTTTAGTTCTTCACAAATTGCAGAAAAATATCTTTCTGAAGTGTTCAATTCACTCAGTTAACTTCTAGAGATTAAGCAGATCAGATGTAGTTAGCGTTCCCATTGAAACTTGAACTACAGAAATAATTTAGTAATACTACCATAAATGTAGCAAGAAGCTTCTGATAATTCCATAAAATAGCTAAAAGTAAAATATTTGAACCCTACAGATGGTCCCTTGTTATAAAAAGATGATGAACCGGGGACTGGGGGGCTGAGCCAATCAATTTGAAATAAATATTGAATGGAGTCAGTGCCTTCTGGAATTGCCGAAGGCACTGTTTCTAATTGTTATGTTTAAAGGTAAAGGTAGTATATGAAGAAATATAGTAAATATTATAATTGTGAGGGGTACATCGAAAATAGATGGAGGTCCCTTATAGTTTGTATTTGCATGATTGAGTGATTGTAAAAGAGTACTGTTGTTGTAAAGGAGTAAACTTGTTGTATTATTAATTGGAAATAAATTCAAATTCATATAAAAAGATGCATTCATTATGTGGTTAGGACCATATATTTTTAACTGTTAACTAAACATTTTACTCCCTAAACAATAATTTCAGTTACTTTGCACTAGCCTATGTACTGTATTTAAAGATAACATAATCCTAAAATTATATCCTGTACCTGTTTCACGATGCTTGAAGACTACACATGCAATAGTGAAGAGTCTCTCATGAGGCAGACCTTCTTCATTTACCATTTCATAGCTGGGTGGAGGCCAGCGTCTTGACATACACATCTCTTGTAATGTCCCAATTGGATTTCCTGGTATCTTGTCATCATATGGAGATACAATTTCAGACTTCCTGCTGGGGAACAATACCACATAACTCTGATAAAAACTATGTATTTAACATTTTTTCATATGCTGGTGATTAATAAAATTCAACATTCTCATTAAGTAGTATTATCACTACATGCTAGAACTGTTAAAATGGTGTGATATGATTCCTGAATTTTGACACCTATTCACATAAAAAATAATTTTCCTTTGGCAAGCTCTTTAGAACAAGTAAATTTACCTATCTCCAACACCAACTACAACTCATGCAGAGTTGTTAGCCAGAAAAACATAAAGCAATAGAGTTCAAATCTCTCCAACTTTCAGCAATTGTCCAAAGGTTAACTTGTGGCATTATTGCAAAATTAGACATTACAAGTACAGGTACTTCCGACAAAACTCTCAAAATTATAAGATATCAGTACTAATCGCTGGTGTTCAATATTTTTAACTGCTTACTTCCTTTAAATTTTACCTGTTTACTATTAGATATCGTCAATAAAGATCTGTGCATTTTCTTCCTGCAATTGCTTAACAAAACATGCTTTATTATTTGTTTCAAAACATGTGTATCACAGGCTGCAAAATTCACAAAAAACTGAGTTCTTGTGTGCCACATTTTATGAATGAATGTGAAATGCCTACTTGCAATGGCACAAATCAAACAAAGTGATTCTTTTCGATAATTGCCATACCTCTAAAAAGGATGATTCTTTTGTAAAGCAATTTATACACTAACAAATAAATATTGCTGAAGTCAAGTTCAAGTAGTTGATTTAATATTTTAAGTCAACATACCAACAGATACTGAATCCTTATTTAAGCATATGGCAAACTACACCATCCCAGAATTGTACTGTGTGAAAAAAAAAAAAAAAAAGCAAAATAAAGTATTTACTACAAGTGAAGAAAGTTGAACTACATAATTTATTATGGATCCATATAATCATGTCTCTGATGGTTATTTGATCATTTAGTTTAATGGTTGGTTTCTAATGGCTGACACTGAAGATTCATTTCAGTTGTCTTCTGGCATCCCAATACAGTTTAAGTATTTTGTTTTTGATACTGTTGTTATAGTGAAATTTCAATCCACCATTCCCAGAAGCATTGTTTTTCTGGATTAATCATTCAATTAATATAGTCTCAGACATAATTTCATTATAAGACCAGCATTGGTTATTTCTCAAAGTATTGTTTTCTTGCATTGAACAAACATATATTTTGGATTTATGTAACTTGTATCCTGGACAGATTGTTTTTAAAATCATAAATCATTGATAAATTGCATTTAAGTACAGTACATGTTTTTGACACATCGTAAACAGACATATCGTTTACCCATGTGTGAACGGGCAAGGAATCTCTGAACAGAAGAAAACAAAGATGTATCATAGCGGCAAGAGTTTGCAGTGGAAGGAAAGCACAAATATAAATAAAAGATGCACATGACAAATAACAAACAAAGCTGTGAATGGGCTCTCACAACAAGGAATTTTGTTTTCATTGTTCATTGTAAGCTCTTGCAGTATGCATGCAGTGCAAAAAGTTAAAGTTTTGTTACCAAAGTCATGGCCTGCTCCATGAAGCACGTGAGAACACTATCTTGACAAAAAAAACTCTTAGTTATACCATGGGTGTCTCTGACAATGGAAATACAACTGCCCTGAATATTTTGACATTTTAAAATGGATAAAGTAGTACATTTCTTTCATTTTAGTCAATATGCCCTTCCCCCAGTTTTAGCTTGCCAGAGAGGCCTGTTATAGATTCCTTACTTCATCATTTTCCTGCATTTATAGCTTTCTTTTGCTTACTTTATGGGAAATGATGGATTGTTTCAAAGTATTATGATTATTTTTTTTGTATTCCAGTAGAAGCTACTTGTTCATAATTGTTTCTGGTTAATTGTATATTACAGAGATTTTACCAGTTTAATTTAGTAGACTTTCACCTAGTGCAGGTGGGCTATGAGACAGTCATGGCCGGTATTAATCGAAACATTGAGTATGAAATATTTATTAGTAGACTCCTGTACTGAGATATTAAAATACCTTCATTTAAAAATAAATTTAAGTAAAACTACAATTTTACATTTTGAACATTATAATGGTAACAATAAGATGGTTAAATGAAAAAAATTGTAGAATTTCTTGTATTTATACCTTGATAGGAATCTGACATATGACTACTATGTAGTAATGCTCGTTTTTACTACTGAGGCACCATAGGCAGTGGACACTGATACATGAAATGAAATGATAAATTGGGAAATTTTTTTTTTTAATGAAGGAAGCTTTCCAGGCCTAAACTTAGGGTACCACCCCGGCACTTGCCATTTATAAGGACTGAGGAAAACCTGGGAATAATCTCAGTAAGGATGGTCCTAGTGGGAATCTAACCCCAGACCTTCTGCTCATGAGTCCATGCCTTAACAACCTTGGCCACCAGTGGCGGTTAGTAGATTGTATATGCACGAAAATAAGCATGGGATTGTATGTAATAAGGAAATTTTGAAAATATGTAGACATCGCTCTATTGAAAATGGCATAATTCATTCTCAATTTATAGTAATGCACAGAACTCTGGGATAGCACAGGAATTGGTAATAAGAAATTAATTTTATAGAACTGTATAAGAACTTTTTACAGACTTAATAAAAGGATTTTATGCCAAATACCTTTAGAAAATATAACTTAACTGTGGTTCCCTATACATATATAAATTATCCTCGATTATTGTAAACAATAATGAACAGGTTTCTGGTTTAACAACCAATACTACATCTACAACATGGGAAAAGATAATCTCCATTGAATCACCGTAAGAGAAGATTCTAAGCACATAATTGCTATGCTCAGTCAAAGATCCCCGGGACCCTTTGTCGATGGCCAGTGTCTACCATATTCCTTGCTCCTGCGGTTTGGTCTACATTGGCACAACATAACACAGCATTAACAACAGACTCAAAGAACACAAAAGGACAGTCTAGGTCAGATAGATAAGTCAGCAGTAGCAAAACATGCATCAAAGCGGAGGGGGAATAATACATCAAGTTTCAGGACACCAGCATTCTTTCATCTATGACACATTATCATGCAAGACTACAGCGAGAAGTGATCAAAATCCACAAACACCCCAACAATTTCAACAGGAAAGAAGCAGCTCAAAAACTAAAGAGCAAGTGGTTTCCAGCAATCGATAACAAAGTACTACATACAACACATGAAAACATAGCAAGCCTATCACAAAAGAGCAGTAGCACAGGAGAAGTCAGGTTCTTCCCACCAGCCAAGAGGCTGCAGCCCGGTCCAGATCAATCAGCTGGGAGTGCTGGTAGTATAAATAAAGCAACTCTGACAGCCAACATTTCAGACGCAGAGCTACCAGAGAGGAGAGCCGATCCACACCACCGAAGATGTCCACTGTAGTTGCAGATGAAACTTCTGGAATCTTCATCTCCAGAAGACCATAGCAAAACAGCCCAAAAGAATATCACAGTTACACCTATGACTCCGGCAGTGAAAGCCTACGTTCTCTCATCCCATAATTTTTAATGTAAACTGCATTGCAAACCAGTTATGTGCATTCAAATATTACAATATTTAAATTTCAATCTTAATTATGCAGTTGTTAACTGATGCTTGGTATTTGGCAATAAGCCATTGACTCTCTTGCTCTATTTTATTTTTCACACAGTAGATTTAGAAAAAGCAGCTGGACACCACTGAAGATGATACCAGTCCATCTCTTATTGAAGATTAGACTGGTGCAGG
This sequence comes from Metallyticus violacea, assembly GCA_030762175.1. Lineage (NCBI taxonomy): Eukaryota > Metazoa > Arthropoda > Insecta > Mantodea > Metallyticidae > Metallyticus > Metallyticus violacea. Next base: position 44,036,657 of record CM060835.1, on the reverse strand, counting down.
AAAATTTCAATCCTAATCCGAAGCTTTGATTCCATAATTTAACTAAATCTATCAACCTGCTTCTGCTTCATTCTGCTTGCCAAAGTTACTGGTGTATCAGTGTTATCCTCTAGTCATTTGCCAAAGCATCTATTTAAATTATGAATTATAATCTGGTCATTGGCTTATTAGGTTTGACATTTTCATTAAATAAAATGTAAAAATTTAAAATCATTCAGCTGAAAATGTTTAATGTAACTTTCATCCAATATTTCAGTTTTGCATTCATTCAGATAAGTTTATAACACATATCTGATGTATCAATTCCACCCATGTAGTTATTATATGCTACCACAATTTTTTTAATTATATTTTTTTACAATTTTATACTATTTGCCATTCTCTAAAGCTAGAATTTGTTGACAGAAATAATACTTGCTGATGTAGACTTTCTTTCTCTATAGCCTACAGCCAGGATGGTATCCCTTCTAAAAAAAAACTTCTTACCTATTTTGAATTTTGCCAAAAGATTTAGGTATGAGTTTTTTGTTTCGTTTAATTGTACCAGTTACAAAAGTGCAATATTTGTTGAAATATCTGGCCAGAAGAATGGATGTACAAAAATTAACCATAAAAATATGGAAACTCTTTTAAATATTAACTCACTTCAGAATCAAACACAGTAAAACACCCTTTAATGATCTCTTCTGAGTAGGATACTTAGAAGAGATCATTAATGGTTACCCTTGTTAGGACTATTTCCCATTTTGAGAAGTTTATCACAACAGTATAATCCATTCTATAATTAATTTCACTTTTATCAATATTTGGTTTGACTCCTCAAAAACTAAAAAGACTAGATAATGGTTCATAACAAAGTTACACAACATCCATAGCTTTATTTCCTAATAATGATGGTGCTTGTTAGTTAGGACCGTTGCAACTGGGTATGTCTCTTAGTTCGAATGAGACTCTCATCTACACATTACTGATAGGATACATAATGGTGCTCAATAAGTCTATTAGTATGTTCCACAAGAGGAGAAAATTTTGCACAGGGATATTATTCAAGTTGGCCTGGAGCTGAAAGTTTGGTATTTTCTGTCATACGAAAAAATTTTAAAAGAAGCTGAAATCTATATACAAATGAGTCAGTATTAGGTGACACTAAAACTTCACTAACTGGTTAATTCTTCAGAACATGTTTCATGAGCATTTGCTCTCATCCTCAGCTGGGGACCGACTAACCCTAGCAGGAGACGTAGTGACCTCTAGTGGTTCCATTAGATAACGGAACAGTAAGTTCATTGGTGGTATGTCAAAATTCAAAATTCTTACGTTTATTTTTTAAAATATAAATCTTTTCCCATATTGCCAATTCCTTGGGATTGGTGGTAGCTTTTAACAGTTTAGCTTCTCCTGCAATGTCATGATCATAAGTCCAAAAGTGATTTACAACCGCCGATTTATTCATTTGTTTATATGTTACATTTCTGAAGTATTCTTTGGTCCTTGTCTCCAAATTTTGTATTTTTTTGCCTATATATATCTGATCACACTCCAAACAATCTATCCGATACACTGACTTTTTTTGCTGGATGGAATAATGTCTTTTATGATGCTATTCAGAAGCTTTCTAATACTAAATTTATTTTTGCTGCCAAACAAATATCATAATTCTTAAAAATTCTTAAAAATCTTCATGAATGTCCTTTTTTATCATGGAGAGAGTAGTGGTGTTTTTAATATCTTTCTGTCTTTCGAAATGTCTGATCTTCTTATCAACTAAAGAGCTGTTGAATCCATTGTTGAGGGCTGTTTTGATGATATAACAGTATTCTGTTGAATACTCTTCTTTGTTGAGTGGGGTGTTTACAAATTTATGGACAAGGCTGTTTATAATGGCATGTTGGTGTGGTTTAGGGTTGAAACTGTTATTCTTTATGTGATTATCTGTGTGTGTAGGTTTCCTATATATGCCGAATGAAATTATGTCGTTCTCCTGTATATTTTTAGGTCCAAAAACGATAAAAAACCATTTTCCTCTTTAATATTTTGGTCCTGCAAATTTAGTAATTTTAGGGCATCTTCTGTTTGTTTTTTTGGTACTATTGCAAGTATGTCATTCACTTAATGAAACCATGCTTTGAAGGTGAAAGGGAATGCCTTAGTAATGTGTGTTTCTACAGCACTCGTGAATAAATTTGCCAGAAATAGAGAAAGAGGGTTACCCAAGCTAAGCCAGAAATTTGTTGATAATTTTCCCATCCCAGCTGAAATCTGTTTCTTGGAACCATGAAAAGTATTGGGGTGTACAAGTGGACCAGTGGAACTCTACTGAAGGCCTTCTAGTGATGCCCATATTCAGGATGCTTGCTAGTAACCCTTGCATTTCACCAACAGTAACATTTTTCCAGCTTCTCATCCTGAATGCTGGATACAGATTTTTCTTGTTTTAAATAAATTGTTTGGCATATCCATTTGTTTTTGTTACAAGAAGTGTTAGAAATGAATTAGTGAAAAGTGAAGGGCATATTGTATGGGAAGGACATCAGTTGGGGGTGCATGTTTTGGACCAGTGTGCTCTTGAAACTGAAAAGTGTGAAATCAAGTTCCTTTATGTTTTCTTACATCTTGCCAGTCCATACCAAGATCTCACCTTCACTTTAACTGTCATCATTAGTGGTACAAGTAGAAGCTGTAGTAGGTTAAGTTAAGGTTAAGAAATAACACCATCACCATCAGTTGGGGGTGCATGTTTTGGACCAGTGAGCTCTTGAAACTGAAAAGTGTGAAATCAAGTTCCTTTATGATTTCTTACATCTTGCCAGTTCATACGAAAACACCTTCATATTAACTGTCATCATTAGTGGTACAAGTAGAAGCTGTAGTACGTTAAGAAATAACACCATCACCATTTTTGTCATATTCACTAAATGAAAAATTGTGTTGTTATTGTTGTTGATCTAACGTGCAGGATTTTGATCCATCAATTTTTCCCTGGCCAGCCAATATAATTTGTGTATTTTCCCGTCAGGTACAGCTTTCCTCAGTTCTGTGCATTCCAATAGATGTTATCTATTTAGAATGAAGATTGATGTGGAAATTCAGATGTCACTTTCTACCAATGACATCTGGCAGAAGTTAGCCAATATGAAAATTTGTTATAACTGTCACTTTCTACCAATGACATCTGAATTGGCAGAAGTTAGCCAACATCAAAAATTGTTATAACTGTCACTTTCTACCAATGACATCTGAATTTCCACATCAATCTTTCTGTTTCATTCTGCCATTTTATTGCACATAACAACAAAGGCAGATAGAAAATAAACTCCATTACTATTTTGCTGTTCACTGTGCAGCATTGTTGTGATACATCCACTAGCCAGCAAGTCACAGCTCCACAAAGAAAAATAATACCTTATGGACTTTTTTCTTTTCCAGAGGGAAATTTGGTATCAACTTATAGTTTAGATACCATGGAAAAGCTCAAATATACACTTGTAACATCTGATGCAGAAAGCTTAAAATAATTGTGCTGGAAAACTGGTCTCTTCAAATCCTGGCATTTTAAGCATGTATAGCATATTGGACATCAGATTTTGGTAGTGTTAAGGACTAAGCATTCATTTGAAATATCAAGTTATAGTTTCAAATAGTTTATTTAATACAGCTTTCTACATCAGACATATTGTGGATATGCCATAAAATGGATCAAATTGAATACTGTGCAGTGATGAAAGTTTTTCATAATAGTTTAATACCAAAGAAAATTCATACTAAATTTAAGTTGATGGAGATTTGTCTTTATTTTCAATGATTAAAAAATAGGCTGCTGAACTTAAACTTGGCTGTACCAACCTTGTAGATAACCCATATGAAATAAATCCAAAAAACACAATAGCAGCTGATTTCAATGAACAAACAAATGATATGCTTGCAAGTTAAAGTGTATGATATTCCTGAGGCTATAGTCATTTCAAATGAACATATAGATTGTATTTTACATGAAGGGTCACATGTGAAAAAGCTTTGCGTGAGATGAGTACCAGATTTGCTAACAGCAGATCAAAAATGTTTCCATATGAAAATATTGCAAAATTATACAATATTTCATTATAAATTCCTACTATTTATAAATTTATTGCAACGGCGTTGCTGTTTTAATAGAAACAGAACTGATTTCATTCTAAGCCATATAACTGTAGATAAGACTTGGATCCACCATTATATATTAGAATTAAAACAGTGGACAGAACTGGTTCCTCAGCACCAAAGAAGAGAAGTCTGTTCCATTTGCAGTTAAGGATATGATACGGTTCTTCTGGAATGCTACAGAAAGTTAATTATCTTTAGAAGGGTAAAACATTAATGGGTGAGTACCATTCCAATATTTTAAGCCAAATGGATTAAAAAATTAATGTGAAAATACTAAGTATGCAGAAGTAAAAATAATTTTTCATCAAGATAATATTAAGATTTTCTTTTAGGACAAAAAAAAAATTGAGGTTTGAATTTTGAGTTATTGGAGCATCCATCTACTTCCCAGATTTGGCTGACTCTGATTTCCATCTATTCCCAAAGCTCAAACATTTCCTCACTGGTCAGCATTTTTCATCAGATCAAGAGGCATTGCAGTTTATACAGGAATATTTTGTAGACGTTCTGGAAAACCACTTCACAGATGGGATAAATTAAGTACAATGGAATAAAACTTAAAAAATTATACTTACACTTCTGAAATAGAATTATTAATTCCTACAGATCCAGTCCCATCTTCTTTTGTATTAAATATCATCTTGTCTAGGACAGCTTTAGCAGCAGCATGTTTTGCTTCCTTCTTGGATCGCCCAGTTCCCATAGCTGAAACCACAAACAATTTTATTTTCGCCTGGGACCTGCGTGGTTTCACGCATTTAATCTGCATAAATCAGAAGTATTGTGTATCTGCGAGGTTAAATTATGGTTAAACAAAACATTCTGGAAATGTTAGTGCATATAGCACTTAAAAAATATAGTCTCCTTCTTTAGTAGGTATCAATCCTATAAAATAATACATAAAGTCTTATTTGTGATATAATTATATTTTTACTTGCTACTATTTATATTCACACTTCATTCTGTTCATGTAGACAACAGCAGTATTTAATGGTGGATAGATATATAAATATTTTATTTCTCATTGGATGAATCTTAGGCAGCAAAATGAGTAAAAGTAGCATTAGTTCTATAATTCTCCTTATTAGCAAAAGGTTTTCATTTAGTAGGTTGCTCCATGGACTGCAATCAAGCAGTAACTTCACCATTGGTCAAGTTCATCCAGTGGCAAGTTTTAAGCATCAAAATGGATACACAACTATTTTATTGCACATCAAGCTACACATACCTACTACATCTGCCACAGTTACTCGATAACGAAATGTTGGTTCATGAATGGCACCCTCAATTTGCACCAGCTCATATTTTGGTGTAGTACCTCGTCGGCTCAAAAGTTCCTGTAGAACTGATACAGGTGTCTTTCCAGAGGATGGTGTAAATTCCTGAAAATATATTGTTCACAGTAATGTAAGTGTTTATAAATAATTATTCACATTTCAAAGTATCAACTTCCACTTCAAATTTAATGTCAAAGCATTAAATTTTTTTTCCTAGCATTTATATATGAATACTCAGATATACAACTAAAGTCAATGGATTCTCATAAAGTATGGCAAGGAGGAGGAACAACCAATATACAATATCTGTTTATGGGAACCATAAAAGATCTTCTGAAAATGGATATTGAACACTCAAATCCTGAAAAATGCATAAAGAATGTGTTGAAATAAGAGCATACCCAAATTGTTTTTCCAGTTAGTTGAGATCTTTAAACACTGTCAAGCTCTGAATGAAGATAACTTAATATGAATGACTTCATTTATCCAAACTTATGCAAGACACATAGTAACAAACAAATTATTAGGTACCAAATACAAATAAAAGTTAAAATCAACTACAATAGCTACTGCTTTCTAACTCCCCTCAGCCAAATGCATTCATTTAAGCACAAGGTACAAAGGCCATACCTACTTACTACCCATTCTATCTCCAACTACAATACAAAAATGGAAATAAGGCATTTAGCCATGTCCCGAATACCTCATCTCTACTTCTAATTCAACATTAAATACCAATAAGACTTTCATCTTCTGGAGTCCAGAAAAAAAAATATTTGCCACAAATTTCTAACTAACAACCTTATAATTAAATGTACACAATGGCTAAAAATAAACATTTTACACTCTGTATTAAAAATAAAGTCCATATAATCACAAACAGGACACACTATTTTCTCAAAATAAATCTAATTAGGAAACAAACACAGTGAAATGTATGTTAAAATTCTCTTCTAAGTTAAAATAATTAAAACATGTTTTATGCTTTCACTCATATGATGTAAAATCAGGACATGTTTTGTAGAACCTTTGTCCACATTGTCAACTGTTAAATGGCTATTACAATTAATATGGTTAATAGCAGATTTTTTTCTCTTTAGGTCTGGAATCTGTTTTGTTTAATAAGGATTAATAAGAATTGTAAGAATTGTGATAAAATCTACATAGGCAAGACAAAGAGAAATATAGGCAGTAGGTTTAAGGAACATTGGATAAATGTCCATTATAGACAAATAGATAAATCAATTGTGACAGCACATTTTTGGAATGAACATCATGAAATAGAAAAAGACATCAAGTTGTTAAAAACCGTTCAACAATTAAAAGAACTAAGCATACGGGAAAATATTTATATAAAAAAATTATGAACATAACCTTATGAATTTTGACTCCAAGAAGTAGACAGTATTTTCTTTAAGTTAGACCACCAGAGTCCACTCAGATATCTACTTTTCCAACTTCAGCAAATGTTCCATTAGTCATTTAACAGTTGACAATGTGGACAAATGTTTCACGAAACATGTCCTGATTGTATATCATATGAGTGAAACCATAAAGATTGTTTTAATATTTTAACTCAGAAGAGACTTTTACAACACCTATGTTGCTTTCTTAAATAACTCAATCACCAATTCAACCTAACATTGGATTATTGTCTGCACTGATGTCCTAATATTTCTCTATTTTACTTTAAAGTTTCGAAGAGTCATCATTCAACTAGAAAACCCAGTTCCAACCAATCTTAATCATTAACATTACTTTCTACTCTAGGATGTCACACCTTTCTCATCCATTTTCTCTTTTTTCGCCATATAATTCTCATTAATTCTAATGATTCTCCGCTTTAATATCCAATATTTTTCTACAAAATATTTCTTCTCTAAATGTAATTCATTTTCTTAACTATATCTTCTGTCTCCAGTATACCAGATGGTGCAAGCTATTGTATTTTCCCCACACATTGTGAAAAAAACCCATTAAATTTCAAGTTCCTGTTCTTGCCCTAGTAAATTCTTATCTACCCAATATATCACACAGTTCTGTTATCCCTTCATGTTTTAGATATAAACTTTAAAAACTTTTGTCCCTGAAGCAGCCAAATACAGAGAGTTGTTTGCAATCTATGGTAGCAAGTATAGAAGTTCACAGCAATACCCCACTTAAACCCACCAAAGAGAATCTAACTTTAACCAGTTGAGAGATAGCTCATGTATTACAGTGTGCTATCATGCCTGCAACTTAAAACAGCACTGAAAATATAAACATTCTGGTAAAAGTATGTTACTAACTTTTCCAATGCCAAAATACTTTAATTCCACGATTACATAACAATGTAAGAGGCATGGTTTTACAATTTCCGAGCCAGAAAACGTCTTCCAGAGGGCAAGAAATAAGCAGATCCATGACAGGCCGCCAGCAGCAGAACTCCCCAAGATTATTTTGGAAGATTAAGGCCTTTGTCTCTGACTGAAATCCACCAACACACAGAGCAATTTCATTGAAATTGGGGGATCTCAGTTACAACTGAGAACATCATTATCAACTGGGATTTCAACATAAAAATGCAGTGTGGTAGTATCAGAATAAGGCTTTAATCATATACAATTTCAACTTAATTTTGAAAGGATATGGAGAAACAGGAATACATTCCATCACTTACAGTGATATTCTTGTTAAATAACTTGATGCATTGCCAATGGATTTCTATGCATTTGAGTTATTGAAAAGGACCCTTGGAAGAAGAAAGCTGTGAAGTGTCTCTGGAGGAACAAAATAAAATGGACATCGTACTTCACATCAGCTTGTTGCAATGGCAACTGAGATGCAGAGCAACAGCTCATGCTCTAGACCACATAAAACATCACTGCTGGTAGAAGATGGTTTTTTGCAAGTTAAAGCTATATGAATTTAACATAGATCACAAACAATGCTCTGTATTATGTACTTGCCTCTCTATGTATTCAATCCTATGTTCAATTTCTTTCCAAAAACCCCTAGTATTATATTATTTCATTCCCCTTAAATTTCCATCACTTGAATAACCCATGACCCCTCTGCCTTTCAGTTTCAGTTGAATAAATTAAAACATGCTGTGCTTCCTGAAACCATGGAGTAGCAGAGAACAGCCATTACTCATTACAAAATATTTAAATGTTCTGAAACTATGGTAAACAGGCCAAAATGTGCAGCATATGTCCAAGCTTTCACTAATTCTTTATCATTTTTTAATTTATCATTACATAAAGGTGATTGTAACAGCTAACAGCAAAGAATACTTACTTATACGGAATCATAAAAAGACACCTCTCCCCCTTTCCTTTCTTCCTGGAGAAAGAGCTATTTAAAAGCAAATTGCAATGTTCACCATTTAATTTTTATATTTTCCTTCATCTCAAATTTATCCATCAAGTTCTTTAACATGAAATGATTAAGAACTAACTTGGGAGCCATACCACAACTACTATATATGAAAACTATTTATGTAATGGAATAGTCATTTTCAAAACACTAATGTACTATCGAAACTTCCAAGTTTCAATCCTGACCATAAGGAAAGAAGCAATATTCAATACTACTGAATGCTATTAAAGCATATCACCAAGAAACTCAGCACCACCTGGTTCACTAGTAAATTCAATCTCTCTACCACTTTAGTATAGTAGAAGTTAATTTTCACTGATACCTACTACTGCTACACAGATGCATCTTACTGTAGCTCTTTATTGTTTTCAGGTCTCAGTAAAATTTTTGGCAATCCTCTATGACTATGTGAAAATGAACTCTCTTAAGTAAATTTGCAAAGTAGCTCAGAACTTAAAAAATTAAAGATTACTGCCTTTTTCTGGGTAGAAAATGCATGTTTTGTTGCCTATCTGAAAGCCTAAGTTGCAACAAGTGAAGGAAATTATCCTGTTAAACAGACCAATGCAATGTATGACCAATCACTCTCTAAAATGTCCCAAAAAATATAACTAATTTATTAAGAAGAGATTTCGTATTCTCTTTTTCTAGCTTCTTGAGGGTGAGAAACATTCAAGAGTTTTTTCCATCATTAAAATATATTATAACTGCCATTTGTCCAGTTTATACTGAGAAACATAAATGTCACTTGAAACTCATTTTGTACCATAATGAGACAGACAATAAAAACATTGTATCTGCTTACTCAAATATGTTGCCTTTTAAAATGGCTTTTGGCATACTTGGGTAAAACAATAGTTATAATATTAAATTTCTTGTTGTTAAAAATTTCAGATACCATGCCAGTGGGACCTGGTACACATTGGACAAACCACAGAAGTGCATCAAAGTATTGTACCTGGAAAAATCTGCAGTTGCACAGCACAGCATTGAGACTGATCACAAGATTCTTTTCAAGCATACAACTGCCTTAACCAAAACTAATAGACCCTGAATTTCCTCATCAAAAGATATTAAAATTCAGTTATGAAGACACACCTTCAAAAGAAACAATGAACTTCAAGTGGAAGCCAGCCTTACTTTGATTAAAACAGACCAGATAGGAAACCACAGACTAGAGAAGACCAGCAGATGCAGACACAGCTTCTGCCAGACTCCAATCTTTCATCATCATTCAAAAATTGGAAGTAGTGATATATTCTTTAATCATCAATTTCTGCAATTGGGGTGATGCATTTGTTGTGATTTGTATTCCGGTGTTATTTTGTTGTTATAAATTATTATAATATATATTATATATTCTATAAAGAGGACTGAAGGAGTCCTTGATGAATCAGATGATGTCATCTTTAATGGTGGTCTGGATGTGTGAAATTTCTGGTGTTACGTTCTTGATGTGGGTCAGCACATCCTGAGAGGTAATATGCATGGCCTGCAGTTCAGAGTAAGCCTCCTTAAGAGCATTTAGGTATGTTTAGATGACATTTGTAAATGCATTGATGAGTTCAGTGATGTGAGCAAAGTTATTGGTGAGCATCACTACGAGGGTTGAAGCTGCCTCTTCTATTGCTTGGAGTCTTTTGTGTGTTTCACTGTTGGATGGAGGCAGAAGAGCTACCACTTAGGCGAGTGCTGGCTGTGCAGGATGTTCGGAGTAGGTCAGTGAGCTTGGGCAGGTTGCTTGTCCCGTGTAGTGGTCTTTGCCGTCACACGTGGCACAAAAACCGCATCCCTATGACAGATTGTGATTCTTGCAGTTGGCCATCAGGGTGCTGGAACCACAGCAGTGGCAGCGAGGATGCTGTGTGCAGGTGTCAGCCTCAGCATCTGCAACATGGCAGAGAGCTTTGCTGGCAGCTAGGTTCCATACTGAGGTCCTGTTATCCAGACACCGATCTGGAGTCCATCACCACATTTTGCCTCCACCAAGAAGATGATGTATACAACTGTGAAGAACCACGTGCTGAGCGAATTCTGGCGGCACAAATGGCAGAGACCCATTATACCTGAGTCTTGTGTAGCAGGTACTTCTAGGTGTAGTGTCATGGAAAATTAATGATGATGGCGGAGAAAGTGCTGGAAGTCTGTGCAGGTCAGATCTCTGCAGTGGTGCTATTATGTGAAGGTGTTGGAGATAGGCTCGATGACTGTGGTTGGCTGGTTCATACGGTGTAATTACGCTGGAGCTGTGGGTGAGGGAGAAGCGGGAGAGCAGCTGCATGGCAGTTAAGTGGATGTAGCGGTGGCTACAGCTCTTCTTGCTGCTGTGAAGAGCGGAGTTTGCTGCGGGGCTTGTTGCTTCCTTGGAGCCATTCTCGGAGATGTTCCTCTCCTGGCAAAACACAAAGATTGTCTTTCATTTTGGATTTGGGGGGGGAGAATGAAGGATATAACAAAGAAAGGTGGGGAAAATGAAGTGGGAGGGAAAAGATTGAATAGTTGAGAATAGAAGGCTGAATACTGAGGTACCGCAAAATGTACCCTCAAATTCATAGTTGATAGTGTAACTGGCATGTGTTACATGTCCAGTGGGTGGGTATGGTTATCCGGGAGACAAGCTTTGCTGAGGCCCAGCTTGCCCATGTGGGAATTGGAAGTGAAATATAATCTTTAATCATCAGTTGTATCTTTGTTTATGGTGGTTCAACTGTTTGTATTCTGGAGTAGGTTGTTTCTGATGGTTGTATAGTACTGAGCTGCTGTCAAATAACAGTTTCTGGAATTTATTTAGTCCGGTATATACAAGATTGAGCACTTCTTCAAGCACAGAAATTCGGAGTAAGCTTCAGGATTTCTTCTTACAGCTATGAGGAGCGATGTTGGCTTGTTGCTTCCTTGGAGGTATTCTATGAGATGTTCCTCTCTTGACGAATCTCATCTTTCATCACAGAAGTACAAACAAAACACACACTCTGTCACAGACCTCCTAGAGAACTACTCCCTGTCCACTGCCCAATTCAACTAACAATGGCCAATCACCAGGACTTGATCCAAGTGTAGTCCCTAACACATGCAATGACCCTGTCACCTAATCACCTGATTGGCCTAATGGCTGCTCTCCACTGTTCCAGACTAGATTCGAACTGAATAAGCATACCTTTCAGCACAATCTGACACTGGCATCCTGAAGAAAGCCACAGAATAAATGACCAAAGCTTGGCAAGATCTTCACTTGGCTGATTTTCCATGAAATAGTCATTACTAATAATTTTGGTTAATATTCTCATTTCTTTTCTCATAACTTCCTATCCTTAGCTATTATATTTCTGCCAATTATATTTAATTTATTAAATCGCATCAAAATGCTTGATATGAAGATATTCAAATGTTACTTTTAGGATGGTTTAACCAAATGACAAAGGCAAATGCGATTGTTAAATGTTTAACTGTCCAAGGCATGGTTCATCGGTTGGCTGTACTAGTTCCAAAAGCAACACTCAATACATTAGTTATTTGTGAAGAAGCAGATATCATGATAAGCAAGTGACAGAATTAAAGGTACAGAGAGACAGCTTATGTCATAGTGTTTTAATAAATATTTTTTTTTTCCCTCCAATGCACTACATTGTTCTCTTGAACTTGTGGGCATTTCCACCTGGTATGGTAGTATTGCAGCAGACTACTGGGTCCAAGATGTCCATAGGATGCTGCTATGCTGTCCTGGTAATAATAGTTTATTCAAATAATTATAATAGGCTTCATCATAAGAAGAGAGGAGATATAGGCTAAAAATCTATGGATGAAAAGTAAAGCTTATGTACAGTAATAGATTATAACTTTTTTTTTAATCTAAATATAATTTGCATGGATGAATGAAATGAATGCTGCAAATGAGCTCAGAGTCCTTGGCACCTTAAAGCTATCTGGCAGTCACCTTCAGGAAAAAGAAAAACCTTACCCAGACAGTTTGACACGACTGAGATTGAATCCAGTAGCTCAGAATTAGTAGGTACAAACACAACCTCTAGACCATGGAGATGGTCTAGTGCATACTTAAGCTTAGTGTTTTCCTCCAGTAAAAGGGACAAATTATCACACAAAGTGAAAATATTTCATTTAAAATTGTCTCTGTGGGGCTGGCATGCATCAATAACAATACCTTATATTTTAAAAAACTGAAAATCATATATATTATTGTTATTATTATTATATTTTTAATATAATAATGTTTCAGTTTACTGACCTGAAAGAAGAATACCTATGTGCAGGAATACTGGATTTGTCAGAAATTTCAGTTAAGATTCTGTGATATACAAATATAGGTAGTTTCAAATTAATATAGACTATTTTATTAAACTCTATTGGTTCTCAATTTCTGGAATACTTGGAATGAATACTGACTCATTCATTCAGCACATTAAATTATTTTAAGCATGCATTTATTTGCACAATTAAATAATATAATTTATTTAATCAAATGCTCAGAAAATATACAATGTACACAGTTGTCTACTGAAAGTTGCCCTGGCTACATTTCAGTTAGACAACCATTATAAACAAACAAAATCTAACAAGTACTTAAATTATACAATTTCTAAGTATAATAATTTTTTTTTTCTCTTTATATTGTCCACTTCCATTTATTTTTCATTATAAACAAATACTGTTCTAGATGCCAGTAGTTATTCAGAGCAATTCCATTTAAGCCACTTTTGATTCATAATATTTCTCTATTTCTCAGTTTCTTTACATTCTAACACTTATGTCCTACATATTCTTTTGCTCAGCATAATGAACACACTTTGTAGAAAACCATTTTTTTGCCCTTTTAACCCCCACACTGCTGCTCTTATCCATGTAATACTCTTTCTTTTTCGTTTATGTTATTATATTTCTTTCTTTCCTTCCCATTTACTCGCAAATCAAATATAAAATACTAATGGTCTCTTCTCTGCTAATCTACTAAACATATTTTTATATATCAATATCTTCAAAGATGTCTTCTTACCTCATTCCAGAAACCCTTTTTTCTTTCTCTTTCCATCTCCTATTCTAGCAGTTCTGAAACTGCAGTCTGCCAGGTCCTCCCACATGGTCATGAAGTATTAAAAATACAGTTAATAGCATTTATTCTCGAATGCATGAATACAAACAATGAACTATGAGAAAAGAATAATGTTATAAATGTATGATTATTTGCTGTGGTAAAGAAAATTAGAATCAAACTGAAAGCAGCTATTTATTCCAGAAGGAACTTTCAAATAGGTAGGCCGAAAACTGGACCAGGCAGAACACTCAAATATACCTTACAGTCTTCCTGGCAGCACACTGCTTAGGCTGGAGCAGGCAAGTCTCAGTAAATAAATTAAATAATTAAACATAATGTGATTCCTTGTCTCAGCCCTTTCTTTAAATGGTCAGATCCCTTCCTCCAATATTATATGAAAAGTAGTTTTCCTCATATAAACAATTTAAATCATACCCATGGATTGCTTACTTCTATTCAAAAATTTATACCATAATGCTTGCCGCTCAACTTGATCAAATGCTATCCCTAAATTAACAAAACTTTGTCCATCAATGCTTTAATAATATTCACATTATCAACTGCCATCTTCTTTCTTGGATATTAATTTTGAATTCTGAAAGAATATTAAATTCATTTACCCATTTTTGCAATCTATTCTCTAATATATTTGTAAAAATGTTTCTCATTGGATACTGAAGTTATGCTGGTAAGGTTTATCTATATTACCCCTGCTTTATAAATTGAATATAAATTGCTAGCTATATGACACATATGTTAACTTTCGCAGAACTGATCAAAGATGTTAACACCTTTTATCTTGATTTATGTGAACACATCATTCTTTAAGGAATTTTGTTGTTATACTATCAAATACAGTTATTTACTTCTGTTCATTAATTTAACCTGATTTATTATTTCTTCACTTTTATTTTTCAGCATTCAAGATCTATAGAAAATTACTTCGAATTTCAAGATTATCTACCTTTCATGCAACATTTTTTCCCATAAGGCATTTTAAAATAATCCAACTATTCTTCTTGACTTAGTTTTAGTTTGGTATGTAGATTTTTTTTGAATGGTGTTAAATGCCCGTTTTTACTACTAAGGCACCACAGGTGGTGAACACTGATGATACATGAGATGAAATGATATATTGGGAAAGGATTTTTAAGGAAGGAAACGTTCCAGGCTTAAGTTTAGGGTACCTCCACAGGATTGGCCAGTTATGACTGAGTAAAAACCTGGAAAAAACCTGTCATGGAGGACGGTCCTGGCGGGATTCGAACCCCAGACATCCTGCTCACGAGTTCACGTCTTAACGACCTCGGCCACCCGTGGCGGTGGTATGTAGATGTTATGGCCTTCCGCATTCTAACTACTTTTTTTTGTAATCTTTATATTACTTGTATTTTTCTTTCTTCAAATATCTTTCCTAGCATTTCATTATACAAATTTTTGCTTAGTAAGTATTATACTTTTGACTCATCTCCTTCTTTCTGGACTTTAGCAACATTTAACAATAAAAATATTATGTACTAATTCTTCCTCTAATGATAATTTGTTACATAGTGAACTAAAAAGAAACATCATAGTTTTGAGAAATGTTTTCTATTTTTAATAGTGTTTAATGTTCATTTTCACTATTGAATCATCAAAAGTTGTGGGCAGTAATGATACATAACATAAAACCATAAACTGAGAAGAAAGGATTTCAGACCTAAATTGAGGATACATTCCATAGCATTTGCCATTGATGAGGATTGAGGAAAGCCTGGGAAAAATGTCAGACAGGGAGGACCATCCTAGCATAAATTGATTTCCAACCATTTGTTCCTGAGAATTTTTTCTTGTTGTCATGTTCATTCAATCTATAACTTATTAATGTACATACAGAGCTTTCATGTATTCTGCTTATGTGGGAAAGAGTGGGGAGAGCCACTTACAGCCAACAAGGATTGAAAATACTGCACTGCCCATGCAGAATAGTTTTTATGCAAAAGCCCTGCATATACCTATACATACATAAATTAAGAGAAATAAGGGTATGTGTTGGCCTCTAGTATTATTGGCTTTCCTCAACTTTTCTGTTCACATTTCAATGCATGGCATCACTGAACTAGGCAGAATTAAACAGCAACACTTCAGATTGTAGATGAACAATGGCTTCTGAAGCAAGATTTTTTCTTAAAAAAATATTAAAAAAAAAGAAGAACTGCTCACATAAATTATATAAATGAACCCAAATACACATAATATTCCTGCAGCATGCCCAAACAAATGACAAAATCACAGTTGGGAAAAACTAGCATATACCTAGTCTTGTCATAAATGCTGTTAATAAGGTTTAGTTAAATAACTATAACTTATTCCAATATTTTTTCATCTACTTTTGATATACTGTTCTCCCATATATTCCAAATGTATAGCACCAATCAGTTATGAAAACCATCATCTTTTGCCCTTGTATGTGACTGAAGTGTTTATTACCATTTAACTATAGCAAAATGCACTATCTACATCATCCTACAAATCCATCATTACTGAAACTACAAATTTTAGGTGTCTTAGCTTACAAACGATACCCTCAAGCATTGGCCATAGTTTGCAATGCAGGGGGTTCAGGTCAGGAGTGCCAGAAGGTTAATTTGACACTAATAAAATGTGGAAAAATTTCTCTTAGACCAAGCTTGGCTCAAAAAAAACAAACAAACAAACAAACAAAAAAAACCACACACACATACTACAGTAATATCTAAATTTGCTCATGTCTGATAATTAATTTTTTTGCCAGATTAAAAATAACAATTCTCATTGAACACTTAACATATTCTGTGGTTATGCATCAATAATTTTTTATTTTTCAGTAATATCAAGAGCACCTTTTATACTAAAACTGGCATCAGAAGTTCAAATGTATAGGGCAGTAGCTCTGTATATTTTTTTTTGATTCGTTTTATTTAAGGACGCTCTTTAATAGCTCAGGTCACCAGCGTCCCATTCAATTCCGGGCATGAAATGGCCGATAAATTTTGCTCAGAGGCCGCTTCTTTCAGGCTTAAGGTTCTTTTTCGTGCCGTAAATGTACGACATGGAACCCATGGCTTTACTTACCTTCCAAAGGAAGCCATACTTAGGATTTTTACACCCAAAATCATCCATCGATCCTGGCCGGGTTTGAACCTGCGACCTTGGGCTTAGAAGGCAAGTATGGTTACTACACCACCGACCTCTAATATGATGGCCTTTATTCATTAAGCAGTTTTATCAACTTAAAAACAATGCTGCAACATTTTAAATGAGCAAATATGAGCTCACTTTCTTATAAATTGGTGCTAAAAGTACCCATTGTAATTCATAATTTTACAAAAATTCATTATGAATATTTAAACATAATTAAATGCCTTTTCATCTCACCTACTCTATCTAAGGAATCTAAGGACCACGTGTTCCTCTTTACAGATGGCTCAAGAGCAGGAACTTTTCAGGAGCTGGAGTTTATGGATTATCTCCAAAAACAAAGACCTCCATAAATCTTGGGAAATTTGTTAAAGTGTTTCAGACTGAAGTAATTGCACTTAACTTCTGTGAGGAAAAAAAAAATGTTAACTTATGCTCATTTTCCCAGATATTTCAACTACACTTAGTGCACTTGGGTGGATTTTTTTAAATATCGTGCAGGGTCTTTTTATTAATAAGTGATAATTATAGAGTTATAAATTTATAAAATGCTTATTATTAAACTGCATTGCTATATTCCTAAGTTATTCCATTTATGTGAACATCTGAAGAGAAATGAATGAATAATGTTTAACGCCTGTTTTTGCTACAGAGGCACCACAGGCGATGGACACTGATGATACATGAGATGAAATGATATATTCGGAAAGGATTTATTTTTATGGAAGGAATCGTTCCAGGCCTAAGTTCAGGGTACCTCCCCGGCATTTGCCATTTATGAGGACTGAGGAAAACCTGGAAAAAACGCCGCTCACGAGTCCGAGACTTAACGACCTCGGCCACCCGTGGCGGTATCTGAAGAGACTGCAAAACATAGACTAGAGTATGAAATTCCAGAAAGACCAAGAATTGTAATACAATTCTTTATGAGATGTATTTCCTAAGCTTGAAGGGAAGATTCTACGGCCAACTAATGAGCTGGATCTTAAATTACAAAGTTTGTATTTACCACTCAAAAACTAATCATCAAATAATCAATCAATGGCACTATTCATTTAGATTTGTTTGTGGAATCTATGCAGTAGTGTTAATTAATTTTTAATGATCTTTAATCATTGTATATAAGACACACTTGGCAATTTCAAACTTTCCAGCAATTGTCCTTTACTTTGATGCAACATGGTTTACTTCCTCAAATTCTTTAGCTAAATCTGGAAATCTATGTTAGCTTCCTTTTAGACATGTCTTGTACCTTTTGTTATGTAGAACTTAATGTTACTGTGTAAGTATACAGTACAGATTATGTGTCTTAAGGAACAAAAAATAAGCATCGGTTTTGAATATACTTCTAAAGTGGTGTGTAATTGTGAAATGAAAGTTACAATGTAAAGCTGATTTTAGTACATGACACTTGCAACTGTTGAATTAACTGCAGGTAAATTTTGATTAGACATATTTTACTTTTAACTGCATATCCAGCTATTCAATGAAGTGAATTAAAATAACCATAAAAACCAAGATTTGGTTTAAATGATAACTATTGTTTTTCTTGCAAACAAGTGACAACACGAAAAAACTAAGATATATGATTGAAAGTATATGGGATTTACTGCCAAGTGGTGCCAGCAACGGAAGGAGCCCTCATAGGGAAGAAGCAATACACAGGCAAGCATACAACAATGGTTTATTATGGCATGAGCAAAAGTTACGCACAACTACTTAAACAAGACTTTCAGGTAACTCATGGTGTTTAGAAACTTTGAAGTAGTCTCCAAGCACATTAACGGTTTGTTCTGTTCACCTCATCACTGTTCATAGGGATAGGGCAGGCACATGTACCCAGTGCTTCTAATAGTTGTCTGGCATTCTCATGCATTCCTGCTTTGGAAAAATGCTATTCCTGACCACTGTTGCTGACCAACGGAACTTTGCAGCATGCAGAGAACATGCAGCTCTGCTTGCATACACCATTTGATGGCTTTGAAAGTACACTTTCAATCATATATATCAGATTTTTCATGTTGTCCCGGTTCGCAAGAAAAAAAAATAGTTGCCTGACTAATCCCTCATAGTTGCAATCAGCTTTTGCTTTATGGGGAAAGGACATGTTTTGAGTATTTTAAACTGAAGTTTAAACTGACTTAAATTCTCTGGGAATAATGTCCAAAAAATACATATTCTCATAGATTTATGCTCAAAAAATCCAAAAACAAACTTTTAGGAAAACTTAAGGTTGAAGAAAACAGAGATTGGGTTCAGCAACAACACAATTGGAGCACAGAATGGCTTAAGCAAAGATGAATAAAAGGGTTTCAGCTAGAAATTGCAGCGGGTTGTAAAACTGCTTCTAACCAATTGGAGTGGTATTTAAAAAATCAACTACCAGTATTTCAGTCAACAACCGAGGAAAAATAGGTGCAAAATATCTGACTCATATACTACAAAAGAAGACTTATAAATGAAGATGGGGAAAATATAAAATTATCAATCTTTCATTACAAGAAAAATGCCAAAATAAGAAACATAACAAAGGATCTACTTCGATAAATGGATTTGCTCTGTATGAGGAACATTTGTGGAAAAGATTTTTGATATTTAATCAGTGGATTCAATGTTCATTTTGTGAAAGATTGTCATGAAAAATGTAAGAAACAGAAAATAGAAGAAAATATGAACAATCTAATCAATATCTATCTAGTCTTTTCCAGATTTTCCAAAGTGCAGTTTGAAATAGTAGGTACTTAACATTCGCTCTTATTGTGTCGAACCTGGTGGTCTAATGGTATTCATACTTGCCTCTTAAACCCAAGATCATGGGTTCAATCCTGGCCAAAGTCGATGGAAATCGTAAGTATGGCTTCCTTCATAAGGGAAATAAAGCTTTGGGTCCCATGTCATAGATTTACAGCAAGAAAAAGAACCTCAAGCCTGAAAGAAGAGGCCTCTGAGCAAAATTTGTCGGCCGTTTCAGGATCTGAATTGAATGGGATGCTGATGACCTGAGGTGTTAAAGATCGTCCATAAATAAAACAAATCACAAAATCTCTGACGACTGAGGTATCGCTGATACTGATATTATATAAGATAAAATTATTAATATGGTGGGGAACAAGTTGCAATCATATTAATAAGCTTATTTCTATCGAAAGGAGAGGCAAAATAATTGCCAATGTCTCCCGAAACCTTTGGTGAAGAATCTGAACACAACTTGGTTCACTAACAGGCATTGGAGCTTCCAGCAAGATCAGTTCCAACTCACAAGACACTCAGATTTTACTTTAGAGAAATGTTTCATATTAATTAGTACTCAAGATAAGCCTTCTAACATTCCTGGCCTGAACCCCCTGCACTACAACTGCAGCCAGTCTTTGAGAGTATAATCTGCAAGAAAAGGCACTTAATATTAAAAGTCTCAAGTGATCCTTGGAGTTAGCAGTGGTAGATTTCACAAAGCTGGTAGTGAATGCTGCTATAAATAAATAAGGAGACTTTGTCATGAGTAAAAAAAAGGGGGTTATTTTGAAAATTAATTCGTGCTACATGTTAGGAATACATATTTGATGTGTATTGATAAAAGATAAAAAAAATATTAAAATATGTTGCACTTAAATAAACCTTGTAGCACGGTTGACAAGATTAGATACAAAAAGGTTCAGAATATATTTGCACAAGAAAATACAGAACCAATACTCAACTCATTTTCTGCCTGACCTATTTTGTTTAATAACCCCATAAATGAACCAAACTCATGCTGCATACTCCTAAAATTCTCTTTAATATGAATATTTTGTATTTAAATCAATTTAAGTTAACAAAATTTACACTGCATAATAAACAGCATAAACTCTACCATCATATTAAATAGTACTTAACATCCATTTTTACTGCTGAGGCATCACACTTATGATACATTGTCATGAAATGATAAACTGGGAAAAGATTTTTTTTAAAGGAGGAAATGTTCCAGGCCTAAGATAATGGTAGTGATGTCACTATCATTGCCAACAGCAAGAAATGCAGTAGATTGCAGTGAAGGTGAAATAGTGCAAAAAGACTGCTGTGTTCAATAATTTTCAAATATGGCTTTAAGACAGTTTTGTATAGCAAACACCTAATCTAACATAACCAAATACTCATTATTACAGTGATCCTCATAACACTTACTTAACCAATGGATTACATTTTAGATTATTAGGTGCAAACCAATAACAATTTTAAAATTTAACCCACTGGTTAAATTTAAATTAAAGAGTTTGATTCTGCAAGTTTCATTCACAGGCATTGCATGAATGGATTAGCTTGACGGAATGCTCCGGCTCCTCCCTATAGTATATGTAACAGCTACTTGGAAAAATAGTGGATAAATATGAGAAAGCAATCTACAGAGCTACCCTAGTGGACATTATGAAATACGTTCACATGACAGTGCATTTTGCACAAATTTAAGGAATTTCAATTAATAGAGAAGAAATATTTGCAAAGTTTCTACATAGTGATGAAAATTTATTGGGCAATATAAAATGAGTAAAGAAACAGTTAAGAAGAAAAAGAGGGCTAGGTGGAAGTTTAAAATAATAAACAAGGAATAAAGGAAGTAGTAATTAAACACTTACTACCACATGTTTACTTACAATATTTTTTCCACCATAATAGCTGATAATTGTTAAAACAGAATATCCTACAAATATGTTGTAGATTATCTGAATGAATGGTGTTTAACGCCTGTTTTTGCTACAGAGGCACCACAGGCAATGGACACTGGTGATACACGAAATGAAATATATTGAAAAAGGATTTATTTTTAAGGAAGGAAACGTTCCAGGCCAAAGTTTAGGGTACCTTCCCGGCATTTACCATTTATGAGGACTGAGGAAAACCGGGAAAAAACACCAGTCAGGGAGGAAGTCTCCAGACCTCGTGCTCATGAGTCTGCACCTTAACAACCTCAGCCACCTTTGGCAGTATAGACTATCTGTTCAGAATGTCCCACAAGAACAGCCATGAATCCAAATCCAAACCTAAATGCATTAGAGTACACACAAGGAAATAATAAAACATAAGTCTCAGAAAACAATCTGAATACACTTCCTTATTAAAGTTATTACTCAATAATACCATTTAATTAAAAAAAAAAAAAACCTTCAAACTTGGTTTTGCTAAATATGGATACCCAGGAACCCAATTTTTGTTCTACTTACATACTTTTGGTCTCCAAATTGTATACTTCAAAAATAGTAATCAATCTTCTACCCAGTTAAATAAGTTTGGATTTCTACACATGTACAATATTCATAAAAAAATACAAATGCAAAACACATGTAACCTACAACATTATATTACATTCAGCATAGCCATTCAAACTTATGCTAGCAATACAAAGCCTATTATACCAAAGCCTTATGAGAATGAATGAATAATTTATTTCCACACCTTTACAATATTTGATCCTATACAACAAACACCCCAATTGCTGTGTACATGGATGCTACTTCACTTAACCATACATATTATAAAGTGAACATTACAATTACTTCCCTAAAAGGGATCATCTTTCCGCCATTGTTTATTTTACTCTTCCTTTGCCTTGATCACTTTCCCAACATAATTTCCAAACTGATTAAAAAATTCTTTTCTGCTAATGGCCAAATTTCTGCCTACAAATTATCCAACTTCTTGTTCCGTATTTCCTCTCTCCATCCTTTGGTTTCTGGACATTTCAATAAACAGTGCTTTGCCATATAATGGGCATAATTCTTTATCAACTTTTACATCATTTAACATCATTGACCCTGTTCTTGCCCATGCCATACCCTCCCTTCCCTTTTTATTACAAACATTGATATATTTTCCCTTCTCCCAATCTTAACTTTTATAACATATCAAAATACTGTTATCCCTTAAGTTAACATATATTTCCCGTTTCTTTATGTCAATCTTTGCTTTCACTTTATTGCATAGGCTTTGTACATTTGTTGGCTAAAAACTAACTAGCTCTGCCATTCCAATTTCTCCTCCAATTTCCTTTAATTGAAATAACCAGATTCCTTCCCATTTAGCTTTTTCTGGTCCCCAAGCAGTCTGAGAATGTTTCCTCCCACCAATGATTATATACTCTGCCAATATTTCATATTGGGTTTTAATAATAATCCTTTCCCTCAAACCTTTCCCAATTCCATCAAAGGCTACTCCATTAAATGCTGCTTTAGGTAATCCCAATATCATTTTATACACTGTTTTATAAATCTGATCTATACATTCCCACCCTTTTTCTGTTTCCACAAATTTCTAACCGATGCATCATTTTCAATTCAACTGTAACTACATATGCTTTCTCTAGCCAATTTACACTTATATTTGGTATTTTCAAGCATGTACTTATAATATGGGTAACTAATTTTCCCTTCCCTAGTACATTTTTCCTTTGTTCTGTCCATTTTCCATTCTGTTCAGCCTTACCTCCAAATAATCAAATTTCCTTACCACTTCAACTTAACTTCCTTCTATCCTCCATTTCTCATCTCTACTAAATTTGTTCCCTTTTTTTACAGACCATAATTTTAGATTTACTTTTATTTACCTTTAAACCCCATTTTTTATAGTATCTCTCTGTTGTTTCTATTGCTTTCTCTAAACCTCCATTTATAATTGCAATTGCTACTAAGTCATCCACAAAAAGCAAATCTGGAATATCTTTATTATTATATATGGACATTGCCCATTCTCCCTCAATATTTCTTCTATCTCATTTGTAAACAAATTTAATAATAGTGGACTTAATTTACAACCCTGTCTTAAGCAAATGTATTTGCTATCAGTCTCTTACTTTGTTGCTTTCAAGCCAAATGCAAAAATTATTTGAGTACAGCATCTTTATTAGTCCTATAAACTTCCCACTCATTCCCTTTTCTATCAACCTAATACACTGGATATCTCTGTTGATAGTATTAAAGGCCTTTTCTAGACCTGTAAGGAACAAATAACCTTCCTTCTTTTTATACTTAGATATTTCTCTATAAATGTTCTTATAAAAATTTTGTTTACTGTACATTTTCCTTTTCTAAATCTCCCTTGGAATTATAATTTTCTATCTCCCTCTGCCCATATCTGTAATTTCTTTGCTAATACCCTTGTAAACATCTTATCTATCACTGATAAGAGACTAATGCCTCCATAATTACTTGGGTTGTTTACCTTTCCTTTCCCTTTAAAAATTGGTATGATCACCCCAAGTTTCCAATTCTGTGGAATCTCTCCACCCTCAATGCATTGAATAAATTTACTAGCAATGCTCTCCTACCTTTATCCTCATACTACACTTTCCAGAATTCTCCTGGTATTCCATTGATCCCACTTGCTTTCTTATATTTTAATTTTGCAATCTGTTCTGTTAACTCATTATATAATATTTCATGATTTTTGCTTCAACATAGTTGTGGATTTCCCTCATTACTTTTGCCTGCCTTACCAAAATACTTCTATTACTTCCTCAAAGTACCCCCTCCATTTTAGGGCCAATTTTATTCTCTATTAATTTTACTCCACACTCCCTTTACCAATTCCCACATTTTTTCACTGCCCTTCTCTTTTGCTCCGTATATATCTTTTGTCCAATTTTTTCGCTCCATTCCTGTTTCTCTTCAATTAAGCATTTATACCCTACATACCTCGTTCCAAAGCCTTATGTATTCATTACTGCCTAAATCCAGAAACACATGTGGGGTAGAATGAAAATTGCCAATTGCCTTTATTGTTGATTCTATTATGAGCAAATCTGCAGGATAGAAAACCTGTCATGAGTAAAATGAAATATATAATGGTTAAACATTTTTGGTGTACAAGTTAATGTACAATATAATTTAATATGGTTATTGATAAAGTATAACAAATAAAACGCGTGAGTTTGTTTAATTTCTCCAGAAGACCTATAGTAAGTACGTTTATACATAGTAATGCCCACATGCCCATATTGCTCGCGTAAGAACACGGAAAAACTAAAACCAATTCCTTACAATTTAACTTTCAGTTTTTAAGTTTTCAAAGAGGGTTTTCTACAGCCTTTCACGCATTAGGCTTATGGCCTTTGCCACATAAGACAGGGTTAACCTAAGACGGTTTATCAAAAATGAACCTTAATAATGTCCTTCCAAACAGTTTTAACTATCCTATAACCTCAACTTTTCAGTATGATTCATTATCTTATTCTTTAATACACTTAAACATAAAAGTTCTACTGCTGGTAGAGCACTTTAAAATTGCGTAACCATCCATTAGGCTTTAATATGCACAAAAAAGAAAGGCAGAATATTTGTCTAATAATAGGAAATGGAAACTCTTCTGCTTTTATAGCTCCTGGAGAGCTTTAACGCTTGCTGCCAAATAAATTCCTTCCAGTTAATTATTTTTAATAGTACTAACCATTTTCGTACGATAGCCGCTTCCCTCTTTCATCGCATACAACACTTTTCCCGTACTGCCAACATGACTGAACCAAGCGATACCGCCAACCACATAGATATTAAAGATATTATAAAAATTTTGATAAGAATTATTATACAAATATTATGGCAATTAAGCGAAACCATTACAATAAGAGTTATTCGCGTTCACGAAGAATCTGCAGGTAATTATAAAACTAAAGAAGACTAAAGATAGAAAGCTAGAATATCCACATATGGAAAACCCTTGCGGTATAAGGTTAATAAGACTATAAAATCAGCGGCGTAAATTCTGCAGAGCAGTAGTAATAGAAGTAGTAGTATCTGTTCCTAGATTCTATGGTAAGTGAAACTCAAGGATATTCAACGCGTCATGGAATTTATAGGGCATTCAAACACATGACTTATTTACAGTTTAATAATAAGCATTTTATAAAGTTATAACTATATAATTATCATTTATTACTAATAAAAAGACCCTGCACCATATTTAAAAAAAATCCACCCAATCTATTAAGCTGATACATTTAGTGAATTCTGTGGTTTATAGCCAGTAACATTCCTAGTGATGTAATTATGTAGAGAGATGTTCATTTTATTATCAAAATTGTCAGTAACAAAGATCATAATAGAACTCTTGTACTCTTCAGTAAGAATTAACAGTTTCTTAAATAAAGTTTAGAGGAGAATGAAAATACTATCCATATAATTCGTATTGGAAAAACTACAACCAGATTACATTTACAACAAACACTTTATAGGGGATGGCTCCAGCATTAAAAGAAGCTTGAAAATCATTAACGGGCCAGTGCAGAGAAAGTATCGGACGATTGAAGGAGAGCCAAAGTCAAAATGCTATACAAAGGCAATGGACCTGAACTTTTACAGGGACATTACCCTAGAATGCGTGGTCTTGTAAAGGCCAAGCTTCTTACAGACATTCTGACAAGTCTTAAGGATCAATACATACCAAAACAACAATTGGTTTCAAAAGTGTGAATGCATTCTACAAACTGAGAAATGCCCAAAGTGAAACGTCGAAGAAATACCCTACATTTCAGGAGGCGATCTTCATAAGTTCTCTAGTGTCTCCCATCTATTCAATAGGGATCTGCTCCTGAGGAAACTCGAGCTAACATCAAACACGATTATTACGTAATGTCAACAGTAATAGATAGCTTGATTAAAAACTATATACGCTTACACGATAGTTCTCACAGTCGGCAGAAGAGGAGGAGTAGGAGAAGAACAAGAACAAGACGAAGAAATTCGTCCTATTTATCATATTAGTGCCTAGGACATGTCAAAAAACTACAGCTTCTTTAGATAATATTAACTTATAATTATATTGAACATATATTACAAATTACAATTTTGATATAAAGATATGAACAAAACGAAATTCAAACTTCCAAAATTGTTTATTCACAATATTTCTCTAAAACTACCTTAAACTTACTCTAGTAAATATTTTGCTTGTGATGCGTAACGAAAGCTTACTATAAGTCCAAATTGGCTATCTATGCTATAAGAAATTGTGTAACTTGGTTCTAAAGACTTTACGAAAAAATACAGAAACACCCGAAATTTGAAAACACATAAATAATTTCCTTAACCTTGCTCTTCTAGGAGCGGTTGATGTACATGTGGGTTCAAGTAAGGCTTACTAAGACTCAGTCTTGCGACACAACAATGAAGTTCGCAAAAACATAGAAGCGTTGTCCATAAATTTTTGTGCCTCAAATGAATTAGCACTAAGAGCACACGACGAATCTGAGAATTCGCAAACCCCGGTATTTCCCCCCCCCCCTCCCATCAATAAAACATATCTTTGAACTCGAGTCAGTGCTTAAATCTCATTTAGACTGTGCTTCTTCCTTTAAAGGTACATCCAAGAATATTCAAAATGAACTGTTGGAGGTCAGCAAAGAATATATTTCAGCTGAAATTGCTGAGGTTGAATGTGTGACTGTCATGGCAGACGAGACAACGGACATATCAGAATGTTTCCAAATTGTCCTTGTGCTAAGATATTGTGATAGCCGAGGGTGTCCTGCTGAGAGATTCGGGGATTTCTTTGAACCTTCTGGGCAAAATGCAAAGAACATAGCGGAGCACATTTTATCTCAGCTTGCGTAATTTTAAAGAATGAAAAGGATAAACTGATAGGCCAGACATACGAAGGCGCTGCAGTGATGAGTGGAGCGATGAGTGCAGATGAAAGTTAAGGATATGTACCCTAATGCTCGTTTCTTACACTACTTTTCTCATTAGTTAAATCTTAGAATGGAAACAGCTTGTAGGCAAAATACTAAAGTAAGAATATTTTTTGCGAACTTAAATGCCATCACAGCATTCTTTTCTCGATCACCACAGAGATCTTCCGTTTTGGGTTCTTGTGTTGCAAAGGTAATACCATCTGATGGAGCAACTATATGGACTTTTAATCCATAACAGTTAGCTTTGTTTACGAGAAGAAAGATGTTTTGATAGAGTGCTTTGAAACTCTCATGAACTCCAAAACTTCTAGCACCATTACCATTATACTCTTTTACAAATTTTGCAGAATCAGAAATTTTCTTTCTGGGTCGCATTTTTTTCACAGAATTTTGCCACGTGTTAACATCCCTCATAATCAACTACATCATAGACTTTTAAATGCGGCTACTGTTCCATGCCATATTTCTAACTTTGAGAGTGTTATTTATTGTATCAGGAATTCGACTGAAGAAAATCGAAAACATTGTAGATCTGAAAATTCCAATAATCGTTTGCCAGGTTAAAAACAACCAATCAAGAATTGTAGCCGCCAGGAAGTGTGCGATATTATTCTTACTCACGCTACCAATTTACAAATCAATTCCAGGAATCGACTCTTCTATTGCCAAGCAGTTTTGGCAACTTCTGCAAAACATGTTTGAACAAGAACTAATTGAATGTACTAAATTTTTTTTAACAAAGAGAAAGTACACAGTGAATTATCTGTTCTGTATTAGAGAGAAGAATTCCGAAATGTTGGAGGACCTACTCAGGACCTATCTGCATAGCACCATGAGCATTAGAGACTGATTGCCCTTGGAATGCTTTCAATGGAAAAAAACATGGTAACAAACATCACAAACTTCAACGAAAAAGTTATTCATAAATTTGCTTCCTACAAATCAGTTGCACGGAGAGATATCTCAAGGTATGTAATCATTTCATTATTTTTCTAGCAGCCTCCCACTTGTAAAAGACACGAACTGCCGCTGATAATAGCTAATGGCAGTGTAATTCGCAATCCTTTTTACGTGCGTTAACGAGAGAGCATATGTTGCGACTTTCCAATAGGACTCTACGGCACATACAGTCCATATTTCCTGCTAGGTAATTCATGAAATAAGCGATGCCACATTACTAACAACAACAACATAACAACAACCCTGAATTTAACTCTGGAGGGCATTAAAGGAAAAGGGGTACAAAAATCTACTCAAATTTGATGAAGTGAGAAATAACATTAGTGATTCACTTCACTCATTTCTCAGAAGGAACTGCAGAGAGTAATGATTCATTTCATAAGCCGATTCTATAAGTATCTGGAAAATGAAAGAAGGCGGTTTCAGTATACCCTGCTTGATAATGGTAATTAAATGTACCTATTAAGTGTTTTAAATATTATTAATAATTTATGCGACCACCATAGCTGCTTTCTGACTCCAGCATCAGCTTAAACGAACCGACTGGCTATTGCGTAGAGCGATCCCACGAAGGAAATAACACACATATTCCCATACATTCGTAATACCGTCGTTTTGATAAGATATACTTTCAATGAATCTATAAAGACTACACGTTTGTATAGTGGGTATATTTTGTTTTTGCACATTTTTAACTAATTGATCTTGATTTTTAATGTAATAGTTCATAAGAGAAAGTGCATTCTCACGAAGAGTTTAAATTTATAGTTTTCGAATGATATCTCTAAATTATTTATATTTTTTACACAACATATTACCGTTTTTTAATAGTGTTTAATGCCCGTTTTTACTACTGAAGCACCACAGGCGGATATTACCGTATTGCTTTATAGTGTGTTGTAAAAATACGTTTGCTTTCAACCGAGTTTCCAGAATATTAAACCATATTTCATAATCAAAGAGAAATACTCGCGTGCATAATAAGCTGTTTTGAGGGGACTTCAGAACTAATATTATATAATGAGTGAAAGGCTGAATTTAGTTTTTATATATAATATACTCTATATATGCTATCCCAATCATTTAAGTCTCTGTCAAATTAATATTATCGTGTTTGTCTAGCAAGTGATTATTAGTAATTGTATTTAATTTGGAATCAAATGAGTAATATATTATGAATGTCATAGAGGTTGTTTTACCTAGATTTTATCATCATTTGTTGACTTTGAAGCAGTTACACGCTGTAATAAGCACATAATTCATTTTTGCCATAAGGTTAACAATGGTATTGATAAAAACTATTACTGGTATCACCAGCAAACAGAAGAGTAGTACCAATATTTTTGCGACAATAAGAGATCACTGATACCACTGAACTAAAATAAAGCACTGAGCGAGGAGCAAGTACCTGTTGAGTTCCGTGTTTAATATTTTCAAAATTTAGAGTATTACATTAATATTGTCCGTACAATAAAATTATATACCCGTTGTTTTCCATTGTCAAGACAAGAAATTAATAATTTTAGACCTTAATTTTTATTTCATAAATTCTACGTTATTTATGATAGAATTTCATGATTAACACAATCCAATGCTTTGGTTAGCTCATAAAAAATTTCACCAACAAAGGTTTTATTACTTAATCGTGACATATTTTGTAAGATTAACAGGTATTCTCCTCAATCCAGAAGGATTTGTTACCAGAATATTGTTACTTATAAGGTAATTACACAACCTGTTATCATTAGTTATTTAAATATATTTGGAAAAAGGCTTTTAAAGTAAAATAGGTCTGTAATTGCATATTTCATATTTATTTCATTTTTAAAGAATATTTAACAACAGTATGCTTAGGTTTTTACTAAAAATGACAAATGTCAACGGTTCATTATGTAGGTAACTGAGTGGTACTCTCTGATGTACACACTTTTCAAATTTTGCTGGCATTATTATTATTATTATTATTATTATTATTATTATTATTATTATTATTATTATTATTATTATTATTATTATTATTATTATTATTAACTTTTTGGTTTTGAATGAGTTCATAATTTTCGTTATTTCTTACGGCGTTGCACTGATAATGTTAAATCTGCAATGATATTAGAAAAGAATACTTATATATATACACGCGCGCGCGCGTCTTCTTTACTTCTAAAATTTACATTAAAATTGTTATTACCAACAATTTTTGTTAAAATTTTGTTAGATTTGTTAACTTTTGTTAGAAATTGTTAACTGCAAGCGCTACTTTCTCTGAGCTTACTCCTTTATTCCCTATTATTAATATTATTGGATCATGGTGGTGTTTTTGACTACTTTTATTTTTATAATATGTCAGTAGTTCTTATTTTATTGTAAAAGTACTCAATAATTTTTAGGTTTTTTCTCTTTTTTTAAAACTTTTCTAAGCAATTTACAATATCATTTATAATGTTACTTTAAATTTAAGTTATCGCTGAATCTTTCTTCATTGCATATTATTATTTTCTGTTTACAAGAAAGTCTAATTCCTATGATAATCTTATTGTGATTATTTTGATTATAACTATTTTGTATCCTTACTGGGAAACGTGGTTTGAAGTTAATTTTGAAAATCCTTAGAAGGGGAATGAATTTTCTATCTATATTATAGACCAGTATACTTCATATCATGTTCATGATTTGTTGTTTAAGTAAAATTATTAAGATTTTCTTCATTTGTGATCCTGAATCTGTTATATTTATACTTAATGATTGTATCTATACTACTTATTAAGCATTATGGTTATATAATCCGTTAACTAGAGGATATTTATGAAATAGGAATCTGTCTATTTACAAATGTGTTATCTAATGCCTTTTGTTGAGATCTCAGTTATATATAGTTGTGCAAAAATTTACAGAGTCAAATAAGTTATATATGCCAAAGGGGTCATTGAACTTATTTTTTCTTAAGCTTATCATCATCATCATCATCATCATCACCATCAACAACAACAACAACAACAACAACAATAATAATAATAATAATAATAATAATAATAATAATAATAATAATAATAATAATAATAATAATAATAATAATAATAATAATAATAATAATAATAATTGTTTATTCACTCATGGACATGCTATATATGTTTAAGGTTTTGTCACTTTGAAAATTACATAATTAGCTTTCATCTCTCAATATTAGTTTGAACAATTATTTCCTTATTACTCAGTGAGTGAGAGAAAATTTAATTCAATTTCTTATTTCTACATGTATCCTACACAATCAATTACTTATGTTCAAGATGTTGCAACTACAAGAGGTTATACATGCATTTCCTTACAGTACACTATTTTCATATTTACAATATAAATGTACATACATAATACAAAATACAAGAAGCTATAATTAATCAATTCTACATAACCATTTACTCAACAGATGGTTTTTAAACGTCATTTTAAAAGAGTTGCTTGTACAGATTTTATGGATCCTAGTAATTTATTGAATTATACAGTTCCTCTTACGTAGAGTTTTTTTTTTTTTTTTCTATTGCATCTTTCGTTGCGGCTACTCAACTTAATTATTGTTGTGGACCTGTTGTTGTCCATGGTTGCATGCTAGCTAAGGGAGGTTTAGGCAGGAAGATTGCCCATCCCAGTTCTTCCTTTTGCAAGTTGGATCATACATGCGCCAAATTCGTCATACCGGACGATAGGACGTCTCCGCTTGACGCTGTCCGGGATCGTCAGGCCGGTACGGCTACGCCACGACGTCTCACAGGATCAGAGTAAGTGTGTGTGTGAGAGAGAGAGAGAGAGAGAGAGAGAGAGAGAGAGAGACGGGTAGTATTACCAAAAAATCAGAGCTGGTGTGGCGTCTTTGAACGGCTAATGATGCGAACTCCGGATTTTTTAATTACATGCTAAGTAATACTGTGGCGGCTCTGTTTATTGTTTATAATGGACGCAAGGGGGATTTAAGCCTGGTACCGCCTAAGCACCTAGGGACTTGTGGGTGATGCTAAAAACACCAAAATTGTTTTAAAGAAACCAAGATGGTCGAGGAGGGTCAAGATCAACGCCATAGCAAAGCCCTGACGTGAACCTGCATCAGTAGTGAGAGTGCAGCGAATTCGGTCTGCAGTCTATTCTTAATTGTCTTACTAGTCGACAATAGCGTTTGAAGTTTTCGTTGACTCTAGAAAGATCGTTTGTGTGAGGAGGTGAGGCCAAGTGGTTGGTGGGCAGTTCCTCATCATTTGGAGGACTGTTGTGGTTGTCTGTGATTACATTTGCATAGTTTTGCCTTTCGGATATGTCAGCTCGGATTTAGTTCAGGAGTGAAGTTGTAGGATTGAAGTGCTCGTTCTGCGTGTCCTGTAAGTTTCTTGTTGCAATTTTGGAGGTCGATTTGAAGTCTTGGATACGTCTTTTGATGCTGTCTGAGATTTGTGTGCTGATGGCCTGGAGTGTAGTGAAGGCCTCTACAAGTTAGTTTAGTCGACAGTTGGTGGTGTCCTATGCTGCGAGTTGTTGATTGGTTGAAGCTGTATGTTGCAGAATGGTGTTCTGAAGTACGTTAATGAGTCCAGGTAATTCCGTTATTGCTTCCAGACTTGTTCTCAGGGCAGTGTCTACAGCCTCGATGTTATTGTCGGTCAGTATGAAGTTGGCAGGCACTGTGTTGTGAATGGCAGTGCGTGGTCAGTCCACCGACTGCGTCGTGGTTGTGGTGGATGGGACTGCGCTGGAGAGTGCAGACGGCCTGGCCCATGTAATGATTGGTGCCTCCGCAGGAGGCACAGAATCTGCGGCGCCGGGCCAAGTCGTGCTGAGTACAATCAGCTGTAAGAGCTGCAGCCCCACAGTAATGCCAGCGGGGTTGTTCTATACAGGCTTGTTCCAAGTGCCCGTATGCGCAGCAGCGTCGACACGGAGTATTACGACGTCGGAGGTTGGGCTCAAATGCGAAGCGGTGTGGTTCAATTGTTATGCCATTCATCTGCCTCAAAAATTCATTCGGACCAAGGTTGTCGGGCTTTTGTGCGAATACATACGTGCAATATAATATGCAGATGGCCATTTACGATTAACGGCCCGCAGAATGTACGGGTAGGCTATATTCCACTGTGTTCCACGGAGAATAGCACTGCAATGGACTGCTAGTGCTGTTGAGTTCTTGTATGCCTGTTCAGGTTCCCGTTCCTGCTCTGGAGATGGTGACTGTGGAGACGGGGAAGGTAATCTGGCGATGGGATTGTCCGTGTTGCTATCAATGGGATTGTTGGCCGGCAAGCCCTGCTGCTCTATAATTTTCCCCTTAAGAATATCGTTGGGTGCAGCAAGACCCCATATCGGAGCGGTTGTAGGTGTTGCGGCTGGAACTGGCTGAGTGTCTGAGGTGACGGGCGCTGGTTGGAGCGTGTCTGCTACGGCAGGTACTGCTGGCTTCGGAGCGGTGGGGCGGGCAGGTGCCAGCTGGCGGAGCTTTGTTCTGATGGCTCCTTGAGGTCTTCCTTTCACGGCGTCCCATGTTGAACTCACTCCCAACTCCGGATTTTTTTCTTACATGCTAAGTAATACTGTGGTGTCTCTGTTTATTGTTTAATTGAACAATGGGGTTTTGAAGCCTGATACCGCTTTAAGCACCGAGGGACTTGTGAGTGACACTAAAAACACCAAAATGGTTGTAAAGAAACAGAGATGGTCGAGGAGGGTCAGGATCAACGACATGGCAGCGCCCTGACGTGAATCTGCATCAGTAGTGAGAGTGCATCAAATTTGGACTGGAGTTTACTATTGGTTGTCGTGCTTGACCACAATAACGGCCGAGGATTCCGTGAAACTCGTCTCCATAGTAGTTGTTTCGGCGTAGAGATGGCCGACTAGTTGGTGATCGGTTCCTCAATAACTCCAGGATTGTTGTAATTGTCTGCGGTTGCATTTAGATGGTTTGGCCTTTCAGCTACGTCAGCTCGGATTTCAGAAGTGAAATTCTGGCGTTGAAGTGGTCGTTCTGAATGTCCAATGATATTCTTATTAGCTCTTCAATGCAGTTTCGGGGGCTGATTTCATGTCTTGGAGACGTTGATGCTGTCTGAAGTTTGCATGTTGGTGGCCCGGAGAGTAGTAAAATTTTCTTCTAATTGGTTATCTAGAAGTAGTGGTGTCCTGTACTGCGAATTGATGGTTAATTAGGCCTGTATATTACAGGACAGTATTCTGTAGTGTATTGATGAGGCTAGTTAGATCCGATATTGCTTCTAGAATTGTGCTCAGAGTGGTGTGTGAAACTTCTGTGACCATAGATATAGTTGGTGCGCACTGTGTAGTAGTTGGCGGTGCGTGGGCAGTAGTTGATGCATTGTAATTGTAGATGTGGTTATGGTTCTGGTTGGGGTTGCGTTGAAGAGGGCAGGCGGCCTGGCCCATGTAGTGAATCGTGCACGAGGCACAAAATCTGCGGCGGCGGGTCAGGTCGTGCATAATGCAATTAGCTGTGAGAGCTGCAGCCCCATAGTAATGACAGCGCGGTGGTTCTGTGCAAGTTTGTTCCGAATGCCCATATGTGCAGCAGCATCTATACGAGGGATTGTAACGGCGGAGGTTGGGCTCAAATATAAGACGATGAAATCCAATGGTTATTCCAACAGTGATAGCTGCCTCACATTCTTCTGGCTCCAAGAAATTTAGTATAACCAAAGGTGTTGCGCTTCTGTGTGAATATATGCTAATTGCATAATATGCAGAAGGCCACTGCCGCTGCACGGCCCGGAGAATGTACGGGCCGGCTATGCTCCGCGGCACACCTCGCAGCACAGCGCTGCTGTGGCTGGCTGATATTATTAAGCTGCCATGCATCTGTTCTTGTTCTTGTCCTGGAGGT
The DNA here is from genome assembly GCA_030762175.1 of Metallyticus violacea. NCBI lineage: Eukaryota > Metazoa > Arthropoda > Insecta > Mantodea > Metallyticidae > Metallyticus > Metallyticus violacea. The sequence continues at coordinate 44,001,192 of CM060835.1, read as the reverse complement.
GATGGCTGTGGTTGTGGTGACTGGGTAGAAGATCTGGCAGTGGAATTGTCCGTGTTCCCGTCAGTAGGCTTTTCTTCCAGAGTATCCTGCTACACATATTTCCCCTTATGAGTTTCGTTGGGCGCAGCAGGACCCCGAGTTGGAGAAGTTACCGATGTTGTGGCTGGAGCTGGCTGGGTTTCAGCGGTGATTCGAGCGTGTCTGCGGCAGCGGACACTGGTTTCGGAGCGACAAGGCGAGTGTTTCGTTGTGATTGGTTTGTTGAGGTCTTACTGCCACGGCGTCCCATGTTGAGCTCACAACACCCATCACCCCCAACTCCGGACAGCCTTGGTTGGCCTATTTATACCTGCCGCTGTCATTAGCGCATAGTACCAGTGGTGCTCACTAGTTTATTGAATCTCAAGTATATTACATATTAGAGCCACTGTGGCATGCGTCAAAACTATAAGTGCTTATTTTAGTTGTTAGAATGTTATTAAGGGACGAGAAGACCCTATAGAGTTTAATAATATTTTGTTTTGTTAATGTTGTTTGTTGAGTTTATTTTTATTATGAAGTTTCATAGTTTCAGGCTTTAATGTTGAGTATGGGGGAGGAGGTTTTGCTCTAATTTTTGAAAGTAATTATATTATGAATGATCTAATTGTTTTTTGTGTGAGAATTATTAAGTGTGGCGAGTTTGTTCCATGGTAGTAACGGGTTGACGCTACAATCATTATTATACCTCTAGTGTTATAAAAAACAATGCCTTTGATTAGTATACTTTTACTTGCATTTTTTTAACAATGTAACTTTATTACACAAAGCGAAACTACTGTTAAAATATGCTGATTTTCAGACACTTCTTTTATAAACTAGCAACTTTTTATATTGTATATACACCGTAAGCTTTTTATTTTATTACTACATTCTATTTCAGTTTGCAATGGTTGTTCCACCCCAGCTTTCAATTCCCCACTCAGTAAGTGAATGTGTTATTCTTTAATATACTGATTTTAAAATGTCCTTTTCTATAGGATATGATAATGCTCGCAGCAAATATAACCGCGAGTCTAACTTTATGCAAAAGATGTCTATATGTTCATTACAATTCAATTTTTATCTTCCCAGGAGTTTAGTGTTTTTTACTTGCTGAATAACTATTGCATCATGTACATAAACATTGTTGTTCCCTGAGGCGAATCGAATGCGCTTTGCTTTAACAACATTAAGTTAAAGCTGAAAAGATTTTAAATAACTAGACAGGTATAGTAACGACAATGAAGCTTTGATTCTCAGATTATTTAAAAGTTGTCCAAACAAATCAATGAGGTATCATCTGATAGGATATAAGTTTATAATTTGGAAACTATGGAGTATATACTTAAAATAGTCGGTCCTGGTGGTGTAGTGGTTACCATACTTGCCTCCTACACCCAAGATCGCAGGTTCGAACCCGGCCAGGACCGATGGATTTTTTCGGGCGTAAAAATCCTAAGTATGGCTTCCTTCGGAAGGGAAGTAAAGCCATGGGTCCCGTGTCGTACATTTACGGCACGACAAAGAACCTCAAGCCTGAAAGAGAGGCCTCTGAGCAAAATTTGTCGGCCGTTTCACGCCCCGAGTTGAATGGGACGCTGATGACCCAAGCTGTCAAAGAGCGTCCATAAATAAATAAACAATCAATCAAAAAAAATACTTAAAATAGTGCAGGACGCAATACTGAACTTTGTGGAACACCTTATTTAGCTCTTTCGTGTTTTTATTTGTATACTACAATAGGCAATTTCCATTGTTCCCGTATATTTTAATACACTGCATGCAATTTATTTATTTATTTTTTTTTTGATAGAATGAGATAAGATCATACATTTTACCCATATACTACACCAAAAGCTCGTGAGATACACAGTCGAATGCTTTTAATAAATCTAAAAATATGCAAATATTACTTTGCTCTATATTTGTTAGCATCCTGTGTATAAATTCCTATACAGCAGGACTATTAATAAATCTTTATGAAAACCATGTTGAAATGGATTTAATATATTTTCGTATCAGCAAAACCTAATGTCTTGTGGATAGCTTTTTCATCAGTTTTGTAACTAAAGATTATTGGTCTATCGTTCCCAGTTTTATCTTCTTTCCCATTTTTAAATAGTGGCCAAATAATGCTGTTTTTAATATGCCTGAAAATGTAACATCTTGTATGGAATAGTTAATTAAATATACTCATATTTTTAGGAAGAGGTTTATGCAGGATTTCAGAATTTTCGAATAATGCCATCCCAACCAGATGCACTATTTTTTTAAAATTTATTTTATATGTTATATATTTCAGATTCGTCTGTTTCAAAGAGCCAAACTGTTTCTGTCACAAATAGGGTATTTTGTTTATGCCCCTTTCTTAAGCTCCTTACCCAGTTTATCTCTTACCTTTCCCATATTATCATTATTTAATTTTTTAATACTTTGGGTTCGCCAGCATTTTACTTACTACTAATATGTTTGGTTAACTCATTCCACTTTTTGTTCCATATCTCATCTCTCCATCGTTTAATCACTTCACACTTTAATAACAATGGAAACTATCAGCTCTCTTTTTACATATAATATAATAATACATCTTCCCGTACAGTTATTTCCTATTCGTTTTATAAATAATATTTATGTGCGTATCCATGCAAGACCCATTCTTACAAATCTATTATGTATGTCTACATATTTCTCCCTTTTCAAATTACTTTTAACTGTTTTATACAAACTAAAGAACTTTTCTCCTAAAAATGACTTGTTTGTATATACTTTATGTCCTCATTCTCACTTCCTTCCACAACCCCCTACTATTATTTTCCCTCATTATGTAAATATTTTCATACCATTTATTTCTAACACGTTTCCCATTTCCCTAATCCAACTCTACAAGCACATATCAATGAACAGCAAAAAGAAAAGACTAGATTACTGTTATTGATTCCAGCGGAATGTTTATACATATCCCATACTATACTTGGTCACTGACGAAGCATGATTCCACATAAGTTGGCACGTACATTCCCAGAATTTTCGGATTTAGGCTAGTGAGAATCTTCACACTGTGCACGAGACACTTCATGAGATTGGTTCTGTTGATTTAGTGGTAACCAACACTTTCCTCGTAGGCCTAAGTTCGCGGGTTCAATCCCGACTGGGGTGGATGGATTTTTGGGGCGTAAAAACACTAATTATGGGTAGATGGTCCCATGCCATAGAATTACGGCACTAAAATAACATCAAGCCTGAAAGAACTGGCCTCTGAGCATGCCTTTAATTAAATGACTACAGATATTAAATAGCGTCCTTAAATAACCCAATAAATGAAATGCATAAACTTCATGATGCATTAAATATGCTTTACTATTTTGGAGTAATTAGTAACAAGTAAAATTAATATTTAAATTGTAAAAATAAAAGTCAGGATAATATGGGGGGGGGAGAAAAGGGAAAATGATGTTTGCATACTTCTATTTTAAAAAAGTATGTATTTTTTCCTTGGTTTATATAAACTCGAAATTGTGTTATTTACAATATATAATGATAAACTTAAACAATGGAATCATACATAAGCATCATACAAAAAAATTAAATTTTGCAACTCTGGCCTACTAACAACACTCTGCAAAATGAATATTTACTCTCTAATGTGCAAATATTCAACGCTCTGTACCAAGCTCCCTTAACACTATATAAAATTGTTAAAAACTAAATTAGACGCTTTTTACAGGAGCATTGATTTTATACAGTACTTGAACATATAATAAAATTGTAATTGAAACTTACATTCCACATATATAAGTGTTCGTAACTTCTGTTTGTACATCAGCTGAATATAATGCTATATTTGCGAAATCAGTGTTTTATTTTATTGATGTTCCTAATTATGCATAGATTTATATGTCCAATGTCATCATTGCAGACTGCAGAAATTTAATATAAGGACTACAAATAATTGTAAATAAATATGTAAAATCATAAGTGAATTAGAGAATAAATTGCACGAGAACTGCGTACTGACTAGTTGCAACAGGTAGATGCCACCTTCCATCTCCATTATCAGAATGGCTGAATTGTTTCCCTATTTGAAGATGGTATCATTTCTAAAGGTCACCTGGCCTTATTCCACCAGATTTCTTCCAACGATAATGCTGGAAAAGAAAATGTATCCCAACAAATAATGCACACTCTGGAAGTGCAAGAAAACGCCCTAAGCAAAATTGAGGCCACTGTGATTCCCGATGTTGGTGAATACTTTTCGTAAAATGGATATGCACATGCATGCTTGCCTTGATGTTAATGTAACCACTTGCTGATATTATCACAGTTCTAATGCACCCAGGTAAGCTCTAATACACATTGTTGAAATATGTTCTGATTTTAAAGTCCTAGAGAGAGCGAAGAATCCCTAAAAGTCCCTAATAAATTTAAATCAATAAAATATTACTATATATTCCTAGGCTTTCAGGGCCAGTGTCTCTAAAGTTACCTTGCACTTTCGGTAATGGTTCACTTCATGATTAATGAATTTTCCACATTTCGCACATTCTTTGTTGCGTTTCTTCCTGAGATAACCTAGCATTGTTGTTTTAAACAGGTATGAAAGAATTAAAAATAACAAGGAATGATAAGAGAGGGTTAGAATGGAACTGAACAAAACCTGGCATCCAAGGTCCGAGGAGAACTACAGGCTGAGGTTAGTGCTCAGCCTGTGATGCTGCGTACCTACCCTGTGTTGGGTTTAACCGCAGAGAAGGGATGAGGGTTGTAGGGTGGTTGTGCTGTTTTGGGCGTGGGCGGAAGAATTGTGCAGTAAAAGCTTATCCTTGTTCAAGCGGGCGGATATGACATCCTTGGAGTCTGCTTGGTATACTCATGTTATTCACTTGCTTTGTGAACAGCGTGGGTATACCGCTACTTTGTTTTTCTGGTTGTTATTGTTGTTGCTTTGTTTGGGAGTTGGAATGTTTTACTGTTGCTAGGTTATGCTCCTTTGTTATCCAAGGTGGCCACACGCTAGGCGTGGGACTTTGAATTTTGGCTTAGGCCTATTGCTACAGGAATAGCTGCCGAGTGACCGAACGAGAGCGCTCTCATGAAAAGATAATTTGGCGTAAAAGTTTGTGACCTGGCGTCTAATTTCCTCCTCGATATATGGGAGGGAAGAACTGTCATGAAGTAGCCTAACTGGAAAGCATCGATGTGCAGAATAAATCGTCCTGAGTCCTTTATTCTGCACCTTTTGCAGAAATGCGAGCCAACTGTCAGCTACCATACCCCAGATTTCACAGGCGTATAGCATGACAGGGATGACCAGGATTTTGAAAAGATGTAATTTCAGGTGGACTGACATCACCTTGGAACTGAGCATAGGGAAGTGCAAAAAGGATAAAATTATTCTAAAAACTTCCAGGCACAAGCGCCCATACTCTGTACATAGTGTATATATAGGGTTACGTTAGGATTAAGGATTAGTTTTTAAGGTCACTAGTTGTAAAAATAAAAAATAAAAAAAAAAATAATAAAAAAACATAAAAAAAAATAATGGTATCCATTACGATTCATAATGTCATCTCAAAGGTATGTCATTCTCCTTCGGCCGGCAACCACACCGGTCGACTGTATGGTTTTACCTTGGATATGTAAATGTTCTATACACATGTATTAATGCTAGTTATAGATATATGTAAATTAAACCTGTAAGGCCGTCTTATGTAGGCCCCAGGTCACATTTATCAATAAAAAACCTGAACTTGAACCTGAAAACCTGAACTAACGATTCAGTGAGCAGTGACACGGACAGCGGCGAGGAAGGACCCAGGATGGCACCAAGCAAGAAGAAGAAGTCTAGCTCTGCCAGACTTCCCAGCACCCAGCCCTCAAGCGCAGCCAGCTTAACCAGCGCAGAAGCTTCTGTGCAGCCGCCTCGTCCCGCCACTCCACCGCATCCAGCAGCAACAGAGAAAAGCCAGCTATCCCCTCCACTCGCTGCAAACCAGTCATGCCGCACCACTCGCGCCGCCTCATCTAAGCCAGCACCCGTCGCTGCAAAGCTAACACCAGCCGCTACCAGCACAGCACCTGCCGCCACACACACCCCAGAACATTCGCGCCGTACTGTAGACATCCCGGCAACTCAGCTCACAACTCCTGTCACCTGGGGCCCTGCTGAGCCATCACAATTCCTTCGGGGAAAATTCTGGCAGCAGGGTCCCCCAGAAGAAGAGGAAGACAGTAAAGATGCAGCAAACATCCAGTCTCCACCAGTCCACACACCAACAACTCGGGGCCCTGCACAAGTCGCCACGCCCAAGGAGAAACTTGCGCAGTTGCAGGACAGCCCACGAAAGCGAACAGTCACTTTCTCGGACGACTCCTCTCTCAGATTCAGCACTTTACCTGCACACTCGCCACCACCAGCGCCAAACATGAAACGAACACAACCGGAAGAGACACTACATAACCCAGCTTTTTCAACCAGCGCCGTGCTCCGTGGGGTCCCCCGGAGCATCGCCTCATCATACATCCTGAGAACTGCTCAGCGGCTATGGCCTTCAGCACACTTTGCAACCCGTATTTACTCACACCGAGGCCCGACACCCCTGGTACGAATCAACTTCCTTGAATCGGAAGAGTGCGAGGCGGCCATCACATCCGGCATCAAAATTGGTCCACACCGCCTCACACTCGAAGCCAGCCACCGCCGTCAAAACGCTCCGTGCAGGCGCTGCTGTGCCTACGGACACAACGAACAGGCCTGCAGTGAGCAACCACGCTGCCACTACTGCGGTTCATCGTCGCTTACAGCGGATTGCACAGCGCATGACCTGACACGCCGGCGAAGGTTTTGTGCCTCCTGTGGAGGGACAAACCACTTCACCGGCCAAGCAGCATGCCCCCTCCAGCGTAGATTCAACCTAAACAGCAACAACGCAGGCAGCCAGTCGTCAAGCTCCTACACACAGCAACAGTCAATGAGACGCACAGTGACTACACCAATGGACACCGAAGCAACACACACGCCAGAGAACACATCACAGCAACATTCACCTGAGCTAACTCATCACATTAAGACACTTCAAGACCTCATCCTTAAACTAACTGCCTTAGCGCAACAACAGGCAGCAGCACTTGAAATTGTAACCACTCGCAGCAGCCAGCTGGAAGCGGCCATCACCTCCATGCACGACGCCAAACTGCACATCACTCAGAGTACCAGCCTTCAAAACAGCATAGAATTTTCACTTTCAGAACAGCTCCATGACCAGGCAGGCCTGATGCGCAGGAGTCGCGACGCCCTGGCTCAGCGCCTAGACGACCAGCACACATTTCTGCGCCAGACCATGCCAGCAGCCATAGCCACTATCACGGACCTTGCACAACAACACCATAACCATTTAAACGAAAAACTGGCATCTCTAGAATTACTCTCCGCACGCCTGGACCGTCTGGAAGAGGGCTTCACAGAACTGAGAACATACAGCTTCAAATACTTTGCGCAAATCAACAACCACCTCATGGACATGAAGAAAACTCACAAAGCAATCCACGCCAACACAACTTACACAAACGTACCGTAACACACACTTAGAAACCACTCCGGCACCCTGGACAACCCAGCACAAATAAAGCTGCCACCACACGCTCGTCAGAGCGCCAAAAATGAATCCAAACAAAACAAAAAGCTCGTCAGAGCTACCAAAAATAGTTAAATGAATGATTAAAGTCAGCAACTTATCAAACCCCCCAAATACACCACATACCCCCGGGGGAGTAGTCAGGGCCTCGGCCATGACTGCCTCCCGCACCCAACTCTTAAGAGTCCGCTCCCGGCCATTGGCCGGAAGCTTGCAAAACCCTAATAATTACGAGGGTGCTCAAAAGCGGTACCTCGAGTAAATTCCTGTAATCTCCACTACCCAAAGTCACTATTAATATTATATAGTAAAAAAAAAAAAAAAAAAAAAAAAAAAAAAAAAAAAAAGCGATTCAGTGGAAGAACTGTGCGACTTCAAGATGAGACACCGAGAGAATAGGACCTGCACCAGCCAATCAGCATGCAGCACTTGTCAGCAAGCGCTTTCCCGCCCCGCCGCTCCACAGCCAGCGCCTGCCTCCGCAGCCACTCTTCAGACATCTCCCGCCACATAGGTGGCTTCCAGAAATCCAGCTAACGATTGATGGTGAAATATTGCCCTGTTGACAGCAAACAAATTACTTAGGGGTCACGATGGATCGTAAACTTCTTTGGAGCTGTCACCTGAGAAATATAGCCAACAAAGGAGGCAACGGTTAAAATTATGCGCGCCCATCCTCCGCAGTAAATCCCTTAAAATTAAGAGTACGTTAATCCTGTATCAATCTTTTATATTGTCTGTTATGCTGTACGCCTGCGTGGCCTGGGCCCACGCGTCCAAGTCAGCCTTAACCACCTACAAACAATACAAAACTCTCGCTATGGAAGGCACTGAAAACGCCCCTGAACACCTTCTACGTAGCATTGACCAGCTGTACGCTCTGCTTTCCTCCTCAACGCTGAACGACCAGGGTAAGCTTGGCAAGAAGAAGGGCTCCAGAGCTTAGGGGATTACCACCCCCACCCCTGAAAACGGCAGTTTTCTCCATCCTGAACCAGCAGTGGAAGACCAGAAGCTCATTAAAGCGAAGCCTGTGGCCTCGGCCCAGGTTAAGCAACACTGAGCTTAGTCGAAAGGTGGATGGGTGGCCAGTCCACCCAACTGAATTATAAACTGCCGTTACACAACATCTACCTGAGAAACAACAAATTCTACGTACCTGACAGGTAAAGTCGAGTTTCGGCTAGGTACTATCGGCGTTGAACACCCACCTGGGAAAAACCTAGGTGACCTGTACTGGCATCTGGCATCCTTACAAAAAACCAAACGCTATACGAGGAGACGGGCACGCCCACAAAGTGCAGTAAATTGAGAAGCCGGCCAGGTATACCTGGGAGAGGAATGGTCGCCATTCCCACCCCTCCATTGTGGGCATTAGGAGGGGAAACCAATACATCGGAAACACAAGCGCATCCGGCAATTCTAGAGAGAAGTGCAAACCTAAAATGGCGGCGGAAGTGTATATATTGTACATATTGTAAATATTTGTGTTCTATGTGTAACTTTTGGGGGGGAAAAAACCCTCCCATACATTACACATTAAAGAAACAAGAAATAATTGTTCATTGAACCACAAATAGGAACATCAAAACATTGTTCTCGAGGCCTCGATGTAAGAGCCTCGCATGGGTGTTAAACCCGTATTAAAATTGTTATGTCAAATTGCTAAATATAAAAAAAACAAGTAAATTTTTACCTGTAAAGCCGGACCATTTGTACCGACTCCAGGTATTTTTTGATAATAAATCCAAATCCACATCACCTTCTCACACCACACTGGTAGTGCTCTGGCCCGGGGTCCTCTGCGCCTAGCACAATTCTTAAAAATGTTGTGCAGCAGGATACTCCGGCAGGAAATTCTACTGACAAAAGTAAGAATCACCCATCGCCAGTTCATCTGCCCTGCCCGCACAGTCATCATGCAAACCAGCACACACACACCGCAGCCGACCCACATTACCAACGGAGACCATCAGCAATGAAGACCATTCAGCGCCGACTATCAACACATACTCCGCAGTTCTCACCAGAGTGCACAGATACATGACTGAAAGCAACCTACTCCATAAATCACAGACCCGCTGGTCCTTCGCCGTCAGAGCAGTACGCATAAGATCTACGTTTGATCCTTCTCCACTTGTACGGCTGATCTTTTTAGAGGAGGGAGACTGCAGCTACGCAATACATATTGGTTTAGGAATCGCAGGCCAACACCATCAGATCGAGCCAAGTAGCACGCACCGCACCCTGCCCCGTCATAGGTGTTGCGCTTACGGTCACACCGCTGAAACCTGCACCAAACATCTTCGCTGCCATTACTACAGTTCCAATGCACTTACAGCCAACTGCACTCAACATAACTTAGCTCGCCGATGCCGTTACTGTGCCTCGTGAGGGAGAAGGGACCACTTCACGAGCCAGGCAATCTGCCTACTTGCAACTGGACATTCATCATAAGTGAACATCAAAAAACTGCATTACACCAACTTAACTGACCTCAGCGCATCGTTTCAAGCAGTACAACTCATTGCTCTCGCCTTCATGGAGCAAATTAATCAGCTGCTTTTGGATATGATGCAGTACTTAGCAAAGAACTTCAAGATTCTGCAGGAAACCATCTCTGAGCGCCTCAGTGTCTTGGAGAAGGCATTCACTGAGCACCACACCTACTCCACAAACAGCTAAGACCAATTATGGCAGATACTACAAAATCAGCACAAGTCAATTCAGGGACTAAACAGAACAAACTAAGCGACACTTAAAAAGCTTAGCTCAAATAGGCGACATAGCCAAAATACTCCAAACAATCACAACAACAGCACATCCTGACAACACTACACCATGGTAGATCACAACTGATACAAACCAACTGCAAAACACACAATTATATCCCCCTTCTACTCCATTCATTTTCGACACTCCAGAACAACGAGCAAGACTCCAGGCCTTCCAGGAGTGCCAGAAAAGGTTGCTCTGCATGCCAACCTTATAACAAAAAAAATTAATTGTTTGATTTAGGGTTTTTCTAAAAACACACCTCTTAATTAATGATTAAAATTAATCCTTTAATCACTCCTTCCACAATTCCTTAAATTTGTTGGGAGACCAAGCAGGGCCTCAGTCATGCTCAGTCACTCTATTTCACTGCTTCCAGTTATCAAATGGCAGCCAAGCTAACCAATATTAAGAGGGTGCTTAAGCAGAACCTCTCAAAATCACTTCTTTCTCTAACCATACCTTTAAGCCTTAATTTTAAGTAAAAAAAAAAGGGGAGGGCAAAAAGCAATTCAATCATGCCTGAACCTTCACCAAGAAAACTTAGACCTCGCCATGATGATGTCCTCAGTACATGGGGATGAAAAGTATAGATATCAAAGCTCTAACAGAACACAGCTTCTAAGCATGAGAGAAACTTTTAGTTATAATACATAAACCTTATTTTTCTCTTTAATATTAGTTATTTCTAGGGAAATGTTTTGATCTGAATATATAATTTTTTTAAATGTTTTTATTGTAAATTGAAATACATCCAAAAAATTTAACACAGATCACAGGTGCATCAAAATCCAATTTTAAATTGAACATAATTTATTTGGGTGTAATGCGGGGCCTTTACATAAAAATTGAGAATTATTTTTCTCAATGTACATAACAACAAACATTAAACCAGAATATAATAATCTTTAAAATGGAACGGATGGATGCAAAAATCTTCAGCAGCTAATGGCTATCACAGACCCCAGGCTTGGAGCCATTGGGATCATGAGTCCATCCAATACTTGGACAAAACAAACAAAGGTATAAAATAATATATGAAAATAAACACTAAAAATCAACAAATTATATATTTAATTATTAAAGTGTTTTCAATAATATTAATCCTTGATGATAGTTGTTACAACATCAAGGATTTTTGTTTTGAGGTGTCATTAAATATGTCTGTAGTCATATCCAAGATAAGCATGTTTGTTGGACTAAATATTGGAAGTTCTTCAAAATTGCACACCCCTGTTCTGCTAGGAGACCACTAGTGGCACCCACAAGATTATTTATAGGGAAATGCACAAATAAATTGAGAAATTCATGGCTATGTGTGTTAATTAATTGGCAACAGCAGCAGTGAACTGTATTGGAAGGGTACAGAGGAAGAAGTTTTAATCTTATTTTGATTTAAAGTAAAACACTAAAAATCATGTCGTCACATTAAAACTCTCTTTAAGTTTCACAAACACACTTATAAAAGTAATTTTGGTACATGTTTCGTGAGGTACATTCCTCACATTGTCAACCAAAATGACGACTCACACAGTATTTCACTGTGTGGATTCCGAAATTCCGTAAATATAGAAGTTTTAATGTTTCAAGAATGCTCATGGGATGGCAATGGAGGCATCTTTGGGAGAAAGGGATGAGGTGAGGGAAACACTGAACAGCCAGGGTTCAGTGGCAGTTAGGTACAGATGCAGACAGGATCCCTAACATTGTTTCCAGATATAACATTCCAATGCCAATGAAGCCCCTCTCCAAAGAATTTGAGCTCCATCAGAAGAGCCACTTCCACAGCAGAAAATGAGGCAGAAACTTTTCCTAAGCATAAGCCACCATTACACTGTACACATAACCAGCTTACCTTGCCTGGCACTGTAAGAGAAAGAATAGAATAAAATGAGGTGAAATAGGGAGAGCAGAAAATTCATGGAAAGAAATTATCCATTCCAGCATGTGCCTAAGCGACCAAGGTAAACCACAAAAAAATCTAAGGTAAGGATGACTGACTCCAATTTGAAGCCTCCCAAAAGAACTTCCAAATGCTACCACCTGAATCATTTGGCTTGACAGTAGTGGTACATTTCCCTAGTTTAGAAAGAAGAAACTGTTGTCAAATGAATGTATTGTTTATTGCATTTGTGTGTGTATATAATATAAATGAAAAATAAAAAAAGTAACACTATTAACAATGTAACAAATTAACAGTAAAAATAAAGGTAGATAAGGATAAAACACTTAGATAAAGTCACACTTGAAATTGCTATATTTCGAACTCCAGTAGTATCCTTATCTACCTTTATTTTTATTATTGTTAATTTTATATATATATATATAAGGTTGTTGATTCAGTTTATTTACAGACACTCTCCAACATCAGATCATTAGCATCTCATTTAATTCAGGGTGTGTAACAGCAGATAAATTTTGCTCAGAGGCCTCTTCTTTCAGGCTTGAGGTTCTTTTACATACTGTAAATCTATGACATGGGATCCTTGGCTTTACTTCCGTTCCAAAGGAAGCCATGCTTAGGATTTTTATGCCTAAAAAAATCCATCAATCCTGGCCGAGATTGAACCCACTATCTTGGGTTTGGGATGCAACTATGGTTACCACTACACCACCAGGACCAACATGTGTATTATATATAAGGGTTGTTTTATTTTTTATAAATGAACCCCAATGGTTGCATTAAAATACTTAACAAAGCAGTACAAATGGCAACAGAAATTTCTAGAGAAGTATAATTATACAGCAATCATCTCTTTTTCCCAAAACCTGCTACTTGATCAAAACTTTTACTGTCCTCCCTTTTAGTTTTACTTTTTTTAAAACTGATAATATGTTAATTATAACTGTATAATTAATCAGTACTTTTAATACATACATTAGTTAAATGTTGGTTTCAACCTACTGTGGTGACATTGGTTTTTGTTTTGGAAGATACTTTGTTTTTGTTTTCTGTTATACTTTGATGATGAAGTTGATTAAGAATCAAAACTAGCAGTGTATACTGCAATGACTACAATTATATTAGAACAAAGTTACCGCAATATTACTTATAGTAGAGTATTGAGTTTTTGCAATTTAAGAGTCTTAACACATATTATCTACATGTATTTAATACAGCAATATTTGTTGTTAGGAAAGCAGCAGAAATTATTTTTTGGAGAAACCTAGATGTTTGCAAATCACAAATTGCATTATTGAAGTTTGTAATGCCAGGGGTACCCATGGAGACCACAGTCATAAAATTTCTTACCAGGACTTGATAGTCAGTATAGTGACTTTGTAACATGATACTTTTTTATAGTGACATAAAAATAATGGTTACAGAAGTTGTGTTAAAACTATTTATTTAATATAATATTTTTAACTGAACAAACATTTTAAAACTGAATGCTTAAACTTCAAGCTCAAAAGCATTTCTGAATATCACATGCAGCTCTTTTTTGAGCACTATCACCATGGCAGATGTAGATTTCAGCTAGCTATACAGTTATCAGCACTCCAACTTTTTAGAGAAAAAAGGCAGCATGTTTCTGTAATGAAGTTTTGATAGAACAATTTTAGATGTTATCTCCACACAATAGTTGTGGATTTGACTCAGTAATTTAGGTTTCTTTTCTTTTGCTTCTTTAAATTAATATAGAAGATGTTGCTTTACCCTTTTAGGGATGTAGACTCTTATTAGTTGTACTTTAGAGGCCTATATTTATTGAACCATTTAATCCATTTATATATATAAGAAGAATTTGCAGTTATCTGAATTATTGCATGGTTTGTGTACCATTTCTTGCATTTTCTTTTTTAAAATATATTTGAACATTTAATACTTATGAGTAACACATTGCTTACAACTTTATATCATTCCTTTTCCCTTTTTAATTGTACAAGTGCTAACTATAAGGAATATAATCACATGGTATCATATAAATAGTTAACAATACAAGATATTCAGAACATAAAAATGAAATGCAGGTAATTGGCACACAGAACATATATTTTGGCTTTACTAGAATCAACTGTTTGAGTTCAGTTGTTTATTAGCCGCTAGAATTACAAAAAAGCTCATGGCATCATCAGGATTTAAAATTATACATAAATTTTATAAAAATATAATAAAAATGAAATAATATTGATCATATATGTACATTGTTGTTACAATTTACATCATTTTAATGCATATATGTGCATAATCTTCAGATGTGTAGTCATGTCATGTGACAGGTATGTGAGGGACTCCTCCTCTTCCATCATGTCTCAGTATATAAAACAAAAATAAAATACAAACTAGTATCTTTCAATCACATTAGATGGATAATAATCATAATAATAGCAGGGAATAAGTTCTGAATAATAATCCATAACTAAAAATTATTTGAATATTAAATAACAAAAAAAATTAAACCAAATATTACATAAATTAATATAAAGAAAAAAACTAAGAACTATTGATTTTAAAACTAATTTAGTATTTGAAATTTTAGTTAAAAATATTCACTGATACAGAATGGCATATGAGTTAACAAAATTTCATTTTAATGAATTTTAAATTATTTATGACCGAAATGTTTGATATGGTTTGGAAGATGATTATAAAACTTGCTACCAAGATGAAGACTTGTGGTAATTCTATGAAAATTAAAGTGTATACATTTGGATGTTCTTGTATTGTACTCATGAAAATTTTAATTTGTCTGCAAGAGATCAATGTTTTGGTGAATGAAATAGATTCTAAAATATATATCAAGGGACTGGCAATATTCTAAGTTCTTGAAAACTTTTTTATTTAGTGATCAAATTGGAAAATTCATAATATTTTCACTTTTTTTTTTTTGTGTAATATTAAGATATACCTGTGCAGTACACTGGTTTTAAAGCTTCAAATGGCAATGGTTTAGACAGGATTCGAAATGCATAACAAAAATGACACAATTTTTAAACTAAATGCTTTATGTGATGAACCCATGATGAATTGCAGTCAATTCATATACCTAGAACTTTTGTGTGCTCTACTTCTTGAATTGAAGTGTGCTTTAAAATAATCTGGGCATAAAAGCTAAGATTTTGCTTACTGAAATGCATAAATAAGGTTTTGTTGACATTTAATTTCAGTTCATTATTCAATAACAATTGTTTCAAACTGCTTGAAGTTTGTGTGATTTTTAATGTGAAAGTCATTTTTATTGGTGTCATTAGTATGACATATGTATCATTAGCAAATTAACAGTTTTGGTTTGAGGCAACTTTAAAGGAAGGTCATTTGAAAAGGACAAGCACAGGATCCAGAGCTGATCCTTGAGGGACATAATGTTTCTTGACAATGGAGTTTGATTTTACAGCATTAATTTCAATGACTTGCACTCTGTTGCTTAAATAAGAAATAAACCAGTGCTATTCCCCTTATGCCATAGTGATCTAGTTTGTTAATTAGAATTTCATGATTTACTATGTCAAATGCTTTACTTAGATCCAAGAAAAAGATCCAGGGAACATGCTCCCTGTTGTCTCTCGCATGAAAAACTGACTCAGTAAAAGACTGTAATACATTATTTATTCCCTTGTCCTTTCTAAACCCAATTTGAAATTTTTAGAGCACATTATTAGATTCTAGAGATGGAGTAAGTTTATTGTACATAATGTTTTAGGTGTGGATGTTAAATGAATGACAGTTGTAATAGTTTCAACCAAATTGTAGGAAAGAAGCAGTAATGGAAATCAGACATAGTGCTCTCATTAATTAGGAAGTTTATGTGAAATCACTGCACAATATTAGTGGCTTACTTTACCTTTTAGTGTACTTAATATCTCACAATTTTCAAGCAAAGTTTTCAAACACCATCAGGAGGTCTGTAAATACAAATTATTGTTATTCAGACTTTATAACATTTTATTTCTGTTACTATGAGCTCAAACAACTTTTCTAGGTTTAGGAAGTGTATTAGTGGATTCACTTTATATTTCAAATGATTCTTAATGTATGTGGCCCAACCTCCATTTTTATAGGATTTTCACCAAAATTAGCTTGCAAGTTCAATTTTTGTATCTTATGATATGTTGTCTCATTTTCCTGCAGCCAATGTTTGGTGCCACATAGAACATCCACATTTTGTAATCCATTATTGACATAATATCTAGATCAAATATTTTGTTTCTAAGACATTGAAAATTTTTATGAATTATAACAAGAGTTTTGTTAGTTTTAGAATTGTCAAAAGGCTTGCATACCATGTAGCAGAGTTCCCGATTACTTACCCTGATGGTACCTGCAGTTTCTTGTGAAGTCTATTTGGATATAAAAATTCCTGCAGAAGGCTTGCATACATATATAGTACAGGTTCCATGATTACTTAACCTTGATAATATCTGCAATTTCTTGTAAAGTCCATTTTTACATAAAAAAATCCTGCAGTTGACTAGGAATCTTCTGCATTCTTGATTAAGTTCTCTTCTCAGTTTGGTTTCTCCCAGCGCTGATCCAATTTTCTCCCTTGTTGTGCAATGATGTAGGCCTTTCTCTGCTACAGTATTATATGCTCTTTGTTTTCTTTTCTCAGAATACTTCAGTTTGTCTATTTCTTTTGCTGTCTCTTCCTTTCCAGTATCATTCATTTGCAAACTGTGTTTAGTTAGATGCTCCCTAAATAGTTCTAGATTAACTATATGCACATGACTATATAATTTCATTTTTTTCCATATTTTTTTGTTGTAAACCATAACCTCTTTGTTTATAAAGAGTGTTTGTTGAAATATCTTACATTGTTAGAATATTTATGCACGTGTTTTGCCGCAAATCTCTGTAAATAACTTTGACCATGATCAATAATGTTTTCTAATATCATTGATTCTACCCCAGATCACCACCACATCTTTAGTTAGGTTGCTGATTTTTGTTTACTGATTCTTTAATGGTGTCCATGCACATGCTGCACTTCTCAATACCACAAGCTTTCTTCCTTTTTTAAGCATGCATTAAATTTTGATGCACAGTCTCTTGCATGAAGGTTCCCTATTACTATAATTTTTCTTTTACTTCTTGTTGTAGCTGCTTTCTTTGTTCTTGTGCTATGCTTAATTGATTCACTTTCTTCACCCACATACTTCAATGTAACTTATGTTCTATTCAATTAAATGTACTTACAAAGCTGTTGACAATGGAGTGGTATATATATAAACACTAATGTAATAAAATTTTTTCACACTAACTCCATTCACTTACATAAAAACTGGACATATGTTTCAGGAGTGATCGCTCCCCTCTTCAGCCTCAGCCTCCCAACTTCACAATGCTATAGAACTTTCCATTTGGGGAAAAAATTTTCATTATAAAAAACAAGGAGATCTTAATAAATTTTGATTTCCTCCAATGGACGAACTCAGCAATTTCCTAATAGAACCAACAGATGCCGCCACAAGAACATCAAGAGACCCAGCCACCACTTCTAACAAAAACAGTTGGTCTACAGTATGAAGATGGGAGGGATCACTCCTGAAACATATGTCCAGTTTTTATGTAAGTAAATGGAGTTAGTGTAAACAAATTTTATTACATTAGTGTTTATGTTATATTGTTCACTTAGCTTCTATTTCCTTCCTCTTATTTCTACTTTTGGGTCTATTTTACAGGATGGAAAATCTGTTGCTTATGACAATATTGTTTTACTAACATTTGACTTTTCTGTTGTAATGATGACTTCTACGCCCGGTTCAAGGCTTTGGAATATTAGGTTTAGTTGCAGTTTCAATATTTTTTTCAGTATTGCTGTTTCAGTATTTTCTTGCAAGATTCTTATTATTTCCCATGCTGACCTTAATTCCTGATATATTCTCATTAATCCATTTTCTAGTTTTACAAGCAAATTGCATTTATCACTAATATTCCATGGGTTAATACAAAAAACTTGGAAGCTGGAAACAGGCAGACAGGCACCAGATACCATGTTAGCTCATTTTCCTTACTATGAGTAAGGACAGCCAGCTATTAAAAATAAAATATTTTCTGTGTATTATCTTTCTGTTTCATTTTGTTATTCTGATCTCTTATGCTTCTTATATATACACATAGAATACTATGTTAATTGATTGCACAGGTTTCATTTTAAAAACTCATGCTTAACAACAGGTAAAGCAGCACCTCTGATATTGAACATTTGAACAACAATGCTATCTAGCACAAAGTTTATTGAATGAAATCTTTGCAAAAGTTGAACTCAGGAGCACACAAATAGCAAGCATAACTTTCTGCTCTAGAATTAATTATTAATTCACCTCTTGTCTATAACACTTTTTTGCAGTATTCAATGTAAGTTCCTTAAATACTTATACTGGGTCATTCAATTATCTATGACTGACATGGTAATGGAGACTGCATTGGTCACTCATTATTATGTTAGAGTTGGATTAAGCAAGTGAGCCAAGACTAGTGTCAGTGGCAGAAACACTTGAGTGACAGTCTAATATTGTGAAGTTTTTAAAAAATTATGTACTCATCCAAGCCACACAAGGAAATGCTAGAACTGCCTGCTTTCATTTTTCACACATTTTTGGCATCTGCTTATAAAATTAGCCATAACCTTTCTTAATTATTTTTGATGAATGGTTTAGGAAAATAATCAGATTTCAGCAAACTTTCTACAGTCATTAATTAAACTGACGGTCACTAAAGAGTGCCCTAAGAAATTAAATTGATTTCTTAATACATGTATCCTTTAATTTGTCTAAAGTGTATGGATACCACAAATTTATGAGTCTCATTACAACTGGGAATTCAGTCACATGGGAATTCACTTCAAATAATTTCCTAAAAGCATGAGCAGACTTGGTCCAGGCATATGAATCATAAATAAATACTCATTGTGGAAGAGGTTAATTAGGCTTAGTATTTGCCATCTATTGATTTATTTATGGATGCTCTTTAACATCTCAGGTCATCAGCATCCCATTCAACTCAGGGTGTGAAACGGCTGACTAATTTTGCTCAGAGGCCTCTCTTTCAGGCTTGAGGTTCTTTATCGTGCTGTAAATGTACGACACAGGACCCACGGCTTTACTTCCCTTCTGAAGGAAGCCATAATTAGGATTTTTACGCCCCAAAAAAATCCATCGGTCCTGGCCAGGTTCGAACCCGCAATCTTGGGTTTAGGAGATTTGCCACCTAAGATTAGCACTGACTAACATGAGACTCAAGGCTAATATAGCAATTTGGTAAACCATGTCCACCCTTTGTGTAGCCTGGCTGGCCTTCAGCAATGACTTATCGGCTGGTGTACTTCCCTGCCACCACATCGGTCATCAGATAATTGAATGTAACAGAAAAAAAAATTATAATAAATAAATTTACATCACAAAAATAATAACAGACCTGTACTGAAGCATGTTGTAATGACACCATGGGATGTCATTCATCTATACAGGGCATTATGATATTTCACATACAACCAAATGAGCATCCTAGGATTTGCCAGATTGGTTTTTGCCTTACTTGCTTAAGGATGACTGAATAGTAGACTTAGCTTAGAAAAGCAACAATTATCTTGTACAAATATTGCTTTTAAAGTATACAGTTTTTAAGCAGTCTGAAAACAAAAATTACATGTTGATAATTCCAGAAACTTTGTACATTTTCAGTAATGCTTTTACTATATAAAAAATGTAAACTTTTTCCTTCATAATTATATAAAAAACAGTGTAAGTCACTATTTTATACTTACCAGCTAAGGGATGTCTTATTTTATTATAGAAATTATAGTTTTTGCTTGTGAAAAATTCTCTGTCAAGATACTCTTGCTATGAGGATAGCACAACTCCTTGTCATTATTAAATGCAATGACATTTGTCTTCCTTCACCCATAACTATGGTTTCCTATAAAAGCAGCCATGAAGTTACAATAAAACCATCTATTTAAACAAAGAACAGATATACTCCTGTATGACATTTTTCCACTCTGCTGTTTCATTATGATTAAACCATAAGTTAGGGAAGTCAAAACATGACATTGTTTATCATAGCAAGCTATCAACAACTGATTTATTTTATTTAATGGTACTATTAAGTATTAAAATCATCTTTTGCTCTTAGTGTAAATCTGTAGCTTTCAGAGCTGATTAACATGATTTTTAGGAAGGGAATAACAAAAATTAATTTTGGTTTCCACAATAGATAATAAATATTCCTTATTTCCATATTCGTGGTAAATAATGATTTTGGAGGAACATTTTCTTACACAGAGCTGAAAAAGTCAAACTGCACTGCCTAGTGTGAATTTCTCTTTATCTTCCTCTGCAAGTAGCCATGTGCTTCTTGGGCTCTTGCTACACTTTGAAGTAAATTCAGTCACATTCATAAATTTCAAGTCAGCTCTTGCATACTACAAAATTCTGAGAAACAGAAAGTTAACCATACATTAGTTTCAAGCAGTTAATCTATTAAATATTTTTAGAAAGATGAGAATATCACTCTGAAAGAGTATTTTTCCAGTATTAAATACAAAACTTGTCAGCACCATGTACATTTATCAAGCAAAATGTTTTTTCTAAACTCCACAAGCTCAAATAGCATTATTATCAGATAGCATTCTTTTTGACTTCCATTTCTTCTTTAGCACAGTTTTCAAACCAACATTTTCTAAAGGCACTGAAGATATAAAACATATTTACCAGAAACTGGACTGCCTATCAATTTCATAGCACATGCATATATGAATGCCTTCTCCAAAATCTTTAAGCACATATATTCAAGTAGTATCTGAGCACTTTACGCTTTGGAATAATTTAATAAGCATATAACGTCATTTGTAACTGGAAAAATAAAAGATTACACTTTATTTTTTTTAAAATGCTTTTATTTTAATTATTCATTTGGCAGCTCTGAAAGTAAATTTGAACATTTTAACTGCCATTGGTTGTTGCAAATATGAAGTGTGTATGTGTGTGTGTGAGTGTATGTGTATATTACTAGATGCCACTTCATATATTTACACTACACACTTGCATTTAAAGTAGATATAATGAATTCATTTATTTTTTACACATGAAGTTACATGTTACAAAGAATTGACGAGCACATAAGCAAGCAAACACACACAGACATATGCATGTTCTCTCTCTTATACATACAAACTGGCATTCATATGCACAGATATACACAAAATTGTCAGTTACACATTTCTTCCTTTTTATGATAAAGATGATATATTATGTAGTATGTTACAATTCTCATAAAATACTAAGCAGGAAATCAAATTAATACCTCTGTTTATATTTATAAATATTAGTATAACAGGATAGGTATTTAATTAAATTAGAAAGCATATACATATACAGTACATATAACTGAAATACTAAAATTTTCTTTCCAGCATTTCTGACGATCTAGTGGTAACCATACTTGCCTTGTAGATCCAAGATCACAGGTTCAATCCTGGCCAAGGTCAATGGCTTTTTTTGGCCATAAAAATTCTAAGTAAGGCTTCCTTTGGAAGAACGTAAAGTCATGGGTCCAGTGTCATAGATTTACGGTACATAAAAGAACCTCAAGCCTGAAAGAAGAGGCCTGTCAGCAAAATTTATTGGCCATCTCACGCCCTGATTTGAATGGGATGCTGATGACCTGAGATGTTAAAAAACATCTCTAAATAACAACAATAATAATAACCACACTATTTCCTTTGCAGATATGGGTACTTTCATCACAAGAGATAGACGTAAAAACATGCCACATTTTTGCAACATTTTGAACATGTTATAAGCATCTTGGGTTTGATTTCTAATGTAACTATATGCCTCACCGATTACATGGAAGTATACAGATGAAGAGTTTGGAATACATGATCAAAGGAAATTATTTATAAAGAGGGAAACAAATTTATTGAAAGGGGAGGACAAACTTAAGTCCTTACCAAGTCCAATGTGCAGGGTTAGTGTAAAAGCCCCAACCATTTAAATAACTTTTGAAGTATGTGATTCAATGACATGACACTCTGCATAGGATAACTGTAACTGAGAACTCAAAAATGATATTACCAAATTTTTTCTACTCTAGGTTTAATTGGAACTCTCTTATTTTAAATGAAATATTCAATATAGTTTTACATTTTCCAATATGGTCATTAAGAGCTTTTCCAAAAATACCTGCACTAGATATTTCTGTACAAATTTATTGTTGCTAAATGAAGAAAACAACAAAAAAGTGTAATAAATAATAAAAGGTTTACTCTGCTTTGTAAATAATAACATAAACTGACCTTTGTTTATGTCCAAAGAATTATGTTTATTGATACAGAATCATCTTATTTAAGGGAATAAATCTGACCCCCTGGTGTGTTAAATAATTCTATCTGATGTTAAGCAAAAGGGAAAGAATTCTAATTTTAATTATGATTGGTAATGGAGACAGGCAACCTTCTCATTGAGAAATGGAAAATTTATTTAATATTATGCATCCTGATCACAATCTAATTCCACATAAAACAGTAACAAGGATTGTAACAAAATTTATTCAAACTGGCTTACCAAGATCAGGCCACCTGAAAAGTACAACTGATGAGAACAATTCTTTGGATGTTCTCTGTGTGCAAGAAAATCCAAATATTTGTATTAAAAATTTGTTGTTACTATGAAATATAAGCCAAAGTTCCATGATGAAAATCCTCAAAAGTGCCAAGCAACATCCTTATAAAATTAAACTTTTGCAGGAACTTTTAGATGTATATGGCTATTCCCACACACTGAGTTTTGTGTTACTGAATCACATGCTTCAAAAGTTATTTAGGCTATCCAGGACTATTAACTAACCCTATTTGTTTACATTTATTTTGAAGTGTGTGGTAGTCATCATTTATCTAAGAAGAATGGTATACAGCTATTTTAAATATTACATTTTTGTTTTTTGTTTAATGATCATGAACATCTTGCTATTGTTAGGTATTTGTTTTTCTTCCCTACCAGAGTTTAATTACAGGTCACTTTGCTTGTCTGTAACATGAACATGTAATTATCTGAAATACAAAGCATCACATTAATCATTTTCATGGTTTCTTTCCTATTGCACTTAAACATTTTATATTTCTTTGTGTGTATGTTTTTAATTTTTCATAGAAAATTTAGACCATAAATGTTAACATAAATAAAAAATAAACCCTCTTAAACAAAGGATTAATTGAGTACTAAATAACTTTGAATAGATCCTAAACTTAGGTATTAATTTTTTACAATAAACTACACTTACATAAAAATAAGATGCATTTCGAGAGAATCTCTCCCATCTTCAGTTGTTCACTGAACCGCCTTTAGAGTTTAAATGGACAAAACTGGCAACTTCTATTATTATTGCTGTTGTTAATATTTTATTACTATTATTATTACATTATAAATATAAAATAAACAAATATATATATATATATAGTTTTTCTTAATTATTCTGTATATTTTACTGTAGATAAAAGGCGTTAGAAGAAACTGAAATCAATCAGATAATTCATTAGCCTTGTTAAGAAATTTAAAAGTTGTTTAACCATAAAATTAATTTTATTAATATTTTCCATTGCCATTTTTTTAAAGATAATGTCACTGATCATTACATATCTAAATTATTTAGACACTTTTAATATACTTAAAAATGAAGCATAAATGGATATTCCAGAAGGACAGCTACCCAAAACTAGAGGTGGCAAATGCCAAGTCAAACTAGAGGTTTGCAACCAAACCAGCAATCCCCAGTCATCATAACATAACACCATTGATTAATAATTCAATGCAATCCTTCAGTTGTGTACTTTGCATGTGTAGTATAACTCAGATTTGATTTAATGCTACCACCTCTACCTAAAAATCTGCACAAATCTTCTGCAGAGTCACTTGAAGCAGAAATATTATTTGAACATATGTGTTAGAACACATATTTATTATATATTTATTCTTATTTCTCACAAAATAAATTTATACATAAATAAATTACATATTTATACAAGTGCTTATACATATTTTACAACCTAATTAAGAAATATACTATGGTAAATGTGCTGATTGTCTTGATATGACACTGTCTAACCAGAGCTTCCAAAATATAAACAGTTCAAAATTCATGGGAATTTGGATATAAGAAAATCTTAAAATGGAAGATAACACATGTACATGTGCATAAAAACTCAATAACACATGCAATAAAATAAGAGTATTGGTCAACAATATAACAAATGACACTACTATAGCTGTCAATTTTGCATTTGTGTACTCCTGTATAGCCTTTGGGGGAAATTCATCTTTAAGTGCAAAATGCTTTAGAATATAGAAAAAAATATAATTTGAATTACTGAAGTGTCAGCTCAAGAACATCTTGCAAATCATTGTTTCACTGTTTAAAAAACTGTACATTATTCTACTTCCTTGCCTTTATATCTCTGAAACCGCAAGATGATTTGAAAGAAAATAATTCTATGCTCACTAAAAATGAAGCAATTCCTTACTATCTCTTGCATACTAAGCAATTTAATTCCAATCTGAGTCAAAGAAGCACCCTTGGTCTAAGTATCAAATAATATACTTACTAATCTTCTTTTGGTCATTAAATTGATAGAACATATTAAAAATATTAAATCTTCACTTACGGCATTGTTCATTAATAGCTGTTTTTCATTCTACTGAGGATTTTATAAATCTAAATTAAAAAAAAAATAGTTATTTCCATGTTAGGTATGTATGTTACATTATCTATTGATATCTTTTAAACAATATAGCTCTTTTACTTTTAAATATAGCTATAATTGTGAATATCCATAACAGCAATTATAATTACACTGGTCAAAATTGATTCTGCAGTATAAAGGAAAATATGTGACTTTTTTTGAAATCAGAGCCATGATTTCACAAATGAAGCCTGTTTTTTGCTATCAGATCTAGTTTTTATGATATGTGCATATATGTCTATGGCACTAAATTCATTCAGCTTATATAGCTTACTGCTACATTTCATTATGTTATTCTAAATCTGTTATTGATTTTGATGATTTCCTAATCATCTCACTTCTGTCCTCCTAAATCGCAGGGATGTTTATGTTTATATTCCCAGCATTTATCAGGTTTGTTCTATGGGTCAGGTCTATCTTTTTGTGGTGCATTTATGTTTACATTTACAGCCATTATAGTTCTCAACTTCAATTGAGTTGAAAACTTGTGTTAATACACACGTTTGTCTTTTATATGTATAGTGCTAAAATAAAAGTTTAAGTATGACTTTTACATCAGGATTACGCAGGAGACAGTGTCTACAAATTCCTCAGAAGTTTTTTTACATTTGTGAGTGTTATGTGTTTGATGGGAAAATATGTAAAACAGACTCACAAACAAAGAAACTATATTACTCATATTTCAAAGAGAAAGATGATCAGGATAAATTGTTTGCTCCTCATATTGCATGTAACAGCTGTGTTGAGGGAATATGTTATTGGCATGAATAAAAATGGAAGGCTATGCCGTTTGCCAAACCAATAATATAGAGAGAGTAGCAGAATCACCATGACGATTGTTACTTTTGCATTTGCATAGTTGCTGGCTACAAAAAAAAAAAAAAAAAAAAAAAAAAAAAAAAAAAAAAAGGCAGGAAATAAATATCCAAATCTAAACTGAGCTATACAGCCTATTCCTCATGAACCCAAACTACACATATCTACACCACTAGCAGACCTCAATTTTTAGTGAATCTGAAAGCAGCTCCATAACTTCAGACAATGAGTTGGTTTCTGACCCAGAAGAATTTGACAATTCATCACAACAAATTAATTAATATCAGTTAAATGATTTAGTGAAGGATTTAGGCCTCACAAAACAAAAAAGTGAATTACTGGGCTGAAGACTACAGGAAAATAATTTATTATCATCTGACATTACATTTTTGTGGTATAGGAATCGCAAAATACAGTTCCACAAGCAATATGCAGAAGAAGATCAACTTGTGTTTTGTGTGAATGCGTGTAATCTTATTCAACAGTTGGGCAGGGAAGCATATGAGCCAAGTAACTGGCATCTTTTTATTGATTCTTCCAAATGAAGTCTTAAAGCAGTGTTTCTTCATAATGGCAACAAGTTCGCTTCAATACTGCTTACACATTGTACGAACTTAAAAGAGTCTTATGAAGCTCTGAAGTGTGTTTTGAGAAAATTAAGTACCATAACCATGAATGGCAAATATGTCGTGACTTGAAGGCCATTGGTCTGTTACTAGGACAACAGGGAGGATACATAAAATTCCCTTGTTTTCTTTGAGAATGGATAAAAGGGTGAGGGACAAACATTGGGGAACTGACAATGGCCTGAGAGGCAGCAACTGGAACCTAGATGAAAAAATGTTACTAATGTGCCTCTTGTTGATGTCAAAAAATTCTACTCTCCCATTACACATAAAACTTGGCATGATAAACAATTCGTGAAAGCACTTGACAAAAGTTACCTTTGCTTCCAGTACTTATGCACAAAGTTTCCATCATTGTCACAGGCTAAAATTAGAGAGGGAATATTTGATGGACCATAGATAAGGAAATTGATGAAAGATGTTAATTTTACCAGTTCTGTGAATGAAATTGAAAAAGATGAGTGGAATGGATTCAGGGAGGTTGTTAAGAAATTTCTGGGCAATGTGAAAGACCCTCAATACAAAGAAATTGTCAGAAATATTCTGAGTTTGAAGCTCCATTTCCTCAAGTCACATCTTGACTACTTCCTGTCGAATTTAGGAGCTGTCAGTGAAGAGCAAGACGAAGAGTTCTGCCAGGACTTGAAAGATGTTGAATGACATTTTTGGGACATTGGGACATACATATGATGGCCAATTACTTCTGGTGTCTTACATGAAACAAACCTAACAGAGAACACTCAAGAAAATCTCGTACACTGCAGTTCCATAGGAAAAGAAAAAGGGTTACACAAGATAACTAACATATATTCTTAAATTCAGGCAGGCTTTTATATTATTCTTCTTTATTTTCTTTAAAAGTTATATATGAGTATGTAACATTTTTGCAAATTTTACAATTATATTTTCATTGAACATTGTCATATTGGCAAAACAATATGTGCTATGGAAAAATGGAATGCATTTTTTAATTTTGCACACCAAAATTAGTAAAAGTCACTTATTTTTAATGGTATTGCAGAAAAAAAGTTTTCATTTGTAACCTAGTGTTATTATTAATATTTTGTAAAAGTATTTAAAAAATATGAGTATGAATATTTATGTTAGTATTATTATGCTGCTAGCTACTAAATCTTTACACTATCTTAATAATTCTATAGTAATATTAATAAACTGACATCCAATATTCTATATACACCCTTTGACAAAAAAAATTAGCCATCTCTTGAATGCAAAATTCTTCTAAGTCCTACTCGAGATAGCATGCGGTTCACAAGGTATCCAGCAAAGCTATTATGTTATATGGCATGCACTAAACTAGTAGTGCATGTTAGCATTACATTAGCTCTGTGGCAAAGAGCCTGGTTAAAGGCACAGGTTCACCTTCCGGCATTGTCCTTTTTTTTTTTAAATAAATTTGTAACATATTATGACAAATTAATTTTGTAATATTGTTCCCCATACACAGCAAGCTTTAGCATGAACATATCATATGGAGGGTGCCAAAAATGTATACACACTTTCACAGTAGGTATCTATTTAATATATATCAAAGTGGATTAAAAAACAATAGTAATGTGTGATATGATGTTCTGTAAGCAGATGTGACTCACATACATTATGATAGCATTGTTACGTGAGAGGTAAATCAACAATGAACAAATGAAGTCAAGATTATCGTAAATCAACAATGAACAAATAAACCAAGATTTCTTATGATGTTCTGTAAACAGATGTGGCTCACATTACATTATGCTAGTGTTGCTACAACAAAATGGAGCCAAGATTATCGTTTGAACAGCTGAAAGCATTTTGAAGTGATATTGGAAAACCGAGAATGTTGTTGAAGTTGAAAGGCATTGGAGACTTGTACAGAACAGAACAGCCAATGCGAGTAACAATTGCACACATTTAAGACATTGAGAGTCATAGTACTGTATGCTCACAAGGGCAGATCTTGAAGACCTCACACAGCAACAAGCCCCTCGTCCTCAGCTATGGTTTTGGAATGTTTTGAGCATTCACTGCAGAAATCTACAAAGCAATGTGCACATGAGACAGAGATTACCAAAATCAGCATAGTCATATTATTAAAACAGTAAAGTTGACAGTTTTCATCCCAAGACTTTTGCATAAGTAACTGTAAAAGTCTAAGATGATTAGTGTTCATCATTTTCTGTTTGTGTGAATTCAGTTTTTTGTTATGTTATCCCAGTTTTTTTCTTTGCTTGAAGTGTTATACATTGTTTTGCCACTCCATATATATATTTTATAATAAATATATTACATTTCCTTCAGTAGTAGTAGTAGTAGTAGTAGTAGTAGTAGTAGTAGTAGTAGTAGTAGTAGTAGTAGTAGTAGTAGTAGTAGTAGTAGTAGTAGTAGTAGTAGTAGTAGTAGTAGTAGTAGTGGTGGTGGTGGTAGTAGTAGTAGTAGTAGTGGTGGTGGTGGTAGTAGTAGTAGTAGTAGTAGTAGTAGTAGTAGTAGTAGTAGTAGTAGTGGTGGTGGTAGTAGTAGTAGTGGTAGTAGTAGTAGTAGTAGTAGTAGTAGTAGTAGTAGTGGTGGTGGTGGTGGTGGTGGTAGTAGTAGTAGTAGTAGTAGTAGTAGTAGTAGTAGTAGTAGTAGTAGTATAGTAGTAGTAGTAGTAGTAGTAGTAGTTGTAGTAGTAGTTGTAGTAATAGTAGTGGTGATGATGATAATAATAATAATAATAATAATAATAATAATAATAATGATAATAATAATAATAACAATAATAATTTATTCACCATTTGGTAATTATAATCATTACAATAGAATTTGTCAGAAGAAAAATGGAGAAATAGGCTTAAAGTTTAATGTCGAAGAGTAACAGATTATATACATTATTAACATTATAATTTTTTTTCCTTGTCTTATTTATTTATTTCATATTACTCTTATTTTACACTTCAAATTCTTGTGTGCCGTGGAAAGGATGTTTAATTAA
Source organism: Metallyticus violacea (assembly GCA_030762175.1). Lineage (NCBI taxonomy): Eukaryota > Metazoa > Arthropoda > Insecta > Mantodea > Metallyticidae > Metallyticus > Metallyticus violacea. The sequence goes on along the minus strand of CM060835.1, from coordinate 43,971,680 downwards.
CTATTTATATACTTTATCTTTGAAAAAACTGAATATTTACGATACTTATTTCTAAAGGAAGTGAATTGAAAAGTTTTATTTCTGTTATTTTGTAATATCCAGAGATCTTATTTGTTCTATTTAAATGCAATATGCTGCATACACATTCTCTGTAAATACATAAGGGACAAAAGATGACTTATGGTCACAAATTTAAGAAGCATGGGATGTTGTAGCCTTTCGTCCACATCACTGTAGAAATCTCATATCATCTATGCTCCGAAATTGAGGGCAGTTATATATGCTGAGGATTCATATACCCCAAATTAATTCATGTTTATTTCTATATGTTTTTACTTCAGAAGATAGATGTTTCTGTTCATGTACTTATTTAGTTATTTGTAAAGAATATGTTAGTTTGGGATTATGTTTTTGCACATGTTTAAATAATGCAATAATACTCAAGTGATATGCTAAAGTATAATATGATAATGGGGCAATATGATTTCTACTTATACACTAATAAAATCAATAATATATACTAAAACAAAAATGCATAGGATTTAAACCCAGGAGCTTATGCAGAAGAGCAATGCCTCCTAAACTGGTTGGTCACTGCTACTCTACCCTATGTTCTCTTTCCAGATGCTTATGATTGTGACCATTACATTTACAGGCAAAGCACCTACTGCAGTGTGTACTCGCTGCATGTGTGTTGTGAATACACCATTTACGAGCATCCCTAAAGTTCTCTGATCAACAAATAGAATCTGGGGATTATTCATTTTTTTGTCAAAGGATGTATCTACTCCGTATTGTTGCATGGTACAATAAATATTCATTTGAAATGAAGATGTCTATAAACTCTGAAGCTATGTCAAAACATTTTATTTACACATGCAATTATGGTTAGCTTTTTAAAATATTCACTTTGCCTTATTTTAAGTATTTCCCAATTCATGGAGTTTAAACCAAAGAAAAGTTCTTTCCTTATTATATTAATTCACATTAACTTTTGATTTTGAACAGTCATTTTATTTTCAACACCAACTTACTGCAGGTTCAAATCTCTTGCAAAATCCAAAATGTAACATTTTTATATAATTATCTTCAACCAATCCTAAAATGTAAACTAAGCAAATGATATTACCCCCTTATTTGTCAACTATTCTGTTTTAAATGTTATTGTCATTCTAAAATACAAGCTTTTAAAATAATGTTAGTATTAATGAATACACAGAGATAGAGAGGCCCTTAATATAAAACCTAATGCACTCAATCTCATAATGCACTTTTAAATGTAAGTTAATATTTTATAGTTACTGATTGTTGAGTCATCAGAGAGCTCAGGTGATAAGATGTCTGACTGAGTTCAGTCAGTGACATAGGGATTGATCACCATTCTGTTATATCCAGACCAGTTATTTGTCTCCCTTCCTTACTCTTTCTTTCTTATCTTTCCATAAAATATACTCATCATTAGTTTATAGTTAATTTTTATTTATGCCTTAACCCTGATTAATCTTATTTTTGTCCTTTATCAAAATTGTTTTCTTTCCTAACGATTCCCTTTGCACGTCACACATTTCAGATTACACCCTCTTGCCTCCAATGAAACAGGTTCAATAAAATATGAGCATTCTGCAAGTTCATCTTTAAGTCCCTGAGTGCAATTTGTTGAAAATGTCACATAGATGTGCAACATTTCCATTTGTCTTCTTTTGGATAGAAGTATCTTGCACCTACTAAAGAAATATATGTACCTATAGGTTTATTGGTACTCAGAGCTCCAGTTAAGTGGCTGCTGATTATACTGTCAAGTTATGTAAGCAGTATGCCATTTACCAAGGAATTTAATGATAAGTGGTGTATAGTACATCAAACTTTACATATATTTATGTATATATCTATAACATTTAGGACAAATTGGGTAAATATGTCAAGTAAATTTTTACAGGAGATCTGAATAACATCTTAGTTAGCTTTAAAATCAGCACATTGGTGTGCAAGAATAGAATTTAGGGAAATAATTATCTTGATGCCTTCTTTCAATGGAATACTATCAAAGTATAATGACCAGTACCATAAAGGCACAAAATGATTTACATATTTTTTCCAAATTCTTCTTGGCATACAATGGACTAACTTTGTTTTTAGTGCTTATTTTTGGGATTATCACTCAGTAATTTATTCAGAAAAATTAGAAAAGAAGCATACAAGATAACTTAAGAGTACACATTCTGTATTATATATGAAAAATGTGAAAAATTGGGAATTTGAAAGCTCCTTATAAGCATTAGCTTCAATTTCTTCAAGATCCATATTTTTTCTAGGAATATTGGCAGTAGGAAGACTCAAAAATTCAATGCTTGACACTCCATCTTTTGCACAATTACTTACCTATTTTTGTATGTTTTATCAAGTTATCCAGCTATCCAGAACCTGAGTGATAGCTTGATGCATTTAATTCATTTTTAACCAAAAGTGAAGTTATTCATTTTTATCCAATATTGTACATATATGCTTGTATGTAACACATTTGTTATAAAAATGTAATTTTAATGCATGAAAGTATACTTTAAAAAGAAAACCAATTTATAATGTATGGATTTAAATTCCTATAGGCATTGATGAACACATGACAAGAGTAGTAGCTTATAAAACTGACTTTCTGTTCTTATGTGAAGCAAATATTATTACTGGCTATTTGGCAGTAAGAGCTTTTGTACACTTTTGCCTGTTTTGGTGTTGAAAAGTATTTCCAGATATATTACAACATTGATTCCATATTCATTGTATTTTACAATATCAGGTATGAACAAAATTCTTACAGAAGTGATTTATTAGTAATTTAATGATCTGCATGTATAAAAGTTTCAGGTATCAGAACATATTTTATTTACAAGATATTTAAACTAAGCTCAAGATTTTTAAGAGTGCTTTTAAAAAAATCTTAAGAGAGCTTTATGAAAATTGTTATTGTACTTTTTGATATGACAATTAGTAGTTCTCATACCTTTAATATTGAAATTAATTTCAATGGCTATTTTAGAGGTTTTGGCAGTTGCAAAATTGGCAGGCTGTGGGTCATTTGACCCACATTCTACAATTTTGACAAGAATGAACCTTAGAAGTTATTTTTTTGCCTTGTTCAGTTGGATGGTTTTAAGTATTTTATAAAATACTTTAACTAGTATAATGCAGTACATGTTCTTCTGTCTATAGACCTCCTATAGAAATTTATTGCTTTCTCTCTGTATCTATTGTCCAGTACTTTCTGATAACAAATCAATGGTCTAGATGCAAATATTCATATCTGCAAAAAAGCCAACTTCACAGGAGGGACAAGGAAATGTATTTTAGAAGCTAAAGGAAATACTAGATATAGAATAGGTGCTTTTAATTTTCCTGCTTTTTTAGACATCTTAGAATTACAAAGTCTCAATTTAAAAGAAGAAGATTTTTCTTAGTTTTGCATTAAAAACTAAATTTGGCCATTTTGGTTCTTAGAAGATATTACATCTAGATCTTTGAATTCTTATGCTTTTACCATATGCCATACGAAGCTCATCTATTGCAGCCATAAACACTAAAGAGATACAGTAAAGAAACATACACTGGGGTTGTTGACTGGCCTATTATCATCTGGATATGAGGATTGTATCAACTTGAGTTAACCTCCTGGCATGCTCATCAGGCAGGTATCTGTGACTTGGAATTAGAGTAGACACAGTGGAATGACGAGGTGGTGCATGTAGCCGTATTCTCTCCCTTCCTATATCAGCTCTTCCCTTCCACAAACCTCCTCTTTTCCAGTATAGAGCACAACCTGAAAATGTTGTCATTTATGCTAAACTATCTTATTTAAGGATTTAGTGTTAATGATGTCAAAGAGGATATCTACAGTAACAAGCTAAGTCACATTTTATGCCAATCAGTACACTTATCAATGGTGAGAATAAATGTGGAAAAAAGATTAAATATATTTTGTATTTAATTTTTCAGTAATAACAATTAACATTTCAATATTTTATTATTTCTCTTTCTGACCTTGGCTGGTGCAAACATTTGCATTGATTCTTTTTATGAATAAAGAAAAATATTTTTACATGAATTTTGGTATATGTTTAGTGAGAACATATGCCTTCTTAATACACTTTAGTATATATACATTTTCAGTAAATATTTATTGAAAATGTGTTTTCTTAAGAACCTTAACATTTTTGTATATATTTTATTATGTTTAAGTTTTAAAAATAACCTTTAAAGATTGTTCTGAAACACAAAATTATTAGTCAATTTTATTTCTTATGTAGCATACAAAACCTGTAATAACTGTATACAGCAGAGCATGGCACTCTTCTCTCTGTTATTCTGGAATGATGTGTTTATGCTCCAAGAGCATTTGCATCTTTCTTCATAATATCTTCCATTATACATAATGTGTAAAATAAATTATGAGAATCACAATGTATTAAGCATTAAATATAGTATTTATATAATTTTAAATCTTTCAATTAGGTACCAATGAAGGGTTTAAAATGTAATGTTACTTTTTCTAATTGCAAGCAATGTATGAGAATGGGATCTGGAAAGTTCTTGGCCTAGCAATGAAGGAATGAGTTTTAACTTGAACATTATTTTTATACATAATTTCTTTTATGGTAAATATATTCATTCCAGTAAATGCTCCAATGCCATTATCCCATCTCTGAAGTGGTTTTCCAGAAGGTATGCAAAATATTACTCCACAGTTGCAATTACCTCTTGATTTGGTAAAAAAAAAAAAAAAAAAATGCTGACCAGCAAGGAAGAGTTTCAGATTTGGGAACAATGGAAGCCAGAGAGAGTTAAATCTGATAAGTGTGGTGAATGCTGTGACAATTCATACTTAATATGTCTGGATTTTTCCATCACTAAAATATTTTTGTTAGCAGCTGCATTATCTTGATTAATTTTTTTTTTTTTCTATAAACTGGATCTTTTTTCACAAAATTTTTTCATTTAACTGTTTTGAAACATTTAAATTGTACTCTTCAGTTCAGACTACCCATATTTTTTTTTCTACAAACTGGATCTTTTTTCACAAAATTTTTTCATCTAACTGTTTTGAAACATTTAAATTGTACTCTTCATTTCAGACTACCTTTCAGAAGATAATAAATCAGAAATTCCTTTAGCATCCCAAAAGACATGCCATAACCTTTCTTGCAGATGGAATCAACTATGTCTTCTTTGGCACTCAACAATTGGCTTCTGTCTACTGTTTTGACTAATGTTTCAATTCTGGTGTGTGTTAGTGGACCAAAGTCTCATCCACAGTTGTAAGTCAACACATAAAATCAGTTTGGTTGCTGTTAAAATGCTCAAAATATTGTAACATTTTCATAAAAATGCATTTTTGATCTGCTATTAGCAGTCAACAACCATCTTGTACAAATTTTTCATGTTCATGTAAAATATAATCTACACATTTCTTTGAAATGTCTATAAGCTCAGCAATTTTACACACTTTAACTTGCTGGTTGTCATCTAATACTATATCATGTATATGTTCAATTAATTATGTTGTTATTGCATTTTTGGATGTCCTTCATTTGGGTCATCTTTAAGGCAGTATGGCCATGTTTAAATTTAGCAGGCCATTTTTAATCATTGAAAATCAAGGAGAAGAGTTCTCATAGACTTTTTGGTATTTCTTAAGGCATTTAACCATTTTTTTTTTTCACTGCACATACTCAGTTTTATGGAATACTCACAACATGTCTGCTTTAGAAAATCATATTAAATGAATTATTTTAAACAGTGACTTTGACTTGATGTTTCAAATTAATGCTTAAGATAGATATATAACATGAGAAACAATTCTCTTACGAATTGCATTTCATTTTATTTATTGCAGTTTAGTGCAGTAACACAATCCCATTAACTAAGTCAGATTGATCACATAATGACGACGGCAATGGCGGTGGTGGCGGTGGTGGTGGTGGCGGTGGTGGCAGTGGTGGTGGTGGTGGTGGTGGTGGTGGTGGTGGTGGTGGTGGTGGTGGTGGTGGTGGTGGTGGTGGTGGTGGTGGTGGTGGTGGTGGTGGTGGTGGTGGTGGTGGTGGTGGTGGTGGTGGTGGTGATGAAAAATAAAATAATAAGAGAAGCAGAGATTTTGGGATTAATTGAGAACAAATTTATGCAGTAGTGTAGTTTTAAATAGCAGCAATTTTCATAGTGAAATGTAGTATAATTATGAAAAAATCACTCATATTTCACTAATTTTGTTCCACTTACTTGGACATGCTTTGAAGACTGTTTGAAACATGACCAAGTAAGTGAAACAAAATTATTGAAATCCTCATAAAAAATTACAAAATTAAATGGGAGTAACTTCAACTTATGTATTCACCCTTTTACACTTTTCAGAAACTGAAGATGGGAGAGATTCTCCCGAAACACATCTTACTTTTGTGTAAGTGAATGGAGTAAAGTGTAAAAGGGTGAATACATAAGTTGAAGTTATATTGCCACTCCATTGTCAACAGCTTCGTAAGTACAATATTTATATGGGAGTAGTTTTGAGTACTGGGAAGTTTTACAGTGAAATATAGTAGTATAATATAACAAATAATTATTGTTGCCCTTGAAACATGTCCAAGTAAGTAAAACAAAATTAGTGAAATTTGAGTGATTTCTTCAATAATAATTTGTTATAATATATATGAGTGTTCATTAGTCAATAGTATAATAGCCCATGTTTGTTAAGAAATCAAATAAGTGTGTTTTTAATTTATTATAAGTATTGCAATTTTTAATGTAGTTTGAAAGTTTGTTATAAAATGTTACTCCCATATATCTAGGCATCTTTTCAGACATCTGCAGTCTGAGTGTGAGGAGTGCATAGTCATTTTTCTTCTTGTATCATAATCATGTAAAACTGAGTTGATTGTTAATGAGGATTTAAACTTGATTAAATGTCAAATTGTTCCATAATTTTATGAACATGAAAGTGTTAGTATTTTTTGTTGCCTAAATGTTGATGTACAACAGCCATTGTGGTTTAAATTACTTAAATACCTAATAGCTCATTTTTGAGCAAATAATTTATTAAAATTTTAATGCAATAAGAAAAAGGTATAAGATCCCAAATGTTACAATTGTATATATTTAAGTATCTCAGAATTAATATATTCTTACTAATATTTATTGCTAATTATTCCATATGAGGGTTAAAAGAAAATGTCTCATCAATATTTAGACATAGTAATTTTACATAATCATCATTCTTTACATTCATGAAACAAAACTTGTAATAGTGTTCTTATATCCAAAAGCAATAATATCTTAGTTTAAAAGATTTACACATGAATTTCAGTCCCTGAAAGATGTGCTACAGAGTGGCCAATTATATTATGATCTAGAAGAATGATATTTTTATTACTTACAGATACTGTTGTATCATCAGCAAACTGAATTATGTTAGCATTTGGAACACAATCCTTTATGTCATGCATACGTAGAATAAAAAGTAATTGACTAAGGATGGATTCTTAAGGGATGCCAAAAGTTATATTTTGTAATTGAGACAAATTTTTGACTACATTCGTCTTTGGACGTTCACATTGCTTCCTGTTAGTCATATAGATGTTATGAGTTAATATCTTTATCTTCAAAACCTAACATTGATAGTTTATTCATTAAAATTTTTATATCAACACAATCAAAGACTGCAGTCCAATTAAGTAAAATACCAACAATAGAATTATCACCATCAATATTAGTTATTATATCCTATACTGTATTAAATCTTTCAATACAGTTTGATATTGTTGTTATTGTAGATCTATCACTCACAAATATTTTGATGTTAGGCATTAAAATATTTTAATATTGTACTTATGAAGCCGTTGACAATGGAATGGAAATATATCCTAAACTTTGGTATTCATTTTTTACACTAAACTCCATTTACTTACATTAAAAAAATAAATAATAATAATAATAATAATAATAATAATAATAATAACAACACAAAATAATAATAACAGAATAATGCTTATTCAAAAGTTCATATAAATGGCTTCATATAATTGAGAACTTCACTTACTTTCACACTTATTAAGCAGACCTTTCCTGATATTGTGATCTATAAATATGTTTATTTATTTTATTTTTTCATTCAGTTCTTCCATTTGGTAAAAAATAAATATTTTTCACATATATACTTAAAACAGTCCACTGGTTTATTTAGAAATTTGAAATATAAGTTTCATTCAACCAAATTGAAGCAGTTTCTTTATTTAGTGAGATAAACAGTTAACAAAGTACTTCATTTGCAATTATTGTACTGAAAAATTTTAATTTAAGTATCATATGTGGCATATTAAGTTTTTCTAATGGATAATTTTATTCCTGCTGTCTTGATTCATTTTCACTAAATCAGTGAGGATAATTGTTCCTATTGAAGAAAAGAATTCATTTTACTTGTGTGGAATTAGGCCAATTATATGAGGGCTGATCAAGAAAGACTATGACTGATTTTTTATTTTCAAATGTTTATTATTCTATTTCAATGTTTACATGATCTTTGCAAAGTAGTCCCCTTCTACTTGAATACATTACTTTCAGTGTTTCTGCCAATCCTCTAACTCATGATGCAGGACATTCTTTGTCAGGTTCTTGAGAATTGCCTCAGATTTCTAGAGTATTGCTTCAGAGTTTTCAAATTGAATACCCCGGAGCTTTGCCTTTAGTAATGGAAATTTAAAAAAGTAACAGGGAGCAAGATTGAGCCTATAAGGCAGATGTGGTACACAGCTGAATTTATCCAAAAATTTCATGGCTTGATTTGTGACATAATGTCATACATTGTCACGATAAAGTCTCCTCCCATCCTGATAAAATTATGGTTGTTTCTTTGCAATGTGCTTCCTCAGTGTAGTCAATACTGATATTTAGCATGCTCCTGTATCAGTAGTGTGAGGGAGAACTGCATGTTGGAAAATTATTCCCTTACAGTCAATAGTGACTCTAGATTGTGTGTTCAATCCTGGCCAGGGTCAATGGATTTTTTTGGGCGTAAAAATCCAAAGTATGCCTTCCTTTGGAATGGAAGTAAAGCTGTGGGTCTGAGTGTTAAAGATTTATGGCACATATAAGAACCTCAAACCTGAAAAAAGAGCGTTCATAAATAAAATAAAATAGCTATGTCAAAAAAAACGTGATCATTTTCCCTACAAATGAAACAACTTTCAGCTTTTTTGGTGTTGGAGAACCTGTGATGTCCTCACTGTGCTGGTTTGTTTTCCTTCAGGATCATAATGATGCAGTCATGACTCATTACCAGTGATAACTGATTCTAAAAAAGCATCCTCTCCATCAGCAAAAAGACACAGCACTTCACATGTCTCCATTCACACAATCTTTAGTTCAGGAGTGAACAGACGTGGCACCCAACGCACACAAACATGGGTGATATGGAGATAATCTTGCATAATTTTAAAGGCACGGCCATATGAAATTCCCAATACTTCACTGGGTTTACATAATGTTATCTGCCAATTTTCATGGGCAATCACAGCAGTTGTATTAATGTTTGACTTTTGTCACAGCAAGGGCCAAAACACCAGACTCACCATGTATAATGATGGAAAATCATCCTTCTTTGAAATCCTTGAACCACTTAAACCCTGTTTGTACGAGGTAGTATATCTTCATCATACCTCGCTGAATTTTTTTCATAGATTTGAGGAATAAAATTCTCTTTAAGTGAAAAGAGAATTTTATTGCTCCATACTTCTCCTCTCGCATCACCTCCATTTTGTGGTGTGTGAAATGCAAACAGGGTCTCAACACAGAGCATTACCAATATGATAGTGTGCTATCTATGGACATTGTACATAAAACCCCACTCTTTTCAAATATTTGTGATACAGATATAATCTTGTTTTATTTACGGATGCCCTTTAACACCTCAGGTCATCAGCATCCCATTCAATTCAGGGCATGAAATGATAAATTTTGATCAGGTCTCTTCTTTCAGGCTTGAGGTTTTTTTTCGTGCCGTAAATGTATGACACAGGACCCATGGCTTTACTTCCTTTCAGAAAGAAACAGTATTTAGGGGTTTTTATGCCCAAAAAAAAAACCATTGATCCTGGCTGGAATTGAGCCCGCGATCTTGGGTTTACGAAGCAAGTGTGGTTGCCACTAGATTACCAGGACCGACTCATCATCATGGTATAGACAGGTAACTATTAAGGGAGCTACAAGAAAAAAATCAGTCAAATTCAAACCTCATATTAATTAAAGATTCTTGAAACTAAAGTAGACTGAACATTGACCCATGCATTCTGATATTTTTGCATCACTGGAATGTAGCAGAAATGTGGATTTCGACATTAAAACAGAAATGGGTTGTTAATGCATATAGAATGAGCTATAAAGAGAGGCTTTTAATTATTTATAAGAGGAGAAATCATTAAATAAGTTACAAAATGATGTGTGGTATTACATGTTGAATGAGACTCCTGAGGCTATTGCCAATAGATGGCAGCATTAATCCTATGGCAATTGGGGACAATCGATGTTTACAATAGCAAAACAGTAACTGCAAGATGGAGGCACCTCTGAGTTAATGTACAACCTCAAGCAGTGTCCCATTGTGCAATTTTTGAGAGCAAAAGGTATATAATAAAAGAATATTCATAAAGAAATACTTTCCATATATTGTGAGAAGTGCCTGTCACATCAAGCTTTTACAATAGGGAGCAGACACCTATCAAAGACTAAAAAAACTGCATTGGCCGGCCAGAGGACATTGCAATAGAGGCAAATTTGCAATGAGTTGAAGACTTAATCTGAGCAGACAAAAGGCAACTATAGACAATATAACTGCTGCTATTGGTTATTCACCTGGCATGGCCTACCTCATAATGCATAACAGGTTAGGTTTTCACAAAGTCTGTGCAAAATGGGTGCCAAGCATGCTGTCCCCACAACACAAAATGCAACGAATGGGTCTGGCATTACAGTATTTCAACCATTACCATGATAGAGAGCTACAATATGCAAACCCAAATTATCACTGATGAGTCTTGGGTTCACCACTACCAGCCTGAGACAAAGTATGTGTCAATTTAGTGAAAACATTCTGAAATCTTCTAATGCAAATAATGGTCATGCATTTTAATAGCAAACATTTTGCTAGAACTTTATGCATCTAGGATTGAGTGATTTGGCAAGCATGCCATGATGTGAGGCAATGCTAATCAGATGATGTGAATTTGACCACAAGCATATTTTTTCAATAATAGGAAATGTAATTGATATTATTGTATGATTTAGTTGAACTATACATTCTTAATGCTTCACTTACTTGTCATAGTGTACAGAACCAATTTCAAAAATATTGGTTCTCATCTTCAACTAAAATTCAACTGTCGAATAATTTGTTGAGGTGTGGGAATGTGTATTCTGCTCTGGTGGCAATATGATAAATTTTTAGTTTATGTTTTCTTCACCGGCAGTGTCAAAGTTCATTAGACTGTCTTTATATTTGTAGATGTAGATTTTCTCTTTGGTTGCTAGTTCCACAGGTCCTTGTACTGATTTTAATAATTTTGCTTTATTGACCATGTGATGATTTTATGTCCAAAATGATATGCTACTGCTGATTTCTCTATTTGCTTATACTTTATGTTCCTGAAATGTCCCTTTAACCATGTGCCTATTTTTCCAATGTAGATTTTTTCACATTCTGCACAATTTATTTGTAAATACCTGCTTTTTTCTCTAGTGGAATATTGCCGTTAACATTGTCTATCAGTAAGTTTTTAACATTAAATCTATTAACCTGATAGCAACCTGATATTTAAGAATATTCTGAAAATTTTTTGTAGTCCAAGGATGATATGTGAATTTTTTAAAAATTAATTTATCTTTTCTTGCTGAACGTGTTGTGGGTTTCTTTGATACGTTTTTGTCTCTTGAATTTCTGCACCTTTTTGTGTACTAGTTCTTTTTTAAAACCGTTTTTAACCACTGTTTCTTCAATTTGTTTTTATTCATTAAAATATTTTTCTTTGCTAATTTGTAGCTAACTAGCCGGTGTGTTAAACTGTTGATAACTGCATGCTTTTGAGCTGTGGGGTTAAAACTGTCAGCTTTGATGTGTGATTATCTGAGTGTGTATTCTTCCTGTATATTCTAAATGCCAGATTTCCTTGATGTTTCATTATTTTAATATCTAAGAATGGCAACACGTTATCTGTTTCTGTTTCAGATATAAAAGATATGTTTCTATCTTGTATATTCAAAAGTTTTAAGGCATCATCAATTAGTTTTTTGTTAACTATGACAAATATATCATCCACATATCTGTACCATACCTCAAAAATATGTATGGAAAAGCTATGTTGATGTGTGTTTCAAATCTGCTCATGAAGAGGTTAGCTAGAAATGGAGATAAGGGACTGCCCATTATAAGTCCTGTTTGTTGTTTATAAAATTTTCCTTTGAAAATTCCAATTTGCATTTTAATTAATAAATAGGCCTTTGAGTCATAGAAACACCAACCTGGATAAATTTGTTTAGCAACTACTATAAGATGGAATACACAGTCCTGAATAACTTAAACTGTAATTTTAAAAACTTGAAAAAGGACATTAAAGAGTATATAAAATTAAAAGAAAAAAGCAGATTCATTTCTGAAGATATTCATTTTTTAAACTGGTGCCCAAAACATAAAGTATGTCCAAATTTCATTTGAAAAATCTTTAAATATCAACCACAACAGTCACGAGCAGTTAGCTGCCAAGAAAAAAGTTTATTCAAATAGAAAAATCTAAACATTATACAAAATGGCAGAAGAATACATACAGGAAGAATATGCATGCAGATAATCACATCAAAGCTGACAGTTTTAACCTCACAGCGCACAAACATGCAGTTATCAACAGTTTAACATGCCAGCTAGTTAACCTACAAATTAGCAAAGAAGAATATTTTAATGAATACAAACAAATTGAAGAAGCAGCGGTTGAAAACAGTTTTGAAAAAGAACTAGTACACAAAAAGGTGCAGAAATTCAAGAGACAAAAACGTATTGAAGAAACCACAACACTTCCAGCAAGAAAAGATAAGCTAATTTTTAAAAAATTCACATATCCATGGGCTACAAAAAATTTCAGAATATTCTTAAAGATTTTAATATCAGGCTACCACCGGGTTAATAGATTTAATGTTAAAAACTTACTGATAGACGATATTAATGACAGTATTCCACAAGAGAAAAAAGCAGGTTTTTACAAATAAATTGTGCAGAATGTGAAAAACCTACTTTGGAAAAACAAAGAGAAACATAGGTACATGGTTAAAGGAACATTTCAGGAACATAAAGTACAAGCAAATAGACAAGTGAATAAAGCAAAATTACTAAAATCAGTACAAGAACCTACAGAACTAATAACCTGGGAGAAAATCTACATCTACAAATATAAAGACATCTGATGAACTTCGACATTGCCGGTAATGAAAACATAAACTACAAGTTTATCACACCGCTACCAGAGCAGAATACACATTCCCACAACTCAACGAATTATCTGACAGTCGAATTTTACCTGAAGATGAGAACCAATATTCTGGAAACTGATTCTATACACTATGACAAGTAGGTGAAGCATTAAGAATGTATAGTTCAACTAAATCATACAATAATATCAATTATATGATTGACTTTACTGTGCAAGCTGCAATTTACATTTTAATTTAAATAGGAAATGTATCAGGTTTTCTTTTTATTTTTTCCTACATACAGATCAGGCTGATAGTCAGAAGCACACTGCCCACTGAACTATCTCCAAAGTACTGAAAATATGCTTAACCTTTTTCACAGAAAATGAAATGTTTCCTTTCCTTTCAGTGGGCTTTAAGGTAAACACTTTAGAGACTTTAGAGGGATGAAATTTTAGCAATTTTGTAGCAGAATGTGCTTATGTGTGGCTTACTTCCTCTTGTTATGCTAGTTTTGCAATAGATTTTTGTGGTGATCAATCTAATCCAGCAATGATATCAATTAGTTTTCCTTTTTTAACACATGATGCCTCAATCTAATTTTCTTGTCCAACACTGATCTGCTGTTTTGAAGTTAAGACTCTCTCATGATCTGTAGATCTGTCAGGTGGGCAAAATCCCTGAAAATGTTCTTGAAATTCTACATGATACTGAACAGCTGATTCATTTTTTAAAATATTATAGCAAATTAAAATACCTTGTTCTGTATGAAATCTTTAAACCATGGCAAACAGAAATGACATGCAATAACACAGCAACTCCTCAATGTTCAAACATAAACATGCACTAACCAGCCTTATCAGCTGCAAAATATGTTTTTAATATCAATGTATGAAACTGACCCCTGCCAGCTTTGAACTCAGTCTGTGTATTGGGAAAAACAAAATGAAAACCTAATATATCTACAATCATATATACATTGTATAGCCTTGTATCTGATAAGTGTTTTTAATTCCTTATTAATTGGTTTATAACAATAGGTAATAGTACAGATTTCATTCTTAGAAGAATGTTAAAATGTACATTATGTTAGTAAAGTAAAGTTGTTTTGAAATAACTTCAGTCAGAGCAAAATGTTTTTGCTCACAAATTATTAAATAATGTATTTTTACTTTCATACAAACATTTAAACACCACTCTTAATTTATATTTATGGAGTAATTTTATTATGATGCTATTATACCTTATATAGCAGGTTCAATCATGCACAAATATAAAAAAATTGTAGTACCAACAAGAAAATCAGGCTGTCTTCTTAATGCTGTCAGATTGTACAGTAAGTAAAATTAAGAAATATCAAAGCATATTAACAATATAACAATAAATTATAAACTGAATAACAAGTACAATATTGCAAATTAAACTAGTTCATAAGAAGTATTTGAAATGGATACCTTTGAAACAAGCTTGTTACAATGAAATAATAAAATATTTTATCAAGTCAATTTCTTAGTATAAACTCCAGACAAACATTTCTATGATAATTTTGTATTGTCCCAATTGTTGGTACAGCTGCATAGTGATAACCAAAAATTTCTAATCAGCCACATTTAACTGAGAGCCCTTTCAAAACAAGAATGTTGTCTGTTTCATGACAGCATTCAAGTACCCACTATGCTTTAAAGTTGTGTTACAACATTGCACTCTATGCTTTGTATCATAAATCTGTGTTAAAGAAATCGTGTTTTCTTATTTCAGCAAGATATTTTAAAACAATTAATTAAGTCACTTAACAAGACTGATACTAATGATAGTTCAACTGGATACAGTAGCAAAATTAGGAAAATAATATTCATTGACTATCATTTCTTATCATTTACATCATTGAAGAAAATCACAAAAATCTCAAATCTTCTAGCTAAGAACCAGCAATGATGATGAAGATCAGAACATGCCATTGCCTCTTGAGTAGCAAACAATAGATTAAAGTGTATGATTTTTTTTGTATTATTTACTTGTTTGAGCATGTTTTCAATTTTGTACATAGTTTATAGGGATGTTATTCAATATAAATGTTATTGCTTCCTATTAAATTTATATCGCTTTAATAGTATCATACTAATCTTTCACTTATTGTATTTTTCCTCTGAGACAGTCACTAATTCCGTCAATCACTAAGGTGAAACTGTATTATTATATGTTAAAACTAATATGAAATATAAAGGGTAAAAAAATCTAAATATATGAAAACATGTTTACGGAATGTCGGAATCCACACAATGAAACTTTTATTAATCTTATTTTGATTTAAAGTAAAACACTAAAAATCATGTCGTCACATTAAAACTCTCTTTAAGTTTCACAAACACACTTATAAAAGTAATTTTGGTACATGTTTCATGAGGTACATTCCTCACATTGTCAACCAAAATGACGACTCAACTTGTCGTTTTGGTTGACAATGTGAGGAATGTACCTCATGAAACATGTACCAAAATTACTTTTATAAGTGTGTTTGTGAAACTTAAAGAGAGTTTTAATGTGACGACATGATTTTTAGTGTTTTACTTTAAATCAAAATAAGATATGAAAACATATCTATGGACCAAGAACAAACTATTTTTAAATAGGTATATTGCAAATGATAATTGTAATGATTGAAGTATTTTATATATTAATAAAATTCCTTCAAAATGAGACCATTGTATTTAAACTTATAATAATAAAATTAACATTTTAGATAAATGAAATGAAGATTGTGCTAGACATATGTATATGAGATTGCACTGGTATAGTCAAAATTTTTTTGAACATTGGAAGATAAGGTACTTATTTGGAAATTGCCCAAGTTTGTCAGATTTTAGTATGTTTTTCACACATTGGTTATTCACAAATCTTCACAAACAAATAAAAATGTATACTATTTTTTATTTAAAAATTTATCTAAGCTAAATAGGAAGTCTTCTATGCTCCTTTGCAAGTTCATCCAATATTTCAATATCTGTAATTGCATTTCATAATGTATAAGGAAATGCTCTAATCCATTCATTTAAGTTTGGAAACTATCTTGTTACCATGAACTTAAAAATGATGCTGTTATTCTTAAAGCAGCTCCTTATGTTTATTGCTATTAATTTTTTGAAAAACTTGAGAGGCTAAACCTTCCTAATTACATTACAGTGACACTGATATGCTCATGGGAAAAGAAAGAAATTTTTACATAAATTCAATTGTTCTTATAGTAAAATATAGCTACAATTTTATTTAATATTATATTTTCAATCACTCCTTGAACAATATGAATAACTACTACAAATTTATTTGGCCAAAATAATAAATGAAATAAAGTAACTGTGCAAAGAATGTATGTTACATTATATATTTATTTATATACATAATTGTAAAGTCATTAGGTTTAATTATGCTAAATATACAATAAAGCAAAACATCCCTTTGAAATTTAGAAACACCAATTTGAGCAAAACATTTCATTTCATTCAATAATAAAGCAATGTAATAGAGTTTTTTCTTTCTTTCCTTTCCTTTCCTTTCCTTTCCTTTCCTTTTTTTCTTTTTTCCCTCTCCCTGTGATCATGGCACTGCAACCTTAAGATTCATTGTACCAGATAAGATTATAATTATCCCAATAAGTTCAGGGAACTTTATGGCCTAAATTATCCAGGCAATCACCTAACGTACTAAGGAAAAACCTCTGAAAAAACCTCAATCAGGAAACTGACCCAACCAGAAATCCAGCTCATGTGTGTTACTTGGGAAGTGAAAATGCTATGCTACACTACACTATAGAGTGATCTTTGTAGATAATTAGGATAAAAAATTAAATTAAATTAAAGCGTTACTAAAGAGATTGGTAACATGCTTAATCATTGCATTGAAATCCTTGTTTTACAACACTCTGGCATTGGGGAACAATTAAATAGTGTAAGTTCAAGATAAGTTGATTATAACGTATTTGTTAAAATATTGAAGCTATTTACAGTGAAGATCTTGTATATTGATTGATACACTGTAGGTAATTTTTATACACTTCACTTACATGTTTTTAAAAACAGGACATGTTTCAAGAACCGTCGTTCCCATCGTCAGCTGTTGACCCTTACATGTTTTTAAAAACATGTAAGTGAAGTGTATAAAAATTACCCACAGTGTATCAATCAATATATAAGTTGATTATGTTATGGTTTTAGTATTATTTGAATATATTTACTTTTAAACTCAATAAATAAGATAAAAGCTGATAAAACAGCAATGTTGAATGCAAGGGAGCTTCAAACAGTGATCTAGAATCTTCCAATTGACAGTGATTAACATGCGTAAGTTGGAGGGAGTAAACTGCATATATTACTGGAGGATGGTTATCATACTATACTGAAACCTGTCTTAAACAGCCACCAGTTCTTAAAAAAATATGGCCTTTAATACATGTAGCTACTAAGTTAAGGTTATAACATTTTGACATAGAAAAGAGAATTTATTTTATTCTATGATTTAACTTACAGTATGATGTGTATATTAAAAGTAACATACATGTACTGACTGAACAACATCTTATTTAATAGTTGTAACTTAAAACAATAAAATGTATAGTACTATACATTTACAATAAGAATACAGTACCATGCTGTGCTAAAGATCTACTGTATACTATTTCAAAAATATATATGTGCTGTTTTGTATTGCACTGCAATATTTTCTAAACTCACTTACAAAAAAATTTATCACTGTTAGTTTGTTTTGTTCAATATCCACATCTCATTTTAGTGGCACTAATTTCAAAAGATTTTAACAGTTTATTCATTTGCAACATTGTATTCTTGTTGTATTGCTCTTCTAAAATATGACAGGGGCTGTAGGTTTCAGAGAGCTATGATAATTACCCTCTAGATTTACAGACATCAGCTGTGTTGCTCTCTTAGCCATACTCTGTTTCCTTGGAAATAGATGTCCCTGTAAAACATGAATGATGCCCATTATAGGGATGTAAAAATATGCAAAATAAAATGTCACATTTACTGCATGGTATAAAAATATGTTTAATTTAATAAGTTTATATACATAATAAGTTAACTGACCTTGACAATAATCCTGAAGTTGAGTCTATCAGTACCCTCTAAACTATCATACCATGGAGCATCTTCCATCTGTGTCATTGTACATTATTCGTTCAAATCTTCCAATTTCTTTTCTATGCCCAGCTGTGGCATTTGATCAACATTTCTGAATTTTTTTCATATTTCTACGTATTCCAAGAAGATTTGGTTAATGAAATGGTATCACTAACATTTAAACTTTTTATTAAATGTGATACACATTCCACATCAACCATTTGTGTTATTATAGTGATGAAAATAATCTCTCCTAATGCTGCAACTTGAGTGCCTGGATTATCCCTTGTCCCTTGATCCTCAGATTTGGCAATTGTCATAGAAAAAACAATTTTACATTGAAGAATTGGGTTTTAGAGTGGCAGGTTGCATTGTCAAGAAGTAAAATGACATTCTGTTTGTGTTTTGTCATTTTTTAATTAAATTCAATCAGCCATGTTCAACTATGGTGGACATCATCCACCTTTCTTTTAGCACATTACTAGATCACAAAATTTATGTACTAAAAGCCTCAAAATATGCATGCAACTATTCTCTTAAAACTGCTGAAATATGCTCCAAAAATAAAAATATATGCAGTAAAAACAGCACATTATTGATAAGCCATATAAGCATAAAACCATACTATTATAACAATTGATTATAATAATTAATCATTGTGAATTTAATCCAAAAATATCTTTGACATTTAATGAAAAAATATTGATGTTCCCTCTAATTGCATAATTTAATTCCTATATTCATTATTGCAGCAATAATTTATCAACCAACTTCCCTAAGTTCTGAACCTACTACAACTTCTCCTCTTGTATATCATAATTAATTTAAATGCTGAGAATAACTTTTCAACATCACATGTCATGATCAGTGCATACTTGAGTGCACAAATTTTCTATGTTTGTATTGCTGTCAAAATTACCACTGAGAATGCTAATAATTTCATACATTTGTTTTTATTGCAGATAATTCTCCAACACATGATTAAGTTTGGCAGCCACTGCCTATAAATCAAACTCAGGAAAAACCTGAAAAGAACACTAGTCATTAAATAACAGTTGCTATAACTATGCCATATTAATCTTAATAATAACTCAATAAGATTTAAGTGACTCGCATTAAACTTCATGAAATTCAGAATAAGGCTACCCATACAAAATGCATTATCCTTGTTCAGCATTCTGACTTCTAAAAAATTTGCAACTCAAGAGATGAAAAGATATGCAAATAAAGCTCTTCTAACATATGAAATACAAAATAAGGGTAAAAAAACAGGTATGTTTTTTTTTTTCTGATTATCAGCTCAAGTTATGTGAAGTGCTTGTCATAGAAAAGTGCAGCCCTCAGCCACACATCCCATCCTGAGAGTACTGGATTGGAGGCAGTGAAATATCCAGCAATTTTTAATTTTATTTCTAAATTTACAATGGAGCCTTAATTAACACCACTTTACATTGTAAAAGTAGGTCATTATTAGTTGGAAACACCCTTCACAACTCTTCTGCAGCTATATGGAATTAATGTGCCAGGCATGTTAGTTGAATCATATTGTAAAGAAGAACCGTCAAAGATTATCCAGCTTTTATTATGTATGTTGCTGCATCTGACATCAACAAGTACACTCTTTCTATGGGATCTTTTCCAGGCCAAAAAATTCCTGCAAAATTTCATTGCAATAAAGAAAAACAAAAGTAATATAATTTTTTGTAAATTATCATTAATCTGTCATCTAACAACTCTTATGCTTCACTTACTTTTAAATATGGTGGGACCGGTTTCGAAGAGACATCCTCTGCATCTTCAACCAACTTGAGTCATCAAGTTTGAAACCACTACAGGTGGCCGAGGTCGTTAAGGCACGGACTCGTGAGCGGGAGGTCTGGGGTTTGAATCCTTCTAGGACTGTCCTCCCTGACTGCAGTTTTTTCCAGGTTTTCCTCAGACTTCATAACTGGCAAATGCCGGGAAGGTACCTAAACTTAGGCCTGGAACGCTTCCTTCCTTAAAAAATATCCTTCCCCAATATATAATTTCATCTCATATATCATCAGTGTTACCGCCTATGGTCCCTCAGTAGTAAAAATGGGTGTTAAACACTACTCAAAAAAAAAAAAAAGTTGGTTGAAGATGGAGAGGATGTCTTCAAAACTGGTCCTACTATATTTAAAAGTAAATGAAGCATAAGAGTATGTTAGATGATAGAGTAATTATAATTTACATTTAACAAGCTTCACTGTGCGAGTTCCAACAGAATTTTTTAAAAATGTCTTATTTTTCGAAAGTTCTTAAATAAAGTAATATAATTTACATACTGGTACATCATTTGTAAATTTTGCTATTATCTGAAAATTTATCTTGTTCATTTCTTTTGTGATTAGCAGATGTGGATTTACTAGATGATTAGGACTTAGCTTGCCCATTAAAATAGTAGCTATGTATTGTATCTCAAATAAGCTGTTTCAATGATTCCAAGCCACATGAAACTGTAGGCCAAGTCCTTGCTAATGCAATCAATTACCCCCCCCTCCAAAAAAAATACATCAAATAATTCATAGGGTAGTTAAGATTTGGACAATTTTAATTATTTGTATATGCTTTAAAATAATAAAAGATGCCTAAAATTAAAAATATAACTGACCAAATCTCATAAGCCTTGAAGGTAATTTTCTGAGGATTGATTTATCAGAGATGTGCCTATTATGCATTTTGTAAGGAAACCTCTGAAAACCTTTGTGTGTATACATACATGTAATAATTTATGTATATAATTGATATGTGTATATAACTACAAATACATTTCTTCTCTTCTTATTGTGCTATTTGTGTGGTCCTTTTTTCTTATAGCATTTAGTTTGTTGTTATTCTGTTCCATTTCCTATTATAAATTCTTCACTTACCCTATGTCATTAATTTGACCATTTGTATAAAAATAAATACAGAATATATGCAGGGTTATATACAGGTGGATGCTGATCTATCACTATTTTTTGGAGGAGTATGCAGTTCTGTTATATTTTTTCTACAGAAGTTCATTTTCCATTTTATTACTTCTTACTTCATAAGTAAGAAGTTCTTAATTAAGATGTTTATGATATTGGGTTATAGCAACATTTTCCTAAATTAGCAAGTCAAAATTCATTTGCATGTAAAGCAACAATACGATATAAATTATTATATTCAAAGTATTAGCTTTGAAGCCAACTCTGTTCATTCTTGAGCAAGAGAAATTTCAAATAGTTATGATTGGGTCTTGATCAATAATGCAATAAAAAGGAACAATTAACATGAGATGAGTAATGTTGGTTATGTGCCCATATTAGGGTAAATTTTCTCCTACATTTCTCTGCTCATGTAACATGTTCTCTGACGAAAGTGATGAATGATGGACATTCTTTGCAGTATGATTTTAGCAAACAAGAGAATTGTTCTTATTTGTTTGCTGTTTTTTTGAGTCTAGTATAATACAAGTTTTTATGAAGGGCTATAAAATAGTGTTAGGTATTGATGAATTTAACTCATTATATTTGTAAAATGAAGTTCATGGTTTCAACTGAATTACAATGTGGTTCAAGTGTTGCAAAACTATGTAAAATAGATAACAGTCCATCTTTGTCATGTACAAACAAAGGTACAGGTATTTTTGAGGATAAAACTCAAATAAGAAATGTTCTTCCTTGTTATTTGGAATCCTGAAACATACCTAATTACGAAAGTTGGATGTTCAGTGCAGAATTTAAAAATGAGTAAATCACATGAAACATACATTTGTAAAAAATGGAATGGCTTTTCAGTGAATCCATTTGATGGAAATAATCACACTCGGCTAACATTATTGACAAAAATATTCATGAATATAATAATTCTGAAGCTTGTTTAACTGCACGAAGACAAAAAAGACAAAAAAAGTGAGGAAAATGTTCTAGAATACAGTTGAACATTAGAAAGACATTTTCAAAAGCATGAGAAAAGTGTTTTGCAGAGCATATTTTGTAGCAGAAAGTAACAAAACATATTCATATTTTAATAAGTTTGTGAATTTTTAAATTAAAAAGGGGCTTGGGCTGGACACGGGTAAAACAATACATAGTACATTTAGTTGCACAAACATCATAAACTATATTGCAGACACTTCATGGAAGAAACTGTTATCAACTATAGCACAAAAAAAAAATCAAAGATCTCTGTATTTATTGATGAATCTATATCATTAGCTTCACATTCGGTTTTGATTGTGTACATTAAGTCACAAATTAATGATGGAAATGTAAGCACCCTTTTCTTGGATATCTTTTAATTTTAAAAATCAGATGCAGAAACAATAGAAGTTGAACTTTTGAAGTATGATTTTTCTTCAAGCTATTTGAGTCATAATTCCATTGAAATATCACAGATGATGCTAGTATAGATAGGTAGAAATTTAGGTATTTTGGAAAGACTAGAGAAGAAATGTTAACTGAGTTTTCAAATGGTATTGCTTGTGTTAAAATTGAATTAGAAGCTGCTGATGCAATTGAAGATGATACTCGTATGACTCATATTACTATTGTTTTGACAAGCTGTATGAATTGTACCATTAATCTCCAAAAAGTCAACATGAACTGTCACTTGTTGCACAAGAGTTAGGTGTTGACTTATGAAAATATCTGAAGTGTTTTCAGTGTGATTGGTGGCCTCAAGCTTTAGAAAGGTGCAAGAGAGTGGAGGTTCTACAGGGCTTTAAATGTTCATTTTACAATATACTCAATGATCTGAGCAGAAAATTATATGCAAAGGAAGAATGCAAAGGAATGCAGAAAATACTATCAAGTCCCAAGTTTGTACTCAACATTGCATTGCTCTCTGATAGTATCCTCTCACTGTATCTCTAAAAAAATATAGTGCTACAATTCCCTCTTCATATAGAGTCATTAGAAGTTAGAGTTGTTGAACAACTGAAGGAAATCCCAGGTGCTTACAGAAAAAGCAATTTTAGATGGATGTTTCAGAGATGTCACACTGATTCCCATAACAGAATTGAACAGAGTGAATACCCAAATCAATAGGAAATAGCTGTGTCAAAGACTTAAGAGACAATTTGAAACATAAACTAATTCCAAATGAAACAGAGAATTTCATTTTGACAGCAAAAAAGTGGCCCAGTGACATTGCCAGCCCATGGCCAGCAGGAAAGGAGAGTCTAAGAAATGTTTGTGAATACTTTGCTCTTTCCTTGCCAAATGCAAATGTCTTCAGAGACTACATAGACAACAGTAGAGAGAACATTCCTGAAGCATAGAAACCAGATTTTGTTTGTGTTGATAACTCCCTGTGAACACTTCAGAATGTGAAAGAGGATTCAGTCTAATGATCTTAATGATGGCACCTTTAAGGAATTTACTTTCTGCTTCTCATCTCTAATGTTCTCTAATGTTGCATATCAACATTATATATGGAATCTTGAAGGTTACACAAAGATGTGGATCAAAACTCACAGGCATGTTGAGAATAACCAATGCATGAAAGTAAATCTACATGTACATCAATCTGATTGATACTCCAGCCTCTGTTACCGCATTTACCTCACTTTTTATTTTTATGAATATAGCAGAGAGAGTGCATGTGCACATATGCCTATGTAGGACTGATTAAGTGGAATAAAAGGTCCTAAAGCCTTAACTCTGCCAGTATAAATAAATTAATTAATTAATTAAAAAAACTTGTATTCAGGTTGCCAAAGCATATTAATAATAACTATTTGGTTGTAGTGGTTAGTTGTTCCTGTATGCTATTGCAACTGATATTTTTTGTACTTAAAATAGTACTGTATTAATAAATTTGAATATGAGTAAAAATAGCCTAGCTTATATTTATCTTAAATAATGTTTACATGAGTATTCAAAACAATATATAACTGAATATAATTTCTTCATTAATGCATATCATGTAACATGATCAGAGAAATAAAACAGTAAATAAAAGTACTACATTGTATCTTTTTTCTTTTAAAAAAAGAAAACTTTCATCTACTCAGACACCATAAAACAATGTATATAAGTTCATATAAAACTTACCTGCACATCATATATCTGGCAAAATATTATTTTACTATTTTTAGAAAAGCATTTGTTGTCTTCAGCAGTCCAATTTCTGAATAGCTTCCCTAAGATTGATTTTGTTTTGACATCTTGTCTGTATAACGGACAACTTATTATTGTACTAGATACAGATACAGCATAGTAACTAAGCAAGCAGTCTACATTTGTGTATCACAAGAGTTAATTCATATATGAAAATAACTGTTGCTAAAACAAGCATTATTGTCACATCTGTAGGAAAACAATTGTGCAAATAGGTTTGGAACTCTTTTGGTACACTAATATTTTTGTGAGGCTCCAGTAGTGCTATTATGTGTGTTAATATGAGCACCAAAAGTCAATGAATTAATAGCAATTGTTACATGACCTGCCAGTGATTTTTATCTGCTATGAAATACTGCGTTTTTAATATCTCTGTTGTTTTAAACAAAAATATGTGAAATTGTTCAATTTTTGTAAATTACCAAAAATAAACATTACCTATGCACATTAAATAAAAGAAATATGCATTTAAATCAAAAATACTTTAAATATGCATTATGCAAAATAAAGTGTACACATATAACCAGTTTGTTACGCTCAGCAAAGATATATACATTTTTGCCAATATGCTCAATCAGTACAAACATGCAAATGCATGAAGTTTCTTTGTCTAGTGATAAATTTAGTAGTCAATGTTACTTAAGTGCACATTATATATAAGCAATAAAAAAATATTTAATGCAACTAAATATATAAAATTGTTCTAATTTTGGTCAATGATAAATGAAATAAATTATAGCTTTCTCCAATGGTTAGGACTTATAATTTTTTTAAATCTATGCCTATAACTGTAAAATCTTGATCTACAAATTTAATGCATATAAAACATACACACACCTGTAGGTAGCCAGAGAAGAGCACCAAGCCATACAGCAGTCATTAACTGAGCAGCCATAATAGCCTGCATCAACAGAACTGCAGCTGGCAACCAAGGAATCAAAAGCCGTCGTTTATTTTGCGGTTGATGAGCAATGAGGCAAAGCAAACAGAAAACTGCAGCAAATCCTAATGCAGCTACAGCAAGGGATCCTGAGGATCCTGAAGATGGAACAGCAAGGCAAGTGCCTATCTGAGCAGCTCCCAGCACTATACCTCCTATTGCCAAGATTACTCGTTTTTCTGTAGCTAATGTAGGCTCCTGTGGTTTTGACATGCTGCCTTGTGTTGTTGCAACCTGCAAAAATGTTTGTATGAAGTACAATAAAGATTAATTTGGACAATTCCAAATTCTATTTCAAAGCCTAAAAACATAATTTCAGGTTTAAATTTTTTAATATTTTCATCCTATTGATGCATATTTTAGTTTTATCTGGTTAGAAATAAATTATCTAATACTATGCTTCTGGAAAAAAAATATTTTCTCCTAGGCAATATATGAAAACTGAATCTGGTTTTTTTGAGAAATGTTTCACATTATATGATAATTTTCATCATGGAATCTAGCCAACTGTATCATTTAGCATTAAATAATTTTGCCTGAGTCACAGAAACCATGATCAATATATCATGTTGAGAACACTTAGCTCATACCATATTTTCACTAATATATAAAATTTTAGATATTTTATTGACTAATTTTTCTAATATTTTCTTTTGTCTGGAAATTTCTAATATATTCTAAAGGAATACCTAGTTTACATTTTTTCAGCAGCACATTATGACTGTATACTTAAGCTCCAAAAACATTGCATTAAGTTTTTAGAAACTTAGGACTATAAAGAATATTTAAACTTCAAATATTTATTTTAACTAATTTTAGTTAAAACTATACAAATAACTTTATTAAAGCAAGACACAGAATAAATAGTATAACAAAGGAATAGATCAATAGCACATAGATCTATTAGACCTAGTAATTTCCAAAAACAAATATATATTTTATATTTATAGAGTTTTAAAAGAGTGAAAATAAAATGACACAAATGAACAGTAAAAAAATAGATAATGAATCTGAAAATCTGTAGTTTTATTTAAAATGTAGACAATGGGTGCTGGAGTCAAAACAAGAAAATATAAAAGATTTTAGTAGTAAGAAATTGGTTATAAATGGGGATTATTTGCATGGCATTTAAAGCTGAATGTTCATTATAATCCCTGATCTTTTTAATTATTCCATTTATTGGATAATTATAATTAACAAAACAGTTATGGAAGAGAAATAATTAGGGTTTCATTTGGGAGGTGACCAGGGGGTTATTATACCCACTCTTAGTTCATTACCCCCAGAATGAATTATGATAAACATAACAATACATTTAGGAAAAATGTTGGATCAAAGACACTGAGAGCATTTTATTTATAGATTTAGGTTTTCTTTTGTTACATGGAGAATTACTGAAATTTGACAAAAATGTGTGCATGATGACAATTGCAGGTTCATGTAATGTACACAATTGCAATAAAGATTTTGTGTTTCATATGTACCAACAGCTGTATGCATCTATCAAAACATAATACAACTTTTCTGTCAGTGCATACAAGTATTTTCATGTGTATTTCATCTCCTCTGGAATGATTTTCATTTAACAGTAATCTGCCATCTGCATGTGCTTTAAATGCTTGATAAACCTAGAAGTCAGTTGAGCATGTCTACATGCAAGTGTATTGTGGCCTGAATTGTAAAATATGAGTGGTAAATGTAAGGGTAAAGGAGACACTTTGCTTTCTTTCATTACTAAAAAAATGAAACCTAAGTCATCTGACAGTGATGATCCTGATATAATAATTATCCTGTAAACTATAAGCATGAAGATGGTCATAACTGCTCACAATAATCAACATGCATGTACATCTCATAATCTGCAGCCAGTATCTGCTTTATCTTTCCAGAAGCCCACAAAAGAGGTAAAACCTAAACCTGTCTATAATTTCTTCATTAATAGCAAGTATAAATGGCTTGTTTTTGACAAAACTAAAGGAGGTGCTTTCTATAGTTCAGTGTATGAAAAAAGGACACCCATTCAGCAAAAAACAAATGGTGTTTTTATAATGTTCATCTGCAAATTTTACAAAAACAACTGAAGAAACCAGAAAACTCAAAAAGCATCTGAATATTATAGAGATACAGGGCAAAGGAAAATGTTAGCATAGTGTATGCAAACAAGCCAATTTATACTATGTTGCACCAGCAGACTAAAACTAAAATTTAATAAAATTGGAATGCAGTTAAATTTTTAAATAGAAGTTCATGTTTTCTAATTAAAAAGAAGGTTCTTCATACAAGAAAGTGTAAGTCTCTTGTTCATGGTTTGATGGAACCATATGTTTCAAATGAAAATGACTAGCAAACAGTGAGCAAGCAACAACTGTAACGAAGATACAGTACGTAAAATGAGCAGAATGCAAGGGGGAAGAAGTCAATAAAATGACATCAAATTAATTTTGGGTAAAAACTTTTTCTTAATGGCTGAACTTCAGAGATATGGTCTCTACTGAAATTCCTAAAAGATTTAATAAACAAGCAATGAATATCATTTCAGATGTTCAGCAAATTACGGAGTCAGATGTTAGAAACATTAAGAAGGCCATTTACAGGCTAACATCATCATCATCATCATCATCATCATCATCATCATCATCATCATCATCATCATCATCATCATCATATTATTATTATTATTATTATTATTATTATTATTTAAATTCCTCTAAAAATAATGAACTGCCTACAAAATTTATTATCAAATCTCAGATTAGGCATGAAGAGCTTAAAATGTTTAGTATCAAGCTACTGACAGTACTTCCAGGTTGAAAGATTGTTCAGTGCCATGAATTGATTAATGATTGCATTAAGAAACCAGCCAGAAGATGCTTCATTAGATCACTGTATGAAAATGTTCATTGAAGGAAAAACAGGTTCCAAATGAAGTGTTTTTAAACAGGGTATTGGAGCGCTATGCTTGCAAGAAATAAAAAATTCAATCATCACTGAACCTATATGCATATCAAGGTATGGCAACCTTTAACAATAAATGTTAAATGTAGCATTAATCTGTTTTGAATGTGCATTTGTAATAAGTGCTTTAATGAAAGAATGTGTTTATATTACTGCCTTGTACCCTCACACAGTAGATTCCAACAAGTTATGATTTATGGTATGGTATGGTAATCCAATTTCATTCTTCCTCTACCCCTTCAGAATCATAATATCCCAGAGCAACTGAAAGAAATGCTGTTCATTATCATCTAAACCTGAAGAATGCTCTCCAAACCCAAAACATTCTTGGTGTCTCACACAAGCTTTTCATTCATGGCGTTCATTCTGTTGGTTGCATTTAGTGTCTCATTAGTGCAACAAAAATAAAATATTTCAACAGTTTATAAAATGAAATTATATATACATGCATACATATATATATGTATATATATATCACCACTTCCTTGGTCTGATAGTTAGCATTGCTGACTAGTGGCCTGGGTTCGATTCCTGGTATTTGTTTAAGAATTTTTAAGTTAAGGAGCTGGAATGGGGTTCATCCAACCTCATGAGGATAATTAGGAAGCTGCCTAATGTAGAGGTGGCATTCTTCAATCTAGGGAGCTTCATAGGCTACCATGGCATGCCGCTATGCTGATCACATGTCCCCTGCAATATTGCCCTCTATCAAACAAAGTTGTAAGACAGCGGTAGAGGAAGCAGAGATCACTTTGGTAGGTTAAGGCTTACCCCAAGCTGTAGCATCAATTTTAGGGAAAGCCATGCTGAAAATATTAACTATTATCCACACATATGAGGTGATCCGGTTATCTGATGGCTGATAATTCATTATTCAAGGCTAGCCAGGCTACACGAATGAAAGTGGATGGGGTTTATTACACTGCTACATTGGCCTGGAGTCTATGCCACTCTTGTAGAGTCATTTGAACAATGAAAGAAACAATATAAGTCTCATCAGAATAAAATTTACTAAAAATACCAAATGCTTAATTATTTTATTACATGACTTAAGATTCTTATGTCTATACTTTGTTCTAGGAGAAATTTAATATGATTCATAAATAAATAGTAACCATACATTTTCGATGAATTAAAGTATAAGAATTGCCAAGAGATACATTTCATTGCTCAAAGAGAATTAATAAGAGTAGTAGTTAATTTCATTTGCCATGAGCAATGGCCTGGCCAGTGTTGGTTCTCAGATTCTTGATCGATTATATCCAATATTTTTGGTACAAAATTACCTATCAATCTCTGTGGTTCCCATTGAAAAGTAGAATGAACCTCTTGAAAGATATCAAGTTTCAGTACTTCCAAGGTATTTGGGTTTGTCTTGTACAGGAATTAATTTGATTTAATTAAGAGATAAAAATAATTGTTCAATTGTTAAACTTACTAAGTCAATGTTGTCAGAAAGTATTATAAGCACAGCCCAGTAGAAGGCAAAATGCCTTTTCTATCTGGGTGGATATATTTAAGAGTGAGATAGAAATGAACATGTTTGCATACATTTGGGATTGGTCAGGCCAGTTGTTTTTTTTTTTTTGTGCCTATTTTGGCTTCTGTTGCCCATTTTAAGGTTTAAAACTTTTTTTTTTGCTCTGATTTGGATCATTATAGATTTTTTGCTCCAATTATTTATGCATTTTTAAAAGCACATAAAGAATTTCAATATATTGAAGTGAAAATTAGTGAAAGGGTGTTTACCTCAGGAATATGAATACCAGGAAATAGAGAGGATGAGGGAAGTACTGTAGTTTTGAATAGTTCCAGCAAATGACCTTGTATCGATCTGCACGAGGTAATTCTAGGAAATTTGTGGTGGGGATAACATCTCAGCTGCATAAATGTAACAAACAATTGCAAGTGAGAAAGATGAGAGTGATACAGTTGTGCAATAAACTATCCCTTCAATGTGTTCAGTATGGAAATTAGAGAAATACTAACCTGATTCCCCTATAAACGCATAAACAGAAAATGAACTCTACCAGAAACCACTGCACATCTCTGCTACCTTGAAAAAACATTTTCTTGTTGCTTGTAACCAAGAAAAGTAAGCTTAGGTACTTTAATTATGTGATAAAGAAATTATTGGGCATCTTAAATGTCCATTTTCATTAATAATAAGTGATATTACTCTCTTTTTTCACTTTTAATAAATGCCTATTTTCAGTGCCTTTTTACCTCCTATTTTAACCAAAATAAATTACTAAATTTCCAGGCTCTGATTATAAGTAATAGATAAACAATCATGCAATGGAAAACACATCGTGAGTTGAAGTTCCTGTTATAAACATGTATGTATAGGTTGTATGAGTTATAAACTAATAATTGTATATAGTAAATGTATGTATTTTTATTAATGATGGCTCTTTGTAATGATATTATGGATGAATAATAAAATTATTATAATTATATGCTAAGTCACAGCATTAATTACAGTCATACACTTTACAATTAATGCACTTTGTGACGTAGCAGTCACTCTGTTAATTGGCTCACTAAACATTCAGCAAGCATACCTTTGTCAACAAATATCGCACAAATAATATAATACCTGTATGTCCCACCTGTACTTACAGTATTAGTAAAGTAATTTCAAGTGTATAAAATTATAATCATGAGAAAACTAACCTTTATGCGCTCTTTGTACTCTGCTACTATGGCATCTATATCAGTTGTGCTGCCAGAATCAATGTCTTCTTCATCAGATCCAGTGGATGATTCAGGTGTAGACTCACCATAAGGAGGATCCTCTTCATCCAGCAACATTGACTCAATCGACTTCAATGATGTCACTGACCCATTGCTGAGATTATATCTACACATAACAATTTGATCATGTTTTATGAAAGTGCAAATTTAGTTTAAAACTTTAAATTTGCTTCAATATTGCATGTTTCTACAGGTCAATAGTATGCATAAATTACTGAAGTATATAATGTAAAAAATTCTTTAAGGTATGACAAAACCAATAAGATTAGTGAATTTTCATCTTGAACTTTCCACTGTTACATTTTATAACTGGATATAAATGTTTTAAGGTTAGATTAAGTTTTATTAGATCTAGGAATTACAGTACTCATAACAACCTCAGTATGAGAATATAACTGATACACATAAAAAACAATACAACATATACATAAGTAAGACCAAGAGAAATATAGGCATCAGATTAAGGAACACTGGAGAAATATTCATTATAAACAGATAGAAAAATTAGCCATAGCAGCACATTTCTGGAATGAACATCATGAAATAGAAAAGGGCATTACATTATTAAAGCAGTTCAACATCCCAAAGAACTCAGCATATGGGAAAAGATTTTCATAAAGAAATATGAACATAAACTCATGAATTTTCATATTGCAGAAGCAGGCAATATATTGTATAAGTTCATTAATGGATACCATAGCCCTCAAGGCTATCTACTTTTCCAACCTAGTATGATCTGTTAGTCATTTACAGTTGGCGACATGAAAAAGAGCTTCATGAAATATGTCCTGAATTTCAAACATTTTGAGAGTGAAGCCACAAGAGTGTTTTTAACATTTTAAATTTTTTATCTACTAAAAATTATATAAAACAATATTATTTTAAATAGCATTAGCAACAATACTTAATTATTCATTCTATTTTATGTTTCTAATATTAGAACAAAATCTAATATTTTTGTATTGTTATTTTCCTCTCTTCTTTCAAATGTTCTACTTGATAAATCAGACAAAAAATTGGAGTTAGTATGCATGAAAAACAAAACAATATACTTACTAACATTTTAGGTTTAAAGAATCACTTATATAAAAATGCACAATTCTATAAAATAATCTTCTCTTTCAAATACTTTGCTATTGGGTTAAAGTTCATTATAGAAATTGCTCCATTGTATGATTATACTGTTTATAATTCTACTAAATCTAAGATGATTCAAATATATATTTTAGAAAGTTCTAGCACTCGTGGTAGTATGGATTTTCTTTAAAGAAATTCATATTTTGCTGAATAAAGCACATTGTTTTTTAAATATAAATTCAGATTATTAATAAGATTTCACGCTCTTTGAAAAATTATTTATAATTGTATTCTTTCTATTCAAACTGGTATTAATATACAGTCCTATTTTTTAGGAATTGAAAAGTAAAATAGATATTTATGAAGATCCCCTAATAATAATGCCCTATGACAGAACTGAATGAATGTAATCAAGAGTTCCATAGGAAATATTTCAGAAAACACTAGAAAACACACTAAGTAATTAATAAGTAATTGCTAGATATTTATATGACTTTCCCATTCCATTCTATTCCAATTCAATTCAATTTTTTTTTAAATAGTTTTGAATAGCGGGAATTTTCACAGTGAAATATAGTATAATATAACAAATTATTATTCAGGAAATCACTCAAATTTCACTAATTTAGTATCCATATTGCTGTTTTTACCACATGGTTCTGGCTTATTTGGAATCTTATTTTTCCCAGATAAACTGACGTTTCATAAATAGTTTTGAATAGCGGGAATTTTCACAGTGAAATATAGTATGTACTAAATTAGTGAAATTTGAGTGATTTCCTCAATAATAATTTATTATAAGAATTCAATTTATTCATAAAATAACAGAAAATTGATAATGCATACACAGTAAAACCACCCAATTGAGCAAAAGCTCATTTGGGATTGTAGTTCAATTAAAAATTTTGTTAAGAAATGATAGTTCAATAAATATTTATTGAATTGGTACTCAAAAACCATAAATATATAATATTTTTATTTAAATTGTACTTAGGAAGCTATAGACAATGGTGTGGTAATAATATACCCTATAAGAATTGACTTATTATATCTGAAAGCACCAAAGTATTTGACCAGAAAAATACTATTATATACACATATAAGTTAATGAAACCAAATCTATGTAATATATTTAATGTTATTCCTGAAATTTCTAATTTATCTACTGAACTCTGAGTTGTTTATCATTATATGTTTATAGAATTTAGGCCATAAAATCTTTCGATGTTTTAATCCTGCAGCCATAAAGCATTTGGGTTCATTTATGCTCAAGAAAGGATTCAACAAGTCATGCATAACTTATTTAGAATTTTGGAATTTATAAATAATACAGATACATGTAAGTATTTTCCATATCTTATTTTTCATGCTCTTAGGAAATTGGGCCATCTTTTTATTTCTTGAACATCTGGGTAAGTACCTCTATTGCCAATGATTGGTTACAAATGTCTATTTCCATTATTCGTAACTTCCATAGTTAACTGGTTTTAAGAAAGTTGTGTTGCTCTCTTAAAATGTAAAATATAGTTATAGAATGCTTAACAGTGAGGTACCTAGGAGTATATGATATGTCACAACATCAAAAAAGTCATTGAACATTTCAAGTAATGCATAAGGGTATTTAGGAATTTGTCCATTGCTCTCTCTTTTTATTATTTCACATATTGCTTACTCTTTATTTCCTGATAGGTTTTGAAAGAGAAGAATCCATCATGAAGTTAAAAAAAAGTGTGTTTTTTTTTTTTTTTTAAAGTACAAGTGAGTCCATTTCTAGTGTTACTGAACTGGTGATTTAAAAATGAAAGTTGTAATTTAGAGTCCCATCAACCTGAAGGTTCTTTTCCAAAATATTCACTAACAAATAGATCTTTCAGTTCTTATCATAATAAAGTTAAAACAAAAACTGTAAAAGCAATACATAGGTTTTGGTTATGCAACTCACAAGTTTTAAATGTCATGTATTGTCTCTGTGCCTAAGTGACAAGAATTTTGCAATCATTGGAAATGCTACAGCAGAATCAGGAAAATCAATAAACATTTGCAAATCTTGGGTCTTATAAAAATATGTGAGCAAATTGGAAAACAGAAAAGAATCATTAAGATACTGGAACACAACGAATTGGATCTTAGTGAGTGTTGCAGCCAAGGGTATGGTGGTGCAGCTAGTGTGAGTGGGAAATACTATGGTCTGAAAGCACATATCAAAGGTAGAATGCAAACAACTACTTATATATGCCACAAATTTATCTCCTACTGATTAGTTTTTGATCCATTATAATGGAAGATATTAATAAACTTTGAATAATAAAGGAACTGGCTAAATATTACTTTGAAAATACTGTTATTGCTAGTAGAATTTCTGAAATATTGATGTCAAGAAAGTTGCCAATGAGTTCCTGTTGACAAAGCAATGGTGCTTTGGAAAACTGTAAGATAAATACATTGTTTATTATTACTACAGGTGGCATATGCAATTATGAAAGATAAGTTGTTAACACAGCAACACAACACCTTTTGACATGAGCAGATATGAGAAGGGGGACCCCAGAAAAAAGTTGTGAGGAGACCTATGCTTTCTTAGTTATGCTACTGCAATGTTACATTATAAATAAGGTACAAAAAAAACTATTATTATAAATAATTTCTGAATGCCCCTTATATGTTTCCAACAGTAAATTTGTGTATCATTTTCATCAGCTCATGGAATTTTTTGAAAATGCATTGAAGGGCAGAAAACATTTTGTGTGTGTGAATTCCATATGAGTAAATCTATAATCTCTCTTTGTCACTTCTCAGCAAAGTAAGAAAAGCATCCAAAACAAATAAATTTACCCATGGCTACTGTACATAATTCAAAACTCTAGCTGCTGTGTAAGAAGAAATCAACAGATCGCCCATACACATTTGTAGCTGAAGTGGAGCACGTGTGGCAGTGTTATATATGCAGCTGCAACTATAGCAACAAACAACTTGGGATGCCACAAAAAACTTTTGGAGAATTCTTCCAAAATTTTTTTCTGTTAATTCTTCATTTTTCCAAAGTGTTTCCATCAGAAATTATAATGCCTGCAACTTCAAGTTCATGCAGTTCATGATCACAATCAATGGTAAATCTTCTGCAATAGTTTCCAGATATCTGTTAATTGAAGAATTTGCTACCAGCTTTACTTTCAGTGATGAATGTACTTTCCACCTAATCAACAGGGTGGATTGCCATAATGCTAAAGTGTTGGAAAGTGAAAATTCAAAAGCATATATGTACATAACATTTACAAAAGTATCCCAAAATCAATGTGCTTTGCTATATTGCAAAACAAGGCTTCATTCATCAGTAACAGATATCATAGAATGTCACATCTGAACTGTTTAGACTGTGATTGTTATCTTGGTCACAAAGATTTTACATTTCAACAAAATAAAGCAATTCAGCCCTTTAGTTGCAATGTTTGCTAATACCTCAGCCTCCATAGCAGAGAGTTGATTATGGAATAATGTAGTAAGGTATTAATGAAAGGAATAAAATAATAGTCCATATTTCAGAGACAGTCAAGATTCCTCTGTTGTGACAAAGGGTTGTGTTAAATTCATGTTTTATCTAACAGCAATAACTATGCAATTTTATTATTTGTCCTTGTAAGATTTCTAGCATAAAATGATAATATTTTATCCTTTAAACAATATATATTTATGGATAGAAATTCATATAGTGGCCAAGCGAGACAACATGACTTCTTAAAAGATGCTGTGTATATCATTTACATATTTGTGGTATTATATTTTATGTATGTATGTATACTTATAGCTTCACAGCTAGTCTTCAAAGAGCCAAGAAATATGACTTGAATTATGTTCTAAATTACTTTTTAAGTTTATCCTTATACTCTGCACACACTCATGCACGTGAGCGCACACACACACACATACACAGTATGCAGCTGGAAAGTTTCAGTTTAAAAGTTTCTCCTAGTTTTAATCACTAAAGGTCAATAATTTTTTTTTTTTTTGGCTCTGAATTTAAAGTTAAATGAGTTATCCCTAATACTGAAACACCTCATATATTTTATTTATTAAGCATAAGTTGATTTTGCCTTTTGTCTCATGTGGTCCTATATTGCTGATTTGCATGTCACATTACTACACTTACTGATATGCTGACAAGTTACTGAAAATGTATGCAAACTAAACATATAAAATACTAAAGTTGTATATACAGAAGGCAATTCATAATTAAGTGTAAATAATTTGTGAGGTAATGCAGAAGCAAAAATAAGTCTAAAATACTAAGCACAATTTTTTCTGAAAGCAGTTAACTACATTGTTCATATGGCACAATAAATGATGTAATTCCTTGTTAGGCACATGCTAAGACAGTGTAAAAGTCTATAGATGCATCATATCCTTCAATACCGTTAAAGTTTGTTATTTATACACTTGATTAATTAGTTAGTGGGCTGGAGTTGTAGTCATACAATGGCATTACCATACACAAACAGGGTGTATGAAGATATGAACCTTATGTATGGCACAGAAGAAAGTAATGTACTTGAAGTGATATGACAATATCATGAGACCATTTAGCCATTTCCTTTGTATTTGTGGACAAGCATATGAAGAAATATGCAATTTCTCTTGGGTCACTCATAGGTGAGCCTTATTAAGTTACTATATGGTGCAAGTGGTATTGGTGCAAGCTTTAGAGACAATAGTTGTATTCATTTCACTGCAGGAAGTGCAATTGTTGACACCAAAGTCAAAATTTCTATCAGTAGCTACTCCATCAAATACTAATTATCTAACATCCATCCATCTTTCCTAATGACATTACAAGACCACAAAAGAATTGAGCATGTCTCTGTGTAAGAGTTAATGGCAATCACTTTGAACGCTTGTTCTGAAAACTGTATATGTATATTCTGGAGGAATTGACCATTAGTTTGTATAAAGTTTGTTATTTTTTTTTGTACTGCATAGCTCTGAAATAAAGTAATCTCGGAAAAATTTTAAAAATAATTTTTTTCATATTTTATCTCTACACTATACCTATAAAGTATTTACACTTACTTATGAATCTTGTATAGTTGTACAAAATTCTAGTTCTTTTTTCCATTTGTTTTTAACATGCTTGAAGTTTTTCTAAAAAAAATGCTGAAACCGTTTAAACAAATATACATAATATCCAATCATTCATGGAACACAAATGATAAATAAAAAAATTTAATAGTATGAGCTCACCTAGTTGTATCCATTTGGCCAAGAGTATTTGAATTAGAATCAGGGTCTAGATAAGTGATGTTGATTGATGAGGACCCATTAGGACTGGAAAGAGTTGAATAAACTTGCTTCTGTTTTGCTTGAATAACAGCAGGTAGAAAGGCAAGGCCAGATTTAAGGCATTTAACTGTTATTTTATGTGGTTCTAAGTTACTTTGCTCCTGTACATGAGTAGGCAATGTTGGATTTCTACCAAAGTGATGACCTTTCACTCTTCCTGAAAAAGATTAGTCCTTTTAAATAAAAATTTATAACAGAACTTGTGAACAAGGAGCTTATCAAAATTCTTAATATTATAAACTCACATTATTTAATTTACCTCCAGGTCTGCAAAAAATATATATATATATATATATATATATATATATATATATATATCTAAGTGTTTTTGGTATCTAAGCTAAGTCAGATTTTGGTGCAATACAAAATATTGACTAGAAAAAATATGTTTGTTTTCTTAAGAATACATGTATCAAACAAATAACTGTTAATTCTCTTTTTGCATTATATAATAAAAATGGGTGCTCATTTTCAGAGATTTTTGCAGTTTAACCTTTCATCAGGCGCAATATCTACTGTTTGAAGATCGAGCCGAATGTATCTCAGAGATATTGTCTACATTTATCATTCTGTGCTGTCTGAAACTACTATCACTACCACTACCACTGCCACTACCACTTTTATTTATTTAAAAAAGCCAATTGTAGATAAAGTTCAGATTATTCCATAATTGCCAAAAGTTTCTTTTTTCCCTTTCATGTTTATTTATATTTTAAAATTTTATTAATATTATAGAATTCTGTATTTTACATCTAAAAACACTGTAGCAAAGAATATGCTGTTGTTGTCATACTACAACAAGGGAAATAAAAAGGCTTTATGTTTCAGAATACATAGGTAAACAATAAACATAATAAAGCATAATGTTCATATAGAGTTGGTTTGGTGATATTTATACTTCCTTTACTTGGTTTTTAATTGGACATGTTTCAGGAGCATTCACTCGCATCATCAGCAGAAGACCAACTGTTAGAAGCATACTCTGTAGACAGTCAGAAAAATTTATTTAACATATCCAACATCGAAGTTCATGATGCATTTTTATTTTTGATGATGTAAATTTTTTATCCATATTGATAGTTCTAAAGGGTTGCAAATGTGTTTCAATAATTTTACTTTTTATCAATTTCATGATTTTCTGACCAAAAGTAGAATTCCACTGCTAATTTTTCTAAATTTTGTGAAAAATATTTCTGAAGTGCCCTTTGGTACAGGTTTCCACATTTCTTTTCATTTTTCTCATAAATAACTTATCACAGTCTTTGCAATTTATTGGGAAGATACTCAGCTTCCTGTCAGAAGATACAGAATCTTTTACGAGAAGATTTTAGTAAAATTTTAATATGATTACAGTCAACAGTTAGCAGAGGATTAGAATGATGATCTGCAAAACATGTTCTACATTTAAACAAGTAAGTGGAGCCAATAAGAGTGTGTAGTTAGACTCAATCATACAATAATCTTAAACTATTATGTGTGTTGGAGGCATTTTGCATTAACATTTATGTCAGTGTGTTGGAAAAAATGGGAAAGGTATCTCTCAGATACATTTCACCTGATGGAGAGTTAATTGCCCTTGTTATGTAAACTGCTCATAAACTTAACATTTATGAAAACCAAACATTATAAAGAAAATTTGAGTTTTGCTTTATTTCTCACATCTGTAGCAATTCTTTTTAGGATTTTCACATTCTGAAGTCAGAATGTCTGGTCACCTATGACTTCATACATATATTGTTGGGGGGAGAATACTTAACATAAATTCATTTTTAATTTTTTGATGCTATTGTTGCTGTCTTTTGAAGATGAATTTCATAATACAGAAAACTGGCTCCTAAACATGAAATCTCATTTTCTCAAAATAGAAAGTAGAATGTATAACATTTTTTTCCATCCTGTAGCAAGACTCTCTCAGTCTTCTATCTTTCCAGATATTTTTAATTGTATTTGTCACTGGAATGAATGAATAGTGTTTAACGCCCATTTTTGCTACAGAGACACCACAGGCGATGGACACTGATGATATATCAGATGAAATGATACATTGGGAAAGGATTTTTATTTTAAAGGAAGGAATTGTTCCAGGCCTAAGTTTAGGGTACCTCCCCGGCATTTGCCATTTATGAGGACTGAGGAAAACCTGGAAAAAACCTCAGTCAGGGAGGATGGTCCTGGCAGTATTCGAACCCAGACCTCCCGCTCATGAGTCCGTGCCTTAATGGTCTCGGCCACCCGTGGCAGTTTTATCACTGGATTTTGAGCATTATGAATCCAGATGAATATAGTCAAAGTAACTTTGAGTTGCTTTATCAATGATTCATAATCTGAAAATAAGAAAAACTCATCACTATTCCCCCATGTCTTTAAATGATATTTATCATACAATATGAAAAAGTTTGGACATCATTAGCATTATGTTTGGATGCTGGACAGCAGTAATGAAATCTGGACAGTGGCAACCATAGTTATTTCAATAGTTATTCTCCTGATATCTTTTAATTAGTATTATATTAAATTTCGAGCAGTGAAATCTGTGAAAATGGAGTATAAAAGTTGCAGATGTATAACTACGTAGATAAAACAATATGTGTGGATCATTTATTAGTTGGCCACAAACAAGGAAAAAGTTTGTTTGAAATTGTCACATATTTAATCAACTTTCCCAAAACTGGAGAACAAATTCAGATATGAATCTACTGCTATCTTCAGACTCATAACCAAGCATGAATATCTAGCTATCCATTTGCATAACATGGGTATTTACACATCTATTAAATGGTCAATCTGCAAAGAATCAAACACCATCAAGGACTATAGTCACCTCCTGCTAGTCAAGAAGCTAAACAGTACTCTCCAAAATAACAGAAATATCTCTGCACTGTACTGATCTGCTTGGAAAGCTAGTGGGATCACTTTCAAATACAGTCATTAGATGAAGAAAAAGTATACTGACAGTCTATATAACAATTTATCACCTATTGTACCTTTAACATTATAATGATCTGGTGAGAACCAATAAGCTCCTGTTTCTGCTTTATCAATATTAAAGGGCGCTTCAAAGAAATGCGGTGGAATTTTAATTCATAATTAGATTACTTTATTACATGATTCCTCCATCTAAGTCAGTAAAATCATTTATGGCTACTAATACAATTTTTGTAAAATTACTATAAATACCACATTCAGGTGAGAAAGAAGAACTAAATAAAAAGGTTTTAACCCTTTTAAGACTAGGAGGAGAACTTCTAGCCTTAGGAGGGCTATAACATAATGTGTACTATCAATGATTCAAGAAATAAAATGAAATATTCTTAAGTTATTATAAAGAATAATGTTCTAATTATTCATATTTCTCCAAAAATGTAATGAATGGGCTAGGATTTAAATATTATTGGAAAAGGAGCAATTGTTAAGCAGTTCACCCAACTATGTTAGTGTGTCACACCTCTCAGCCTAATTAAATGCTCTGTGCATATGTAGCATTTTTCCTGAATGGTGGAGTGTGATATTTTTCCTTTTATCTCCTTACTTTGCTGATTTTAATATTTTTCATGCTGTGGTGTCTGTTAATTCTACCTTTTTCTCAGAGCATTTATTATCTGAAAGAACCATCAGAATGTTGGTATTGTTAAGACTACTTTGGCCATCATCATCATCATCATCATCATCATCATCCATCATCATCGTCGTCGTCATCGTCGTCATCATCAACTTATGAGGTTTTAAGGTTAAGGTCTGTTCCAGGTCCTAGTGAGCCATATGAACCTTTGAAATTTAGCTACACTTAACATCTACAGATGTCAGAAGGATAGGAGGTCAGCCCATTGCTTCAAGTGCCTTTGGTTTTTTGAGTAATTATTAAAATAGATCATATTTGTACCAGTATTAGTCTGCCTTGACTGGTTTGTATGCTACAATTAAGCTACTACTTAATGCTACTGTCTTCTCAGAACAAATCAATAATGTGTTAATTTTATACAGTTCTTCCCTCATCTAAAGAAAATCAATGTGAACAGTTTATAGCAGACCCTTCTCCAAGTTATCATGAAATCATCTCTACATCAGGCTACATCACAGGCCACAATATCTATTCTAAGAAATGTGTTTATTTGGTCCTTCAAATTTGGTTTCCAATAACAGTACTCATTTTTTCTAAAACTTTTAATCCTTTTTTGTTAAATAGTACTTATTAAGTATTGTAATTCATTTCACTCTGAATTAGTTAAATCACAATTTAAAGTCTGCTTTAATTGCCATTCATTATCATAATCAATGCCACTGGAACTGAAATCTGCCAAACTTTAATTTGTGTATAATACAGTACACCATGAAAGTGGCAACATATCTCCAAATAAAATTGTCTTTACAAAGGTACCTAATTTTCCAATGCTTAGTTCACAAATTTGATCTGCCTGTAGTTTAAACAGATGTTAAACACTATTAAAATAAATTTGGTGTTCTGCCTTTAATAATTTAATAATAACAATAATAACAACAACAACAACAACAACAACAACTAATTTTAATCCAAGCATCATTCCATCTCCATCTGCATGCCTTATAATCCCTATCCAGACTATGTCATGGCTGTTGGATGGATTTCATCTTTGACACACTCACATATATTGCATTCTAGGATTCAAAACTAACCACTGCTGACTGAACCTCAGACTCTTACACACCTCTGTATATTTATCTTTCAAAATTAGGGAACATAATCTTTGTAAACAATCTGCAGAACTTTAGGATCCAAACTCTGCAAAACAAAAAACTTCTAGGATAGCAATTCATTTAACTGATAGCAAGATAGTGAAAGAGTGTTAGATTAACATCTTTTCAGAAAAATACTCTCTGGTGTACCGCTGTGACATTCCTTGTGTGCTTCAAGAACTAGGATAAAAGCAATACTCTATAACTGATTGGAAACTTCATTGATGCTTCTAAGCAGACCTTAGTTGTACTCCACAATGACAGCTAGTATGGAATGAATTGTTTAAATGTTCTATATATTTATATGAAGCATATGAAACACTTGTACTAATTTTGAATAAACATAAAATTTACTTAAATGTAAATTGGAACTTGTACAGTGAAGCTAATCATATTAATTGATATCATTGTATGATTCAGTTGAACTACACACTCTTAAAGCTTCACTTACTTTTCATAAATATATGGAATCGGTTTCAAGAACATTTAGTTCCCATCTTCAGCCAGGCTAAAGTTCCATACATTTATGAAAAGTAAATGAAGCTTTAAGAGTGTGTAGTTCAACTAATCATACAATGATATCAATTAATAAAACATAAAATTATTTTATTTTTCCAGATAACATACTGGGTAAATTTATAGGAAGAGAGGGCATCAAAATTTCTACTTGCCATGCATTACATGACCTTGATAAATGACTTCTCCCAGTATGTTTCAAATAAACTCACTGTAATTTAGACTTATACTCCATAGAGTTCATTTTACAACTTATGGCATACCACTGCTGCTTGAAAACAACCTACAATTACTATCAAAAGAGGCTGAAAATAAAAAAATTTAGTGCTGATAGGTTTTCCAACATTTTAAAAAGACATGTACAGCATCTGCTAGAAAATAAGAGGCCATTGACCTATTCATATCATATTTGCTTCAATAGAACAAATGAGTCTTCTTATAACCATTTGTCTACAGTTTATTCCTGTCATTAGTTTCATCCTAATGACATTTGAAATATGAATGAAACTGGGATCCAG
Source organism: Metallyticus violacea (assembly GCA_030762175.1). Taxonomy (NCBI): domain Eukaryota; kingdom Metazoa; phylum Arthropoda; class Insecta; order Mantodea; family Metallyticidae; genus Metallyticus; species Metallyticus violacea. Next base: position 43,928,155 of record CM060835.1, on the reverse strand, counting down.
GCTGTCCAAAACATTGACAGAGCAACTGCTCAAAGATATTTAAACAAATTACAAGTTTATCCTAAACTTAGGTATTCATTTTTACACTGAACTCTATTTACATAAAATAAGACGCGTTTTGGGAGAATCTCTCCCATCTTCAGTTGCTGACTCTTTTGAATGAATACCTAAGTTTAGGATATACTACCACTCCATTTTCAACAGCTTCGTAAGTACAAATTACAAGGTTTTTTTTCTTTTTCTTTCTTTTCTTCTTTTTTTTTGACACCCTGCCAACTACCAAGGTCTTTTGAGACACTATGAAATGATGATACAAAAGCATCAAAGAGGCCTTAGCATCTAATCTGAACTGCAGGGTATGGAAAAATTCTGGAATAAGTCTTATCTAGGCAATACGTTCTGAATGGGGAATGAATCCAGGCTTGCCATTCGACAAGCAAATGTGTTAGCATCTGGACCATGCAATGAACACTTTAAATGAGTTGGTGCCATTGTATCAGCTCTCAGGTTAGGTATCCAATTATAACTACACACATGGAAAAATTATTTAGCTGAAATGTTTCATACAAAGTTAAATCAAGAAGTGAAATGTATATGGGAAAGAAATTTGTCAACATCATAGAGGACAGAAAAGCTGAAGAAAGTATTTCTACTACAGAAGAGGCTGTCAAAAGAGCAGAAAACAAAATGAAAGTTTCTGAGAGGAAGCTAAAAGTGAATGACAGCTGATACAATAAAGAATGCTCAGAAACAAAAGAAGGGTACACAAAGAGTTAAAATGCTGGAAACAAACAGGGAAGGAGGTAGTAGGGGCAATTACCTTGTAGAAAGATGAAGATACAGGTGCCTATTAGAGGCAAAAAAGGAAGAGTGGGGAGAAAAGCATAGCCAAATGAGGCAGCAAAAGGAATGATAACATGACAATTTAAGCAATGATAGGCAAAATGCACAAAAGAAAAGGGAGTTGATAATGTGGTATCATCAATAGTATGGTGTAAATTTTTGCAGGGTATTTTGGGAGTAAAAACTTTTGTTATTCAAGATAATTTGATTAATGATAATCCATGGAAAATAGATTTGTTAGATAGCAAAATTACTTTAAATGAAGTACTGGAACAAATAAAAAAGTTACAACCTAACAAGCCATGTGGAATAGATGAAATTCCAGGGGAATGTTGAAAAGCTTGAGTAAAAGACCTAAACACATTAAACATTAGTGCAGTTAGTGAACTTAATCTTTGAAGAAGGAAAAATGCAAACAAATTGGAGAGTGGGAATTGTAATGCCAATTTATAAAGGTAAATCAGATATTCAGAACCCAGCAAATTATAGAGGAATTAGTTTACTTTCAATTATTCAGAAAGTTTTCATTGGGTTGTTAGCAAAAAGGCTACAAGAATGGGCAGAGAAAGAAAGGAAAATTTCAATATTTCAATCAGGCTTTAGGAAAAGTAAAATAACAGTTGACAATGTTTTTATAATTAGAACATTAGTCCCTAAATATCTTAGTAACAAAAGAGGTAGAATTTATTTGTTGTTTTTGGACTTAGAAAAAGCTTTCAACACAATTTCTAGAGAAGCACTTTGTATGAAAGGTGTAAGTCAGAACTTTATAAAGGTAATTCAAAATATTTATAAGGAAAATGAATTTTATATTAAATATGAAAGGGGGGGGTTACAGATAAAATACCAAACAATGTAGGTCTCAGACAAGGATGGAAATTAAACCCTGTGTTCTTCAATCTGTTTATTGATGATGTTTTAGAAGAAATTAGCAAAAGTAATGTGCACAAGCCAACTTTGCTAAATAATGTAATACTCTTTGCAGATGATCTGGTAACAGGTTCATTAAAGAGTATAGGATTAAGCTGTCACTAGAACCTATAGGTACATCTTGTAGAGAATAGGATCTCAAGATAAACAAAACTAACTCTAAGATTATGGTGATGATAAAAGGTTTCAAACTAAAAAAAAAAAAAAAAAAAAAAACACAGGAAAAATGATGGTAGAAAGGCACAGAGGTTGAAATTGTCAAGAAAATTGATTACCTGGCATTAGACTGTCTAGTAATAAGAAATGGAGTGATTAAAAAAGAATAGCATTACCAGAAGGAAAAATGGTCATGAGTGTAATCAGATCTTGTGTAAATAAAATACTAAATATGCAAATAAAATGGTTAGAGAGAATGCATGGTTCAATAGTAGAGAGCAGAAGAATGATGAATGGAATAGAAATTTGGGGGCCAGATGGAGAATGGAAAGTGAAAAACAGGATAAATAGACTGTTTTGTAGAATTCTCCTAGGATTACCTAGATATTCACCCAATAAGGTTGCTCTGATAGAACTAGGAAGATTTGGTTATAAAAGCAAGGTCATAGAAAGAATACTGCAATATTGGTATAGAATATGGAGACTAGTAGCACAAGAAAAAATTAAGGGGAGAGAAATTTGGATATCTAAAATCTAAAATATTCTACAAGAAATGGGCATGGGATCAATATAGTATGAGGGGAAAGATGGAAAAAGGATTTTGGAAATAGATTAAACCAAAAATTGAGGATATTGAAAAATAGGAAATAGAAATTAATGTCAAAAAATCTCTGAATCATATAGCATTATAAATAATGTGTGGGGAAGAGAAAAAGATGCATTGAAACCTGTGATAAAGCAGGAAGGTAAGGATGCATGGTTTAGAACAGGAATAATATATTTAAGTGGGTTAAGAAATGGATATATTAAAGGGATAGGTCCTATGTTTGAAGAACCAATAGTACTTCGCATTGTATATTAGAATGTAAGCAAATCATGTTTTGGAGGGAACAGTTCCTATTATGAAAATGGGAAAACTTATTAAATGAAATGAGAGGCAGAATAATTTTAAATCTAAAATCAGATGAAAATATTAACAAACTTGGAAAATACATAGGCAAAATGAGACAAAAATGGTTATGGAAGGTGGACAAGACAAATGGGAACAACAATATTCACAATTGCACTATTTATAAGTGAATAAATATCCTCATTACATACTCAACCTGGTGTTAATTGTAAGGGGGTATGGAAGGAATGCAACTCCATAAAGGGTGATTAAGTGAGAAATTTAAATGTTTTATTTGCAGTAAGTTTACATGTGTTGAGAACATGAAAATGTAAATTGTTTACTTTGATTTTAACAGGTTTACTTGTTTGTGAAAATTGCATGAAATTGGTTCTAAGAAATAAATTCATTCAAATGTATGATATTTGAGTGTAGTATATTATGTAGTTTGTTGAGATATATTTGTAATAAATTTCAATTTCAATAGAATAGTTGAACCCAAGTCTTCCAGATATTCCAGTAGGAAACTGCTGATGAGCCAAAGACAAAAGTTCAGTAATCAATTAAATAAGAAAAACAGGACAATGTATCGAAAATGTATAATTTTTTAATTGATATAAATTATCAATTAAAAAAGTTATGAAACTAAAGGTTATAAAGGGAGGGGGAAATGTAAATTCAATTGTATCAGCAGAGTATGAGACATTAGTAGCATTGATTGTTGTTGATTGATTTGATTTATTTACAGATGCTCTTTAACATCACAGGTCATCAGTGTTCCATTCTATTCAGGGCATGAAACAGTAGACAAATTTTGCTCAGAGGCCTCTACTTTCAGGCTTGAGGTTCTCTATCGTGCCATAAATGTACAACATGGGACCCACAGCTTTACTTCCCTTCCGAAGGAAACCATACTTAGGATTTTTACGCCCCAAAAAATCCATCAACCACTAAACCACCAGGACCAACACAGTAGTAGCAGTTGCCTCTTGGTAACTATATTCTGCTTATATAGACATTTTTTTTTTCCACTTCAAATTTAAGGGCCATTTTATTTAAGTAGTCCACCAGCTGGATCTGCCAATCCTCAATTTCGGAAAAATAGCTCATCAATAGTAGGCTTTGTTAGAGGATGTTCAAGCTAACACTTTTAAAGTATCCTGCCCTTATAAAACAGTGTATTAACAAAGAGTATATGTTAACTATAAATAAATTAAGTAGTATTGATCTGAATTTTGTAACAACACAAGTAAAAATAATATAAGGCACATTTCAAAACTTCTTTTACTTATATAAAAATAATTCTCCTCTTATTGCTATTATACTTTTAGTGATAGGAGAACTATCAATTATGTTGACTTACCAAGCTGTTGATGAGATGTATTTGAGATAGGTTGATAAGTGCGTACAATAAGTGTAACAGCTTGCACTGCATGGTCTAGTACAATGGGCAGACTTATTAGCTGCACCAAAAACCATATGGGACACAAACTTGTCAGTAATGCAGCTGGTGCAGCAGATGCAAGAATGGCCAACAGTGGAGTAGCAGTGACAGGATGATCCTTGGATAAGCATTTTGGTAATATCTGCCATTCATCACTTGCCAAAGTAGTAATTGCAGCATGCAGTACAGGACATACTTCCAATAATGTCAGTGCTAACCCCAGTACACTCAGTACAGCCATTACTAAGCGTGCCCAATCTACATCTCTGACTTCAAATACTGTCAGTAATGGCACTGAACTGTGACACAGCTCCCTGTAAGTAAATTCATTTTTATTTTATTTCTGCAGCAGTATGCTCAGCTTATGAACAGACAGAGATGTATTCAATTCAAACAGTTAATTGAGTTTTACCAACTTAATTTGCTTTTTCTATAGTGAGTAGAACAGAAAGTGAGACTGCTTCAGTACCCCATATTTATTGCTTTTTAAGTGTTTATTGCCCATTTTTACTACTGTGGCACTACAGGCCATACATGAGATGAAATCATAAATCTGTAAGGGGATTTCTGGGAAGAAAGCATTTCAGGCCTAAATTTAGAGTACATCCTGGCATTTGATGAAAACTAAGGATAATCTGAAAAAAATCCTTAGTTAGGGAAGATGTTCCTTGCAATATCTGAATTCACAAATCCATGCCTTATTGACTCAGTCACCCAATCAGTAATCCCATGTTTAAACCATGCAGGAATCTTAATAGCATTCTCAATTTAAATGGTAGCATCAATTTTTACAATGTATTTTCTCATATATTCCCTGAAGGTTTTCAGCACTTCTTTATTTTTATTTATGTACTGTTAAACATTCTTTAACTATATGAAATTATTCTTACATATTTTAATATTTCTGTTATGTGTAGCTACAATTACACCAAAGAGCAAAAACAAAGACAGTATTGTATGTTACTGGTCGAAAATCAGAATTCCAGAAAATGGGAATACTTTTTTATATTACCTAATATTATATTTTAAACAGATCACAGTTATACTAAGAAAATATAAGGAATCCACCTATACTCTGTGTGTGTGTGTGTGTGTGCGTGCGTGCGTGTGTGTGTGTGTGTGTACTATATATATGTGATTCTCTTTTATCAGAGAATAACTGATGAAGGTCCCTACTTTAAAAGAAATTAATTATGAAAAGGCTGAAATTCTCCAGCAAAACTGAAATGGAAAACCTAAGGAAATTTCTCAATTTTCAGTAATCTTTCTAAATGCCTATCAGCATAACTAAATATATGGAGCACTCCTTGAAATAGTTATCTGAACATGTTATTCCAAAGTTAAAAACAATGAACTGGTTTGCTCAAACATAGCTAATAAGCAAAGGATTAGTGGAAAACAGATAAAATTATATTAGAATATAGAATTGAATGGTTGATGATGCATATTCAAGGAAAAAGTAACCAAAAATCAAAACTCATTTCATGGAAACTAGATGCAAACAGCTAACTTCTCAAATACATTCAAAAAAAGCTCCTGCTTATGCTTAAGCTTATGCTTCCTTCATTAGAATGTATATGTTCAACAAATTAGATGAAATTGAGAGATGTGTTGGATTGCAAACATTATTTTATTGTGATGACATAACATGGACTAAATGAAATACAGATTAGACTCTTTAATTTAAAGAACTATAATTTGATGGCAAGGCAAAATCATAAAGGTTGTGGAGTCACTGTTTACATAACCAGCCATCTAAATTTTACATTACAAGAATTTATTAAGGATTACAGTTCTGAGATGGCATTTGAAACTACATAAAAATAAAATGAAAATAAAAGTATATTAATAGTTAGCTTATATACATTCCCAAATCAAGATTGGAAGATTTTTTTTTTTTACATATCTTGAACATTTATTTCAATAAAATAGTAAGAGGTAAGCAGAAAATCATAATAATGCAAGATTTAAACACAAGCTCATGTTCATGTAATGTTGATTATAAATGCCTAAATGATTTAATAATCAGTTATAACTTGCAAGATACTATAAAAATGCCAATATGCAATACAGCTACTACAATGTCTGCAATTGATCATATTACAACTAATAAAGCAAGCAACAGATTTTCAGTGTCCGTTAAGAGTTTTGTATCTCAGACCAATGTGCGCAAGTAATAAACATTTTAGATAGTGAAATAAATGATAATGTAATACAATTTACAATGATACGACAAACTATGTATGCCAACATCAACAAGCTTTTCAAACAAAGAAAGGTGAGAGATGATTCATGAAATGTGGACAATAATTAAGACACAGGAAAATTTTCTTTCATATTACGAGGTGATATCCACAATATTCCTGACTGCTGCTGCCATTTCGACAGTAGTTGCACTAAAGTTTTGTACCGCTAGGTGGCAACACTAGCACATCTGATGAGTGGGTTTTTAAAGTTTCATGCAACTGGGTAGATGTGTTGAGATTCTATAGTACTTTTCATGATACTCTGTATGTAGCATGTGGCGATTTTACGATGGATCCAAGATTAGAACAGAGAGTGTGCATCAAATTCTGTGCAAATCTTAGGAAAAATACTACGGAGACCCTCGCAATGATTCAACAATATTTTGGGGGACAAAGCATGAGCCGTATACGTGTGTTTGAATGGCATGCTCGGTTCAGGACCGGCCGTACGAAGATGATGCTCACACCGGTAGGCTCATCAGCTGCACAACGCCTGACATTGTTGCCAAAGTTCAACACCTCGTTCGTAAGGATCGACGTCGAACTATTGAAGACCTTGCTCATGAAGTGGGAATTGATTATGGGACATGCCAACGAATTTTAACTGATGAATTGGGCATGGATCGTGTGGCCGCAAAATTTGTGCCAAGGATTCTGACTGCTGATCAGAAGGCGCAGAGTGTTGAAATTTGCAATGGAGCTTCGTCAGGCCGTATCCGATGACCCAACCTTCTTGTCCAGGGTCATCACCGGCGACGAGAGCTGGATGTACGCTTATGATCCTGAGACAAAACAACAATCCTCCCAGCGAGACAACTGAAGAGCAAAGTCAAGAGCATGCTCCTCGTTTTCTTTGATACCAAGAGGATCGTGCACAAAGAATTCGTCCCGCCAAATCAAACAGTGAATTCCACGTACTATTGTGACGTTTTGCGACGGCTCCGTGAAAATGTGCGGAGAGGACGGCCCGAACTTTGGCGACAAGGGAACTGGCTGTTGCATCACGATAATGCGCCCTGCCACAATTCCTTGTTCACCAGGAGCTTTTTGACGAAAAACAACATGACGGTTGTCCCCCACCCACCGTACTCGCTTGATTTGAAACCCTGCGACTTCGCTCTATTCCCCAAACTGAAAATCAAATTGAAAGGACGTCGGTTCGACACAATTGAGAGGATTCAAGAAGAAACGCTGTCTACTAAACACCCTCAAAGAACATGATTTCCAAGATGCACTTGAAAATCGCTAGGACCGGTTTATACGTTTGGAAGGGAACTACTTCGAGGTGACGGCGGTCATTAGACTCAAAGTAATTTTTTGACCAGATGGCAGCACCAGTCCCGAATATTCTGGATACTACCTCGAATAACAATGCATTTGGATACACATTGCCCATTAAAGAAAAAAGAACTGAGTAGAATGAGGAGTCAGCATACAAAAATTAAAACAGTTGAGAGAAAAGAACTAAAGATTTTTATTTGCAGTACTTGCAAGCACTTATCAATATAAAAAACAGCAATATAATGATAAAATTATTCATTCACATAATAAAGCAAAGGCTGTCTGGAAGACAGTATAAGACCACAGTACATATATAAGACAGCAAGAAAATATAGCACTAGAGATAAAGAAAAAAATTGTAAATAGTCCTCAGATAACATGCTAATAGTTTAATAAAATGTAATTAAAGAAAAACAAATACAAATACAAATAACACAAATGTACCTATATATTGAATAGATGGCGTTATAGCCACTGTCTTCCTAAGGTAAGCTACCAATGAAGAGACTGATCAAATAATCAGTGAATTTGAATATAAAATATCAACTACATTGGATAAATATTGCCAAAAATCCTCATATAATGTGATGCTGCTTTAATTAAAATTTTGGTATATCTGATAAACTCATTCTTGAGTGCTGAAACATTTTTCTGATATTTTAAAAATCAGTACGTAGCAGAATAAGACCTATTCATAAAAAAGCTAAAAAGGTGGAAATGGAAAATTGTAAGTAAATTGCATTAACTTCAGGCTTTATTAAAGTCTATGAAAAAGTGTTAACCGTCATCTTGCTGGAATATTTTTCTAGATACAATGTGTTCAACAAATAACAGCATGGATTCAGGAAAATTCTGTCTACCACAATCAGATCTTTTTCATACAATACTTCAAGGTCTTGATAGAAAATAAAAAATTGCAGGAATATTTGTTGACCTGCCTAATATCTTTGACAGTGTATCACGTGTAGGGCTATTAGAAAAACTACATAAATACAATATAAGAGCAAAAGCCTTTGAAATAATAAATCACATCTACAAAACCAGAAACAGTACACAGAAATCTGTTACATACAGGGTAACATAATGCAGTGAATTAAATCAGACCTTGAAGTAATTTAGGTTGGATCACCATGGAAATCTATATTTGAACAATTTCTTTTTCTGATCTTATTATATGCTGATGACACAACAGTAATTTTTACAATGAATTGGTGAACAATCATGAATGCCTAATTGTGGAACAAACCCTCAATATTTACAATTGTTTAGAAAGCAAGAACTTGAAAGTAAATCTACAAAAAACAAAAGTACTTATGTTCTAACCATTGTAAGCAACAAAATAAATGTAACAATAAATGAGGGTCAATAGAGCAGCTGAAAAAATTAGTTCTTAGGAATAATTGTAGATAAAAATTTGACCTATAGAAATAATACATTGATCACATTTGCAACAAGGTTAACTGTACTTGTATCTATTAAGAAACATATAAAAATACCTTAACTTAGATAATTTAAAATTAATTTATTATGTTGAACTATCCACACTTACAATATGCAATTCAGATTTGGGGAAGCTCATATAGGTACTACAAATTTAAAGGACAGTTAATTCATAAAAATAAATGTGTGATATACATATGTGTAATATGTGTGATTTGTAATGTGTAATATGTGTAATAGTAGTTTGTCATATAGAAACATTTTTAAAGAAGCTAGAATCTAAAATTAATATCATTATATGTTTACAAGTGAAGCTGATTTATGGTAAGCAAGGAACAATATATAAATATGAATACAAATTGGCAAAATTTTAACACAAGGACTCACATTGTCTAAATGTTAATAAAAATTAGGAATCCCTTAATTATGGGCAACATTTTAAATAACAAGTTGCCTAGAGAATTAAAATTACTGAAAAGGAAAAGTTTTTAATAAGAAATAAAAATTTCTAATAAAAAATGTATGTATATGATAGATGAGTTTTAATTTTTGTGTGTTAATTTTATATATAAATGACTTGTATAACTGTGTTGTTATAATATAAAATTGATGAATCCTCAAACTTATTTATATAAAGTCCATAGGCAAAGAAAAATGATGATGCTATTATTATTATTATTATTATTATTATTATTATTATTATTATTATTATTATTGTTGTTGTTGTTGTTGTTGTTGTTGTTGTTGTAATGATAAATGTGTAAATTGACAATAACTGAGTCAAAGATTATTATACTGAGAAATTGATCAACTAAGTGTCAGAAAATTAGGAGGTTATTTCAAATAAAATATATTTCTTAGAAAAACACAAAACAGAGTATGGCTATATTTCTAAGAAAGATTTCTTGGAAAAATATAATAAATATAATGATGAATGACTGTATTTTTGAGAATAAAATCTTTAAGGTGTATTCACATTCTGATTGCTTCTCGTTCAAAGTCATAGTAACAAATGAACAAACAAACAAAATTTTAAAGATCTTATTTATGCTTATAAATTTAGTATATGAGCCACTAATGCTATATATATATATATAGTTTTTTTCTTTTTTCAAATAAAGTTAAATGTGAGGTAATAAAAAACTACAACAATTTTGCTTCATTTCAGATTAACTTAAAGTAGAGGTTTTTAGATTTAGGAATTTGATCCTTTTGCCTTGAGAAGGCAAAAATAATTTATAATTATCCCTTTATTATATGATAATATACAACTGATTGCTGTACACCTAAATTAAAATGCCATATATAGAAGCATTTTTACCTCAAAAGAAGTATTTGATTATTTGAAAAACAATGGAAGTAAGTACATTGCCACTTCAAAGTTCAACAAAAACAGAACACAATTGCATTTTGTATTGCATTCCCTATAAGAGTTTCACAGTAGTCTTGCTTAACTTGTTGTACATGTTATAATCACATGTATAAAGCTATACTTCAGTTAGAGAATAGGAAGCACAAACTTAAATCATTATGCACATCTTTTATCCACTTTCCGATGTTATATGGAAAAAATATGATTTAAAGAATCTAGATATGAAATGGAAGCAAAATTAAGGACATTGATTATAATTTAATCCTACATAAAGACTGAAAAAAGAAACAATAGTTGTAGAGATAGAAGAAGCTGTTGCTAGGAAACAGCTTATTTATCACCTGAAAGGGTTCATTATGTGCACTAATATTGGGACAATAATTACAGAAATATACTCCTTCCATTACAAAATAAGATATAGAAACAAACATTGAGTGAGATTATCATTCATGCAGGAATGTGTTGCTCTGTGGTAATACATGTATACAGTATTGACAATTATTATTATTGTACTGTAGGACGTCAAACTACAATTTTTAACAGACAGAAATCAAATTGTTATCTGCAGTGCTGCTCTAATAGCCAAGAAGGAGTAGAAAGTCAAAAGGTGCAACATGTAAAAGCTGAGTGTTATAATACCTTTTCTGTAAAAACAGCTGCTATTTAGAAAAGATAGAAGGGAAATATTAAAGCTGCTTCAATTGACTTCAGCTAAAACCTTTAGTCATTTCTCATATTTGGCAATGTGCAAAGATGCAGAATGATCAGGGAATGTTATGTGCTGATGTTAGTTCATAGAAAAAGACAAGCTCCAGCCACAAGTTCAAAGATTATGCAGTTAAACCGAGCAAAATCATAGATATTATTTTGCTAACAATTCAATTGGGATACCATCATATTGTTACATCATTGTGAAATATATAATATATTTATACCTTATAATATACAGTATAAAGTATAAATATCACTGTATTTAATATATTACAGAAACCATCAGGATACTTGTTTCCATGCAATACTGAAATATTTTGCATTTCTACACCATATTTTAGAACACCATAAATGACAGGTTTCTATACATTTTGGAATGGAAAAAGTAACAAACTGCTTCATAGAAAACTTATAGAGTGACCATAAATTGTGTCACAGGCACTAGCAGGCTTTATCTTCTTTATCCTTTAAAAGTCTACATAATGTATTATTAAAAATAAAAATTATATTTCTGAAAAACTATGAGACCCATAATCTATGATTTTATCTAAAATTCATAGCATATCATGAGTCAAATTTGATAAAAAAGAAACAACAAACAATGGAAGCTGCAAAATCATCTTGAGAATATTTTGCACTATACTTTTTTAAGTAATACTGGTTATAGAATGTTGCATACATTTTACTATAAAACTATTTTCTTCCTTTTCATTGGTATCGGAGAAATCTATGCAACCCACTTTAATAGTTTCTTTCTCTTCTACTCGCTTTTCTATTATTGTAAATTTTAGATTAAACATTATATGATTATACTATAAAATTTGTAGTGGTAACCACAGTAATAATGAGAGTGATGCTGATGATAACATTCATGATTGTAGCAGTGGCAGTTGCTATAGCTAGTAGTAGCAAAAAGCAGTTGGGTAACTTTTTGGCAATTTGAATGGATAAAGGCCATCTCTTAAAATTACCTAAGCTGGATCAGGACTTTCAAAACCTAAGAAAACATTACTAAACTCTATAGGAATGCCAGAAGATTTAAGAGTAAATTGCAAATGTTGCTACTGGAAACAATAATAAAGTTTGGCTTATAATGCACACAAATAGTTTCAAAATGATTGTTCCAATTAAGTAAAGAAAATGGTTAAGTAATATATTAAATCTAACATATTTTCAATGAAATATTTTTACAAAAATTAAAGCACTTCTGACTATTAAACAATACACTAATTGAAATTAAAAAGAAACCAATGAATTCATACACAATATGGAAACATGCAAAATAAATATCCTAAACACGTTGGTACTGTACAATGCAGTTAAGAGGCAAAATACAATATATGATGTTTCAGTTATGTCAACCCATCTAATTCATGTGAAAAGCTTCCAAAAAGCAAGTACAGCTGCATGAAATAATATATATTATTATAAAAAATGCTGTTTATTTTGCTTTCAATAAGAATTGTTTTTATATCTTCTCTCATTTTGTTCCTTAATAATAATAATAATAATAATAATAATAATAGTAATAATAATAATAATAATAATAATAATAATAATAATAATAATAATAATAATAATAATAATATAAAGTGTATATTGGTTACCCATTTTTTATATTCAGTAATTTTAGTTATTTTCTCAGAAATTTTGGGTCAATAATATTTTAACTTATTAGGATTTCTATTTAAATAAGTTATCCACATGAAACAAATATGGAACATATTAAAAAAATTAATAATACAAACAAGTTTAAAATTAAATAAATATTACTGTAACAGAACAAAATGAGAAGTACTTTCAAGCACTTTTTTCATATTGCTGCCAAATTGTTTAGCTTTTGTACAATCTGTTAATGTCTTTAGGGAGTTCATTAAATAATTGTATTTTGGAATAATATGCTTCCTTCTGGAAGCAGAACAGAATAGATGGTAACTGGTGTGGGAATTATATCTTTCTCAAGTACTGATGTCATACTCGGAGGTATTTGTAAGAAAGGGAGATAACTGAATCAGTAACTGGAAAAGGAAAGAAAGCCCACCAACTTCAGAATTGATTATATGAAAATATATTGTGTTACTCCATTTAAACTCATCACCAGTTTTATACAAATGACTAAATTCTAGAAGTTTGTAAAGCATCATGAAATTGTATGAACAAAACTGTATTTTAAAGTAATTTTTAGTTTTCTCAAAATATGGTTACATGGGCATTTTTCCATTTTCCAATCAGTAAATTCAATTAGTATTAACAACAAAGTTCACAAGCAAATGAATATTTACAGTCCAGAGAAAGTATATAACTGGACAATTCAGTAGATAAAAAGCACTAAGCCTCATTACTGCAAGTACAGACACCCTTTTAGCTCATATTTCTGTCACATGCTATATCTAATTATATGTGGATTCCTTTTCTTTTTACTTCTTTTATGTGTTTAACTGGACATGCGATTAGCAGCATTTTTTATTTATTAATGGGGTGTTTCAAGTGATGTGTGATAATTTCATACTTTATCAACCACAATATGCTATTAAAACTTTTGATATGAACTTGAACAAAAAGTTACAACATGAACATAATGCATGTATCCCTTGAACAGTAATAAATTGCTTTTTCTTAGATTTTTTATTTATAATTTTATTAATCATAGCAAATCAATAGATCAACCAATGATTTTAACATCTTAAATTTACATACAGTAATTACATTAATAAATAAAATTCCTTATCACACAACAACAATAATACTGTTACTCTTGTTCAGCTAGCTGGTATATTTTGATCCTTTTTAATTGCCACACTTAACTATACTCAATGCGACTGCTTGCATCTTAGGATTCATGAGAACTTAAAGGCACTGATTACACTTTACTGCATTCCTTGGAATTTCTTCACAGACTAGCAGCATTTTTAGATCACGGTGCAACTAACAAACATGATTATATGTACACATCTCTTGATACTCTTTCTTGTTAAGACTGTGTGAGTGACATTTCCTGCATTCTCTTAATCTCTTATGTCAAATTCTATGCAATTATACCCAGTTTACTAGGCTTTCCATTTTAAAAGTTTTCCTCCTCCTCCTCCTCCTCCTCCTCCTCCTCCTCCTCCTCCTCCTCCTCCTCCTCCTTCCTCTTCTTCTTCTCCTTTTCCTTCTCCTTCTTCTCCTCCTCCTCCTTCTCCTCCTTCTTCAAGCTATAGTCTTGAAAGGCTGTTGCCAGTTCATTTATTATATATATAAAATATTCAACATACTTTTACTATTAGAAGTAAAAAATAATGGCAGTTACCTTAATGAAAACAATACTGATGAATTTTCTACAAGGAATGATTCCGCTGAATCAAGCAAGGCAAATTTTTAACAAATTTTGATTTTCAAAAGAACATTTAGGGCTGTTAAAACTAACAAATACACAATTTACAATAAAGTATTTTTATTCTAAATAAATACTTCTAAGCTTAAATGTTTTCTAATTTCTTAAATGTTTTATTAATAATCAATTCTAACACTGACTGCATCAGGAAAGTATTATAGCAGTTATTTCAGATTTAGCAAATATAAATAAAACTATACATAGTAAAGAGAAAAGTAACACATTAGCAAATGGAGTGTAAGCCCTATAGCACCAATAACTTAATTCAAAAGTCAAATCAAAGTAAGTATTTTTTGGTTTGAGATAATGCTGTTTCCAAAAAAGGAAATTAAAATGTTTTCTAATTTCAGCAAGATGCTTGGATGTACAGATAGTGGTACCACAGAATTCTAGGTTATTGTAAAAACTTGGATAGATCTGTATCTCCAGTACCTGCCTACATCCCCAATAATGACTCAAAACATGAGTTAAAATTTATTAGACATTTAGTTTCACTGCAGTAAACTTGAGTAAACTACTTTAATGTTTGTTTAAAAGCAGAAAAGCCTAATATAGTAAAGTAAAACTGTTGTGTGCATACACAGGCATACCCAGAATTTTCAAGGGGCTAAGAATGACTGCACAATATTGATTTTTCTAGTTGTTTCACCCATCAGAAGGGTTAGAGATATGGTGTTCTTCAACTAGAGAGAGTCAATATTTCATGAAAAGGTGAAATTAAATTATTTTGTAGGCTGCTTTTATGATTTTTATGGGAATCTCTCTTCTTTATTGCTAGAGAAAAGCCCTGCATATTATTATTGCATGAGTCTAGTCTAATAGAGTAAGGATTTTTAAGAAGCACATGCTCACATGCATATGCTTATTAAATAATTAAACAACATAACCACTTAATAATAACTTTATTGAATATATTTAAATTTTTAATGTGATTTTCACAGAAAACTGTGTGTTCTCTAAAATTTCAAATAGGAGTCAGATAGGAAAAATTAAAGAACACAGTCAAGACTCAAACCATGCATCTTCAGCTTACTATGCTGATGCTCTAACCATATGAATTACTGTACTATGTCAAGTTTTAACCGTGAACCTCTCATATCTGTGTTTATATGCCCCACAGATCTAAAATGCTATTTTGTTACAGAATTTTTCCCTGAGAGACAACATTTTCTAATTTAGCCAGTACTAAACTGTGGATCTTTGATTTAACAAGCTCATGTTCTAACCATATTCTAACCATTCTTTGTCCAGCCACCCCAGAGACCCCAAGAATAATTTTGTTACATTGATTATATCCGTGAAAGGTGACTTTTTCAAATCAGTATTTCTTTCTTACAGTAGCTTATTTAAAATACTATAATAAGAAAATGTTTTATTTATAGCTTGTGGAGCAATAACAAAATCTGAATTTTTTAGTGTATCATTTAACTTATGTGCAGCACTAGCAGAATTTTCCTACTCAATCAGAGATCCTGTCTAAAGCCAAAACAGTGCCATCATACAACTCAAGAAAAACTAAAATAGAATTATACCTTTCAAATTACTTTAATTGAATTTAATATATTTTTATATAATTCATACAAATAAAAAATGTAGCTATAATTACAGTTTTAATATACATATGTAAGAAATATAACAAAAAAGTAAAATATGCATGAAATAAGTATGGCTAAATTCATAAATTCATGCAACAAAATTTTTTTTAAACAATTATACATAATACTCCACTAAAATGTGTGTACCTAGAGCCTTCAGCACTTCCAGAAGGCATTAGCTCTACTCTTATAAGCATGGGGACTCTGGTAACCAATTTCCCAAGGTTGGCGTCCCCATCTTTCTACTCTAAACCACCATCAAGTGTAAATTTTCTTCTTTAACTGTAACTCTATTTTATGGATTGCTTAATTTATCTTTACCTCAGTTGGTCAAGAACAAGACTGTTGCTTATTTTAAGAATTAGATTTCCAACTAGTATATAGTGCAATACTTTCACTATCAGCCAATAGCTCTTAGAGGACATCATCAAACTTTAGCTAGTAGGAAGGAGACAGCAAGTTGCAATAATAATTTAATTAATTTTTTTACATAATTTTAACCTTTATTGTTATTAAACTTCTGATTAATTAGAACTATAATACGTACATTTTTCTAATTAAAATCTTTTTTTCATATGTATTAGCTTATTAAAATTATCTTCATTTATCTACATAAGAGTGGTAAGTTGCAATAGCAATTATTCATTTGTGAATTCATTAACTGAATAACAGGCTTTGTTGCATAGATATTCTATAAGAGCAGAGATTTAAATATTGACCCATTATCAAATGGTAATTACTCTCAAATTATTATCATCCAATAATAAAGAAATTGTCTACATGTACTCACTTTTAAAGATATGTCTTAATTTTTGTGCAAACATCAATGACTATTACTTAAATGTAAAATTGGAACTTAAACACAGTGAAGCCAATCATATTAATGGATATCATTGTATGATTAGTTGAACTAATAAATATAGTTTTTATAAAAAGTAAGTGAAGCTTTAAGAGTGTGTAGTTCAACTAATCATACAATGATATCCATTAATATCAATGACTATATTTTGCAACTGAAGTAATTTATCCCTGAATTTCCTTAATTTATTGTTTTATAATATATTTTATACATGAGTGTAAAATATGGTAAAGAGGTAAAAAGATTGTCTCCTTTTGGGGCATCCTGAGTATTAAAATATTTACAAATAAGGTGAAAATATCTCAGCAAGGAAAAGAAGCAAGCTGCTCTTGTTAAGATCAAAATATGCAGATACTCTCAAATTTATCTGCATACACCATCTATAAGGATCTAAGACATAAAAGGAGTGCCTAATTCAATGCAGCACAATAGATTCGCAACCTAATTTACTATCTATCTCCTGGGAAGCAAAAAAGAATTACTCTAAAGTTGCACATTGGAATAAAAAAAGTATTCAAAATAAAATTAATTGCACACAGGGACATAATTAAACTTATTGGAAAGCCAGAAAGGAGAAAGAAAAAAATAAATAATAAAATATATGTTTTTGGTTACTTTATATAGTCCTTTTGTGGCCTGAAAAGAGGGGGGATTAGTTTTACTTATGCACTCAATTCAAATTTTCAATTAGTGGATGTCTTGGACTTTACAAATACATTGATCTTCCATTACTCATTACTCCATTACTCATCACATGGTAAACTGTTAAAACTTGTAGAATTTTAGTTAAATGCTATCTTCATTCAGAATGGAAATTACTCTTGAACAACAAATCAATTCCAAAAACCCCTTCTCATTTAATTCATTTCCAGAGTGACCATGTCAAGGTTCTTGTTCCTTTTGAAGCCAAATGTTTCTAGAACAGATGAGGCATGTAGACTGGCTCATGTTTGATTTTGATAATTTCATTATTATGAGATAAGACCAATGTTGGCTTTATGAATTTATAATTCCACTATCTAGGAATTAACTTGAGTGTGATACTTTTTTCCATTATTTACTTTGGCAAATCTATCAAGTTTTGTAGGCATTTCAAATTATCTGAAAATATCTATACAGGGTGTTAATGAACTACCAAAATAATTTCAGAGAGTGTTCAGATGTCTTAGACAGATAATTCCAGAGAGGAAACATGTGGCCTGTCTGTTCAAATTTCAAAGCTATGGCTGTAAGTTTCTGAAGTGCTAGTACACAATGCTCCTTGAAAGCATAACACATGATAATGCAGGGAGGTTTCAGAATGTATCACTCTAGCACAATGGTTATGACATTAGCTTTCAAGTAAAAGGTGGTAATTTGTTTTCTAGTTCAAATTGTGTTCATCATATTTTTGTTTTGTTTTCTGACTAGGGCCTAATAATACAGCTTTTAGCATACATTTTAAGTTGATGTTTCAATTTATACACATATAACTTAACTATCAATTCATATAATTACAATCCTTGTAGTTGCTATTGTACTTACCAATCAGAATCATGTCCTGAATATGTGTTATGTAAATTAAGTTTTAGGCATTATGTTTGTAGTAAGCTTATTGGCCATTGTATGTTCATAATAAATTCATTGTTGAGAAAGAGAATAAAACTTGAAAGCATTAAGTAAATTTCATTCTTAATTCTTTAGTATGTGTATCGCAGCACTTCATATTAATTAAAAAAACTTTAATGGCATGACAAGAATTGAGCCCATGGCCTGTGGAACATTAGCTTTTGCTTATGCCTTATGCCAGATAATCAGTTAAATAGCTCCCTCAACAAGACCAACTACATTTAATGTCATCTATCTTGACTACATAATGCAAGAAGGCAGTTACTAGATGTTCAGTGTTGCACTGTCAAATGATTAGTTCAATATTTGAGGGATTTTTATGGCACTAAATCTTGAAAATGCTGATAATGAGCTGCAGAAAATTGATATTACTATACTCATAAGGCAGTTTTAAAGACATTCCAAACCCATATTTCACTTAGTTTGGCTTTAACACCAACTTCTCAGCATCTGAAGCCAAAATATTTAATGCCATAAAACTGTTTTATGTTTAGTTGTGGAACATATGTTGCCTATCTCAAATTGCTTATATACAACTTCTCTACACTTTCTGAAATTATTTTGGTGTAGTTCATTAACATACTGTATATTCATTCTAGCTGCTAATAATAAACACTTTTTTTTTCAACATTTTTACATTTCGGTTAAACTTTATGGCAGACAGTCATGGCCTCACATTAGACATTTTAAACTAAATTGCCTTAATTTCAACCATTTTAAATGAATTATCATTTGTGTTTTCAGTTTCCATCTGAAGTTAGTTGAACAAGTTAGGTAATAATGCATTTTATTTTTCAGTGAAGTTAACAAGAAGTCACACAATTACATCCACCGTGTCAGTGTGCAGAACTAATGCCTGACTAATTGAAAAACCAGAAATCATGACTTAGTTTAGGCTTTGTACGAGTATTTTCTGCGCAAAAATATCTGGCATTGAGTTTCCCTACTCTGGAGGAAATATTGATAGTTGATTTTTACAGTACTACTATATCCTTGAAATGAACCATAATTGACATTACTTTGGTTTGCTTATGGTGTCTATATTTAGAAAATAAACTTCTTAACATAATTAAAATCTTAACATAATTGAAAAAAAATTCATAAAAATGTTATGATGATATTCAGTTGTGTTTTTCTTGTAAAACTTTCCAAAGCCCAGTAGAGAATTTAAAAATGTGTTAAACTTTCATTATTTATGTTTCTATAATTTTTTAAAAAAATAAGCTATATAAATATCTTTTACTGACAAACAGCATTGCCTGATAATGAATCAAATACTAACATTTGAGCAATGTGTTTGAAAGTTAATGTTATAAAGTTGTTTTTAAGACTTGTTATATCCTGAAGTAACAGTATAAGCCTAAGGCTTCAGAAAACAATTATTTGAATAATTTTAAACTAATTATTATTTCTAGTATAAGAATATAAGTAGCAATATATTAATATTCTTGTATTAAGATTTTGAAAGCTCTTATCATTAGTACCTGTAGTTGACCATAAGTGTTGTCACAATTGCTATGGTACAGCATGACAGCAGAGTTGTAAGAAAATTAGCAGCCAATGTCAATCGGAAACTTTGTCCATTTACAGCCCCCAGAAATGCAGGTATCATTACTGCTATTCCAGTTACAATCTGAAAATATTTTGCATAATGTTAAATTCTAACAAATAAATTACAATGTTAAATTCTAACAAATAAATTAACAACAATGTAGCTTGACTTTGTTTTTCAATACAAATTAAAACAGTTTAATAAAAATAAATATAATAACAACTACACTAATGCATCCTAATCTCCTGAATTAATAGAGAAAACAGAGAGGCTATAAGGTAGAAACTATAATTTTTTAACAACTATGAATTTTTGAATAGAAAATCAGATATAGTACAATAGGTGGGGCTATGTCAGAAACTTGTGTACACAAGTCTATTGACAGCAAATAAATTATTATTATTATTATTATTATTATTATTATTATTATTATTATTATTATTATTATTATTATTATTATTATTATTATTACTACTACTACTACTACTACTATGTGGCAATATAGGTAATGCAAGAGATTTTATATAAATTTACAAACCTATCTGAGTTAATGCCTTTAGAACCTTGGACATATTTTCATATCAGAGAATTATTCACTTTAACAACACATGCACTAATGAAAGGAATCAAAGTTAGGTAAAAGGCAACTTACACTATTTTTATCCAGTTTCAGATATACAAATTCAATCATAGTTCATCAATAAGCATATGGAGGGTAAAAGGAAAGGTCAATCAAAATTGGAGATTGAGATATCAGTTGATTTGTAGTTGACTTGGGAAACTTTTAAAGATTCTATTGAATCAGGTGAAGAAGAATCTAGGTAAAGAAATAATAATTTGTAGTTTTAAAATTGCCATACAGGCTATGGTGGTGGAATGTTCACACATATCAGGGTACAAAGAGGGAAATCAGTAACAAGGTAGTAATTATTGCTTCACCCCTTAGGAGTGAACTATCATTCATTTAATTCCAATGTTATATCACATCACCTCAATCTGTGAATCCTAGAATCAGATTGTCACAGTTAATCTAAGTTTGACGAAATTGTCACTCTCTTCATATTTACAAATTTTAACATCTGGTCCAAATGAAATGAGTATGTAAAAGATCCAGTTAGCTTTAACAAGAGCAAAAAATAAGAAAAGGATGAAGCCTATCAGAACATCTGATATAAGGATTAAATTAAATATTCAATTATGTATACTTTATTTAATTTTAATAATTTATTTCCTTTTGAATCCATTGCAGATTAGAGGGTTATAATTATAATATTTTTAATTCATAATTTGTTATAAGATTATAATCATAGGGTTACTTGATCATAAATATCACTGCAGAAGGCCGAAATTCTTTCAGGCAATTCCAGAATGTGCTAGACATTGAATTTTGAAGTATTTTAATTTAATATTCTCAGTGACAAGCAAAACTCATATACTTATGAGCTAATTAGCATCTGAGGATATAGCAGTAATGCCCTTATAAATTAAATTGATGCCATATTTCATGCCATATTCATACTGAATCAGATATCTAGATTCTGATAATTCTCTAAAGGAACTGCAAGTTTGTCACAAGAGTTTTATTTGATCTATTCATGGTACTTAAAGGGAATTTTTGAAATTCTATGGGCATTAAAATATTTAGGGATAACCTCATGGGATTGCAAACCTTGAAAGTTTAGACCTTAAAAACTTTGTGAATATATAAGTAATGTATTAATTAAACATATAAATGATAGAAATAGCCATTATAGCCTCCATGTTTACCAAAAGTATATTTACCTGGAGCTTTAAATGTGAAAACAATATATACATTGTACTGTTGGAAATATATCAACCCAATGGCATATGGGAGTGGAACTATTTTTATCATTGACTTCAATCTCTCTTTTGGCTAGTCAAGGAAGGATACATGTAGTTTTTGTGACAAACATACTATTAAAATAAAGGGTTTTAAAGATATTAATAACTTATCCAAAGCATAAGATTCATAAAAAATTAAGAGAAATAAACTAAAAACTTAATAATTGAGACAGAAAATAAAGTACACAGAATTAAGGCTCAAAAATTATATTTTAGAAAAACAGCAGCTAGAATAGCAAATAAAAAGGATGAAAGTTAGGAATACATACATACACATATATATATGCATTTTCAAAAGAGCCTTAAGCTACCTAATATTACCACTAAGATGCTTATTACAGATGACAGCTGTCCAACTTCATCTTTATTATGGATTTACTGTCATCAGGAGAGTGCCATCCATATGTATGTTCTATATCATAATTTTTTCTATAAACTCTTGGGTATGAAAGTTTGTAAACAGTTCTTATTCTGTGACTTATGTGCAGGACAAAATTAAAATTATACAGTAATGTGCTTCTTTCATAACTTTTAATGAGGAAGAAAGGTTCATGAAACATTTCTGCTATAGTCATTCTTACATGGTGCCATAAGAATATGGGCCTGAATAATTCAAAGGCCAAAGCCAAAATTCCAAGTGATTGTACAAGTGAAGTGAAATGATGTATATTCAGGACATCTAGGAAGAAACCTATCCTATTTCAAGTTGTGAAACAAGTTCAAGGATTCTTTTAATATTGGTAAAAATACTATATTCTTCATATGAGATTGTATTTTACTTCTGTGATCAAGACTCTTTATTAATTAAAGTAATGCAGACTGCAGGAAAATTAATTTGACACTATTCACATGATGGTAAGCAATAGAGAACATCAGTGTTAACTTCCATTTATTCTGATATTTTCTTCCTTAATAATTTGCAAAACATTTTTGCAGTTCAGTTACATAACTGAATTTGATTCATCCCACTTAAAAAGGAGAAGCATTTTGGCATAAATAATTAGAACAAATTTTATTCCAAACTGCAAACTGCACTTGAAGTCTCTGCACCATAAATTATGTGAATGATTAAAAAATAAAATTTCTATACATATTAATGTAACTTGTTTTAATCAAGGAATTTATGAGAACACTTAATGAGCAGTCTGACATTTTCTTTCTTTTCCTGTATATTTTTTTAAATGAATGTGTTTTTATACATTTTACATACATGTATCTATTTCATAAATTGACAGCTTTATAGTATTCAAAAAGTGATTAATAGTTATATTCATATGAAAAGATGACCATTCCAAATTAATAAATATAGATATTGAATACTCTCCTCCATTTGTACCACTAATGACCCTTGGGACTTTCACCCCAATGCCCTAGTCAGTTTCCTATCAGGATTACTTTGGATGCACATAGACTACACATGCACACTGAGGGGCTCCCTGAATGGAAGATAAATTTTATATGAGAGTAGTATCAATGGTATAACAAACACAGAATATGCACATATCTCGTACATTGATAGATGCAATGAAAATGTATGATATAAAATGGAAAGTGAATCCATGGCAGAGAAATACTAACACAGATTTGTTCTTTCCTTAAAAGGATTAAGGAAAACCGCAGGAAATCTCAGTCAGGTTGGTTGTCTGCAGGATTTGAAACCCATGCAGCATTTGAACCCATATATGAATCCCAAGCATTACTTCCTGAGTTAACTCACTTGGTATAATGAGTAATCCAACTTTAAAAATATAAATCCTAAACTTTTTATTTATTTGTTTTTTGGCCTTCCTGCTTCTTCCTCTGTGCCTTTTAAAGGGAAATTTATCACTTATTGGTTCCAATAACTGCAGTTTAAAACATAGGCAGTTATGTTAATTTATTGAAGCTTATAGATTTGCATGTTTAAGTTTTAAGTATGGTAACCTTACAATTCATTTATAATATATTGCTTTTTTTTTTAAATAGTTCTTTAACTTCATTTTAAATGTTTTTCCATTATAACATTTTATATTGTTTGGAAGTCTGTTATACAATATAGTTTTCCCATAACACTTAAATCCTTATAAATGAACAAAAATACTCCTTGATCAAATTTCAAATATAAAAATACTTTTAAAATATGTAAGTAAATATTAGCAATTAGGAAGCTATATAGCGGTACAACTAGGCTTTGGCATTTCATAAATATTTCCATAATTAGAAATAATATGCAATGGAATTTAACTTTCTGTTTTAGCCTTTCTTGTGTTGATGGTAGTAATAAAACCTATCACCATATAAAGTTCTACTCGGCCATGAAATAGAACTCTTGGCATTTCATAAACATTTCAATAATTAGAAATAATTCAGCTAATAATATCCATGGAATTTAAGTAAAATTAATGCATTCAGTTTGTTCGCACTAATTCCATTTACTGACATTATACTAGGACATATTTTGGAAGACGTTTCTTCCTCATCAGCTATTTGCTGAACACCTGAATTGGTGGTTGGTTCCCAGGATGGTCTCTGGTGCTTCTAGTTAGAAAATGAATGAATAGTGTTTAAAGCCCATTTTTCAGAGGCACCACAGGCGAACTTCTAGTAAGAAATTGCTGAGTTCATCTATGGGTGGAAAATCATAATTCATTAAGTATTTCTTATTTTTTAAGATGAAAATCTTTTCCCAAGTGGAAAGCTCTATTAGGTTGTGAAATTCTTTCAGTATTTTAGCCTCTGGTTTAATTTAATTTCAATTTAATTTCAATCATCCTGGGCTGAAGATGGAAGAAATGTCTTTTGAAACATATCCTAGTGTAAGCAAATGGAGTCAGTGTGAACAAATTGAATACCTTAATGTAGGATATACTACCATTCCATTGTCTGCAGCTTCATAAGTACAATTTATCCAATTAATTTAAGTAACTGTTTTGATGTAAAGCTATATTCGGCCATGAAATAGACCTAAATATGAAGTAAACATGACAGAAATATGTACCATAAAATCTAATATGGAAAAAAATATATATAAGTAAGTTGGACTGCCAAAAGTTCCATGTATTTACTTGTTTTAAGAATCAATAAAATAGATGTTTTCAATCATAATAAAACTTGTACTCTTAAAAGAAAACCCCATTAATGATAAAAAGGAAAAAGGTTAAATGAAACATTCAAAGATAAGAGGTGAATATTTTCAAAATTTACTGCTTTCTTCTTGATTTAGCAAAAATTTCATCCTTTCCTACCAGTATTAAGATTTTTACAGAAAATATCCCACCAAATGATAGTGGAATGTGGAAGTTGTTAGCACAACCTTAAGAAATGTTGTGAAGTATCTGTGGAAATGCTACTGTTTAATAAACAGCAATAGGCTGTCAAAATCAGTTTATTGTTTGCATGAGAGAGCCAAATGAAAACTGTTGCATTAACATATATTCTTTACAATGTGTGTGTGGTTTTTTAAAATTGTTTTTAAAATAAAAGACAATTTGGCAGGGAAGGCAGGAAACAGTAGATTGGTGAGCTAAGAATAATAATAATACTTAGCATATTTATATCAGAAGGGACTTTGAGAGTATGAAATTGCAGTGTTGATCAGACTTAATGATTTTTGAGAAATGCAGGTAATTCCACAAAGTAGACAATATTTTTAATCTTATCTATTGCTTAGCTTTACAGGTACCTATAAAAAAGCAGGAAACCTACTCCCTGAGTATTGTACTTGGAGGGGAAAATTAAGCAATGAGGCAAAAGAACTAAGAAAAGTGTAGCACCATTTAATTTTGAGTGCTCTGATTTGAAAAACATTTATTGCTCATACTTCAAGAATCTTCTTATAGATCTTAAAAAGCAAATCCGCTTCTTTTGTTGCTTCAGATCAGATTATCAAGTAAATGAAGGTCCACAACTAATGAGAAACTTGTTCAAAGCTGCATGTAAAGAGATATTTCATGGACTAATGCAGCAAAATAAATTGAAAAGAATTGTTCTCAAATAATATAATCATTTGAGTTGTTGTATTTACAAAGCTGTTGACAATGGAGTGGTACTATATCCTAAACTTAGGTATTCATTTTTTTACAATAAACTCCATTTACTTACATAAAAGTAAAATGCATTTCGGGAGAATCTCTCCCATCTTCAGTTGCTTACCAAACTGCCATTACTGGAAATGATGGCTGGACACCCGGATTTTCTGTGGTGGCCTCTGTTGGTTGAAGTAGGAAATTGCTGAGTTCCATCCATAGCAGGAAACTCGAAATTCATTAGGTTTTTTCTCTTTTTTAATATAAAATTTTTTCCCAAGTGGATAACTCCAATGGTTGTGAAGATGTTTCAGCAGTTTAATTTCTGGTTTTATTTCATGATTTTTGGTCCAAAAGTGAGCTGCTACTGCTGATTTATCCACCTGCTTAAACCGAATATTCCTAAATGAGAGTTATAACCCCATTCCACATAAGTATGCAGTATTTCACTGTTTGGCACACAGATTGATAAATGTTCCACTCACAGAAGCAGAGTACAAAATAGAATACCAACAAATAATATAGACAGCTATAATCAATGGTTTCAACAAAGACAGTGATAAAAATTATCAATAAATCTAAAAGACAAAAAGGGATAAGGGAAGTTTCCACACTGAAAAACACAAAAGAAGAATACAAATTCAAAAGTTTCACCTACCATCCAATTTACCACAACAAGTTCAAGAAAAGTTTCAAAGAACATGGAATGATGTTAGCCCCAAAGAACAGATACAACATCAAGAATTTATTAGATTGCACAATAAAAGACTCCATATCAACAGAACAGAAATCAGGAATTTATGAAATAAAATGTGCAGATTGTGAGCAGAGCTACATAGGCAAAACAAAGAGAAGTTTGGAAATTTGGAGGAAAGAACATTTTAGGAATATTCGGTTTAAGCAGGTAGATAAATCAGCAGTTGCAGCTCACTTTTGGACTAAAAATCATGAAATAAAACCGGAAATTAAACTGCTGAAACAACTTTCACAACCCATTAGAGTTATCCACTTGGAAAAAAATTTTTATATTAAAAAAAAGAGAAAACCTAATGAATTTCCAGTTTCCTCCTATGGGTGAACTCAGCAATTTCCTACTTCAACCAACAGAGGCCACCACACAGAAACATAGGAGTGTCCAGCCATCATTTTGACTAATGACAGTTCGGTGAGCAACTGAAGATGGGAGAGATTCTCCCAAAATGCATCTTACTTTTATGTAAATAAATGGAGTTTAGTGTAAAAAAATGAATATCTAAGTTTAGGATATTTGAGTTGTTGTTGATAGTCACCAAATACAACAAGAATGCCCAAAAGAAAAATTGAAGAAGTTTTTCAATCTCTTCTAGCTGATGAAACAAAGAGACATTTAGGAAATGTTAATTATGGGACTCATTAATTTCATTCATACAGATATATCAACCTGCTTTTGTTCCTTAAGGAATTTAATAGAACTGCTACATGTAAAGATATTTTTTAAAAATATAGACTCATACCTCATTTCTAACAAATTCATTTGGAATTTTCACTGATGTTGCTACAAGTAAAATTGATGTTCAAGATTCTGATGTTGCTGTAAGCACAATTGATATTCTCAATATTGTGCAACTATGTTGAAAAACTAGTCAAAGGCAGTATCATTCACCTCCTTTCATGTTTTGTTCACCTCAAAGTTCTAATGATAAAATAATGAATAGCAGGTAGTTCTTAATGATATTATTTACATGGTTAACCAAATCAAAGGTAAATCCCTAAAAAGTCACATGTTCTCAAAATGTTCCAATTTATGGATGCCAATTTAAATCTTCCTTGTTATCATATAGATATAAGGAGGTTATCTTAAGATGAAGTGCTCTGAATTCAAATATGAGAGATCATGGTTCTTTTTCATGAAGAATGAAAAAAAAAATATTCTAACCTTTTCATTGCTGACTATAGGTGAGTAAAACTGGCTTAGCTTGCTGAAACATTTAACAACAATAGCAAAATTACGATTTGCAAGGCCTAATGGAGAATATGTTAGCTTGAACTGACAAATTACTGCTCTTCAAAATAAAATTACAACATGACTTGCCAGATGGATTAGGTTTCCCCTTCTTACAATGAAATAAACCTTAATTTTCCTATTTTCTGTGGTATGTGAAGTCACTTGCTAAGCCTCCAGTTTGAACTGAAATGGCACTTTCCACAGTTGAACATCCATATATATGAGGATGACTGAATACAAAATGCTTTCTCAGCATTGGAAATAAAAGACTTAAAACTTCAAGAACAAGAGCAACATGTGAATTTAAAAAATAACCATACTTTTATGATGAAGGTTAAAGAAGCCTCAATCACCAACCTCTGGATTTCCTTTAAAGATGAATACCATAATTTGCTAGAGAAAGCATACTTTTTTTACTCCAGTTCTTAACTTACTGACTGAGTTTCTCACTGTTACATTGTGTACAAAACAAAAAGAAGGGAATAGCTAAAATCCAGAAATGTGGAGGATATAAGAGAAGGGTGAATGTCAGGCAACTAACTTAGGAATGCTAAAATTTTTCATTCAAAAAATATAATTGGGACAAGTTACATAACAAAGATGTCAGTGATATCATTTTTGTTTATTTTATTTAATGCATTGTTTGTTTCTCCCTTATTATTCCCTAAGGTTTACCATGACCCTGCTATAATAAGGTAAACAAATTAATTTTGTTGTAATGAATGTCACAAATTCATAAATTTAAAGATTGCTATTTCCATTTTCTTTTTTATGCCTAATACTTCATTTACACTTGATAGAAATGGGGCATCATGGAATTGAATGATAGATAAGTGTGGGATGCTGGGATATAAGGCCTCTAGAGTAGGAAAGGTATATCGACATATGCGTCAAATTTAGTTATGAGAAAAATGTATTTTAACTTGTGCAATGCTTTCCTCCTTGTGGTAAGTAGTTTCAATGTTACTGATACTAATGAATCAAACAAGAATGAAAGAGGAAAGTTCATAGAATATGGGATATTGGTAGATACATCTCTCCTATTCTAATGACCTCATATGTTGATACTTACTTAGATAAGTATGCACAATGAAGCATAAACATTAAGAATCTCTGCTGCTATAAAGCAAGGTATTACTTCTCATATATCTTAAGAATGTTCATCCTTCACACTACAGTAATTCAAAGCTCACTACCTCATTATACCTGTTACCTAAATGTACAGATAGAATTTTTTAGGTTTAATTTCTGTGAAAGTAACAGGTCTTATTTTACAGTGCTATGAAGCTAAATAATTCATATCAACAAACTCATTTTTTCAGTTTTGCACCGCAACATGTTGGCACAAATTCATGTGGTACATACAGTACACTGTAATTAGGAAACTGTTCATTCATACAAGTCATGTGTAGGAAAGGGCCAATCAGTAAATCAGAAACAAAATCCAAAGTCAAGGCCAGCAGTTTGTTCATGGTTATTTAACTTATCATGCCAATTCATAAATTTCTGAGTTTGTGAACTAAATTCCTCTGATTTGACTCTGCACATTCTGAAGGTATTGGAAGCTACCTCAGTAAGGCAATTTTGGCCCCAAGTTAGAACATATAAACACTTTAAGACATGGTTTTAGCTAACCATATCATCATATATGATTGGCTGGAAATCATTATTTCACAAAAATTATATGTAGGCAAAAGCTAAAAGTAAAACTACCTAGGCAAAATCCAAACTTAAATGGTTACAGACATTCTTAATGGTGGAAATTCAGTAAGCAATGATCTTGTCTATTCACTACTAAACCATTAACATAAAGGAAGCATGCTTAAAATACTTTTAGAAGAAAAAAACAGATCTAGAGTAATTGAACTACCATGCAAAGAATAAAATCAATATCTTTATTGTGTGGAAACAGAAGGCAAAAGCTGTAGTGAGAATTCTATTGAAGTTGTCATTTGCAGAATCAGAATCTTCTGCCTTTACTATTCAAACAACTGAAAATTTTGTTGAATTAAATGTAAACCTTCTAAAATCATGTCCATATATTAAACTCTCTTGAGTTTCACATTAAAATTTTTTTATTAAAAAGTTAAAACTAAATGTTAATTAAAATTAAACATAAACCTTCTAAAATGATGTCCATATATTAAACTCACTTGACGTTTCACATTAAAATTTTTTTATTAAAAAGTTTTAATGTGAAACATCAACAGAATATAATATATGGACATGATTTTAGAAGTTTTATGTTTAATTCAACAAGATTATAATAGTTTCACTTTGTGGATTCTTACATTCATTTTTAATTGAACTGAAAATTTATTAATTAGTGTGAATCTTAGAAAGACCAGGCTAAAGTTCTCAGATTTGCTAAATAGGAAAAATAATATATTTTTTAATCTGAAGAATGTTAAATAGTTAGCAGTGATGTAACAAATAATAATAATAATAATAATAATAATAATAATAATAATAATAATAATTGAAAGAAAATAATTAAAAAGTTCTTGTTTATAGATAATGTGAAATTCTGGATTTAAATTCATTCTGTGCAGTTTTAAAAAAATCCTATTGAAAACACATAGTAAGTATAACCAAAACAAGTACAATGTGTCGTTAGACTACTTTCAGAAGGTTAACTTTGGAAATAGATTTTTAAAGGTGTTATGCTAGAACTCAGTAGATTCCTGAACATGTCTTCTTGATTTTGTTACATGTGACTAGTTTATATTGGTAGTATAGATCATTTGGTAATACATATAGTTGCATTATTTTTTATTTAAATCAGCATTTTAGATATACTTTATGAATTACCAAGAAATAGTGGTGCATCCCAGTTCAAATTATATTATTTTAATTTCTGCCAGATCTAACTATGGATATAATTTTAATGTGTATGTGAAGTTGTGCCTTTGAGAGTACCACATGCTATCACATTGTTCTAACCTAATAAATATAGTAAAAATATGCTTTTGTAAAAAATACCACAAAAAATGAAGATAATCGAATTAAAAGGAAAAAAGCTTTGAATTCTACTATATTTTAGCTTATAGGTAACTGGACATTATTCAACTAGCATACTTTCTTAATGAAAATAGGTTAAAAGGAAAATATTGGCAATAACAGAAAATACATTTTTATAGAGAAACTGCCAGTTTATCGTTACTTGTGTGAATTCCGATAGTTTGAAACTAATACAAATTATGTAAGGTGTGGAATTTACCTATTTGGTGCAGATATGCCAGGGGTAAGAGTAGAGTATAGCACAAAATTTAATTGAAGGCTGCCAAAGTTGTAAAAGAAAGATAAATAACTCGCAAAACTTCCAGACCATGTCCCCTGTTTGAACATTTCTCCCAAAACATATGACATACCAGAAAATATGACCAATGGAATGGTTCTAATAGCTGAAGAAGAATTAATTTCTCACAAAACTAAAACAGAGATGGATAGCTTCAGTTTGGCTGTCACAGACTCAAGAAAACAGGCATATGAAATGGCAGCCAAAAATGAACATCAAAATCTTTTCTGGGCACAAGATGGGGTGGCTGCTTGGCTTTGGAAAGATGTGTTGGGTGCTATGGTTTTACAATGAGAACAGTAATACAGAAGACCTATTAATCAATAAAGCTGCAGCAGTTACAAAAGATAACATTAGAGCATTTCATGACTTGTTTGAAGCTATTTTGGAAAAGCACAGATTAATGAATGAATGGTGTTTAACACCCATTTTTGCTACAGAGACACCACAGGCGAGCACAGATTAAAGAAGCAATAAGTCACATCTGGAACATAAAGGAATCTGGTTTTTTTATTTGCACGCAAGACAAAGAAAGTAATTTCTCTATAAGTATGGAAGAGTCTGCACAATGTGATAAACTAACTACTGTCATAATTTTTTTATGGTACAACAAAATCACTTTTCAATGGAGTAATGAAGTAATATTTCATTTAATAATTAGCATGCATAACATTTAAAGACAGAGTTTCTGTCCAAAGGAAATCTTGGAAAATAGTATCCATTCAAAATTTATGAAAATTTGGGAAGAGAATGAATGGGCTAATGTTTTTCACCTTCCCAGCTCATACAGCACATTTCTACAACCTGTTGATATTTTTTTTTTTTTTTTAAATTTAGGTCAATGAAAACTAACTGGAAAATAAAGTGATCATTTTTCTTAAAGAAAATGACAGTTAATCTTCAAGGAATTTTGTCCCATTTTCATCACAACCTATGAAGAAAGCATGACCATAAAGAATATTTATTATAGCTTCACAGCAGCAGGGATTTTTCCTTTCTATAGATCTGCATTGTCGGGGGATGCCTATCATCCTGGAGAGCTGCATACTATGAATGAAAGCCAATGACTTTAGGGTAATCTGATGTCAGCTCCCTTACGAATTTCTGCTGCTTGCCAGAGAAAAATGGCACAGAAAGCAAATGTATTTAATAGCATAGCTCTCCCAATTCTTTCAGCAAGACTGTATATAATCTAGGCAGTCCAGGGTGAAAGGATTATGATATAGAGGAATCTCATAAAAGAAACATTGTCATATTTATTTCAAGTCTTATTAACAGTGCTGATTTCCTAGAAAAAAAGTTAAGTGGTACTCTCTTAAGAAACTGAAATGTGAACATGGCTAAATGACATTGTGCAGAAGCAGAATGTAGCCAGTGTCTTCTCAAAGTATATCTAAATATGTGTTTGAACATGGCATTCATGGTTTGAAGAATTGATATACACTAGCATATTGTGTATTTCAATGAGAGGGACACATTTCAAAAAGAGTATAGTCTTGGCTGCTATAACACTTAAAAGGATTACCAACGTACAACTGCCTAATGTA
Organism: Metallyticus violacea; assembly: GCA_030762175.1. NCBI lineage: Eukaryota > Metazoa > Arthropoda > Insecta > Mantodea > Metallyticidae > Metallyticus > Metallyticus violacea. The sequence goes on along the minus strand of CM060835.1, from coordinate 43,895,160 downwards.
GATGAAATTAGCTAATAGTACTAGTATTATCTAAATTTCTCTTGTTATAATATTCTATTTAACAATTATTTTTTCTAAGCATTGAAAAGTTTAATGGTACATGTCCCAGAACATATCACCTGAAAATCAGAACTGGTTATTAATAAATTCAGAATTTTATCCCTTGAAAAATTGGTTTGAATACAATAAAGCTGCTAATTTACCCAAGTCTTTTGTCATGTTTCAGTTTTGTGTCAACTCTCAAATTACCTAAAGTGTATAAAAAAACAAGTTATTTACCTAATTGTTCTATATATTTGTAGATGTCATGAAGTTATTGGGGAATATAATTTTGATAATATGGCAATGTAATGAAAACCTCTTGCTGTAACATAGAATCTTGGACTTACTCAGAACAGTAAGTTGTTACCAATATCACAATGTGTTGTTTCTGGCTCTCATGAGTATAATTTAGAGATTATATATTTATTTACAGGAACTACTTGAACTGTTGTTTATTATTTTAAATTACTGAACTAAGAGAAAAAAAATATGTTATTTGAAGGGACTACCCAGTGCATTCTAAGAGAAAGAAATTGACAAGTAAGATATATAGGGTTCAATAGTAAAATAAAGTAAAGTAAATTTATGTAGGTTTAAATAGTGGGAATTTTCACAATGAAATATAGTACACTTTTGCAATTTTGTTATGAAGAATCACTCAAATTTCACTAATTTTGTTCCATTTATTTGGATATGTTTTGAAGGATGTTGCCTTCATCACTATGGTTCCACTATGAGCTTCCCATCATGGTATTATGACATTGCTCTGTTGATTTTATGAATTTATAGGTAGTGATGAAATTTGTAAAATCTACAGAGTGACATCAAAATACCTGCTGGGAAGTTGACAGTAGAACCATGCTTGTGAAGGCAAGTCTTCAAAGCATGTCCAAGTAAGTAGAACAAAATTAGTGAAATTTATGTGATTTCCTTATTAAAAATTGCAAAAATAAAGTAAATTTATTCAGATCTAATAATTTATAAAAATGTGTAAATATACAATATTAGATATAAACAGGGAATATACTGGTACCCTCTATACAATATCTATATAATGTCACATGCTCTACTCTAGCTCTACTACAACAAAAAATGGTTGATAATTATTATAATTTGTTTCAACATTCTTTACCTCTGACAGCTGAGGCGGTTGACAGATGTTACTTTCTGCATAGAAATCGCTGCAGGATAGAGGGGCAGAGATGCACCACATGTATTCTCTGTGCCAGAATGTAATGGATATCAACCTCTTGTCTTAGTGTCTATTTATATTTATTATAGAAATACATTTTCATCTACTCAGTAATTTAATTCACTTGAAAAAAAAAAAGTAGTGTTCATTTTGAATGCAAACTGTGGTTAAACTGAAAAAAAGTCTTTAAAAAGACATAAAATGTAATGTACATTATGCCTTAATTTTGTTGAAAATGAGTATAATCACTCTAAAATTGTATGTAAAACTTGGCAAAGCAGCAAATAAGTTCATTGCATTTTATAGAAGAAATATGTGCTTAAGCATGAGAATTGGTTAAAAGAAAGCTGATAAAATATAGGTTTCTTTGTACTTCTTGAATATAAGAGGCATTTTCCAAAGTTTCCTCTGAACAGCAGTTCGGTCTTCAAATGCTAAGCATGTTAACTAGTAAATAAAATAAGACTTTAATAAAGTAAGTAATCTTGTGGTACCATTAAAATCACCACAAAAGAAAACCAAAGATGGGCATATACTTTCCTCTTATAATCACTTACATTATTGGTTAATGTAGGTAAGTATTTATATAAAGATTTCTTTTCCCAGTGAATGAAAATGGTCTCTTCAATGAAGATGATGAATTACCCAGAATGGAATGGAGCCAAAATAGATAACGGGTATTACTTTAAGATTATTTGCTATCAAAAAGTGTCCAAAGGCAGAAACAGCATGATCAAAATCTGCACTTGGCAGCAGAGTCCACAGAATGCAAACATGATTTTCAATAAATCTATGATAATCCACTAGAAGGTATTTGAGAATCAGACAGTTCCCCTTCTTTTAAAATTTTTGTATTGACATCCTGGAAAGTATTAACATGCTTAAATTCAGCTTTTGTTAAACTAAAAGCAAACTCGGATTTACTCAGAATGGAGCCAAAATAGATGAAGATTACCAAGATTGTTTGGTATCAAAAGTGTCCAAAGGCAGAAACAGCATGATCAAAATCTGCACTTGACAGCAGAATCTACAGAATGCAAACATGGTTTTCAATAAATCTATGATAATCCACTAAAAGGTATTTGAGTATCAGAGTATCAGACAGTTCCCCTTCTTTTAAAACTTTTGTATTAACCTCCTGAAAAATACAGTAACATGCCTAAATTTCAGCTTCTGCTAAACTAAATAAAAGAGTTTTTTCCGAATTCCAAAAAACTGTATTATTATAAACAAGGCTCACATACTGAACATCATATAGCTTAATAATCTCTTCTGAGAGGAAATACTTAGAACACTCTTTATGATTTCACTTTACTCAAGACACGTTTCGTGAAACAATTGCCCACATCACCAGCTGCTAAATGATGGTTGGGTCATTTGTACAAATTGTGTAGGTCGACCTGAACATGTCCTGAGTAAATCACATGTAAGTGAAACCATAAAGAGTGTTCTAAATATTTCAACTTAGAAGATATTATTAATGCATGTTTCACTGTATTTGATTCTAAATTGAACTAACAATGAACAATGTTTAAATTTTGTAAAGTGGTTTCATTGCTTCTTCATCTATGTGAATAAACAAGCATTGTAACAATAAGCCAAGATGAAAAAGTCTAATTGTGCCAAAATTGCTGATTCCTGGATGATCTCAGCATCATCACTGATAAGATCATGGATGAACTTATTTGTAACTCCCCCTTCCAAATATCATTCAGGAAATCTACAGTGTTTAGAAAATTTTTAGAGAGGTAAACAAAAGAGTTGAACCATAAGTTCAGTTATGTTATTCCAGAATACCTGAATAGTCTGGTAGAGATTTTTAATTAAATAAAGAGGCTAATAAGGAAGTGTCAAACTGTTTGGAATTAGTTAAGATTTGTGATCTTTGGGCAAGATATTTCAAAATCTCATATGTATGTTGTTTTTTTATTTATTTTTAACCAGTGGCTTTTAACTGAGAAGTATTTTCTATTTCTTGTGGCACATTGATGATTGTCATAATTGTTTGTCTCTTCATAATTTTTCATGTAAATTATTATCTGTAAATATATGGGCATGCCAATTTCATTATTTTTAATTCCCTATAGGCTTTTCTAATATTTTCACTTTATTTAAGGTTTGCTATGTATCTTGTATTTTGAGAACAAACTCTTTGTTACAGTTTTCTGAAGAAATTCTACCCCATTATTCAATACTGTACAGGGGTGTGTGGTGAATCTTTTTACATGGGTAAGCTCTGAAGTGGTCTCGCAAGGAAATGTTATACATTTCTCAAAATAAACATTGAATTAAATAAAAATGTTTGTATTACTTACATTAAGATGAATATCAGCAGCAATAATAACGGTAGATGTATATTACTTAAAGACAAAATTAATTCTTTCTTCTTGCTTTGTGAATTTTAAATGACATCTTCATAAAATGAAACAAATTGCTTTAGTATGTAAAGAAATCCCTTTTGGATAGCTAAAAATGCCAAAAATATGGGATATTCTTGGGTTTGCATTGCTTTTTTTGTAAGTTTTTATTTTTCAGAATGCCAAGAAGCTGTGGTGCTGGGTATATAGTAGCAATAAATAATCCAAAATGGAATATTTCCTATAATGTTGTATTTATCTGCTTTTTCTACAATTACCAATGGTATGGATGTAGCCCAGAAAACTATTCATAAGCATAGGGCACAGTTAAGCTCATTCCTTCATCTGATGATATCATATATGTTTGAGCGGATTCCCTTTAAAAAGTAGAAACAGGAAAGTATACCGTGCATCCTTCATAATTGAGAGGATCCAACAGGGCCACAAAGTTCAAATTGTGCCGTAAAATTAAATCTTTCATCAGTATGAACAACTTCAGAATAATTTGCATTTACTTGGTGTTGATTCATCCTCTTCATTGTGATAAGCTCAATATGGAATTCTGCATTTTTCTGAGGTTTTTAATGTTTCTTCTCTCTCCAATTTTTTCACAGAAGTATTGAATATCTAAAGATTTTGATTATAATACATTGAAAAGAATGCCAGTCTGAATCCTACTTAAAATAACTAACAATATGATGTGTCAACATGGTAAAAATTAAAGAAACCCTTAGCAACAACAACAGTATCATTGTTCCAGTCAGAACTATCTTCTAAAACATTTTGAAAGAGCCCAATTAATGCATCTCTAAGGTCCTTTATAGTAATGAATAAGGTGTGATATGAATTTCCATCTATATGGAGCATGTTTAGGCATCTTCATGATTGTGTACTCTGAATGCTCCATTTTATTTGAAAGTCCTATGGAAGAAAGAATACAAATCAGTTAATATTTGCATGAAAATGCAACAGTACTTCAAGTGTGTTAGAAATTGGGACAGGATTAAGTTTAATTTAAGATGAAATGATGAATATGCATTGCTTTAGGCTATTTTTCTAGGACTTTGGCTTTTAGGCTATTTATATGACAAGCTATGACAGCAACTCAATTGAAAGTTTGAAGCATACTCAGAAATAATATTTCCAACACATGAATAAAGCATTTGCAGATCTATCATTGCTTACATTGGTAAAACATATAAATCTTTCATTGCTTTCTCTATTCTCTCAATCAACATACCTAAACATTATTGAAAGCTGCAACATATTCATTACATCTGGAGTTGAATGGTCCTGTCTCTTGTGAGGAAGTAAAAAGGGAAGATGGATGATTTATAAAGAACAAAGCAGTAGGTATTGATTGGTTACCAGTAGAATTTTTGCAAGCTTGATGCATTAAGTTTAAGAGGATGCAATGATTAACTGTTATTAAATGCAACTTAAAACTGTAAAGGAATCCCAAAGACATGGTAGATAACAATTGAAACCACCATGAGTGGCCGAGGTCGTTAATGCACAGACTCGTGAGTGGGAGGTCTGGGGTTCAAATCCCCCCAGGACTGTTCTCCCTGACTGGGATTTTTCCCAGGTTTTCCTCAGTCCTCATAATTGGCAAATGCTGGGGAGATACCCTAAACTTAGGCCTGGAGTGCTTCCTTCCTTAAAAAATTCTTTCCCAATTTATTATTTCATCTCATGTATCATAAGTGTCCACCGCCTGTGGTGCCTCAGTAGTAAAAACAGGCATTAAACACTACTCAAAAAAAAAAAAAAAAAGATAGCAATTGTACGTTCTATGTATAAAGGAAAAGGAAATTAAGATAATCCATTCAGTTACAGATCTACAGCACTTCTATAAAATATAAGAAAAAATTACAGGGATCTTGGCATATAGAATTCAAAAGTTGGTAGAAGATAATCAGCTAATCTCACAATTTCAATCAGGGTTCAGAAAGATTTATAGTAATATGGAAAATGTGCTAATTTTAAAAACAATAATAGACAAACATTTAGCAAACAAATGTGGGAGACTCTATTACAGTATTTATAAATCTAGAAAAGGGATATAATAGAATGATATGAGAAGCACTTTGGTGTAAAAGGTAACAAGATGGGTTTTAGTAAAGAGATAGCCAATTTATTAAAAGCATTCCAATACATTTTTTTATAAAATAGAGAAATTGTGAAATAACCTCAAAGTAAATCAGAAACATGGACTTTGGCAAGGATGTAAACTAAGCCCTCCTCTATTCAATTTGTTTATAAATGACATAATGATTGATCTAAAGAAAGTAAATAAACATGTGCCTTAATAAATAATATGAAGTTCCAGATTACGTTATACAGATGATTTTATGGTTAACTCTTTTTCAGTCATTAGTTTACAAAATTGTATCAATGAAATTGTAAGATTTTGTGATAAGTGGGAATTAAAGGTAAATATTATAAAACCAAAATAATAGTTTTCAAGAAGGGTAATAAATTAAAAAAATATGAAAAATGGACTATGGAGCATGAGAATATTCAGATAGATAAGCACCTTGTATACCTAGGAACTAAAATAAATATTCAAGGACAATGGGATTAGCAGAAGCAGTTGGCTTTTACAAAGGGTAAATTAGCTTTGAAACAGATAAAGGGATGTTTCGTATAGGAACAATGATGAGTGGTGTTAGTTAGATGGAGTTATGTATAGAAATATGGAGTATAGATAATGGCTGGTAAAAAATGAATTGAGTACCTATTATGATTGGCAAGATATTTTTTAAATGTTCCACAAAATTATGCAAACTTTGGGGCATTACTTGAAATGGAAAAGATTAGTGTCAGAGGTTTGGTAATGGAGCAACTGAAAAAGTGTTGGTTTAGGGCATACCACTTGAATAATATGTTTTAAAGCAATGTGTGAAATATCAGGAAAATAATAGGTGTATTAATCACTGGGTTAGTAAGATAAAGGACTAATTGGAAAATAATTGGATGGGTGATGTATGGATGGAGAGAACATGCCTAAGGAAGGGGTTTTAGAAGCAAATCAGATTAAGGTATGAGGATATAGATATATATTTATGCAAGGTACAATAAAGGAGAAAAGCTCACTCATTTTCTGTAAGAAAGGGAAGTGCAACAAAGAAGAAAAACAGGGAATTGCTCGACTCAGATTAGAATATTGGGAATTGAGAGGATTCAGAAATAATTGTGACCAGAGCATACGTTCCATCTGTAAGGGAACTAATGATGCAATCCGTATATTGTTTGAATGCTCGGGAACTAATGAATGGAGAGCTTATTAAGAAAAAATTGCTTAGAATAAGAAAAGTAGAGCATATAGAAAAATTTTGGAGTTCGAATAACCAGATTAGGAAAATAGATGCATTTTTGTTTGCAGTTAAAAGAAAATGAGTCTGGTCAATAGAGAAACAAATAAACAAAAAAGGGGGAAGAGTTGAAACAAATGAAAGCACGGTAGTACTAGCATATTATAATTATTATGAAAGATAATGTTTTTGTTATATTATTAATAAGATTTTATTGTATTCTGAAAATTCATTATTTTGTAATCTTCTTCATAATATCTGAGGTTTTATCTAACATGACTGCAGCAAACATATTTTGCAAAATCTTTTATTTATTTATTTTATAATAATTAAATTCTTCTGTATGTAACTTGGAAGTTTCTTGAGATGTGGCAAAGGTTTTTAGGCACATGCTGAGGATTTGATTTGATTAATGTTGGAGTTTGCAATAATATACCTTGTCATTTAAACCGCAAGGGCCTTTAGTGCACTTCTTTAATCCTAACTTTATAGTTTCAGATCTAAAGCTTTAGTCAGCTCTAAAGTTTTTCCTATAAAGTTAGTAATCAATCTCCTAAAGGACTATATCCTAATAGAGATGCTCTTTATCTTTCTAGAGCTTTCTACATACTAGTAATAAATGTTTTGTAGTTTCATCAAATGTACTGAGGGTTGCACCATATGTTGTAATATAAATGAATGCACCTAAATAAATTTCTCTGTTAAGTATATTTTCTTAATCACAATGATCACAAAATGTCAATTGACGTACAGCTGAAAAGCAGACTGTAATATTATACCTCTTTGATATTTCCTTGTTCTTTCACACCATCTCATTCTGTTGATCCACATTATGGAACAGCAAGACTAACTGCAACTCTATTTGGAAAAGTGCGAATGCCAAACTCAGAACATTAAAAATATGGGCCTGAAATGTTTCAAGATTATTAATGGCATTTTGCAGAACATTTACACTGTCATAACCATTTTACACTAAATTGTTTCTTCTTTATTAAACATGACCAGCAAAACAATTTATTTAATTTGCATTTTCTGCAAATAATTTGCTTTGTTGATAGTGTACTTTTTGAAAATGTAAAATATATTCCTTTCCAAGGAGCGGAAAGCTTTGGTATGTCAGGACAGGGTTGGTCATTTTGTATTATATATGTTCATTTTTTCTTGCATAGTGTGAAGTCAAAATGGATATTGCAATAATAACTGTTCCATAGACTATGAGGGGCATTCTAAAAGTTCATGGCATGAACCAAGAAAACACAAAATTTAAGACAAATGTTATTTTATTTCTCAATTAATTACCTTATAAATCAATACATTTAGTCTAATGTCTTTCAACACTCGGTAAAACAAGATTTGTCCAACTGTGAAAAATAAGCATCTATCTCAGCTTTAAACTCATCATTTGATGGGAATTGTCACCCATACAGCCATTTATTCAGGTTTGGGAACAAAAAGTAATTGCTGGGAACCAAATCCGTGGAATATGGCAGATGTAGAAGCACTTGGAAGCGAAATTCATGCAGTTTTGCAGCAACAATCCCAGACACGTATGAAAGTGCATTGTTGTGATGAAAGAGAAATTTCTTTTTTGCAAGGTGTGCAAGTTTAGCCTGAATAGCATCAATTAGTTCAGTAGTGAAATGAAATACTCCCCGGTGATAGTTCTGTCCTTCTGGAGTAGTCTACAAAGTACCACACTATGAGAATTTCAGAAGACTACAGCCATTACCTTTCCTATGGATGGAACCATTTTTGCTTTCTTTGGTGCACTTTCACTTGTTGGCACCAACTGTTTGGATTACTCCTTTGTTTCTGGCATATAGTGATGAATCTATGTTTCATCTATGTTATGAAATCTCAGAGAAACTAACTGGAATTCCATTTAAACAAGTTTAAACACTCTTACAAAATGTTCATTCAAATGCTCATTGTTAACAAACCTGGCACCAAAATTGTGAAATTTTGTCACAATCTTGTAGAATGTAGCAGTTTTAGGATGATCTGAGTGCTCATCATCTCCATTGGATGTACGACCATGCTTACATTCAGCAGACCACTTTTTAATCATCGAAAATGAAAAGGAAAAATCCTTTAATGTGGGATATAACTCCTTTTGTATTTCTGTTGAAGTTAAACCCTTCAAAACAAAGTACTTTATCATGGCTTATATTTCAGTTTTATTCATTTTTTAGAAAATGGTAACACTAATTGGTTTACATGATTGTCACAAACCAAATACACTTATGTGTCTGAAACTTTACAGCAAGTCATCTACAGGATGATACTTAACAACTACCATAACAATTTGGCCATCTTCATGACATCTCTGAGTCAGGCTGTGAAATTGTAGAATATCCCTCGTATAAATAAGCTATCACCCATAATGAATAATTAAATTTCTTAGTACACAAATGCTATTTGCTATAATACAAGCAGCTTCCTCTTAAAAATATATATCAGGTTAACACTGTGTACAAATCTATTAAAATCACTGTTTAGAAAACCAATCACCAAATTAGTACAAGAAGCTTTCAACAATGTACAGACTGTAGGGAAACTCTGAAAAATCTTTGCCAAGAGCTCCTATTTTAGTTTGAAACTAGCATGAATGATAGTTGTTTTCTGTCCTTGCCAGTTTGTTCATGTACTGCCGTGGTAAAACGTGATCAAGTTGTGAGCTGAAAACTTCCTTACCTTGTACAACAGAAGTGTTAGGTGTTATTATATATTTAAAAAATGCAGTTGTATTTTATTTGAAAATGAGACTACCAAATTAAATAGAAAAAGGAAACCAGAGTATTTTGTATGAACTGCAAGACCTAGATAAGCAATTCTTATCTAGCTTACAATGCAAGACCCTGATACTGTTTGTAACTTGCTATATTCATCAATTGAGCAAAATTGGTTAAATTCTAAGAATTTATATAGTTCATTTTTTAATTTATTTACTTGTCTCATATTTTTAAGTAGTCAGATAGTTTAATTTATAATTTTATGCCATTATGTTTAAAAGATATGTAAAGGAATTTATATGCAATTTGTTCTTGTTTCATGTTTTGTGTGAGTGTATATCTGCATTTACTGATAAATTATCAAGATTAATATATCTTTTATACATAACCTTGATAAGGGCAATATGCTTAGTTGCTTAAAAACCTCCCTCCAGTTTTTTCTATGTGAGATATCCAATATAATTTATAAAGCTTTCTTTGTAGTTTAAATATTACATTATTATTTACTGCATTTCCCTATAATTTAAGTTCTTATGATAAATGAGAATAGAAGTAAGCAAAGTTAACAGGTTTTAAGCATCTTTAATGATACATGAGATTTTAACTGGTAAAAAAATAAATCATGCTGTACTCTTTAAATAGTCAAATTTTCAATGTGTTTATCCAGCTTAAATGTTTGTCAACCCACAATCTTAAAACTTTTATTTCTAGAATCACTAAGTGATAATTAAATTTAGAAAAGTATTTTGACTACTATTTATAAGAAAGTCAATGTTAAAAATCACCCAATTAATTTTTTATTATTATAATTGTTTGGATTTATATAATAGTTTATAAAATATTCAATGAAAATGTTCTTTAGAATGTCAATATGAATTAATAATTATAATGTATCTCTTTAATGACAGAGAGAGAGTTGCATTGTGACCGAACAGGGCACAGTAGTTCAAATGATTATATTATCAGCATAGTAAGTGAAAAATCCATTTTCAGTTGCATTCCAGCAATGATCTCAAAAGTATTTTGACTACTATTTATAAGAAAGTCAATGTTAAAACCACCCAATTAATTTTTTGTTATTATAATTGTTTGGATTTATATAATAGTTTATAAAATATTCAATGAAAATGTTCTTTAGAATGTCAATATGAATTAATAATTATAATGTATCTCTTTAATGACAGAGAGAGATTTGCATTGTGACCGAACAGGGCACAGTAGTTCAAATGATTATATTATCAGCATAGTAAGTAAAAAATCCATGTTTAGTTGCATTCCAGCAATGATCTCAAATTTTTCCTATCTGATTCTGATTTTAAAAAATGCAATGTTAGATTTAAATTTTATTTCTCTAACTAGTGCTGACATGTCAACCTAATCATCAACATAATGTTTATTTATGTTAATGGCAAACCATATTTTAGTAACTCTATTTCACCAGTATTGCTGTACTTTCTCACTATCTGGTGGATCTATGAAATCTACCAACCATCAAATTGCCTGGAAATATTTTGGATTATAATTCACTTCATTTCATTCTACACTTATTTGCAACTTAAGCACCAGGATTTTTACTTTTTATAAATACAGCTATTTGAGCAGTGATACTATATAGACTTTGTATATTTTAATGTATGGCTTAAAAGTCATTTATACTCCTCTAATTGAGAGGGCTAATTTGTTCCCTGGATTTGATTTCCCTGTTGAATTACTTAAGGTTGTGGTCTTGCCTTTAGAATTGCATGCCTGTCTAGCTATTTTCTTTATTTTACAAAATACATATTATTTTTTAACTGTGTTGAAATGCATCCCATATGTAAGGGGGGGGGGGTGCGACCTCAGTAATTGCTCTTCAGATGCTCCAGGTGTAGGGACCCTGAGAACCCATGGTACTTCTGACGTTACTAGAAGCAGCCAGGCCAGACTTTTTGCGAGCCCCTCCCCTTTGGAGAGTTGTCCTGATTGGGTTGGATTTGGCTTGGCAGTGGTTCCCAGGACTCACAGGAAATTGAATACCCACATGGGCAGCGTGTCCCAAGGGAGTGCCTCAGGCATGTACTTTGGGGGCAGGTTTTTCCTGAATTGCTGTTTGTCATGGGGAGGATGGTGGCTACCTTAATGCTGGGGTGACTCACCTCTTAAATTGAGTAGGTCAATGGTCAGATTGGTTTAGACTCTAGGTACTGTCCTAAATGGAAAAAAACCACTGGGCTGCACTGACCTCTGTGTATATTCCCCGGGTCTGGGGAGGGATCCCGACTCTACACACACGTTATGTGTGTTATATGGAAATCTCTATGCACATTATTCATGTCCACAATGTTCAAATTTTTATGTTTACCACAAAGTATCAGAGTTTGCCTTTAATGTTTGTAGATTAACTCAAGAGTTTGATAATCAATCATGTCTATGAGGCAGTTTGACTATTATTGCATTAGTGTGATTCAGTTTATTTAGCACTATATCAAGTTTCTTCACCATGATTAGTGAATGACCTGCAGCTATGACGTTTGCTCCTCTGCATTAATTGGCAAGAAGGTGGATGAAGCAGTGGAGTTTTGTATGAGTACAATAAATATTCTATTAAAAGTGTGAATAAAACAATAACTATTGCATTTATTGTATACACTTGGATAAACAATTTCAAAAGGCATTATTGGAAGTTAAATCAGCTTGGAGGATAATTACAGGTAGTTAATATGCTAGATGATGCACACTTTGGTTTAAGGAAACATGTTATTTCATAATACAATTAAAATTTGTAGAGTGTTTTTCTAAGTTTCTTTCACAATTCCATCTACTTCAAGTTTATTTTCATTTGTTTTGCAATTGTTATTTTTACATTTAGCTAAACTACCAAAATAAGGCTAAGTACCAAGATAGAAACAGATTATGACTGCTCAGTGAGTTCTTTCACTGATTTAATTTCCATGGACTTCACAGAAGTAAACCTGAGAGATTACAACCTATAAATAATATATTTACTTTCTTGAAGGATAGTAAAAGAAAGTTGGAAATCAAGAATCATACTTGAAAAATTAAGGTTACTGCCAGAATTTGAACCATGAATCTTCAGCCTCCCAGGTTGACACTACCAACAGAGCTATCATATTCTCTTCCAAGAACATAACCAAAATCCTTTCCCCTCCAATTCCATATATCCCAAAGACCTCCCCCTAAAGTTTCTATGAAAGATTAATTCCTTAAGAAGCAATTTCTAATGCTCATGAGTACTTATGACCCAGACTTCTAGTTTAACCATCAATTTTACAGGGGTTAATTTATATTTGCAGTTGTTCTTTCTTAAGGAACTAATCTCTCATAGTACAGAAATCTTAGGTAGATCACCAGAGTATATAGAATCAGATGAGAGAAGTTCACACTTCTGTGCTTAGAGGGGGACATAGTAATTCAGTTGATTATCAGCCCAAAAGACTGAAGATCTATGGTTTGAATCCTAGTCATGACCCAAATTTTTCAAGTGTAATTCTTCATTTCCAAATTATGTCGCGATTGTGGTTAGTGCAAAAAGAACTATTTCCATATATGAGGGATAAGTCAAAAGTTATGGCAACATTTTATTTTTCCATGAACAAGGGACAACAGGAAAAATCTAAGATACATTGAAAGTGTGTGGCATTTACTGCCGAGTGGTGCCACCAATAGAAAGCTGAATGTAGGCAGCCCACTTAGGGGAAAAGCAAAACACAGGCAACTGGTCAAATTGTTTTTTTTTTTTTTTTTATGGCATTAGTTACACATAGCAACTCACACAGTGCTGCAAAACCATTACAGAACAAGTTTCCGGTAACTCATGGTGTTTAGTAGCCTTTGAAGTAGTCTTCAAATACATCGACGGTTCTTTGTTAGCGATGGGGAAGGTGCTGAATACCATCTGCTGCATGTGAGTTGTTAATATATGCCACCTCGCGTCGAAATGCTATCAAAATGTCCATTTGTTAGCAAAACATTTCGTTTAGACCATATTCACAGGGACTGAGATCAGGTGAATATGGCAGGTGTGGAAAAACTGAACTTTTCATCCCCCTGTAAAGACACTGTCGGCTGTGTGAATTATCGCGTTATCGTGGAGAATAAGGAGTTGTTCAAAAGTTCTGGCTGTTTCGTACGTACGACATGATGCAATTGTGACACACAAAATACCTGTAATACTGGACATTCACAGCGTCCCCCTCACATACAACCACACCTTACTTGCCCACGTTTCATCATTTGCAATGATGCGAATCAACATAACATCCCCTTCCTGAAATCTCACCAAATTGATGCGACATGTTTCGTAGCGAGTCTACTTCTGTACCCGCTTAATTGACGTGGCACCCATTTGCACACACTTTCCGCATATTCCGGTCCTCCAGTAAAATTTGGGCACTGTTTTTACTATTTGCTTTCTAATTACACAAGTTTCCAGCGCATGTCATCGCATAAGCACCCGTGCATCCTTGTACGGGGACAAAGAACCCCACTGCGCGGCAGATAGGCAGTCGCCATTCTGCTCCGTTTGAAAGTCTCTGTCCAGCTCGCCACTGTTCGATAGGTCAAGGCATGCGCACCCAGCACTTCCCATAGCTCTTTGTGGAATTCTCGTGTATTCCTGCCGCGGAGAAATTCTATTTTCACAAACGCACGTTGTTCACTCTTCGTGACCTCCATTTCTGATCAATGTCGCTCACCAATTGAACTTCGGGGCATGCTGAGACACGCAGCTCTGTTCACATACATCTACTGGTAGCTTCATTCGAAAGTAAACTCCAAACACTTTCAATTGTATATCTTAGATTTCTTGTGTTGTTCTTGTTTGCAGGGAAAAAAATTGTTGCCATGGCTTATGAATTATCCCTGGTGTGGTGCAAGAAAGTTATCTTTGCATGTGACAATGGTATGATACAGTCAACATGAAATGTTGTTTACTCTTTGCCATTAAAGGAACAGAGAGTATGCTGAAATGCATGAATGCCCACCTACATGAGCTAAATTCATTCATTAAAATTAACCTGAAAATTTTTGAAATCCAGTGTCTAAGAATTTGGATTTGAATTCTAGTTTATTTAAGGATGGTCTTTAATATCTCTGGTTCATTAGCATCCCATTCAATTCAGGGCATGAAACAGTTGATAAATTTTGCTCAGAGGCCTCTTCTTTCAGGCTGGAGGTTCTTTTATATATCGTAAATCTATGACTTGGGACCCACAGCTTCCTTTCTGAAGGAAGTCATACTAAGGATTTTATGCTCTAAAAAATCAATTCACCCTAGCTGAGTTTGTACCCACAACCTTGAGTCTATGAGGTAAGAATTTTATTTATCTCTAGAACTGTGAACAATGCTAAAACTGATGAGCAAATATTTAAATATGACTATACTGAGCTTTAATTTAAACTCATGGTTTTAATTAGGAACTGAAAGCTTAAATGCTATTTAAAATTACTTATTATCAAATAAATGATTTAATTTAAAATATTATCACTAAAGAAAGTTTGTTGAACAATATATAAATATTTCAGGGTGAATATGAACTTTTGGCACCAGAATATATTGAACATACTGTGTCATCTTTAGGAATATTGATAAATGGCTATGAATAATGTATTAATACTGTGATCTGGGTATCCAGCAATCAGCAATTACTTCAAGTTTTGCAACATTCATCCTTAGGGTTCAGGGAAACCCAAGATGAAGATCTCAATAGGCAGCTTGCCCTCAAAAAGATTAAATGTCTCTTTTGTATTTACAAATGGTTTAAGTAATTTCTCAGTCATTGTGCCATGCAATGGTTTGATTCTCACCACAGCTTTATCATGGGATTTATACATATTATTTTGACTAACAAATAATTTCAAGGTGATATATTACAATGAGAATATATAAAAATATGTTCTTAATAAATAAGCTAAGTTAGTGCTGCTAAGATTTATTAAGAAAGACTAACAATTCATATGTTTCCTATCTTAATATATGCTAAAAAGTATGTATATATCTAAAAATACTTATTAAAGTTGGTGTACAAGTAAACTTAAAAATAATTGCACTTTGCATTTTTCCTACATCACCAGTCTTGTTATAATAACTAATTTTGCAAGATTACATGAAGTTACATCTATTACCAATTACATATACTTCTAGATTTCAACTGCTATAAATGATGACCCTATAGCATTTTGGTAAACATCAGTTATAACCACACATAGGTCACTAAAATTGTAGCTCAGCATTCTAAAGCCATACCGTCACCACAACCCACTATTAAAAAATGTAAATATAGCTTCCAAAGAAAAGCCTATAAAATCATAGCAAATGTTTAATTTACCTCTACAAAAAAAAAAATTGAAAAATTACTTTTTTTTTTTTTTTTTTCTTGCTTTACTGTTCATTATGTTTATGTATTTGTTAAACGATTCAGTGAAATTCCAAAAGTAGAATTTGTGCAACTACAGAAAACAGTAACAGAATATTTACCCTAGAGAAACCACTGGCTAATAGCCCATCATGAGTCCAATTATCCAGGTCTGCTCGAGGAGCACCAACTATTAGAAAAAAACTCGTAGTAGCAGCAAGGCTTGCTGTAAGTAGAAGTTGCAGAGCACCTGAATTCTGAAAGAAGGATAAAGTGGTTGCTTTGGACTTAATGAATTGATCAGTGTATTTTGTATAATGCACAATATATTTAATTTCTATCATCTAAATAGAGTGAAAATTAATTTATAAAATAAAATGATGTGCTGTTGGTGTCAATGCACCTTTTATGACAAAACGAAAGAAAAGCAAACAGCTTCTTATATTACTATCTTAAACGTGCTGAATTAACTGTCACTTAAAATTTTCCAAATGGGGATTAATTAATAATATTCACTTCATTTACAATTAATGGCTTATAATCTTCCCTGTAAGAGATGGATTCTGAATGACAAATATTTTGTTAGAATTCACATTCTATTTCCATCACAACAGCAGCTGGACCATTGTTCACATACAGGTATAGATGAGCTCTTGGTTCTGAGTTTTGGAGCTGTTCCTCTTAATTAGGGTTACCATATGCCCTGAAAAAGAGGGAATGTCCTGAATTTTATCTTCAAATGAGATGTCCCGCATGAATTTTTAATTTGTGCAAATGTTCTGAATTTTTAATATTACTGAGAAAAAAATTAAAGCTCCTCCCTATGCATATAATTTGGTATTTTCTTTAATTTATCTAACTCTCAAATGTAATCAAAATTTTGTATATTAACTCTCTCTGGCAAAAAACAGTGTAGACTGATCCCATTATCACAGAGAGAATAGAATTAGAAAATCTGCTTCCAAGTTGCAAAAAGCTCGAGTTTTTCTTTCTATATGCTTGATTCTGAAATTTGAATCAATAATTTTAACAGATGCTACCAGCTTGTTGGTACTTTGCCATTCTTTGCTTTGTATGTGCTGTTTAAGCTTGTATTCTTTTCTTTGTGCTTGTTAATCTGTTGTAAGCAAATATGTGGTGCTTCAGATGGATAATGGTTCTTTAATTAAAAATTTATATTAAGTAATCAAGTTATTTTGCTGATATTGGTGTATTTAACTAGATGTTGTTAGAAATTATTCCAGTTTGGAATAATAGGTTGAAGTTGAGGATCAAAAAGTGAGTGATTGTCCAGTATTCACACAATTATTTTTAGTATGCAAAATTTTCTCCCAAAAGCTGAAGCAAAATTACAGCTTCAGCCTTCTTCTTTAGCCTCTGATAAGTGGGTTAACTTTTTTAAAAGTAGTAAGAATTCTGAATATTATTCAGAATTTCTGAAATTGCCTCAGATTTATTTTTGTTTACCAGAACATTTCACCATTTTTGAAAGAATTTTTTCCTTAATGAAATGTCATTGAACTGGGCAAAGGGATAGGCTTAAAGAAACCTCAGTAAACTGAATTTTAATGTTACAGACATGTCATGTGTTTTATTTCATAATTAGCTCAAGAATAAGATGGTTTATTATAAAACATTTCAAAATCTGATAAGCATGACTGATACTCAAGAGTAATCTAATGTAAACAATGTGTAAAAGTACAAAAATATTATTTTATACTCCCATTAATACAATATCCTCAAATATTGTTAATAATTATATATTTCTACAATGGGAGGTATAAAAAGACTTGTACAGACTTAAATATTGTACTTACAAAGCTGTTGACAATGGAGTGGCAATATAACCTAAACCTAGCTATCCATTTTTACACTAAACTGCACTCACCTACACAAAAGTAAGACATGTTTTGGAAGAATATCTCCCTTCTTCAGTTGCTCACTGAACTGCCGTTACTCGAAACGATGGCTGGACAACCGGATGTTCCTGTGGTGGCCTCTGTTGGTTGAAGTTGGAAGTTGCTCAGTTCATCCATTTTAGGAAACTTGAAATTCATTTGGTTTTCTCTATTTTTTAATATGAAAATTTTTTCCCAAGTGGATAACTCCAATGGGTTGTGAAGATGTTTCAGCAGTTTAATTCCCAGTTTTATTTCATGGTTTTTGGTCCAAAAGTGAGCTGCTACTGCTGATTTATCCACCTGTTTAAACCGAATATTCCTAAAATGTTCTTTCCTCCGAATTTCCAAATTTCTTTTTGTTTTGCCTATGCAGCTCTGTTCACAATCTGCACATTTTATTTCATAAATTCCTGATTTCTGTTCTGTTGGTATGGGGTCTTTTACTGTGCAACCTAATAAATTCTTGATATTATATCTGTTCTTTGGGGCTAACATCATCCCATGTTCTTTGAAACTTTTCTTGAGCTTGTTCTAGTAAATTGGATGGTAGGTGAAACTTTTGAATTTGTATTCTTCTTTTGTATTTTTCAGTGTGGAAACTTCCCTTATCCCTTTTTGTCTTTTAGATTTATTGATAATTTTTATCACTGCGTCTTTGTTGAAACCATTGATTATAGCTGTCTCTATTATTTGTTTGTACTCTGCTTCTGTGAGTGGAATATTCATAATCTGTGTGCTAAACTGTGAAAAACTGCATATTTATGTGGAATGGGTTATAGCTCTCATTTTTTATGTAGTTTTCTGTGTGTGTTTCTTTTCTGTAAATTCCAAAATTCAAACATATATTGTCTTATAATTTTTAAATTTAGAAATGGTAGCCACCCATTTCTTTCTTCTTCTATAGTAAATTGTATAGATTCATGTTGCAAATTAAGAAGTTTCAAGGCATTTATTGAGTGTTTCTTCGGTATTATTGCAAATGTCATCTACATACCTATACCATGACTTGAAAATTAAAATTAATTAAATGAGCTCATGTATTAACATGCTAGAAAAAGTGACAAAGAGAATTAAACTGCTTAAACATCTTCACAACCCATTGGAGTTATCCAATGGGAAAAAATTTTCATATTAAAAAATAGAGAAAACCTAATGAATTTCGAGTTTCCTCCTATCGGTGAACTCAGCTACTTGCTACTTCAACCAACAGAGGCCACCACAGGAACATCCGGTTGTCCAGCCATCGTTTCGAGTAACGGCGGTTCAGTGAGCAACTGAAGATAGGAAAGATTCTCCCGAAACGCGTCTTACTTTTGTGTGAGTGGATTTTAGTGTAAAAAATGAATGCCTAAGTTTAGGTTATATATAGACTTGTTGCATCAAAATGTCCTGAATTTTTATGCTACTGGTATGGCAACACTATTCTTAATAAAGAATGAATCAAAATATTGCCAACGTGTTTCAGTACACCAAATCATTCTTGATACAAAAAAATTGACAGTTCTAAAAAGGTTGATATTAAACTTTCCAGCATTTCATTAAGGCAGTTAGTCACACACTGCATATTGTTCTGGAACAAGAAAACTTCTTTTAATACAACAGCCTAGCTTCTTGATAAAATTCCTTGCAAGAATATCTTACACACACCCAACAAAGACAGAACAACTAACTATACTCCAAAACAATAACGGTGTATGTACATATTTCAGCTACCGGCTTTAATGGCCATGATGGTTATGCTCGTTACAGGTACACTGCTGGCCATTAAAATTGCAACACATTGTGTGTTCATAATAGACATGCAGAAATGATATCTATTTATTTAACAAATGCTAAGCCATTGACCATTAGGTCATTAGGCTAAAATGATGTCTACCCATTTAGTTATTTGATGGGGCTTAAAAATAATTGCACTTTGGGTTTGACGTGATAATCATGGTTTAAAGAGTTCAGAAGGTCTTCATCAAAGTCCGATGGTCTTCCTGAACTTGACGAACCGCTCACATCAAAGTAGCCCTCCTTGAAACAACAGAACTGCTTTCTTGCCATACTTTGTCCAATGGTAGTCTCCCCGTAGAGAGCACAAAAGTTTAGAGCCCAATTCACTACCTTTGATCCTCTATTAAAGTCGAAAAGAAGAATATACCGGAAAGTTGTTTGTTTGTTTGTTTTTTTTTTTTCCCCGTCCACACTGCATTTTCTTTAGCTCACTTGTTCTACTGTAGCAACCATGGGTGAAAATACTGATTTAGCATTCCTCTGGCAGAAACTAAGGGAAAATTTGGCACTGTACTAGATTGCAAATATTAAGACGGAAATAACATAGCAATGTTTCGATGCCCATATAGGTATCATTAGGTGATGTGAGTATCTCTGTTCATTTGTTATAAAATTAAATGCAAAAACGCATACTCATCGTAATTTATTATTTCTATTTATATTCTTAGAAACCAATTTGGAAAAACACATATTTTAAGGCAGAAAGTGCACAACTATTGTCATTTATTTTTCAGGTTGACTTTTCTTCCTGGTTGCTAGACACTTACTATGAACTAAGGCCTATTAGCATTCGCTAGTTGGTCCACGAGTATTCCTCAGTTCGCAAGATGAATGCCAATTTGTTTTAGCGCTTCTGTTTCCAGGGCTGATTAGCCACACGCCAGAAGTCATTCGGATTATGCTGCAATTTTTCCAAACCCGATTTTGAAAAAAAATATTCTTCCACGAGCGTTTTTTGTTTTGGAGTCAACAAACGCAGCGCTCGTCGCGCACTCAGCTTCTTCATATGCAAAACTTCATGCAGGATGTTATTACCCGTTCATACGAGAAGCCTACCATCTTAGCAATCTCTCGAATCTTAATGCGACGGTCTTGCCACATTTTTTATCATCCATTCCTTCGGAAGAAATCTCAATCAGGTATTCGGAACGTGCAACATCTGCAGTGCTCTTGCGGCCACGTTTAAATTCATTTATCATGTAATAAATAGTCTTGAGTGTTAGTGCAGGGTCTCCTTGAAGTTTGTTATCTGTGCTGCAGTCCACTTTTTAAAATAAAAAGGTTTCATCCCTGCACAATACTCATCCTTATCCATTTCTATGAAACGTGTTGCACCAATTGTTTGCTAAAGTAAGGTAGCTGCCAACGAAGAGCTGCGAGTTGCATCTGTATGAATATTTGGGGGGGGGGAAGAAAAAAAAACAGTCACAAGAATAAGACTAACAAAGTTTCCCACCAATTCGCTGAAATTTACCAGACATATCAATTCCGCACTCATACATATCTATTTCAATAAACGAATTTCTTCTCATTTTATTTTCTCTCAACCGACATACATAAACCTCTGGGAACTGTTTTGCTGTTCTTAGGAATGTTTTCGTATGTCTTAGAGCACTAAAAACAAACAAATTATCAAAACGTAATACAGAATTTAAAACGTATTCTATTGTAATTAGTGTTTGGAACGGGTCTAAAATACAAATAATATGAACCTGGCATTATACCCCCCCCCTAAAAGTTGAGAGCATTATTATTTTTAATAATTGTGAACACTGCTACACTTGGCAACTGATGATGTTAAACAGCTGTTGCAAAAAAAAAAAAATTCATAAATATATCCACACCAAGATCTTTTCATCATCGGATTGATAACTTTTTTTTTTTTTTTTATGGTTTTCAAAACTTCACTCAAAATAAAATTTGATTGCTTGGATAGCGTTTGAAAACTGTATTATGGTCCCAATTTATAAAGCTATCGCGACACAGCGGCAATGAAATTGCCCTTTGATATGCCGAAGTTTGCTTAAGAGAGTTAAGATAATATATTGCTGCATAACCAAAGCTCATAAACTTTCCGACTTTTAGTGGCAGTACGATAGGAACTAGGGTTTATAGGATTCAGACAGCCTGATACCAATATCCAAAATATTTCTATATAAACCGGTGTCCAGCGTATTCATTCTGCTCTTGGTACTCAGTTTTTATATTTTGGTCAAACTTCGAACGAAACCCAAGGCTCAATTATTGTAAATATACAAGATTCTCTCCGCTTTTTTCTAGCTGTAAATAAGAACAAAAAGCATTGTTTTAACTACAGGGCGATTATAAAATCTCGATTCACTTTTCAGAAAACGGCTTTCTTTTATAGGTGATCTGAAAGATGTTATCTACTGAAGAAAGAATAGATGGTGGTGTGTGCGCGTTTGAGGGGATCTACTCACCAGGAGGTTCAAGTGGACTTTGAACGAAAATTCCATAAACCCATTCCCACCAGGGCAAATATCATATTACTGGTTAAGAAATTCAAGACCTCAGTGCAGGATGTGAAACGTTCCGGTAAGCCCAGTGTGGCAGCTGAAACTGTGCAACAGGTAGAGGATGCAATTAGCAGAAGTCCACAAGCATCAACCAGGAGACTAAGTCGGAAGTTGGGTGTGCCACATGCGACATTGTGGAAAATTTTCCACTACACCTTGAAAAACCGATCATACCACCTCTAAATCCTACATATGCTGGAAAGGGGGGAGTACGCTGGTTGCACCGCCACGGGTGGCCGAGGTCGTTAAGGCACGGACTCGTGAGCGGGAGGTCTGGGGTTCGATTCCCGCCAGGACCGTCCTCCCTGACTGAGGTTTTCAATGCCGGGGGGGGGGGGATCCTAAAATTTGAGCCTGGAACGCTTCCTTCCTTAAAAATATCCTTTCCAAGTTTACTATTTCCTCTCATATTTCACCAGTATCCGCCGTCTGTGGTGCCTCAGTAATAAAAACGGACGTTAAATACTACTAAAAAAACCTGCTGGTTGCGAAGCAATGTGTGCCGAACTGATGCAGGTAGTTGAAGAGGGTAATTTGCTGCAAAATGTTCTCTTTAGCGACGATGCTACCTTCCATACATGTGGCCTGTGCAACAGACACAACTGCGAAGTGTGGGCGGGTGAACAATTAAATGAGATCGTCTAGTGGAAATGAAACACCGCAAAAGTCAATGTGTGGTTGGTGATCACAAAGTCTAGGATGTATGAACCATTCTTCTTCGTAGAACCCACAGTGACAAGTATTTCGTATCTCGAAATGCTGCAGTTCTTTCAACCACAACTGCATCTTGGAAACAGTGGTTTGTCCAAAAGGATGAAGCACCCGCCATTTCGCGTGGGTCAGTCGTGAGTACCTGAAAGTCACAAGTAGCATGGATGGATTGGGTAGGGTTTCACACTGGATTTGGGTTCCACGTTCTCCTGATCTCACACCTCTAGTTCTAGTTTGTTTGTTTGTTTCTTCCTTCCTTCCTTCCTTCCTTCCTTCCTTCCTTCCTTCCTTCTCTCTCTCTCTCTCTCTCTCTCTTTCTTTCTCTCTCTTTCTTTCTTTCTTTCTTTTTTTGCATAGAATATGAAGTCACAATTGCGCAAAGTCAAAGTTAGCTCCATTGACCATTAAAGGAGCGTATCAAGCTCAACGTCACACCTGCAATGCTAGAAAAGATGTTTCGTGAAGTGGTGCGTTGCTGGGAGTTATGTGTGGAAGTGCAGGATGGTCAAGTGGAATAAACTTAGATGGATTATGTGTTACTGTATGTTAGTGCTTACATTTACTGTATTGGTTTGAATATATTATGTTTTTTTCACAAAAATGGATCGAGGCTTTATAATCACTGTGTATAAATAATAACAAAAAGCATCCCTTTCAATTTGAGAAACCTCCAGGAGGTGATGCACCCCCAACAAACATATTTCAGACTGTTTATTTGTTGTTAAGTTTTACAAGCAGACAACAAAAACCATTTAATTTCTCCCATAAATATTGCAGCGAATCTAACACGATAAAAATGTCATATGGTTGTCTCTAAACGCACATGGGGCAAAGGTCACTTGCCCTTACTGAGATTTCATTTAATGAGGGTATTCCTGCAATTGGTGTGGTATGTGATTAAAGTTGTCTTAATATAAATGTGTCCTAAATAATCACAACGTTTGATTTGATATACGCCTTTTACATGTTCCGAGAAATATGATAGACATGTTACATACAAAAAAGAAAAGAGGGGGAGGAATGTTTCTTCTTACCTCCAGTCCTAATACGAAGAGGATGCTAGGGACAAGTGTAGCAGCTAGGGCCAAAAGGTCACTTCCCAAAAAAGGGCCAATTTGCACATGAAGCCAGCTTTGACCCATGCTTATGTATCCCATAGTATTGCTGAGAGCTCGTGCAATAGCTGCAAGAGCTGCTATATCGCTGAGCAGTCCTAGCCACAATGAAGCAAACTCGGGCACATCATTCTTCAATCGAGAAGCTTGGACTGGTCTGGCCAATTGTGATCTTTGTCGCTGGCATTCTCCTGTAACAAAGTTTGTCATATACTGAACAGGTTTTGTATCCTACAGTCTTAGAGATAAAGTCGCAATCCAAAACTATATCACATACACATAGCCATATCAGAATGACTGGAAAAATAAAACTGACTGGATAAGTTATTTGCGGGAAGGAAGGTATGTCGATTTACAAAATGAATTCGAGAGATATATATTTTAGCGATTTCCTAAGGAATAGCAGGAATTGCGGTTGTACCTATGAAAAGATTTTTGAACAATTTCTTCAAATATACATAAATCCTAACTACTAGGTTTAGAAAATAACATTGAAAAAATGTATATATACATGCAAATATGTACATATGTGTGTTTATGTGTGTCTATTAACGCTCTAGCGGTCGCAATTTTTGCTTTTCTCGACGAAACTCGGCATATAACCACAAATTAAGAAACGATTCATCGCATTTGTTAACAAGCAAAATTGAACCATTGGGGGTGGGGGTTAACCTAAAGTGAAATTTTAAAAATTATTCTAGCGGCCGCAATTTTTTAATTTTCTCAATTAAATCCAGTATATTCCATTGAAATAAATTAATAAAAATAGTTAACGAAAATCAGCGAAATTAGATTTGGGGGGGGGTACCTAAAGCCCAATATTTAAAAATCACTCTAGCCGCACCAATATTTGATTTTTCGCAACGAAACTTGCTTATTTAAATAAGAAAAAAACATTTTCTGAAAACCAGGGCAAGGGAATTATTTGGAATGGGTATATACCTGAAAACTGAGTGAGGGTTAAAGCGAAATTTAAAAATCGCTCTAGCGCCAGCAATTTTATTATTTTTTTTAAAGGAAACTTGGTAAATGCCATTAAAATAAAAAAAAAAAAATAAAAACAATAGTTTCTGAAAATCAGTGAAATGGAAATATTATGAGGGGGTTATCTGAAATTCACAATTTAAAAATCACTCTTTTGTCATTAATATTTGCTTTTTCGTACCAAAATTACGTATATATCATAAAAAAGGTTACTGAAAATCAATGAAATCTATTCCACTATTTGCTTTTCGCAACGAAACTCGATATATCTCATTTAAATAAAGCAAGAAAAATAATTTCTGAAAATTAATCATTAGAAGTACATCTACAAACCGAAATTTAAAAAGCGCTCTAGAGTTTAATTTTATCTCAATTGTTTCAAAATAAAAGGACAAATTTACTCAGCATATAAACTGTATTTACAACGATGCATATATTTTATATTTAGCAAACACATTTTTTGATAATAACTAAGAAATACGGGGGTAGTTCCATAAGTTTTCGGCCTCTCGATAAGAATTATTGCCTTCACAAAATCCTTATCTGGTGTATACCTTATCTGTTAAGTATACAATTGCAGCTGTAACTTCCGCTCTTCTAAGTTCATTTGTTCAGATATAGTTGCATAAAGAAGGCTACGTGTAGAAGACTGAGACATGTTCAAAATGGAGTATCGAGTTTTTATTAAGTTCTTCACTAACGAAGGACTTACCTCCAAATGAAATTAAACAGCGATTGGACGGTGTAAATGAGGAAGCACCCCCCTCATATTCTACCGTAAAAGAATGGGCCAAACTTTTTCCAATGGATCGAGAAAGCATTGAAGACGAAGAGCGTGCAAGTCGACCCTTGGAGGTGCTCACTCCTGAAAACGCCACTCTCGTGGAAGAAGAAATTATGGAAGGCCAACGGAATAGCAGCAAGGTTGGGCCTTTCTAAAACAATAGTCCTTCGAATTATGCATGAACATTTAAACATGAATAAGGCTAGTGCAAGATGGTTGGGTGCCTAGACTTCTTTCCTCAGTCCAAAAGCAGCAACAAGTCATCTATTGTCAGGCATTTTTGGAGCTCTGCCGTGACAACGAGAGAGAAGTTTTGCAAACCATTGTTACAGGAGATGAAACTATGGTCCTCTACTATGATCTCTTGTCCAAAAGAGAATCAGTGGAGTGGCGAAGCACCGCCTCTAAAAACCAAGGTCACTCAGTCAACCAAGAAGATCACGGCCATAAACTTTTGAGACTGTGAAGGAATACTCTTCATTGACTTCAAGGAGAGGAACACCACAGTAAATGGGGAGTACTATGCTGGCCTACTGCACAGACTACATGCTTCCTCAAAGAAGAAAGGTGAGGAAAGCTGAATGGTGTTGTGCGCCTTCTTCATGACAACGCGCCTGTGCACATAGCTTTTGTTGCAAATGAAGCTGTGAAGAAATGTGGCTTCAAGGAGATCGACCATCCTCCCTACAGCCCAGATCTAGCTCCCAGTGACTATTTCCTCTTCTGAAAACTCAAGAAGGACCTTCGAGGAACGAAATTTAAGTGTGACGAAGAAGTGATGGATACTGCTTATGCCCATTTTGCAGACAAGATTTATGACTATTTTGGGTGGGGTGATGAAATGTTAATTCAAAGATGTGAGAAGTGTGTTGCAATAAAGGGTATCTATATTGAAAAGTGAAATATAGTTTTTGTCTTTATCATACCTAGAAAATGGTTAGGCCGGTAACTTATGGGTCTACTCTCGTATCCATCTAATAGGTGCGTGAGTATTATATTTGTATGTAAAAGCGCTCTGTAATAACCCCCAGAAAACATTTCGAAGCCACCGAAAAATCGATGGAACTTTAGAAGGTATATTTGCTTAGTACTTTGTAATTGTTTTTAAATAGTAACATGCTTTTGTTTTATTTGCACACATAAACTTCTTTTCCTTAAACACACAACGTAACTCGAAACTTTGTGATTTTTCTCTGTTTTAGTGAACGTAAAAATGATATAAAGGGCTCAGTTCATAAACATGGTTACATCTAAAAAGGTTAAAAAATCCTTCAAAGTATAGCTTTATCTATCAGCGGTAACAGCATTTAAGTAATAGTATATCATTAATTTTTGTAGTTTAATGTCACTACTACTACTGCCGCCGCCGCCGCTGCCGCCGCCGCCGCTACCACTACTACCACCGCTACCACTACTACCACCGCTACCACTACTACCACTACTACTACTACTACTACTACTATTACTACTACCACTACTACTACTACTACTACTACTAATAATAATAATAATAATAATAATAAGAAGAAGAAGAAGAAGAAGAAAGAAAGAAAGAAAGAAAGAAAGAAAGAAAGAAAGAAAGAAAGAAAGAAAAATAATTCTAAAAAGGTAGTTTCTCTTTTGTAATGCTTAGAAATTGCAAGAATTTTAATTTTGTTTCCCTTACTTTTGAAAATTTCACTATAGACATTTATTTTCAAGTGATTTTTAAGGAAAAAAACAGACAAACCTATTTAAGTAATGTATTATAGTTCAGTTTTTCTTTTATTAGTTAGCTTTAGAGTTTGTCATGCTAATTAATACACAGTAATGTCATTATGTATTTCATTAATCAATAAGGCCACAGTTTGGATTTTATATTCTTTTTTAAAGTTATTCAACTTGCTGAGTGATTCACTTAGTTTACGCAGCTCCCGTATGACGGACTTTTTATAGATTTAGATTTATGTTGTGTGTTTATTTACGTACGTGTCAATAGCAAATTTATCGGCAATATTAGTATTAACGATAGTAGGTACAACAACTGTATGAGGGTGCATAAAATACCGAACTGATATAATTGCATTTAAATAAACTGCTCCTAAGAGCGATGGCTCCTATCGTCGGAAAATCCTAGTGAGGCCGCGTTTACTATACCCAGCGTAGGTCTAAAGCTGCAGTGACTGGCAATTAAGTTTTTTGTTCTAATAAAATCCTACGCAGACCTTGGAAATAATGCAGCAAGCTTAGAAGGAGCATGAATTAGGTGAAACATAAGTCTTCAATTTGCATAAATGTTCAAAGTAGGGGTCATAAAGACCTTAATGGTTCTATGCTTTAAAAGAAAACCCCTTAAATGCAAAGTGCACACAACTGACGTTAAGAAGCAAGAAAGACTGTCGTATACCAATTGCAAATACACATACGTTTTTCAAGTTAGAAAGGATGAATTATACTTGAAAAATTCGGGTCACGGCTGGAATTCGAACCACGAATCTTCAGCTTTCCGTGCTGACGCTCTAACCAACTGAAGTGAACAAGCACGGAACCAGGACCTCTCTTTTATCTAATGCTACATATGCAGGAGACCTGCCTAAGGGTTTCTCTTCTAAAAGAGATTTATTCCTTAAGAAGTGACTCGTAATGCTACGAGTACTTTTTCTTGGACTTCTAGTTTATCCACCAACTATATAGGATAATTTATATATAGACATTGTTTTTTCACACTAGTCGTGTGTGACTCTGGCCCGAATTGTTCAAGACCCTTCCTTTCCAACTGCAGAGATTGCCAACATCGCGCAATATTATTATTGTACTACATGAAAGGAAAAATCAACGAAAAGCGACCAAATGTTGCCAGAGCGGGATGAATCTTACACCAGGACAACGCACCCGCTCACCGTAATTCAAGACGTCATCAGAGAATTGTGCATTCCGTCACCCGCCTTATCCACCGGACCTTGCGCACCTTGTGACTTTAACCGCTTCCTAGAAGCGAAAAAGAAGCACCATGGTCATAATTTTGAAAATAATAAACTAAACAGTGTTTATGTGTAAGGAGAGGAATATATTGACCTTGGTTCCATCAAATTTCTGGAAAATCAAAGTGGCTATTTTAGAGGAAAAAAATAAATATACCTTTTGTTTTTCATTGTTTTTACCCTGAAGTAGTTGATATTATTGAGGAACTTTCAGATACGCTTAAAAGGCATTTTTATACTTCTTAATATGAAGTAAAAACCATTTCTTTATGTTGTGAGAAATCACATAAACGTTAATTTCTGCAGTTTTTACATTATGCGACAGATGATAATATTAATAATATTATCTATTTAAATAAGATAATAATTTGGCAATGTGATTTACTTCTCAATGAACAACTACACACATTTTGCAAAAATATGAGCCGAGAAGAGTTCGGGGCTATATTGGTTTTACAGGATTAACTCTTTAGCAATGAAGGAAGGAGTTACATACAGAAATAAGCCTAATTCACCATCTTCACCATCACCAGGGGCGTAACTGAAGGTTCCACAGTTCCTGCAATGCTGGGAACGCGAGGTCCTAGGGGGCCCGCGTTTTCGCAAAAAACGAAAAGTTTGAAAATAAAAATCGGAAAAAAAAAAGGAATGTAAATAAATTGTTGTAATGTGGGGAGGGGGGCGAGACATGCAGAAAAAGAATTTGCATATTTCAGTGAACACACTTATACATGTCAACAATCAGCAAACTTAAGTATTGAAAATTAATGCGAGCCTGTCGCTGGCCACGCACCGCTAACAATGCATATTTACGTCACACTCGTAAACGGTGAATGTATTGTTTTATTTTTTCGTTGCTTCAGCATTAAGAGGCAGATTCATTGTCGCTTGGTTTGTTTGTTACATTAAATCCAGTACGGTTGGAGAAATGAAACATAGTGTTTGATTTTGGTCTCGTGTCGCTTACAATATTACACTAAAAATAGCTTGGATGTTACATTAAATCCAGTACGGTTGGAGAAATGAAACATAGCGTTTGATTCTGGTCTCGTGTCGCTTGCAATATTACACTAAAATAGCTTAGTTCTAGCAATTCTATATTTTTTTAATGAAGTTACTTAAAACTAGTTGTGAACAGTTAAATGGTGCGAAAAAAACGAGAGAGAAAAAAGAGAGATTGAAATGAGAGTTTCAAAATTAGTGAAAATATATTCTTTCTTTACTACTAATGCAGGAATAATAAATGAAAAGTGTAATAGTGAGTTCTAGTAGGTCATTTGTTTCTCTAAGAACAAATTACAGTATTACAAGTTCAAGCAGTGGTACAGTG
Source organism: Metallyticus violacea (assembly GCA_030762175.1). Taxonomy (NCBI): domain Eukaryota; kingdom Metazoa; phylum Arthropoda; class Insecta; order Mantodea; family Metallyticidae; genus Metallyticus; species Metallyticus violacea. Next base: position 43,865,066 of record CM060835.1, on the reverse strand, counting down.
AAGGTATTAGCGGTGAAGATGAAGAGTGTGTGAATCTTGATAAGGGTAGGAACCCTGGATATTACTACTGAAATTAAGAATGGAAGTAAAAGCGCAAAACAAAACTTCTTTATGATACTACTGGTACTAGTGCGGAATTCTCTAATGATCGTCCTAATTTTCCAGATGTTTTTAATGACGAGACAAAGGAGTTTGTTATATGGTGTATATCGTGCATAGTAATTAACGGAGAAACATCTATTATTTCGTTTAAGATCTTCCGGAAATAGACCTGTTGATTCACTTTTGACGGATTCAGAATCGCTGCCATATTTGCTCAGCGCTCGTACAGCCAACTGCATCTCCTAGTTGCCAGTTGCTAGTGCAGGTCACCTGGGATTTCTCCCAGATGGGTATCAAATAATCAGCAGTACCTAGCCGCTCGCGGCTTTACCTGTCCGATGAAAGTGGGAATTTTCAAAGATAAAACAGGAAGGTTTGTGATAAAATGGTGCCAACGGCATTGTGTTCCCAGGCGGTCACCCATCAAAGTACTGACCACGCGCAATTCTGCTTAACTCAGGTGATCATCAGTTTTCCGTTGGCTGGTTAACTAGAGAGAGTTTGAAAGAGGAACTGATCAACCCAAGGATCAGAAGTTAGAAGTTTTCTGTTGTACCAAGGTATGTCAAGCGGTCATACCCGGTTTGGGCGGTTGCCTGGCAGAGGTTGTACCCTGATGATTTCAGAAAATTTTCATCCAAGGGGTCCTATCACGTTGTTGAAAAGCCTGCAAGATTTGCATCTTCTAGGGGCCCTGTGGTCATAGACTCTAGTGATCTTACCAGTTCATTTGGGTGGTTCGGGTTCGGGATGATATCATGGAGCGTGCAGGCTCTTTCTCGTACGACGTTTATGAAAGCGGCGGTCGGTGCTATACTAACCCTTAGCGCATGGTTCTGCAGGATCTGGACCCGCGGCTATTCACAGCCGTACAGAACATCGGTATATGTGCAGTTTTTGTGTGAGGTTCGTGGGATGAGAGCTCAGAATTGGCTGCACCTCCTACCGGGATATGTTGACTTATCTATTTCCCCATCCGGCTGATTGCTGAGCGCAGCGGAATGAGCAATAGAGATCAGATGGCCTTCAGTTGATCATGCTTCTTACATCGGACCAGCCTTCCACCAGAAAAGCGGTGTCCACACTGCTTGACCGAAGAGTTCCTCAGATGTTAAGCAGCATTGGGCGCGGACACCGCTTGGATGGGTGACCGAATGCTAAGTCGTATTGGCCGTGGTCAGTGGATGGATGGGTGACCGTCTTGTTAAACTGGCCAAGGCTAATTCAGCAATAGTGACTACTGTAAACCTCCTCAGACCCGACTCTATTATTATTATTATTATTATTATTATTATTATTATTATAGACGTGTTACAAACAAAACATTAGAAAGTTAAAACCCCACGAAGATCTATCAATCACACAGGTAAAGCCCAGGTGCGGCTAGGTACTGTGGCCTTCAACCCGCCCGCAGGGCGGCTCGTGACTGTTCTGGTTCTGGCGTTCTTACATCGGTTGTTTTTTAAATTTTGACTGTCTTTCTTCTACAATTTTTTTGTGTCAACATTTGAAATTCTATCATCAAAATCTGTTACATCTAAGCAAATAACCTGTTTCGATATTTGCTGTAATTATGAATTTACTTTTAAAAACCAGGATTTTAGTTTTTTCGCTGATAATAACGAATGTTAAACTTTCTATGTAATTTGATTAAAAGTATGAAGTTAACTTTTGTATGACAGCTTCATTGCTAATATATAAGAGCGTAAAAATTGTGTTAAAATGTACCGATAGCTTCTAGTTGGTTTACCCACCATCTAAAAAGGTCTCTATATACCTATATATTTAAAACATTGAGAACAAACTGCATCCTTGTCTTAAAGAAAATTATGCAAAGTTATTTATGCAATAATTTTTAAACTTGTTATTTTAAACTTGTAACAGGTGTAATGAGAAGTAAAATTTCATTTTTATTTTTAACAGCAAACGTTTTACTTTTTGCAACTACCTTAAAAAATTAATTAATATTTTTCCTATTAAATGTTATATGTTTTTCTATTGGCCTCTCAACAATAAAATATATTATTAAAAGTTCGCTCAAATTGCTTTTTCAAATTGTTCTATGAACAGCATGCTTTCGATGTTTTCAGTCTTGCTATTATAAGTTTGCCATGCATTTTGTAGGCTATGTTTTAAAGCCCCAATTGTCTGTATTGATCACATGCTTTTTTTAACACATAATATTTTATAAATGTTTGTACAGAGCTGTGAAACGGTACAACATTTTTGCTTATAAGAAAGGAAATACATATAAATTATTTACCCGCGCATCCAGTAGCAATAATTTACTATGCATTTGATAGCATCAATTCCATCATCCCTGAGCGCTATATCACTGAATTCTATCTGCCAATAACTATAATATGAATGAATGAATTTATTTATTTCAATTTCCATCAGATATAGTGTTTTCAATATATAAATAGGACCAATTTCATGCAATTTTCACAAACAAGTAAATGTATTAAAATCAAAGTAAACAATTTACATTTCCACATTCTCAATACACATAAGCTTACTACTATCACAACATTTAAATTTCCCACTTAATTACTCTCAATTTATGGCGTTGCATTCCTTCCGTACCCCATTACAATTAACACCAGCTTGAGTATGTAATGGGGATTATTCATTCCTAGATAGTGCAATTGTCGACATTGTTGTTCCTATTTGTCTTGTCCATCTTCCTTAACCACTTTAGTCTCATCTTGCCGATGTATTTTCCAAGTTTATATATAAATCTTGATTTTTAGATCTAAACTTCTTCTGCCTCATATTTCATTTGGTACATTTTCCCCACTTTCGTGAAAATTCCCTGCAAAACTTGATTTGCTTACATTCTAAAATACTGTGTCAAGTACTATCTAGTTCTTCGGACATAGGATATATCTCCTTTATATATCCATTTCTTATACCACTTAAACATATTATTTCTGTTCTAAACTATGCCAGTCCTTCCGTCCCTGCCTTGTTACAGGTTTCAATGTCTTTCTCTTCCGGAAACATGTGTGCTATATAATTTCAGAGACTTTTTGACATTAAACTAGCCCATATTTCCTGTTTTTCAATATTTTAATTTCTTTTTTTTTTTTTTTATCTCTTTGCAAAATCCTTTTTCCATTCTTTCCCCCTCATACTATATTGATCCCATGCCTACTTCTTTTGAAATGTTTTGGATTTTAGATATGCAAGTTTCTCTCCCCTTAATTTTCCTAGTTCCATTAGAGCAACCTTTTTAGATGAAGATCTAGGTAAGCCTAGGGCAATTCTACAAAACAGTCTATTTATCCTGTTTTTCACTTTCCATCCTCCATCTTGCCCCCAAATTTCTATTCCATTCATCATTCTTCTGCTCTCTACTATTGAGCCATGCATTATCTCTAACCATTTTATTTACATATTTGGTATTTTATTTACACAAGATCTGATTACACTCATGACCATTTTTCTTCTGCTTTTCTTTTTTAATCACTCCATTTCTTATTATTAGACAGTCTAACACCCAGGTAATCAATTTTCTTCACAATTTCAACTTCTGTGCCCTCCCATCACAATTTCTCCTGAATTTTTTTTTTTTTTTATTTTGAAACATTTTTTCATCACCATAATCTTGTATTTAGTTTTGTTTGAGACCCCATTCTCTACAAGGTGTACCTATAGTTTCTAGTGATCGCTTAATCCTACACTCTTTAACGAACCTGTAACCCGATCATCTGCTAAGAGCGAAGTACATTATTTGGCGGAATTGGCGAATGTACATTATTTTTGCTAATTTCTTCTAAAACATCAAAAAACAAATTGAAGAGCACTGGGTTTAATTTACATCCTTTTCTGAGACCTACATTGTTTGATATTTTATCTGTAACCCTCCCCCTTTCATATTTATTAATACAAAATTCATTTTCTTTATACACATTTTGAATTACGTTTATAAAGTTCTGACTTACTCCTTTTTTCATAACAATAATAAGAATCACATGTTTTTAAATATGAAAGAAGACTAAACTTTGATGGATTATTTTTTGTTGGACTAAGGGGTTTGCGGATTTATTACTCTTGCTTGCTTACGTTTTAACATGTAGATATCGGAGAAGGAAGCCATACAAAACAGCCAAACACTTGCAAGTCTTCAGCTGATGCGCAACATTTTTGTCGTACTCTGTTATTTAAAAGGCTCGCAGAATGTGGTACAGAAATAACCAAGCAGAGGTATCTGTTTGTACTACGTAAAAGTAACAATAACTTTTGGTTTCACTCCATTGGAAGGTTCTTTTTGGGAACAGCTGTTTTCTTCCCCCTCATATTTTCCCAAAAATCTTCAGATGTGACATTCAACCGTGTACCCTCCCGGGATATATGAAATCTTCTTAGGCTTACATAAAATTTAAAAGAAGTGTATATGTTTCATGAATGATCAGAAATAATGAAAACCGTTTCTGCCAGAGCGATAAGTATTGTCTTCTATTTGCATGAATCCCAGCTTACTTTAGTCAACAATGAAATGTAACTGTGCTTGCTATGCTATTCGTGCTCTAGTCATTACGAGTAATGTTTGAACTATTTGTTTCAAAGGCCGACAGCAATAAGTGTTTGCAAATGTACTTTACTGACTGATTTAACATCTTTTAGTTCTGTGCAGGTATTTAAAGTTCACCACCGGAAATCATTGACAACAGTGTTGAACCATCTAAGAACAAGTCGAAAATCCCGAAAAACATGAAATACAGATATTAGAATGAATCTTAGATTAAATATGACTTTGTATAGATCATGTGTAATGTACTTATTCTCCTATGCAGTATTTGCAACAAAATTCTGTCGAAATCATTGCCGTCCCTACTTCAAGGTTGCTGTAACCAAGTATAAAAATAAGCCGGTTGAATTTTCCAGGTGCAAAGCGGAATAATTAGGTAAAAGTTCAAACGTAATTTTACACAATCAACAAAGGTGATGATAGAGACAAATATGAATTATCATTGTTAGTTGCAAAAAATAAACCACCTTATATCGTGATTGAATCTCTCATTGTTCTCATCGTTTTGACTGTAGCAGATAAAATATTAGAAAAAATGTAATAAAACATTCCGAATTCTGACACAAGTGGAAGGCGTAGAATTCATGACATAGCACAAGAAATTCTTAAACAGTAGAAAGCATTAAAACGGTGAAAAGATTTGCGTTTGGAATTGACGAATCAGTGGCTGCCAAACTACTTTTTGAAAGAAAGAAAAAGTCAATGACATTACATTAGAACCTATAATATTCATAAACCCATTATCAGCTGAAGTCATAATTACTGGAACAGGTGTTTATTTAGATGTAACAAATATTCTGATAATAAAATTACAAAAATTAGCTCTATGCGTAGCCCAATAAGATCAACTTTGTAAAAGGAGGCAGCTGAAATGTATAAAACAACCAATGGAAATATGAACAGGAAAACTGTACTTTGAAAATGTTGATAAAATGAGAAAACGAATTTCCGAGATGCTCAGCTGCTTATATTTTTATACAGAGGAAAGTGTTATTGCCGAAGAAATTCTAGAATGTAAACAATTACCGGAAGGTAGAAAGAGAGAGGATATTTTTAAAATTCTTAATCATTTCATAAGATTAGATATCAACTTTTCGTGGGGCTGATATGTATGATCACAGATGGTGTGACTCCAATGACAGGTCAGTTGCTCGTGTTTAGAAAACTGACCCCAAAACGATTTAGCAACGTTCTATTAAACACAGAGAAATTTTAGTTCTGAAAAACATAATTCCTGATTTACACAAATGCTGAGCATTGCTGTAAAAATAACCACTTTTATAAAGTTGTGTGCACTGAACTCCCAAATTTTTTTATCTGAGGAGATAAATTCAACTAACTTACTTTTTTTTAATAGCGTTTAACACCCGTTTTTACTGCTGAAGCATCATCACAGGCGGTGGGCATTGGTGATACATGAGATGAAATGATAAATTAGGAAATTATACATTTTAAGGAAGGAAACGTTCCAGGACTAAGTTTAGGGTATCTGTTCGGCATTTTCCATTAATGAAGACTGAGGAAAACCTGGGAAAAAAACTGTCAGGGAGGAAGGTTCTGGCGGGGGTCTAACCCTCGATCTCCCGCTCATGATTCTGCACCTTAACGACTTTGGCACCCGTGATGGTAACTGGCTTACTTGATGTATATATTCAAAAAATTTAATTACAATAACTCCAAGGCTTTCCCAAAAATGAAGTTATGGAAATAACCAAAATGCCACCTAGAAACTGTCTGGCTACATGTTTTTAAATAATTTCTATAAATTAACAAAGAAGGTTACACACAAGATTGGATTACAAATTTGTTTTACACTACTGCTATTAATTCTTCTGGTCTTACCGTAAAATTAAAAGAAAGTTATAGTTCACTGAAAATAATAGTGGAGAGATTTTCTTCACGTTGATAGCGATCAAAGCGAAAACATAAAATTCGTTTGAATCCAGAATCACCACTGACACTTTGTGCTCACAAAGATTCACGAATCGAGGTGAGGTATGCACAAAACAATTCAAGCACAGTATTAACAGTTCAGAAACATTTAAGTTAATAATAATGATGATGATGATGATGATGATGATAATAATAATAATAATAATAATAATAATATACTTTTTTTACGAAATCTATCTGTAACTTAATTCTTTAATTTAATAGCATGCTTCTTTTTATAGATCAAAACGGTTATTTAATAACTTATAAATTGTTTAATTTATTTAGCTTTGTTAATTTATACAACTCTGTGGATACAAGGTTGAAGTTCGACGGAGTGTTCCGGAGGTTTGCCGGATGACTCAGCGTGTATCATTGTCAATCGACTAGTTAAGAAAAGCAATTTATCTATTGGCAAGAAAACCTAAACCTAACTGTTCTAAGGTAATATTATTTGGTTATGTAAATCCGCTAAATCAATTTACTGAATTAACTGTGAACAGAAGCTCCTAAACATGGCACAAACAAAATGTACTTGACTCTTACATCAATAGCACTGAATCAGCGAAACATTATGGTTCGAGTCTGAAACTGCAATACCCATTCTCGTGATTTACTTACCAGCAAGCAGTGAAAATATGGCGGCACTAAGGACTGCAAGGAGTGTAGCCGATCCACTGGCTTCTCCAGCAGCCTGGCCAACAAGCACAAGCACACCTAGAGCCCCGCAACCAGCAGGACCGAGCATGGTACTACAGCTGCTGCAAAACAACGTAGCTTCAGTGAGACATAGCTTGTCACTTTAAATTCGGATAACAATGCTGTTTTATTTCCGATATATTTCGTAACGTATTCATTGTTCCTTTTTTTATCATAAGTACCTAATTGTGCCAGAAAAGCTTTGATTTTATTGACATATTTCCAAAACGCGAACTGAGTTCTCAAGAAAAACCAAAACAATGAATGATATTAAATGTTTCTTGAGTTTGTGCTTACAAGATCACAATTACAGCGTATTACATTATTCCGCATTATCAAAAGATCAATATAACTAAACACAATGAACAAAATATGTGCATTTATATCTTGGTGCTGTGTGGTATACATTGTTAAAGTCGGTCCTGGTGGTGTAGTGGTTACCATACTTGCCTCCCATACCCAAGATCGCGGGTTCGAACCCGGCCAGGACTGATGGATTTTTTGGGCGTAAAAATCCTAAGTATGGCCTCCTTCGGAAGGGAAGTAAAGCCGTGGGTCCCGTGTCGTACATTTACGGCACGAAAAAGAACCTCAAGCCTGAAAGAGAGGCCTCTGAGCAAAATTTATCGGCCGTTTCACGCCCTGAGTTGAATGGGACGCTGATGACCTGAGATGTTAAACAGCGTCCATAAATAAATCAATAAAAAAAAGCATTGTTATAAAAATTGTCCATTCTGGTGTTCTAGCGGTATTTGCCTCGTAGACCCAAGTTCGCGGCCTCAAACCCGGCCAGGATCGACAGATTTTTAGAGAGTAAAAATCCTAAGTATGGCTTCCTTTGAAAGGAAAATAAAACGCTAGTCCTGTGTCGTAGATTTATGGCACGTAAAATAACCTCAAGCCTGAAAGAATAGACTTCTGAGCAGAATTTGTTAGCAGTTTCACGCCCTGGACTGAATGGGATGCTAATGACCCGAGATGTTAAAGAACCCCCTTAAAAAATAAATACATTATCATGAAATAACGGCACGAAATAGAACATTAATACATAAAACAAAACACAAATGGTCAAGATTAAATGTGCTTATGATTGCTTGAAATTCGACATTTTATTGTATCTTATTCAAAGTCAAAATTGGCATAATGTAGCAAGAATAAAATAGCTATCACAGTGTGCAACAGCCAGTCCTTGACTGAACATCATGTAGGAACCCACTGCAGTCTATCTGGTAACATTACAGTAATATATACGCTAAAACAACAGCCATGATTAATGAACCAAATAATATCATATTGGTTACACATTTTATAGAGTGCTTGTTTTCTCATCGTCATAGTGTTCATGAGAACTACAAATGCCTTATGTGCTCCCTGTTATTTTCAGAATCCGTAGAATGATTTTACTTTTGGTGGTTTGTAGAACATGCCAATGAGAGCAGGCAGTGGAGCAACATGCAACAGCTCTGATAATTACAACGAAACACACCTATGTCACAAATGGAAATAAATTATTGCTATTGTGTCTCCAGCGTTAATGATGTTAATTAGTCTGGCAGTTTTAAGTAATGTAGGGTCAAGCAAGTAAATGTGCATCACAAAACAGTACGTACATGAACACGATTTATAACCTTAGGTAGTAACGCTTGGGATTCGCATTTGGGAGGTTCGAGTTTTTAAATTGGAGCTGGCCATTCTGACCTTGGGATATTTTGTGGTTTCCTCTGTTTCTAATTTTTCACTCTCTTATTTCATGTCCGTTGGTTCTGTTACAGCGCCAGGCTGAGGAGGGCTGGTGCTGTGTGCCGTGGCTTGCGCTTTGGAACAGTTTCTGTCGCCTGGTATGGAGGCAACTCATCTGAAGGTTCGAGGAGGCGACATTCGGTGTTATATCTGAAGACAAATTCGGGGACTTCGTCATATTCGTGTCTCACCTCCCTGGATTTTGGCCGCCCCATGTTTCCCACAACTTATCCCTGACTCCATTGTAGGCCTAACGATCAGCCCATGAACAAGGTTGAAATACCGAAACATCCTCTTTTGTTCCTACCAGTCTAATCCAATAATAAATAGAAAATACATATATTAACGAGAAAAATGTATAACAAACAAATTATGTTCCCTCAGAAATCGACATGAAATTCGTTCACTTCTTTGTTACGTATCAAACGCTATTACCTGATAATACAGCTAACCTTAGCACAGCTAAGATAGAGAAGTTGTCGAACAATCAGGGGATTGAATTAAACACACAATCATTCAAAGGAAGTATATTTTAGTAAAACTTTATGATGCATAGAATGCAATCCAACAACTGACCTATTTTATTTTTTTTCCTTTATTAATTAACTTGTTCCATTACATGTTTAAATTTCACCTGTTTTACATTTCTATCTAGCTAATTATTCAAACTCGTTAACCTATTAACTAATATGTTTACTCGTTTTAAATTTTAATCTAATTGTTCATATAATGTTAACCTGTTAACCTAATAAGTTCTAAAGTTTAACCTATATCTGGACTTTTATTTACATATTTTCGAATTTAATGCTGTTAACACATTTAATAGATGCTTTCATATATTTTTTAACTAACTCGATTCTGTTCATAGGTTACTTTCCTTTCCCATCCCACCCCCTCGATTTTATTACACTCGCATTTTTCTTATTCCGTCCAATTTAGTACATTCTTCTATTATATGGTTTATTATTTTTTTATCTATTGGCACAACATGTGAACTTTTCTACTATGCAAAAGCAATGATAAACCTGGTTGTTGACCTTTTTGTTTTTCTTTCTTGGTGCAGATTTAAAACTAAATAATTAACTTAAGAGTAAGACAGGACTGCCAACTGTCGCTCACAATTTTAACATAATATTTTCCAAATACAAAACATAATTATAAAACAGGAACAACAATTTTAAATACTTTTCTATTTACTGATGATCAAGTAATGTTTGCATAAAAAGAAGCTTGGATGGCAACTTAAAAAATTAATAAAAGTATGTCGACATGCAACTTAATAATAGCAAGAGATAAAACATAATATATTGTTTTCCAGGGAAAACTAAGATGAGGCCAAAAACAGGAATTAACAATAAACCTGTCGAGCAAGTCCATATTTTTAAATTACTGGAATGTAAAAATTTCCCTAGAAAGTACAAGCATCAGTTAGAAAGTATTGCATTCTAATATTTTTCTTTACAAATTTACGAAAAATCTAAGTGAAATATACACACCATGATAAATTTCTCACTTTTCATATACATTTCTGTACTTTTTGTGTTTGTCACACAGGAACGTGCTGCCGCACATGTCTTGATCATAAGACAGTTTATCAATTGTTACCCGACGGTCAGCACATGATCCCATCTATTCGCATGTTGCGTGACGCCACTGCAGTGGTCGGACTTTTAATCAGTCAATGGGGTTTCCATACAGCGACGAAACCGCGTGTAACAGTGCTGATATCACTGTTGCATCCAATATTCTTCACCCTTTCATGAATGCGAATCGACATTTCCCTTTCGGCATGAATGCTATCTCAGCTCGTTGTTTTACATGTGCACGTCATTGTCAGCCATTTTCTAAAATGATGCAAGTGTTGACTTAAGAAGGCGTCATTGCCAAACACTATAGGAGTAGCAGAGAGCTTATAATTATGTCAAATTCAACTTTTTCGCAGTACCAATTTATTTTAAAAAAATAATAATGTGCATTACTTTTTGACTGTCCCTCATATATACATTCAGAATTAGTGCGGAACGATTAAAAGAACAATGAGTGACCAAATCAGAAAGAACATACTAACATTTTAGAAGACTATGGAGTGTATGAGCCGGAGAATTAGACTATGAATAGGAAAAATAAAGGAAATGAAACAGTAGAAATGAACTTTTTACGGCATGTAGATAAGAGACTAATTTCAGAATGATTTGTACCACATAAGCTATACAGAAATATTTTAAGTTTCATAATTGGAGAAAATAATTAAATCGACACCATTAAGACGCAGTATTAAGGAATACGAGATACTGGGAGACCAAGACCTATGAAGGGACTATTTCTGTACCGCAAGGGGCCGCCACTAGTCAATACTGAACTAGAGGGTAAATGATAATGCCAATGAAAATTTCATATACTTTTTCCCTTCTCATTAGTGATTTCCATTCTTTTGTGGTCCTGTCATCTTTAACAGCCAGTGACATGAATAACTGTCATGGTAGATATCAACCAGTGCATCTTGAACGATACGGATATAAGGTGTTGGAACCCCATTATGTATAAACCACGTGGTTCTTATTTACAAAGGCACGAAATGGATATCTGCCATGGTTAAATACAACTCAACATGAAACAAATTATCCATGAATGTACTCAAATAACAAGTGTAAACTAGTCTCCTAGACCATCTAGGATACAATGAGTGGATGAGCAGATTGTATCGATAACATCATTCGATTACATAACAAAATTAATTTTATTTTCGGTTACGAAAACTTAAAGATTGTATCTTGAAACGCATTGAAATAAACTTTCATTAATAAAAACTGAGGATTTCCGGACATATGTTTATGGACCTTTTTTTTTCTTTTTCTTTCTTTCTTTTTTCTTTCTTTTTTTTTTTTTTTTTTTTTTTTCTTTTGGTGCGAGGAACCCGCCACCGAAGTTTGCAAAAGTATTTGTGGAACATCCAGGTATCGTGCGTTTGAGAATGCTTATAGGAATAAAATATGATCGATATGCTATCTTGCTGTGAAACAAGTGGCATGTAAATATAGGCGATTTATGTTATTGTAAACATCATTTGTGGAGATTAAATGCTACACAGTTGCATTTTCACAAACACAAGAATGGTAAATATAACCCTGTACACTTCTATCCGAGTATTTATATCCGCTTCCGACATTATTAATGTTTATTTCTCTCCAAGTATTAAAGTAAAAAGATCATATTTTAATCTCACATGTTTCATACTAGTTAAGTAGGGAATAAAATTATACATTTAGCTTGAAAGGACGCTAAAGTTGCTCAATAATAGGAAGGCAGTGAAGATAAGCAAACTTTCATCTCCGACCAATGGGAAAGAAAACTTCTCATTAACCGCGACTTGTTTTCATATCCGTTTTTGAGAAGGTTTTAGAAGCGAACTAAATGCTCATCTTCGGAAGCAATAAGGCTTTGCCGATTTATTACTTGATTCCGTATTTGGTTTATGTTTGTCGTTAATCTTTTTGTCCATTTTTTCACGAAAGGATTTATTTTTCAATCGTTCCTCTTCCTCCTCTAAGCGATATACGATACGCCCTGCAGCGATACTGAACATCTGCTTTTATTGCTTAGCTCCACCGGAAATAGACCGCCTTCTGGTCTAGTGATAGCATTTGCGGCTACTAAGCTGTCTGGGTAAGGCTTTGAGTTTTTCCTTACCCCAAGAAGGTGAATGCTAAATAATTTACGGCGCCAAGGACTACAAACTTCTTTGCGCCATCATTAATTCATTTCATTCATTCCTAAAGACTTACAAATGGAGACAAAGGGATGTAAGGGTCTCAAAATATATCATAGAAAAGTATAGCTCACTCTTAAATAATCATCCCGCAAATATATCATAACAAAGTATATAGCTCATTCTTAAAGAATCACGTCGTAAATATATCATAGCAAAGTATATAGCTCATTCTTAAAGAATCATCCCGCAAATATATCATAGCAAAGTATATAGCTCATTCTTAAAGAATCATGCCGCAAATGTATCATAGCAAAAGTATATAGCTCATTCTTAAAGAATCATGCCGCAAATGTATCATAGCAAAAGTATATAGCTCATTCTTAAAGAATCACGTCGTAAATATATCATAGCAAAAGTATATAGCTCATTCTTAAAGAATCACGTCGCAAATATATCATAGCAAAAGTATATAGCTCATTCTTAAAGAATCACGTCGTAAATATATCATAGCAAAAGTATATAGCTCATTCTTAAAGAATCACGTCGCAAATATATCATAGCAAAAGTATATAGCTCATTCTTAAAGAATCACGTCGCAAATATATCATAGCAAAAGTATATAGCTCATTCTTAAAGAATCATGCCGCAAATATATCATAGCAAAGTATATAGCTCATTCTTAAAGAATCATCCCGCAAATATATCATAGCAAAAGTATATAGCTCATTCTTATAGAATCACGTCGTAAATATATCATAGCAAAAGTATATAGCTCATTCTTAAAGAATCACGTCGCAAATATATCATAGCAAAAGTATATAGCTCATTCTTAAAGAATCATGCCGCAAATATATCATAGCAAAGTATATAGCTCATTCTTAAAGAATCATCCCGCAAATATATCATAGCAAAAGTATATAGCTCATTCTTATAGAATCACGTCGTAAATATATCATAGCAAAAGTATATAGCTCATTCTTAAAGAATCACGTCGCAAATATATCATAGCAAAAGTATATAGCCCATTCTTAAAGAACCACGTCGCAAATATATCATAGCAAAAGTATATAGCTCATTCTTATAGAATCACGTCGCAAATATATCATAGCAAAAGTATACAGCTCATTCTTAAAGAATCACGCCGCAAATATACCATAGCAAAGTATATAGCTCATTCTTAAAGAATCACGTCGCAAATATATCATAGCAAAAGTATACAGCTCATTCTTAAAGAATCACGCCGCAAATATATCATAGCAAAGTATATAGCTCATTCTTACAGAATCATGCCGCAAATATATCATAGCAAAAGTATACAGCTCATTCTTACAGAATCACGTCGTAAATATATCATAGCAAAAGTATATAGCTCATTCTTACAGAATCACGTTGCAAATATATCATAGCAAAGTATATAGCTCATTCTTACAGAATCATGCCGCAAATATATCATAGCAAAGTATACAGCTCATTCTTAAAGAATCACGCCGCAAATATATCATAGCAAAAGTATACAGCTCATTCTTAAAGAATCATCCCGCAAATATATCATAGCAAAAGTATACAGCTCATTCTTACAGAATCACGTCGTAAATATATCATAGCAAAAGTATATAGCTCATTCTTAAAGAATCATGCCGCAAATGTATCATAGCAAAAGTATATAGCTCATTCTTAAAGAATCACGTCGCAAATATATCATAGCAAAAGTATATAGCTCATTCTTATAGAATCACGTCGCAAATATATCATAGCAAAAGTATATAGCTGATTCTTATAGAATCACGTCGCAAATATATCATAGCAAAAGTATATAGCTCATTCTTAAAGAATCACGTCGCAAATATATCATAGCAAAAGTATATAGCTCATTCTTACAGAATCATGCCGCAAATATATCATAGCAAAGTATATAGCTCATTCTTAAAGAATCACATCGTAAATATATCATAGCAAAAGTATATAGCTCATTCTTACAAAATCATGCCGCAAATATATCATAGCAAAGTATATAGCTCATTCTTAAAGAATCATCCCGCAAATATATCATAGCAAAGTATATAGCTCACTCTCAAAGAATCACGCCACAAATATGGTTATAAAGCAGACATTATAACGTGGATTCGCTTCAAACTTCTTTTAAATCTAAGCACATTATCATTATCAACAGTTGGCAATAGTAGTCTGCCAACAAGCAAAAACAAAGGAGATAGGCAAATGGTGTATAATGCTGTGCGGTACACAGGTTGTCATAAAATACGTATAATTCATTAGCAGGGTCAGTCGATCTACCTCCGGTCTGAGCTTATTACTGATGTCAGAAACTGTTATATTGCAGCTGAGTAATCTAAACAAAACTGCACAATTCACAATGCACATGTGTAACGAAATCAAAAATCGCGATTAGCGGCTGATGACGTAACAAAGAAATACACGAAATAAATTCCGCTTTTCTCCACCTCTCCAAGGGATATTAAGAGAAGGAAGAACTATTGAGTAAGTTGGGTCGTATTTGAACCCATTGGCATACTGCATTCATGTTCACAGATTATAGATATTGGGTAGGACAAAGCAAAAATAAATAAACAGTTAAGTATTAATTAATAATACCATTAAAGCTCACATTCTGCGCACGATTTATCGTCCTATTTAGATGTCTTTAGCTTATGTTCTCTAAATCAGTGAAGAGAAATTTAAAAAAATTAAAAGTTCGTAGCTACACAAAGCTGTTTATTTTACTATTATATCAAATTGTATTGTCAGATCTGGGTGAAGAATGCACATATATCTTTCTTAACCGTTCTAAGAAGAAGAAGAAGAAGAAGAAGAAGAAGAAGAAGAAGAAGAAGAAGAAGAAGAAGAAGAAGAAGAAGAAGAAGAAGAAGAAGAAGAAGAAGAAATATATTATCGGCAAGAAGAGTGGAGTGGTACGCTTCCAGGTCGCATATCGATTTAGTGTTCTCGTTGCCATTTTAAACGAAATGAAGTGCAAATATATTCCCCTTAAAAGAATGTCGTATGAAACAACTCTAGCACAGTGAAAGATTATTAATTTGAAAGAGCTTTATACAAAAATGACTTATCGATGAAAATAATTGAGTTTAAGAAATATTCTCAGCAACATTTTAAAATGGATCGTTTCAAGTGACTTCATTATACAAATGAAATACTTGTAATGCTCAAAACGAATTTGAAGTTTGTATAAATAACTGTTATTTCTGTATTTAGAACAAAGACAGTTGAACTTCCAATATAGTCGCAGACTCAACTGTCAATAGGAAACGGCAGGCAACCCCGCCCACAAAGATGCGCATCTCTCAAGGCTTCATAATTTCCAAATTGGCTTAAGGCGTTTGCCAATATAAAAGAGTTGCCCAAACGAAACCAAGACTTTGTCGTAGTGTCTTCGGTAACCAGGCAGACATTTGTGTTTGCTCAGATAGTGGCGTAGTACATAAGAAAGCAGACTGGTATGCTCTGACGCACAGTGTGTTGTTTACCGAACAGAGGTGTTATTGGAGCCGAGCAGTGTATGGGAATGCGTCTCTGCGCTCTGCGACACAGCACAGTGTTCAAATGGTATGGTGAGCACTGAGGATATGCCTAGGACCTGGTCAAGCTCATTTAACCATCACCGAGGAATCAATAGCAACCATAGACAGCCTTGCAAGGGAGAATCACCGAATCACTACCCGAGATATTGCAGATTGTCATTGAACACACTATTCTCATCGAGGTTGGATTTTTTTTTTTTTTTTATTTACGGATGCTCTTTAACATCTCAGGTTATCAGCGTCCCATTCAATTCAAGGCGTGAAACGACCGACAAATGTTTCTCAGAGGCCTCTTCTTTCAGGCTTGTGGTTCTTTATCGTGCCGTAAATGAGAAACGCGGGACCCACGGCTTTACTTCCTTTTCCAAGGAGCACTACTGCGTTACCAAGTAGAGGGAAATCCGTTTCCCAGAAGATTATTTCCTCAGTCAATCATGGACGTTCTTCCCTCAGGGCAGGAACAGCTCGTCAATAAGGACCAGATGGAAGAAAATACCATAATTATTTACCACTTTCCCTTCTACTGGTCAACTTTTAAAACAAAAATACATGAAAACCGCGATGTATAGTCATTAGTACTTAATTGTATCTTATGCAATAAGCGCATTTCCTCTCTACAGTAGTAGCGGTAGGATGCGGGTCCTCCGTTAGCGAGGGAAGCTCATGGGCCAGCCCGAAAAATGTTATGTTTTAAACTTACACCTTCATGGGCCACCAAAGATTTACAAGGACTTATATTTGTCTTCCTTCAAGATGAGTTAGCCGTTTTCCCGTTTATTTCTCTGTTCTCTTGGGCCCATGGTCAGCGCTCGACATTCTCTCTTATCTTAGGAACCAGATGTAGAGGGGGGTTACTGACACAACGCATAACTGACTGGGGATTGTTTTCGCGCTTTTGAAATTGCGTGGCTTTCTCAGTGCATGTCAGAGGAAAGTTTGCCGTTAAGGTAAAAAAAAAAAAAATAGAAGAAGAAGAAAATAAAAGAAAAAGAAAGAAAAAGAAAACGAAAGAAAAGAAAGAAACAGAAAAATAAAAACGAAAGAAAAAATCCTGTTTTGTGGTATTGAATAAAGTAGACATTTTATTGAATACTCTATTTTGGCGTCTAAGTTTAGCTGTTAAGTTGGAAGTGAAACGATTTGAACATCAACTGAAAGCTATAGGAGCTTACTCAGAAAGATGGAACAGGAATGAAGTTGTTTTATGGTTTGAAAAAACATTTTGGCTGAGAGCGTGTGAAGTGAGAAACGTATCTTGTGTATAGGAATGAGATTAGAAAAGAAATAGAAAGGGATAATATCGTTTCTGTACAGGCCAACGAAACGACAGATATTACGTGCATATCACAATTTGTTGTGATATTACGACACATCAGTGAGGGTAAACCGTTTGAAAGATTCGTAAAATTTATTGCTGTTTCTGAATTAACTGCAGAAGGTTTAAGGCGTACTTTAACAGCTGAATTAAAAAAATCCAATCAGAAGTTTTTAGCACAAACGTACGATGGCGCTGCAGTTATGAGAGAATATTCTAGGAAGAGAATGAGTCTTGATAAAAAAAGAGCCGTCTCACGCTATTTGGGTGTGCCCTAGCCCAACTTCTACAGGAGCCACGAGCCGCCACTTGTTGACGGTATCCATAACTTCTGTGATGCGCTGGGGTAATTGCTTTGAACAGATAAGGTGACTATGTGTAGCGGATATGTTAGCATGTATTAATCTTATTTCCTGTATGTTTCTATATTTCAACCAATAAATAATTACAGAAAAAGAAAAGAATCTCACTTTCATTTTGGCTATATATTAATTATTACGAGAAAACAAAGAAACATACCCATCTAACTGATAGTCTTTTTATATTAATAATAAAGAATTTTGTACATTGTTTCTGCAATAATTTTATGTAATCTAAATCTTATGTGTTTTTAAGTATAGTTAAAATTACTGCACCAGTAAAAGTAAACCTTACAATAAAACCCTCAGGTTTGAGCAAACAAAACCGCGCAAAAGTTCATTTATATGCCGTTTATTTATCTCTGAATTCAATGGTGATCTTTTTTTTTTTTTTTTTTTTTTTTTTTTCCCTGTAAAATGCTGCAGTTAATCAGTAGTGGACTCTGAAGACAAGTGCTATGTGAAATATGTCACACAAGCACCTGCACAATTTAAACTCTACGCTTAACCACACAGTATTAAACACGGGCATTGCAGCAACTTTATTTAGCCGCGCATACCTTCCTCTTGAAGAAATGATAGATTATTTTGTAATAAAGTTGCCGGTAATTTATTCCAATATCACAAAAGCACGCAATAAATAATATCACAAAGAACTTAATAGATAAACGTTTCTTACTTCCACGAAATGTATGGGCTTGTAATGTAGATTTCAAGAAACAAACCAATAACTTAATTATCCACATGATTATATCACTTCTTAAAAATTATTATAATATTTCAAACTTAGTCTGATATCAGAATGAAAGGTACTAACATAATAATGAAATATCAATCAAATAGAGGAGATCTAAAGCATGACCTCCTCCTTAACCCTGGAATACACAACCAGTCTTAATCAGAATTGGAGGTTGTAGTTGGAGAACGAAAGTTCATCTGCGTACCTTGGAGCCGGCTGTTCATTACGCATGGCTCAAGAACAGGAAAATCTTAAAGACCTGGAGTTTATGGTTTTTCTTCAAAAGTAAAGATCTCTGTAAGTTTTTGGTCATTTGTTACAGTTTTTCAGGCAGAAGTAATTAATTGCCTTAAATTTTGTGAAAAGAGAAAGTATGTTAATCAAAGCATACTCATCTTCATAGACAATCGAGCTACGCTTAGTGCACTGAAATCGCAACTCTAGACTTATATATCTCATCAATCTTTCTACGAGGGTAGGTCCATAAGTTTCCGGCCTCGCCGATAACGATTATTGCCTTCACAAATGCCTTATCTGGTGTCATACCTTATCTGTTAAGTAAATAATTGCAGCTATAAATTCCTCTTCGCTCTTTCAATTTTCCAGATATAGTTGCATAAAGAAGGCTACGTGTAAAAGATTGTGACATGATCAAAATAAAGTATCGAGCTTTAATTAAGTTCTTCACAAACGAAGGACTTACTCCAAATGAAATTAAATAGCGATTGGACGGTGTATATGGGGAAGCATCTCCTTTATATTCTACCGTAAAAGAGGGGGCCAAACTTTTTCGAATGGATCGAGAAAGCATTGAAGACGAAGAGCATGCAGGTCGGCCCTTGGAGGTGCTCACTCTTGAAAACATCCCTCTTGTGGAAGGAGAAATTATGGAAGGCCAGCGGGTCAAAGTTACAGAATAGCAGCAAGGTTTGATCTTTCTAAAACAACAGCCCTTCGAATTATTCATCAACATTTAAACATGAATAAGGATAGTGCAAGATGGGTGCCTAGACGTCTTTCCTCAGTCCAAAATCAGCAACGAGTTTCTGTTGTCAGGCATTTTTGGAGATCTGCCGTGGCAACGACAGAGAAGTTCTGCAAACCATTGTTACAGGAGATGAAACTATGGTCCTCTACTACGATCCTTTGTCCAAAAGAGAATCAATGGAGTGGCGTAAACATGGCGAAGCACCGCCTCTAAAAGCCAAGGTCACTCAATCAACCAAGCCGTGACAACTAGAGAGAAGTTCTGCAAACCATTGTTACAGGAGATAAAATTATGGTCCTCTACTATGACCCCTTGCCCAAAATAGAATCAATGGAGTGGCGTGAACCTGGCAAAGCACCGCCTCTAAAGGCCAAGGTCACTCAGTCAACTAAGAAGATCATGGCCACAATGTTTTGGAAGTGTGAA
Source organism: Metallyticus violacea (assembly GCA_030762175.1). Classification (NCBI taxonomy): domain Eukaryota; kingdom Metazoa; phylum Arthropoda; class Insecta; order Mantodea; family Metallyticidae; genus Metallyticus; species Metallyticus violacea. The sequence goes on along the minus strand of CM060835.1, from coordinate 43,844,969 downwards.
TGAATGTTTTTCATTAACTTCAAGGAGAGGAACACCACAGTAAATGGTGAGTACTATGCTGGTCTACTGCACAAACTACGTGCTTCCATCAAAGAGAAAGGGCGAGGAAAGCTAAGTGGAGGTGTGCGCTTTCTTCACGACAACGCGCCTGTGCACACAGCTCTTGTTGCAAAGGAAGCTGTGAAGAAATGTGGCTTCAAGGAGATCGACCATCCACCCTACAGCCAGATCTAGCACCCAGTGACTATTTCCTCTTCTCAAAACTCAAGAAGGGCCTTTGAGGAAGGAAATTTAAGTGTGACGAAGAAGTGATGGATGCTGTTTACGCCCATTTTGCAGACAAGACTTCTGACTATTGAAATGTTAATCGAAAGATGTGAAAAGTGTATTGCAATAATGGGTACCTATATTGAAAGGTGAAATATGGTTTTTTCCTTTATTATATCTTGAAAATGGTTAGGCCGGAAACTTATGGACCTACCCTCGTACAAAGAATTAATTAGAACTTTGTTGGTGCCTGGGTATCAGGATATAGAAAGTAATGAAGAGACAGATAAACTGGCTAAAGAAGGAACTAAAATTAACTTTAAAGGACCAGAAAACTGCTAGAACCGCAGTATATCAATGGATTAAGAAAGAGCATCAGATAATTTGGAAGAACTTCCCCTGTTAAGTAATGGGTAAAATTCCTATTAAAATATCCGTAACATCCTGACTAAAGACTGTGAGTAAGCATAGGAAACCAAAAAAGAAAAGCTACAGAAATGATTATTACTGGTTATTAGGCATTCCGGAAATATCTACACGATTGGATTCTACAACGGAAATCCCATATGCCATCTATGTGAACAGTTTGCTAAATTTGCAACACATATCTTACTAGAGTGCGAAGCTCTGGAAATACAAAGAACATCTTCATTCCAATTCTGTCCTTTAGGAAACGCAATTCCTAAGCTTGTAGGAAATATTCTACGGTTCACAAACTCTACATCTGAAACTAAAATATTAGGAATGAAAGAATGTACAGGTGCCAAGGGGTGTCCACACACTCCAATATCAATCTAATTCTACATCTAACCTTGGAATGCAAACGTGCAATAGCTGTGACGTAATTAGAAACTAGCGACACTCAGTACTCCACAATAAATGAAATTGTTTCAATTTTACGATCTAGTGTATTAATAGTAAATATGCTATTTTAACACTCCTTGCATTTATTCTAGAAGAATTTGTGAAATCGATGACAAGTTACTCGATCCTTCGATTCTGGTGATGAAGGACACAATGTTGTAACCGAAGAGGATGCAGAGGATGTTTTTTCGCTGAAAATGACTACGAGCCAAGCGGCATGAAGATGAAATGGGTGACCAACGTGCTAAAAGAAGGAAGACAGGAGCTACAGAATGATGCAAGATATGTTGTTCCAATATAAGCCTGCTGCATTTCACTCTATCTACCAGTTACGCAGTCTCTCAGTGTACAGATTTTCGTGGAAGTAGTAGGTAAAAGTTTTAAGAGCTATAAATGATAAATTTTATAAACGGTCACTATATTTTAATTTCAATTAATAAACAAATGAGTTAGAAACAAAAGAATTAAGATTAAAAACACTTTGGCCTATCTCCTTATTATTCAATATACAGAGTGTTAATGAACTACACCGAAACTATGTCAGAGAGTGTGAAGGAGTCTTAGACAAGTAATTCAGATAAAACATGTGTCTGTTCAAATTTCGAAGATTGAACTATATGTTTCCAAAGCGCCAGTGGCTAACGATGTCCCTCGAAAACATAACATACGAAGAAAGGTTTCAGAACGTATTACTGGCGCAATGGTTATGATATGACATTAGCTTTCGAGTAAGAAATGGTCAGGTTTTTTCGAGTTCGAGTCGAGTCTTATTCATCACATCCCCCCCACCGATTAGTGCCTACGTTTTCAGTTGATGTTTCAATTTATACACTTAAATCTTAACATACTAATTTATATAATTACAACCCTTATTGTTGTTATTGTACTTACCAAACAGAATAATTCCTGAGTAAGTGTTAGGTAAATGAAGCTTTGGGCATCATATTAGTAGTAATCTTATTAGCGTATGTATGTTGGTAATACATTCATTGTTGGGAAAGAGAATAAAACTTGAAAGCAATAAGTAAATTTCATTCATAATTCTCTAGTATGGGTATCGCAGCATTTCATATTATATCAAAAAACAGTCATGACAAGAATTGAACTCGCGACCTGAGGAACATCAGCTTTTCCGTTATGATTTACGCCCCACAGACAGTTAAAGAGCTGTCCCTAGAGTTGGCTACAGCAAGAAGGGGGTTAGTAGATGTGTCGACTATTAAATGATTAGTTCAAAATTTTAGGGATTTTTATGGCACTAAAACTTGAAAAGACCGATAACGGGCTACATAAAATCTATATTATTATGATTGCAAGGAAATTTTAAAGGCATTATAAATCAAAATTTCACCCGGCTTAGCTTTAACACTGACTTATCAGCATGTGAATCCAAAATATAATACCATAAAACTGCGTTATGTTTAGTTGTGGACCATACATTGCCTCTCAAATTGCTTATATACAACATCTCTACACTCTCCGAAATTATTTCGTTTAAGTTCATTAACACGCTGTATATATCAGGCGAAGAAAAATAAAGTGACCTAAATTTGAAATAGGTAACTTTACAATTAACAGATCTTTCACCATTTAAAAGGCGACACAAACTAGTAAAACACACTAAAATATTCTGTATTTCGAACCGACGTCCTTTTTCAAAAAGAAGCACCAGTTAGACCGTTGAGAAAATACTCAATATATTATATAGTAAAACCATGGAAAATAATAATAATATAAAAAACCAAAAGGAATCAATAGTGACCAGAATAAACAACTAGGAACTTTAATATACGGTGACAACCAGGATTTAATTTCTGACACGGAAATTGGCTTCAGAAATCTTCCCAAATGTTATCCATATATCGTAGGATGTAATAACATGCATATATCTATAATCAAAATTAAAATAGTAGCTTTTGAACGTAAATATTTGAGAAGAACCAAAATAGCTTTAGGAGACGACACTATTGTACAAATGAGATCCTTTAAGCATTTAGGCTCTGTACTAACTAATGTAAAGACAGAGGAAATAGAGAACTCTATACAAATATATAATTACATTAACGGGGCTTTAAAACGAGAAATTTGAAAGCAAACGAGTAAAGAAACACCAATACGATAGTATAATACAGTAAGTAAGCAAGCCGGTATTATTGTATGGTGGTGAATCTTGGGTCTTGAGTGAGAATGAAAACGACGAATTGAAGTAGCTCAAATGAGATTTTTAGACAGCCTGTTCGAGAACAGATTACCTCATAAATACAATATTACTTAAGATATACAAGCACACAGAAAGAAATGAAAATATATAAGCAGGATGGAAAGTGATAAGACTGCCTTCAATATAAACCTGGAGGAACGAGATCAGTGGGATGACCTAGAAAGAGGATAGACAATACTTCTAAAATATTGCTTTGGAACGGGGAAATGCTCATTAAAGGAGAAGGAGGAAAAATAAAAATTATCGCATATAATCCATATGTAATTCTCTATATTTGATAAATATATTAATGTGATTAATTAAATTATTGTATTTTCAGTCCCTTTGACCATCCATAAACATGTACATAGTATAGTTAACGACCCGAGGCAATTTGTTTCTACTCTTGAGGTGCCCATGTTTTGCCCTCCTTTTTACTCCTAAATTCTTCGTTTTTTTTTTTTTTTTTTTTTTTTTTTTTTTTTACCTTTCTGTATACGCTTTGAGTCGTCATCATCCAATAACAGAAGGCTCCAAGTCCTTCAAAATATCTCCAAACAAAGAAAAGCATTAATGTCTTCTAGTGCCCGGGAATTTAGTATTGTTTTTAAATAAAACTATATTTTGGGCTAAAAGAATTTGTTTCATACAAGATGAAGCGTAAATATTTTTTTTTTTTAACCATGTTTTGATTGTGATTCATTTAATCCTTGAAATTTTGGATGCTTAGAATAAATAAAAGTTATTTGGCACTTACCTAAATATTAATTGGGGATGATGAATTTCTTAGTACTTTTAACTTACCATTGTGTTCATAAGTTATAGCTCTGCTATCTAGCATTAAAATATCGGAAGCATGTTTATAATACCTTTCTTGTTTCTTGTCAGTGCTTTTACAAGAAGTTTGTATGTGCTTATACAGAATTCGGCTGTGCCTCAAGTTATTTCTACGAGCGCATCGAAGTCTTGGCATGCCAGGCATGCAGAAAGCAAAGACACGCAAACCTCCTGGCGTCTCTTTCGCTTACCTACCTAATGTATTGACAGAGAGCTAAAGTAACTGAGAGGAATGGCGCAAACGAACGCAGCTGTTGCCTATGTAATTCCATAAATGAAAACTTGACACAGATGAGGAAATGGGGTTGGAATCCGAGTCTTGTAAGAAAGATAGACTGGCAATTTAGTTGATTTAGAGGCAGAGAGAAATGCTGAATGAATTGTGTTTAATGTCTTGTCCATCATTAAAGTGAGTTGTTGCTATAGAGGACGGCAATAATACTGAAATACTATCAATCATAACAACTATACGAAAACACCGCTTTAAACTTATGATACTGGTTCAAGTCACAAGAACAACATTTTTCCGCCCAAATTTTCACATTATCATAAACTGAAGAGCATATGTCCAAGATCATAGGAGACTATTCAATTTTCTAAAATGTTGACGAATTTTCCTTCATGGGATCTCTACATTCTTATCTAAATGTACACAAACATGAGGGAGGATGCAAATAACTCGTCTAAAAAAGGAAAGTTTGCTTAATAGCGAATCTGGGTCTTATGCAGTGATTTTGCGCATGCTGCCTATATCTTGTAATGCCAAGGCCATGTATTATATATAGTTGGTCCATATAAAGTTTCACAACAAAGGTATCTTAAATAGACCAATAAAACCAAATGGTTACTTTTTCTAAACGTATTGCAGGAAGGGATGTTTATAATAGCGATAGGGTAAAACTTATTAAGCATGTTTTTCTAAAATTAAATCTAGAGAAGTATAGTGTGCTTGAAACAGTGCTTAATACAGTTTGTGAATTCGAACCACTTGAAACAAATGATAATATTAAACGTCTGGTAAATGTCTGAAACGAATTACGTAGATTGGATAAAAGTAATTGCTGTAATATTTAGAGGGTTTTATTATTACAGGAAAACTACGTACATTTCTTAAATGTAATCTCCTGCCATGTCCACCACCTTCGGCCATACATGTGGAAGGCCCGTATTCCATCAGAACATCCATCTCTAAGTGACCGCCCTACAGCATTGATAATGGTCACATGAAAACACCTTCCGCGAGGTGGCTCTTTCATTTTTTGAAAGAAGTTCAAACACTTCAGAAAAATATTTCTCTGCAAACCAATTAGAGACAAATTACTTCACGAACCATTAAGGAGCTTAATAACCCTTCCTTTATAAATAAAGTTTTGTCGGTCCTGGTGTTGTAGTGGTAGCCATACTTGCCTTTTAAACCCAAGGATGCGGGTTCAAATCCGGCCAGGATCGATGGATTTTTTCGGGCGTAAAAATCCTAAGTATAGCTTCCTTCGAAAGGGAAATAAAGCCGTGGGTTCCGTGTCATACATTTACGGCACGATAAAGAACCTCAAGCCTGAAAGAAGAGACCTCAGCATAATTTGCTGGCCGTTTCACGCCCTAAATAGAATGGGGCGCTAATGACCTGAGCTGTTAAAGAGCGTCCGTAAATAAATAAAACAAATTTATACATTAAGCATCACAAACCACCGTAAATTAGGTCTGTAAGACCGGGCCCCATTGTGCAGACTTCAAGTGTGTTCTTAGGCCTAGGACATAGACCTCGTGTCACAATCCACTGCAGAGCAGTCCAAAAGGCACTACGTCCTTTCTAGTCCATCGCTGTATCGCGTAAACTTCTAACACAGCTGTTAAGGCCAATGCAAGGCAACTATGCATACTAACTATTCAAATCTAACGTGCCAAACAAATCGATCTGTCAACAGTTGTTGCCGGGACGAAAAACAATCGCTGGTGAAATGTCTGGAAAGGGAAGTTCAAGTGGACCACTACACTACAGCCCGGAAGAGTTTCTACAAACCGAAAAATGTTAATATCATTCAGAACTTGGCATTTCTCACAGATATATCCAGCATTTGAGCATACTGAATTTGCAGTTACAAAAGAGGCGGGGTGGGTCAATTTTTCAAATTATGGGTTATAATGATGGCTTTAGGAAGCAGCTAAATTTATTTGAATTCTATATGCCATAGAATGACCTGTTTCATTTTTCTTATTGTAAACTCCTGCATGAAAAAGAGGGAATTCATTTAATGCAGTACACACATTATATTGAACCGTTGATTGCTGAGTGTGATCATTAATTTCAAATGTTGAAATGTTCGGTCTATATATGCAACTTCTTAATGAACTTTTCATATGCATTATATGGTTAACTAGCAGAACTACAATTAGAGTTATGTGGATTTCATACTCATTCTTGTCGGTCCTGGTGGTGTAGTGGTAACCATACTTGCCTTGTAAACCCAGGTTCCATCCCGGCCAGGATCATTGGATTTTTTCGGGCGTAAAAATCCTAAGTATGGCTTCCTTCGGAAGGGAAGTAAAGCCGTGGGTTCCGTGTCATGCATTTATGGCACGAAAAAGAACCCCAAGCCTGAAAGAAGAGGCCTCTGAGCACAATTTATCGGCCATTTCACGCCCTGAAGAGAATGGGACGCTGATGACCTGAGATGTTAAAGAATAAGGAGCGGACTCTTTCTTCAGCGCAGCAAAAATACATTTTGGAAACTACTTCCAATTGTAAGCAAATGGGTCCTAAAACTATGTTCCATATTTGGTAATAAATATTTTTTGAAGCCTGTTTTTCTGCCTTGAAGTTTATAAAAGAGGCTAATTGATCGATTCTGCAATATTTCCAGAACTAATAAGTTAGAAATGAAAAGCGGACCTGAGTCATTAGAAAAAAGTTTTGGTAAAAAGTGTTTTTAAAACACATAATTCAATAAATAATTTACGTAGCTAAATATTACAACTTTTAATAAAAAATAAGGTTGTTTAACCTATTTAGTAGTACGTCTCAAAACAACATTAATGTTTCAGAATATTATGATTTTCTCCTTCTGTTACTAACTACCCTCGGCTAGCTTCTATTCGTCCTCACTGCTCTAGATGACAACAAACACAGACATATTTCCCCTTAGTTATAAGTGAGCGCCGTCACCCTCCGTTCTCTATTTGAAAGTAAAGACTAAGCTGATATACTGATATTGTACAGAAACATACAAAAAGCATACGAAGTAGAGAATATGCAAACTAAAATTAAGTAACAGATCCTACAACTATAGTGTAATTAAATGCACTGTGTTATTAAAAGAATAGGGGAAAAAACGACATTGGGAATAGGCGATTATGTGCATTTTCTGCCACTGTCGTAAAACATTATGAGCAGCACATAAATCACTTGATGCAAACTCAGCAGTACATCTTCCAACAATGTAGATATGCTCTAGTTCTGCCCATTCTGTTTACCATCAGTGATGTTGGCGTTCCATCTGAGGAAGTTAGTACGGGTCTTCCGTTACTCAGAAATTTTATTATGTAGATTTACTTTTCCATGATTGTTTTAAAAATTGCTTCATCAGCAAAGAATACATTCCTCATAAAATCGTGGGCTTGCTGTACTAACCCAGCATTTCTTCATTTGTGACAGTTGTTTCAATAATATATGCTTAAATGATTTCATGGTTCATACATTCAAGAAGAACTGTGTTTTACACCAGTTAAATGTAACTTCCAGGAATGTACTGCACTGAGTATTCGACCTTCAACTCCAACATGAACAGTGAAGATGGGGACACGTTGTTTACTTTTCCCAATGACAATCAAACAGCCAATAATTTGTCAGTTGTTGCTAGGCCTGGGTAACGCTTATACCAGGGGTGTTCTAAAAGTTCGGCCTGACTCAGAGATGTTGCGAAGATGGCCAAATTACCATGATAGTTGCTAAGTATCATCCTTTAGATAGCGCGCTATAACGTTACAGACGCGTAAGTGTAGTGACTTGTTTGTAACGATCGTGTAAACAGGCTGTTGTTAACATTTTTTAGAAAATGGATAAAACTGAAACATGAACTATGATAAAATACTTCATTTTGAAGGGTTTAACCCTAACATAAATACAAAAGTATTTAGATTCCCTTTAAAGGGTTCTTTTCCTTCTTTTCGACGGTTAAAAAGTGAGCTGCTGAATTCAAGATGATGAGCACTCGGGGCGTCCCAAAATTGTGACAAAAATTCACAACGCAACACTCAATGATAGCTGTTTGAAGGTAGGCGAGTTGCCTCACTTTGCAAACACCTCGATAGGCCGTGTCCACTACATTTTATATCAAGTCTTGGGTATGAGAAAGCTTTCCGCTCGATGAGTGCCGTGTTTGTTAACAATGGACAGAATGAGCGTTTCGCAAGAGTATTTATACTTGTGTAAACGCAATTTCAGTGAGTTTCTTCCACATTTTTAAAAAGTAGACGATCTCTCTCTCTCTCTCCAATTTGAACAGTGTTTAACGCCTGTTTTAACTACTGAGGCATCACCGGCGGCGACACTGATGATACATGAGATGAAATGATAAATTGGGAAAATAATTTTTTAACGGAAGGAAGCGTTCCAGGCCTAAATTTAGAGTATCTCCCTGGCATTTGCCATTTAGGACTGAGGAAAACCTGGAAAAAAAAAAACCTCAGTAAGAGGGGATGATCCTAGTGGGAATCGAACTCCAGACCTTCCGCTTACGATTCCGCGCCTTAATGACCTCAACTACCCATGGTGGTACAATAGACGAAACATCACTATACGACAGAGACGAAGGCGCAGCTCAAACAGAGGGTGGCAACAGGTGAAAGTGCACCAAAGAAAGCAAAAAATGGTACCATCCACAGGAAAAATCATGCTACTTTTCTGGGATTCTCACGGTTTAGTGCTCGTAGACTAAGCCAGCAAGGCAGAACCATCACCGGGGAGTATTACGCTTCACTACTGAACCAACTGAAGGACATCCACACCTTGCGAAAAAGAAAGTCCTCTTTCATCGCGATTAAGCGCTTTCACATGCATCCGGATTTGTTGCTGCAAAAATGTACGACTTTCGTTTCCAAGTGCTTTGACATCCGCCATATTTGCTGAATTTGATTCCCAGTTATTGTCTCTTATTCCCAAACCTGAAGAAATGACTGGTTGGATGAATATTCACATCAAATGATGAGGCTGAGACAGACGCTTATTTTTCACAGGTGAACGAATCCTATTTTACTGAGGTATTAAACATTTGGAAAGTCGCTGCACTAAATGTATTGATTTACAAGGTGACTATGCTGAAAACTTTTTTCTTTCCTTTTCTTAAATCTCGTGTTTTCTTGGTCAGGCTGAGAACCGCCCTCGTGTATTCAGTTCCCATTTGAAATTATAAATGTAACAAACATAGCTCCAACATATTTATGTACGAAATATTTTATTTCGTGCATTAAATGCCCCATTCGATATAGTTCATTTTTCATTTATCGTACTCGATATAGCAACAGCGGTTAATAAACCTAATAAAAGGCGAAAAAGTGAAGTGAGCCATCCCGAAAAAAAAAAAATATAAAAACAATAAGTTAAATATGTCCAAAATGCATTTGAGTCGATACTGATGAGGAGAGGTGACATTCTGATGAATCCTGAAAGGAGTGCATGATGCAAAAATGAATTAGAACCACTCCTTAGGTTGTTTTATCGCAACTTAATAATGAATAAATTAGATTCGCAGACTCCATCCGAGCTCTTGTTTAGTGCAAACTTCTGGAGGAAATATTTATAAACATAACATTAAAACTATTCATAAATGGGCTCAGGTACTACAGCCAAATTTCGTAAAGAAGACAAAGTCCCGTTTAGGCACAGCAATGTAGCAGCGTTAAACCCTCTACACCAAGTGTTTTATTATGCACTTAATTCGCCAAATCCACTCACAATGGTTGGAAAAAATCCATCGATCCTAGCCGGGATCGAACCCGGATTTTGGGCTTAGATGGCAAATGTAGTAACCACTACACCACCAGGACCGACCTATTTAATTACATTGACAATTTACCACGTATAATAATAAATATAATTTGCCATATAACTAACTTCTTATTATAGCCATGTCTTTTGAACGAGGTAATAACAGACTTCCGGTGTAAAAACGAGAGGCGCGCAAGCACGACTTTGGAAAAATTAAAGATTCGATTACTTTAAATAATATTATAACTACAACCCGGGTGTTCAGATATTAAATGGTGGGAAAAGACACCCAAAAAGTACTTAAAATGTAATATATGCAGTGAAAAAAAGTATATTCTTAAACATCAACATTATTTACAAAGAAAAACCACAAAAATATTAGACTCGTTCTTTTACTGCTGTTTATCATTTGTTGCACATATCTATAAGGGATGTCTTCAAATTATCAACACTTTGTCAAATAATGTATTTTTCAGAACATAAAAAGATCATTCAACGTCCACTGTGGTAATTGAAACATACTTGAAACCAGCAATAGTCACAAGGGTCTTTCAATGTTCACGAATCTTCATTTTCATCACTGAGAATCTTGTCCAACTTTTTTTTATTGTTTTTAGGTTTGGATTACTAAACATTATTCTATAACATTTATCACCGCACTTTCTATCTTGCCTGAATCTGCTTGCATCAACTCCACTGACTCTTTCTCTATATCTTCAAAGATGTAGTCATGGTATTCCTCTTTCTTCAAGCTGGTAATAATTCCAGGTAATTTCCCATAATGGCAGCAATAAAGGCAAGATCGTTTTGAATTTCTGCTTCATTGAAAACATTTTTTGTTTTTCCAACACGATTAGAAGTACCACCATCTTCAGAAAACGAATTGATGACTTTGTCCAATATTTTGAAGTTCATAGATAATAACGAAATAGCAGTAACGCAATTCCCTATTTTGTTAGGATTAGTTGTGGAAGTAGGCCGAGCTCTTTGAATGTCTAAGCGCTGGATGGAGCTTTAAGGAAAAACTTCTTGGTATTGGAGATCAGATGATCGACATGGGAAAGAAATCGAGTACCTTCTCTGCAACATGACGAAAACATGTGCAAGACAAATTAGATGGCACATTGTTGTACAAAGGTTTTGAATTTGTAGCAGTTTTTTCCTGAGAAATAGGAGAACATCATTATACCGAATTCCCTTCCGGCCACAGCATATTCAAGACTGTAGCAAATAGCTGAGAAATTTTAACATTAATGGCTTTTTCAAGTTCCTCAGAAGTTAGATGGAATTGGATACGTCTTCTCTTCACTATCTGTTCAGTCCATGGCTCTGAAGTTTACGTCATCGATGCATATCCATATTTTCTTTTCCCTAACCGGATGTCGAATGTTTTGCGTCACACCTTCAAAACAATCACGCAATAATTCTTCTAAGTGTGGATTCACTTGAATTTGACTGTTATTGTATTTATCCAAAAATGATTTCAAATATTTGTTTTCTAATTTATCCCTACTTTTGAAAATGCTTTACACAAATCCACTGAAAAAAATGACTGCTTATTCTTAAAGTCGACGATAGAGCATGCACTCTCATTTTGTAGACCACCTTCCCTACATCAGGTATATACTGAATTTGTTCCAATATGTTTCGTCAAAGTACTTCCCGAGGAATGCAGATGTTTCACAATTTTACAGAATAAAAGTGTTCCATCTGTTGAAAAATATAACTTCCAAAATCTAATAAATTTGTTGAATGCTCACTTGTCGGCATGATGCTAAATTATGAACTGAAATCTAACTGCAAGGCAATTACTAAACAACTTACTTTTTTCTCTCGTTATTTTTGCATTAATAATGAGCAAATTGTGACATGAGAGCCTATCCCTTGTCGGATCTAACAAAGGTGCCGCAGGAATTTCTTCACTAATGCTTTAAATGGGTATCTCAGTGAAAATTTATGATAATCCATAGCAATTTACTTAAGCTATGAACACATTGTTAGCGCATTTTTTTAAAAAAAATGAAATCCGCCACAAAATATTCTTTACAACAGCTGCGTTAAAAGCATCCATTACTCCTCACTTCCGATAATGCAGCACTGCTACAATACCAGAAAGCTTGCAAAAATAAGAAAATAATTACAAAATAGGCAGAACAAGGAAAAAATACAAAAATAAAACCTTCCCATAATGTTTGATATCATTCAAAATATTAAGATTTTTTTTTTTCTGACGGGCACCAATAAGAAAAAGCATTTACCATAAATCTGGGCTCTAATTATAACAGACTCACTTTCGAGCTATGTTCATTGCAGCATACCGTTTGATCGGTTGTGACGCTCATTAATTAAGTGTGGGAATACGGTTCAAGATCGTCAGCTGAATCCTGGGAACTCCGATCAGAAGCTCCAAGGTCGAGGAAACCAGTAGTTATGTTTTAGAATAATTATCGTATAAATGTTTCTTCGTATCATAAAATTACATCATATTGAAACATTAGTTTTTATTTGTTCTGGAATAATCGCCAACAAGTTCATAGTGTGCAGGATGGTCTCAAGTTCCATCTGCCGTGTCAAATTAAACATCGAAAGCTGAAACTGTACGTTACATTTTATACTCATATAATTGGGTGCAGTGTGAACAGAATTTAATAAAGTTTGTTGCTGTATTAAAAAAAAAAATCCCTGTGAAATTTTTGTACGTGCCGTATTAAAAAGTATATTGAAAATTTTAATATGCATGATAATTCCACAGCCATCGTGAAAATATGAGAAAAAAATAAAGGAGCAGATGTAAGTGCACAAATACTGTCCGCAATCGCCAAGAAACCAAGAAATGCAGGATGACAATATAAAATCACATTCACTGTCATGTTTCTTGACAAGAAATTGCATTACATAGAGCCGAACTTCAATCAATAATTACTGCTTAGGTGCAAGGACATCCCATGTCTGAAACAATGGTTGGATTTCCCGTTACATGAAGTAATATAGGTTCATCATCGATAAAAATCGTAAGGAAAAGTAGTTTTCAATTCTAAAACCCCGATATTGCTGTCATTGAGCAACATTCTTTGTGTCTGAATATTCTTAGCAATGATACATTTGATGTCCAAGTTCATTTTATTCAGCCAAAAGAAATGCTTCTCTTATTTACCTTTTTTCCAAATTGATACATATGTGCTTACCAGACTGAGTTACCGATATAACATTTAAAAATGTGCGTAGAGGCTTATATTTAGTTTAATAATTATAGTGTTGTGGCTCTACATAAACATGCGTGGAAAAGTATTTAAAAGTTTTAAAGATAAGTGCAGTAGCTAATATAAATCATCAGTAGAAATCACTCAACTGAAGCATTCCTTTCTGCACCCTTGCTTAAAATCAAAAGTCGGAGCGTACTTTCCTGGGCGTTGCTTCCCACAGGTACTCAAGTTCTACGAACAAAATGATATTCACATGATTTGTTTGTCAAGACATTAGCTGCATTATTTGGCTAAGAGTTTCTTTAAACCTATAGTAGTGATCACCTGCACTTTATGCGAAATACTAATGAAGACAGGAAAGTTTATAAATTGACGTTTGGGCAATTCTTCAAAGCTGCATATTCAAAATAGAAGTGACTTCCCTTTCAATAAATCTGTTTCTGGAAAACTTGGAAACTGGCTATAAATGGTATCATGAAAACTATGTTGGTGTTAAGAAAAAGAAAATATTTATTTATGGAAGATGTTCATTGAATAAATACAGAAGACTATTTGTTGCTTATGATGAATAATGCAAATTTGTAAAGTGAAAAATGTATGTTATAAATATTTGTGCACAAACATACATAGGCAAAGAGAGCGAGATAAATAATTCTTTTCTTTTCTTTCTTTCCATTCTGATTGCATAGGATGAAAAGGATCATGCAGTGCCTTGTTTAATTTTGAATTCTGGTAAAGTATTTTTAAATTAACAACAAAACAAGCAATGGAATTTCTAGCTAAAAAACCAGTTTTTCTGACGACGCATAACGTTTTATTTCTACTGTCACAATCTACGATTAATTATAAACGCTGACCCTATTCAACTGGTTTGCCGAAAGATTTATTTATTCTATAAAATCATAATATACTTGATGAAGGATACGTCAAAACATAACAAAAGAAACAAAAATAATATAAATAACAATATTGATTCAATATCTTAGCCACTCGGTACAGGATGAGAGACATGAGAGTATCTTGAGATCATTAAAGAATTCTTAAAATGCAACTAAAAATTTCAGAAACATTTCTTGAGTTTCAAAGCTCCCAAGATTCTATAAGGGCCTCAGTTACAACCTTAAATCCAGAAGTAAACGTATATGAACACAAACCATGTCATTATATTACTATAAAGTGCATTATTTATTAAAGAAATTCATGAAATTATAATTTCCTACTACTCTTTACTCGTTCTTTTTCAGAATCAACTTTATGATTTGTTTCCTTATAAAGCCCAATCTAAGATCTTGTATATCTATAAACGAGGATAGGTGCACACGATAATTTGAAATTATACTTTTTAAAAGTTGTGGCATGCATTCAGAGTCGGTCCTGGTGCTCTAGCGGTAACCATGCTTGTCTTGTAAACCCAAGATCGTGGGTTCAATCCTGACCAGGATCATTGGATTTTTCCGGCCATAAAACCCCTAAGTATGGCTTCCTTCGGAAGGGAAGAAAAGTCGTGGGTCCCGTGTCGTTGATTTACGGCACGACAAGCCTGAAAAAAGAGGCCTCTGAGCAAGAATTGCCGGCCGTTTAACACCCTGAACTGAATGAGACGCTGATGACATGAGATGTTAAAAAGCGTTCTGTAAATAAAACAAACGTTTATGGCATTCAGAGCTATGAATTAATTGTCATTCTAACATTTTATAAACTACTGCATAAATTACGTTTGTTATTTCTTTCTTTCCCATTTCAATAGTTTTTTCTTTCAAAAGAATTATTAGTTTTTTTTGACGATTTAACGTATTTTCTTGGATGCTATTGTGGTTAATATAAAAATTATCAATGCAACGTATCAGATTTTTTTTTTTTTTTTGTAAAATCATTTAAATCAACTGTTTCTGTTACTCTTAAAAGCTACTAGATTTCTATGCGTAAGTAAAAGTGAATAATTAAATTAAGCTCCAATGGCCCAGCACTAGAATTTTCAAAGCATATTTACCACTCAGGCTGAGGAAAATGCAAATAAACCCTCATGCGCGGAACTGCAATCAAGTATTTCGAATTTACATCTCATAGAAGAAGAACGATACTATCACAAGTAATATCACAAGAGAATTTGAGATTGCCGATAAATTCACGAGCGTAGTGAGTGATATTTATTACGACTATTTCAGGAATAAAATAAGAATTTAAATATAATTTCTATAAACTTGACTCACAATATTGTAATAATTGCACATTTATATTATGAAAACAACCTTAGCAACAGACGAATGTCAATTGTCAGTAATGTCAATAGAGAACAGCCAAATACGGGTTTGGGACTATATCATGAATAGAATAAAAGTAATATATATTTGAAATTCGCGCACGGATTATTAACAATTGTGTAAACGTTGTAAGTTTATACTTAATTAAGAAACTTATGAATACATACCTATTCAGAAACCGTGAGAATGAAATAGATGAAAGTCGACTATTACAATCGCTACTATTCGTACACTAATTCCAGTGAGAAAAACAAAACAGAGAAAACATTTTACCATTCTGAATAACGTGCTTATTAAGATGTATGGTTGCTTAGACAGATATCTGGATATACAATTAGTCAAAATTCAAAAATTTGTTTCGTTTTATTGGTCGTTTTAAAGATGACGTCATATACGTTTAACTTGTAAACTTAACTAATCAATAGAATTACCAATTAATTTATTTTAACGGTGTTCATTGCGCTTTAATATAAAAGTGTGATTCACCTTAACTATTAATTATTTACGTCCCTAAGGAAGACATTTAAAAGGCTGCTTATGGGGAGCTTGATTTGAACATCTCAGCACAATTATCTCCGCCCACCTTTTCCAGATAATTTAGCCATATCGTTGGTAATTTTCTAAATTGCCATATAGCAACCACGCCCGGCAAACAGAATAACTGTATAGCAGCTGGTATGTCTGGCAGCGATATTATCAGCGATGAGGCAACAGGTAATATAATTACCAAGCATGCATAAAATGCGTTGTAAATCAAAAGGGGATGTTCTCTGCTTATCTCTACTTTTCTAGTAAATCTCATACCAAAGAGAGGGGGGGGATGAGAAGGAAGACTTTCGCATTTTTTTCTTTGTTATCTTAATTTTTTGTAAGGACAAATTAATACTTTCAAATTAAACAGGCCTTGAAAATATTTTAAGCAATTTTCAATATTTTAACTCTTTCTTGATATGTGTTCGCTACTCTCAGTTTACGAACATTAAAAACAGTAGAGAACCAACAGTATGTTGGTTCTCTATCTGTGCCAGATCTTTATTTAAGGGTATTTTGAACTGTTGTGTTGTTGATTTGTTTTATTTACGCACGCTCATTAACAGCTCAGCTCATCAGCGTCCCATTCAATTCAGGGCGTGAAACGGCCGACAAGTTTTTCTCAGAGGCCTCTTCTTTCAGGCTTGAGGTTCTTTTTCGTGCAGGCTTGAAAAAATTCATTGATCCTGGCCGGGATAGAGCCCGCGATCTTGAGTTCACGAGGCAAGTATGGTTACCTAGACCACCAGGATCGACTTGAATTGTTGTTGTATCTAATGCAAAGCGGATGAAAGTATTGCCAGGTAGTTGCAAAGGAGAGTACAATGAAAGGCCGCAAGAACAAGATGGGATACCAGATAATATTCCTGGAAGTCCCAAGGTATATGAAACTAATGTCTTTTTAACTGAACAACTCTTCGTTTCTTACAGTAAACCTTCTCGTAGTTATAATTTACGAGACTAGATTTCGGGATAGCAAATATTCCAGTAACGACCATGGGCCTAACGTTTGAGTTAGTGCTCTAGATTTTAATTCAAGCTATAACTATTAACCAACTTATGTGATAGGCAATGCATGGCAATTATAACATGGCATCTGGTAGATATACTACATTCATGTTTGTAACCGAAATGTTCTATTTTCTGTTCCACAGAACAACTCGGCATAGGCTGCGGGTTTCGAAGATTCGTGTTCCAAGAGTACAATCAATCGAACTGCACTTTTCATGGCTTTGGAGTATAATAATAAAGAATCATTTTACTGAAGACATAGCAAGCGATTCCATTTAAACGAGAAAACACACATAATAACATAACCATAATGATATAATCCGGAAATATTTTCTATAATTTAAATATCCAGTTTATAAATAATATTGCTAGCTAATTATAGGTAATATAGAAAAAACTAATATACTAATTAAGATATAAACATTTTCTCTCGTTTCAAATATACACATATTAATGTTAACATTACTTGCGGATTATTGCATTATTTGATTTGATTTAAATTTAAACTGCGTAGTTATATGTTATAGCTGTCAATTTTATTAATAACAATGATTATACTAACTGATAATATACTTTCACAATATGCAATTATTTTTCATAAAAAATGTAGCCTCATTTGTTCCAAGAAATCACTCAAGCTCTTATCTCATCAAGCGCACGATATTCTTATGGCATCGTAATTCTGCAATTTAAATTTCTACTGCTTCTTCATTGCTATTACTATCGTATAAACCAAATAATGGGAATCTTATTCTTTTTATTACTATAATCGGCGTAAATACCAGCATATCTAGTATCAGTAAATATTTAATAGCCAGAGGTCGCAGATTCGATTATCGCCTAATGCATGGACGGGTTTCAATGCATTTGAGTTTGTCGTACAATGCTGCTTAATGAGCGAAGGCCAACCGTTACGCCTACCACATTACAATGGACAATGCAGTCCCACCGTTATATTAGAGTCTAGCGTGGTTCATTTGATTCGGAAACGGAAGAATAGGTTTTAGTTTTAATCCCTACAAGTGCCAATATTTGTTGACTTTTAACATAAACGACGAAAGCAATTTTTTCTCCCTGTAAGGGAGTATGCCAACCAAAGAGATGATTGTATTCTTAACTTAGGCAGAAAGGCGAACTTTTAATGTGAATTTCGTAAATTGTTTCTTATGCTTTGAATAAAAAATATTCTTCTCGCTCGATATCAAAAACATTTTACGACACGCATTCCTAAATTCCTATTGCGGTTTTCATTTGTTTTATAAATGTAAGCGACTATAGTAGATACCATGCGAACACTAATTAAAAGTATTCACACTTTTCAATGCACAACAGCATAGAAATAAAGCTTCAATTCGTCGAAGGCAATTAAAAATTACTTAAAAATGTAAAAGCGATTATTTTTGTCTTGTTATATAAAGCATTAATAAAATGACGTTGTGCAGCCTTTGGCTTATGTGTATGAACAGAGGAGAAAGCAGTATAAAATATTGATAGCCTTTACATTTCTATTGATAGTTATAAATAGCTAAGGCAATGCTAAATAAACTATGCAAGAAACTGTTCGATAAAGTAATTTAATTAAAACAAAAATACGATAATTCAATAAATTCCTTATATTTATAATTTTTAGTTTCTTTCTGTAATTATTAGAGCTCATTGCACCTTTACATTTTGTAATAGTTCATGCAATTGTATTCCAACCCTTTAAATTTAAGTCTATTCTACTCACAAAACCCGAGCGAAAACCGCGCCATTGCTATCGGCTATGCATGATTCAGTTTTTGTGACCATCATCCTACCTGTCTTTGCTTACTGCAGCTAACCATACTACGTTCATACGCTATGACTGCTCGCGGCGGACTGCGGCAGTAGAGTCGACTATGTGTGTGACGTCACCACCCTCAAGTCTTCTCGATCGATTCCGTCTCACTACCTGACACCATTGTGCTCTCGCTATACGTTGTTATGATTAAAGTATGTATATATGGGGTAAATAAATCCAAAATCTGGAACAAAACATTGCAAGAGCATGTTGCTGGACCTATATGTTAAATACTAATTCTTAATGGAAATTAAAAAAGTTACCGAACTTTATATTACAGCAATGTTGACCAAAATGAACTTCAAACAGCTATAAGCTTTACAGCATCGGCTTTATTTACGCTGCAAAGAATGGGAAGGGAGAACGAGCTATAAGGTACATTTTGAAACAATCGTACACGTCCATATTCATATAATTAATTTTTCTTCGCTGCTGTTAGAATCAGACAGTATGCGGTACAGTAAGCATTTAAAAATGACATTGATGAACATTTCTATTTGTTTAAAGTCTATATTTTTTTAACAGTTTTGACTTCTTTAGGCTTTTTATTTTATCTAAAGCTGTAAAATTGAAATACAGCCTGGTTATTTTAGTTAAGAGCCGGTAAGCACGGTTGCATACTGGAGAAACCAGTCATCAAGGCCGAATAATGTGCAGGTAGCAACTTGTAGTTAGTTGTCAGAGAGTGGTTGTGCGTTCGTGCGTTACTCAGTTTCATTATATGCAAATTATGTGCTAATTGCTTTTTGTTAGTTATGTCACTAATAAATACAGTTTTGAAGAATGGATTTTTACGTAGATACATGTGTGAAAATGGATTCTTTCAAAATTGGTAAAACGATTCTCAAGAAAAAATCCTAGCAATCCTGTTTCAGGTAGAGAAACTGTTCATCAACTTGTTAAAACTTACGAGAGATAGGATCTCTTAATGACAAGTAATATTTTTCGAACTGCCATTTTCTTGCGGAAGAAAAGTTAGATGAAATACAGGAATTTCCTATGCAGATGTTGTCGCTGAGAAGTATTATTTTCAAATTTCTTGTAACACAAATTGGTGCTTATTATTATCAGTTTTAAATAATCATTTTATGCCTTCAGTAAAAATAAATAAATAAATAAATACTATAATAAAAATACCAGCTTTACAGCCGGCGATTCTTATCTCTCTTGTTCCGTTTGCGAAGGCTGCACTTCTCCAATAAGCGGGTGTGGTGGCGGCGGTGGCGGTGGCAGCTAGGAACATCCACTGACGAAGAGTCGTCTTCATATAATGGGGCCAGTGCGCGTGTACCGGCCACATGTTCACTATTATAATAAACCTTACATACCTATAAGCTACTCGTGCTCACAATCGTCGCGTAAGCGTTCTATGTTGGAGCTGGATTTCGTTCGAAGGGGTTGGACACCTTTAACGAATGCCATGAAAAGTTAAACAGCTTGACCTACCATGACTTTTTAGAATTCATTTCAGTTCCGTCTACCAAAGAAAGGTATCCCGATGGAGCATTCCTATTCCTGCAGGATAACCACAGCATTGGTTTGATAGGCAAGAAAATATCTCTGGAATCCTTCATTCTCCCAAATCAGCAGATCTAAATTCTATTGAGAACGTTAGGGCAGAAATAAAAGAGACTTCGAAATACCCGTTTCCCACTTCCGAAGATGCGTGGGATTCCCTCGCAGAAAAGCCAAATTATTTTCGCTGGCTGTTAAACTTAATGGGGAAAAAAGAGAAAGATAGAGGGAGAGAGAGAGAGAGAGGGGGGGGGGCTTTTCGAGCATGAAGGGAATTAATTTTTAAATTTATTTTTAATGTTTTTTTGTTTATATTGATTTTAATAGAGATCGCACCGTGTCTTAAAAGTATTTTTTTTTTTTTTTTTTTTTTAAAGAACACAGTGGAAAGGTCTTAAGGCAGCAATATATATTTTACAGTTACATTTTTATATTTTAAAATTAATTTTGTAGTGAGTTGCTGTTCATGTTAACGAAACAATTAAAAATAGAAAGTGTAGAAATTGTGTGAGATTCGAGTCCATCATTACTTATGCATAGATATAATAAATATATGAGTAATGTCTTTAACCTGGAAACGTTTGGAAGGGGGGGGGGGCGGGCGGATGCAGCTAGCTCTGTTGTAGGTGGCTTCGGCTGGTGTTGTTTCTTGTAAATGTTTACTTTCAGGGAAATTGCCCTAAATCAATGGGTCTTGGAAGAGGTTTTGATGTAAATAAGCACAAGATTCGACGTTACTTTTGGTTTATTTCACGTATCTTCCTTTAAAATCGGTGCTTTGTCGTCAATAGAGTCAAATGACTTTAATGCATTTATTAAATGGGCTTTAGACTACTGGACGGTCTATCCCAACGAAGCGTAATATTACAAGTACTGGAAGGAAGACTGTAACAAATGTTTCCAATGTAGATACAAGTTTTGCGAACTCCGGCTGACTGAATGTGTGGTGACGATAGGATGAAGCTACATAGAACGAAGCCAGAATGACCGAATAAGAGAACAGACTGAGAATTATAAACAGCGTCCGATATTGCCCTTATACGTATATCCGATTTAAAAAGGAATAGTTGATATAAGCAAGCCACGCGAAACACGTAACAGCAACGCGTCTACCCTTAAAAATTAAAACTCTATGCTTCTCCATTGGTTATTTATAAATTTGCCTGTCCTCACCCGATTCGTTCGTTTACAGCAGTTTAATAATCTATCACACGATATGTTACTTCAAAATTTGTTTCCAGCTGTATTGGGGTCAACTGCCTCCACCTCACACATTTAAAGGGACAGTAGCTTTCTCCGGACCAAAACACCCAATTTAAAGGTCCAGAGGACAATAGGAAATGTCCTTGCCTCGCTTTACCCTAACTTATAAAAGATCTCACCTCTTCAAAGTTTTATGTTCCACGTATTTTTAACGCTACTGCGAACAAAGCACAGAATTTTGTCATTTTACACAAATGCTACGCTATACAACATATGACGAGAGAAGAATATACATTATAAAGTGAAAAATATACATTAATAAAGATTATCATATATTATGGTAATTATGGCAAGGGAAGCATATATATTATAACAGAATTATGGGCGAAACAGTAGGAACAGTTTCAAACTGCTCGGACACTTTCATATTAGAAATCACCCGCTTACTGCATTCCAAATCAAAATCTAACACCAATTTACATTTAGTTTTAATGAAGAAAATGGTAAACTTCTATGCTTCTCATGAAGAAACAAATATATTTTTGAAGATTGATTTATACCAACACTACTGGCAATCACATTATGTAATGTACTGTAATAAAATCGCTTGTAGGAACCTGCCTGCGACTTCGGTTATAAGTGCAAGCACGAAGTGGTTTTTGTTTCCGATAGACGGGTCATTCATTATTTAAATGTACAATGAAAAGCTGCGTTCTGCTCATAAGATGGGACAAGAGTGAACTTACATCTTACTACACTTTGTAGTTGTATGTTGGCTGAAATACATTTTGTCCTACCTTCTAGTCATTACAGCCTCATTTAGTTCCAAATAGTGAATTTAAAGCATCCGAGGTCATTCTTATATCACGTGATGTCATTGTTGCGAGAAACGCTTGCATTATTCAGAAAAATAAATTCCTCCAAAACGGTTTTTATAATTTGTACAATATGGAAAGTAATTGTTTGGAAATTTCACAACCTATGTAAATCGTGAAGATGTAATTCTATGGCACAGAGAAACATTTGCATATTACGAATATAAATGAATATATTTTCCATTAGATTGACTTTCATTGACGAATGCATAATAAACAAATGCTTTTATTCAGCTCATTACAGAATTTGCACATCACCATTTTTCCATTAGTTATGTAGTACTTGAAACCTTAGACCAATATCTTATACTTTCTTCCGGGGCAGACCATGTTAAACAAAATATCATAGGAAGCCCGATGCGAAATGAACGTCTATACTGCAGCATTGCTATGACTGGAGTATGATCAGCGCCATGTAACTATCATATTTGACAAAATTGTCTGTATATTCTGACCTCTTGTTTCATATAGCTTATAAATATGTCACATATGACAGGAGTAAAATTGTAACTTGCCACAATGCAAATTGCTGTTTCATAAAGCTGACAATTATGTAAAAACAAATTGTCAATAAATGACTATGTTGCCTTAGAGCATTAGCTATCAAGATCGGCTACATTTAAATGTTTTGTAGCTATGCTATTTCAAGACTCCTTTCTATTTGCCGGGCATTAATATTTACTTTCTGTGCGTTAATATTATAATCATCTGGCGAAGTGCAATACTATACCAGTTATCAATTGATGCAATTATTATTATAATTAGTACATTGTATTACTGATATTAAAAGGACGATCTCCATCACCTTACCGCTATTTTTAAACAAACAACACAATCGATAAATTAGCAATGGCCGACAGCTTAATCAATCACAAAATTGTCAGATTAGCTATGGGAACATTGAAAAAAAACTATAATCGCTATCTACTGTAAATCTTTATTTAAAAAACCTTTTACCAACTTATCAGGGTATGTCCATAAGTATCCGGCCTAACCATTTTCTAGGTATGATAAAGACAAAAACTATATTTCTCTTTTCAATATAGTTACACTTTATTGCAATGCACTTCTCAGATCATTGAATTAACATTTCAATCCCTGCCACCCCAAAAAATAATCACAAGTCTTGTCTACAAAATGGGCATAAACAACATTCATTACACTTAAATTTCCTTCCTCAAAGGTCCTTCTTAAGTTTTGAGAAGGTGAAATAGTCACCGTGAGTTAGATCGTAGTAGAGGACCATAGTTTCATCTCATGTAACAATGGTTTGCAGAACTTCTCTGTTGTTGCCACGCCAGAGCTCCAAAAATGCCTGAAAACAGATGACTCGTTTCTACGTTTGGACTGAGGAAAGAAGTGTAGGCACCCATCTTCCACTAACCTTATTCATGTTTAAATGTTCATGAATAATTCGAAGGACTGTTGTTTTAGCAAGGCCCAACCTTGCTGCTACATACTTCTGTAAATTTTAACGCCGGTCTTCCATAATTTTTCCTTCCACAAGAGCGATGCATTCAGGAGTGAGCACCTCCATGGTTCGACTTAACCGCCCTTCGTCTTCAATGCTTTCTCGATGCATTCAAAAAAATTTGGTCCATTCTTTTATGGTGGGACATGAAAAGAATGCTTCCCCATATACACCGTCGAACCGCTGTTTAATTTCGTTTGGAGTAAGTCTTTCTTTAGTGAAGAACTTAATAACAGCTCGATACTCCATTTTGAACATGTCACAATCTTGTACACATAGCCTTCTTTATGCAACTATATCTGAACAACTGAACACAATGGAACGGAAGTTAAGGTGCAATTATTTACTTAATTGTGAAGGCGATAATCCTTATCGGCGAGGGCGGAAACTTATGGACTTACCCCCATTATCTTCATATTTGCTTAGGCTTATCATATCGTATACTGCAATAAATTATTGCTGCTATGCTATGACAGGTAAATATTCTCCTGTCGATTTTTTTTAACAATTTTATAAATATGTCAGCTTGTCACTATTTTAGTGATGACATATTTCATATAACAAATATCAAAATATTTCTGACAAATTGTCAACTTTTATCAGTCACACTAAATTTTTATGAAATAGAATATGAAAAAGTGTCTTAACAACTTTGTAAATTTGTCATACTTTGTGAAACAGGGCCCATGCATATGAGAATATCTGTGATTTTATTTGTTAAAATGGCTTTTTCAATGAAATTAAATTTTTTCTACAAATTTAAGAAGTGAAATTCAAATGTTTATGATTATTTTTTAAATGATACAGAAGTATGTGTTGGAAATTCCTTCTCAAACTAAAATTACACATGTTTTAGTTCTGTATGTGACATTTGAAACAAACAAACCAATATATATATATATATATATATATATATATATATATATATATATATATATTGGTTTGTTTGTTTGTTTCAAATGTCATATATATATAAAACACAAAAAAAAACATTGAAGTTAAAGCCTACTGTCTCCAGCACTCTCAGTACCTCAGAACAATATCAAAGGAGAAAGGTAATTAACAGTGCAGAAAGTGAATAAGAAGAATACAAACATGATTCTGAACTGACCAGTTTGTTTTCACAATGTTGACAAATTTATTGAAGGATGTAAAATAAAATTTTTAAAATCTTAAATATGTACAGAACAATTAAAATTGGAAAATATAAACAAATAATTATGACTGTTTACAAAACTAACATTTTTAGGAAATATGAAAAATGAGATTGCACTTATTGCATTCTATATATGCTAAAAAATTATGCTTTCCAGTACTCTGTGGTTAATGGTCTAAAATATGAATTTTCATGTAAATTATAATTAATCTGTCGTCTAACACACTCTTACGCTTCACTTACTTTTAAATATGGTGGGACCGGTTTCAAAGAGACATTCTCTCCATCTTCAACCAACTTGACGACTGGTACGAGAAACTACCATCTATGAGGACCTGTGACTCCAAATTGGTGGTGTTTTTTCTTTATAAACTGCAAATTGGTATTACATTCTCCTATAATGTTGAAATTCATAAGATGATCCCTATGTTTATGAATGTAAATCTTCTCCCATGTGTCCAATTCTGTACGTCTGTGTGGTTCTTTAAGTATTTATTTCTCTTTTTATGTCATGATTATCTTTCCAAAAATGGTGTGCCACTGCCGACCTATCAATCTGTTTGTACTTAACATTCCTGAGATGTTCCTTTAAACGTGTTCCTATGTTTCTTTTAGTTTTTCCAACATATATCTTATCATGTTCTTTACATGTTATTTTGTAGATGCCCGACTTTTTCTCCTGTGGAATGTTATTAAAACTGTTGTCCACTAAAGCATTTTTCAGAGTGTATCTATTAACAGGAGCCAATTTAATGTTAATATCTTTAAAAATTTTTTGGAATTTATTCGTAGCTACTGGATGGTAGGTGAATTTTTTAAAAAAAATGGCTATCTTCTTCAGTTAATAGTGTGGTGGTATTCTTGATCAATTTTTTCTTTAGGAATCTATTAAGTTTTTGTTTACTAAATTTTTGTTAAAACCATTTATAATAGCAATCTCCTGTATCTTTTCAAATTCTTTTTTGTACTCCTCTTACTGATTTGTAAATTCACCAGTGTATATGTTAAGCTGTTGAAATTGAATGCTTGTGAGCTATGGGGTTAAATCCATTTGATTTTATATAATTATCTGTGTGCACATCCTTTCTATAGATTCCAAATTCTAGATTTCCATAATTATTATTAATTTTTATATCTAAAAATGGCAACATTCCCTTTGTTTCTGTTTCCAGTATGAAGGATATATTGTTGTCTTGTATATTTAAAAGCTTCAAAGCATCTTCAACAAATTCTTTTTTCATTATACTAAAATGTCATCAACATATCTGTACCAGCATTTAAAATAATGTGGGAAGGCGGAAATTATGTGAGTTTCAAATCTACTCATAATGTACTAATAAATTTTCAGGAAGATGTGCTGCTGATCATTTGCAGACATATGTGGTTTCAACATAATGGGGCCCTAGCACATCTTGCAGTAAATATTAAGGAATACCTGTATGAACAGTTCTGACACAAATTGATTGGCCATGATGGTCCTGTTCCATGGCCAGCTCGATCACTAAGTCTGACACCTATGGACATTCACCTGGAGTCAGGTGAAGAGCTTAGCTTATGTGACTCCTGTCGAAACTAATATGGACCTGCTTGCTAGATGTAGCAGCTGCTAATGATGTAGTCAATCTCCTGGGATGCAAGAGTGTGTGCAAGACAGTCCATGAGCGTTGCTGTGAAGTTTAGGATGATCATGGCGATTGCCATTTTGTACATTTATTTTAAAACAGTGTAATAGTGTAATTTGGGTTTTTTCATGTAATTTTTAATAATGTTAGGTCACCTATTCTAAAATAAATAGTTGCAATTGTCAGAGTGACGAATAGTTGATTAATTGATGGCAGATCGAAATGTAAACATGCTCTATAGCAGTCAAATGTGTTTTGTTTGGAAACAATCACATTCCGAGTAAACAGATATAATGGTGGTTGTTATTACAAAACAAAAACAATGAAATTACCTCGTAATGAGTCACTGGAGACCATGGATTCCTTATATCAAAACATTCAGAAAAGATCCCTGAACAATGTGTGAAAGTTTGTTGGTAGAGTTCAGATTCATTCTGTATACTCCGGAGATTTCCCTAAGGTTTCTCTACTATTAGATTTTAGTTTTTTAAGAAGCGATTGATAATTAAAACTCAGTCTTCTAGTACAACATCAGCACAGAAGGCTGAAGATTCATGATTGGAAACCTGCCATGATTCAAATTTTTTGAGTCTGATTCTTCATATTCAGATTTATGTTCTATACACAGCTAGTGTTATAACTATTTCCATATACAAATTAACCCCTATATAGTTGGTGGTTAAGCAAGAAGCCTGGGTCTTAATTTCTCATAGCATTATGAGTCACTTCTTAAGGGATTAATCTCTCATAGGTATAAGAACCTTAGGGAGGTTTTAGGTATACAGAATCATACGACAGAAGTTCACGATTCCATGCCTGAAGGAGATGGTAGCTCAGTTTGTAGAGCATCAGTCCAGAAAGCTAAAGATCTATGGTTCAATCCCACCTGTGACCAAACTTTTTCAAGTCTGATTATTAATTTTTAAGGAATACAATATTTACAAAATAATAAATAACACAACAACAGAGACATAAAGCTAAAATTTGTTACATTATAGCTTAAAATATATTTCTACTAATCTGAAGCATTAAGTATTAAAACATTAATTTCAGCATAATTTATAAAGGAATAGAGAAATCTGTTTCATTAGTGAATAAAATAAAAATGCTATATATATATTTATATGGTTACTATGAAATTTTGCACTGCAGAATTGCAAAACTTATGGTGACAATGAAAGCTATGGATTGTAAAAATTAAACTTACATTTTTATTGTAAATCTAGCACTTATTTTAAGCAGCATGTCACTAAAGATTACTGTGCTTAAAGAATGCCCATAAGGTGAAGTATTATCCCCATTATTGCCGTGCTTTATAGTTAATTCTCCAGTTACCACACTTATGTAACAAGGCGTATATGTTTAAACCTAAGCAGATGATTGTCCATCATGATCAAATTCATTGTACAATCTCAGCACAGATTCAGGATACCCTGAATAGCATTCAAAACTGGAATGAGAAGACTTGGATGCTTACAGCTGACTTCCAGAGGGAGGTTATAAAAGTTTTAAATGAATCTGTCATACAGCCTGATGAATTTTGACTTTCCAACAGATGATATATTCAAAATTTTGTAACCTCCCATTGGAAATCAGTTGTAAACATTCAAGATGCAATGCTAACCATCCAATTATCAACCAGCAGCCGAGAATGTGAACAAGGGTCCATGAAACATATTTTGCCAATAAACATTGGTAAATATAGAAATAAGAGTATGTAATTGACTCACCAGCTAAAACATTTAATTTATAATTATAAATAAATGTTGTAGGCTAGGTCACAAGCTAATAGTTCATAAGATGCTTCAATACTTATTTTAAAAAAAGAAAATATAACTGTAAAAACTATAGAGGGATGACCTATTAAATAAGTTATTTAAATTTACACAAAAATTATTAAAAGAAGAATAGTAAAAACAAGACTATTCTAAATTAAAAACAACTGAGCTTTAGAAAAGAAAGATCCTGTAGAGATGTCTTCTTTTTAAAGAATTAATTGAAATTCATGGGTAATTTAACAATGAACTGCATTTATTGTTTACTGTTAATATGTATATGTATATATTAAACAGTTTTACAGAGAAATTCTTTAGAATAATAATTATTAAAGGGATATATCTAAACAACAAATAAGTTCCTAACTTCTTTTAAGATTACAACAAATAAGTTGCTTTAAGTATGAAGAAACCAAAATAAATACAAAAACAAGGGATGGGAAAGTACTCCCTACTAATGTGAATTTAAGTTTATGACATGGATGTAATCAATCCGCTATCTCTTTTATATATTAAGGCAATGCTGAAAGTGTAGTGAGACTTTTTTTTATATGATTTGTTAATTTATGGATGCTCTTTAACATCTCAGGTCATCAGCGTCCCATTCAATTCAGGATGTGAAACGGCCGACAAATGTTGCTCAGAGGCCTCTTCTTTCAGGCTTGAGGTTCTCTTTCGTGCCGTAAATGTATGACATGGGACTCACGGCTTTACTTCCCTTCCGAAGGAAGCCATACTTAGGATTTTTACGTTCCAAAAAAAACCATTGATACTGGCTGGGTTTGAACCCATGATCTTGGGTTTAGAAGGCAAGTATGGTTACCACTACACCACCAGGGCCGACATATGAAAGACAGCCATTATATTTTGATTTTTAGAATAGTTTAAAAATTTGGAAATTTATGCTCACATATACAACCTTATTTTAATTCTGATAATGAAAATAGTTTACAAAGGTCTTTTTAAACTAATGTTATTAGGTATTATAATCTTATCACTTTTGTTGAAAATGCTAAAGTTATGGCTTTTAAAGAAAAGTTATTAATAAGATCAAAATTAACAATTAAAAAGAAAATAAAATAAATTAAAACTGTTTAATTTCTAGGCTGCCAAATCAAATATATCTAAGAGAAAGAGACATTGAAAATGCTGAAAGTTGATCAAATATGCAGGACTATTAAAAGAATGTGACCCACTCCTTGATCTTGTGGTCAGTGTTGTTAGCTTTTGTTTTGGAGGTCCCAGGTTTGATCCTCGATATATGCTTAAAACTTTCATAAGATAGGGAGATCTGCAATTGAGTCTGCTCAATCTCATGAGAACAATTGGAGAGTGGCCGGATAGAGAGGTGGCATCCTTTGATTTTGGATGTTGCATGATTGGTGACCAGTGCAATACTGCTCTCTACACATGATGTTGCAAGACAGGAGTAAAAGATGCAACAATTACTGTGGCCAGTGAAGGCCTTGCTAGGGCTATAAGCCAAGAGGAGGAGGATTAAAATTAAATGAAACTACACTTAATAAAATAATGGTTGAGACAGTTATTGTGAAAATAGGACTGTAAATGAAGATAAAAGTAGAATTCAGTCTCAAGACTGAAAAAGATGAGATTCTTAAGATACATGAAAGCAGTAAGATGTAAAAATGAAATATAAAATGAAATTGTTAGAAAGGAATTAAAAGGATAGAGTTCAAATGATAAAATAATCTGTACAGACAAAACTGACTAGACCCTATCAAGTATACAGACCATGAGAGAATTCCAAGATGTATATTAGTTCTAGAGGGAGAAGAAATCTGGGCAGACCCAAAAATTGATGTGGAGTAATCTCTTAAAAAATTAATAAAGTGTAATGGAACTTAAATCTTATTTTATACGAAGTAGATGATGGATGGAGTTTAAATGAGCTTTTGGGTTGAGACAAGAACTGAAGAGAATGAATAGAACATTCATATTTTTAAGACAATATTGTATATTTAGGAATCAGTTGATATAGGCACATCAATTGTTGGATACTCTTTATGTGAGAAGAATAATGGACAGAGTATTCTAGTTTTGTTTAGGGACCAGAAGTTATCAGAGAGATATACAGTGAAATTATTTAAGCTACAGGCCAGCGGAGTGCAACAGCATGGGGGGGGGGGGGGGCTTCAGGTCATATAATGCATGCAGCAATCAGCCTGTAGTTAATAGTATGAGGGACAGCAAGTGTTTGTGTGTTACTTGGTGCTTTCATTTTGTGCAAATTATGTTCCAATTGTTCTTAGTAAGTCAGGCCATTTATCTTGAACAGATTTTAATGCATTATACATATGTATGTGAAAACAGATTCTTTTAGAGAAGTGGTATGACCATTAGAAAAAAATATTCTGGCAATTATGTTCCAGGTAGAGAAAATGTTTGCCAGCTTGTTAAAAAGTTATAAGAAATAGGATTTCACAATTACAAGAAAGGTGTTCCGAACTGCCAAGTTCTTAGCAAAGAAAAGTTAGATGAAATACAGGAATTTCCTAAGCAGTGCCAGCAAAGCATTGCCACTGAAGGACATCATTTTCAACATCTCTTATAACCCAGGTTAGTTTTTATTATTCAGTTTTAAATATAGTATCATTTTATAGTTTCAGTAAAAATATAAATATTAAAATAAAAATACTAGTATAATATATCAAATTATTTATGAGGAAGTCACTCAAATTTCACTGGTTTTATTTCACTTACTTGGACATGTTTCAAAGGCAAATTTCCTTCATTGTCAGATTGGTTCCACTGTCAGCTTTCCAGCATGTATTAAGATGTTGCTCTTTGGAATTTAAAAACTGTTTGATGAGGTTGCTGTTGTTTGAAGGTGAAAATTAACTAAATTTTCTTTGTATTCATTCAAGAATATATTTTCCCATACTGATAATTCTATGGGTTTTTGAAGAGCTTTTCTTTTAAAAGTTTTGGTTCATTTTGGAACTCATGTTTTTTTTTGCCAGAAATGGTATGCTACTGCTGATTCTTCCATATGTTTATATTTTACACTTCTCATGTGTTCCTTAAACTGTATGGTAATGTTCCTTTTTGTTTTACCTATATCTTTATTATTGTAGTCTTTGAAACTGATTTCGTAAATGCCTGATTGTTTTCCTGGCAGGATTTTGTCCTTTGTGTTGGTTTTTCAAATTGCATTTTTTCACTGGAGCCAAAATAATGTTGCATCTTTAAAAATCTTTTGAAATTTTTGGTGCACCCATGGATGGAATGTACATTTTTTATATATATGCTTCCCTGTGTAACCTTTCAGTATGGTGATTTCTTTTATTTGTTTTTGTTTTTTGAATTTTTCTATCTTTTTCTTGACCCGGTCTGTTGTGTAGCCATTTTTCTGTGCTATATCCATGATTTTTTAGTACTCCAATTTGTATTGTCTCATTTACTGGAAGGTTTGTTAATCTGAATGTGAGGCTATTGATTATAGTCCATTTATATTGTTTTGGATTGTGGCTGTTGCTTTTTATATAATTATCTCTGTGGGTATCCTTCCTGAATATGCCAAATTCCAGTATGTTATCATTTTTTATAATTTTTATATCCAGGAATGGAAAAACCTTGTTGTTCTCCATTTGCATTGTGTATTTTTTGTTGCTGTCTTGTAGGTTTAGTAGTTTTATTGTGTCTTTATATTTTTCATCTACTATTGCAAAGACATCATCAACATAATGATACCAACATTTGTATATATATGGGAAAGCCTCTACTAATTCTGTTTCCAGGAAACTCAACTGTATATCTGATAAGAATGGTGAGAGTGGTTTACCCATTGCTAAACCCTTCTTTTGTATATATATCTTGTCTCTGAATGTGAAACTGGTTTGATTGATGCAAAATTTGGTGAGGTTCAGATATTGTTCTATGATTTCTCCAGATAACTTAATTGAGGTTAGGCATTTTTTTAAGATATTTATTAGTTTCTCTTTGGGGATGTTAGGGAACATAGAAACCACATCATAAGACACTAGTAAATCGCTGTTTTCCAGTTTCATAAGTTTAATTCTCTCTATTAATTCTGTTGTTTTTTATGCTTTGGCTTTTGTATTTTGGTAACCTATTGAATTGATTTAACAAGTAATTGGATACATTGTATGTGGGTGAATTTATTGTATTTACTACAAGTTTCATTTTATTACCATATTTGTGTATTATCGGTAGTCCATAGATTCTGGGTGTGATAGGTTGTCTGGTAAAATCTTTTTTTGTTCCTGGTTTAGTTTGGTTATGCTTTTTAGACATTTGCTTATTGAACTGACATATTTTTGGGTAGGATCAGTTGTTATATTTTCATACTCTTGACTGTCTAGTTAACTGTGCATGCTATTTGCATAATATATCTCATTCATTATGGTGATTTTGTTGCCTTTATCAGCCCTGCTGTAAATTACACCTTTTTCATTTAGGATCCGGTTACCCTATGATTTTTTTTTTTGCGTGGCTTGATTTTTGATTTGAATGACTTCCTCATAAATAATTGTTATACTATATTTCACTGTAAACCCAAACTATTCAAATTTATATTAAAAATACTAGCTTTACATGCGGTAACTCTATCTACTTTTTTCTGGTTGCAGTGGCTGCACAGACAATAAGCAGCTGCACACATAACTCAAATAATCTTATTCTATTTTTATAAATGTTTAAAAAGTGTACGAATCCATTAGCAACAGGACTGTAAACAACTGATGCAAAATTGAACAGTGCACGTTTATCAACTATGGACCTAACTTCTTTTATATTTCACATGGAAACAAGAATTCAAAGATAGAGATATACTCCCAAAAATAACATAAAGGACAGGGAGGGTATATGCTGAATTGTGATTTGATATTTGGAGATTGACATGATTTTACAGAGAACATTCAGCAGAGTAAATGCTCCATTTGTGGCAATGCAGAGTGCTATTCATAATTTATTCAAATATCAAGGGATAGAATCAACATTAAAATGGATTTTAGCATTTTAGAAAAAACTTTAATTAGGTGCTGAATCATGAACCTAAGCTTATATTTAAGCTTAAACAGAAATGCACAGAATGGTCAGGGACAATGAATTGGGTTGCATACAAAGTGAAAGGAGGTGGTTGAAAAATCAGTATCTATATGAAACTGAAGACTTTGATCCTATTTGAAGAAGAATGAATTAATATGTAGTGTGTAGATTTATATTGCTCTTATTTAACTTCCTTTTTCTTTATAATTTATTTGGTTTGTTAATGAATATATTTTGCAACCATAATTTCAATACAACCATGGCTGGAATCAAGCCACAACAATTATAAAATAAATGAATAAGTAAATGTTAACATTAGAAAAGATTTTCAAAATTTCTGAGTCAACTCTTATAAATGTGCCTGCATTTTCTCCTATCTTAAAATATATTGCTGCATCTCTTTTTGAGTGAAAACTGCTCATAGCTCATTCAGGGAGTAATAAAATTGGCAAATGCATTGTCCACACAAACATGGTAGGGCTGAGGTTCAGATTTTGTGTGAGCTGCTCGACTATTTTCCCTTCTCTAGAAATTTATGACACACAGAGCATAAGGAATGATGGTGTGGGAGGACAGCTTCCTAAAAACAATGATGTACCATCAGAGCTCCATTTTTGAACAAACACAAGCTCAGTATACGCAACAAAGCCATTGACACCATAATCAAGCCTCTTAGATATGTTGTCCAACAAAAAGATACATAACTAAAAAAGTGGAGCAAAAGAGTGTTAGTTCAACTCAGATATACAAAAAGTGATTTCAAAAAGATACATGTTTCCCTCATCTTCTCCACACACTTTCTCCTCTATCTATAGACCTTAGTTTGAAACCTGAATCAGCTCTAAAGTAACTTTGTTACATTGCTCTTCTGCCCAATGCAAGTGTTTTCTTGCAAACTAAAGAATTGCTTTGATGTTACGGACTTAATTATGGCCCTCTGACTGGTTGCTCAAGTTCAAGCTTACTTCTCTGTGTCTTCTTTTGGGTGTCTATTTATAAAGTTAACAGTGGGCAATTGACCCAGCTGATTTCTTGCTCAACAGATGTTAGATGGAATCTCTTACGATCTGCAGAATCAAAAAGTGGTCTTCTCATATAACAATGTTACATGACAACTGTGATAAATGATTTTTTTGTTTTGTTTTTTTGAGTAGTGTTTAAGCCTGTATTTAATACTGAGGCATCACAGGCAGCAGTGTATTCTTGAAACCATCTAACAGCTCACAGTAGAATACTTTGAATTGTGCTCCCTGCTACACAATAACAGTTGCACTAATCTCTAAATATTGCAACAGGTCTCAGAGAATCTTTTAAGACTCAATGACAACTCTAATGGAACTAGACTTGTTAAAACTGCATAACATACTTGCCAGAAATACTTAACATGAGTAAATCACAAAAATATAAATAAAACATTGGAAATGTGCTGATGTAAACTTTAATGAAGGCATACAATAAAACTTAAACCAATACAGAATAGCAAAATGCATGAAGGTAGTCCTCAGACAGTGAATTTTTACATGTTTTTATTCCTGAACATTTGAAACAAAGATCTTCATCTGAAATCATACACAAACAAAATCTAACAATGAAGATAATAAAACATTTTATTTAAAAGTTTATGCTTTTCCTGCCTTGGAGTATTTTGCATAATGGAAGCAGTTATTTTATCAGTACTGCTCGACATCACTGTTAAATAAATAGAAAAGCATACATTTCCATGATGATACACCACACTTTTAATTACAAATTGCTTTAATTTTTTCTTTTTATTAAAGGCTATTTCATAATCTGTCCATTTTTCTTTAAATAAATTTCTAAGTGGCTGAACTTTTCTTTGTGTCACATAGCAAATAAATGCATTTAAGTTTAAGCTAATGTTACCTGTATAACAAAAGTAACTACTAAAATTGCAGTTATTAAAAATAAAACAAATTTATGAATAAATTAACTGTGTTAAGACAAATGTTCTTGGATAATATATTACATCAAAAGCAATAGGAACTCATAAGTCATAGTGAATGGCATATTTTCTGAATCTATATCTTATGCAACTTCCTTGCCAACAGCAGCAATCGCTTTAGAGACATGTGGCATTTCTATGAGATAGCTCCCATGACCTGTCTTTTCTGTGACCATTGCTTCATACACCAAACCTACTTTCACCAAATCCCCCACAATACTGGCAAATTCATTGTTACCTGTAAAAAACAGCAAAAAGAAACTTATGTTTTACTGCATAAAAACACTGCAAATTTCAGAACAACGAGCAATAATGAAGTAAATACTTCATTCATTGTTGTATAATTTTTGAGTAAAGACTGTTTAAAAGACAGCTTTTACTTATGCTATTGTCTAAGGATGATTAATTTAGTTTCATTAACAAATATGCAGAAAATGTGTTCTAGAATAGGCTAGTGAGTTAAGTTTGTACTCTTGTTGCTTCACTTACCATTGAACTACTCAGAACATGTTTCATAAGCCTTAATGAGAAGAAACCAGGAATATACAAAATTAATTGCTCAGGTTCCAACAAAGTATACATTGGGAAAACAATATGAAGTATAGGGATCAGACTCAAGGAACAACGGAAGAATGTAAAAAACAAACAGGCTGAAAAATTGGCGATAGTATATCACTTTGGGAAAAAAAACCATTAAAATAGAAATTTGTGGCTAGACCACAACTAGAGCAGCTGGGAATATGGGAAAAAATTTAATAAAGAAATAAGAGGATAAGGTTGATAACTTTGAGATCCAATAGAGGAAAAATTAATTCAAAAGTTCATAAAGTGTCCATCAGAGCCTAACAAAGACGTCCAATCATCAAGAAATCCAGCTGATGATGTGGGCAAAGCCTCGTAAATCATGTTCTGAGTAGTTAACCCTCTTGGTGCCATGAGGTAGTGCTATGGCCTGCCCTTTAAATGCCAGAGCCAATCTGATCGGCTTTGTTAAATCCAGTCCTATATTACCAACGCTGATCTCGTCAGCCAGCTTAAAATCCTATGATATACTTATGTTAGTGACAGCCTATGGTGAGGTAATGCAAGCCCTTGAAAAGTGACAGCTCTGACCTTCATTAGGTATAGTAATGAGGGATTCCTGGATTTTACAAAAGTGATATTTTGTGTTTGAAAGTAAGATAGTCCATTCTTGTCTCATAGCAATGTTCTGAAGGTTGAAAACGGCAAGTTGTTCCTGTGATGTTTTTAAGGCAGGCATAGCTGATAAGATAATTGCCTATCTTGAAGAGTGCAATGTTAGTGCTGATAGTGAGAGTGATAATTTCAGTTCTGATACCCAGCATGCTCCCTGGGGTTCTCCACAACTAAAGAAGAGGAATTTAATTGTTAATTCTCTCAACACTAATACGAATGTTTCTGGTCATGAACACAGTAATAATCTCAAGAACATTTCATAGAGATATTTCCTAATGAAATGTGTCACAATCTCTTTTGTCTCCTTCATGGAACTTCCTGGATATTCCCTTTCCATATCCTATTTCGATTTATTTTTAAACTCGTCCCTGTTGAATCATATTGTGACAGAAACTAATTGATTCCTCCTTTTGATTACCTTCCCATGTCCCATTTCAATTTATTTTTCAACTTGTCCCTTTTGAATTGTATTGTGACAGAAACTAACTTTTATCTGACTAGGTGCTAGATATACATGAGCTGTCACCAAATTCAAGCTCAAGATCCTACAGTTGAACCACAATTTATGAAATTAGGGCATTTATATTGTAATTTTGAACATGAAATTAATAAGAAAACCTACAAATGTGTCATTCTGGAACACAATAGATCATTTCAGTACTCCTTGGTTTCCTAAAATGTTTTCCAGAAATAGGTTTCAGTTTATTCTTAATTAGACAGTGAGTAAATTTAATACTCTTATGCTCCACTTATTTCAGTTGGTTTTAAAATTTTTTTTCATTTAGTTGAGAATAACAAACTTTCAACTCCCAGCTCTCCTGACTATTATTCCTGTGCTTGATTCCAGCCTTTTCTTGCTCATGCAAATAGATTATTCAGACATCCCTATATTCCTCACCAGCAACTGTCCATTGATGACACTTTAGTTGGCACCAAGTGTGCAAATAATTACTTCAATATCTACCGATTAAGCATCATCATAAATGAGGAAGAAAATTCTGGATAATGTGCAATGCAGTTAACAAGTACTGTTTAGGCTTTTTTGTTTACAGGGGTTCAAAAATGGTGGAGGATAAAAAACAATGGTCTTGTCAACATATTAAAACTCTCTTTATGTTCCGCTTTTAAAACTTATTTAAAAGTAAACTGGGACACATTTCGTGAGACATTCGCTCACACTGTCAATCATCCAATGACTAACCGATCTGATCAGGTGGGAAATGTAAGTGACTGTGCTTGCTCTGATGGTCTGTTGATGAACTTATATGTTGTCTGTTTCTGGTATTTCAAAATTCATGAGTCTATGTTCATATTTTCTTTATATAAATTTTTTCCCATATACCAAGTTCATTTGGGTGTTGAATTGCTTTAATAATATGATGTCTTTTCCAATTTCTGGTTTTCCTTCAAAAGTGTGCTGCTACTGTTGACTTCTCTATCTGTTTGTATTTTATATTTCTGCAATGCTCTTTTAGTCTAATACTTAAATTTCTTTTTGTTTTTCCTATATATACCTTATCACAATCTCTGCAATTAATTCTATGTATGCCTAAATTTTCTTTGGTCTGGGTTCTGTTTTATTTAACTTCACTAGTTTGCCTACACTATATCTATTTATGGGTGGCAAAGTGATGTTGTATTCAAAATTTTTTAAAAATTGTAAATCTTTAAAAAAAGTTTTCATATGGAACTAACACTGTTGTATTGCTTGAATATTTTTTGCAATTTATAATTAAGATAAGGGTGGTAGGTGAATTTTCAATAAATCTTTTCTTTAGCTAAAGCACTGAGTATAGTGATTTGTTTAATTTTCTTTTTTTCTTTGAACCTTTTATTTTTTGATCTATCATTTGCTTGTTAAACCCATTAATATTTGCTGTGGCTATTATGTGTATGTATTCTTTCCTGTATTCTTCCTTTTTAAGTGGTACATTGCTCAATCTATAAATTATGCTATTGAATGCTGCCTCCTTGTGATGCCTAGGATTGAAGCTATGAGCTTTTATGTAATTGCCAGTATGTATATCCTTTTTGTATATGCTCAACTCCAATCTGCTATTATTCTTTATCTTCAAATCCAAGAAGGGTAAGATATTAGCTTCAATTACTATGGTGAATCTTATTGCTGGTTCCTGTAAATTTAAGAGTTTAAGTGCATTTTCTACATATCTGTTTTTTATAATGGCAAAAACATCATCCACATATCTATACCATATCTTGAATATGTATAAGAAAGCTTTGGTTATATGTATTTCGAAAAAACTCATGAATAAATCTGCTAAAAATGGAGAGAGGGGGTTGCCAGCAACTAAGCCCAATTTTTTGTTTGAAG
Organism: Metallyticus violacea; assembly: GCA_030762175.1. NCBI lineage: Eukaryota > Metazoa > Arthropoda > Insecta > Mantodea > Metallyticidae > Metallyticus > Metallyticus violacea. The sequence continues at coordinate 43,805,853 of CM060835.1, read as the reverse complement.
AACTTTCCTTCGAATGTGAAGAGGGCCTGATCTAAGCATAATTCTGTGAGTTTGATATATTCTTTAATGTGTGCTTCTGTAAGTTGTGTGGATAGTAGGCATTTTTTTTTTGAAGAGTTAATGAATGAACGGTGTTTAATGCCCATTTTTGCTACAGAGGCACCACAGGCGATGAACACTGATGATAGATGAGATGAAATGATATATTGGGAAAGGTTTTATTTTTAAGGAAGGAATCGTTCCAGGCCTAAGTTTAGGGTACCTCCCTGGCATTTGCCATTTATGAGGACTGAGGAAAACCTGGAAAAAATCTTAGTCAGGGAGAATGGTCCTGGTGGGATTTGAACCTCAGACCTCCCGCTCATGAGTCTGCACCTTAATGATCTCAGCCACCCGTGGCGGTAGAAGAGTTAAGGTTTTCTTTTTTGGAATACTAGGAAAAAGGGCTTTTACACTGAAGGATACCACTGTTTCGTTTGTGGATAACTTATAATCTTTAATTTTTTTTAACAAGATCTAAAGAGTTTCTCAGGCTTAAGCTAGGAAATTTGGGTAATGTATTAATTGTTTAGCTAAAAATTTTGCTAGAAGATAACAAGGAGTAATAATATTGTTGATGATTGGTCTCATGTTTTTTACAGATTTGTGTGTCTTTGGTAATCCAATAATCTTGGCTATTGATGGATTTGTTACTTTAATTTCATGAACGTCAGATTTTGTGAACAAAGTGCTTTCTTTCAATATATCTTCTATTAATTTTTTGTATTTACTAAGCAGCTTTGTTTCCACTTCAATATATTCCTTGCTGTTTAACATATCTAGCATTCTTTGCTTGTAAACTTCCTTGCTAAAATTACTATTTGGTTTCCCTTATCTGCCCTAGTATAAACAGCTTCCTTTTCATACAAAGATTTGATGGTTTTTTGATGTGAAATGGAACCTTGATTATTTTTTTTAATTTTTGTAATATCCTTGATGCGATGATAGTTTCACTGTGTTGATTCCTACATTCAGTTTTAATTGAACAATGGTCTTGCTTGTACAGTTGTCATGAAACTTTTACATTATGCAATTATCTGATGAAGAGTTATCCTGTCTATACAGACAATTTTGTCACATCAATCCCCTTAGGAAAATATTTACATTCAGTAGGGATATATACCATCCAAGAAACAAAAAGGGGCTACCGGATATTCTAAAAAAAACCATTCAAATCAGTTTCCAATAAATACTACAAACATGCACAAGTTTTATGAGTGGGATCAAAGCAAAAGAAATACCAAAAGTATCATGTAGTGCTTATAATCTCACGAGGATCTGCGACTGAATCAAACATGATTCCAACCTCCAGAAACAAAATGAATCTAAAATAAGTCTGGTTTAATATTAAATGAAAGGTTATATGGAATGATGGTTTATTTTTATTTAGACGAATCATCAAATATTGGAATAAAGCTGTATTTAATATTATTTCAAGAATGGTGCTAAATTTGTTATTATATCAGGAAAACTGTAATGGAAAGAAAATGAATCGACTCCAATTCTACTCTTCCATTATTATTAAATACTTGAGTGCAGATCAGTTTGTGAAGAGGACAGAAATGAGTAACTCACCTCACAAATCTAATCTAGAACAAATGAATTCTTCACTATAGTTTTCTGACAAACGCTTTTATTTTATTTATTTATGGATGTTAACATCTTAGGTTGTCACATCCCATTCAATTCAGGGCATGAAATAGTCAATAAATTTTGTTCAGAGGCTTCCTCTTTCAGACTTGAGGTTATTTTACAAACAGTAAATCTACAACAAAGGACTCATGGCTTTACTTCTCTTCTGAAGGAACTTAGGATTTTTACACCTGAAAAAATCCATTGACCCTGGCCGGGATTGAACCCACGATCTTGGGTCTATGATGCAAATATGGTTACTACTAGACCACCAGGATTGATTTGGTACAAAGTTAATTTTTAAATTTAATGCAAATGTTTATTGCATGTACATCTTTGTTATAACTGTACATAAATTGGTTTGGTTCATTTCCAATGGAAAACTCCTATTTCAAACATTAGATTAATTTGTTCAGTTTGATCAATTATCTTTATTTGTTTATATTTATTTATTTATTTATAACTGTAACAGCTTTTGGAAAAACAATTTCCACCATTATATTCTTAATTTTTAGTTTTATAATTATAATACAACCCTGATTACACTATATATTAATTAAACACAAAATATTAATTTCCTGCTCAACTGGGATCTGCTGTGAAGAATCCTTTAGTGCTTGGCAATTTCATGGATACTATAAAATTTGTGTACACATATCATGCAGAAATACTTAAAGAATTTTTGCTTGTGTGAAATATGCAAACTCCAGAAACACAAAACCATTCATTTTCTGTCATTAGGATGATCACTAAAAAGAATTTCGAATTCCTTGACTGAATTGTGCTATTTTATTTTGGGGAAAATATGTATTCAAGGATTCACATTTTCAACTATATTAAGTCAGGGATCAAATTTAAATGTTTGAAGAAATAATACGGATGATAGAGAGGAATGATATATCTACTACAAAGTCTTAAGGCTATATTTCTTATTAAATATGAATCTAATTGGTCTGATATTCAAAACAGCACTTCCACAATTCCTAACAAATTAGTTAATGCTAACATATTTTTTAGTTCAGATGATTAAGCAAAATTGTTTGATTTGTGGCAAGAGAAATCATAATACATCTCCCAAAAGACTGGAAAGAAAATAAAGTTACTTTGTTAGATAAATGGGTGCATGCTTATGTTAGGGTGAAGGTGAAAAATATAAAGTATGATGATTTTCTGAAAGCAGTAGAATTGGTTTTATGCCTGCTAGGTACATCCACTCCTGCTGAGTATGTTTTTCAATCTTGAACAATATGCAGATGGATGAAAAATCTTCCTTACATGTCTCAACAATTTTTTTGAATAGTGTTTAACGCCCGTTTATACTACTGAGGCACCTCAGGTGATGGGCACTGATGATATATAAGGTGAAATGATAAATATGGAAAGGATATTTTTAAGGAAGGAAACGTTCCAAGCCTTAGTTTAGGATACCTCCCCAACATTTGCCATTTATGAGGACTGAGACAAACCTGGAAAAAAAACCAATTAGAGAGGATGGTCCTTGTGGGAAATGAACCCCAGAGCTCCAGCTCACAAGTTTGCATCTTAACAACCTTGGCCACCCGTGGTAGTATCTCAACAATGAAGTTATCTTTTTAGTACTAGTAAACTTTACCAAGAGTTGCAGGAAATTTTATAAATGACTGATGAAGAATAAAGTTGTTCTCAAGAACATGTTTCTATTGATGAATACCCCTGACATTCCTCAATTTCATCATAACATCAGAGGCAGCAGCATCAAGAAAGAGGGAGCAGAAATACTATGTACATCATACTTGTTTCTAATCAGTTATGACTTTTATAGATTATTACAATTTCATTATAATTTGGCGACATAAAACAGGACATTATATTTATTGACTGCTGTTTACGATGATTATTTAAGAGGTAATTATAAAAATGGTTATATTAGGATCATTGTATAATTGAGTTGAACACTCTTTTGTTCCATTGTTTAAAATATATAGGACCAGTTTCACGAACCCTTTGTTCGCATTGTCAGTCCATTGTTGACTGGAGGATAAAGTGCTATACTGTGGGATGTGTAATTGGTATGGTGGAGGTGTGATGAACCTAAAGTTTATATTTTCATCACCAGAAGTGTCGAAGTTCATTAAATTGTCTTTGTATTTGTAAATGTAGATTTCTCCCATGTTGCTAATTCTGTAGCTAATTTCTACAGCATAACGGTTTATCCTCCAGTCGACAATGGGCTGACGATACAAACAAAGGGTTTGTGAAACTGGTCCTATATATATTAAACAAGTAAATGCAGCAAAAGAGTGTTCGACTCAATTATATAATGATCTTAATATATGGTTAACTTCACTATGCCATGTTCTAATTAACAATTTTAGTTTATAAAAATGATGTTTATAATATACCTTATTTATTAAATGTGTAATGTCCCTTTTAACAACAAAGGTCTAAAGAGACAATGAATGTATGATGAAAGCAGTACATAAATGGGCCTGCAGTCCACAACACTTAGAGATACCTGGCAATATTTTACTTACAGAAAACTTACTCAGGCAACTGACCTAATGGAATTTGAATTAGGGACCTCAGGCCCTGCAGGCAGACATTTGACTGCGCAAGACAAGGAGGTGATCATTACGATGATGATGATACTCTTACAGTTAGACCTACAAAGCAATATTTTCAAGAGGGCAGAACTGACTTCCTTGGAATGTTCTGTTTTTGGCTCAAAATATTATGGTTATTCTAACTTTGCTTCACTGTTATCACTGACAAGGAACCAAAGAAGGTATGATGAACAAGTGAAGTGGAAGTAATTTTCTAAACAGCGCAAGAAACACATTACCATGAAATTCTTCATATTATCAGCTTACAGTTGCAGGAATCAAGAAACCAAATTTTATGCTATTATGACAGATGAGAGCTTTTTAAGTTTTCAAATTGCCACAAAATAAATGCTGCAATTAGTTATACTGTAATTATTTATAGGACAAAAAATATTTTGGCATATAGCAACAAACAAATACTTACATTAATTAAAACATATCTTTAAAAAAAGAAATTGTTTTAAAAAATACATATGGAACTAACACAGTGAAGCCAAGTCATATGAATAAATTCATGTCATACTAAACACTCTTATTGCTTCACTTACTTGTGTGATATTTGGAACTGGTTTCAGAGACCTTCGTCTTCATCTTCGGCCAAGCAAAGATGAAGACCAAGATCTTTGAAACCAGTTCCAAATATTACACAAGTGAAGCAATAAGAGTGTTTAGTACGATATATATCACATGAATTTATTCAAATACTTACATATTAAGATCGTTATGTGATTCAAACTAAACTCTTTTGCTCCACTTATTTGTTTAAATATGCAGGACCGGTTTCATGAACCCTTCGTTTGCATCATCAGCCCCCAACTCCACTTATTTGTTTAAATATGTATGACCGGTTTCACGAACCCTTCGTTTGCGTCTTCAGCCCCAGTCGACTGGGGGCTGATGATACAAACGAAGGATTCGTGAAACAGGTTCTACGTATTTAAACAAATAAGTGGAACAAAAGAGTGTTAGTTCAACTAAATCACACAATGATCTTAATATATGATTAGCTTCGCTCTACAATGTTCGAATTAGCAATTTTAGTTAATAAATACTTACAGTTAATGCTACACATAAGTGCTGCACTAGGAATGTTAATGAAGTCTGGTATCATCTTGCGGATGTCTGATGTTTCTGTATATGCCATATTTCCAAAATCTATAAACAACACGTTATTTTCTAACTTCTCTCTGTTGTCAGATATATAGAGTGCTCTATACCACTTCCCATCTGAAATATAGACATTTAAATTATTATTTAAAGCACTTAAAAATAAAATTTCTGAGTAGTGAAACAAGAATATAGATAATTATTGTACTTAGGAAGCTGTTGACAATGGAGTGGCAATATAACCTCAACTTAGGTATTCATTTTTTACACTAAAAAATGAATACCTAAGCTGAAACATCTTCACAGCCCATTGCAGTTATCCACTTGGGAAAAAAATTTTCATATTAAAAAATAGAGAAAACCTAATGAATTTTGAGTTTCCTCCCATGGATGAGCTTAGCAACTTCCTACTTCAACCAACAGAGGCCACCACAGGAACATCCGTTTGTCCAGTCATAGTTTCCAGTAATGGCGGTTCAGTGAGCAACTGAAGATGGGAGAGATTCTCCCAAAATGCGTCTTACTTTTGTGTAAGTGAATGGAGTTTAGTGCAAAAAATGAATACCTAAGTTGAAGAATATAGATACTAAGAACATTTTCCTGCTCTTTTTTTACATGGTTTAGTTATATATCAGGAGAGGAGAATGCGCAATTTATTAAATGTATGTATGAATTCATAATTCAGAAGTATTTATTAATTAAAAAACAGAAATTATCCATTACTGAACGTAAATAAAAAATCAACTTAAACAACAAAAATTAAAGTTCTCTTAAAATATACTCATTGGACGCAGTTGTTTTCTAGTATTACAGGCATTTATAGCATTGCCTCTACATTATTCTCTCATTTTGGATGGGTGCTTACTTCAAATGCCACATGGGTAAATAATTCATCTAAATAAGTGTGCAGTTAGTATCTACATCGTGCTGAATGCAATGGCCATTTGTTGTTGTGCATCTTTGTTATGCAACTTGATATACTTGGAGCTGCAGATGTGACAAATGCATAAGTTAATCCAATTAAAATTTTTTATGATTAATCTACATTATTCAGTGTGAATACTTTATAAGATTTTCAAACAACTTCATATAAGCAGTATTTTAATTACAAGGATTAGATAAAAGGTAATGGTAATAATGTTATAAATTTTAGATGGCTTTATTATCAGAGGAACTCTATTTACATTTCATATCACTTTCTGCCACACTTGTGGAAGGCATCATACATCTATATCTGCATGTATATTTCTGTTGATCTCCTGAAGTAAGTGACTATTCTATGACCTTTTATCATGTTTCCCTAAAGTGAAACTTTCTCATTTTGGCAAAGAGGTCATAATCATAACCCAAGGAGGAAACAACAAGCTGAATTGTGTGGTTGTCAGTTTAGAGTTGTCCTGGAAGTAATCCCTACCTTCGCAAAACACTTTCACCCACTATACGATACATTACTCTCATCCAACACTATTTCAAGCAACTTCAAATTTGATCCATAAGCTTTGTTCCACCTTATAACCGTGTTTTAGGTGGCTTGCACTATCCTCCTATACTTTAAGGAAATGCAGAACTTGACTGATTAACATAATAACCATTACCATTGGCTGCGCTAGCTTGTTTAACCTTCAGTTAATAGTTCCAAAACCTTGCACTATCCTCCTATACTTTAAGGAAATGCAGAACTTGACTGATTAACATAATAACCATTACCATTGGCTGCGCCAGCTTGTCTAACCTTCAGTTAATAGTTCCAAAACCCTTTGCTCATTTGACTCCATGACATGACCATCACATGGTAGCAAGTTGTCATTATTTTTTATCCAAGCCTTGTATTAATTAATCTACAATTTACAGTCTAATTCCCTTTTTTTTTTTTCTTTCAAGGGGACACATTTGAACATTTGAACATTTTAAAAATCCGAAAGAACTTAATACATGGGAAAAAATTTACATAAAAAAATATGAATTTTGATATACCGGAAGCAGACAACATATTGTTTAAGTTCATTAACAGACCACCAGAGCAAGCATAGTAACATACTTTGCTGAAATTGACTCCTCAGTCGTTGTTTTGGTTGACAATGTGAGGAATGAACCTCACGAAACACGTACCAAAATTACTTTTATAAGTGTGTTTGTGAAACTTAAAGAGAGTTTTAATGTGACGACATGATTTTTAGTGTTTTACTTTAAATCAAAATAAGATTAACAAAAGTTTCACTGTGTGGATTCCGACATTCCGTAAACAAATCAATATAATATATTTGTAAAATTAACATTTCACTCCATCATTTATATTCTTTTACTAGTTTCCTTATCATATAAAGATCTCCAGTTCTGGTCAATACCACTGATCATCTGCAAAAGATAAGTGACCTAAATGATATTCCTGATTTATTGAAATTCTCAGTGTTACATTTTTGGATTAATTTTCATAAACTACATTTACATATATTTTGAAGACCACTCACTGGTGACATGCTACAGCCTTGTAATAATTCTTTTTCAGTAAAAGATTCCTGTCAGGAAATACACTCAACAGGCACATCTCTTGATGAAGGCTAAATAATTGTAAATGGTGGTGTCTGCTGTTAATTCAATAGTCTTTTCTATATCACATAATGTCAAATGAGGATTTTCTTTCACCATTTTCCTTACAGCATCAGGATTTTCATGAGCGATTGCTGTTGTAAGGCAATTAGGATGAAGTTCATCTTCGAGAGACAGAAAACTTCTTAAAAATACACAGAACAAATTTCCAATTGTTGAATGAGAGGTAAACTCACTAAAAATATATATACATTAAAAGAATAATGGCATCCTTCTGCATTCATGTTCTTTATGTAGTCATAGTAAATAGTGGCAGAAAAGGAGTTTCATTAAAGCTCCCATCATATACTCAGTATTACTGAATTGAGTTTCATTTCTTGTACCTGGATGTGAAAGTCAGTGGATGGAGAAATGGTGCATGCATGTACTTCAAGATCAAAGAAATATGCTATCTTAAACAAAATCAGTCTCATTATTAACAGACAATAGTTCATAGGCTGCTAAACACTTTCAATATAACTCTTGTATAACACTCATTGTGTCGAGTTCATCAACGGCAATATGCTCTCATAACAAACTCCAGTTCATCAGAGATCTGTAAAAAAATTGCTATCTGAAGTTGGCATGCAGAATACTAGAATAGTCAAACTTGAAACGTGCCCTGCTATAGTGAGGGAAGAGGGTACTGGACAACTCTGCTTCACGCTTGTATCAAATTTATTAATAATGGAGTTTAATATTTAATACTCCACCATGAAATTTACATATTTTAAAGAGAACATTTAATATAATTAGATATAGAAAGAAAAAAATGCAATCTTAAGGTTGCACTTTATGTATCTTGCTTTAAAATATACTTTATTTATTTATTTTGCATAAATATTAAAAAAAAAAATGGCAGAATATATAGATAGTGTGTTAATTTCTTATGTTATTAATTTGCAGCTTTCAGGTTTATTACAGTGGTTTATACGTGGAAGTAAATGAACAATAGCATGTTACTTCCTTTGTCTTTGAATTAGTTAATATTGATTTAGTGAAATTAAGTCAGTGACTTGATTAATATTAAGTATTAGAATTACATTGGTTTGCTTTTGACATCTTTATTATGGCAGTGCAAGGCATAATATCATATTTACATTTCATAAATAGCAGTAATTAAAGTAGGTATGGATAAAGAGTATATTTCATGCAAATTTTTAAGTTAAAGGTTAAACTGCAGTTTGTATTAAACCTATCGACCAAACTTTGTGTTTAGGTAGGATATTTTCCCATTAAATTTTTTTAATCTACTAATGTATGTGATCATGTGGGTTAGCAAAGAAAGGAAAAATATATATATGTAGCGGGCATGGATTGAGAAGATGAAATTTTTACTGAGCCTGATGTTATAATATGTTTTGACTTGTTTGCAAGTTAGGTTATGCAGACATTACATTGGCTAATGCGCACCAGCATTATTATAAATTGTAGTATGTTAGTGAAGTAAAATTTACCCAAATATTATCACTAGAAGAGCGAAATAAATTATGGCCACAGGAATTACTCCTGTACTATAGTGGAAATACAAAAATCAATGAGAAATTGAAAGAATTACGAAATTAAAGCTGTTGAGTATAAATTCAATTAAAAGTTGACAGATATGATGGACAGCACTTTGAACTCCTATATACAGTAACACAGAAAAACAGGAGTTGGTTACGGAGTTAAGAGTTAGGGGGGCGGGTTTGAACTCAATACTGGTTCAAAGAATTTGGAGAATGTTGTGAATTAGATTTTGGAGAGAATGAATGGATTAGAAGTTTGTCTCAGTAATAAGATGAATATAATGTCTAAGGAGATTTAGCAAGAGATAGTGAAGAAGTGGGGATAGTAAAAAGGGAGATAGGAATAATTAAAGTTAAGATGGAAAGGATGGAGAATAAAGGTTCAAAATTTGTTCATTTTTGTAAATATAATGGTTTGGTGATTTTAAATGGATCCTGAAAGGATGATAAAGGTAGGCGAGTTCACTTTGTTAGTGCAAGTAGTTCAAAGTGTTCTGGACTTTGTGGTTTGTGGTTGGGAGTTTCTAAACTCAGTGACAAACTTCGATGTGATGAATCTAGTGAGCAATAGCACTCATTTTCCCATAGTGGTGGAGTTGAGGGACAAATTAAATTTCAAGAAGAAGGTTCCAGACTCAATCCAGGAGGAACAGGGTGAGAAAGTGGACAGATAGGTGGAGTTAGGCCCACGCTGGAGAGTTTTATTTAATTATGAATTCTGTAATACCAAGGCTGTGTGTTAATGAAATTAATTGGTACAGTGAATTAGACAAAAAGGAAGAGGCTCTAAGTTTATTAGAATTTGTGTTTCAGTGGGCAGGAAATAGGGTGCTCAAAAAAATGAGGAATAAATGGAAAAACCACAATGCCTAGTTCGATTATGAAAGCAAAATAATGAGAAGCTAAGTAAAAGGTGCCTTAATTAAGTGGAGAGAAAATTCCCAGGAGGAGGATGAAGGAAGATTGATGGAGCTAAGGATTTTGCATAAAAAGTTATTAGATTGGAAAACAAATGAATGGGGGAGAAAAAAAGAACATAGAAATACAGCCAAAAATTGGATTGGGGAAGGCACAACAAATATGGAAAATTATAATAATTTGTACAAAAGCTAGAGCAGGGAGACCATCAATTGTGCTGGAGAAATGAATGGAGTATTTTAAAGGCTCATTTAATTTAGAGACAGTGTGATGAGGGGTTGGAATTTGGAATTGGAATTGAGATACAATGAGATGCTAGATGGAGCATTTTCTTGTGAAGATGTATTGAATCAGGTTCAGAAGGGGAAGAAGAATAAGGCATAGGAAAAGATGGATTGCCGGTAGAATTTTTTCAGGTACGATGTCAGAAGCATACCATTAGGGTGCTTGACAGGATTAATGAGTTCAATTAAATGGACCAAGAGTATAACCGAGAGTTGGCATACAGTATTATTATACAGCACATATATAAGAGTTAAGGGTCTATTGATGACCAGGAAGTTATAGAGGAATTGCTCTTCTGTCAAATTTTTGCAAAGTTTTTACGGATATTTTAACTGACAGAATAAATGATTGGATAGAAAAGAAATACTCTAATTTTCTCATTTCAATCAGGTTTTAGAAAAGGCACAAGAAATGCTGATAATGTATTTGTTATTAAAACAATGATAGATAAATACTTAGCTAACAACCAGGCAGATTATATGCTATATTTGTTGGCCTAGAGAAAGCATATGATTGCATAGAGAGATGCTATGGTATAAATTATGGCATAAAGAGACGAGTAAGATGATTGTTTTGTTCAAGAAGATTTATATGGGTAACATGTTTTGTGTTAGATGTAGTGAAGAGCATGTGAAGCCACTCATGACAGGGGTTAGACACAGGTAAATATCAAGCCCAATTCTTTTCATTTTATTTATACAAGACATATTGGTAGTTTTACAGCAAGTGAATATTTATAAACCAATATTAAATAACCTGGAGATTCCCGGTTTATTTTATGCTCATTATTTAATGGTTGCATCCATTTGAGGAATACTAATGAGGTATGTATTATCACAAATTATGAGGTACTGCAAAAATGGGAACTTAAAGTTAATCACGAAAAGACTAAAATTATGGTATTTAAAAACGGAAAATATATGAGGAAGGATGAGAAGTGGCATATGGCTGGGGAACAGATACAGATTGTAAAGGAATTTTTCTATTTAGGGATAGTTTTGAGCTCTTCGGGTCAATGGGAGAAACAGAAGAAATTTAGGCTAACCAAGCATTTATTATATCTGAAGTTAATAAAGAAATGCATTAATTAAAATGTAAATTGAAACTTGCACAGTGAAGCCAATCATATGATTGATATTATTGTATGATTTAGTTGAACTACACACTCATAATGCTTCACTTACTTGTCATAATGTATAGAACCAATCTACTCGAAACTGGTTCTATACATTATGACAAGTAAGTGAACCATTAAGAGTGTGTATGAACCATTAAGAGTGTGTAGTTCAACTAAATCATACAAAATATCAAGGAAATGCATGTTTGTTGCACTCAAGCATCTGATAAATATGTTGGAAAGATTATAGAGGGCAATAGTGGAGTCTAGGTGGGCATATGTATTGAAATATGGGGGATAGAGGAAAGCTGGAAATGGATAGTTAGGGTACTTAGTAGTTTTTGTAAGATTGTGTTGGGAATCCCTCAAAATGCTGCAAATGCTGAAGCACTCTTGGAAATGGGGATGGTTGATGTCAGAGGGTGTGTGATAGAATGTTAAAGTATTGGTTTAGGGTATGACAGATGTTGCACGCCTCTGTATTGAAAGAATGTTTAATATTCCAAAAGTCTGGATTAGGTAATTATTATTAGGTGCACAAAGTTGGGGAAAAGTTATGGAGAAATGGAATGGAGTATCTATGGCTAAGGAGAGGTGATTTGAGGAGGGTTCTGCAAACAGATTAAAGCATGATTTGATGATATAAATTGGCAGAAGTTACATTCTATAATGCAGAAGAACAGTTCATTAATGTTTTATCAGAAGGTAAAAGAGGGTGCCAAAAGAGACAGATATATTAGTAAATGCAATAAGCAGGGGTAAGAGGGAATGGCATGGTTTAGATTAGGAATTTGGAGATTAAGGGGTTTTAGGATTAGTGGTGAGCATGGATTTTGTCCTATATGTGGAAATGTGGATAATGTAAAACATATCCTGTTTAAATGCTCAGGAACGGAGACAACTGATAAATGGGAAATGATTGAAGTTAAATAAGTTAATTAATTGCTGCTAAGAAAATGGTTGGTGATAAAGTAAATTTAGGAATCTGGAGGCAATATGTGTATAGAGTTAAGAAATAATGCATATATGGTCAGTGAGGAGAGAGAATTTTTGATTTGGATTGTGTTTCTTCAAAGTAATTTGTATGTCAGAAATATTATAATTTTTACTTGTATTCGCATGAGATTTATTATGTTTGTTCAGGGTAATTTGTAAAAGGGTAGGTTCATAAGTTTCCAGCCTTGCTGCTAAGGATTATCGCCTTCATAATATCCTTATCTGATGTTATACCTTATCTGTTAAGTAAATAACTGCAGTTGTAACTTCCTTTCTGATGTGTTCAGTTGTCCAGATATAGTTACATTAAGAAGCCTATGTGTAAAACATTGTGACATATTCAAAATGGAGTACTGAGCTGTTATTAAGTTCTTCACAAAAGAAGGACTTACTCCAAATCAAATTAAACAGCGATTCAATGATGTATATGGGGAAGCATCCCCCTCATATTCTACCATAAAAGAATGGGCCAAGAAAGCATTGAAGACGAAGAGTATGCAGGTCCGCCCTTGGAGGTGCTCACTCCTGATAGCATTGCTCTTGTGGAAGGAGAAATTATGGAAGACCAGCAGGTCAAAATTACAGAAACAGCAACAAGATTGGACCTTTCTAAAACAACGGTTCTTCAAATTATTCATAAACATTTAAACATGAATAAGGTTAGTGCAAGATGGGCGCCTAGACTTCTTTCCTCAGTCCAAACGCAGTGAATCATGTGTTATCAGGCATTTTTGGAGCTCTGTCATGGCAACGAGAGAGAAGTTCTGAAAACCATTGTTACAGGAGATGAAACTACGTTTTTATTTTTATTGATTTATTTATGGATGCTCTTTAACATCTCTGGTCATCAGCTTCCCATTCAACTCAGGGCATGAAATGGCCAACAAATTTTGCTCAGAGGCCTCTTTCAGGCTTGAGGTTTTTTTTGTGCCGTAAATGTACAACACGGGACCCACAGCTTTACTTCCCTTCCAAAGGAAGCCATACTTAGGGTTTTTATGCCCCAAAAAATCCATCGGTCCTGGCCGGGTTCAAACCCAGGATCTTGGGTTTAGGAGGCAAGTATGGTAGCCACTACACCACCAGGACCGACAAAACTACGGTCCTTTACTATGATACTTGTCTTAAACAGAATCAATGGAGTGGTGTAACTCTGGCGAAGCACCGCCTCTAAAGGCCAAAGTCACTCAGTCAACCAAGAAGATCATAGCCACAATCTTTTGGACTGTGAACGAATGTTCTTCATTGACTTCAAGGAGAGGAACACCAGTAAATCGGGAGTACTATGCTGGCCTACTGCACAGACTAAGCACTTCCATCAAAGAGAAAAGGCGAGGAAAGCTGATGATGGTGTGCGCTTTCTTCACTACAATGGGCCTGTGCACATAGCTCTTGTTGCAAAGGAAGCTGTGAAGAAATGTGGTTTCAAGGAGATCGACTATCCACCCTACAGCCCAAATCTAATTTCCAGTGACTTCTCAAAACTCAAGAAGAACCTTCGAGGAAGGAAATTTAAGTGTGACGAAGAAATAATGAATGCTGTTTATGCCCATTTTGCAGACAAGACTTCTGGCTATTTTTTGGGATGGGGGAGATTGAAATGTTAATTCAAAGATGTAAGAAGTGTATTGCAATAAAGAGTAACTATACTGAAAAGTGAAATATAACTTTTGTCTTTATCATACCTAGAAAATGATTAGGCTGGAATCTTATGGACTTACCCTCATATGTTAGAAATATTGTAATTATCCTCCAGTGTGTTTGTAAAAATTATTTTATTGGCATGAGTTTCAATATTGGCCTGGTGTAGAACTTGGGTTGAACCAGGCCATATTGCTATCTGTACACATTGCAAGAATAAAATATTTCTTGTGCAGTGCGGATTACTTTCAGTGCAGAGACATTGCTGTCCATATCTATGTACAATATTTGATGTCACTCTTAATATTGTATGTTTCTATTTATGAATTTCAGTTAAATTTATCAGTGCCTATGATATTATACCATATTCTATAAATGTTAACATATCACCATATTTTATATATATAATTAGGTGTGCAAGAATTTTTATATTTCAAGCATCCAGTATGTGGAAATCACGGCTTATACAGAGTATATCCAAACTCCATAGATAAACTTTCATTAGTTGTTCAAGAATGTTTTCTGAGTGTATTGATATAAGGAACTCATAGTCTCCAGTGGCTCATTACTGGGCAATTTCATTGCTTTCATTTTGTTTAACTGAACTACCTTTGTACTGTTTACTCAGAATATGACTGTTTCCAAACAAATCACAACCTTCCACTGCTGTAGTATAGCGTAGTAGTGCATGTTTTCTGTGCGGTCCACCACCAGGTTTGAGCCTCTGCTCACTTTGTTACTGTACAAGATACTGGCCATGAGAGGAATGTCAGAATGTCCAATCTTGAAGAGGATGTTTCAAATGCAGTGTGTGACAATGCTGCTAGCAGTAGTCATCGTACTGCATGAGAGGTGAATGCAAACCAAGCAACTGTTTTGAGGGTCTTACATGAGCAGCAATAGCATACATATCATCCACAGAGGGTCCGGGCATTGTAACCAGCAGACTTTCCACGTTGAATACAGTTTGCTAATTGGTTCTTTGAGCAATGTGCAGACAACCAACATTTTCCTGCGATGATATTGCACACAGACGAGGCAATGTTTACTAGAGAAGGCATGTTCAACAGTCAGAAAAGCCATATCTGGAAGCATGAAAATCCACATCCTATGGTGAATCTAGCCTACCAACAGGCATTCTCTGTGAATGTATGGGCTGATATTGATAATGCTTTTATGATTGGGCCTTATGTACTACCCAACAAACTGATTGGAGTAGTCAGTACAATGTTCCTTCAACATGTTCTCCCACATTTTCTGGAAGACGTGCCGCTGATAATTTACAGGCATATGTGGTTTCAACGTGATGGGGCGCCAGCACATTTTGCATTAAATATTAGGGAATACCTTGATGAACATTTTGGACACAGATAGATTAGTCGTGATGGTCCTGTTCCATAACCAGATTGATCACCAGATCTGACACCCATGGACTTTTTCTTTTGAGGTCACATGAAAAACCTTGTGTATATGACTCCTGTCGAAACGAACGTGGACCTGGTTGCTAGGATTGTAGCAGCTATTGACGATGTGTGCCAATCTCCTGGAATACTAGAGTGTGTGCAACAGTAAGAGGCGTCACTGTGAAGTTTGTCATGATCATGCAGGTCATCATTTTGAACATTTAGTTTAAACAATGTAACAGTATAATTTGGGTTTTTTCACGTGTCCTTTTTATGTTTGGTTATCTATCCTTAAAAATAAATAATTGCAACTGTCAAGAGGTGATGGGGTAGTTGATTAATTGGTGGCAGACCAAAATGCAAACATGCTTTACAGCAGTCAAATGTTGTGCTTTTTTTGGAAACAATCATATTGCAAGTAAGCAGATACAAAGATGGTTGAGTTATTAAAAAACAAAAACAATGAAATTACCCAATAAAGAGTCACTAGAGATCATGGGGTTCCTTGTATTAAAATACTCAGAAAAAATCCTGAACTTGTGAAAGTTTATTGCTAGAGTTCTGATTCATCCTGTATATAAAAAGAATGTTGCTGCTACGTTGCAATAATCTAATTATCAGTGATATTTTTAACTAGAAATCTCTAATATTCATATTTGAGTTTATAATCCATAAACACTAATACACAAAAATACTGGTTAATATTCATGAAAAATAAAAAATTTATGATATTTACTAGTTTGATCTATTATTTAGACCCCACAAAAGTGCTTTTTTAATTATTTTTTTTAATCACACTATAGTTACAAGTTCTTTGAGGATCCCTCTTGGGATGTTATCTTTTTTCCTAAATTGACCCCCCCATTTGGAGGGTGCAAGTAGATATACTGCTTACCTGTATCTTTGCCTTTGGTTAGGCTACCAAAAGCACTGGTAGGATAGCCTAATCTACTACAGTACACCTTTTTTCCATGCTATTGTTAGCACACTTACCAACATCCCATTTAGCAAGACAAAGTTCCTGATATCGTGGTACATATTGCTGTTGGGGTGAAGCACGGCAATATTCTGTTATTTGTTTGGTGAGCATTTCTTGAATGTAGTACATTGTTTTGGAATGAAACTCATAGCACATAAACGTCAAATCATCCATTTTATTTAGCACATGGAGCTCTACTGGTTTATTTAATGGCAACTCCACCACTGGCAAATCTTGCTCCATGAACTCTGGTCCGCCTGTAAACACATTTTTTGTGGCTGTACTTAGAAAATAAAACAAGGTACATAAATTAAGTGTAGCAACCAAAATGGTTAAATGTGTGCATTTTTAAACATGAATTAATTGAAAATCATATATTTATACTCTATTCAGCTTGTGTATATAAGGTAGTTAAATATGCAATTGAAAATGAGTGTGATTAAAAAACATTCACTGTCACTATACAAGACATAAAACATTATTTTAGAAAGGATTTCAGCAAGAAAATTTAGAAAAAAAATGTAAACAGGTCTAATTTTAACTAAAATTGTTAATTGAAACATTGTACAGTGAAGCTATTCAAGGGGCTGATGAAGCAAATGAAGGGTTCGAGAAACCAGTCCTACATATTTAAACAAGTAAGTGGAGCAAAAGAGTGTTAGTTCAACTCAATCACACAATGATCTTAATATAGGTCTAATTTTGTATAATAAATTACCAATTAAATTAAACAGCACCCTGAATCCAAATTTAAAACCAAACTACAAATATTCCTAATTAATAAATGTCTGTAAGCTGTAGATGACTTGTAAATAATCCCTGCAAATATTTTAATGTTAATTAAATTGTATCTGTTTTAGAAATAATTGTATTTGTAAAATTAAATTTTGTAAAACTTGACTATGACAGAAATTTCCAACAAATATACTAACAACAACAATAACAACAACTATTATTATTATTATTATTATTATTATTATTATTATTATTATTATTTTTTTTTTTTTACAAATGTATGTACAATAGAAAAACAGTAACAAGTTTGGCCAAATGCCCCTTAAGCATAATCAAAATGCATACCACCTCTATTTTATCTTTCTACTTATTCATCATACAATGTGACAGGTAGTAGCAGGTGCACATTTATATTATTACTTACTAAACATTTAAAGCCCTACAATACACATTCAACCTGACTGCAAATTTCTCATCAGCAATTTTCTTGACCTTTTATGTAGGCTAATTATATCCAATACTGAATGCAAAATTTCATTAACTGTTGATGTAATATAACCCCTACCAGTTAACAGGAACATACCATGAAATGCTAGTTTATTTGCCTTTATTTATTTTGAAAATGCTTTTTGAATGTGGCAGGAAATGTATTCTTTCATACAAGCATGTGTATGCAAGGATTAGAATGGTGAATTAGAAAGAAAGTACATGTTGCCAAAACTTGGATTTTAACTGTGATTCTTTGACTTGTGATGGACCTTCTATGTTGCTTAGATAACATGCATGGTTGCCAATGAGAAACCCAAAGAGAGAGCCTCCTTCTTCTTCTTTCTCCTTTACTGGCTAACAAGGAAACAGCCTGGCAGTGCACACAGAAAGGGAAGTGCTTTTTTAACTTTTGAAGAGCGAACATCGAACTCAAGTGACTACTTAAGTTACATATCATGTAATATTTTCTTCTTTATTTTGGCATCTAAATTAGTAAATTAACTTCAATGCTTGTTAACTGTTTTCTGACAAAATTATTTTTCATTGCGAGCTTTTGCTAAATGAAGTGTTTTGCGGCACACGAGATGCACAACTTGACTAAGGAAAATACATATTCTTAACATAGTAAGTTATATTTATCCTTATTCTTGTTTTTATTTGGACTTCTTATTAATTTTTTAAAATACGTGTTTTAGATGTTCCACTTTAGACAAATTATTGTATATTATTGCTTATTTCACTGATATAGTTTACGAAGTTTAACATTTAAAAGGGCAAATAATGGTAATATTTCATGGAGCTACCTTTTAAGATTATTTTTGCTACATTGCTTGGATTTTAGGTGTTCCTGTTCTATTGTTTTCTTGCCTAATTTAAAGTTATTATGTGCTTAATTGTAATAAAGTTTGCACTTGTTAAGCTATATTAATTAATATGTAATGACTGAGGTTCCAGCACTTCATCTCTTTGGATTTTGCCTTCTAGGGTAAGGGGGGAAGAAATCTCCTCCTTTGTTAAGAAGTGAAATTAAACCTAACATCAGTAAGAAAACATGAGTAGGATGGATATGATCAAATTTTTATTTTTTAATTGTAGTGCACTCATGTTATAGTCATGGGCTTGCCATGATGATTTTGAAACCACTGAGACACTGTTCTTCTAGGATGTCACCCAGATTTCAGTTATTTGCTGCATGCCCTGACAGTGAGACACTGGACATTGATGAATGAACACTCTAGGACATTTGTTTTAATTAAAGACAATTACTAGGGAATGGTGACAATTGTTCTATCACACAAACAAGTGGCTAAAATTGAAATGTTAATTGGAACTTGCACAGTGAAGCAAATCATATAATTGATATTATTGTATGATTTAGTTGAACTACTCACTCTTGATGCTTTATTTACTTGCCACAATATATAGCACCGGTTTCAAGAACATTTCGTTCTCATCATCAGCCAAGCTAACAAGCTAAATAATTCGTTAAGCTGTAGGAATGTGTATTCTGCTGTGGTGGCGGTGTGATAAACTTGTAGTTTATGTTTTCATCCCCGGCAATGTCAAAGTTCATTTGTATTTGTAGATGTAGATTTTCTCCCAAGTTGCTAATTCTGTAGGTCCTTGTATTGATTTTAATAATTTTGCTTTATTCACTATGTCATGATTTTCTGTCCAAAAATGATATACTACTGCTGATTTCTCTATTTGCTTGCACTTTATGTTCCAGAAATATTCCTTTAACCGTCTGCCTATGTTTCTCTTTGTTTTTACAATGCAGATTTTTTTACATTTTGCATAATTTATTTTGTAAATACCTGTTTTTTTTTCCTTGTGAAATACTGTCATTAACATTGTCTATCAATAGGCTTTTAACATGGAATCTGTTGACTGGTGATAACCTGATATTAAAATCTTTAGGAATAATCTGAAATTTTTTGTAGCCCATGAATGATATGCGAATTTTTTAAAAATTAGCTTATGCTTTCTTGCTGAAAATGTTGTGGTTTCTTTGATATGTTTTTGCCTCTTGAATTTCAGCACCTTTTTGTATACTAGTTGTTTTTTAAAACCATTTTTAACCACTGTTTCTTCTATTTATTTGTATTCATTAAAATATTCTTCTTTGCTAAATTGTAGGTTAACTAGCCAATGTGCTAAACTGTTGATAACTGCATTTTTGTGTGTTGTAGCTATGATGTGATTGTCTGCATGTGTATTCTTTCTGTATATTCCAAATTCCAGGTTTCCTTGACATTTCATTATTTTAATATCCAAGAATGGCAAGTTATCTGTTTCTGTTTTGTATGTAAATGACATGTTTCTATCTTGTATATTCAATAGTTTTAAGGCATCATCAATAAATTTTTTGTTAACTATGGCAAATATATCGTCGACATATCTCTATGGTATGTAAATATGTATGGGAAAGCTGAGTTGATGTGTGTTTCAAATCTGCTCATGAAGAGGTTAGCTAGAAATGGAGATAAGGGGCTGCTCATAGTAAGTCGTGCATGCTGTTTATAAAATTTTCTTTTAAAAGAAAATAGGCTTGGTTTATGCAAATTCCTATGTGTATGATGTATTCTTTTAACAGATTTCAGATGTAAACAGATTTAATGTTAAAACCTACTGATATACAATGTTAATGACAGTATTCCACAAGAGAAAAAAGCAGGTAATTACAAAATAAATTATGCAAAATATGAAAAAAATCTACTTTGGGGAAAAAAAAAAAAAAAAACACAGGCACATGGTTAAAGGAACATTTCAGAAACAAAGTAAGCAATAGAGAAATCAGCAGTAGCATATCATTTTTGGATAGAAAATCATGACAAATGAATAAAGCAAAATTATTAAAATCAGTACAAGGACCTACAGAATTAGCCATTTGGGAGAAAATGTACATCTATAAATACAAAGACAGTTTAATGACATTTCCAGGGATGAAAACAAACTATAAGTTTATCAAACTGCCACCAAAGCAGAATACACATTCCTACAGCTTAATGAATTATCGGACAATTGACATTTAGCTTGGCTGATGATGAGAACAAAATGTTCTTGAAACCGGTTCTATATATTGTGACAAATAAGTGAAGCATCAAGAGTGTGTAGTTCAATTAAATCATATAATATCAAAAGTGGCTAAAATTTTATGAACATACATCAAACCATTGTATCTTTGGCCTCTGTAAAATAATTAAAATGATTCACAGTCACTACATTCACCCAGAATTTAATCTATTTCCTCACATCTAAATTTGTATACTATAGAAAACTTCAAATTTATTAGTAAGGGAGATTTAAGTCCTAAGACACTTGAAACATACTTGCACTTAGGCCTAGGAATTTTACTTTCTCACATACACTCTGAGATAATTATAGAACTTTCCAGAAAATAAAGGATGAAATAAGAGAAATTTTTCACATTTTAATAACTCAGCAATTAAAGCTTTGGTTTGGTATGGTAAATCAAAGGTCTATAATTTCACATCTGACTTTCTTCAGATTTTTTTTTATCTGATTCACCACTCCAACTAAAAAATTAAGCTGACCCTTCTCAATTAAAAAATTTGTATCACATTTATATTTATCATTTAGGCATCAATATATTTTTTGCAACAAAATGTTTTATGCAATTATTTCTTTTTTTTTCCTTTATATATTTCCTATGAAGTTAATGAAAGATATTAGGGAATTTACATTTTTGGTATTAATTTATTAAAAAAGAAACCTATTAAAAATGAATACAACCTGGGAGTGAATGCTGACATTGAAACCACAATACTGCAACTTGTTGAAGGAACAGATTTTGGGAAACAGTTAAAGCATCCCTTTTTATGGGGATGTACAATAACATTATTAGGCTGATCTGCGGAGTGTTGATAAAACTCCAACAAAACACCGTTATCTAATCTAATTAAATTACAAGTTGATTTCCAAAACATTTTAGTATCCACCTACAGCAAAATATGTGTATGTGTGAGGGAGAAGATTATGAATAGGGAATGGAAGAGAAAGATCTGAACGAACAGAGGAAGGTAGATGGGAGAGGTGTATTTCATACTACTTTTCACAAAATAACAAATGTGACAAAAATACCTGTGAGGTTGAGTCCCTGCTGCATCTTTTGTTCCCAGCTAGGCTTAAGCAGTGTGTTGAGCTTCTGACTGAGACTGTCTCCTTCAGGTAATTGTAGCTTTGTACAATTCGAATCTAAAAACTGTAACATTAAAATACAATACTGTATAATATGCAAATTAAATCTGAATATTTTATCTCAAATTATATCACATGAAAAGAACTGCATATTTTTATAATGAAGCACAGCAAGAAAAGAACCTCCATAGCTATTGTTAACTAAAATAATTGATGTGAACTTTTTTTGTACTGAACAATTCCTAGATACTGACATTTTAACATTCCTCACAGCTTTTTTTAGCCAATGCTGACATTTGGTCTACTGCAATAGCTACTGCATCCTCTACCAGTTTTGCAGCATCACTGGCAGATTGCAGTATTGTGGAACAGCATGTGATCAGCACACTGCATTCTGCCATTAGGCAGCAAATTGATCAGAGGTCACTACTTCTCTACCAGGAAGCTTCTTAATTGCCCTCAAGAGGATGAGCGGACCCCATTCCAGATCTCCCTAATTTTCTAAGTAGGTACAGGACCTATCAGCCAGCAGTCAGCAATGATAACCACCAGACCAAGGAGGTGATCACTGTCACTTTAATAATATGCTACAAACTGACTTCCTAAAAAGAAGAGACAGTCTTGTTAATAACTTTACAATGGTTAAATTTACCCTATATAATGAAAGGGATCCTAAAGTTGGCTGTACAAGGATCACTAGATAAATATTGATGGGGAACAATGGCCACTCCTAGAGAAAGCTTAATTGCTCGGTCAAAATTGTTGAGTCACTGGTGTTGCCATGGTAGCAGGCACATCTCTGTTTGTTGTGTTATTCACTTTCCTGCATTTTATGTTTCATGCGATGATCTTGTACAATTTTAAATGTAACTTAAATGAAAGTCAAGTGACTGCGTGTTTAAGAGGGGTTTTTGGGGACTTTTCTACTTTACATGCTATTGTGTTCCACTGGTTTGGAGAATTAAAGATGGGGCGGCAATCTCTTAAAAATGAAGAGAAGAGTGGCAGACCAACAACAGCAATGATTAAGAAGAATATCACCTCTGTGGAAAAAATTATAAGAGAAGATTCAAGACTGACCTACAAGGATTTGCCGAGCGTTTCAACCATTCTTCATGAACACTTCAATAATAACAAATAAACAAATAAAATAAACAAATAAATCTTCAAGATAGTACCCCATAATTTGTCTGAAGCAGAGAAGCTCCTCAGAATGGAATGGCGCCAAGAAATGCTGCAAGATTTAGATATTGTTATGGGTGACATATCAGTTTGATATGAAACAAAATGCTAATCCTCCATTTACATTTTCCCTGATGAACAACCACAGAGGCCAAGGATTGTGGGAAAGAAAATGGCTGCCTCTTTCTTCTCCACAAGTGGTCACATGGTAACCATTGTGCTTAAAAATAAGAGAACTGTTACTGCAAAATGGCATACAGAAATTTGTCTTTCGAAAGCATTTAAAAAAATCCAAGAATGGCATCCAAAAGACAGAACTAAGTGACATTTTGTTGCACCACAACAATCCATCAGTTCACACCGCTAATGTGACAGTGGAGTTTCTGCAAGGAATTGAGGCAAAACTAAGACTTATCCATTTTATAGTCTGGACCTGGCACTATGCGATTTCTTCCTGTTCCTACTGTGAAGAACCGACTTTGAGGTCACCAATTTTCTAGTCCCAAAGAAGCAGTTGCAGCATACGAGGAGTTGTCTGCAGTGTTGGAAACTGAGTGGCTTGGATGCTTCCAGAGGATGGAATGCTGCATACAGTGCCAGGAGAAATACTTTGAGAAACTGGGATAAACAAAATATTTCTATGAGTATTCAATAGTTGTTGTCTCAACACTTGTCTAGTGACCCTCATACTATCTGACCAAATGTGACATAAAAAGAGATTTAGACAATCTTGTTCTTGTTTCCATATATAAATGATACCTATGTCAAGAACTTTGTTCAAGTCGTCCGTGATATCATAAAACTGCAACTAAAGGAGCTAACAGTTGTGATGATTCATCATTCATAAGGGCATACAAGTTAAATTTGCAAGCATGTACATTTTTTTCAGAAACAATCAAAGCTACATCTATTAGATTAGGCATGCTGAAAGGAGTATTTTTTTCCTAGTCTATTGGCATTTTATTGTTGATTGGGTCACAGTTTTATCTTCAGGAATTAACATATTTTTCATGTGTATAAGTTTTTTGAAATTTTTGTTATTTTGATTATGTTCTAATATCCTAAAAACTGTCAATAGGTGTAAAAATGCACATGATACATTTTAAAGTTTACCCATGCAAAATTCAGTGCTGAAAAAAAAAAACACGAATATAAAACTAAAAGCAATTTTCAGAAATCAAACAAGCTTTTCTACTAATCTAGAAACATTCATGGATGCATTCATCATTCTCATCAGTCTGCATTTTTTCTCTAGCTTCCTCTTCAGTTTGCTTAGCTTTGCATTTGCTAATTTGCTTAGGTCATTTTAACTTGTTTATTTTAAAGGATTTATTAAAGATTTGAAGCTATTCTGATGTTGAAAATGAATGATGGTTTCACAGGATATCAGTCAAGTATTATCTGCATTTTGCAGTGACAATTTGTTGTTGGCATTCTATGCGGCAGAAATTTTGTTGTTGGGTGACATATACGATGGCAATTATAATCTGTTAGGTGTCATGTGCGGTAGTAATTTATTTATGGATGATGAGATGAAGTAGATGGGAAGTTGTTAGTTTGGGATGGTAAGAAAACCATTCATAGGTAGAAGAAAACTTGAATAGGTCCTTGTCCCATGGACAAGTTCGAAAACAATCAGGTCGTTGAAAGAAAAAGTTTTATTGATCGCCCATCTTACACTCAGGGGTTAACTTTATCTTAGCTAATTGTTCTCTCGCTACAAGGAACTTTGACTTCCCCTAAGGTTTACTTCAAGGTGTAATATCGTTAAGGCGATAATTATAAATTTTCACTGTAACTGCCAACTTTAACTTTATGTCATTACACTCCAGCCTCAACTCCCAATAGCAACTTCAACATTTTCACTGTTTACCGCTACTGCCACAACTCTCCCTAGTTCTCCATAATCGGAAAGTTTTATGTTGCAGCAGTGGGTCGGTTCGTGGTGATACTTTCTAAATTTAATTCAGCTATTTAAAATATTATGCTATGCTGCTATTGGCTGTAGAATATGAATTTGTGATATGTAATCTTCTGATTGGTATATTTTTTCGCGATCCATCTGACTAGGGGTGGGGTGATAACTTCTATTGTGTGAAAAATATACCTTAATGGTTTTCCGTTTCCTGCTTTTCAGAAGTTTGCGTAACAGCAGTCCTTGAGGGTGCAACAGTCGAAGTTCCTTTGTACGAGTTGCAACTAACGGTACCCAGCTAGTTTCATGGTCATCTGAGTCCTTGCAGGAAGGAGGGTGCTGGCATTTATGGCCCTCTTTTGCTCCTTTCTGCACATAAAAGATTTTGGTGCTTGCCAAACTGACAGCCTTGTAAAATTCTAGAAGGAACTAATCTTCAGCTTCTTACTTGAAATGTTATGCCAACCATTTTTATTACTTTAATATTCACATAATTTTATATTCACCTAGTTAAGTACTACCTTACTACCTTACATGGTGTAGAGATCTACCTCTTCAATCGTTCATCAAGCTTTCAGTCATCTTGACTCCATTGCAATGCATAACAGAGACCAGGGACTTTATCTAAGCTATCTCCTTACTAAAATAGAGAGGAATGGGACTGGCCAACATCTGAAGACCAAGGTGAGGGAACAATAGCTGCAGACTCCCAGACTACCACTAAAGGCTACTATGTTACCATGAACAATCACAGACCTCTCAGAAACAGCTCCTGACTTGATGCCAGATTGACCCATACATGGACCAATCACAAGATCCTAAAATAAACTTCTGACAAAAAGGATAAATCGAACTGACTGACTTACACACCTGCTCTAAACTTCTGCCAAAGGGGGTATACCATACTTGTCTGGCTCACCCACTTGCTTTGATTAAACCAATGATGTTATAAGACCTTATGCATAAATAAAGCATAGATTAGTGTGTATATTCAGTACCCTGAAGAAGGCCATAGGCTGAAAGCTAGGTGGAAACCCAGACAATGCTCACCTGATATTCCAACCATAATTTATTTTAAAGCAACCACTATTAATTTCAGTGTAACTTTATTTCATCTCCAGCAAATATTTTTGATTGTTCAAATATTTTGAATTGTCAAATTGTAATACATGTTTGGGACTTGAAACCTCTGGCTTTGACTTCCATAAAAAAAAATAATTTTCTTATATATATGTTTATAATTAAAAGAAGAAAAGAGTATTTGAAAGCAATATATACAGACAGTACAATGTTCCACTATTCTTATAGTTCACTTCAACACTTAAAATATGAATTCTGGTCATCCAATTCTCAGAGAGCACTTGAAATAACAATGGAATTTAACAACACTGGTCTTAAAGAAACTTTAAATGGAAATGGTTTTACTTGCTGTTTCTGACTTACCTGTATTTTCAATGGTTGCAACATTATACCAACATTGCATAAATCATTACACAAAGGGTGGATAAAATTGACCCCAATAGGTATAAGAAATGGAGACATGAAAGCAATCTTTCATATTTCATAACCTTCTCTCAAAATAATTTACTTCTTAAACCAATGCTATGAATCGTAACTAATTTGAGGAGAGAAAGAAAGGTAACTTTTAATGGCTTCTAAACACCACAGGTTTATGCCATTTATAAACCATACAAAATACACCATTAGTACATTAAAAATTGAATCAATGATGGTCATTCTCTCATTTTCTTAAGCTTTCAACTTATCAATTAGAAATGTTAAATCATTCCCTCAATTTGCATATGCTGTAACATGAACTGCTTTACATATGCACATATTTATACTTACTATTCTCATCTCAATTTCTTTGCCAATTAGATTAAATATAAATTCTAATGCTTCTTTTGTGAGGGGTACACAATCAACATCTTCCAGTGAAACCTTCATTGCCAAGCAAGGGTACTGAAAGAAAAAATCACATGATCTATTAAAAAATGCAACTATTGATGATTCACAACTCAAAAGTGATTCATTGTCAACTATTGTTGATTCACAACTCAAAAGAGATTCATTGTCAGAGCATAACTATTAAAATGCACCAACTCAGTAAAAATCTTGTGTTTACCAGGGGCACTTTTTTAATACAGGCTACTGTGCTGTAAAATTTTGTAAAATTTGAGATCTGATTCTAGCTTATTTGTGCAAATTAAAAGCACAGTGCAAACAACATCTCTGGCCAGTGTGGCTCCCAGCAAGAACCTTCCCTCTTCCCAAGCATGCAATCTATTCATTGCATGCTGGCTTACAGCGTTGTGAACACCCAGTTAGTTTAGCAAGTAATATCTGTGCAAAGGGCTTTGATTATGTCAATCTTTCAAATGTATCTGTAAGATGATGTGGTTAGGGCACTTAGTAAATAATCAATTTTAAAATATTTTAACATAGACTGCGTAGAAACTAACATTTATAGTACTATAGTGTGAAGTGCAATGACATAGTGAAAAGACCAATATGAATTCTATGGACTTGCTTCTGAAACATCCTTTTCCCATGAGAAGTTGAAGAAAAAAATTGAAATTAAAATTTTTCAAAGAACGTGCTTGGATTTGTGGCTGTAATGTAGGAAACAATTTGTTTTGCTTTCCATATCCACTTTTCAGGAACCAAGGTGTATGGTGCAAAAGAGATGTAAAGGATCTTGAAAGACTACATAAAAACATTCTGAAAACCAAAAGCATCTTAATAATTTGTTAGATTTTAGTACTCTTGCCAGTGTGAATATTCTTGTGCAACTTAGTTCAGCCTATGATGACTCTTTGCAGAAGCATAATGAACAAGTGGAATAAAACCAATACATTTTTTCAAAAGTGATTCTATAATGTTTAGTGGAGCCTTTGAAATAGCACTAAGAGGGCATGATAAATAAATGATTCAGAAATCCCAGGAATATTCCTAGGTTTAGTGCACTTAATTACTGGTATAGACTGTGCCAGTAGTATGAAGTGGAATCTATTCAAAAAAAAATGTGAAGCATGGAGAGATGGAGAATATTTTTGCTTTTGAAAATAGCACTAAGAGGGCATGATAAATAAATGATTCAGAAATCCCAGGAATATTCCTAGGTTTAGTGCACTTAATTACTAGTAGAGACTGTGCTGTCAGAGAAAACATGGAGAAGAGTAGAGTTCAGTAGTATGAAGTGGAATTTATTCAAAAAATAATGTGCAGCATGGAGAGATGGGGAATATTTTTGCTGTGGTATATGTAATTGTTGTGCTACTAATAATTGGAGGAGTAGAGATCAATCCTGAGCCTAATGGTGATTAGCAGGTAAAGAAATCTGAAACATATTGCAGGGTATAAAAGAAAGGTTGGAGAATAAAATGAATGATGTGGGAAGAGAAATTAAAAATGAAATCAAATTGAAATGCAAAACATTAAAACAGAAGCCCAAGTCATCAAAAGAAGAGTAGAAAATTTGGAAGAAAGATATCAGAAATTTCATTTGGTAATATTAGGTATAGAGCAAATAAGAGGAGTGTGGCCCATTCAGGAAGTGAAAGAGATTTTGGGAAATTGGAGATCGTTTTGAACAGATGGAAAATTGCTGATGTTTTTCAAGCTGGAAAGAATGGAGGAAAAAGGATGATAGTGGTTAGATTTGTAACCATGCAAATTGTCTATGAGGTGTTGAAAAGATCTAAGAAATTAAAAGGGACCAATTTGTTTATCAAAGTTTTATTGGTAGAGCAGAGAATCTGAGAAAAGAACTAGGGCTACGGATGAAGAAGGCAAGATCGGAGGCTAAACGCGCGTACATACGTAACCTGCAGCTTTGGGTAGACAATCAGCCAATTGATGAGTTCAAAAAAGATCTAAGACACATCGGTCGAAGGAATGAAGAGGAAATGAATCGGCAAATTGCAACACAAAGGGAAACGGAGGACAGGAAGTCCAAGGGCAGAAGCAGAGCCAGATCAAGATTTAGGAGAGTGAATGGGAGTCCACGTGCAGACAAAGAGGGAGGCAGGATGACATCACAAATGAGGAGATATTCACCAGACATGAGAGAGTCGGCCTCGGCCACCCAGATGGCGAGGTTAAGAGCACGAGTGTGTAGTAAGACTGTACAGCTGAGTCAAGGTCAAGTTTGTCTATCATCACATTCTCTCCGAGAGGGAATTTATTGCAAATTGGAGATACAGTGGAGCATAGTGCGTCTGGTGCTGGTGGCATGGAATATTGGGAGGTACTACCTGTCAATGTCAGTCAACATCCTAATAGTCGAAATGTGCTCAGGAGCAAGAGCAAGTTGAATTCATTTGGGTTCCGTTCTGGTTCACAACAGGGTGAGGAAAAAAGAGAGAAAATATAGGTTGTTTTAAGCAAATTGTGAATAAAGTCCATGTGTTAGTAAGAGCTGAAACCAAGTTAGAAAGTAATGATTGCTTTAAGGCTCAGTGGTATGATTTCATTGGCAAACATGGTTTGCAGAAGAATATTAAAAGTAGAGTTTCTGGAGGTTTAAGTTTGCCGCTGAGGAGTAATCTTGCAAGCAAAACAGAGGAGAGGCAGCCAAAATTAGCAAGGTCAGATGGGTGTTAATGCGAGAGTGGAACTTATGCATTGGTGTATTGTAAAATTTGTCCTTGAATTCTAGATTTCTTAACCCAGATCTCTTTCGACAATTAGAAATGGAATTATTAAATTTAAAAACAGAATTCCCTTTAATGGAGTTTATGTTAATAGAAGATTTGAGTGCTAGAGTGAGAGAATTGGAGATTAAGGAATTAAATGTATGGAAAAAATGGGGAGAGATGAATCTAGCAAAATATGGATTAGGCATAGTAAAGACAAGTTGTGAATGAAGAGGGGCTAAAACTAATTCAGTTTTGTGAGAACAATGGCTTTGTAATGCTGATTGGCTGCTGGGGGGAAGATGAAACTGGGTGAATTTACGTTTATATGTGCATGGGAATAGAGCATTGTGGATTATGTATTGTGTAGCAATAGTATTTTGGGTAAAGTTTGGAAATTCAAGGTAATGAACATGGTTAGGATATGTCCCCATTTTCCATTAATAGTGGCATGTGCAGTGAAGAAAGCTTTGACAGTAGAAGAGAGGAAGCTTGTGGATCTGGTACTAAGATAGTTAGCTATAAGTGCCCCTGGAATGGCTGATGGGTTTTATGAGATGCTGGATTCAGCAATGGCTAGTGTGTGTGTATGTGTGCATGAAATTTAACGATTCACCTAGGTATAAATAATGTTGTAGAACTGTGTGAGTTTATGCTTAAATGGGTGGGAAATGATTATAAATAAAAGAGGAAAAAATAAAGTTTATGATAATTGGTTTGATGAAGAGTTTAGAGGAATGAGAGAGATGATACGGGAGGCAGTTACAAGATGGAAAGATAGAAATGAAATGGAAGGGGCATTATGATCCAATTGTGTGAGAGATATAAGCAGCTGCTTGATCACAAGAAGCAAGAGTGGGGGATAGCTACAGCTGCAAAAATTGAGCAAAAGCTGGATTCAGAAAGAGGGCAGCAAGCTTGACAGATTATTAATCAATGTGTGAAAAAGGGGGGGGTAATAATGTAGATATAAGTCCACATATATGGATTACATATTTTCAGAGTTTGTTTGTTGTGGAAACTAAGGGAGGTAGGGAGTCAGATTTTAGAGGTTTATAATAATTGTGGAGGAGTTAGAAGATGTTAATAGTCAAGTTCATAAATTTAAGAGAAATACGGCAGTAGGAATCAATGTTTCTTAAAATTTGATGTGAAAATCCAGATAGACTAACCTGTTTAACAAGGCTTTTGAATGTAATTAAAGAGAAGAAGGTGCTGGCAAGTTAGCGAATGGCAATTATACACCCCATATACAAGGTAAAGGGAATGAAAGTAACTCAAATAATTACAGAGGATTGCATCATTATCCAATTTTGGACAAATTTTTACAGAAATATTGGTGTGAGAATTCAAAACTGGTCTGAAGAATATCAAAGGATATTGCCCTACCAAACTGGGTTCAGGAAAGGAAAGAGAACAGTGGATAATATATTTATAATTAAAATGACGATAGATAAATATTTAGCAAAGAAAAGAGATAGATTGCATGCTATATTTATTGATTTAGAAAAAGTATATGATAGGGTAGACAGAGAAGTTCTATGGTACAAATTAAGTAAGAAGGGTTTAAGTGAGAATATGATCAGTATATTACAGGAGTTATATTTTCAAAACAGATTTTGTGTCAAGTGTAGCTCTGGGTAAGTTACCAATGCTGTGGGACATGAGGGCATGCACAAGAGTGTAATTTAAGTCCCTATTGTTTAATTTGTTTATTGATATTTTGGATAGCTTGAAGCATGTTTGAGTCACAGGCCTGCAATTAATAATGTAGATATTCCTGGGTTACTTTATGCAGATGATTTAGTGGTATTTTTAATATCAGTAGTTGGCTTAAAGTTAACGATTGACAGGTATTGTGAAGAGTGGGGATTGAAGGTGAATCAGAATAAAACTAAAATCATGATTTTTAAGAAGGGAAATAAAATGCGTAAGGATGAAAAATGGTTCATGGCAAATAAAGAAATTCAGGTGGTTAGTGAATTCTCATGTCTGGGCATAAAGTTGAGTAGTAATAGAGGTTAGGAAAAACAGAAAAGAACTGCACTGGCAAAGGGGAAAATAGTCGTGACAGCAATTAAAAATGTTTATATAGGATACCAGTAATGAGTATCAAGTGGTTTGAAAGGCTTTATTCTGCCTTGGATGAATCATGATGGTTTTATGGAGGGGAAATTTGGAGTATAGAGGAGGGATGGTGTAATATGGATTTAATGCTAAGAATTTTCTATAAAATTAATTTTGGGAGTTTCCAATAAAATTGCAAATGCAGGAATGTTGATAGAGTTAGGAAAGATAAGCATCAGAGGGTTAATGGTGGAGAAAGTATTGAAATATTTGTTTAGGGTTCACTATTGGACACTGACATTGTGAAAATATACCTGAAACACCAAGAAAAAAATTTGGGTATAACGACTAATACTTGGTTGAACAAAATTAGAAAACAGGTATTTAGAAATGGGTTAGGAGATTTTTGGGTTAAATCTGGATATTTTAGAAGAGGCTGTTGGAGGGAAGTGAGATCAAAAATGGAGGAATATGGATAAACACGATTTGCCCTGATTATGGAGAAAAGATAACTAGCATGTTATAAGAAATTTAAAGATGATTCAGAAAAGGAGAAGTGTTTGGAAATTAAAGGGAAATGAGGGTTATTCCAAGAACATGTCCCATCTGTGGGCAGAAGGAAGATGAAATTCATATCTTCCAATGTAAAGTCACAAATGTTTGGAGGAAAGTTTAATTAGTAAGAAATGGCTAAGGAGGAATAAAGAAATTGTATTGAGAAAGATCTTTGAAGATCCTGAGCAAATACCCAAATTAGGGGAGTTTTTATGGAAGGTAAAAATGAAATGGAAATGGTCAGTTGAAAGGTATGTAATTTAGATAAATTTTAGATGATACCTGCGTGATTATGAAAAATGTCATTGGTCTGGAAAGGTTATCTAGCAAAGTTATAGCTCAAGTATACAGTTATGGGTGGATCATTAATTATTATTCAAGCTAGGGTTAAAGAACACTATCCTCATGCAAACTACATTCACTGTTATGCCCATCAGCTAACCTTATAATGGAAAAGGCAACTTTGCAAAACAAATCAGCAAGAATATTTTTCTGCAGTCTTTGTGGGTTTTCCCAGTACTTTTTTCTCTGTACTCCAAACGTATTTTTTGCATTAGAGAAAAATGTACAAAGCCTATCTCTTCACCATCATCAACTAAGTTGAATTTCAAGTCAAGAACAGTGAATGCCATCTATGAAAATTAGGAAACTCTGCTAAATTGCATGAAATTAGAAACTTTTTTGCAATCAGATTAAGCATGCTGGAAGACTGAGGTGTCAGGCTGAACTTGATGGCTCGATTTTTTTACAGGGTAATGCCTCATAAGGAAATTCTGTATCCGAATATCCAGTCAAGGCAGATTGACACCATTAAAGTGAAAAAGGCAATTGATGCATTTAGTATGGCTATACAGAACATCTGTGAAAGCATAGAATCATTAGTCTTGTACTTACGAAGAATCATTACCTATAGAAGTGGATCATAATTACTCAGGAAAAGAGAAGCACTAAAGACTTGGAAAAGTATAAAATTCAGGACACCTTGGGAGTGTGTGATCATATCATAGCAGAAGCATGAAGCTCTTTAAATGTTCTAGGCACCTCAATGTTGCCAAATTGCTAGATTCTGGAATTTTCTAGAGCATTCACAAGCTTTTCCAGAAAATTTGTTGCCGCTGACTGTTGAGCATGTTAAACAAGGACAAATTTTGGACTGAATTCAAAGTTCTCTATGAACATAGAGAGCTTACGGAGCTTAGGTAGATTAAGACAAAGACAATGATTACAGAAAAAGAATGCAAGAACTTTTGAACAGTGAAGAATTACTGAAATAAAAATTGATCCACTATACAAATACAAAAAGTTAACAGAAGATACCTTAAAAGAAAGTACTCTATTCTCAAAATCTAATCTTTACAAATCAAAGTACCAAATCCATCATTAGCAAAAATATTTGGCCTACCTAAAATACATAAACCTGAAAAAAGCATGAGACCGACAATAATATCAACACTCCCTGTTACCATCTAGCAAATTGGTTATCCACACAGTTCAATACCTTTCCAAGATTCCCAAGTTAAAGTTTAAAAAATTCTTTGGATCTGGTCAACAAAATTAAAGATCACCAATTGTCCTTAAATGATACATTAGTTTCTTTTAATGTAAAAGCTCTATTCCCCAGCATTCCAAATAAGAAAGCCTTGACTCTATTAAGAAATTGGTTGTTACCTACCCATATTACAGTGACACACATGAAAGAATATATTAAACTTACTGAACTGTGCTTAGATCAAGCCTTCTTTACCTTTGAAGGAAGGTTCTTTGAACAAAAATTATGTTTAGTAATGGGCAGCCCTCTCTCTCCATTCCTGGCAGATTTATTTATGAGTTTCTTTGAAACACACATCACAAAAGCCTTTCCATACATATTCAAGATATCTGGATGATATTTTTGTCATTGTACAGGACAGATAGATAGAAGATGCAGTAAAAATATTAACTTTGCAAAAACCACGAATAAATTCACTATGGAAACTGAAATTAACCGTACATGACCTTTTTTGGATTTGAAGGTAATAAAAAGCAATAATAAACTGGAATTTGGCATTTATAGAAAGGATACACATACAGACAATTATATAAAAGCTCATGTTTCAACCCTGGACCTCATGAGGAAGCAGCCTTTAATAGCATGGTTTATAGATTGGCCAATGTACCACTAAACAAAGAAGAATATAAAAAGGAATACACACACATTTTAATGGATTTAAAAAACAAATGATTGATCTAAAAATAAAAAGATTCAAAGGGAAAAAGAAAATTAAACAAATTATCACACTTAGTACTTTATTGAAAGAAAAAACTTACCATAAGTTCACTTACCACCCATACCTCAATAATAATTTCAGAACATCTTCAAACAGTACAATATCTCTTTAGCACTTAAAATAAGTACAGTTTTGGCAAACTGTTGAAGTTAAAAACAAAACAGACCCCAGACCCAAAGAAGAAAATTCTGGCTTATATATTATTAATTGCAAAGACTGTGAAAAACTGTACATAGGCAAGACAAAACATAGGTATCAGATTAAAGGAACACTGGAGGAATATTAAATACAAACAAATAGAAAAATCAGCAGTTGCAGCACATTTTTGGAATGAACACCATGAAATCGAGAGCAGTGCAACACCCAAAGGAACTCAGTATATGTAAAAAATTTTCATAAAAAAATATGACTATAGACTCATGAATTTCAATATCTCAAAACGAGACAACATTTTGTATAAGTTCATCAATAGACCACTAGAGCACTCACAGTCACTTACACCACCAATTTAGATTGATCTGTTAGTCGTTCATGGTTGACAAAGTGAGCAAGGTCTCACGAAACATGTCCCAGTTTTTTAAAAAAAGATTTGAGAGTGGAATGTCAAGAGTGTTTTAATGTGTTGACATGATTTAAGTGTTTTACTTTTAATCTACCTAAGATTTTAAGATCGTTTCACTGTGTTGATTCCTACATTCATCATTAATTAATATATGGAGCTGTTCCTCTACTTCAGCTATTTATATATGCTTTTGGTGAAGTTACTATGCTGCTCAGAATTACTGTTACCATATTAATGACATGATCAGAACCAGAATGCTGCTTCTTTTCACTAATGTGCATTTAAACTTTCCTTCGAAATTGAAGGAAACTTTTGTGTACACTTGCTATGCTATCAATAGAAAAATGATTGGTGACCAATACAAAGGATTTCAATATGAAAGTTACTGAGAAATTTGCAGAGAAGAAAAACAAGATAATTTAGTTCAACTTCCATCATTAGAGATAAAACTACTAGCACGCATGTTGCTTTATGCATAAACTGCCACTTGTGTATACTACCATAGACTCATATATGCATTGACAGGGGGGAGGGTAAGGAGTGCAGATGTGTATTTGCATTGCTATCATCACCACCCCCCTACCGCCACCGCCACCGCCACCACCACCATTGCCATATTTATACTATTTTATAAGTTTAAATGTAAATTTATTTTTTGAGCATAGCAGCTCATTGTTTCTTTTCTTAGGTCTGATATTTTGCAATTTCGTGGTTCATAATACCTTTTACAGATTTTGCCACGTCTGACATACACTCAGTGCCAGTTTCATGATTATTTATTGTAAAAATTTTTAAGTAAAATCTGTACAAATTCCTCTGCATCCATACATGTATGCTGGCACAGCAGAAAGTAATAGATGCAGTCAAAGGAAGTTTTTCGATTCTTGCAAATGCATAAAATAAGGTAGCATTAACAATTAAACATATGACCTCATAGTGTCAGATGGTAGTTTATTCTCACTGAGACCCTAGTCATTGTTTCTTTGCTGATTATTTTCAGTTTTAATCACATTCATTCTTGTGTAGGAGATCATGGTATTGACGATGATTATTAAAGTGTTTCATTTATAGGTCTTGTAACCATCATCATGGTTGATAGGATTATTTAAAAGAAAGAATATAAATAAAGATGCTTTGCCAATTTCTATGCTACAGCTACTAAATATGACCCAGTTTTTGTAACCAGAATAGAGAACAGCATGTTCAGCATAACCAATGAACAAAGATAATTATTCTGAAGGTAGTGGTGTTAATGTTCTGGATGTATGGCCTTAATTAAACAGCATTCAGTCAATAAGTAATGACTTTAGGTATGAACTTATCAGCAGTCCTTGGATACCTGCCACAACACATATGCACAAATAAGATATAGCAATTGGTCATTCCAATATCAATGGCTTACTGATAACTCATCTGGCATACTCGATAAACAGAAAGGTGCTTCATTTCAACATCGCTTAATTCTTTAATTGATATCATTGTATCATTCAGTTGAACTAAACACTCTTTTAAGTATTGCTTATTTCTTCAACTGAAAGTACATCATGGTGTATTTATAGTGCATGCTTTTACTAAATACAAGCATTTCCATGAACCAGCACATGAGCATATGAAGTTATCTTGACATCATGAGGCTGTAAATAAGTCAAGAGACTTCTTGGGTGTTATGAAAAACCAATCAATCAGTGTAGTGCAACAGATAGATCATGAGAAATTGAATGAAATGGTGAAAGCTATGTACTTTAGTTTCTTGCATTGTTATTTGTGGAACTCTTGAATTTATGTCAATTCCATTCTTCAAATTAATGCATCTTTCTGCCTTTCACTGAAGCCATCCTCCCTCAACTCGAATTTTGGTGCGCAATGCATTGAAATCAAACTACCACACTTCCTTTCTTCAGTAGAATTGGAGTAGTGAGACTGATAATGCTGATCACAGAGCCAAGCTAGTATGCTGTCAATATGCTTCTATTGCTCTGTGAAGCTTTTTTTACAGCCCATGTGGACTTGAGCTTTACCACGATGATTACTGAATCAATGATTTCATTGGTAGAGTACAGCATTGCAGGGGGACATGTGATTAGCACAACACATTCAGCTGATTGCTATATCGCAGCTTACTAGATCGGAGATCGCCATCTCTCCAACAGACAGCTTCCCAATTGTCCTAATGAGGCTGGGTGGACCCCGTTCCAGACTTCCCTATCTTAGAAAAATTCCTAAGTAGGTACCGGGAATTGAATCTGGGCCTCCTGGGCAGCAATCAATGATTCTAACCACTAGACCAAGGAGGATCAATATGCTTCTATTACATACAGAAAATAGTGATGATATTTCATTTACAGATATTGCTGTCCTATGATATTTGTGTGCTAAAATCAAGAAAAATGAATGTTCTTCAAGGAAACAAACAAAGCTGACTGATTTTTTCCATTAAAGTGAAGGATGATATATTTATTATTTTTAAAATTTGTATCATTGCAAATATACATCTTAAAATATGTTGCAGCATTTCAAATATATTGATTTTGAAGGGTACTTTATTTGTTCAATCCATTAAAGTACTTTTACTGAACTTAGTTGAAAGAAACAAACTTTTATAGATAATTTGCAGAAGTTCATGTATTAATTAACTTGGATTATTGGGAGTTGACTGTATATATTTTCTGTTTAATGTTTTAAAAATTTCAAATAGACCCGCATGTTGCTTATACTGTGCCCTCATTCCACTAAGCAATTAGAGTTTGTATAAACTAATGGAAACTGATTGGACTTCAGTGACAAGATTTCAATTGCATTTTACTAGAGAGTACAAGCTGAACTTTCTATTGTATATTTGTGTACTGTGGAGCAGCCTGAGAGTGAGATCCTGTTACATGCTGAAGTCAGGGATTAGATAATTACCAATATATCTGCTAAAATATTAAAATAAGTATTATAATATGGCTTCACAGTATTCCAGTTTTACTAGTGTTGAACTTTTGAATAAGGCCACAGTCTGGATGAATATTCTACCTACTAAAGATAAAAGAATTCAGATAATGAATTATCTCCTATCCCCCGTCATTTCTGTGAAATTAGGTGACAACATGATGAAATCAATACAAATAAATTGCAGAATACATAAATACCTCCTAAACTTAGGTATTAATTTTTTTTACACTAAACTCCATTTACTTGCATAAAAGTAAGACGCATTTCAGGAGAATCTCTGAACAACTGAAGATGGGAGAGATTCTCCCAAAACACGTCTTATTTTTATGTAAGTAAATGGAGTTTAGTGTAAAAAAATTAATACCTAAGTTTAGGATATATTACCACTCCATTGTCAACAGCTTCGTAAGTACAATAATTACATAAATACGTATTAGGAAAATAATTACTGTGAAACAAGTTCACATTTAAAATTACAAAAATAACAAACACTGCTAATGATAATGCTGGTAAATTACAAAAACATTTTGAAGTATACTATTAATTATTTATGAAAGTTGGTTATTTTTGAAAAATTCACATGCTTCTATTATGA
Organism: Metallyticus violacea; assembly: GCA_030762175.1. Lineage (NCBI taxonomy): Eukaryota > Metazoa > Arthropoda > Insecta > Mantodea > Metallyticidae > Metallyticus > Metallyticus violacea. The sequence goes on along the minus strand of CM060835.1, from coordinate 43,766,961 downwards.
AAAAACTTTCTTAAACTCTTGCTGGATGACAAAAAGATTTCTTTATATGAATGATACAGACAGGTATACGCAGTCAATGTATTCTGAGATGTGATTTCATGGTAAGAAAACCACAAAAACTATCTGTTAATATTCATAATGATCATTTATAGCTTAAAATTTTTCATGTTATCTATTTACATACTTTTAATCTCTTAATACTCATAATAATCATTTATAGCTGAAAATTTTTCATGTTATCTGTTTACATAATTTGTAATCATTGGTAAATTTTTTGTAAGACAATAAACAGCATAAAAAATGTTTCCCCATTACAAACAAAGAATAAAATGTATATCATTTTCAAATTCTAGCTCTGAATGCCACTTAAAAATTTGCAACATTATTCTGATTACCAAACTCAAAAATTATTCCTAGTTACCAAACAACTCACCATTTTAATTTCTTCATTTAATTCTATTATATTATCCTGTGTAACAATTTCAATGTTTCCATAATCAACAAAACACACTTCAACATTATGTTCATCAATATCCAGTATTTGTGCTCTGTAATAGTTTCCATCTCTAGGAAACCTGCAGCCAACTAAGAGTTTCTTATAAGGCTTTATTGTCAAATGATCAGCTAAAACATACAGAACGTATAATTTTTTAATTCCAAGTATTTCAATGGTTTTTTTGTGTACACATTAGCACATGACCAATATTTTCCATTAAATAAAAAATAAGAGTGCAATATTATTCTCTATTCCAAATGTTCCAATAAAAGAGGGACGACAAGAAATATATTGTGCCCATTCTTGTGAAAAACAAGAATGTGAATCACCTTTAATCTATGTTATAAAAAATTAGGATGTAATCAAAAATACTACACAATAAAACCAGAGAGAAATATGTATTTAGCATCCACAATACAATTATAAAAAGTATTTATTTTCTAATTATAAAATCTGTAATATCTACATTTAAATGTTAGCATGTTCAAATATCACAGATTTCATTTCTCACAAAAATTATTATACAAGCTCTAGTCAATTGTATTACTTCATTTTAATTACATATATACTTTTCTTACAAATATATAAACAAATTTTCTTTTAAATTACTATACACCATTTGACATATAAAATGTTATTCATCCATCAATACAAGCACTAATGCCAAATTTCTAGTAATATTAAGTTGCATTAAGTCAATCCAATGTACTGTAATTCCAAGTAGCTGTTTTTTTTACTTTGCATTCCAAAATTTTCTTCTGAAGCTGACAAATTGTATGTATTTCAGTTTGGCCAATAATTTGAATTTTTCAACATTTAATTCTCAAGATGAATACAGTGAGAATAGAGCTTTTCATTAAACAATCCCAAAACCATGAACCAAGGTAATGTTGATTTGCCTACTATCCTGCAAAATCCACTTCATTATTATTAATATGTTGTGATGAGCTGAACTAAATACTCTTTCAGCTTCATTAACTGACATTTCTTTATAATATGTTTTGCAGACCTTTGTCCACATCATCAGCTACTAGCTGATTGTCCGAAGGGCTGTTGTAATCCTTGGAGAATGTACCATTTGGCTATGATGGGCAATTGAACCTGAAATTAGTGTTTTCTGACCCAGGATATTGAAGTTCATTAGCCAAATTTTTAATTTATGGAATTTATTATGAAATTTATCGGCTAATGAACTTTGATATCCTTGGGGAAGAAAATAGTAATTGCAGGTTCATCAGGTGTATGCCAATATTATGCCAAATTCTCTCTTGATCAAATCCAGACACCTGCTAGAATTGCTATCATATTTTTGATGACTCATACTCATTCATTCACAGAAAATGTGAGGTTTAATGTCTCTCTTATGGACATTACAATTTTAATGGCCAGCATTATATTTACTACACCATACCATTTCATTTTATAATTATAAACCAAATAAAAATGTATGTAAAGTTTATCTTTTACTTTTTCTTTCTTAAACTCACATTTAAATTAATTTATTCAATGTTTTAGCAAATAACCCATTTTGGTTTATCCCTTAATGTTGGCTATTTAAATTTGATCAACTTTAATTACTGTCATTAATTCAGAGTTAATAAAAACTATTATAATTATTATTCAATACTCACTCCTCACAACATTCACTATAATTGGTATGCATCCATATATTATACTATATGAATGTTAAGGTAAAGTTTTTGGCAGCATTTTAGAAAATAATTTTATTTACAAAACCACTATTACAACTTTTCAAAATATTTTCCATTAACACTCCAGAATGTTGCATGTTCTGGACTCGAGGTTGAGATTTCTTCTGAAGAAATGGTCAATAAAATTCATGGTATCATGATAGAAGACCATTGCATTAAGATTTGTGAGAGCGACAAATCTTGCATTAAGTTCTACATATGAAGCAGCTGAGTGCGTGACGGGTAAAGTATTTGTTGACTCCAAATCAAAAATGCTCAAGGAAGGAAGAACTTTTCAAAATTGTATTTGGAAAAGTTGCAGCACAATCTGAATGACTTCTGACATCGTTTTGTGACTATAGAGAAAACTTGGATCCACCACTACACCCAGAGACAAAACGACAGTCAAAACAATGGACTGGTGAAGGTGAAAGTGAACCAAAAAAAGCAAAAAACATTATCAGGGAAAAAGTGATGGCTACCTTTTTGGGATTCAAGGGGTATCATCGTGATTGATTACTTGGAAAAAGGTAAAACAAAGATTGGCTAAATATAACATTTAATTTTGTGTCGGAACAAATACAATGAAGCGACTATTATGTTCTTAATTATCTAGTGAGTTGATTTGATAATTAAGAACATAATGATTGACTGTTATTATGCAACATTATTGGACTGTTTGCTTAATGAGTTGAGGAGGATGCGACCAAGAGTGGTACACAAAAAAGTGCTCCTCTTTCAGAACAATTAGCCAGCTCATACATGGCTGCTGTGATGGCAAAAATGCACAAACTGAGCTTTGAAATAGTTCCCTAACATTCCCCATATTTGGCTCCGTGTAAATTTTTTTCTCTTTCCTAACCTAAAATATTCATAAAAATGTTATTTGCGAGACTTTATCAATTCATTCTTGTATGTTGTGCTGAAGTTCAAGTTAGTTCTACTTAGAAGGTAAGGGGAGAGTAAAACGTGAAAAATATACAACATTTTACAATGTATCAATAAAATGATTAGCATGGGACTAATCAGAGTAGATAGCTCCAATCCTGTAATTGAACAGATTCATTATGGTAAACTTTTAAATGATTTATTAATACAAATCATGACACAAAAATTTCAAATTCAAAGTGTGAATGACTCACTATTTTTTTTTATCTCTACATTAGCAATAATATCCTATACTGATTGCCTACCTAGATTTCTTTGTTCAGATTTTGTTAAGAATTAATAACATTTAAGTTCAATAAAAAAGAAGCACTAAACTTATTCATGCTATACATTGAAGGAAACCCTGAATGAAACAATCTTATCCAAGAAGAATTCAGGATCTGTTATTTACTGTTACTCTTGCAAAAATGCTCTAGTCATTCGGTCAAGATGGTGGCTTGAAATGTATTGGGTTCATTGTGGCAATGAAAGAGTTCCCAAAGGTAAATGTGCTGTAAGATGGCATTATAAATTATCATCATATTCAGAATTCGCCCATGAGTAACAGGGAAAATATCTGTTTATAAATATAAATATGAAATTAAGCTAAACTAAGAAACAAAGGACTAATATGAGTGTAATTTGAATTTAGACCACAAAATGATAACACACATTGAAATATCCTAAGGAAGAATATAAGTGTATGTAAAATCCATTTTTTGAAACTAAATATATGCAGGAGAAGAGATTGAGTGATAAATTAGATATGATAAGACTAGCAGAAAATGATTAAGTGGAGAAACAGAAATAGTCTACAGCACAGTATAGCATTTTTTATTATACAGGAACAAATTGGTCTCTATTACACTTTATTTACCTGCATAACAGTGGAGTGTCACTTCTCTAGAAATCATTCCAAATAGTTCTTTACTCTTGTGGGATGCTGGCCTAATGTACAAGTTATTCTGATTGAAGAAAGTGCTAAGTACAACAGTTTCTCCACTTTCAATAGTAACTACTTCTAGATCACCATCTTGAATGTTCGGAGACCAAGGTCTCAATGCTACAGTGAGGACATCATCAGTACAGCATGTCACCTTCTTAGCAGCTTTATTTACATTTTTTACTTTGAGTACAAGCTCCCTCTGAAATATAAAACATCAAATAGAAAAAATGTCTTAACACTAAAAAATTGCAATTGCAACTGAGCATATGAAGTAATTCAGCATTTATCAAGAAAAATTACCTCATTCCTGTTTGCAGGCACAGCTCTTAATTTACCTTTTTTTTTTTTTTTTTTTTTTTTTTTAACTGTGCATAGAATTGTATATTCAGTATTAATGGGGAGAGAGAAAAACTTATTATTGAAAAAACATACTTTGTAGCATTAAATACATTTTTGTAGTTTTAACAATTTTTAATTTACTTTTTCTTACCAAGAAAACATTATTAGTTAAATGAATGAATTTTTATTTTTCACACACATCAAAGTACAGAATATTCGTAACAAAACAAAAAAAAAAAAAAAAAAAAAAAGGGGGAAGAGAGATTAAAATATAACAAATAGGATCAGTGCCTTCGGCAATTCCAGAAGGCACCAACTCCAATTTTTGACAGTCTGTCAACAGGCTGAAGATGGGAGGGATCGCTCCCGAAACATATGTCCAAATTTTATGTAAGTGAATGGAGTTAGTGTGAAAAAAACTGTATACATTGTTTATATATATACCACTCCATTGTCAACAGCTTCGTAAGTACAATTAATTGACTGGAAGGTACGTAAAATAGATTCATAAACAAAGAAAATATATTACTTATATTTCAAAGAGAAAGTTGGTGATCAGGATAATTTGTTTGAGACTCATATTCCATGTAACAGTTGTGTGAGATTATGTTATTGGCATGAAGGAAAACAAAAGGCAATGCTGTTTGGCAAACCAATGATATCCAAATCTGAACTCAGTTACATGGCCTATTCCTCATGGACCTGAACTCCCATACCTACACCACCAGCAGACCTCAATTTGAGTGAATCTGAAAGCAGCTCAGTGACTTCCAACAGTGAACTGGTTTCTGATCCAAAAGAATTTGACAATTCACCACAACAGTTTAATCAATTTGAGTTAAATGATTTAGTGAGTAATTTAGGCCTCACAAAAAGAGAGAGAGAGAGAGAGAGAGAGAGAGAGAGTGAATTGCTGGGCTCAAGACTATAGGAGAAGAATTGCTTATCAGCTGATGTTACATTTTCATGGTATACAAATCGCAAAGTACAGTTCCACAAGCACTACGCAGAAGAAGGTTAACTTGTGTTTTGTGTGGATGTGTATAATCTTATATAATCTTATTCAATAGTTGGGCAGGGAACATATGAGCCAAATAATTGGCATCTTTTTATTGATTCTTCCAAACGAAGTCTTAAGGCAGGTTACTTCATAATGGCAACAAGTTAGGTTCAATAATGCTTGCACATTCTACGAACCTAAAAGAGTCTTTTGAAGCGTGTTCTTGAGAAAATTAGTTACTGTGACCATGAGTGGCCAATATGTGGTGCCTTGAAGGTCAATGGTCTATTACTAGGACAACAGGGTGAGGGACAGATATTGGGAAACTGACCAATGCCCTGAGAGGCAGCAACTCGGACCTGGATCAAAAAATGTTACTAATGTGCCTCTTGTTGGTCATCGAAAAATTCCTCTACTCCCTCCATTACACATAAAACTTGGCATGATGAAACAATTCCTGAAAGCACTTGACAAAAGTTGTCCTTGCTTCCAGTACTTATGCACAAAGTTTCCATCATTGTCACAGGCTAAAATCAGAGAGGGAGTATTTGATGGACCACAGATAAGGAAATTGATGGATGTTAATTTTACCAGTTTTATGAATGAAATTGAAAAAGATGCATGGAATGGATTCAGAGAGGTTGTTAAAAAATTTCTGGGCTATGTGAAAGACCCTCAATACAAAGAAATTGTCAGAAATATACTGGGAGATTTCAGGCTGTTCGAATGTAACATGAGTTTGAAGCTTCATTTCCTCAAGTCACATCTTGACTATTTCCCATCAAATTTAGAAGCTATCAGTGAAGAGCAAGGTGAAAAGTTTCACCAGGATTTGAGAGATATTGAATGACACTATCAGGGACGTTGGGACATACATATGATGGCCGATTACTGCTGGTGTCTTGCAAGCGACAAACCTACCAGAGAACATTCAAGAAAATCATGTATACAGTAGTTCCATGGGAAAAGAAAAAGGGGTACACAAGATAACATACATTCTCAAATTCAGGTACGATTTCATGTTATTCTTCTTCATTTTCTTTAAAAGTTGTATGTGAGTGTGCAATATTTTTGCAAATTTTATAACTATATTTTCATTGAATTTTGTATTATTGCCAAAACGAGATGCGCTACAGAAAAATAGAATGTATTTTTTAATTCTGTGCACCAAAATTAATACAAGTCACCTATTTTTAATCGTACTGCAGTAAAAAAGTTTTCATTAGTAAAAACTTTTGGTAGTGTAATTTATACCCAAACTATTATCATAACCAATTAACTGCAATTTATACACTAATAATTCCTATATTTCTGAACTTTTCAATTATACCTAAACAATCACACAGAATATTTAAAAAATTTAACACTATGAAAACTAATCTAAAAATGTATCAATACCTAAACTAACATTCTCCCATACTTTAACAGCTTAGTTATAAGTATGGCAAGGAACTCCTAACATAAATTAATGTTTTTGCCACTGTGTGCGCCCTCCAGCTCCTTTCTTATACCTCTCCTCCACTTGTCTCTTACTTTTCCAAGAATTCACTTTTCTTATAGGTTTTCTCTACTCTCATGTCTGATAACATTTTTATTGCCACTATATCTTGTTGTAGATTGTCCCATTTTCCATCCCAGATACTGTCCTGCCATCTTTTTACCATTTCACATTCAATTACACAATGGAACACACTATCCACTTTCCTACACATAATGATACATCTTTCTTTAAAATTTATTCTTAATCCTTTTAAAAATATTATTTCTGCATGCATTAGCGAGTATCAAAAATGGGGGCAATGTTATTATTTTTAGAATTCAAATTTCATGATTAAAGCATAATGAATGCTTTATTAAATATACAAAATTTGGAGATCCTAAAATCATTTTGACTGAAGTGCTATCACTTTGAAATTTTAACAATTTGTGTGTATAATGTCTGTTTTTCATTGCTTGATGTAATCTGTAACTTTAATGTGGTCTATGGATTCAGAATGTATTATATAACTGATATGTATTTCTGCAACATGTGTTAGAGGCTACATCAACCCAGCAACCACCACAGATAGATAACTGCTTTAGAATTCCATCCAACCCTCCACTCACCTATTATTTTTATTTTAATTTAATTCTCTGAATGATCAATTTCGTGATTAAGTTCTTTTTCTCAAGCCACAAAGAATTTACTTTTCTTCTCATATGCTATAGGCAGTGTTATTCTTGCATCAAATTTCAACCATATGTACCAGTCTCTTTCTTTATTTCCATACACAAATAATGCAGCCTCTTTGACAACTTTAACAAGTCTCTCAACAACTTGAGTATGGCATGGGAATGTGAGCATCTCTATGTCTGGAACATATTCATTCTTCAGGAATTGCTGAAACATGCATGTTTTGATATGGCTTAAAGCTGGAGGTTCTGTCACCATGTTCTCTTCCCAATCAATCGAATATACTTAGCATGTAGATGAGAAATTTAGTTTTGAGTTTTGGAAGGTAAGAGTTTCTTTAGTATTACTTTCAACTGTTTTCAGAGCTCTTGCCTGAATAATTCGTTGCACTGCTAGTAATCTAATATTTTGGCTGTCATCAGTTATCTTCACCAATAACATATTTTATGGACAAAAATAAAAGGCATTTCTTGATATTACATTGTGAACTATATCTCTGTAAATCACTCAAAAGCCTGAATGGACTAGTAGCTAAGAAAATATGTCTAGAAAATCTTTACAATGAGGATTGCATTTTATCTGAAACCACAAAGGAACATAAATCTTCACAACAAATTCTGTCAAAGTTCTGAGTCCCTTGGATGATTTTTCTGTAGAAATGTAGAGACAAATCAGTCTCAATGCTGATGTAGTTATCATACAAGAGAGCTTTCCTGGTTTCTTATTTTTTAAGTTTGATTCATATTTTTTGGTGACTATAGTTTGGGCAATTTTCATTAGATATTTCTCATCAGAGCTAAAATCATTAGCAGTTATCAATGTATTTGATCAAATTTGTGACAGGCTGATCTTAACAGTTTTCTAAAAGCATTTCAATAGGACCTGAAAAGTTCATGGATCCTGTAGTGCAACCATCTACATCTCTCTCAGCAAATTGCACAAAGACAATTCAGCAAAGTGCAAAAGACAAATGCATCATTGACAGGATTTCCTATTTCAGTCAGTCTTGATGAGTCATAAGCAAAAAATTCACATATTTCATATTTGATTGGAAGGTTAATAATATTTTAAGCATAACTGCTCTTTTGTTCCTGAATTTCTTCATCTTTCTTATTAATTACACTCTATTTCTCAATCTTTTTTAATCAGAGTCATTTTCAATAAAAAATCTTGTGCCTTTTAATTTCACCATTTGGCCTAACACTTTCCATTTCATATTCATTGTGGCTAATTTAACAAAAATTGCCCTTGAACTTTCACTCCTTCGTCCAATTCTCCAGGCCTCTATAATTTCCCATCCCTCCAATTTTATTGCCCAATACTCACTCCTTCAATAATTTCTTCTACTTCTTAACTTCCCTGATATAGATAATGGAGTTCCATGAATGACACATAGTATTTTTGAGTCATGCACCTGTCAGTGGACTATCTACACCAGAATGTAATGAGGTGATGAAGAAGATTGGAAATTTTCATAAAATCCATGTTCAGCTACTGAATTGAACTCAAGATATTTTGCTTGGAAGGTAAATAAGATAAGTGATTATTCATCCAATGCATTGTCCATTCCAATAATTGACACACCTGATAATGTGATTTATATCTGAAGTATCAAAGCAATATTAGTAGAGTAAAGTGATTACAAAAATGGAAATTGTTTTCTATGAAGGAAGATTCTGTTTTATTTTTCTGATGACAGTGTTGAACTTTGTGTTTCAAAAGACACACAGATACTGTAGCTACAAAATGAATATATAAAGAGACAATTGCTATATTATATATTTTATGTTTTTTCTATATTTTAGGTATCACATTGGTAGATGTACTGACATTGATGTAAATTGCATACAGAGTCAACACTAACAGATACTTCACTTCATCTTTTCGAAGTTTCAGTCTCTAACCATGCTTTCGTTTTCTTACCAGTGCATAACATGATTATAGCACAAATTAAGAACATTTATGAGGGTCACACTGAAAGTTTCTACAAAGTGATTTTATGTAGCAACAAATTATCTCTGCTTGTTGCATCTCAAGATATTCTCCCTTATATCTTATGCACTTGTCCATTTGATGGAATCAGTCAAACTATACACCCATTTTTCTAGAGGCTCTTCAGACACCAGGTCATTGAAGGCCTCAATGAGCTTCAGTTAAAGAAAATCTGTGTATTTCTTTCTTGATGGTTAGGAACAAGAAGTTTAAAATTAAAACAGTGTTAATAGAAACTCTTAAGAGTAGGAAAGAATACTATGCATCAGGAAAATTAATACCACAAAATGTTAAGTGGAAACCCAGTCATGTATTCAGTGATACAAGTATCTTGTTCAACCAGAGAGCAATTGGAAAACTAGATAGTTACTACAGTGCTGTAAGTATAATATGCTTGCCTCTAATACTGCAGGCCATGGTTCAAATTTTGGTTGAATCAAGCTGCAACTGAGATTTTTATTCTGGGGTTTTCTTGGTCTTTAATATGAATATCAAGTAACTTAACACTTTAGGCTCTAGAGCTCATTTGTACTGTAGCTAATTCATTAAGCCACCGAGTCTGATACAATTGCAAAGGTTAAAGAAGAAAGAAAAGAAAATGGGGGGGAAAAAAAAAACAGAAAGAAGGGGGAAAAGAAAAAAAAACTAAAAATTTCAGAATGTTCTAATGCACATTGTCAAGTATAGTTGAAAAATATAATTCTAATGCTAAAATGCTTATGCTACGCTGCTAGCTACAAAACCCCAAATATTCAACATTCACTATAGTATGATACATATAAGGTGCATTCCGTAAGAATCTGGTCTTATCATATTAGACAAATGACAGAATAAAAATACAGATATCATTCATTCTTCAAGGTAATTTCTCTTTACTTCAATACATTTCTCACTTCTGGATTAAAATTTCAACATATATCTATGCTTTGTCTACAAAATGCTGGAAAACAACTTCAACTTATTGTTGACAAATCTCTGTCCTCAAAGGCGAGATTCAAGTTTTGAAAACAGATAATAATTGCTGGGAGCAAGGTACAATAGATTATCTACCCTCTGGAAGCAATTGTGTGGATGATGCATTGTAGCGCAGCAGAAAATCTCCTGAATTTAGCATTCTATGCCTCTTTTTCTTGACGGTATTCCTGATGTAGTAGCTCAGTATAATATTTTGCAGTTATTTCTGTGCTCCTTTCTTTGACATCTGCCAATAAGAATTCCTATGCGATTTTAAAAAAATGTCACCTTGATTTTCCATTATTTTCTTCATGGACTGCATGACCTTGACATTTCTAGTTGGTGCTTTACTCTTCTTCTGCAATTCCACTGATTCTCTTTTTGAAAGAGAATCATCATAGAGGATCACAGTTTTGCCCCATGATGATGGATGTCAATACTGGCTTCTTATTATCACAGCAAAAAATTCAAAAATTTCTGGCAACATTCCACACACACATACACTTTCATTTGAAGTGCTGAAAGAATTCAGGATATGCCTGTTGCACTGACCTTATAATATACCAATGTTGAAGTATGCAAAGCACAGTTGTTCTAGGAAGCCCCAAACTTGCAACTATTTGTCTTCAGATACCTATCACTCAGAACTTCTTCCTCAATAAATGAGATGTTTGTGTCTATACATATACCAGTCTACCTTCTTGTATCTTCAAGGAGCCCTCTGTCCAAACAAAATATTCTTTATCACTCCTTCACAGTAGAATATGAAGGGGAAACTTCTCCATACACACTGCCAAGGCATTGTTTAATATTACTAGTGAAAGTCCTTTATTTAAAATTTTAATTTTAAATATATGCTATATTATACAACATGTCCGACTTAAATGAGCTTTTCCTAGCAAATGAATGGCAAGGTTGGAAAGGAAACCCCTGAAACATGAGCATCAGATAGCATGAACATAACAATGAATCATGTCCTATGTCAGGCTGGAAACCTATGGATTGCACCTTGTACTAAAGGGAAAAGACAAAGGTGATTTTTTTATCTATAAAACATTTTTTTTAAATGGATATTGTACAATCACAAGAACTTTGAAAACTACTTCCTTATTAACTGTGCCTCAAATTACCAGTTACATTGAAAGTGTGTAAGAATAATTTGGTTATAGCAAAATTCAAATTCATATATAATATACAGATATATATTACTTATATGTTTATCAGATATACATTTATGTATACATTTTGCACATCACAAAGAATAATTTGGTTATAGCAAAATTCAAATTCATATATAATATACAGATATATATTACTTATATGTTTATCAGATATACATTTATGTATACATTTTGCACATCACAATTTTATATAAAAATCTATTACCTTAATAGTACATAATAGTGTATTAATGACACCTTTATGATAAATACAAACCTTTAGTGGAACCCACTTCAAATCTTTTGCATGTAGATTTCTAACTATTGTGCAATGTACACCAAATTCAGGAATACTGATAAACTCTTGTGGCAATTTCCTCACTGTTGTCACTTTTGCAATCCTACCTAAATCGCATAGGTTAACTTGATAATAGTCCTTATGTACAGAAAGAACATATGCTCTATTCCACTTCATTGTGCTTATTTGTTCATCTCTTACTAGTGCTCCAACCATTTCTCCCAGTTCTGGCCTGGAAGAAGAAAAAAAAGGTTGAACACCTTTCATTACAAAAATTAACAAGTTTTCTGTCATTCAATATTTTTACAACTGCTAAGACTTTTTACTACTTTTAAAACTTTTGACAATTGTTGCCTTAATAACTTATTATCTTAAAAATAATGGAAATGAAGTGGAAAAAAAAGGATGTCTTCCAAAAAGTTACAATGATTATGATAAATAATTTGTAATACCAACTTAACTTCTCTGATATGAATGAAAACTTTATTTCTACACAATTCCCTTACATTAACTTTACACATTATACAAAAATCTTGCGAGTGCTTGTTACTTTAGGATCCATGCATTTAACTCCCTGGTTATACATGCAATACATTCTACTTCTCACTCTCTCCCCATTCCACTGTCAGTCCTGGTGTTGTAGTGATAACCATACTTGCCTTCTAAACCCAATGTCACGGGTTCGAATCCGGTCAGGACCGATGAATCTTTTCGGGCATAGAAATCGTAAGTATGGCTTCCTTTGAAAGGGAAGTAAAGCCGTGGGTTCCGTGTCGTACATTTATGGCACGATAAAGAACCTCAAGCCTGAAAGAAGAGGCCTCTGAGCAAGATTTGTCGGCCATTTCACGCCCTGAATAGAATGGGACCCTAATGACCTGAGATGTTAAAGAACGTTCTTAAATAAACAAATAAAAAAAAATCCCATTCCACTATTCTCACATAACTGTCCTTTCATTTTACTTTATTTCTAGTCCATGCTTCATCAATCTTACAATAAAACTTTAAAATCACCAATAAATCCCCTTTAAGTCGAAGAAATTGTTCTAGTTTTGCTTTTGCTCTTGTAACTCTTTTTCCTGATCCTGAATCTCTATTTCAACCAAACTCCCTATAGGCGATGACATCACACTTAAACCTCTTGACCAGTGACCAGCTGATTCCCCCCATCCACTTTTTTCCACCATGTCATTTAACCCACCCAGTGAGGTTGCCGATCTATTCGTTGCTTCTAATCCTTGCTGGAACTATACATAACTTCATAGTCCTTCATGCTCAGTTGTATTTTATTTAATTTAGATGTCCATGCGGTTCCGTTGGAAATAAAGCTAATAAAATTAGTGTATGTTTTCAGAAAGACCAAGCAGGTAAGCCAGATCACTTCAATGATTATACTAAAAGTACAAAAAAATGGCATCACTCTCATATTGCAATTATCTTACTCTTGCTATAATTTTTCTTAGGTAATTTAATTAGGCTTTCAAACTCATGCTTATTGTCATTAGATAATAATTTTGAGACCAAAGGTTGAGACAACAAACATTTGTTAACCTAAATTAATTATGAAAAATTATCAGCACTGACTTTACTGAAGAAGTTTCTTCATTGAGTGAGTTTCCATAGTCACAAACTTATTATTTCATCACTGTATTAGAACACATAAACCATATTCAAGCATGAGCTGCAGTGCACTGATAATCTAAAGCTCCTACACCAGGGAATGAAGTAGCAGTTCATAAAGTCGTCACTAGTAACATGATCTGAAATGGATTATAACAGCTTAATTATGAAATATATTTTCATAAAAGGTTTAATTTTTGTGCATGCTTTTTTTTTTTTTTTTTTTTTTAACTTTCAGTGTGACCTATGTATTAAGATTTTGTTAAGATTCAGAAGCTTATATAATTCCAAATGGCTTCTGTGCTCTTTATGAATGTTGACAGATATAAATATTCAACATTAAACTTGGAAAAATTCAAAATAGCTCCAGAATTTCCACAACTTACTCACTGAAAACAGAAGTAGAATTAAAACATGCACTTATCTTATACTTTTGCCAACAAATGGCTAGCATAATGATACTTCAATGAGTACTATTCAGGGAAGTGTCATAATTACTGGTATTGTAAAATTGGATGCATTTAAAAAAAATAAACTTATTATGCAAATGATGCCACAGATTGCCTAAATTGGCTTAATAACCCCCAGGATTCCACAACCACAAAATGGGAATGACTTTCCAGCTCCTTCCTGCTTTCAGTTTTATTTGCATGCAAAGGCATGTGGTAGGCATCTTAAGACAGCTGTGCTCAGATTATTCTTCTTCTTTCTCTTCCTTTCTTCTTGTTCTTCTTCAGGCCATGACTATCTTAACCATTCTTCTCCTTTGGTCTCTAGTACCTGTCTTAGTTCTCTATTCACTTACTCCCAGAATATGCAAGTCTTGTACCACACTGTTCACATTGGGGTCTATATATCATCTGATACGTTCATTGCCAATATCCTAAAAGGATCATTCTCCTTTGTTCTCCAAATAGGACTAAGTCTTGGTGCTTTAATAATTTCATTATATTTAGTTCTTTATACCAAGTGCAGCTCTTTATTTAATTTTGTCAACTTTACTGTAGTCTGATTTGTTAGTCCATACATTCTCCTAAGAATTTTCCTATAAAGACCTTAACAGTTTCTCTGTTCTTTCTTAGTGAGTGACCAGCATTCATTACCATATAACAATACTGATCTAATTAAAATGTAAATTGGAACTTGCACAATGAAGCTAATCATATTAATTGATATCATTTATGATTCAGTTGAACTACTCTCTCTTAAAGCTTCACTTTATAACAAGTGAAACTTTAAGAGTGTGTAGTTCAACTGAATCTTTCAATGATATCAATTAATATTGATCTACTTGAGGTCCAAAATAGTTTGAAAAAGGTATTTATGTAGATCAGGTGAGACTTTAGCTATTGCCTAGAATGTATTACCACTCCATTGTCTACAACTTTGTAAGTACAATTTATTCAATTAATTTTATGATTATTTATTTTTTTAATTGTGTTCAACTCCTGTTTTTACAACACTGATGAAATGTGAGACTAAATTATAAATATGGAAAAGATCCTTTTTATTTTTACAGAAGGAAGCATTCCAAGCCTAAGTTTAGGGTACCTCTCCACCATTTGCCATTTATGAGGATTAAGAAAATCCTGGAAAAAAACACACCAAGTCAGGAAGGACAGTCCTGGCAAGAATTGAACCACAAACTTTCTGCTCATGAATCAATGATGATCCAAAAGAAGAAGTCATGTTCTTTGATTCAAAGATACAGAAGCTGAGTTCCAGACTTAATACATCTTTGGACATATGTGGAAAAGTAGAGATATTTATGAATAAGTCATTCACCTCATACGCTTTATTGATAAATGTTCATAAAACTTTTTGAGCTACTATATCTTTAAATCAAAATAAGATTACTATATCTTTACTCATCCAAACCACTTATTTATGAACTCATACTCTTGCTCTTTCCCCCCCCCCCCCTTTCTTGTTCTTTGTTCTCAGATATGTATATCAAAAAATGTACAACTTACTTATAACAATCATTGTTATGATGATTCTCACAGGCCAAAGGCAGAAGGACTTTAATTTTGTCAAATTCTTCCTGAAGGTGCACTGGAACTACTGAAAGGCAACATGTGTTCTGTTGAAGCCAATGAGTTAGTCTTCCATTAATAACGTCATTCTCTGAGAGATTTTCTATTCTAAAACATAAATATACATAAATTAGTGTCTACTATAAAGAACTATAAATAACAGATGTATAGATAATGTCATTCTCCCAAGAGATCTTATTTTCTAAAATATAAATATAAGAAATTAGTGTTTACTATAAACAACTATAAATAACAGATGCATAGAAAAAGAGTAAAGTAAATAAAAATTGCTCAATCCAGAATGTGCACAAAGTGGAAGCATGGACAATGTAAATGAAGTAAAACTTAACATAATAACACAAAAATGAAAAAAATACATAAAACATTCCCATAAATATTAGTCATGGCAAAACTTAATTCAATCTATTCTGTTAACTTCTATCAATATTTCTTTGAAATAATTGACAAAGAACCATGTTCTACAATCTTGGAAAGTTAGTATGCCTGCTAAAGATTTTTGCAATGCTGAATGGTTGTGTTTTCCAGATCTATTAATGCAGCATATTCTTTTGGAACAGAAAAAATTGTTTCGCCCATTTATTGGATTTTATTGTTAAATATTCTTATTCTTGATACTGTTTCCACCAATGAGATACCCAACAAAGGTAGTAAAGGTCACTAACTCACAGATTTGTAACAGGAGGATTAAAGTTCCATTCCCATCAGCACCATGTTCCATGACCGAGTTTTTTCCAGACTTTCTTCAGTCCTCATTAACAACAAATGCCAGGATTGTACCCTAAACTTAAATCCAGAATACATGCAATAATAAATAAAAAAAAAAAATGAGGGATAGTTGGAAAATAAGTTCCTCTATTATTTTTCCTGAGAATCTATAGAAATGGTGTATTGTCAATTTGGTGTGATTGCTAAGGAACTATTCCCTTTTTGTTTTGTGACATACTATCTTCATCACACAGGCAGTGCTGGCACAGTGCTTTGTTAAAGAAAGGAAAACAAAATGAGTTACAGTATAATAAATTATTTATGAAGAAATCACTCAAATTTTGCCATTTTATTTTACCTACTTGG
Organism: Metallyticus violacea; assembly: GCA_030762175.1. Lineage (NCBI taxonomy): Eukaryota > Metazoa > Arthropoda > Insecta > Mantodea > Metallyticidae > Metallyticus > Metallyticus violacea. The sequence goes on along the minus strand of CM060835.1, from coordinate 43,750,237 downwards.
ACATGTTTTGAAGGCTGTTGTCTTCATCATCAGTGTGGCTCCACTGTTAGCTTCCCAGCATGGTATTAAATTGTTGCTCTTTGGATTTTATGAACTTTGCGATGAAGTTACTGTTGTTTGGAAGACCAAATAAACAAAATTTTCCTTGTATATAAATATTATATTTATGAAGCTGTTGACAATGGAGTGGTAATATATCCTAAACTTAGGTATTCATTTTTTACACTAAACTCCATTTACTTACATAAAAATAAGATGCATTTCGGGAAAATCTCTCCCATTTTCAGTTGCTCACTGAGCCATCATTACTCGAAACGATGACTAGACACTCGAATGTTCCTGTGGTGGCCTCTACTGAATGAAGTATGAAATTGCCAAGTTCATCCATGGGAGGAAACTTGAATTTCATTAGGTTTTCTCTATTTTTTTTAATGTGATTTTTTTTTCCAAGTGGGTAACTCCAATGGGTTGTGAAAGATGTTTCAGCAGTTTAATTTCTGGTTTTATTTCATGATTTTTGATCCAAAAGTGAACTGCTACTGCTGATTTATTCACCTGCTTAAACGGAATATTCCTATAAGTTCTTTCCTCCTAATTTCCAAATTTCTATTTGTTTTGCCTATGTAGCTCTGCTAACAATCTGCACATTTTATTTCGTAAATTCCTGGTTTCTGTTCCGTTGGTATGGACTCTTTTACTGTGCAGCCCAATAAATTCTTGATGTTGTATCTGTTCTTTGGGGCTAACATTATCCCATGTTCTTTGAAACTTTTCTTGAACTTGTTGTGGTAAATTGGATGGTATGTGAAACTTTTGAATTTGTATTCTTCTTTTGTGTTTTTCATATGGAAACTTTCCTTATCTCTTTTTGTCTTTTAGATTTGATAATTTTTATCACTGTGTCTTTGTTGATACCATTGGTTATAGCTGTCTATATTATTTGTTGGTATTCTATTTTGTACTCTGCTTCTGTGAGTGGAATATTCATCAATCTGTGTGCCAAACTGTGAAACACTGCATATATATGTGGAATGGGGTTACAACTCTCATTTTTTGTGTAGTTTTCCATATGTGTTTCTTTTCTGTAAATTCCAAAATTCAAACAATCTCCATTTCTTATAATTTTTAAATCTAGAAATGGTAGCCACCCATTTCTCTCTTCTTCTGTGGTAAATTGTATAGATTCATGTTGCAAATTAAGAAGTTTCAGAGCATCTATTGACTGTTTCTTCAGTATTATTGCAAAAATGTCATCCACATACCTATTCCATGACTTGAAAATTAAAGGGAAGACTTTTGTGATATGTTTTTCAAATGAACTCATGAATAACTCTGCTAGAAAAGGTGACAAAGGGTTTCCCATAGTTAGGCCAGAAACTTGTTGGTAATATTGTTTGTTGAAGCTGAAGTAATTTTGTTTAATGCAAATATTAGTAAATTTTAATAAGTCTTCTATTTCTTCTTTTTTTAAATTTATTGATGCTGACCATTTCTTTAGCATAAGTTTCTCTGTAGGTATACTCGGGAATAAGGTTTTTACATCTAGTGATACTATTATATCTCCAGCCATAATTCTGCCATTTTAAGTATTTTGCCTAGATTAACTGAATTTTTAATGCTCAAACTTTGGAATTTCTTAAAAGTATTGAAAGCTTTGATAAATTTTTTTGGTACCTGGTATATGGGTGAATTGCTATTGTTTATTATTGGTCTCATGCCGTTATCATTTTTATGTATTTTAGGTAGTTCATAAAGCCTGGATAGTACAGGATTACTCTGCATGATATTCTGTTTTTCAGCAGTGGAGTGTTTTGGCTTCATTTAATGTTTTGTTTAACATCTTATAGCATTTATTGAATGGATTCTTTTCAATTGGTTTGTAGTCTTTTCCTTTTAACATAGTTTCAACTCTATTTATGTATTCCTTTTCGTCTAAAATGGCTATTTCATTACCTTTGTGCTTTTATGCATATCACTGATTTTTCTTTTAGTTTTTTTAATGCCATTATGTAATTTATTGATTTCTTTCGGTTTTTTATGTTCTCTAAAACTTTTTTGCATTTACTTTTAACAAACAATTTTTCTCTTTCGTTAAGTTGTTGGGTGGCTATGTCTATGTCAGCTATGTAATCTTCTATTTTATCTGAGAAATCAATATAAGTTTTTAGGCCTTTATTTAGGAAATTGATTTCATTTTCCAAAAATGTGACACTCGAAAGATTAACTACTTTTTCTAATGTGTGTGTACATAATGGTGGAACCATTTTTATTTGGTGTTTTTGTAAGTTCTGGGGTTTCTTTTTTAATTTCTGGTTCTTGTTTTTCATTTGTACACTTAAATTTTATGTAGGTGGTGTTGTAAATTTTCCATAAGTGAAATCCTAGTTTTTTCATTAGTTCTAAATACAGATCGTAAATTTCTTAGGTCTATTTCAAATAGTCTTTTATACTGTAAGCTCTTTTCAAGTTCAATACGTTTGTTTCTGCTGCCTTCAGGTGCATGCTATTGTTTATTTTAATAGTTTTTCTCATGAATATAGGTGTGACTTTCCTTTAGACATGATTTGAAGAAAAATTTAAAAAAAACAAAAAAAATAATAAAAGAAATCACCACACTGAAATGTTACAAAGGAGAGCAGATATATAAAAAATTTACATTCTATCCATGGGCACACAAAAAATTTCAAAAGATTTTTAAACTGGAGCCAACATTATTTTGGCTCCAGTGAATAAATGCAATTTGAAAAACCTCCTGAAAACCAACACAAAGAACAAAATCCTGCCAGCAAAACAACCAGGCATTTATGAAATCAGTTGCAAAGACTGCAATAATAAATATATAGGTAAAACAAAAAGGAACATTTCCATATGATTTAAGGAACACATGAGAAGTGAAAAATATAAACATATGGAAAAATCAGCAGTAGCGTACCATTTCTGGCAAGAAAACCATGAGTTTCAAAATAAACCAAAACTCTTAAAAGCTCTTCAAAAACCGATAGAATTATCGGTGTGGGAAAATATATTCTTGAACAAAAACAAAGAAAATTTAGTTAATTTTGATCTTCCAAACAACAGCAACCTCATCAAAAAGTTTATAAAATCCAAAGAGTGACATCTTAATACCACGCTGGAAAACTGACAGTGGAACCGTGCTGATGATGAAGGAAATTTACCTTTGAAACATGTGCAAGTAGTGGAATAAAACTAGTGAAATTTGAGTGACTTCTTCAAAAATAATTTGTTATATGATACTATATTTCACTGTGAAAATCCCAATATTATACAGATATATAATATTTATATTAAAAGGAAAATTTAGTTAATTTTGATCTTCCAAACAATAGTAACTTCATCACAAAGTTCATAAAATCCAACGAATGACATCTTAATACCATGCTGGGAAGCTGACAGTGGAACCATGCTGATGATGAAGGCAACAGCCTTCGAAGTATCCAAGTAAGTACAACAAAACTAGTGAAATTTGAGTGATTTCCTCATAAATAATTTGTTATACTATACTATATTTCATTCTAAAAATCCATGTTGTTTAAATCTAAAATAATGAGTGCCTGCTAAACATGGAAAACAGACATGCATTGCAATAATGAATAATGGAGGAAATATTGACTGTTATTTTATACAAGTAGACATGTGGGACCTCTGGTACCAAAGTTCATAGCCCTCTTAGTGGAATGTATAGTCCTGACATACTTCAAGCAAATGGTGTTGAAATGGTGCTAGATGAATAGAGAGCTGATTTAAGAGGACAGGTGTATGATTAGATGACATTGCCATTGAAGTCAGAATCAACTTTTCACCAGCACACAAAACATCTACATCATTCTGCAATACTGAAAAGTACTCCTTGAATCAGTTCATCAACTTGGCTGATGATGTTCTCATCTCCAGTAGCTGTGGCTGGCTGCCCAGGTCTTCCATCATCCAAAACACCCAGAACTGCTGGCACTATTCCCACACTATTTGCTTCAGCATTACATCAGTACTATAAACTTCAATTAGATAGCTACGGATTTCAGTACCACAGGCCCCACATGCCCATTCATATTGAACAGTGCACACTTCCTCCTTTGTCCATGACTGCAATACATGCCATTCTATATGCTTGCTAGACACTATTTTGTTTTCCTTTATTTCACAAAGCACTGCACTAGCACTGTCTATGTGATGAAGGTTGTACACCACCAAACAAAAGAGGAATGATGCCTCTGTAACCATAGCAAACTTGTCATCCCACCATTTCTATGACTTCTCAGGGGGGAAAAAAAATACGGAAACTTATTTTCCAGTTATCCCTTGTAAAAAAAAATATATGAAAATGTTTAAAAAAATTTAAATTTTGAAATTCCCTCTGTCTTCTTCATTTCATTTAATGTGCTATAAATGTACATTACCTGTGATGCCTCATTAGTGAAAATGGGATATTCAACAGATTACAAAGAACACCAAAGAGATGCTGTTGTTGGGTACTTGCATTCTCCAGCACTAGTAGCATTTACTCCCCCATCCTGAATGCAGTCCAGTGACTTTAGCCTTCATATTCATTGCTATTAATATTGTGATAACACTGAGCATGTTGCTGATAGGCACAGGGAAGGTTAAGCATTTGTTTTAGTTCTGCCATATTCAAGAAAAGAAATGGGATAAATTGCAAAACTGATTCAATGCTTCTATTTGGTTATATATATTTTTGTTGTTTTTTTTTTTAATAGTGTTTAATGCCCATTTTTACAATTGAGGCACTACAGGCAGTTGACACTGATGATACATGAAATGAAATGAACTATTGGGACAGGATTTTTTTTAAGGAAGGAAACGTTCCAGGCCTAAGTTTAACGTACCTCCCCAGCATTTGCCATTTATTAGGCCTGTGGTAAACCTGAAAAAAACCAGTCAGGGAGGACGGTCCTTATTGGATTTCAATCCCAGACCTTCTGCTCACGATTCTGCACTTTATGTTACACCAAAAGGTTCACTGATATTAGTGTATGTTTCAGATTCAAAACTTCTGAATATGTTAGAGTAAACCTTGAATCAATAACCATCCCTTCTTCTTCCTCCTCCACCTGGATAGAATATGACATAGATGTATTACAAACGTGATGTATTAAGAGTTCAGATGCAGATCGCACACAAAAGATTTGCAAAGGACTGTACAACATTCAAAATGCACCTTTTTATACAATGAAACTAAAAGTGTTACTGAAATGAGTTTATACTATAAAAGAATGACATAATAATCATTTTGTACAAATGAAAAATAAATGATCTATAAAAACACAGAATTTTATAAATCCTTGCAAAAGTTAATTAAAACTTTTCCTCTATACTAAAGAATCAGTATATGCAAATTATGTATATTAAGATAGCCTAACATAAATGTTATCATTTCTAATTGTACAAATGAAAAATAAATGATCTATAAAAACACAGAATTTTATAAATCCTTGCAAAAGTTAATTAAAACTTTTCCTCTATACTAAAGAATCAGTATATGCAAATTACGTATATTAAGATAGCCTAACATAAAAGTTATCATTTCTAATATCAATTGTGCAAAAATTATTTCTTATATTGTATTCATACATAATTTTTGACTTGTTTAGCCTCGGTACTTTTCTCCCCATAATAGCTTAAAGGAATGCACATCAATTTAATTTATACCAACAGCTTGCAATGATGGTACCAAATGGGTTTTTTTGGTTAGTATCATTTTTCCAGTAGCCTTAACTCTTAATTGCAGAACTTTTACTTAAGCAACTATTTTTAGCTATTGCCCTGAAAGCTTAACTGAGCCTTTGACTACTTCTAAAGAAGAGTAGGGAGACATCTTTTTGAACACACTTCATACTATATTATACTGAAACATCCAGTTTCTAAAATATTTCTGCTTTATTATTCCTCAGTGATTACAGACATTATGAACAAACTTTCCAAAATATTTTTAAAGTGACCCCAAAAGTTTTTAAATAGTTCCTTTCCAAATAAGCTGTTTCGTTTTGCTTACAACTATTTCAATAAAAATGTGATTAGAAAAACTGTCTTCATATTATCTTCTTTTTATGAAAATTTTTTTTAATGGTGTTTAATGCCCGTTTTTACTACTGAGGCACCACAGGCGGTGAACAATGGTGATACATAAAATGATATATTGGGAAAGGTTTGTTTTTATTTTTTTAAGAAAGGAAACATTCCAGGTCTAAGTTTAGAGTACCCCCCCTAACATTTGAAGATCAGGGAGGATGGTCCTGGAGGGATTCAAACCCCAGACCTCCCGCTCACGAGTCTGTGCCTTAATGACCTCTGCCACCAGTGGCAGTTTATGATGATTAAAAATATGTAAAAACACTAGAAATAGTATTGTAAAGTAATGATAGCATTTGCTGGTAGAAAAACAGGAAAAAAATTATACTAGCTCCAATTGGAATTAAAGTCAATGGTTATGGATTACCACATCATAATCTGTCTCCTATACTATGTCACCGGTTGCCAGCAGAGTCCACAAATACATTTATAAAAATAAAGAAAGACTACATCTCACAAATTATAGTCAATTAAATGGATTACTATTAACCATTGCTCATTTCTGGCATTACTCTGCTCTGTAAGAGAATTGGAAAGTTAGTGGTCTCTGCATACTAAATAATCTATCATTTAACTGACCGTAACAATAACAGAAAAACAAAGTAAGAAAAGGGTTATTAACAAATGCAGAGGTGCCAACCTTTAAAATTAAGGTGTGTGTGTCCAAAAGCAATATTTTTAATAACAGTTCATTTTTTTAACTTGAAATGCAAATTGGAACTTGTATAAAGAATTATCCAGCAGTCATTAGTTAGCTGAGGATGCGGACAAAGACCCGTGAAACATGTACTAAATTTAAACAAGTAAGTGGAGCCAATAAGAGTGTGTAGTTCGACTCAATCACACAATGATTATTAATTAGTTAATGATAGTGCTTCATTCATGTTATGGATACTTACACACTTACAGAATTGCATTCTGCTTTCTGTGCTAAAAGTTGTTCGTCATTCATAATCTGAAAATAATTAAACAAAAGAGCTGCTAAATGAGCAGAGGAAATAGACATGCTATGCACTATTTGAATATAACAGTATAATGTGAAATATGCAACTGCAATGTTATTTTTGACTGGCATTGAACAAGAATAAATACTGGCAGTTTAATTTAGATTTACCATTTCATTCCTCTTAAATGATCTTATTAATTAATTAGACACAAATAATAATAAAAAAACATTACTTTTAAATATAACAATTAAGAACAGTGCCTTCCGCAATTCCAGAAGACATGGAATCCAATCAAAATTTATTCCAATTTGATTGGCTCAGCCCCCCAGTCCCTGGTTCATCAGCAGCTACCTACTGGAATATCCAGGGAACCGGGCTTCGATCCAACCAAAATTAAAACACAATATTAAAAATAATTTATACATTCAATACAATATTAAATTATATTTCCTGACACTAAACCTTAAACCCATTCGGCCAAATTTCTATCCTTGAGAGTTGCTTATTCCTTAGGGCCTTATACACACTAACACCTTGGTTATTGGTGTATAAGGATCCTGTTTAACTAATATTAGATAACTAGCCCCATACCCTCCCCTATTCATTTCATCCTCCTTTTAATGATCTTATTAACAACTTCCCTATGTAAGGCAAATGGAATGTATCTCAATATTATCAGAGCACACTACTTCTGTTGCATTTTTGTTGATTTCAACTAAAATGTTGACGGTCACTAAAATAATTCAACATTTCATATTTCTTGCTTTATTCCCAGAATAAGAAGAGATTATATTTATTCATGCTTTCATCCTAGCCACTGGCAGAGATAAAAATAATACAATACTACTACTTTTACTCTCTGCAACATCATATATAATAAATATTTAATTATGCTTGCTATTTTCATCTATTTTGTGCTACAAGAACTCCTTTATTGAATATTGAAAAACTAGCTGGATTATCCTCCTTTGTCCAGGCTTATTATGTCTTCATCAATCAATAAACTGTTAGAAGAACTGTAATAATTACTTTTAAGTAACTGGTTGGCAGGTTGGTTTCTATCCAAATTAACATATTCAAATATGTATATTATGGTAAGAAAATATACCAAATTTCAGAATGATTGAACAGATTTGAATTTTGATATGATGTAACAATGTTTGTAATTCTTTTGCTTGCTTCTGACTGAATTGAATTCATTTTGTACAGATTTTAATTTTTGCATAATGTAAGAATGTAGTTCTTGCGCTTGTTTCTGACTGAGTTGAATTCCTCTAGTATTTATAAAGATGCAAATTTATTTATGAATGATTCTCTTATGCCAAATAAAGAGATTGCATATTTAGAGAAAAGGGAGAGAATACACTCTTGCCTTGCGTCAGTGAAAATCATTCCTTTAGAGCCAAATATGTGATATGTAATTTTCAATTGTTCTTGGAAGTGTGAGATGTTAACAGATATGCATATAAATTGTACTAGACAGATTGATAAAAACAACAAATGATAAAGTTCTTAAAAAAGAAATACTAGTACATCTGAAGAAAACCATGTTACTGCTGCTGAGTTAGCTTTCTATTATCACAATGTGAAACATAATTGAAGCTATAAAAGTTTTGATTGTTGCATAAAATTAACTTCACACATTTCTAAGAGTTCTACATTGGAAATTAAAGTTACATTATGGAAAAACTAAAGCAGAAGCACTTGTAAAATCATTGTAGCACCAAAAAATATGCAAAATTTTCTCGAGATTTTAAAATCCACAGAATAGTTAACACTTTTTCTCCTTAGTCATGGACACTTCAACAATGGGGACAACAGAAAAATATTTCCAGTTTGTCTGTGGTATTTTGATCCATATTAAGGTGCATTCAGTGGAAGGTAAAAGTTTATTCAAAATTCCAATTTAAATAGACAATGTAATACTGAAGTTCAGTTCACAAAGCATGTTTTCTTTTCCGTCCTATTCACATTATTCATTTTTATAGGTCCTAGACCTATGTGTGGTACCAGCACAGTAGTATATGTATAGCATAGCTTGAAAATGCTCGTTTGAGATCCATCAAGAGCATTTCCAAGCAATGATTTTCTATGACTAAAGTTGATTTAGAAGGGGAAGAATGCCCTGAAAGATTACATCATGCTTTTGGGGTCTTTGCCCTTTACAATTCATTATTTATTTTGAAGAGGGATTCCTTGAAGAACACTGTGCAGGACATCCAATTGCAGCAACAGCTGATGAAAATGTATTGAAAGCAGAATGCATCCTATGGGAAGATCATTGTTTCATATATTATCAGATTCAAGAAGCCCTAAATATTGGATTCATAGGGGGGAAAAAAAGGGGGAATAAAAATGTGTTCACATCTGAGAAACTGTGCTGTCATTGAATCCCCTACCACCTCACAAATGAGCAGAAAAAAGTACATGTGCATGGTGCCAGAAATGATAGACAAATTTGATAAATTGATAAAGGAAGATCAAAATACATATTAACATCATAAAAGTTGAATATTGGATATACCAGTATAAAACTATGTGACAGTCATTGGTTTGGGTCTTCCCAGGAGAGAATCTTCCAACAAAGTGAGACTAGTGAGAAGTGTTAACAAGATGATCTGTTCCTTCATCTCAGCTAGTGCTCATTCACAATTCCACTTGAGGGACAAAAGATGTCACTGCCAGATGGTGCATCACAAAATGCCTGCCTCATGTCTTCTATGAACTTAGAAAAGCATTCTAAGACTGTTCTGCATGGAATCTTATTGCATCATGACAATGCCTCTACCCATACTGCATCAGAAACCCAATTTCTGCACGAATCAGGAGTCAAATATTTATCCCATCCTTCTTACAGTTCAGATGTGACCCCATGTGACTTTTTTTCTATTCCCAAAAATAAAAGGAAGCATTTGTGGCTAACAATCTGAATCACTTGAAGTCACAGTAGCTGCATATGAAAAATGTATTTGCACCCTATCCAAAGAAGCGTGGCGTTCAGCATTTACAAAATTGTTTGAACAGATGAAATGTATAGAATGCAATGGAGAATACTGAAAAAGATGCAACGATCAGATCTAAATTTTTAAAATTTAGATTGCATACATTCTCAAAACCTTAAGAGTGACCCTCATATTATGTCTATTCCAGTTTTGAATGCATTTTTGAAAAGGATATTTTCTATTATGAAATCTAAGTGTAGGGATGAAAGGAATAGATGTTTCAGAGATTTCACAATAGCTGAGGTTCACATTACCTTAAACTTTAATCAAAGTTGTTATTTTTTGAAGCAATGAACATAAGATTCAACTATGCTAGCTAAAATTAAGAAAGAAACAAAATCTGAATAATCTCTAGTTTCCATCAAAATAGATAATAGTGACAGAAGCTTGAGACCACAAATAATAATAATAATAATAATAATAATAATAATAATAATAATAATAATAATAATAATATGCTTACATTAATGCAATAAATTTATATTGTAAAAATGTAGCTAGAAATCAGTAATTTAATTGAGTAATTTAGATTTTGGTAGACAAAACCGTAAATTGTATTACAATGTACATCTTTAAGTAATAATTACAATAAAATTAGCAGCAAATTAGTAATTCAGTGCACTTTAGATCTATACAAAATTTGTTAATAATATGACATGTTATGCATGGAGTTTTCTCCAATTATTTGCACTTTTCTTTTGATAAAAATCATTCACACCCTCCTCCTTATTGGCATTCTGAAAACCTGGCAACCCCAGCTGCTTCTGCATTTAAAATGATATATTTAACATGGGATGCATAAGTATAGTGCTGCCAAAGAAATTTCAGAAAATTATCCAGATATGGACAAATTAATTGCAATGATTATGAAAATCTTCATAAAAGCTTCACTATGAAAGCGAAATGAAAGAAAACTGCATTATTTGTGCTGTCACACATTGGGGAACATGGTTCAAGCTGTATCTACTAAAAATACAATTGGAGACACTACTAGTGGATTCAAAGAGAGGTGAACCATCCTAAATAAAAACTTCAGACACTATTTTTCAAGTACTGCAATGTTGACACCTTGTCATATTGCCAACATTAGGAAACTTGAATGAAACTGATGTTAAACTCTAGAACAGTTTTCAAATTGTGAAAAATGTGAAAAGTGCATTAAAGGCTGTACATGGTAAGCTAGTGAATGTATTTATACAAAACTACAATGTGTGCTGGATCAGAACAATGGCAATCTCAAGCAATACTTGAGATTGGTGACATTCTGAATGATAAGTAAGAAGTTCAGTCTGAATTCAACAGCAGTGATTTCACTTGTTTCAAATATATACCAACAACATCCTACAATATTGTGCAGAATTTTCATGATACAAATCTGTGCTGAAGGAAAGAGAAACATCATTTTTATTTGAAAACATCAAGTTTTATTTGCTATTAATGCTGTGTTATTCCATCATTGTTTAATATTTCTTTTATTATATTTGGAGTGGAATATTTTGATAATGAATAGACTGCAGCTTTTAATTATGTAAAATAATATTTAAAAAAGCTTGTATTTCTAAATTCATTTAAAAATTTAACTTTATAAAAAAGTAATATGCTGACAGCCAAAAATCATCATTTATATTTTACAGTCATAAATGCTTGATTTTTTCCTCAAAGTTAGTCATAAATATCTGATCCCTAATTATTATAAGGGGTGTTTCATTCCTTTAATGCTCCTAACTCACTGTGACTTTTATCTCTGCAAAATGCTAAAAGAAAAATGTACAAAAATAATCCACATACATATACTGGAGAATTGGAAATAACCCCAGGGAAACTTCACCTGAATTTCTCACGAAAAATAAGGTGTAATTTATAAGGTAGGTATCAAAAATGTTTGGAACAAGAAGATAGCATTTTAGCATCTCCTTTCCCAACATGGATAAATAAATTTTGTTTAACTACTTGTATTTTATCATAATTTATATAAATAGTACGTGATTGATGATATTCATTACCAGTATGCGACAATGCATGTGCTGATAGCTCAAAACCAAAATGCAGTGGTGGAAATAATTCAATCTCTTGTACATAAAATGCTGGCACTTTATTAACCATGTTACTTTAGTAATCAGTAGCTTCTGCTAAGCATATTACAATGTAATTTTCTACATTTGTTACTTATAGCCTTCAAATGCAATTAGATTTAAAAACTCTGATGTGTTATGCAGTGTTCATAATATTGAATAAAACAGATGAAAAACTGAGCTTAATTTTCTGCGCCATAGGAAAATTTTATTTGTTAGTACATTTCTACAGGTAGAGAACTTATAATTATGGTAGTTTTAAAAAAATTGCTTATTTAACATAATTTTGTGAGCAAATAGTCAAATTTGAAATTTGAAAAAAAAAAAAAAAAAAAAAAAAAAAATCTCCTTTTGAAGGAACAATGTATAATTTGTGCTTCAACCAAAGTCTGTATAGCAATATGAGAACCTGATCCATAATTATTCTAATAAAACTACAAGGAACAAAAAATTTGTTTATTTAATTAATAAACAAATGCTGATCAAAAGGGAAAGTGTCTTCTTGGAGTAGAATCATAACAGCTGTGCACTTTGTGGTCAAAATATGCATAGTAGAATGAACAGATTCAAAACATATTGAAAAGTCTTACCTTTTCTGATCCATTGGAGTTCTTATCCTTCTCATTTTTTCGTTTTTGCTTTCGTGATTTTACTTGGGTTAGAATTCTGCAACATTTGTAATATATCATTCACTGAATTAAATATTAACATAGTAACTGCAATATAAAACTTGGCATACACAAATTTACTTACCCATTGCAATTGCAATGTTTCTTATGTTCTGGCCAATCCATAATTTGACATTTCCTTGAACAATATGATATGTCACAAAGTTGGCAATAATTTGCACTCATGGTTTCGCAAATTTTACATCTGTTCATTAAGCTCCACAAATCAATCTTGTTCCCATATTCATATTTTTCCTTTAAAAAAAAATCAATAAGTAAAAGTAGAAACAAGCAACATTAAATTATGGATAATCTATACTAAGACTGAAATAGACAATGGCAATAAACAAAGTTATTTAAATCTAACAAAGCTATTTTTCTGATATAGCTGTCACTCTTCATCACTTATATGTTTTTGGCAACATAAACTCGCAATAATCAACAGCCTCCCATTCAGATTAACAACCCTATCATTAAGCAAGACAGAATACGAATTGGAACACCATAAAATCATAGATTAAACACAGAAAAATGGTTACCCAAAAGAAGAAAATACAAAAATTCAAAAAACAAAAACAAATAAAAGACATGCCACACTAAAAGGCAACAAAGAATATATATATGAAACTCGCATTCCATCCATGGGAACACCAAATTTCCAGAAGATTTTTAAAGAAGCCAACATTATTTTGGCTCCAGTGAAAAAAGCAGTTTAAAAAAACCTCCTAAAAACCAACATAAAAAATAAAAATCTGCTAGGAAAACAATCAGGCCTTTATGAAATCAGTTGCAAAGCCTGCGATATGAAATATATAGGCAAAACAAAATGAAGCATTACCTATGGTTTAAGGAACACATGAAAAATTAGTAGTAGTAGCATGCCATTTTTGCCCTCCCCCCCCCCAAAAAAAATGAATTTCAAAATGAACCTGAACTGTTAAAAACTGTACAAAAACCCATAAAATTTAATTTTGATCTTCCAAACAACAGTAATCTCAGCACTAAAATCATAAAATTCACAGAGTGATATCTTAGTACTATGCTGGGAAGCTGACAGTGGAACCGTGGTGATGATAAAGGCAAAAAGTCTTTGAAACACGTCCAAATATGTGGAACAAAATTAGTGAAATTTGAGTGACCTCCTCTTAGTTTGTTATATTATATAGGTATTAGTTTGTTGGATCTGAAAGGTAAGGTGCATACTGGACCATTACCAGAAAGACTACAAAATTGAACTGAAGAAGAAAATATACTATCAGATTTTAAGCAGGATTTAGGAAAGGGAAAAAAGCAATTTATAATGTTTTTATAATACATTCGCTCATGGAGAAATGTTGTATCTATATAAAAGCCAAAAGTATTGAATATTATGAAATTATGGTAATTAACTAAAGTAGTCACAAAAACTAAAAAGGATGCAACGAGGATATTCATAGTATTTCAAAACAACTGAGGTTTCCTGCTGAGTTGCTCATTGCAGAGTTGTGCATGTTCCATGTCACATACATTTATGAAAATGACACACATTTTGCTCTGCAATTTGACTGGCTACTGCGGTGCAGATTATCTGGTAAATTATGCTGCTCTGGTGTGGCATGTAAGAATATATAAATTAATGATCTTCAGTAAATTTCTTCTTCTTTGCCGGGGTTTACATGGGGAACAGGTGCCTTGGACGGTGCTGACTCACCGACCACCATCATTGGCTTCTTTAGAACTCTCTTTCTCTGCATGATTTATTTTAAGGGGGAACAGATGCCTTGGAAGATGCTGACTCACTGAGCACAATAATTGGCTTCTTTAGAACTCCCCTTTTTTTTTCTGCATGATTTATTTTACACTTTGTTAATTTTTGATTCCTTGGTTCCTGCATTTTGGGTCTGAAGATAATAAAAATTAACTAAAATGATACTTAATTAAATTGTACTTATGAAGTTGTAAAAAATGGAGTAGTAATATATCCTACAAGAATGTATTAAGCATGTTTACAGTAACTCCATTTACTTATGCAACAATAGGGAATGTTTTGGGGGCAATCGCTCTCAGCATCAGCTGTTGAGTGACTGCTTGATATGGTTGCTGGATCCCAAGGTGCTTCTGTAGCAGTCTCTGATGGTTTGAATAGGAACTAGCCGAGTTCATTGATGGGTGGAACATCAAAATTCATGCAATAGATGCCCTGACCTTCTTAATTTACAACATAAATCTATACAACTTACCATAGAAGAAGAAGAGAAAAATGGGTGGCTCCAATTCATAGATTAAAAAATCATAAGGAACGAAGACAGACTAAATTTTGGAATCCATAGAAAAGAGACACTAAGAAAATTATATAAAAAATAAAAGTTATAATTCCACTCCTCATAAGTATGCAGTGTTCTATACATTGGCACACAGAATAATTACTATCCTAATCAGAGAAATGCAGTACAAAATGGAATACCAACAGACAATTAAGACAGCAATAATTAATGGTTTCAACTAAGATACAGTAATAAAAATTATCAATAAATTTAAAGGTCAGAAATCTATAAGAGAGGTTTCCATACTAAAGAAGCTTCAGGAAAGATACAAATTCAAAAGTTTCACATACCATTTAACTTACCATTACAAATTCAGTAGGTTATTCAAAGAACTTGACATAATGTTAACCCAAATAACAAATATAATATTAAGAAGTTATTAAGTAGCACTGTAAAAGGCACCATACCAAAAGACTAGAAATCAGGAATTTATAAAATGAAATGTGCAGATTGTGATCAGAGAAACATTGGAAAAACAAAGAGAAATTTGGAAATTCGGAGAAAGGAATATTCATTTTAAGCAAGTTGATAAATCGGCAATGGCAGCTCACTTTTGAACCAAAAAATCATTACATTAAACCAGACGCTAAGCTGCTGAAAGAACTTCACAACCCAATGGAGCTATTCACTTTTCATCCTAAAAATAGGAAAAACCTGATGAATTTTGATGTTCCATAAATCGATGAGCTCAGCAAGTTCCTACTTGAACCATCAGAGACCACCACAGTTAACACTTTGGGATCCACCCACCAAATTGAGCAGTTGGTCAACAGCTGATGTTGGAATTGATTGCCCCCGAAACATGTCCTAGTGTTGTGTAAGTAAGTGGAGTTAATTTGGAGTGAAATTTAGTAGTAAGAGGAATGGTGTTATCAAAAAAGAAATATATTTGCTAAAGAGAAGGCTACTGGAACTTGTTTAGGAAAAATATCATAAATATAAACAAACAGGTTAGAGGGTTTTCTTTATTTGCTTTATTTACAGATGTTCTTTAACATCTGAGGTCATCAGCATCCCTTTCAAATCAGGATGTGAAACGGCTGACAAATTTTGCTCAGAGGCCTCTTTTTTCAGGCTTGAGGTTTTTTATCGTACTGTAAATGTATCACACAGGACCCAGAGTTTTACTTCCCTTCTGAAGCAAGTCATACTTAGAATTTTTACACCTGAAAAATACCCATTGGGCCTGACTGGGATCGAACCCGCGATCTTGGGTTTAGAAGGCAAGTATGGTTACCACTACACCACCAGGACCGACAGGTTAGAGTGTGTTTATACTGCAGCATTGGGGGCAAATATGTTTTATGGGGTGGAAATTTGGGGTCTCAACAACGGATGGGATAATATGGATATAATAAACGGATCATTCAATAAAAATTTTAGGCCTACCTAAATCATCACCTAAGAGAGGAGCATGGAGAGGTGGAAAATACAGGCAAAGTGATTGAAAGGGTACTGAAGTATTGGAAAGGGTTAAGAAATCTAAGTGATGGAAATATTCTAAAGGAGTGTTAAATTATGCAAGAAAAAGTTTTCAGAATCGGAGTTGGAATTGAAAATTAACAGCTTTATTTAGAAGTTATTAGGATAGGGGATATATGGAGTTTTATAATGATATAACATTCTGAAAAAAATTAAGAGGTAGAGCAGAAGATATGGAAAATCAAGAGATATTTAGTTTTAAAGATAAATGTACCTTGAAATGGTATACTAATTAAAAAAAAAGAATGGCGTAAGAAAAATATGTTGCTCTATGTGATAAATGTACATAATATGCATGGATTAGAACAGATGTTTTGAAATTAAAAGATTTGAGATTAGTCGATTACTTAGTGATGCGCCTACTGTATGAAAGTAATAATATGCTCAAAAGCCAAATTCTCATGGACTTTTGATACATCTCTGCTATATGTTGTAACTTTCATCATTAACCGTGGCATTTTATAGGTTAAATATTTTAACTTGTAATGCTAGACATAATAAATCAGCTCATTGATTCAATTCTTAATATTCTTTTTGTCTGCCACAAAATTTTAGATCACTATGCTGTGAAGTTTTTGAGAAAGATACTTTTTTTTATGAAAAAAAATGTTAAATTTTTATAATTATTTGTTTATAACAGTAATAATTTATTAATAATGGTAAGTCTTAGTAAGATATATTAAAAGAAAATTCTATTTCTACAATGCATGCCACTTTATGCAAGATAACATGAAAATGTGTTTCATGACATTAATTCATAGAAAAAGTGCACATTATTGTTCCTTACTAACTTAAGTAACTTACTTTAATGTTCTTTTTTGAATGTCTGATCTCTCCAACAGCATTAATAACAGATGGTACTTTGCTGTAAAAATTAATAAAATCTTTAGTTTTGGGCTCCATTTCTTTGAACATCTTGAAAGATGCAAAAGCAATTAATGGTTACTTTGCATTTAAATCAAACATTAACATAGGGATATGAACATTGTCACAAACATCCATTATTCACAATGAACATAAAACAGAAATAAATTTATCTTTCTAAGTGCAAGTACAACAGTAAAAAATGGAGAACAGTATCAATTACACAATGAAGCTGTTAATTTATGTACTAATTTCAATAACCTCCTTATACATAAAATGAATTTCTCACTGTTGTGATGTATTGAAATCATGTCAACATAAGTGTAGTTGGCAAAGTTCTGTGTTATCATCCATTGGTAATGATAATGTCAGTACTAATGCAAATCATTGTGAATGGTTCCAATCAAATAATTTGATCTTAAATTTTTGTAATTTACATTAAGTTTATGTTTAATGTCTATTGTGAATTAGGTTTAATGAGATAAAACTATTTACAATCAATTGGATGAGCTCACTTTTGAGCTAATTAAAGCAATCCAAATATGGGCCATTGCATATATAAAGAGCTATGTTGATACATAACTGCCAATTATCCTTCAGTATGAATTTGTGTTTTCAGATTCAAATTGTCTATGCTGTGTACTAAATATATTCAATCAATAAGCTGAAAAAAAGGAAGAAAAGTACCAAAAGACTCAAAAAGATAATAATGCAATATCTTATCTTTTGGAACATTGTAAAATCTAGTACTCTCTCTCATTCCCCTCCACCCCATCATTGTTTCTGGAGTCCTGTTATTAAGTTATAGCTAAGCATAGGATTGAAAATTACAAACACTCCCATATGTAGATTATGTTTCTTTGCCTCCATATCTGTAGCTAAGCATGATGCTGATGCCATATGCTATTTTAAAACAAGCCATCTTCATTTATTCTCCTTGTCATAGTTTTCCTCTTTCCCAGTTCCTTTTCTTTCCCACACATTCTTATTCCCTTGGTCCTACACTTCAATTTGAGTTCTCCCTCTGAACTTGCATGCTTAAGTTATCTAATCTATTTGTTTTATTGACATTTACAAAGGACCTCTAATAGTCTCCCAAGAGCTTAAATTCTTTCATATCCAATTAAACATTAGTGTAAATTATGCTAGTTGGAACTTGAACAGTACAGATTAGGTTTCTGTAACTTGTCTCAGCTTCCAAGTTTCATGTCCTAAGAATATTCTTAAGAATCACTGAAATCCAAAAGCCAAAAGAAGTTATACTATCACCAACTGCAAAGGCTTTAGGCAAGATTGGGCATCTGGTAGGGATAAGTTACCTGCATGCTTGCCAATGCCTTATGATCCAGTATTTTGTCTCATTCTAAAAAGATTTAACCAGCCAATTTTAAACACCAATGTAAATTATTTGGCATCATCATATGTTTATTTTATTTATTGTTCTGTAGATCTGTGGATGAGATATTAGCACAGTTTCTGTTTTCGTTCTTAAAAAAAAAAAATAAATAAATAAAGTATGCTAAGAATCTAAGAAATTGTAAGGAATTCTCCAATGTTAGTTTTTTCTCACCTCTTTCAAAAGCAGCATGTATATTTTTCTCATCCAAGCAGATAAATAGTTTTCATTATCCCTGCCGCAATATGTTATCCATGATGATAATGTTGCTTTCCACTTCAAAACTAGTAGACACATTATTCAAATATATATGAATTTACTTCACAATATAATTAGTTGGATAAAAACAATTTTTGGGGGAATCATGACTGTATTTTTGCATATTTTGAGAGATAGATAGCTTTTTAATATTTTAAGGTACAAAATTTAGACTTTGCTTTAAGTTAATTTTACATATAAGGCAGTCTTTTCAATTCAATTTATTACATCCTTGATATCATACAAATCAATATTATTCATTAAAACAAAATTTTTAAATATCTCTTTTCTCCACACATACAAGCAAAAACACTATATTCAAGAATGTAAGATGATATCTTTTGCTTGTTATATTTTCAATTTATGCACATGTAGCTTGTCCAATTCTTCAGTTAGACATTCTTTTTCCATAACTTGCAGGTTTGTACAAAACTTTCCTTCCATTTTAATATTTATGTCA
Source organism: Metallyticus violacea (assembly GCA_030762175.1). NCBI lineage: Eukaryota > Metazoa > Arthropoda > Insecta > Mantodea > Metallyticidae > Metallyticus > Metallyticus violacea. The sequence goes on along the minus strand of CM060835.1, from coordinate 43,730,680 downwards.
TAATTTAGACTTTGTTTTTAAGTTAATTTTACATATATGGCAGTCTTTTCAATTCAATTTATTTCATCCTTGATATCATACAAATCAATATTATTCATTAAAACAAAATTTTTAAATATCTCTTTTCTCCACACATACAAGCAAAAACACTATATTCAAGAATATAAGATATGATGTTTTTTGCCATATTTTCAAATTATGCACATATAACTTGTCCAATTCTTCAGTTAGTCATTCTTTTTCCATAACTTGCAGGTTTGTACAAAACTTTCCTTCCATTTTAATACTTATGTCATTTAGATTTTGTGTACAACATCTGTTTAGATGGTATATTGGTGTTAAATTTAAATATACAAACCAAGATGCAATAACTCATGGCCTCTTGTAACCAAGAAAACAAAGAAAAAAACAAAAAGAGTTTATCTTTCTCTGTGTCTGTAAATACTATGTTTAAATGTCACCATTCATTTTATAACAATGTATATTAAAGTTAATTTCATTGTAGCAATTCTAGAGCTGGAAAATGCTATGGAGTGCATCCAAGAATAGCACCTTGTTCATATAAACAATATCAATAATGACAGTATTTATCTGGATGAGCTAGGTTAAGTTCATTGCACTGACAATGGAGAATTGAGCAATGCCACAGCTAGAGAATGCTATAGAGTGCATTCAAGAATAGCACCTTGTTCATATAAACAATACCAAGAAAAACAATATTTATCTGGATGAGCTAATCAAAAACATTATAAAACTGCAGAAATGCAGTTGCATCCAAGAATAACACCTTGTTCATATAAACAATATCAATAATGACAGTATTTATCTGGATGAGCTAGGTTAAGTTCAGTGCATTGACAATGGAGAATTGAGTAATGCTACAGCTGGAGAATGCTATAGAGTGCATTCAAGAATAGCACCTTGTTCATATAAACAATATCAAGAAAAACAATATTTATCTGGATGAGCTAATCAAAAACATATATATAAAAATGCAGAGGATATGTGCATTGAATTCACCCGGAATACTAAAATAACCATGGTAATATGCAATATTTCTAGACCAGAAAGCCTCTTCCAATAACAGCAATGGATCCCTACAAATATTTTGCCAGTGAGTCCACAAGGTTTCAGCCAGAATATACATCAACATAATAGATGTATTTCTGTTGCTGTAGGTTTGGTTTCAGTGTTACGAGGAGTATTTTATTTTTGCAGTATATCCACATATATGATGCTATTCAACATGTTCATGCTATAGCCAAATGGAAGGATACATTTCCAGCAGATAAACAAGCAATATTATGTTTACGGAATGTCAGAATCCACACAGTGAAACTTTTGTTAATCTTATTTTGATTTAAAGTAAAACACTAAAAATCATGTCATCACATTAAAACTCTCTTTAAGTTTCACAAACACACTTATAAAAGTACTTTTATATACTTTTATAAGTGTGTTTGTGAAACTTAAAGAGAGTTTTAATGTGACATGATTTTTAGTGTTTTACTTTAAATCAAAATAAGATTAAGCAATATTATGTTAACTAAAAGCAAATATTGAATATTAATGCATTTTAGATAAAAGCAGAAGATAACAGCTACATAGCTCATTCCTTAAAAATTCTCGATAGCTGTTCTTACATGGGTAGACATCTTTCCCATTTATAAATAGTATATAAATTGCAGACATTCATATGAATCCAAAAATTCAATTAACTTTGTTACTACTGATTAAATTTGAAAGAAATATATATATATATATATATATGCGCCCTTTATGCTGGAGTTGGCTTATTAATCAAAACACTTCTATCATTCGTTGCATCCTTGAAGTCCTGGTCTTAGCTTAATGGAAAACATTTGAGCTGAAGTATGGTGCATGATAATAGATGTCCTGGATGACAGAAGGCGCTTTATTCATCACAACAGTTAAGGGGAATGATATAGGCTGTCTGAAATTATATACTTTTATCTGAATATTATGTACAAAGATACCGGGTAGAGTGGCTCAAGCAGTAACACTTAGGGTTCACATTCAAGAGGTTCTGGGTTCAAATCCCTTGAGACTGACCAACCTGACCTTGAATTTTCTCTGATTTCACCTGGTCTTTTAGGCGAATAATGGGATGGATCTTTCCTTTCCATGAATTTTCTGCTCTCCCATTTTATTCTGTTGGTTCTGTTATTAGTCAAAAGCACCTGGTAAAGTGGCTTGCATTTTGGAAAGGTTTCTGCCCTTGTGTGTGATATGGAAGCAGCCCTTCTGAGTGGCTCAAACTCCATGGAGGGGGACTCCACTGGCATCAGAGTGTTCTATCTGTAAACTATGTTAGGGACCACCTCTACATTTATGTTTCACTGCCTGCAGATCCTGATCACCCAGTGCCACTATCACCTCATCCCCTCATCTCTTCCTCCCACAATTATCTCCCCACTGGGGGCACAGGCATAAACTGCTACTTTGAGCAAGTAGCAGAACCAAAATATCCTCCATTGTTCTATATATTCAATCCAACATACAAAGACTTCCTTGAGGGCAAGAATGAATAAAATTATAACATGTAATGATAACTGAAATGGTTAGCTACTGATTAATCCAATAAAAAAATGCAAAATAATAATTACATTTCATTCTATTATTTCTTTATGTTTAACATTTAGTAAATTTAATTTTCAATCATAAAATCTATCAATTAGAGTAAATAATTTATTTTATGTTTATTGATTCTTGCTTTTTAAATAATAAATATAACTGAGACAGGTAAATTACAATCTTATGCTATTTGTCAGAACATTAAGTCAGTTTTATGTCAGAGTACCTCATATATTTATTTAAGCAACCATTACTGCAACAAGCAAATAAAAGTTAACTATTTGTTGCCAAGCTTATTTCAGCCTTCATTGTAGGAAAGAGTGGTTTAATACTGAGATTTTACTTAGGGATGGGAAATGTGAGGGGGGGGGGGGGTTTATACACCCAACTTAATTAAGGAGACTGTACATTACACAAATGTTTTGTTAAAAGTATGTATATTAAACATAAAATATTTGTAATTTAACATCATAATATGCAACTCCTCTTGTCACTTTATATTCCATTGCTTACCTAAGTGGAAAATATCCTCGACCCATAGTAACTTTTCGGAAGCCAATTTCTGATGCGACACTAATACACAAGGATTCCATGACTGCACTGGTGAACAAAGTAAAACCAATGTATATAATAACTATTTCAGTTTTGTTGTAAATCTATCACAATAGTAATTATCTGTTTAAAAAAAAAACTCATCTGCTAAAAGCGTAAAAGCAAAAGAAAAAATAAGTATATGAAATAATGTAAAATCAGCATTATTGTAATCAAAGATTTTGACTGTCCTATGAATTAAATGCTTAACACAAATACTTACATATAAAAGATTACATAAACCATATTACCATCTGCTGACTTTGTAATCAGAATAAGATTATTTATTTTGCTATGTTTTAGAGAATTTTTTTTTTTTCTATTTCCTAAGCATCATTTGCTCTTAATCTGAAAATTAAAGTACCAACATGTCATTAAAAGTTTTATTATGAATATGTTGTGCATCTTGATAGCTAGAATTTTTTTTTATCATTTATTAGATGAGTACCATTTTTTATCATATGCAACTCTATAAATAAAGAAATAAAATAAATTGACCAAATTTATAAAAAATTGCAGAAGAATTATACACGACCTGTTAGTTATTCTGTTCTTTAACTACATCAGTTACACACTAAATCCTCCTTTCAAAGATATCACCTACTTAATATTCTAGTTAGAATTTCTTCTTCAGATAGCCGCATTCAGAAGACACAGTTACAAGAATTGATGAAATAGAATGTTCTACCATGATAAAAATTACTGTACTGAATTCAATTACTGAATTGAATTTATTTCCACTTAATTATACGACAAGCTTCCATTAGTACTCTTTTACGATCACTCAGTCATACCAAAAAAAATACAACCATAGTCACTCTAGTAAATATTCTCCGGTTGCCGTGTAACCAAGTGACCCGAATAGTTTCAACCTTGCGGTTACTCAACTATCTGGCAACTTACAACTACAAAATTCACTCAATCAAAAACCAACTTAAATTATGTTTCTGCCCAATTTGGTTCATTTACTTATTTTTTTAAACCATTTTCTTTTAACTTTACCTAAATAATTCCCAAACTCAAAGATTTTCTGCCTTGTTTTCATATTCACCATTTGTTTCCCCTTATCTCTAGTGATAAGTTATCCCACTTCTCAATCCTAAGTTTTGCTCTCATTTCTTTAGTTTCTCTATTTTGCACAATCGCATGCCAGTAACTATCTTACATTCCACACATCGGACATTCCTTTATATTTAAACCTCCTCTTATTCCTTTCAGATTTACTAGCCTTGTCTGGGGCCAAGTGATTCCCTCCCTTGTCTATCTGTCACCTCCATCTACATAATTCTCTCCACCCCGTATTTCCTTTAAGCCCCTTTAACCCTTTTACTACTTTTTACTACTAAAATTACCTAATATCTCCTGTCTTTCTATATCATCAATTCTATGTTTAATTTCTTTCCAAAAACCTCTTTCTTTACTTTCTCTATTATACCACAGGATACCCAAGCCAATTTTTTTCCATAATCTCATCGATTCCTAACCAAGTATTTCTTTCCTTCACTTCTCTTGCATCATTAGACAGTGTTTCAAAATACAATTCTCTTCTAAATTCTTAATCCTACACCAATATTTCAGACTCTTGTCATTATTTTTCCTTTACTCCTTACTCTGCCTAATTCAACTTGTGCAACCCTGTTTGGTGAGCTTCTTGGTCAGTCCATAATTTGTTTGTAGAAATTCCAGTGAATCAAGTCTACATTTAGCCATCCCTCATCACTATCCCAAACATCATTTTAGCCTCTACCATACTGTATACATTTTCTCCAGCCACTTCATATCCTGATACTTTACACATACAGACAGTAATAGCTTTCAAATTTAGCTAGAACCTTCTTTTTTATTCCCTCCACCCTCCATTCTTGTTAAGCCTAATTCCCAAATAATCAAATTTATTAACCACCTCAATTTCTCAATCTTGCATAACTTGATTCCATTCTTAAATACCATGATTTTTGATTGTTTATTCTTATTCCCCACTTCTTACAGAATTTAGCAATTAATTCAATTGATTTTGCTGAAACTGACCTCACTACCAAATCGTCTGCAAATAATAGTCTCAGAATCTCAACATTTTCAATTCTGGGCATGTGGGTATTAAATTTGCTAACTACTTCTAAAATATCAATAATAAATAAGTTAAATAGTATAGGACTTAATTTCATCCTTGTCTTAGACCTACTGTATTCAAATTATTTGGAATCACCCTATCCTGGGCATTCTTAATACAGTACTCATTTTCATAGAATAAATTTTGTAATGCTTTCATGGACTTGTCGCTAATTCCTATCCCATTCAATTATGACCATAATGACTTGTCAATTGTATTAAATGCCTTTTCAAAATCCACAAACAATATACATAGTCATCCTCTTTTTTGACGTAGATATTTCTCTACCATTGTATTAATAATGAAGATATTATCCACTGTTCTGTTATTTTTCCTGAAGCCTGCTTGGAATTGGAATACTTTATTTTCTTGTTCTGCCCAATTTTGAAGCCTTTCTGCCAGAATGCTCATATATAGCTTACCTAAGACTGATAATAGACTAATTCCTTGATAATTAGCTGGTTTGTTTATATCACCTTTTCATTTAAATATAGGTACTACAATCACTGTTCTCCAACCTTTGGGAACTTTAGTCTCTTCATATATTTAATTAAATATCTGTGCCAATAGCATGCCTCATCCTGACCCCCATGCCCTCCAGAATTCCCTGGGAATCCCATCATCCCGCAAGCTTTATTTCTTTTTATTTTTTGTCAAGTACAAAAATGTTTAGACTTCATGTAAGGCTTATCAAACTTTTGAAATGTACTTCATAAGCATAAATGTGTTGATTTTATCTAATCACAGAGTAATAAAATGGCGGGATATGTGGCTGATTTGATAATTTCTTACGTTATTAATTTGCAGTTTTCTGGTTTATTACAATAGTTAATTGGCAGAAGTAAATGAACAGTAGTGTGTTACTTCCATTATCTTTTTTAATAAGTTAATATTGATTTAATGAAGTTACATCAGAGACTTGTTTAATAATACATGTTAAATTTTATGGGTATGCTCTTGGTGTCTTTTTTATGGTAGTGCATCGCATAATATCATATTTACATTTCATAAATAGCAGTAATTAAAGGAGGAGTGGATAAACAGTATACTTTGTGTAAATTTTGAAAATGATGGTGAAAAGGTAGTGTGTATTAAACCTATCGACCAAACTTTATGGATAGGAGCAAATTTCTTTAATCTATATCATGTATGTGATGTTGTGAGTTAGCAAAGAAAGGAAAACTCTGAAAAAACATAAGTAGCAGGGCTTGGTTTGGAAAGATGAGAGTTTTAGTGAGCCTGACATTATAATGTGTTTTGATTTCTTTGAAAGTAAGGTTATGCAGCCATTACACTGGCTACTGTGCACCAGCTTTATCATAAATTGTAGTAGTTAGTAAAGTAAATTTTACCCAAATATTATCACAAGAAGAGAGAAACAAATTAAGTCTACTCCTATACCGTGGTGGAAATACAAAAATCAATGAGAAATTGAAAGAATTATGATATAAAGTTGTTCAGTGAGAGTAAATTCCAATAAAAATTTATAGATATGATGAATGGCCCTTCAAACACCAATAAACAGTAACACAGAAAAACAGGAGTTGGTTACAGAATGAGAGTTATATTCACAGATGGTGTCTATGGAGCTTATGTTGTGGGAAGAAGAAATGTACAAGATATAAAAGGGAGGCGAGGTGTTAACTTTTAGAACAAGCGGTGGCCATTTGTACATAAGAATAGGGAAGAAGAAGGACAAGTAAGAGAAATGTAACAGTTCAAGAAAAATTTCATTGCTGAAATTATAGTAGTGTTTCTGTTAGTCATTGGGGTGTTGAGTTGAACCCTGGTTTAACGAATTTGGAGAATGTTGTGGATTAGATCTTGGAGAGAGTGAATGGATTAGAAGTTTGTCTCAGTGTTAAGATGAATGTAATGTCTAAGGAGAACAAGAGATATGTGAAGAAGTGGGGATAATAAAAAAAAGGAGTTAGGAATAACTAAAGTTAAGATGGAAAGGCTGGAGAATGAAAACCGCAAGTTAAATATGGTGTTTATTGGAGTGGAAGAAAAGAGAGGAGTTTGGACCAAATCTGAAGAGGAGGAGATTTTGGAAAAAAAGTTCTAGATGCAATTAGGATAATGGGAAATTGTACATACATATCAGGTGGGAAAAGAAACAGGTAGAAGAGCGATTGTACTGAAGTTTACCACAAAAAGATTTGTGCACAAGATCTTAAGTATAGAGCGAAAAAAATGGGAAAATTTACATGGGGAAATTTTAATTAGAAAGATTTCAAGTGTAAAAGGAGAGAAAGATATAAAAATGATAGGGAACTATTTAGGTAAAGTTACAGAAAAATGGATAAGAATGACAAAGAGGAATGAATGAATAGTGTTTAATGCCCATTTTTGCTACAGAGACACCACAGGCGATGGACACTGATGATAGATGAGATGAAATGATATATTGGGAAAGGATTTATTTTTAAGGAAGGAATCATTCCAGGCCTAAGTTTAGGGTAGCTCCCCGGCATTTGCCATTTATGAGGACTGAGGAAAACCTGGAAAATACCTCAGTCAGGAAGGACGGTCCTGGCGGTATTTGAACCCAGACCTCCCGCTCACGAGTCCGAGACTTAACGACCTCGGCCACCCGTGGCGGTGACAAAGAGGAGATGGAAGGAAATGTAGAAAGAAGTTTAACCTTAGAAGTATGATAATTAATGGATTTACAGTATATTTAGGGAAAGTGAGGGAGAAATAATAAAGAATGGTCAGTAGTCAATGATTGATATTGGATAGGGGAGGGAATGGGAGTAAATTAGCATTAGAAACAGGAATATTAATACACTAATAACATGGGTGTTATGTGTATATAGTCCTAGGGAAATAAGTAACTCACAAGTGTAGGATAATAGTTGGATGTAGTGTTTAGAATTAAAATATTATAATTGAGTCATAATGATATGTATTAATTTTATATTTTCAGATAGTATTATGGAATTGAGGAAGACATAGATCTTATTGTAATATTTAAAATTGTATGTTGATATAAAGAGAAATAAATTTTCAATTCAAATCAAAGTAGAGCAAAAAAAAACTAAAAGGAACAAATATTTATATTAATAATGATCAAAGGAGGAGATGCAAATTAAGAGAAGGATAATATCAGAAAAGAAAGAAGCAAGGGCAAATGGGAAATAAGCCCATATACAAAATATGCAATTATGGCTGGATAGAAGGATTTTTACTCTTAATAAAAGGGAACATTGTAATGGTAGCAATACACAGCAGGTTGAGATCAATGCAAAAGCTGGGACTGGACTGCAGGATCGTGGAGGGGGTCAGGATCGCATCTCCATCCAAGAGAACATCATTGGACAATGACTGACACAAGAGATTCAACAGCAGATGAGGGAAGCACTGGAGGAAGCAAGAATAGAAGTATCACATGGGAGTGTTATGTCAACATTCCAGGACAGCATCCTACAGTCTGGTAACTTGGTACAATGGTTTGCAGGAATTGGTTTATAAGTCTGAAGAAGCCGCAGAAATTCAGATAGAGTGGATTAAGCATAGCTGAGGAGGATGGGTCTGTGAGGTTGGGATTCTGGAACTGCAAAGGCCTGAAAAGGAGTCTGTCAATGGGCTTTATTTGGTCATTAGTTGGTAAGGTACACATAAGACGGTTAGAAGGGGAAGAGGAAATAAGAATGATAGATTTTGAATTTTTGGGAAAAACGAGTTCTAGAAGGAATACCAATGGGAGAGCCTCTGGTGGTTTGGGGTTATTATACAGAAAAGAGTGGTAGAGTCAGATCAAAGATGGAAGAGGTAATGTGGGTGATATGGGCAAAGTTAGCATTATGAGTAGGGATAGTATATAATCCTCCTAGCAATTCCCAGTTTCACAGCGCAGACTTTTCTACTACTTAGGAAATGAGATGGAAGAAATCAGAGAGAAATTTCCTATAATAGAATTTTGATTATTGAGTGACTTTAATGCAAGAATTGGGAATTTACAAGCCAAAGATTGGAGTACATTAGATGATATAGCTAGAGAGCAAGATAAGGGTAGTGTTACTAGGAATAGTATGGACAAAATAATAAATGAAGAAGGTTGAAAATTTGTTCATTTTTGTGAATATAATGGTTTGGTGATTTTAAATGGATCTTGAGGGGATGATAAAAGTAGGCGAATTCACGTTTGTTAGTGCAAGTAGTTCAAAGTGTTCTGGACTTTGTGGTTTGTGGTTGGGAGTTTCTAAACTCAGTGACAAACTTCAATGTGATGAATCTAGTGAGCAATAGCACTCATTTCCCCATAGTGGTGGAGTTGAGGGAAAAATTAAATATCAAGAAGAAGGTTCCAGACTCAATCAAGGAGGAACAGAGTGAGAAAGTGCACAGATATAGGTGGAGTCAGGCCCAGGCTGCAGAATTTTATTTAATTATGAATTCTTTAATACCAAGACTGTGTGTTTATGAAATTAATTGGTACAGTGAATTAGACAAGAAGGAAGAGGCTCTAAGTTTATTAGAATTTGTGTTTCAGTGACCAGGAAATACGGTGCTCATAAAAATGAGGAATAAATGGAAAAACCACAATGTCTAGTTCGATTATGAAAGCAGGATAATGAGAAGCTTAGTAAAGGGTGCCTTAATTAAGTGGAGAGAAAATGCCCAGGAGGAGGATAAAGGAAGATTGATGGAGCTAAGTGTTTTGTATAAAAGGTTCTTAGATTAGAAAACAGATGAATGGGGGAGATAAAAAGAACATAGAAATACAGGCAAAAATTGGATTGGGGAAGGCACAACAAATATGGAAAATTATAACAATTTGTACAAAAGCTAGGGCAGGGAGACTCAATTGTGCTGGAGAAATGAATGGAATATTTTAAAGGCTCATTTACATTTAGGGATTTTTTTTGCACTTCTGGTTAATGAGAGAAACAGAAAAAAAAATGGCGCTAACCACTGGTTTACTATATCTGATATTTATAAACAAATATATATTTGTTGTGCCTGAGCTGTCAGTAATTTGGTTGGATAGATTATATAGGGCAATGATGGAGTCCAGCTGGGCATATGGTATTGAAATATGGGGCATAGAGGAAAGCTGGAAATGGGTAGATAGCACACTTAGTAGTTTTTGTAAGATTGTGTTGGGAATCCCTGAAAATGCTGCAAATGCTGAAGCACTTTTAGAAATGGGGATGGTTGGTGTGAGAGGGTGCATGATGGAAAGTGTGTTACAGTGTTGGTTCAGGATACAACAGATGTCGCACATATCTGTATTAAAAGAATGTTTAATATTCCAAGAACATGGAATAGATAATTGTTATTTTGTGCAACAAGTTGGGGAGAGTTAGGAGGAATGGAATGGGAAATTTATGGCTAAGAAGAGGTGATTTGGAGAGAGGGTTCTGCAAATAGATTAAAGTGAGGTTTAATGATATAAATGGGCAGAAGTTACATTTTATAATGAGGGAGAACAGTTTGTTAGTTTTCTATCAGGAGGTAAAAGAGGATGTCAAAAGAGAAAGATATATTAGTAAATGCAATAAGCAGGAGAGATAAGGAATGGCCTGGTTTAGATTGGGAATTTGGAGATTAAGGGGTTTTAGGAATAGTGGTAAGCGTAGATTTTGTCCTATATGTGGAAAATGTGGAACATATTGTGTTTGAATGCTCACGAACAAGGTAATGGAAACAAAAGCTGATAAATGGGAGATGGTTAAAGTTAAATATGTTAAATGCAGCTAAGAAAATGGTTGACAATCAAAGTCAATTTAGAGATCTGAGGCAATATTTATATAGAATTAAGAATAAATGGATATGGTCTGTGAGGAGAGAGGATTTTTTATTTGGATTGTGCTTATTCAGGGTAATTTGTATGTTAGTATTATTGTAATTATTCACCAGTGTGTTTGTAAATATTACTGTATTGGCATGTGTTTCAATATTGACTTGGTGTAGCATTTGGGTAGAACCAGGCCATATTGCTTAAAGAAAAGCATTTTTTTGACATAGATTACTTAATCAACTTGGCATTACTAAACCATGGATTTAGCATCCATATAAATTAACTACACTGCTGGCAATTAAAACTGCAACACATTGTGTATGTTCATAATAGTCATGTAGAAATAATGTCTTGTCATTTGGTTCTTTAATGGGGCTGTTAGGATCATTCATGTCTGTGTGTTCATCCTCAATCCACTGATCTATACTCGTTTTGCTGTGGATGCAACTCTTTTCTGCCTTTGAAGAAGAACACAGGTTGCTCAAAATGTTGCAACATTTGTGTTACTATTTAAGTGTTTTATCAATTTGTACTTTTCTATTAATTTATTTATTAACTGTGTCAGATACAATATAACAATATGCCTGGTTCAATCCAAGTTGTGCTTTTCTAGTTCTTGCATTGTTCTTGTTCAACACCTTTAAAAGGTAACAAACTAGCAAATCATACTATAACATTCTACATTTTGAGCTGAAGCCCTTTTTCAAAAAGCATTAGTTAGGTAGATTGTTGAGAAAATAACTTACCTGTACATAACAAAGCCACTTTTCAACAGTCACGCCTTCTTTCCACAAATGACAGTCAAGGGCAGCGGAGAAAACCAAATACTTCCTTAGCGTTAGTTTAAGAGTTGTACTGTGACTTCAACAAATATGGCACATATATTAGATGTAATGCACATAAGCAAGTAATGGAATGCAAAACATTAAATTTTTACGGCAAATGTCAATAGTTAATCACATGCAATATACAGCAGAAACAAATGGGAAACTGTAATGTAGCAATGCAAAGCATATAGGAAATAACTGATATGGGAATAGGTATAAGCTTTTAACAGTATAAGTTATGGAATTTTGTTTTTTAACTTAAGCTAACCTAACCTAACAAAAATTTGCATCTTACGCTTTCACAGTATAGCTTTCCTACATGTTGTCCTTCCTGCAATGCTAACGTAGCCTCACCAAAATTTGTAACTTACGTGTTAATAGTATAACTTTTCTATGCATTGTTCTCCCTAAATTTTTTTAAGCTAACCTAACCTAGCCAAAATTTGCAACTTATGCAATGGCAGTATAACTTTTCTATGCATTGTTCTCCCTGGATTTTTTTCACTTAAATTAAGTTAAGCTAAGTAAACCAAAGCAAAATTAAAACTTATGCGTTAACAGTAGAACTTTTTAAAGCAGTGTTCTCCCTAAAAAAGGTAACATGTATTATAGTACGAAAAGTGAAAACTATGAAGATTAAAAAAAGAAAAAAAGTATTGATCCATGGTGATAATGAACCCACTACATTCCCATCAGTAGCACAATGATTGCTCTAACCAACTGAGCCGAGAGGCCGACATGCACAACATGGTAAATATCTATGTATATTAATTGAATGAAATTTGGCTCGGTTTTCTCCACTGCCATTCATGAAAGGAGGAGTGACTTGTTTGCCAAGAAACTCTATGTACAGTTATATATAATGTAACAAATTAACAAAATAATAAAAGTAGATAAGGATAAAACACAAAGTCACACTTGAAATTGCTATATTTCGAACTACTGGAGATAAGGATAAGGATAACACTTAGATATAAGTGTTTTATCCTTATCTACTTTTATTATTACTGTTAATTTGTTACATTGTTAATAGTGCTATTTTATTTATAATTTTCATTTATATATATATATATATATATATATATATATATATATATACATCTAAACATACACATTAGGGATAAGTCATAAGTCATGGCAAAACACAAAAATCTAAGGCCTACAATTGAAAGTGCATCAAATGTACTTTCGAATGAAGCTACAAGATAATGTATGTAAGCAGAGCTATGTGTCTCAGAACACCCCAAAGTTCAGTTGGTGAGCAACAGTGGTCAGGAATTGAGGTAACAAAGAGCGAACATGTGTATGTGAAAATAATTATTTATTTCATGTTAATTTAAAAAAATTTAAGGTTATGCAAAAAAGAATTATAGGCTCACTTAGCAACTCACATGCAGCAGATGGAGTGGGTTCCCCATGGCTGGGAACAAACCATCGATGTACTTAGAGATTACTTTCAATTGCTTAACACTGTGGATTACCTGGGAAACCTGTTCTGTGATGGATTTGCAGCCTATGTTAGTAGTTGTGTGTAACTTTTGCTCATGCCATAATAAACCTATGTTGTCCAGTTGCTTGTGATTTGCTTTTTCCCTACAAGGGTGGCCTGTATCCAGCCTTCCATTGATGGCACCACTCGGTAGTAATTGCCATATACTTTCAAATTGTATATCTTAGATTTTTCATGTTGTTCCTTGTTTGCAAGAGAAAAAATTGTCATGACTTATCCCTCGTAACATACACACATACATACACATATAGTTATATATCCAGATGTACCTCTACGTAACTGTGCAATTTCTGGTTCCAACATTATTACCGCAGCTATGATAAATCTGGTAATCAGATGTACATAATATAATATTTTAAACAATAAAAAAGAGAAAGGCAAAAGGAAGATAAAAGAAAAATGAAACACTGAAGTGGGAATACCTTCAAATTTAATGTATTCAGGATATACATTACATACATTGCATATAGATTAAAATAGAATCAGGGAAATTAGATTCAAAAAATTTGACAATATGGAAATTAGAAAAATGATCAAACATGAAATTAGATTTGAGAAAATGAATGGGAGTGGTGCAATTTGATTAATTTTAACAAAAAATTGCAAGTGGTGTAAAATTTTTAAAGCCACTATGTTACTCTTTCATGTTATGCAGCAGTAGTTTCTTCTTTCTCTTCTTCATCTTCTTCTCATTGTTATGATTCCAAGAGACAGATAATAAAACATTATGTGCCTTAGTCACAAGTGTTGTATTGTTATAAGTTATATTTTATAATATATTTCGTAAGATATTGCAAGTATAGGTATAATTTCATTTAATTTAAGAAAAAAGATATATTAAATAGCACACATGAAAAGAATTAATAATTACTTTTGTATTACCTATTTTTTCTTCTAGTTTTAAATGAATGAAGAATTAAGCCAGCTGTGTCCCATTCAGGGCTAGGGCCTTAGCAAGTGGAGAGGGTTCATCAATTTCTCATATGGTGAGTTATCCCATATGAGCTATTGTCCTTATGAGTTTGTTTACCCTGTTTCTTATTATAAGTTTAATACCAATTTAACAAGAAGGTTCAAGTGCTGAGTCTATTAAAACTTAGTATCATGAGTTAGGTATCACTTTCACTATTGGCTTCAATTGTTCTCTTCTTTCTGCAGCTCTGTTCTTAGGCTCTTCCAGGTACTGCATTTCTGTGCTATGTTGATCCAGTGTGACCTGGCTGCTTTCCTGAAGGAGTTTGCCCATCTCATTCTCGATCTCCCTCTTCCTCTCCTACCGATACATGGATACCATATGGTAGCTATATGTCCCCACCCTGCTGCTTATTACCCTTACTACATGACCACCCCATTTCCACTTCAGGCTGTTTGCATGTTGACCCACATCAATTAGTTCTGACATATTTCTTAACTTCACAGATGATTTTATCCATGAGGAATATTCTTAGAACTTTCTGCTCCATTTTACGTTGGCAGTTTCTAACATTATTGTTTTCAACTTCTGCTAGGCTCCAAATTTTGCATTCATATAATAGTGTTGGGAATATGCATGAATTCAGGGCATCTAACCTCAGTTTTTGGCTCAAAGATTATCCATTAGTATGAATTTCATTGACCAGAATGCTCTCCATACCAACAAACTCTTTGCCCATGTGATACTGAAATGCAACTATTTGTTTTAAGTACACATACTCTGTTACATATTTAAGTGCTGTTGAGTTGATTCTAAAGGGTGTTTGGTTATTTGCCATGATCTACGTTTTCATGTTCATAGATAAATCAGCAGTTTTACTGTACTTATTGAGATTTTGTAGTATTCTTTGAAGGCTCTTTGGCGATTAGCAAATAGGACTATGTCTTCTGCAAATCTTCTGTGAGTTTGTATTCATTTATGTTAATTCCAAATCTGATTCCCATTTTATTTTGTGGAATGTTTTGCATAATATGCTTGTATGAAGTTTCAGAGAGATTGGGTTGCTTTGTCTTACCCCTCTGCCTAGTTTGAAGGTTTCCCTTTCTTATATGTTGCTACCTTTGCATATGATTCACTGTATAGTTTGGCCAGTAGCCTTATGTATTTTCGTTCAACTCTTTGTCTTTTTTTTAAATAGTGTTCTTACTACTGAGGCACCACAGGTGGAACTCCTTGTCTTGACAGTGTCTGGATCATACTTTGGTGTTCTACAGAGTCAAAGGCTTTGGTATAGTCAACAAAGGCAATATACAATGGTCCATTAAATTCCTCCATCTTCTCCCTGTTTAATTATTTGCAGGTGATCCACCATATTGTAGCCCAATCAGAAGTCTGCTTGTTCTTCTGGTTGGTTTTTATCTAATATCCTGATAATTCATCTTATTAGTTTGGAGAATAATTTATACATGTTGGACATCAGACTGATTGGCCTGTAGTTAGTGAGTTGATCCTTAGCCCCCTTTTTATGTGCAAAAGAATTACTGTACTTGTTCTCCATTGTGATGGTAGGCTTTCTGTTTTGAGCATTTTGTTGCAGATTTCCATGAAAGGATCTAAATGGTTTGTTGTGGATACCACCTTCTCCTGGAGTTTTACTGTTTTTGAGATTCTCTATGGCTGATTTTACTTCATTCTGTATAAATACTGGCACTTCCCCATTGTCTGTGATTTGCACATGGTAGATGTTTTCATTGTTGTTCGGGAGTGAGCTCTTCTAGAGGTATTTATAGAAGTCAGCGACTGCTATTATTTGTTAACTCTAAGTGTTAACCTATCTCCTCTTGGTCCCTGTGTGTCTAGAATTCATTGCTTTCCATTTCCCAGCTTTCTTTTTGCTTTTCCTAGTTGACTTTGAGAACTCAAGAATTACTCAAATAAGTGTACTTACGAAGCTGTTGACAATGGAGTGGTATATATATAAACAATGTATACAGTTTTTTTCACACTAACTCCATTCACTTACATAAATTTGGAACATATGTATCGGGAGCGATCCCTCCCATCTTCAGCCTGTTGACAAACTGTTGTTAAACGTGGCGGTTGGGTCTCTTGATGTTCTTGTGGCGGCATCTGTTGGTTCTATTAGGAATTTGCCGAGTTCATCCAATGGAGGGATATCGAAATTCATCAAATTATCCTTATTTTTTGTAATGAAAATGTTTTCCCAAGTGGAAAGTTCTATTGCATTATGAAGTTGTTTAAGTAGTTTTATCTCTGATTTAATTTCATGATTTTTATTCCAAAAGTACGCTGCTATTGCTGATTTATCAATTTGTTTTAAGCGAATATTTCTGAAGTGTTCTTTTTTCTGGATTCCCAAAAGTTAGCTTCACTACTTGGCTTCAGTATTCAAAAAGATCTTTATGTATTTCTCTTTTTGCTTCTCTGTCTATTTCTAAGTATGCTTGCGTGGTTCTGTCGTTTTCATCTCTGATGCATTTTAGCTTCTCTCTCCATTCTATTAGTGCTATAGTGTGCAAGTTCAGTTTGTAATTTGTTTTCTTTACTTGTGGGTCCTTGTGGGCTTCATTGTTTGCTTGGACTAATAGCCCTTTCCAGCAAGTGGTAAAGCTTTTGGACTTTTCCTTCTGATGGAAGTTTGTCCACTTCTAGTTGTCTTTGAAGCAGTGCAATATACTTGTTCTTATCAAGTTTCTCTATGTTAAGTTGGATTCTGTTTTTTAGTATTAGCTTGATTTTTACCATCCTGTGATCTGTGTTGAACTTGAGTTTTTGTATGACATGGATGTTTTTGATACCCTTTAATCTATCACATAGGGTATAATCCAATTCATTCTTTGTGATTCCATTTGGATGTCACCATGTCCATTTTGAATTTCTTGATATTTTGAAGAATGTATTTATTACTTTCATTTGATATTCCTAGCAAATTGTACTAGCATTTTGCCTCTTTATATTTACATATACAAACTGGATGCTACTGCATAAATTAATGCATGATATGCCTGCAAGTTTCTGGGCACTGTTTTACTGCTTCATACTTCTGATTTAGCACAATGAATTTCTAGCAATCAATATCAGCAGAAGAATATTAAGAAGGGAGGTAAAGAGAGTAATGAAGAAAAGAAATAAAAAGAAACAAAAAACACATGCAAACCCACCTCCTTTCTATTATTGATAATGGTTAATGACAACTAACTTGGTAATTGGCATTGGCATTTTACATATGGCAGCAGAGAACAGTGTTTGGTCCAGCTTCAAGCTGCAATACAAAATTCAGACAGAACATCATGATGATGAAGATGATGGAACAGCTTACGGAATGAATGGGGGAAATTGGAATATCCTGGGAAAATATTCATAGCTGTTTTGTTTCCCATATATTCCACTTATGACTTATAGGGAGCAAAGTCTCGGTTTTTAGGCTAAGCAACTCATTCAGCATTGTCCTAATCTATAAATAAGGCTCATATAATCTTCCAGACTATTCTTTTTTTCTATCTTAGGTCTGAAAATATTTCAGAATTTCACGTATTTTTCCTGAATTTCAGGCATTTATTAGTGTGTTAGCAAATAGTTCTATTTCTGGTCTTATTTTTAGCTTAAGTTCTCTTACTAGCGTAACACTAACTCACCTGTTAATAGTGTCAAAAAAGCCAGGAACAAAATGAGAAAAGAAATTATTTTCTTCTTTTTTATTGACTCCAGTTTGATTAAGTTTCCTTCCAGGAGCTCTAAATTCTTGCAAATGTGTCAAAAGACTGCCACGTCCAAATCCCAAACTCCTGTAAACATGTATAACATCTGGAAAGATGCAGACATATTCTTGCAAAGCAATCAAGTAATATGAAAACCTTAATCATCCTCATATCATCCAAATTTAAAGCACATACCAAAGAGATTAATGCCATATAGTTACATCATAGATCTTCCCTTGCAATATTGTGTTAAATATGAGAGTGTAAATTTGTACAGAATATTGGTATTTTGGCATTTAATGAGCAAGTAAATTTTTAGTTGCATTATATACATAAAGTAATTTTTAAATGTTTTTTAAAACAGCACACACAAAAAACAGTCAAGCAAAAGTGTCTGGCAAAATTGCACACACAGGATGAAGTGTGACAAAATACACACAATTATTGCACAAAACCAAATTATAACAGAATCTTCTCCACTTTTTTTTTTAGTCAATGGGACCTGTCTGGGCTAGTCACTCAACCATATCTGCATACAAGCAAGCAAGTGCAGTTATCAGACATTATTTGAATAAGGTAGTTTACATTCATTATAAATTCCAAACTAAATTGTGCATGAATTAATGTAAATCAGCTGGTGTGTTCCACCCTTGGGAGCTTCTGTCTCAAGATATGGATAGAAATGGTGAAAATGAGCATTAAGTGCACCAATTGGAAATAGGTCTTGAGTTCAAACTGGGCTATGATCAATAGATTTTTGGGGTGTAAAAATTCAATTTACAGCTTTCTTTAAAAGGGAAACAAAAGTCATTGGTCCCATATAATATATGCAAAACTTTATATAAGGAAGATACTTTTTGTGTGATTTTTGGGAGTAGTACCAAAAAGATAAAATAAAGGAATGGATTGCAGCCAGGCTGTAAATAAGTTCAATTCTCTTCAATAAATTCATTGATATATTACTAGGTGTAAGCAAGAATAACTTTATGCCAGTTATAAATAATACAGTTATTCCTAGGTTATTGTTTGCTGAAGGATCAATAACAGTAAATGGCCTAAAACAATCTTTACATGAAATACTGTAATGAATGAAATCTAAATGTAAACCAGGAGAAAACATTAATTGTGGTTTTTAAGAAAGGGACAAAATTGAGCAAATATGAAAAGTGGAAGAAGGGGAATAAAGACTATAAGGTAGTTAGAGATTGCATTTCTTAAGAGTTAAAATGGATAGGGAAGGGAAATGGGAGAAGCAAAAAAAATTAGCATTGGCTAAAAGGAAAGGAGCCATGGTAGTTGTTAGAACTTGTAAATATACATTACCTAATAATAATGATGTTAAATGGCTAGAAACTATTTACAACATGGAGGTTGAACCTAAAATGTTATATGAAATCGAGTGTTCTTTTTCTTCTTTTTCTGAATAGGGTTTAACGCTTGTTTTTACTACTGAGGTACCACAGACAGCAGAATTGAGTATGGGGACTGAATGGAGGAGAAGAAATTATAGATACTATACAAAGGCAGTCTTAGGCCTACCAAGTGTAACAGTTAAAGAAGTGACCCAAATTGAGCTGGGAAGAGTGTCAAGGAAGGGTATGATTGTGGAATGGGCCCTAAAATATTGGTTTAGGATTATGAATCTAGAAGGAACTAACTTATTAAGACAATGCTTAGAATACCAAGAGAAGGGTCTTCGAAATTCTGGATGGATTAACAGTCTCCAGAATGAGTTGGAGAGGAATGGGTTAGGAGGAATTTGGAGAAGAAGAGAACATAATAATAAGGGTTTTTGGAAGGTAGCAAGAAGGAAATATGAGCATGTAGGAATTCAAAAACTTTTAAGTGAGATAACTGAAAAAAGATCCCCAGTTTTCTGTATTCCAATGAAGAAACTGTGGGAAAGGGAAATATACATTTATAGAGTAAATAATGAACAAAGGGAGGAAATTGCATGATTAAGAGCAAGTGTATAGAGATTAAAGGACTGAGGAAGGGTGTTTCACAGAATCAGTGCCCCATTTGTGGAAGAAAGGAAGATATGGAACACACAGTATTTGAGTGTAGAGGGACAGATTTGTGGAGGAAGGAGTTACTAAAGCAGAAATGGCTGAAATTAGACGTGAAAAAGACTTTTAATTGAAATTTTTTAGAAAGGATAATAGAAACATAGGGAAGTTTTTGAGTAAAGTTAAAAAAACATGGCATTGGTCATTGAAAAAACAGGTAGCTTAAACAAAATTGCATGTTAATTTGTATTTTTAAGAAATAACTATTATATGTAGATACCTGACTTTTGTTCTGTTGTTATGTTGTCCTTTATTCTGCATCCTAATAAGTTAACAGTTCTAACAACAACAGTTGGTCTACAGGCTGAAGATGGGAGGGATCACTCTCGAAACATATGTCCAGTTTTTATGCAAGTGAATGGAGTTAGTGTAAACAAATTTTATTACATTAGTATTTATGTATATACCAATCCATTGTCAACAGCTTTGTAAGTACATTTAATTGAGAATAGAGGAGTTAGTTTGTTATCTATTTTAGGTAAAGTATACAGAGGTATTTTAGCAGAAAAGTTACAAGAATGGGCAGAAATGGAAGGTACTTATCAGAATATCAAGTAGGTTTCAGAAAAGGGAAAAGAACAACGGATAATATTATAGCAATTCAAACTATAGTGGATAAATGTTTAAGGAAAAACAGCAGTAAAGTATACATTCTTTTTGTGGATTTAGAGAAAGCATTTGACACAATCAACAGGAAGGCATTAGTGTACAAAATGAGATGCAAGGGAGTTAGTACAGAATTTATTTTAGGGCTGCAAAAAATATACAAAGAGATTAGGTTTTGTGTCAGATGTGATGGGAGTAGAATTACAGATTTCACAAGCCAAAAAAAGTGAGACAGGGATGTAAATTGAGTCCAATATTATTTAACTTATTTATAGATGATATCATAAGAGGATTAGGATGAAAAATAGGCACTGTCCAATAATTGGAATGAAAGAAATACCAGGACTGCTTTTTGCAGATGATCTAATAGCAGGGGGGGGGTGATAGGGCTACAGCATGCCATCGATAAAATTAGTAAATATTATTGTACAGGATGGGGTCTAAAAATAAACAGTAAAAAAATCACAGATTTTAGTATTAAAAAAAAGGGCCAAAATTAAGAAAGGATGAGAGATGGTTTATAAATGGAGATCAAATAGAAGTAGTGAAAGCATTTTAATATTTGGGGGTGAGATTTGTGAGATGGAAGATGTAGGTGCAGTCAAGAAGTGCATATGCAAAAGGAAATTAGCTATGAGGGTAGTTAAAATAAGTTTGTATAAAATTCCTACACTACCAATGAAATGGTTTGAGAGATTATATGGTGGTGGGTGAAGCTCTAAGATGATGTAAGTGGTAAAAGTTTGGGGAGTGCCAAAGGGTTAGATGAAGATCGATGTGGTCCACAGAATCTTTTGTAGAGAAGTCCTGGGGTTACCAAGAAGCTTGCCTAGAGGGGTAAGTTTGTTAGAATTGGGAAGAATAGGAAGGAAAGTTATAATAGTTGAGAGAATTACGAAATATTGGTATAGATGTCTTAAAACAAATAATAATAATAATAATAATAATAATAATAATAATAATAATAAGCATATACTAACAATATGTCTTATGTATCAAAGAGATGTTTTGGGAAGGGAGAGTTGGTTTGGAGAAGTGGGGAAAATATTAGAAGAAATTGGAATGGGGGATGTTTGGAGATTGGGTCAAAGTAATAGGAGAGGTTTTTGGAAAAAAGTGAAACAGAGGGTGGGAGATATTGAGAAGCAGGAGATTTGGGCTAGTTCGGAGGATAAAAGCTCTTTGGAGTTAAATGGGAAGATAAAGGAAAATTGGGGAAGAGAGAAGTATATAGATAATTATGACCAATTCAGAAGAATAGGCCTGGCATAAATGCATACAAGGGTATCATTCCTTAAAGTACTAAGAAAAAGTTATAAGGTAAGATGATTAATGTATGCAAAAGAAGATAATATTAATTGATATCATAGTATGATTCAGTTGAACTACACACTCTTAAAGCTTCACTTACTTTTCATAAATGTATGGAACCGGTTTCGAGAACATTTAGTTCCCATCTTCAGCCAGCCTAAAGTTCAAATGTCGGATCATTCGTTGAGCTGCAGGAATGTATATTCTGCTCTGGTGGCAGTGTGATAAACTTGTAGTTTATGTTTTCATCCCCGACAATGTCGAAGTTCATTATGCTGTCTTTGTATTTGTAGATGTAGATTTTCTCCCATGTTGCTAATTCCGTAGGTCCTTGTACTGATTTTAATAGTTTTGCTTTATTTATTATGTCATGATTTTGTGTCCAAAAATGATATGCTACTGCGGATTTCTCTATTTGCTTGTACTTTATGTTCCTGAAATGTTCCTTTAACCATGTGCCTATGTTTCTCTTTGTTTTTCCAATGTAGATTTTTTCACATTCTTCTAAATATTCAAGATAAAAACATATCATTTACATACGAAATAGAAACAGATAACATGCTGCCATTCTTGGATATTAAAATAATGAAATGCCAAGAAAAACTTAAATTTGGAATATACAGAAAGATTACACATGCAGATAATCACATCAAAGCTGACATTTTTAACCCCACAGCGCACAAACATGCAGTAATTAACAGTTTAACACACCGGCTAGTTAACCTACAAATTAGCAAAGAAGAATATTTAAAGAATACAAACAAATAGAAGAAACAGCAGTTAAAAATGGTTTTAAAAAAGAACTAGTACATAAAAAGGTGCAGAAATTCAAGAGACAAAAACATATCAAAGAAACCACAACACTTTCAGCAACAAAAGATAAACTAATTTTTAAAAAATTCACATATCATCCATGGGGCACAAAAAATTTCAGAATATTCTTAAAGATTTTAATATCAGGTTGGCACCGATTAATAGATTTAATGTTAAAAATTTACTGATAAATAATGTTAATGACAGGATTCTACAAGAAGAAAAATCAGGTATTTACAAAATAAACTGTGCAGAATGTGAAAAAATCTACATTGGAAAAACAAAGAGAAACATAGGCACACGGTTAAAGGAAGATTTCAGGAAAATAAAGTACAAGCAAATAGAGAAATCAGCAGTAGCATATCATTTTTGGACACAAAATCATGACATAATAAATAAAGCAAAACTATTAAAATCAGTACAAGGACCTACGGAATTAGCAACATGGGAGAAAATCTACATCTACAAATACAAAGACAGCATAATGAACTTCGACATTGTCGGGGATGAAAACATAAACTACAAGTTTATCACACCGCCACCAGAGCAGAATATACATTCCCACAGCTCAACGAATGATCCGACAGTTGAACTTTAGCCTGGCTGAAGATGGGAACTAAATGTTCTCGAAACCGGTTCCATACATTTATGAAAAGTAAGTGAAGCTTTAAGAGTGTGTAGTTCAACTGAATCATACTATGATATCAAATAATATGATTGGCTTCACTGTGCAAGTTCCAATTTACATTTAAAAAGATATGTTTCATTGTTTATTAGAATGTGAAATTGTGAAAACATGAAGGGATAGTTTTTGGAATGATAAATTGGATAAATTATGTTATGATATAATAATAATTAAAATACTGACAGAGGAGAAGATAAAGGAAATTTATGAGATTGGGGAATTTTTAGGGAAGGTAAGGGAGAAATGGAGATGTATAGGGAAGGAGTTTGAAGACACACTGGAGAAGGGAAGGGGGGAATTGTAAGGGGGCATTCATATACCATACATGTAACCCTGTATCTGAATTCTTTACTATATAAGGAAAATTTTAATAAGGAACACAAAGAAATAGAAACCTCTACTTTTGAAATCATGCTGGAACATCTATAGCAGAACCTCTTTGGA
The DNA here is from genome assembly GCA_030762175.1 of Metallyticus violacea. Classification (NCBI taxonomy): domain Eukaryota; kingdom Metazoa; phylum Arthropoda; class Insecta; order Mantodea; family Metallyticidae; genus Metallyticus; species Metallyticus violacea. Next base: position 43,706,738 of record CM060835.1, on the reverse strand, counting down.
AATTGAGCAAATTAAGACCAGAAGCCTAAGGTTAGAACTGGCAGAGCAAGTTGGATCCCTAGTTGGGATATAGCTGCCTTGATAAGATTTGTTGAGTTTTTCCTTACCCTGAAAAGACAAATACTCGGTAATTTCAAATGCTAAGGACTCTAAACTTATCTGGATTATTATTTCATTCATTGTCTTGAAAGACCTAGACAGCTGATAGGACATTTAATACTTATAAAATAAAAAGACCAATTGCAAAAATATCATTGTTCAGATGTTTACTATTTTAATTTTATTAAACTTTACTCCTCTCTTTAGCTTTGGAAGCAGTAAGTTTAGAATGGAACTGAACTAAATGTAGGTAATCTTTAGGAAGTAGTTTTTTTTGTCTTATATGAACATTAATTTCTTTCTAATAATATGCACTATATGCTACAGAATGCAACTTTTTCATTCTGAGCTCTGTGAACTCTAAATTAATTCAAAAAGGTCATAACATTCAACTTTATCATTAGTTGATTTTTCATGCAAAAAGATCCTTTATGCCAGTATCCATTTAATACATGTAGGCTGTTCAGTAAGTCCATGAAAAAAAAAAGAAGACATAACTTTTTTGAAAAAAGTTGCTTTATTTCTCAACATAATCTCCTCCTAAATCTATAGAACTATTCCAGTGATTTTCTAATTTGCTTATCCCATACATAAAATGCAATCGCTTCAGCTCTGCAAAATATGTATTTGTTTTGGCAACATAATTTTCATTTGATACAAATTTCTTTCATGCTACCCATTTCTTCATGTTCAGAAACAGGCAGTAATCTGAGGGAGTCAAATCCAGAGAGTAGAAGCAGTGAGGAAGGACTATATACTTTCTAAGTCCAACAATTTTAGGGTCTAATAGCAGATTTGTGCACAACACATTCTGATATAACAGGACCTTATTCTTCAACAAATGAGGATCATTCTTCTTGATTATATCATTTAGTTGCTCCAGAAGCACAGGGTGATATTCACCAGTTACGAGTTTTGTCCTTTTTAAAAAGTAAATTAAAGTTGCTCCATGGCTAAAATAAAGCATAGTTGCCATTATCTTTCCCGCTGTGGGGATTGTTTTTGCCCTCTTTGGAGCACTTTTTTCATTGCAATCTACTGTTTCAACTGCTCCTTTGTTTCTGGCATGTAATGATGAATTCATGTTTCGTCAGTTTTCATATACAATTTCCAAAATTCACTTGGATTTCATTTAAATAGTTCCAAATGCTAAGCAGAAGTGACAACTTGCTCTCTTTTCTGGCAATCATTAGCAAATGTGGTACCTACTTCAATGATAGCTTTTTCATTTGCAAATAATATTATGCACCTGACCTTCAGAAATGCCCACAGCTTCATCAATCTTCTGCACTTTCAGTTTATAATTGCTCAGCGCCATGACGTGTATTTTTTTCAATCATTTCAGGAGTCATTAACTCAACAAGACCTCCACAACAGTCCACATTTAAACTCACCAAACCATTCAAATACCATTCTAAGCAAAAGTGCAGATTTGCCATAATGTTATCCCACTTTGCCTTAGTTTCTGCAGACACTATCCCTTTCAAAAATTAATGTTTTATTAATACACAAATTTGTGTTTCTCCATTTTTAATGCCTGTTTACAAGCTTTAAGCAAGAAATTAGCTCTCAAACACAAACTGCTTCTTAACTGCAAATTTTAATTCCCATTTTTAGATGTAAAAATTAATAAGAATCATGGAAATTTGGGATTTATAGAAAGGATGTTCACACGGATAATTATATAAAATCAAATGGGTTCAACCCCACAGCTCACAAGCACACAATTTTTAACAGCTTAAAATATAGACTGGTGAATTTACCAATCAGTAAAGAGGAGTACAAAAAAGAATTTGAGAAGATACAGGAGATTGCTTTTATAAACGGTTTTAACAAAAATTTGGTAAACAAAAAACTTAATAGATTCCTAAAGAAAAAAATTTATCAAGAATACCACCACCCAGTAGCTATGAATAAATTAAAAAAAAAAATTAAAGATTTTAACATTAAATTGGTACTGGTTAACAGATACGCTCTAAAAATGCTTATTAACTGTTTATAACCATTACATCATCCCTCAACAGTCATCATGTTGCCAAGATAAGAGTGAAAACAATCTATGCTACCATCCTTTGAGTTTCCATGGACAAATCAAAGAGCATTTGTAATTTATATATACAAAATGTATTACTGTACCTCAAAAATAACATTTTTGCAAGTGCAAGATATTGCATTTAATGTTAACAGCATAACACATACTGAATTGTCCACTACTGAATGGAATAAATAAATTGATAATAAATGAGCCTGAAATCCATCTGTGTCCAAAATTATTCCTGGCATTCATCTCTTTAGGGTGAGGGAAACTTTACCAAACAATCTCATTGAAGCAGGAATTGAAACCTTATCTTTTATTTTTGTAGCTATTATACCGATTCCTTTGCCAACTGAGATTGGAAATGATAGTTGATAGATTATGGTGCACCTGTTATAAAAGTTCAGGCTTTAACTTACATTTTGTTAGGAACTATGGCCTCAGAAGGTTTATAAGGTATGTTATCTACAGCTCCTTTTAGCATGTCTTTCTTTAGTTGCTCCTGTTTCATGCGTTCCTTTTCGACTGAGCTTCGAGCAAATTGCACTACAAGATTGAACAGCTTCCCATTGTGGTTCAATTCTCTTATGGCATTGTCTGCTTCTCTGGAAACAAGAAAAGAATTTCACTAATTAATTCAAGAAAATATGTAAAATCAATTCCCCCTCTCACTCTGGTGAACAACACAACTCTAACGCTTATCAGTTCTTCAATAATCCAGCACCAGAATTTCTGATGAACAACAGAACTATAATGCTTATCACTTCTTCAATAATCCAGTACCAGAACATAGTTATTTGCTAATGTTATCCATTTGTAACCATAAATCTTATTAACAAGTTATGTGCTCTACAGGATAATCCAATGCAGTTTGAGACCAAACAATGGCAACTCTCATACCACACCAAGCATATAGTAGTGTAACAGTCAAAAATTACAGCACTGAAACCAAAGCATAATTGATTTACTATTTAGTATGTGTTACAATCTGATTTGTTTTTTATGGACCATCAAACATCAGAAGGGCAGCATACAGTCAAGAAGCAAGCAAACTACACTAAAACAAATAATACAGCTCTAAAATTGGTAATGTTGCATTTGCACGAAAGTACCTAACAGAGCATTAATAAACAGTGTTGTAAAATATACTCAAGAGCAGCAGTTACATTTAAAGTATAACATGCTTGTAATTTAGTCTATAATTACATAACTTGTATAAGACCTTGGATGCTATAAATGTGCTCCAGTTTGTATCTCCAGTAAAGAGCATGTGTGTTTTTTCATCTTCTGTAAACCAGGAGGAGGAGGAGAAGGAGGAGGAAGAGAAGGAGGAGGAAGAGAAGGAGGAGGAGGAGGTGGAGGTGGAGGAGAAGGAGAAGAAGAAGAAGAAGAAGAAGAAGAAGAAGAAGAAGAAGAAGAAGAAGAAGAAGAAGAAGAAGAAGGTGGAGGAAACGACATAGGATACTTCTTCATACAGATGGTTGGTTTTCTAATATGAGAAAGCGGTAGAGAAAGAAACCACATGCCCAAATTTTTCATTTTATACCTATAAATAAAAAATACATTTTGTAGGTTTTTTTGTTTGGTTTATTTACAGATGCTCTTTAACATCTCAGGTCATCAGCGTCCCATTCAATTCAGGGCGTGAAACAGCCGACAAATTTTGCTCAGAGGCCAACACAGGACCCATGGCTTTACTTTCCTTCCGAAAGAAGCCATACTTCGGATTTGTACACCAGAAAAAATCCATTGATCCTGGCCGGGATCAAATTTTGCTATCTTGGGTTTAGAAGGCAAGTATGGTTACCATTTCACCACCAAGACCATGTTTTAGAAGAATGAATCAATAAATTTATTTATCTGAACTAGAGTGCAAAATGGTAACAAACAAGTCAATCAATACCAAACAAAAATAAAATTAAATCATTAAGTATAACAACTATTATTTTTTGGTTTCCCTGGTTTCTGTGCCTTTGGTTAACTAAAAGGTACCAGGCCCACATCTACATGCTATCCATCCTATCTCCAACTATAATGTCATTTACTAATGTTTAGAGTTGCATTTATAGAAAACCTAATCACATCATGTCCTAATATCCTGATTATTGGCATGCTGGAATTCCAACTATGTGTTTATACATATGTGAATGTATATATGTGCATTTGGTATATTTATAACATATTTCACCGTTACCACTAAATAATTAACATTCAACAATAGTACGAACAATTTATTTACATCAATCCTAGCCCACCCTCCCCTTGCTTTTATATACTTTCTTCATTCCCTTATCTCTTATGTATTTTTCATATCTATTCTATCTTTTCATCTCTCTTTAATATGCAAGATTTTGAGAGCCACCATTTCCAGTGGCAAATACTCCAATATTTTAGGTCTAGTCTGTTTCATCCATTCTTTAGTTTCCTAAAACTAGAATACAATGTATTTCACTTTCTATTTCTCAACATACGGACATATCCCTATTTTTAATTCATCCCTAATCCCTGTTAAAATTTATCACTCCCAACCTTGCCAAAACAAAATCTTTCCCCCTGTTTATACCATATTATCCTGTATCAGATTCCTATACAATTTTAGATACTTTTTTTTTTTTTACTTTTAAGTCTAAATAAAATTTCCTGCCTTTCTATATCTTCTACTCTTTATCTTATCAACTTCCAGAAACTCCTGTCTGGTATACTTCCTACTCTAAATGTCTTCCCCATCCTAATTTTCTTCCATATTTTCATAAATCCTAGCAATTAAACTACCTCTGGTCCTCATTTTCTCCTGCATAATTCAACACTGCTTCAAAATACTAGAACATTCAAAAAGTAATGGCAATGTAGTTATTATTTTACACTAAATTTATTTTGGTTACTTCTGGCATAATATACTTCTAATATAATTCAATGCTATTGCAATGTTGTTAAATGCTAGGAAAATAGTGCATTCCATCTGCATCACCCTTCTGGATATCTTGCTCCCTGACCAATCTAAAGATGTTTGCAATGTCAACTCTTAATTGAAAGTAAGTGCTTTGCACAGCTCCATTGTATATAAACAAAATCATATCTCTTCAATTGTGATAATACAATGCTCATATTGCTTCAGACCTTGCTATCTCCATTTGCTGTTACTTTCCTATTTCAGTTACATTGTGCAGAACCCAGTAGGCACAAACTTTTCTCATTTTCAACTTCTTTACTAAAATTTTATACAGATTATGCTGCAATAGCAGGTTGCATGGAAATTTTTAACATATGTTCAAAAGATGAATATTAGCTAGTAAACACATTTCCTTCCTTCCTTCCTTCCCTTCCTTCCTTCCTCCCTCCCTCCTTCCTTCCACCCATCTTGCAACAGTTTGGGTAGGATTTCTCTCCCACAAGCCTCTTACAACGCCCTAAAACACTGTTACATTTCTTACTTTTGCAATGTGGATTTTTATGAAACATGTTTCATATGTGAACATGTGTTTTTATCTTGTATATTCAGAAGTTGTATCACATCATCAGAGTTTGTTGTTAACTATGGCAAATATATCGTCAACATATCTGTACCATATTTTAAAAATTTATGAGAATGTCATACTTTAAATAAGTATGGGAATGCTGAGTTGATGTGTATTTCAATTCTGCTCATGAAGAGGTTTGCTAGAAATGCAGATAAGGGGCTGCCTGATTGTTCTTTATAGGAATTTGCCTTTGAAAGAAAATTAGGATTGGTTTATGCAAATTTCAGTGAGTTTTGTGTATTTTTTTATGTATGCATCATTAATTCCACTTGTTCTAAGCCAATCATGCAGAAAAAGTAGGTGTTAATCTTTAGGTATGCTTGAAACATCAATTCCACTTTGAAAGATATAGATGTGTCAGAAGGATGTAATTTTATATTCTTAATTTTTTCTAGTGACTGAAATTGTTTATGCTTCTGCTTTGAAATTTTGGTAGTGTCTTGAATCTATCAGAGCCATTTTGCTAAATAGTTATACATTGATATTGATAATGATGGGTCGCATAATATTACCAGTCTTGTGAATGTGTAGTACGTAAATGTTTGCTATTGTTGGATTGTTCTGTTTAATTTTGTATTTAGTTTCTTTTGGGACAACTGTGCATGTTTTCAGAGCCTCATCTCTTCAATAGGCCCATTCCCACAGCGGAACAAATATCCAGCAGTCTACAGTTAGCTGAGCATGCAAACAATGGTTCGTGAAACTAGTACTACATATTATAAACAAGTAAGTGGAGCAATAAGAGTGGTTTTTTTTAAATAGAGTTTAACACCCATTTTTATCACTGAGGTACCATAGGCGGTGAACACTGATGATACATGAAATGAAATGATAAAATGGGAAAGGAGTATTTTTTTTTTAAGGAGAAGGAAGCATTCCAGGTCAAAGTTGAGGGTACCTAACTGGTCTAAACTTAGGTATTCATTTTTTACACTAGACTCGCTTTTATGTAAGTAAGTGGAGTCTAGTGCAAAAAATTAATACCTAAGTTTAGGATATATTACCACTCCATTGTCAACAACTTCATAAGCACAATATTTACCTAACTGGCATTTGTTATTTATGAGGACTAAGGAAAACCTGGAAAAAACCTCAGTCAGGGAGGATGATCCTGGTGGGAATTAAATCCCAGATCTCCCACTCATGAGTCTGTGCCGTAACAACCTCAGCCACCAGTGGCAGTAATAAGAGTGTGTAATTCAACTCAATCATACAATGATCTTAATTATATGATTAGCTTCACTGTACAAGTTTCAATTAACATTTTTAGTGATCTAAAGAATTATTTACCTGAAAGTGCTGTAAGTAACAAATGCCCAGTTATGTGAAGGATGCTTGTAGACATCTAGTACTTTGCCACAATTTGAAAACAGATTCACAAGGCCTTGCTGAAATTAGAACATATCAAACTTAAATATTTTTCAATTTAATTGAAAACCTAATTTAAATTTGTTTTATTTTTCACTAAGTTAACCTATTTGGATAACAATTAAAAATTTGCAGTTTGACAATAATGCATTTCCACTACATATGAAACTCTGCTTTCAAAACTTGCACAGAAAAGTTCTGTAATCCAATGCACATGCTAGAATGGTTAGTATGGGTATTTGGGATGTTGATACTATTTATTTTCTCCCTGGCCTCCCATACTAACATTTTTAAGTTTCCATTCTTGAACTTATCCTTGTTAAGTTAGCCATTTTTTGATAAATGTTCATTATTTAAAAGTACTTATTTTATCATCCCTGCTTATTAGCCTTGATTATTTTCATTCTATGAGAACATTCTATGTGGTTATTAGTAAAAAATATGCAATATAATTTTTTCTTCATTTCAATTATAAGACTTTTATGCATTTATACCTCCTTTGGTCTTCATGTGGTATTTTATAACATTTGCAAATTTTCTGGTTGCACATGCTAATTTGAGGTTTATTAACTGTATCTGTTTAGTTTATCCCATTATAAACAGCAAATAAATTCTTCCATTGTTGCAATACAGTTTTTTAATAGCTTTGAAGCACAATAGGAAAGCTATCAAATTTCTATCCTGAAATAAGTTACTCTATTTAACAATTTATTCACAAGTTTATAATCCACATATTGTATCCTAACAATATTATAACTGCCAAAAAATTGAATTTAATTTTGTAAAAATATTGTTGTCTTTCTTGAATTACCTGTATAGAAGTAAATCCTCCTAAATCCCAAGCTACAATGCCCATTTAACAATCCAAACATGACTAATCTATAAATACATCCAGATCCATCGCTCGAAATTACAATTTTTATTTTTCTGAGCCGACTTTAATATTTAAAATTTATTGTGCTTGAGTAACAGAAGTGTTTTTAGCAGTTATGTGACCCTTTAGATTCTGATCACAAAAATACAATTGCAAAGTTGAGCAACAGAAACTGATACAACACACTCTTCAGTTCCTTACAAATTTCATTCTTACTTGTTTTCGAGCATTTATACTGGTTTAATTCAACATAAAATGCCACAATTATGCACAATTCTAATTTCCTGACATCAGTTCATTAGTAATAAGTTTATAAAATATTACAAATGTGGAACTTGATGCAACCAATTTCTGTATGCTTAAGTAATAGCTATGTAAGTATTTTCACCTCTACCACTGCAAATAATGGAGTGAGACTGTTTAAATAAGTGTAGCATTTCAAACATTTAAGCATTCTGATAGTCTAAAGATGTAAAATATGTAAATTTTGTTTATATCAGTTGACAGCCATCTTAAGTGATCCATATATTACATTTCATAGAAAAGGATAAAGACGAGTATCGTGTAGTGATGAAACATTTTCATTAAAAAAGTAGACTATTGCCCAGATACAAACTGAGCTGAAGGAAGTTCATGGAGACTCTGAACCAGAACTCACGGTTCTGGTGAAATGATAAACAAATTTAAACACAGCAGTACAATCATTTCAGATGCTGCACATTCCTGGTGCCCAATTTGAGATTTCTCTTGAAGATATTGTTGATAAAATGCTTGGTATCATGATAAAAGACCTCACATTAAGATTCATAAGAATGTTCAGATAGTAGGCATCTCATGTGAATAGATACATAAATCCTGCATGAAGTTCTGCATATGAAGAAGCTGAGTGTACAATGGGTACCAAGTTTGCTGACTGCAGACCAAAAATGCAGGACATTTCAAAATTGTGTTTGGAAAAGCTAAGTATAATCCGAGTGACTTCTGGCATCATTTTTGAATGTAGATGAAATTTGGATCCACCATTACACCTGGAGACAAAATGACCAAAAAAGTGCAAAGTTATCATTTTGTAACATCCCATTTATATTAACTGTAACCCTTGATTAAATGATCTAATATTGGAAAATACATGGTATATGTCTGTTATATGAATCCATGTGTCCCACAATTTGTACTCAAATATGAAAACTTATTTCTCTGCAGTTTGTATTTAGTTTCTATTTAACACAATCACCTAAATATATCTGATGTTTACATCTTGTATTCAATCCCTCAGCTATTATCGTTGGTCTTGGCAGTGTAGTGGTAACCATACTTGCCTTCTAAACCCAAGGTCGCAGGTTCAAACCCGGCCAGGATCGATGAATTTTTTGGGCTTAAAAATCCTATGTATGGCTTCCTGCGGAAGGGAAGTAAAGCTGTGGGTCCCGTGCTGTACATTTATGACACGAAAAAGAGGCTCAAGCCTGAAAAAAGAGGCCTCTGAGCAAAATTTGTCAGCCATTTCATTCCCTGAATAGAATGGGATGCTGATGACCTGAGATGTTAAAGAGCATTCGTAAATAAAACAAATCAGTCAGCTATTATCTTTAGGACTGAATACAGAACTAAGAGTTATAGGAGTGGTAGATCATTCAATAAGAGCTTTGAGAGAATATATGCGCAGCCAATAATATATTAAAGTGGTTAGAAGATGAAATGAGCGGTAGATAATGGACATTATCATTATTATATTTTTAGGATGAACTTCTGCTTCTTATGTAGCTTTTGCATTGAACATGCAGAAACCTTGATAAGAATAGATGACATTAGATATGTAATACATTCTATTAGACATCTAATTCTTAGCAGCTTACAAGTAATTAAGAATTGACAGAGGCAGATGGTTCATCTGGATATACAAGGCGTCCAAGCTAAGCCATTCAATTTTCTGTTCCAATTATGTAATGTGGAATGCATTTCCATGAGTTAGAAAGTAGAATCAGAAGTGCTACTGCTATGCACCGATAATACAAGGGAACAGGTACTGCAAGTTAATTCTAAAATGTTATGCAAGATATTTTGTACTCTATGTTTGCATACACGAAGTGCTAGGGCACTTTGTCACTGGTTCAAATCACAGACTCCATTTAACAATTTTTATTTGTTTTTATTTTCAATTGTAATACTCATGGCTAATTTGAAATTTATGCATTCCATATTAAACCCTTCTAATTAATACTTGTTATATTGCTATTAGAAATCAGAATGCAGCACATCACTGTCACACTCCCACCTCAACTTGTTCATTTTATCATAAGACTTTGACCTTTGCAGATTGTTGCTCCTCCATGTCGTTGCCTGCCACATTTCAAGACATTTTTCCAAGCCCTCATTCTCATTACTATTCCCTTTCTCAATAATCATCTAGCATTATTCCAAGCTTAACAATACATTTATCCAAAAAAGTATACATCTAAAAGGACGTAAAAGATACAAACCAAAAGACCTTGTCTAAATCTAAACAGCTAATCGTTTCTAACATCTGGCAGGATGCCATCATAATGAAACTGTGTATATATATATAGTAAATTATGTTCATAATTTAGTGTTCCATTCTGAAAGCCAGACAGAGGCATGGCAAACTGGCACCAGACTTAATAGGCTAGAATAGTTTGATTCCCCCAAATGGCTTTTATTTACTAATGGCATTACAAATGAATTTACCAATGGTTTGCTTATCTTTAATCTGTACAATATTTTTTATGCTTAAAATCTCCTACATTATTAATTTTACATAAATTTGTTAAACATAGTTTTTAACACTAAATTGTGCTTTGTGAAATACATAGCACAGAAAACTCCAGCTGATTTCTTAGTACATGTGCTTAGAAAAAAAAGCAAATATTATAATGGAAGGGGGAATTACTGCCTACAGAAACAAACAGTAAGCTTATATTTACTTGCATTAATTTCCCCTATTATCTTCTAGAAGAATTAAACTTTCTTCCAAACCATTTTATAAACGAGTAAAAGAAAAACTAGTATAGAGCTCTGCCACTATCTTGTATGTATAATCCAAACTTCAATGCATAGCAACTCAAAACAGGTTGACCATGTACAATCTACAGCACAGCTATGTCAGGCACTACTAATCTTAACATCCTAACTGACTGTCTGTGTCTGTAAATCAATCACTAACCTTCGCGTCTCACTGCTATTTCAATCAAGTTAGTCTCAGTACAAATCAATTAGCAATAGGCTCTGAACCATAAAATTAGACAGAAAGTCCTTTGAACCAATTTTTATCTGTATAATGCAAGATGTTACGTAATTGTTATCTCTGCGGGCTTTGACACTTGAATATCTTTGTGTTTTTGAAATCTTTTACTGCTTTTATTTATTTTCATTTTAATAACTTCATGTGGCAAAATTTTAAGCTTTTAAAATTAATAATATATTTACCTGTTGCAAACATGGAGGTATATTCCGCACATGAAGCTTGTATGGTAAATCCTTTTTGCACTGCCTAGAAGAGTAAGAAGGCAGAAGAAAGCAATCAATGAAAGCAAACAATAAAATGCAAAATAAATTCAGATTTTATGATCTCTCTATAAATTATAATCCTTTGTCATTTAAATAGCTCCAGAGACATCAGAATGAATCACAAGCAGAAATGGATTAATTAACACTTATAATTTGTGTTCAGAAGCTATTGACATTGAAGCACTATATACTCAAAATTAAATGTGTGTGAATGTTGACACAAATTTCACTTATAAGTTTTTGTCAACATCTGCAAATATTCAATTTTGAATATGGACTAATTATAATCTTAAACGAAGTTAGGAACAGTAAAGTTGTTACATATACAAATGAGTCAGTATTAGGTGACACTAAAACTTCACTAACTGATTAATTCTTCAGAACATGTTTCAAGAGCATTTGCTCTCATCTTCAGCTGGGGACTGACTAACTCTAGCAGGTGACGTAGTGGCATCTGGTGGTTCTATTAGATAACGGAACAGGAAGTTCATTGGTGGAATGTCAAAATTCATAGCTCTATGTTTATTTTTTAAAATATTTATTTTTTCCCATATTGTCAAATTCTTTGGAAAAGATTTATGGACTTCCTGTTCCATTATCTAATGGAACAACCAGATGCCACTACGTCACCTGCTAGAGTTAGTCAGTCCCCAGCTGAAGATGAGAGCAAATGCTCTTGAAACATGTTCTGAAGAATTAATCAGTTAGTGAAGTTTTAGTGTCACCTTATACTGACTCATTTGTATATGGACTAATTAATTTGCAAAAGAGGTACTACTACTGTATGCTCTGATGACCTTGTTCGAAGCGCAAGCTATATTATACATATATATGCATGTATATAAATAAAAAATTCAAAGTTTAAAATTATAGCATTAAAATAACAAATTCAGAAAGAATTAAAACTGGTTTTTCTCTTATAGAGAAATGAGGCTGTCAAATTCATCTATTTAGGGATTAAACTGAGTAGCACAGAAATCTCGAAAAGACATGAAAAGTTTTCATATCAAATTGAACACAGGTCATGAAAATGAGAAATTGGTTGCACATAGAACCTGTTACGGATAAGATATATGTAGAGAGAATTAAATAGTTTGAGTCAAGATGGGCATATGGAATAGACATTTTGAGACAGATGAGGCCTGATAAAGAATTGATTTTATGCAAAGAATGTTTTGTAATATAATTTTAAGTTCTGCACAGTTTCAGACATAAAGAAAAATAAACACCAACTGATTAAGGTTTTGCTAAAATACAGTAAACTTTCAACTTAATGAACCTCAAAACAACACACTTTGGGCATAATTTGAAAAATATGATAATGAAATAAGTAACAAAAAAAATTTAATGGTTATTTGACAGTTTATTTGATTTGGTTTATTTATGGGTGCTCTTTAACATCTCAGGTCATCAGTGATCCATTCAATTCAGGACGTGATATGGCCTAAATTTTGCTCAGAGACCTTTTCTTTCACGCTTGGGGTTTTTACATGCCATAAATCTACTTCATGGGACCCATGGCTTTACTTCCCTTCTGAAGAAAGCCGTACTTGGAATTGTATGCCCCCAAAAATTTATCGATTCTGGCTGGGATTGAACCCGGTGATCTAGGTTTATGAGGCAAATATGGTTACCAATTTTGGATACATTTGCTTATATATATATTCTTGATATTTCATATGTATTCATAATTTTTACAGTTATAAATCATTGTGGCATCAATTAATGGTACTAATATAAAAGTGTTCTTTTTAAAATATCACAGGTGTTTTATTTTCCTATGCCTAAGATTCATGATTTAAATTTAATGAACACCCCTTAGTCCCTATTAGTTCATTAAATAGCAAGATTATTGTATAACAGTGAGAGCTCCAAAAGTGGTTTCAGTGTCACAGGTAAAACACGAAGTTGGCCAAACATAAGTATTTAGGAATTTGCAAGCGGTTCCTTCAATATGATCTAGCAACATTGTTGTTTGTGGTGCTGAACTAAGGTTTACTGCTTAAAAGCTGGCACAATACATTGACATTCAGTTCAATATGAGTGATGGGTGGCTTTGGCACTTTCATAAATGCCATGGTATATGAACAGCCAAGCATGTAATGAAGCACTGAGCATCAATATTGAACATGAATCTAAGAATATTATTTTGCCTGCTATTTACAATGTAAATGAGACTGGCCTATTCTATAATGTTCATTCTAAAAATACTCTTGCAAACAAACACAAGATTAGCAAATTAGCTGCAAAATAAACAAGGAGTGCATTTCAGCCCTACTTCATGCTAATGCTGATGGCACATATTGCCTGAAGCAGAAGTATAAAAAAACATGAAAGCCTCATGCTTTGAAAAAGTTATGAATCAGCTGCCTGCCATCTATTCCAAACCAAGGAATGTCTGTTTTACATGTGACCTTTTCTTCAGATTAACTTTTCAATCATTTCATATCTGAAGTGCAAAACTGTCATAAACAGCTTCTGAAAATCTCTCCTGAAGATGTAAAAGCTCTTTTCCTTCTTGGTAATGCAACAGTCCATCCTAATCCAAATGAATTAGTTGAAGGGAAGAATAAAATGCATCTTCCGGGAACTTTGGAACAGGAAGCCACTGCTGCTTGTAAGAGGCTGTATATGTAATTGGTTGAAAATGTTATGGTAGAAGAACAGTCAGGACATGTAAAATACCATCAGTATATGTGCACTACCATCTTTAATTCCACTGCGGCTTGAAAGGTGATGAAAGTAAACATTGTCTAATGGCTGGACCAAGTTAATGAATGGGAATGAAACAGCATATGATTTCAGAGGTTTTGAAATTCCCTCCCACAAAAAAAGGATTTTGATAAACTGATCCAAGCTACTCCTATCCAGAGAGACTGCATTCTGACAACAGTTATTTATGCACTACTTATTATTCCAGATATTAACTTGCTAACAAAGATTTAAATTAAAAACTATACAATAGCTCTAATGTATGTAATCTATACTTTAATAATGTTATTCTGTTGCAATATATAATTTATAAAACCTCATTTTAAGTATTTTTCTTTTGTATAAGTAGACATTCAATGTTATACTGTAAACTTTATACACACAAACACACACATATTTATAGAACTTTTGGCATATGCAACCAAGAAGCACCTGTAGTTCAACTCTGCTTTCCTCTTTTGTCATGTCCTTGAATGTCACTTTCTGAACTGGCCTCCTGCCAGTCTCATGGCAGCATAAATTCATTTGCAAAGTTAATCGAGACACTTGACTCTTAAGAGCCAAACATTTTTGTGTATAAATGTTACTTTAAATACAAATTAGCTTCTTATTTTGATTTAAAGGAAAACCACTAAAAAATCATGTCATCACATTAAAACTCTCTTGAAGTTTCACAATCACACATATAAAAGTAAGGTGCACGCGTGCACGCGCACACGCACACACACACACACACATACAGAAGAGGTATATATAGAATTAATTGCAAGGAATGTGACAAAATATACATTGGAAAAACAAAGAGAAATCTGGGGATAAGATTAAAGGAACACTGGGGAAATATTAGATACAAACAAGTAGAAAAATAAGCAGTGGCTATACATTTTTGAAATGAAAATCATGAAATAGAGAATGACATGATATTACTAAAAACAATTCAACATCCAAAAGAACTTAATATATTGGAAAGAATCTACATAAAAAAATATGAATAGAAACTTATGAATTTTGATATACCGAAAGCATACAACATATTGTTTAAGTTCACTAACAGACCACCAGAGCGAACACAGCCAGACACATACCTTACCGAAATTGACTCATCAGTCATCGATTGGTTGACAATGTGAGGAATTTACCTCATGAAACATGTCCCAAAATTACTTTTATAAGTATGTTTGTGAAACTTCAAGAGAGTTTTAATGTGATGACATGAATTTTAGTGGTTTTACTTTAATGAAAGTTTCAGTGGATTCTGACATTCCGTAAACAAATCAGCTTGTTGTATGAGTGCAGAATTTATTCAGAACTTTTTTTATCAATTGCCTACTTCCAATTTTTGCAATTCTTAACATTGTGCATAAATTTGAATCTACTAAATCTGTGCAAAATGCAAAGTATAAATGAAAGCATAGTTTTAACAGCGGAAAAACTACACAATTAGCACAAATCTTAAATGTTGGTTGTTAGTGATTATTGGGAATGCTATTATTTTTTCCCTAGCTTACCAATAAAGAGTTTCCATATTATTTTCCATTTGTTTGTTGCTATCAAGTTGGGTGCATTTCAGTAATGTTCTTCGTTTAGAATAGTATTCACATCCTTACACAATGGACACTTGCTGTCCTTGATTAATTTCATCCTGAAAAGATGTTCTGACAGGCAATCATGCTTGATAATTAAGCAAAACTGAGCAACTCCAATTTTTATTGGTTTTAATTAAAGATGTTTGAAAGTATTTAGATTTTTATATTGTTTACCTTTAAGTTTTAGTTGGACATTTTGTTGTTCTTGTTCAGTTATTAAGATTTTTATGAGTTTCAATTTAGAATGAAGTCCTAGCTGTTCAAAAAATGGTTTTCATTTTATGGAGGCTTCTTATTTTGCTGAAGTATCAGCAATCTCTCTCTCCTTTAATCCAATAGGCTCAGGATCCACTGCAAAACTATTTCTGTATTTCTGATCTGGATTGTATGATATAGTTTTATTTCATTTATAATGTATGTTGGTGGGTAACTGCTGCTTTACAGTTACTTAAGATAACAGTTCTTTTATTTATGTTAGGTCTATAGTGTAAATTTTCTAAAGCTGCTCTAATGGCCATTATTTTGCCATCAAAATTGTTAGTATACTGTCCCAAAGGTGTATAGACAGAATTCCTCACAGTATATTCCAAAGCCTGCTTATCCATTTTTAAGTGATCCATTTATATATACTCTACACCATGTATCAATCAAATAATAGTTTGAAGTACTAAGTGCTGTTAATCTTAATACATTAGGTATGCCGTTCTTCTTGGAGACCATTGTATCCAGATTTAGTTTAATGAAATGCCAAGGAAATCTGGGATTTGGAATATACAGAAAGAATACACACGCAGATAATCACATCAAAGCTGACAGTTTTAACCCCACAATGCACAAACATGCAGTATCAACAATTTAACACACCGGCTAGTTAACCTACTAATTTGCAAAGAAGAATATTTTAATGAATTCAAACAAATAGAAGAAACAGCGGTTAAAAATGGTTTTAAAAAAGAACTAGTACACAAAAAGATGCAGAAATTCAAGAGACAAAAACGTATAAAAGAAACCACAACACTTTCAGCAAGAAAAGATAAGCTAATTTTTAAAAAGTTCACATATCATCCAAGGGCTACAAAAAAATTTCAAAATATTTTTAAAGATTTTAATATCAGCTTGGCACCGATTAACAGATTTAATGTTAAAAACTTACTGTTAGACAATGTTAATGACAGTATTCCACAAGAGGAAAAAGTAGGTATTTACAAAATAAATTGTGCAGAATGTGAAAAAATCTACATTGGAAAAACAAAGAGAAACCACACCATTAAAAAAATATTTCGTGAACATAAAGTACAAGCAAATAGAGAAATCAGCAGTAGCATATCATTTTCGGACACAAAATCATGACATAATGAACAAAGCAAATTTATTAAAATCAGTACAAGGCCCTACAGAACTAGCAACCTGGGAGAAAACCTATATCTACAAATACAAAGACAGTCTAATGAACTTTGATGCTGTAGAAGACGAAAACATAAACTACAAGTTTATGACACCGCCACCAGAGCAGAATACACATTCCCACAGCTCAAGGAACGATCCGACAGTTGAACTTCAGCCTGGCTGAAGATGAAAACTAAATGTTCTCGAAACCAGTTCCATACATTAAGGCAAGTAAGTGAAGCATTAAGAGTGTGTAGTTCAACTGAATCATACAATGATATCAATTAAACTTACTAATATTTGCATTCAACAAAATTTCTTCAGCTTCAACAAAAGATATTACCAACAAGTTTCGGAAACCCTTTGTCACCTTTTCTAGCAGATTTATTCATGAGTTCCTTTGAAATGCATATCACGAAAGCTTTCCCTTTAATTTTCAAGTAATGGTATAGGTATGTGGATGACATTTTTGAAATAATACCGAAGAAACACTCAATAGATGCTCTGAAACTTCTTAATTTGCAACTTTTTTTTTAATAGTGTTTAATGCCCATTTTTATTACTGAGGCACCACAGGAGGTGAACACTGGTGATACATGAAATGAAATATTCGGAAAGGATTTTTTTAAGGAAGGAAACGTTCCAGGCATAAGTTTAGGGTACCTCCCCGGCATTTGCCAGTTATGAAGACTGAGGAAAACCTGGAAAAAAACCTGTCAGGAGGATGGTCCTGGTGGGATTTGAACCCCAAACCTCCTGCTCACGAGTCCGTGCCTTAATGGCCTCGGCCACCCGTGGCAGTAATTTGCAACATGAATCTGTAGTTTACCATAGAAGAAGAGAGAAATGGGTGGCTACCATTTCTATATTTAAAAATTATAAGAAATGAAGATTGTTTGAATTTTGGAATTTACAGAAAAGAAACACACACACAAAATTACATAAAAAATGAGAGTTATTACGCCATTCCACATAAATACACAGTGTTTCGCAGTTTGGCACACAGATTGATGAATATTCCACTCACAGAAACAGAGTACAAAATGGAATACCAACAAATAATAAAGACAGCTATAACCAATGGTTTCAAAAAAGACACAGTGATAAAAATTATCAATAAATCTAAAAGACAAAAAGAGATAAGGGAAGTTTCCAAACTGAAAAACACAAAAGATGGATATAAATTCAAAAGTTTCACCTACCATCCAATTTACCACAAATTCAAGAAAATTTTCAAAGAACATGGGATAATGCTAGCCCCAAAGAACAGATACAACATCAAAAATTTATTAGGTTGCACAGTAAAAGAGTCCATATCAACAGAACAGAAATCAGGAATTTATGAAATAAAATGTGCAGATTGTGAACAGAGATACATAGGCAAAACAAAAAGAAAGTTGGAAATTCGGAGGAAAGAACATTATAGGAATATTCGGTTTAAACAGGTGGATAAATCAGCAGTAGCAGCTCACTTTTGGACCAAAAACCATGAAATAAAACCAGGAATAAAACTGTTGAAATATCTTCAAAGCCCATTGGAATTATCCACTTGGGAAAAAATTTTCATATTAAAAAATAGAGAAAACCTAATGAATTTCGAGTTTCCTCCTATGGATGGGCTCAGCAACTTCCTACTTAAACCAACAGAGGCCACCACAGGAATATCCGGGTGTGTAGCCATCGTTTCAAGTAATGGTGGCTCAGTGAGCAACTGAAGATGGGAGAGATTCTCCCAAAACACATCTTTTTTTATGTAAGTAAATGGAGTTCAGTGTAAAAAATGAATACCTAAGTTTAGGAAACTATACTGAAAAATGATATTACATATTTTCTATTGTTATTCCACCAAATTATAAAAACTGAAAGCAGTTAGTTATTGATAATCCTTGTAAATTCATCACATAACATCTTCAAAATTATATATAACTTCTGTTTGACATAAAATAGCTGAATTACTCATAATCAAGTCCTTACCTGAAATTTCCTGGTAGCAAATCACTATCCAAATTTTTTCCAGGTCCTTGCAGATAACTATTGAAATTAATGTCATCATAATCTTTATCCATAGGATTCCAGTCATCAGTGTCTGGTAAATCCATTTTTTTTATAGCTGTAACAAATCCATAACTGATTAATCAACAAGATATTATTCTTTTAAATAATCATTAGACCACTAGCAACATCTTCATGCAGCAAGAAAACATAAATGTTAGATCAAATCCATATAATGTTTTACAATTTTTATAGTTCACAAGTAGTATGCAGATAGAGAAAGACTTAACAAAATGCAATTTAAGAGAAATTATGTCAGCATGAGTCATTTCATTTGAATCATCATAGAAAACAAATTTTCTACCTAACTCTTATTACCATACTAAGAATGTTTAATGTTGTGTTTTGCTTTTGGTTGGATCGAAGTCCAGTCCCTTGGATATTCCAGTAGGTAGCTGCTGATGAACCGGGGACTGGGGGGCTGAGTCAATCAAATTGGAATGGATTCAGTGCCTTCTGGAATTGCCAAAGGCACTGTTCCTAATTGTTATATTTAAAAGTAATGTTTTTTTTTCTTTTATTTGTGTCTATTTTGTATTCAAAAAAATGTATATGATGCAGGAGAAATAAATACTAATACTAAGAATGTGCAAATTTTGTCATGAAATAAACAATAACAGCTATAAGTTTGTCTTTTGAATGGATTTATAGTTGGCCTATTCTAATGCTAAAGATGTGCTCTTTCTGTTAAAAAATGCTCCATGTAAAAAACCACATATTTATTTCAAGATCATTTGTGAACTATGACTTTCAATATGAAAAGTATACTTAATATTTCTGAAAAAAAGGTTAATTTTCTTTTCATAAATATGTGTACTTAATGCAAATTTAAATTAGGATGCATTCTATTCCTCTGATGACCTGCTATTAAGCCAGAGTAAAATAGTATATTTCTGGTCCAAGTGTCTATTTCTGTAGATTTTGAATTGCATTTATTTAAACCAGTACATCCTTTAGAGTTAATCAACAATTTTTATTGGGTCTTTGTTTTGTTTCACCCCACATGCAGACCAGACCAGCAGCTAGGAGCACATAGTGCAGTTGCCCAAACCCAGCATGCTTGCAATTCGCACAGTCCTGAAAACATGACTGTACCTTACATTATTCTTTTGTAGAAGATGAAATTTCTCTGTGGGCCCTAAGGCATTCACTTCAGTAAACTTGTAGAAATGAAATTTTAGCAATTTTATGAAAGAATGTTTTGATGTATGGGCGGTCTCTGCTTGTTGGCGATTGTTCTAATTGAACAGCAATACCATTTAGTTTTTTCCTGCTTTAACACAGGCCTGCATTTGTAAACTTAAAAGAAGTTAGGAACAGTGAAGTTTGTTAATATACAAATAAGTCGGTATTAGGTCCCTAAACTTCACTAATTGATCAGAACATGTTTCAAGAGTGTTTGCTCTCATCATCAGCTGCAGACAGACTAAAGCTGGCAGGTGACGAAGTGATCTCTGGGGTTCCCAATAAATAACAGAACAGGAAGTCTATTGGTGGGATATCAAAGTTCATTACACGATGCTTGTTTTTTACAATATAAATGTTCTCCCATATTGCCAATTCCTTGGGATTGTTAGTAGCTTTCCACAGTTTGATTTCTTTGGCAATGCCATGATCTTAAGTCCAAAAATGGTCTGCAACTGCTGATTTATTCACCTGTTTATATCTTACATTTCTGAAGTGTTCTTTTATCCTTTTTTCCAAATTTCTTATTGTTTTGCCAGCATATGTCTGGTCACAATAAATCAGCAGTTGCAGACCATTTTTGGACTTATGATCATGACATTGCCAAAGAAACCACACTGTTGAAAGCTACCAACAATCCCAAGGAATTGGCAATATGGGAGAAGATTTAATTTTAAAAAATAAACATCATGTTATGAACTTTGACTTCCCACCAATGAACTTCCTGTTCTGTTATTTATTGGAACCAAAGAGGTTACTTCATCACCTGCCAGCGATAGTTGGTTCCCAGCTGGTGATGAAAGTGAATGCTCTTGAAACGTGCTCTGATGAATTAATCCGTTAGTGAAGTTTAGTGTCAACTAATATAGTGTGTGTGTGTGTGTGTGGGGGTGTGGGTGTGTGTGTGTGTGTTTTTTTTTTTTTTTTTTTTTTTTAATCTTTTTCATTTACTGCATACCCCATTACTATAATAATTAGTAATACTATATGCATTGCTATCATTTTATTGTTACATGTTATTCTTACTGCTAATTTTGAACACTGTTTCATTCTTATTCTAACCTAATCATATTTTGAAGTTTGCCAAAATTGGTTCTATATATGCTTTTACATTATTTACATTAACATTCTTAGTCCCCACATTTTCGATCCTATTAGTCAATTTGTGTTAATTTGAAAACTGTCAAAATTGATACTATTTACAACATTTTTAAACTGTTTATTATATTTTAAAACAAGTTCATTAATGTCTATTGGCCATCGCCTAGTTACTTTTACTACATCTTTCTGAAATACTTCTCACTCTTTCTTCAAGATTTTCCAATCCCACAAGATGTGTTTATCCTCCTGACATATACACGATGGGTTCTCTGCTGTTTTAAAGCAATGAAAGTAGGTTCCAAATTTCCAGTGTCCTAATAGGATCGCTGTAATATTGTGGCTTAGAAGGATGTTGGGTTTTGGCCTTTTAGCTACACTCAGAAAATATGATTTTGTAATCGCTCCATTCATTGTCATTTGCCATTCTGTTTCCAATAGTCTCTGACTTTCTTCTCTTAATTCATTCCTCAGTTCACATTTTGGGATGAGTTGTAAATCCATTGGCAGGTCCTTGCTTTTTGCTGCTTCTTTTGTGAGTTGGTCTGCTATTTCATTTCTTTCATTGCCAACTTGTGCTTTAACCCAAGTAAAATGTATTTCCAATGTTCTTGTTGGAGTGATTTTAACTTCTTCCTTATTCTTTCACAGAGGTTACTATGTTTTGTGTGGTTGTTAATTAAATCTAATGCAATTCAACTATTCACGTGGATTGCTGCTGCTCGTTTGTTAAATATTACACTGTCTAAATTTTCCAACTGTTCCAGGGCTATCAATATAGCTCAGTGAACTGCTCAGCTTGATTATTTGAGCATTTTTGGTTCAGCTTATACTGTAGTTGATTAAGTGGCATATTATTAATATACATTATTATTCCTGCCTCCACACCTGTCTCGCATTTGCTGCCATCAGTGTATATCTTCATTGTATACTCTTTGTCACTTTGTTTCTCCTCTATTTTAGGTATATCAGCAGGGTGAGGCCATTCCCTGTATGGTGGTTCACTGTTCATTGTTTGTCCTCCATTATGATTGATCTTCTCTCGATTCCTGTCGTGAAGTTGTATAATTTGGCGATTTCTTTAAGTGCTATCGTTACTGGAATTACACCTGTAATTTCATTTGATGTTTATAATTCTTTGTACTCTTCTCAGTTTCTTTGCATTGTAAGTCCGCTGTATAGCATCTATCCAAACAGTTGCCCCGTAAGAAAGAAGAGGCAGAATGGCTCATTGTATATTATTCTCAGCACATCATATCGTAGCCTCCATTTTATTTTAGCAGTTT
Source organism: Metallyticus violacea (assembly GCA_030762175.1). Taxonomy (NCBI): domain Eukaryota; kingdom Metazoa; phylum Arthropoda; class Insecta; order Mantodea; family Metallyticidae; genus Metallyticus; species Metallyticus violacea. The sequence goes on along the minus strand of CM060835.1, from coordinate 43,684,014 downwards.
TGGATAGAGATTGTATGAGTTTGGTGCATTTCTCAGTTACATAGTCTATGTGCTGATTAAATTTCAGTCTACTGTCAAGGATCACTCCAAGGTATTTTATAGTATTAACTTGTACTACTTTGCTGTTAATTACATAAATGTTTAACTGTTGGCTTGTGTTGGATTTCCTCCTTGGTATGTATATAACCTGTGATTTCTGTTCTGTTCATTGAATGTTACTTTGTTGTTTGTAGCCCATTCTGAGATCTTTAACATTTCTATATTGGTGTAGTTTTCAATTTCTAATTTAGTTCCTTCCCTAACCAAAACATCATCATCTGCAAAAGAAACCACCTTTGTTCATTGTTTGTAACCGAGATTTAATAATGAATCATACTGGATATTCCACAACCCAGTTCACAAAAGATCCTTGCAGGCATCCTTTACTCACGGTTCTTTCTATTTCTAGAGTGCCTGCTGATAACATGCTTCTTCTAGCACTAAAATAGTTCCTTATTAAGAGGTAAAGGTTCTTGGGGCATAGAAAATCCTTCAGTGACTTAAGAATACAGGGCCAACAAGCTGCATCAAAAGCATCTTGAACATCCAGGCTAATCATAGCCATATGTTGTTTGCTTTTCATAGTTTCTTCCATAATGTTTCACTGTCATTATTGTGTCAGTTGTTCTGGTTTGCGGAGTGAACCCAAATTGGTTCTTATTTAACAGGTCATTAGTATTCAAATAGTACATTATTCTGTTGAGAAGTTTTTCAAGCACTTTCCCGGGAACCTTTAAAGGCTGATGGGTCTAAATTGAGTGATGTCTGCTTTATTTTCCTCTCCTGGTTTCACAATTGGTATTATCTGTGCTCTTTTCCATAACTTGGAGAAGCTTCCAGTCTTTAAGCAGTGATTGTATAATGCTGTTATGAATTTTGGTGTTTGTTTGAAAGTTTGTGATCTTAAATCTTTGAACCTTAACAACTACAGAAAGGAAGTGCAATAATACAATAATACTTCATTGTTCTGAACCTAAACATATACTAACTGGCCTTAGCAGTAATATGTATCCTTGAGTAACTGTGTCTGACTGTGACCTACCATCTTCAGACCCAATCCATGTGTAGGAAAAAAATGAATACTGGACATATATAAAAGTATATTCTTTTATACTCATTGTTGATGGAGTGAAAAAGAAGGCCCAACTGCCATAACTTCATTACAATTTATTAATTAAAATGACTGTTCATGATGTTGAATCATAGATAAGAGGATTATTTATTATAGGAATGATGTTTCTAAAAAGATATGATCATATTAAAGAATATGATATATAAATTTCAGTGCTAATAACTTATTATAATGCAGACTTACTTTCTAAGGCTTTATCACTTATTTATTAAGCAAAGAAATGTGTCTAACTTCAATGATGATCAGAGATTAAATGCTTCTGAGGTACTAATCAATATCAAGGCAAAAGAGCTTTTTAGTAATATAATGGAAAAATAATCTCTCCCATAAACCATTATCTCTTGCTATATAGTACTTTTCTACTGATTGTGAGAAAACATTATCTAGTTATGATCCTGATTGGTGAAAATCTAAGAACCAGACAGGAATACATAAAGATGAGAATCTTGTAAAATTATAAATTTCTTTGTAATTAACTTTGTTATTTTTGAACTTAGAACATGGCAAAATGTGCATCATTGGTAATTAATTAATAAGTAAAAATTAGAAATAAAACTATTTATAAAACATAATAAAAATTATTATTGATTTGTATAAATGTGTGCAATTTTTCTTTTACAATGATACTTAATCTTTCTACTTCACAGATAAAATGTTTTATTCATATATTGAATTTAGGCTACCTAGCTTAACATCATTTTTGCACATTTTCTTTTCAAAAAGATTAATAACACACCTCCTACTTTTTTAATATTTTAATATATCCTTTAAAGGATTTTATTTAATTTAGATACCAAGCACTTCCTTAGTCTGAAAGAATAGATCATAAGATTCACTACACAGGAGAAATGCCAACATTGTTTGTTATAATTTCTTGCTTGTACTTTAAAAATAAATTTAAACTCTTCTATCATCATCATGGCTTTAAAATGTGTTTTTTTTTTTGGGGGGGGGGGGGGGAATATGACAGCAGGCCCAAGATTTCAGCCTTAGAGAGTTATTCAATTTTGCTTTAGTGCAAAAAGCTGTGGAGTATTTTTGACAAGAGGACAAAGTGTTTTAAAATAATGCTCAAATTAGTGTTTACTTATATCACTAAAATATTGTGCTATTAATTTATTTGGCTGTCACAGTTAAGGCCAACAAAATTTTTCCATGTTTGTTCACCAATTAAGCAGCTAAGGCATGTACTGTATGTAGGAGGTCTGCAGTTCAAATCCTACCAGAATTATCCCTCTGACTGAGGTTTATTTCAAGTTTTCCTCAATTCTCATCATTGCAAATGACAGGGAGTTACCCTAAACTTAGTTCCAGAAAACTTCCACAATTCCTTTTCCAAATTATCATTTCATTTTAAGTGTCATCAGAGTTCATTGTCTGTGATGCCACAGTAGAAAATTTGAGTGGTAAACACTATTAAAAACTAGGTTTGTTGAAAACATGAGAGACAAAGAAGAAAATCTTGAACATTTTGTGACTTCCCATCAGAAGCCAGCCAGCTATAAATGTCCAGGATGCATTTCAGATCACCTGCCAGTCGATTAGCAGCTGAAGATATGGACCAGGTTCCGTTAAACATGTTCTGCCAATAAACATTGGTAAGTGGAGAATCTTTAGATCTTCTACAAAATGATAAGTCCAAAAGTGATCTGCAACTGCCGATTTATCCGCTTGTTTATATCTTAAATTTCTGAAGTATTCTTTGGTCCTTGTCTCCAAATTTTGTATTGTTTTGCCTATGTGTATATATATATATCTATCTGATCACACTCCAACAATCTATCCGATACACTCCTGACTTCTTGCTGGGTGGAATAACGTCTTTTTTGGTGCTGTTCAGAAGCTTTCTAATACTAAATTTATTTTGCGCAGCCAAACATATATCATAATAAGTGGATAAATCGGCGGTTGCAGATCACCTTTGGACTTACAATCATAACATTGCAGGAGAAGCCAATCTGTTAAAAGCTACCACCAATCCCAAGGAATTGGCAATATGAGAAAAGATTTATATTTTAAAAAATAAACACAGAGTTATGAATTTTGACATTCCACCAATGGATTTCCTGTTCCATTATCTAATGGAACCACCAGATGCCACTACGTCACCTGCTAGAGTTAGTCGGTCCCCAGCCGAAGATGAGAGCAAATGCTCTTGAAACATGTTCTGAAGAATTAACCAGTTAGTGAAGTTTTAGTGTCACCTAATACTGACTCATTTGTATACAATTTATTCAGTTTAAATTATGGTGTTTAAGAAGTGAAATACACTGCTTAAAGTTGAAAGATGGTTAATAGAAGATAGAGTAACTTGAGTTGTTAGTGAATTTTCATATTTGGGAATCAGTTGAGTAGTAATGGAGATTGGGAAAGGCACAAGAGAATGACACTGGCTAAAGGGAGAATGGCAATGATAGAGATATGCAGACTTTTACATTTAGCACTGAGTATGAGCATTAAGTTGTTTGAAATAATTTATTCTGCCTGTTAAGTCCCGGTGCATTTGTGGAGAGGAAATCTGGGGAATTGATGATTGATGGCATAACATGGATTTACTCAAAAGAGTTGGCAGAGTTGAATAAGGTAAGTGTCAGAGGACTAATGATGGAAAGGATGTGGTTGGTTGGTTGCTAGTGGTCAATGGGGATGCTGATATTTATCATTTTTTCCCTAGCTTCGCAATAAAGAGGTTCCAAATTTTTTTCAGTTGTTTGTTGCTATCAGCTGGCTGCATTTCAGTAATGTTCTTTGTTTAAGATAGTACTCATGTCCTTACTCAGTGGACAGTGGCTGTCCTTGATTAATCCTGAAGAGATGTTCTGACAGGCAATCATGCCCAACAATTAAGCAGAATTGGGCAACTCCAATTTTTCTTGGTTTCCATAAAAGATATTTGAAAGTATTTAGATCTTCATATGGTTTTCCTTTAAGTTTTTGTTTGATATTTTGTTGTTCAGATATAAATCTTTTTATGAGTTTGAATTTAGAGGGAAGTTCTAGCTCAAAAGGTGGTTTTAATTTTATGGTGGCTCCTCTTTTTACAAAAGTATCAGCAATCTCATTTCCCTTCAATCCCACATGGCTCAGGATCCTTTGTAAAACTATTTCTGATCTGGATTGTATAATACAGTTTCCTTATTTCATTTATAGTGTATGTTGGTGGGTAACTGTAATTCATTATACTTTGTAGTGCTGCTTTAGAGTCACTTAAGATAACAGTTCTTTTATTTATGCTAGGTCTATATAGTTGATTTTCTAAAGCTACTCTAATGGCCATTATTTCACCATAAAAATTGTTAGCATACTGTCCCAAAGGTGTATAATGACAGAATTCTTCACAGTATAATCCGAAGCCTGATTCTCCATTTTTAAGAGATCCATCTGTATACACTCTACACCATGTATTAGTTTGATAATAGTTGTTTAGTGTAAAATAAAATCATTTATTCTTGTGTGGATTACTTTTTAATTTCTGTCCCAGTATAGTCCCTTTAATATCTAGCTCTATTTTAATTGGCAAGTTGTTAGTTACGCTCTGCATTGTAGCAATTAGTGTTGTTTTAATGGCTTCTATTATTATTCTTAAGGACCTAGATTGTATTGTATCCAATTTATTTTTAAGTTGATTGTTTGTGACATTATCTCACTTCCACAGAGCAGATTGGGCTTTATGCATCTTTTGTACGTGTCATTTAGGAGACCTATGGATCCTCCCCATTTGACTGTCTTATTAATATATTTTTCTTCTTATTTACAGATATGGCAAGTTTTTCAAGATGGAAAGAATATTGATACAGCTCAATTAAATGTACTTACAAAGCTGTTGACAATGGAGTGGTATATATATAAACAATGTAATACAGTTTTTTTCACACTAACTCCATTCACTTACATAAAATTTGGACATATGTTTCGGGAGCAATCCCCCCCATCTTCATTTGTCAACAGGCTGAAGATGGGAGGGATCGCTCCCGAAACATATGTCCAAATTTTATGTAAGTGAATGGAGTTAGTGTGAAAAAAACTGTATTACATTTTAATTGATATCATTGTATGATTCAGTTGAACTACACACTCTTAAAGCTTCACTTACTTTTCATAAATGTATGGAACCAGTTTCGAGAGCATTTTGTTCCCATCTTCAGCCATGCTAAAGTTCAACTCAAGTTTGGCATGGCTGAAGATGGGAACAAAATGTTCTCGAAACCGGTTCCATACATTTATAAAAAGTAAGTGAAGCTTTAAGAGTGTGTAGTTCAACTGAATCATACAATGATATCAATTAATATGATTGGCTTCACTGTGCAAGTTCCAATTTACATTTAACTGTATTACATTGTTTATATTGATACAGCTACCATATACTGATGTGTTGTGTGAGAATGATCTAAAAGATTTCTGAGTTAAAATTGGTGATTTCAGAAGGGGATTTTGGAGGAAAGTGAGAACAAGACTGGAAGATATGGAAAGGCAAATTTTATTCCCCCAGGTTAGAGAGAAAAGCTCATTGAAATAGTACTAAGAATTAAAAGGTGGTCAGATAAGGAAAAATATACAATAATTTGTAAGAAGAATGAAGGGGAATGGATAGCTTTGTTTCAATTAGGGTTTGGAAACTAAGGAGCATTATAGGAGATGTTTTCCCAGGAACCTGTTCTATTTGCGGGGAGAAGGAAGATGAGATGCATTTATTTTTCAGTGCAAAGGAACAAATGAATGGAGGGTAAGTTTGATATGCAAGAAATAATAATTGAGGAATAAAGAATTTGTAGTAAGAAAGGTTTTCGAAGATCATATAAATTAGGAAAATTTTTATTGGATGCAAAGGTGAAATGAAGATAGTAAGTTCAGAGAAATAAGAAATAAAATTAAAATAACTTAATTGCATCTTATTAAATATTAGACAATGTACATGTATATAATGATTTATATCTGCTGTATTTTGAGTTAGTTAACTAGGGTTAAAGTGAAATCATAACTTTGTATGTACTAAACACAAGTTTAGTTAAGAATTTGTAATGTATAAAATTAATTTCTTTCTTGCATAAGAGGGGAGGTATGCCTCTGGACTACCAGAGGTACAGCTTCCCTTGTTGATGAGTGATCCGTGTTTCTGCCTTCTGATTATCCAAAGGCAGGAATGTTTATCCCTAAAGTAAAGAAGTTAAAAGAAATATTACCATGGTTTAAGGAAAACATGAGAAATGTAAAATACAAACAAAAGGAAAAATCAGCAATAGCAGACCATTTCTGGCAAAAGAACCACTAATTCCAAAAGGAATCAAAATTCTTAAAAAAGCTCTTCAAAAACCCATAAAATTAACAGTGTGGGAAAATATATTCATAAACAAAAAGAAGGAAAACTTGGTTAATTTTGATCTCCCAAACAATAGTAACCTCATCACTATGTTCATAAAATCCACAGAGCGACATCTTAACATCAGACAGTGGAACCATGCTGAAGATGAAGGCAACAACCTTTGAAACATGTCCAAGTACGTGGAAAAAAATTAGTGAAATTTGAATGATTTCTTCAATAATAATTTGATATTAGTTAAAAGACATTTGTGATTTTATAGTTAACTTAATAATTGTGTGATTGTATGAAATAGTGCAGTGGAAAAGGACTGGGCTAAAACCTACAAATTTTAATTTCTTTTGTATTTTGTATAGTACTCAATAAATAAAAATAAATAAATAGCTTAGTATTTTGACATATTCAATACCATTGTATGTACCACATATGCAAAATAAATATATTACATAATATGACAAATTATTACCCTTGAAGTTAATTCACCTATCTTACTTCAGAAAACAGAAGTTAAGGCTTAGAATATAGAATTTGTTACAATGATTACAATAATGTACTTTTTTCTACAATTATAAATAAATTTGTAAATAAACATTTACAATAAAATTGAAAAATAAAGTAACTCTTAGCTAAAATAATAAAAACTTGAAAAGCAGAAATAAACAAAACACCCAAATAGTCACATAATCTTGCTATATACATATTTACATATACTTGATATAAAATCATGACAGTATTTTTGAATCATTATATGAATTGTCATTAATATATATTTCTTTATAAAATAACAGGTCTTTTATACGCGCATTTTTAAGAACAGACTTCAAGGATTCACCATTGTTTATTAAGGCTTTCAGGCTATGGGAAAGAGAGTTTTGTATTAACATACATTCTTAATTAAATAAACAATAAAAAAATATAATAATAATTGATGGCAAGAAAGTGCTGAAACTGGTCTATGTAGATTTGCTGTTTGCCTAGTATTCTTGTCATGAATATTTTGGTTTTGTACAAATTGTTCTTTGTTTCTTATGTAAAATTTCATGAAGGATAATATATATTCATATGGAATAGTTAAAATTTCTGATTTCCTACATAAATTTCTGCATGAATGTCTTCTATGTGTACCAGAAATTATTTGTATGGCTTTTTACTGTAATAGGAAGACACCGTACTTTCAAATGAGTTTCCCCAAAATATGAGACCATATTACTTTATTAAATTGAAATAGGCATCATAAATTAATTTTAAACTCTTAATTGAATCCAAAATGAATAATGCACATATTGCAGAGCATGCATTGCTAAGTTTAGTTATGATAAAAATCAATACGATTTTTCCAATTCAGATGGTTATCAACTCTCATACCAAGGAATTTAATATCTTTATTTGGTAGAAGTACTGTTAGAATTTCCTATTTGTAATAGGAGATTTGGAGATCAATGGGTGACGAATTTCACATTTGTTTTTATCTAGATTTAGACACAATTTATTTCTTTTGAACCATACACTTAAGGTGCTTCTATTATGGATAAATATTTGAGAAATAAAAAGGGAAGAGTGTTTATTTTCTTTGCAGATTTTGAAAAAGCATTTGATACAATAAATAGGGATGCCTTGGTTTATAAACTAAGAAGTAAAGGAGTAATGGAGTTTGTGCTGGGATTACACAGATTAAATGATGGAATTAGGTTTTGTGTTAGGCATGATAGAAATAGAATTACATATTAATTTAAAATTGGATTGGATTTGCAAGGGTGCAAATTAAGCCAAATACTGTTCAATATTTACAGATGATATTATTGAAATGATCAGAGGCAGAAATAGGCATTGTCTGATAGTTGGTAATAGGGAAATACCAGGATTGTTTTTTGCTAATTATCTTTTAGCAGGAGCAATAACGGTGATAGGACTACAGGGGGTTGATGAGATTAGTAGATATTGTGCAGAAAGGGGGTTAAGGATAAAAGGGAAAAATCTAAGATAATGGTGTTTAAAAAGGGTACAAAGTTAAGTTAATATGAAAAATGGTATGTCCAGGGTGAAATAGTAGTAGTGAAGGAGTTTAATAACTTATGGGTAAGATTTGCAAGTAATGGAAGATGGGAGGCACAGGTGAAATGTGTGCAAGTTAAAGGTAAACAGGCAATGAGAGCTGTCAGAATAAGTTTATATTGGACACCAATATTTCCTATGAAATGGTTGGAGTATATGAGGCAGTGATAGAAGCAAGGTAGTTGTATGCTGTCAAGGTTTGGGGAGTTGAAGAGGTGTGGAGGAAGGTGAATATGGTACAAAGAAAGTTTTGCAGGGAAGTATTGTGATTACCCAAAAGTTCTCCGAGGGGGGTTAGTTGGCTTGAATTAGGAAGGATAGGGAGGAAAGGATTAAGAGAGAGTAATGAAGTATGGTATCATATTCTCAAATTAGATAGTTCAAATATATTAAAGGAATGTCTAAATTACCAAAAAGAGATCTTGGGAAAGAACAGTTCATATGGGGAATGGGGAAGATACTAGAAGAAATAGGTTTGGGGAATATATGGAGAACAGGTGAAAGTAATGTTAATGGATTTTGGAAGATAGTGAGACAGAGGATAGAAGATATTGAAAAGAAAGAGATTACAGCTAGTTTAGATGATAAAATTCCTTGATCGTATATACAAGAATCAAACAGAATTGGGGACGAGTGAAATATATTGAACTTTGTGATCAAATGGGTACATAAGTTGGGCATGGATGCATACAGGAGTAATACTCCTGAAAGGATATAAAGGAAATGATAATAGAAAATGTAGTGTGTGTGGGGGAGTAGTTAGCGTGTCCTATTATTTATTGGAATGTTAGATGATGGGAAAAAGTTTGGGACAATAAATGGAACAATTTACAGAAGGATATAGTGTTAAATAAAATGTTAAGTAATAAGAGTGTAAAGAACATCCAAATAATGGGGGGGGAGTTTTTGGATAAATTAAAGAGAAGTGGGAACGAAATAGGGAGAAAGTAAAAGAAGATGAAAAATGATGAATGAAAGACTAGAGGTTTCTGACAGTCAGACAACCTGGTGGTTAACGAGGTACAAAACAGGGTTTTGGAGGATGCTGCTAGAATCCAGAGTATAAAAAGAATGTATATAAAGATATAGTTGGTATTGTAAATTGATGGCACACTGTTATAATAGTTATAATGTTAATTGTGGAAATAAATTCATTCATATGGTGCTCAGAACTAGGTTTAATTAAATGGCACAATCATTAAGGTTATTTCTATTTATGAATATACTTGTGTCATCTGCAAATAGAACAATAATACCTATATATAGGATAGATATGAACAGACCATTTACATGCATTAGAAAATGATGAGGGCCCCGAACATTCTTGAGGCTCTTCATGTTTAATTATTCCCCACTCTGATGCATTTTTTAAAGACACAATTTATCTCTACTTTTTGTTTCCTTTTGTCAAAGTAGGATACAAACAATTTTAAATATTGGTTTTTTATTCCATTTATTATTTGTTCGAATTTCATGATTGACCCAATCGAAAAGCTTTTGCTATATCACAAAATATTCTTCCTAAATATACTCTTTCATTAAATGCAGTTAAAAGTTCATTAGTGAGTTTAAAGACTGTTGAAATTCCATCCCATAAACCAAGCTGACCATTAACTAGAATATTGCTACTTTCAAGATAATGGTAAAGTCTACTGTATATTACTTTCTCAAACACCTTAGAAAATGGGATCTATAATTAGAGGTATTCTTTTTTCACTTTTGAACAGAGGCTTAATTATCGAATATTTTAGCCTTTTGGGAAATACACCAGCTGTTAAGACTCCATTAAAGAAATGACTAAGGGAGGTATTAATTTCCTTTGCACAGGCCTTTATAACTTTGTTGTTAATCTCATTATAGCCAAAGAGATCTTTTTATTTGTTTTATCCAAAGAGTTCTTTTTATTTGTTTTATAGTTTTTTGATGATATTACTAATTTCCAGTGGAGTAGTGTTATTTGGTTTGAATTCATTATTTTGATTTGGAAATGATGACTAAAAAAACTTAATGCATTTCTTTTATCATTGGAGTATAAATTAAAATTTTTGTTACATTAGGAAAGTAATCAGTTAACACACTTGCTACATTTGAGAGTGTTTGTATTTCTTGATTGTTAATTCTCAAGATCACTATATCTTCTAGTTGCAAATGTTTAACTGTTTCTTGTTTTATTATTTCCAAGAGCCTTTATATGATTTTTGAGTGACTGAATTTTTCATAATAGAGGCCTTTGGCTGCTTTTATTGTTTTTCTAACTATCTTATAGTATTTTTAATTTAGGCTCTTTAGTGAACTAGCTCATATAATTGTTTATTGTGCTGACAAAACTTTAAATTCCTCATGTTAACCATTTTCTACTCATATTATAACTTTGCTTTTTAATTTTTAGTGAAAGCTACACAATTTAAAAGTGTGTAAGAAGTTGTTGAATGTACTGCTAACCTATTTTGCACTGTGCACACTATTATATGAACTTGTTGAACTGCTTTCACCACTTAACTGAAGATCACATTAATATACCTCGATTTTGTATATCTCTGGCATTCTTTGAGTTTTATTTTGAGTCCTTCTTGGTTATCACTTCAGCATCATGGTCAAAGGGACAGTATGTATATGATGATAGTTTGTCTGAATTTATAAAGATATTATCTATTTCTATGTTAGAGTTTTTACAATCTGGTGGGAAAGTTAATTTCATGCACCATAGAATATGCAGTTTGTGTCCCCACGTATAATTATTTCATGCTTAGGCTTAAATAAAAAGATGATGAATCCTCAAGTTTTTGAAGAAATGTTTAAAGTTTCCTAATGGTGAGCAATAAATAGCAATTATAATTATAATTTATATTTGCTCTATTCAATTTATTGTGCATAATTCAATGTCCTGTTCTGAAACAAATTTTGATATATCTAATGTTTTATATAGTACATCCAGTCTGACATAAATGCAAACTCTTCCTTTATATAGTTTTTTTCTTTATGCTTCTGCTGTCAAATAACCATATCATGACAATTGTGACTTTCCTGTTGTTTCTAATGATGTTCATATAGGAAGATAATGTGTGGTTTTATACTGTCACAAATTATGCTGTTTGGTAATTAATTTGTTTTACTTTTCAATCCTCTTAATATTTTGATGAAATGTAATAAGGTTAATAGCAATCAATTTATCTTAATTTTCTATGCCTTCATAATTATTAATACTATTGTCCCATTTGAATTAATACTAACTTCTATTAAGTTCAGCTTAGCAAATTTCTGGCCTTGATCAGGTGCCTTTATCCTAAAAAATGGGACTTTGCACGATTGAAAACTGCAGGAACCTTGCCCTTGATTCTGTCAGCAATAAGTGCAAAAGCTATTTCGCTTTTTGAATTCAAAAAGGCCATGTACAGTAAAATTATCTCTATCTAAGTGTTTCACATTAACCATACAAATGTGACAGTGTGGAAGTCATCAAGCCTCATCCACCTATGAAGCTCCAGCTTGTCATGTCTATCTGACAGACCCAGAAACTTTACATTAGTATGCCTTGTTTTGGCACTGTCATGAAGATCTTACTCAATCTCATTATTATCTCTTTCAAGGTTCCACCAACAAAACAATTTGATCCTCCTTTCTGAAATCAGCAGAGTTTTTTTAAATCTTTTATGCAATCACCTTACTTATTACTATCTAGCATTAAAATTTTGCCTTTACCCTTATGCTTAGCATCAACTGCTGGTGGAGGGTTTGTGCTCTAATAAGCTTTCTAATGTTCCAAGAATATTGAATTTTTTTACAAGAGGGATGCTAGTAGCATCATCAGCAAACTATGATTGGTCCTTGGCACAACTTTGAATTCGATTGATTTACAGTATAATTTACTAGTTGATGAATCACACACCATAAATTCTGACTTTTGACACTTAATACCCATATGCATTCTGTATGTAGTGCACATATTAATTTTTAAAATGACCCATTTTTGCCTTAATACAGCCCTAAGACTATTAGGCTGTACATCAATGTCAGTCACAATACCTCCATAGGGAAATCTGCCACTGCTGCTCAAGGATTGCTTGAGAGTCAATGCTGAATGAACTTTACTTACAAACAGCCTGAAGTATTGTCCACAGGTTATAGTCAAAAGGCTGAGGTCAGAGCTGCTTGAGGGTCAGGTCTTGGGAAGTAATAAAATGATAATTTCTCTCAAGCTATGATTTGGTGGACCCTCCATTATGGCTGGTGCTGAATCTTGCTCAAGTTCCAGTATTCATTCTTGAACAAAAGGTGTTCAAGTCCTTCACCACAGGCTCAAGGAAAGTTGTTTGACATGTTGTCTTTATCTCCTTTTGGCAGAAATGCAGCTTCATAACACCAATGTAGCTCACTCTCTACAAAACCATCACTAAAGTACGATAATGATCCCTCTGGATCTTTGAGACCATCTCGTTGCTTTTTGATAAGTCGTAGCATACATTGTATCGATCTGGCTGTTGTAGCTCTCTCCAACGTTGAACATTTTTTTCATTCATAAAAAAACATTTTTCTGTGCCTGTTGTTAGCAAAGCTCTCAAATAGGCATCTGAATTTCAGTTTTCTCTCTGTTGCTTAAGTTTAGGAGATATAAATTTTCCAGTACTTGGGCAAAATGCTTTCAGTCCAGGTCCTGCTTGAGCAATTTGGTCGTTCTTGAGATATTTATCTCATATGCCATCACTTTCTGCATATGAAATGGATTTTGCATGATACAAGCTGCTTCTTTCATGATAGCAACACGGCTTTCATAATCTCCTCACTCCATGACAAATCTATAACTGATAAGCCCTTATCGCTGCTACAGTTGAACTCAAAGCAACAGTCGCATTATCAGATTGTCAAAATACCTGATAGAGCTGTTTTAAAATTTTGTAACAGGGCTTATGCCCAGGCTATATATAACATTAATTTTAGCAGCCATCATTATGTATATATATAACGCATCATAATATATATTATGATGGGTGGTTAAGCTGCAAAATAAAAAAAAAATATGGATACTTTATGATGAGACCCAGAGGATCTTCAGAGTAAATTAAGCCTGGGCCTCCCCCCCCCCGTTTTAACATTAAATTTATCTACATGAACAAAAGTAAATAATGGTTATTACCATACCATTAACATGAAATATTTTTCATGGTTATATGGCCAGTACTATTATTACTTTTAACACAAATCTTGCCTTTTTTCTGTTCCACATCACCACATTAATAAACATTTTCCAATTATATTCCATATTACACACTAAATATTCCACACACGTGTGTGTGTGTTTTCATCTCCTTATGTCCAAGGTACTCTAGTTATTAACTATTACTCACTCATACTATAATAAATGGCTCATTTTCGAAACCTTCTACATACCTTGCATGCGTTTAATAGTACTTTGCTAATATAAATTCGTACATTTTATGCAAAATGTGCCATAACCTACAGTCTTGGGCGTACATATTCCAGTATACACCAATTGGGTAACTCCATACATCAGTTTCTTACGTTCATCCATCAAGTTTCAGAGTTGCCAGTTTCAATTTAATGTTAGTATAGGGAGAATCAAGGATCTTCATAAGCGACAACCTATTTAAACGTGGCTTGCGAATGAAACTAGAGGGCACATTTTAGGATTGTTGTTGTTCGCACACATGCATATTAAACTTCAACCCATAAATCAGGCTTAAGTTTTACGAGGATATTCTGATAACGAATATTTACTTACGTTACGTTAGGTTAGGTGTTCAAGGTGTCCCACACAACAAGTATTTGCGCACTGTTTCAACTCCGTTCATGCAATCCAGTGGATTTACTTAATCTAACCAGTAGCAAATTCTCGGAGCTGGATTTGTTAACTTGCCCACAGAGGAAGCTTCACTTAACGTTATTACGTTACCTTTGGAACGTAATCGCTGCTGCAGTCACGCCTACTTTCACAAACAAGTACGTTGGGCCTCGGGGAAAACCGAAAGCATCTTTATAGAAGCCTCCTTAGTATTAGTTTGGAGTTGTTAAAATTTAAAGCGCCTATATCATCCCTGTTATAAACAAATCTTTCACTTTCACGCCTATATTATAGTGCATCTTCTAATAAAATTCCCCTTCTTTTAGCATGGAGTGCGAAACAAAGTGTTAGCGTAGGAGTAGCGTGCTGTATTTTTTGTTTGTTTATAATGAGTGCATCAAAACAGTTCGTATGCGTGGAATGTAGGAGGGTATATGAGTAGAGAAGACAGGTTAAGAGAGGACTGATACACTTTAAAACAGACTATAATCGTGGCTTGATAGACTTGAAACATATATTTGATATATTATAATTTTACCATATATTTGGGGCACAATAGTAAAACAATTTCAGACCAATCACATTAATTATTTTCTAAAAAGTTGCAAATATGTTATCAATTGTAAAGTGTGTCAAACCCCCTAATGTTAGGGAGGCTTGATACACCATTCAGGGAGATATATACACACTATAAAATAAACAAACACACTTTAGTAATATAAATAAATAAGATTCACAATAAAATTATTTTAATAATATAGAGATCAAATTTGATATGAAACAGTGTTACCATAAATTATTTATTCCAATAAACCCTTCCTTAAAGATTATTGCTACACTTCTATTGCGTTTAAAAACTATTCTTGGTTCACTTAGCAACTTTTCTGTTTCACCTTTATCAATCATATATTCGTCTTCTGTGTCAGGCCACCTAAATTTACTTCCACTCACACATCTTAGAAACTTCAACTTCCACCCTTCATTCTCGTCTAGTTGAATTTCTTCCTCAATGCATTCAACATAATGCCTGACACACTTTTTTCACGAAGTGAAATCACCACCCAATCACCTACTACAATGGACCACTAATGTCCTCATCTGAAGAGATTTCCCCAATCAAGTCAGATACTGATTTTAATGTCAGCTCAATTTCCTCTTCGCTCGAAGTTTCAATGCCTGGTTTTGTTTTTTGCTTTCTTTGGGGGTTTCTTAGGATTGTCGGTAAATATAACTCTTTTAGTTTCTTTGCATTTTTCAATATCTTCTTTTGTTTTAAAGGTCTTTATTGGAAAGTTTGATCTAATTTATTTTTAATGGTGTAGAACTTAAATTCGTGGCTTTGCTGGTTTTCTAGGTCTTCTTCTCCTTTCTGAGACACGTTTTGTCAAGGGACGGATATCTTCAGGATACAAACTATTGGCAATTCTCTCTATTTGCTGATGAACTTGGTGAGCATTGAGTGGATACCTGCTCAGCAAGGTTTGGACACTGAGTCGAGGACGTTAATGCCTGCTCAGGAAGACTTGAACTCCGAGGAACTTAAAAAATCTTGATTTGAGAAGAAACTCCTGTTGAATGGCCAGATTCCAGCTTTAGCAAACCCATAGGTAATGCTTTTTGGAGTGAAGGCTTCTGGAAATGCTATTCCAACCAGCACACCTATGTCATAGGTTGTAACGGGAGCCCCAGAGTGGTTAATCATCCACTGGTTGTTCAGCAGCATTGTGTGCATGTTAAAAGGGATAATAAACAGTCAAGTTGACGTGATTCCATTGCCTTTTGCAATCTAAAGGGGCTGAAGAGAGATGTGAATTTCATGGTTATTCATTATTATCAAGGTTTCATTTTCTTTTGAGCACATAAACATATTTTATGTTGCAAAAAGTCTACAAAATTATCTCGTATTCCAACCGCTATGTTTTGAATGTCTTACAGCAACTGTACTGTACAATTACTAATGTCCCCCTTTCTTGTGAGGTTGATTGATCAACCTGTTTATCACATTTTATTTTTACAAAACCTTGCTAGGCTTTCAGTTTCATCTACATTCCTGATTTTTTCAGGACTTAGTTTTGTTTTGTTTTTTTCTTTTCCATATATACCTGCTCTAGATTGTCGTGAAACTCCTTAATAACGGTAGCATTAAAAACAAATAAGCGGGCAATATTAGTTGCTTCTGGGATGAAACCGAGGAACCAGTCATATCCTGCAATGAAATTAGTTTCCCAAGAAACTGGACAATTTTTTGCATTTTGCTTTGGAAAATCAAATACAAGTTGACGACAACCAACAGTTCCTAAGCCATAATGAAATTTTGCAGCCTTTTTCAAATATATCGAAAGCATAACTTTCTTCCCCTTTGTAAATGCATGGTTATCCTTAAATACTGGTTGAAATGTTTTAAGCTTGATCTCATCTTTACACATTACCACATAACGCCTCAAAGTCATTTTGTCAATGTAAACTCTTTCAACTGTAGCTCGAAGATCATGACCAACCCACATAACTTCTATTACTGCAGCCTCCATTTGTGTGGGCAGGTACTTTTCCTTTGTTTGGCACCTTCCTTCATTTAATACAACTACGGCATCCTTCATAAACAATGAATGGTGATCAATGTTAATTTTCATGCAAAATAGTGCAAGTTATAATATGGATTTTAATGTTGCTACATTTTCACATATAGCTAGGGAGACCATGATACTTGTATCAAGGCTCTCCAACTCTAATGTATCAAATTCTCCCCAACTCATATGTATCAAATCTCCCGTTCAGACATAATGAACTTATACATGATGAAATTCTAACCTAGAATAATTAAATTGCTTAGGTGTATTAATCATATCATATTTAAACACTAGCAAATGTAATCTGTATATTTAATTATGGAAAACAATAATATATTTTACACATTTAAACAAACGCTGAAAATAAGAAATCTTACTATGACCAACACAAAACAAATCAATTGCCTCTGTTCCGAAAATTATATCAGACCCACCCAGCGTATCAATCCTCCTCTACAATAGAAATCTAAGACAATATGTTTATAAAGTACACCCGGAAGAGTTGGGTGTTAAAGTGCCTATTCTAAAAACAGCAATCATACGCCTTTCACTGTAAGGTGTGCAACAAGAATTTCAATGATGCATGCAATTTCAAATGGCATCAATGAGATTACCGTGGTGTGGGATCAGTCAGAAAGAAAACAATGACGTAGCTTATGTAGTCATGAAGCAACAACGGAATTTCTTTTATTTGAGCATTTAAAATCAGTATATGAAATAAAAGTAAAACCGGATGAACTACATTTCTCATCCTTTCATGATTTTAAAAGTTGGAAGCAGGAAACGATGGGGTCGAAGATGAAATGGAAAACATCTGACTGAAGGCCCTAAACACCCATTAATAGCAGTTATTTAACAATATTATTTTAATAAATTCATTTTCACTTGTTTGTATATTGCATAAACGCTATAATGCTCAATATAAAGTCATAAACATTTAATGGTAATAGATATGTAGCTATGTTAATTTAAGAAGTTCATTTACGTATGTTCTTACGTAAGATAAAGACTATAATATTTGACTTGAAACTGAAAATATCCATAGATATGTTTTTAATTATATTAATTAAGTTCATTTGTATATGTTTGTGATTAGGTAAAGGGGGTAATGCTCAAGATAAAGTCACAAACATTTAATGGTATGGCTATTTAGTTGCTAATTTAAGAAGTTCGTTTACGTATATAATTACGTAATATAAAAGCCTGAATATTTTATGTAAATCTCTAAACATCCATAGATAATATTTTTTTAATCATATAAATTTAATAGATTCGTTTACACATGTTTTCATGTTAGGTAAAGGCTTGAATTTTCAATTCAGATTATAAATATTCGTTGATAATACGTTTGAAATCGGATAAATCTAGTAAGCTCATTTGTATAGATTTCATGTATCAGATACGGGCTATTACAATGAGTGTATTAATGTTTTATTGTTGGCTTTTGTGACAATATTTATTATAAGAAAATGTTACGATTTGAAGGAACACGTGCATAGCCAAGAATACGAAAAGATTAAAAACTACAGATAAGAAAATTGTAATACTAAGTGAATAACCGAGGAACCAGTCATATCCTGCAATGAAATTAGTTTCCCAAGAAACTGGACAATTTCATCTTAAAGTTTGGTAGTTACGCGTTGGATTCAGTCGAGAAAAGTCGTCTGTTTTAAACTCCTTGAGCAGAAATCGTGTTTTCACTCCGTATAAAGATACAGCATTTTAACATTACCTGAAGAGAAGTAGCAATTAACTTTCGTGGACCAAATTACAAAATTATTTGTGGTACAATGATAGGAATTACAAGTGTGAATTAATATCCATTTGGGAGATAAACATAAATTATAGCAAGCCTGTCTCGTATTCAGTCCGCAAACAAATATACTCTCAGAGCATATCGTAATAATAAAAAAAAAAAAAACAAAAAAAAAACAAAGAACAAACAAACAAAACAGTATGCTGTTGTGGTAATAGGAGACATTAATGAATTCCGTAGAATTCTACCCGTGGTGATTTTGTTATACTTAAAATCACATCCTTTTGCCCCAGAAGTATAAATCTGAAAAATCCAGCTACAATATCCTACCGTGAACTAGCTGAGCATATTGTAGTGGTGTTAAGTCATATCTACGATGGCAGCATCGACGACGACGGCGGCATCTCCATTTGCCCCCCAACGTGTGGGCATCTACGTCAACGTGTATATAAATTCCGTCACAAGCTTTGTAAAACAGTGGATCTCGCAATGTTTGTGGAAAAGAAGTCATTAGCCCCACCTCAAATTAAAAAGAATATATATCGCTTATACAGTTCGCAATACATCCAAAACATTTAGTGTTAAAAGCGCATGTCTTTACTGGAATAATTATCGTTTCCCTTGATGGTTATGTTGCTGCAGTAAGGTTTCTCAATTGATTTCGCTATAATACACACTATTGTTCTTCCTACAAAGTTGTTTTTGTGTGCGATTGATGGCTTTCCCTGCGTTACAGTGTTATTTCAGCCAGCATTTATTGAAACTCGCTGCACTTCTATGCTTAGTCAACTGCCGTTCCGGATCACACATTGCAATTTTACCTTCTCAGCTCTAATGAACATTATGCTCGGTTTTCTTCGCTGTCCATCGCACTTATTTGTAAAAGTAGGCAGCAGCTGTTGCATTCACAAGGTAACTCTAAGTTTCACAGTGTAAGGGAATGTAAGAAATTCTTACCCATGGAGGAAGTTTCGTTTTGAGAAAGTTAGTCTGCATTTCACTATCGGCAGCGGAGAAAACCAAACGCCTCATGCTTCTAATTAAGCCTCTAAATTCGCCTCCTTAGGCCCAGTATTACAGTTCAGGCTTAGTTAGGAGTTTGGCGGTGGCGGTGGTGGTAGTGGTAGTGGTACACAATACAATAACAGTTTTACATTATTTCCATTATATTTCATGCTTGTTAATTCAGGAGCCTATATAACTAATATCCCGGTTGTTGTGTACTGGACCCTACATCACTCTAACTACACATATTATCAGGTGAACTTTACAAATACTTCTCTAAGAGTGACCCTTATCCCTCATTGATATTGTATTACCTTCTTCCTTGCCTTGATAACTTTACTCCACCGCTTTTCTTTTACTTTCCCTACAAAAGTAAAAGTAACGGCCTGGACCGTTTCCTTCCTTAAAAAATCCTTTCCCAATTTATCATTTCATTTCATATATCATTAGTGTTTAAAGCCACATGCGTTAAACACTATATATATAATAAAATAAAGTAACGCTATTAACTATGTAACAAATAAACAGTAATAATAACAGCAGAAAGAATAAAACACTAAGAAAAAGTCACAACTTGAAATCGCTATACTTCGAACTCGTTGAGTTGAGTTCTTCTATGGCAAGAAGCAAGTCTGGTCATCTTGCCGTAGAAGAACTGAACGAATTGGAACTATAGTGATTTCAAGTGTGACTTTTCCTTAATGTTCAGCTATTCTATGGCAAGAAGACAAGACTTGCTTTTTGCCAAAGAAGAACTCAACTCAACGACTTGAAATATAGCGATTTCAAGCGCGACTTTTTCTTAGTGTTTTATCCTTTCTACTGTTATTACTACTGTTTATATATATAGGTATCTTCTTCTCTTTCATCACTCCCTTCTTGCCTTTATCTTCTCCTTTAACAATCTCTTCCTGTTGATTTAATTACAGATGTCTTGTATATTTTTTATTCTTGTAACGTTATTTGTGTTTTGAGTTGTCTTTGTACAGGTATGCGTTCTGATCTTCTTACCTCTTCCTCAGCTTCTTCATTACTTCTTATTATCTGCTCTTGTGGTATTACCTCTTCCCGTGCTAGATTACTTACTTTGAATGCAGCCTGCCGAAGGTATTTTAATAGGCCCTTATTTCTATGTATATAGGCCGCTTAAAATGTCTTTTTCTTCTCTCGTTCTAAATGGTGTGTACATTCAAATAATACGTCCTCTGGGTTTCCTGTGTTTTACAAAATCCACACATATTGTTATGTGTTTTGTTAATTTTTTTCCAGCAAGTTTTTGACGTCCGTGGCCTGTAAGGTAATGCACTATGCCTTTGGTAGGTTGTATTAATTTTAGTTTTAATCTCTCAAAAATGTTGTTAAATAAGTCGAAAGTTCTCCTGCCTGCCTCGGCATTTTCCCATTCGTGCTGTCATTGTACTTTTAGTTTACATTTTATTTCCTTTAAGTTGTTGCATGACTGCCAATTATTAAATTTACTTTCTCCAAGTTACCTTTCTTCAACCAATAAATAGGGCCTCTTAATTTAATCAATAAGTCAATTAGCCATATTCTTGTAACTACTAAAAGGGCCATGGTAGGCAAGTACTTAATGCCCCTGTAAATGTTAACAACACCTTCCCTTGTGATCTTCTTAGTAGAGTTTTTATTTGTACATTCTTCATCCTCAGGGCCCAGACCCCTGCTCCATAAATCATTATTGAAGCAAAAATGCTCATGTTAAATATTGTAATGGCGTTTAATGGAATTTTTAAATTCAACTGAACTAAACTTGGTAATTTATCATAATGTTTTCGAATTTTTTCGTACGTATTCAGCATGTTTCCTAAAGTATAGTTTCATCTAAGTAAATTCCCAGGTATTTTGCTTCTTTTTGGAGTGTTATATTTTGGTTATTTTTATAGATGGATCTCTTTTGAGATTACCTTTCAGAAACATGTAGCCTGATTTAGTTGGAGCGACTTAGGGTTTAGTTTTACTGCGCCAAATACTTATTTTACTATTTAATTTATTCGCTCTTTCTTCTATATCTGCTCTGTCGTTTCGTTCTATTAGAAATAAAACATCGTCGGCATACGCGATGGTTTTTTCCACATTATCGTCGTTGTTTAGTTCATCTAAAAGAGTCTTCAAAACTGTATTTCAAAAATTGGTCCTAGAATCGAGCCTTGTGGACATCCCTTAGTTTTAACTCTGTAAATTGTTTCTTCATCGCCTTTTACATGAATCTTTCCGTCTTTGCAGTAATCCATTAATATTGCTTATTGGTATTTAGGGAGATTTATTTCCCGTAACCTCTCAAATAGTACCGGCAACCATAAATAATGGAAAGCGCCGGAAGTATCAATTAAAATTCCAATTAAGTATTTTGAATTTCAGTTATTGACCATTTCCAATTGTTGATTTATTGCGTCTTGAGTCGATTTTTCTTTTGTAAAAGTCTTGTTGTTCATACCTGCCACGATCTTAAATTCTTTTAATCTTTTACAAAGGATTACTTCTAAGACTCTTCCAAGTGTATTTAGGAAACATATAGGTCTATATGATTTCGGCTCCTTAGAATCCTTGTCGGCACTTTTCTTTATGATAATAACTTTTGCTGCTTTCTAGCAATAGGGAAAGCGTCCTTGCCATATACAGCCATTACAAAGTGATATAGGAACGGTGTAATCTTATATCCCAAACTTATCAGAACTTCATTCATTACTCCATCTGAGTCTGTTTCTTTTTTCCTTTTTAGCTTATTTATAGCTAGCTTAATTTCTAGCGTATCAAAGGGGTAGCTTAGTCTATTATTTCTATATATATATATATATTTTTATATCTACTCTTTTTTAATGTGCTGAATATTATCCATGCTCTTATCATCCTGGGGAAGTAAATTGTCCAAAATATCATTTACAGAGCTTTGCCAATCTGTAGTCATTTCACTAGTCTTTTTTTTTTTTTTTTTTTTTATGTATTCAGAATTTCCGGTTTCTTAATTTTTTGCATGATAATTTTGTAGGGAATTCCCCATATGTTGGTGTCAAATTCATTTTTTACGAAAGTTTTCCATGCGTTTGTCCTTGTTTCTTCTAATGTGGTTTTATATTTCTCTTTAGCTTCTTTATATTTATTTAGGTTTCTATCCCTTTCTTCCGCAATTATCGATCTTTGATAAATTCTTCTTAGTGTCATAATATTTCTTGGGTATGGTTGTGGAACAGATTTGTCTATGGCCTTTCGTATTGTTTGGACAAGGTTATTGGCATCCTTATCAATACGCTCTTCGCCGTATTGTAACTTTTAAGTTTTCAAATTTCTGTCTGCTTGTTTGTAATTGTAATTTTTTTCTCCTCATCCTTCTTTAAATTTTGGTTTTCGTGTGCAGTAATCCAAATAGATTAATCTATGATTACTAGTTGTCATATCTTGACCTACTTTCCAATTTATGTTACTATTTGAGCTTAACTATATAAAGTTATGTCATTGTTGGCAGCAGCACCAGCTCATTTTCGAAAGTAGGAAGGGTGTTAGGTTGAATATTGACAAATAGATTTAGTTCCGAAATAATTTCTTCCAGTTTTTCTCCTCTTTCGTCTAAGACGTTATATGGTTAGATTTGGCAATGGCATCGCTTATAAAAATTTACTCAACATTTTTAAAAGTGTTACTGACCTCTTTTATTTTCGTTATATATGAGTCGATTGGATGGCTATATTGAGAACATTGATTTGTTAGAATAAATTTTCCGCTGTCATGTGTCTCCTAATTGTGTTATATTGACAATTTGTAATTTGGATTGTACATTATGATTGATGTCATAGGATTTTCAATGTGACTTATCATCCGTGTTTTTGCTGGGGTGTGTGCTATTTTGCCTTTAAAGGGACAAGGTTTCTGAATGCATAATAAGTCTAACCTCGGTTCTTCTTTAATTTTATTTAATTCCATCACTTATTTACTTCTCTGCGCTTTCATTTGATCAATTTTGATTACTCTACGCTCTTGTAATCTGCCAAGTTGTCTTTTAGATAACATTTATCCAGATTTAGCAACGTGGTGATGCTTGATACCCGTCCTAAGTTCTTGATCGGTTACTTTCTTGGGATTAGAACTAGATTTATTATTGCTTCCTAGTTGTTTTATTACACCGCCAAAATTGCTTTCTTAATTTTGTTCATGTTTGTTTTTTTTTCTTGATAGGGTGTTTGTTTTTTAAAGGAGTATTAGCAGGATATCTGGTTACTGTTGGAGAACTAGGTCTTTTAGGTTCAGTCCTTGTAGTAGTTCCGGAGTAACGAGTACCGCATCGTGCCGGATTTGAGCATTAAAATTAGGCTAGCTTCGCTTGATGTCAAAAACAATCCTGCCATAACATAGTACAAAGTGTTTGTACACGTCATTGAAATTCAAATAATCGTTCCTTCTTTTATAGGCTGTGTTTATTAGTTTTAATAATTCATTAGGGTCCGTTGTAATCTTTTCAGTTTTTAATTCCACAGGGCGATGGCATCTGGCAGAGGGAATATTATTAATTCACTATTTTCAAGCACGAAAGACAGTAAATACTGAAACGAAAGAGAATTAAATATATTTTTGTAGTAAGCTATACAGGAACAAAACTATATTTCTTCCAGTAGGTTGCTGCTGTTGATCCGGGCTCTGAGAACTGACGCAATCAATGTGGAAATTGTTTTACTTTGTTTAATTATCTAGAATTTAGGTAAAGATGTTAGTATAAATGTATTATTGTATCAACAATTGCATTGTAAGCGGTTACACCTAAAGATAGATGGAGGCCCGTTGCAGTTTGCATTTACATTTTTAGCACTTTATAAAAATCAAATTTCATTATAGTAAATGTTTGAGAAATAAAAGAATTAGTTGTTTGTGGAGACTGTAACTTGCTGATAAAGTAATAGTATAGGTAGAGCAATTGAAATACTTTTAGTGGATTTGAGCTAGTCCCTTGGAATTCCAGTGGACTACTAATGATGAACTGGGAACTGGGGTCTAATGCAATCAGGGTGAAAATTTTGTACTTTATTTAATTATTTAGATCAAGGATTAGTATAAAATCATTATTGTATTAAAATTTCTGTAATCGTGAGGAGGTACACCTAAAATGGCTTGGCCAGAAGGTGGAGACCTCTTGTAGTTCGTATTTTTCTTAGCACTTTCAATAAATTTAAAAAAATTTCTTGAACACTCGCCGCCATGCATCGTAGACCCTGTGGGTCTGGTTCTGCTCCTGATCTATGTATGCTTTTCCATAGTCTTATTTTGTAGATGCCTGGATGGAGTTACAGACGGTAAGAACTATTTTAATAAGGGACGTTTATCAAGTTATAATGCCATTGGGGTAAATTTTTGGTGGGGGTGCAAAACTGCAGTTTCCGCTTAGGGATAAAACTATCAACCTTCAGATTGTTTAGACTATGGGAAGATTGTGGTTGTAGCTGGAAAGGGAACAGTATATTAGGTGAAAAAGCATTGGCATTGTGGCCGAGATTTGCGGTTCGAGTTCTGGCCCTCTGCTCAAATGTTTCCTATCTCAATCTGATTACAAGATATGAATTACAATTTAATTGCAATGCAGCAAGTTAACTGCAAAGAAAAAAGGGAAAAAACCTGTTCATATGCAAATTTCAACTTTTTTATGCGCTAGAACCAGCTTTTAATAATTTTTAATGGATTGAAGTTGTTGAGGTTGAAAATGACAATAAAACCATTAGATTACTTCAGAGTTACCAATGAATATCTCTTAATAAATTTATATACATGCACAAACACCTGGACATCACTTGCAAATAAGGCACTTATTTACTAATCTTTCATATGAATCTAGAGGTGTTTCACATTGGCTATTATTACAAAAATTTGTTACTATCGATGAGTTCCATTTCACTTGCTAATATTTCTCCATAACACATATGTTATGATGGACGTATTTGCCACGTTCATCACTGACAGAACCATCATTGGAAAAAGTTAAAAAGAGAATGTAATGAAGGCAATTTCAATGACACGCTGCATTATATTTTTAATTATATTTCTGTAATTCTCAGTTTTGTAATTGCCAAGAAAGTTGTTTACATATCTGGAGAGCAGTCCAAATTTCATTTTCATCACCATTAAGTAGTAACCTTGAAGAGCGTGAAAATCTGTGTTCCACAAATATTCCCTTTTAACTTTCACCTCACAAATGTGGAAAGACTGTGCCGGTATGATCCAAGATCTACACCCAAGTTCTTCAAAGATATTCCTGGCCATTCTTATATGCTGCTTGGACTCGCACATTAAACAACAGTGCTTTGCAAAGCCTAGCTGAAATCTGTGCATTCAATAATCACAAATCTGCCATTTATAAGTAGTTTTAAAGCGCGGGAATTTTCACAGTGAAATATAGTATAATATAACAAAATAGTATTGAGGAATTCGCTCAAATTTCACTAATGTTATTCTACTTACTTGAACATGTTTCAGAGACTGTTTGCTTCATCTTCAGCATGGTTTTAATGTCTGCTTCCCTGCGTGGTTAAGATGTGGCTCTGTGGATTTTACGAACTTGGTGATGAGGTTACTATTGTTTAAGAGATCAAAATTAACCAAAAGTTTCCTCATTTTTGTTTATGAACATATTTTCTAGACTGTTAATTCTATGGGTTTTTGAAGAGTTTTGGTTCCTTTTGAAATTCGTGGTTCTTTTGCCAGAAATTGCTGATTTTTCCGTGTGTTTATATTTTACATTTCTCATGTTTTCCTTAAACCGTATGGTAACATTTCTTTGTTTCGTCTATGCATTTCATGTTGCAGTCTTTGCAACTGATTTCGTAAATGCCTGATTGTTTTTCTGGCAGAATTTTGTCTATTGTGTTGGTTTTTAAAAGTACAATTGTTTACTGGAGCTAAAATGATGTTTGCCTCTTTAAAAATCTTCTAGAATTTTTGGGATGCCCAT
Organism: Metallyticus violacea; assembly: GCA_030762175.1. Lineage (NCBI taxonomy): Eukaryota > Metazoa > Arthropoda > Insecta > Mantodea > Metallyticidae > Metallyticus > Metallyticus violacea. Next base: position 43,657,403 of record CM060835.1, on the reverse strand, counting down.
GGTGGAATGTGCATTTCTTCTTTGGTTATATATATATATATATATATATATATATATATATATATATATATATATATAATTAACAGTAATAATATAAGATTTAAAAGGATAAAACACTAAGATAAAGAAACACTCGCGATTTCAAGTGTGACTTTATCTTAGTGTTTCATCCATTAAAATCTTCTATTATTACTGTTAATTTGTTACATTGCTAATAGTGTTACTTTATTTTTATTTTATATTATATATAACTAAATTAACAAAAAGCAGAAATGGATAAAACACTTAGAAAAAGTCACAGAGTTGTAATCGCTATATTTACAACTGCTTGAGTTCTATATATATGATCTCCTTTGTAGCCTTTTCGAGTGGTGATATCTTTTATTTACTTTTTTAATTTTTCTATTTTCTTGTTGACCAGATCTAATGTATAGCAATTTTTCTGTGCTATATCTATAATTTTATGGTACTCAGAATTGTATTCTGTTTGCTTATTGGTAGGTTTGTTAATCTGAATGTGAGATTATTGATAATGGCGATTTTATGTTGTTTTGGATAGTGGTTGTCATTTTTTATATAATTATCTATGTGGATCTTTTTTCTGAATATGTCACATTCCAGATTATTGCCATTTTGTATGCTCTTTATATCCAAGAAGGAAAGAACCTTGTTGTTTTCTATTTCCATTGTGAATTTAACAGTGCTGTCTTGCACGTTGAGTAGTTTTCTTTCCATTTTTCATTTACTATTGCAAATACATAAACATAACTGTATTAATATTTGTATACATGTGGAAAAGCCTCAACTAATTTTATTTCCAAGAAACTCATCTACATATATGCCAAGAATGGTGACAGTGGGTTTCCCATTGCTAGACTCTTCTTTCGTGTGTCATTATTGCCATTGAATGTGAAGTAGGTTTGATTGATGCAAATTTTATCGAGGATTAGATATTGTTCTATTACTTCTTCAGGTAGGTTTATTGAGGTTAGCCACTTCTTTACGATATTTATTAGATTTTCTTTGGGGATGCTAGGAAACAGAAAGACCACATCATAAGAAACTAGCAAATCCCTTCGCAATCATTTAAGAACTTTCGGGGGGGAGAAGACATTTTTAAAAAAATTGTTGGAACTCACACAGTGAAGCTTGTTAAATGTAAATTATATCTAATCTGTCATCTAACACAGTCTTATGCTTCACTTACTTTTAAATACGGTGGGACCGGTTTTGAAGAGAGATCCTCTCCATCTTCAACCAACTTGACTGGTACGAGAAACTAACATCTATGAGGACCTGTGGCTCCATCCTGGTTGTTTTATTTTTTTTTCTTTATAAACTGGAAATTTATAATATTTTCTCATGTAATATCGAAATTCATAAGATGATCCCTATGTTTATGAATGTAAATCTTCTCCGTGTCCAATTCTGTACAACCTTGTGCTTCTTTTTATTTATTTTTATGTCATGATTATCCTTCCAAAAACGGTGTGTCACTGCTGACCTATCAATCTGTTTTACTTAGGTTCCTGAGATGTTCCTTTTAGTTTTTCAAACGTATATCTTATCACATTCTTTACATGTTATTTTGTAGATGCCTGACTTTTTCTCCTGTGGAATGTTATTAAAACTGTTGACCACTAAAGCATTTTTCAGAGTGTGTCTGTTAACAGTTGGCAATTTAATGTTCATATCTTTAAAATTTTTTGGAATTTATTCATAGCTACTGGATGGTATGTGAATTTTTTAAAAACCAGTCTCTCTTTTACAGTCAAGTGTGGTGGTATTCCTGATAAATTTTTTCTTTAGGAATCTATGAAGTATTCTGTGTACTAAATTTTTGTTAAAACCATTTATAATGGCAATCTCCTGCATCTTGTCAAGTTCTTTTTTGTACTCCTCTTTACTGATTGGTAAATTCACCAGTCTATATGTTAAGCTGTTGAAAATTGAGTGCTTGTGAGCTATGCGGTTAAACCCATTTGATTTTATATAGTTATCTGTGTGAGTATCCTTTCTATAGATTTCAAATTCTAAATTTCCACGATTCTTATTAATTTTAATATCTAAAAACGCAACATTCTCTTTGATTCTGTTTCCAGGTGAAGGATATATTCCGATCTTGTATATTTAAAAGCTTCAAAGCATCTTTACCAAACTCTTTATTCACTATACTAAAAATGTCATCAACGTACCTGTATTTTTGTATAAAAATTATACAAAATGAGTTATCTGGAATGTAGCATATTCAGATAAAATATCCACATATATAATTATATAAAAAATAACATACTATACAAAACATAAACTTGCCATTATCAATAATCTCACATTCAGATTAACAAACCTACCAATAAGCAAGACAGAATACAACTCAGAGTACCACAAAATCATAGATATTGCACAGAAAAATTGCTATACAATAGGATCTGCTCAATAAGAAAATAGAAAGAAAGAAAGAAAGAAAAAAAAAAATAGATAAATAAAAGATTTTGCCACACGAAAAGGTTACAATGGAGATCATATATATACAAGAACTCGAGCAGTTGTAAATATAGCAACTATAACTCTCTGACTTTTTCTAAGTGTTTAATCCTTTTTTGTTTTTGTTAATTTAGCTTTATACATATATAACTAAAGAAGAAATTCACATTCAATTCAAATTCAACAATGGGCATCCCAAAATTCCAGAAGATTTTTAAAGAGGCAAACATCATTTTTAGCTCCAGTAAACAAATGTACTTTAAAAAACCAACACCAAAACAAAAAGAAATGTTACCATACAGTTTAAGGAAAACAATGGAAATGTAAAATATAAACACATGGAAAAATCAGCAATTTCTGGCAAAAGAACCCCAAATTTCAAAAGGAACCAAAACTCTTAAAAACTCTTCAAAAACCCATAGAAATAACAGTCTAGAAAATACATTCATAAACAAAAATGAGGAAAATTTGATTAATTTTGATCTACCAAACAATAGTAACCTCATCACCAAGTTCGAAAAATCCACAGAGCCACATATGAGCTCAAGCAGCATATAAGAATGGCCAAGAATATCTTTGAAGAACTTGGGTGCAGATCTTGGGTCATACTGGCAGTCTTTCCACATTTGTGAGATGAAAGTTAAAGAGGGAATATTTATAGATCACTACTTAAATTTCAAAACAGGAGTATAAACAATTCATTTCAGTTAATAGAAAAAATTAAGGACATAAAATTATAACCTTCTAACACATTAATATCTTTTGACGTAGAATCGCTGTTTCCAAGCATACCAAAAGATAAAGTCCTAATTTATCTGCATGATTAACTAAGAACAAGTGGAATTAATGATGCACTTAAAAGGATACACTGAACTCAAAGAAATTTGCATTCTTTGATAAACATTCATAAACAACCTTTGATTGCATTCATTCATAATAAACCATCAGGACTTACTATGGGGCAGCCCTTATCTCCATTCAATGATCTCTTCAAGAGCAGATTATAAGCACACATCAACTCAGCATTCCCATACATATTTAAAATATGGTATAGATATGAAGACAATATATTTGCTATAGTTAACAAAAAACTCATTGATGATGCCATAAAACTTCTGAATATACAAGGTAAAAACATAATGTTCACATACAAAACAGAAATAAATAATGTAACACAATTCTTTAACATTAAAATAATGAAGAATCAAGGAAACCTGGAATTTGGATTATACAGAAAGAATACACATGCAGACAATCGCATCAAAGCTGACAGTTTTAACCCCACAATGCAAAAACATACAGTTATCAACAGCTTAACACACCGGCTAGTTAACCTACAAATTAGCAAAAAAGAATACTTCACAGAACACAAACAAATAGAAAGAATAGTGTTAAAAATGGTTTTATAAAGGAACTAGTATAAAAAAAATATGCAGAAATTCAAGAGGCAAAACTTATTAAATAAACCACTTCACTTTCAGCAAGAAAAAATGAGCTAATTTTTCAAAAATTTACATCCTCCATGGGCTATGAAAAAATTTCAGAATATTCTTAAAGATTTTAATATAGGTTAACACCTGTAAACAGATTTAATGAAACTCAATACAAGGACCTACAGAATTAGCAACATGGGAGAAAATCTACATTTACAAATATAGAGACAGTTTAATGAACTTTTGACACTTCCGGTGAAAACATAAACTTTAAATTCATCACAACTCTACCAGAGAAGAATACTTTTTCCCACAGCATAATGAATTATATAGAGTTGATGGTTAGCTGATGATGTAAGCAAAGAGTTCATGAAACCGGTTCTACATATTATAAACAAGTGGAGCAATAAGCGTGTGTAATTCAACTCAATCATACAATGATCTCAATTAAAAGCAAACACATCAGTCACTTTCTTTCAAAAATGTCATTAACTGATATTTGCTTTTTTGTTTTTCATATGAAATAATAGTTATCCACATTCAACACATTCAGTTGCTCACTACTGGCCATATCTCATTAGTCATGTGCATAAAATATGCTTGTACAGTTTCACAACTTACCGTTACAGACTGCAAACATCAGCACGGCTTTGGCTGTTGTGTCATCTTCCCCATCTTCCTCACTTCCCTCCTCCTTATTACAAACACTGGCGATTCATCCCACTTTGTCATACACTTTGAATGCCACATGTGATAATGTCCTTGTCCATTGCCTCACAGGTGTCAAAACTGACGGCAACGGCAACTTTGGTCCATTCTTAGCCTTTACTATCATAATGCTGCTCAAAAAGTATCAGCAACTATGAAGAATGTTCGAGTCATGCTTTCTTGAATCAAGTGTGACTGGAACTCTCTGTACATGCGATGGGCACTACTTCAATTATTCCTGTTTGAAAATGATCATTCGAGGAAAGAATTTCTTTGGGATTGAACTTTTTGAATGAATAATGCGGGAAAACAGTACTTTGAGAAACGATGAATGTGATTTTATTTACATGAGATAATAAGGTAAAATGTTTGGGATAGCATAAACTGGACAACAGATCAAGGTTCCCTGTATAATGTAAATATGCTTTGAAAACAACTTTCAAGGAACAGATGCTCAGGGTGGCTCTTAGCAATGTTGCAATGCCTTTTATTTCAATAAGTTAATTAGAATATTTCTAGGCAGACAAGAGGATTCCAGGATCAAATTATAACTATTAAATCACCCTATGGATATCTGCAATAGCATAAAGTTTTCTTTAAAAAAGATATAATTAGTATTATAATTTCATTTTTATATATTATATAAGATCTCAAGCATTTCAAACTTTTATAAATATGCCCAATTCTGAAAACAAATATGCCAATCATTTTACTCTATTCAGCATTGGTAAAATAACACAGCATCTAAACTTCTAGAGAATTAATTTAACAATATAAGTTTATTTTTAATATTTTGCATACTCCTGCACAATAGGTTTGAAATGTGTTTACAATTGTCTACATCTTCTTTTACTTAACCTCATATACATACCAATCTATGTCTTATAAATACAAAGATATCAAACAGCCAAAACACATCAGTACAAACAGAAGTTATGTTCTGAATTGATTTGAATTTGTTCTACGTTTTTAAAGTGACAGTAGCTTCTTTATTGCTCATCTTGTTTTTGTTCTGTTTCTTCCACTATATAAAGATTGTAATCCACTTTTAATCTTTCTGTAGAAGGATAACAAGCAAGAACAGCTTTTGTGATGAAAGGTCCCTCTCGCTTGGGCCTTACACTGCTAATATCTCTCATCAAAGATCCAAAATTGGCTTCAAGATGCTGCACATCCATGTCTAACTGAAATTATTTTTATTATTAACAAAGAAATTATTTTCCATCACATTAAGAAATGAACTAAAAATTAAAATAATGCAAAAATAGCACGACCTTTTTTCTTATAAAAAGCTTTTTACTGTCTCACTGCTAAAGTTTTTGGTAAAAAATTTATATTAACTAATGAAATATTAAATGATACCACAGTCTGTCAGTGCCTAAAGTTAACTAAACATAAACTTTTAAGGAATTGATGTACAAATTTCAAAGCTATGGATATAATATGACAAATCATTATTATTACGAAATCACTCAAATTTCACTAATTTTGTTCCACTTACTTGGACATGTTTCAAAGGAGTCTGCCTCCATCTTCACTATATTTCAATTTGAAAATCCCTGATACAAAAAACTATGGATATACGTTTCTAAAGCGCCAATATGCCAGTGGCTAATGAAGATGCCCCCCAAAAGCATAACACACAATAACAAAGGGAGGTTTCTGAACACATCACTCTGGCACCATGGTTATGATTAGCTTTCCAATAAGAGTTGGTAATATTTTATCAAGTTTGAGTCTCGATCATCACCTTAACTAACTTGGGGTTAATATTACAGCTTTTAGCCTATGTTTTAGGTAAGTGTTTCAATTTATACAGTTAAATTTTAACACACCAATTCATATAATTACAACCCCTGCTCACCAATGGTAGAATTATGGGTAATCTTAATGAGTTCGGTGTCATATATTCAAAGATTATCTAAATTTCATTCTTAATTCTTTAGTATGCATATCCCAGCACTTGGTATTATATAAAAAAAATTAATAGCATGGCAGGAATTGAACTACAGAACTGTGGAACATCTACTTTTTCATTATGCATTGTTACACAAGCAGTTGAGAGCTCCCTCTAGAGTAGGCCACATTATGCAAGAATTCAGTTAAACATGTGTAAGGTAAATTATGTTTTAGACATCAAATTAGTAGTAAGCTAGTAAGAAAGAGAAGACTTGAAAGCATTAATAAATTTCACTCATAATTCTTTAATATGCATATCGCTGCACTTCATATTAAATAAAAAAATTCAACTGAGAGACAAGAATTGAACCCATGGCCTTCTGAACATCAGCTTTTGCATAATGTCACACAAGCAGTTAAACAGCTCCCTCTAGAGTAGGCTATATTACAAGTAGGCAGGTAATAGATGTTCAGTGTCGCACTGTCAAATGATTAGTTCAAGATTTGAGGGAATTTTATGGCACTAAATACTGAAAAGCTGATAACAAGCTGCAGAAAATTGATATTTCTATGCTCACAAGGCATTTTTAAAGACCTTCTAAACCAAATTTTCACCTTTAATAACAATCGGCATCTGAGGCCAAAATGTTTAACACCATAAAATTGCATAATGTTTAGTTGTGGACGATACATTGCCTATTTCAAATTGTTTAAAATGACATCTCTAACACACTCTGAAATTATTTTGGTGTAGTTCATTAACATCCTGTATACACACACCAAGTAAATTTATATATTAATATAATTAAGAGTCTGTGGGCACCATGCCTTCAGATGTCTAGGCGGCACAGAGCCTCCCAACCTCCTTCCTATTATACAGAATGTTTTGGAACTTTGGTGGCGGGTTTCTCACACCAATAAGAAAAAAGTTCATGTAAACATTTGTCAGAAAATTCTTAGTTTTTGAGTTATTAATGAAAGTTTACTTTGACGTATTTCAAGGTACAATCTAACAACTTTTGTTCAAGTTCCTAACTGAAAATAAAATTAATTTTGTTAAATAATTTAATGATGTTATCGATACCAGTCTGCCGATGCACTTGGAGCATCAGTATTGCATTCTTATATGACAAAATGCAGCAGTAGCACTGTAGGTTAGCCATTTATGTGATATGGCAATAACCCTATTAAAGATGTGATAGAAATAATCATTTTAACTTTGCAGTAAACTTTCATTAAAAACTAAGGAATTCTCGACATATGTTTATATGGACTTTTTTTCTTCTTGTTTTGGTGTCAGGAACCTGACACCAAAGTCAGTAAAAGCATTTCCAAAACACACTGAATATAATACCATAAAATTCTTTGACTCATCGCTCACTACAAATTTAACTTAGCCATACAATGGTGTGATAGTGCAGCAGTACTCAATCCTGAATTTTAATTTTTTTATGCTTTTCAGTATACTTATATTTCTCCATGCTAACTTTTAGTTGAATATAAAGCTTAAGGGATATTTTCTCTTCCAATAATTAAGATAAATGCCTACCCATATATTTATATCTTGCTCTAATTACCCTCCAAAATCCCTTCAGATGACATTTCTTTCCAAACCAAACTTCTCCCATTCTATTTGTTATTAACTCTATTTTAATATTACCTTCATGGCTCATGTCATCCACACATTGCTCTTAATACTTCAAATATTCCTATGTGTCTATCTGGAAGCTGACCCAGCCTAAACCAACCTTTTTAACACTACTTTTGTCACAATACCTCATTAATTTGCTTTCATGCTGTTGAATGCACTTCCATATCTATGCTTTAAATGAAATGGCTAATAATCTTTCATTATTATTCATTAATCAATGGAGGCACTGTAGCCAAGTGGCCACTACTCATCTCCAATTGAGGTGGTTCAGGTTCAATCCTAGTCGCCATAAGAATAGCTGACAAAATAGAACTGGGGAAGTATTTCTCCAGGTACACTTCAGATTTCCCTGCCCCTCATTCTGCCATTTCTCCATCATCATTCAAGTGTAATGTAATCTAATTTATTCATGTTATGTTACAAATGAACTGTACTTCTGCTCTGTTAACAGTGTATGTAACTCCAATACCCTGATCTGGCAAGCAAATTGACATATTTTGGAGTTCGAATCCTGCCAGGACCATCCTCCCTGACTGAGGTTTTTTTCCAGTTTTCCTCAATCCTCATAAATGGCAAATGCCTGGGAGGTACCCTAAACTTAGGCCTGGAATGTTTCCTGCCTTAAAAATCCTTTCCTAATATATAATTTCATCTCATGTATCATCATGTTCACCACCTGTGGTGCCTCAGTACTAAAAACGGGCATTAAACCAAAAAAAAAAAAAAAAAAAAAAAAAAAAAAAAAAAAAAAAATTATATACATACCATGTATCCGATGAACTCACTAAATCCCCAATTGTATTAATCAACAATCTCTGTACTCAAAGTGATGTTTCAAGCCTCAAATCAGCTCTGTCAGTTGGTGTTTTGTTTGCAGTATTTTTATATTTACAACTGTTTTTAGTGTGGAAGTGACTTTATTACTATGTGTGAATTAAATTAAATTTATTGAATGTCACTTCACACATATATATACACACTAGAACATAGAATATTTGCATATGATATGAAAACTGAATCTTGTAGTGTTTAGGCAATGTGTACAGAAATTTCCTTGTGTTATGGTTCCACAAAGAGATACTTTAAAAAAATCTCATTCTTAGATTTAGGTAAACAGTATCAATTAACAAAATGCATTCAAATGGCAGAAAAACTTGATTTTGGATAACATTAGTGTCCTTCAAAGAAATCTCTACATCATGAATCACTTTCAAAGCCCTCAGTTCACTGCAATATTTGCTAATATCAAAATCTTATACAGTTAATTAAAACAGCATGATGACATAATGTATGTGAGTTTCTATAATTAGGCTTTACAGAATATTGCTAATCTAGTTCATTTTCTACGATGAGGCTTGGTTTCCTTTATATGGTTATATTTGTTTGCAAAAATACAGGTACTGGAGCAAAAAATCTGTGATTAATGTACAAAATGCCTTCGCATGATTAAAGAATTAGTGTGCTATTACTGCAAGGGAAATAACAGGGCCCATATTTTTCAGAATGCAGTAAATACATGCAATATTAGCACAGATTTTTGAATAATTATCCATAACAAGAACTACATGCATCTTTTCACCAAAATTCTGCCACAGACATCACAACTTGTGATTTTATGGAGCCTCTAAAGTGGGCTTTTGATGACAGAATCTGTTATAGTCCCCATGTTTTCCATTTCTTATTTGCTGTTAATTTTACTTGTCAGTAATCCCAAAAATAGTCTAGAAATAATCTCTACATTATTCAGTAAAACCTACCTTAAATGAACCCTTATTTGAATGGAAATTTGTTCTAAATATAATTATTTTCAGGTCCTGTGAATTTGGGTCTTAAAACACATTAAATATCCTGTAGTAAATGGAAGCTGTCTTAAGCAAAAATGGAAATTAAATAAGTCTTTATACAGAAAATTTCCTGTATTCTGAAATGCATAATTTAGAAATTTAGGCACCCTATACATTCTAACATTTGTTTTCTCCAACTTTTTAATTTTTTTTAAAATGTGAGTTAAGTATATTTTCCCTGTTCTTAATAGTTATTAGGTTACCTTGTTTAGAGAATTTTGTTCTATTCAGCAATTGCCTTTTGATTGTTATCTCTGCTTTTCCCAGTTCCCTCGCTAATTACGTACTTATGAATCACCTTTTCATTTTTGCTTTTAATGGTACTTTCCTACTTGCACTAAAATTTAATTGAATTTGTTATATTATACTATATTTCACTGTGAAAATCCCGGATACAAAAAACAATTTAAATGAATTGTCTGACCATTCCAGAAACTTTATTTAGTAAGGCTCTAGGTCTTAATTTTTATTTTAGTCCAGCAATTGTCATCATGGCTAGAAGTTGGGCTTGATCTTAAGCCAAGTCAGTGTGCAAGATAAATTGTTTGTTAAGCAGAAGATGACGTTTAATGTCAAAGTCATTTCATGTGAAATTAACCAATAAATAATTATTTTTTAATACTGACATCTCAGATTTAAATTTTATTTGGAATATGAGTTGGGTTTATGGAGCACAATGAAAATAAATAATATTAGTTTTTTGTTTGGGCAGCTATTCTTAAATTAATTTTTGGAAATCAGAAAAAATGCCAAATTTTCAGAGAACAAGGTTTACAATTTCATCAATATTTCAGAAACTATTAATGCTAGAGAGCTCATCCCGCTTCATTTAAAAGCTTTTATTATTGACTTAAATTGCATATGTAACTAATTATTGATGGAAAGTCAAGAATGTTCTATAAAAATTTTGAACTATTGTGCTCTGCTTGGTCATAATTGCCCCCAATTCAGTCTATTTTATATTTTACATATCCTTGTTGCTAAATAGTAAGAAAATATTCTTAATTATCTAGTGAATCGATTTGATAATCTTATGCTCCACTCACTGTTGAATTATGCAAAACTAGTTTTGCAGGCTTTAGCCTGCATCCTCAGTTATGAGTTGACTGTCTGGTTTGTTGTTGGTTAGCTGGACTTGGTGAAGCTCTCGTGGGCATTTTATGAACTTGTGGATTAATTTGTTTTCTGTTGGGATTTCTAAGTTCATAACCCAATCCTCACATTTTTTTATATAATTTTTTCCCCATATTCCCAACTTCACGGGCCGATTTACGAATTTCAATAATTTCACTTCCATTTCTACATCATGTTTATCTCTCCAAAAGTGATGTGCAACCACTGATTTCTCTATCTGATTATAACTGATGTTTTCCCAGTATTACTTCAGTCTGATTCCAATGCTTCTTTTTGTTTTTCCAATATATACTTTGTTACATTCTGAACAGTTGATTTTATATATTCCTGGCTTCTTCTCCTCAGGTATTCTATTATTATCACCATAATTGAGCAGATTTTTTAGGCTAAACTTGTTCACTGGGGACAAAGTAATCTCAAACTCTCTAAGTATTTTTTGAAATTTTTTGGTGGCTGAAAGATGATAAGTGAATTTCATTTGCATAGTATGTTCTTTTATTGCTGTCAATGTTGTAACCCCCTTTTGCCTCTTATTTTGTTTGAATTTCTTGATTTTCGTGTACACAATTTCTTGGTCACACCGATTTAATTTTGTTGTTTGTATAATATGATAATACTCTTAGCTGTATTCAAACTCATTCATAGGTATGTTAATGAGTCTGTGTGCTAAGCTATTGAGACTCATTAACATACCTATGAATGAGTTTGAATACAGCAAAGAGTACTATCATATTATACAAACAGCAAAATTAAATGGGTATGACCAAGAAATTGTAGACAAGAAAATCAAGAAATTTAAACAAAAGAAGAGGTTAAAGCAGGTTACAACATTGACAGCAATAAAAGAACCTACCATCCACATGAAATTCACTTATCATTATTTGGCCACCAAAAAATTTCCAAAAAACACTTAAGAGAGTTTGGGATTACTGTTCAGAATGTAACAAAGTATATATATATGTATTGTATAAAATATAGTGAACTTTTGTAACAGTGGTGTCAAATATTAACATTTTAAAAAATGCAGTCGAAATTGTAACATACATACCACTAAAATTCAATAAAATGGAAGACTAGTTTCCTATCATCAGTTCCTGGTCGACTGCCGGTTTCGTTGTTTGTGGTAGGTCGATTAATCTCTGGTGGAGGTTTAATGAACTTTTGTATTAGTACATCACTTGGCAGGATTTCGAAATTAAAAACTTTCTCTTTATTCTTTCAAATATAGATGTTTTCCCAGACTGTAAGTTCAGTTTTTCCTTTAATATTTTTAAGTAATTTGGGGTTTTTATTAATGTTATGTTGTTGTTTCCAAAAGTGCCAAGCTACCGCAGATGTTTCTTCTTGTTTTTGGTTTATATTCCTAATGTGTTCTTTAGCTCTGGTTTTTATGTTTCTTTTGGTCTTTGCAACATAAATTTTTTCACAATCATTACAGTTCATCTGATATATTCCCGATTTATCTTCTTCTTGTAGGTTATCTTCTTTTTGTCTTGAGTTAAGGATATTTTTAATAGAATAATTATTTTTTGGAGCCAAAACAATGTTGTATCTTTTAAAAATCTTTTGAAATTTATGAAAGGCTGATGGGTGGTATGTGAATTTTTTGTATGTTCTGTTTTTCTCTTTTATGGGAGTAAGTGTAGTGGTGTCTCTAATGTTCTTTTTATTCTTTGCTCTGTTTATTTTCTTGTGCACAACTTCTTGTTTGAAGCCATTTTCTATAGCTATATCCATTATATTATTCATTTCCAGTTCATATTCCTCTTTGTTCATTGGAACATTAACCAGTCTGTATGCAAGACTATTTAAAACTGCATGTTTGTGGGGAACTGGATTAAAACTGTTATATTTAATGTAATTATCCATGTGTATAGGTTTTCTGTATATGCCAAAGTTTAGGTGATTTTCTCTTTTAATTATCTTAATATCCAAGAAAGGTAACTGTTTATTGCATTCTCTCTCCATTGTGAATTTAACTGTTTTTTCCTGTAAGTTAAGTAACTTTAGTGCATCATCCAAGTGTCTTTCTGGTACTATTGCAAAAATATCATTCACATAGCAATACCAAGTCTTAAATATCCAAGGGAAACTATTTACTATTCTAATTTCTAAAGCACCCATGAAAATGTCTGCCAATATTGGTGATAGTGGGCTACCCATTGTCAGACCAAAATTTTGTTTGTAATATTTGTTATTGAATGTAAAGTAATTTTGTTCTAGACACAAGTTAATTAATGTAATGTATTCTTGAATATCCTTTGTGATTATTCCTATCTTTTGTAACCATTTTTTTATCAGAGAGTATAAATTCAGTGTAGGAATACTTGGAAAAAGTGCTGTAACATCAAACGAAACTAAGGTATCTGTTTTTTCTATTTTTATGTCTTTAATTTTTTGAATAAGATCTAATGAGTTTTTTATACTAAGAGATTCAAATCTTGGAAAAGTAGAAAATTTGTAAGTCAACCATTTTGCTAGTTTATAAGTTGGAGCGTCTATGTTATTTATGATAGGTCTCATTGTTTTCCCTGGCTTGTGTACTTTTGGGAGACCGTAGATTGTAGGTATTGTAGGGTTATCTACTTTAATTTTATAATGTTCCTTTTTATCTATTAATTTGCAATCAGTAATGGTTTTATTAAATGTGCTTTTGCATTGATTTAGTGGATTTTTTGTTACTATTGAATATTCATTGTTTTTTAATAATTGTTCCATTCTGTCTATATAATCATTCTTATCTAGAATTACCACAGTATTTCCTTTGTCTGCTCGTGTAGATAACAGGTTTGTTTTTTAGTGTCTTTATTATCTTTGTGTAAGGGTTGGTATTATTTTTATTTCTAATTTGTTCGATGATATTACAACACTGGCTTTGAATTGTATTCTTATCTATTTCTGTAAGGCTTTTGGTGGCTATCTGTATGTCTGCTACATAATCTTCAACTTTTTTGGAGAAATTTACACAAGTTTTTAAACCTTTATTCAAAAAATTGATTTCTGTATCTGTGAATGTTTGTTCTGAAAGGTTATAGACATTTTTTGTGGTTTTTTTCTTGGATGGTGTTTTTATCGCTTGATTTTGCATAAATTATCCAATTTATGTTTTAGTATTTTAGTCTTATTTTTCATATTTCGATTAAGTATTGTCAACAGGTTGTTTTCCAAATTATCCCAGATAAAATTGCCTAGAACTTTAGTTAATTTCAAATGTAGGTTATACAGTTGTAGTTCTATTTCACTTCTATTTCTGTAGTGTTAGTTTTTTTCCATTTCAAGGATTTTTCTCTCTGCTGCTTTTTGTTGTTTATTATTATCATTAACTTTAATTATTTAAACTTACAGTCTGGGAAAACATCTATATTTGGAAGAATAAAGAGAAAGTTTTTAATTTCGAAATCCCACCAAGTGATGTACTAATACAAAAGTTCATTAAACCTCCACCAGAGATGAATCGACCTACCACAAACGAGACCGGCAGTCGACCAAGAACTGATGATAGGAGCGATGGCTCCCGAAACTAGTCTTCCATTTTATTGAATTTTAGTGGTGTGTATGTTACAATTTTGACTGCATTTTTTAAAATGTTAATATATATGTGTATACTGGAAAAACAAAAAGAAGCATTGGAATCAGGCTGAAGGAACACTGGAGAAACATCAGGTATAATCAGATAGAGAAATCAGTGGTTGCATATCACTTTTGGAGAGATAAACATGATATAGAAATGGGAGTGAAATTATTGATTCGTAGATTGGCCCGTGGAGCTGGGAATATTGGAAAAAAAATGAGGATAAGGTTATGAACTTTGAGATCCCAACAGAAGACAAATTAAGTTCATAAAATGTTCACGAGAGCTACACCAAGTCCAGCCAGTCAACCAACAACGAATCTGACAGTTGACTCATAACTGAGGATGCCAGCTAAAGCCTGCAAAACTAGTTTTGCATAATTCAACAGTAAGTGGAGCATAAGATTACCAAATCGACTCACTAGATAATTAAGAATATATTAGCCGCTTCACTATATTGGTTCCTACATGAAATTAAATTTTATATTTAATAAGGAAAATGTTTAATTCTATAGAATGACCTCTCTGTATGTAATAAAAGGATGTCTGCAATACATTACATGAAGAAACTGGCAAGGACAAATTAACTGCATACATACTCTTCCAATAGGTGTAAATGTCCATCCAAAATCTTCTGGTAATGACGCTCTGTGAACTGTGTATTCAATACCATTCTTAAATTTTGATACCATAGCCGCCACATCAACTCCAAGTGTTCCTGGCAATAACAGTTGAACAATCACAGTAAAGAATGCAGTCAATAGACACCTACAACAATAACTAAAACACTATTATAATTTTAAATACAAAGTCAAAGTTGCACTATAATATCATATCCATTATTACCTTGTTTTTGATTTGGAAAATTCTTTTTCATTAAACCTCGAATTGAAACAAGTTCAGGCAATATATCTGGGTGTGCTAGCACATAATTGAAATCTTGAAGTACTATATCACCACTCTGAAAATAAATATGGATATGGTTCAATGCTTTATAAAAATATACATCAGTTATACTGTGTGCATATAAAAACGGATAGAAATTACCTGTATACTCTTAATAAGTTCTACATCTCCAGCTACAGTGGCACCTGCTTGAAGTGCTACAGCTTGTAGATCCTTGTTTTTGCAGAAAATCATCACTGTTCGCTCACCTTCAATTTTGAAAGGGTGCTGTATGGGTGCAATTCTGGTAAATTTTTCAACAAATTTATTCTGGAACAAAAAGTATATAATTTCATTATTGTATGCCATGCACTAGCCCACACTTTCATCTGAAAATGAACATAATTTCTATCAGTTGTAGCTGTGCAGCCTCAACAATGTAGATTAAAAGCAATATTTTTGCTATTAATTCATTGTCATGCAATGAAGCTGAGGCAAGAACATTAATGTACAATAATTTACTATTATTTTAAAAGTGACTTAAATCAAGAATAGTTTTGAGAGATTTACACATTTAGGGGACCTACTTCCTCCTAAAAATCTTCAGTTGGTTTTCAGAATTTAAGATATGCTTAATATCTTTTAAAGATAAAGAGAGAAGACCTGTTGCAAGAAGACCCCAGTGAGACCCATACAGATTTAGAGGCATCTCTTAACATTGAATCCACAAGTGTTTAAACTTTGTACATGAATATTTCAGGGTCAGAAAAATGAGCTCTTATGGGTGCCCCACAACCAAAGCGAACGACAGGAGGTCCCCAAACAGAACGGTGCTGATAAAATGCTCCAAAGATACAAGAATGGGAATTCTTGCCAAGTTTCTGGTATCATAACAGGACATAAAACATGGATCTATTAAACAAAACATCAGTAATTAGTATGGAATTTTCCATTTGACAAACCCAAAACAAAAGCCAAGAGAACTAGGAGTATGGGGAAGAAAATGGTGGTGACATTCTTCCCCATTAGTAATCTTGTGGCAAATCCCCATTGAAAATCTAAGTACAGTTATTGCAGAGTGATACACTCTCCTGATTTTTTTGTGAAAAATGGCTGAGAATTGAACTTAAGAGACATCAAGCTGCACAACAACAATGCCATAATCAATTTCCTGCTGAGTATTTCTCTAAAGCTTACTTCCCATCTTCCTTAAAGCTCTAACCTCTTTCTATTCCTTTGATGAAGAACCAAGTTTGGGGGAAGTATTTTTACAAGCCCACGAGATGCTGTAGCGGCATGCAAAGAGCAACTTAACACTATTGAGGACAATGAATGGTGCCAACTGTTTCAAAAGATGTGTATAGAGCAGGGGTTGGGATAAGAGCACCTTGCTAGCTTTGTGGCCAGAATGAGCACGTGACCAGACAGATAACTTTTCACTTTTAGTGGAGCTGTAGCATGATAAATATGAATCTAGCAAAAGAAGGATAGTAGAACTTTGTACTATCCAGGATAATTTTTTTGTATCTGTCACTAATGAGTATGCAACTTGTTTATTACATAACAGCCAAAAATACTGAATCATTTTGAAAGGCATTACACAGCAAGTGACAGGTGTGGATTAAGAGGGGGGGCCAGGGATCATATAGAATTATACAGTTTAGTAGTACTTTTTGCCCTTTTTTCCATTGTCGACTAGCAATTATGTTGCTTTATATATATATATATATATATATATATCATTTAATCAGCCTCTATTTTAGTATGACCTTAATTTTGATATATCCATAAGGGGTATTTGATTGGGTCTCCTGTCGAATATTTCTAGATCCGAGATTGACAAGTGATATGGTCACATATAATGCAATAGGAGAGGATGAACAACTAAAGCTTTTAAAAACCTCATATTATTAAAAGAAATCTGTTTCTGAAAGCTTTTTTCTTGCATTTTCTGCTATTGCTAATATTGTGTTGAAGCCTTTAATTATTCTGTGGCCACAATCTCTTTCAACTAATGAGATTTAGTATTACAAAATTATTAGCAATAACAATAAATATTTTATGCTTCCAAATTTTCAATCAATCTGCTGTTCAAGCTTGCTACGAAATTTGACTAACATGGGTGACAAAGATAATTAAGCCATGGACTTGTAAGCAGGAGATATGGGGTTTGATTTCTGCCAGGACCATCCTCCCTTTTTTTCCAGGTTTCCCGCAGTCCACACAAATGGCAAATGCCAGGGAAAGTACCCTAAACTTAGGACTGGAATTTTTCTGTTTTTAAATAAAATCCTTTCACAGTTGTTCATTTCAACTCATGCATCACCTGTACTGACTGCCTATGAGGCCTCAGCAGTAAAAAGCATTAAACAATATTAAAAAAACTACAAAAGTGCACACCTAATTGTGAGAGAATGATCAGTTATAGAATTACCTTCTGTAAAGCACTGTTTGCAAATAAATACCGCAAAATAATTACAAGAGAAGCTGCCAAATTTCACATAACCAGAACCTCAGTTCAAAGCATGTAGAACTTAGTTCAGATATTGAAAGGCAGTTGTTACTGAAAATTAAAGAATCTTAGTGTTGGATAAGAATTGTTAGTACAGCACAAGTGGTTATTTTTATTCATGTAACTGATCAGCATATCTGTCTTATGAAGGAAATTTTAGAGATAATATATTAAAAATGGTACACCTACAGGGAAATTTATTTTTGCAGCTATTGGTACAGTTGAAAAATTGCAATTGCTTAAAGAGAAACTTGGGTTTATTGGCACCAACAGTTCCCTCCCCTCTATGGTTGCAAAAGAAAACAAAATTTGGTTTCCAAATTGCAATCTACATTACAGTCAAATGATTCCAGTTATCTTCTCAGTGCACTGCATACTTCATCAATAACAGCTATGCAGCAAAGTGCTCAAGTATGAAATTGTACGAATACACCTAATTTTATCAGTTCAGCAGGATTTAAATCATCTACAATTCCAACAATTCCTTGAACATGTCGATTCACAAACACTGATGTATCTAGTTTTTGAATTGCGGGAATTTTCACAGTGAAATATAGTATAACTTAACAAATTATTATTGAGGGAATCACTCAAATTTCACTAATTTAGTTCCACTTACTTGGACATGTTTCAAAGGCGCTTGCCTTCATCGTCAGCATGATCCCAATGTCCGCTTCCCCGCGTGGTATTCAGATGTTGCTCCGTAGATTTTATGAACTTTGTGATAAGGTTGCTATTGTTTGGAAGATCAAAATTAACCAAATTTTCTTTGTTTTTATTTATGAATATATTTTCCCACACTGTCAATTCTATTGGTTTTTGAAGAGCTTTTAAGAGTTTTGGTACCTTTTGGAATTCGTGGTTTTTTTGCCAGAAATGGTCTGCCACTGCTGATTTTTCCATGTGTTTATATTTTACATGCCTCATGTGTTCCTTAAACCGTATGGAAATATTTCTTTTTGTTTTGCCTATATATTTGCCTACTGATGTATCTTCCTTTTCAGCTGTGAGTCAGTCCTGGTGGTCTAGTAGTAGCCATACCTCAGAGATCCAAGGCTGCAGGTTCAAACCGTACCAGAGTTTATGAATTTTTAGGGTGTAAAGTTGTGAGCCCCATGTTATAGATTTACGACAGAAAGAGTCTCAAGCTTGAAATAAGAGGTGTCTGAGCAACATTTATCAGTTGTTTCATGCCCTGCATTGAATGGGATGCTAATGAACAGCAATGTTAAAGAGCATTCTTAAATAAACCATATAATAAACAATAATAATTTTCTGCTGTGAGGTAGCTCAGTCAAGATACAAATCTCAACAAATTATTGCAGCTTAGACAAATTGTCCCTTGGGGGAAGAGAGAGAGAGAGAGAGAGAGGGGGGGGGCCTCAAATTCATGATGGATTTATTTCAAAACTTGCATTTCTGTTTGTTATTACTGTCATTTCAAAATATTGTGCAGTTCACTGCAGAGTTAAGAGGAACTAATAAACTGCATGCATGATCTGATTAAGGTATTGAAAATGAAGCTACAATAATGAAAAAATCAAATACCAGCTTATGAACTAGTTAATTTCAAGAATCTGAATATTATAACTTCAAACCTAAAGGACAAGATTTAAAATTGAATGTTTCAGTGCTTTACTGTCAACAGCTTCTAAATACAGAGGGTGCCAAAAAAATGTATACACACTTCAAGTAAAGAAAAAATTGTGTTAACATAACAAAACTGAATTCACACAAACAGAAAATAATGAACACTAATCATCTTAGACATTTACAGTTATGACAGTTGCTCAAAATGCCCACCATTGGCATATACATTTCTGACTACGTTGTATTACTGAATGAGCAATGTTTGTGAAAGTGTCCTCAGCGACTGCAGCACATGCCTTTTCAATTTCTTCCCAAAGTGCTGTCAGTGTAGATGGTCTACCCAGATCTGCCGTTGTGAACATCCATACGGTACTACGAGTCTCAAATTTGTCTCAAATGCATGCAATTGTTACTTGTGTTTGCTCTTCTCTTCTGTACAAATGTCTCGTTGCCTTTGAACTTCAACAATATTCTGAATTTTCCAATATACCACCTAAAAATTGCTTTCCACTGTTCAAACAATAATCTTGGCTCCTTTCTCTTCTTGTAGCAACGCTAGCATAATGTAAGAACATCATACTACACATGGCTGTTGTTTTTCGGTCAAAATTTAAAATATATTAAACAGATATCTACTGTGAAAGTGTGTATACACTTTTTTTGGCATCCTCAGTATATATAATTATTAAAGGACAAGAATTACAACCTGCGCACTGAAAGTCTTGTGTCATTACAATGAATATTAAAAAATATTCACAGATTTTTATTTTTATTATAACATTACTGTAACAGTATTGTATGAGTCAAACTACGCACACTTATTGGCTTCACTTTAGAACATATTTGACACTCCATTGTCTGCATCTTCAGCTGTTGCCTGCTAGATAATTCACGGTGATCCTTTGGAGGATGCATATTCTGCTCTGGTGGAAGGTGGAAGTTTATGTCTTCATTCCTAGAAGTTCATTAATCTGTCTCTCTGTATTTATATATATTTTCTCCCATGTTGCTTGCTCTGTGGGTCCCTGTACTGACTTTAATAATTCTGTTTTTTTCACTCTCATGGTTCTTTGTTCAGAAATGAGATGCCACCACTAATTTATCCATTTGTTTATATTTAATGTTCCTGAAGGGTAGTTTTGACTATGTCCTACGTTTTCTTTGCTTTTCAATTTAGATTTTTTCGCATTCTGCACATTTTATTTGGTAAATACTTGTTTTTTTTCCCATTGAATATTTTCATTAATATTCTACTGGAATTCAGGATATTTTTAATATTAAATATGTTTATTGGTACCAATTTAATATAAAAATCTTTTAGAATATTTTGAAATTTGTGTAGTTCGTGGATGATATGCAAATTTTTTAAAAATCATCTTATCTTTTCCTGCTGAAAGCGTTGTGGTTTCTTTAATAGTTTTTGCTTTGAGCTTCTTTACATTTTCATGAACCAGTTCTTTGTTAAATCCATTTTTGATTGCTGTTTTTGATTGCTATTTACTTGTATTCTTCAGGGTATTCTTTCTTGTTAATCAGTAAGTTAACAAGTCCATGTTATAAGCTGTTGATTACTGCATGCATTTTTTTCTGTAGATTTCAAATTCCAGGTTGCCTTGATGTTTTATTATTTTCATGTCCAAGAATGGTACCATCTTATCTACTTTTATTTCACATGTGAAATATGCTTTTATCTTGTACATTCAGAACTTTTATAACATCATTAATGTGTTTTTGTGAACTATAACAAATATATTGTCAACATATCTGTACCAGATTTTAAATATGTATGGGAATGTTATGTTTATGTTTGTTTCAAATCTGCTCATGAAGAGATTATCTAGAAATGGAGATAAGGGGTTGCCAAGAATAAGTTCTAATATTTGTTTATGAAAAATAGGATTGATTTAAGCAAATTTTATATATTCCTTTATGTGTGCATTATTAATTTTGCTTGTTTTTAGCCAATCATGGAGATAAGTTAGTATCTTTAGGTATACTTAGAAACAGAAATTCTATGTCAAAAGATAATGTAATTTTACATCCTTAATTTATTCTATTAATTGAAATTGTATTGTTTATACTTTGGCTTTGAAATCAGGCAGTGTTCTGAATCCATTAGCTATTTTACTAAATAGTACAATGGTGTATTGATTATATTAATGATGGGTTGCATATCATTATTACATGTCTTGTGAATTTTTGGTAAACTGTAAATTTTTCACTAATGGTGGGTTTTTCTGTTATATTTTGTATTGTGCTACTTTTGGGATAACTGTGCATGTTCCCAGAGCCTCATTGACTGATTTAATACATCCCTTTAATGGATACGTATACATTCTGTTTTTTAGAATACTGAATAGTAATATCAGAACTAAGCTCAATATTAGCAATTTGGAATCGAACACAGTGAAACACGCATAATAATCTCTGTGAGTCGGAATATTAGAACACTCTTTTTGGTTTTCACTTAAATGAGATTTTACTAAGGAAATATGTTTCACGGAAATGTTTTCCACATCATCAGCTGTTCACGACTAATGGATCATTCATCGAAGTTGGGTAGGTAGGAATCTGGGTGGACTCTTGTGGTCTTGTGATGAACTTAAATAAAGTGTTGTCTCCTTAACTTAGGTATTCATTTTTTTACACTAAACTCCATTTACTCCAACAGTGTTGTCTCTTTCTGAGATATCAAAATTCATAATATAACGCTCATGTTTTTTTTATATAAATCGTTTCCCTTATATCTAGTTCTTTTGTTGTTGAACAGTTTTTAATAAATTTATGCCTTTTTCTATTTCATGGTTTTCATTCCAGAAATGTGCTGCCACGGGTGATTTATCTATTTGTTTGTAACGGATGTTTCTCCAAAGTTCTTTCAGCCTAATGCCTATATTTCTCTTTGTCCTTCCTACATATATCTTTTCACAATCCTTACAATTAATTTGGCAAATACCAGATTTTTCCTCTTTGGGCTTGGAATCGATTTTTTTTAATTTCAAGAACCATATCTGATAACATTCCTCAATATTAAATAAAATTGCTGAAGATAAATTCTTCCCTATTATAACTGGTGCACTTAAAATTACATCTTTACTTGTTTCTATTTCAGTGTCAGTGGAAAGTATTGGATCAATTTCTCTAATGGGTACTTTCTCACTTTCATAGAATTATTAGTGTTACAAAACAACTGTTGCTGATTCAGGCTAGTGCATTGGGATGAAAAGCATGATGCATGCAGTTGTTCAGATAATTGAAATGAAATTACATGTATAGTCATTCCTTCCTTCACTAACTCCAAAAAAGAGGTTGTGGCTTATTCCTTACACAGCTGTTGTATAGATAGTTTCTTTCATTACCAATTGAGAAATCTACTTTTAAAAACTAACAAATACTGTGTGTGTGCATGCATTCACACAAATGTTACCATGAAAATATTTGACAGATGAGATGTTACAAAATTGCAGTATCAACATTTTGCAGCACAACTACAAATTAGCTCTGAAACCTCAGTTAATCAATAAAATCTCCAAAAGACAAGAATTTTCTGCTACTAAACATGTAATATAAGTAACATAAATTTAATAACATAGAACATAAGAATATCAGGAAAAAGGAACATCTTCATCAGCCTAGTTAGTATTAGCAGATGATTTGTGTTAAATCATCTGCTAAATAAGGTATGCAGATAATCTGACTCATTTAAATATAGTTGTTGTTAACCATATGTGATAATATTCCTCAATTTTAAATAAAATTGCTGAAGATAAATTCTTCCCTATTATAATCGGTGTACTTCAAATTACATCTTTACTGGCTATGTACCTTTTTGGCTGCTCTCATGTCAAATTCAACATTTGCAAACACCAGAGCATCTGGTTTATTGCATGTTGTTGGATGGTGCGTCTCCCTGTGACAGTATATGGTTTCTTCAAAAGTATATACTGGCCATTTGAAAAATCTTGAAGTCCATACATTGTCAATTGGGTCATGTTTCCAGCTATCATCAATACGTGGTAGCGTCTGCACTACCCTATAAATAAAAAATTATATTGGTCTCAATATATTGATGGCACAACACACTGCAACAAAAGGCTTATTTACATACTGAACTAATGGCTTCCACAGATGATATCTATTTTATCAAAACTCTTGTGTACATGGTTGGCTATGGACCTGAATGTCTGCCATAATATTGGCAGGGGACTGGCAGAATGCAACTGCATACTGGGAGAATCCAGTCAAAGCCATATAAAGCTTGTGCAAACTTATAGTTAGTTTAAGGGAGGCTTTGTTAGTGAATCACTGTAAACTCCAGTGTTACTTGGTGCTTTCATTTTGTTTATAAACTTTGCTGATTGTTCATTAATTATGCAATAACATAAACATAGTGCTGCAGAAAATGTTTTAATGTATAATACACATGTGAAAATGAATTCTTGCACAGAAGTGGTAAGGTGATTCGCAAGAAAATATCCTGGCAATCATATTCCAGATACAGAAACTGTTTACCTACTTGTTAAAAAGTTATGCAAGTTAATGACAAGGCTTTTATTTCAAAATGCCATATACTTATGGAAAAAAAGTTTGATGAAATACAGAAATTTCTTATCCAGATTCCAACAATGTACTGCCACCAAGGGGCATCCTTTACAATTCTCTTATAACACATGTTGGTACTTATTATCATCAGTTTTAAATACAGTATTATTTTATGCTTCTAATAAAAATATAAATATAACTTAATTTGCAGTAACTCTACCTGCCTTTTTCTGGTTATGGGGGTTGCACTTCCCCAAGAGACAGTGCTCAGATGTCCTGTAACTCAATTAACCATAGAGTGACTACATATCCCATTTTTCAATGTCTGTAGCACTTTCCCCAAAAAAACTTAAAAGGATGTATAATGATTTGCTTTTTTTTTTTAACAACATAAAATCAGAAACTGTAATGCTGCCGAGTTATGCTTATAATTCATCTGAACTATTCTGTTTATTTTTTATTAGTCAGAGCGTCTTGTGATAACATTTTGCCAGTTTAGCCATTTTAAGGTTAAACGGAACATTTATCTTCTTCTTCTTTGGCAATAAAACATTTAAATGTTTTCGTTGACAATTTTAAGAGGCTTCAGCTCTAAGGTATGAGTTTCTATATTGATAATGAAGCATAACAATTTTTTGAACTATACTATATTGGTATGTTTTAAAATGTCAAGAGCTGGCTTGACTAAATGGCAACATCTAGTAAATCTGGCTTTTATATTTTTCAACACCATAGCAAAGGTGTTGTTTTACTGAAAAGCTGGAAAATGATTTTCATTTTTTTTAAAAGAGTGTTATGCAAAATTTGTTAAAAATGTGTTCAGCATCAAACATGGTAGAAAATCAGGTGTGGGAGAAAATAAGAAACATTGACTAGCAGAAGCAAGTAAAATCTTTTCACATTATAATACCAATTTTGGAGGGACTGGAAGAATAAGAGCCAATAATTTGTTCTCATTCGTAGTCATCACTCAAAACGGAGTTGTATGGTATTGGTTGTGCAGCTCTCAACATCACAATGGAATGCAAATCAATCATGGTGAATAAAATCTTTTCTTTTATATAGATTAAGCAGAATAATTAAAATATTTTTGTAATTTTGTAGATGTAAAATATTTACAATATTTGGGGGGGGAGCTATCTCTGGAAGCAGCAACAACCAGAAATGCTAACATGTGTGAAGATTGAAATTCCATTTCTATCTTTAAAGAAATGTTCTGCTCTGCTGACAATGTTTTTCAAGTCTCCTTAATATCTCTTATGGCTTATTTTTATGCAGAATCAATTGCAAATGTTTGCTTCAAGTATTAGGAAAGTGGATAAAACATAAGTGTGTGAGTGTGAAGCTCTTGAGGGACTGGATTCCCTATCAAGTAAAATTAAGAGCAGAAAGGAACAATATTTTGAAACAAGATTACAAGCCTTATTGAGAAAACTTGAAGATGAAGGTTTATTGCCTATTATGCAGTATGAAGAAACTGCAGATAACTTTCTTCAGTATTTACAAAAATGGACTGCTCCTTTGAAAGTTCTTAAATGTTTCAAATGGATTCAATTAAATACTCTTTAACATCGAAGGTCATCAGCGTCCCATTCAACTCAGGGCGTGAAACGACCGACAAATTTTGCTCAGAGGCCTCTCTTTCAGGCTTGAGGTTCTTTTTCGTGCCGTAAATGTACGACACGGGACCCACGGCTTTACTTCCCTTCCGAAGGAAGCCATACTTAGGATTTTTACGCCCGAAAAAATCCATCGGTTCTGGTCGGGTTCGAACCCGCGTTTTGGGTGTAGGAGGCAAGTATGGTAACCACTACACCACCAGGACCGACGCAAGAAAGTCTGAAGCGCATATCTGACATAAATGAAAATGTTGTCAGAAATGAACTCTTTGATGAAACTAAATATGCTAAACGTGTGTTTTAATATTAAAACTAGTGATCCGGATACTAATACTGGAATACTTTACCTTTAATAATAATATTCTTCCCTTGGGATTCACACCTTCCAGTATTTGACCTCACCTCTAAATAATAAACTTCTTTAACCACTTCCAATACCTCCCCATTCAAGAAACATGTCTTATTCCTTATTAATTTACCCCCTTTTTTACACCTACTATTTTTGATTTCTTAACATTTACTCTTAATCCACATTCTGCACAAAATCTACTTATTCATTTATAGCTGGTTGCAGTCCAATTACTGTAAATGCACCTACTATTAATTCATCTTTAAATTGTAAGCCTCGTATTTCTTTCTTTCCAATAACTGGACATTGTGAAATACTCTCTTAAGAATTGTTCCATGATATCATCAATAAATAAATTAACAAAACTGGCTTTACTTGCAGACTCTGCCTTTTGTTCCACCATCTCTGTAATCCCATTTCCTGTATCCTTAACACAAAACTTATCTCCATCATACAACTTTCGAACCTGTGCAACAAGCTCTTCACTTACTGCTT
This sequence comes from Metallyticus violacea, assembly GCA_030762175.1. Lineage (NCBI taxonomy): Eukaryota > Metazoa > Arthropoda > Insecta > Mantodea > Metallyticidae > Metallyticus > Metallyticus violacea. The sequence goes on along the minus strand of CM060835.1, from coordinate 43,630,687 downwards.
TATCTTATTTTACATCTCTTTATTATATCAAATGCCTTTCCAAAATCTGCAAAGAGCATATATGAGAGTAGGTCCACAAGTTTTCGCCTAACCATTTTCTAGGTATAATAAAGACAAAACTAATTTCACTTTTCAATATAGTTACCCTTTATTGCAATAAACTTCTCATATCTTTGAATTAACATTTCAATTCCCTCCAAAAATAGTCAGAAATATTGTCTGCAAAATGGGCATAAAAATGTCCATCACTTCTTCATTGTCAAACTTAAATTTTTTTCCTTGAAGACCCTTCTTGAATTTTGAAAAGAGGAAATAGTCACTGGGAGCTAGATTCGGGCTGTAGGGTGCACGGTGGATCTGCTTGAAGCCATATTTTTCTACAGCTTCCTTTGCAATAAGAACTGTGTGCACAGGTGCATTGTCATGAAGAAGGCACATACCACCACTCAGTTTTCCTTGCCCTTTCTCTTTGATGGAAGCATGTAGTCTGTGCAGTAGACTAGCACAGTCTCCCCATTTACTTTTGTGTTCCTCTCCTTGAAGTTAATGAAGAGCATTCCTTCACAGTCCCAAAAGATTGTGGCCATGATCTTCTTGGTTGACTGAGTGACCTTGGGTTTAAAGGCTGTTGTGCTTCACTAAGTTTATGCCACTCCATTGATACTCTTTTGGACAAGAGATCATAGTAGAGAACCATAGTTTCATCTCCTGTAATAATGGTTTGCAGAACTTCTCTCTCATTGCCATGGCAGAGCTACAAAATGCCTGACAACAGATGACTCTTTACTACTTTTGAACTGAGGAAAGATGCAGATGAGAAAGATGAAGAAACCTTGCACTAGCCTTATTTATGTTTACATCTTCATGAATAATTTGAAGGACTGTTATTTTAGAAAGGCTCAACCTTGCTGCTATTTCTGTAACTTTGAGCCACTGGTCTTCCATAATTTCTCCTTCCACAAGAGCGATATTTTCAGGAGTGAGCACCTCCAAGGGCCGATCTGCACACTCTTCGCCTTCAATGTTTTCTCGATCCATTCAAAAAAGTTTAGCTCATTCTTTTATGGTAGAATATGAGGGGGATGCATCCCCACATACATTATTCAATTGTTGTTTAATTTAATTTGGAATAAGTCATTCTATTGTGAAGAACAGCTTGATACTCTATTTTGAACATGTCACAATCTTATACATACAGCCTTCTTTATGCACCTATATCTGAACAACTGAACACAGCAGAGTGGAAGTTACAACTGCAATTATTTATATAAAAGATAAGGTATGACACTAGATAAATGTTTTGTGAGGGCGACAATTCTTATCAGCAAGGCCAGAAACTTATGGGCCTACCATTGTATATGTGACAACCACTGCTTCACTATTTCAGTTGGAAAACGATCATTCTAGGATAGAATTTCTTTGGGATTGAACTTCTGAATGAATGGGGAAAAAAGATACTTTGAGCCCACTCCTGAAAATATTGCTCTTATGGAAGAAGAAAGTATGGAAGACTGGCGGCTCAAAGTTACAGAAATAGCAGCAAGTTTGGGCCTTTCTTAAACAACAGTCCTTCAAATTATTCATGAACACTTAAAGATGAATAAGGCTAATGCAAGATGGGTGCCTAGACTTCATTCCTCAGTCCAAAGGCAGCAACAATTCATCTTTGTCAGGAATTTTGGAGCTCTGCCATGACGAGAGAGGAGTTCTGCCAACTATTGTTCCAGAAGATGAAACTATTGTCCTCTACTATGATCCCTTGTCCAAAAGAGAATCAATGGAGTGGAGTAAACCTGGTGAAGCATCGCCTCTAAATGTCAAGGTCACTCAGTTCACCAAAAATATTATGGACACAATCTTTTGGGACTGTGAAGGAATACTATTCATTGACTTCGAGGAAAGGAATACCACAGTAAATGGGGAGTACTATGCAAGCCTACTGCACAGACTACATGCTTCCATTAAAGAAAAAAAGTGAGGAAGGTAGTGTGCACCTTCTTCACAAAAATGCACCTGTGCACACAGCTCTTGTTGCAAAGGAAGCTGTGAAGAAATTTGGCTTCAAGGAGATTAACTATCCACCCTACAGCCAGATCTATTTCCTCTTATTAAAACTCAAGAAGAACCTTCGAAGAAGGAAATTTAAGTGTAAGAAGTGGTGGATGCTGTTTATGCCCGTTTGCAGACAAAACTTCTTATCATTTTTTGGGATGGGGGAAATTCAAATGTTAATTCAAAGATGTGAGAAGTGTATTGCAATAATGGGCAACTATATTGAAAAGTGAAATATAGTTTTTGTCTTTATTATAACTAGAAAATGGTTAGGCCAGAAACCTATGGACCTATCCTCGTATCTTAAGCTTTCATGGTCAGTGTTCATAGTGTTAAAATTAAAAACTTCCAGGCTGTTGTGCCATAGTCTTTGTTTTAGTTTTTTAAAACAAAGACCACAGCACAACATCTGGAAGTTTTAATTTTAACAGCATATTAGCAGAAAGAATTAAAAAATGGAGTGAAAAATACCAGACATTATCCTAGTACCAGTTTGGCTTTCATAAGGGCAGGACTTCAGATAATGTTCTGATAATAAAGGCAGTAATGAAAAACATCTAACAAGAAAACATGGATGCATTTACATGGCCTTTATGGATTTAGAAAAAGCAATGATAAATTATTAAAGAAATATTATGGTATAAATAATTCAAAATAGAAACAATAAACAAAAAAATTAGTGCAGGAAATTACAGATAAAACACCTTTGGTATCAAGTGGGGGGAAAATAAAGTGACTCGGGAAGTTTTGCAAAAGAGCAGTCTTAGGCAGGGTTGTAAGTTCAGTCCAGTACTTTTCAACTGATTCATAAATGATTTAATAGACTGTTTGAGACTGGTTAACAAGCATAAGCCAGTGATAGGTGATGGAGAAATCCAGCGACAATCTGCTGTCAATCTATTAGTTAGTATCTTTAGAGTGGTCAATTTAAATAAGTTTTTAAAGGAAATAGAGAATTATAGTAAGAAACGGTGAATAGTTATGAAATAGGAGAAATCAAAAATGATAGTGTGTAAGAAAGATTCAAAATTAAGGAGGAGTGGTTTATGGCAAATAATAAATTCAAATTGTTAATGATTTTATCTAGATAATAAAACCATTAGTACAGGTAACTGAGGAAACATAAGAATTGGGCACTATCGAAAGGAAGGTCTGCAATGAAGTTGATAAGAAAAGGTTTGCATATAGCATCAGTAACAGAAGAAATGGCTGCTCTAGTCAAATCAAACTGGACATGTGGAATTTAAGTTTGGGGTGTGGATGAAGAGAGGGAATATATGAATTAAAAAAGTTTACAAGTGTATTAAAACTGACACAATACTCAGCCAATGTTGGCAATATGATACAGATGGGAAAATGGGTGCTCAAGGGATAGTTATAGAGACTACTAAAATACTGGTGTAAAAATTTGAATAGTTTGGGATTTTCACAGAGAAATATAGTATTATATAACAATTTATTTTTGAAGAAGTCACTCAAATTTCACTAGTTTTATTCCACTTACTTGGACATGTTTCAAAGGCAAATTTCCTTCATCGTCAGCACAGTTCCACTGTCAGCTTTCCAGCGTGGTATTAAGATATCCTCTTTGGATTTTATAAACTTTTTGATGAGGTTGCTGTTGTTTGGAAGATCAAAATTAACTAAATTTTCTTTGTTTTCGTTCAAGAATATATTTTTCCACACTGATAATTCTATCGGTTTTTGAAGAGCTTTTAAGAGTTTTGGTTAATTTTGGAACGCATGGTTTTCTTGCCAGAAATGGTACGCAACTGCTGATTTTTCCGTATGTTTATATTTTATACTTCTCATGTGTTCCTTAAACCGTATGGAAATGTTCCTTTTTGTTTTACCTATATATTTATTATTGCAGTATTTGCAACTGGTTTCATAAATGCCTGATTGTTTTGCTGGTGGGATTTTGTCCTTTGTGTTGGTTTTTATTGGACAAAGGACAAAATTTGCACAGAGGATTTTGAAGTGGTATGTGACTGTACCTACTTGGAATTAACAGATGGAGGAGGCAAACAGGAGAAACAAAAAAATTAGTATTCACAAAAGGAAAAGCAGCAAGTGCAGCTATAAATAGATGTCTATACAAAATACCAAAGTTGGAGGTGAAATGATTGGAAAGTGTATGTGCTACAATAATAGACACTTGGATGTTACATGATGTTGATCTGAATCCATTATGGGATCTGAATAATAGATGAGACTTTATAACGAAGAAGCGCCATCAAATTTACAATTAAAAGCCTAAAAGTTGCTCCCATTCCCTGCAAATTCTTCGTTTCATGCTGCCGGAAGAAAAGCTTAGGAGTGAATACCGTTGAGCAATCATGCAGAGTGTCCATACTTCCCAAAAGAGTGGATTAGCCAATAAACTTAAGTTGAGGACATAAAGTGACCCCATGTGACAACAGCAGAACACATGAGAAAAAAGAAACAAGAATATTTATTTATGTGCAGCATTGTATGCAAAAGCAGCTCAAAGAAAGCACAATGCAGCAAATAGTTTTTATAATTACTTACATCTAATAATGTGATTATAAAATAAATAATTGAACATAAGGTTTTATAGCTATATAAGCAATATTTTAATTAAATATTCTAGGAAAAGAAAAATATCTTGATGCCATGTGATTTGCTTATTTTATAATTGCATGCATTCTGGTATCTTACTTTTTTGCTCTTATAAGTCGAGGAGTAGAGTCAACTTTCTTTGCCTCCATCATTGCTTTTTTCTTTCTTGCTTTCTCACGCGTACCCTTTCTTGCTGCATATAATCGAATTTGTATATAGGGCAAATGCTGACTTACAGGGATTATATTCCTCCAACAGTGCCCAGCCATCTTACTAAAAATCTACCCTAAAACAAAACAATATTAGTTTCAAATTATAAAACAGTAACAGAGATCTATTTTTAAGATATATAAAATGTAGGTGATGAAGCTTATTAAGATTGTTAACCAATAGAGAGTAGATTTGGGATCCCATAACACTCAAGTTGCTATGCATTAATTATAAGTAGATGTACAGCAGCACACAAATTCAATGACAGCTGAGGATTGCTGTTTACAGTTGTACCTTCTATGCATTCTAGCGAAGCAATCAAATGACTCAATATTATTTATACAAACTATTACTTTGTTTTATTTACAAAGTGTACAGCTTTATTACAAGATTGTAGCAAACATAAATCTCAGAAAGTTTTTATGCAAATATCAAGGAATGAGGATATAGAATAATGTTCATATCATTGCGACACATTTCAGAATTATCATGTTTAATGTGGAATATAAACATTTTCATCCACTTCATTTTATCATTTATTTAGGATATAGAATAATGTTCATATCATTGTGACACATTTTCTCCCACTTCATTATTGCACTGTTGTAATGAACAATGCATTTCCTAAAATTATCAGAAACAAAATTCTTGCAATCAAATAACGTTTATCTATATTACAAGAAACTTCCTTTCATATTGCACGATGTGGTTAAAGCGCAAATGTTTAATGTGGAATATAAACATTTTCATCCACTTCATTTTATGCACACAGTGAGAAGTATCCTTCCTTATTTCTGCAAGCTTCATTTGTTCTCAGTGAGTGATGGTTCCTTGCAGTATTTGCTTAAGTGACTTATTCAGTTCTTCAATAGAGTTGATGGCTTCCACTGTGGATTAACTATCATGCTTCTAAATATTTAATAGTTTGGAATATAGCACTGTTAATAAATAGAAAGATTTTTTTTAAGTTTGGAGAAATCAGTGTTTGATTTTAACTGATGATTCTCATTGGCTTTATATGTGTTAATTGTTTCAGTGATTTTATGATAATTATGAGTATGATATGAAACTGCTTCTAACCAACTGCCCCATTCAGTGAGATAAGGCTTTGCAGGTTAAGAGTATCTCAGATGCTAATTGTCACAATGTCTTGATCCTAGAAGATTACTTCAAAAATATTATTTTAACTTTGGAAATATAGTTGTTGACATCACATAGTTCAATCAAATTGTTTGTGATTTGATGGAGTTCAAGGGATAAGCAAGTTAAATTAGTCATTCTGAGAACTTATGTTTGCAGTTTCCTAGCTATTTGATCATATAGGTTGCACCCAACAGCCACATAGAGTAGAATGTTTTCTGTATGAATATTGTGCAGCTATAACATTTCCATTTTTTTTTTTTTAAATAAAGTTGCAATCATTGCATGATTGACTGTTTCCAGTTCCTCAGACTTCAACAGATATTTTTTGCCTATATCCTGAAGTCAGGGCTGCCCTATATTTGCAATGGGCCTGTTGGCAATATCTTTAGTTTCATTTATGAATACCTTCTGGTCTTTGAATGCTTCTCTAATATCAATTAATAGATTTTCACAGCATGATGCTCCTTTGCAAACTGTCGATTCATTAGGAATTATTCTATTGGGTACTTTTCTAGAAAATATCTGAAACAAAGGTACTGCGACTTCTTAAATGGAATACTAGTCTCAACAGACATGTGACATAAGTAATTGTGAAAGATGATCTTATTCTTATTAGGAATAAATGAATATGAATAAGAATTTTCTTTGTCATTTGAATCTCTCAATTTAGTATTTTGTTGGCACCTTCTGCTGATAATATGCTTTTCTAAAAAGCATTCTTTTTTTTATTTATCTCTATATTACATACCTTACATACAGTTTGCTTATTATCAGTGTGAGGGATGATGGCTGAACTATTCAAAAATGTTAATTTTGAATTTAGTAATTTTTCTGGCTTTTGGCATAGCGCACTCTAAAGCTTGATACAATCGCAAAACATGTCTACAGTGGCAGCATTGACCTTGTGATAATGGTGGTAATCTCTACTCTCTACTAATTACATAAGGCCAATTGCTAAAATGTGTACGTAGAGGTGGTTCAAAGTCATGGGTTTTAAACCACGGCCGAGAACCAAAACCATGTATCAAGACCGACTATATTAAGGCAGCAAAACTCAATTCTCATATCAAAGTTGGCCATGAAACAAAGGAAGAACAGGTTGAATGAACACATGGTGAAAGCATGGAAACAAGAAGTTCTGCAGAGTCTGTGCTGTTACAACCTTCTGGTAAGTAAACATTAATTTTGTTTCATTTAAGAACTTTCAAAAATATATTTTTAAAAAATTCTGTTGGGAACTCACACAGTAAAGCTTGTTAAATTTAAATTATAATTAATCTGTCGTCTAACACACATTATGCTTCACTTGCTTTTAAATACGATGGGACCGATTTCGAAGAGACATCCTCTCCATCTTCAACCAACTTGGCGACTGACTGACAGAAGATGGAGAGGATGTCTCTTTGAAACCTGTCCCACCGTATTTAAAAGTAAGTGAAGTATAAGAGTGTGTTAGACGACAGATTAATTATAATTTACAATTAATTTTGATATTTTTCAGATAATTCTGGGGAAGCAATTCAGAAAAAGTAATGTGGCTGCAATTCCAGTGTAGATTTGTTAAGCATGGGTGCAAATATATGTAAGAGATAATACTGTAAACGGCAGAACAGCATGGAACCGAGTACTGTAGCTTGAAAAGTGTGGTAAAAATAATGGACCTTTGTTGTTTGTTGCTGTATTTGTAATAGCGAAACTAAACATGAGACAAAATTAGGGTTAGTGTTAATTCAGTGTATGTTTTAGTTAAAAACCAATTAATAACAGTTTTCAAAAAACTAGTTTAGGTTAGGGAAGGAATTGCTTTGGTAAAGTAAAGTAACATGCTCAATTCTACCATTGCTTTTCAAAAATCATAAATTTTGGCAATTTTACTTACTATACAGGTAACAGTTGCAGTATTTTTAAAAGCAACTTAAGTATAAAGAATTTTTACCTTTGCTGAAAGCTGTTATACATATATATTTTTTTGTGCAAAATACATGTCAAAGTTTTGAGAGAAATACTTGATGTTTATTGCTAAAGGTTTATAGTGAAATTTACAGATAAAAATGTCAAAGTTTACCGAAAGTGAAAAGCTGCTAATGGCAGAAATACACTATAAGCAACCAATTTTACCTGACAGCAGCTACACAGTATATATAGAAAAGCTGCATAGGCCATAATACAAAAGCAATTCAATATCTTGACACCAGGATAAAGAGAATGGACAATATATATTTTATTCAGACACCAGTTTTAAAATGGGCATGTGTTTATATGCAGACTTATAATTTAAGTGGGTTTTAATTGAGTTAATTTTGTAGATATAAGTTGCCTGATAGTTCAGGTTGAAACTATTTTGGCCACTTGGTTACAGCAAATCAGGAAGATTTACTAGTGACACTGATTATATTTTCTTATAAGACTGAGTGACTGTAACAAAGGATTAAGTGGAAATAAATTCAGTTCAATTCATATAGCAGTTAATGACGTTTCAAAGTAAAAAATCCAACTAAATATCAGTTCTGGTTTTTGTCCCTCTCTCATGCACACAAACACACTTACTGAAGTTAAAAATAATCGAACTTGAAAATGAAAGCATCAGAACTCAAATGATTACTTCAATATAGTCTGGTATTTGCATGATTAGTGGCTGAATTACTATTGATATTATGTGAGCTAATAGTGTATTAATAATATTGTGTCAGCTAATGGCTGTTTTTCAGTCATATACTTACATATTTTACCAATAGTGCACAAGTAAATTTTATACCTCAAGAGTTTACAGCTGAACATGAGTTAGCTCCACGCTATATGAACTTAGTAATGAGCTTACTACAAATAAATAAATAAATAAAATAAACTATGTAGACTTTGGGAAAACTTATTTAAATGTTTTATAGAAGCAGTTTAAGGTAGAACCAGTCTTACATAACCAACAAAAATCAATAATGTTATCTGAAATTATAATAATTATGCAGTATTTTTAAAAGTAAATTAAGTATACAGAATGTTTAACAACTTTGCTGCAAACTGTATGACATTAACTGCTTTTAATTTTATACAATGCAATACACAGGCTTATGGAAAAGATTAAAAATTAAACAAAAAAAATAGATAAGAAGAGAAACCAAGAAAAAGAAACTGGAGGATGTCCAGCAGCATCTGCACTTGGGAAAACTGAAGAGATTATAGCAACAATGTACGAAGACAATTTTGAACAGTTCCCTGATACAAAGGATGATGATGCTACTGCATTTCAGTTAAGTCACAGTTATAATTGGTATCAATTCCAGTTAGCAATATGTGAATGGGAGAGCCATAAATGCCATAACTTAGTTTAAAATGTGGCATATGTAGCAGTAATCAAGTTAATTTTTGACTAGTTGAAATAGTGTGCTGTTGTGATATAGACAGTCAGTCGCCAATAATCCAGTCGAAGGCTTAGCATGCCTTGGACAAGTGTAGTAGTGACTTTTCAAGCAAAGGTGAAATGGAGAAGGGGAGTGGGCGGTTACTGCATAGACTAGCCTCATCTCATTTCAATTCAATATTTCTGCAATCTTTGGAAATTTTATAGAATCTGCAGCCCAATGTGCAAACAACACTTCATTTATAACTGTTTGCTATCTATTTCTACATAATTGTCCATTGTAGCAGTATGAATGAGATATTAAATAGACAGTAAAATGTAAAGAATCCATTTCAAGAATGATTGAAAGAAAAGAGGACCAGAGGATTAAGCTAATATATAAAGAGATTTACGTATGAATCATGAAAACATGGACATTTTTAAACATTTCACGTCATAGTAACTTAATTACCACTAACAGTAATAGCCACAATTCCATATTTTTAAACAGGAAGTTTAGATTGACAGTACAGCCATTTTCTTGGTATATTTAGCATTTATTAAACTTTTCTTTAATTCTAACACCTCATGTCTCAATCTACCACTGCAATATGTTGACTTTATTATATTCTTTTTTCAGGAGGAAAGCAAGAAATATGGAGGAAGAGTTACAGAAGAGGCTGCTGGAAATGGCAGAAGAAGAATATAAGGAAAATGAAAGCACTGAAATTTAAGGCAGAGCTTGCAGAAGAAATGTTAACATTAAAAAAGAGGCAGGAACATTGAAGTTGTTGCAATTGGAAAAGGAGTTAAATAAATGATGTTGTTTAAAATTTGTTGTAACTTTATTAATGTAGTGCATGCTAATATAGATTTTTTTCAGTATTGCTGAACTACCACATTCCTAAGAAATTTGAAATTTAAAAATAATTAAGCCAAAGGAAACTAGGTAAAATGTGTATGATGATGTGATTCCTCCAGTTTAGCCCAGCTGCCTCGTCACACTCATCTGGTAGGGATCAATAACTCCGGATGCAGTGGTTTATCATTAAATTCAGGGTTCACTCCGCAATTTGCATCATTTTGTAGAACACTTGTAAAACACTAGGTAAAATGTGTATGATGATGAGATTCCTCCAGTTTAGCCCAGCTGCCTTGTCACACTCATCTGGTAGGGATCAATAACTCAGGATGCAGTGGTTTATCATTAAATTCAGGGTTCACTCTGCAATTTGCATCAAATTGTAGAACACTTGTAGCAATGATGACCAGTTGGGTTGTTGGGATTTTTGATCTGAGGGCACACTGCAGGTATGAAAATCCTCTTTTCTAGATCCCAAACGATCTTTCCACTGAATTTCTTACTCTGCGATGAGCAGCATTATACCTCCTTTCAGCAGCAATGTTTTATTTACATACATATCCACTGTCTCCAATTAGATGTCCGTATCTCCCTTGTTCCAGAATGGTCTTAAAGGTAGAATTTTTTAATACATGGCTATCATGAGTTGAGCCTGGCCATCAGGCAAAAATATTTATGTTTAGATCTGCATCACAAATAACCTGAAATTAACATATTTCTAGTTTAAATTTCTTATTATAGCTGAAGGTTTCGTTTGACACCAAGTCAGTAATTTTACTTTTAACAACAATGACAGCTAAAGAAAAGGCCTAAACAACAAGCATGTAATATTTCATTTACTTACTTTACAAAGGTAGAGTACAATAAAACTATCCATATATTAAAACTATTTAAAAATTCTTTGCTAATGCATTAGTTTAATTTCCTTAATGGTATTATTTTTGCCTCACTTCTATATAGTTCAGTGTACTGCTGCATAATTTATGAGAGGTGCAATATTAACAAAACTGTGCTATTTATAGGAACTAAAAATGTAGAACAGACCTTAATAACCTCACCCCATCCCTAATTTCTAAGTGTATACAGTTATTATTTTCATCTAAACAGTAACACTTCTACTATGATACCTAACAATTCTCCAGATACCACTACTATTTTCATATGTGTAAGATTATATAGAAATAATTTCAAACCAGAAATGTTAATTGAAACTTGTACAGTGAAGCTAATCATATAATTAACATCAGTGAACGGCTGAGTTGAACTACACACTCTTAATACTACTTGTAAGTGGAGCAATAAGAGTGATAGTTCAACTCAATTATACTATGATCTTAATAACACTTTCTGTTTATCATCATATTGAGAAAATTAAGAATTAATAAATAAATATTACTCTCACTTCTACATCCAATCTATGTTAGCACTATGCATAATATTGGCAAAGATTGCAGAGAAGCGTCATTTTCTTAAGCAAATTCTTGATATATCTCATTCCTCACATGACATAAATAAGCTGCTGGATAACTGCAATCAGAGTTATAAGAAAAATGTCATCAAGGTCTGTCCCATATTATACAAAATATGGGACAGCATATTAATGTACGATGAATCTCTCGTGTAACACTGCAAAACTTGCATAACAAATCCAACAAAAACAGCCTTCCCCAAATATCAAGTCGTATGACATAATGTTTATCAACTACCTTCATAAAAACTCTGTAATGATAATTACTAGCCTGAGAGTTTATAGAATAAAAGGTTTCCTGTTGAAAAATTGCTGTATATCATGGTGGCATGGTGATACAATTTTTATGAGTGCAATCTATTGCACCAATAATTCTGGAAAATAAACTCTGAAAAATAAATAAGTAAATACATAAACAAATAAATAAAATAAAAATATAAAAATAAATTAAAATAAAATATTACTATAAAAAGACAAGCTATATACACATTGCAGTTGCAATTAGCATAATACATAATTGATGTTCTATTTTGCAATCAAGATTTGGTGAAATTGTAACCTTTAATTGTACCATAAAAATATAGGCATTTGCAATTGTGGCAAAAACCATAAGTATACAAAATAAGATTAGAACTAAAGGCAATTAGGTATATTGGTATGATATTTTGCATTGTAAATTACCAAGAAAATTTAAGATTTGTAAACAATTATTATAATGATTGCCTAGATATAGGTTAAAAAGTATCCTTAACCACATGGATTTGTTCTCTTCTCTGGAAGTACATTTATCTCGGTTGCAAAGCTGCTATTGGCCTTCAAACTCGTTTAGCAGCATGACAAATCATACTTTTATATGCTCCAAAAAAATCTGCTGTTAATGTGAAAACTTCCATTGGCATAAACCCTACAAAATGAAGTACCACTTAAATTACTTGTACAGACTTTTAACATAACATTTTTAATTACCAGTAAAATATTATTAGCTACATTAGAAAAACATGAAATTATGTTTTATTTATAGCAAGTAAGTGGAGTTTAGTGTAAAAAATGAATGCCTAAGTTTAGGATATGTTTTATTATTTATGCAAGTTAAAAAGCAGGGTGCTGAAAAATTGCCTTACACACCTTATAGCAATTAGAACTTGCATTAAAACTGATAAGCCTGCATCTCTTACATCCCATTGTAGGTTATGCCTTTAACTATTCCGTCAAGTCGAACCCAGATCGTTTGCTAAAGCTGAATCATCTTCTCAACATTTCTATAGAATTATTCCTATCTTTGAGTACCCTAATTCTCGGATTTACAGCTCTAAGGATATTTATTTGCCTTTGGTATTCATTAAATTTTTTTATGGCCTCCATTTTGTCATAGCTTTAAACCTATCCAGACCATGGCTTGACGATAGCAAGGAAACCTTGTTTTAGAAACCCATATGTGGTTTAAAGCTATATCCATGGTCTAAACCTCGTTTTAGCAATTGATCCATAAACTAATAAGTTGCCAATGAAAGGATATATAGAGAGAATAACTTTTAATAACAGTGTGGCATGTTCAGAACTTAAAAGTCAAAATCATATAATATAAAGGATTCTCAGAAAATGGAATAAGCTGGTTGGCATCATAAAGAATATGTTAATAGTTGACTGATTAGGACTTGCATTTTTCTTCCATTTTCATTTATGCTTTTTCATAAATAAAAAGTTTATCTTCAAGTTCTCTTAACATGAATATCTGCATAATGTCAAATTAGAGAAACAAAAATTACCATGTGTAGATGAATATTAATGTTAATAAGCTTGTAATACATAAACAGCTGCTATCAAAATGCCATATTTTCAAAAACTCTACAAGGCTTAAAACATATTGTTAATGACTGCATTAAGGAGAATAAAATTATTTTACATGATCCATTTATCATTTGAGAATGAAAAGTGTATTAACAACTGACAAATAAAAATCTGAATGCATTTATTAAGAAGTGTAACCATCAAATGAAGTTTTTTGGACATGATTTCCATATATAAGTTGTTTGAATTGATTATTTCTACCATTCTTAAAGATCTGTCATTCTATAAACATTTTTAATAATAATGTTCTATATTTAGGCATAAGCTTTCTTTGTTTGCAGGCCTATGATACAGGAAATATTTTACCATGGCTGAAAAAAACAGAAAGTAGCAGCTAAAGAACAACACAATAAAAATCACCACACTAGAAAGATATTTTACACCAGCAACAGAACCCGGCTAGGATCGATGGATTTTTTTGGGGCATAAATATCCTAAGTATAGCTTCCTTCGGAAGGAAAGTAAAGCTGTGGGTCCCGTGTCATACATTTACGGCACGAAAAAGAACCTCAAGCCTGAAAAAAAGGCCTCTGAGCAAAATTTGTCGGCTGTTTCATGCCCTGAATTGAATGAGACGCTGATGACAGAGATGATAAAGAGCATCCATAAATAAAACAAATCAATAAACAAACCAGCAACAGATAAAATCCCATAAACTCAAGATTACCAACAAAGCCCCAACCCATCACTCTTGGGTCTCTGCCTGATACAATAGTCTTGAATCTCAAATGAACACTGGAGAATGGAAATTATGCAAATTTGAGCACTGCTGAGTCAGCATCTATAAGAAACAATTCATGAAGCTCAATGAAGATGGTCAATGAGAGAGTTTAAACAAGGATGAACTTACTCCTGGATCTTTGAAAAATCTTCTGGGTGCGAAATCTAGCATGGAAATTTTAGCACATTAAGCAGTAATTAAAATTAAAATTAATAATAATAATAATAATAATAATAATAATAATAAATAGTCAGTTTCAATCCAGTAAAGTTAATGGCAAAATTCTCCCAGAGACTTCCATCTAGGAGAAAGTGCATTGTGAACACAGGATACTCGAACTGAGCATGACATTGCACCCCTCTTTGACTTTCCTATTTGACCTATCTTAGTTCATTCTCTCTTTCTTCTGACCCTGACATTAGACTTGGGAGTCTTTTTTCCTTCTATCATTAAAAGCCCAACCCCAAGATGTAATGAAATCTGTGCTGAGAGTGTGTGGAACAGGATTAAGTGTGTCTTTAACCAGGCCTGAGACTGGGTTGATTATAATTAGCCTATTTTATCGTAAGGGTGTAATAGATTCTGAAAAAGAAACTATCAAAACTTTGAAGGCCAAAACATATTTCAGTTTCTAGAGTTCAGGATGAAGCCAACACATGGCAAGTGTCTGAGGGAACAGTATTAGAAATTTCAAAATATGAGAAAGTTACACTATCAGCAAATTAAGTATTGCTTAGAGTCCATTGATCCCTGGATTCTGTGACCTACTAGATGAGGCTGTAAGTCAAATACATAAACTTAAAGACAAAGTCTAAGCTCAGTGGAACACCACAAAGAAAACAGGTTCTTGAGAAACGTCTGGCAGAAAAGAGAATTCGTTGGGTCCCAGCAAATAGAGACCTTACAGGTAAGCAATATTTAAACTGGGCAGACTCCCCAAAGGAGACAAAAAATGCAGTCACTCTGAAGGATCAACTCCAACCTTGGAGACCCAGATATTTAAACCTAAATAAGTTATAAACCATGCTGTACATACAAAATTTCAAAAGTGAGATATACAGCAACTCTCCTGAGGACTATCTTATAGAAAAATGTTATCAAAATCTTGTATGTACAATTTACCTTTCATTTTATTCTTCCAAAATTATGATCTGGAGGAATAATTGAAAAATGAAGCTCCACTGGATCAACAATGAAAGTGGAAACAGTCTACAATGTGAGCATTGGTGTGGGAGGTATATCTGTCACATAGTTGCATATCCTGACACAATGTTTAATCCACTCCACAGGAGAAAAGAATTTACCTAAAATTACAAAAAGTATAGGACATTTTCAAGCTCCTTGCATCTCACTCAGGATAAGAATCAAAAGAATAAAATTCTATGCATACCCAATTTCCCAGCAGCAGCAGCAGCAGCAAATATGGCTGTATATGAGGCAGAAGGGGAAGAGTACTCTATATTGATGAGGAGAACCTAATAATTAGGGACTAATATGTGTGTATCCCGAAACTTTTTTAAAATGACAATTTAGTGTTTGCGTTATTGTATTTTAATTTTATAACAAACCAGTATGTATTCTAATTTAATTTTTTCTTCTTTTCTGAACTGAGTTGAGCTTCCACGTTTTCATGAGGATTTGATGCAATCAAAAAATAAGTGCATTAATTACTATTTAGTAATTATTATAAGTAATATTCTAGATGTAAATAGTTACTATTAATATACATATATTTTCAAAGATGGAATATTAAATGCAAACAATGGAGGAAAAAAATGATCATTTTTCATTAACTCTACCCAAGAGTTAAAAGTTTGTAAATGTGAAGAGAATGACAATTTCATGAAATACATAATGTATGTACTTTCTGATGAAATTTACATCCTAGAGTTAAAAAATTATGAAAATATAAAAAAATTAGGAAGCTTTCTACAACAGCAAAGCTGTGAAGAAGAGATTTATGAAGCAGAAACTGTAAACAAAAAGTATAACAACTTTACCAAAATTTTACAAAAGGGTATGAACATTTATATACCTGTAAAAAAATTAAAATAAAAAATAGTAAAGGTGCCATATCTATACAATGGATGACAAAAGGGATAAAGATTTCATGGAAAAGAGTACAATTTCTGAACTCAATAAAACACTCATACATGAATGATCAATCCATGGAGTATATAAAAAAGTATAATGATATTTTTAGTGAGGTAATAGAAAATGCAAAAATGAAATATAGTAGAGAACTTATACAGAAAGCTGACAATAAACCAAAAACAATATGGAGTATTGTAAATATTATCCAAAAGGAAAGGAAAAATAAACATACCAAAAATATAGCGACACAAAATAATGTTAATGAAATAAAGGTCCCAAGAAAAATTTGCCGAATGTTCAATGAGCATTCTGTAAATGTAGCAGCACGATTAAATTTAAACAAAAGTCCACAAGACAAATATAACTCAAACAATTAGGTCAATTAAATAGCATGGCAGTTTTGGAAGTGATAGAGGAAAGTGTAACGTGTGAAATAAATAAGCTAAAATCAAAAACATTAAGTGTTTTGGACGAAGTGTCAAATGAATTAATAAAACAAATTAAAGGTGAAATTGCAGGAATTCTAACACATACTACAAATGCTTCATTAATGCAAGGAATCTTTCCAGAGTCACAAAAAACGTTGTCATCAGACCAATACTTAAACCAAAAGGAAATAAGAAAGAGGTTGAAAGTTATAGACCAATCACTTTGTGTTCCGCCTTCTCTAAACTAATGGAAGGGGTATGTTTAAAACAATTGCAAAATTATGTAAAAAAGCTAATTATATCAAAAGGGCAATATGGTTTTCAAAAGCATGAGTCTACAATAAAAGCCATACACAAGGCAAATAATATAATGAAAGCTCTAAATGACAGGGAATCTGTGACTGCTATTTTTATAGATCTATCTAAAGCATTTGACTGTATGAATATAAAAACATTGATTAACAAGCTAGAAAAAGGTGGAATTCGCAGCCTGGCTCAAAATTGGATACTGACATATTTAGAAAACATAACACAATGTGTAGAAATAAATTACATGAATGCAAATGGTGGGATAGAAAAAATAAAATCAGACTTCAAAGCTGTACACCAAGGAGTTCTGCAAAGCTCAAAATTAGGAACCTTCCTGTTCCTAATATACATAAATGAAATATTTGAACTAATAGAATCAAAGGGAGGCATAGCAATTTGGTATGCTGATGACATGATGGTCATAATTAGGGGCCAGACAGCTACATATGTAGAAAATAGGGCAAACTAAATTTTAAAAATCATAAAGGAATACTACTCCCACCTAGATAAGGTAATAAATGCCAAAAAGACAGCATGCATAAATTTTCAATTAACAAATCGCAATTCTAACAACATAAAATTACTAATAGAAAAGGAAAATATAGGTGAACTAAATACTACAAGTCGATCCTGGTGGTGTAGTGGTTATACTTACCTCCTACACCCAAGATCGCGGGTTCGAACCCGGCCAGGACCGATGGATTTTTTCAGGCATAAAAATCCTAAGTATGGCTTCCTTCGGAAGGGAAGTAAAGCCGTGAGTCCCGTGTCGTACATTTACGGCACGAAAAAGAACCTCAAGCCTGAAAGAGAGGCCTATGAGCAAAATTTGTCGGCCGTTTCACGCCCAGAGTTGAATGGGACGCTGATGACCTGAGATGTTAAAGAGCGTCCATAAATAAACCAATTTAAAAAAAAAAAAAAAAAAAAACCTACAAACATTCTCCGAATAATCATTGACAAAACTGGAAAGTCCATGTGGTACACATTAGCAAAAAACATAAATAAAGGCATATATGTAATGAACAAATCAGTAAGACAATGGATAGTAAAACTAAAACCAGGTTTATTATGCACTTATATACTCGCACATTATGGCATTACACTCTGGGGGAATATTGCACAAAGAAAAATGAAGAAAGTTTTAAAATTGCAGAAAAAAGCCATCAGAATAATGGGCAAGATAAATAACAGACAAACATGTGGAAGCTTGTTTAAGAATTTAAAAATTGTAACTGCTCCATACATATTTATATATGAAAGTATAAAAACTACTGTACATAATAATAATAAAAAAAAAAACCTGTGATATACATTCTTATGGTTGATAAATAATGACGATTACTTCAGAGCTATATAAAATGTTTGTATATAATTTAAATAGGTTATAGTGACATATCCTGTACTTAAGAGGATGAAAATAAATTGAATTGAGAAGACTAATTCTGTTAGAGCTGACTTAAGTCATTATATGATCCATAGTTGAATGATATAATAAGCTAGCTGGAAATATCCATATGTTTCATTGTTAAGTCACTTATTCAAAAAATGGCACTAACATATTGTTCTTGTACTTTTCTGCATTTATGCTTTTCTTAAAAAAATATAGACCTTATTATTCTGTATGCATTTACTGCATACTTTATTAACTTTCTCATCATACCAGGGAGCTTTCATACATAAAATTAATTTTTTCTGTACTCCAAAACCTGTTATTTTCCATCGAAATATGACCACATTAACCCTGAGCTATAACATAGCCTAACCCTATATAATCATTAAAAGGATTTAAAATTGACTTTAAACACACAAAACAAAATTAACTTTAAAATACATAACACATGTATGTTTGCAAAACCGTACAACTACAAAATTAGGATAAGCAGCTCAGAGCAGCAACAAGTGAGGCTTTTTTAGTCACTGAGACATCTAATCTAATCTATTTTAATATTTTATGCCTCAGTGCTCAGTGTTGCTTAACCTGAGTTTCTGCCTAGTGTCTTCATTTTCTGATTGGCAGTGAGCCAATCAGAAGCAGGCTTCTATTATTTGCTTGCCATATTAAGAGAACTAGCCAATCATAATTTTACCTGCTGCCCACTGACCCCGTCCATACTAGGAGTATGTGTATTATATACATGAATGATCCGGCAGGCCTCAGTACATCATCCCTGATGATGAGAGCCATGATGACTCTTGAAAGCTTGAAAATAGACCCTTCACTCACCTGGCTAATCACCCGAGAAAACTTCTATAAATGCTGCCACCAGGAAAGCTATAAGTCTTAAATAATGTTCTAATTATTCAACTTTTTCAGGCTCTATTCAGTAAGCATACGCCTACTTATCCTTTGCTTTCAATGAAAAAACAGATCCTATAGCTTTAATTTTATTGACAAGTTTTCCCATAGTATCTGAATGTGAAGCACATCCCGCCCTTCTAACTTTCTTGCCATATTCTGATTTCACATGTAAATTGCACATAAAAATGCTGTGTTAATGTATACATTGTAGTGGCATTATGAAAACTATAATAAAGCGCTAATACTACTTTACACCTTATTAGTATTACAACTACTTTTTAACACACTCAATAGCTGCAGTCACACTGAAATGATGCAAAGTTCACACACAAACTCTGGTGCATAAGCTATGTTATCACTTGTCAACCTGATAGTTGCTGTGAAATGGGTGACAAAATTATGAAAGATCCAGTATATGCAAAGCAGAAAGAACCATCTAAGTAAACTTCTGTCAGGAAGTGCATGTGAGAAGCACCTAGGTGTCAAAAGATAATGGTAATGGGAAATGGAAGAGGAAACCCAGGATCTATAACTAAACAGAACATTTAAGTACAGTGGAAAAACACTTTACATTCTTTTGGAAATGCATTTCCCTGATTGTTGATTCAGTGAAAATATGAATGAGAATTATAATGATAAAGGAAACCCTTGGCCTACAGCATTATGAAAATTGGAAGCTCATGAGAAATGTTACTGTAAACAAAATTAAGTTGGCAATGATTAATTTAGTCCATGTACTGTTGGCAGCTGGAGAATGGTGAGTCAGAGGAATGTGCTGATAATGCAACAGTGTCCGAGTGGCACACTGTTCATGGATAGCACATGCATCATAAACATATATTTTATAAAGTTTGTGCTGTA
The DNA here is from genome assembly GCA_030762175.1 of Metallyticus violacea. Taxonomy (NCBI): domain Eukaryota; kingdom Metazoa; phylum Arthropoda; class Insecta; order Mantodea; family Metallyticidae; genus Metallyticus; species Metallyticus violacea. Next base: position 43,610,472 of record CM060835.1, on the reverse strand, counting down.
TTATAATGCATTTAAAAAATAGTGACTATTTAAGGCTTATGTTAATATGCTTAAATTTTCCTAACTTAAAAGTAAATTAATAAAATATAAATGAGTAATCACTTTTTGGAATTTCTATCTGCTCTGCTTATTTGTTGTCATGTATAGGGAGAGGAGTGGCCAGATCAGAGGTATCTTCATTTTCCTCACTGGAGTTGCACGTTTCACTTGTTTCATCTCCCAAAGAAATTATGAAACTGTCGATGCCATCCTCCAGTAACCCATTCTTTTCCCAAAATTGTTTCTCCACTCTTTTCACATTATTGCAGTAATCCAACCAGTCTTCAGGAGTGAAGGAAGAAAATGCTTTAATATGTGTTTCAATAGAGCTTGTTTATTAATTTCTGTACTAACATTTTTCTGTTTTAGCAAGAATTTTACCTTGGACCAAGCAATTTCGTTTATGGTTCTCTACCATAAGTGACAGTCTGTACAGTTCAGATTTTCTCATGTCTGTTAAATAAGAAGTGTTATTATTTTGCAGCCAAGATATCACTTCTTGTTTTATAGCACATTTTGGAGGGGGTTTGTTTACCTGAACATTGTGGTAAGGAGCATTATCCATTACAACAACAATCTTCTCTGGAAGGTTGTGAAGAAGCTGATTTTTAATTCAAAACTCTAAAGTTACTGAAAGTCATTAGGCCATGATAATATCCCAACCTTTGGCCCACTTGAAAAATAGTGATGAATTCTTCACAACGTCCATTTCGAATCCTGCATGGACAACAATGAGACTGTTACCAAAATTCAGCTTAGTCAATATGCCCTGTTGACATTCACTTTGCCAGTATTCCCTAGTTGTTAAATTATTGACTACCCAAATCTTATCAATAAATACAATACAATAGAACAACTCCGTTCCCTAAAGTGGCTTATTGCTCTCAGACACTTGCAGTGTCATTCCACCATGTTTGGCTTTTCAATTAATATTTTCCTTAAATTTTGGCACTTTTTCCGCTTGTAGCCCATTTCTTTAGCAACTGTTCTCAGAGAATGAGCCCCCCCCCTTAGAAATTCAACTCTTTCTCGAATAGCACATAATTTTGGACATATGGGGACTTCCTTTCTCACTAAATAAAATTTGTCTATACAGCAATGTATCACATTCTTGTCAAAATCATGCAAATTCACTTCCATATGCTCCAGTGTATTTCTATGTTTTCCTGGAGTAGACAGAGGAAAAATAGCTGACTTCACCTCGTCTCTTCTTGTCCTAGTAACTGTTCTCACTATGACACTGGGATACATTTAAGTTAGACTGCTTTAAATTGAGTTCCAGCTTACCTTGCCTGGAACTCATCATATGCATCAATCAAATTCCTCACTATGTATAGTTTTTCCTTCCTTTTAATTTTGTGATACATTCATTATTTGTATCTGCATATAATTAGCAGATCAATATCTATGTGAAACTGTAAACTAACACTAACTAAACTGCACAAAATTCAACTGCTCACTATTAATATAATTGCACTTGTTTAATGCAATGATGCTCAGAAACCGAATGGACCACCTTAAGTGTCTGAATAGGTAATAAATATGCAAGTTTGTGTAATGTTTTGCTTGAGAGATAAAGTTCACCTCTATTCACGCTTATGTTGCTAGTCATCTCCCCAGCTCCCAGCAGTAAGTCACTTGAGGATTATGAGATTCTTCCTGTATTGTTACAGTAAGAGCCTGAATATCTTTATATAACACACTGTCATCTCTTTAGGATGAGCCTAGCTTTTGGTTATGTTCTACATACCTGGAGAATAAGTACAGTAGTATTTAAGTATTGTACTTATGAAGCTGTTGACAATGGAGTGGTAATATATAATAAACTTAGGTATTCGTGTTTTACACTGAACTTCATTTGCTTACATAAAAATAAGACATGTTTTGGGAGAATCTCTCCCATCTTCGGTTGCTTACTGAACCGCCATTACTCGAAATGATGGCTAGACAGCCGGTTGTTCCTGTGGTGGCCTCTGTTGATTGAAGTAGAAAATTTCTGAGTTCATACATAGGAGGAAACTCGAAGTTCATTAGATTTTCTCTATTTTTTAATATGAAAATTTTTTTACAAGTGGATAACTCCAATGGGTTTTAAGATGTTTCAATAGTATAATTTCTGGTTTTATTTCATGATTTTTGGTCCAAAAGTGACAGTAGTATTTACTTCTAAGCATGATCATACTCATTAATGCAAATGACATGATATTTAGATTCCTAAGTCCATCCTCCTTATTAAAGCCAACAGAAACACTTTCTTTTTTTAGTCCAATGCCTGCCCATTGTTATAATGAACATATGGGCATTCCCCTGCCAAGGCAATATTGTAGCAATCTTCTGAGGCCAGGATGCCCTTAAGCCACTGCTACGTTGTCCCAATGGAAATAATGGGGAAGGAAATATGGCTATGGTGTACTGGACAGGTCCTTACACAATATGGAAGTGAAATAAATAAATTAATGATGTTGCAAATGAGCACAAAGTCCTTGGTGCCTTAAAGCATTTGACATTCACTTTCTCAGGGAAGAAAAAGAAGGAAAAAAAAAAAACACCTTATTTAGACAGCTTGGCTTCACCAGGAATCAAACCCAGAATCTTCAATTTAGCAATTGCAAATGCTACCTTTAGTCCATGAAAACAATCAAGAAGTCAAGAACAGAAATACTGACGAAAAGGTATATTTAGTGTAGAATGTTACGAGAACCACTTTTCATCAAAACCAACATGCTTACCAGCTTAGGAAATTCTATGGTTTGGCACTATATAATCTTGTAGTTCAAACTGAGGACACTGATAAGAAAAGAGATTGTCTTTCTAGACACATAGGTAGCATTTGATAATAACTCCTATGTCTATCATTAAAACAGCATACAAGATAAGTGTTGAAATAATCATCTATAATTGAATTAAAGAAGTGAGACAGAATACAAGACATAGAGAGGCAAGAGATCTGGGCTAGCTTAGAGGGCAATAGTTCCTTAGATTTACATAAAAAAAATCAAAGAAATTGGGGATGGGAGATACAGATATTTGTGACAAATTTCGAAGAATAGATTTTGCTTGGATGTGTACAGGTGTATTATTTCTTAAGGATAAATTGTAAAGAATGTGTGGGAAAAGGGAAAGTTGGTTCCATTGTTTAATTGAATGTGAAATGGTAAAAAGGTGGAGGTAAAGTAATTGGAATGGAAAATAGGTCAATTACAAGAAGAAACAGTAGCAACAAATGTTATCAGACATGAGATTTGATTGATTTATTTATGGATGCTCTTTAACAGCTCAGGTCATCAGTGTAAATCAGACATGAGAGTAGAGTAAATGGCCAAGACAGGGAAATTTTTTGGAAAATTACGAGATAAGTGGAAAAGAAGTATAAGGAAGGAGCTTGAGCGCACATGCAGTGGTGAAATATAGTAATTTATTTTAGGGGTTCTTTGCCGTACATTTAACCTGGTCATTAAGAGGTGGAAGAACCTCAGTTTTGGTACTGCTAAACTTTTAGAATTCTTGTAAATTAAATTGTAATGTGGTCTGCTGAAAATGGATTGAAAATGTATAATTAACAAATTCATGTAATTATGAAGTTATGTGAATATTTGCAAAGGCAGCAAGGAAAAAATATAAACTTGAATATATAATTAATTGCTGATATAAATCAAACTGAATTAAATCCATGTTACACCACAGTTGCATTTAAGAAAGACAAAAGAGATCAACACCACTAAGGAACTATCCAATAGAAGGAGTTTTCCCTCCTTGGCTATGGAATCTTATAGTAGGAATATGAATGAGAAAGGATGTAAAAGCTCTGCCAATTGCCAAGATTTTTAAGAGAATATGATTGTTGCAGTGATGACAGGTTTTATGGTTTACAATTAAATCTCAAGGCTTATTTATGCAATAATGAATGAATTTATTTATTTCTTCCAATTTACATGCAGATATATTTTTAACCAATAAATAAAATGTTTTAACAAACAAATAACATGTTAAAATCAAAGTACCCAATTTACATTTCCATATTCTGAATACATTTAAACTTTCTATTTACTTACCCTCAAATTAAGGAGTTGCATTCCTTTTGTACCCCATTACACTTTACTCCCAGATGTGTATATAATGGGGATATATATCAACTCCTAAATAGATCCATTATCAGTATTGTTACTCCCATTTGTCTTGCCCACTTCCCTGATGTATTTTCCATTATTTTTTTCTATTTTCAACTGACTTTAAATTTAAAATTCTTCTGCCTCACATTTAATTTTTCATGCAATATTACTGGTATGCAATTAAATTCTTAGAAGTATTTGAGGTGGCACTAACAATTTTGATTCCTAGGCTTGCTTATTCATACAATATTATTTTTACTATAAAACCATTAACCTCAATATCACATTTTCAAAGCAAATAAAATAAACAATGATGCATGCTCATTATATATAATTACAACTCTGTTACTTTTTCTTAGTGTTTTATCCTTTTCTAATTATATATATAAATGTATTACTTATTTGTCTAGCACTGGAATGACTGCTTTATACAGCAATTTTTTTACTTAAACACTTGGATAAAAATATTACGTGCATAACATTTCTCAGTTGCTTGATACCTAATCGAACTTCTTTTTCTATCCTAGTAGATTAATTGGAATCAGTTGTTTGTTATGTTAGGCACAGAAGACTATTTTTGACTATTATGTTTGTCCTACATCAGGAAGGCAACATATTTTACCATAACTAAAAAATGAAGTGTTGCACACAGTGGGGCCAGTATTATTGTCCGTTATGTTGGTCATATTTTATGAAGGCAACAATATTTTACCATAATTCCAAGAGGAAGTGCTATATACCATGGGGCTACAGAAGACTGTATTTTTGTCTGCTATATTGGTATATATCAAGATGGCAACAATATCTTACCCTAATTCCAAGATGAAGTGATGCATACATTGCCACTATACTTTTGTCTGTTATGTTGGTCACACATTACACTTACAATATTTTACCATACAAAGGGGCTACAGAAGACTGCATTTTTGTCTGGTATGTTGGTATATGATGGAAACAATATTTTATCCTAATTCCAAGATGAAGTGATACATACAGCTGAGCCAAGTCTTTTAAGTTGATCACACAGTGTGGTAGCTACAATATTTTACCACAAATCTACGAAGATATGTTATACCACAATCAAGATGTTAGTGGGTCCCAATAAATAGATTGCCACATTTTGAAAATAGCATTAAAACTACTCTTACAGAATATACACATTTACAAGCCCACATATTACTGTTATACATTTTTTATTCATTGTTAGGTAACATATTTGCTAAGCTAGTAATATTTTTAGCTTGACCAACACATATTTACAAAATATGGATTTTTTTCTCTTTCTTTCACAAATACTTAAAATATTTGCCAAGAATAGTTGACATTTACAGTCACTTGTTGCAGCTTAGCTTTAATAATTTCAATGGAAGTTTTATTTCTGATATCCATCCATTATGATTCTAAGTGAAAACATGCTCTTTATGTAAATATATGTGCCTGGATATTCATAAAAAATGACAACAAGTGCTCCAAATTAGGCACACTCACTTCGTTTGATTTAGTATTTCTGAAAATTTTTCAATGACATTGGCTTTACTTTTCAACATTTTCTTAACATTCATACATATTGTCTTCTTCAATCTTTAAGGGAAGCAATGATCAAATATTCTAATTTCAACTAAAATAATTATAAAAACCAAGGGGAAGAAGAAAAATTATCAACATATTCTGTGCAACAGTTTCTTAAGTAATCACGTAAATCAGTATAATATTAAATTAAATTATTTTCACAGTTTTTGTAACACTATCATCTAACCCATTTAAAAACTTGTATGTATTGCTATGAAAATATATGTAATCCTTTTCTGAAACATTTTATTATGGAGAGTGATTACTGACCTAATGTTTCCATGACACTTCAGATCATAAAGATCATATTAAAGTTGGTGTTTAATTTAATCAAAATCAGACTATTATTACAATTAGTTAAATGATTTTGATATTCTCAACCAACCTCAACAATTGTATGCCAAAACTAAAAGGCTGAAGAATGAAGAAAGAGTAAAATGATTTATGGGGAGATTTCTTCTCAAGTATAGGAGACAAGAGATTTAAAAAATTGCATCTTAATTGCATGACCACCCACAAAACATGGGGAGTCTGGCAACCCAAATGACCCTATATGTCATGTATAATATGCTAAATATTCTTACATGCAAATATAGAGAGGTTATTTGAGATATAAGCAGACAGATCATTTTTTTAATATTGTTTAACGCCATTTTAACTACTAAGGCATCACAGATGATGACATCGATGATACGCGAGATGAAATGATAAATTGGAAAAGGATTTTTATAAAGGAAGGTGGCATTCCAGGTATAAGTTTACAGTACCTCCTCGGCATTTGCCTTTTATGAGGACTGAGGATCCCCAGTAAGGAAGGTAGTCCTAGTAGGAATCTAACCCCAGGCTTCCCGCTCACGAGTTCACACCTTAACCCCTCGCACAGCATAGCTGTATGCCAGGAGTAGTTAGTATTCAAGGATGTATGATGCAGGTGCAGATAGCAGCTTGTAATTAGTTGAGGGAGGCTTTGTCAACTTAATAGGTTATATCTATTTGTGTGTTACTCAGTGCTTTCATTGTGTGTAAACTGAGTGCTAATTGTTCTTCATTGTTTATGTCACTACATGAATATAACCTTTAACTGTTTTTTATGTATGACACACATTCAGAAATGAATTATATGTGAAAATGCACTCTTACAGAAATTTGGTTAAAAGATTCATAGAAAGATGTCCTGACAATCGTGTTTCAGGTAAAGAAACTGTTTCCCAACTTATTAAAAAGGTACTAAAGTTAGGATCTCCCAATGATAAATGAGTTTTGAGTTGCAAATAAAAGATGAAATGCAGGAACTTCCTATGGAAATGCTAGCAATGAATTCCTGCTTTGGGGCATCATTTTAAAAATCCTTTATAACACAGGTTAATGCTTATCAATACCAATTTTAAATATGCATCATATTATGCTTTCTGTAAAAATATAAATACAAAATAAAAATATTAACTTAGCAATTCTATTTCCTTTTTTCTGGTTGCGCTCAGGCGGCCAGTAACTCACTCAAATAACCTCACTGTAAGTGAAGTAGAAGATATTCTAGTTCCGTAAATCCTATGGTGAGCAATGCTTAAGGATATTGAACACACCATGCAAGAATACAACAAATCACCACCATTTATAATACTGTGTAATAAGCAGGTCATGTAGTTTTGTAATCCAAAAATTATTTCTTAATAAAAGACCCTCTACCATATTTAAAAAATATTGACCATGTCTAATAACACAATTATGTTATTAGATGACACTGCCTAACATTAATATCAAATGTTCAAAGAGGGGTCCTCCATCAAAGCATAATTGTCATAATATATTTATTGTTTTGCAACATAACATATGAACAATGTAAGACAAGAATTATAATATTCTCTGATCAGCAATAACAAATCTATGATTTTGCAATTAATTTACTCGAATTCCAAAAGGATACGGTTGAGAGGATAAGTTTACCTGCTTATAATGTGCAATATTATCAGCTAATTTACCACATACGTATTACTTATGCAATATTATGCTTTCAATCATATTTCATTATTTATTTAATGTGTACTTCTTGTTTACTTCATCGTGATATAGCAGTATTACTACGGTACCGTCATTCGGCATATAAGTAGGTAATGGATGAATGCGACACTTATATCCCTGAGCCAACACTTGAGGGTGGGCGGATACTCCGAGTACGGTCGGAGTCAAAACAACTCATTTATTTTTTTTATTTAGTGGAAATGCTATAACGCAAGCACTATTTTATTGCAGCATGGCGTAAAAGCGCATGATAATCTATAAAGCTGAATACAAAAAATCACGAATATCAAAAAGTACTGCAGGTGCGAACACTGTGGGTCACGATCCAATGGCCTAGTAAATCACTTTTGAGGTATATTATTTACCTTTACTGGAAGATTATTGCTACGGCTGCTGGAGCTGCAGTCCCGAGCGACGGCGGAGAGCCTAAATCTTCCTAAATAGATTAATCAAGTAATATACTTGGTTGCACGAAGGTGGGAATTCACAATTCAATGGATTAGTAATGCTCTGCGTAATCAAAATCACGAAACACACGAATGTGGAAACACTGCATGTCATGGTGCTACAGACTAGAAATGCTGTTGGTGATATATTTGGTGGTTCCTAAAGGAGCCTTTTCTATCGCGATTGCATCGAAAAGGTCGTGGCCTTGTGGAATATGGTTGGTTGCTTAATTAGTGGTTAACTACAGTAATTTTTACATTTCTTCCTAACCGAAAGGGAATTTAGAAAATGTTTTAACGAGACAAGGATTTAGTCCACATTGTATATATTCCCAATGTAGGTGAAAAGAAAATGCATTGCTGCACTAGAAGGAATCCGTTAATGGTACATCCGAAATTCCATACGGCCTGCTATTCTTACGCTTAACCTTCATCCACAGGTTTTCTACGATTTGAGTATGAATTTCTCACTGTCCAGGTCTACAACTTCCATTGCTGAAAGCAATTATTAACCGTAATTGACGAAATTACAGAATTTCGTGCTTTTAGAAACATAAAATATGCTGAAACATGTGCACATACATCTGCGTATAATTACCTTGCATGTATTATACTTCTACATACACACACGAAGTGCAACAGTGAGTCACCAAGTTACCAGATTAACGCGCCCACTTATTCATACAGCGCCTGGCAAAATAGTGCACACACAAGCGACATTTCCTTTCCTGAAGTTTCGTACCATTCCCCGCCTGGTTTTTTATTTTCAGCTACAAGAATATACATACATTCCCTTGACCTCAGCAATTTCACTCCCAAATCGGCAATGTCTCATTCCAACCTAAGTGCATCATGGGTAATGTAACCTCAGGAATAAAGTGGCGTATTTTCAAATATTACTCAACGGCTGTATACTTGCGTACTTATCTCACATAAAGTTCCTGCAAACAGGACGCAAATTCCTTTATTTTTTATTCACCGTCATACGCGCCCTAGATGCTTCATTCCAAGCACCGTTTTAAGTTTATATAAAATGAAATGAAATGGCACGCTTGAAACATCAACAAAACTGAATTAAATTTAACCTATGAATTCGTCCTCAAGTTTGCCATGAAGCTCTACATGCAAATATTTATGAAAAGCTCAATGCCCTTGTACTTTTAAGGTAGATAGAGCTTATGCTTGAGCTAACATACGCGGTGTTCCAATTTCCAAATTGACATTATAGAACATTCTGCAAACTTACAAATTAAGCATATATTAATATGTAAAATTCCTACCTTACAAAACCATTGCCTGCTACTTAAAAAGAAAGAAGAAAACAAAGAAAACTAGGACCTTGATCATATAAGATAATCTCTGGAGGGCACACTTAAATCTGACAAACGCTTAGGATGCGTTTTAAGGCCAATCACAGGAATTCCGCCAGTCATACATTATGTAATTATCTACGAGTCATAGATGTAGAAAAAGAAGAATTATTGCGATTTGAAATTAATATGTGCACTCTCTCTCTCTCTGGTAGTTCCGATGGCGTGTCGGTATGATTTCACTACATATGAAATGGCTAGCTTAGAGATTGAACTAGACGTGCACGTGGATAATGAAAATGAAAAGGCATAATAAGTTAAATTTATTATACATTATAAAGCGACAAATTTGATGTTTTCGCTGCATGGATACCTTGTTTATGTAAAGAGCAATTAACATAACGTTATTAATAAAAATTAATTAATAAAAAACGTAGTTGCGCGATATATATATACTTAAAAAACAATGTTGATAAAACGCTGGGTACATTATACAACTAACGTAAAACACGAACACACACTGGGTTAACTTGCGGCCCAACTTTAGGGGAACACAAAATATAGATCCAACAACAATATTTGTATATTAAATAAAACACAACATAAAAAAACTGATAATTTTAAGAGTCAAGTGCCCCCTTTCTGCCCAGGTTACTCATACATCAAGATATTTTATATAAAAAATTAATTTAGTGTTGGTACTCTTGCCAGTTTTCAGATGTCTTTGAAAATTTTCTAAAAGACTTCGCAGTTCTTCCTTACGCAATATTTCGTATTTCTTTTAACCGAAAGAAGAAGAAGAAAGAACCTGCATTCGCGAAGTAAAACATTAACTTCCAACAATGTCCGAATTATGGCCTGCATAGCATTAGCTATAGTGCGGCTAAAAATTGAAATACTAGTCTTGTATTCGTTTTTGAAAGATAGTATTATCTATATAAGCACTGTCAGTTTGGTTTATACAAGGAGTCCTGCGATTCAGCATTTGTGTCGAGGTTATAAAGCTGCCTATAGCATGAAAACATTATACTGTCTTTATTACTTATATCTCCTTTATCGCAGAAAAACCGCCACGGGTGGCCGAGGACGTTAAGGCGCGGACTCGTGAGCGGGAGGTCTGGGTTCGAATACCGCCAAGACCGTCCTTCCTGACTGAGTTTTTTTTTCAGGTTTTCCTCAGTCCTCATAAATGGCAAATGCCGGGAAGGTACCCTAAACTTAGGCCTGCAACGTTTCCTTCCTTAAAAAAATAAATCCTTTCCCAATGTAACATTTCATTCCATGTATCATCATCGCCTGTGGTACCTCTGTAGCTAAAACGGGCGTTAAGCACTATTCATTCATTTATCGCAGAAATTATTTCACACACTTCACAATATGCACAGCAACTGAAACTGCCCATAATTTTCTAGTATTATGGATTGTGTTCATTATAAAATTGTAAGTTTTAGCAACCCTCCTTTGGGGGGGGGGGTCACTTTATTGTTCATCCGACTCCCCTAAAAAGTGAGGCGTATTATTCTCGCTCCAGCTCTTACCAGTTAAAATACAACTTGTCCAGTTATTTTAGTCAGTATGCCGCCTGGAGCTGCATATCTGCTACCAAGAAACGGCATTTAACTTCCATAGAAACTGAAGTTAATTAGAGGGCTTATTCTTTGATAAGATTGTTGCTAATTTGTTTAATAGAGGATCAAAATTTCAGATAATATTTCAGGAATGACAGGAGGATTTATGACAGAGCTGGAAGAAATGTACTTTATAAAGAGTTAGGTCATTAAAATCACAATAAAAAATCACAATAATTTATGCATTTGTCATTGAGCAATATCTATAATTTTGTACCTCTTTTTTATTTTAGAATACCCCCTTAAGGAATGTGTTGCCACAACCTATCTCCATTCTAAGTACCTGTTCGGTCATGGGTTTGTAGTAGAAGATATCCCGAATCAAGCAGTTGGATTAACGATCATATTGCCGCTGGTGTCACTTTTAATCCTGGCGGTAAATTTGGGTTCTTAACTCATGTGAGAAATTTGGAAAGTGTCATGCAGTGGCAGAACAATCATTAATCCCAATTTCATTATGGGCGACATTTTTATTTATCGATTGACTATATACATACATTTACTTATTAAATACAAGTAATTAAAATAGCATTAATTACAAAAATATGCTAAAAATGGATTTTACAATGGCGGTGATGTACGCCAATAATAAAGTACACACATTAAAGCTCTTTGGCGCGTGAATCTATCACCTGCAGCTGCTTGCTTGCGTCATCGTGTCTGAGGTTGCTGATTGACTGAAAGAAAATGCGTCTTATAGCTAGGAGGAATTTTAGGATTTGTATTTACAGTGCGTTTTAGACGCCGTTAAATCGAAAGCTAATGCTGATATGTGCACCTTATTTTGCAAAGAATCGACAGTTTATTACATATGACATAAACTCGTTAATGGTGAAAAGTGGAAATGTAGGAGTTTGCGTCTAAGTGCCTCATATAACTTCTCACCTACAAAAAAAAATACAATAACTTGCTTAATTAAAAAGAACTAAAATCTTATGATCCCCTGGAAGTTAATAATGATGATAATGATGATGATGATGATGATGATGATGATGATGATGACGGTGGTGGTGGTGGTGGTGGTGGTGGCGGCGGCGGCGGCGGCGGCGGCGGTGGTGGTGGTGGTGGTGGTGGTGGTGGTGGTGGTGGTGGTGGTGGTGGTGGTGGTGGTGATAGCAACAATAAAATTGGCTGTTGTGTTTTCGGTAATCATACTGTATTAGCTAACCAAAATGTAGCAGATGACGATATTTGTAAATTTTCTCATTCTATAGATATTTAGGACATGGTTGTACAATATTGGAGAAAAACAAAAAATTGTTAGAATCTTTCTTTTCTGTCCAGCTTGTAACGTTTACTTACTGTAGAGTAAACTATAAGATGTCATTTGCCTGTAATGAAAAACAGAATGAGTCATCCAGCTACAAAGCTCGTTTTGTCCATAAAATGTCAGGAATCAGGAAAAAGTGTCATTTGCTTATGCCTAGTGTTAGAAGGATGAACATTTTACTAATCATAACGTAATATGATTCCTGTTGTCACAAATGCCAATAAATCTCTTACACGTACTTTCTGAGATTTAAAATAAAATAATTTGCAACACTTCCGATTAGTGAACTATGATTTAAAGTGATAAGAAAAGGAAAATAACACACTTTTTAATCAACTGTAATTGCAGTAGTCAACTCAAATTACGTATACACCAATAACATAAACTTACTTATCAATTGCTTCTTGCATTTGCAAAATATTCTTTTTAAACCGTATTGCTAGAAAAACTGATATAATGTTGTAGGAAAAAGTCAGGTATTTTCATATAGCCTATGTTTTACACTCTTGTTACAATTAGTCCCACATTTCACAATGCCAGTTATTCACATTCTTCAATGAAATCTTTCACAGTAGATTCCATGTCATTTGCCTCATGTAAGGTTTGATATTGTTCAGTTTCTTATAAAATGTAGTTTTTTATGTTCCTTTCAATCCTCTTCAAAATGTTTTGATAATAATATGTTAAAATCAACAAGTTTTCATTTTTATGGGTATACTCTCTCCAATATATTAGGAACAATATTCATATTCTTGTTTCATGTTTCAAAATACCTTTGGCTTCTCAAAAATCAAGGTTGTAATTTATTTCACCTTGTACAACACATCTTCCTTACTTTGCTCTCTTAATAACCCTTTTTGAATGTTTGAACTTAAAATGCCATTGAGCGGGTTCTTTAACTACTTTTGAAACGGTACTCTTCCAGTCTTGACATGGACACGTCTGGTCTCCCAAACGAATGACACTCGCATGAGATTCAAAAGGCTTCAGATAATATTATGTCAGTTGACAATGTTGTATGCCTTTTTTTTAATCAGCCTTCATTCGCCCAAAAATCCCGTGTGGAGAGATATAGAAATGGTCTACTATAGGAAACACTAGTGCCACACTATTTACTACTGCTGGGGCATCTTGACTCAGAATTTTGCTCAACATACCAATAATGGTATTGTTCTTGTTTTGGCCACCACAGCCACCGGCAATTAGTCACATTTAGTTGTAGTCTTTAATATCTGTTTCCGCCAAACAATGGTATAAGTTAGAATAAATTTGATTTGAACCCTTTGAGTAATCCTTTTATAGCGAAATGTATGAAAAAAGTCTCACTTTTTCTTGAGCGTCTTTAGATGATCCTTCACATACAGCGAAATAATACAAGCATAGTCGGCGTAAATAGTTTGCTACCTAATTAGCAATCTTTGGAATTGGCATGAATTTTTTTTTTTAAACAATCAAAACTGAACATACGCTTACCTTTATTAGCATTAGTAATTGATCGGCTTTTTTGGTGTGGATTGTTAAACTTTGTTTGCAAATCTTGTTTCATCAGGGAGTCTTGGCAAAGAATTATCTGTTCTTTAAGGGACAAGCACAGAGAACAAATATCTGCGGATGGTGAACCAAAGCCTAGGTTGTAATCACTAACAAATATTTGCTAAAAATATTCATATTTCACATTCATGCATTAATTGTAATATATCCAAAGACCCTCATTGCTCAATTTACTTGTATTTTTGCTACGACAAAAATGTGTTTCGAGAACTTGTATAGACTCTGTAAATGTTGGTACTAGTGCTGTAATTGTAACAATAATTGTAATCATACTTGTCCCCTAAGCCCAAGGTTGCAGGTTAAAACCCGGCCAGGATCGATTGATGTTTTCGGGCGTAAAAGTTTTAAGCATGGCTTCCTTTGGAAGGGAGGTAAAGTCGTGGATCCCGTGTCGTAGATTTACGGCACGAAAACGAACCTTAAGCCTGAAAGAGCCTTTGAGCAAAATTTGTTGGCCTTTCACACCCTGAATTGAATGGGACACTGATGATGACCTGAGATGTTAAAGAGCGACCGTAAATAAACCAAATCAACATAAAATATAAATGTTTTTACTGTTAGTCCTGTCAAAGAACTTATGCGGTCCTCCTGTCTCCACGTCTTCGCTCAGTAGATGCATCACCCATTTCCTAAAACTTTGGCCACAATGCTTGCAAAGTGGTAGATTTTCAATTCGATCAATTTTCATGTATGGCACGAAATATTTAGTGGTTATCTTATTTCTGCATTAATCAATATTTTTGCTTCTTGATCTGCTACCTTGTAAGGCAGAAACTGTAACAGTCTTAATATAAAATCGTTTTGAGATTGTCTTTCCGAAATTGGCATAAAATTTCTGATGCATACGCCTTACATTCATGGTAGCTCAATTCACTGCATCGATAAGCTTCCATGGTTTTGGGTCGACACGCGAGTAGTGGAGTAAACGATGCTGCGGAATATCTGAAACGTAATTAATTATTTGGTCAAGAATAGTTTAAAGTTTGAATATGATCGAATAAAAATTTTACTTGAGGGTACGGAGTTAATCTATACAATACACTTCATTCTCTTTGCCACCCTTCATTTCCACGTTGACTTCTTGCTTATCTTCTTTCTTCCTTTTCCAAATTCTTATTCATATACATTCAGAGGATTCGTATTTTTTTAATATAAAATTATTTGCCGACGCACAAATACACTATTATGACATTCTTTTGCAACCTTCTGCTTTGTTTACAAAATTTGAAGGGAAATGCAATGTTAGGTCATCTCAAGTTGGCCACTTGCTGAAAATGGCATTTGCCTATTATAATGATATATTTCACAATAATAACTGGACTAAATGAGTTCTGCACCAGATTGTTATATGACAAAACAATTTGTGAACTAATTTCCATAAAGTGGATATAATGTAATATGAAACAGTGCACCCAATGGACAAAATTATATCTAAAAGACCACCACACTTTGAAGCTCTATTAAGAGGATAAATTAACTTTGCAGGAAACAATTTACACTGGAGTGTCTGGCTGTAAATGAAGACTCCATTTGCGGTCCAATTTCATTTTCTTAAAAGAGAGAGAGAGAGAGAGAGCCAGGACAGTACTAGTTTTGTATCTGGGCTACACGTCTATTCTATCAAGCTTTAAACGTTTTCTTATTGTACAGTAGCTGGTATAACTATGTCATTTGTCAGTAATGAACCCACAATGTTGGAAGAGTCTGATCCTCTTGCTGATATTCCAGAAAGAGAAGAAAGAACCCCACTCTAACTTTCATGCAGGGAAAACATGAATTCCACGTTTCAAAATTCTGTTATATATGTTCCTGAAAAATCAAATATTAGAAATTTGGGACTTCATAAAAACAAACCAAATATAATTTTTGTATATTCAAGTAAGAGTGTATCGAAAGATTTATATTGATTACAAAGTCATATTTGGCCAAGCATATGAAAACTGAACTCTTCTCTTTACCTTTACCGCTCTGTTAAACTACACAATTTTAAGGGGGGGGTGGAGTGGATAGAAGAGCGTAAATTAATGTCCAGCTCTTTGGTTGAGTCATTTTGATTGAAGAATGTTGGAGGCAAGAATGAGTTGATGGTTTGTTGCCTAAAACTCCACATTAGCCTATAGCAATAATAAAACATTTTTATTTAAAATTTCATCCGATGACGACGACGACGACGTTTCGAATATTTATAAATTGCTGACGTTTTGGACGAATTACAGCCGTGCATTAGCTTTATTTAATTAATCTGAGGCATTACTTTTTAAGCAATTAATCTTTTTAATGTTTGCTTGTTTAATGAGTATTTCACCATAATATATAGCCAGTTCTATGGTTCAAATGCTCTAAACATTAGTCTGTAGCCAACTGCAAAAATCAAATGCAGAAGCATGAATCCAGTTTAGGTCAAGCGGTCTATAGATGGCTTTTGTTCCAGAATTTACCCTCTTTCTGAAAAGGTGTATGCCAGATACGCTCACATTCTCATGGTCTCTTTGACTTCATTTGCCCTATTGCCTGGCCGAAGTAACAATTTTACTTTTGAATGATCTATATCTATATTAAATTTATTTCTTTTGTTTTACTGGTTGAAGCATAGAGTTGCATTTTTATGTTCTTTTAGCTCTATTTTATACTATTTATATGTATTATTGAACATTTTAATTCCTGAGAATTAGTATGTTTGCTGGATATAGCTGCATCTTAAAGCTTTAAATTTATTACTGTGCATAGCAAGCCATTCAGCATAATGTTTTTCATAAAATTTGTAAACTATGATCTTTTTTTCTGGCCTTATTTTCTACAGTTCACTTCCTGTAAGAAAGTAATTCGGTTTTTAAATTTATTTTTATTTTTAATTTAAAACACAATTAAACCAGGAAGGATGTTGGTATATTACTTAACATAACATGAAGACAGTAATGAGAAATGTAAAATATAAACCCGTAAAAATCAGCAGTAGCAAATCCTTTCTGGCTAATAATAATAATAATAATAATAATAATAATAATAATAATAATAATAATAATAATAATAATAATAATAATGATGATGATGATGATGATGATGATGATGATGATATTGATGATGATGATGATGATGATGATGATGATGATAACCTCAGCTTGAATTTTTCTCATCTGCCTGTAATTCTAAACATTGGCCTAACACATAGCTTATGTGAAAAAAAAAACTTTTCACATAAGTCAACTATAACAGTGTGGCTAACTATGAAGCCTGGGCCATAAATACTTGATGGTTTTGAGTTGACTGTTTAGCATAAAATCTCTGTAATAAGATATTAAGAGGTCTCCAGGATATACAGACCCCAATTGAAGAAAACAGCCAACACGGACTTGAACATTTGGTGCTATTAATTTTATAAAAAGAACTCTATTTTAGAAAACACACACACACAATAGAAAAGTTTAAAGGAATAGGCTTGTGACCAATACATTTCGATTTGATCTCTTGAAAGATACAATTAGAGCTTTTCTGCAAAAGAAATATATTCAGTACAAAAAGTCCAATGAGAATAGAAAGAAATGATATTTAGAGACTACTTTTAAGAATACTTCATACATAATTTTACAAATTTTTATAAAGAAATACATCAATGGTCCACTGTTGAGGGGAAAAAATTACTAATCTATGCATTTACCTTTGTCCATAGATAATTTTAAACGTTTTTATAGTATTTGTAATTAATGAATGACAATACTAAGAGCAAAAACGACATAACTAACATGACTATTGGAAAATTTTTCATTGGCTAAAAATAATGTTATAAACCTTATTGTGCAAATATAGGTTTTTTTTTTATTGAAAACCACTAATAATTTTTGGTAAACAAATTGGATTAATATTCCCACTGAAGTTTTTTTCTTTTAGCATTCTCAAATTGTATATGCCTGACTGAAGCCTTCTAGCATATGATTTAACTATATTTTTAAAGGACTAAAATATTAGTGCCATACAAAAATTTAAAGTTAAAAAATCATGTAAAAATATAATGTATGTTTAAATTTTCTGTGTACTTATGAATAGCTTTGCTATAATGCTTTCACATACAAGTACTTTTCTTCATGCTTAGATAACTATTCCATTTGCTACCAGCAAGATGCTTGCACAAAGCTTTTATCCAGGTTTATCGAATCTAGGAGATGAATGTCACCAGGCAGTTTTGGAATAAAAATTCTCATACCAATTTAGAGCTGAATAATTATCTTTTTATAATTCTATGGAAAGCACGAATAACCGGTTAAGTTCAATTATGACGATAATGAGTTGGCATATTGCTATTCTCCGCCAGAATTTTCATATTGTGACAAATCGGGTAAGTCTAATTCCAAATAGTTGCGAAAATAATGAACTGTGAAAAAAATGTGCATGGTGCAATTTGTTGTAACGTTATAGGTAAATCGACTATGCTTATTTTCAACCAACAGAATGAGGATGGGAAAAGTCATGCAAGTCTTGTTACTTAATCATTGCCTCCTTGTTCTTCATTTTTGGTTCCAAGAAAACCCGGATAAGTGGATTTACCAGGGTTACTACAGGGTTTTCTCTGTGCCTAAGGAATTGAGGGAAGCCGTTAAGTTGTTTAGTTATCTTTTTTACGCCAGCATTAAGTTACCAAACATTGTGATTATTTTCTTACGATTTGGGGGGGGGGGGCTTAGTGTTTAACATCCGTTTTTACTTCTGAGGCACCACAGCCGATATATATATATATATATATATATATATATATACATATATATATATATATATATGTTTAACATCCGTTTTTACTACTGAGGCACCACAGGCGACATATACACAGTCCGCTGCAGAGTGGCGTGGAGTACAGACGTAACAGTTGACTGCGTTTCGTTTTGTGCTATTCGGTTTTTGTCAGTTTCTTCTTAGTTAAATTTTTTCTTCACATTTCCTTTGCGACACCTTCATAGTTGTCTCGCCAATTTTAATTATGAACAAGACTACACGAGTAAACACTTTGAAAGCTGCCTTCGATAAAAGTAAGCCTCGGCCTACGCCATTAGATATACATCTCTGGTTGGATACCATCCTACGTATAGCCGAGAATCAATTGGACACACTACAATTAGCTGGTAAGCAAAATGCAGTATTTATCAAGTTACACAGTAGAGTGATTTTCGAACAATTGTTAAATGTATATCAGGGCACAACTCCCTTTGTAACGGAAGACGGATCTGTGACTTCCGTAACAATTAGTGATGCCAGTGCAGAATATACCCTTGTCCCTATGTTTAATTTACCCCTGGAATTATCAAATGATAAAATACGCCAAGGATTACAGGAATTAAAATTGAAAATGAACATTGGTCTCTCGGCTGTAAGTATCGGGTGCAAAATGGAATTCGTTCTATTCAAATTGATTTGAAAAAAAACCTATTCCATCTAATTTGATGATTGCTGGTCACGAGGCTTACATTAGTTACGCAGGGCAACCACCCACGTGTAATACGTGTGGAGAGACCATTCAATTCCGTGATCGTTGTCCTTTACAAAAAATTTACTTCAAATATCCAACAAGTAACTCGTCCAGCATTAATGAGTGAACTATTCTCTCAGGAAAATATTATGACTCCTCAGGAAACTTCTGCTTCCAGCCCCACTCATCCTGACTAGCAGGCAGACGCTCTCCCCCCTTCCGAGCCCTCTCAACAGCTCACCTTTCTCTTGGAACCTATGAATCCGACCTTGCTGTTGTCGCAACGGCATGACACACCTCCCTTATCCCCAACTGCTAGTAACACTGACCAGTTCGCTACTGGGCCATTGTATGAAGAGGAGATAAACAGGACCAAATGCAAAAAGTACGCGAAAGATCCCAATCTACGGCGACACTTTTGCATGACTTGGATTCTCTGACTTTACTCAATAATAAACCAGCGATTTCACCCCGAGATCCGCATTTACAGTGTGGCTTGTCTTCTAAACCTCATGTTAACAGTGACAAAGCTGTATAATCTCTGCCGTTACCTGAAAGTCCTACTGAGCCTATGTCGGAGGACACGCCTCATGCAACCTTAGAACTCCCGCTTGGAGAATAAATTCTTACTACTGTCCTCTAGCTGTTTATTCTTTTAATTGTTCTTGGACTAACTTGCCCCTCCTTATGTCACAGACTTATAAATTTCTTACACTGAATATTAGCAATATCCAAACTCCTGAAAATTTTCGTCTTCTTGCAAAAACTTTTCATTCCTGGATATTGACATTATTCTTCTTCAGGAGGTAAATTCTGCGTTTATAGCTAGTTTATATGGATATAATGCTGAAATTAATACTGATTTTGTTACCCGTGGTATTTGCTGAAGAAGTAACTTCAATGTTTTCTAATTCTCCTCGTTTGTTATTAGGTGGCGATTTAATACTGTTTTATCTCCTAAAGATTGCACAGGGGTTTACTTGCTTTGTCCTGCATTTGTGGATTTAGTTAATCGATTTCAGTTACGTGATACATGGGAAGTCGTGAATCGTGATCGTCCGCTTTACGCATTGCAACGCAATCTCTCGGGAGCACGACAGGATCGCATTTATGTTGATCGCGCTCTTTGTATTAGTACTGTGGATATACAGAGCTCCGACAAAGCTCTCTGATCATTTGGATGTCTCACTTCCATTACGCTACCTGCGTCCTCTTCATCATATGGTCGTGGTTACTGGAAGCTTAATGTGCACATTCTTTCTGACAAAGATGTTCAAGAACTCTTTGCAGAGCGGTGGCGATATTGGACTTATCAGCAACGATTTTACTCTACTAAACTGGAATGGTGGCTTGTCATCAAAACAAAGATAAAACGGTTTCTTCAATATGTGTCTGGTGATAAATACCGCAGAAAACAGTGTTATCGACAGTTTCTTTATGGGGTATTGTGAAATTTGTACAGTCGCCCTGTGGTTGATACACATTGTAGTATTGCGATAAAAAGAATTAAAGCTCAGATTCTTAAACTTCAACTGGACGATTTGAGGGGCACTCAGGTGCGTTCCCGAGCTACGTTCATTAATATGGAATCTCCATCCATATATCACCATGTTCGTGAACTACGGCGTGCCAATCGTAAATATATTCATAGCATTCTCAATGGCTCCCATGGTTCTGTAAGTAGCCAAATGGATATCCGTTCTGTTGTGTTTGAATATTTTCAGAAGTTATATTCTGATATCACACCTGACGAACTCCTTGGTACAAAGGAAATTACGGTTCAAATCTTTTCTGGGTCCAGTGATAATATTCCTCCTTTTACCATGGCGGAAGCAACTTTAGTTGCCTGTCCTCAAAATAAATCACCTGAGTAGATGGACCACCTGCAGAATTTTACTCTGTATTTTGGCCGTTGCTGAAGGATGCACTTCTTGCAATTTTCAATGAGCTACTGTGTACCACTTTGATTCTCTCTGCATTTGTCCATGGTATACTGGTCCTTGTACCTAAATGTAGCCACCCCAATATTGCACAGGACTTTGGTTCTTTAACAATGCTCAATACTGATTATAAAATGTTCGTGCGTTGTATTAAATATCGCTTATCACCAATGATTGCTGATATTCTTGCACCGGTACAACAGTCCATTCGACGTGGAGGCAACATACTGTATGTCCCCTATGTGCTCTTCGTGACGCTTTTAGCGATGCCCATATTTCGCGGGTTGGGAAACTTTTGGTCTCCTTGGACTTTGACCATGCATTTGACCGGGTGAAACATAGTTATTTAATTAAAACTATGATGCACTTAGGAATCCCTGATACATACTGCTACCTCATTCGCAATATATTAGAAGCAGCTACATCCAAAATTTTAGTGAACGGCTATTTCAATCATTCCTTTCCTGTGAGAGCGTCTGTCAGAAAGGGCTGTCCGATGGCTATGCACTTGTTTATGATGTCCATTGAACCTCTCCTAAGAAAATTACAACAGCGCCTTCGTTCTGATGGTCACTCTCTTATTAGAGCATTTGCGGATGATGTCACTTTATCTCACGTGATTCTCTTCTTTCTCATATTCACGAAATTGTGCATAATTATTGTAGAGATTCTGGAGCGATCCTGAATGTGAATAAATCAAGATATATGCTCTTTGGCTCTATTTCTATAGTCCCACCTTCGTGCATATCTATGATTTCAGCCGTTAAAATATTGAGTATACGTTTTTATCCACGCTACCGGCGATGATTCAAAATAATTGGAACTGTGTTATTAACAGTGTTCGTAAAATTCTTCAAGAGCATCAATTTCGTTCCCTTGATATGTTACAACGTGCTCATTTTGTTAATATAATATATTCTCACTATCCAAAGTATGGTTTTTGAGTCAGGTTCTGGCGTTATCATCCATCTTTGGCGCTAAGTTGAAATCTACTGCAGGATGGTTTATTTGGAAAGGTTTTTTGTTACGAGTACCTAGAAATCAACTCACACTTTCAACCTCTGAAGGAGGTCTAAATGCCTTTGGTCCACATGCGAAAGCTGATTGTCTGTTTCTCCGGACAAACTGGGCACACCTAGGAGACTATGGCGATTCTTATAGTCATCAGTTTCTCACCCAGTGGTTGGCTGAACACCGTCTCAAGAATCCACCAGATCTTCGAGGTTTGCCGATTCAAGCACCCCAGGTTAAGAACCTACTTCGGTTAATCGCATACTGTCCTGTCGACCTACATGGCCAACCACCGAAGACTAGAGACTTGTATACTGCCTGGTTATTTCAATTGCCGGCTTACAAAGTAGTTGTGCAACACCCAGTATACAGCTGGCGCCGAATCTGGTCCAACATTCGACATCCTGCACTCAACACTTAACAACGGAGTGTCTGTACCAACTGGTGAATAATATCTTCCATACAAATGAGCGTCTACATCGTATTGGAGTGAAGATATCTCCTAACTGTGATGCTTGCGGCCTTCAAGATACAATACTCCATCGTTTAGAATGTGGCGCTGCTGCATCAGCATGGCTAAGGGTGCTGGCCAATATCCTCCTGATCCTGGATGTCTCTGAGAAATGTTTTGAACCCCATTATTTGACATTTACAGTATTTAGTTGGTCCTCAGTAGCTTAACGAATGGCAGTGTTGCGATATATTGGATAATATTTACTTGAGTTTGAAGATTTAATTAAAAAAAAAAAAACAGTTGGACCACCACTCAGTCGCCGCATCGCGCCGACAGCAGTGGAAGAGGCTGTATATATATAGATGTGCAACTTTTATTATGATGTTTCTTATTTTAACTTGATTATTAAAATATCGTTGTTAAATGTTTTAAGTCAAAACTTCCAAATTCTCATAGATGGAAATTATATGTAAAAACTACTAACATATAAATAAATAAAATTAAAAAAAAGTGCAGACCAAGATCCTCCGGATCCTGGATGTCTCTGAGAAATGTTTTGAACCCCATTATTTGACATTTCGAGTATTTAGTTGGTCCTCAGTAGCTCAACGAATGGCAGTGTTGCGATATATCGGACAATATTTACTTGAGTTTGAAGATTTAATTAAAAAAAAAAAACAATTGGACCACCGCTCAGCCGCCACATTGCGCCGACAGCACTGGAAGAGGCTGTGTATATAGATGTACAACTTTTATTATGATGTTTCTTAATTTAACTTGATTATTAAAATATCATAGTTAAAATGTGTTGAGTCAAAACTTCCAAATTCTCATAGATGGAAAATAAATGTAAAAACTACTAACATATAAATAAATAAATAAAAAAATTATATATATATATATATGATATAAATGAGCGTCTACATTGTGTTGGAGTGAAGATATCTCCTAACTGTGATGCTTGCGGCCTTCAAGATACAATACTCCATCGTTTAGAATGTGGCGCTGCTGCATCAGCATGGCGAAGGGTGCTGGCCAATATTCTCCTGATCCTGGATGTCTCTGAGAAATGTTTTGAACCCCATTAATGAAATAATGAAAAATAAAAATAAACACTATTAACAATGTAACAAATTAACACTAATAATAAAAGTAGATTAAGATAAAACACTGAGAAAGAGTCGCACTTGAAATTGCTATATTTCGAATTACTGCGAGTTCTTCAATGGCAAGAAGACAAGACTCAAGTGTGCCTATTTCTTAGTGCTTTATCCTTTCCTACTATTATAACTACTGTTAATTTTTGTATGTATGTATGTATATATATATTACTTGAAAGCCGCTTTGGCACTATTTATGTCAAGAGTAATACCCATAAACAAATGAACGGCAATAATCTAAACTATGGTTTATCAAAAGCTATTAGGAACTCGCCAAATCATGCAGTTAACAATGCATACAGCCCACCATCTGATTACCATGCCTTTTCTTTTTATACTCAACTTTATTGGTGCCATACAGAAAGGCAGAAGCAAAGATGTTCGGTTCGAGTGTGAGAAAATGTGTCGTGCGCCCGTACTAGCAGAGCTTGATGTGCAGCAAAGTCAAAGTAGTGGTAGTTCTGAGCAGTTCTGATAAAATGACTTTTTTTGCAAGAAAACTTTGATCGCCAAGAAACTGGTAAGCAACTCTTTTCAGTTCTTTTTAATGAGATTAAAACCATATATTAGTACTTTAGTAATATAAAAAAGGAATTTTAGCTTCAGAATTAAAATAGCACACCCATTTAAAATCAACTATTAAATTTTGAAGAATCAATGAATACAAACACACGAACAGGGGATGTACATTTTTGGTAATTTTTACTTACTGCTAACACAGCACTAGTGTTCATGAACAAGAATATGAGAATTTTGCTAATTTGTCCTCTTAAATAGAAAAAAAAAAACATCTATGTAGGTTATTTCTTACAACCTCTTTAACCTTCTTTCTAGGTTCCTCCTCATTTTCTTTGCAACCCAATCTCACCATGAAGATCATCAGGATATGTGTGGAGTGGATTCAAACGAAAATGATGCATTTGTAGTATGTTGATTCTGATGACAGCTGAAAAATCCTGGCTATCAACCAGAACAACAGAAGTTTATTGAAAACTCAAAATTCTTCTATATTACACTGCAACCGACGAATGTCACGAAATGAAACTACGGAAGACACCAGCAGGCTGAGTAATAATGGAAAACAACAGTCTGAAAATCATAAACCAAATAGTCCTGTTCAGAGAAAAGGAACCGGAAGGATAGAGAAGTTAACAAGGAACTCAGAAATAAAGGCAAATCATACATATCAGAAAAAGGGGAACAAAAGAAAGCAAGAGAAACGATTCCTCTTGAACCATGCCGAATGAAATGCTTGGAAAAAATTTAGGAAGACCATGTAAAAAATGTTTTGAAGATTGTTGGGCTATTGGTGACATAACAGGATTGGGTACATATCTTCTTTAATAACGATAAGTAAATAAATAACGCATCGTGTGGTTGAAGACAGCACTAAATAAAAGGAAGCTGTTTGATAATATGAGATTATTATTAATAGCAACAACCAGCCAATCTACAGGGAATGCCTTTGCAGAGCATTTTGTGAAATAATTGGATTTATTGAAGGTGCAGCCAGAAAGAAAGAGAGAGAAAAAAGTTACACAAAATGGAATAATAATTGCACCTGATGGTAGAGGAAGATCTATTGCAAATATAAGAGCTGAGGAAAATTACAGATTGTAAAAACTCACATTTCCTCATTCCCTAGATATGAGTTATTTTTGCCGATACAGTACTTCTAAGTGGTTTTTGCCACCCGAACTTTGTCTTTCAAAGATGTATGATTTGTATAAATAATGTACAGAAAACCTTGTTTCATCGAAAATTTATTCCAGAGGCTTCCATTATCTTAATTTGGCGTTCAAGAAGCCAAAACAAGACCCTTGCTACAAATGTGATATACTGAAAATGGAGAGCAACACTTTTGTGGGAGAAGTCAAATTTTTGGCAATACAGGAACCAGAAGCACATTACAAGGCTGCCGAGGAATCATAAGAAGCCAAGAGACGTGATAAACAAATAGTACAAAACAATGATAATATGACTGAACTTTGATTCGCAACAGTGTCTGCGGACACCTTACCATACTACGTGTCTCCTTCTATAAAAGACAGTTGTGGACATTCAATTTAAAAATTCATAATTTAGTTACCAATGAAGAAGCTACTTGCTTTATGTGTAACGAAACAAAGGTAGCAATGAAACAGTTTCTTGTCCCCATGAATTCAGTCTGCAGTTGCCAGAAGCAGTAGAAGAGTTTTTATTACATGCTTGCGGAGGGCCGGAACAGAACCAGTCAGAATTGTGGCTGTTTGGTGAATGGACATCCCATATGGAAAGCGATTGATTATACTGTCATCAAAAGGTAGAAAAAGAGAACGAAAATAAAAATTAACCACCCTAATGACCGGTACAGCTAGTACGGTCATGTATATACAAGAAACCATTCCAAGTTTTCGTGATGGAAAGTAAACATTTCCTAGACTTCTGTTCCCTGACAAAAACCAGCGATGAAGAATGGAACACCGAAGGTAACAAATTGCTCTGAAATAGAACTCACTTACTTAAGTATACCGAAGAGTGCGGGGAAATATTCACGTATTTCCTCTCTTAGGAAGAACATTTTCGCGGTTTTCAATCAGAAGGCATGGAAAAAAAAAGTTAATACCGGTGATTCATGATGTTCCTGCTCCTGTAAGCGCTGAAAAGAAGAAAGACATCTTGGTACTGTAACCTCTCATCGATCGATTGATTTTAGTTTATTTACGGACGCTCTTTAACATCTCAGGTCATCAGCGACCCTATCTATTCAGGGAGTGAAACGGCCGACAAATTATGCCGAGGTCTCTTCTTTCAGATTTGAGGTTCTTTATCGTGCCGTAAATGTACGACACGGGACGCACGGCTTTACTTCCCTTCCGAAGGAAGCCATACTTAGGTTTTTACGCCCGAAAAAATCCATTGATCCTCGCCGGGTTTGAACCCCCCGATCTTGGGTTTAGAAGGCAAGTATTGTTACCACTACACCACCAGGACAGCGTTTTCCATTAATATTAAACATTTAAGACGATATTTACAGCAATGACCCTAATTTGGACGAATTAAATCAAGATGAAATGCAAACTGTAACATGTAATTAAATTAAAATAGTTAATAATGTTGTTTTTCACATTTTGCAATAAGGATTAAAATAAATACATACTTATGTTCGAGTTAAAAAGAGGTTTAGATGACATTGCTCTTCTGCATAAGCTTCTGGGTTAATATTCCATATTTTTTATTTTAAAATTATTGGTTTTATAAAAAGTATATATAGATTAATGTTGCATTGAAATCATATTATATTTTAACGTAGCATTTGAGTTTTAAGGAATTACCAATGCACACACAAAAACATAATCACAAACTAACATATTCTTTACAAATAACTTAATAAATACAAGAAAACAAAAATTTATCTTATAAAGCGAAAACACATAGGAGTAAAGACATATTGATATCATGTATGAACCCGCAGTATGTATAGCTACCCTCAATCTTTGGGGCATATATTGTGTCAGATTTCTACAGTACTGTGGATGAGAAGCTACAACATCCCAGGCTTCCTGAATTTGTATCCATTAGCCATCTTTCATTTTGTATCCATTAGCCAACTTTTTGCATTTGCAGCCTATTGCATTTCGATAGAACAAATACTGAAAGAAATATAATACTCATATATATCACATGTTAATGTTAAAGCTTGCTGTGTATGGGAAAATTATTATATCACCAATTTGTCATATGTCACAAAGGGTTATTACAAAAAATGGCTACACACATTGCTGTTTATCTTGTGAACTGTAACGAGTAGGACTTAAAAGAATTTTGCATTCAAGAGATGACTAACTTTTTTGTCAAAGGGTGTACCTTTGGGCTGTAAGGCTGTTGAATAAAGAAAGATCGTCATTTTTTTCCCTACAACATACCTTTATTCATTTCCATAAATTTATGACTTTTCTCAAAGTAATCCCCACTGGATGCAATGCACTGTTGCAGTGTTTGTTTCTGTCTGTCTTTACAGACATGTTGGAATGTATTTTTGACACATCCTTCAGAATTGCCTTTCCCACAGATTCTGATGATGGAAAATGCCTTCCATGATGGTGTTCCTTCAATTTGGTGAAAAGGAAAATATCACATAGGGCAAAATCAGGAATATAGGGAGGGTGAATAACACATTTCACACTGATTTTTCTAAAATTTTCACCAAAAATTTTGTAATATGTGGCCATGCATTATTGTAGTGCAATATCCAGTTTGTTGCATGGAAATGTTGTCTTTTGCTTGTGATATGCCTTGCAGTTTTCAGATCATTTTTCATTTATTGTCCAGTTACAATTATGTGATCAGATGTGATGTTCGCAAACCATTACTTGAATATCGAAAAATGACTTTTCTTACAGAGGCAACCATTGTTGTTTTTTTGATTTGGTAATGATTGAGATTTCCACACAGAATTTTGCTGCTTGCCTGCTTGCTGATGTAGCCAAGTTTCATCAGCAGTGATTGATTAACTTTGAAAGAAATTCTACACAATATTGTAACATATACAATTGCATTCAAACCTGCACACAAACATCCTTTTGTTAGGGAACCAGCAGTTTTGGAATATTCTGTACAAACATGTCTCATGTGCAACTTTTCAGTTATCAATGTCTGGGAAGCATTCAGTGACTTTTCAGAATTTCTGAAAGTGTTCTTAATGTTATTTGAAGATAGTCTCTCACAATCACAGCAGCTAGGTAATTGTTTTCTTCTGTTATAGTACAAACTGGAATCTGGATCTACCTTCCTTTGAAATTGATTGTCTTCCATCTTTCAACATTTTAAACCATATTTGAGCTGCCCTATAGAGAAGAAATAAACTCTCCATAGCCTTTCTGTAACAGTGCATAGACCTCAGCTGAAGGTTTGTTGGGACAAGCAGAATTTCAACATATTTTCTTACAGGCAGCACTGAATATGTCTGAATTTGCACACCTCTCACAGGCAGGAACCGGAAATGGTAACAATGTAACTAGTACCAAACATATATTATGTATGAAGTTAAAAAATATTGTAGAAGGGCTAATTAACAAATGAGAATAATTTTTTCACTTACAAAATACACTAGTTGGGGTCAAGGTTGATAGATGTCTTTTTGAATTAATTCCCATTGAATTGTATGCAGTGGGCATAATATGTCTGCTGGTTCACTGGCACTGGAACTCGTTTTTGAGATGAGGGGATGTAATAGGTCACATGGAGCCAGGACAGTGATGTTTGAATGCTGGAGCACACATTCTGTATTTTTTCTCAGTAAATGTGGAGCAATAATGTTGCAAACATGAAGGCATGCATCATCATGGTGAAGGTGCCAAACAGTAGGATGCAGTTAAGAGCATTTTCATCAAATAAGTTTGACAGTCGTTTAATACTCTCCATTAAACATGAACCATTGTTTGTGGGGTGGAATTTACATTGATGAACAATTTCACAACAGAAAAGAATTAAATAAATCACATCTTTTCCTGCTACCTGAACAGCCTTGGTCTTCTTTTGTGATCGAGACAGGTGATTTCCACACTGAGCTCACCTATTTGCTTTAGGAATCATAATGCTGGATCCAAGTCTCATTACCTGTTAGGATGTAATTCAGGTATCCCTTGCATTTGTCTGCTACCAGAAACTGAAACTCCCAGCACATGCCCATTTACACGTTCTTCTGTTCAGGCATCAGCAATCTATCACCCATCTGGTACAGATGTGTCTCATGTGTAAATCATCATGCGGAATGATGAATGCACTACCATGGATAATATATATCATGTCTGCCAGTCTATTTACTCTTATATGTCGATCTTTCTGAACAATGATGGCAGATGTGTTAATCATGGTCTTGCTCACTACATGATTGGAGT
The DNA here is from genome assembly GCA_030762175.1 of Metallyticus violacea. Classification (NCBI taxonomy): domain Eukaryota; kingdom Metazoa; phylum Arthropoda; class Insecta; order Mantodea; family Metallyticidae; genus Metallyticus; species Metallyticus violacea. The sequence goes on along the minus strand of CM060835.1, from coordinate 43,580,635 downwards.
ACCTGAGCCATCCTGCTGTTGTTGAAACACAGTCCTTCCTTAATACCTTTGAACCAGCTTGAGTGAGTGAGTTTTGATTGTGGTAGATGTATCATTGCCTGCACTTCCAAACCAGATTTCTGTAGACAAGCAAAATTTTAGAGCAGCGTACTAATTATTACAAAGCGACTCCATTTTAAAGTAGCTAACACTGGCTTTTGCTGGCATCCTGAACTAAGACACAAGCGCATATCTGCTTCCAATTATTTCCACCAATGATATGAGATCTGTTCTCATGAATAATTTATTCAACATCGTATCTTCATATGTGATGAGAGGAGAAAAAAACCTCAGTAATTATTATTTAGTCCTCGTAAATTAAAATTTTAGAGCGAGAAGTTAATGTCTGTAAAAATTATGATTATTTTTTATTGAACAGCCCTGCAGAACCTGCTATATAAAAACGTTTATATCACAGTTATAAAATATCCCTTAATCATGATCATTCTCTTTCTTGCATGCTCTAGTTGGTTTTGAATCAATTTATCAAGTTCCATTGGCTTTCTGGTAGAAGTTCTTTTTTTGTATTCAAATTGCAGCTAAATATGGCTTAACAAATCAATCACTAATCAGAAGTCCAGATATTTCCTTCTAAGGAGATGGAGCATTTTGTTGCAGAAACCAAATTACAGAGATAAAAATATAAAGGAAACTACAACATTAAATCTTTTATTGCTCCATTAAGAAAACTTTGATGTTTACTAGCAGATTAAAACTCATTTTTCTGTTGGGATCTGCTACAAAACAAGACATGACATGCAAAAACTGTTATTATGCGAGTTAAGAGGAAACATCCAATTGGTACTAACATATTATAAAGCTTCGTGAGGCTCTGTGCCCTACATGTATTTATACGCATTTAAAATATTTTGACTTTCTCCTTCACAATTTTGGCAAGCACTGTCAGAAGAAAAACATTTGTGTTTTTCCCAGAAAAATCAAGGAAGATGATATTCTATTTAGAGAAAATTCCTTCCTATGTGGTCATAATTCTCTGGCAATGATCAAAGATAAGTGGATATTTGATCTTTCTGGGTAGGAAAATGGTATTTCTACCAAAAGTGGAACTGCTTCTTTCTTACCTCACCTGCCTAATCAGTCAATTAGGATAAATCTGAATTAAACCATATCTTTTAAAAAAAAATATTTTAGAAAATATATGTGGAACTGACACTGTGAAGCCAAGTTATATGAATTTAAAAAAAAAAAAAAAAAAAAAAAAAAAAAACAACTATAAAAGATCAGTGTCTATTTGGTCCTAATTATTCTTATGTATGACCCTCTAAAAATACATTTTTTATAGTTCACTCCCTGTAAGAAAGCAACACATTTTTTAAAGTTATTTTTAATTTTAAATACAATTAAATAAGAAAGGATGTTGGTGTATCCTTAGCACAACTAAACAGTTTATTTTATTGTGTTATTACATTTGTAAACTATGAAGATACCCATTAATACTATACAAAAAGTAACAACATTTATTTTAAAAGAATATGAAGCTAAAATGTTGATTTTCACAATAAAATTTAGCCTATACTATATATAAAAAAATCAGCTCAGAATTCAAAGTAACAGTTTCAACTTTTGCTACCAGCAATATGCTTACACAAAGATTTTATCCATGATTTATCAATTCTAAAGGATGAAAGTTATCAGGGAACATTGATGTCTAAAATCCCTTAACCAATTACAACTGCATAACTAAATAATCATCTATTTATAATTATCAAAACAACTGTCTTGGCAGATTAATGGTTAATGAACAATATTTTTGTCTTATCAGCATATACTTATAAACCAAAATAGACTTTTAAAAATGACTTACTGTAAATTTTTAACTTAATACCTGCTGGCTTTACTATATAATTAATGAAAAGTAACTAAAAATTATAGTTCATATGGTCTACAACATATCAGAAATTTACATAATGTATATCCTCTTTGTTTCTTCTCATAAATTTTATTCATTTATGTATAAGTAAAAGTATCAACAGGTGTACATCTAATATCTATAAAAAGTCATTTGTATATGATGCTTAGCTTACACTTCATATTACCTTCTCCAATTATTTATTTTCTCTGTACAGCTCTAAATGTTATTAAATAGTGAAGAGACTTTTGCTTTTTCATAAACATTGAATTATATTTTTTAAAACCACCAAATTCAATTATCTTGCAGAGAAGCTAAACAATTATATGTCTTGAATTTCTCTGGTACTTCTTCAGATTAATCTCTGTGTCAGATTTTTATTAAGGCTTTGCCATAATGATTCCTTTATTAGATATAAATGTTTTAAATATATCTTAATTAAAGTTCCGTTATTTTATCTCAAGCCTGAAATAGCATTCATCGTCGTTTCCTCTGTGGAATATAATTTTCTTGGTGTTGTGGTAAGTGTTGCATCAGATGATGTTTCATTTTAAAAGCTTTGTCACAATGATCACACTTAAATTGCCTAATATCCATGTGTATTAGCATATGTGATTGAAGAATCTGCTTCCTGTTGAAACTCTTTTTACATATATCACAATGAAAAGGCCTTTCTCCAGAATGAAAAAATAAATGCTTTTTAAGGCGAAATCGACTAATAAAACCCTTATTGCAGATGTGACATTTAAAAATTTTTTCCCCTAAATGTATCTTAACATGCCTAATAAAAGCTTTCCTGCATCTATTGACTTTTCCACAGTCTGCACATTCAAAAATGGCCTCATGTGTTTTAGCATGTGCATTTAACGCTGTAGTGCTGCAGAACTCCCTTTCACATTTAGAACATTTGTGAATTTTGTTCCCTAAATGGGAATTGATATGGTTAATCAATGTTGTTTCCTGTGCAAAACACATACCACACATCTCACAAAGAAATGGCTTTAAGGGAATAAAATGATCTTTACTTGTATGTTCTCGTAATTCAACTCTATTTGGTAAGGTGCGTGCACATACTGGGCATTTCACAGTTCCATATGAATAATGTTTCTGTTTTATATGCTTTATTAATTTTCTTGTAGTATCATATTGTTTGGCACAGATTTTACACTGAATTAAATCTTCTTCTGGGGATTTACTGCAATGTTGGAACCAAGGCATGTTTATCTGTCTTCTTACTCTCCTTTCATAAAATTCAGATTCAACCTGCAAATATTGACCCAATTATAAGTAATAAATCTCAATACACAGAAATTATTTTATTGCAAATTTGTGACAAAAGTGCCCTTAATAAATAATCTGATTGCAATATATAAAAAAGTTATTCTTTTCAACGATTTAACTGGAATTTTAAATAATAACAGTTATCTCGTCAAGTTTTGAAGTTAAATATTTTATTTTATGAGGATGCTTTAACATTTGATTATTGTGTCACTAATTCTGTTATTTGTAGGTAAAATCTTTTTGGTGGCGAGCATAGATGATCCATTTCACTGGTCTGGAAATTTGGCATATAAAATGTAAATTCTCTTAATTTTTTTTTATAAAATTATTTTACATATATTTTGGAAGAAGACTGAAAAATGTGGATCATATATAAGAAATTAATTATAACTTACTTTAACATCATTGTTATGATTTTTAATACCCAAACCTGTTTGAAAAATCTTCTCCACCAAATCAAACTATTCTGCTATTATTAATATTAGAACACATTACCTGAATATTCTATTAGAATTTATTAAATATGTTCCAAGTTAATTCCACTTTCTTATACTACATTAGAACATGTTTCCAGGGCAATTACTCCCATCATCAGCATGATGGGAGTGATTACCCGTGAAACATACCTTAATATTGTAAGACAGCAATGACAGCAACATCCCTCAAAACATGTCCTAATGTTTTATAGATGAGTGAAGTTAATATGAACATTTTTAATAAATTCTATTAGGAATATTATCATTCCATTGTCGATAGCTTCCCAAGTAAAATTAAACACTATCTGAAATTCAATATTAAATTTGCATTATCTAATTTACTTATTTGGGAATAAAGTAGAAACCATATATGGATGGAAATTTGTTTACAATTTGGCAATGAAACTGCTGCTACTTGAACGCTGTATAATCATTATTGGAATATCTGTACACTTTCATTTTATCAGGAGTGTTTCCTTTGAACAGTATTTGCCTTGTTTTCTTAGTATAAAATTGTTAGACATTGGTCTTTATTTAATCTGTTTGTGCCTCCGGTGAGAAAGTTTCTGTCACATTCTTTACATATAGGCTGCTTTCCTAGATATGAAAGAATGACTGTTACTTTTAGCTTCTTCAAAATTATGTTATCAATATGATAAATTTTTTGAAGGCTAACCATGTCTTTACCTAGATGCCATAACTTGTCAATATACTTGTGTGCATGTACTTCATTATGCAATCATTAGCATTACTGTTTTGTAGATTTGGAGTTATTAACAGTTCCTATGAGATGAAAATTTTTGCAACCATTAGCTGCTTTCTTGAAACTTCTTATTGATGCATACTTTACTTTGTGATGTCGTGTTCTTCTGGATATGAAGTGAAACACAACATTAAAGGCCTAAACACTGTCAATTTTTTTTTCTTCAAATACTGAAATATTTATAGCAACGTTACTGTATTTGTAAATATAACTTTACATAATGATTTATACTTTACTTGTCTACTATCTTTAGAACATCTTCAATTTTGCCATAATTCCCAGTGCTCCGGAACCATTATAAATCTACTCAGAAAAGTATTAAATTGGTAAGTTGCAAATTCCTCTTCTGGTTCATTTTCGTTTACGATGTCTCTTCAAAAAGTATCGCGAATTTTGAATTTACGCGGGCTACGTTTATTCCATTTTCGATTGTTTTGTGGCGTTATGTTGGTACTCACGTCCCTCACCTATGTTGACAAGCTCGGCCATTTTGAATGTTCAGTTAATTGTTGACAGCTATTTTGCATGGATGTGTTTTGGCTCGTCTTCGATTTTTGCCTATTCCAAAAAATGGAATAAAGAATCTGTATCAAATTTTGTGTGAAACACAAAATTAAGTGCGTGGATGCATTCCGAATGTTGACTGTGGCACATGGTGAAGCTACCTTGGACCAAAGCAACGTTTATCGGTGGTACAATATGTTCTCAGAGGGTCGAGAAGATGTGAACGACGAAGAGCGTCCCGGACGCCCGAGCTCAACAACAGACGAAAACATTGAAGAAGTGAAGAAAATAGTATTGGCCAATCGTCGAATCACCGTTAGAGAAGTTGCTGAGGACCTAAACATATCGATTGGCTCGTGCCATTCGATTTTTACCAATTTTTTGGGCATGAGACGGGTCGCCGCAAAATTCGTACCAAAGTTGCTCAATTTTGACCAAAAACACCATCGCATTAACGTTGCTAAGGAGCTGTTGAACTCTGTCCGCGACGACCCAAATTTGTTCCAGAGGGTCATAACTGGTGACGAATAATGGGTTTATGGTTATGATGTGTAAACCAAAGCTCAATCATCCCCATGGAAGCTGCCACACGAGCCAAGACCGAAAAAAGCGCGCCAAGTTCGGTCGAATGTGAAGGTTTTGCTTACAGTTTTCTTCCATTGCAGGGGCGTGGTGCATCATGAGTCTTGCCACAGGGTAGAAGGGTCAATAAGGAATATTACCTGCAAGTTATGCGCAATTTGCGCGAAGCAATCCGCCAGAAACGCCCGGATTTGTGGAAGAACAAAAATTGGCTTTTGCACCATGATAACGCCCCTGCTCACACATCGTTGCTTATGCGCGAATTTTTTTGCAAAAACAACACATTTTTAATGCCGCAGCCACCGTACTCCCCAGACATGGCCCCTTGTGACTTTTTTTTTTTTTTGTCCCCAAAACTGAAGAGGCCCATGAAAGGACGACACTACGCCACCATTAAGGAGATAAAGACGGCATCGAAGGAGGAGCTGAACAAGATCACAAAAAACGATTTTTTAAAGTGCTTCGAGGATTGGAAAAAACGTTGGCACAAATGTATAATATCTGGTGGGGATTACTTTGAAGGGGACAAAATAGATATTAATGAATAAATAAATACTTTTTGTACAAACCTCGTACGACATATGGGCTTTTTTAAATAAACTATTCAAGAAATGAGTGTGAAATAACTATAACCTATACATACTTATGGTCGTCTGGAAAGAGAATGTTACGGTAGAGTAGCAGAGGCCAAGCGGTTTAGACGACATTTGCTCTTCTGCGTAAGCTTCTGGGTTAATATTCCATACATTTTATTTTAAAATTATTGGTTTTATAAAAAGTGTATGTAGATTTATGTTGCTTTGAAATCATATTATATTTTAACGTAGCATTTGAGTTTTAAGGCATTACCAATGCAGAAACAAAAACATAATTACAAACTAATGTATTAACTAAATACATACATGAACACAAAAATTTACCTTATAAAGCGAAAACACATAGGAGTAAAGACAAATTGATGTCATGTATGAACCCTCAGCATGTATAACTACCCTCAATCTTTGGGGCATATATTGTGTCAGATTTCTACAGTACTGTGGATGAGAGGCTACATCATCTCAGGTTTCCTGAATTTATATCCATAAGCCAACTTTTATCCTTTTTGCATTTCGATAGAACAAATACTGAAGGAAATATAATACTCATATATATCACATGTTAATGTTAAAGCTTGCTGTGTATGGGAAAACTATTATATCACTAATTTGTCATATGTTACAAAGGGTCATTACAAAAAATGGCTACACTGCCTTGCTGTTTATCTTGTGAACTGTAACGAGTAGGACTTAAAAGAATTTTGCATTCAAAAGATGACTAACTTTTTTGTCAAAGGGTGTACCTACAAGGGCTGTTGAATAAAGAAAGTTCACCATTTTTTTCCCTACAACATACCTTTATTCATACTCATTTATGACTTTTCTCAAAGTAGTCCCCACTGGATGCAATGCACTGTTGCAGTGTTTGTTTCTGTCTTTACAGACATGCTGGAATGTATTTTTGACACACCCTTCATGCCTTTGCCACAGATTCTGATGATGGAAAATGCCTTCCATGATGGTGTTCCTTCAATTTGGTTAAAAGGAAAATATCACATAGGGAAAAATCATGGATTTAGGGAGGTTGAAGAACATATTTCACACTGCTTTTTGTAAAATATTCACCAACAATTTCTCAATGTGTGGCCTTGCATTATTGTAGTGCAATGTCCAGTTTGTTGCATAGAAATGTGGCCTTTTGCATGTGATATGCCTTGCAGTTTTAGCTTTTTTTGGTGTTAGTAATGAATGAGATTTCCACACAGAATTTTGCTGCTTGCTTCCTTGCTGCTGTAGCCAAATGATTACCTTTGAAAGAAATTCTACATAACATTCTAACATATACAACTGCATTCAAACCTGCACACAAACATCCGTTCGTTAGGGAACCAGCAGTCTTGGAATCCATCCTGTACAAACATGTCTCATGTGCAACTTTTCAGTTATCACTGTCAGGGTAGCATTCAGTGACTTTTCAGAATTTCTAAAAGTGTTCTTAATGTTATTTGAAGATAGTTTCTCACAATCACAGTAGCTAGGTAATTGTTTTCTTCTGTTATAGTACAAACTGAATTCGGGGTCTTTCTTCTTTCAACATTTCCGACATTCCGTAAACATTTTAAACCATATTTGAGCTGCCCTATAGAGAAGAAATAAACTCTCCATAGCCTTTCTGTAACAGTGCATACACCTTGGCTGAAGGTTTGTTGGGATAAGCAGAATTTCAACATATTTTCTTACAGGCAGCACTGAATATGTCTGATTTTGCACACCTCTCACAGGCAGGAACCAGTAATGATAACAATGTAACTAGTACCAAACATATATTATGTATCAAGTTAAAAATATTGTAGAAGGGCTAATTAACAAATGAGTATAATTTTTTCACTTACAAAATACACTAGTTGGGGTCAAGGTTGATAGATGTCTTTTTGAATTATTTCCCATTGAACTGTATGCAGTGGATGTCTGCTATTTCACTAGCACTGCAGCTCGTTTTTGAGATGAGGGGACGTAAAAGGTCACATGGAGCCAGGACAGTGGTGTATGAATGCTGGAGCACACATTCTGTATTTTTTCTCAGTAAATGTGGAGCAATAATGTTGCAAACATGAAGGCATGCATCATCATGGTAAAGATGCCAAACAGTAGGATGGAGTAAAGAGCATTTTCATCAAATAAGTTTGACAGTCGTTTAATACTCTCCATTAAACATGAACCATTGTTTGTGGGGTGGAATTTACATTGATGAACAATTTCACAACAGAAAAGAATTAAATAAATCACATCTTTTCCTGCTACCTGAACAGCCTTGGTCTTCTTTTGTGATCGAGACAGGTGATTTCCACACTGAGATCACCTGTTTGCTTTAGGAATCGTAATGGTGGATCCAAGTCTCATTACCTGTTAGGATGTAATTCAGGTATCCCTTGCAATCGTCTGCTACCAGAAACTGAAGCTCCAGGCACATGCCCATTTGCACTCTCTTCTGTACAGGCATCAGCAATCTTGGCACCCATCTGGTACAGATGTGTCTCATGTATAAATCATCATGCGGAATGATGAACGCACTACCATGGGAAATATATATCATGTCTGCCAGTCTATTTACTCTTATATGTCGATCTTTCTGAACAATGATGGCAGATGTGTTAATCATGGTCTTGCTCACTACATGATTGGAGTACCTGAGCCATCCTGCTGTTGTTGAAACACAGTCCTTCCTTAATACCTTCGAACCAGCTTGGGTAAGTGCACTTGATTGTGGTAGATATATCATTGCCTGCACTTCCAAACCAGATTTCTGCAGACAAGCAAAATTTTAGAGCAGTGTACTAATTATTACAAAGCGACTCCATTTAAAGTAGCTAACACTGGCTCTTTGCTGGCATTCGGAACTAAGACGCATGCGCATATCTGCTTCCAATTATTTCCACCTATGATATAAGATCTGTTCTCATGAATAATTTATTCACCATTGTATCTTCACTATGTGATGAGAGAGAGGAGACAAAAAAACATCAGTATTTATTATTTAGCCCTCGTAAATTTAAAATTTAGATGGAGAAGTTTATGTCTGTAAAAATTATGATAATTTTTTATTGAACAGCCCTGTAGAACCTGCTATATAAAAACTTTTCTATCACAGTTATAAAATATCCCTTAATCATGATCATTCTCTATCCTGCATGCTCTAGTTGGTTTTGAATCAATTTATCAAGTTCCAAGTGGCTTTCTGGTAAGAGATCTTTTACTGAACGGAAAGCTATTCAAATTGCAGCTAAATACGGCTTAACAAATCAACCAATAATCAGAAGTCCAGATATTTCCTTCTAAGAAGATGGAGCATTTTATTGCAGAAACCAAGTTACAGAGATAAAAACATGAAGGAAACTACAACATTAAATCTTTTATTGCTCCATTAAGAAAGTTTTCATGTTTACAAGCAGATTAAAACTAATTTTTCTGTTGGGATCTACTACAAAACAAGACATAACACACAAAAACTTTATATTTATTGATATTTGATTAAAATGTTAATAAAAAAAAACTACAAGAGATCTTTGTCTATTTGCTCCTAGCTATTCTTACATTGTGATCCTCTAAAAATATATTTTTTACAGTTCACTTCCTATAAGAATGCTACACATTTTTTATAGTTATTTTTCATTTTAAATACAATTAAATAAATAAGGATGTTGGCGCATCCTGAACATAACTAAACAGTATATTTTGTTGTGTTATTACATTTGTAAACTATGAAGATGCCCATCAATACAATACAATAAGTAAAAAATTTATTTTAAAAGAATATGCAGCTAAAATTCATTATACAAAAAGGAACACAACTCATTTTTAAAATAATATGCAGCTAAACTTGTTTTATTTTCACAACAACATTTACCTTATACTGCGCATAATTGACATATTGGAAAAAGCAACCCTGAAACATGCTAAAATGGTAACTCAAATTGCTTAAAACAATTTTAGGGGCCAAAAATAATGTTATAAACATTATTGTGCACATATAGGGAATTTATTTTTGAAAACAACTAATAAATTTTTGGTAAAAAATTGCATTGACAGGTCCAATAAAGAATTCTTTTAGCATTTTCCAAATTCTGTCTGAATGACTGAAGATCTCTAGCACATGTGGATTTAACTACATTTCTAAATGAAATAAATATTAGTACCACACAAGATGTTCAAAATTGAAAAATTATATAAATATATAATGCATTTTTTGAACTTTTCTTTATACTTGTGAATTGCTTAGCTATAAATGCTTTCATGTACAAAAGAGAACTATTCCAATTACTACTATAATACAAAAGAGAATTATTCCAATTACTACTATAATGCAAGAACTATCCCACTTAAATTAAAAAAATCACCTGAGAATTCAAAGCAACAGTTTCAACTTTTGCTACCAGCTACATGCTTGCATAAAGCTTTTATCCATGATTTATCAATTCTAAAAGATGAAAGTTATCAGGGAACATTGATTTTTATAATCCCTGAACCACTTATAACTGCTTAACTGAATAATCTCTTTATAATTATCAAAACAACTGTCTTGGTTAATGAAGAATATTTGTCTTATCAACATATGCTTATAAATCAAAATAGTCTTTTAAAATGACTTACTGTAAATTTTTAACTTAATACCTGCTGGCTTTACTATGTACATTAAAGAAAAGTAACTAAAAATTATGGTTCATATGGATTACAAGAAGTCAGAAATTTACCTAATGCGTTGTCATCTTTGTTTCTTCTCATAAATTTGATTCATTTACGCATAAGTAAAAGTAAGTTTCATCAGGTGTACATCTATTATCCATAAAAAGTCATTTGTATATGGTATGATATTAGCTTACACTTCACATAGCCTTCCCCAATTATTTATTCTCTCTGTATAGCTCTAAATGTTATTAAATAGTGAAGAGAATTTTGCTTTTTCATAAGCAGAAAATTATATTTTTTAAAACAACCAAATTCAATTATCTTGCAGAGAGGCTAAACAATTATATGTCTTGAATTTCTCTGGTATTTCTTCAGACTAATCTCTGTGTCAGGTTTTTATTAAGGCTTTGCCATAATGATTCCTTTATTAGATATAAATGTTTTAAATATATCTTAATTAAAGTTCCATTATTTTATCTCAAGCCTGAAATAGCATTCATCGTCGTTTCCTCTGTGGAATATAATTTTCTTGGTGTTGTGGTAAGTGTTGCATCAGATGATGTTTCATTTTAAAAGCTTTGTCACAATGATCACACTTAAATTGCCTAATATCCATGTGTATTAGCATATGTGATTGAAGAATCTGCTTCCTGTTGAAACTCTTTTTACATATATCACAATGAAAAGGCCTTTCTCCAGAATGAAAAAATAAATGCTTTTTAAGACGAAATCGAGTAATAAAACTCTTATTGCAGATGTGACATTTAAAAATTTTTTCCCCTAAATGTACTCTAACATGCCTGATAAAAGTTTTCCTGCATCTACCAATCTTTCCACAGTCTGCACATTCAAAAATGGTCTCATGTGTTTTAGCATGTGCATTTAATGCTGTAGTGCTACAGAACTCCCTTTCACATTTAGAACATTTGTGAATTTTGTTCCCTAAATGGGAATTGATATGGTTATACATTGCTATTTCCTGTGCAAAACACATACCACACATCTCACAAAGAAATGGCTTTAAGGGAATAAAATGATCTTTACTTGTATGAACTCGTAATTCAGTTCGATTTGGAAAAGTGCATTCACACACTGGGCATTTCACAGTCCCATATGAATAATGTTTCTGTTTTATATGCTTTATTAATTTTCTTGTAGTATCATATTGTTTAGCACAGATTTTACACTGAATTAAATCTTCTTCTGGGGTTTTATTGCAGTTTTGGAACCAAGGCATGTTTATCTCTCTTCTTACTCTCCTTTCATAAAATTCAGATTCAACCTGCAAATATTGACCCAATTATAAGTAATAAAACTCAATACACAGAAATAAAATTTATCACAAATTTAAGACAAAAGTGTACCCATTAATAAATATTCTAATTGCAATACATTAAAGTTATTATTTTCAACGGTCTAACTAGAATTTTAAATAATAATAGTTATCTTATCATGTTTTATAGTAAACATTTTATTTTATGAGGATGTTTTAACATTTGAATATTGTGTAACTAATTCTGTTATTTGTAGGTAAAATCATTTTGGTGGTGAGCATAGATGATCCATTGCACTGGCCTTGTCATGCGGCTTATAAAATATAAATTCTCTAAAGTTTTTTATAAAATCATTTTACATATATTTTCAAAGAAGCCTGAATCATATATAAGAAATTAATTATAACTTAATTTAACATAATTATTATGATTTTTAATATCCAAATCTGTTTGAAAATCTTCTCCACCAAATCAAACTATTCTGCTATTACTAATACTACACACACATTACCTGAATATTCTATTAGAATTTATCAAATATGTTCCCACTAAATCCATTTTCTTATACAACATTAGGACATGTTTCCCGGGCAATTACTCCCATCATGCAGATGATCCAACATCCCTCAAAACATGTCCTAATGTTTTATGGGTAAGTGAAGTTAATATGAACATTTTTAATAAATTCTATTAGGAGTATTATCATTGCATTGTCTATAGCTTCCCAAGTACACAATAAACACTATCTGAAATTCAATATTAAATCTACATTATCTAATTTACTTATTTGGGAATAAAGTACAAACCATATATAGATTGAAATTTGTTTACTATTTGGTAATGAAGTTGCTGCTACTTGAAAGCTGTATAATCATTATGGGAATATATGTACCCTTTCATTTAATCAGGGGTGTTTACTTTGAACAGCATTTGCCTTGTTTCCTTAGTATAAAAGTCATGGTGCTTTGTTTACTCTGTATGTGCCTCCTGTAAGAAAGTTTCTATCACATTCTTTACATTTGGGCTGCTTTCTTAGATATGAAAGCGTGACTGTTACTTTTAGCTACTTTAAAAATTATGTTATCAATATGATAAAACTTTTGAAAGCTAACCATGTCTTCACCTAGAAGCAAAACTTGTCAATATACTTGTGTGCGTGTGCTTCATTATGCAATCATTAGCATTACTGTTTTGTAGATTTGGACTTATTAACAGTTCCTATGAGATGAAAAATTTTTGCAACCATCAGCTACTTTCTTGAAACTTCTTATGGATGCATACTTCACTCTGTGATGTCGTGTTATTCTGGATATAACGTGAATTCCAACATTAAAGGCCTAAATATGTCAATTTTTTTTTCTCCAATTACTGAAATATTTCTATAGCAAAGTTACTGTATTTGTAAAGATAACTTTACATAATGTTTTATACCCTACTTATCTACTATCTTTATAACATCTTCAATTCCGTCTTAATTCCCAGTGTTTCGGACACATTATAAATCTACTCAGAAAAGTATTGAATTAGTAAGTTGCAATTTCCTCTTCGGGTTCATTTTCATTTATGATATATGGGAATTTTTTAATAAACTATTCAAGAAATGAGTGTAGAATATCTATAACCTCTACATACTTATGATCGTCTGGAAAGAGAATGTCATGGTAGAGTAGCAGTGGCTAAGCAGTTTAGATGACATTGCTTTCTGCGTAGACAAGCAAAATTTTAGAGCAACATACTGATTATTACAAAGTGACTCCATTTTAAGTAGCTAACACTGGATCTTTGCTGGCATCCTGAACTAAGACACATGCGCAATAATGCTTCCAATTATTTCTACCAATGATATGAGATCTGTTCTCATGAATAATTTACTCACCATTGTATCTTCACTATGTGATGAGAGAGAGGAGACAAAAAAACCTCAGTAATTATTATTTAGCCCTTGTAAATTTAAAATTTAGATCGAGAAGTTAATGTATGTAAAAATTATGATAATTTTTTATTGAACAGCCCTGTAGAACCTGCCATATAAAAACTTTTCTATTACAGTTATAAAATATCCCTTAATCATGATCATTCTCTATCCTGCATGCTCTAGTTGGTTTTGAACCAATTCATCAAGTTCCAATTAGCTTTCTGGTAGGAGATCTTTTACTGAACAGAAAGCGATTCAAATTGCAGCTAAATATGGCTTAACAAATCAACCAATAGTTAGAAGCCCAGATATTTCCTTCTAAGAAGATGGAGCATTTTATTGCAGAAACCAAGTTACAGAGATAAAAACATGAAGGAAACTACAACATTAAATCTTTTATTGCTCCATTATGAAAACTTTCATGTTTACAAGCAGATTAAAACTCATTTTTCCATTAGAATCTGCTACAAAACAAGAATTGACACACAAAAACTGTTATTATACAAGTTAAGAGGAAACGTCCAATTAGTACTAACATATTATAAAGCTTTGTGAGACTCTGTGCCCTACATGTATTTGTACACATTTAAAATATTTTGACTTTCTCCTTCACAATTTTGGCAAGCACTATCAGAAGAAAAACATTTGTGTTTTTCCCAGAAAAATCAGGGAAGATGATATTTTATTTAGAGAAAAAGCCTTCCTATGTTATCATAATTCTCTGGCAATGATCAAAGATAAGTGGATATTTGATCTTTCTGGGTAGGAAAATGGTATTTGTACCAAAAGTGGAACTGCTTCTTTCTTACCTTACCTGCCTAATCAGTCAATTAGGATAAATCTGAATTAAAACATATCTTTTAAAAAAAAATTTTTTAGAAAATATATGTGGAACTGACACTGTGAAGCCAAGTTATATGAATAAATCTGTTTTATATTTATTGATATTTGATTGAAATGCTAAAAAAAAAAAAAAAAAAAAAAAAACCAACCACAAGAGATCTGTCGATTTGGTCCTAATTATTCTTAGATATGACCCTCTAAAAATACATTTTTTCATTTTTTATAGTTCACTGCTTGTAAGAAAGCAACACATTTTTTAAAGTTATTTTTAATTTTAAATACAATTAAATAAGAAAGGATGTTGGTGTATCCTTAGCATAACTAAACAGTTTATTTTATTGTGTTATTACATTTGTAAACTATGAAGATGCCCATCAATACTATACAAAAAGTAACAAAATTTATTTTAAAAGAATATGCAGCTAAAATGTTTATTTTCATTATACATAAAGTAACATAACTCATTTTTAAAATAATATACAGCTAAACTTGTTTTATTTTCACAATAAAATTTAGCTTATACTACCCACTACCCATACCTGACACATATTGGAAAAAGCATCCGTGAAACATGCTAAAATGGTTAAACTCGCTTAGAAAAAAATTTTAGGGTCCAAAAATAATATTATAAACATTATTGTGCAAATATAGCAATTTTTTTTTATTGAAAACAACTAATAGTTTTTTAGTAAAACAATTGCATTGACAGTTTTTCTTTTAGCATTCTCCAAATTCTGTCTGAATGACTGAAGACCTCTAGCACATGTGGATTTAACCACATTTCTAAATGAAATAAACATTAGTACCATACAAGAAGTTCAAAATCCAAAAATTATACAAAAATAAAATGAATTTTTTAAGTTTTTCTGTATACTTGTGAATTGCTTCGCTATAAATGCTTTCATGCACAAAAGAGAACTATTCCAATTACTACTATAATGCAAAAAGTAAATTACTTCCATTAAAAAAATAAGCTGAGTATTCAAAGCAACAGTTTCAACTTTTGCTACGAGCTATATGCTTGCATAAAGCATTTACCCATGGTTTATCAATTCTGAAGGATGAAAGTTATCAGGAAACATTGATGTTTAAAATCCCTGAACCACTTACTACTGCTAGACTGAATAATCCTTTCTTTATAATTGTCAAAACAACTGTCTTGGTTAATGAACAATATTTGTCTTATCAATATATCTTTTAAAAGGAATTATTTTAAAAAATATATATGGACTTACTGTAATGTTTAACTTAACACCTGCTGGCTTTATTATGTACATTAAAGAAAAGTAACTAAAAATTATGGTTCATATGGACTACAAGAAGTCAGAAATTTACCTAATGCGTTGTCATCTTTGTTTCTTCTCATAAATTTGATTCATTTACGTATAAGTAAAAGTAAGTTTCATCAGGTGTACATCTATTATCTATAAAAAGTCATTTGTATATGGTATAATGTTAGCTTACACTTCACATAGCCTTCCCCAATTATTTATTCTCTCTGTATAGCTCTAAATGTTATTAAATAGTGAAGAGACTTTTGCTTTTTCATAAACATTGAATTAAATTTTTTAAAACCACCAAATTCAATTATCTTGCAGAGAAGCTAAACAATTATATGTCTTGAATTTCTCTGGTACTTCTTCAGACTAATCTCTGTGTCAGATTTTTATTAAGGCTTTGCCATAATGATTCCTTTATTAGATATAAATGTTTTAAATATATCTTAATTAAAGTTCCGTTATTTTATCTCAAGCCTGAAATAGCATTCATCGTCGTTTCCTCTGTGGAATATAATTTTCTTGGTGTTGTGGTAAGTGTTGCATCAGATGATGTTTCATTTTAAAAGCTTTGTCACAATGATCACACTTAAATTGCCTAATATCCATGTGTATTAGCATATGTGATTGAAGAATCTGCTTCCTGTTGAAACTCTTTTTACATATATCACAATGAAAAGGCCTTTCTCCAGAATGAAAAAATAAATGCTTTTTAAGGCGAAATCGACTAATAAAACCCTTATTGCAGATGTGACATTTAAAAATTTTTTCCCCTAAATGTATCTTAACATGCCTAATAAAAGCTTTCCTGCATCTATAGACTTTTCCACAGTCTGCACATTCAAAAATTGCATCATGTGTTTTAGCATGCTTGTTTAACCCATTGGTGCTACAGAATTTCCTTTCACATTTTGAACATTTATAAACCTTATGACCAAAATGTGAATTGATATGACAATCTAGTGCCATTCGGTCTGCAAAACACATACCACACAACTCACAAAGAAATGGCTTTAAAGGAATTAAGTGAACTTTACTTCTATGTTCTCGTAATTCAACTCTATTTGTGAAGGTGCGTGCACATACTGGGCATTTCAGAGTCCCATATGAATAATGTTTCTGTTTTATATGCTTTAGTAATCTTTCTCTACTATCATATTGTTTGGCGCAGATTTTGCACTGAAATAAAGCTTCTCCTGGAGTGTTACTGCATTGCTGGAACCAAGGTTTGTTTACCTGTCTTCTTACTTTGCCCAGCAGCTCATTATCTACAATCCTTTCATAAAATTCAGATTCAACCTGCAAATATTGATCCAATTATAAGTAATAAATCTTGATACATAGAAATAAATTTAATCACAAACATGAGACAAAACTGTACATTTAATAAATAGTCTCATTGCAATACATTAAAAAAGATTTTTCTTTAAAACAACCCAATTAGAAATTTAAATAGCACCTATTATCTTGTCATGTTTCCAAGCTAAACATTTTATTTTTTGAGGATGCCTTAACATATGATTACTATTTCACTAATTCTGCTATATGTAAGTAAAAGCTCTTTGGAGGTGAGCATATACAAAAGCTATTTCACTGCCCTTGACAAAATTTATAAATTCCTGTAATTTTTTTATAAAATAATTTTACATTTATTTTTAAAGACTAAAAAATGCTGATCATGTATAAAAAATTAGCTATTATTTACTTTAAGATCACTGCTATGGTTACTAATACCTAATCCTGTTTGAGAAATCTTCTCCACCAATTTAAACAAATCTGTATTATTAACATTGTAACACATTAGCTGAAATTCAATGCATTATCTCCTTTATTTATTTTGGAATAGAGGATAACCCAAATGTGAATTGTAATTTGTTCACAACTTAGAAATGTAGGTGCTGCTTCTTGAACCATGTATCATTATGAGAGTATCTGTCAACAATAATATCACTTGTTGCACTACTCATAATCACTTTCTTATCCAGGTGTGTTTACTTTGAAGAGTTGTTTGCCTTGTGTCCTAAGTATGAAAAGTACTAGCCATAGGTCTTTGTGTAATCTGCATGTGGTCCTCGTAAGAAAGTTTCTCTCACATCCTTTACAAATGCATGCTTTCTTAGATATGAAAGAATGATTATTACTTCTAGCTGGTTTTAAAATGTTATTAATAAAATCAAACTTTTGAAGGCTAAACATTTCCTCACCTTGATGCCATAACTTGTCAATATACTGCGCGAGTGTTTCATCATGCAACCATTAGCATTACTGTTTTGTAGATGTGGTGTTGGTTGCTGTGCTTGTATTAAAGTTATTCAATAAAAATAAGTTGTGAAAGAATGCTGGTCAAATTAGCTACTGCTACTATTGCTACCAGGTAATTTAATGTTATTAAATTACCTTACAAATGAAGTTATTATTCCTAATCCCCTTAATGCACTCCCTTCTGGCAAAGTAAGATGTTAATATTTATCTCACAGAAACCTCTCAGTTCCTGTGAGATCAAAGAAGTTTTGCATCAGCTGCTTTTCTGTAACTTTTTATTGAAGCATATTTCACCTGGGATATGAAGTGAATTCCAACATTGCAGGCCTAAATGCTGCCAGATTTTTTTTTCCACATTACTAACAGTTGTTTCTACTGTAAAATTATATGTTGTAAACATAACTTTGTTACATAATGTTTTATACTTTACTTGTCCAGTATCATTTTGCATTGCATCTGCAATTTTGTCTGAATTCTCATTGTTCTGGGCCCACTGTAAATATATTCAGAAAAGTATTGGATCAGTAAAAATTTAATTTTGCTTCAATTCTGCCATATTCCTTTCATTTACTATTTATGGGAATTTTTAATAAACTATTCAAGAAATGAATTTGAAATATCTACAACTTCTGCATGCTTAAGAAATTCATAAAATGGAAATTTCTTTAGAGTGTATATAAGAGGGCTGTTCAATAAAGAAAGATCACAATTAAAATTAAAATGTAAATTGCACAGTAAAGCTAATCATATTAATTGATATCATTGTATGATTCAGTTGAACTACACACTCTTAAAGCTTCACTTACTTTTCATAAATGTATGGAACCAGTTTCGAGAACATTTAGTTCCCATCTTCAGCCAGGCTAAAGTTCAACTGTCGGATCATTCGTTGAGCTGTGGGAATGTGTATTCTGCTCTGGTGGCGGTGTGATAAACTTGTAGTTTATGTTTTCATCTCCGGCAATGTCGAAGTTCATTTGACTGTCTTTGTATTTGTAGATGTAGATTTTTTCCCAGGTTGCTTGTTCCGTAGGTCCTTGTACTGATTTTAATAATTTTGCTTTATTTATTATGTCGTGATTTTGTGTCCAAAAATGATATGCTACTGCTGATTTATTATTAAAATCAGTACAAGGACCTACGGAACTAGCAACCTGGGAAAAAATCTACATCTACAAATACAGTCTAATGAACTTCGACATTGCCGGAGATGAAAACACAAACTACCAGTTTATCACACTGCCACCATAGCAGAATACTCATTCCCACAGCTCAACGAATGATCTGACAATTGAACTTTAGCCTGGCTGAAGATGGGAACTAAATGTTCTCGAAACTGGTTCCATACATTTATGAAAAGTAAGTGAAGCTTTAAGAGTGTGTAGTTCAACTGAATCATACAATGATATCAATTAATAAAGATCATAATGTTTTTAACACACCTTAACTGATAAATTTTATGAACTTTCTCAAAGTAGTGCTCAAAGTAGTTGGTAATTCATGTTCAAGTGTTTCTGCCAGTCTTCACAGGTATGCTGGAAATCATTTTTTCACAATTCCTTAAGAATTGCCTTTGCAGTTTTCACCACACATTCTGATGATGGAAAATGCCTACCATGAAGGTGTTCCCTTAATTTGGTTGAAAAGCGGCCTCATGTGCAACCTTGCAGTTACCAATGTGTAGGTAACATTCAGTGACATTTTGAGAATTTCTGGAAGTATTCTTAATCCTTTGAGTGCCAGCATGCTAGGCAAAGTACTGCATGAAAAGTGCCAAGCGATTTTTATCCAAGACATGTTTGGAAATTGGTTGTGGGAGAACTAAATGACAGCAAGACTTGATTTTATTTTTAACTTTTAGTTTATAATGTCCTTGAGCAGTGCTTGCATGAAACAGCTAAGAAAACCATTATCTAATTATAAAATGGACATAAATAACAAAAAACAAAAATGTAAAGCCCAAATGTGAAAAAATAATAATTAATAATAATAATAATAATAACAATAATACAAATTTTAAATATACCTGAAATTCACCCTTGTAAAATAGGAACATATACTTACCTTTAAAATGATCATGAAGCACTTACAATGCTGCTTAGAAAAATATAATAATGCAGCACAGCAACAAAAAGGGATGAAAAAAAAGAAAGAAAAGAAAAAGAAAAAAAGAAAAGATAAAGTAAAAACATGCACAAATAAGCAAACACTCTATTATAAGGACAGAAATTTTCTAATTTAATCAAACTATCTAAAAATTAAATTACTACTATGGCCTCATAGCCCAAGTTGGGGCTCTAGTCCCCTCAAAAATGAAACTGTACTTCACAAAATAATCCTAAACTAACACTTGTGCTGCTGAATACAATTTGTTTGCAGTCCTTTCTTACAGCCAATACACATTGTCCTTGTTTGCCACTTTTTTTCCTTACATGTACAAACATCGCAGAAACATTACTTTCCTTCTAGAAGTGTCTCTACTCCATTTGCTGAAGGCTGCGGAATATTATCAGCAGGAGAAATGATGACTATAAATTCCTGGTTCAGACCAATTCTTGAGCTTATTAATTTATAATTATGGTGTTGAATTTCAGTAATGGCAGACAATTCTCTTGTTGGAACGAGGCTGTTCAATATGTATGCATTCAGAAGCATTCTACCTATAATAATGAATACGACTTTTTGCCACAGCTTCAGTCTTTTTCTCATCCAGATAACAATATAGCATCATATTTGATGAGTAAAATCCCCCAAGGAATTGATTATAGTTGAAGATTATGTCTGATTTCTGTATTTGTGTTTGTTTTGGATTACCTTATTGCATTATATGGAAGAAGAGGGAAAACTGAGAAGAACAGTCTTTTTCGGGGATTTATTTTTCCTAAAGTCACAAACGAGTAAACAATTACTTTATATAAAACCTATTTTAACTGGTTTAAAATAGGTTTTATATAAATTAATTACATTCGTTTTACTTTGTTGATTTGATCAAGTTTTATACGAGTAAAAAATTGTTTCTAAAGAAGCAAACCTGTCCTACAGAAAATTTAAAAAGATCATGGGGTAGAAATTTTCTGTTCCTGCACATGGTGCCTGTAATAAATGTTCTAAGAGAACAGAATTTTGGGCCAATGGAATGGAGATGAAGAAATTATTGCAGAAAGTATGCTATCCCTTGTTCAGATAGTTGACTACATTCAGAAGCTTAGTGACAAAATACTCAGACCATTG
Source organism: Metallyticus violacea (assembly GCA_030762175.1). Lineage (NCBI taxonomy): Eukaryota > Metazoa > Arthropoda > Insecta > Mantodea > Metallyticidae > Metallyticus > Metallyticus violacea. The sequence continues at coordinate 43,559,099 of CM060835.1, read as the reverse complement.
TCTTTTATTTGTGTTTAGTCCATGCCATTTTGTGCACCTTGTTAGATATAAAAGCCCAATCAATAGCTTATTACAACATCTAGAATTTTACTCCCCAACTAAGATGATGCTTGTTGGCAGGCACCGGATAACCTGGGATTGAATTTAGATCCCACAAGACTTTCTTCTATGTTTAGGTCTTCATAAGAAGTGTAATTGTGCCTTGAAGATGTTATTGGTATAATCAACCAAGATCTGAAATTTGCCAGTTGAGTCATAAGATGCAGAGCCTGGGGGAGATGGTGTAGATGACAAAGCAATTGGAATCTGTTGCACAAGACCATATGCAAAATCCAAGGAGTGTACACACTTGCATCTTTAGACCAGTAACTGAAGATTTGTTTTGATAAATTTTTCCTTTAAAACCATACAAGTAACCACGAAGCGCTTCACAAAACCTTCTGCTATGAATGTGACACAGGAAATTTACAACCGTTGCTGCACAGTTGTTAGAAAGCAGGCAGAAAATGTGTAACAATTAGATAGTGAGTGACACTTTTAGCAGGTTTTTTTGCATCTTGATCAGATTGTCACTGACACTCGAAGGGTTAATGTTAGACAACAATCCCTGCTCACAATGAGAGCAGCAGTGTTATCATTTTCTTCTTAGAGCACAAATTGGAGTGCCAAGTCCTCGTTCCTTTAAAACTGATTGCCTGCCTTTAAACATTTTAAAATGTTTTGAAGCTGTGCTATAGAGAAGAACAATCTCTCCACATAATGTGCATAGACCTTAGCTGAAGATTTGTTGAGACAAAAGCAAATTAATTTCAGACAGCATATTGTTCGTCATACTCCATTTTGTTGTATAACTGAACCTGTCTGAACTTGCACATATCTCACAGGTGAGAACTGGAAGTGACAGCAATGAAACTAGCGCAAAATATATATTATGTAACAAGTTAACGAAATATTGTGCAAGGGCTAGTCAATAACTGAGAATCACCTTCTTATGTAGTACACTAGTCCAGATCAATGTTGATATAGTCTTTTTCTTCATAGTTCCTATTGAGTTGTGTGTACTTGGCCCAAAGTGTCTGCTATTATTGCAAGAGGCGCTAGAAAGCATTTTTTAAAGTAATCTTTAGAGCCACCTCCACCTTCTTCACAAGCCAAATCACTGGTCCCATAACTCATTTTTGAGTCAAGGGAACAGAAAAAAATTGCATGGAACCAGCTGGGGTCAGACATCCTGTGTTATTTCTCACTAAATGTTGAGAAAAATGGAAAAATAATTCTGGAGAAGAATACATTTTTACGTCTGGAAAAAAGATTGGGAATTCACAACCAGCTTCTTCTTGTAAATGTAAAGGACATTTAGAAGAGGCAAACAAACTAAAATACAATGTTGTGTATATTAACATTTACATTTTAAAGTCTACTTATGACAAGATATAAAGATACTAAAATGTTCTAAACTGCTTTTGTTAATTTATCAAACAACTGAGAAGCACAGGCTGTTCACCACTTGGGAGATTTTGACTTACAAAATTTGGTTCCTATTAAGTGAAGTGAAACAAGAATATGTGGGAAGAAGAAGAAAACATGGAGAGAAGCAAAGGAACTGTACTATAAATTATAAAATCATAAAACAAAGCAGCTAATGTTATAAATGTTTATAAAGAAGCATTTCTATAATTATTAGTCAACATAAACATTGAGGAAGAGATGAAAATTTGCAGAAGAAAATATCTATTTTTGTAAGTGCCATACGTCTCACAGAGAAAAGGGGAAGACTATAATCACCTAATAAGTTTGTAATTTAAAGAGGATTCAGATTGCCACCTCTCTTGACAAAAAGAAGTCAGAATAAATATTCTGAATTGTAGGGTTGTTTAACTATGTTATGTATGTGCAGAAAGAGGTATTATTTCTTAACTTTTCCACATAGTTCCCACCAATAACAATGTTCCCTGAAAACCCCATATTTGTAAAACTGCCTGTCCTGTGCACAGATGAATGTGTGTCCAGCAAATATGCATCTATGGCAAAATGTTTTTCACCTATACTACTATACACTTGCTGGTTATGAATTTTGATAGTGGAGGTCCCACATGACCTCAGATTGACAGCCTGCAATTCCTCCTTTGTCCACAATTTCAACATACCTGCCAGGCACACACACAGTTCAGCTGTTTGTTTCTTTCTTTAAAATAAAGTGTTGCATTGACACCATCTGCATCACAAATATGAGGTGTGATGCACAATGTACTGCATAACTTTCCTATGCATTTTGGGAGGAAAAAAAATATCAGGAACTTATTTTCAATTATCTCTAACAGTTGCAAATTTGTCACTAGAATCCTGAATTAAAAATGTTCTTTTTTAACAAGAGATTGAACAGTTCCATCATATTATGACATTGATATATTTTACCCTTACATCTACTTACCTTAACTACTGGAACAATTGAACCCAACAATTCTTTTTTTTCAGCAATTTCCTGCTGTCCACCATTTAGAACTGTAGTTTGGTTCAAGGTCTCTCCCAACACATCTTTTGCATTAGTAAAACTCTATACAGACAAAATATATGCACTTAATTTGAAGCACCACTTAACTTTAATTAAAAACTATACTTCAAGAAAGCACTAGTACACATACATAATATTATTTGACTTTGGCCTTTCTAGAATTAGGCAGGGAAATCACAGAAACTGCTGAATGGAACCAAAGATATAAAGGAAATGTTCTTGTTATTCTTTATTTATATTTTAACAGGTTATGTGCCTGAGATGAAAATTATGGTTATATTTAATATTATGAATGTTAATTATTTCAGGAAAAGCATTGTGCATACCTACCGAGAAGTAAGAAAAAATATGAAGTTCTGTCTTTCTTGCCCTAAGTGCCATTCTACATAACATAAATTATACATAAACATTGTACTTAGCAATTATGAGCAGAGTGAGAAAGTAAGAGTGAAATTATATTTGGTCTACTATTGAAACAATAACAGCATAAATGAATGCATTTTATTTCAGCAACCAACATTACAACTGGATTTACATAAACAAACAAAATATGTAAGAATTAAGCAATACCAAAACTAAGGTTCTCCCATACCCTTAATCACCTGGAATATGTATGGTAAGAACTCCTACAATAAATCACCATTTTCACAACTGTATGTGCCTTCAAGCTCCTTCCTTATATTTCTCCTCTTATCCCTTACTTTTCCCAAGAATTTTTCAATCTTGCTTACTTCTTCTGCTCTCATTTCTGACATTTTAATTGCCACTATATCTTGTTGCAGTGTATCTCATTTTTAATCCCAACTACTATTCACATTCAATTAGACAATGGAACACATTATCCACTTTCCCACACATAATACATCCTTCTTTAAATTTTTTTTCTTAATCCTTTTAGAAATAATACCCCTGTATACATTCATACAAGATCTATTCTTCCAAATTGATTACAATTATCTATACATTTCTCCTCCCCAATTTTTTTTAACTATTCTTTATAAGTCTAAAGCACTTTTATCCTCTAAGCTAGCCCAAATCTCTCGCTTCTCTATACCTGGTTGGTTGGTTGCTAGCAGCCGTTCGGGATGCTGATATTTACCATTTTTCCCTAGCTTCCCAAAACAGAGCTTCCAAATTATTTTTCATTTGTTTGTTGCTATCTAGTTGGTTGCATTTCATTAGATGTTCTTTATTTAAGATAGTATTCACATCCTCAACACAGTGGGCAATGGTTGTCCTTGATTAATTTCATCCTGAAGAGATGTTCTGACAGGGAATCATGCACAACAATTAAGCGGAATTGGGCAACTTCAATTTTTCTTGGTTTCAATAAAATATATTTGAAAGTATTTAGATTTTTATATGGTTTTCCTTTAAGATTTTGTTTCATATTTTGTTGTTCTTGTTGAGATATTTATCTTTTTATGAGTTTCAATTTAGAGGGAAGTTCTAGGTCAAAAGCTGGTTTTAATTTTATGGTGGCTCTCTCTCTCTCATTTTTTTTGCTAAAGTATCAGCAATCCCATTCCCCTTCAATCCTACGTGGCTCAGGATCCATTGTAAAACTATTTATTTCTGTATTTCTGATCTGGATTGTGTGATATAGTTTTCTTATTTCATTTATTGTGAATGTCGGTGGGTAACTGTAATTCATTATATTTTGTAGTGCTGCTTTACAGTCACTTAAGATAACATTTCTTTTATTTATTTTACGTCTATATAGTAAATTTTGTAAAGCTAGCATAGCTAGTATAGTATACTACTATACTTTGTATAGTAAATTGCTAGCATACTGTCCCAAAGGTATATTGAGAGAATTCTCACAGTATATTCTAAAGCCTGCTTCTCCATTATTAAGAGATCCATCTTGACTTGAGGTTAGCCAAGTCACCTGGAGAAATCATGGAACAATATCTGAACCTCTCCAAAATTTGCATCAATCAAACCTACTTCATATTCAGAGGCAAGCAACATTATTTTGGCTCCAGTGAATAAATGAAATTTGATAAATGTTCTAAAAGCCAACACAAAGGACAAAATCCAGCCAGGAAAATAATCAGGCATTTGAATAAATTCATGTGATATATGTTGTACTAAACACTCTTATTGCTTCACTTACTTATGTGAATTTCAGAACCGGTTTCAAAGAATTTCATCTTCATCTTTGGCCAAGGGTATTACTGATTGGAGAATCCAATGGCTCTGTAGAGATGAAGTGCAGCCCTGGTGGTGTTTAATGCGCTTAAAGTTGGTGTTTTCTATCTTTGGAATATCAAAGTTCATTAATCGATCTCTGTATTTATGAATGTAAATTTTTTCCCTCTCTTAATAAATCCACCTTCTTCACAATCTCGTGGTTTTTTTGTCCAAAAATGATATGCCACAGCTGATCTATCTGTGTGTTTATATTTTATGTTCCTGAAATGTTCTTCTAAATGTGTGCCTATATTTCTCTTTGTTTTTCCAATATAGATGTTTATAAACAGACAGATAGATTAGCAGTGGCATATCATTTTTGGACAAAAAAGCACGAGATTGTGAAGAAGGTGCATTTATTAAGAGAGACTCAGGGACATATAGAACTGGATACTTGGGAAAAAATTTACATTCATAAATACAGAGATCGATTAATGAACTTTGATATTCCAAAGATAGAAAACACCAACTTTAAGCGCATTAAACACCACCAGGGCTGCACTTCATCTCTATAGAGCCATTGGATTCTCCAATCAGTAATACCCTTGGCCAAAGATGAAGATGAAATTCTTTGAAACCGGTTCTGAAATTCACATAAGTAAGTGAAGCAATAAGAGTGTTTAGTACAACTTATATCACATGAATTTATTCATATGACTTGGCTTCATTGTGTTAGTGCCATATATATTTTTTAAAATAATTTCTTTTTTAAAAAATATGTTTTAATCAGGCATTTACAAAATAAGTTGCAAAACGGTTTAAGGAACACATGAGAAATGCCAAATATGGAAAAAAATCAGCACATTTCTGGTGGGGGGGGGGAAGTTCTAAAATGAACCCAAACTCTTAACAGCTCTTCAAAAACTAAAGAATTGTCAGTTTGGGAGAATATATTCTTGAGTGAAAACAAAGAAAATTTAGTTAATTTTCATCTTCCAAACAACAGCAACCTCATCAAAAAGTTTATAAAATCCAAAGAGCGACAACTTAAAATCACGCTGAAAAACTGACAGGGAACTGTGCTTGCTGACAATGAAGGAGATTTGCCTTTGAAACATATCCAAGTAAGTGGAACAAAACTAGTGAAATTTGAGCGACTTTCTCATAAATATTTGGTATATGATACTATATTTCACTGTGAAATTCCCAAACTATTCAAATTTATTTTAATATCCAAGTTTAATTTCTTCTTGTAATACTTTATATGGACAGCACATTTACTTGTTATTTACAATTCTTATTCCTATAAAGAACAATAATTGGTATTAAGCTAACTTTGGATAAACAAACGCCCATTAAAACAAAGTTGTAAGTATTACATACCTATTTTCAATCTCCATTTATGGCAACATTATAGTATATCACTCGGTGCATCTTCAAACTCTTGAAGAGGAATCTTCTCTTGTTGTCAGTCAAAATGGTCTTATATCATAAACAGCTTCTTTTAATATTGCAATGATGTTATGGGAGCATATTTAAACAAAGTGAACTCCCTTTACTCTAGTTTGGTTCATCTTCACCAAAAACTGCCTTATATAGTTTAAAATGTTACTAATTTTGCACATTGTTGAAAATAATGATTTCCTTCCAGCCCTTTCTTAAGTTTGTTCTTTATGGAAACCACTGCACTGCCCTTTGCTCTCCCTATGTTTTCAGCCTGTTCACTAGCCTTCTGTGACTCTTCAAATTCATTTCTACTGAAATGTGTAAGGCAGGGGACAGCTACTGTACCAGAGAAATCACTCCATATTTGTACACCATGCTTAATTGCTTCTTGCAAGGTCACATTCCATCAACAGTCAAACCAAAATATAAATAACTCTTTCTCAGAATAGGCAATTCAGGGAATATTGGTGCATATTATTTTTTAAATTTCCAACATATTTTAACATATCTAAATATAAGATAAAGTTCACAAATATAACCAAAATATACCTTTAAAATGCCAAAATATGCACAATATTACCAAAATTGAGAAAATTACCTAAATATGCAAATATATGAATCACAAAACATCTCTAAAAGTAATCAAAAACATTCAATTTAAGTCTATTCAACGCTATGATTGAAATAAGGGCTAGGAAAAAATATATATGACATAAACATCCTAACCATTGCATTCATGGTAGATGCAAATTGCAATAAACTGCACCGAAATACAGGCTTGGATATGCTTATCAAAACCAAACTGTATTCTGTATCTATCAATGAAATAGGATGCATGTCGGCAGTATTTGCACATATTATGACCCAGTTGCCACCCAACTTATGCCTATCAACATGTATTTAGATGATCGGATGCCCCCAACCTTTGAGCCTTGTTGGTATTTTCTGTGCAGTGCCCCACCCTTCAATAAGCACTTGTTTATATTAGAGTACAATGTGCAATGGGTTTATCCATTATGTCTGTGTGTTGGCTATTCCAACATGAAATACTCTCTCTAAATTTTGGTACAGAAATCAAAATAGATATTTTCTAAATTCCAATGTTATGCATTTACGGTTATACAAAGCATAGTTTCCTTAGTATGCCATCTGCAGTAAGTTATTTCATGAAACAATATGGTACATACATAAAGAGGCATTAATCCTCTATTTTTTCAAATAATCCCCAAAAGTGTGATGCACTTGTACTGATGTTTTGAAGAAACCACGTTTGTTAAATTGCTTGTTTCGGGCATAGCCAATCCAATATTTCCACTGATTTTGCAGAAAAAAATATGGGAAACCTTTTTTTCAACAATTGTCATAACTGCAAGTTTTTACTAGAATCGAGTTGGAATTAGCAAATTATATTTTTATAAGAAATTAAATAGTTCCCCCATTCATTAATATTTTAGCTATACATCTAGTTACCTTAATCAAGGAAACTGGAGAATCCAAATGTTCATTTTTTACAACAATTTCCTGATGTAATGGAGCTCCTCCAGCATTTTTCACTGTAATAGCCTGATTCAAGGTCTCTTCCATCGCATCCTTCACCTCAGTAAAACTCTATGCAAAGACAAAATATAATGCACTTAATTTCATGCCCCACTTAACTTTTTTAATTTTATATATATATATATATATATATATATATATATATATATAAAGTATCTATTTCAAGAAGCAGCCATATTAATTTTTAAAAGCCTTTGAGACTTACTGGAAGCTAGTCCATGTTTTTTTAAACTAGAAAATATACTATTTTTTGTGAAAATTGTGACACTGTTTAAGAATAATGGTAAGCATGTGAAGCTGGCAGAAAATGCAAAGTATGACTTGCAAATGATTAGATTTGCTAAATGACTGTGCATACTTGGGCTTGGTGCTCTCTGAAGTATCCTGTTAGGTTCTTTAGGAGCCATAAAAAATGCTCTTAAGTCAGGGGCCAGTAAATTTCCCAGGAGCTATCATGCCTAATCAGTATAAAACAGTGCAATATAAATGAATGAAAGAGTTTGAATGGAGATGAATGACTGCTCTGCTTGAAAGTAAATTTTTATACCTTAATAATGTTAATTGCATGGAAGATGATACAAGAATGAATACCAATGTGGAAACAGTGAACTAAATAGAACTATAAATATTGTACTTACAAAGCTGTTGACAATGGAGTGGTAATATATCCTAAACTTAGATATTAATTTTTTTTACACTAAACTCCATTTACTTATATAAAAGTAAATGGAGAGTACCTAAGTTTAGGATAAATAGAACTAGTCTCTGTTTAACAAAAGTTGAATTGCAATGTTAACAAATGCAGGGGATAAAGTAGCCTGCCTCCACGTGGTGTCCCCTGGGTAACGTTAAATAGGCTACAACATTGTGCAGAAGCCAGCCAATATAATGCACAAATACAAAAAGAGAGAATGGAAAACAGTACATTTTAGTACTTTGGAATGCCGGTGGATTCACCAAAAGTATAGCAAAAAAGCAGTACTTAGATGAAATAATAAGGAAATATGATGTAGATGTTTTTGGCATCTTAGAAGCAAACTGTAACGATGACAATATCAAATACTGTAAATATACAAACTATCATCTTTATCATATGAATAAAAGAAGCGATATAATTGTTGGAGTCAAAGCAAAATTAAGTTCTAAATTTAAAATAATCACAGAAATAAATGAGCACGATAAATCAGAAATTACACAACTAAATGTATGTAAAAACGGGAAAAAATACAAAGTTTACAGCCCACCTGGCAATCAGATCTAAATATGGAGATAATAGAACCACAGAAGAAAACATTTATCTTGGGAGATTTTAATGCACACTCAAGACAATAGGGCTATAAAGATGTAGACCCAGCTGGGAAGTTATTACAGGATTTTATAAATACTAAACAGGTACAGCTGATATATCAGGATACAGATCCTAACACATATTTGTATTATACAGGAAATTCCATTTATCCAGATCTCACAATAGTATCTGAGGACCGACATAGTAGCACAAGAAGATTAGTTACTAAAGACAGAGGAAGTGGACATAGAGCTATAATCATAATCATGGATACTAAGAAACATTGTCCAAATATTGAAAAACGATATACCTGGAATTTTAAAAAGCTAACTGGACTAAATATAAAAAAATAAAATAAAATAAAATAAAAAAAAAAAAATACTGAAAGTGAAGTACAAGCATTAGATTTAACAAAAAACATAAATCAAGTGATTAAGGAATTTAATGACATAATGTTAAGATCAGCAAATACAAATATCCCCAGAGGAAAACCAAAACGATATAATCCTTTTTGGAAAAAAAATTAGAAACACTAAAAGCAGAAAGAAATAGTGCTAAAGATTTAGCACAAAATAATAAAAATAAGGAAGATGTAATAGAATGAAGGAAAAAAGATGCAATCTACAGACGAGAATTAACCGTATCCAAATGACAATGCTACGATAAATTCTTAACCGGGTTTGACTATAGGACCAATAGTACCACAGTATACAAGCACATTAATAATGTTAGCAGAAAGTACGACAATAGTAATAAAAGTATATATATTAAAAAAGGTAATAAAATCATATACAATAACAAAGATATAGCTAATGAATTTAACCAACATTATAAGAAAGTTAATACACTAGGAAAACACCTCACAAAAGATAATAGAACATTAAAAAAATCCAACACGACAGAAATAGGAAAAATGCAAATGGTATCTCTGGATTCGAAGTTTCAATTGGAAGAATTAGAACAGGCAATGAAAACACTAAAAAATAAAAACCAACCAGGACCAGACCTTATACATTCGGAGTACATCAAGAATCTTGGAATAAGAGCAAAAAGATATTATTGGAAATTGTTAATAAAATATGGTTTGAACAAGAGAATATGCCATCAAGCTGGTGCAAAGCATTAGTAATACTGATTTTAAAACCAGGAAAAACTACAAATGAAACAAAAAGTTACAGACCTATATCATTGACCTCAATTCTGGTAAAAATAGCAGACAAAATGGTAGTTAATAGATTAATATATTACCTTGAAACAAACAACTTATAAACAGATGAACAGGCTGGATTTAGAAGACAATATTCAAAAGTTCACCAAACGTCAAGACTAATAGAGTATGTGAAAAGTAAACTAGCTAACAATATGTCAGTAGCTGCAGTATTCATAGATTTTCAAACAGCATTTGATCTAGTATGGAAAGAGATGCTAATTAAAAAATTAATACAAATGAATTGCCCAAAAAATATAATTAGATGGTATAGGAGATTCCTACAGTAAAGATGAATTGCAGTTAAATGAAAGAATCCAAATACCCCAACTCAAAACCGGAATGGCACAGGATGCAGTATCCAGTCCGTTATTATTTAATATATATATTGACGATATGCCAAAGACTATAAAACAAACTGGAATAAACAGTGCAATTATGCAGATGATGTAGCTATATGGTCAGCTGAAAAAATCATAAGAATATATATATCAGACTAGAAGAAAATATAAAAAATGTCTTAGATAAACTAGCTAATTGGGAAAAATTAAATAATATGACCATTAATGCAGTCAAAACTAAATATCAAGTCTACACTATGAAACACTTTAATGAAAGGGAAAAAAAAAACTTAAAACTTGAATTAACAGAAGTCAAACAGAATATGCAGAAGAAATAAAACATTTGGGAACAGCACTGGACAGGAAATTAAAAATGAAAGACCATGTACAAAATATCACACAAAAGGTCATAAAACGAAGTAACACATTGAAAAGATAAAGCTGGATATAAATGGGGCAGCTCAATTGAAGTTTTAAATAAAACATATAATAGATATATAAAACCAGTACTAAAACATGGATGTGATTTACTCTTAACGGCAACAGAAGAAAAAAATTAATATGATTGAGAAATGCCAAAATCAATGTTTAAGACTGATAACAGGTGCCGTGAAAACAATACCAGTAAATGCACTTCTGGCCAGAACGAATGATAATCCAATGAAAGCCAGCATTGAAACACAAGGGGCACAATTTTATATAAAATTAAAAACAAACCCAAGTAAACATCAATGGTTTCCTGAACTACCCAAAGAACACAAACTAAAAATACAGACCACAAACAAAGCTTACTTAGAGAAAAATTACAATTATTTAAACCTGGCAGAGAAGAGCATCCCATATCCCTCAAGAACTAATCCAATGGATTATATTACGATAGTAACAGATAAAAACTGACAAAACAATTAAATAAACAAGAAGACTCAACAGCGGTATGTAGAACTATAGTACTTGAACATTTACACAACCAATTTCCTGAAACAGAGTGGCTTAGAATTTACACAGATGGATCTGCAGACAAACAGAGAAATAATGCGGGAGGTGGTATATATTGTAAATATTTCTCGCATTATTTCACACTGCCTAGACAATCCACAAGTTATGAGGGTGAAATGGTGGCAATATGAGCGCTGGAACACATATATTATAGGACTGATATAAAAGAAAACAAAGTAGTGATTCTTACAGACTCAGCTTCTGCTATGCAAGCTATAGAACGATATGACAGTTCAAATGAATCTTACAATGTAAGGGACATGAGATCTTATTATAGATTACTTCAAACAAAATTTCAACAAATAATACTACTGTGGATACCATCACATGTGGGAGTGATACGTAATGAGAATGCAGACTTTCTGGCCAAAAAGGGGGCAGTGCTATATTCAAAACCAATAAAGCCCTGTGGATTAAATGTAAAATTAAAAAATTTTAAAATGACATTAGAAAAAAATTATCAACATAATATTCAAGTGGAAATATCTAATAAAATTATTCTAATATAAAGGAAATAGTAAATAAAATAAAAAAATCTATCAAGGAAGGAAGCAGTTGCTCATTTTAGATTGGCCACTGGACATGATTGTCTGGCTGAACATCTACACAGATTTGGTTTTATGAATGATAACACACGTAAGATATGTAATACTGACAAGATTCTAAATGGAGAATATCTATTGGAATGCACAGAACTGAGGAAAGCAGCACCTGAGGGAGAAAATACACAAATTTTATTGGCTGGCCAAGAAAACATTGATCGATCAAAATCCTGCACATTAGATTAACAACATGTCAACAAATGCATATAATTGACTGCAGCAAAAACATATTTTCATCCTTTGCAAACAGCTTACAAAGCTTCTGTCCAATTTAGTCTGTTATTTAGGTAATGAGCATTAATTGATAAAACAATGAAAAGGCTTTCTAAACAACAATTATGTTAACCATATAATAAACTGCTGTACTGATTATAATACATTGTGAGGTATTCTATTACAAAATTACATAAATGAAATAAATTACAACATATTAACACCAACTCCAAATAAATTCTAATAATAAACTATCATCACTCCATTGTCTATAGCTTCCAGAACAATATTAATGGTGATTAGATGTTTGCTTCCAAGTACATGCTTATATCCTCCACCTGTCCTCCTTTCTCTTTCTTTCTGTTCCACCTCAGCATAAGTGCAAAACAATACAATGTTTAACTTGCAATGCTAATTAGAACTTGTACAGTGAAGATAATCATACAATGATCTTAATTAATACAATGTTTGTTGATATATATATATACACCTGCTTTTGGCAGGTTTAGAAGCATAAAAATCTAACAGTGTTTCACAACACATGATGACACCACAAAATAAGATATAACTTTCCAAATGGCAGTGATGGACCATTCGGCTTAGTCACAAGTATTAGTACAAGGTGAAGAACTGCAACAGAGGCCTGACAGGATGAATTTCACTGACCTTGAACCAATTATAACTCGGTTTGCAATTGACTTGTAAACACAGACAATGGCGAGAGGAATGCCAATATGTCAGTCTTGTTTTTAACTTGGGACAACAATGATGCCAACATATACATTAAAATGATATTATGGTTGAGCGCTATCATCCAGTAGTGTTATACTGGCCAACAGAGGATCATGGTCTGGGATGGCATCGGGTATCATTTGTGATTTTGACTACTATGAATTCCCAGTGCTCCTAACAGTAAATGCTACATCAGGGAAACTGTAAGGCAAAAACCTTCCTTCAGTGCAATCCAACACTATTTCCCAGCAGAACCATGAATATTCAAGCCCTTTTTGTCTTTGGGATGCTCATTAGCCGAACATATGGGATGTAGCCCATCAAAGTACTCCAGTAGCCAGTGGCATTGCATACAATCAGCAAACTTTTAGCAGTTCTTATTGCAGCTCGTGCAGCCTTCATAAGATACAATTTTTTGTGGGCAATACTGCTGTAATGATCTGAAGGAAATTTATGACAATGCTTCGAAACTTAGGATTAGGCCATTGTTGCAGAATAAACTTTGTTCTGAGCTGTAAATAAAAAGATACAGAATTAATTTTATTCATCTACTAACCCATTTGAATTGCATGAGAGCTGTGGTCGCAAGATATTTTGGGCCTTTAAATTATTGACAGGCTTGCATCACTGCACCATAGGCACATGTACTAGTTGTTTTAAGAGATGTAGCTTATACTAGCATTGAAAATAGCAGAAACACATAGTATCTAGAATCTTCAACTTCATCAGTTTTTATTAGGTTGTGAGTGAATAAGTGTGTTTCTTTTTGAGGGATACTTCACCAGACAATTTTGTCATGGAGAGTAATAGCTATGGTTAGCCAACAACTTATTATGTGAGAAATGGGGGATATTAAAGATATTCATCTAATTTCAAATACAAAACAGCCAACCTAAGGTACAGGAACAATCCAAAAGAAGAAAGACAAATGCCCTAGATGAGATCAAGGCATTAGAAAGGAATGGCTCAAGTTTATTTACAAGACAGTTTCATGGCTGTATTTCTATCATGTGTCAGGCTGACAAGAGGTAGAGAAAATATTTATATATCTACTAGATATTTGCATATTCAATGCTTACTTGTTCTTTAACTTACAGGAAAGAAAAAGAAAACTTATTCAGACTTTAGAGTAAACGTGCGCTGTATTGTTCGAGTCTGCAGAAATGCCCGAGTACTTTGTTTGAGGTCGACTTTCTGCCAAATCTATGACTTTATGTCTGCAAGGGAAAAGTTGGGTTCATTTACCAATGCATATCCCTCTTACCAATTTAAAGAAAAATACAACTGAAAGATGTTTGATAGGCTACACAAGGAGAAAAAAGTAAAAATGCATGGCAGTGCAAAACATGGGTTGTTTTCCATTTGGCAGACTGTTTCAAGGCATACATTTAACCACCATTCTAGATGTACATAATTAGTAAGTTTACAGTATTCTTGCTTTGCATGCAAAGTTTGTGTAGAAAATCTTCATTAGTTTAAATTTAATGACTATTTGTATGTGAACATAATTTCCACAACCCTCCGGATTTAATTTAGATATGATTTCTTGAACTGGGAAGGGTATTTAAATATTACAAGAATGGGTAAATTCATTCACAGGAAGAGTCACTTTGCAGATGCCTTCATGTTAACATAAAATGAATAGCAAGACCTACATTAGAGTACTCAAACCTATTTGTTTCAGAACATAATTCTATGTTTATTAGAATATTTATTTATTTCACTGTTATACATATTACACTGGCATGTAACTAATATAGGATAAGTCATAGCAAATGATTGCTTGCTATTTATAAAACTTGCTGATATACAATATATACAAATGAAAAATAAAGCAACACTTAGAACAATGTAGCTAAAATAATAAGAACTTGAGGGCATAAATAACAAATAACTTATAAAATAACACAAATATTGCAATATTTTGAGCAACTTGTATTCTTGCCCAGCCATTTTTCCTATAGATCACTACAATATTTCATACAACCATATCATTAATTTGACAAAAAGTGAATTATAAAATCAAATATCTTTTAATTTCTGTATTTCAGTGGTCCGTATTCCCACTTTTGGATGGCCAGAAGACAGAAACACTGACCAATTATCAATGAGGGAAGCTGCAGCTCCAGCAATCCAGAACCTAATCTTCCGGTCCTACCTATTCCTATACCCTGAAAAATATTAGTTATATACATTACAAACTCTAAACTAAATTTTCTGCAATATAAATAAATAACGGATCTAATGCCTGCTGCATGTAGAATCATTCTCTCAGGAACTTATCAATCATATAGATATAGAAGTTGTGTCAACAATACCACTAATACATATTTAAAATTAAGCTGGCAATTTATTAAATTGTCTAATGAGTTAAATTCCTTTTATACACTGTGATCATAAGAATATATTCTATGCTCATTTTGTAATGATGGGCTTCCTTATTTACGATACAGGGCTCAGTCCTACCCATGAGGTAAGTGATGAGCATAGTTTTCATAATCCCATATTGAATCAGCCTCCAGGATTTGTTGTTGATATGGTTTATTTACAGACTCCATTAACATCTCAAATCATAAGCATTCCATTCCATTCATGGTGTGAAACAGCATTATAAATTTTGCTCAGAGGCCTCTTCTTTCAGGGTTGAGGTTTCTTTTACATGTTGTAAATCTATGACATGGGACCCATGGGTTTACTTCCCTTCAGAAGGAAGCAATACTTATATTAGGATTTTTACGCCCAAAAAATCCATCGATCCTGGTCAGGAATAAACAAGTGATTTTGGGTATAGGAGGCAAATATGGTTACCACTACCCCAACAGGACTGACAGGTTCCAGGATGTAGAACATGTCATACAACATAAGAAATTTATGTTAGTGACTAAAGCAATTAGGGCATACAATGAGTTTATTTTGCCTTGATATTAAAGTAAAACCTTTCTACCATATTGTGAATGAGTGGTTAGAAGTTTCTTTATAAGGTTTTAAAAATATTATATTTTATTGGTCATCTAGTAATTTTAGGTAAGCTGGAAGGTTATTATATACCTGTACTGCAGAATAATAGCATCCCTTCTGGGAGAGTTTTAGTGAGTTTGCTGGTTTATATACGTAGGTTCATAAGTTTCCAGCCTCACTGATAAGAATTATAGCCTTCACAAATACCTTATCTGTTAAGTAAATAATTCCAGCTGTAACTTCTGCTCCACTGTGTTCAGTTGTTCAGATATAGTTGCATAAAGAAGCCTATGTGTAGGAGATTGTAACAGGTTCAAAATGGAGTTTCCAGCTGTTATTAAGTTCATCACAAAAGAAGGACTTACTCCAAATGAAATTAAACAGCGATTGGACGGAGTATATGAGAAAGCATCTCCCTCATATTCTACTACAAAAGAATGGGCCAAACTCTTTCGAATGAGTCCAGAAAGATTGAAGATCAAGAGCGTGCAAGTCGGCCCTTGGAGGAGCTCTCTTCTGAAAACATTGCTCTTGTGGAAGAAGAAATTATGGAAGACCTATGGCTAAAAGTTACAGAAATAGCAGCAAGAATGAGCCTTTCTAAAACAACAGTCCTTCAAATTATTCATGAACATTTAAACATGAATAAGGTTAATGCTAGATGGGTGCCTACATTTCTTTCCTCAGTCCAAAAACAGCCAGTCATCTGTTGTCAGGCATTTTTGGAACTCTGCCATAGCAAGGACAATAAGTTCTGTAAACCATTGTTACAGAAGATGAAACTTTGGTCCTCTTTATGTTCCCTTGTCCAAAAGAATCAATGGACTGGCGTAAACCTGGCAAAGCACTGCCTCTAAAGGCCAAGATCATCAGTCAACCAAGAACATCATGACCACAAAATAGGGGATTGTAAAGGAATACTCTGCATTGACTTCAACAGGAACACCACAGTAAATGGGGAGTACTATGCTGGCCTACTGCACAGACTAATGCTTCCATCAAAGAGAAAAGGCGAGGATAGCTAAGTGATGGCGTGCACATTCTTCACAACAACGTGTCTGTGCACACAGCTCTTGTTGCAAAGGAAACTAGAAATGTGGCTTCAAGGAGATGAATCATCCACCCTACAGCCCATATCTAGCTTCCATTGACTATTTCCTCTTCTCAAAACTCAAGAAGGACTTTCAAGGAAGGAAATTTAAGTGTGACTAAGAAGTAATGGATGCTGTTTTTGTCCATTTTGCAGACCAGACATTGGCTACTGAAATGTTAATTCAAAGATGTGAGAAGTGTATTGCAATAAAGTGTAAGAATATTGAAAAGTGAGGCCCGAAACTTGGATCTACTCTTGTACATTAGCTCATTGTCTAGTATTAATATCATTCACTATATAATTAGCCATAAAGCTATAATTATCAGCCAGAGACACAAAAGTGAATATACATATATGAGGGCCATTTGAAAAGTTCTTGGAATGATCCACAGATTGTAGCAGCAGTTCCGATGCTTTTGTTGATTTTAATACTTCTTAGGCTTTCACGGCCGGTGTTGTCATTAAAACAATTAAATTCTCCCGGGCTGTTTTGCCGTGGTCCATGGTTTAAATTACTACCAATTTAAACTGGGAGTAATTTAAACCATGGACCACGGCAAAACAGCCCGGGAGAATTTAATTGTTTTTTTTGTTGATTTTGTTTATTTACGAACACTCTTTAACATCTCAGATCATCAAAATTCCATTCTATTCAGGAAGTTGAAACAGCCAACAAATTTTGCTCAGAGGCTTCTTCCTGCCTTCTTTTTCATGCCATAAATGTGCAACACAGAACCCAGATTTACTTCCCTTCAGAAGGAAACTATACTTAGGATTTTTATGCCCAAAAAAATCCATTGATCCTGGCCGGGTTTGAACCCATGATCTTGGGTTAAGCAGGCAAGTATAGTTAACATTACACCAACAGGACTGATAGTTTCATTGCAGTTTTGTTATCAAAATCTGCCATCTTCCATAGAAACATATGTCCAATAATACATGAATTGGTTTGGGTTTTATAATAGCTATAGCTGTTTGTTACGGATATGAATGCAACATAAATTCATACAGATATGAGAAACACTCTAGAGGACTCTGTATCAAAATTTTCAACTGTTTCCAAGTGGACCACAGAGTTTAATGCAGTCATGAACGCTTGGAAGATGACCATGCAATAGATAATCAAAATCAGCCACATTAAAAATTATTGATAAGGTGCACATCATGGTTCTGGAGGATAATCGATTAAAGGCATCCAAAATTGGTAAAGCTTTGGACAATTTTGGGAAAATGCATATTTTATATTTTCAGGGAAGAATTGTGATTGAAAAAAGTATCAACAAGATGGGTACCATAACTGCTGAATCAGGAAATCAGGAGTGCAAATCTCTCGCCAGTTTGGCCCAATTCCAGAAAGATTCTGCCAACTTATACATTTATTTGTGACCAATGATAGGTGCAATACTACTCACACAATATAAAACAAGTACAAACAATGGAAGCATTATGATGCTGCACCACCAAAGGCTAAGTGTGTGAAATTGTCTGGGGAATGAATGAATGAATGAATGAATGAATGAATGAATGAATACTGTTTAAAGCCCATTTTTGTTACAGAGGCACCACAGGCAATGAACACTGATGATACATGAAATGAAATGATATATTGGGAAAAGATTTATTTTTAAGAAAGGAATCGTCCCAGGCCTACGTTTAGGGTACCTCCCTGGCATTTGCCATTTATGACGACTGAGGAAAACCTGGAAAAAACCTGTTAGGAAGGACGACCCTGGCTGGATTCGAACCCCAGACCTTCCGCTCACAAGTCCCCCCTTTAATGACCTCGGCCATGCACGGTGGTTTGTCTGGGGTAGAACATGAAATTGGTTTTATGGGCTGCCAAGTGTACTGCTAATTGATTATCTTCAGACTGGAACATCCAACATTGGAGCATATTATGCTAAACTTTTTTACCTATTGAGACAAAAATATGCAAGAAAAGGCCAAGTTTATCAAAGAAGAAAGTAATCTTGCAAAAGACAATGCTTGCCTTCACACATGTGGTTGCAATGGCAAAAATCAAAGAATTGGGGTATGATTTGCTGCCATACCTGCTTTATTTTTCTGACTTGACTTCATCGAACTTCCATCTGTTTCCTAAACTGAGAAAATTCCTTAGTAGAAAGAAAGTTTCTTCTAAAGAAGAGCTTATTTTCATTCTATTTATTCCTTTGCTTGCATAATACAAATTTTTGAGAGATGTGCAAAATGGGATCTTTAAGTTAATTGGCAAAAGACTAAAATGTTGATATTTAACAAGGGGAATAAACTATATAAGAAGTAGAAATTGTCACTGGGAAGTATTATATTCAGGTTGTTAAGGAGCTTACATATTTGGGATTGCTGTTAAGCAACTGAGGGCAACAGGAAAGTCAGAAAAGCATATCAATATCAAAAGGTAGATTGGCAAAAATTGTTAAATGGAATACATTAATGTATGATATGTTGAGGAAATGTTTATGGTGTATTTGTATATTTTGAAGCTATTTATAGAAAAGATATTATATATTTAGTAACAATGCAGGTGATTTTCTTACACAATTCGCTTACTGTTTTAAATTAGGACATGTTTCAGGAACCAACGTTCCTAATGTTTGTGAAGATGTTACATGCAAAATAATTCATCAAGTAACAAACATCAGGAAACAGTGGGTCAACATCTGAGGATGGGAACTTTGGTTCCTGAAACAGTAAGTGAATTGTGTAAGAAAATCACCTGCAATGTTATTAATAGAAATGTTTGTATTTTGCTCCTGCTATAAATGTAAGTGATTTGAGAGAATATATTAGATAAAACACTAGCTAATTTTGTAAAACTATTTGATGTTCCACAAAATGCAGCAATATAAGTGCCTTTTTAGAAAGGTAAGTTGAGAGGATGGATGATTAAGAGAACTATAAAATATTAGTTTATAATTAAACAGCTTCTGGAAGGTTAACTTTTAAATGAATGTCTGAAACTTAAGGACCTTTTTAGGAGAAGCAAGCTGGGTGAGCAAGATTGGTGAAGAAATGTTGCAGTATGGAATGAGAGATATTTACAGTAAGAGAGAAGAATGAGAGGCTTTTGGAAGCTGGTTAGAATGAGATTCAAGGATATAGATACAATGAAGTTGCTGATATGAGAGGAAAAGTTCTTTGGCGCTATACCGACAATTAATGGAGGATAGTAGCAGGGAGGGATATATTAACAATTGTAATAAGAAAGAAGGCGAAGGACTAGCACAGTCTATCCTTTTGATAAGAATATTTGTCAAGTGTGTATGCGAATGGAAAGTGCTGCACATACATTATTTGAATGTACAGAAACAAAGAAGTGGAGGCAGAAATTCATAAAGAAAAAATGGGCGCAACTGTGACAGGAGTTGGCAATAAAGGAAATTTTTGCGCATCTATCTCAAATGAGGAATTTAGGGAATTACATATACAGAGTTAAAAATAAGTGGATAATTAACAAACGAGTGTCTTGTGGTTTGTTAAATTAGTTTTAAAAATTTGGTACTTGTTTAGGGTTTATAATAATTAATCAGCAAATGCTGTTCTGAATTGAAGCTGAGCTGGAATTGTAAAATTTATTCATTAATTAGTGATTGATGATAAGAAGAATTGGAACAGAGCAGGAAATTAAAGGAGAGCAATAAATGAAAATAAAATTGGAAAAGAATGGAATGAGAAACCTGATGTGAAAGAACTATCTAAAGTAGTGGCTGAATGTTGTCTTCTAAAATTCCAGTAGGAAACAAGTGACATACCAAAGAATGAGGATTGCAGATGTTAAGAGGAAATTCTAATTATGGCATTATTTTATTTTTTATTGTTACATAAATTGGAATAATAATAATTATGTTTAATGTATAATTTTATAAAAAAACTTATTTTAACACACAAATTATATTCCTTGGGGGTCACATCTAAGAATGGCCAGGGCCAAAAAGATGAAGTCCCCTTGCATTCATTTTCTGTTTTATATGTATTAATACATAGCACAAGAATATATCAAGCTTTAAAAACAGTTATACAAAGATTTACTTACTTTATGTGTGAATTCTTCAACACTTTAAAATACATTTTCTCTTAAATGACATTTTATGGTTTTTAATTTTGCTTTTGTTACATAATGTCCTTTATTTCTTTTGGATGTCTTCTGTATAACTCTTTCAGCATGCTTCTTCAGTCCCAGTTGTGTTGCCCTAAGTGCAGAATCTAAAATAATCACTATTTCTTACATTATAATTATGTATCTTACAATTTTTGAAAAAAACTTTTGCACAATGTTTTTAATATATTCAAAATATATTTTCATGGGACAGTTGTCAGTCCTGGTGGCAACCACATTTGCCTCATAGACCCAAGATGCGGGTTCAATCCTAGCCAGGGTCAATGGATTTTTTCAGGCATAAAAATCCTAAGTATGGATATGGCTTCCTTTGGAAGGAAGTTAAAGCTGTGGGTCCCATGTCGTAGATTTAAGGCATATAAAAGAACCTCAAGTCTGAAAGAAGAGGCCTCTGAGTAAAATTTATCTGCCATTTCACACCCTGAATTGAATGGGATGCTGATGATCTGATGTAAAAGGGCATCCGTAAATAAACCAAATCAACATAGTACAGTTAATGCATTAGCATTTTTGAAGATGTTTCTCTATGTATGTTCTTTGCCTATATTTCTATTATCCTTATGTTTTTTTCCCCCCCATAACTTAAAAATACTCCGTACCTCGAATAGTAATATTTCTCCAAAGCATTATGCCATATTTATATTTTATAAGTAAATAGATGAATGCATAGTAAGTCTGCTTAATTGTTTCACGAATCAAGTCGTCGATTTGTTGATGATGTGAGCAATTAGTCTCATAAAACATGTCCCAAAAATTACTTTAAATAAGTTTAATTGTGAAACTTCAAGAGTGTTTTAATATGTTGACGTGATTTTTAGTGTTTTACTTTAGATCAAATCAAGACTCATGATGGTTTCACTGTGTGGATTTTGACATAACCTACAAACACTTTCACATTTACCACTTCTCTATGGAACACAACATTTTTATCAATAGTCATCTTACACATAACATTTTTGGCATTTTATTTCTTCATCTTCTTGTCTGTTTCCTGTGTTGATGCATTGTAGTTACGCTCATCTTGTATTAGTTTGCGATTTATCCATTTATAAATGAACTTGTTTAATGCATTTTTCATTGCTCTACCTCTTTGTCTTCTTTCTTCAGTGTTATTTTCCCCTCTGCTTCAATTATTAGCCTAGCTGTTCAAGATTATCTTTGTTGCATACGACATTTCTTATTTTTGTAGTTCAGCTCCCAAATTCAGACATTTTATTTGCTCATTTTCTTCCTTAAGTGTTTTTATTTCTTCTTGTGTGTGCTTTAATTTTTTATTTTAAAGTTCTATGACCTTTAGTACCAGTGTCATAGTCTCAGCTTCATTTGCTCCATTTACTTTTACCAATGATTTTTTATTGGTCATTTTCTGTTTTTTGGTCCTTAGTTCCTTCTTTTTTGCAGTTTTTTATAGCTCACCTTTGATTCTTCACTCACTTTAGTAATTTTATTGGAGATTTTCTTGCTATTTTTGCCTTTCTTTAGCCTGCTAGAATGTTTCCAATCATCAATTCAGGCATATTTTGCATCCCTGAAAAAATCTGACTTTTGTAATGGTATAATGGCCTTGGAGCATTATTGGACAAAACTCATTTGCGTCAGTGAGACAATGTTGAAAAATAATAAAATTTCAAAAAGCTATGCCATCATTTTGTGCTTTATTCCAAGAACTTCTCAAATGATCCTCATATAATATATATACATACTATCTTTGGAGGTGAGAATATTACGATTCTTAAGTACCTAAAAATGCATGATTCCATCACCACTCATTGTTCTTATGCTCTGTTTTGCAGGATTAATACCTTATTGCTTTGTGTTGCAATTCCAGAAAAAATTATCCAATATCTCACAATGGTGCAAAAATGAGCTCTAGTATACTAATGTTAGTGTTTCCATGTAGATAAGATTCTTTAAGTTTCTTAAAGAAAAAAATCTGAATTCATCTTTGGAATTATTGTTTTTATTCATTTATTCATTGATCATTAACCCTAAAAACCTTGTGTGAGAGACCTGCTCTACTGAATTATTGAAATATTAATGCTTATGGCTTGAAACATTTTTTTCTTATTTCTGAATTAAATATTTGAATAAATTTTATTACTTTTGATGTACATTAAAGACTGGATGTAAAAAGTAAACCAAATGTCAAAATTACCTCTAAATTTGATTTTGTACAATATACATAGAAAAATCTGTGAGATGGAATATTTCTATTGCATTTTATGATGAAAGAATAGAAAGTTATGTGATTTTGTTACCATAAACCACAGAATCACCTGACTGAAAACGGTACACAGAATAACAGTGTTTGTCATTAAAGAATTTTGCCAGTCTGAGTAATACATTAACACTAAAAATGGAAGATTTGTTTTAACTTATCATATTGAGAGACACTGAGGACATTTCTTCAGAATGTTGTTTTAAACATCTTAATATATAGAAATGTACTGAGACTAAGTTTAGGAAATTCATAATCAGATTTGTGTTTATTAATATAAAATTTGTCCTTTAGATTTCCATTAGAATAATAGCATTATTTGCAAACCTAATATTTAAAAAAATAATTATGACTATTTAAATTTATTTCTTATACCTGTTACTAAATAAAATGTGCAGGTGATATTCTTAGATAAAATTGATGGTACTTTTCAATTACTTTATTTTTAGGCGTAATATATTTATTATTCTTCAAAACAATAATCTAGGCCTAAATAAAACATGTACTGACCACAGCTTCATTTTGTTAGATGTTACCAGTGCATCACTTCCGCATAAAATATTTGCCAGTTTATTGCATACATACACAGACAGAAAATGGAGGAATTGCTACAAATTACAGCATTTGGATGCATTGGACATGAATTATTGGATGATATATTGCATAATATTCATACAAAGCAAAAATATTCAGCAACAAGGCATGGTAAATCCAAGACTGGATTAATAATTAACCAATGAGGAACGTCAACTCTATTTCTGATTTGATAAAATAGATATAAAATATCTAACAGAAGTATAAATGATTTTAAAAGTAAGTGAAACACTAGAGTGTACGAGACAACAGTATTGGATAATCATTTATATTTTATCTAGTTTTACTGAGTTGGTTCCAACAGAATTTTAAAACAATTGTTATAAATCTAGCAGAAGCTTTAACCATACATTCAACAGTTAAAACAGAATGTTACTCTGCTACAGGCAACCCTAAATATAAATTCACTGTAT
The DNA here is from genome assembly GCA_030762175.1 of Metallyticus violacea. Classification (NCBI taxonomy): domain Eukaryota; kingdom Metazoa; phylum Arthropoda; class Insecta; order Mantodea; family Metallyticidae; genus Metallyticus; species Metallyticus violacea. The sequence goes on along the minus strand of CM060835.1, from coordinate 43,534,676 downwards.
CTGCTTTCCTATAAATTTTCAATAGATGATTCCTATGCTCTTTTATTGCATGCAAGAAATACTTTTTTCCCTGCTGTGATCGTTTTCTAGTGAACTTCTTACTTTCTATAAATTTGTCTCATCTTATGGATTTGAGGCAATAATCTCTTGTAGCAAAATACGACCATCTTTTATGCTGATTCAAAGTTTTTGGTACACATGCAGAAGCCTTTCCAGTACTCATTTTTCTTGCCATAAAGCTGCATGTTAAACTTCCTTCTATGTTGTGCCACCTTATCAGGTTTCTCATTACGGGAAACTGACGCATATGCAGAATGCTGACCATATGACTTTTGTAATTTACAGTAACTCAAAAGTATGCTGGGCAAAAAACTCTTTTAATGTTTTATGCAAGAGCAATTGTATTTTCATAATTCAACTCTGAATTATTACTATTTGTTTTCTTTAATCTTTCAAACGGGAATGAAATCTTTGGCTTATTATGACTTTCAACAATTTACTAGTTGAAATTATTAGATTAATGCTTGCCTAACAGCTGCACTCACAGTAGATAGAAATAAGTATGCAATCTCTCTTTGATTGCCAAATACCAAATATCTTTAAATTAAAAAAAGTTGAAATTTTCCAATATATGATATACCTAATAATACAAAATATCCTTCTATACCAGTGCCAGCCAAACTGTCTACAAATACTTTTTTGTATATTTAGTTGTAAAATAAATTATGTTGTATTTTTTTCTCTTATATTCATATATATATAAACAATAATTTTTTTATAAACTCACACTGTTAAAAAACTGAAAAACCAAATAAGATATAGGAAGGTGGCTTCTATCTACCAAAAAAAAGAACCAAATTCTTTTAGTTTTGCATATGCAATAAAATGAAAGGTAGCAGAAATTGGTAGTTTCATAAAGGAATTTTTGCTTCTACTGCAAGAGAATTTACATGCCATTTTCTCCTTGTGTAAATTAATTCTGAGTCTGAACATCACAGTACAATCACACAAAAAAGTCCAATTTTACATCTAATATATCAGCCTCTCACAAAGCTCACAGCAACTTATCAGATTATTAAGCACTAAAAGAACTGCATTATTCAGTAGAGAGCATTAAGGTTAAGTTTCCTCAGAAGCAAAATCAGAATTCACTGCCTTGGACTAATAATGTGACAATATTTTAACACAAAAAAAAAACATAAGAAATTTGACAATGAAGACATGAGACATTTTACAGTCAATTTAAACTAATGTCATCTAAAAGGATGTAGAGTAAAATATAATGATTCTGAAATTCAACACTAACCTATATTTCTTGATTTCATTTTTCTCAAATAATATACTAAAATATGAATGATTCTGAAATTCAACATTAATCTGTATTTCTTGATTTCATTTTGCTCAAATAATATACTAAAATATGAATGATTCTGAAATTCAATATTAATCTGTATTTTTTGACTTCAGTTTTCTCAAATAATATAATAAAATATGGATAGTTCTGAAATTCAACATTAACCTGTATTTCTGGCCTTCAGTTTTCTCAAATGATGTGGAAAAGTTCTGATACAAATACCTGTAGATTATTTCATTTACTTACCTCAGTTAGAACAGCAGGTTCCAAAAATTCTTTCTTCACTACAACTTTTTCCCCCTTGGGAACTTCAGAATCTATATTTTCTGTACTGGGATTGGTTATATTTTCTTCCATCTTATCTGATACCTAAACAAACCCATGTACATTTTGACATTAACCTGTATTCTTGACTTCAGTTTTTTCAAATAATATAGTAAAATTCAGCATTAACTTGCATTTCTGGCCTTCAGTTTTCTCAAATAATATGGAAAATCGCTGATACAAATACCTACAGACTATTTCATTTACTTACCCCAATTAGCATACCAGGTTCCAAAAATTCTTTCTTCACTACAACTTTTTCCCTCTCGGAAACTTCAGAATTTACGAGCACTGTATTGGGGTTGCTTACATTTTCTTCCATCTTACCTGATACCTAAACAAATCCATGTACATTTTGACATTAACCTGTATTCATGACTTCAGTTTTTTCAAATAATATAGTAAAATATTATTGGTTCTGATATCAACATTAACTTGTATTTCTTGACTTCATGTTTCTCAAATAATAGCTTAAATACGAATGGTCCTGAAATTCAACATTAATCTGTATTTCTGACCTTAAGTTGTTTCAATATGATTGGAAAAGTTCTGATACAAATACCTAAAGACTATTCCATTTACTTACCTCAATTACAATAGTAGGTTATAAAAATTCTTTCTTTGCTACAACTATTTCCACTGTACTGGTGTTGCTAATGTTTTCTTTCATCTAATCTGCTACCTAAACAAAACCATGTACATATATATGAATACACACAAGATTGATTTAATACAGAAAATGCCTTTAGCCATTTTTATCAAGTAGCAATCAATACCTATATCCAAAGTTTTCTGGCATTTGCCTTCTTTGGGTAAGGAGATGCATGGGAGAGGGAAATCCTAGCAGACAACTTTTCCACGCTGACTCATATTCAGAGAAAAGGTGAAACAAAATAATAATCATTCCATTTAAAAACAAATACACTCACCTATAACCTAACTTTGTATTTGTTTATGATTACTACCATTTAGCATTTTCAAAATGTATTATTACATAAAAGATAAAATACAGATGGAATAATGAGCTAATGGGTGCAGCAAACTACATGTTTTTATAAGTGTTATTAAAAAGCAAAATTGCACACGGCCATGTTGAAATGTAGTGATGTCGGAAAACAATCGGCAGTTGCATCCACGCCACAGATATAAAACTAACATTATTATAATTAGTCATAAATTATTACTTGTTCTGTGATGCTAACAGTTATCAAAACAGTATTAATGGAAGCAAGATGCTGCGTACCCAATGCTAATACACAATAGCGTACGAATATAAGATATTTCTGGATTTTGGAACTGCGAGGTGTGGCCTCCCACCCATAAAATGCAAAATTTTATCATTTTTTTAACATCCTTAAACACAACTAATACAACAAATGAAAAAATCAATTAGTAAGCAATTCGCACATGCACACACACTAACCTAAACATAACCTCGGCTAAATCCTAGAAACAAGTGTTCTACACTCTCGCTTAATTATCCTTATGTGCTGAAATTAAAAAATGGTAATCTTTGAATATACTTGAAGTTACAAGCTGTATCGAAGCTGCGGAAAAGATTATCTTTGTTACTGGAGGAACATCTTGCTCCTGCAAGTTTGCTAGTGTCAGTCCCGAATGACACCGGAGAAAGCCGAAGACGTCAATCGAAATAGATGCAACCGGGAGCTTTCTTTTGGGATGTAAATAATAGCGGAACAAAGAATGTAGTAGTTTATCCCATGATGCACTAGGGTAGCATTAAATTTGTAGGAGTGAAACTGCTGTAGTCAATTGAGTCTATGTTCATACAACAGGAAATTGATTACAGGCGGGAAGCATTCGGAATAGCCGCGAAATGAATTATTTGAGGAGCATTATTCTGCCGCATTGTCTATGTTGTAAACGTACTATGTTAAAGTGGGTGCAAGAAAACTGTTATTGTTTATTTTCTGTGACGTTTTTCTTTGTGTGTAATGTAGCTATTTGCAGTGTTACATAAGTGACATAATGTAAATTATCTTATGTTTTTAAATGCATAAAAGCAGCAATTTCGTATATTAGAACAAATTGTTCTTTTCAGCCCTGAAAGACAGAGGGGATCGTCTAAAAATTGTTGCCGAATTTATGGAAACCACTGCAATGCAGGGCCAAATGTTTAATGTATTCCAGCTGGCCCTACAGATTGGGTTTATGATTCGTCCAGGGTATTGAAGTGGCTGGCAGCCAGAAAGCTAATCAAAAATTCTTTTTAATGCACGACTTACAACATTGCAACATCACTTATTCTTGTACCCGCTCACAACTGATTGGGCCAACATTTGTAGGAACGTTTGTGAGCAATATCCTTCAAACGTTGGAGGACTGAATGATTTATGGCATGCCTGAAATCGTAGAAATTGACGAATCGAATATTTTCCACAAGAAGTATCATCGTAGCTTGTGGTGGGAGGGTCATTGGGTTTTCGGGATCATTGAAAGAGGGAAGGAAAGATGCTTTTATGTTGAAGCACCAGGCCGAAAGGCTGTTACTTTGACGAATTTAATTCGACAGTTCATAATGCCCGGGACTATTATTGTTTCAGATGCGCGTGCGATATACCCTAACATTCCAGACGTCCATGGGGGTGTTTATGAACGTGATGTAATTGTTAAGGAGGAACATTTTCAGACGCGGACAATGCAGAAATACATACACAAAGCGTAGAAAATATGTGGATGAGGGGTAAGCGCAAGTATAGGAGTCAGTATGGAATTTCGGATGCACTCTTTGTGTTCTATTTATTAGGAGAAATTCATTCAAACATGCAAATACATAGTTGCATTTTTAGAATTAAATTCTCGTCTCGATAAAAATTCCAAATTCCCTTTTGATTAGAAACAAATTTAAATTTTATTGCCACCATTCCATCACTTTAAGTTACCTGCAACTGCACCTTGTACTTTAACCTTTTATAGCAATCGCGACAACGGCCCTTTTAGGAGCCACCAAATATTTCCCATAAGATCCAATGAGTCCTTGTGTGTGTTGTAATCATGTGCGATTGCCTGTCACGTCATTTCCACTGTATAATGAAAAAAAAAAGTTTTTTTTTTTTTTTTTTTTCATGTGCAATATGCACACTTAGTGTTAATTCCGGTACACATTAAACAAGAGAGCGGGGTTCCCTATTCTCAAAGATAACCTAAAACAATAAATGAAAACCGGCTAAAGGAGTGCACGAAGCCGCCCCTTGAAGAATATTGGGAAAAACACATTGAAACATGTTTCTCTGTAGTTTGGCATAGAAGACAGTGTTGTAAAGAACCTAGTTCAGGAATTTCCGGTAAACAGTAAACTTGTATAACGGTTAAGATGGAACCAATTAAAAAACGTAGAATTGTTCAAGCGGATGAATAATTGCTGAAGATCTGAAGCTTATCTGAGACTTAGGAACGACTCGTCCTATGATGAAAAATATGACATACAGCAGAACAGTACTGTACGGCAAAATTATATATGTGTTGAAACCCTCAAAAACAAACGATAATCTAATGAAAACAGTTCGCAGAACCGCCCTAGTGAAAAACGCAAGACAAGCATACAAACATACGTCGAACTTAAAAATAATCATGGGAATAGGCTATTCCCATGATAATACAAGGATTTGTTTAGGTTTTGTGGGAGGGAGGTGAAACTGCCGGAGTCAAACGAGAGTCTATGCTCGTGTAACAGGGAATTGAAAACAGGCGCGAAATGAACTATTTGTGGTGTAAACTCGATTTTACAGAACTTCATACACAAAAGGTGGAAAACATCTGAATGAGAGCTAAGCGTAAGATTAACAGGTAGCATGGAACCTCGGATGCATCCTTTACTTCCTATCTCCACGAATTCCTGTAGAGAAATTAATTTAAACATAAGAATGTGCTTGAGTAATTTATAACGCGCATTTCCAGTTTCTACAATGTCCACTAAATTCTTGGCTCCATAATAGATATTCTAAATTCCCTTTTGGTTTGAAAAAATTTGCCACCATTCCACCACTTCAAGCCACCCTGCACGGACAACCTGCAAAAGCACCTTTTCACCGCAATCGGCTTGTTTGGGAGTCACCAAAATGGCATTACTGGTCTGATATAGATAGTTTAGTTTACGCACCGTCAGTGCTTGTGTGCTTTTATAAATGTTAGTGATTATTGTGATTGTGCGTGTTAAAATAATATGGGATTGCTTTAGATATCTCCTAGGCCACTTCCGCTGCATAACGAAAAAATTCTTTTGACTCCAGTGATTTTGTGGTGCGATCTGCGCGCTGCCTGCTGTAATTCTGGTAAACAAAAAGTGTAGTATCCCAATCACAAGATTTCCGGAATTTTGCTAAACAATAACGTAAAATCTTACATCACAAACTGTGAATTAGAACAATAATATCTGCATTTTCCTGTAATAATGTTGCACGGACTTTATTGTTAATCTAGAACTTTATATCGAATGTATGCGGATAAGGAAAACTTTGACAATACTTTACGCTAGTGTTGCTCAGAGCATATATTGCAAACCACCAGAGTCAAAACAACATTTTTTAATTATACAGCGGAATTAACGTAGCAGAAATGTTACAGAGCTCAATGGCACATAATGAATATAATATACATAAGGACGATAATGACAAAGAGTTATAAAAGCAAACAAGCACTGAACGTGCGTCCATTGTAAGATTTTTGTGATATATTTAGAGGCTCCTGAAGGAGCCTTAGGAGGTTGCTGTGTTGAAGATATTTTGTTCCTGGCTGCCAACCACTCCAACACCCTCCGTTGAATCATGTGGAATCATCATGAACCTATCTGCAGAGTCAGATAGAACAAGCTAATTAATAGGGATTCCATTACACTTCTTTCCGCAATTTGGGGTACACGTTTTTCCTGTCCGTATGCTGACCTGCGTCTTCCGTGGTTGAAAGGAACATTATTTCTCGTAAATGTAGATTTATATGCATTTAAAAACATAAAGAACAATTTGCAAAATGTCCACATAATTAAAAAAAAAGATTAAAGCAAAAAGTCACAGAAAATATATCTGGCATACATTTACAGACTTAGGTGACATTTTCCCGTTTTTAATTTCCTTTTACATGAACACATACTCTTGTTAGACTGGGCAGTTTCATCCTACATATTACATGCAATCCTGGTGCATCATGGCAAATATAAAATAAATGAGTGGGGTATCCTATTCTCAAGCCAGTCACTGGAATTGTTAGTGAGGATATAGTCCAGAGGCTCTTCACATAGCATTACATTACTTTGTCCTTAAAGATACAATATTTTCACTCATCTGAATCAAATTGTTTTGTTAATGAACTGTATGAAGTTAAAACTATTAGGTATCTATTAGTAAATACGTCTCAATGTTGAGGGGAACTAATGTGTAAATTTATTTTCATCTAATGAATAATAACCGAAAATGGAGGACAAAACGAAACTTGTACTCAAAAACATTACCATAGTTTTCTTTATTACACTATCAGTACATTAATTAAAAATAAGTGTAACCATATTATAAGCACTACAACTTTACTGTTTACTGTAAGGAAAAAGATGTGCTTCGTAAGTCTCCAAAAAATTTAGTTACCAATATAGTTGAAATATTCCTATTGCATAATGGTTGCATCCATAACAATCTAAAATGTTAACTTCTGTTGGATCCAAGTTATCCAACGTCATTTGTGAGTCAGTCGTTTCATTTTGAATGGCGAAACTGTCTACGCCCGACTGCCGTACAACAGCAAGATTGCAATAGCATGTAGCGGTAGAGCTTTTATCATTACCAGTGTTGCGATCTTCCTTCAGTGAAATATTCCTTTCACATCCTGTAAAAATCCTTCTATTATTTCAAAATACCCTAATTTTGTCTCAAAGACATTTTTGTTTGTTATTATTATTATTATTATTATTATTATTATTATTATTATTATTAGTAGTAGTAGTAGTAGTAGTAGTAGTAGTAGTAGTAGTAGAGTAGTAGTATTTTTTTATTGTTGTTGAAATTATCATAACATTATTTAGTAGTTTTACTACACCTCTATCAATAAAATGTACTAATGTACTCACATAAAATCCCACTTCCTACGGGAAACTGGTATCTTCGTCGTCGTCCTCAGCCGCTTTTTCAGCTACTAGACGACTGATAGTATATTCGTCTTGTGAATCCTTCATCTTGTATTTTCATGAAACAATGATAACATGTCTTTAGTGACAGGATAATTAGAGCAAGTTTTCTTCGTGCTACACGTGTCTAATTTTATAAGCAAGAAAGACGCAACAGTTTCTGCATGGAATTTATTTCCCTTTTTAGCTTTTATACTGGTAACCAAAGAAAAGATACGTCCTACAGATGCATTAGAATACGGCAGTGACATGCAAATTTGAGTCAATTTGCCAACATTTTTAAACTGGAATTCTGCAATGAAATTTTCGCAGTCTTTGATGTTCCTCCAAAATTCAAGTATACCCAATTTCAGGAGTGATAATTTTTCATCACCTATGAAGTAATAAGGTAAATGTTGCCATTCGTTTCCTACTTTTTCAATATTTACCTTAGATTTGAATTTTTAATAATTTCTGTTACGTTGATATTTGATCTGTAAACAGAGGAATTTGAGCCTAAAGTGTTAGATGGGTGAAGGAAGATGAAATTGCGCGGAATACCCTGTTGTAATGGCAATTTTTGATAGATTGCTGAAAGGCAGTTTGGTAATACTGCAGGCAGCAAAGTCTGAAATTTTCAATATCTGTAGTACAGGAATAAGAATTAATCAATTGTAAAAGAGTTTTTTTCAGCAGCTATTCGTTATTAATTTCGTTCAAGGGCAAAATATTAGAAGGGTGTTTAAGGTTGCACTTAAGTAGTTCTCCCTGCACAAGTTTTGTTGGCATTAAAAACTAAAGCCAAATAAACTTAAAAACCTCTCAGGATCTTTAGCAACTGGAGGGATAAGAATTTTTTTCAGGTTGGAAAAGTACTTAAAAGTAGACAAGATAAAATTCAGGAATTACAAACAAGCTTGTGCGAATGAATTTTTTAAATTGCTGCAGTAGAATTTTTAGCCTCTGCAAATAGATGAAAAGTACTGACCATATATTTACGATTCTAGAAATATAATTCCTATAGCTAGCCATCTTGTCTTATAAGGGTTAATCATTTTTCACTTAGATGTTCTCATAAATGATTGAATATCCAGGGCTGCGGTTAAAAGTATGCAAAGATCAAGGGTAATAGAGACTCAAGGTTCCTGGAAAGGATATTCGGAAGCGGTAGGTGTTTTAACAGCAATCTGCGGTAGGAAATAGTTATTTGTGTTCTCTGAGGCTAATACAGAGCAATGAGACATCTGAATTAAACACCAGTCGCACAAACAGTGGCGTGGATTGAAGATGGCGATTCCATTCGCTTTATCTCCAGGATTCTTCTTGTCATCCTTAGGGCTTGGCGGTGATATATACAGACGCTTGGGTACAAGAGACAGCCCAGACAAGGGCGTAAGAAAATATAATAGAGCTACAGGATAGATATAGTGTCCCATCAACTTTGGGGAAACGCAAATCTGCAGATAGAGGTGTACAAAATTATGCAGGAACAACACCTGGAGTGATGATTTCTGACCAGACTGCAAGAAACAGACAGAAATGCTGGATTGAAATCTAGAATCCTCTTTCGAGCCCCTCATTTACACGTCAGCACAAGGAAGCCCAGTTGAGATTTGCTCAGAATCATCTCAACTGGCAGCTCCGCCAATGGAAGGCTGTTCTCTTCAGAGACGAGTCAAGATTTCGTTTGGCGGATTGTGGTAGTCGTATACGTATATGGAGACGTCCTGGCGAACGCCTTGCTCCAGCCACCATTATTGAACATAACAGACTAGGAGGCGGTTCGATTATGGTTTGAGCTGGCATTACTGTTGAGTCTCCGACAGAGCTTCTTGCTGTTCCCCAGCTCATGAAGGCTGATGTTTACATTAACGACATTATCCTTCAACATGTCGTACTCTTTGCTTATGGTATGGACCCTAAGTTTCTTTTAATGCTCGAAAGTGCTGCATGCAGCCCTGACCTCAATCCAATTCAGCATCTGTGAGATAAGCTGGTAAAACTTATTCGTGAGCTTCTGCTGTGCCACCGAACCCGAGAGAACTCGCAAATGCACCCACTGAAGACTGGGAGAGAATTCTACAAATTTTTATTGGGAGGCTGGCGCGAAGCATGTCCATAGGTGTTATGAAATCATCATAACTCACGGAGAACACTCTACGTACTTATTGTTGAAATAACAATGGAACATTGATGACTAAACAGGGTAATTTAGTATTTCCATTTTGTTTTCTGTATCAATCAATACTTTTTTCGCATTTCTAAACCTGTGAAACAAACGTTTGTTAAAATACCTATTCCAATTTTACACAATTCTTCAATCTATAATTATACACTGTCAAAATTTTAATTGTGTCTATTTATTTTGGGGCTTTGATTTAAACATACGTTCCTCTATTATTTTTTACCAGTGCATACCTAAAAAATGTTACATGAGATTTTTTTTTTCCAGTTTCTCATTTAAACTAAGCGGAATCACCACATTTAAGAGTATTCTGGCGAATTTGGAAAGAACTACACCATCATTTAGAAGGGTTCCATTCCAGGCCGTATAATGTCGTAGGCTATGGTTATCTCATATACTACAAGGAATGACCACACAAATGGAAGTACTTGGTACCTTACGTTTAGTACTCTCCCATTCGGTGGTGGCGCCAGTGCAACGTTTGTTCTCATGAGTGAGAAAGTGAGCGAGAGAGAAACTTTAGCAGTACCAACGTCAAAATGAAGCTAAGGAAAACCATTACAGTCATTAATAAAACTACGTTATCATTACATATTAGCTTTAAAAATTCTTAATTTTATTCATTTATTTAATAATGCCATATTTTTGAAGCAATAATTGTATGATTCTGTGAAATTCACAATATTCAAATATATTAATTTTAATTTTAGAGATTGTAAATATGCTCTGCTTGCCTAATAATTAACATTAGCATCCGTGAATTGGCGTTTTTCCGTTGATGAAGCCAGAGGAAGAAGATGCGGCCAGCCAAAAAGAGTTGTTTTCCTTACGCTTGTGATATGTATTTCATAAAATTATTCTGTAATAGGTTATATGACTTGATATGGGATGCAAAATGTGTTTAATATAAGATAATTCTGTATAAGATCATTTGGAATGAGGTGAAATATAACGTACGCGATAGTTAAAATTCAAACGTATTTACCATTTTTAGCTTAACTCAGTTGATGTAGCTTGTTTTTATTAGCTAAATATCTTACATGTGTTCATTTTGTTTGCAGATAATGGTTGATAAAATCTCCCGCGTTCCTAATTGCAAAAGTAAGGGTGGAAGCAAACCAGAGTTTCGCTGCTTTACTTTTAAGAAAGGTAAAGTAACAAAAATGCATAGATATGTACAACATTATTGAGTTACTGTTTCTAATATGAACAGTGTATGAATAAGTAATGGCTCAAAAGAATTATAAAGGAGCACGGCTATGAGCAAGTATGGCTTTTGTGTTATATTTCACTTCAAAAGGAGAAGTTGTCCATTTTTCTGAAAGGTTATTTCTAACTGGCTATGCTTAAGCTAGCGCCATTATTGAAATTGAAAGTATTCACCTCCATTCTCACCAAGAAACTAACAGAACTAATTGACCGCCAGCTACCTGAAGAAAAGTTCGGTTTTACAAAGTCAGATGTTAAAAATCTTATGGATGATATCATGGAAGTCAAAAGCTAAAAATGCGGGAAATTATTCACAGTAACTTGTCGACTTCAGGGAAGTTTTTAATTTATTGGCCCGAAACATTATCACGATGAAAATAAAGGATCTCATAGGATAAGAACACCCAATAATTGTAACAATAAACATCATTCTAGATACCAACTAAGTCATCGTTAATGACAATATCACATTTTCAGAGGAGATAGCTCAATAGAATTGAGACCTTCCATTGTTTAAGCCCCTTCCTGTTTAATATATCGACATGGGGTGTGGTTAAAGCAATAAAATGCTACAATAAACATGTGCAAACCTATCTGTATGCTGATAATATGGCCATTACATCTAAAAACCGAGATCTAAAAGATACATCGATATAATTAATTTAATTTTCATGTTCATCATTTTCCAATTGCGTGATCATGTCTTTCACTTTCAATGAAAAATGTTGTTTTTATTTTTTCTTAAGTATAATGAACTGATGAGAGAAACCTTGACATATAAATCAAGGCGTTGTCGTCCTTTTATGTTTCATTAAAGTGGGAACGAAATACATTGACCTCCGACAGCATATTATACAAATACATTTTACATAAAAGGTCTTCGGAAAATGACAAGAGTAAAGCAGGTTTGTTCCTTAACAATAAGAATGATGTAAAGCAGGAAACATTTGGGTAAATGACTACTTGTAACTGTGTGTATGCCTATTTATGGGATATTCTGTAATGACCCCATTACTTTTTCCAAAGATGAGGAGCAAGTCTTTGTTTCTGCAGCTGAAACTTTAGCCACTACTTTCGAAACCGGGATGATAACATTGGCGGCAACAGTATCCTCTGCACCACACACTAACTCATCTACTTCTGTATTCCGTTAGATAAAATTATTTGTCAATTTTAGAGAGGATTTGCTCTCCCTCTCATAATTGCAATGCTTCTCTAGTCTGATGTAATTTCTGAATCTCTAGCACTATGGTTAGCTCCTGAAATATATGTACTAGGATTGCAGAATATACATTCTGCTTTCCATTTCTCTTCAACCAGGGAGAAAAGACGGAACAATTCCCCGAATCGTTCCTTTTTGCCATTTCAATACAGTTTTAAAAAAATACACAAGAAAATAGTGTAATCTGTAAACATGATTTCTCAGCGAAATTTGTGTTTTTTCAGCTTTAAGAGTTTTAAATGTTATTTCGTAATAACATGCACGTTTTGTGCTCATATGTTTATCCAGATCGATATTTTACCTCCGACATGTTTATCTATTCCTTACCTTCCAGAATTTTCACGGATTTGGCCTCATGTTCAAAGTGTTCATCTATTGGCTGATACGCTTTTCTGATAATTAACGAGAAAGGTAACTAACCTACCTAGGCATTCAGTTGGGACACTTTCTGATTTCTTAGTACACATTTCCTAGCTTTCTTTCTCAGCAGATACATTCCGGGGAGGGGGGTAGCTTTCTACTTTGTAATTAGACATTTTAAGGAGCCCACTAACCGTATGTTCTAGTAAGCCAAATATATATAACAGGATTGTGTTTTACAACTTTTTTAATATAAAAATTTTCTTAAGGTAAATGTTTTATTTTAAGCAAATTTTGGTTCTGCTTTGTCAGGTGCTCTCAAAGGCATTATGTGATATCTTTAAAGTGGACATGCTTTGGTAATGCATTTGCATAGTCACCCATTTTTATAAATGTTGTTATCTTGCTCATTTGGGTATGAAGGCGAAATGAATGCACGTTAGCCAATTGTTATAGCTTAACCAACCCCAGTGTGGCATGATAGTTAAATGTGCCAGATTTTTTAGCATGATTGCGAAGGCTTTTATTTTAAACTTTAATGTATTAATCGTTCTGTAATTTATTGCTATTCATTACTGCTATACTTTTGATTGATAATATATCAAGGATTACCATGCTGCATTTCCCAACTATTGTCTGGAAATTTTAAAATAATCATGGTTCAATAACGTTAATGATATAGCTTTAATAAATTCTATTATGAAACATCTTAAGATATAATTTTTTCCCGTACCTAATATTGCCGCCTTTCCAGAGTGCCTCTCGGGGTTATTACTTCAATACATTCCACAGTTCACCGCATGCAAACATCAACGGGAGGATGTTAAATTTTATACACAATGCTTTAAATAAACAAATTTCAGCAAACAGAACTTTCAAATTTGGTTTGCGGGGGTAGTTTTTCTGCTCAAAATGAGGACACATGGAATCCCTACCTAGGGATGGGAAATGAAAGCATATGTCCCCATCGAGAACTTTTCAATATCTTGCAGAACAAACAAGCAAACAAAAATACGCCTCGTGACATCTCGAGAAAACTAAGCATGTTTTGGCCTCACCTTACACTGAGAGCAATAACCCATCATGAGTTGTCGACCAATCGGACGAGTCAGGAGGTGCTTGAGCTTTCCATGCACAGCAAAAGCCCAGATTAAGACACATGTGTGATAAGAAAGGTAGTACGTAGTCTGATTTGTCTCAGTCAATCCATGAGGGAGATAGCGGAATTAGTCCTTTCATTTTATCCCGAGCCTTTGGTTTGTGTTGGAGGGAAAAGCAATTAATGCTTGTAATGTATTGACATTTCATTGAATTTTCACCCCATTCTGATGATTAACAAGAGAAGATCAGGGTCCTGGGATTATTTCAAAGCAGTCAAAGAAAAGAAAATGCTATAAAATATTTTATTTCGGTGTATTTGTTCCGAAAAAAACCAACAACATATATGCAGCATTTGAAGGGTCATGAGACGGCCAGACAGTCAAGCATCAACTATTTTGAAATAATATTTCGATTGTCTTTGAACTGAATTTTATTCTATTTCATTTCATATGCAGCATATTAATGTAAATGTACCGCCAAGGAAGATCCTACATGCCTCTCTGAAGGGAAGGACTTTTTATAGATATTCCCTACAAGATTAACCGAAAGTGCGATGCTGTAAAACAACTCGAAGGCGGCGATACGTGAGAGCAATGTTTACAGCAAACTGTGATTCGCTCATGCCTGCAGTACAAACACGATTCACTTCGCTCAAGAGAGATTATGAAATTCTCGAGCGAGACACATTCCCATCCCTAACCTTATCAATGCACTTCTGTTTGGGCAGTTGAAGAACACGTTTAATGAATCTGAAGACTGTTCCAGCATATATTGTAATGAATGGTATTCACAATCAACACCTGGTGAATATTGGTAAAATGCCAGAAAACTAGTTATATTAGCACACAGAGATTGTAATGCACCAAAAAAGATTACAGCATCTTTCTATTTGTGATGACATTATGTCAGGATAGTAAGTAATTCTTCTTTCCTCGCTAGTGTGACTTACACTTTGAAATTTCATACAAAAGTATTTACTGATCACTGGCTAGACCTTTAGAGCCCGTAGCGGCATTCGTTATTAAATTGCGACACGAGGTAAAGTTTCTTGTTGCTTTCAAACTCAATTTTGAAGCATTCAAGAGTTGACTTTCAATGCCTAGTATGTGCTTCCATGGAAATCTTACATCTAAATTTATTTTTCAGGATGGCCGTGGTCAACTTTTGCATTTATCACCAGTGACCCAGGAATTAATTTGCTTAAAGCCTTTCATCAAATAGGGTGTTTATGGAGTTCCTTTGTTATAACCTTTACTTTTAAAGAAAGTAAAATTTTTGGAATTACCTGTGATATTTTAGTGTAAATTTTGGAATTACTTGGTGCTATTTTTAGATTATTTTGAAAAAAGTTAAATTTGGAACTTTATTTTTCATTGTTTGAATCCATGGAAAATACTTTTTGTACTCTTTTAATTTTGTATGTATTAAATTTTCTAAATATATGTTATGTACGCTTTTAATGAAGATACTCCCTAACAGAATGTGATTCAGTTCAAACTCACATTGCACCCACCAGCAAGTACTTGGATAAATAGTTTGGTGCATTGCAAATAACAATGCCATCAAAGAAAAATCATTGAAGTAGAGCAAAATGAAACTTATGCTTTCAAGGAGTTTCAGCACGTGACCTGACATAACTTATTTTCAAAATTGATGAAGGGCGCACGTATTTAAGTACGATACCTCTGAAAATAATTATTTGCTGAAATTTCAAGAGCAAAGAAGACTGTTTAACAAATTTTTGTCCAAAGATATCAACCTGAAGCCAAAGTATCACAAACCCATTAAAACCCAAGAGAAAAAGATATAAGATTTGCAGATCTTGCGTAAAAGGAATATCATTACTGGTCATTACCACTCCTTTTACATGGACTAGTAGATGGGATAGAGGAAGAAAATTATGCTCAAGACGGGGCATAGAAGTTGGAAGAATTTAATTAGGTCTCTCTGTGTTGTTTTTGTATCAGTCTATGACTTGGTAAATCTAGAATAATGAGCGGTTTTCTTATTCTCAAAAAAGTTAGTGCAAAAATAATTAGGACCTTTCATAATTCAACCGTAAGAGTATTTACCAAAAAACTATCTTTACCTGTAGAATAGTGCGTAAACCATAAAGAATCTGTTATTATATATTATCAGGCTTTACATTTAAGAAAAAGCTTCATATTCGAATAAAAAAAAAAAGCATAAAATTCAGTTATAGGCCATTTACTTAATTCTGTATTCAATTACAACATTGGACTTTGTTTGTAAAGGGGCAGAGTTGCCAAACAGAGCGATTTACTTAATAACCTTTTGCTTGAGTTCATACACAACTGTATTAAAATTTACTTATTGACTATTTACTTACCTCTGAATTCAATATTTTTTTCCTGTAATATACTGCGGTTGACTAGTAGTGGTTTCTGAAGGTAGTACAACTTTAAAGCATATGCACAATCCTGGCTGGTGTAGCAGAAGGTGAGTGAGGAGTGACTAAATGGAGCTCTGTAGTGAGCACTGAAGAATTTTAGAGCAAAAAGAATATTACCACTGAATTCAAAGCTAAGTAGCGTATTTATTCACCGATAACACTCCCTTTTCCCCCTTATTTTCCTAATGACCCGATTTCCAATGATTTTCGGACACCATTTTGCTTTATTTATTTCCATTGCATATACTGAGTTTCCTTTAAAAAATAAAATAACAATGCGGCCAATTAAGCGATTTTGAAAGTTCGCTTTAACCCCCGCTTCTAATAATCTGATATTTAGAAACTATTCATCCTATTTGATTTAAATGGTATATTCCAAATTTTGTCGTGAAAAACAAATATTGGTGCTGCTAGAGAAAATTTTAAATGTTGGGTATCAAGTACACTCCCATACCTAAATACCTAATTTTCAGATTTTTTTTCTTATTTTATTTAAATGTTATAAACGGGGTTTTGTTGCGAAAAACACAAATTAATACCGCTAGAAGGATTTTTAAATTGGGTTTCAGGCAAACCCCCGCCTTTTCTAATAGTTCGATTTTACTGTTTTTCAAAAACAACGTTTCTTATTTGATTTAAGTGGTATATGCCGAGTTTTGTTGTGAAAAACAATTATTGGTTGGGATTAGAGCGATTTTTAAATGTTCAGTTTCAGGAAAATCTCCTCTTCCTCCTGCTCCTCCTCCTCCTCCTCCAAATGACCCTTCAATTATTTTTTTATTCTATTTAAACGGTATATAGGGAGCTTTTTTTTTGCGAAAAAAAAAACAAATTAATGACACTAGAGCAATTTTTCAATGCTGAGTTTATAGTAACCCCCAATAGTCCGATTTCACTGATTTTCAGAAACAATCGCATTTTATTTCAATGGTATATACCTAGTTTCCTTTAAAATGATTTAACATTTCAGTCACTAGAGCGATTTTTAAATTTGCTTTACTCCCCATTCCTAAGGGCCCGATTGCCCTGATTACAAAAATTGCGGCCGCTAAGAGAGATTTTTAAATTTTTTCGCTTTAGGTTATTTATATACAGGTTTTACAACTGCAAGAGCTTACATAGCTATTCGTTAATTGGGCAGGGTATAATAGGTGAAAAACTCACATAATACGGGTTGAGTTGGCATGGTTTAAAAGCATAATTATGAAAACCACCATATTTAAATCAACACAAATATTTAAATACATTTTTATTTAAACACAAAAATGATATCACATTCAAACACTTGTTTTATCCTGCATTATCACAAGATAAAACAAAGACCTATGATATGTTCAAGGCTGCGGAGTGTTGCTATGTTATCATGAGGTTGGAAGGCGACTGCTTGAAATAAACATTTCGTTCTAGAATGGACAAACTTTTATTAAACAATTGAATTTAACTTGGTATTAAAAATCAACTTCTTACCTTTTGTGCCGGAGTGCTCGAGATCATTCAGTGGAATCGTCGCTGCTTTCGTGGTCACTAAGCTGGTCCACGTAATTTCACTGCTCTCCCCACAGTCTTTAGTTCTGTTCAAAGCAGAACAACTTCCTGTTTTCTTAAAACTGTTCTCAGTGATGCCGGGAGTGATCAGTCCCCACTCCCTTTTGATATACTCGCAGATTACACAAAAGTATGCTTGTTTATCCTGCTTCTCATTGTCATTTCGTACTTGTCGTTTACCATCCAATTTACGTATAACTTCTGATATGATCTTTAAATGAATTATTTATAGACACGACCAATGGCTGTAAAGTTTGTGTAATACTCCTTGAATGATGGCTGCACCATTGCTTTTTCACAGCATTTACTAAGCTGATGCGGAAACTGTCGCTAGCACAGATTTCTTCAGCAGGGCTCCTGATCGATGTTTCCGCTCTGTCTTCAACCACTTCATTTATTCTAACATCCATCCAACCTTTCTCTTTGACTCAAACATATATGCCTCTCGGAAAATCATCTTTTTGCAGAGTTTTACTTTTAAAAATGCAATATGAGAGCAGCTTTCTGCCGTGAGCGATCATTGCTAACATCACAGTACACCGTAGCTTTTCATTATCAGCAATTTTTATCAGAACGCTTATAGCACCTGCTGCATTAGTTGTATTTGACGGCATATCGAAAAACAATGGCCTCTGATCAACGTTACCAATATGAGATAACAGCAACTGGTGCTCTTTACGAAGTCGCTGGTACAGTGAGGTCAGTCTCCGCAACTTAAGATAATTCCGGCGCATTAAGCGTTCTGCTCAGCCTCTACTTGATTTAAAATCCTGACCCGCAATACCAAGAATCTGTGCAATTTCGCGCGCTTTAAACTGCGCCCTTTCGTTAGTTACAGCGTTGCTATTATCTGGTTTCTGTAACCCACTACAGTACTTTTTCGTCCACATTTCATATTTCCCTTTCTTCTCACCGCGGGAGTTTGTGTGTGTATACCAGAAAAATACAAATAAAGTAACACTATTAACAATATAACAAATTAACAGTAATTATGATAGTAGAAAAAGATAAAACACAAAGAAAAAGTCACACTTGAGATCGCTATATTTCGGACTCATGGAGTTTCTACTATCATAATTACTATATATATGCTTTTAATCATGTCTCCCTGGCCTCGCTAATGACTAATCATACACGCTGCACTTTCTATTTGCGATTCGCTGCTCTCATTCCATTTGCTTCAGGATATTCTAACACATTGCTTGAAGAACGCCATAAATCCCCATCTCTTACTCATTTTCACACCTTTTAGTTACACGCTTCCAAATTATTCTACACACTAACCGCGGGAGGCGGGACGCTGAATTGGCATTTTTTTAATGTGGGAGGGTGGGGGAACAGAGTAACCGGTGTTACTGTGTTCCCCCCTCTGTTGTTTGTTCAAATTTGAGCGAAAGTTGGCTGAATGAAACCATCTAGTGAGCAACTTTGGCATTTTACATAAAAACTAATATCACCATTGAATTCAGAAGTATGTAAACTGAGTATATTTGAATTTTGATCAATTTTGTTTGTTCAAGCCTTGAGGTATTTACTTGATAGTGTTAAAGAGTATAAATGTACATTTTTAATATGTTAATTTTTTCATTGCATATATACTTAAGACATTCTCTGTGTGGTTTGAATTTTACAAATATATGTATCTTTAATAATAATAATAATAATAATAATAATAATAATAATAATAATAATAATAATATAGTATATTTTATTTCATTTTACCCTTCTAATATAAAGTTGTAATCTTTAAGACAGTGTTATTTTATTTTAAGCCCTTGAAGAGGTATGCAACATTTTAGATGAGTGGGAATAGTGTGAGAGGTGGAAATTCAAGCAGCATTGATATCTGGCAAAACTATGCATAATAGCAGTAGTAGTAGCAGCGGCAGCAGCAGTAGCGGTGTAGGTGGTTTGTTTTACTTAAGACTATTTAACAAATTTGGGTATGATCATGCCATTCTATTTAGGATGTGAAGATAAATTTTCTCCAGAGGCCTCTTTCTTTTAGATTTGAGGTTCCTTTACGTGTTGTAATTCATGGGACATTGTAACAGGGAAACGGCTTTACCTCCCTTCTGAAGGAAACCATACTCAGGATTTCTATACCCTAAAAAATCCATTGAGCCCTTGAAGAGGTATGAAACATTTTAGATGAGTGGGAATAGTGTGAGAGGTGGAAATTCAAGCAGCAGTTGATATCTGGCAAAACTATGCATAATAGTAGTAGAAGTAGCAGTAGCAGTAGCTGTGTAGGTGGTTTGTTTTACTTAAGACTATTTAACAAATTTGGGTATGATCATGCCATTCTATTTAGGATGTGAAGATAAATTTTGTACAGAGGCCTCTTTCTTTTAGATTTGAGGTTTCTTTATGTGTTGTAATTTATGGAACATGGTAACGGGATAAACGGTTTTACTTCCCTTCTGAAGGAAACCATACTCAGGATTTCTACACCCTAAAAAATGCATTGACCCCGACTACATTTGAAGCTGTGGCCTTGGGTCTACATTGCAAGTAATGTTACTTCTAGATCACCAGAACTGACAAAAAACTTGCATTTTCACTAGCTACAGCTGATTGTTCAGATACTGCAAACATCACAATATTGTGAAAAGAAAGATGTACACAGAGAGCCAGAGTGCAAATTTAACTGCTATTGAATCATTCAGGAAAAATTCCTACATGTCATGTGAGGTGATTGGTTAGATTTGAGTTGGTTTATAATTTTTTGTAAATATTATCCTGCCAACTGAGGTCTTTCAAGATGAGGAATGGAATTAATGAAATGATGACACAAATGAGCATTAGCATCTAATGTTACCTGAATTCAGCTTTTCAAGTAAAATTCTAGAAAAAACCTAACTCGGGTGACATCTTATGGCCACAGCTCAAACACATGCCTACCAGCTGACAAGCAGATGTGCTACAATCCGAGTCACTGTGGTGCACCAGGTTTACGATATGATGAAATGAGCCTGTTTTAGTGTCTGAAAATACCCAACCTTCAAAATATTTGAAAAACACACTTAGCAGAAAATCAGCAAAAAATATGTTTCAGCATTGTTGTAAGCCAATAATGATGGGAGGCATATCTTAAAAGCCCATTATCTTCAGAAAGAGTAAAAAGCTAGGGTACTTAATTAAATATACATGTTGTCTGTTCAATACTGTAACTCAAAAAACTGTTGGATTCACTATATATATATATATATATAAATAAACTATCGCATTTATGTTCTAGAACAAGTAATTGTAATTTTTATAATTTAAGTTTTGTACATTAAAGTTATTTAAAAGTCAAAGCCAATAATATTCCGAGACTCCCAAGGTTAGTTCTTCTGCAAACCGTTCATACTGATTGTCTAGAGAAACTGCGATTTATATAAATTTGAATGGCTTGGGATTTTCACAGTGCAATATAGTATCATATAACAAATTACTTTTGAAGAAATATTATTCCACCTACTTGGACATGTTTAAAAAAAAACTAGTGAAATTTGAGCGACTTCCTCAAAAATAATTTTTTATGTGATTTGTATGTCCAACATCCTTGGAAGTTCTACATCATCTATGTGCCATGTATACTTGAATTGCAGTTGATAAATTTTTAAGTATGCACGGTATTTGTTGAGCTTAATCAATAATATCAAATAGTATTACTATGTAGAAGAAAGTTCTAAGAGATAGAAGGGCAAATTTAAGGAAATTGAAGATGCAAGTAAAGGATGAATCCATATCTTTCACATAAATGAGATAAGAAAGTAAACACTTCCATCTATTAGACAGGTGGTATAACCTCAACAGCAATAAACTTGCAGTTCCTAATTTATATGATATACTGCTATCATAATGGTCGCTGTTCACAACATAAGTGTAATACTTTGATTACAGATATACTAAATCAGCATATTGCCAAACAGAAGAGCTATTTGCTCCTGCTTCTTTAAGTTATAGTGATAAACAGATGCTGTCATGGCAATTACAATGATGAATTTGTAAGCTGGCCTTGGTGTAGACTAGATTACAGTTCTAGATTTGGGTGAAATACGTATTTTTCCATCACTCATTCATTTTAAATTTACTGATGGTGATAGAAACTTGGTCACTGAACATAAAATCCATTATGCCAGACAAAAATCAACTGACATACAGCAACTTGCCACTGACTTAAAACTGCACTGACTTCTAAAGGCTTATCTTGAACCTGCCCCAATACTGTTGACATTCAGGTTCTGCTTGCAAAATATTCTAAGGATTTTCACTCTGTAAGTTCAGGAAGCCACATACACTCATGAATTGTGAGACTTCAAAATAAATTTATTTATTTATTTAATTGGTACTAAGTTCACACATATTATAATATGGCTCGGTTCTAACCCAGATTCCAGGTCATTATTTTAAATCATTTGAATACAAAATATTCTAATAATTAACATATAATATTCACCATTTAACTAATTATATTTTCATAATATTAGCTGAACTCATTCATCAGTAGCTTCCTATTGGTATATCTAGAGGGCTTTGGCACACTCTAGTTCTTTACCACAACCATAAAATACCCAAAATAAACAAAGGACAATAATAAAATAAATTAAATTTTTTTTTATACAATTCATAATCACCAATACTAACAACAAATCTGTTCTCATTTATAGAACCCCTGTCCTTAGTTGGCCTACATCCATAAACTTTTAATTTACTACACATATAATCAAAATACAACAACTGGCCAATTTCACAAAGCAAACACAATTGAACTCGTAGATCCAGTCCCCTCACTTACCATAACCATTTGTTTTTAACTGTATACAAACATTACTTAAGATTCCTAGTTTGTCTTTGGTCAATAAACTTTTTTGTTGCAGTTTGCTTATTTAATTTCAACTAATTACCATATATTGCATGGTCTTCATTACCCATTCTTCCCATTTCTAACAATGATTGTACATTTGCAGCATTTTGTGGAAAGCCCCAACAATTTTATAAAACCTGCTGAGTATCCATCCTATCCATCAATTTCCAACTTTCCTAACCTCTATATTTTAATGTCATATGCTCACCTAACTCCATCACCTAACTCCACTAATGTCCTACATATTCTATTGAACCAAACTCCACTAATGTCCTACATACTCTTTTGAACCAATTCAGACTTTAAACTGAGAGCTGATAACAGCTTCAATACCAGAAGGCAGAAAGTTCCTTTAAGGCAATGAAGTAAGACAGCATAGGTTCAACCCTCCCAAACTTCAAATTGCAATCTATATAAAATGATGAAATAGCAAAGTTTTCAGACACACACTGTTCATACTGTTTGAGACAGTTCTGCTATTTATGTCCACAATACTTCTGACAGCATTGTATTAGTGGTATGAGAGCAAAGCACCTAGAGCAGGAAATGAAATGGCATCTGCTTTTAATGACATAATGCCAAATTTGTAAAATAAGAACAAAGTAACAGGTGTGCGACATGTGTACACAAAAGATCAGGAAGACTGTTGCTGTTACTATATTTATTCCTTATTGATGTGGGTTTGTAAAATCAAACTAAATGGATACATTCCTTCAGGTTGGACATAGTTTTTCAGATTTGGATCATGACTTCACACTAATAGAAAAGAGGTAGAAGACTAGCAAATATCAAGTGATAGAACATGTTGAGCCTGTGATACAGAAGCTAGGCCATTAAGAACATTCAAAGCTTTACATTTGAAAGGTACAGTTCTAAAATTCACACAACATCAAATAAACTCATTACTAAAATTTCCAGATTAGTAAGCTGGTTGGCTAGTGCTCAATGGGGGCCAAACATGCATTGTGTAAGTTACCGCCACATGTGACTGAGGTCGTTAAAGCACAGGGTTGTAAGCTGAAGATTGAGAGTTTGATTCCTGCCAGATCATTTCCCCCGACTTCATAAGACTTCATAAAATGGCAGATGCTGGAGAGATATCACAACTTAAAAAATGAATATGCATCTCCCTTTTTGATAAGTAACTAATGATAGTCATTAAACAGGAAGAGAATTGTGAATTTTACATTCTACTCATTATTCTCAACTAAAGAGCTTGACTTAATTTTTGTCCTGGAATGCTTCCTTCCTTAAAAAAATTTCTTTCCAAATTTATCACTTATCTCTCATATCATCGGTGTCCACAGCTTGTGATGCTTCAGTAGTGAAAATGGGCATTAAACAGTATTACAAAAAAAAGTACTATATGTACAAAAATAAGTTTTCAGTAAATTGGAGGACTATATGGAACCTTTTTTTATTTTCCCCCCTTCCAAAGGTGCTACTCATATTTTTAATATGAACTCTATTGTTCACACTGCTGAAAGTATGTATGTGATTTTATGCATTACAATAACTTACTATTTCATATAGTTTTTCTTCAATAACTTAAAAGCATGATTTTGGCACTTACATGGTTTACGGCTTGTTTGTTATAATTTAAGATCTGCATTAATTAACAATTAACAATTAACAAGTGACCATCAAATTAATAAAAATTAAAGTGTGAAGTGAAAGCAAAAGTTTTACTGATATTCTGCTGGTACATTCAAAATTAAAAAGTCATTATAATGCAGATAGCAAGATCAAATTCTTATTCTTGCCGTTTAACACAACAATACTGGTACTCCCCCATTGGCTCTTTACTGTAAAGAGGTTATATAGGAAGAGAATTCAATCTGAGATGTTTGAAGTTGATCAGAAAAGATAAAACAAGCAGAAAAAATACTGCAGAATTTGCAATTATACAACTTCAGATCAACAATATTCAATCTAAACAGCAGAACACACTTGTCAACACTTGGACAAGAATTTTGTATGACAACATTAAGAAGTTGTATTACTGGTGACAAGCATGAAGCAATGTTTGCAGGCAGCAACATTTCCATCATATTAAAAGATACAAAAGACTGGGTTGATAATGGTTGTGATCCAGGCTAACAAATCATCAACAAATAGGAAAATGAGGCTGTGTACACAACAGTATGAACTCTGAATGATAAGGCAATCTCAAATTAAATGAATTTGAACCCTATCATTGATTTTCTTGAACAAAATGATGAGAAAATTTCTGTATACTGCAATTACAAAAGGAAAAAGTTTCTTCAAAGACAATATAAGTGAAATATAGACATGTTTTAAAATAAATTTCACGGTATATTCTGCTGAACAACTGAAACAATATATTTATCCATATTTATAGATAGTGATAAGTACATATCGAATATGTATGCAAATAAATATTTACTTTCATTTTTCTTTTGATATGGAATTATATGTTTCATGTTCTTTTGAGCTTATATGTAAAGTTTTATACTGCATATGATTGCACATTTCCGATGTTGCTGCATATTTCATCATTTTTAATGAATTGAGCACATAACACACATATTTATAAGTTATAAATTAATATTAAAATACATTACTGACAAAATAATAAAGTTCCTATAATGGAGACATTTGAGCCTCTCCAGTGCGGTTGCAACAAAATCACATTGTGTTATGGGGAATTTCTCGTTCCATTTTCCTTACTGCATCGCTACCATGCAGTTCAAACATGACTCAGTAACCACAAATCTCACAGTTTTTTGGAAAAATGTTATAAAGTCATTCCTGACAAATCTAGCCTGAAAGTAGCATAAATTTGGGACCTTTTAAAGGACTTTCAGGATAGTATATGAAACTACAGATTCCTGTGGCGATCGTGTGAGAAATTTTCTTATAAAGAAACTATGAGAAGATGAGCCAGGAAAACTGTACTTGATTGTTTGTAGCATTTAACAAAAAAAAAAATCATTCTACTATTGCTAGCTTCATGAATGACACTCTGAAATTACTTTGGTCAGAAGGAGGCAGTGAACACAAATTTTGGGTCTTGCTTTTAGACACTGCAACTTACATTCAGTATTAAAAGTATTTTTTCTACCCAACAAATTCACATTATGTGTGTTATGCATGCAATTCATAGATTACGAAAGGCATAAGAGAAAGCTTTGCTGATGTGAACAGTTTAATATCCAGCACCAAGAAGATATTTGTTAAAGCCCTATCCAGATTTAATCCTTACAAAGAAAATTTCCAGACGTCCCATTACCCCCAGATCCAATACTTACTCATTGGGATACATGGATTGAAACTGCTCTCTTCTATTCAGATAATGTCAATGCTGTTTAGAGAATTTGTTAGTACATTGAATCCAACTGATGCTTTGTCAATTCAATGTTCTCAGAATATTTTTAATATTGAGGATTTGCAAAGACACTTGGCTGTAATCAAAGAGAAGAAGGAAAAATAACACAACCACAACAACAACAACAACAACAACAACAACAACAACAACAACAACAACAAACTACCAAACTATCAATTCTCAATGAGGTTCAAAGTAAATTTGAGAGTGCTTCTTTAAAGTATGCAAAAAATTAGGCAGTAAATTGTGCAATTTTTTTTTTGAATGGTGTTTAATGCCCATTTTTACTACTGATGATACATGAGATAAAATTATATATTGGGAAAGGATTTTTTAAGGAAAGAAATGTTCCAGGCCTAAGTTTAGGGAACCTCCCCAGCATTTGCCATTTATGAGGACTGAAGAAAACCTGGAAAAAACCTCAGTCAGGGAGAATGGTCCTAGCGGGATTGGAACCCCAGACCTCCCGCTCACAAGTCAATGCCTTAACAACCTCGGCCATCTGTGGCAGTAAAAAGAAAAAAATATTCTGCAGTGTTTTAGAGAGAAATCCTGACATTAAAGTTTCGTGTTCTGTGGATAAATATCTTCAAGGTGAAAATGTAGTGCTTCCCCAAGAAATTTTTCCAGAGTTAGTTATAGCTATAAAATTTTACCCAATAATATCTGTATATATGGAAAGATCCTTCTCAGAATACAAACTTGTGTTAACCAATAAATGTCACAAACTTACTCTTAGCATTAGGAGAAAATCATTATATACTGCAAATCAAATTACGACCGGAATGTTGTCTAAGGAAGAATGTACAATAATACATAAGATAACAATTTTAGTGCATATTTTCCAAATTATTGAGCATATTTTAAAGATTTTGACATCATAAATGAATGCATATTTTAGAATTTTTAGTGCATACAAATTTGATATCCAGTGATAACATAAAGTAGGAATTATAAAGCAGTATTGTGGATCTCAAAGCTGTCCTGTTTTTAAAGAACGTAAGCATAGTGTTACAATCAATGACTCATAATATTGCTTTATAATTGAAACAATATTTATTATCGTTTATTTGGAATACCATTTTCTGCATGAAATGGCAAATGCTGTTTGAGATGATGTTTCATTCTAAATGATCTGTCACAATGATCACACTTATATGCCTTCACATCCGTGTGTATCAGCATATGTGATTCAAGAATCTGTTTCCTGTAGAAACTTTTCTTACATATATCACATTGAAAAGGTTTTTCTCCAGAATGAATTAATAAATGCCTTCGAAGGGACATTCTAGTAACAAAACCCTTATTGCAGATATGACAGACATGATTTTTTTCCCCCATATGCATCTGAATATGTTGGACGAAAGGTTTCTTTTTATTACAGATCTTCCCACAATAAGCACATTCAAACATTTGCTCATGTATTTGTTTATGTGCATATAAACCATCATTGGTAGTAAATTTCCTGGCACATTTAGGACAATTGTAAACTTTGTTACCTAAATGGGTATTCATATGGTCATTCATTTCTTTATTACTTTTGAAACGTATACCACATATCTCACAAAGAAATGGCTTTAATGGAATTAAATGTACTTTACTTTTATGATTTACTAATTCAGATCTAGTTGAAAACCTGCAGGCGCATATTGAGCATTTTGGAATTGAAAAATGTACTGCATACTTATGTCTTTCACATTTTACAAAGGTATTAAACTGCTTTGCACAAACATTACACTGAAATACTCCTACACTTATGGTTTTCTTGCGCTGGCGAATCCAAGATGTACCTGCAGCTTCTGTTAATTTTTTTGGCATTTCACAATCTTTCTTTCTTTCATAAAACTCAGATTCAACCTGCAAATATCAATACAATTATAAAGAATATCATAACACATAAAAATACATAACTTAGAATCACTTTTCTTTGCAAAAGACAAAAGTTTGCAAGTCTGGAGTTAACCAAGAACCACTTCTCTCCTTATCTGTAAATGATTTAGCTATGATTATTTATAGTGCAGTATGTGCGAGTTTTAAGTGGATTAGTGAATTATTAAACTGAACTGAAATACTTTTTAAAGCTTGCTCTTTAGAATTTTTTATTAGAATTATGGATAGCATTAGCATTTTGAAGGAGTGTAAGTCTCTAGGGATGATGAAATGAATTAATGATGGTGAAAATGAGTTCAAAGTCCTTGGCACCTTAAAGCTATCTGTATTCACCTTCTAAGAGAAAGAGAATGAGAGAAGAAAAATAAAAATTTACCCCGACAGCTTTTCCTGGCTGAAATTTGAATACAGGACCTCTGGATTAGAGTCACAAATGCAACCACTAGACCATAGAGTGTCAGCATGTTTAAGATTTTGTTTACAGCTAAAAGTGGTGATATATTTTTTAATATTTTACTATTCTTTCAATAATATCTGAATAAATAAAACTGCCAACATGATGAGAATAAGACATTGAATGGCAAGAAATATTTGCTAATCTCATTGAGTGTATACAGAGAATAGAAAGTAGTTTGGAACAGGGAAAATGATACTTAAATGTAAATTGGAACTTACACAGTGAAGCCAATCATATTAATGGATATCATTGTATGATTCAGTTGAACTACACACTCTTAAAGCTTCACTTACTTTAGTGTTCAACAGTAGTTGAACTTTAGCATGGCTGAAGATGGGAACAAAATGTTCTCGAAACCGGTTCCATACATTTATGAAAAGTAAGTGAAGCTTTAAGAGTGTGTAGTTCAACTGAATCATACAATGATATCCATTAAGGGAAAATGATGTTGAAATATGTAATAAAGCAGAAAGAGAAGGCTTTACATGGGGGAGAATAGGGGTTGTGAAATTGAAGGGTTTAAGAGCAAGGGGGAAAGCTGGACAAATGTCCACTATGTAGCTAGAAAATCAATAATTGGCATATGTTATTAGAATGTGAGGAAAGTAAGTTTCTTAGGGAGAAGTTGTGAATACATAGATGGTCCAACCTAGCAAAAGAAATTATAGGGAAAAAGATGTTAAATGTTAAATCAAGAAAAGACATGGTGGCATTTATTTAAGTAAAGTGAGAGCAAAATGGTTGGAAAAAAAATAGTAAGCAAGACAACAAACAAAGTATACAGAGTGAGAGGTTAGATTGAAATAGTAGGAAGGACTCTATAACTTGGTAACACAATGTTTGGGTATATAGAGCCCCAGGAAATACAGCAACTTAGGGTAGTAGTCAGTATGGCATTCTATATGATAAGGGTACTAGTAGGACAGAGATTGTTAGAATGCCTTCCTTTGCATATGTCCACTTCTTGTTAAGGTATGGTATTATATTCTGGGAGAATCGAGATCAAGTAAGGTATGCTTCATAATGCAAAACAAAATAAATGGAGCCATGCTAGGAGCAGCGAGAACAATATGTAAACCACTTTTTCAAAAATTTGGCATTCTTCCTCTCCCTTGTATCTACATATTTGAAATAATAAGTTTATCTGTAGAACCATCAATACAGGTTCACTCTTCATTATAAATGAGGCAGTCCATCAATACAATACAAGACAAAACTCAAATCTCCATGTATATAAGCATAATACTTCCTTATACCAAAGGAGCATTTTGCATTCTGGCATAAAGATGTACAATAACTTTAAGAAATACTTAGAGAAAATGTAAGATAAAAGTTTCAAACTATCCCTAAAGGCACATTTAATTAACCACTGCTTCTGCTCCATTCAAGATTTCCTTGTAAATAATGATAAATAATTATTTCATAACTGTACTATATCCCAGTAGTGTGAGAATGACAATATATTCCATTTTATTCTTATATATAATTCAGTATTTTATTAAGATGTGTTCAACATCATTTGTACCACTTTATACTTAATCAATCAAAATGGATCAATAAACTACTACCACTACCAATACCACTACTAGTAAAGTATACTCATTATAATTTGCTAAATATGTGGGTTATTAAATTTTGTTGGATATAGTGCCTTCTGGATTTGCCAAAGGCATTGATCCTTTTTGTTATATTTTTAATTAGCTTTTATGTTAATTTCATTATAAATATTTTGTACTTAGATGTAGTCTTTAGGGGTATATTTATAATAAAATTTTAATTTAAAAAAATATTGGAGCCCAAGCCTGCTGGATATTAAAGTTAGAAACTGCTGATGAACCGAAAATGAGAGTTCAGGAATTAGTTAAATAAGTAAAATTAAAGGAAAATGTATTGAAAAGATATTTCTTAATAGATGTAATTTACAAAATTATTAAATTAGCTATAAAGATGGGGAGGAAAAAATGTAAATTTAATTGTTATTTATTTGTTGAATAAATTTATTCATTCCTACAATAATGATGTACACGATTCACTCAGAAGATTAAGCTGGAGGGAAGTGCTGAATGCTTTAACACTACAAGATCCTGGAACTACGCGCAAACTTAAAAGAATTGCTAGAAGTTATCTTAGTCACTACTGATATATATTATGCACTTTAACATAAATTATTGCATGTACCTTAATCTATTGGTAGTAAAGATAGTCAAATGCCAGGTTATTCTCTCTCATTCTCCTCAGTAAGAGTGGTTGTGCCAGAGTCACTACTAGAATGGCATATTTTTGGAGCACCTTCTTATTCACAAGGAGATTCATGAATTCCTGCAGCCATTACTTAAGCAATCAAAGCATAATAGGCTTTTACTGAGCATAATACCATACAGGAAGGAAACTTGATGGAGTGGCAAAGGTGTATAAAAATGAAAACAAGGTTTCTTGATCAACATAGGCACTTTTGTTATTTGTGGCTGAACTCTAATGGGATGTGTTTTGCAGTCTCATCAGACTGTTCACCTAGGGAATTTCATACATGCTACATTTAGAGTGTGGTGCTAGTCCTGCTATTTCTTTCAAAATGTTTTGTAATTCCTTTCAGTTCCACTTTTATAACTATTTATAATGGTCCATAGTGTTTTACCACAACTTTAATAAGAAGCTTCATCCTTGTCTTCTGAGATTCTGCCAGTATCTTCTCTTGCACCCCACATTTAGTACCTCAGTGTCTAGTGCCAATGCACCCTCTACTTGTCAACAGAAGATTAAGTGTGCCACCTTTTGGTATGCCACATAATATAATTTCATTTTCGCTGTCAGCTACTTGAACTCTGCTTAAACTTCCTTATGATATAGGGTTATTGTTCTTTACTTCTCTCCTATTAGGACAAGAGATGCTTCAGATTCTTTGTTGTTGACAAAAAAGTCTGAATCTCTGCCAGATACATCACTTCATTATTTCTCTTCATTATTAAGAGACCAATCAAAATCAGAGAAATAATCACCTATATAAATTTTTGTCCTGTTCTAATCTTCACGGTTTTCAAGCATTAGCTTTAATTAGACCATGCTGAAGAGTCACTTAAACTTTTTTTGAATTTGACCAAAGACAGCAACCACATCAAAACAAGTGTTATAAACATATGCATGCATTATTGTGCAAAGAGCTCTTACAGAGAATCTTCAGTATGACATCATCAATAATTGTCTATTATCATCTGCATTTGATACAAACCTAAAAATGCTCATTTAGCAGATGCAAAAATCATACCGAGCGCTAACAATTACTGAAATAGAGAGCAAATTTTAAACACTACCTTTAATTGAAGATATAAATAATTATGAATTAGGCATCAAAACTCTGCATTAAAGAGAGTGTCACATATATTTAACGATCAAAAGTCACATCGTATCAAGGCAACCAAGATGGAAGACTTCAGCAGAAACCAGATTTAACTTGAGTATTAATTGGAACTTTTACAGTGAAGAGCAATCATATAATCAAGATTATTTTATGATTTAGTGGAACTACACACTCTTATTGGCTTTACTTACCTGTTTATAATTAGAACATGCTTCTCAGGCCGCCATCATCTGCATTCTTAGCAGTTGTCTGCAAAACATGTCCTAATTATAAATAAGTGGATCCAATAAGTGTGTGTAGTTTGACTCAGTCAACAATTATTTTATGAGGGTAGGTCCATAAGTTTCTGGCCTGGCCGATAAGGATTATTGCCCTGAAAAAACCCTTATCTGGTGTCATACCTTATCTGTTAAGTAAATAATTGCAGCTGTAATTTTTACTCCATTGTGTTCAGTTGTTCAGATATAGTTGCATAAAGAAGGCTATGTGTAGAAGATTGTGAAATGTTCAGAATGGAGTATCGAGGGGTTATTAAGTTCTTCACAAAAGCAGGACTTACTCCAAATGAAATTAAACAGTAATTAGAACATATATATGGGGAGAGCCTCCCGCTCATATTCTACCATAAAAGAATGGGCCAAATCTTTTTGAATGGGTCAAGAAAGCATTAAAGACAAAGAGCGTGTAGGTCGGCCCTACTCTTGAAAACATCATTCTTGTGGAAGGAGAAATTATGGAAGACCAGCAGCTCAAATTTACAGAAATACCAACAAGGTTGTACCTTTCTAAAACAGCAGTCCTTTGAATTATTCATGAACATTTAACCACGAATAAGGTTAGTGCAAGATGGATGCCTAGACTTCTTTCCTCAGTCCAAAAGCAGCAGTTTAAAAGTATATAACTAGCTTCACTGTGTTAGTTCCAAATATTTTTTAAAAATAAGTTTTTAAAAAATTTTAAAATATGAATCATATGTCAGGCATTTGTGGAGCTCTGGCAACGAGAGTTCTGCAAACCATTGTTACAGAAGATATATCTATAGTCATCTACCATGATCCCTTGCCCAAAATAAAAACAATGAAGTGGCGTAAACCTGGTGAAGCACTGCCTCTAAAGGCCAAGGTCACTCGGTCAACCAAGAAGATCATGGCCACAATCTTTTGAGACTGTGAGGAAATACTCTTCATTGACTTGACTTAAAGAAGAGGAACATCACAGTTTACAGGGAGTACTATACTGGCCTACTGCACAGATTACGTGCTTCCATCAAAGAGAAAGCTGATTGGTGGTATGTGCTTCTTCATGACAATGCACCCGTGCGTACAGCTCTTGGTGCAAAGGAAGCTGGGAATAACTAAAAGTGCTCAAATTACTTTTTCAGCTTGATTACCTGCTGCCATAGCTGCTCCTTGATAAAGTTCCTGGTCGAATAACATTTTTAATTGTTTCAATACAAACTATAAATGGTGTGGAGAATGTGGTTCATGGAGATAGACCATCCACCCTATAGCCCAGATCTAGCTTCCAGTGACCGTTTCTTCTTCTCAAAGCTCAAGAAGAGCTTCCAGGAAGGAAATTTAGGTGTGAAAAAGAAGTGATGGATACCGTTTATGCCCATTTTGCACACAAGACTACTATTTGTGGGGGGGGGGATCGAAATGTTAATTCAAAGATGTGAGAAGTGTGTTGCAATAAGGGATAACTATTTTGGAAAGTGAAATATAGTTTTTATCTTTATTATACCTAGAAAATGCTTAGGCTGGAAACTTATCAACCTACCCTCTAATTATAGATATCAGATTGTTTATATAAAGTTATAATACATGAAGTTTCTCTGCTCATCATTATGATGTCCAGAGACATAATAGGCAATATGGATGGACTAGATCATTAGGCATGATCTTGTGAGCTGGTGGTGTACGATTCAATTCACATTGACATTGGATTCAATTCACTGCTCTCCCAGAGTTCAGGTTTTTCTCAGTCCTCATAAATGCTAAATGCAGGGCAGGTATCCTAAACTTAGGCCTGAGAAGTTTCCTTCTTTAAGGCGATAAATATTATTGCCCTCACAAAACTCTTATCTGGTGTCATACCTTATCTGTTAAGTAAACAATTGCAGCTGTAATTTCCACTCCGCGATGTTCAGTTGTTCAAATATAGTTGCATAAAGAAGGCTATGTGTAGAAGAATGTGACTAATTAAAAATGGAATACAGAGCTGTTATTACGTTGTTCACAAAAGGACTTACTCCAAATGAAATTAAACAGCGATTTGACGGTGTATTTGCAGAAGCATCCCCTCATATTCCACCGTAAAAGAATGGACCAAACTTTTTCAAATGGGTCCAGAAAGCACTGAAGATGAAGAGTATGTAGGTCGGCCTTGGAGGTGCTCATTCCTTAAAACATTGCCCTTGTGGAAGGAGAAATTATGGAAGACCAGTGGCTCAAAGTTACAGAAGTAGCAGTAATGTTCGACCTTTCTAAAACACCATCTTTCAAATTATTTATCAACATTTAAAAATGAATAAGGTTAGTGCAAAATGGGTGCTTAGACTTCTTTCCTCAGTCCAAAAGCAGCATAGAGTCAACTATTGTCAGGCATTTTTGGAGCTCTGCCATGGCAAAGAGAGAGAAGTTCTGCAAGCCATGTTACAGGAGATGAAACTATGGTCCTCTACCATAATCCTTTGACCAAAAAAGAATCAATGGAGTGGAGTAAACATGGTGAAGACCGCCTCTAGAGGCCAAGGTCACTCAGTCAACCAAGAAGACCATGGCCACTATCTTTTGGGACTGTGAAAGAATACTCTCCATTGACTTCAAGCAGAGGAACACCACAGTAAATGGAGAGTACTATGCTGGCCTACTACACAGACTGCGTGCTTCCATCAAAGAGTAAAGGCTAGGAAAGCTGAGTAGTGGTGTACATCTTCTTCACCACAATAGGCCTGTGCACATAGCTCTTGTTGCAAAGCAAGCTGTGAAGAACTGCAGCTTCAAGGAGATCGACCATCTACCCTATAAACCAGATCTAGCTCCCAGAGACTATTTCCTGTTCTCAAAACTCAAGAAGAACCTTTGAGGAAGGAAATTTAAGTGTGACGAAGAAGTGATGGATGCTATTTACGACCATTTTGCAGACAAGACTGCCTACTATTTTGGGGGAGAGGGTTGAAACGTTAATTGAAAGAAGTGTATTGCAATAAAGGGTAACTATATTGAAAATGTGAAATATAGTTTTTGTCTTTATCATGCCTAGAAAATGGAAGTGCTCTTAGGGAGATACAAGATATAGACCTTAACTCAAACTGATTTTTTCAAATGGAATGGTGTATTTTCCTTTCTGGGAATGGAAAGAACTCCAATTTTCAGTATAAAAGTTCTCGTAAATCTATCTGCCTGGGGTGATAGGTGATGTGATATTGGACAAATAAGACAGCAAATTTTTTTTCACTTACTCTCATTTTACTGGCATCAATTTACGTATGTTGGAAAAGTTACCATTTTGAATTTGTAGTTGAGCAGTTGCAAAATTCAACACGCCCTCTGAAAATGAAGAGCTTAATGTATAATGTGATATGGATAGTATTTGTGAAGCTTAATCTCTCTCCTTTGAGAGAATCCCAAATCACATTCCAGTTGACTGCAATTTCAGTGAGGATTAGCAGCAACTGCAGCTTATACAGTGACTAACGAATTTTTCCCAGTAGCACCTCTTATTTGATGGTGTTTTCTTGGTGTGACAACTCCCATTTCTAAGAATTACGTTTGAAATTCTTTGAAAATTTTTAACAAATGGCTGCCTCTTGTCAGGATATTGATCTCTGTATAAGTTGAAAGCTGCTCTAGCATTCTTATGAGCTTTGCCATAAATGTAAATCATATCTATCCTCTTGATCATGTAACAAATCAATGATTGTAAAGCAAAGTGGAAATGGCTGAGAATAATCTCCTTTCAGGTTTCAAATGGCAATTGTGAGCACTTGTTTGTGTACTGATGTCAACAAACTGGCTTCTGTGTGCAAACAAAATAGTTTCCTTTATAGCAATAACAAAATAAAAGAGAAGGAAGTGAAGGGGAGTGAAAAACATTTGCTGTCTTATTTGTTCAATATCACACGTCACCTATCATCCCTAGCTGATAGATGTACTAGAATGTTTATACTGAAAAATGAATGCCCTTTCCATTCCCAAAAACAAAAATACACCATTCCTTTTGAAAAAAAGAAATTGACCTTGAAATGACAATGAGAATACAACACTGGAGACTTTCTAATGATTAGCACAACATACCTCTTCCTCCATGTGTGTCGGGCATTCCAGCTCAACAATTACTTTCTTTTTTCAACTAAAACCCTACATTGGCAAAATATGCCTGGTCAAGCTCCTACACCACAAAAATGAAGGATGATGCCTGTATAACCGCAATACATTGCCAAAACAGCATTTCTACTGAATGAATACCTAAGTTTAGGAAACATTTCTACTGTTTCTGCAGAAAAATATACATGGGAAACTTATTTTCAACATCCCTCACAGCTTCAAGCTTGCTATTAGAATCTAGTGTGAATTAATGAACTATATTTTTTAAATAAGAAATAATGATTTCCCTTTTACTACTCCAGTGATATTTTACCTTTTACATCTACTTACCTTAACCACGGGAACAATAATATCTGAAAATTCCTTTTTCACACCAATTTGCTGCTGCATTGGAATTTCCCCAGTATTAAGCGCTGTAGTAGCCTGATTTAAGGTTTCGCTCATCACATTTTTTTTGTCATTAATATTCTATACAAAGATAAAATACAAAGCAATTAATTTCATATTTTCCTTAATTTTTATAAAATAAATGTTCTATTTCAAGAAACACGTTTGATTCATTTTGAAGAAACTATGATGCTTACTAAAAGCTAATCCATTAAAACACCATAAAAACAATGGTAATCATGTGAAATGTGCAGGAAATGCAAAATACAGTATAGCATGCAAATGATTTTACATGCCTGGGCCAGCATGTTCTGAACTGTCCAGTTAGGCTGTTTAGGAATTATAATTAATTATTACAATTAAGAGAGCATTACACTATATGATGTAATTTAAAAAAATTAGATAGTTTGAATGGAAATTATGATTCCCTTACATGAAGGCAACTTTTTGTATTGAAACAAATTTTGCTTGCATTGAACATAAGGTCATGAGAGTGAATGCAAACTGTGAGCTGAAAAGAATTATTCCCTAACGAAAGCTGAGTTACAATGTCATCAAATATATGGTTGACTATAGAACTAATATTGTATTTCTCATCTATGTGAATTGTTTGCAAAATAACTGTCTAGTTCAACCTGTTATTTAGGTTATAAGAATTTATCGATAAAATGATCTACAGCTCTAAAAGGCTTTCCAAGTTATAATAATGTTAACTATAAATGAAACCCATATACTGATTATAATACACTGTGAACATTGTGGAATTATTACAATCTATTATGACTCCTTTGTCTACAACTTCCAATTTTTTTAAATTTTAATAATATAGAGTTGTTTGCTTTTATGCACATATTTGCTCCCTCTATCTCTGTATCTTTTTCTTTTTCTTATTCTTCCCCACCATTCCACCAAGCATAAGTGCAGAAGAATATATGGTTTGTTGACAGTGCACATCAGCTTTCAGTAGTCTGGGTGTAGATGCATTACTAATATGGCAGTGGTCCATAATATGTAATAACACCACAGAATAAGAGACATTTCTATGAAAATGGTAGTTTAGTCACAAGTGTTGGTACAATGGTCAAACACTGTTTGCTTCACAGAGAGCTGACGATACCCATTCCTTTGATCTTGAATCATTCACAACTTAGCCTGCAATTAATTTGTGAACACACATAATGGCATGATGATTAGAACATGTCATGTTTTCATTCCAATCTTACTTACCTGGACTAAAATTAAATTGATATTGTAGAGAGTAGTGCCCTAAGAGGTATGACGGTGTAAGAAGCCACTGGGCAACTATTGCACCTATTATGATTTTGGCTAATACAAATTACTAGTCTAAATAGCAACAACTATGGAAAGTATTTAGGCAAAAAGCCATAACCTTCCTTTAGTGCACTCCTAATGCTATATTCCAGCAGAATGACGCCAGTAATATTTAAGCCCTTTTTATCTCCAGTCTGCACATTTGACAAACATATAGCCTATTCAACATACCAGTATGGGGGACACAATTGGCAAATAATCCTTCAAGTACTCCAGTAACCAGTGCCACAAATGATGGAATTGCATACAAGCAACAGTCTGACAGGCAATTCACCAAAAGCAATCCAAAGGACCTTTGATTTGATGGCATGATTTTTAGCAGCTCTAATTAGAGCTTGTGTAGGCTTCACATGTTATAATTTTTTATACCTATAACTGCTGTAATGATTTGAAACTTCAATTGTTTACTTTTTAGATTTCTTCCACTAAAAGTTCAACTTAACATTTTTCGCAGTCTCAGCAGACCAAGGAAAATCTATTTTCTCTCCTATTGCTGGTAATAGCTTTTGACATATTGGCACCATATTTTTGAATGTATGGACCTCATGTACAGTTTTACAAAAATCACACATAAATGGAAATCATCATGCTGACATTTCGATTACTTGATCTTGGTCAATGTTCCTTTGATGTATATAGAGGTGATGTTGAGCTAGCTTCTTCTCTATTTTTAACTTGATGACAGATTGTTTTAACTAAATGGGATATCCCTATATAGTGCACACATCTATAGCACAAGTCCTGCTAAAAAAGCAACTCACCTGCTTGAGATCATTAAGTCACAGGCTAATGAATAGGAAGTCTGGAGTTTGATTGCTGTCAGGACCGTCCTCCTTGACAGGCTTTCCTCAGTCTTCATAAATGGAAATGATAGGATGGTAACCAAAACTTAGTCCTTAAGCATTTACTCACTTTAAAAAAAAATTTAATTTTCGAATTTATAATTTCATCTTATGCATCATTGGTATTCATGCCTATGGTCCCTCAGTAGTAAAAATGGGTATTAAACACTTATGCCACTCACAAGTACTGAACAATAATGTAAGTTGCCATATTTTCAATATTAATTCAATTTGGAATTGAACACAGTAAAACATGCATTAATAATCTCTTCTAAGTCAAATTATGTAGAATACTCTTTATGGTTTCACTTACATGAGATTTGCTCAGGACATGTCTGGTAGAATATTTGTGCACATCATCAGCTGCTAAACCACTGTTGGATCATTTGTAGAAGTTGGATAGGTAGGTATCTGGGTTGACTCTAGTGGTTTGTGATACACAATAAAGTGCTGTCTGCTGCTGATTTATTTATTTGTTTATAAAATGTAATAATAAACTTGAATTTGGCATCTACAGAAAGGACATGCATATACACAATTATATCAAAGCTTACGGTTTCAACCCAAGATCACATAAGAAAGCAAGGGTTCAAAAGCATGATATACAGACTAATAAATATACCATTGAACAAAGAAGAATACAAGAATGAATATCTACACATAACAGAAGCAGCTAAATCCAATGGGTTCAAAACCCAGATGATTAACCAAAAATTTAAAAGATTCCAGAAACAAAAAAGAATCAAACAACTTTCAGTGATATGTCAAGAAAAAACATTTAAAAGTTCACTTACCACCCGTCAGCCAATAAAAAATTTTCAAGCAGTACAATAACATTTTAGCACCTCAAAACCGACACAGTGTAAAAAAATGTATTGAAATTAAACAAAACAGATTTCAGCCCCAAAGAGAAAAAATCTGGTATTTACCAGATTAATTGTAAGGATTTTGAAAAAATCTACATAGGGAATACAAAGAGAAATATAGCCATTAGGTTGAAGGAATAACATTGGAGAAACATACGTTACAAACGAATAGATAAATCAGCTATGGCAGTACATTTTTGGAATGAAAACCAGAATATAGAAAAAAGCATCAAGTAATTAAAAAGTGTTCAATATCCGAAAGAACTAAACATATGGGAAAGGATTTATATAAAAAATACATGAGCATAACCTTATGAATTTTGACATCCCAGAAGCAGACAGCACTTTATTTAAGTTTATCACAAGACAACTAGAGTCAGCCCAGATAACTACCTAACCAACTTTTAAGAATGATCCAAGTTGTTTAACAGCTGATGATGTGGACAAATGTTCCAAGAAATATGTCCTGAGTAAATCTCATGTAAGTGAAACCATAAAGAGTATTCTAAATATTTCAACTCAGAAGAGATTAAGTAACCATACGTTTTTAAATAGATACATAGCTTGCAGTCTTAGATTGTAATGATACATGTTCTTCTCCTTCTCCTCAAACACTGGAGACTTTCTCATGATTGGCACAACAGACCTGTTTCTCTATGCCTGTCAGGCACTCCAGTTCAACTATTGCTTTCTTTCTTCAACACAAAACCCTACATTGGCACAATCTGCTGGTCAAGTTCCTGCACCAAAAATGAAGGATGATGCCTGTAGAGCCACCATAAATTGCAAACCCAATATTTCTGCTGTTTCTGGGATAAATATATATGGGAAATTTATTTTCAACAACCCCTCAAAGCTATAAGTTTGTTACTAGATTCTAGTGTGAATGAATGAATTACCTTTTTTACACAAGATTTAATGGTTTCCTACATACTATAACATTGATATTTTATCTTTACATCTACTTACCTTCAGCAGGGGAAGGATAGAATCCAAAAATTGCTTTTTAAGAACAAATTTCTGCTTTAATGGAACTCCCCCAGTATTAGGCTCTGTAGTAGCCTGATTCGATGTTTCTCCCATTATCACTTTTGCCTTAGTAAAACTCTGTACAAAGACAAAATACAATGCATTTAATTTCATATTCTACTTTAACTTTTATAAAAAAAAAAGTATGCATTTCAAGAAAATGCCATGCTTCATTTTTAACAAGATATGATGTTTAATAAAAACTAACTATCCCTCCCCACTAAAATAGACTAGTTTTTGTGAAAATTATGACAATATAAATGAACAATGGTAAGCACATAAAATTTGCAGGAAATGCACAGAACAATATAACAAGCATAGGCCAGCATGCTGTGAACTATCATGTTACCTCGTTTAGGAGCAACAATTATTGCAGAAACTTTCTCCAGGAGTCTCTATGTCTGATCA
The DNA here is from genome assembly GCA_030762175.1 of Metallyticus violacea. Taxonomy (NCBI): domain Eukaryota; kingdom Metazoa; phylum Arthropoda; class Insecta; order Mantodea; family Metallyticidae; genus Metallyticus; species Metallyticus violacea. The sequence goes on along the minus strand of CM060835.1, from coordinate 43,493,756 downwards.
ATATTAAATGGTGTAATATAAGCAAATTACAAAGTTTGAACATAGACTAAAACAAATGACCTTCCTACAAGAAGCTGGCTTTTCATGCTGAGACAATGTTGCTTGCATGGTACATTATGGTACCATGAGAGTAAAAGCCAGTGTGCATACTCAGAACAGAATAGGCATACTCAGAACAGAATAGAACTATTGTTTGTCTAACTAAAGCTGAGTTGCAATGTCATCAAATGCACATGGTTGACCACAGCACAAAAATTGTATTTCTCATCTTATGTAAATTGTTTGCAAAACTTCTGTCTGGTTCAGCCTGTTATTTAGGTTACAGTATTTATTGAAAAAATTATCAATAGCTGTAAAAAGCTTTCAAGGTAATAATAATTTTAACTATAAATGAAACTGCTTTACTGATTATAATACACTTCAAACATTTTCGATCCAATTTCACTTTATCATGATTCCATTGTCTACAGTTTCCAATTTTTTTAATTATTAATAATAGAGAGGTGTCTGCTTTTATGTACATGATTTACTCCCTATACAACTGTTCCCTTTTCTTCTTCTTAATCTTTCCCACCATTCCATTCAGCATAAGTGCAGAGGAATATAATGTTTAATATGACAAATTATTATTGAGGAAATCGCTCACTCAAATTGTTCCATGCTGAAGGTGAGGGCAACAGCATTTGAAATATGTCCAAGTAAGTGGAACAAAATTAGTGAAATTTGAGTGATTTCCTCAATAATAATTTGTTATATTATACTATATTTCAATGTGAAAATTCCTGCTATTCAAAACTACATATAATGTTTGTTGAGCACTTATCAGCTTTCAGTAAACAGGGTATAGATCATTATAAAATATGTAATGACACCACATGACACATTACTTTGCAAATGGCAGCTTAGTCATAACTGTTATTATAATGCAGAAGCATCCTGAATTCCTTTCATCCTGAAATCTGATAACTCAGCCTGCAATTGACACATTAACACCTATAATGGCATGTGGAATAGCAACATGTCATGTTTTCATTCAAGCTTTGCTTTTAACTTGAGCCACAATGATGCCCACATGTGCATTAAGTAGATATTGTGGAAAGTGCTATCTTTCTGGCCTAAGATAGGTATGAATGTAATGGAGTAGCTGGGCATCATTTGCAAATTTGCCTATTACAAATTACTGGTATAAATGATAACTGCTACATCAGGGAAACTGTAGAGGCAAATATCATAATCTTCCTTCAGCTCAATGCTAACTATATTCCCGCAGAGTTACCCCAATAATATTCAAGCTCTTTTTGCCTCCATCCTGCACATTTGCCTATTGAGCATACAATATGGGACATAATTAGCAAATAACTCATCACAGTACTCCAGTGACCATCACCACAAATAATGGATTTGCACACAAGCAGCAGCCTGGCAAGAATTCACCAAAAACAATCCAAAGCCTCTTTGATTCAATGCCTTGACTTTTACCAATTCTAATTGGAGCCTGTTCAGGCTTCACATTACACTTTTTATAGGCAAAACTGCTTTAATTATCAGAAAATTTAATCATTTATTTATTGCATTTCTTCCACCAAAAATTCAGCATCTGCAACAGTTTGCAGTCTCATCAGTACAGGAATAATCTACTTTTTCTTTTATTGCTGGTAATAGCTTTAGATATGTTTGTACTTTTTTGTCACTGCATAAAACTCTTGTACAGTTCTATATATCACACACAAATCAAAATCATCATGCTGAATTTCAATCACTTGTCCTTGGTCAACATTTTCCTGGTGTATGTAGAGGTGATGTTAAGCTTGCTTCATTATATTTTATGTGAAGATAGATTGTTTTAACTAAAGAAGTGGACATCCCTATATAGTGCATACCTCTGTAGCACAGGTTAGAGGAATGGCTAAATTATATTTCTGTGATTCTTTGTCACATGCATTAATGACATTTGCTATAATTTCCCTCATCTTGTAGTGAACAATTTTAAACTTTTTACACTGTTAAAACATTCTCATACAAAACACAACTGCTCCAAATACAATTCAACCAACACAGGTGCTAGAAGTTGTTAAGACATGGACTTGTGTGCAGAAATTTGGAGTTCGATTCCTGCCAGGACCATACTCCCCTTATACTTTTCCTCAGTCCTTATGTATGGTAAATGCCAGGGTTGTACTGTAACTTAGGTCTGAAATGCATCCTTCATTTAAAAAAATTATATTTTCTAATTTATCATTTCATCTCATTTATCATCAATATCCACCCCCTATGATGCCTTATTAGTAAAAATGAGTATTAAATACTATTAAAAACAGGAGTAATGATGTGATTGATACAACATAACTCTTTCTCCATGCATGTCAGGCAAACCAGCTCAGCTATTGCTTTCTTCCATATAACACTCTGCATTGATACCATCTGCCCGGTCAAGTTCCTTCACCACAAAAATTAAGGATGATGCCTGTATAGGCACAATATATTCCAACCCAACATTTCTACTTTTTCTTGGGAAAATAAATGTGTGGAACTTATTTTAAACCACAACTCACAGCTGAAAGTTTGTCAATACAATCTAGTGTGAATTACTGAACTATATTTTCAAGATATAATGGCTTCTCTCATTTATGACAATGATATTTACCTTTACCTTTACTTACCTTAATCATGGGAACAAGAGAATTAAATAATTCTTTTTTCACAAAAATTTTCTGATGTAATGGAATTCCTCCAGTATTAAGCACCGTAGTAGCCTGATTCAAGGTTTCTGCCATCACATCTTTTGCTTTTGCAACTCTCTATACAAAGACAAAAAACAATACACTTAATTTCATATTCCACTTTTGTAAACAAATTATTACATTTGTTTATACTGAAGCAACAGTCATGCTTCAGTTTTAAGAAACAATGTTATTCATTGAAACTAGCATTTTTAATTATTATTATTATTATTATAATGGACTAATTTTTGTGAAAATTATAACTATAAACAAATAAATGCAAGCATTTGAATTGTGCAGGAAATGCAAAGCAGAGTATGATGCAAATTATTGTATATGCTAGGCCAGCAAGCTCTGAACAGGTGTTAAGTTATTTAGGAGCCACAAATAATGCACTAAGATCAGGAAGCAGTAGCTTTGAGTTACTTTGCCTCATCAACATTAAATGGTGTAATTTAAACAAATGACAAAGTTTGGAGACGAATGGTTGCCTCCCACGAAGCTGGCTTTTCCTGCTGATAAAATATTGCTTGCATGGGAGATAATGATATCATGAGATGAATGTCAGCGTGTGCACACTGTGAACCAAAGAGAACTATTCTTTGTCTAACAAAAGCTGATCAGCAATGACATCTAATGCACATCATTCACCATAGGACATATATTGAATTTCAATTGAATTACGATTATCAATAAAATGTTCAAAGGCTTTCCAAGTAATAATAATTTTAACTATAAATGAAACTCCTATATTGATTATAATATACTGTCAACATTGAGGAATGAATACAATCAATCATAGACTCCATTGTCCACAGCTTCCAATTTATTTTAAAATTTTTAATAATAGAGAGGTATCTTTTTGTGTACATGATTTACTCCCTCCATTTCTGTCCTCTGTTCTTCTTCTTACTCCTCCCCGCCATTCCACCCAGCGTAAGTGCAGAAGAATATAATGCTTGATGACATTGCATATCAGTTTTCAGTAAACAGGGTATAGATGCATTACTAATCTGGCAGGGTCCACAACATATAATAACATCCTAGGATAAGAGATATATCTTTGCAAATGGCAGCTTAGTCATAAGTGTTAGTACAATGGAGAAGCACTGTTTGCTTCCCAGAGGGCTGATGGTAAGCATTCCTTTCATCCTGAACCATTGAAATCTCAGCCTGCAATTGTCTCGTGAATACCTGTAATGGCATGAGGAAAAGAACATGTCATGTTTTCATTTCAGGCTTGCTTTTAACCTGGACTACACTTACATAGATATTGTGGAAAGTGCTATCATACTGGCCTAACAGGTATGATGGTATGGGAAGCTTGGGCATCAATAGCGATTTTGATTAATTCAAATTTCTAGTCTAAATAGCAACAACTATGATGGGAAATATAGAGGCAAAAGGCATAACCTTCCTACAGCAACTCCTAATGCTATATTCCAGCAGAATGACGCCAGTAATATTTTTACCTCTAGTCTGCACATTTGCAAAACATACAGCCTATTCAATATAATGTATGGGACATAATTGACAAATAACGCTTCAAAGTAATCTAGTAATCAGTGCCACAAATGGTGGAATTGCATACAAATTCCCAAAAGCAATCCAAAGCATCTTTGATTTGATGCTATGACTTTTAGCAGCTATAATTACAGCTAGAAATGATGTTGAGCTTGCTTCTTCTCTATATTTTCCTTGATGCCAGATTTTAAAACTAAAGAAGGGCACATAACTGTATAAAGTGCCCCTCTAAATCTGTAGCTTAAGTTAAAGGAATAGCTAAGTTGCATTTCTGTGCTTTTTGATTATATGCACTAATGGCATTTACTATCATTTCTCTTGCCTTGCGGTGTATGATTTTAAACTTTTTAGAATGATAAAACACTATCATACAAAACACAACTGTTCCAAAACACAATTATTCAAGTAAAACATGTGGCTGAGATAGTTAAAACATGGACTTGTAAGCATGAGGTCTGGAGATCAATTCCTGCCAGAATCATCCTCACTGACAAATTTTCCTCAGTCCTTATATCTCAAGTGCATCCTTCCTTTTAAAAAAAATATATATATATTTTCCAATTTATCATTTCATCTCATGTATCATCAGTATACAACCCCTGTGGAACCTCATTAGTAAAAATGGGCATTATACATCATTAAAAAAATGCAATTTAGAGTACTGAACATGTTCTATGGAATGCTTTTAAGCAGATGCATAGCTTGAATCATGCAAGTTCTCCGGCATTCTCCACTAACCTCGGAGACTTTTCCATGATTGGTACAACATAACTTTTCTCCATGTCTGTCAGGCATAGCTATTGCTTTATTTCAACAACACAAAACTCTACATTAATACCATGTACTTGGTCAAATTTTTGCACCTCAAAAATTAATGATGATGTCTATATAACTGCAATGTATTGCCAGCCTAACATTTATACTGTTTGTGGGTAATATACATAAAGGAAAAATTTATTTTCAATAACTGCTCATAGCTGCAAGTTTGTTACTAGAGTCTAGTGTGAATTAAGGAAATATATTTTTTACACAACATAATATAATATCATAGTTTCCCACTTACTATGATATTGATATTTTATCTTTATATTCACTTACCTTAATGGCAGGAACAATTGAATCTGAAAATTCCTTTTTCACAACAATGTCTTGCTGTAATGGAATTTCTCCAGTAGTAGCCAGACTCAAAGTTTCTTCCATCACATTATTTGTCTTAATAAAACTCTATACAAAGACAAAATACAATGCATTTAATTTCACATTCCATTTTAACTTTTATAAAAAAAATTATCTATTTCAAGAAACAGTCACTTCATTTTTAAGAAACTATTCCAACACTTTTTTTTTGAAAATAGGTTAATTTTTGTGAACACTGTGATACTACGCACTGTCTGAACAGGTGTTAGGTTGTTTAGGAGCCACAAGGAATAAAACGAGGTCAGTGAGCAGTAGCTTTCTCCACGAGTCACTATGCCTCATTAGAATTAAATGGTATAATATAAACAAACGACAAAAACACAGACGAATGATTGCCTTACATGAAGCTGGCTTTTCATGGCAATGCTCAAAATGTGAAATGAAGAGAACTATTCTATTTCATATGAAAGCTTAGTTGCAATGTCATCAAATGCATGTGAATGACCATAGCACAAATATTATATTTCTCATCTTGTGTTAAAATATCTGCCAATTCAGCCTGTCGTTTAGGTTACAGTATTTATTGATAAAATGATCAATAGCTGTAAAAGACTTTCCAGTAACAATAATTTTAAAATGTACCATGAATCCATCATCTTTAGCTTCCAATTTTGTAATTTTTAATGATAGAGAGGTATTTGCTTTTACGCATATGATTTACTCCCTCCATTTCTGCCCTTTTTCTTATTCTTTTCCACCATTTCACCCAAAATAAGTGCAGGAGAATATAGTATTTGTTGACGTGCATATAAGTTTTAGTAGACAGCGTATAGATACATTACTAATCTAGCAGTGATCCCCAACATGTAATAACATGCCAGGAGTATAGACATTTTATAATACAATGGTGAAGCACTATTTGCTTCAGAGAGGGCTGATGATAAACATTCCTTTCATCCTGAACAATTCAAAACACAGCCTGCAATTGACTTGTGAACACCTATAATTTGCATAAGGAATAGCAACATGTCATGTTTTCATTCAAACCTTGCTTTTAACTTGAACTACAATGATGCCCACATATGGTAAAAAATAAATAAAATACAAATTGCAAGGGATCTCCACCTTTCTGGCCAAGGTCGTTTCAGTAATCTCATGACAGAAATTTGAACACAATGATTGTATAATCTCAACTTATGTTTTCATTTTTTACACTATACTCCTTTCACTTACACTGAAGATGGGAGAGATTCTCCTGACGCTTCTTACTATTGTGTAAGTGAATGGAGTATAGTATAAAAAAATGAATACATAAGTTGAGGTTATATTGCCACTCCATTGTCAACAGTTTCGTAAGTACAATATTTATATACAATGATTGTATATTAACAAATTATCTAAATTCTAAATAATTAAATAAAGTACAAAATTTCCACCTTGATTGCATCAGACCCCGGTTCCAGTTCATCAGCAGTACCCTACTGGAATTACAGGGTACTTGATCCAACCCATGTGACCAAAATAAAATATTTCAAATACTCTACCTATACCATTATTTTATCAGCTAGTTACAGTCTCTACAGCTACTAATTCTTTAATTTCTAAAACATCTACTTAAATGAAATTTGAAATTTATAAAGTGCTAAGAAAAATTTAAGTACAAACTATAATGGGGCCTCAACCTATCTATTGGTGTAACCCCTCACAATTACAATTATTGATACAATGATACAAATTATACTAACATCTGTACTTAAATTATAGATAGTTAAACAAAATACAAAATTTCCACATTGATTGCCTCAGTTCCCAGTCTCCAGTACATCAGCAGCAACCTACTGGATTCCAGGGGAACATGCTCTGACCCAACCCAAGGCACTAAAATAAATAATTCACCTACATTACCGTGATTAATTATTTTATCAGCTAGCTACAATTCCTACAAACTACTAATTCCTTTATTTCTCAAATGCCAACTATAATACTAGATTTATTCACCTTCTCGAGCAATTTCCAATATCCCAAGCTCAATAATTAATAAATTTAATATAATATCAATGAAAATTACATAAAGGCAAGTGGCTTCAACCCCACAGCACACAAACATGCAGTTGTCAACAGCTTAGCACAAAGACTTGGCAACATACTCATGAATGAGTTTGAACACAGTGAAGAGTACTCTCACAATACAAATGGCAAAAATCAATGGGTAGGGCCATTAAATTGTAGACAAGAAACTCACTAAATTCAAACAAGAGAAGAGGTTAAAACAGATTGTCAGCAAAAAAAGATTCTCCCATTCACAAGAAATTTACTTATCATCCTTATCATACTTATCATCCAATTCCAGAAAATACTTCAAGAGTTTGGGACTACTTTTTCCTCAGCGAACAAATTCAGCCTACACAATCTGCTCAACTCTGTGATGATAGAATATCTGATGAGAAGAAGCCAGGAATATATCAAATCAATTGTTTGGAAAGCAACAAAGCATATATTGGCAAAACTAAAAGAAGCATTGGAATTAGGCTAAAGCAATACTGGAGAAACATCATATACAATCAGATAGATAAATCAGTGATTCCACATCACTTTTGGAGACATAAAAATGATATAGAAATGGAAGTCAAATTATTGAAATTCATAGATAGACCCTTGGAGCTGGAAATATGAGAAAAAACATTTATAAAAAAAAATAAAGATAAGGTTATGAACTTCAAGATTCCAACAGAAGACAAATTAATCTAAAAGTTCATAAAATTTCCATGAGAACTACACCAAGTCCATCCAACCAAATGAATCTGGCAGTCAACACACAGCTGTGATGCACGCGAAAGCCCTTGAAACATGCTCTGTATAATTCAATGGTAAGTGGAGCATAAGAGTATTAAATTGAATCACTGTCTAATTATGAATACATTAATTGCCTCACTGCATTAGTTTCAACATGAAAGTTATTTTAAATTAAATATGGGGCTTAATTTCCAACCTGGCCTAAGTCTTCTCTCATGTCCTACTGCATTAGTAACTTCCCCAAAGGCACACCTGACACAAAATTTGTTTTGATAACATAACTCCTGTAATATGCTGATCATATTCCCACATAAACCCTTCTTACTTAATTTGATCATAAAACTTCTCAGTCCACTCTACCATATGCTTTTTCTAAATCAATAAATATAGCATACAATCTACTTATTTTCTTTGCTAAACATTTATCTATCATTATGTTAATTACAAATTTATTATTCACTGTTCTCTTTCCTTTCCTGAACCCAGTTTGGTAGGCAATAACCTTTGTTATTCTTCTGACCAATTTTGAATTCTCTCTGCCAATTTTCCTGTAAAAATTTTTCCAAATTGAATAACAATGCAATTCCTTTATAATTATTTGGGTCACTTTCATTCTCTTTACGTTTGTATATGGGGTGTATAATTGCCATGTGCCAACTTTCTGGCACCTTCTTTTTAATTACATTCATAAACCTTGTTAATCATATTAGTCTATCTGGATTTTCACACCAAATTTTAAAAAATTGTGTGGTAAACCACTGATTCCTACTGCCTTATTTCTCTTAAATTTACGAACTTGACTTTTAACTCCTTCACATAATTATTAAAAATCTCAAAATTCTGACTTCCTCACCCCTTAGTTTCTACATCAAACAAACTCTGAAAATATGCAATCCATTTATTTGGACTTATATCTATGTTATTTCTCTTTCCTTTCACACATTGATTAATAATCTGCCACGTTTGTTGCCCTGTTTCTGAATCTAGCTTTTGCTGAATTACTGCAGCTCTAGCTATCACCCACTGTTGCTTCTTGTGATTGAGCAGCTGCCTATATCTCTTGTGCAATTGGATCATAATCACCCTCCCTATCCATTTCATCATTCTCTCTCTCTCCATCTTTTAACTTCCTCCCATATGACATATCTTATTCCTCTACACTCTTCATCAAACCATGAACATAAACCTTATTTTTCTCTCTTTTGCTTTTATCATATCACTTCCCGCTGATTTAAGCATAAACTCACACAGTTCTAAGCACCATTACTTATACCTAGGCAAATCATTAAATTAATTCCGTGAACACACCCTAGCCATTGCTGAATCCAGCATCTCATAAAACTCATCAGCCTTTCTAGGGGCCCACTATTGGCTAATTATCTTAGTACCAGATCCACAAGCATCATCTCTTCTACTGTCAAAGCACTCTTCACTGCACCATGCCACTATTAATGGAAAACGGGAACTTATCACAACCATGTTCTTTACCTTGATTTCCTGAACTTTACTCAAAATACTATTGCTACACAATACATAATTCACAACACTCTGTCCCCATGCACTTATTAATGTAAATTCACCAGTTTCATCTTTCTCCAGCAACCATTCAGCATTACAAAGCCATTATAATCACAAAATTGAATTAGTTTTAGCCTCTCTTCATTCACAACTTTGTCTTACCATGTCTAATCCATATTTTGCTAGATTCATCTCTCCCCATATATTCCCATACATTTAATTCCTTGATCTAACTCTCCCACTCTTGCATTCAAATCTCCTATTAACATAAATTCCAAGAAAAGGAATTCTATTTTTATATTTAATAATTCCATTTCTATATAAAAATGTATACATTGTTTATATATATATATATATATATACCACTCCATTGTCAACAGCTTCGTAAGTACACTTATTTGAATTCCATTTCTATTTGTCGAAAGAGATATGGGTTGCGAAATCTGGAATTCCTCATCCTATTGTGAACCAGAATGGAACTTAAATGAATCCAACTTGTTCTTGCTCCTGAGCATTATGTCACTCCTGGGATGCTGACTGACAATGATAGGCAATATCTCCCAATAATCCCTAACACCAGTACCAGATGCACTATGCTCCACTATATCCCTAATTTAACTTCCTATCGGAGTGGATATATGTTAGTGGAACTTGACCTTAACTTAGCTGATACAGTCTTACTCCACACTCGTCATCTTCACCTCGACAGCTGGACAGCTGAGGCCAACTCTCTCTTATCCGGCATTCATCCTCCCCCTCTTCATCCGCATGTGGACTCCCATTCACTCTCCTAATATCTTGATCTGGCTTCGCTTTGAAGTATTTCCTGTCCTTCCGTTTCCCTTTGTTTTTGTTATAATTTGCTGACTCATTTCCTCTTCATTCCTTCGGCTGATGCATCTTAGATCATTTTCAAACTCATCAACTAGCCTATCGTCGATCCAAAGCTGTTGGTTACATATATAAGCGCGTTAACCTCCAATTTTGCCTTCTTCATCTGTTGCACTAGTTGTTTGTTCAGGATTCTCTGATTCACAGATAAATTTTTATTAATAAACAAATTGGTCCCTTTTAATTTATTAGATCTTTTTAGCACCTCATAGTGAAATTGCGTAGTTACAAATCTAATCACTATCATTCTTCTTCCTCCATTCTTCCCAACTCGAAGAGTTCCAGCAATTTCCCGTCCATTCAGAACCTTTCCAATCTCTGTTTCAAAATTTCTTTCACTTCCTGAATGGGCCACATTTCTCTTCTTTCCTCTACTGATATTACCAAATTAAATTTCCATATCTTTCATCTGAAGTTTCTACTCTTCTTTTGATGACTTGGACTTCTGTTTTCGTGTTTTGCATTTCAATTTTTATTTCATTTTTAATTTCTTTCCCCACATTGTTGATTTTATTTCCCAACCTTTCCTCCATACACTGCAATATGTTTCGGAATTCTCCACCTGCTCCGAAATCACCATTAGGCCAAGAATTGATTTCTACTGCTCCAATGATTAGTAGCACACCAACTGCATACTCCAGCAAAAATATTCCCCATTTCTATATGCTGCATTTTTTTAAAATTGATTCCACTTCATACTACTGAACAGACCTATTCTTGCTCTATAAATCTCTGTTGCTTCCCATCGTTACTTATGTCACTTTTCAACTTCTTCCTGCAGCTCCCAAGAAACACAACCTCTCTCCTTCACTGCTAACTTACCACTCATCACTCACATATGCATTAAATTGATATTTTGGAGAGTGCTATAATACTGGTCTATCAGAGGTATGATGATATGGGAAATTGAGCATCAATTCTAACTTTCGCTATTAGAAATTGCTAGTCTAAATAACTGCTAACTCAATGAAACTGTAGAAGCAAAAGTTACAATTTCCCTTCAGCAGTATTCCATGAGGATGAGTTCAGTAATAATTTAACTCTTTTTGCCTCCAGCCTGCACATTTGCCACACATATACATTCATTAATGACATTTGTAATAATTTCTCTTGCCTTGTAGTGAGCGATTTTAAATCTTTTACACTGATAAAACAATCTCACCCAAAACACAACTACTACAAATAAAATTTAAAAAAAAAATTTAAAAAAAAAAAAAAAACAGGTGGCAGAGGTCATCTATATGTGGACTGGATTGCAGCAGGTCTGGAGTTTGATTCCTGCCTGGACCTTACTCCTTGAAGTTTTTCTCAGTCCTAAAAATGGAAATGCCTTTGGAGCTCTCCAAAGAACTTCCTTCCTTTAAAAACAAGTTCTTTTTAAATTCATCATTATTTCCACCGCCTGTGATGCATATTTTAAAACAGATATATAGCTTACAGTCTGCAATGATGCTAGTTCTCTTCCTTCTGTCCCAATCGAAGGAGACTGTCTTATGATTGGGACAACATGCCTCTTCCCCCATTCATGTCAGCACACCAGCTCAACTATTGCTTTCTTTCTTCAATACAAAATCTTACATTAATACCATCTGCCTGGCCATGTTTCTGCACCACAAAAATTAAGGATGATACCTATATAACTGCAATGCATTATCTGCCCATCATTTCTATTGTTTGAGGAGAAAATATATGCAGGAAAACTTTATTTTCAATAAGTGCTCACAGCCACAAGTTTATTATTAGAATCTAACGTGAAAGGTGGAAATTTTTTTACACAACTTATAATGGTTTCCCCCATACTATTATATTCATATATTATATTTACTTTTACTTACCTTAATCACAGGAACAATTGTACTCGAAAATTCTTTTTTTACAACAATGTCCGGCTGTAATGGAATTCCTCCAGTATTAAGCTCTGTAGTATCCAGATTCAAGATTTCTCCCATCACATCTTTTGTCTTAGCAAAACTCTATACAAAAACAAAATTCGATGCACTTAATTTCATATTCCACTTAAATTTTATAAAAAGAAATAGCTATTTCAAGAAACAGTTGAGCTACAATTTTAAGAAATTATATTGCTTACTAAAAGCTAACCTCCCCCATTCTTTAATGGATTAACAAACGAACAATGTTAAAATATTTAATTCTCAACCATTGACAGTTTAGCCTGCAATTAACAGAACACTTATAATTGCATCAGGAATAGCAACAGGTCATGTTGGACTGCAATATGCACACAAATGCATTAAATAAATATTATGGGGAGTGCTATCATACTGGCCTAACATAGGTATAATGGTATGGGGAGTCACTGGGCATCAATCGAGACTTTGGCTAGTACAATTTGCTTATCTAAATAAATGCTACCTCAATGAATATGTAGAAGCAAAAGCTATAATCTCCCTTCAGCACACTCCTAATTCTCTATTTCAGGAAGATGATATCAGCAATAATCAAGCCCTTTTTGCCTCCAGCCTGCACATTTGCCACACACATACCCTATTGAACATACTGGGTATGGAACATAATCAGCAAATAACTCATCAAAGTACTCTAGCATCCAGTGCTACAAATAAACCATTTGCAAACAAGCAGCAGCTGGCAGGCAAATCATCAAAAACAATTCAAGTCTATTTAATTCGATACCATGTCTTTTAGCAGCTCTAATTAGAGCCTGAGCAGGCTTCACATGTTACACATTTTATGGATAAAACTGCTGCAATGATCTGAAACATTAATCATTTACTTTTTGCATTTCTTCCATCAAAAATTCAGCTTCTGCAGCAGTTAATGCAGTGTCAATATACAACAGAATATCTATTTATCTCTAATTCCTGGTAATAGCAATTTACATTCTGACACATTCTTTTCACTGCATAGAACTCTTATATATTTTTACATATTTCTATGTATTACATAAATCAAGAACTTGCTGACTCTTGGATCACTTAGCCTTGGTCAATCGATGTATGTAGAGGTGATGTTGAGCTTGCTTTTTTTTCTAAGTTTAACTTGACAATGGACTGTTTTAACTATAGTGGTACCGCTGCACAGCACTAACCTCTTATGTGTAGCACAAGTTAGAGGAATGACTAAGATGTGTTACAGTGATTCAATAATATTTGCTATAATTTCTCTTGCCTTATAGTGAATGATTTTAAATTTTCACACAAAACACAACTACTACAAATAAAATTCAACCGACACAGGTGGCAGAGGTCATTAAGACGTGGACTCAGAAGTCTGGAGTTGAATTCTTGCCTGGACTTTCCTTGACAAGTTTTCCTCAGTCCTTAAAATGCCATTTGTGTGGTGCCTAAAGTGTTCCTTCCTTTAAAAACAAGGTCTTTTCCAATTTAACATTTCATCTCATGTATCATCAGTATCCACCACCTGTAATCCATCAGCAATAAAAATGGGCATTAAACACTAAAATAATGCAACTCTGAGAACTGAACCAGTATTCTATGCAAACAGCCATATGAGAGTATTTCTAAGTTTCTCAGCCTAACTCAGAGATGTGATGAAGAGGGCCAAATTACTATGACTATTTGACTTATGGGATGTCATCTGAAAATCGACCAATGAAACCAAAGAAAATTTTGAATTTTGGCCAATATCAGATATTGCAGTAAAATTATCAAAAACATTTTATTACGCGGCATACATTTGTCTTGTGGTCAATGTGGCCAACTCTATACCCCACTATATAATTCCTGAGCATGCATCACTGACCAACTTTATGTGTTTTCAGTAATTGTAAATTTAACTAACTTAATGTGTATTCACCCAAGGAATTGTTTTTGCATATTCATCCAAACAGTCTGATATCACTTTATAATTATGTAACAATATCTGCTTAAAACATAAATCTTATTAAACAGAATGTTCAGAATGATAACATGTTTTCTCTGTTTCTTGGTTGCTATTACTAAATTGAATGGTTGTGACTGTAATCATCGACTTTCACCTATGTCGTGTCATGATTTCTGCATGGGTAGTTATTTATATGTAAGTATAACATTTTATATAATTAATATTGTACGCATATTTCAAATATATATTACGTTTATTCTTATTCTATTCGTGAAATAGTCCCAAACCCATATTTGGCTCTTCTCTATTGGCATTACTGACAATCGACACTTGTCTGTTGCTAGATGGCTTGAAAAGGCAAGGTATTCATAATACAAATATACAATTATTACAATATAATAAGCCAATTTCACAGTAATTACATCTTAATTCTTATTTAATTTATGAAAAGTGTTAAAAAATATCATTCCAGGGTCTCAGTTTTCCCTCTCACATCCCCTTGTCATATTACTTTTGATAGTTTATTAAAGTTTATCCTTTAGATGGCGCATTATAATGTTTCAATGTGCAGTAATTGTAGTCACTTGTTTGTGACAATTGTATATACAAATATAATGTTAATATTTTTCTACAAATTGAATAAAACTGAAATACGAATTGTGATACTTTGATTGGTTTAACCCCAACAGAAATAGAAAAAGCATTAAGATTCCCCATTAAGGGATTTTTCCCATCATTTTTGACATTTAAAATTGGACTATGCAATTTAAGCATAGTTGTCCATCAATTCACGAGCACTCATGGCACCCGAAAAATCCTACGATGGATGAGATTATGACAAAAAGCCATAATGCCATACTCATTGATCACCGATTAAAGGTATGCGACTTGGCTGACATTGCAAAACACTTGATAGGCCATGCTCACTACATTATACATGAAGTTTTGAGTGTGAAAAGGCCTTCTGCTCGATGGATAGACCAAAATGTCATTCCAATGACATTTTGCAAGAATGTTTAAAGCTGTTTACATGTAATTCCAGTGAGTATCTGAGACATTTCATAACAACTATAGTGGATCCATCACAAAATGCCAGAGACGAAAGAGCAGTCCAAAGAGAGGTGGCAATGGATTAAAATGCACCAAGGAAAGCAAAAACGGTTCCATCTGCAGGAAAGGTCATGGCTCTTATGGAATTCTCATGGTGTGGTGCTCATGGACCCTCCAGAAGGGCAGAACCATCACCAGGGAGTATTACTTGTCACTACTGGACCAATTGAAGGTTGTCCACGCTAAACCTTTGCAAAAAAGAAAATTCTCATTTATAATAATAATATTCTTCATAAAGGTCTGGGATTGATGATGCAAAACTGGATGACTTTCACTTCCACGTTCACCATTTTCACCGGATAAGGCTTACAGTTATTACTTTCTGTTCCCAAACCTGAAGAATGCCTGGGTGAATGACAATTCACATCTAATCTTGAGATTAATGCCAAAATAGATGCTTATTTTTCACAGTTGGACAAATCTTATTTTTCTGTAGGTGTTGGAAAGTTGGACTAAATGTATTTATTTATGAAGGGAACTATATATATATATATATACACACACACACATACATAAAAATCTCTTAAATATTGTGTTTTGTTGGTCAGATCATGAAGTTTTAAAATGGTCTTCATATGTTTTAAAACATATGCTTAACTTGCAATGATGTGAGTTCTCATCCTTCCTCCTCAAACGATGGAGACTATCTCATGATTGGAACAACATACCTCTTCCTTTATGCCTGTTAGCACATCAGCTTAGCTATTGCTTTCTTCTTCAATACAAAACCCTACATTGATACCATTTGCTTGGTCATGTTCTTGCACCACAAAAATTAAGTATGATGCCTCTATAACTGCAATGCACAACACTTCTACTGTTTGTGGGTAAAATACATATGAGAAAAACTTTGTTTGCAACAACAGCTCAGAGGTACAAGTTTGTTGTTAGAAACTAGTGTGCTGAGTGAATTTTTTTTAACACAACTTATAATGGTTTCCCCCGTACTATTATATTCATATATTATATCTACTTTTACTTACCTTAATCACAGGAACAATTGTACTTGAAAATTCTTTTTTTACAACAATGTCCTGCTGTAATGGAATTCCTACAGTATTAAGCTCCGTAGTACCCAGATTCAAGGTTTCTCCCATCACATCTTTTGTCTTAGTAAAACTCTATACAAAGACAAAATACGATGCACTTAATTTCACATTCAACTTAACTTTTATAAAAAAAATTAGCTATTTCAAGAAACAGCCATGCTACATTTTTAAGAAACTATGTTGCTCACTAAAAGCTAACCACTTTTTTTTTTTAAATGAATTAATTTTTGTGAAAATTTTGACACTACAATGATAAAACATTTGATTCTGAACCATTGCCAATTTAGCCTACAGTTGACTCGTGAACCCTTATAATGGCATGAGGAATGGCATGAGAACTGGTCATGTTTTCATTCTAGTCTTTCCTTTACCTTGGACTGCAATATGCCCACAAATGCATTTAATAGATATTGTGAGTAGTGCTATCATATTGGCCTAACAGAGGTATGATGGTATGGGAAACCAATGGGCATCAATCATGACTTTGACTACTATATTGCTGGTCTAAATTACAACTGCTACATCACGGTAACTGTAGAGGCAAGAACCATAATCTTCCTTCAGCGCATTCCTATTCCAGCAGAATGATGCCAGTAACATTCAAACCCTGTTTGACTTCAGCCTGCATATTGCCAAACATATTGCCTACTGAACATACCAATAAACCATAAGTACTCCAGTATGATGGTATGGAAAACCAATGGGCATCAATCATGACTTTGGCGACTACATTGCTAGTCTAAATTACAACTGCTACATCAGGGTAACTGTAGAGGCAAGAATCATAATCTTCCTTCAGCACATTCCTAATATTGTATTCCAGCAGAATGATGCCACTAAAATTCAAGTCCTGTTTGACTTCAGCGTGCATATTGCCAAACATATCGCCTATTGAACATACCAATAACCCATAAGTACTCCAGTAACCAGTGCCATAAATGGTGGAGTTACATACAAGTAGCAGCCTGACAGGCAATTCATAAAAAACAATCAAAAACCTCTTTGATTTGATGCCGACATTTAGCATCTCTTATTCCAGCTAGTGCAGGCTTCATAAGATACAATTTTTTATAGATAAAACTGTTTAATGACCTGAAGTTTTAATTATTACTTGTTTCATTGATGAATGAAATAACTGATAAATATAATATAACCTAAACTTAGATATTCATGTTTTACGTATGTAAGTGGAGTATGTGTGTGTGTGTGTGGGGGTGTGTGGGGGTGGGTGGGGGTGGGGGGTGGGTGGGTGGGTGGGTGGGTGGGTGGGTGGGTAGGTAGGTAGGTAGGTAGGTAGGTAGGTGGGTAGGTAGGTATACATCTGCACAATTATCAAAACTGAGTACTCAGTTCTATGCTTTTGTGTCTGCAAGGCAAAAGTTGGGCTCATTTTCTGAGGCATATGTCTATTATTGACTTAAAAAACAATGCGACTGGAAGAGGTATGATAGTCTACAGCAAGACAATAGAAATGAAAATGCATGACAACACAAAAAACAGAGTTGCTTTCCATTTGCCAGATTGTTTAAAGGTGAACCATATTAAACCATCATATTTGATATACATAATTGGTAAATTAGTAGTGTTCTTTCTTTCCATGCATAATTTGTCAACAGTCTTCATTAGATTAACTTTTATGACTTTGTATATGAGCATGGTTTTCATAACCTTCTGGAGCTATTTAATGAATTCTGTGACCCGGAAAGAGTATTTAAATATAACACAAATGGGGTATCAATTCACAGGAAGGATTACTTTGTGGATATATTCATGTTGACATAAAATGAATGCTAAATGGATTATCAAAACCTCCTTGCATTAAGGCATTCAAACCTTTCTGCTTCAGAACATTAATTGGGATATTTATTCGATCCTTATATAAATAGAGTGAATTCAAACTCTACCGACAAACTTTTACAACTTAAATGTAAAATTGGAACTTAACACAGTGAAGCCAATTATATTAATGGATATCATTGTATGATTAGTTGAACTACACACTCTTAAAGCTTCACTTACTTTTTATAAAAAGTAAGTGAAGCTTTAAGAGTGTGTAGTTCAACTAATCATACAATGATATCCATTAATAAACTTTTACAAGTTGTTCATAGATCTTTACTAAATGTTTTGATATAAGGAATCCATAGTCTCAAGTGGCTTACTGCTGGGTAATTTCATTGTTTTCATTTTGTAGTAACTCAACCACCTTTGCATCTGCTTACTCGGAATATGATTGTTTCCAAATAAAACACAACATTTGACCACTGTAGAGCATATTTATATTATGGCACTACTAATTATTCAATTACTGATGACTCCTGACAATTGCAATTATTTATTTTTAAGGATAGATGACCAAACATTACAAAAATGACAGGATAAAACCCCAATTACACTGTTACATTGTTTAAAGTAAATGTTCAAAATGTCGAACACTATGTTCATAACAAACTTCACAGTGATGCATCATGGACTGTCATACAAGCTCTAGCATCCCAGGAGATTGGAGCACATAGTCAGCGGCTGCTACATTCCTAGCAACAAGGTTTTGAAAGGAGTCACGTACACTAGGCTCTTCATGTGATCCCAGAAGAAAAAGTCCATTGAGTCAGATCTGGTGATAAAGCTGGCCATGGAACAGGACCACCATGACCAATCCATCTGTGTCGAATGGTTTGCTAACAATCACTGTTAAATGTATTATTACAAACGTACTAAAAATAATGAATGCACTACAGGAATCAATAACTGAGAAAGAACTGAGCAGGAGTTCAAGTCTGGTGGTTTTTATGGGCGTAAAAATCCTAAGTATGGCTTCCTTCGGAAGGGAAGTAAAGTCATGGGTCCCGTGTCATGCATTTAGGGCAGGAAAAAAACCTCAAGCCTGAAAGAAGAGGCCTCTGAGCAAAATTTGTCAGCCATTTCACGCCCTGATTAGAATGGGCTGCTGATGACCTGAGATGTTAAAGAGCATCCATAAATAAATAAATCAATAAAAATGCCTGATGGTAGGCCGCACTGAAAACACACAGCACTATGCTCTATTACAGCAATGAAAGGTTGTATTTTGTTTGGAAACAATCATATTCTAATTAATCTGACACAAAAGTAGTTCAGTTAAACAAAATGAAAGCAATGAAATTACACAGTAATAAGTCACCAGAGACGTTCCTTATATCAATACAATCAGAAAACATCCCTGAATAACATGTGAAAGTTTGTTGGTGGAGTTCAGATTCACCCTGTATGATATATTATAATAGTACTTAAGCTACAGAGGACAAGTTATTTATTCATATTATTGTATGATATTTTGATGTGAAATTTGAGTTGATTTTTGTATCCCCCCCCCCCTTACCCAGTCGAAAAAGAGAGATTGCATTCTTATTTCTACTGGTTGCAAGTACAGCTGTTAGACAAGCACTGATCTAATACTATTTACTAGTAGAGAAATGGGAAAGTAGTTTGTATTTGCAAAGCTTTGCTGTCTCCCTCTATTCTGTATCTTCCACAATTAAGACCTTGGTGGGCTATTATTACAACCTGGTTGCTGATATTGCATGTGGAGTGTTATCAACACTTTTATCAGAATGTGCTGGTGTTTCTTCTTGTTAATTTGGCTATCCTGCTAGATGTTAGGATTTAACATTCCATTATTTCTGGCTTGCTTGTTTTCCTATTTTTGAATGTGAAAAATGGGTATAAAGTTTTAACATTATTTAATACTAATAATTTTTGTCACAAATGAATGAATCTCTGCAATTAAACAGTTCAGATAAATGCCTTTCCAGCAGGCCTAAAATGTAATACATTGAAATTCTGGCAATTGAATATATATAAAATTACAAATGAGGTATGGGACTCAAACACCTGCTCTCTGATTAGAAATCCTACACTTTGCAAACTGAGTTAAGCATAAAACAAGCAACTTTGTATGATTAACTTGCAATGTCACAAATGCTTTATGTTGTTATAAGTGGCATATATACCTTTGCCAGAAGCAACTGTTAGCAAAACAGCAATGCCTATATTTTGAAAATTAATAACCACTATGACTCCAAGGATTCTCCACTAAGGGAACATAAACGAACATTTTGCACAATACATCTGAGACAAATGTCATTTTAATTTAACCTATATCTGACTAACATTCAATGCCATAAATTACATATTATCTTCGAATTTTAGTCTGCTGACTAAAAGTTGCACATCTTAAAACTTTTGGCTATGATTTTCTGCAATCCTTCAAATTGTGCAGGTGAATTCTGAAACACTTTGTATACACATAACAGATAGATATAATACAGAACATAACAATTCCACATCTGCATTTAGTCACTATTTTATTTTTAAGTAACTGTATAGATAACATAACTCTATCCAGTTTACCATAGAAGAAGAAAGAAATAGTTTCTCCCATTCCTAGATTTAAAAATCATAATAAATAAAGACAATCTCAACTTTGGAATTCATAGAAAGGAAACACGCATGAAAATTACTTAAAAATAATAGTTATAATCCCACTATGCATAAATATGCAGTGTTTCAGAGCTTGGTACATAGATTAACCAACATCCCACTCACAGAAACAGAGTACAAATTGGAATACCAACAGATAATTAAGGACGGCAATAACCAACGGTTTCAACAAAGACACAGTAATAAAAATTATCAATAAAGTTAAAAGACAAAGGTCCATAAGATAGGTTTCCACACTAAAGAACTTCAAGGAAAAGATACAAATTCAAAAGATTCATGTACCATCCAACTTTCCCCAACAAATTTAAAAGAATATTCAAAGAACAAGGTATAATGTTAACCCCAAAGAACAAATATTATATAAAAAATTTATTAGGTTGCACAGTAAGACACCATACCAACAGAGCAGAAGTCAGGAATTTACGAAATCACATATGTGCATTGTGATCACAGGTACATTGGAAAAACTAAGAAAAATTTGGTAATTCAGAGGAAAGAACACTTTTGGAACATTAGTTTTAAAGAGGTTGATAAATCAGCAATAGCAGCTTATTTTTGGACCAATAATCATGAAATTAAACCAGAAGACAGCTGCTAGAAGAACTACACAAACCAATAGAACTATCCATTTGGGAAAAGATTTTCATATTAAGAAATAAGAAAAACTTTATGAATTTTGATTTCCTATCCCTGGACGAACTCCGCAAGTTACTACTAGAATCAGAGATCGCCTGAAAAGCAACCTGGAGCCAGATACCAGTTCGAGTAGTTGGTCAACAGCTGGTGATGGAAGCAATTGGCTTCCGAAAGATGTTTAGTGTTATGTAAGTAAATAGAGTTAGTGTGAAATTTGAATACATTAATGTAGGATATATTACCACTCCATAGTATACAGTTTTGTAAGAAGAATTTATTCACTTAATTATATTATTACTTCAACTTTTAATAGCTTCAACAATATAAGTTCATACAGCAATCTTTATTGTAAAGAATAATCGACATGCCATTGACTGTAACAACTAATACTACAGCTACAACACAAGGGAAAAAGATAATCTATATTGAATCATAAATAAAAAAGCATCAAAACAAGACGTATTTAGCAAAGGTGTAATCCAGCATAATAAACTACCAGAGACTCCAAAATTAAAAAAAGCAGAGAAATGTATGAGAAAAGTAATAATTTCTTGATTGAGAAGGGTTTCCACAGAGTGGATGAATTACATATGTTACAGAAATATCTATTATTAATTCTCATTTATTTCTTCTTGTAATGTAATCTATGGAACATTTGTATGTAGCGTGTTTATGTAAACTGATACTTTTATTTATTGCATATGTTTGTCAGTCATTGATTGCACATGCACATACCACAGTCATTCATATTATTTGTTTCTGTAACCATTTATTTTTATTATAAATTCATATTTATACACAGGTATTTTCCAGATTTTCCTCAGTGCTCATAATTGCCAAATGCTGGGGAGTTACCCTAAACTTAGGCCTGGAATGTTTCCTTCCTTAAAATCCTTTCCCAATTTATAATTTCATTTCATGTATCCCCAGTGTTCACCGCCTGTGGTGCTACAGTAGTAGTAAAAATGGGCATTAAACACTATTAAAAAAAATATTTGTTCCAATTAGAATTGTAATTACAGTTCAGTTTCCAGAGCATTCCTTGAGTTTGCAAGACACAAAGGTTTATGCATATAGAATTTGTCATTTATAATTACTACAGTAGCACACATTATGCTACATTTAAAAAAATACAGTACTATATAAATGGTTATAATAAAAATGAAAAGCAAAGTAACTCCAAGAACAACTCAGCCAAAACAACAAAAACCAGTGAAATAGAAACAAACAAATCACTCAGTCATACAAATTTCACTATATACTTATTTACCTATACTGGGGTGTCCCAGAATTCAACCACACAAATTGCAAGGAATGTAGATAAGCATTTTGAGATAGGGAACTTATGGTCTATGGTTTCTAAATTTCATGCAATAGCATAAAAACTGTTGATGGTCAGCATGCCAGTGATTAAACCTCCACAGGAGGTTGGGAAAATGCCAGTCATTTCACTTACTCCAGGTAATGTTCCTGAATAGTGCCATGGTTAAAGGCATGCTACATATAGTAACATCAGATATTGCGATGGCGGAGGAGGTTCAAACCTCCATTGCTGTATACCTTTTTTTTCTTTTCATTTTTTTCATGTTATAGTTACCATATTTGTTTCGCTGTGCAGAACTGCTCATTCAGTCTAACAAATTAAAGAAATAAATTACAATGTGTTTAACGAATAACATAATAACTCTAAACTTGCAAGGGTAAAGCCATTACCCAAGTGCTATCACCTTGGCTATGATGTACATGTAGTATTGTACATGCAGGTATATTTAAAAATTTAGAATATCTATCCTTCACTCTAGCCAATGATGGTAAACATAGTACTTAAAAGGAAAATTGAACAACTTTCTCCAGAGTATAGGAAAAATGTACGTAAATAAAACCAAATACCCAAGAAAAATTAAGTAAATTGCATTATAGCTTTTCACCCTGCATGAAAACCAAATAAAAATAATTGGAGGATTAAGAAAAAAGGCATTTTATATACAAAAAATAAAACATAGATCATCAGAGATATTGTTCAGAAAGTCGGCCTGCAACATCCCTGCAAAGAGTGCACCTGTGAAGTAATGATCCTCACATTTTCTCAAAAATGTCTGGAGTGTTACGAACATCATCACAAGCAGCCAACCCCCATGCTAGTAATGGCTTATTAGTGCCACCTGATGATGCATAAACGAGACTCTTAAGATGTTCCCATAAAAACAAATCTAGGGGTAGAGGTCCGGAGAATGTGGTGGCCAATTTACAGGACCACCTCTTCTAATCCACTTCACAGGAAGCACAATTAAGATATTCTCATACTTCCATCGTGCTGCAACCACAATTGAATTCGGATGTTCAGAGGAACGTCTTCTCAAAAACACAGGCATAACATGGGTGAGGAAGTGAAGATACGTGTGCCCATTTAACTGTATAAAAGTAGATACCATCCAATTATTTGATTGGACACGATGCCTGCCCACACATTGATGCTGTGCTTATAACTAGCCTTTACTACTACATGCGGCTGCTCATACTCCCATATATGACTCTTTCTACGGTTCAAAATTAGCCCACTTCTTGTAAACCCTTGTCAGTGAAGAGAATCGAGAAGAAGTCAGGCTGTTCATTCTGCTGCTGCAGAATTAAAGTCTGGGACAGAAGTCCGTTGTATGGTAACCAGTCTAAGTCGATTAGCTTTTTGTCTAGTTACAAAATGGTGCTTGATGAAAGTTGTATTAGCATGTATAAAGGCAAATAAAAAAAATTAAAAAAATAATAATCTGAAATTGTAATAAATTCTAACAGTCATGATATAAACTACATATAGATGTATTTTTAGAGTTTAATAGCCAAATACAGCACATACTAATGAGCTGGTATTATCATTGATTTAATGGTTCCTTGAATTATTTATTGTTTTTATTTGCTCATAAGGGCATCACCTATATCTCAGATGTCAGTAAGAATATAGTCAAGATGCCCTTCACATAGCATTACTCTGTGCTTGAAAATGGTATTTTCATAAATTTGTAATGAGTTAATGAATTTTAGGAATTAAAATCTTTAGATCTCTCTATAAAATATTGCCTTAAAATGGATGGTAGGGACTAATATATAGCTTTATTATTCTCATCTAATGAATCATCAAAAGAAGGACAAAGGGAAAATTAAAGCAGCCATATGGAAATGGCAGCTTGTTCCAAGCTACTATTAGTATTTTTGTTTAATAAAATAGTAGCAATCATTTATTTAAATTTCCTTTTCTACTATTTTGTTTCAGAAAATTGCCCAGTATTTTCCTCATGTTTAATAGTATTGTCTACTTCTTCGACATCATATTTACCAGTTTTCACCACAAATGCTAGTAATTCATCAGAAAATGAAAGCATTTTTAAGCAGGGTTCAATTTAGATCTATATTGGTGTCAGTACTTAAATGTGCAGATTTATCATCTACATACACATTCTGAACAGTTTTTTGAACTCTTCTGAACATCACATTCGATGTAATATTGTAATATCTTAATGTTGTGTACTTCACTAGCAAATATATTTGTTCCAACTATAAGCTCCACATCTTAACTGAAGCTTGTAGTTAAATTTTTCTTCGTGTTTGGTGTCAACATGTTCCGCAGTGGTCTTGACCAATCCTCATTCAGATAACGGAATGAAGAGAGTAACACGATAGGCTCACATGTAGGATTATGTTAACCATTGTAGTTGTTATTAAAAGTAGCACAATACGTTCACCCCCCTCTCCCTCCAAACATGTGCAATTGATGATCTCGCCACTTTTTCAGCTTGGGCAGGTAAGAGGCCATTATGAAAAAACTGTACCATAATTTTCCTTTTTTTACTACTGAATGTTCTATTATTTTGTTTCTCACAGATTCTACTCTGTAAAAAAATATACCATAATTTTCACTTTTTTTACTACTGAATGCTCTGTTATGTTGTTTCTCACAGATTCAGCGACAAAAGTAGTGGTAGTAGTTCTTTATTTAAGGCTGTTCTGTCTTTTTATGTTTAGCTCAATGAATATCATCCTCAGAGAGTCCTGCTGATGTTGGAACTTTTGATATCCTGGTCAATTTCTGCACTGTGTATTGAATTAGAATTATGATCATAGTCTCCTATATATTCCTACAATGGTCTAGTAATTTCATTATATGCAGCTTGTAACATCTCCCTAAAGCACTTCTCAATAAGACAGGATCTTCACATATTTTCAGTCCAAGAAAAAACCTATATTATAGACAAAATTGAAAGGTCATGTTAATTGAATGGATCAAAACAGATGTTCCTAATACCTTCTTATAAATGCACAGGTAAAAGAGATGTTGGCAGAATCAGAAAAAGATGAAATTAAAGATGGAACAGTTTTAAGACCTAATTCATGGTTGTAAATGATAACTTTCTTGAGATATATATAAATGCAGAAAAGGATAAAACACTAACAGAAAGTCACACTTGTAATCGCTATATTATTTCGAACTACTAGAGTTCTTCTATGGCAAATCTCCTAGTATTTTATCCTTTTCTGCTTTTATAATTACTGTTAATTTGTTACATTGTTAACAGTGTTACTTTACTTTTATTTTATATATAATATAAAATATATTATGTATATATGTTTATATATATAATAGTAGAAAAGGATAAAACACTAAGAAAAAGTCACACTTGAGATCCCTATACTTCGAACTCGTGGAGTCCTTCTGTGGCAAGAAGACAAGTGACAAGTATGGTAAAATGACAAGTCAAATGTGACTTTTTCTTACTGTTTTATCCTACTATTATAATTACTGTTAATTTGTTACATTGTTAATAGTGTTACTTTATTTTTATTTTTCTTCTCTCTCTCTCGCACGCACGTGTGCCCATACACACACACACATACTATTAATGGAATAATAAAAACTTCTAAACAACATAAAATTCATAAAAAACACTCAGAATGCACTATGCATTATAGTGCATTCTGAGTGTTTATATATATATTTAGTTACTCCATTAGATAACATTAGATTGATTTTGGAGTATATAGATACACCTTGGCACTACAGCCTCTGGGCCCTTTGTGTATTCATTCAATTCTAATTTTGTAGTTTCAGATAGAATCTTCCCTAAAAGCTTAGGTATTAGATCTCCCAAGGATAGTATCCTAAAACGGGTTCTCAACCTTTTCCAGTGATGTACGAGTACCATTACATTCAACACAGTATATTAGATGTATCAGTAAGAAAATTTTACGAGGGAATTGCTTGGTTTTGTGATAAAAGGGTCAAAATAATTATTTTATATAGTATTTAGAATTAGAAATTTACTGGAGAAAAACTGCTCAATATATTCCTAATCAATAGACTGTCCCGTGAAAGGTCTTAAAAACTAATTTTGTTAAGATTAAAATACGAATGTATACATAGCCAAACTTTGACAAACATCTATTCCTGATACTGTACTCCAGTACTCAGACTTACAATCAGTAAATGCCATTAACTTTACAAATGTAACTAACTTCTGACTCACACTTTCACAGTGCAAAGAATGTGCTGTTTAGCTAAATACAGTTCTTTATTGTTTGGTTTCAACTAACTTAATTTTAGTCTTAAATTGTGATCAACATTCAA
The DNA here is from genome assembly GCA_030762175.1 of Metallyticus violacea. NCBI lineage: Eukaryota > Metazoa > Arthropoda > Insecta > Mantodea > Metallyticidae > Metallyticus > Metallyticus violacea. Next base: position 43,466,463 of record CM060835.1, on the reverse strand, counting down.
CTTAGTTCTGTACTTGTTTTTATATAAATTAAAAGAAAAAAATTCACATTGACAAAGGGAAGTAGTTACAAACATCAACAAATATTTTACAGCCTTTTCTGAGATCACTGGATGCTAGGTTGGTCCTGGTGGTGTAGTGGTTACCACACTTGCCTCCTACACCCATGAATGCGGGTTTGAACCAGGCCAGGACCATGGATTTTTTTTGGGCTTCCTTTGGAAGGGAAGTAAAGCCGTGGGTCCCGTGTCATACATTTATGGCACGAAAAAGAACCTCAAGCCTGAAAGAGAGGCCTCTGAGCAAAGTATGTTGGCTGTTTCACGCCCTGAGTTGAGTGGGATGCTGATGACCCGAGATGTTAAAGAGCATCCATAAATAAATGAATCAAAAAAAAAAAATGGATATTTGTCTCTTCTTGCCAGCCAGAAGTCTGTTAAACCCATTCTTGATCATTTGCCTGAGACTTCTGTCACATGCAGCTCCATCAATTCATCTATCTCGGAATAAGTTAAGGTTTCTGGTAAGGTGTCAGCAATAGAAAACGGGACTCTAATACAAAATTCTGAATCCAGATTTTCAGGCACTGTGAGACAAGACTTCCAAAGTGTTCCTTAATATTCACTGCCAGTTCACAATGAAGAGAAATTTTCATTAAGAAAGCAGCTTACAATGGAAAAGATGATGTTTCAATATTGATTTGTTATCATGAAGCTTAGTTTTTTCTTAAGAGCCCAATTTTATACTGTACTAAGAATATGCAAGTAAACCCTGGAAACTCTTGTTCAGCTGGTCAGGGCAGCAGAAGTCTCATGATGAATGGTAGAATGTACAAATTTTGCTTTTGGGGCTACTTCTTTAATCTTTGCAACAACACCAGTATTTCCCAGTCAATGCACATGCTCCATCAGAACAAACACCAACATATTTATTCCATTCTATACATTAATTTCCATAAATTGGCCTAATTTTGAAAATATTTCATTTGGGTAGTTTTTTTTTTATTGGGGATTTTCACAGTGAAATATAATATGACAAATTATTGTTATGAAATCACTCAAATTTCACTAATTTTGTTCCACTTACTTGGACATGTTTCAAAGGCAACTGCCTCCATCTTCAGCTTGGTCCCACTGGCCGTTTCCCAGTGTGGTATTAAGATGTCGCTCTGTGTCTTTAACAAACTTATTGATGAGGTAGATCAAAGTTAACCAAAAATTCTTTGTTTTTGTTTATAAATATATTTTCCCATACTGTTAATTCTATGGGTTTTTGAAGAGATTTTAATGGTTTTTGGTTCCATTTGGAATTTGTGATTTTTGTTTACCAAAAATGGTCGGCCACTGATTTTTCTGTGTGTTTATATTTAACATTTCTCATGTGTTCCCAAGCCGTGGGTCCCATGTTGTACATTTGCGGCACGAAATAGAACCTCAAGCTTGAAAGAGAGGCCTCTGAGCAAAATTTGTGGGCCGTTTCACGCCTTGAGTTGAATGGGACGCTGATGACCTGAGATGTTAAAGAGCGTCCATAAATAACTCAATCAAAAAAAAATCATGTGTTCCTTAAAACATATGGTAATATTTCTTTTTGTTTTGCCTATGTATTTCATGTCACAGTCTTTGCAAATGATTTCATAAATGCCTGGTTGCTTTCCTGGTGGAATTTTGTCTTTTGTGTTGATGTGTAAGTGGTTTTTTAAAACTGAATTTATTTACTGGGGCAAAAATGAGTTTGCCTCTATATAAATCTTCTGGAATTTTTGGTGTGCCCATGGGTGGAATGTGAATTTTTATATATATGATCTCCTTTGTAGCCTTTTAGTGTGGTGATGTTCTTTATTTGTTTTTTCTTTCTGAATTTCTCTATTTTCTTGTTGACATGATCTATTGTGTAGCCATTTTTTGGTGCTATATCTATGATTTTATGGTACTCCAATTTGTATTCTGTCTTGTGATTTCGTAACAATAATTTGTCTCATATTATTTCATTTGAGTTTGTTAAAGGAGGTATTGATTCACAAATCAAGAGTTCTTCCTTTAGAATAACCATGTTCATGTCAGTAGTTTCATCCAATTGAATGGAAAAATACTGACTAATGCAAATTTTTTCTGTTAACTGCTGTTTAACATTGCAGATCTAAAACTCTTCGAGAGATGTGTCATTGGATAATGGAATGCCTTCAAGTTGTTTCGCTGCCTTGTCCCCCAACATAATTTTAACCATATCTATAGTTGCTGGTCATGTTAATGACTCAGATTGTTTTGAGGTTTTCCTGCCTTAGCTACTCTTAAAGTACTTCATATAATGCCTCCAGAGACATGTTTAAGTTTGCAAATGAGATTATTTTTTTCTCTTTGATAACAAACCTTATAAGTTTTCTCTGAAAATGTTCCAATGGTTTGCATTTCAAATCATTATGCTTGGTGTGAAAATGATGTTTCAAAGGGGAAGGTTTCATCAAATGGTTTGAAGTTTCATAAAAAATCACACACTGGGATACTGGAACGGTTTCCTATTCATCTTCAATATATGTGAAACAATATAATAAAAAACTTATATTGTACTTATGTAATGCTTGGGCTTTTTGTTGCTATCTTGTACAAATGTCCTTTGTTGGATGCTTAACATTAGAAGTAGTAGGTTCTGGCAGAGTGCTGCATTTATCCTGAATACCTCATTTCTCCCTTTGAGCTTATCTAGCAGAGTCCTTTAATTAATCACTTACCCATGTAGCTACTTTTTCTGAATTTGGCACAAACTACATATAAATCTGACAGTTTAACAAATAAAATCTTTCATTCAACAACAATAATTTAACTCCACTGCTTTCTTAATTTTAAATGCATCTCACAGCTAAATAAGCAGCAAAATATATTCCATTTTTCTCTGATCAAATATATTCCAGTTGCACTCTGTCAATGTCGTGGGATTAAATTGGCCTTCCATATTATTTTTGTACAATATCACACAAAAGTTATAATGTAAAATCACCTGGCAGTAGCTCACGTACCACCAATGGACGTGTAAAATAGGTTGAGAACCCGTCTTAAAAGAAATGTTCTTTGCCTTTCCAGAGTTTAAGACTAATAAAGTGTGCTTTGCAGTTTCATGAGACTTCACATAGACAACATATCGGATTTCCATTATAGAGTATCATCAGTTTTCCCAGAATGGCTGGTGTCCATAGCTTTCCACGTTGCTTACTTTTAATAAGAATATTATCTAGTTCTTGGCCAGGAAAGGTTCTTCCATCTTATCTGATGTTCTTTCTTAGTCAAGTGATATACTGCAGTTATAGCAATTTTCTTGATGATGACACAGATAGGTTCTAGTCCTGTCAAGTCAAATTTGATTTCCTCTTTGGCCAGATTATATGCTTCATTATATTCTATACCCTGAAAAGTTTAGAGTTGTCTTCATGAGATCTGAATGCACTAAATTTAACCTGACTATCTGTTAACATGAGTGTGCATTAACATACTTTCTTTTCTCACACAGTTTAGGCAAAAGTGGAATTACTTTTGCTTGGAAAACTGCAACATAGTTCCCAAGAATTACAGATCTTTACTTTTGGAGATAATTCATTAACTACAGCTCCTAAGCTTGAGCCAATTGTAAAGAAGCCCAAATGGCCCTTAGGTAGAGGTAATCTGCTCTCATCCAATCAGTCTGTTCTCCAATTCCAATTCTGAATGTATATGTAAAATTGTACTTGGCATGTTAAACACTGTGTTGGGTAATAAGTGGTTGTTATTGAAGAGTGTCCAGGTTAAGATGACTTTCTCTTCAACTGCCCACAGTATTAATTCTATAAGCTGCCACTCTTGCCTCTGGTTTAATATATTACGCCTAAGGGCAGAATTCAAAGTAAACTTTCTAATGTAGCTGTTGGTAAACTGTGAAATGCACTTTATTTTGCAAGTTATTTGTTGCACCTTTTTTCACCATACAAGAGTGCCACGTCATCTGTAGTCTGACCACTGCAACACAACATAAACAGCTTGAGGCCCATGTATATCCAAGCATATGTCTGCTTGCCATAAGTGATGACCCTGCTTTATGTATTACCTTGTACAGATGAGCATTTCAAGTCAGTCTGGTGAAGAACAATTCCCAGATACTTGATACTCTTGGATAACCCAATCTGAATTCAAAGAAGTTTTAGTTTGCCATGGCTTCCTAAATTTTTCTTCCTGGTGAAGAGTGGTTTTGCTCAGATTCACATTTAGCGTTTCCCCAGAATACCATTTTTATAGTCTTCAAAGCACTGTTCATAATCTCTGAAACTGTTGCAGGAAGTTTCTTTATATTAATATTGTTATGTCATCAGCATAGGCCTGTGCATAATATCCACAACTGTTCAATTTGATAAAGAGAATGTCCAACACAATGCTTCAAAGGAGAGGCGACAAATTGTATTTGTGTAAATTTAATGTGCACCTTTTTGTTCATATGCAGTATTAAAAGTTGTGGTACACTTATTTTTGAATGGTGTTTATGTCCATTTTTACTACTGAGACACCACAGGCGGTGAACACTGGTGATACATGAAATGATATATTTGGGAAAGGATTTTTTTTTAAGGAAACGTTTCAGGCCTAGGTTTAGGGTACCTCTCCAGCATTTGCCAGTTATGAGGACTGAAGAAAACCTGGAAAAAACCTCAGTCAGGGAGGATGGTCCTGGCGGGTTTTGAACCCCAGACCTCCTGACCGCTAAAGATGGCCGAGGTCGTTAAGGCGCAGACTCGTGAGTGGAAGGTCTGCGGTTCAAATTCCACCAGGACCATCCTTCCTGAATGAGGTTTTCCCCATTCCTCATAAATGGCAAATGCTAGTAGGGTACTCTAAACTTAGGACTGGAATGCTTCCTTCCTTTAAAAAAATCCTTTTTCAATATATCATTTCATCTCGTGTATCATCATTGTCCACTGTCTGTAGTGCCTCAGTAGTAAAAACAGGCATTAAACACTATTCAACCAGACCTCTTGCTCATGAGTCCTTAACCACCTCAGCCACCCGTGGCGGTATATTGTGGTGCATATAAGAATCCAGTGCAAATCCATTCTGCAGTTTGCTGTTAACTTCATTTATATTTAGTATGTCATAATGCATTGCTGCAATTTCATCGACTTCCATTAAATTTCTTGTTGGCCTATTATTGCATAGGGCATTTGTATAGTAGATAGTCATGAAATGGAGGGAAACAGAGAAGAATAGATGTTACTTTCAAGCTTAAATTAATTCTTCATGCTGAAAAAAAGGATAATGGAAAGAGAGGTCAATGTAGTTGAGAGCAACATATGCTTGTGGCGGAAACTGAAATTGGTATTATTTGCAATAAAGTTAGTATGAAGAAATTCACAGGTCCTCACAAAGAAAGACATTCCGACATTGAAGAAAAAGTTTTTGAATTTGTACATGAAAGGAGGAAGAACAGGCAGCATGTGACTAGCGACACCATAAGAAATAATTTTTTATTCTTTGACCTATGCAAACTGTCCTGGCAACAGTACGAATCATGGATTTTATCCTACATGCTCCAGGATGTAAAAATAGTCCACTTAAAAATTCTATGTTCTGATCATTTTCCGAACCATAATGGGCTAAGCTCTAAGATGCTGTACAACAATATGGTAAAATCCTTTTATAAGATTATAAGTTTCAAATTTTGGGTGTACATTACATTCAATAGCACATTAGATTTGCATAAATATAATAATTCCCCCCTGAGGACATCCTCTCTTTACTTTCAATGTCTTACCTGTTCCTTAATTTATTGGCCCCTCAGCACAAAATCCATCCACCTACAAGTTGTGTGATCAGTACCATGCATAAATGACCAATGAATAATAGACATATAAGTTGTTATCAAAAGCAATTTTATATAAAGAACAGCACACAATTAAATCTTACTATTCACTAAGGAGTCTTCAATTCGGCTGGTCAAGAGCTGTCACAGGATTTATATTCCTAGAAAGCATGTTGGTTTTGGCAAAATGGACCCTTTGAAAGGACTCCTTTTTAAATATGTTGCTCAATATGAATCCTCTTTGTTTTCAGTAAAAATAGGAGATACTTATTGGCCTGTAAAATTTAGCTTCGGCATAACTTTGGTACCAGCATTTATGAATAAAAACAATTATTAGTTCAAGTCTCAGGAATAAAGTGAAGCTACACTGGTCCTAAATAGTACAAGAATATGTGATTTAGAGAATTAGGTCCTTTCATAACAAAACAGAAATGATTCATTCCCACCAAGTGATTTAAAGGGTAAATTTTTATATAAGACCACTTAATACAAGACACTGATAATTTTTCTGGCTTGGTTTCAATCTTCACGGAATGCCCTTGGTCATGGGTTTTCTAGTCTTGATTTGAAATGCCTGAAGAATTTCCACTAATTAAATACAATGGTAGGTGTATGTTTCCAGCCTCGCCTATATCACCTTCACAAAACCCTTATCTCGTCATACCTTATCTGTTAAGTAAATTATTGCAGCTGTAATTTCCACTTTGCTGTTTTCAATTGTTCAGATATAGACAATGAAAAGTATGCATAAACACGATAAAATACGACTTACCATGAAAATTTGGGTAGTATGTAGGCTATTACAAATAATGATGCAAACGTTAAGAATGTGCCAATCAAATAAAGAAGAAAATTAAGATCAACTAACAGCTGATTGAAAATGACTGATTCTGAGCAGACAATGCACCTGCAAAGTGCAGTAAAATTTGCTTGGAGTAACATAAACACGGAGAGCTTTCACATAATACAATCATTCCTTATGCATTGACACTTCGTGAATATTGTTCTCTTTCTACCAGTGTTTCCAACTGCTGAGCTAAAAACAGGCAGACATACCAAAAACGGGCTAAGGAGTACCTCGTAGAGGTTAAATATTTTCTATTATCAACGTGCCATCGCAACAACATCCCCACAAATAATAATATTAATAATAAATTTTACCTTCAATCGATGCTTCTCTAAGCGTATAATGGCTAAAATGTTTATTATTTTGATGCGTTTTCCTTCTTTTCGTCAACTGTTTCAATTGTCTTGTGGGACTAGCTAAGGTTAATTTAGTTTAGTTAAGTTCCTGGAGTTTTCAGTCAGTTCATGGAGCAGCCACAGAGACCTAGGAACATAGAACTTGTCACACACATTTACCACAGTCGCTTTCAATGTACATTTACAAAAATTTGTCTACATCTACATAAATAATTACAATAAAAATGAAAAAGAACAACTCTAACAAACAAGTCACTTAATCATACAAATTTTACTATATATATTGTGCAGTATGATATTGTCACTCATATATTCCTTTACAAAATAATAGGCCTTTTTACATAAGTATTTTCTCAGAGCAGATTTAAAGAAATTATCATTGCTTATTAATGCTTTTAGGCTAGAGGGAAGAGCATTGTGTACTAAAATGCATTCATAACAAACGCCTTTTTGATAGCATGAAAGTGCTGAAGTTGGATGATATAGATTTGCTTATTGTCTAGTATTCTTGTCATGTATATTTTGATTTTGAACAAACTTATGTTTATTTCTTATATAACAGTTCATGAGGGATAAAATATATTCACAAGAAAGAGTTAAATTTTCGAATTTCCTAAAGAGGTTTCAGCATGAATGTCTGCTATGTGTACAGCGATTATTCGTATGACTTTTTTCTGTAATAGAAAGACACGTTTACTTTTAACTGAACTTCCCCAAAATATTAGATCGTACTTCATTATTGAGTTGAAATACGCATAATAAACTAGTTTTAAAGCCTTAATTGACTCCAACATTACTAATGCACGTATAGCATAGCATGCACTGCTAAGTTTAGGTATGATAAGATCATGTGATCTTTCCATTCCACATGGTTATCAATTATTAAACCAAGGAATTTAATATATTTGATTTGTGAAATTACACTGTTATAATATTCTATCTGTAACTGGATATCTGGAGTGATGCATTTTATAATATTGGTTTTAGTCTAGATTTAGAGACAGTTAGTTGGCTTTGAAACATACAGACATTGAATTAAGAACCAGATTTATTTAATGGCACAATCATTACGGCTCTTTCCTATTATCAGAATGCTTGTGTCATCTGCAAATAGAAGAGCATTTCCTACATCTGGGATAGATAAAGAGAGATCATTTACATATATCGGAAAAAGAAGAGGGCCCAGAACAATCCTTGAGGCACTCCAAGGTTAATCATGCCCCACTCCAATGCATTGTTTTTATTTTAGAAAGGAAAATTTATCACTACTTTTTGTTTCCTTTTGTCAAGGTATATAAACCATTTTAAACATTGGTTTTTATATTCCATAGAAAGTGAATTTATCTATCAGAATTTCATGATTGACACAATCAAAAGCCTTTGCTAAATCACAAACGATTCCTCCTACATGTGCTCTTTCATTAAATGCAGCTAAAAATTCACTAGTGAGTTTATAGATTGCATTTTCTGTTGAAATTCCATTTCTAAAGCCAAAATGATCAATAAATATAACATTGCTACTTTCAAGGTACTTGTTAAGTCTATTGTAATTACTTTCTCAAACACCTTAGAAAATGTAGGTGAAATAGCTGTAGGTCTATAATTAGAGACATTTATCTTTCTCCCTTTTTGAACACAGGCTGCATTATTAAATATATTAGCCTCTCAGGATACACCCAATGTTAATGATTCATTACACGAGTAACTAGGGGGGGGGTACTAATTTCCATTGCACAGGCCTTTGTGACTTTGCTGTTAATCTTAAGCTAGCCAGAAGAGCTTTTCAGCTTTAGTTTTCTAAGGATATTACTAATTACTAGTGAGGTAGTGATACCTGGTTTGAATTCATTATTTTGACGGGGAATTGATGATTGTAAATTTTTAAAGCATCTCTTTTATCACCAGAATATAAATGAAAAATGTTTGTTACATTAAGAAAGTAATCATTAAACACACTTGTTACATCTGTAGGGTGCTGTATCTCTTGAATGTTAATGCTTAATATTATTGCATCATCTTGTTGCAAACTTTTGCCTGTTTCTTGTTTTATTATATTTCAAGTTGTTTTCATTTTTTTTTTACTGACTGATAAGTGGTTGGTAATACAGTCCTTTCGCTGCTTTGATGACTTTCCTAGTATCTTACAATACTTTTTAAAATGTATTTTTAATTTAGGATCTTTTCTGAGCTTTTGCTCATTATATAATTGTCTTTTATGTAGACAAGCTTTTTTAATTCCTTCGGTTAATATTTCCCTGTTTATATTATACTTTTTTTTTAAATTTTTAGTGGGAAATATGCTTCAAAATGCAATTTAAAATTGTGCAAAATATTTTTGAATTTATTATTAATATCATTTGCACTGATGACACTGTTCCACAATTCTTGTTAAAAATGTCTGCGCCTTTTTACTGAGGTTAGCATCATTAATATCTCCATCTTTTATATATCTGTAATCATTCTTTGCGTTTTATTCTAGAATTCTTTTTCATTATTACTTGAGCATCATGGTCGGAGAGAGAGGGGGGAGGGAGAGAGAGAGGGGGGAGGGAGAGAGAGAGAAAGAGAGCTTCAGTCTTTATCACCACTTTGATACACAACGCTCATTCCCACATGGTCAATGGCCTTTTTTGGTAACCTTTACGCGTAACAATTGCTGCAACTCCTTTTCATCCCACACTGAATTGACAGAATTGCAAATATCAAAGGAAGTTTCACTCTAGTTCTTAATTTGCTTTTCACTACATTCATTGCACTGAAACCATTATGTCTCCATTAGTGTTAGGAAGTATGAGAATAAGTAAGTTGGCGTTACCTTCAGGGCGTTAACTACTGCTGGGGGTACTAAGTACCCGAACCAGAAGCGAGCGAAAGCGGAGAGAGCCGAAGGTAATGTGGCACAGCTATTATCTAGATAATAACGCTTCAGGGTAATCGGTGCAAAAATGCAGGCGGTTAGAGCATCATGCCATACTTGTGAAAATAGAATAGTTTGTTCGAATACTACATTCCATGCTTTAGTTTTTCTGCCGGAGTTAACAGAGATTTGCCACATTTTCATTTATTTACTCCCTGAATTAATTGTGAATTGGAATAAGAGCAGTTTGCCACAATTACAATAGTTTACTCGCTAAATCACTGGGTCCATCGGTTTCTAGTTTGCCCGAGTTTAGCCGACAGATTAGGTTGATGTATAAACGAATATTTGCGAATTGGAATAAGAGCACATTTTCCTCCGTTACAATATTTCACCGACTAATAATGCCCTCATTACAATGATTTACCCGTTACTGTCCATTTATATTTACAAAGAGAAGTGTGAATAAGGATAAATTCTGCTCTCTCCATTGACGCCCGCTTCTGGCTAGCAATTCAGGCAATTAGCACCCGCAGCAGTAATTAAGTGTTTGGAGCCCTGCAGGTAACGTCAAGTGAATGGATATAGCAAAGCATGCTAAATGAGTGAAAGAATAATGTTAATGATTCGGTAAATTACACAAAATCCTAGACTTTACTGCAGATGTTAAAAAAAAAACAGATTTTTATCACAAAGAGAGTTGAAATGCTCAAAAAGGCTTTCTCAAAAATATGGGGCCCAAAGACGACGTAAAAAGGCTAGATCTAGCCAGAAAACGGCTAAAATGGCAACGCTGTAGTCTCTACCACAGAGATCTACAAACAGACAGCTGCATTCTGACGGTTCGGAGCACAGATTACTTCTGAATTTCTGAAACTTAACGTCGTACACGGAGAAGGAATAACGATGCCTGGCACTAAGTCAAGCCTGTTTTCACGATCGGCAGCAGAGAAAACCGAACGCCTCTTCAATCCATCGTTTGGAGGTGTGCGTGACCATCAATTCGAAGCGGACAACAATCCTACGATCGTAACGCACAGAAAGAAGCAGTTTTAGTAAAGTAACTTTGTAGGAAGCATGTTAGTAGTTAATCACACAAAAGCAAATGGGAAACTGTAATGTTGCAATGTAACACATAAAGTAAATGATAATTAAACGAGAAAAGGCATGCGCTTTTAACAGTATAAGTTTTGCATGTACTCCGAACTGTGTAAGTGAGATATTTCTTAATTTGAGATGCGCCTAGTGTCCGTTGCATCAAGTTTTACAAGAGGAATGCAATGAGATATCATAGCTTGTCGCCAATAACTTTGTAGCAATCATGTTAGTAGTTAATCACACGAAAGGAAATTGGGAAATTGTTATGTAGCAGTGTGACATGTAAAGGAAATGATAATAAAACGAGAAAAGGCATGTGCGTTTAACAGTATAAGTTTTGCATGTATTCCGAACTGTACAAGAGCTATTTCTTAATTTGAGGTGGGGCTAGTGTTCATTGTATCAGGTTTTGCAAGAGCAATGCGATGAGATGGAGTATCCTCTGTGGAAAATGTTTCTCTTTTGGGACATTTCTTTAGTTCTGGGTATGCACACATATTCATGTTGGTTGCAAACTGTTTTGATCATTCATTATTAACAGAAAAATAATACAGCATACTACTACTACTACTACTACTACTACTACTACTACTACTACTACTACTACTACTACTACTACTACTACTACTACTACTACTACTACTACTACCACTACTACTACCACCACCACTACCACCCACCACTACCACCACCACTACCACCACCACTACCACCACCACTACCACCACCACTACCACCACCACTACCACCACCACTACCACCACCACTACCACCACCACTACCACCACCACTACCACCACCACTACCACCACCACTACCACCACCACTACCACCACCACTACCACCACCACTACCACCACCACTACCACCACCACTACCACCACCACTACCACCACCACTACCACCACCACTACCACCACCACTACCACCACCACTACCACCACCACTACCACCACCACTACCACCACCACTACCACCACCACTACCACCACCACCACCACCACCACCACCACCACCACCACCACCACCACCACCACCACCACCACCACCACCACCACCACCACCACCACCACCACCACCACCACCACCACCACCACCACCACCACCACCACCACCACCACCACCACCACCACCACCACCACCACCACCACCACCACCACCACCACCACCACCACCACCACCACCACCACCACCACCACCACCACCACCACCACCACCACCACCACCACCACCACCACCACCACCACCACCACCACCACCACCACCACCACCACCACCACCACCACCACCACCACCACCACCACCACCACCACCACCACCACCACCACCACCACCACCACCACCACCACCACCACCACCACCACCACCACCACCACCACCACCACCACCACCACCACCACCACCACCACCACCACCACCACCACCACCACCACCACCACCACCACCACCACCACCACCACCACCACCACCACCACCACCACCACCACCACCACCACCACCACCACCACCACCACCACCACCACCACCACCACCACCACCACCACCACCACCACCACCACCACCACCACCACCACCACCACCACCACCACCACCACCACCACCACCACCACCACCACCACCACCACCACCACCACCACCACCACCACCACCACCACCACCACCACCACCACCACCACCACCACCACCACCACCACCACCACCACCACCACCACCACCACCACCACCACCACCACCACCACCACCACCACCACCACCACCACCACCACCACTACCACTACCACTACCACTACCACTACCACTACCACTACCACTACCACTACCACTACCACTACCACTACCACTACCACTACCACTACCACTACCACTACCACTACCACTACCACTACCACTACCACTACCACTACCACTACCACTACCACTACCACTACCACTACCACTACCACTACCACTACCACTACCACTACCACTACCACTACCACTACCACTACCACTACCACTACCACTACCACTACCACTACCACTACCACTACCACTACCACTACCACTACCACTACCACTACCACTACCACTACCACTACCACTACCACTACCACTACCACTACCACTACCACTACCACTACCACTACCACTACCACTACCACTACCACTACCACTACCACTACCACTACCACTACCACTACCACTACCACTACCACTACCACTACCACTACCACTACCACTACCACTACCACTACCACTACCACTACCACTACCACTACCACTACCACTACCACTACCACTACCACTACCACTACCACTACCACTACCACTACCACTACCACTACCACTACCACTACCACTACCACTACCACTACCACTACCACTACCACTACCACTACCACTACCACTACCACTACCACTACCACTACCACTACCACTACCACTACCACTACCACTACCACTACCACTACCACTACCACTACCACTACCACTACCACTACCACTACCACTACCACTACCACTACCACTACCACTACCACTACCACTACCACTACCACTACCACTACCACTACCACTACCACTACCACTACCACTACCACTACCACTACCACTACCACTACCACTACCACTACCACTACCACTACCACTACCACTACCACTACCACTACCACTACCACTACCACTACCACTACCACTACCACTACCACTACCACTACCACTACCACTACCACTACCACTACCACTACCACTACCACTACCACTACCACTACCACTACCACTACCACTACCACTACCACTACCACTACCACTACCACTACCACTACCACTACCACTACCACTACCACTACCACTACCACTACCACTACCACTACCACTACCACTACCACTACCACTACCACTACCACTACCACTACCACTACCACTACCACTACCACTACCACTACCACTACCACTACCACTACCACTACCACTACCACTACCACTACCACTACCACTACCACTACTACTACTACTACTACTACTACTACTACTACTACTACTACTACTACTACTACTACTACTACTACTACTACTACTACTACTACTACTACTACTACTACTACTACTACTACTACTACTACTACTACTACTACTACTACTACTACTACTACTACTACTACTACTACTACTACTACTACTACTACTACTACTACTACTACTACTACTACTACTACTACTACTACTACTACTACTACTACTACTACTACTACTACTACTACTACTACTACTACTACTACTACTACTACTACTACTACTACTACTACTACTACTACTACTACTACTACTACTACTACTACTACTACTACTACTACTACTACTACTACTACTACTACTACTACTACTACTACTACTACTACTACTACTACTACTACTACTACTACTACTACTACTACTACTACTACTACTACTACTACTACTACTACTACTACTACTACTACTACTACTACTACTACTACTACTACTACTACTACTACTACTACTACTACTACTACTACTACTACTACTACTACTACTACTACTACTACTACTACTACTACTACTACTACTACTACTACTACTACTACTACTACTACTACTACTACTACTACTACTACTACTACTACTACTACTACTACTACTACTACTACTACTACTACTACTACTACTACTACTACTACTACTACTACTACTACTACTACTACTACTACTACTACTACTACTACTACTACTACTACTACTACTACTACTACTACTACTACTACTACTACTACTACTACTACTACTACTACTACTACTACTACTACTACTACTACTACTACTACTACTACTACTACTACTACTACTACTACTACTACTACTACTACTACTACTACTACTACTACTACTACTACTACTACTACTACTACTACTACTACTACTACTACTACTACTACTACTACTACTACTACTACTACTACTACTACTACTACTACTACTACTACTACTACTACTACTACTACTACTACTACTACTACTACTACTACTACTACTACTACTACTACTACTACTACTACTACTACTACTACTACTACTACTACTACTACTACTACTACTACTACTACTACTACTACTACTACTACTACTACTACTACTACTACTACTACTACTACTACTACTACTACTACTACTACTACTACTACTACTACTACTACTACTACTACTACTACTACTACTACTACTACTACTACTACTACTACTACTACTACTACTACTACTACTACTACTACTACTACTACTACTACTACTACTACTACTACTAATAATAATAATAATAATAATAATAATAATAATAATAATAATAATATGCAACGCACTTTAACTCCACGGCACGCTACAATACACACGAAAAATAAAACAGTACACCAAGCGATAACATTCACACCTCTAACAAGTGTCCAACGCATAATGAAGTTTCGGAAATGGCGTTCAGTTTTCGCCGTTGCCGATCGTAAAAGCAGGCGTGACTTGTGCCAGGCATCGGCGTTATAAGCTGAATCGAATGTTTGTGCTCAATCTCTAATTAGCTGCTGAAGCAATCTCTTGCTGCTAGTCTCCGAGCGGCTGGCCAGTCCCGAGCGACTGCGTACGGAGTCGGGCGAGAGATGGACAGTCCGCTGCAGAGTGGCGTGGTGCACAGACGCAATAGTTGACTGTGTTTCGTTTTGTGCTATTCGATTTTTGTCAGTTTCTTCTTAGTTAAATTTTTTCTTCACATTTCTTTTGCGACACTTTCATAGTTGTCTAGCCAATTTTAATTATGAACAAGATCACACGAGTAAACACTTTAAAAGCTGCCTTCGATAAAAAGTAAGCCTCAGCCTACGCCATTAGATATACATCTCTGGTTGGATACCACCCTACGTATAGCCGAGGATCAATTGGACACACTTCAATTAATTGGTAAGAAAATTGCAGTATTTATCCAGTTACACAGTAGAGTGATTTTCGAACAGTTGTTAAATGTACATCAGAGCACAACTCCCTTTGTAACTGAAGACAGATCTGTGAATTCCGTAACAATTAGTGATGCCAGTGCAGAATATACCCATGCCCGTGGTTTAATTTACTCCCGGAATTATCAAATGATAAAATACGCCAAGGATTACAGGTATACGGCTCTGTAATTAAAAATGAACATTGGTCTCTCGGCTATAAGTATCGGGTGCACAATGGAATTCGTTCTATTCAAATTGATTTGAAAAAACCTATTCCATCTAATTTGATTATTGCTGGTCACGAGGCTTACATTAGTTACCCAGGGCAACCACCCACGTGTAATACGTGTGGAGAAACCACTCATTTCCGTGATCGTTGTCCTTACAAGAAATTTACTACAAAGATCCCACAAGTACCTCGTCCAACATTAATGAGTGAACTATTCTCTCAGGAAAATATTATTACTCCTCAGGAAACTTCTGCTTCCAGCCCCATTCAACCTGACCAGCAGGCAGACGCTCTCCCCCATTCCGAACCTTCTCAACGGCCCCCCTCTCCCTTGGAACCTATGAATCCGACCTTGGTGTTGTCGCAACGGCATGACATACCTCCCTTTTCCCCACCTGCTAGTAACACTGACCAGGTAGCTACTGTACCACTGTATGAAGAGGAGATAAACATTGGACCAAAGACAAAGAAACAAAAAGTACGCGAAAGATCCCAATCTACGGCGACACCTTTGCATGACTTGGATGCTCTGACTTTACTCAATAATAAAGCAGCGATTTCACCCCGAGATCCGCGATTACAGAGTGGCTTGTCTTCTAAACGTCATGTTAACAGCGACGAAACTGGGTAATCTCTGCCGTTATCTGAAAGTCCTACTGAGCCTATGTCTGAGGACACGCCTCATGCAACCTTAGAACTCCCGCTTGGAGAATAATTTCTTACTACTGTCCTCTAGCTGTTTATTCTTTTAATTGTTCTTGGACTAACTTGCCCCTCCTTATGTCACAGACATAAAATTCTTACACTGAAAATTAGTAATATCCAAACTCCTGAAAATTTTCGTCTTCTTGCAAAAACTTTTCATTCCCTGGATATTGACATTGCTCTTCTTCAGGAGGTGATTTCTCCGTTTATAACTCGCTTATAAGAATATACTGGTGAAATTAATACTGGTTTTGTTATCCGTGGTACTGCCACATTGCTTAAAGATCACTTGCAATGTACGGATGTGCGTATGACTGCAAATTTTAGGGGTATCAGCTTTATCCTAGGGAATCTCAGTATTATCAATGTGGTCCTTCTGGCACCCATATGCGGAAGGAAAGATAAAAATTGTTTGCTGAAGAAGTAGCTTCTTTGTTTTCTAATTCTCCTCGTGTGTTATTAGGTGGGGATTTTAATACTGTTTTATCTCCTAAAGATTGCACAGGGGTTTACTTGCCTTGTCCTGCATTTGTAGATTTAGTTCATCGACTTCAGTTACGCGATACATGGGAAGTCGGGAATCGTGATCGTCCGCTTTACACATTTCGACGCAATCTCTCGGGAGCACGACTCGATCGCATTTATGTTGATCGCGCTCTTTGTATTAGCACTGTGGATATATGCCCGATAGAGCTCTCTGGTCATTGCGGATATCTTACTTCCATTACGCTGCCTGCATGCTCTTCATCATATGGTCGTGGTTACTGAAAGCTTAATGTGCAGATTCTTTCTGACAAAGATGCTCAGGAACTCTTTGCAGAGCGGTGGCGATGCTGGACTTATCAGCAACGATTTTACTCTACTAAACTGGGATGGTGGCTTGTTATCAAAACAAAGATAAAACGGTTTCTTCAATATGTGTCTGGTGATAAATACCGCAGAAAACAGTGTTATCGACAGTTTCTTTATGGGGTATTGTGAAATTTGTACAGTCGCCCTGTGGTTGATATACATTGTAGTATTGAGATAAAAAGAATTAAAGCTCAGATTCTTAAACTTCAACTGGACGATTTGAGGGGCACTCAGGTGCGTTCCCGAGCTACGTTCATTAATATGGAATCTCCGTCAATAAAACATCATGTCCGTGAACAACGGTGTGCCAAGCGTAAATATATTCATAGCATTCTCAATGGCTCCCATGGTTCTGTAAGTAGCTAAATGGATATCCATTCTGTTGTGTTTGAATATTTTCAGAAGTTATATTCTGATATCACACCTGACGAACTCCTTGGTACAAAGGAAATTACGGTTCAAACCTTTTCTGGGCCCAGTGATAATATTCCTCCTTTTACCATTGCGGGAATGCAAGCAACTTTAGTTGTCTGTGGTCGAAATAAATCACCTGGAGTAGATGGACTACCTGCAGAATTTTACTCTGCATTTTGGCTGTTGCTGAAAGATGCACTTCTTGCAATTTTCAATGAGCTACTGTGTACCACCTTGATTCCCTCTGCATTTGTCCATGGTATACTGGTCCTTGTACCTAAATGTAGCCATCCCAATATTGCACAGGACTTTCGTCCTTTAACAATGCTCAATACTGATTATAAAATGTTCATGCGTTATATTAAATATCGCTTATCACCAATGATTGCTGATATTCTTGCACCGGTACAACAGTCCATTCGACGTGGAGGCAACATACTGTATGCCCCTATGTGCACTTCGTGACGCTTTTAGCGATGCCCATATTTCGCGGGTTGGGAAACTTTTGGTCTCCTTGGACTTTGACCATGCATTTGACCGGGTGAAACATAGTTATTTAATTAAAAATATGATTCACTTAGGAATCCCTGATACATACTGCTACCTCATTCGCAATATATTAAAAGCAGCTACTTCCAAAATTTTAGTGAACGGCTATTTCAATCATTCCTTTCCTGTGAGAGCGTCTGTCAGACAGGGCTGTCCGATGGCTATGCACTTGTTTATGATGTCCATTGAACCTCTCCTAAGAAAATTATAACAGTGCCTTCGTTCTGATGGTCACCCTCTTATTAGATCATTCGAGGATGATGTCACTTTGATTATCTCACGTGATTCTCTTCTTCTCATATACACGAAATTGTGCTTAATTATTGTAGAGATTCTGGAGCGATCCTCAATGTGAGTAAATCAAGATATATGCTCTTTGGCTCTATTTCTATAGTCCCACCTTCGTGCATATCTACGATTTCATCCGTTAAAATATTGGGTATTACGTTTTTATCCACGCTACCGGCGATGATTCAATATAATTGGAACTGTGCTATTAACAGTGTTCGTAAAATTCTTCAAGAGCATTAATTTCGTTCCCTTAATTTGTTACAACGTGCTCATTTTGTTAATATATTCTCACTATCAAAAGTATGGTTTGTGAGTCAGGTTCTGGCGTCACCGTCCATCTTTGGCGCTAAGTTGAAATCTACTGCAGGATGGACTATTTGGAAAGATTTTTTGTTACGAGTTCCTAGAAATCAACTCACACTTTCAACCTCAGAAGGAGGTCTAAATACCATTGGTCCACACGCGAAAGCTGATTGTCTGTTTCTCCGGACAAACTGGGCACACCTAGGAGACTATGGCGATTCTTATAGTCATCAGTTTCTCACCCAGTGGTTGTCGGAACACCGTCTCAAGAATCCACCAGATCTTCGAGGGTTTCCGATTCAGGCACCCCAGGTTAAAGTATACTTCTGTTAATCGCATACTGTCCTGTCGACCTATATGGCCAACCACCGAAGACCAGAGACTTGTATACTGCCTGGCTATTTCAATTGCCGGCTTCCAAAGTGTTCTCCAACACCCAGAGACTTATACAACTGGCGCCGAATCTGGTCCAACATTCGACATCCTGCACTCAACACTTACCAACGGAGTGTCTGAATATAAGTTGGTGAATAATATCTTCCCTACAAGTGAACGTCTACATCGTATTGGAATGAAGATATCTCCTAACTGTGATGCTTACGGCCTTCAAGATACAATACTCCATCGTTTAGAATGTGGCGCTGCTGCATAAGCATGGCGAAGGGTGCTGGCCAATATACTCCTGGTCCTGGATGTCTCTGAGAATTGTTTTGAACCCCATTATTTGACATTTCCAGTATTTAGTTGGTCCTCAGTAGCTTAACGAATGGCAGTGTTGCGATATATTGGATAATATTTACTAGAGTTTGAAGATTTAATTAAAAAAAAAAAAAACAGTTGGACCACCACTCAGCCGCCGCATCGCGCCGACAGCAGTGGAAGAGGCTGTATATATAGATGTGCAACTTTTATTATGATGTTTCTTAATTTAACTTGATTATTAAAATATCATTGTTAAAATGTTTTGAGTCAAAACTTCCAAATTGTCATAGATGGAAAATAAATGTAAAAACTACTAACATATAAATAAAGTATATCCTAGTGCCAGTGAGTTTGTGTTATATACTGCCTGTATGTTTAAATAAACTTTATATCTCTCTTGAAAAAGAGAGAGGGAGAGAGAGAGAGAGAGACAGAGAGAGAGAGAGATGCTAACCGGAAGACATAAATACGAGCATGGTGAAGTTTACTTAATGTGACGTTGACGAAACTGTTTTCATTGCTCACCAGTAATTTATCGTAATAAATGTACCGTGTTCGGAAGGACATATATTTGAGATTGGAAAAGAGAAAATTACTGCGTTACCAATTTTTAATTATTTGAAAAATTATAATCATAAGTGTAATTGTCAAGATAAGATGCATGAGGTTAGAATGACGATATTAAACGAGACTGAATATGTGAAGAAATAGGATCTTGTAAGGCTTCCATTTAGTTTATTCAAATGCTATATGATCTGTATAATGAATGAGAATTTTAATTTGAATGATTCGTTCATTGAAACGTCTAACATGCGATTAAACAATCATATAAGCATTGTAAAGAACATCGAAACAGATTTTGGCATATGATTTCATCAACTATCAAATTATGTACAGAGCGGAAATGAACACACATGACTTTGATTGGTTTTCCTAAAGAAAACGTCAAATTCTGTTACTTGTATGAAAATATTTTGAATAATGTAAATTGCACAATAATATGGTCGCATTTTAAAGTAACCTTGGAAACCTTAAACACACTTTTACATCGGATCATATTTTATAACAGAGGAGCTTTATTCTGAATCATTCAATGTTCAAACCAGCTAGAGCTTACTGAACAAGTAAGATTACTAGCACTTTTAAAAAAATCAAGTTAAATGTTTTAAAAATGAATGTTAAAATATAAATGAAGGGGGAGACTCATTCTGAAGTTTTCATTTTGCATTTATTTTTAGGATCAATGCTGTTGATCTTTCACTCCACGTTATACATTCAATTTGTAAATGCGCCATCCTTTTTTTAAAATCAGAGCCCCGTTCCGGAATAATTTACATGGAGCCACAAAAACATTGAAGAATTGTGTCCAATACATAGTTTTTGTACTCTTTACTTTTTTATATGCCACCTTGAGAAATATCGCAGAACTGTGGAGAAATTTACTGAAGCAATAGAAAAAAGCTCAATAGAAGTGCAAAAGTATGCTATATAAGAAGTTGCATTGCATTGTTAGCTCCTTAGTTCCCCATGTTTGTATAATCCTATTAAATGCTGTTAATACACAAAATAAAAGTAAGGCATCATTGTTATATGAATGTGCATAACATTTTAGCAACAGAGGTAAAACAATTTGTATTGCAGGCTGAAAATAATTCAAGTGATTAAGGGTTTGTATCCTTGTGAGATTGTTATGTCATTGAGAAAGTTTGCTCGGACCTTGCTGTTGAGACAAGCTTTCACTACTTATTTAAGGGTTAATTGAAATTAACCATTTTAAAAAATTAACCAGTTTTAAAATTAACAATTATAACTTCCGTGGGCACAGAGGTAAATTAAACAATAATAGTGAGTCAGGGAGGCAGTGGAGATTATAAATCAGAAACGAAAGGTTGTAGTCTTGAGATAAAACGGGGAATAAAAAAACCTACTTCTGCTATTGTTTTCAGATCAGTTTACTTTTAAAGGTTGGATTTAGGTTGAAGTTGAAAATGCTACTTCTCCAGTTGGAAATAATAACAGTGAAGATCACCTGTCTTTTACATTCAAATTGGAAGTGTATGAGGATGACTCCTTAGGTGATAATTCTTCAGAGGCTCTGGAAATTGTAACTTCTGACAATGAGTCAAGTGCCAGAGAACATAAAAGGTATCGAAGATGTAAGATGTCATAGGTGTTAATAAATTTTTATATAATAAATAAATTAATCACTTTTTTTTCCTGCAAAAGGGAGTTATGGTCAGAACCTGCATATTAAATGTGAAGCTGTCATCATTTCCAGACGAAAGTACACATGTCTACGCATTTCTGACATGTCTGCCTATACACACTGAATGCTGTTTGATGGAGAAAGTGCACATGTCATTCATATTTTTTTTTATCTCAAAACTATATGTTTTTCTGACATGTGCTATGTTTTAGGAAAAATGTTAAATTGTGGATTATTACTTCGAAAGACTGTGCTTTCTAATGGACAGAAAAGAATCTAAATTGGGGTTTGCAACTAATACTTATATAGTTATAATTATCTGTCAGAAACTGCGATTTAATGTCAGAAATAATATCGAGTCATTCCAGTTACCCAATAAGGCTGTAGCGGTAGAGAATTGCATCGCCCAATACACCATCACTTAATGTCAAACTATGACTTGGAGCGGGAGGGCAGGACTTATCAAACTGCTGCACTGGCCTTGTGCCTCAGAGCACTTAATCAGTGTCATTTGAACAGTGAAGGAAACAACTTGTGTCTGCTCTTCTGTCAGATTATTATTTTAGGAGAAATACGTTCAATTATGCAATGCTATTCATTATCCACTTATTTTAGAGTTTTTAAAAGATAATTGTCAAGGGATCAATTTAATTTTTCAAAGAAAACTAAGAAGGGTAAAAGGTAATTTCATAAGTAGGAGCCAGTTATATGTGGAAAATGAGGTTAGGCAGTTC
Source organism: Metallyticus violacea (assembly GCA_030762175.1). Lineage (NCBI taxonomy): Eukaryota > Metazoa > Arthropoda > Insecta > Mantodea > Metallyticidae > Metallyticus > Metallyticus violacea. Next base: position 43,443,535 of record CM060835.1, on the reverse strand, counting down.
CAGCACCCCCTTGTGTGACATGAGTCAATAAATGAATTATTAATTGATTTATATTATACTCACTGTATACTCTTGCAACTGGATTGGTGACCTTGGAACCTCATATAAATGCCAGAAATTCTGGGGGAGACCTACAAAATTGGCGCTGCGCTCGCAACTCAGTTGTTTGACAACTCCAACTCCGCCTGACATCTCTCAATTATAAGGGTGCTAAAGCTGCTAAATTAAACCGTGTTTAAACCCATTTCGCCTAACAGAAGCATACTTTCTATTAATACGTTAGAGTTGGCAAATAGAAGGAAACCGAAAAGTTGTATGCGGAATCTTTTGAAAGTGGCTATTTACAGTTACTAAAAGAAGAAGAAACGTGCATTGTTACACAATGTTTTGATATCGTAGTGGTTGTTGAGAAATCACGCATTCCATATGTGTTTGTGTACAACTTTAAAATGTGAAATTTATGGCAGATGCCATTAATGAAATGAAGTCACAAGAAACACGAAATTTGAAAAAAATACGCCGACATATAAACATATGCGGGCATTAATGAGTGCAATCCGCCGGCTGAAGCATGTCTGTTGAAAAACTGCACAAGTGTCCTGAGCAGGATGTACTTCAAAATTTTTCTTCAGCTATTCCAATTATTTTTAATTGTGTTAAACGTCCGTTTTTACAACTAGGCACACAGGCGGTGGGCACTGATGGTACATGAGATGAAATGATAAATTGGGAACGAATTTTTTAAGGAGTGAAACCTTCCAGGCCTAAGTTTAGGGTACCTCCCCGGCTTTTGCCATTTATGAGCACTGGGGAAAACCTGGAAAAAAACTTCAATCAGAGAGGACGGTCCTGGCGGGATTCGAACCCCATACCTCCCGCTCAAGAGTCTGTGCCTTAACGACCTCGGCCATCCGTGGAGTTTATAATTTAATATGAATAATTTTGTTACATATGAACAGTGGCTAATTACAGACAGATGCAATCCCGATACCCATATATTCTCAGCAGAAGAATTTGTAGAAAAATATCTGACAAACATCTGGTACTTAATGTACATGACTTCCCAGCTAATCGGCAATCCGTTTCTTAAAAGAAAAAACGTTAAAAAAAAAACGGAGAAGATATTTTGGGAAGTTTTCCAGAAGACTATTAATTTATTATGACCAACTCATTGCCCTAGCCGTTAGCGTTGCTGACTACTGGTTGGGAAGCTCGGATTCGATTCCTGGTACCTACTTAGAGTTTTTCTAAGTTAGGGAGGTCTGGAACGGGGTCCATCTAGCCTCGTGAGGATAATTGGGAAACTGCCCGATGGAGAGGTAACGTTCTTCTATAGGCGTGATAGGCGACCGGCGGGGTGATGACATGCTGATCATATGTCCTCCTACAACACTGCACTCTATCAGTGATGGAATTAGATGAAGCAGAGGTCGCCGCGGTAGGCCAAGGTTCACCCGGTCTTTAGCGCCAAATGAGAATTCGATTAATTTATTATACAGCATGCCGCACAAGACTTTCACTGTAATAATCAGCAAGCCATGAACCTTCCCTTTGTTATTTCAAAAACTGCATAAATTAATTACAAAGTCTTTGTTTTGTTGTTACGTCAGAGTATTTATTTCATGATACTGTGACTGTGTACACGTTCCATAAACATCCCATTATATTTTGAAAGAAAATATATAAATATAAAATATTTCAAATATATGGTACTTTTCAGATGGTGTATCAGTATAAAAGCAAGCACAATTTCATTAAGTTATACTTTCTCATTTCTGATTTTGGAATTAATGCGGAATGGTATTTCTTTAGGGCCTTTGTGGTGATGAAAGTGGTACCATGAAACGCCTTGCTGCTCCTTCAAGTTTACAGAATAATTATATATTGACACCAGAACGACTCTTCTTGTGGGCAATACATGTAGTATATGTCCCTAACACTGAAGTTGAAAAGATAAAACAGAATCTATAGTAGAGGTTTGAAAACGTCTGAACATTGGTTGGAACCAACCAGTACCACGCTTTCATTACTCTATCTAACTCAACTTTGATAGCAAGGAAACACTTCACACTTCAAGATAGCCCCCTAGTGTCTGTTGGAAAGTTTATTGATCTAAGTAAAACTATTCCCTTGTAATTACAGTGATATCAGTGATGCTTCGGAAGTTTTTCCTAAGAGCGAGCCTCCGCTTGTTTACCGCACCGTGTATGGTTGGTTTGTTCTATTGTTTTACCTTCCCGCTAATCACGGAGATCTGACTGGCCGACTAACCGGCTAACGATTGGCACGCTCGCCATAGGCAAAATACTCCAAGGAAAACCAAAACTGATCGCATGGTGTTAGAGGATATGTAACTATGATGTTTGAGAACCACTGGTGGTTAGGCTACATGCTAGACTAATTTGAGGACAATAAAGAGTCAGATTTTTAATGCACATGGACATCACCCTTGTGTTTCCCTCACAGTCAGTCAGATGAGCTAATAGTAACGATAGGTCAAATTTTGTCTTTGGTCACACTCACTTCTGACACTAGCAGAACATTTAAATTGTCATTTTGTTCTTGTTCATTTATTTATGGACGCTTTTTAACATCTCAGGTCATCACCGTCCCATTCAACTCAGGGTGTGAAACGGCCGACAAATTGTGCTCAGAGGCCTCTCTTTCAGGCTTCAGGTTCTTTTTCGTGCCATAAATGTACGACACGGGACCCACGGCTTTATTTCCCTTCCGAAGGAAGCCATACTTATAATTTTTACGCCCGAAAAAATCCATCGATCCTGTCCGGTTTCGAACCCGCGTTCTTGGGTGTAGGAGGCAAGTATGGTAACCACTACATTACTAGGACCGACTTAAATTTTCACAAATGGAGGCAGGTCACGCATCTAAACTGCTGAAAGACTTCAAGATATGTCGTTAGAATTGGCTGTTCGTATAGGCAAGTTTAAATATGACTTCATATTTTAAAGTTTAATATATCTGATATTTATTGACAGCCCCAAAAAATTTTTTTTACAAGAAAGATATACTTATTTGCAACATTTCTGTATAATTTAAGCAAAATTCAAGATAATGCTTTTAAGAAAAAATGTTTTTGCAGCAATATGTCAAAAAATGAATTTCAAGCATTATATTTATAACTGAAAGAAAGCACATTTTATGTAGTTTATAATAAGCTATACATTAATTTTCTATCTTAAATCTATCAAAAGTTATGACTAAATAAACTTTCTCCGTGAAATTCTGAAATACTTTTCTGGTTACTTTAAGACTAAATATATTTGGTTCATATTAATATATCAAAATAATATTGCAATAAAGTATATTTCACATGGAGATGAATGTGTGTAGCACTTTTTCAAGAAGTCTAAAACACGGCAATTTTATGAGGTATTGGTTGTCCGTGGAATGACCCAATTTTTATTTAAACACACCCTTCAACATTTCAAGTCATCAGCATCCCAATCAATTCAGGGAGTGAAACGACCGATAAATTTTGCTCATAGGCCTCTTCTTTCAGTCATGAGCCTCTTTTGTGATCCATAAATCTATGAACGGGACCCATGACTTTACTTTCCTTCCGAAGGATGCCATACCATTCTTACGCCAGAAAAATTCCATCGACTCTGAACCCGATCTTAGGTCTATGAAGCAAGCATGGTTACCCCTAGACCACCAGGATCGACAACCCATGTGACAACAGAATGGATAGAAATGCATTTAAACCGCTTTGTGGTGGTCTCATTAAACCTTATATTGACAATCCTTTTGAGTCAACAAAAAATATTTCTGTTATCTGGCACTTATAATTATTCAAAATGTTAGAAATAATAGAATGGACCAACGTAAAGAAACAAAGTTTCATATTACCATATATTGAGGACAGAAGAATTGTTTGAAACTCTAATATAAAGAATTTAAAATTCTTGAATTTTCAGATGTAAACAACTTTGTAAAGTGTTATATCCCTCAAATACTGAGCGCCAGAACGTTTCACTATCTGTTCGTCTTTTTGATGAGAAAAATATGATGGTTATAGAGACATATTTTAAATGTACAATGGATAGTGTAAAATTCATAAAAGTTATGCTATCATTGTGGAAAATTATTAATATGGGATCTCCAGAAACTGGGCATCTCAGGGATCCGTTAAGAGAAACAATTCGAAGCCCTGGGGATGAAAATGTTATGTTTCTTAAAAATATTGTTCAATTCCCGGGGTCACTGCAAAATCAACTATACAGACATTTTCTAAACATATTGGGAAGTTAAATTCGACACTTTTTTCATTAAAACACTCAACGGACGCTTTTGTCAACCCTGATTGAGTATGTTTTTAAAAATTTTCATGGATTTAAGTATTTATTATCATGCAAATTTTAATCTAATTAATCTGAAAACCCCGTTTGACCAATACAAAATTGTGTGGCTCCTGTTACCATATTTCTGTTTCCCATATTTGATTCTGAGCGAAACAATTTAAATTATCTGTTCGTTAAGTTGAGATCTTGATCCTATAGGGAATTTTGATAATAAGACTTTCCTTTAAATGTAGATGAAACCTGGAAGGAAATGACATGCAATGAACATTTCATTTCTGTTGTCACGAAATCTAATGAAGAGAAAATTGATTCCAATACCGATTCAGTATTATTTTATATAGCAGGATATGTTTCACACTCCATAACATAATATAATAGTGGCAAAAATGTAATTGCTTTGGAAGAAAATGTGACAACAGCGGGTCCGGAGGATGAGAGAAATTCATACCTACTTAAGCAGCGTAAAGGGGAGTTTGAACACTTCATTAAATTCATATTTTACATTGTTAGGGAGTTTTTTTAAATTGTGTTTAACGTCCGTTTTAACTACTGAGGCACCACAGGACGATGGACACTGATGATAAATGAGATGAAATGATAAAAAGGTAAGGATTTTTTTAAGGAAGGAAACGAGCTAGACGTAGGTTTAGGGTACCTCTCCGGCATTTGCCATTTATGAGGACTGAGCAAAACCTGGATAAAACCTCAGTCAGGGAGGACGGCCCTGGCGGGGTTCGAACTCCAGACCTCCCACTCACGAGTCTGCGCCTTAACGACCTCGGCCACCCGTGGAGGTTTTATAGGGAGTGCTCACCCTACCTCTTTAAGGGACATAATGGGCTATTTCATACATTATTTCAAATTTTGATTTCCCCTGAATTTGAAAACGACTCTTTTAATTGTGCGAAATACAAGAACGTTTTCATAAACCTTTTACAAATAAATGTTGAACAAATAAACATAGACTTTTATGAGAAATGTACAACATGTGATGTGAAGATAGGTTCTAGTTAGAAACGTTTGCCATGTTCTAGGAAGTATTTTGGGAAGTAATTACACAAAAGTAATTAATAATAACATTGTGTACAGAAAAAACTGAAAGTAGCGCAGAAAAGAGTTTTCCTGGAGATAAATAATTTTGAAACTAGCCCAGCACCATATGACACAATCAAATGTGTCATTCTCTTACTTAAGTTAATTTACTCATTTCATTATGGAATCAGGCCTCGCCATTGATAACAAAATATCTATGAACTACCCATAATGTATATATGAATTATATGCTAAAAAGTCAATTAAAGAATTTAAGAAATAAGATTGTGTAAAAATATGTACCTTAGCGCATTAATTTAGGAAAGACTTGGATTGATGTTCTGCAAAAGCAAATACGCGACTAAAAAATTAAATTAAATTTAAACAATAATAAATACCACATAAATGCATTTTTTTATGATATTGCAATGAAATAACTCTTAGACGTGTGTTTACTCTTTTCAAATCTCTTCTTTTGTTGTAGTAATGCTCCAAGATGACATATTTGCGAATATTCTGCATTCATTGCAAATAAATGTTTGATTTTTCTTGCATTGCATTCCATCACGAGAACTATATTATAATCTTGTTCCAAATAATATATATATATATATATATATATATATATATATATATATGAAACATAAAAATAAAGAAACACTATTAACAATGTAACAAATTAACACTAAAAATAAAAGTAGATAAAGATAAAACACAGAGAAAGAGTCACACTTGAAATTGCTATATTTCGAACTACTGCGAGTTCTTCAATGGCAAGAAGCTAGACAAGTGAAGGTGATAAAAGTAAATATTGAGTATAGAAGGTAACGTTATGCATGGAAACAGATGAAACTAGATATGAGAGTGTGGGAAGAAAAAAACTAATATGTAAGATTTAAACCAGGTGGTATACGCGCTTTATGTAAAAATATAGCTGCCATTTCTCTATCTCTGAGTAAACTTTCAGAGCATTGTGTAGGTAAAGCATCAATAAGAGTTAGACTAAAAGCATCATCAAAATCCTTGCAGTGAGATAAGGCATGTTGGGCAACCGGCAAGGGAGACTTGGTTTTAACAGAACGTCTATGATTGTTCATGCGTAGCGAAACAACAGTAGAAGTTAAACCAATATAAAATGCTTTACAAAGCTTACAAGATAACATATATACGACATTCTTGGAAGAACAGGTAGCAAATGAAGAAATGTTGAATTCCTTGGATAAATTAGGGCTATGGAATGATTTGCACGGCATAATTAGTGCACAGGTTTATCATTTAGGACGTTGGCAAGGATACGAGCCAGCAAAGGGACGTGGTAAATTCGGAGAGGATAGGTTACGGCGAAATATACTTTTAAGGTTAGGGGGTGTTCTGAAAGTAAGGCGGGGTACAATTTTAGAAAAATCATTTAAAGATGGATACATTAACAAAGTATCGTGACATTTTTTCAAAATAGGTCTGATGCTTTCAATTCCAGGCACGTAAGTAGTAACTAGGTTGATGAAGTTCTTGTTAGAGGTTTTAGGTTTGCATTGGAAAGTTTTGTGTGATGGGATTATACGGGATTTTAAAAGAGCGGAAGGATAATTTTGGTTTTGGAACTTTTGAGTAAGGTTTTTAATATACTTGTCAAGAGATGAAAAGTTGTTACAAAGACGATGACCACGGATTGAAAGAGAAAAAGGAATAGATCTTTTGATATGCAATGGATGACAACTATCAAAATGAAGATACTGTTGTAAATTGGTAGGCTTAATGTGCACAGACGTAAGGAAAGAGCCATTGCATAAAGAAATATCAATATCTAGGAAAGTAGCAGCATTGGGAGAGACAGAAGAAGTGAACTTAACTGAAAACTTGGAGTTAAGATTAGTAAGGAACTGCTCGAGAGATTCTGAGCCATGAGTCCAAAGCACAAATGGTAGCTATATTTTTACATAAAGCGCGTATACCACCTGGTTTAAATCTTACATATTAGTTTTTTTTTCTTCCCACACTCTCATATCTAGTTTCATCTGTTTCCATGCATAACGTTACCTTCGATACTCAATATTTACTTTTATCACCTTCACTTGTCTAGCTTCTTGCCATTGAAGAACTCGCAGTAGTTCGAAATATAGCAATTTCAAGTGTGACTCTTCCTCTGTGTTTTATCTTTATCTACTTTTATTTTTAGTGTTAATTTATATATATATATATAAAGACTTTGTATTTAGCCTTTTTCAAATATCCCCTTAGAGGCCCAATTTTTTGGGTACGGGGCGTAACGACCCCGAGGCACCCGAGCTGCTCCCACAGGTCCGCGCTCAGCGCGTTTGACTCATTTTTATTTTGCCTCTATTTTACTTTTTATTCGTCCTACTTCCCTGTTCTTTGTCTGATGGGTGTCCCCTGTTTGACACGGTAAAATGTGACTGAGTAACGGCGTAACTTCCAGCACTGGGTTATCATGTAGGACAGAAGCGTATCCCCTGATAAAGGCCAGGCCCGGAGAAGGGCCATTGCATGAGCTGTTTAACTTCCTGCAGGTGATTGGGTCCCTTTGTCAAACAACTGGAAGGTGTGACCCTGAGGTTACTTTGTTCAGGCCAGGGCCAGTAACCTAAGCCGGGGTGGCGCACAGGAAGCAGCTTGCCATCGGAGACAGTAGCAATGGTGGAGGATTAAATCGCTATGGTACTGGAAAACAATCCTATACATTTTAAACGTAAAAGAGTTGACGTAAAAGAAGTATGCGAGAAGTCTTTCCCTCGATACTTGGTTATTAGTCGTACTGAAGATAGTCAGTCGTTTACAAAGGTAAACCCATTTGTAATTCAGAAGGGCATAGATGCCATAGCTGGACCCATAAAATCGTGTACCCGTCTACGTAAGGGTTCACTTTTGGTGGAGACACTTGGGCTGTCTCAAAGCAACTCATTGCTCAAGGCGACGCTACTCCACGGCTATCCTCTCCGTGTTGAGCAATATAAGTCATTGAATTCGTCGCGAGGAGTTGTTACCACCAACGTACTAGACTGTATGTCTGACCCGGAAATCCAGAGCTGCCTGGAAGACCAAGGGGTCACTTCAGTTTATCGCGTGAGGGCAAGGAGAGAGGGGGAATTGCAGTCAACCCGGACTCTATTCCTCACGTTTAACAGGGTCGAATTGCCGCAGAAGATTAAAGTGGGCTACGAGTTGATTGAAGTACGCCCGTATATCCCGAGCCCGTTGCGATGTTTCCAGTGTCAACGTTTTGGACACACTCGCATATCGTGTAAGAGTGCCGTTTCCATCTGTGCATCCTGCGGTCAAGCAAGTCATGAAGGAGCATGTGCATCCGCTCCAGTATGCGTTAACTGCCGCGGCGACCATCCAGCCTCGTCCCGCGACTGTCCTCGTTTTCGAGAGGAACGCTGTATACAGGAGATCCGGGTAAAAGAAAAACTCTCCTTTACTGAGGCCTGGAAGCGATTTCAATCTCGCCAACCCATTGTGCCTAAGACCGGCAGATACAGCGCAGCAGCTTCTTTTGCGGTCAAGAAGTGCGACTGCAGTACTCAGACTTGCGACCTGGTTTTCACACGGGTCCCTACTATGCCCAGTTCTCCGAAGCGCTCTACCGAGAAGCCGAAACCGGTTGTTTTTAATGCCCCTGAAGTTAAGTTTAAGACCAGTTACACGAGAAGTGATTTTTAAAATCGTCAACTCCTGTAGAGAAGAAGGCGAACTGTTCCTGGAAGGCGAACAGGATGTTCCTGCTCCAGGCAAACCACCAAGCCCCACGCGACTTAAGAAAGGACGTTTGGTTCGTCCTGGGCCTAGTAAAAAGTAAGGTGGTAATTTTTAAAACTTATTTTACCTAATTTTAACAATGGCTATCCTTTCGTGGAATGTGCATGGTCTCCGTAGTCGAAGACCTGACCTCGAGTTGATTTTACGCTCTACTGACTCTCCGCTTGTGTGTCTCCAAGATACCAAACTTCGCCCACAAGATTCTTTTATTTTAAGCGGTTACTCTTCGGTGAGATTTGATCTCCCTCCCGAAGATGGCACTCCCGCTCAAGGCGGAGTTTTAATTTTAATACGACACGACGTGTACAGTACTTCATTACAGCTCCAGACCCCTTTACAAGCAGCTGCAACTTCCGTTAATTTCTCTGGCCTTAGTTTTTCAATCTGCAGTATTTACCAGCCTCCGTCTGGTACGGTCACCACAGCTGATCTTGATCATCTTTTTTCACAGCTACCACCCCCTGTCCTTCTTTTGGGGAATTTCAATGCGCACCATCCTCTATGGGGTTCCACCACGGAGTGTGCCAGGGGTAGCATTTTAGCCGACTTTCTGGATCGTCACCATCTTGTACTGCTCAATACTGGTCAACCTACTTTTCTTTCTGACAGTACTCACAGTTTTTCACACTTGGACTTATCCATTTGTTCTACCTCACTTTCTGTACACTTTAATTGGAATGTCACTTCTGACTCCTATTCTAGTGATCATTTTCCGTGTCAGATACATGTACTCCTTTCAAACGCACATTCTCAGCGTACGCCAAAATGGCTCATTGAAAAGGCGAATTGGCCTCTCTTTCGATCTCTGGCCGTATTTTTAGGGTTAGATTATCCATCCATCAACGCCATGATCGAGCACCTCGAAACGGTCATCTTTCATGCCGCTGAGCAGGCTATTCCCCGGTCGTCTTGCCAACCCAGACGCTTACTGGTTCCCTGGTGGACCGATGAATGCCGGGATGCGTTGCGTGCACGCCGAGGTGCTCTCCGAGCTTTTCGTCGCCGCCCTACTTCAGCAAATATGATTCGCTATAAACAACTGCGCGCCAAATGCCGTCGAATCATTAAGGATAGCAAAAAGGCTTCTTGGATTGCTTTTACATCGTCTTTTAAACGCACAACGCCTTCATCTGTAGTTTGGGAACGACTGCGCCGCGTTGCAGGCAAACCTAGGTTTACGCCTATACCCGGTCTTAGGTTATTTAATCGAGTGCTTACTACTCCGATTGAGGTTGCCAATATTTTAGGCCGCACTTTCGCTGATGTTTCGAGCTCGGCCAACTATCCTGCTGCTTTTCGCACAATTAAGGAGCAGGTCGAGTCGAAAGGATTGTGTTTTGCCTCTGACCACCAGAATTACTACAATGTCCCCTTTACCTCCAGGGAAATGGAGCATGCCCTTACGAACTCTCGATACTGTGCACCAGGGCCAGATGGTATTCATGTTGCTATGTTGCAGCATTTGTCAGCGGAAGGCAAGGCTTTTTTTATTACAGACTTTTAATTTTATTTGGAGTGATGGCACATTTCCTAGTGCTTGGCGGTTGGCCACCGTCATTCCTATTCCTAAACCTGGAAAGAACCCACATCTTCCTTCCAGTTACCGTCCGATTTCTCTCACCAGCTGCGTCTGCAAGGTGATGGAACGCATGATTAACGGCGGCTTATGTGCTGGTTGGAGTCGAGGCACTTATTGACGAACGCTCAGTGCGGTTTTCGACGTCAACGTTCCTCTGTCGACCATCTTGTGTCTCTTTCAACCCACATAATGAACGGTTTTATACGGAAGTGCCAAACGATTGCTGTGTTTTTTGATTTGGAGAAAGCGTATGATACCTGCTGGAGAGGCGGTATCCCCCGAACGCTTCACGATTGGAACATACGTGGGCGTATTTCTGGTTTTATTCAGGAATTTATGAAAGACCGGGTTTTTAATGTTCGCTTGGGATCAGTTTCATCATGTAGTTTTATTCAAGAGAACGGTGTATCTCAGGGCTCGGTACTTAGCTGCACACTATTTGCCATTGCTATTAACTCTATCACTGAGTGTTTACCGCCAGGAATACAATCGTCGTTGTTCGTTGACGATTTCGCCATCTTTCTTTCCTCTCGGAGAACTTGTCTCTTGGAACGCCGCCTCCAACGCTGTCTTGACCGCCTTTACGCTTGCAGTGTGAATCACGGGTTCCGTTTCTCCGCAGAGAAGACCGTCTGCATGAACTTCTGGCGCCACAAGGAGTATCCTCCACCTTCGCTTCATCTTGGCCTGGATGCTGTTGCATTCGCAGATGAAGTTAGATTGCTTGGCTTAATCTTTGATAGAAAACTATGCTGGTCATCGCATGTAGCACAACTCAAAGGCAAGTGTGAACGTTCTCTTTGTATTTTACGTGTTTTAAGTGGCACATCTTGGGGAGCTGACCGGACTATTCTTTTACGTTTTTACCGCTCTCTTATTCGGTCCAAACTGGATTATGGATGTGTTGTTTAAGGCTCTGCGCGACCTTCTGTTCTTCGCCGCCTGAACCCGATTCATCACCGGGGTATCTGTGTTGCCATTGGAGCGTTCCCCACCAGTCCTGTGTAAAGTTTATGTGCGGAGTCTGGAGAACCTCCATTGTTTTATCGTTAGGATATTTTACTTTCTGCTTACGGTTGTCGCTTAGCTGCGCAACCTCGTCATCCCACGAATGGGCCGTTTTTTAATGTGTCTTTCGATGGTTTTTTTATGCTGCTCGGTCTTTTACTCCTAAGCCTCTGGTTTTCGTTTTCGGGTCCTCTTAGGGACGTTGGATGTAGAGTTGCCTGCCTTTTTCTTGACCGGGGAAACTACTTCTCCCCCTTAGTTCTTAGCAGAGGCCCCCGTTCATGTTGGGCTCACGTCCTGTCCTAAGTCGTCGACCGCAGCGCAAATTATTCGTTGTTCTTTTAGCGAGATCAAATCATCTTTTATTGACTGGAATTTTATCCTTACCGACGGCCCGAAATGTGACACAGGAGTAGGATGTGCTTTTGTTTTAAATGGAGCAAGTTTTACGTATGGTCTGAACGTTGCGACATCTATTTTTATGGCGGAGCTTTATGCTGTTTATCGGAGGATTTTATTTATTTCTGATCAGGGGCTTGGGAATACTGTTATTTGTTCTGACTCCGTGAGTTCCATTTTAAGTTTTAGAAATCTGTACAACCACCACCCTCTTGTATGGACGATCCAGGATATAGTGTTAACTCTTTTCGATGCCTGGCATCAGGGTGACACTCTTATGGGTTCCTGGACATGTGGGACTCCCAGGTAATGAGGCCGCAGATGTCGCAGCTAAATCCGCCCTTTTAGACCCTGCTGAGTACGAACACCGTTTTTACTTAGTGGATTTTAAATATTCCTTACGACGAGGCGTTCTCTCGTGCTGGCGCGACGAGTGGAATTTAATACCCACCAATAAGCTTCGGGAGTGTAAATCAGCCCCTTTTAACTGGTCGACTTCTTCTCGCGCTGTTCGTCGCGAAGAAGTAATTTTAGCTCGTCTTAGAATTGGGCATTGCCATTTTAGTCACTGTCACCTTTTTAATGGTCAACCCGCTCCAGCTTGCCCTCACTGTGACCACCCCTTTACAGTGCGTCACATTTTAATTGAATGCCATCATCTGGCAGCTTTTAGACATAGCCTAGGTTTGCCCTCCTCTATTGAGGACCTACTTGTAGATGATCTGGTTGCTGTTGAGCGAGTGCTCCGTTTTATCCGTGTTTGTGGTTTTTGGAGCAAGGTGCGAGGTTTTATCTTTTTACTTATGACGGCATTTTTAGACTATTTTAAGACTGTTGTTATTTCAGTTTTTGCTGCATCTTTTTAGTACAGACTTAAATTGTTGTGTTGCATAATGCCCTGTTGTTTGTTTTGGGATTTTACTGTTACCTTTTTTTAGACCGTTATAAGCATGTTGTTTTTTCAGCTCTTGCTTGCTTTTTACCTCCAGTCTTTACACGTTGTTGACCATATTGCCCTTGTTAATGTTTTTTTTTTTTTTTTTTTCCTTTTCTTTTACTGTCCAACTTTGGGCTATTAGAATTGTTTTATTTTTAGGCTGTTGCTGCTGAGTTTTAACATTCGCCGATTGTTTGTTGGCCAGTTTACCCTTATTATTTGTTTTTTGGGGGGTTTTATGGTTCCCTTTTGGACCATTAATAACTGTTGTGCTTTCAGCCCTTGCAGCAGAGTTTTTAGTAACGATCTAGTTTGTTGTAATGTTTATTACCCTTGTTATTTGTTTTGGGGTTTGTATTTTATTGCCTACAGGGCCACTGTATAAATCTTCTACACAGTTCTTGTGTAGATTACTTATTTATTTAATTCTGGCGCGGTTTTTAGTGTGTTTGGGCGCTAATGTTGTGTGCCCCTTAAACAATAATGATCATCATTTTCCAAATATATTAGAACAAAAAATTGGTTGTTCTTAAAGTGAAAAGAAAACAATTTAATAAAATTGATCCCAATATAATAATAATAATAATAATAATAATAATAATAATAATCGTCGTAGACGCCGATTTCTGTAATATATTGGGAGGATACCCAATCCCCATCTGTGGAAATGGTAAATATACGCATCAGCGACATCAACCGAAATAAAAAGTTTGTAAATGCTCACTCCTAGGTAACTAAAATTATATCTGTGGATGTGCATTAATAAGCAGACAAATTAAGACAAAGTAACAACTTTATGATATGAAATAAAAATGTATATATTTGTTCGATAACTCTACTATAACTAGAGAGGGAGCAAACTTAACCAGATCTGCGCATGCGCGACGGGGAATTGTTCCCCCACACCACCTAACGAACGTACTTGTGGGGAGAGTTATATTTTTTATTTTGTGTGAATATTATAGCCTTTCGAACTCTTTCATTAAGAGTGAAATATTTGGGAGGGAAAGTTTATAAAGTGCATGGTTTTTGTTTCTATAGCTAGCAGATAGCGATTCATGCGGCAATGTTAGTAATAATGGAGTCAACATGAGGCTTCTATTTACGGGTGAACAGCTAGAGCAGCGCTATAAGTGTGCCATGATGGGGAAAGCTTCTGATCTCGCATCTTTGATAATTCTCACTTCCAGTTGATTTTGTTTGCGCTCGATTTATAATAGATTGTGTTTTTAAAAATCTTTCTACTAAAATCATGAAAATCAATAAAAATAGTGTAAGACATAAAAAGTATAAATAAAATCCGACAAAAAACGCTTAATATATATAAAACATCTATGCTTTCGATGAATTGGTCGCTTATACTGTTCAGATTCAAAGACTTGTTATTTTCTGTGGCAGTTTAAAATGGCGATTGCATTAAGAGGATTCCGTCCCTCTGATGACCTTGAGTAGATCTCCAGTCTTCTAAAACTCACGAATGATCTTACCGCTGTCAAGTTAACATCGGAACAGTTAAAACTAGTCATACAAATTTGGTTAACTCCGGAAGAATTTCGGGCGCACAGCTAACACTTTTCACAATCTGTACAAACCGAGGAAATCTTATACAGAGAGTTCTTGTTCACCTTTAATTTCAAAATGCCCTGCAATGTCAACCTGTCAGGATCAACATCGTCTTAAAATTTTTTTTTTTGACAATATCTGAAATATTATCAATTCTATTTGTGTTCAATTGCTCAATTTTATCAAACAGATGAGAAGCAACACTTGAGTAACCGGGCAAAAGCTAAAGGAGAAGACCTTGAACTTAAAAGGAAACATCTCAAGACAGTTACGTCATTAGCATCGATTGTTACAGAGTATTTTATTGGTATTCAAGTCAACAGGAACCACACAGTAGTTAGTGAGCTACTTTATCGTTACAGCAAAGAAAAGTAAGAGGGGGGAGGAGTTTTGAAAAAATAGGACTATGAGCAATAACGACACATTCGGATTAAGTTTGAGTGTCTTTTGTTGCCTATTGAATGGGAGTATATAGCAAAGGTGGTTTTGTATCATCCAATGAATCCATTTCTCATTTAGAGAAACCGCTTACTGTCATGTCATCCGTCAAGTGCTTTTTATACAATTTCCTGGTATGGTGAAGCCTTCCTTGATATGCTGCGCTCTCAAGCCATGTTTTTCAAAATGTTTGTTTCATATTGTGTCTTTGGAATCTTCCGTGTGATTGACAAGGCTTCCCTAAGTTGGGATATTTTTATAAGTTACGGCTTTCTTTACAAGGGCCATTACTGCTGCAGTTTCTCTTAGCGTTGCTCTCTCTCTCTATTTACTTATTTTCGCAATTTGAGCCTCAGGTGGAATCCCATTCTTGTAGAGTTGAATAATACAATTCTCTTTGATTGATTTGGTTTATTTACGGACATTCTTTAACATTTCAGATCATCAGCTCCCATTCAATTCAGGGCGTGAAACGGCCGACAAATTTTGCTCAGAGGCCTCTTCTTTCAGATTTGATCATCTTTATCATGCCGTAAATCTACGACACGGGACCCACGGCTTTACTCCCCTTCCGAAGGAAGCCCATATTTAGGATTTTTACGCCCGAAAAAATCCACCGAGCCTAGCCGGAATCGAACCCGCGATCTTGAGTTTAGAAGGCAAGTAGGGCTACCACTACACCACCAGAGCCATAATAAGACTCACAACCTATTTGCTAATGATGAGACTTTTCTTTTCAGCGTTTAATAATGATTTATAGACTTTTTATGACAATGGCACTGCGAGCAAAATATCTGTTATAATACATGAAGGATGACAGATGATAAAGTTGACCGAATAAGTTTAGAAGACGTTGTGGCCTAAGTTTCCAAGGCATTATTCATCTAACGAATTGTGTAAAACCACTAAAAATTTTCAGGAAATTAATCCAGCCGATAATTGAATCAGGGTCCGCCACGTTGGAAGTGCAAACGCTCCGCTAACTACGACGGTGTTCATCATTGATAGATTATAAACAGAATCTCGGAAAATCCAACAGTGTGCCTGGTCATAAATTTGCAAGTTGTATGCAATTTTTTAAAGTTCTTACTTGTGACTGTACTGATTACCGACACTGTCACGGCGCAAAATTACGCGGGTTGTGCGACCTTAGCTGGGGCAATTGCGTAAATAGAGATAGATTCCCATCTATCTGCGGAAGATATATATATATGCGGTCTTAATCATGTCTCTCTGATATCGCCAATGACGAATCATACACGCTGCACTTTGTATTTGCGTTTCGCTGCTCTCATTCCATTTGCTTCAGGATATTCCAACACATTTAGCTTGAACGCCATAAAATCCCCACCTCTTACTCATTTTCACACCTTCTAGTTGCATGCTTCCAAATTATTCCACACACTAAACGCGGGAGACGGGACACTGAAAGGGCGTTTTTTTAAGGTGGGGGGAACAGAGTAACACTGGTTACCCCCCCCCACATTAAAAAAATGCTCTGTTGTTTGTTCAAATTTGAGCGAAAGTTGGCTGAATGAAACCATCTAGTGAGCAACTTTGGCATTTTACATAAAAAATAATATCACCATTGAATTCAGAGGTATGTAAATTGTGTATATTTGAATTTTGATCAATTTTGTTTGTCCAAGCCTTGAGGTATTTACTTGACAGTGTTAAAGAGTATAAATATACATTTTTAATGTTAATTTTTTCATTGCATATATACTTAAGACATTCTCTGTGTGGTTTGAATTTTACAAATATATGTATCTTTAATAATAATAATAATAATAATAATAATAATAATAATAATAATAATAATAATAATAATATAGTATATTTTATTTCATTTTACCCTTCTAATATAAAGTTGTAATCTTTAAATTTTATTTTAAGCCCTTGAAGAGGTATGAAACATTTTAGATAAGTGGGAATAGTGTGAGAGGTGGAAATTCAAGCAGCAGTTGATATCTGGCAAAACTATGCATAATAGTAGTAGAAGTAGCAGCAGCAGTAGCAGTAGTTGTGTAGGTGGTTTGTTTTACTTAAGACTATTTAACAAATTTGGGTATGATTATGCCATTCTATTTAGGATGTGAAGATAAATTTTGTCCAGGGGCTTCTTTCTTAGATTTGAGGTTTCTTTACGTGTTGTAATTCATGGGACATGGTAACGGGATAAACGGTTTTACTTCCCTTCTCAAGGAAACCATACTCAGGATTTCTACACCCTAAAAAATGCATTGACCCCGACTACATTTGAAGCTGTGGCCTTGGGTCTACATTGCAAGTAATGTTACTTCTAGATCACCAGAACTGACAAAAAAACTTGCATTTTCACTAGCTACAGCTGATTGTTCAGATACTGCAAACATCACAATATTGTGAAAAGAAAGATGTGCACAGAGAGCCAGAGTGCAAATTTAACTGCTATTGAATCATTCAGGAAAAATTCCTACATGTCACGTGAGGTGATTGGTTAGATTTGAGTTGGTTTATAATTTTTTGTAAATATTATCCTGCCAACTGAGGTCTTTCAAGATGAGGAATGGAATGAATGAAATGATGACACAAATGAGCATTAGCATCTAATGTTACCTGAATTCACCTTTTCAAGTAAAATTCTAGAAAAAACCTAACTCGGGTGACATCTTATGGCCACAGCTCAAACACATGCCTACCAGCTGACAAGCAGATGTGCTACAATCCGAGTCACTGTGGTGCACCAGGTTTACGATATGATGAAATGAGCCTGTTTTAGTGTCTGAAAATACCCAACCTTCAAAATATTTGAAAAACACACTTAGCAAAAAATCAGCATTGTTGTAAGCCAATAATGATGGGAGGCATATCTTAAAGCCCATTATCTTCAGAAAGAGTAAAATCTACGGTACTTAATTAAATATACATGTTGTCTGTTCAATACTGTAACTCAAAAAACTGTTGGATTCGTTATATATATAAATAAACTATAGCAGTGATGTGCTGGAACAAGTAATTGCAATTTTTATAATTTTAGTTTTGTACATTAAAGTTATTTAAAAGCCAAAGCCAATAATATTCTGAGACTCCCAAGGCCAGTTCTTCTGCAAACTGTTCATACTGATTGTCTACAGAAACTGCGATTTGTATAAATTTGAATGGCTTGGGATTTTCACAGTGTAATATATCAAATAAATTATTTTTGAAGAAATAGTATTCCACTTACTTGGACATGTTTAAAAAAAAAACTACTGAAATTAGAGTGATTTCCTCAAAAATAATTTGTTATGCGATTTGTATGTCCAACATCCTTGGAAGTTCTACACCATCCATGTGCCACATATACCTGAATTTCAGTTGATAAATTTTTAAGTATGCATGGTATTTGTTGAGCTTAATCAATAATATAAAATAGTATTACAATGTAAAAGAAAGTCCTAAGAGATAGAAGGGCAAATTTAAGGAAATTGAACATGCAAGTAAAGGATGAATCCATATCTTTCACATAGATGAGATAAGAAAGTAAACACCTCCATCTATTAGACAGGTGGTATAACTTCAACAGCAATAAACTTGCAGTTCCTAATTTATACGAGGGCTGATCAACAAAGACTGAGACTCATTTTTTTTCACAGATGTTTATTACTCCAATTCAATGTTTACATGATCTTTTTCAAAGTAGTCCCCTCCTACTTCAATGCACTTTTTATAGCGTCTCTGCCAGTCCTTGAATACGTGCTGCAGACCATTCTTTGTCAGGTCCTTGAGAATCGCCTCACTTTTCTTGAGTATTGCTTCAGAGTTCTCAAATCGAATACCCCTAAGCTTTGCCTTTAGTGATGGGAATAAAACAAGTCACAGGGTGCAAGATCGGGGCTATAAGGTGGATTTGGTACATAGGTAATGTTGAATCGAGCCAGAAACTGCATGACTTGATTTGCGAGGTGAAACCATGCATTGTCATGATGAAGTCGCCACCCAGTGCGAGAAAGCTCTGGTTGTTTCTTTGCAGTGCTTCCTCAGTATAGCCAATACTGACGTGTAGTATGCTGCTGTAACAGTAGTGTGAGGTGGAACTGCATGCTGGTAAATCATTCCATTACAGTCAAAATGTGATCACCATCACTTTCCCTGCAGATGGAACAACTTTTGCCTTTTTAGGTGTTGGAGAACCTGGCAATTTCCACACTATGCTGGCTTGTTTTCCTTCAGGATCATAATGATGCAGCCATGACTCATCACCGGTGATAATCAATTTAAAAAATGCATCCCTTCCACCAGCAAAGAGACGCAGCACCTCACGGCTTGTCTCCATTCGCACAGCCTTTTGTTCGGGAGTCAACAGACGTGGCACCCAACGAGCACAAACTCATGTCATATGGAGATGGTTGTGCATAATTGTAAACACACTGCCATATGAAATTCTCAACACTTCACTGAGGTTACGTAATGTTATATGCTGATCCTCTCAGACAATCACAGCAGCTGTGTTGATGTTGACTTCAGTCACAGCAGAACCCGAAACACCAGATCCACCTTGCTTAACACTGACAAGTCGGCCTTCTTTGAAATCCTTGAACCACCTAAACACTGTTGCACGAGGTAGTGCATCTTCACTGTACGCTTGCTTCAGCTTTTCATAAGTTTCGGTGGCTGTATGGTTTAAACGAAAACAGAATTTGATTGCGCTGTACTGCTCCTCTCGCATCACCTCCACTGTCTGGAATGCGAAATGCATGTAGGGTCTACAAAATAGAGCATTACTACCAACTTACCAATACGAGACTGTTGCCGCCTACCAACATTATACATAAAAACCCGCTCTTTTCAAATATTTATGTTACAGATACGAAACTATAACGGAAGCTACAGGAAAAAATCAGTCTCAGTCATTGTTCATCAGCCCTCGTATGATATATTACTATCATAATTATGGTTGCTGTTCACAACATAAGTGGAATACTTTGATTACAGATATACTAAATCAGCATATGGCCAAACAGAACAGCTATTTGCTCCTGCTTCTTTAAGCTATACTGATAAATAGATGCTGTCATGGCACTTACAATGATGAATTTGAAAGCTGGCCTTGGTGTAGACTAGATTACAGTTCTAGACTTGAGTGAAATACGTATTTTTCCATCACTCATTCATTTTAAATTTACTGATGGTGATAGAAACTTGGTCACTGAAAATAAAAATCCATAATGCCAGACAAAAATCAACTGACATACAGCAACTTACCGCTGATTTAAAACTGCACCGACTTCTGAAGGCTTATCTTGAACCTGCCACAATAATTCAGGTTCTGCTTGCAAAATATTCTAAGGATTTTCACTCATTAAAGTCCAGGAAGCCACATACACTCATGAATTGTGAGACTTCAAAATAAATTTATTTATTTATTTATTTAATTGGTACTAAGTTCACACACATTACAATACGGCTTGGTTCTAACCCAGATTCTATTCCAGGTCATTATTTTAAATCACTTGAATACAAAATATTCTAATAATTAACATACAATATTTACCATTTAACTAATTATATTTTAATAATATTAGCAAAACTCATTCATCTGTAGCTTCCTATTGGTATATCTAGAGGGCTTTGGCACTCTCTAGTTCTTTACCACAACCATAAAATAACCAAAATAAACAAAGGACAATAATAAAATAAATTAAAATTTTTTATACAATTCATATTCACCAATACTAACAACAAATCTGTTCTCATTTATAGAACCCCTGTCCTTAACTGGCTTACATCCATAAACTTTTAATTTACTACACATATAATCAAAATACAACTGGCCAATTTCACAAAGCAAACACAATTGAACTCGTAGATCCAGTCCCCTCACTTACCATAACCATTTGTTTTTAACTGTATACAAACATTACTTAAGATTCCTAGTTTGTCTTTGGTCAATAAACTTTTTTTGTTGCAGTTTGCTTATTTAATTTCAACTAATTACCATATATTGTATGGTCTTCATTACCAATTCTTCCCATTTCTAACAATGATTGTACATTTGCAGCGTTTTGTGGAAAGCCCCAACAATTTTACAAAACCTGCTGAGTATCCATCCTATCCATCAATTTCCAACTTTCCTAACCTCTATATTTTAATGTCATATGCTCACCTAACTCCATCACCTAACTCCACTAATGTCCTACATATTCTATTGAACCAAACTCCACTAATGTCCTACATACTCTATTGAACCAAACTCCACTAATGTCCTACATACTCTATTGAACCAATTCAGACTTTAAACTGAGAGCTGATAAGAGCTTCAATACCAGAAGGCAGAAAGTTCCTTTAAGGCAATGAAGTAAGACAGCATAGGTTCAACCCTCCCAAATTTCAAATTGCAATCTATATAAAATGATGAAATATCAAAATTTTCAGACACACACTGTTCATACTGTTTGAGACAGTTCTGCTATTTATGTCCACAATACTTTCGACAGCATTGTATTTGTGCTATGAGAGCAAAGCACCTAGAGCAGGAAATGAAATTGCATTTGCTTTTAATGACATAATGCCAAATTTGTAAAATAAGAACAAATTGACAGGTGTGTGACATCTGTGCACAAAAGATCAGGAAGATTGTTGCTGTTACTATATTTATTCCTTATTGATGTGGGTTTGTAAAATCAAACTAACTGGATGCATTCCTTCAGGTTGGACATAGTTTTTCAGCTTTGGATCATGACTTCACACGAACAGAAAAGAGGTAGAAGACTAGCAAATATCAAGTGATAGAACATGTTCAGCCTGTGATACAGAAGCTAGGCCATTAAGAACATTCAAAGCTTTACATTTGAAAGGTACAGTTCTCGAATTCACTCCACATCAAATAAACTCATTACTAAAGTTTCCAGGATTAGTAAGCTGGTTGGCTAGTGCTCAATGGGGGCCAAACATGTATTGTGTACGTTACCGCCACAGGTGACTGAGGTCGTTAAAGCACAGAGCTGTGAGCTGAAGGTTTAGAGTTTGATTCCTGTCAGATCATTTCCCCTGACTGAGGTTTTCATCAGACTTCATAAAATGGCAGATGTTGGAGAGATATCACAACTTAAAACTTATTATTTCATATAGTTTTTCTTCAATAACTTAAAAGCATGATTTTGGCACTTACATGGTTTATGGCTTGTTTGTTATAGTTTAAGATTTGCATTAATTAACAAGTGACCATCAAATTAATAAAAATTAAAGTGTGAAGTGAAAGCAAAAGTTTTACTGATATTCAGCTGGTACATTCAAAATTAAAAAGTCATTATAATGCAGATGTAAGATCAAATTCTTATTCTTGCCATTTAACACAACAATACTGGTATTCCCCCATGGCTCTATACTGCAAAGAGGTTATAATTCAATCCGAGATGTTTGAAGTTGAGCAGAAAAGATAAAACAAGCAGAAAAAAATACTGCAGAATTTGAAATTATACAACTTCAGATCAACATTATTCAATC
This sequence comes from Metallyticus violacea, assembly GCA_030762175.1. NCBI lineage: Eukaryota > Metazoa > Arthropoda > Insecta > Mantodea > Metallyticidae > Metallyticus > Metallyticus violacea. The sequence goes on along the minus strand of CM060835.1, from coordinate 43,421,013 downwards.
TAAACAGCAGAACACACTTGTCAACACTTGGAAAAGAATTTTGTATGACAACATTAAGAAGTTGTATTACTGGTGACAAGCATGAAGCAATGTTTGCAGGCAGCAACATTTCCATCATATTAAAAGATACAAAAGACTGGGTTGATCATGGTTGTAATCCAGGCTAACAAATCATCAACAAATAGGAAAATGAGGCTGTGTACACAACAGTATGAACTCTAAATGATAAGGCAATCTCAAATTAAATGAACTTGAAAAAATTTCTGTATACTGCAATTACAAAAGGAAAAAGTTTCTTCAAAGACAATATAAGTGAAATAAAGACATGTTTTAAAATAAATTTCACGGTATATTCTGCTGAACAACTGAACCATTTATTTATCCATATTCATAGATAGTGATAAGTACATATCGAATATGTATGCAAATAAATATTTACTTTCATTTTTCTTTTGATATGGAATTATATGTTTCATGTTCTTTTGAGCTTGTATGTAAAGTTTTATAGTGCATATGATTGCACATTTCCGATGTTGCTGCATATTTCATCATTTTTCATGCATTGAGCACATAACACACTTATTTATAAGTTATAAATTAATATTAAAACACATTACTGACAAAATAATAAAGTTCCTACAATGGAGACATCTGAGCCTTTCCAGCTCGGTTGCAACAAAATCACATTACGTTATCACATTCTCGTTCCATTTTCCTTATTGCATTGCTACCATTCAGTTCAAACATGACTCAATAACCACAAATTTCACAGTTTTTTGGAAAAATGTTATAAAGCCATTCCTGACCAATCTAGCCTGAGAGTAGCATAAATTTGGGACCTTTTAAAGGACTTTCAGGATAGTATATGAAACTACAGATTCCTGTGGCGATCGTGTGAGAAATTTTCTTATAAAGAAACTATGAGAAGATGAGCCAGGAAAACTGTTCTTGATTGTTTGTAGAGTTTAACAAAAAATAAATCATTCTACTATTACTTCATGAATGACACTCTGAAATTACTTTGGTCAGATGGAGGCAGTGAACACAAATTTTGGGTCCTGCTTTTAGACACTGCAACTTACATTCAGTATTAAAAGTATTTTTTCTACCCAACAAATTCACATTAGTGTATTATGCATGCAATTCTTAGATTACAAAAGGCATAAGGGAAAGCTTTGCTGATGTGAACAGTTTAATATCCAGCACCAAGAAGATATTTGTTAAAGACCCATCCAGATTTAATGCTTACAAAGAAAATTTCCAGATCTCCCATTACCCCCAGATCCAATACTTACTCATTGGGATACATGGATTGAAACTGCTCTCTTCTATTCAGATAATGTCAATGCTGTTTAGAGAATTTGTTAGTACAATGAATCCAACTGATGCTTTGTCAATTCAATGTTCTCAGAATATTTTTAATATTGAGGATTTGCAAAGAGACTTGGCTGTAATCAAAGAGAAGAAGGAAAAATAACACAACAACAACAAACTACCAATTCTCAATGAGGTTCCAAGTAAATTTCAGAGTGCTTCTTTAAAGTATGCAAGAAAATAAGGCAGTAAATTGTGCAATTTTTTTTTTTTTTGAATGGTGTTTAATGCCCATTTTTACTACTGATGATACATGAGATGAAATTATATATTGGGAAAGGATTTTTTAAGGAAAGAAATGTACCAGGCCTAAGTTTAGGGAACCTCCCCAGCATTTGCCATTTATAAGGACTGAAGAAAACCTGAAAAAAACCTCAGTCTGGGAGAACGGTCCTAGCGGGATTTGAACCCCAGACCTCCCGATCACAAGTCCATGCCTTAACGACTTCCGCCATTTGTGGCAGTAAAAAGAAAAAAAAATATTCTGCAGTGTTTTAGAGAGAAATCCTGACATTAAAGTTTCGTGTTCTATGGATAAATATCTTCAATGAATATGTTGTGCTTCCCCAACAAATTTTTCCACAGTTAGTTATAGTTATAAAATTTTACCCAATAATATCTGTATATATGGAAAAATCCTTCTCAGCATACAAACTTGTGTTAACCAATAAATGTCACAAACTTACTCTGAGCATTTGGAGAAAATCATTATATACTGCAAATCAAATTACAACCGGAATGTTGTTTAAGGAAGAACGTACATTATAAGTACAATAATACATAAGATAACAATTTTAGTGTATATTTTCCAATTTATTGAACATATTTGAAAGATTTTGACATAAATGATTGCATATTTTAGAATTTTTAGTGCATACAAATTTGATGTCCAGTGATAACATAAAGTAGGAATTATAAAACAGTATTGTGGATCTCAAAGCATGTACTGTTTTTAAACAACGTAAGTATAGTGTTACAATCAATGATTCATTATATTGCTTTATAATTGAAACAATATTTATTATCGTTTATTTAGAATACCATTTTCTGCATGAAATGGCAAATGCTGTTTGAGATGATGTTTCATTCTAAATGATCTGTCACAACGATCACACTTATATGCCTTCACATCCGTGTGTATCAGCATATGTGATTCAAGAATCTGTTTCCTGTAGAAACTTTTCTTACATATATCACATTGAAAAGGTTTTTCTCCAGAATGAATTAATAAATGCGTTCGAAGGGACATTCTAGTAACGAAACCCTTATTGCAGATATGGCAGACATGATTTTTTTCCCCCATATGCATCTGAATATGTTTGACGAAAAGTTTCCTTTTATTATAGATCTTCCCACAATAAGCACATTCATACCTGTGCTCATGTATTTGTTTATGTGCATATAGAGCATCATTGCTAGTAAATTTCCTGGCACATTTAGGACAATTGTAAACTTTGTTACCTAAATGGGAATTCATATGGTCATTCATTTCTTTATTACTTTTGAAACGTATACCACATATCTCGCAAAGAAATGGCTTTAATGGAATTAAATGTACTTTACTTTTATGATTTTCTAATTGAGATCTAGTTGAAAACCTGCAGGCGCATATTGAGCATTTTGGAATTGAAAAATGTACTGCATACTTATGTCTTTCACATTTTACAAAGGTATTAAACTGCTTTGCACAAACATTACACTGAAATACTCCTACACTTATGGTTTTCTTGCGCTGGCGAATCCAAGATGTACTTGCAGCTTCTGTTAATTTTTTTGGCATTACACAATCTTTCTTTCTTTCATAAAACTCAGATTCAACCTGCAAATATCAATACAATATAAAGAATATCATAACAAATAAAAATACATAACTTAGAATCACTTTTCTTTGCAACAGACAAAAGTTTGCAAGTCTGGAGTTAACCAAGAACCACTTCTCTCCTTATCTGTAAATGATTTGGCTATGATTACTTATAGTGCAGTATATGCGAGTTTTAAGTGGATTAGTGAGTTATTAAACTGAACCGAAATACTTTTTAAATCTTGCTCTTTAGAATTTTTTATTTGAATTATGGATAGTATTAGCATTTTGAAGGAGTGTAAGTCTCTAGGGGTGATGAAATGAATGCTGGTGAAAAAGAGTTCAAAGTCTTTGGCACCTTAAATCTATCTGTATTCACCTTCTAAGAGACAGAGAGAGAGAGAAAGATAGAGAGAGAAGAAAAATAAAAATTACCCAGAGAGAGAGAGAGAGAGAGAGAGAGAGAGAGAGAGAGAGAGAAGAAAAATAAAAATTACCCAGACAGCTTGTCCTGGCTGAAATTTGAATACAGGACCTCTGGATTAGAGTCACAAATGCTACCACTAGACCATAGTGTGTCAGCATGTTTAAGATTTTGTTTACAGCTAAAAATGGTGATATATTTTTTTTAATATTTTACTATTCTTTCAATAATATCTGAATAAATAAAACTGCCAACATGATGAGAATAAGACATTGAATGGCAAGAAATATTTGCTAATCGCATTTAGTGTAAACAGAGAATAGAAAGTAATTTGGAACAGGGAAAATTATGTTGAAATATGTAATAAAGCAGAAAGAAAAGGCTTTACAGGAGGGAGAATAGGGGTTGTGAAATTGAAGGGTTTAAGAGCAAGGGGAAAGCTGCACAAATGTATACTATAGCTAGAAAAACAATAATTGGCATATGTTATTAGAATGTGAGGAAAGTAAGTTTCTAAGGGAGAAGTTGTGAATGCAGATGGTCCAACCTAGCAAAAGAAATTATAGGGAAAAAGATGTTGAATGTTAAATCAAGAAAAGACATGGTGACATTTATTTAAGTAAAGTGAGAGCAAAATGGTTGGAAAAAAATAGTAAGCAAGACAACAAAGAAAGTGTACAGAGTGAGAGGTTAGATTGAAATAGTAGGAAGGACCTTATAACTTTGTAACACAATGTTTGGGTATATAGAGCCCCAGGAAATACAGCAACTTAGAGTAGTACTCAGTATGGCATGCTATATGATAAGGATACTAGCAGAATGTACAAGGGTGGAGACTGTTAGAATGGCTTACTTTGCATATGTCCACTTCTTGTTAAAGTATGGTATTATATTCTGAGGGAATCAAGATCAAGTAAGGTATGCTTCATAATGCAAAACAAAATAATTTGAGCCATGATAGGAGCAGCAAGAACAATATGTAAACCACTTTTTCAAAAATTTGGCATTCTTCCTTTCCCTTGTAACTACATATTTGAAATAATAAGTTTATCTGTAGAACCATCAATAATACAGGTTCACCCTTCGTTAAAATTGAAGCAGTCCATCAAATACAATACAAGAAAAAACTCAAATCTCCATGTATATAAGCATAATACTTCCTTATACCAAAGGAGCATATTGCATTCTGGCATAAAGATGTACAATAACTTTATGAACTACTTAAAGAAAATGCAAGATAAAAGTTTCAAACTATCCCTAAAGGCACATTTCATTAATCACTGCTTCTGCTCCATTCAAGATTTCCTTGTAAATAATGATAAATAATTATTTCATTATTGTACTATATCCTAGTAGTGTGAGAATGACAAAATATTCCATTTTATTCTTGTATATTATTCAGTATTTTATTAAGATGTGTTCAACATCATTTGTACCACTATGTACTTAAACAATCAAACTGGATCAATAAAGTACTACCACTACCACTACCACTACTAGTAAAGTATAGTGATTATAATTTGCTAAATATATGGGTTATTAAATTTTGTGGGATATAGTGCCTTCTGGATTTGCCACAGGCATTGTTCCTATTTGTTATATTTTTAATTAGCTTTTATGTTAATTTCATTATAAATATTTTGTACTTAGATGTAGTCTTTAGGGGTATATTTATAATAAAATTTTAATTTTAATAAAATATTGGAGCCCAAGTCTGCTGGATATTAAAGTTAGAAACTGCTGATGAACCGAAAACGAGAGTTCAGGAATTAGTTAAATAAGTAAAATTAAAGGAAAATGTATTGAAAAGATATTTATTAATAGATGTAATTTATAAAATTATTAAATTAGCTATAAAGATGGGGAGGAAAAAATGTAAATTTAATTGTTATTTATTTGTTGAATAAATTTATTCATCCCTACAATAATGATGTACACGATTCACTCAGAAGATTAAGCTGGAGGGAAGTGCTGAATGCTTTAACACTACAAGATCCTGGAACTATGCGCAAACTTAAAAGAATTGCTAGAAGTTATCTTAGTCACTACTGATATATATTATGCACTTTAACATAAATTATTGCATGTACCTTAATCTATTGGTAGTAAAGATAGTCAAATGCCAGATTATTCTCTCTCATTCTCCTCAGTAAGAGTGGTTGTGCCAGAGTCACTACTAGAATGGCATATTTTTGGAGCACCTTATTCACAAGGAGATTCATGAATTCCTGCAGCCACTACTTAAGCAATCAAAGCATAATAGGCTTTTACTGAGCATAATACCATACAGGAAGGAAACTTGATGGAGTGGCAAAAATGTACAAAAATGAAAACAAAGTTTCTTGATCAACATAGGCACTTTTGTTATTTGTGGCTGAACTTTAATGGGATGTGTTTTGCAGTCTCATCAGACTGTTCACCTAGGGAATTTCATACATGCTACATTTAGAATGTGGTGCTGGTCCTGCTATTTCTTTCAAAATGTTTTGTAATTCCTTTCAGTTCCACTTTTATAACTATTTATAATGGTCCATAGTGTTTTACCACAACTTTAATAAGAAACTTCATCCTTGTCTTCTGAGATTCTTCCAGTATCTTCTCTTGCACCCCACATTTAGTACCGCAGTGTCTAGTGCCAATGCACCCTCTACTTGTTAACAGAAGATTAAGTGTGCCACCTTTTGGTATGCCACATAATATAATTTTGTTTTCGCTGTCAGCTACTTGAACTCTGCTTAAACTTCCTTATGATACAGGGTTATTGTTCTTTACTTCTCTCCTATTAGGACAAGGGATGCTTCAGATTCTTTGTTGTTGACAAAAAAGTCTGAATCTCTGCCAGACACATCACTTCATTCTTTCTCTTCATTATTAAGAGACCAATCAAAATCAGAGAAATAATCACCTATATCAATTTTTTACTCTGTTGTAATCTTCACGGTTTTCAAGCATTAGCTTTAATTAGACCTTGCTGAAGAGTCACTTAAACTTTTTTTGAATTTGACCAAAGACAGCAACTAAATTCAAAACAAGTGTTATAAGCATATGCATGCATTATTGTGCAAAGAGCTCTTATAGAGAATCTTCAGTATGACATCATCAATAATTGCCTATTGTCATCTGCAATTGATATAAACCTAAAAATGCTCATTTAGCAGATGCAAAAATCATACCAAGTGCTAACAATTACTCAAATAGAGAGCAAATTTTAAACACTACCTTTAATTGAAGATATAAATAATTATGAATTAGGCTAGGCATCAAAACTCTGCATTAAAGAGAGTGTCACATATATTTAACGATCAAAAGCCACATCGTATCATGGCAATCAAGATGGAAGACTTCAGCAGAAACCAGATTTAACTTGAGTATTAATTGGAACTTTTACAGTGAAGCAATCATATAATCAAGATTATTTTATGATTTAGTGGAACTACACACTCTTATTGGCTTTACTTACCTGTTTATAATTAGAACATGCTTCTCAGGCCGCCATCATCTGCATTCTCAGCAGTTATCTGCAAAACATGTCCTAATTATAAACAAGTGGAGCCAATAAGTGTGTGTAGTTTGACTCAGTCATACAATTATTTTATGAGGGTAGGTCCATAAGTTTCTGGCCTGGCCGATAAGGATTATTGCGCTGAAAAAACCCTTATCTGGTGTCATACCTTATCTGTTAAGTAAATAATTGCAGCTGTAATTTTTACTCCATTGTGTTCAGTTGTTCAGATATAGTTGCATAAAGAAGGCTATGTGTAGAAGATTGTGAAATGTTCAGAATGGAGTATCGAGGGGTTATTAAGTTCCTCACAAAAGGAGGACTTATTTCAAATGAAATTAAACAGTAATTAGAACATATATATGGGGAGAGCCTCCACCTCATATTCTACCATAAAAGAATGGGCCAAACTTTTTTGAATGGGTCAAGAAAGTATTAAAGACAAAGAGTATGTAGGTCTGCCCCACTCCTGAAAACATCATTCTTGTGGAAGGAGAAATTATCGACCATCAAGATTGAACTTTTATAAAACAGCAGTCCTTTGAATTATTCATGAACATTTAACCATGAATAAGGTTAGTGCAAGATGGATTCCTAGACTTCTTTCCTTAGTCCAAAAGCAGCAATGAGTCATCTGTTTAAAATCATATAACTAGCTTCACTGTGTTAGTTCCATATATTTTTTAAAAAGAAGTTTTTAAAAAATTTTAAAATATGAATCATATGCTGTCAGGCATTTGTGGAGCTTTGCCATGGCAACGAGAGTTCTGCAAACCATTGTTACAGAAGATCTATCTATAGTCATCTACCATGATCCCTTGCCCAAAAGAAAAACAATGAAATGGCGTAAACATGGTGAAGCACATTCTCTAAAGGCCAAGGTCACTCGGTCAACCAAGAAGATCATGGCCACAATCTTTTGAGACTGTGAGGGAATACTCTTTATTGACTTGACTTAAAGAAGAGGAACATCATAGTTTACAGGGAGTACTATGCTGGCCTACCACACAGACTATGTGCTTCCATCAAAGAGAAAGCTGAGTGGTGGTGTGTGCTTCTTCAAGACAATGCGCCCGTGCGTACAGCTCTTGCTGCAAAGGAAGCTGTGAAGAATAAGGTTCAAGGAGATAGACCATCCACCCTATAGCCCAGATTTAGCTCCCAGTGACTGTTTCCTCTTCTCAAAATTCAAGAAGGGCCTTCCAGGAAGGAAATTTTGGTGTGGAAAAGAAGTGATGGATACAGTTTATGCCCATTTTGCAGACAAGACTACTATTTGTGGGGGGGGGGGGGATCGAAATGTTAATTCAAAGATGTGAGAAGTGTATTGCAATAAGGGTAACTATTTTGGAAAGTGAAATATAGTTTTTATCTTTATCATACCTAAAAAATGGTTAGGCTGGAAACTTATCAACCTACCCTCTAATTATAGAAATCAGATTGTTTATATAACGTTATAATACATGAAGTTTCTCTGCTTATCATTATGATATCCAGACACATAATAGGCAATATGGGTGGACTAGATCATTAGGCATGATCTTGTGAGCCGGTGGTGTATGATTCAATTCACATTGACATTGGATTCAATGCACTGTTCTCCCAGAGTTCAGGTTTTTCTCAGTCCTCATAAATGGCAAATGCAGGGCAGGTATCCTAAACTTAGGCCTGAGAAGTTTCCTTCTTTAAGCCGATAAAGATTATTGCCCTCACAAAACTCTTATCTGGCATCATACTTATCTGTTAAGTAAACAATTGCAGCTGTAACTTCCACTCCTTGGTGTTTAGTTGTTCAAATATAGTTGCATAAAGAAGGCTATGTGTAGAAGAATGTGACTAATTCAAAATGGAGTATAGAGCTGTTATTAAGTTGTTCACAAAAGGACTTATTCCAAATGAAATTAAACAGCGATTGGATGGTGTATATGGGGAAGCATCCCCTCATATTCTATCAAAGAGAATGGACCAAACTTTTTCAAATGGGTCCAGAAAGCACTGAAGATGAAGAGTATGCTGGTCGGCCCTTGGAGGTGCTCATTTCTGAAAACATTGCTCTTGTGGAAGGAGAAATTATGGAAGACCAGTGGATCAAAGTTACAGAAATAGCAGTAATGTTGGGCCTTTCTAAAACAACAATCCTTCGAATTATTTATCAACATTTAAAAAGAATAAGGTTAGTGCAAGATGGGCGCCTAGACTTCTTTCTTCAGTCCAAAAGCAGCAATGAGTCATCTGTTGTCAGGCATTTTTGGAGCTCTGCCATGGCAACGAGAGAGAAGTTCTGCAAACCATGTTACAGGAGATGACAGTATGGTCCTCTACCATAATCTCTTGACCAAAAAAGAATCAATGGAGTGGAGTAAACCTCATGAAGCACCACCTCTAGAGGCCAAGGTCACTCAGTCAACCAAGAAGACCATGGCCACAATCTTTTGGGACTGTGAAGGAATACTCTTCATTGACTTCAAGCTGAGGAACACCATAGTTAATGGGGAGTACTATGCTGGCCTACTGCACAGAATGCATGGTTCCATCAAAGAGTAAAGGCTAGGAAAGCTGAGTAGTGGTGTGCACCTTCTTCACGACAACAGGCCTGTGCACACACAGCTCTTGCTGCAAAGCAAGCTGTGAAGAACTGCAGCTTCAAGGAGATCGATCTCCACCCTATAACCAATCTAGCTCCCAGAGACTATTTCCTGTTCTCAAAACTCAAGAAGGTCCTTCGAGGAAGGAAATTTAAGTATGATGAAGAAGTGATGGATGATGTTTATGTCCATTCTGCAGACAAGATTATCTACTATTTGGGGGGGGGGGGTTTGAAACGTTAATTGAAAGAAGTGTATTGCAATAAAGGGTAACTATATTGAAAATGTGAAATATAGTTTTTGTCTTTATCATGCCTAGAAAATGGAAGTGCTCTTAGGGGGATACAAAATATGGACCTTAACTCAAACTGATTTTTTCAAATGGAATGATGTATTTTCTTTTCTGGGAATGGAAAGAACTTCAATTTTCAGTATAAAAGTTCTAGTAAATCCATCTGGCAGGGGAGATAGGTGATGTGATATTGGACAAATAAGACAGCAAATTTTTTTCACTTACTCTCATTTTACTGGCATCAATTTACGTATGTTGGAAAAGTTACCATTTTGAATTTGTAGTTGAGCAGTTGCAAAATTCAACACACCCTCTGAAAATGAAGAGCTTAATGTAGGCTAATGTGATATGGATATTATTTGTGAAGCTTAATCTCTCTCCTTTGAGAGCATCCCAAATCACATTCCAGTTGACTGTAATTTCAGTCAGGATTAGCAGCAACTGCAGCTTATACAGTGACTTACGAATTTTCCCCAGTAGCACCTCTTATTTGATGGTGTTTTCTTGGTGAGACAACTCCCATTTCTGAGAGTTACATTTGAAAGTCTTTGAAAATTTTTAACAAATGACTGCCTTCTGTCAGAATATTGATCTCTGTATAAGTTGAAAGCTGCTCTAGCATTCTTATGAGCTTTGCCATAAATGTAAATCATATGTATCCTCTCGATCGTGTAACAAATCAATGATTGTAAAGCAAAGTGGAAATGGCTGAAAATAATCTCCTTTCAGGTTTGAAATGGCAATTGTAAGCACTTGTTTGTGTACTGATGTCAACAAACTGGCTTCTGTGTGCTAACAAAATAGTTTCCTTTATAGCAATAACAAAATAAAAGAGAAGGAAGTGAAGGCGAGTAAAAAACATTTGCTGTCTTATTTGTTCAATATCACATCCCCTATCATCCCTAGCTGATAGATGTACTAGAATTTTTATATTGAAAATTGAATGCTCTTTCCATTCCCGAAAACAAAAATACACCATTCCTTTTGAAAAAAAGAAATTGACTTGAAATGACAATGAGAATACAACACTGGAGACTTTCTAATGATTAGCGCAACATACCTCTTCTTCCATACGTGTCAGGCATTCCAGCTCAGCAATTATTTTCTTTCTTCAACTAAAACCCTACATTGGCAAAATATGCCTGCTCAAGTTCCTACACCACAAAAATGAAGGATGATGCCTGTATAACTGCAATACATTGCCAAAACAACATTTCTACTGAATGAATACCTAAGTTCAGGAAACATTTCTACTGTTTCTGCAGAACAATATACATGGGAAACTTATTTTCAACATCCCTCACAGCTTCAAGCTTGCTATTAGAATCTAGTGTGAATTAATGAACTATATTTTTTAAATAAGAAATAATGAATTCCCTTTTACTACTCCAGTGATATTTTACCTTTTACATCTACTTACCTTAACCACCGGAACAATGATATCTGAAAATTCTTTTTTCACACCAATTTGCTGCTGCATTGGAATTTCCCCAGTATTAAGCGCTGTAGTAGCCTGATTCAAGGTTTCGCTCATCACATATTTTTTGTCATTAATATTCTATACAAAGATAAAATAGAAAGCAATTAATTTCATATTTTCCTTAATTTTTATAAAAAAATGCTTTTTTCAAGAAACAGGTTTGATTCATTTTGAAGAAACTATGATGCTCACTAAAAGCTAATCCATTAAAACACCATAAAAACAATGGTAATCATGTGAAATGAGCAGCAAATGCAAAATACAGTATAGCATGCAAATGATTTTACATGCCTCGGCCAGCATATTCTGAACTGTTCTGTTAGGCTGTTTAGGAATTATAATTATTACAATTAAGAGAGCATTACACTACATGATGTAACTTATAAAAATTAGAAAGTTTGAATGGAAATTATGATTCCCTTATATTAAGGCAACTTTTTGTATTGAAACAAATTTTGCTTGCATTGAGCATAAGGCCATGAGAGTGAATGCAAACTGTGAACTGAAGAGAACTATTCTCTAACGAGGGCTGAGTTACAATGTCATCAAATACATGTGGTTGACTATAGAACTAATATTGTATTTCTCACTCTATGTGAATTGTTTGCAAAACAACTGTCTAGTTCAACCTGTTATTTAGGTTATAAGAATTTATCAAAATATTTAGAATACCCTTTATGGTTTAACTTACATGAGATTTGCTCAGGACATGTCTCATAGAATATTTGTCCACATCATCGGCTGTTAAACTACTGTTGGATCATTTGTAGAAGTTGGATAGGTAGGTATCTGGGTTGACTCTAGTGGTTTGTGATACACAATAAAGTGCTGTCTGCTGCTGATTTATTTATTTGTTTATAAAATGTAATAATAAACTTGAATTTGGCATCTACAGAAAGGACATGCATATAGACAATTATATCAAAGCTTATGGTTTCATCCCAGATCACATAAGGAAGCAAAGGTTCAAAAGCATGATATACAGACTAATAAATATATCATTGAACAAAGAAGAATACAAGAATGAATATCTACACATAATAGAAGCAGCTAAATCCAATGGGTTCAACAACCAGATGATTAACCAAAAATTTAAAAGATTTCAGAAATAAAAAAGAATTAAACAATTTTCAGTGATATACCAAGAAAAAACATTTAAAAGTTCACTTACAACCCATCAGCCAAAAAAAAAATTTTCAAGCAGTACAATATCATTTTAGCACCTCAAAACCAACACAGTGTAAAAAATGTATTGAAATTAAACAAAACAGATTCCAGCCCCAAAACGAAAAAAATCTGTATTTACCACATTAATTGTAAGGATTGTGAAAAAATGTACATAGGGAATACAAAGAGAAATATAGCCATTAGGTTGGAGAAACGTACGTTACAAACAAATAGATAAATCAGCTATGGCAGTACATTTTTGGAATGAAAACCATGAAATAGAAAAAAGCATCAAGTAATTAAAAACTGTTCAACATCCAAAAGAACTAAACATATGGGAAAGAATTTATATAAAAAATACATGAGCATAACCTTATGAATTTTAACACCCCAGAAGCAGACAGCACTTTATTTAAGTTTATCACAAGACCACTAGAGTCAGCCCAGATAACTACCTACCCAACTTATAAGAATGACCCAAGTTGTTTAACAGCTGATGAGGCGGACAAATAAGAAGAAGAAGAAGAAGAAGAAGAAGAAGAAGAAGAAGAAGAAGAAGAAGAAGAAGAAGAAGAAGAAGAAAGAAACATGTCCTGAGTAAATCTCATGTAAATGAAACCATAAAGAGTATTCTAAATATTTCAAGTCAGAAGAGATTAAGTAACCATATGTTTTTAAACAGATGCATAGCTTGCAGTCTTAAATTGAAATGATACATTTCTTCCCCTTCTCCTCAAATACTAGAGACTTTCTCATGATTGGCACAAAAGACCTGTTTCTCTATGCCTGTCAGGCACACCAGCTCAACTATTGCTTTCTTTCTTCAACACAAAACCCTACATTGGCACAATCTGCTGGTCAAGTTCCTGTACCAAAAATGAAGGATGATGCCTGTATAGCCACCATAAATTGCAAACCCAATATTTCTGCTGTTTCTGGGACAAATATATATGGGAAATTTATTTTTAACAACCCCTCAGAGCTATAAGTTTGTTACTAGATTCTAGTGTGAATGAATGAATTACCTTTTTTACACAAGATTTAATGGTTTCCTACATACTATAACATTGATATTTTATCTTTACATCTACTTACCTTCAGCAGGGGAAGGATAGAATCCAAAAATTGCTTTTTAAAAACAAATTTCTGCTTTAATGGAACTCCCCCAGTATTAGGCTCTGTAGTAGCCTGATTCGATGTTTCTCCCATTATCACTTTTGCCTTAGTAAAACTCTGTACAAAGACAAAATACAATGCATTTACTTTCATATTCTACATAACTTTTATAAAAAAAAGTATGCATTTCAAGAAAAATCCATGCTTCATTTTTAACAAAATAAGATGTTTAATAAAAGCTAACTATCCCTCCCCACTAAAATACACTAGTTTTTGTGAAAATTAGGATAATATAAATGAACAATGGTAAGCACATAAAATTTGCAGGAAATGCACAGAACAATATAACATGCAAATGATTATACATGCATAGGCCAGCATGCTGTGCATTATCATGTTACATTGTTTAGGAGCAACAATTATTGCAGAAACTTTCTCCAGGAGTCTCTGCATCTGATCAATATTAAATGATGTAATATAAGCAAATTACAAAGTTTGAACATAGACAAAAACAAATGACCTTCCTATAAGAAGCTGGCTTTTCATGCTGAAACAACATTGCTTACATGGGACATTATGATATCATGAGAGTGAATGCCAGTGTGCATACTCAGAACAGAATAAAACTATTGTTTGTCTAACTAAAGCTGAGTTGCAATGTCATCAAATGCACATGGTTGACCACAGCACAAAAATTGTATTTCTCATCTTATGTAAATTGTTTGCAAAACTTCTGTCTGGTTCAGCCTGTTATTTAGGTTACAGAATTTATTGAAAAAATTATCAATAGCTGTAAAAGGCTTTCAAGGTAATAATAATTTTAACTATAAATGAAACTGCTTTACTGATTATAATAACTCCAAACATTTTGGATTCAATTTCACTTTATCATGATTCCATTGTCTACAGTTTCTAATTTTTTAAATATTAATAATAGAGAGGTGTCTGTTTTTTTGCACATGATTTACTCCCTACACAACTGTTACCTTTTCTTCTTCTTAATCTTTCCCACCATTCCATTCAGCATAAATGCAGAGGAATATAATGTTTAATATGACAAATTATTATTCAGGAAATCATTCACTCAAATTGTTCCATGCTGAAGGTGAGGGCAACAGCATTTGAAACATGTCCAAGTAAGTGGAACAAAATTAGTGCAATTTGAGTGATTTCCTCAATAATGATTTCTTATATTATACTATGTTTCAATGTGAAAATTCCTGCTATTCAAACTACATATAACGTTTGTTGAGCACTTCAGTAAACAGGGTATAGATCATTATATATATGTAATGACACCACAGGATATATCACTTTGCAAATAGCAGCTTAGTCATAACTGTTATTATAATGCAGAAGCAGTTTGCTTCCCAGAGGGCTGATGTTAAGCATTCCTTTCATCCTGAACTCTGACATTGCAGCCTGCAATTGACACATGAACACCTATAATGGCATGAGGAATAGTAACCTATCATGTTTTCATTCAAGCTTTGCTTTTAACTTGAGCCACAATGATGTCCACATGTGCATTAAATAGATATTGTGGAAAGTGCTATCATTCTGGCCTAAGAGAGGTATGAGTGTATTGGAGTCGCTGGGCATCATTTGCAAATTTGCCTATTACAAATTACTGGTATAAATGATAACTCCTACATCAGGGAAACTGTAAAGGCAAATATCATAATCTTCCTTCAGCGTAATGCTAACTATATTCCTGCAGAGTGACCCCAGTAATATTCAAGCTCTTTTTGCCTCCAGCCTGCACATTTGTCAAACATTTGCCTATTGAGCATACAATATGGGACATAATCAGCAAATAACTCATCACAGTACTCCAGTGACCATCACCACAAATAATGGATTTGCACACAAGCAGCAGCCTGGCAAGAATTTACCAAAAACAATCCAAAGCCTCTTTGACTCAATGCCTTGACTTTTAGCAGTTCTAAGTGGAGCCTGTGCAGGCTTCACATTACACTTTTATAGGCAAAACTGCTTTAATTATCTGAAACTTTAATCGTTTACTTATTGCATTTCTTCCACCAAAAATTCAGCATCTGCAACAGTTTCCAGTCTCATCAGTACAGGAATAATCTACTTTTTCTTTTATTGCTGGTAATAGCTTTTGACATATGTGTACTCTTTTTGTCACTGCTTAAAACTCTTGTACAGTTCTATATATCACACACAAATTAAAATCATCATGCTGAGTTTCAATCACTTGTCCTTGGTCAAAATTTTCCTGGTGTACGTAGTGATGTTAAGCTTGCTTCATTATATTTTATGTGAAGATAGATTGTTTTAACTAAAGAAGTGGACATCCCTATACAGTGCATACCTCTGTAGCACAGGTTAGAGGAATGGCTAAGTTATATTTCTGTGATTCTTTGTCACATGCATTAATGACATTTGCTATAATTTCCCTCATCTTGTAGTGAACAATTTTAAACGTTTTACACTGTTAAAACATTCTCATACAAAACGCAACTGCTCCAAATACAATTCAACCAACACAAGTGCTAGAAGTTGTTAAGACATGGACTTGTGAGCAGAATTTGGAGTTTGATTCCTGCCAGGACCATACTCCCCTGATGTTTTTCCTCAGTCCTTATGTATGGTAAATGCCAGGGTTGTAACCTAAAGTTAGGTCTGAAATGCATACTTCATTTAAAAAAATTATATTTTCTAATTTATCATTTCATCTCATTTATCATCAATATCCACCCCTATGATGCCTTATTAGTAAAAATGAGCATTAAACACTATTAAAAAAATGAGTAATGAATAATGTTGCATTGAAGCGACCATATGTTTTCAAACAGATGCATAGCTTGCAGTCTTAAGTTGCAATGATGCTAGTTCTCCTCCTTTCTGCACAAACCTTGGAGACTTTCCTGTGATTGATACAACATAACTCTTTCTCCATGCCTGTCAGGCAAACCAGCTCTGCTATTGCTTTCTTTAATGTAACTCTCTGCATTGATACCATCTGCTCAGTCAAGTTCCTTCACCACAAAAATTAAGGATGATGCCTGTATAAGCACAATATACTCCAACCCAACATTTCTATTTTTTCTGGGGAAAATATTTTAAACAACAACTCACAGCTGCAAGTTTGTCAATCAATAGAGTGTGAATTACTGAACTATATTTTTTATTCAAGATATAATGGTTTCTCCCATGTATGACAATGATATTTATCTTTACCTTTACTTACCTTAATCATGGGAACAAGAGAATTAAATAATTCTTTTTTCACAAAAATTTTCTGATGTAATGGAATTCCTGCAGTATTAAGCACCGTAGTAGCCTGATTCAAGGTTTCTGCCATCACATCTTTTGCTTTTGCAACGCTCTATACAAAGACAAAACACAATATACTTAATTTCATATTCCACTTTTGTAAACAAATTATTACATTTGTTTACACTGAAGCAACAGTCATGCTTCAGTTTTAAGAAGCAATGCTATTTACTGTACCTGCATTTTTTAATTATTATTATTATTATTATTATTGACTAATTTTTGTGAAAATTATAACTCTATAAACAAATAAATGCAAGCATTTGAATTGTGCAGGAAATGCAAAGCACAGTATGATGCAAATTACTGTATATGCTAGGCCAGCAAGCTCTGAACAGGTATTAAGTTATTTAGGAGCAATAAATAATGCACCGAGATCAGGAAGCAGTAGCTTTAAGTTACTTTGCCTCATCACATTAAATGGTGTAATTTAAACAAATGACAAAGTTTGGAGACAAATGGTTGCCTCCCAAGAAGCTGGCTTTTCCTGCTGATAAAATATTGCTTGCATGGGAGATAATGATATTATGAGATGAACATCAGCGTGTGCATACTGTGAACCAAACAGAACTATTCTTTATCTAACAAAAGCTGATCATCAATGACATCAAATGCACATCATTCACCATAGGACAAATATTGAATTTCTCATTTTATGCAAACTGTTTGCAAAATATCTATCAGTTCAGTCTGTTGTTTAGGTTACGTGTATCAATAAAATGATCAAAGGCTTTCCAAGTAATAATAATTTTAACTATAAATGAAACTCCTATATTGATTATAATATACTGTGAACATTGAGGAATGAATACAATCAATCATGACTACATTGTCCACAGCTTTCAATTTATTTTAAAATTTTTAATAATAGACAGCTATCTTTTTGTGTACATGATTTACTCCCTCCATTTCTGTCCTCTTTTTTTCTTCTTACTCCTCCCCTCAATTCCACCTAGCGAAAGTGCAGAAGAATATAATGCTTGTTGACATTGCATACAAGTTTTCAGTAAACAGGTATAGATGCATTACTAATCTGGCAGGGTCCACAACATATAATAACATCCTAGGATAAGAGATATATCTTTGCAAATGGTAGCTTAGTCCTAAGTGTTAGTACAATGGAGAAGCACTGTTTGCTTCCCAGAGGACTGATGGTAAGCATTCCTTTCATCCTGAACCATTGAAATCTCAGCCTGCAATTGTCTCGTGAATACCTGTAATGGCATGAGGAAAAGAACATGTCATGTTTTCATTTCAGGCTTGCTTTTAACCTGGACTACAATTACATACATATTGTCGAGAGTGCTATCATACTGGCCTAACAGGTATGATGGTATGGGAAGCTTGGGCATCAACAGAGATTATGATTAATTCAAATTGCTAGTCTAAATAGCAACAACTATGATGGGAAATATAGAGGCAAAAGGCACAGCAGAATGACGCCAGTAATATTTTTACCTCCAGTCTGCACATTTGCAAAACATACAGCCTATTCAATATAATGTATGGAACGTAATTGCATACAATTTGCCAAAAGCAATCCAAAGCATCTTTGATTTGATGCTATGACTTTTAGCAGCTCTAATTAGAGCTAGAAATGATGTTGAGCTTGCTTCTTCTCTATATTTTCCTTGATGCCAGATTTTAAAACTAAAGAAGTGCCATAACTGTATAAAGTGCCCCTCTAATCTGTAGCTTAAGTTAAAGGAATAGCTAAGTTGCATTTCTGTGCTTTTTGATTATATGCACTTATGGCATTTAATATCATTTCTCTTGCCTTGCAGTGTATGATTTTAAACTTTTTAGAATGATAAAATACTCTCATATAAAACACAACTGTTCCAAAACACAATTCAAGTGAAACAAGTGGCAGAGATTGTTAAAACATGGACTTGTGAGCATGAGGTCTGGAGATCAATTCCTGCCAGAATCATCCTCACTGACAAGTTTTCCTTAGTCCTTATATCTCAAGTGCATCCTTCCTTTTAAAAAAAAAATATATATATTTTCCAATTTATCATTTCATCTCATGTATCATCAGTATACAACCCCTGTGGAGCCTCATTAGTAAAAATGGGCATTATACATCATTAAAAAAATGCAATTTAAAGTACTGAACATATTCTATGGAATGCTTTTAAGCAGATGCATAGTTTGAATCGTGCAAGTTCTCCGGCATTCTCCACTAACCTCGGAGACTTTTCCATGATTGGCACAACATACCTTTTCTCCATGTCTGTCAGGCATAGCTATTTCTTTATTTCAACAACACAAAACTCTACATTAATACCACGTACTTGGTCAAATGTTTGCACCTCAAAAATTAACGATGATGTCTATATAACTGCAATGCATTGCCAGCTCAACATTTCTACTGTTTGTGGGTAAAATACATACAGGAAAAATTTATTTTCAATAACTGCTCATAGCCGCAAGTTTGTTATTAGAGTCTAGTGTGAATTAATGAACTATATTTTTTACACAGCATAATATAATATCATAGTTTCCCACATACTATGATATTGATATTTTATCTTTACATTCACTTACCTTAATGGCAGGAACAATTGAACCTGAAAATTCCTTTTTCACAACAATGTCTTGCTGTAATGGAATTTCTCCAGTAGTAGCCAGACTCAAAGTTTCTTCCATCATATTATTTGTCTTAGTAAAACTCTATACAAAGACAAAATACAATGCATTTAATTTCACATTCCATTTTAACTTTTATAAAAAAATTATCTATTTCAAGAAAGAGTCACTTCATTTTTAAGAAACTATGTGCTCTAACACTTTTTTTTTGAAAATAGGTTAATTTTTGTGAACACTGTGATACTATAAACTAATAATGGTAAGCATTTGAATTGTGCAGGAAATGTAAAGTACAGTATGACATGCAAATGATTGTACATGGCCTAGGCCAGCACTGTCTGAACAGGTGTTAGGTTGTTTAGGAGTCACAAGGAATAAAACGAGGTCAGTGAGCAGTAGCTTTCTCCATGAGTCACTATGCCTCATTAGAATTAAATGGTATAATATAAACAAATGACAAAATTGAAACACAGATGAATGATTGCCTTACATGAAGCTGGCTTTTCATGGCAATGCTCAAAATGTGAAATGAAGAGAACTATTCTATTTCATATGAAAGCTTAGTTGCAATGTCATCAAATGCATGTGAATGACCATAGCACAAATATTATATTTCTCATCTTGTGTTAAAATATCTGCCAATTCAGTCTGTTGTTTAGGTTACAGTATTTATTTATAAAATGATCAATAGCTGTAAAAGACTTTCCAGTAACAATAATTTTAAAATGTAGCATGGAATCCATCATCTATAGCTTCCAATTTTGTAATTTTTAATGTTAGAGAGATATTTGCTTTTACGTATATGATTTACTTCCTCCATTTCTGCCCTTTTTCTTATTCTTCTCCACCGTTTCACCCAAAATAAGTGCAGGAGAATATAGTATTTGTTGACGTGCATATAAGTTTTAGTAGACAGCATATAGATGCATTACTAATCTGGCAGTGATCCCTAACATGTAATAACATGCCAGGATAATAGGCATTTTATAATACAATGGTGAAGCACTATTTGCTTCAGAGAGGGCTGATGATAAACGTTCCTTTAATCTTGAACAATTGACAACACAGCCTGCAATTGACTTGTGAACACCTATAATTTGCATAAGGAATAGCAACATGTCCTGTTTTCATTCAAATCTTGCTTTTAACTTGGACTACAATGATGCCCACATATGCTTAAAAAATAAATAAAATACAAATTGCAAGGGATCTCCACCTTTCTGGCGCAGGCCGTTTCTGTTATCTCATGATAGAAATTTGAACACAATGATTGTATAACCTCAACTTATGTATTCACTTTTTTACACTACACTCCATTCATTTACATTGAAGATGGGAGAGATTCTCCCAAAACGCTTCTTACTATTGTGTAAGTGAATGGAGTATAGTGTAAAAAAGTGAATACATAAGTTGAGGTTATATTGCCACTCCATTGTCAACAGCTTCTTAAGTACAAAATTTATATACAATGATTATATATTAACCAATTATCTAAATTCTAAATAATTAAATAAAGTACAAAATTTCCACCTTGATTGCAGCCGTCCCTGGTTCCAGTTCATCAGCAGTACCCTACTGGAATTACAGGGTACTAGGCTTTGATCCAACCCAGGGGACTAAAATAAAATATTTTAAATACTATACCTATACCATTATTTTATCAGCTAGTTACAGTCTCCACAGCTACTATTCTTTTATTTCTCAAACATCTACTTAAATGAAATTTGAAATTTATAAAGTGCTAAGAAAAATTTAAATACAAACTACAATGGGGCCTTAACCTATCTATTGGTGTAACCACTCACAATTACAATTATTCATACAATGATACAAATTATACTAACATCTGTACTTAAATTCTAGATAGTTAAACAAAGTACAAAATTTCCACATTGATTGCCTCAGTTCCCAGACTCCAGTACATCAGCAGCAACCTACTGGATTCCAGGGGAACATGCTCTGACCGAACCCAAGGCACTAAAATAAATAATTCACCTACTCTACCTTAATTAATTATTTTATCAGCTAGCTACAATTCCTACAAACTACTAACTCCTTTATTTCTCAAATGCCAACTATAATACTAGATTTATTCACCTTCTCGAGCAATTTCCAATATCCCAAGCTCAATAATTAATAAATTTATAATATCACTGAAAATTACATAAAGGCCAGTGGCTTCAACCCCACAGCACACAAACATGCAGTTGTCAACAGCTTAGCACAAAGACTCGGCAACATACTCACGAATGAGTTTGAACACAGTGAAGAGTACTCTCACATAATACAAATGGCAAAAATCAATGCGTAGGGCTATTAAATTGTAGTCAAGAAACTCAAGAAATTCAAACAAGAGAAGAGGTTAAAACAGATTGTCAGCAAAAAAAGAAATTACTATTCACAAAAAATTTACTTATCATCCTTGGGCCACTAAAAAATTCCAGAAAATACTTCAAGAGTTTGGGACTACTTTTTCCTCAGAGAACAAATTCAGCCTACTCAATCTGCTCAACTCTGTGATGATAGAATATCTGATGAGAAGAAGCCAGGAATATATCAAATCAATTGTTTGGAAAGCAACAAAGCATATATTGACAAAACTAAAAGAAGCATTGGAATTAGGCTAAAGTAATACTGGAGAAACATCAAGTACAATCAGATAGATAAATCAGTGATTCCACATCACTTTTGGAGACATAAAAATGATATAGAAATGGAAGTCAAATTATTGAAATTCATAGATAGACTCTTGGAGCTGGAAATATGAGAAAAAAAATTTACAAAAAAAAAAAAAAATAAAGATAAGGTTATGAACTTCAAGATTCCAACAGAAGACAAATTAATCTAAAAGTTCATAAAATGTCCACGAGAACTACACCAAGTCCATTCAACCAACAATGTATCTGGCAGTCAACACACAGCTGCGATGCAGGCGAAAGCCCTTGAAACATGTTCTGTATAATTCAATGGTAAGTGGAGCATAAGAGTATTAAATTGAATCACTGTCTAATTATGAATACATTAATTGCCTCACTGCATTAGTTTCAACACGAAAGTTATTTTAAATTAAATATAGGGCTTAATTTCCAACCTGGCCTAAGTCCTCTTTCATGTCCTACAGCATTAGTAACTTCCCCAAAGGTACACTTGACACAAAATCTGTTTTGATAACATAACTCCTGTAATATGCTGAGCCATATTTCCACATAAACCCTTCTTATTTAATTTGATCACAGAACTTCTCAGTCAACCCTACCACATGCTTTTTCTAAGTCAATAAATATAGCATACAATCTACCTATTTTCTTTGCTAAACATTTATCCATCATTATATTAATTATAAATTTATTATTCACTGTTCTCTTTCCTTTCCTGAATCCAGTTTGGTAGGCGATAACCTTTGATATTCTTCTGACCAATTTTGAATTCTCTCTGCCAATTTTCCTGTAAAAATTTTTCCAAATTGGATAATAATGCAATTCCTTTATAATTATTTGGATCACTTTCATTCTCTTTACCTTTGTATATGGGGTGTATAATTGCCACATGCCAACTTTCTGGCACCTCCTTCTTTTTAATTACATTCATAAACCTTGTTAATCATGTTAGTCTATCTGGATTTTCACACCAAATTTTAAAAAAATTGTGTGGTAAACCACTGATTCCTACTGCCTTATTTCTCTTAAATTTATGAACTTCACTTTTAACTGCTTCCTGTGAAAATGGTCTATCTAACTCCTTTACATAATTAATAAAAATCTCAAAATTCTGACTTCCTCACCCCTTAGTTTCTACATCAAACAAACTCTGAAAATAGGTAATCCATTTATTTGGACTTATATCTATGTTATTTCTCTTCCCTTTCACACATTGATTAATAATCTGCCACGTTTGTTGCCCTGTTTCTGAATCTAGCTTTTGCTGAATTACTGCAGCTCTAGCTATCACCCACTGTTGCTTCTTGTGATTGAGCAGCTGCCTATATCTCTCGTAAGATTGGATCATAATCGCCCTCCCTATCCATTTCATCATTCTCTCTCTCTCCATCTTTTAACTTCCTCCCATATGACATATCTCATTCCTCTACACTCTTCATCAAACCATCAACATAAACTTTATTTTTCTCTCTTTTGCTTATAATCATATCACTTCCTGCCTATTTAAGCATAAACTCGCACAGTTCTACAGCACCATTACTTATACCTAGGCAAATCATTAAATTAATTCCATGAACACACCCTAGACATTGCTGAATCCAGCATCTCATAAAACTCATCAGCCTTTCTAGGGGCCCACTTAGGGCTAATTATCTTAGTACCAGATCCACAAGCATCATCTCTTCTACTGACAAAGCACTCTTCACTGCACCATGCCACTATTAATGGAAAATGGGAACTTATCACAACCATGTTCTTTACCTTGATTTCCTGAACTTTACTCAAAATACTATTGCTACACAATACATAATTCACAACACTCTGTCCCCATGCACTTATTAATGTAAATTCACCAGTTTCATCTTTCTCCAGCAACCATTCAGCATTACAAAGCCATTATCATCACAAAATTGAATTAGTTTTAGCTTCTCTTCATTCACAACTTTGTCTTACCATGCCTAATCCATATTTTGCTAGATTCATCTCTCCCCATATCTTCCCATACATTTAATTCCTTGATCTCAAACTCTCCCACTCTTGCATTCAAATCTCCTATTAACATAAATTCCAAGAAAGGGAATTCTATTTTTATATTTAATAATTCCATTTCTAATTGTCGAAAGAGATACGGGTTGCGAAATCTGGAATTCAAGGGCAGTTTGTACAATACACCAGTGCACAAGTTCCACTACCACATTAACACCCATCTGGTCTCACTGATTTTTGGCTGCCTCCCCTTCATTTTGCTTGCAATAAAACTCCTCATTAGTAAACCTAAACTTCCAGAAACTCAACCTTTAATATTCTTCCTTAAACCATGTTTGGCAATAAAATCATACCCCTGAACCTTAATGCACTCATTGCTCTCTAGCTAGATTACAGCTAGTGCTAGAATATGGGCTTCATTCACAATTTTCTTGAAACAAACCACATTCATCCCTCTATGCATTCCTTCTCAGTTCCAAAAACTAAGTTTCACAACCTTCCCACTTTCTTCCTCATCCTATTGTGAACCAGAATGGAACTTAAATGAATCCAACTTGCTCTTGCTCCTGAGCATTATACCAGTATTGGGATGCTGACTGACAATGACAGGCAGTACCTCCCAATAATCCCTAACACCAGCACCAGATGCACTATGCTCCACTATATCCCTAATTTGCAATAAACTTCCTATCGGAGTGGATATATGTTAGAGGAACTTGGCCTTAACTTAGCTGGTACAGTCTTACTCCACACTCGTGCTCTTGACCTCGACAGCTGGGCAGCTGAGGCCAACTCTCTCTTATCTGGCATTCATCCTCCCCCTCTTCATCCGCATGTGAACTCCCATTCACTCTCCTAATATCTTTATCTGGCTCTGCTTTGAAGCATTTCCTGTCCTTCCGTTTCCCTTGGTTTTTGTTATAATTTGCTGACTCATTTCCTCTTCATTCCTTCGGCTGATGCATCTTAGATCATTTTCAAACTCATCAACTAGCCTGTCATCGATCCAAAGCTGTTGGTTACATATATAAGCGAGTAAACCTCTGTTGCACTAGTTGTTTGTTCAGGATTCTCTGCTCTACAGATAAATTTTTATTAATAAACAAATTGGTCCCTTTTAATTTATTAGATCTTTTCAACACATAGAGAATTTGCGTAGTTACAAATCTAATCACTATCATTCTTCTTCCTCCATTCTTCCCAACTCGAAGAGTTTCAAATTTCCAATATCTTTCTTCTGAAGTTTCTACTCTTCTTTTGATGACTTGGACTTCTGTTTTCGTGTTTTGCATTTCAATTTTTATTTCATTTTTAATTTCTCTCCCCACATTGTTGATTTTATTTCCCAACCTTTCTTCCATATACTGCAATATGTTCGGAATTTTCCACCTGCTCCAAAATCACCAGCAGGCCCAGAATTGATTTCTACTGTTCCAATGATTAGTAGCACACCAATTGCATACTCCAGCAAAAATATTCCCTATTTCTATATGCTGCATTTTTTTAAAATTGATTCCACTTCATACTACTGAACAGACCTATTCTTGCTCTATAAATCTCTGTTGCTTCCCATCGTTACTTATGTCACTTTTCAACTTCTTCCTGCAGCTCCCAAGAAACACAAATTCTCTCCTTCACTGCTAACTTACCACTCATCACTCAAATATGCATTAAATTGATATTTTGGAGAGTGCTATAATACTAGTCTATCAGAGGTATGATGATATGGGAAACTGAGCATCAATTCTAACTTTCGCTATTAGAAATTGCTAGTCTAAATCACTGCTAACTCAATGAAACTGTAGAAGCAAAAGTTACAATTTCCCTTCAGCTGTATTCCAGGAGGATGAGTTCAGTAATAACTTAACTCTTTTTGCCTCCAGCCTGCACATTTGCCACATGTATACCCTATTGAACATACCAGTATGGAACATGATCAGCAAATAACTCATCAAAGTACTCTTGTATTCAGTGCCACAAATAATGGATTTGCACACAAGCAGCTGCCTGGCTGGCAATTCACCAAAACAATCCAAAGTCTATTTAATTCAATGTCATCACTTTTAGCAGCTCTAATTAGAGCCTGTGCAGGCTTCACATGTTACACTTTTTATATATAAAACATGCAATGATCTGAAACTTTATTCATTTACTTTTTGCATTTCTTCCATAAAAAATTCAGCTTCTGCAGTAGTTAATACATTCTCAGTATACAACAGAAAATGTATTTATCTCTAATTCCAGGTAATAGCCTTTGACATTCTGGCACTATTTTCTTTTTTACTGCATAGAGCTCTTGTACAGTTCTACATATTTGTATGTATTACATAAATCAAAATCATCCTGACTTTTGGATTACTTAGATTCGGTCAATGTTCTTTTGATGTATGCGGAGGTGATGTTGAGCTTTTACATGGAATGTTTTATCTAAATAAAATCCCTGTACAGTGCACACCTCTTACATGCAGCACAAGTTGGAGGAATGGGTGTTCCTGTGATTCTTCATTACATCATTAATCACATTTGTAATAATTTCTCTTGCCTTGTAGTGAGCGATTTTAAATCTTTTACACTGATAAAACAATCTTACACAAAACACAACTACTACACATAAAATTAAAAAAAAAACACAGGTGGCATAGGTCGTCTATATGTGGACTGGATAGCAGCAGGTCTGGAGTTTGATTCCTGCCTGGACCTTACTCCTTGATAAGTTTTTCTCAGTCCTAAAAATGCAAGTGCCTTAAGAGCTCTCCAAAGTACTTCCTTCCTTTAAAAGCAAGTTCTTTTTAAATTTATCATTATTTCCACCGCCTGAGGTGCATCATTAATACAAATAAACCTTAAAAACACTTAAAAAAAATGCAACTCGGAGTACTAAACAGTATTCTATGAAAATACCTATAAGAGCCTTTTCTACAGTTCTTAGCCTGACTCAGAGGTGCCATCTGATGACTAAATTAATATAATAGTTTTTATCAAGTATTATCCTTTAGATGGCACACCTATAATGTTTCAGATGTATAGTACATAAGTGTAAATCACTTGTTTGTGATGATCATGTAAACAAACTAGTGTTAACATTTTCTACAAATTGCATAAAACTGAAATACGAATTGTGATACTTTGTTTTGATGGGTTTAACCCCAACAGAAATACAAAAGGCATTAAGATTCCACATTAAAGGATTTTTTCCTACATTTTCTAAATTTAAAAAGTAAGCTGTTCGAATTTAAGCATCGTCATACATCCATTCATGAGCACTCAGGGCATTCCAAAACTGCTACAAAGGACGAGATTATGACAAAAATTCTCAATGCTGTATTCAATGATTGCAGATTAAAGGTATGCAAGTTGGCTGACATTGCAAAACCCTAGATAGACCATGTTCACTACATTTTACACAAATGAAGTTGTAAGTATGAGAAATTTTTTTTATTTACGAACGCTCTCTAACAGCTGAGGTCATCAGTGTAAGTATAAGAAAGCTTTCCACTCGATGGGGTTGTGTTTGTGAACAAAGGGCCAAAACCGCATTACGATGACATTTTGCAAGAATGTTTAAATTTATTTACATGCAATTCCAGGTAGTTTCTGCAAAATTTCATAAGAGTAGATAAAACATGGATTCATTACAAAATGCCACAGACAAAGGGGCAGTCCAAACAGGGGTGACAATGGGTGAAAAAGCACCAAAGAAAGAAAAACAGTTCCATTTGCAGGAAAAGGTATGGTATGGTTTTTATGGAATTTTCATGGTGTGATGTTTGTAGACTCTCCAGAAGGGCAGAATCAACACCAGGGAGCATTATGTTTCACTACTGGACCAACTGAAGGATACTATTCAGGTTAAATGTCCACACCTTGTGAAAAAGAAAGTTTTCGTTCATGACATTAATGCTCTTCATACAAGTCTGGGATTGTTGTTGCAAAAGAGCATGACCGCTTCAAATTGCTACCACATCCACCATATTCACTGCATATGGCTCACAGTAATTATTTCTGTTTCCAAACCTGAAGAATTCTCACAGTTGGAGAAATGATTATACTGAGGGCATTAAAAAGTTGGAAAGTTGAACTAAATGTATTTATTTATAAAGGGAACTATATATATTAAATCGCTTAAATCTTTTGTTTTCTTGGTCAGGCTACAAAGTTTTAGATGCTATTCATATATTTTAAAACAGATACATAGCTTACAGTCTGCAATGATGCGAGTTCTCTTCCTTCTGTCCCAATCGAAGGAGACTGTCTCATGATTGGGACAACATACCTCTTCCTCCATTCATGTCAGGACACCAGCTCAACTATTGCTTTCTTCAAAACAAAATTCTACATTAATACCATCTGCCTGGCCATATTTCTACACCACAAAAATTAAGGATGATACCTATATAATTGCAATGCATTATCTGCCCATCTTTTCTATTGTTTGTGGGGAAAATATATGCAGGAAAACTTCATTTTCAATAAATGCTCACAGCCACAAGTTTATTATTAGAATCTAACGTGAAAGGTGGAAATTTTTTTACACAACTTATAATGGTTTCCCCCATACTATTATATTCATATATTATATTTACTTTTACTTACCTTAATCACAGGAACAATTGTACTCGAAAATTCTTTTTTTACAACAATGTCCGACTGTAATGGAATTCCTCCAGTATTAAGCTCCGTAGTACCCAGATTCAAGGTTTCTCCCATCACATGTTTTGTTTTAGTAAAACTCTATACAAAGACAAAATACAATGCACTTAATTTCATATTCCACTTAAATTTTATAAAAAGAAATAGCTATTTCAAGAAACAGCTGTGCTACATTTTTAAGAAACTATATTGCTGACTAAAAGCTAACCTCCCCCTTTCTTTAATGGATTAACAAATGAACAATGTTAAAATATTTAATTCTCAACCATTGACAGTTTAGCCTGCAATTAACAGAACACTTATAATTGCATCAGGAATAGCAACAGGTCATGTTGGACTGCAATATGCACACAAATGCATTAAATAAATATTATGGGGAGTGCTATCATACTGGCCTAACATAGGTATAATGGTATGGGAAGTCATTGGGCATCAATCCAGACTTTGGCTACTACAATTTGCTGGTCTAAATAAATGCTACTCAATGAATATGTAGAAAAAAAATTATAATTTCCCTTCAGCACACTCCAAATTCTCTATTCCAGGAAGATGATATCAGCAATAATCAAGCCCTTTTTGCCTCCAGCCTGCACATTTGTCACACATTTTCCCTACTGTGCATACCAGGTATGGAACATAATCAGCAAATAACTCATCAAAGTACTCTAGTATCCAGTGCTACAAATAAAGCATTTGCAAACAAGCAGCAGCCTGTCAGACAAATCACAAAAAACAACCCAAAGTCTATTTAATTCGATACCATGTCTTTTAGCAGCTCTAATTAGAGCCTGAGCAGGCTTCACATGTTACGCATTTTATGGATAAAACTGCTGCAATGATCTGAAACTTTAATCATTTACTTTTTGCATTTCTTCCATCAAAAATTCAGCTTCTGCAGCAGTTAATGCAGTGTCAATATACAACAGAATATCTATTTATTTCTAATTCCTAGTAATAACAATTTACATTCTGGCACTTTCTTTTCACTGCATAGAACTCTTATATATTTTTACATATTTCTATGTATTACATAAATCAAGAACATGCTGACTCTTGGATCACTTAACCTTGGTCAATCAATGTATGTAGAGGTGATGCTGAGCTTGCTTTTTTTCTAAGTTTAACTTGACAAAGCGGTACTGCTGTACAGCGCTAACCTCTTATCTGTAGCACAAGTTAGGGGAATGACTAAGATTTTTTTTTTTGATTGATTTATTTATGGATGCTCTTTAACATCTCAGGTAATCAGTATCCCATTCAACTCAGGGCGTGAAATGGCCGACAAATTTTGCTCAGAGGCCTCTCTTTCAGGCTTGAGGTTCTTTTTCGTGCCGCAAATGTAGGACACAGGACTCACGGTTTTACTTCCCTTCCGAAGGAAGCCATACTTAGGATTTTTACACCCGAAAAAATCCATCGTTCCTGACCGGGTTCGAACCCGCGTTTTGGGTTTAGGAGGCAAGTATGGTAACCACTACACCACCAGGACCGACTAATGACTAAGATGTGTTACAGTGATTCAATAATATTTGCTATAATTTCTCTTGCCTTGTAGTGAACGATTTTAAATTTTTTCAATCATAAAACATTTTCACACAAAACACAACTACTACAAATAAAATTCAACTGACACAGGTGGCAGAGGTCATTAAGATGTGGACTCAATTGGAGGTCTAGAGTTCAATTCTTGCCTGGACTTTCCTCCCTGACAAGTTTTCCTCAGTCCTTAAAAATGGCAAGTCATTTGTGTGGTGCCCGAAGTGTTCCTTCCTTTAAAAACAAGCTCTTTTCCAATTTATCATTTCATTTATGAATAGTATCTCCTGGCTATAGTACATCATCAATAAAAATGGACATTAAACACTTTTATAAACATGCAACTCAAAGTACTGAACAGTATCCTATATAAATAGACATAAGAGGGGTTAAATTTTCAGCCTGACTCAGAGATGTTGTTATGATGGCTAAATTACTATGATAGTTTTTATTAAGTATTATGCTTTAGAAGGAATATTGTAATGTTTTAGATGTAAATTAAATAAGTATAGTCACTTGTTTGTGATGAATGTGTAAACAAACTAATGTTAACATTTTCTACAAATTGTATAAAACTGAAATAGAGTTGTGATACTTTGATGGATTTAACCCTAACAGAAATACAAAAGACATTAGAATTCCACATTAAAGGATTCTTCCCTTCCTTTTTGACATTTAAATAGTGAGCTCCTGAATTTAAGCATAGTCCTACATTCATTCATGAACACTCAGGGCATCCCAAAACTGCTCCGATGGACAAGATTATGACAAAAATTCACAATGCTGTACTCAGTGATTGCAGATTAAAGGTGTGGGAGTTGCGGACATTACAAAAACCTACGTAGACCACTTTCATTACATTTTACACAAAATTTTGGGTATGAGAAAGCTTACTGCTAGATGGATGTTGCTTTTGTGGACAATGGACCATTATCATATTACAATGACATTTCGTGAAATAGTTTACACTTGTTTATATGCAATTCCAGTGAGTTTCTGAGACATTTCATAAGAGTGAATGAAACTTGGGATTCATTACAAAATGCCACAGATGCAGGACCAGTCCAAACAAGGGTGGCAATGGATTAAAATGCACCAAAGAAAGCAAAAACAGTTCCATCTGCAGGAAACATCATGGCTCTTATGGAATTCTCATGGTGTGATGCTCGTAGACCCTCCAGAAGGGCACAACCATCACCAGGAAGTATTACTTTTCACTACTGGACCAACTGAAGGAAAATGTTCAGGCTAAACATTCACACTTGCAAAATAGAGAGTCCTCTTTCATTATGTTAATGCTCTTCATACAAGTCTGGGATTGTTGTTGCAAAACAGCATGACCTTCGCTTCCACATCCACTATATTCACCGGATATGGCTCTCAGCGATTACTTTCTGTTCGCAAACCTGAAGAATGCCTGGGTGTATTTACATCAAATCTTGAGATTAAAGTCAAAATAGAACCTTATTTCTCATGGTTTGACAAATATTATACTGAGGATGTTAAAAAGTTGGAAAGTTGAACTAAATGTATTTATTTATAAAGGGAACTATATATATATAAAATATCTTAAATCTTATGTTATCTTAGTCAGCCTACAAAGTTTTAGAATACTCTTCATATATTTTACAACAGATTCATAGCTTGCAGTCTGCATGATGTGAGATCTCTTCCTTCCGTCAAAACCAATGGAGACTGTCTCATGATTTGGACAAGATACCTCTTCTTCATGCCTGTCAGCACATCAGCTCACTATACAAAATCCTACATTGATACCATCTGCCCAGTCAGTTCCTGCACTACAAAAATTAAAAATGATACCTGTATAACTGTAATGCATTACCAGCGCAACTTTTTTACTATTTTTGGGAAAATTTGTGCAGGAAAACTTTAGTGCTCACAGCCACAGAGTTTATTAGAATCAAGTGTGAATTGTGAATTTTTTTTTTACACAATAATGCTATAATGGGTTCCTCCATACTATTATATTCATATATTATATTTACATTTACTTACCTTAATCACAGGAACAATTGTATTTGAAAATTCATTTTTCACAACAATGTTCTGCTGTAATGAAATTCCTCCATTATTAAGCACTGTAGTGGTCTGATTAAAGGTTTCTCCCATCACATCTTTTGTCTTAGTAAAACTCTATATAAAGACAAAATACAATAATACAATGCACTTAATTCCATATTCCACCTTTAAAAAAAAAAAAAAAAAAAAAAAAAAAAAAAAAAAAAAATAAGAAGTTATGTTGCTCAGTAAAAGAAAAGCTAACTATTCTTTTAATATGTGGACTGGATTGCAGTAGGTCTGGAGTTTGATTCCTGCCTGGACCTTACTCCTTGACAGGTTTTTCTTAGTTCTTAAAAATGGCAATTGCCATTGGTGGTCCCCGGCAGTGGTTCCTTCTTTTAAAAACAAATTCTTTTCCAATTTGAAATTTCATCTCATGCATCATCAGTATCCACCGCCTGTAATCCATCAGCAATAAAAATGGGCATTAAACACTTTAAAATAATGCAATTCTGAATACTGACCAGTATTCTATGTAAACAGCCATACGAGGGTATTTCTAAGTTTCTCAGCCTGACTCAGAGATGTCATGAAGATGGCCAAATTACTATGACTATTTGACTTATGGGATGTCATCTGAAAATCGACCAATGAAACAAAAGAAAATTTTGAATTTTGACCAATATCAGATATTGCAGTAAAATTATCAAAAACATTTTATTACGCGACATGCATTTGTCTTGTGGTCAATGTGGCCAACTCTATACCCCATTATATAATTCCTGAACATGCATCACTGACCAACTTTCTGTGTTTTCAGTAATTGTAAATTTAACTAACTTAATGTGTATTCACCCAAGAAATTGTTTTTGCACATTCATCCAAACAGTCTGATATCACTTTATAATTATGTAACAATATCTGCTTAAAACATAAATCTTATTAAACAGAATGTTCAGAATGATAAAATGTTTTCTCTGTTTCTTGGTTGCTATTAGTAAATCGAATGCTTGTGACTGTAATCGTGGACTTCCACCTATATCATGTCATGATTTCTGAATAGGTAGTTATTTATATGTAAGTATAACATTTTATATAATTAATACTGTACGCAAATTTCAAATATATATTACGTTTATTCTTATTCTATTCATGAAATAGTCCTAAACCCATATATGGCTCTTCTCTATTGGCATTACTGACAATCGACACTTGTCTGTTGCTAGATGGCTTGAAAAGGTTAGGTATTCATTATATAAATGTACAATTATTACAATATTGTAAGCCAATTTCACGGTAATTACATTTTAATTCTTATTTAACTTATGAAAAGTCTTAATAAATATCATTCCAGGGTCTCAGTTTTCCCTCTCACATCCCCTTATCATATTACTTTTGATAGTTTATCCTTTAGATGGCGCATTGTAATGTTTCAGATATGTAGTAATTGTAGTCACTTGTTTGTGACAATTGTGTATACAAAAATAATGTTAATATTTTCTACAAATTGAATAAAACTGAAATACAAATTGTGATACTTTGATTGGTTTAACCCCAACAAAATTCAAAAAGCATTAAGATTCTATATTAAGAGATTTTTCCCATCATTTTCAACATTTAAAAATTGAGCTATGCAATTTAAGCATAGTTGTACATCAATTCACGAGCACTCATGGTACCAGAAAAATAATACGATGGACGAGATTATGACAAAAAGTCACAATGCCGCACTCATTGATCACCGATTAAAGGTATGCGAGTTGGCTGACATTGCAAAACACTTGACAGGCCATGCTCACTACATACATGAAGTTTTGAATATGAAAATGCTTTCTGCTCAATGAGGTTGCATTTGTGAACAATGGACCAAAATGTCATTCTAATGACATTTCCCAAGAATGTTTAAAGTTGTTTACATGTAATTCCAGTGAGTATCTGAGACATTTCTTAACAGTAGATGAAAAGTGGATCCATCACAAAATGCCAGAGATGAGAGCAGCCCAAACAGAGGTAGCAATGGATTAAAATGCACCAAGGAAAGCAAAAACGGTTCTATCTGCAGGAAAGGGTATGGCTCTTATGGAATTCTCATGTTGTGGTGCTCATGGACCCTCCAGAAGGGCAGAACCATCACCAGGGAGTATTACTTGTCACTACTGGACCAATTGAAGGATGTTGTCCAGGTTAAACCTTTGCAAAAAAAGAAAGTTCTCTTTCATCATCATCATAATAATAATAATAATAATAATAATAATAATAATAATAATAATAATAATAATAATAATAATAATGCTCTTCATAAAGGTCTGGGATTAATGTTGCAAAACTAGATGACTTTCACTTCCACGTTCACCATATTCACCGGATAAGGCTCACAATTATTACTTTCTGTTCCCAAACCTGAAGAATGCCTGAGTGAATGACAATTCACATCTTATCTTGAGATTAATGCCAAAATAGATGCTTATTTTTCACAGTTGAACAGATCTTATTTTTCTGTAGGTGTTGGAAAGTTGGACTAAATTTATTTATGAAGGGAACTATATATACACATACATAAAAATTTCTTAAACATTGTGTTTTGTTGGTCAGATCATGAAGTTTTAAAATGCTCTTCATATATTTTAAAACACATGCTTAACTTACAATGATGTGAGTTCTCATCCTTCCTCCGCAAACGATGGAGACTATCTCATGATTGGGACAACATACCTCTTCCTTTATGCCTGTTAGCACATCAGCTTAGCTATTGCTTTCTTCTTCAATACAAAACCCTACATTGATACCATTTGCTTGGTCATGTTCTTGCACCATCAAAATTAAGTATGATGCCTCTATAACTGCAATGCACAACACTTCTACTGTTTGTGGGTAAAATACATATGAGAAAAACTTTATTTTCAACAACAGCTCACAGCCACAAGTTTGTTGTTAGAATCTAGTGTGAACAGTGAATTTTTTTTTACACAACTTATAATGGTTTCCCCCATACTATTATATTCATATATTATATCTAATTTTACTTACCTTAATCACAGGAACAATTGTACTTGAAAATTCTTTTTTTACAACAATGTCCTGCTGTAATGGAATTCCTCCAGTATTAAGCTCCGTAGTACCCAGATTCAAGGTTTCTCCCATCACATGTTTTGTCTTAGTAAAACTCTATACAAAGACAAAATACAATGCACTTAATTTCACATTCCATTTAAATTTTATAAAAAAAAGTAGCTATTTCAAGAAACAGCCATGCTACATTTTTAAGAAACTATGTTGCTTACTAAAAGCTAACCATTTTTTTTAAATGGATTAATTTTTGTGAAAATTTTGACACTACAATGGTAAAACATTTGATTCTGAACCATTGACAATTTAGCCTACAGTTGACTCCTGAACACTTATAATGGCATGAGGAATAGCAACTGGTCATGTTTTCATTCTAGTCTTTCCTTTACCTTGGACTGCAATATGCCCACAATTGCATTAAATAGATATTGTGAGTAGTGCTATCATACTGGCCTAACAGAGGTATGATGGTATGGTAAACCAATAGGCATCAATCATGACTTTGGCTACAATTGCAGCTCTAAATTAAATCTGCTACATCAGGGTAACTGTAGAGGCAAGAATCATAATATTCCTTCAGCACATTCCTATTCCACCAGAATGATGCCAGTAACATTCAAGCCCTGTTTGACTTCAGTCTGCATATTGCCAAACATATCGCCCATTGAACATACCAATAACTCATAAGTACTCCAGTATGAGGGTATGGGAAACCAATGGGCATCAATCATGACTTTGGCTACTACATTGCTGGTCTAAATTACAACTGCTACATCAGGGTAACTGTAGAGGCAGGAATCATAATCTTCCTTCAGTACATTCCTAATATTGTATTCCAGCATAATGATGCCACTAACATTCAAGTCCTGTTTGACTTCAGCCTGCATATTTCCAAACATATCGCCTATTGAGCATACCAATTACCCATAAGTACTCCAGTAACCAGTGCCATAAATGGTGGAGTTACATACAAGTAGCAGCCTGACAGGCAATTCATAAAAAACAATCAAAAACCTCTTTGATTCAATGCCGTGACTTTGAGCATCTCTTATTCCAGCTTGTGCAGGCTTCATAAGATACAATTTTTATAGGTAAAACTGTTTAATGACCTGAAGTTTTAATTATTACTTGTTTCATTGATGAATGAAATAACTGATGAATTTAATATAACCTAAACTTAGGTATTCATTTTTTACACTAAACTCCACTTACATACGTAAAAGTAAGATGCATTTCGGGAGAATCTCTCCCATCTTCAGTTGTTCACTGAACCGCCCTTACTCGAAACAATGGCTGGACAGTAATGGCAGTTCAGTGAGCAACTGAAGATGGGCGAGATTCTCCCGAAACGTGTCTTACTTTTACATATGTAAGTGGAGTTTAGTGTAAAAAATTTAAGTTTAGGTTATATTACCACTCCAATGTCAACAGCTTCATAAGTACAACATTGATGAATATAATATTTTCAAGTTATATTTTAAAGTTCATGCACACAATGTTTTAAAACAGCTAATATATGCATTATTAGTACAAAACCACATATAATTATGTGAACATCAGCTAAATTTTTTTGCAGTACATCACTATAGCTTTGAAGAAATTTAAACAATTCTTCAAAACTTAGATCATGCCATTGTTACAGAATAAACTTATTTTGAACTAGAAATAAAAAGATACAGCTTTGATTCATATGATAGGCTATGGTCACAGGGTATTTTTGGGCCTTTAAATCACATGACAAGAAGCGGACAGAGTTGCAATGTTTTATAGGCACACATGTGGTATTGTTTTAACAGAGATATCACTTATACAAACATTGAAAATTGTAGAAACACACTGTATCTGAAATTTCCATCTCTGATCAGTTTTTGTTCAGTCATGAGTGAGAAAGATAGATATCTATTTTAGTGATATTTAGCCAGACAGTTTTATCCAGAGTAATAAATGTAATCAGTCAACAATCTGTTATGTATGAAATGGGGGACAATAAATATGTTTATTTTCTTTCTTCCAAACACAAAACAGCTGACCTACAATACAGGTATGTTCCGAAGGAAGAAAGCGCAAATATACTGGGAAGAGATAAGAAAGCTGCTGTGTCAAAAGGGGATGGATGAAATAGAATTGCAAGACCGAGCACAGCTCTATTTCTTATTATGCATCAGACTGGCAAGAGCACAGAAAAATATTTATATATCTATTAAGTATATGTATGTATGCTTACATTGGTCTTTACAAATTTGTAAGGAGGAAAAAGAAGAACTATCCTGACTACAGAGTTAACATTACACAACATCTGCATAATTATCAGAACTGAGTACTCAGTTCTATGCTTTTGTGTCTGCAAGGCAAAAGTTGGGCTCAATTTCTGATGCATATGTCTACTATTGACTTAAAAAACAATGCAACTGGAAGAGGTATGATAGTCTACAGCAAGACAATAGAAATGAAAATGCATGACAACACAAAAAACAGAGTTGCTTTCCATTTGCCGGATTGTTTAAAGGTGAACCATATTAAACCATCATATTTGATATACATAATTGGTAAGTTAGTAGTGTTCTTTCTTTCCATGCATAATTTGAATCGACAGTCTTCATTAGATTAACTTTTATGACTTTGTATATGAGCATGGTTTTCATAACCTTCTGGAGCTATTTAATGAATTCTGTGACCCGGAAAGAGTATTTAAATATAACACAAATGGGGTAATCAATTCATAGGAAGGATTACTTTGTGGATATATTCATGTTGACATAAAATGAATGCTAAATAGATTATCAAAACCTCCTTGCATTAAGGCATTCAAACTTTTCTGCTTCAGAACATTAATTGGGATATTTATTTGATCCTTATATAAATAGAGTGAATTCAAACTCTACCGACAAACTTTTACAAGTTGTTCATAGGTCTTTACTAAATATTTTGATATAAGGAATCCATAGTCTCCAGTGGCTTACTGCTGGGTAATTTCATTGTTTTCATTTTGTAGTAACTCAACCACCTTTGCATCTGCTTACTCGGAATATGATTGTTTCCAAATAAAACACAACTTTTGACCTCTGTAGAGCAAATTTATATAATGGCTTAACTAATTATTCAATTACTGATGACTCCTGACAATTGCAATTATTTATTTTTAAGGATAGATGACCAATTATTACAATAATGACAGGATAAAACCCCAATTACACTGTTACATTGTTTAAAGTAAATGTTCAAAATGTCGAACACTATGTTCATAACAAACTTCACAGTGATGCATCATGGACTGTCACACAAGCTCTAGCATCCCAGGAGATTGGAGCACATAGTCAGCGGCTGCTACATTCCTAGCAACCAGGTTTTGAAAGGAGTCACATACACTAGGCTCTTCTTCTGACCCCAGAAGAAAAAGTCCATTGAGTCAGATCTGGTGATAGAGCTGGACATGGAACAGGACCACCATGACCAATCCATCTGTGTCGAATGGTTTGCTAACAATCACTGTTAAATGTATTATTACAAACGTACTAAAAATAATGCATGTACTGAGGAATCAAAAACTGAGAAAGAACTGAGCAGGAGTTCAAGTCTGGTGGTTTTTTTGGGTGTAAAAATCCTAAGTATGGCTTCCTTCGGAAGGGAAGTAAAGCCATGGGTCCCGTGTCATGCATTTAGGGCATGAAAAAACTTCAAGCCTGAATGAACAGGCCTCTGAGCAAAATTTGTCGGTCATTTCACGCCCTGATTTGAATGGGGCACTGATGACATGAGATGTTAAAGAGCGTTCATAAATAATAAATCAATAAAAAAGCCTGATGGTAGACCGCACTGAAAACACACAGTACTTTGCTCTATTACAGCAATGAAAGGTATGTTTTGTTTGGAAACAATCATATTCTGATTAAACTGATACAAAAGTAGTTCAGTTAAACAAAATGAAAGCAATGAAATTACCTATTAATAAGCCACCAAAGACCATGGGTTCCTTATATATATATATCTACACACTCAGAAAACATTCCTGAACTTGTGAAAGTTTGTTGGAGGAGTTCAGATTCACCCTGTATATTATACTAATACTTAAGCTACAGTGGACAAGTTATTTATTCATATTATTATATGATATTTTGATGGAAAATTTGAGTTTATTTTTATATATATATTTTTTTTATTTTTTTTTATTTCCTAGTCAGTCGAAAAAGAGAGATTGCATTCTTATTACTACTGGTTGCAAGTGCAACTGTTAGACAAGCACTGATCTAATACTATTTACTAGTACTTGGGGTATAAGTGTCCCCTCTTAGAGAATTTGCAAGTTACTTAAAATATTTTCTATGTTTCAACTTTGTTAAGAGGATTAGAATGGATGAATGCTAATACTGGATTAAGAAAAAAGAATTAGTTCAAAGTTGCAGGTATGCTAAGAATGATTTCGTTCCAGCTCAAAGGTTAGAGGGAAACATAATTAACAAAGAAAATCTCAGAATAATGCTGAGTTGAATGGATGAAAATACCATGGCCCTTGTGTAAATACATTCTTACCTCATAAAAGGCAATACAAATATATCCTCAAACAGATATTCCTTTTCAAGTTGTAAATTTTACCAAATGAAATTCAAAAGCACTTTTAATGCTCAGTTTACATTTTATATCGTCTTAAATATACATAAAAAGTAACCTCATGTCTTGAATTGAGTCCTTTATTATAAATGAAGAGGTACATCATCACAAAACAAGACATAAAACAAATATTCATTAATCAGAACAGATATAAAATGTATCACAATAGTTTTCTCATAGGGCCGAACCATTTAATAAATTGTCAGCCTTGGATAACCTAATAAATTTTATATTGATTGTAATGGCACACTTGTTCAAACACTCCTTCTGTATTACTGACTGGTTACTTGGGGAATGCTACATGAAGTTTTTACATCCAACAGAATATAAATATATTAACTTAATTTGCCCATTACATGTAAAAACTTCATGTAGGATCAATATCTAAGTAACTTGTCAATCATATGAAGCAGTGTTTGAACGAGTATGCCTCTACAGCTGATTTAAAATTTGTTAGGATATCCAAAGCAGGCAATTTATTGAATAGTATCACTCACTCATAGTCCTATGAGTGACACATTTTAAAATCAGTTCTGATTGCATGAATATTTGTTTTATGCATTGTTTTGCAATGATGGACTTCTTATAATAAAGGACTCAGTCCTAGACATGAGGCTACTATTTAGTACATTTAAGACTGGATATAAAAAGTAAACCAAATATCACTTACTTCTGCATTTCATTTTGTAAAATTTACAACTGACCACCTCTTTGGTCTAGTGGTAAGCATTGCTGACTGCTGGCCAGGAGGCCAGGACTTGATCCCCAATACCTACTTAAGAATTTTTTTCTAAGTAAAGGAGGTCTGGAACGGGCTCCACTCAGCCCCATGAGGACCATTGGGAAGCTGCTTGATGGAGAGGTGGCATTCTTCAATCACGAAAACAGCATGATAGGCATACCTCCCTGCAATATTGCCCTTTATCAATGAAGTGTAAGATGGAGATAGAGGGATCAGAGGTTGCCGTGGCAAGCCAAGGCTCACTCAGGCTGTAGCCCCAAATGAGAGAAAGAAGAGTAAGACAATTTACAACTTCAAAAGGAACTGTCTGATTGAATATTTGTATAAGGAAGGAATGTCTAACAGAAGAGTCAATGTATTTTCATCAATAAATTATATTGAGACTTTTTCTGTTAGTTATGTTTCTCTCTAACCTTTGATTTGGAATGGAATCATTCTTTTATGCCGACAACTTTATGCTTATTCTTTTTTTTACCCAATAATAATATTCATTCATTCTAACAGAATGTTTGAGCAAAAAAAAAAATAATTTTTTTCTGTAACATCAAAATTTAACATAGAAAGTATTATAACTACAGAACTCTCTAAGAAAGAACACTTATGCTCTACATATTAATCAAAATTATTATATTTGATGCTTATCTAAATTTAAAACAAAATAAAGCTTAGATTTTCAAACATATATAATAATATGAAATGCCCTTCAACCCCAGTGCCAACCAGAGTAGGAATTTTTCTATTTTATATTTAGCTGCAAGACAAAATATTCTGTATTTTACCTTATGAAAAAATTCAAACCCATACTCTTTGATCAAAACAAAATAAACAGTATAAAGGTGCCAATGGTGTCACAAAATAAACAGTATAAAGGTGCCAAAGGTGTCACCTATCTATCAGAAAATGAAAAAAATTCTTTTAGGTATTACATGTGTAATAAAATGAAAATTATTAGCAGTACCATAGAGGAATTTTTGTTTATGAAGATTATGAAACACTAAAAGAACTGCATTATACCATGCATAATATTAGTCATGCTTCTCAGGAGTAAAATGTGAATTCACATAGCAAAATATGAACACATTTTGGCCAAAACTAACACATTAAATATAAAAAATGAAGGCATGGAGCATTTTACAGCCAACTTTACCATTAACTTATGATATCTAAATCAAGCAGGGTAACATATGAATAGTTCTAAAAATTAACAATCTATATTTCTGGCCTTCAGTTTTCTCAAATAATATGAAAAAGTTCCGGTACAAAGAACTGTAAACATTTTATTTACTTACCTCAATTCCCAGTACAATAGATTCCAAAGGTTCTTTCTTCACTACAGCTTTCTGCCCCTTTGAAACTTCGAAATCTGTTTGCACTGTACTTATATTTTCTTCCATCTTACCTGCTACCAAAACAAAACCATGTTATACATGTTGTTTCAGAATTCAATAAAAAAAATTTAAAGGGATGTGGGAGGATTATAAACAATAATTGTGAGAGAGAGAACCTATGGTCTGCAGGCTGAAATTTCACTGCAATGGAGTAAAATGTAATATAAAGTAGCATACCACTGATTCGGCTTCTACTTAGATTTATGACTAATGTGGACAAAAAATTATAGAGTAAGCTTGCTGTTGCTCCGTAAGTTCTGTGCCTAGGCCTATGGAGCTAGAAATAAATAAAAGATTAATGACAAGCATTCAAGTTTTGACAAATGCATTACATTTTTACTTATTTTTTTGTTTGCAACACTGCAAAAGACTATATTTTGGTTTCTGTTGCTTACAATTACTTCTGCAGTCCTGGTTTAGTTATTTTAAGAAATATGGCATCACACTGATGTGATTGTAATGCTATTGTTTATCTTTTGTCACCAATGTATAGTGCACTTGCAAATGTTCAAAATGAGAATTTAAACAAAATGGAAACTTATAATTACTTCTGAAAGGGTAAAATATGGAAATACTAGTTATTAATATGGAAAAATATTTCTAGTTTTGCTTTTAGACTGAGCAAAGATGTAAAAAAATGAATAACACAAATGCTTTTTATATTTTACACTTCTATAAGTATGAAAAACAAAATATCGTGAAGCAAATCTGAGTTCATCAATGATAGTACAGCATCAATTTTCAATATTTTCAGGGTTTGGGTGTTGCTTAGAAAATAATTACAGGAACAGATGAAAATGGCAACAGCCAATATCCCTGCAAAGATTACATTGGCAGATAAATGAGACTTTTTCAAAGATTCCTGGAGTTCCATGAATTTCATCACTGCCAGCCAATATCCTTGCCAGTCTTTCTTTATCAGAGGAAACTTGCGTTTCGAACACAAGCCAAGGCATCCCCATAAAAAGAAATATATATGGGTGATGTGAGGGGAACAAAATGGCCAGGCTATTGGACTGCCTCTTCCAAACCAATTGTCAAGAAAAATGTCCAGATGCTATTGCACATTTCTATCAAAATGGGAAGAGGCCCATCATCTAGAAGCATATATGATGTTATATTTCTAGAGGGACATCTTCCACAAATATATGCAATAGATTAATAAAAAATTGAAGATACACCTGCCCATTTAGCCACAGCGGAAGAAGGTCAATTAAATGGCTACCACACATATTCATATAGAACCTGTGCTGTTATATATCTCAATGAGGTCATATGGATTTTCGAAGTCCCATTTGTGGCTTCCTGTGGTTGAGCATATGCCCATCTCTGATAAAAGTGGCTATGTTGCTGAACAGCAGTGAGGAAGTTCATTGTGGATTTTCGCCATCATGCTCTGATGCCCAGTTGCAAAATATAAAGGGGACCAAAGTCTGTTGGTCTCAAGGTCTACATCTTCCGAAGGTGAAATGAGTGAAGCTTCCTCCAACAGAATTCACCAAACGCTATTGCTGCTTGTATTCATGGCATGTATGCATATAAACAAGCTCTGCAAATGAATAATTGTTATTCATGTTTTACTGTATGCAGAACTTGTAAATGGCCTGCTTGAATGGTATTGAAAATGATCAGTGTGGACATGCAGGTGGGTAAACATCTCATACTAGGCAAGCACATAAAATAGAGAAATGGGAAAGTAGTTTGTATTTGCAAAAGTTTGCTGTCTCCCTCTATTCTGTATCTTCCACAATTAAGACCTTGGTGGGCTATTATTACAACCTGGTTGCTAATATTGCATGTGGAGTGTTATTGACACTTTTATCAGAATGTGCTGGTGTTTCTTCTTGTTAATTTGGCTATCCTGCTAGATGTTAGGATTTAACATTCCATTATTTCTGGCTTGCTTGTTTTCCTATTTTTGAATGTGAAAAATGTGTATAAAGTTTTAACATTATTTAATATTAATAATTTTTGTCACAAATGAATGAATCTCTGCAATTAAACAGTTCAGATAAATGCCTTTCCAGCAGGCCTAAAATGTAATACATTGAAATTCTGGCAACTGAATATATATAAAATTACAAATGAGGTATGGGACTCAAACACCTGCTCTCTGATTAGAAATCCTACACTTTGCAAACTGAGTTAAGCATAAAACAAGCAACTTTGTATGATTAACTTGCAATGTCACAAATGCTTTATGTTGTTATAAGTGGCATGTATACCTTTGCCAGAAGCAACTGTTAGCAAAACAGCAATGCCTATATTTTGAAAATTAATAACCACTATGGCTCCAAGGATTCTCCACTAAGGGGACATAAACGAACATTTTGCACAATCATTTGAGACAAATGTCATTTTAATTTAACCTATATCTGACTAACATTCAATGCCATAAATTACATATTATCTTAGAATTTTAGTCTGCTGACTAAAAGTTGCATATCTTAAAACTTTTGGCTATGATTTTCTGCAATCCTTCAAATTGTGCAGGTG
Organism: Metallyticus violacea; assembly: GCA_030762175.1. Lineage (NCBI taxonomy): Eukaryota > Metazoa > Arthropoda > Insecta > Mantodea > Metallyticidae > Metallyticus > Metallyticus violacea. Next base: position 43,376,229 of record CM060835.1, on the reverse strand, counting down.
AATTCTGAAACACTTTGTATACACATAACAGATAGATATAATACAGAACATAACAATTCCACATCTGCCTTTAGTCACTATTTTATTTTTAAGTAACTGTATAGATAACATAACTCTATACAGTTTACCATAAAAGAAAAAAGAAATAGTTGGCTCCCATTCCTAGATTTAAAAATCATAATAAATAAAGACAATCTCCACTTTGGAATTCATAGAAAGGAAACACGCATGAAAACTACATAAAAATAATAGTTATAATCCCACTATGCATAAATATGCAGTGTTTCAGAGCTTGGTACATAGATTAACCAACATCCCACTCACAGAAACAGAGTAAAAATTGGAATACCAACAGATAATTAAGGACGGCAATACCAACGGTTTCAACAAAGACACAGTAATAAAAATTATCAATAAAGTTAAAAGACAAAGGTCCATAAGATAGGTTTCCACACTAAAGAACTTCAAGGAAAAGATACAAATTCAAAAGCTTCATGTACCATCCAACTTTCCACAACAAATTTAAAAGGATATTCAAAGAACAAGGAATAATGTTAACCTCAAAAAACAAATATTATACAAAAAATTTATTAGGTTGCACAGTAAAAGGCACCATACCAACAGAGCAGAAATCAGGAATTTACGAAATCACATATGTGCATTGTGATCACAGGTACATTGGAAAAACTAAAAAAAATTTGGAAATTCAGAGGAAAGAACCCTTTTGGTACATTAGTTTTAAGGAGGTTGATAAATCAGCAATAGCAGCTTACATTTGGACCAATAATCATGAAATTAAACCAGAAGACAGGGCTGCTAGAAACTTCACAAGCCAATAGAGCTATCCATTTGGGAAAAGATTTTAATATTAAGAAACAAGAAATCTTTATGAATTTTGATTTCCTATCCCTGGACAAACTACGCAATTTCCTGCTAGAATCAGATATCGCCACAAAAGCATCTTTGAACCAGATGCCAGTTCGAGTAGTTGGTCAACAGCTGGTGATGGAAGCAATTAGCTTCCGAAACATGTTTAGTTTTATGTAAGTAAATAGAGTTAGTGTGAACTGTTTGAATACATTAATGTAGGATATATTACCACTCCATAATATACAGTTTTGTAAGAACAATTTATTACCTTAATTATTTTATATCTTCAACTGTTAATAGCTTCAAGAATATAACTTCATACAGTAATCTTTATTGTAAAGAATAATCGACATGCCATTGACTGTAACAACCAATACTACAGCTACAACACAAGCAGAAAAGATAATCTACACTGAATCATCATAAATAAAAAAGCATCAAAACAAGACGTTATTTAGCAAAGGTGTAATCCTGCATGATAAACTACCAGAGACTCTTAACATTAATAAAGGGGAGAAATTTAGGAGAAAAGTAATAATATATTGATTTAGAAAGGTCTCCACAGAGTGGATGAATTATATTTGTTAAAGAAATACCTGTTATTAATTCTCATTTATTTCTTCTTGTAATGTAATCTATGCAACATGTAGCATGTTTATGTAAACCGATACTTTTATTTATTGCATATGTCTGTCAGTCATTGAATGCACATGTACATACCATAGTCATTCATATTATTTGTTTCTGTAACCATTTATTTTTATTATAAATTCGTATTTGTTCCTGACTCAGATATTTTCCAGGTTTTCCTCAGTCCTCATAAATGGCAAATGCTGGGGAGGTACCCTAAACTTAGGCCTGGAATGTTTCCTTCTTTAAAAATCCTTTCCCAATTTATAATTTCATTTCATGTATCTCCAGTGCTCACCGCCTGTGGTGCCACAGTAGTAAAAATGGGCATTAAACACTATTAAAAAAAATATTTGTTCCAATTAGAATTGTAATTACAGTTCAGTTTCCAGAGCATTCCTTGAGTTCGCAAGACACAAAGGCTTAGCATATAGAATTTGTCATTTATAATTACTACAGTAGCACACATTATGCTATATTTAAAAAAAAATACAGTACTATATAAATGGTTATAATAAAAATGAAATGCAAAATAACTTCAAGAACAACTCAGCCAAAACAACAAAAACCAGTGAAATAGAAACAAACAAATCACTCAGTCATACAAATTTCACTATATACTTATTTACCTATACTGGGGTGTCCCAGAATTCAACCACACAAATTGCAAGGAATGTAGATAAGCATTTTGAGATAGGGAACTTATGGTCTATGGTTTCTAAATTTCATGCAATAGCATAAAAACTGTTGATGGTCAGCATGCCAGTGATCACAGGAGGTTTGGAAAAAGACAGTCGTTTCACTTACTCCAGGTAATGTTCCTGAATAGTGCCATGGTTAAAGGCATGCTACATATAGCAACATTAGATATTGTGATGGCGGAGGAGGTTCAAACCTCATTGCTGTATACCTTTTTTTTCTTTTCATTTATTTCATGTTATAGTTACCATATTTGTTTCCCTGTGCAGAACCGCTCATTCAGTCTAACAAATTAAAGAAAATAAATTACAATGTGTTTAACGAATAACATAATAACTCTAAACTTGCAAGGGTAAAGCCATTACCCAAGTGTTATCACCTTGGCCTATGATGTACATGTAGTATTATATATGCAGGTACATTTTAAAATTTAGAAGATCTATCCTCCACTCTAGCCAATGATGGTAAACATAGTAAGTACTTAAAAGGAAAATTAAACAACTTTCTCCAGAGTATAGGAAAATTGCACATAAATAAAACCAAATACCCAAGATAAATTAAGTAAACTGCATTCTAGCTTTTCACCCAGCATGAAAACCAAATAAAAATAATTGGAGGATTAAGAAAAACGGCATTTTAAATACAAAAAATAAAACATAGTTCATCAGAGATATTGTTCAGAAAGTCGGCCTGCAACATCCCTGCAAAGAGTGCACCTGTGAAGTAATGATCCTCACACTCTCTCAAAAAGGTCTGGAGTGTTATGAACATCATCACAAGCAGCCAACCCCCATGCTAGTAACGGCTTATCAGTGCCAACTGATGATGCATATACGAGACTCTTAAGATGTCCCCATAAAACAAATCTAGGGGTTGAGGTCCGGAGAATGCGGTGGCCAATTTACAGGACCACCTCTTCTAATCCATTACACAGGAAGCACAATTGAGATATTTTCATACTTCAATCGTACTGCAACCACAACTGAATTCGGATGTTCAGAGGAACGTCTTCTCAAAAACACAGGCAAAACATGGGTGAGGAAGTGAAGATACATGTGCCCATTTAACTGTATAAAAGTACATACCATTCAATTATTTGATTGGAAATGATGCCCGCCCAGACATTGATGCTGTGCTTATAACTACCTTCATTACTACATGCGGCTGCTCATATTCCCATATATGACTCTTCCCATGGGACAGAATTAGCCCACCTCTTGTCAACCCTTGTCAGTGAAGAGAACCGAGGAGAAGTCAGGCTGTTCATTCTGCTGCTGCAGAATTAAAGTCTGGGACAGAAGTCCGCCGGTCCCAATGCCTGTACCTTAAGCAGATGATAGGGAAATAGTAGTTCTTTGTGCAGGACCCGATACACGCTGGACTTGTTTGTTTTTGTGGCCCTGGCAATTGCTCAGGTGCTGGTGAAGGTCCGGCCCAAACACTGGTAAATACATCTTCTTCAAAGACTGGAGTCTGGCACTTTCGATTTGCATCTGTGCACCATTAAAGATCCAGTTTCCTGCAAACCCCAATGGACATTTTGGAAGGTCAAGTGATAAGGATGAACATCTATCTGGTAATCCATCCCTGTACAGCTGTGGGGCTACAGATGCATGTCCTCTTGTTTCCCCATAAAACAAATGCACATCAGCTAGCCCGGCAAATGCAAATTTGTTAGTCATGTTTCGGAGCAACTGTAAACAGTATGTTGCATTTGATACACAAAGCAGAAAATGGACTATTAACCACTCAAATGACTTTACTTTATGCAAACACAATCCTTATTTCTGGTTCCTGATTATGATTCCAGTAGTAGGGATTACTTTAGCAATTATTTCCTTGATGAGCGTGTAGATCTGTTACCTCATTTGGTTAGAGTGTTATGCTAATAATGCGAAAGTCGTGGGTTTGTTCCTCTGTGTAACCTTTTTTCCCCTCCCTTGTGATCTTTTTAATAGAAAAATTTGTACTTTTTTATACGCTAGGTTAGCTTAGTTTAGGTTTAACAATTAAAAATTAATAATAATAATAACAACAACAGAGCTCGACACCAACACTTTCTAACTCACCTGCCATTTGGGCGGAATTTGGCTTCCTCCTTTATCTTTCGGGATTTTAGCTGTAGGACAGGGTCGGTTTGTAACATCAAGTCTCAGCACGATATTAACTCCGTAGCACCACTGAACTGTTATCACTGGCATGCATACCCTTGCAGAATGGACAATTTTACTGAAGTAGTAAAGCCAATAATTTTCAAATTCCCATGTACTGTGAATTAACATGACCTTTTCCCGACTACTTGGGCAAGACATGAGCATTCTGAATGAAAATCTAATTCACACACTTACGTTATAATTACTTATCAACCTGAATAACCGATTTCGAAAAAGCATCATAACTTTGAAAGATTACAACAGGGATCATATGTTCCCTATCTCAAAATGCTTATCTAGGATCCCTTCACAATCCTTGCAATTTGTATAGTTGAATGACACCTTCTATAATGATATAAAAGTCCAGTGTTTTTGAATTGGTATAATGTATTGTCAGTCTTATTCCTTTACAGAATAATAGGCCTTTTTATATGGGTAATTTTAAGAGCAGATTTGAAGAATTTATCATGTTTATTAAACCTTTTAGGCAGAGGGAACAGCATTTTGTACTAAAACACATTCTAATAAACTGCTTTTTGAAGGCAGGGAGGTATGGTAACCAGTCTATGTCGATTAGCTTTTTGTCTAGTTACAAAATGGTGCTTGCTGAAAGTTGTATTAGCATGTATAAAGGCAAATAAAATAAATTAAAAAAATAATAATCTGAAATTGTAATAAATTCTAACAGACATGATATAAACTACATATAGATTTATTTTTATTTTTAGAGTTTAATAGCCAAATACAGCACATACTAATGAGCTGATATTATCGTTGATTTAATGGTTCCTTGAATGAGTCCTTAACAACCTCGGCCACCTGTAGCAGTAAATTGTGGTGCATATTAGATTCCAGTGCAAATCCATTCTGCAGTTTGCCGTTAACTTAATTTATATTTAGTATGTCATAATGCATTGCTGCAATTTCATCGACTTCCATTACATTTCTTGTTGGCCTATTATTGCACAGGGCATTTGTATAGTAGATAATCATGAAATGGAGGGAAACAGAGAAGAATAGATGTTACTTTCAAGCTTAAATTAATTCTTCATGCTGAAAAAAAGGATAAAAGAAAGAGAGGTCAATGTAGCTGGGAGAAACATATGCTTGTGGCAGAAACAGAAATTGGTATTATTTGCAACTAAAGCTAGTATGAAGAAATTCACTGGTCCTCACAAAGAAAGACATTCCGACATTGAAGAAAAAGTTTTGGAATTTGTATGTGAAAGGAGGAAGAACAGGCAGCATGTGACTAGAGACACCATAAGAAATAATGTACAAATGATGGATTTTATCCTACATGCTCTAGGATGTAAAAATAGTACACTTAAAAATTCTATATTCTCATCGTTTTCCGAAGCATAATGAGCTAAGCTCTAAGATGCTGTACAACAATATGCTAAAATCCTTTTTCATGATTATAAGTTCCAAATTTTGGGTGTACATTACATTCAATAGCACATTAGATTTGCATAAATATAATTCCCCCCTGAGGACATCCTCTCTTTACTTTCAATGTCTTGCCTGTTCCTTAATAAACACCCTGTAATAAAGCAAATTAAGATTGTTTGTAAAAAAAGAATTAATCCTATAGATTTATTGCCCCCTCAGCACAAAATCCATCCATCTACAAGTAGTGTTATCAGTACCATGCATAAATGACCAATGAATAATAGACATATAAGGTGTTATCAAAATCAACTTTATATAAAGAACAGCACACAGTTAATTCTTACTATTAACTAAGCAGTCTTCAATTCGGCTGGTCAAGAGCTGTCACAGGATTTATCCTCCTAGAAAGCATGTTGGTTTTGGCAAAATGGTTCCTTTGAAAGGGCTCCTTTTTAAATATGTTGTTCAATATGCATCTTTTTTGTTTTCAGTAAAAATAGGAGATACTTATTGGCCTGTAAGATTTACCTTCGGCATAACTTTGGTACCAGCATTTATGAATGAAAACAATTGTTGGTTCAAGTCTCAGGAATATAGTGAAGCTACACTTCTTGTACACTAGTACAAGAATATGTGATTTAGAGAATTAGGTCCTTTTGTAACAAAACAGAAATGATTCATTCCCATCAAGTGATTTAAACGGTTCAATTTTTATATTGGATCAGTTAATAGAGGACACTGATAATTTTCTGTCTTGGTTTCAATCTTCTCGGAATGCCCTTGGTCATGGGTTTTTTAGTCTTGATTTGAAATGCCTGAAGAATTCCCACTAATTAAATATAAGGGTAGGTGTATAAGTTTCCAGCCTCATCAATATCACCTTCACAAAACCCTTATCTCGTCATACCTTATCTGTTAAGTAAATTATTGCAGCTGTAACTTCCACTTTGCTGTCTTCAATTGTTCAGATATAGACAATGAAAAGTATGCATAAACACGATAAAATACGACTTACCATGAAAATTTGGGTCGTATGTAGGCTATTACAATAAATGATGCAAACGTTAAGAATGGTCCAATCAAAGTAAACTAAGATCAACTAACAGCTAATTGCAAATGAATGTATTTGAGCAGACGATGCACTTGCAAAGTGCAGTAACTAATTTGCTTGGAGTGACATAACACGGATAGCTTTCATACAATTCAATTATTCTTTTTTCCATTGACGTCCCCTATCCAAATAGTCACAGTATATTTCCCTCTTTCTACCAGTGTTGCCAACGGCTGAGCTAAGAACAGGCTAGACTTGTACCAAAAACCAGCTAAATACTACCTCATAGAGGTTAAATATTTTTTATTATCAACGTGCCATCGCAACAACATCTCCACAAATAATAATATCAATAATAAATTTTACCTTCAATCCATGCTTCTCTAAGCGTATAATTGCTAATATGTTTATATTATGATGCGTTTTCCTTCTTTTCGTCAACTGTTTCAATTGTCTTGTGGGACCAGCTATGTTAGTTTAGTTTAGTTTAGTTTAGTTTAGTTCCTGCAACATTCAGTGAGTTCGTGGAGCAGCCACAGAGACCTAGAAACATGGAACTTGTCATACACATTTTGGACAGTTGCTTTCAATCTACATTTACAAAATTTTGTCTACATCTACATAAATAATTACAATAAAAATGAAAATGAACACCTAGAACAACTCTAACAAAAAAAAAAAAAAAAAAAAAAAAACCAGTGACTTAATCATACAAATTTCACTATATATATATATATATATATATATATATATATATATATTGTGCAGTATGATATTATCACTCATATATTCCTTTACAGAATAATAGGCCTTTTTACATAAGTATATTCTCAGAGCAAATTTAAAGGAATTATCATTGTTTATTAATGCTTTTAGGCTAGAGGGAAGAGCATTGTGTACTAAAATGCATTCATAATAAACGCCTTTTTGATAGCATGAAAGCGCTGAAGTTGGATGATGTAGATTTGCTTTTTGTTTAGTATTCTTGTCATGTATATTTTGATTTTTAGTAAATTTTTGTTTATTTCTTATATAAAAGTTCATGAGGGATAAAATATATTCACAAGGACGAGTTAAAATTTCAAATTTCCTAAAGAGGTTTCAGCATGAATGTATCCTATGTGTACAGTGACTATTCGTATGACTTTTTTCTGTAATAGAAAGATACGTTTACTTTTAACCGAATTTCCCCAAAATATTAGACCGTACTTCATTATTGAGTTGAAATACGCATAATAAACTAGTTTTAAAGCCTTAATTGACTCCAGCATTACTAATGCATGTATAGTATAGCATGCACTGCTAAGTTTAGGTATGATAAGATCATGTGATGTTTCCAATTCAGATGGTTATCAATTATTAAACCAAGAAATTTAATATATTTGATTTGTGAAAGTACACTGTTGTAATATCCTATCTGTAACTGTGAATCTGGATATCTGGAGTGATGCATTTTATAACCTTGGTTTTATGTAGATTTAGAGACAGTTAGTTGGCTTTGAAACATATACACAATGAACTCAGAATCAGATTTATTTAATGGCACAATCATTACGGCTCTTTCCATTTATCAGAATGTTTGTGTCATCTGCAAATAGAACAGTATTTCCTACATCTGGGATAGATAAAGAGAGATCATTTACATATATCGGAAAAAAAGAGGGCCCAGAACAGATCCTTGAGGCACTCCAAGATTAACCAAGCTCCACTTCGATGCATTGTTTTTATTTTTGAAAGGAAAATTTATCACTACTTTTTGTTTCCTTTTGTCAAGGTATATAAATCATTTTAAACATTGATTTTTATTCCATAGAAAGTTAATTTGTCTCTCAGAATTTCATGATTGACAAAATCAAAAGCCTTTGATAAGTCACAAACGATTCCTTCTACATGTGCTCTTTCATTAAATGCAGCTAAAATTTCACTAGTGAGTTTATAGATTGCATTTTCTGCTGAAATTCCTTTTCTAAAGCCAAACTGATCACCAACTAGAATATTGCTATTTTGAAGATAACAGTAAAGCCTATGTACATGACTTTTTCAAACACCTTAGAAAACGTAGATGAAATAGCTATATGTCTATAGAGACATTTATCTCTTCTCCCTTTTTGTACAGATGCCTCACTATTGAATATTTTAGTCTCTCAGGAAATGCACCCAATGTTAAAGATTCACTACACAAGTGACTAAGGGGGGTACTAATTTCCATTTCACAGGCCTTTGTGACATTGCTGCTGATCTTAACATAGTCAGAAAAGTTTTTCAGCTTAGTTTTCTAATGGCATTACTAATTTCTAGTAAGGTAGTGATACCTGGTTTGAAATCATTATTTTAACGGGAAGTGATGATTGTAAATTCTTAAAGCATCTCTTTTATCATCAGAATATAAATGAAAAATGTTTGTTACATTAAAAAAGTAATCATTAAACACATTTGCTATATCTACAGGTGCTGTATCTCTTGACTGTTAATGCTTAAGATTATTGCATCATTTTGTTGCAAACCTTTGGCTGTTTCTTGTTTTATTATATTCCAAGTTGTTTTTATTTTGTTTTTTTACTGACTGATAAGTGGTTGGTAATAGTCACCTTTCGCTGCTTTTATGACTTTTCTAAGTATCTTACAATACTTTTTAAAATGTATTTTTAATTTAGGGTCTTTACTGAGCTTTTGCTCATTATATAATTGCCTTTTATGTAGACAAGATTTTTTAATTCCTTGGGTTAATCATCACTACTCATATTATACTTTTTTTAAAAAAAATTTAGTGGGAAATATGTTCAAAATGCAATTTAAAAATGTGCAAAATATTTTTGAATTTACTACTAATATCATTTGCACTGATGACACTGTTCCACAATTCTTGTTAAAGTGCCTGCGCCATTTTACTGAGGTTAGCATCATTAATATCTCTATCTTTTATATATCAGTAACATTCCTAGAGTTTTATTGTAAATTTTTTTTTCAGTATTACTTCAGTATCATGGTCAGAGAGAGAGAGCTTCAGTCTTTATCACCACTTTAATACACAACGCTCATTCCCAGATAGTCAATGGCCTTTTTGGTAACCTTTACCGTAACAATTGCTGCTACTCCTTTTCATCCCACATTGAATTGACAAAATTGCAAATATCAAAGGAAGTTTCACTCTATTTCTTAATTTGCTTTTCACTACATTCATTGCACTGAAACCAGTTATGACTACATTAGTGTTAGGAAGTATGAGAATAAGTAAGTTGACATTACCTTCAGGGCAGTTAACTATTGCTGAGGGTACTAAATACCCGAACCTCTCTCCGAGCGAAAGCGGAGAGAGCCGAAGGTAGTGTGGCACAGCTATTACCTAGATAATAACGCTTCAGGGTAAACGGTGCAAAAATGCAGGCGGTTAGAGCATCATGCCATACTTGTGAAAATAGAATAGTTGGTTCGAATACTACATTCCATGCTTTTGTTTTTCTGCCGGAATTAACAGAGATCTGTCACATTTACGATGATTTACTCCCTGAATTAGTTGTGAATTGGAATAAGAGCAGTTTGCCACTTTTACAACAGTTTACTCGCTATATCACTGGGTCCATCGGTTTCTAGTTTGCCCGAGTTTAGCCGACAGATTAGGTTGATGTATAAACGAATATTTGCGAATTGGAATAAGAGCACATTTCCCACCGTTAAAATATTTCACCGCCTAATAATGCCTTCATTACAATGATTTACCCGTTACTGTCCATTTATATTTACAAAGAGAAGTGTGAATGAGGATAAATTCTGCTCTCTCCATTGACGCCCGCTTCTGGCTAGCAATTCAGGCAATTAACACCCGCAGCAGTAGTTAAGTGTTTGCAGCCCTGCAGGTAACGTCAAGTGAATGGATATAGCAAAGCATGCTAAATGAGTGAAAGAATAATGTTAATGATTCGGTAAATTACACAAAATCCTAGACTTTAGTGCAGATGTTTAAAAAAAAAACCCAGATTTTTATCACAAAGAGAATAGAAATGCTGAAAAAGGCTTTCTCAAAAATATGAGGCCCAAAGACGACGTAAAAGGCTAGATCTAGCCAGAAAACGGCTAAGATGGCAACGCTGTAGTCTCTACCACAGAGGTCTACAAACAGACAGCTGCGTTCTGACGGTTCTGAGCACAGATTACTTCTGAATTTCTGAAACTTAACGTCGTACACGGAGAACGAATAACGATGCCTGGCACCAAATCAAGCCTGTTTTCACAATCGGCAGCAGAGAAAACCGAACGCCTCTTCAATCCAGCGTTTGGAGGTGTGCGTGACCATCAATTCGAAGCGGACAACAGTCCTATGATCGTAACGTACAGAAAGAAGCAGTTTTAGTAAAGTAACTTTGTAGGAAGCATGCTAGTAGTTAATCACACGAAAGGAAATTGGGAAATTGTTATGTAGCAGTGTGACATATAAAGGAAATGATAATAAAACGAGAAAAGGCATGTGTGTTTAACAGTATAAGTTTTGCATGTATTCCGAACCTTATGCGAGCTGTTTCTTAATTTGAGATGCGCCTAGTGTCCGTTGCATCAAGTTTTACAAGAGGAATGCAAGGAGATATCATAGCTTGTCGCCAATAACTTTGTAGCAAGCATGTTAGCAGTTAATTACACGAAAGCAAATTGGGAAATTGTTATGTAACAGTGTGACATGTAAAGGAAATGATAATAAAACGAGAAAACGCATGTGCGTTTAACAGTATAAGTTTTGCATGTTTTTCGAACTGTATGCGAGCTATTTCTTAATTTGAGGTGAGGCTAGTGTTCATTGTATCAGGTTTTACAAAAAAATGCGATGAGATGGAGTCTCCTCTGTGGAAAAATTGTTCTCTTTTGGGATATTTCTTTAGTTCTGGGTATGGATAGTTATTCATGTTGGTTACAAACTGTTTTGATCAGTCATTATTAACAGAAAAATAATACAGCACACTAATAATAATAATAATAATAATAATAATAATAATAATAATAATAATAATACACAACGCACTTTAACTCCACAGCACGCTACAATACACACGACAAATAGAACAGCGCACCAAGCGATAACATTCACACCTCCAACACGTGTCCAACACTTAATGAAGTTTTGGTAATGGCGTTCAGTTTTCTCCGTTGCCGATCGTAAAAGCAGGCGTGACTTGTGCCAGGCATCGGTGTTACAAGCTGAATCGAATGTTTGTGCAGCAATCTCTTGCTGCTAGTCTCCGAGCGGCTGGCCAGTCCCGAGCGACTGCGTACAGAGTCGGGCGAGAGATGCTACCCGGAAGAAATAAATACGAGCTTGGTAAAGATTACTTAATTGGATTACTTAGTGTGGCGTTGACGAAACAACTGTTTTCATTGCTCACCAGTAATTTATCGTAATAAATGTACAGTGTTCGGAAGAACATATATTTGAGGTTGGAAATGAGAAAATTACTGCGTTACCAATTTTTCATTATTTGAAAAAATTATAATCATAAGTGTAATTGTCAAGATAAGGTGCATGAGGTTTGAATGACAATTTTAAACGAGACTGAATATGTGAACAAATAGGATCATGTAAGGCTTCCATTTAGTTTGTTCAAATGCTATATGATCGGTATAATGAATGAGAATTTTAATCTGAATGAGACATTAATTGAAACGTCTAACATGCCATAAAATAAGGTTATAAGCATTGTGAAGAATATCAAAACAAATCCATATTATTTCATCAACTATCAAATTATGTACAGAGCGGAAATAAACACATATGACTTTGATTGGTTTTTCCTAAAGAAAACGTCAAATTCTGTCACTTGTATGAAAATATTTTGAATAATGTAAATTGCACAATAATATGGTCCTTGGTCCTTGGAAACCTTAAACACACTTTTACATCGGATCATATATTATAACAGAGGAGCATTATTCTGAACCATTCAACTAATGCTTATATAGTTATAATTATCAGTCAGAAACTGCGATTTAATGTCAGAAATAATATCGAGTCATTCCAGTTACCCAATAAGGCTGTAGCGGCAGAGAATTGCATCGCCCAATACGCCATCACTTAATGTCAGACTACATGACTTGGAGAGGGAGGGCAGGACTTATCAAACTGCTGCATTGGCCTTGTGCCTCAGAGCGTTCAATCAGTATCATTTGAACAGTGAAGGAAACAACTTGTGTCTGCTCTACTGTCAGGAGATTATTTTAGGAGAAATTCCTAATGATACGTTCAATTATGTAATGCAATTCATTATCCACTTATTTTAGATTTTTTAAAAGATAATTGTCAAGAGATCAATTGAATTTTTCAAAGAAAACTAAGAAGGGTAAAAGGTAATTTCATAAGCAGAAGCCAGTTATATGTGGAAAAAAGGTTAGGCAGTTCCAGCACCCCCTTGTGTGACATGAGTCAATAAATGAATTATTAAGTGATTTAGAATTTATTATACTCACTGTAGTGCAGATTCTTGCAACTGGATTGTTGACCTTGGAACCTCATATAAATGCCAGAAATTCTGGGGGAGACCTAGAAAATTGGCGCTGCGCTCGCAACTCAGTCGTTTGACAACTCCAACACCGCCTGACGTCTCTCAATTACAAGGGCGCTAAAGCTGCAAAATTAAACCTATTTCGCCTAACAGAAGCATACATTTTATTAATACGTTAGAGTTGGCAAATAGGAAGAAACCGAAAAGTTTTATGCGGAATCTCTTTGAAAGTGGCTATTTACAGTTCCTAAAAGAAGAAGAAACGTGCATTGTTACACAATGTTTGATATCGCAGTGGTTGTTGAGAAATCACGACGCATGTTTAAATATACTATTATCAATTATAATATAAGTGCGACTTAGTGGGATGCAACATCTGGGTAGGCGATAAGGAATTAAAACTGTTCTTGTTCCCAAAAAATTATGAACGGTAAGGAACATTTCAGCATGTTTATGGCTATTTGTAATTATAGCTACTTCAACTACAGTAGTTGATTCTTGAAGATACAAATGCACATTACATTGGAAGAACTTTGTTGACCCAAGCAACGTACATTTAAAATGATATGTTTAAATGTCCTGTGCATGTGTATTGTACAAAATATGTTAAATGAATAATAAGATTTTTTCACAGTATTTAAACAAAATATATCGTTAATTCATAAGTTTATAGTTGGATAGCTTTTTCAATAAGAAACGGTGGAGATTTTTCGCTTGAAGAAAATAATGTATGTTGAAAATCCGCTTTATCTAACAATGATTTAAAATGCATATGTTCATTTCATCAAAACCTTTAAACAAAACTTTATGAACTCAATCAAATAAATGTTATAATCTCTTAGGGAAACATCACATCAATCACGCACTAAAGATCTTCGAAAAATTGACTTAAACATGTGCAATTAATACAGTTAGTTCTTACACCTTATATCAGGACATGCTTTGTACACCTCGTGGAAAGAGTCTGGCTATATTCCTAAGTGAGAAGACTGAGAAAGCAAAGTGTTCACCAGCATTATTATACTTTTTATATGAAACTAAATACATCCTTACAATTCATTGGAAAATCACCAATAAAGAACGCGAAATCGAAAAAGAAACGTTATGCAAAAACTAAACTAAAAAAGACGACCAGAACTAGATACAAAAAAAAAAAAAAAAAAACTATGTGCCACAAGTTCTTAAAGAAAGTCACTCAGATTCAGAGTTCCTTTTCCATGATAATATGTGAAAGTCAAAGAATCTGATGAACTGAAATACTAACTAAAAGAGAAGTTCAAAACTGCATTAAACAGCAATGAAAAATTAAAATGTTGACTGTTTTGCCTAAAAGCTGAAGTGTAATCAAAATTGAAAAAGAATTTTAAACATCGAATTGGTTAGCCAAGAAGGCCAAAGAAGTGTGAAAGAATACTTTCATCATAATATTCTAAACTAAGTAAACCAAGATTCAGTCTGCATCAGTTTTATGAGTCTGGTTTGAATAGTTGTATAATGCATGGGAGAAAAGTTTTCAGATATGCTAGGACGGCGAAAAAGCTCATTTTCAGAAGATTTTGATTCTTGAAAACTTATATCAACTATTCAAAAGTGACTTTCCATATGTTAAAATTGACTTCTCAAAATGTTGTGGAATTCAATCCAAGCACGTGATACAAGAGATGTGCAGCAAGAGCTTACGGAACTCATTCCATATGTGTTTGTGTACAACTTTAAAATGTGAAATTTATGGCAGACGTCATTAATGAAATGAAATGAAATCACAAGAAACATGAAATTTGAAAACATACGCCAACATATAAACATATGCGGGCATTAATGAGTGCAAATCACCGGCTGAAGCATGTCTGTTGAACAACTGCACAAGTGTCCTGAGCAGGATGTATTTCAAAAATTTTCTTCAGCTATTCCAATTATTTTTAATTGTGTTAAACGTATATATGTATGATTTTGTTACATATGAACAATGGCTAATTACAGACAGATGCAATCCCGATACCCATATATTCTCAGCAGAAGAATTTGTAGAAAAATATCTAACAAACATGTGGTACTTAAGGTACATGAATTCCAAGCTCATCGGCAAACCGTTTCTTAAAAGAAAAAACGTTTTTTTTTTTTAACTGAGAAGATATTTTGGGAGGTTTTCCAGAAGATTATTAATTTATTATGGCCAACTCCTTGCCCTAGCTGTTAGCGTTTCTGACTGCTGGTTGGGAAGCTCGGATTCGATTCCTGGTACCTACTTAGAGTTTTTCTAAATTAGGGAGGTCTGGAACGGGGTCCATCTAGTCTCGTGAGGATAATTGGGAAGCTGCCCAATGGAGAGGTAACGTTCTTCGATCACGAAAGCCGCGTGATAGGCGACCGGCGGGGTGATGGCATGCTGATCATTTGTGCTCCTACAACACTGCACTCTATCAGTGATGGAATTAGATGAAGCAGAGGTCGCCGCGGCAGGCCAAGTGTCAACCCGGACTGTAGCGCCAAATGAGAAGTCGATTAATTTATTATACAGCATGCTGCACAAGACTTTCACTGTAATAATCAGCAAGCCATCAACCTTCCCTTTGTTATTTCAAAAACTGCATAAATTAATTACAAAATCTTTGTTTTGTTGTTAAGTCAGAGTATTTATTTCATGATACTGTGACTGTGTACACGGTCCATAAACACCCCATAATATTTTTAAAGAAATATATAAATATAAAATATTTCAAATATACGGTATTTTTCAGATGGTGTATCAGTATAAAAGCAAGCACAATTTCATTAAGTTATACTTTCACATTTCTGATTTTGGAATTAATGCGGAATTGTATTTCTTTATGGCCTTTGTAGTGATGTAAGTGGTACCATGAAACGTCTTGCTGCTCCTTCAAGTTAACAGAATAATTATATATTGGCATCAGAATAGCTCTTCTTGTGGGCAATACAAGTAGTATATGTCCCTAACACTGAAGTTGAAAAGATAAAACAGAATCTATAGTAGAGGTTTGAAAACGTCAGAACATTGGTTGGAACCCGCCAGTACCACGCTTTCATTACCCTGTCTAACTCAACTTTGATAGCAAGGAAACACTCCACACTTCAAGATAGCCCCTTGGTGTCTGTTGGAAAGTTTATTGGTCCAAGCAAAACTATTCCCTTGTCAATTACAGTGCGATCAGTAATGCTTCGGAAGTTTTTCCTAAGAGCGAGCCTCCGCTTGTTTACCATACCGTGTATGGTTGGTTTGATCTATTGTTTTACCTTCCCGCTAATCACGGAGATCTGACTGGCCGACTAACCGGCTAACGATTGGCACGCTCGCCCATAGGCAAAATACTCCAAGGAAAAACTAAACTGATCGCATGGTGTTAGAGGATATGTGACTATGATGTTTGAGAACCACTGGTGGTTAGGCTACCTGCTAGACTAATTTGAGGACAATAAAGAGTCAGATTTTTAATGCGATGGACCATCACCCTTGTGTTTCCCTCACAGTCAGTCAAATGAGCTAATAGTAACGATAGGTCAAATTTTGTCTTTGTTCACACTCACTTCTGACACTAGTAGAACATTTAAATTGTCATAAAAGGAGGAAGATCACGCATCTAAACTGCTGAAAGACTTCAAGAAACGTCATAAGAGTTGGCTGTTCGTGGGAAAAAAGTTCATAGGCAAGTTTAAATATGACTTCATACTTTAAAGTTTAATATATCTGATATTTATTGACAGTCCCAAAAATTTTTTTTACAAGAAAGATATACTTATTTGCAACATTTCTGCATAATTTAAGCAAAATTCAAGATAATGCTTTTTAGAAAAAATATTTTTGCAGCAATATGTCAAAAAATGAATTTCGAGCATTATATTTATAACTAAAAGAAAGCACATTTTATGTACTTTAAAATAAGCTATACATTAATTTTCTATCTTAAATCTATCAAAAGTTATGACTAAACAAACTTTCTCCGTGAAATTCCGAAATACTTTTCTGGTTACTTTAAGACTAAATATATTTGGTTCATATTAATATATCAAAATAATATTGCAATAAAGTATATTTCATATGGAGATGAATGTGTGTAGCACTTTTTCAAGAAAGTCTAAAACACGACAATTTAAGAGGAATTGGTTGTCCGTGGAATGACCCAATTTTTATTTAAGCACACTCTTCAACATCTCAAGTCATCAGCATCCCTATCAATTGATGGTGTGAAACGGCCGATAAAATTTGCTCATAGGCCTCTTCTTTCAGTCATGAGGATCTTTTGTTTGCCATAAATCTATGAACGGGACCCATGCCTTTACTTCCCTTCCGATGGAGGCCATAGCATTCTTACGCCAGAAAAATTCTATTGAACCTGAACCCGCGGTCTTAGGTCTATGAGGCAAGCATGGTTACCACTAGACCACCAGGACTGACAACCCATGTGACAACAGAATGGATAGAAATGCATTTAAACCTCTTTGTGGTGGTCTCATTAAACCTTATATTGACAATCCTTTAGAGCAAAAAAAAAAAAAAAAAAAAAAAAAAAAAAAAAAAAAAAAAAAAAAAAAAACCTGTTATTTGGCACTTACAATTTTTCAAAATGTTAGATATAATAGAATGGACCAAAGTTTAATTTTACCATATATTGAAGACAAAAGAATTGCTTGAAGCTCTAATACAAATAATTTGAAAATTCTTGATTTTTCAGATGTAAACAACTTTGCAAACCTAGCTAAAAAAAATTGTTACATCCCTCAAATACTGAGCGCCAGAATGTTTCACTATATGTTCGTCTTTTTGATGAGAAAAATATTGTGATTATAGAGATATATTTTAAATGCACAATGGATAGTGTAAATTCATAAAAGTTATGCTATCATTGTGGAAAATTATTAATATGGGAACTCCAGAAACCGGGCATCATCTCAGGGATCAGTTAAGAGAAACAATTCGAAGCCCTGGGGATGAAAATGTTATGTTTCTTAAAAATATTGTACAATTCCCGGGGTCACTGCAAAATCAACTATACAGACATTTCTAAACATACTGGGAAGTTAAATTCGACACTTTTTCCATTAAAACACTCAACGGACGCTTTTATCAACCTTGATTGAGTATGTTTTTAAAAATTTTCATGGATTTAAGTATTTATTATCAAGCAAATTTTAATCTAATTAACCTGAAACCCCGTTTGACCAATACAAAAATGTGTGGCTCCTGTTACCATATCTCCTGTTACCATATTTCTGTTTCCCATATTTGATTCTGAGCGAAACAATTTAAATTATCTGTTCGTTAAATTGAGATCTTGATCCTATAGGGAATTTTGATATTAAGACTTTTCTTTAAATGTAGATGAAACCTCGAAGGAAATGACATGCAATGAACATTTCATTTTAGTTGTCACGAAATCTAATGAAGAGAAAATTGATTCCAATACCGATTCAGTATTATTTTATATAGCAGGATATGTTTCACACTCCATAACAAAATATGTAAAATGTGTAATAGTGACAAAAATGTTATTGCTTTGGAAGAAAATGTGACAACAGCGGGTCCGGAGGATGAGAGAAATTCATACCTACTTAAGTTGCGTAAAGGGGAGTTTGAACACTTCATTAAATTCATATTTTACATTGTTAGGGAGTTTTTTTAATTGTGTTTAACGCCCGTTTTTACTACTGAGGCACCACAGGACGATGGACACTGATGATAAATGAGATGAAATGATAAAAAGGGTAAGGATTTTTTTAAGGAAGGAAACGAGCCAGACGTAGGTTTAGGGTACCTTTCCGGCATTTGCCATTTATGAGGACTGAGCAAAACCTGGAAAAAACCTCAGTCAGGGAGGACGGCCCTGGCGGGGTTCGAACTCAAGACCTCCCAATCACGAGTCCGCGCCTTAACGACCTCGGCCACCCGTGGGGGTTTTATAGGGAGTGCTCACCCTACCTCTTTAAGGGACATAATGGGCTCTTTCATACATTATTTCAAATTTTGATTTCCCCTGAATTTGAAAACACTCTTTTAATTGTGGGAAAATCAAGAACGTTTTCATAAACCTTTTACAAATAAATGTTGAACAAATAAACATAGACTTTTATGAGAAATGTACAACATGCGGTGTGAAGATAATGGTTCTAGTTAGAAACGTTTGCCATGTTCTAGTAAGTATTTTGGGAAGTAATTACACAAAAGTAATTAATAATAACATTGTGTACAGAAAAAACTGAAAGTAATGACGTTTGCTGCACAGTGATTAGCTCTTTGGTTCTCCATTAAACCAGGGTAAGAGGGCCTGACTCGAGATTTTCGTTATTTAATGTGAAGTGAGTATTTTACATAGTTATTACCTTGAAAGTGTTTGTTTAAGGTTTTGTTTATTTAAACAATATATCATTAAATATACAAACCAACTAGAAGATATGTAACTATATTTAATTTAATACTACAACAATAGAAGTGATACTAAAAATACAACACAATATTATTGGGCAACTTCCTACTTATTTACAGTAAAGAAAATCGTACTTGTGTAATTTGGGCAGTGTAAGTAGAACATTATTTGTATCGAGCCCTAATCTCTTTATTTCTAATGTTTCTTCAATCGCCTTGAACTAAACGATGCTCTTCTAGCGCATTAACACTATTCACTTTGCGTTTTCAAATTCCTTACAATTATACACTTTGTATATTTTAAAGAGCTATACGTGACTAATCTTATATTGCTCACAAAGAAATTAACAAGATTTGGCACAAATAAGTTGCTAGTATAGATAAGCTAGTACCATAAAATACGTTTATAGAGAACGGAGAGGATAGTTTTCTGTTAGACATCGCTCATGATAAGTTTGCACTTGGAGCCCGCTATTATGAGAAAGAGAAAGTTATTCAGTGAAAGACACAGTGCCTCTTGCGCCTGCACAAAACCTTATTCTGCAACACCTATCTTTTCTAAGAAAGTATCATTTGTGTGCTTAAGAAAGTAAAGTAGATGCGCGAAAAGACAAGGGAGAGTGAAATGTTTATATTCCATCTGTAGTTTATGTAATTAGCTACTTTTAAGATAATCGGCATCCAAATACTGCACTGGAATATAATATGCAGTTTACCTTAATGGTGTTCCGGCAGTTGTCCGAAAGGTCAATCGTCATAGTAGGTAGTAGAGAAGCAGTAGGCTGAGAGCAAAGATATCGTGCATTAGGCCTACGTCTTTTCGCTATTACTGTAGGGTAAAAAAGGTATAGTTTTCTTTCTCTGTCACAAGAAAATCCGTTATGGCATAGAGGAGGTCCACGTAGGTGTTATTTTTCCATTACCCCGTCTTTTCCAGTCCCCACTATTTGCCATCAAACCTTCAGAAGAGCCACCAAATAAAGACAGAATAACCCACATTACAGAATGACGTCACTGGTTCGACTGTATGTAGATTCAGAATTGTGACAAAATGCTCCAAAATGCATTTGATTATGGAAATGGATAAAGTAAATGTTTCATATTCATGTTCTTTGCTATTAAGGCAAAAAAAAAAAAATGCTATAGATATTAACTTAATTGGCCAAAGGCCACCACTATAATCTATAACATGCAATTAGTGCAATGTTGTAATATAATTTACTTAAAATAATAGATCCTAGAGAACCATTCTCATCCAATAAATAATGCTATGATTTTGAGATGCTTGGATATTGCCTGCCCCACTTCATTTCTATAGGCAACCAAGCTTCTCAGTTTTCCTTAAAACCTTTTATGGCATTTGTTGACATTTGTACACATTTTCATACTGTACAAAACGCCTTCCCATCTGTTTGCTCAGTTCTGACTTTATGATATTCATAAATTCTCTTTGTCACTGCTAAATGCGGTAATTTGTAATGCGAAACCAGATTCACCAAGAGTAAAAAACAGTTGGATCAATTTTTTAGATACCTTGTAATAAGGCTTTGAAAACATTTATTGTTGAACAGTTTCTATAAAAATATAAAAAATTCCTTTAATCTTTGGCGGTTCTAGGTTTAAAAACAGATAGAATACTCTCCCAGCGGATTATATATTTTATGCTGCAAGATCTTGCGAAAAATCCGCCGAATTGACAACTTTGAATAGGCACTTGAAATAAATTTGCTACCTTTACGCTGATTTGCTTACTGGAATAGTCAAGTTCGGGTGTTACAAGCAGATCAAAGTGCCACGAAACTCCCTTACGCTACTAATTAACTAATCTGACCTATACACAGGTATAATGTTAGACAGACGGGCTGATTCCCTAATACATTGTTATGAGAAAAATTATTGCATATCCAAGACCCAACAAAACGACAAACGGTAAAAGAAAATAGCAAAGAGGAGCCTATCCGGAAGTCAGAGAGAACGAACAAGTCACCAGTAAAGGTAATAATTTTTTTTTTTTTTTTTTTAAGAATTCATAATGTGATTATTCTAGATGTAATCCCTTTTTCACTTCCACCATCCATAAAGAAACTGCATACTCGTTAAAATAAGCACAGGTTAGCATAAAAAGACGTCTTATCGCTCACTTATTCTATGCAGAGGAGGATTTCGTACAACAACAACAATAACAACAACAACAACAACAATAATAATAATAATAATAATAATAATAATAATAATAATAATAATAATAATAATATGTGTACTACTTTTCTATATTGAATTAATAATTCAATTTTATACATATACTAAATGAAAATACTTTAAGCTACCATTTATATTTTGTAAATATTCTAGATATAAATCATTTAAGTTACCATTAACATGTATTTTTTCAAAGATGACAATTTTATGTAAAAAAAAAAAAAAGTATTGACTCTGGCAAACTCTACTACAGAGATGAAAAGTTGTAAGTATGAAGCATGTGACGATTTCATCAAATGTAATTATATATGTAATTTTTTTTTACGAAATCTACATTTTAGAGTTAGACTAACTCTTTTAGAGTTGGTAAACCCATTGCAGGATCCAACATTGTATGATATAATGTGATTATATCAGAAACTCCCATTTAAATATTACACCTAAACATGCAGACTTAGGTAACAAAATGATAAATTTAATTAATCAGATTGGATCACCCAGCAGGGCAGGAAAGAACTATTACCTATTTAATGACCAGGATCGAAATACTTCGTAGAAGGACAATGATGAACTTGTTCGGCCTGGATCAGCATACTGGAGGACGTGATACCACCAGGTTGTTGGATTTTTTTTATTTGTTTATTTAAGGACGCTGTTTAACATCTCAGGTCATCGGCGTCCCATTCTATTCAGGGCGTGAAACGGCCGACAAATTTTGCTCAGAAGCCTCTTCTTTCAGGCTTGAGGTAAAAGTATGACAAGGGACCCACGGCTTTACTTTCCTTCCGAAGGAAGCCATACTTACGATTTTTACGCCCGAAAAAATCCATCGATCCTGGCCGAGTCGAACCCGCGACCTTAGGTTTAGAAGGCAAATATGGTTACCACTAGACCACCAGGATCGACAGGGGTTGTTGGAGTGGTAGACTACTGGAAAATTAATTAGAAACAAATTTGTATCATGTTTGCGAATATTGCAATGTCTCTTATTCTGCAAGAGTTGTTCTGTATACAAAGTGTTACAAAATTTTCAGTTTGGCGAAAATTTGGAAGGATGACTTTTTTTTTTTTTTTTTTTTTCCCCGTGGCAAGTTACCCCTTGAGAATGCAAAACGGTCTCTCCATTGTTGGCGCGGAATATGTTCCACCGCAATAGCTGCTTAAATGACTCCTTTGGGAGCCACCAAATACTTATACAAAATAGCAGTAGCCTAATGTGAATCATAGTTTATCGATCTTAGTTTTTATGTGTTTGCAGTACTTATGTATTTATATAGGGATTTGCTGCTATCCACCGCAATGAAGTTATTAATGACACCTTAGGGAGCCACCAAAGATACCAAAACGAGCATCAGCACCAAGTGGTCGGACAGAAATATTTGTTTCATTGAATATGTTTCAGGGATTTCCATGTTTAATGGTTGTATGTTTTGTCAAATGCAACTTCCGCTATAGTATGAAAATGCCAGTCACCTGTATTTTGACTCCGGTGATGCAATCCGCGTACCCCCCACTTTGGAAACAAAACAAATGAATAAGGCGACCTATTTCAAACCAATATAAACTACAATATAACTCAGAGCGCATTATTAAAAATAACATGACACTTACTTAAGGAAAATTTTTAATGTTGATATTAAAAATAGTGATGATGATTATGGTGATGATGATGATAATAATAATAATAATAACAACAAAAATAATAATAATAATAATAATAATAATAATAATAATAATAATAATAATAATAATAATAATAATAATAATAATAATAATAATAATAATAATAATAATAATAATAATAATTGGTTTAAACATTTTAGAAAACAATGTTGAAAATGCATTAATTGTAAAATTGCATCAACCAATTCCTTATTTGAAACAATGAAAGCGGTAAAATAATTGTAATATAAGATACTATAAGTTGAATGTAATCTTATGTATCGATTACTTTAATAATAATAATAATAATAATAATAATAATAATAATAATAATAATTCGAATATTGCATTTTAAAATAATATTTGAAACATTTAATTAATTTAGTGAAATTACAAATCGTAAATGCTGCTACCAGACTGCCAATAAAATAAGTATTGAATAACTAAAGCACACAATCATGCAAATCATATAAAATTTAATTACTAACTAAAAGCGTGCCGTTGGTACTATTTAGGCCACTAATTGCATCTCTTTTATAAAAAGAATTGGAATATTTTAATGTAAAGTACCTGTTAGTTGAAAACTCACTTGCTGCACAGCTTGAACTGTTTTGTCCCCTTTTCCGCAACCTCTTGATTTATTACTTAATATATTTTCCTTTTTGTATTCTCAAGTTTTCTGACAATACTTTTGAAACGTTATTTTCATTCAACAATTTCATAAAGTTACTAATAATAAAATGGAACAACACTATAACACGTTTTTAACAACTGCTTTCAGTAGAATCATATAAATTACTAATGGAGTTTATTTTAAAAAAGTTCATCCCTAAGGCAAGCATGGCATCTATTAATATTCTTGCTAAAAAAAAATCATATTCAGATGTACCATTAGTCAAAACTTGAAACTGTTTACATACATCACAACACAAGGTAATCATAATGGAAGAGGGACACCTTATCTTCCACGATTTATCTAGTTGAAATATGAAATAAGTTACTCAGGATCCCAATGGAAAAACAAGTATTCTTTTGTCTATAATGTTCCCCTACAATCCGTATACTTTGTACCTTTTGACAGTTTTTCAAGCCTTTTGTTACTACTATAACTAACAAAACAAGGCGCAACTGTTACATCCTCAGTGGCAATGGTAATATAATCTAGTACTTCTAAAGTAGGTTATAATTAAATTTTCAGTTTTTCCCCTTTTGCTGCAAGGATATAGGACCAATTGTACATACAAAAAGATACTTGCCTAACTTAAATATTAAGCAGGTGTGTGGATAAAAGCAATGCCATTTGTCAATAATTTATCAGAATGTAATTCATGCCAGATGTCAATGTAAGTCTTTGGATCTTCAAGTAGAGAAAATTTGAGTCACTGGAGCCAATACTTGGGTTAACATCACCATTTTTGTGCTCGTATCTTTCATAAGATGCCGCGCATTAGAAATTGTTCACCCCCTTATGATTAATTTTTGGTTAGATAGTGCCACTAGAAATCTCAGAGTCCTGACTGTTAAATATTTCCAGTGCACCTATATTTTAGAACAAATAATAACAACAATAATAATAATAATAATAATAATAATAATAATAATAATAATAATAATAATAATAATAATAATAATAATAATAATAATAATAATAATAATAATAATAATAATAATAATAATAATACTGACTAGTAAGGAAATAATCTGTCTTTCAGTAGAAGTTGGATGCACAGTTTTTCTTAATAAATTGGGAGCAAGTTTCAAAAGCTCGATTTTCTATGAATGAAATAGGTTCCACAAATATGAAAAATACACTTCACTAACAGTATATTCAGATATGGCACTCTGCTCATTAGTAATTATTAGGTGATTAATAGCTGCAAATGTTTCTTTAGCGTTTAGTATTATAAACATTTAATTACTCTGTTCAACAAGCTGTTTTCAATACACCTATGTAGATGCACACTGTCAAATAGAAGGAGAATAAACTTTAAATGACCAAATGAATTTGACATAAATGATTTTAAAGTATCATCACACAAGCGTAGCATACTGTTTTATGTACTATGGTTGTCTGCAACCAAGCAGAATCCAAGCTTAGTCGTTACTTTCAGTACATCAGTTATCAATTTCAGTAGTATATCAGCATTCGTATTTTGACTCGAAAAAGAGCTAATGCATATTTATTAGCAGAATGTAAATATGATGCCATGAAATGCTGCGTTGTACATGCTGCATCAATTTCTGAATAATTCTTGGCCATTCCTAATATATTCCTTGCCCTGTATGACAATTTTGAGCTTTTATAAAATTCATTCAGCAATATTGTGATCACCGTGTCAATTTCCAGAAATTTGATATTTTGGACGATCCCACTGAAACACAATCAATAAGTGAAATAAAGTGTGTCATACTTCATAGCAAGGAATAAATATGTAGTGTCCCAATAGATATCCTTTCATGTAGGGATCAATGACAATGAATTAGCTGACCTATTGACTTAAAAAAAAAAAAAACAAAACATAATTACATTTAACCCAGAAATCTATTCTCTCTGAGATGCTTAAGATATCTGGTCACAGAAAAAATGTGGGAACTTAATAGGACAGACATATAAGGCAAAAGGTAGAAGCATATTAAAATATACAAGATATATGGAAATAATTTAACAGTACGCCAAGAAAAGAAGCAATAGCTAAATTTAGATCGACAAGGCTGCGGCTGCTTGGTTAAACACCTAAATAAGATAGGAATACTTGCAACAAGTGAGTGCTCTATTTACAGTGTAGCTGTTATGATCTCTAACCATCTTCTTATGTGCTCCGGGTTAATACATGAGGTCTAGGCAAGTTATGTTTGCAAATTGCACCGAAATGGCACAAATCGTATCAAATACGTAATTACGTACCGTTTTTCCTTCTAAAGTTGCCTATAAATTAATGTTTCTGTACAACTTTACTTCCCGTATGTCCACAATATCAACTTCAGTGAGCACAATATAATCCATCTCTCAGTAAACTAGTAAAGTTAGATTTAATTCTTAAAATCAATAGATTTATGTAATGAAATATAAGTAACACGGTGAAAATCCTATAATAATAATAATAATAATAATAATAATAATAATAATAATAATAATAATAATAATAATAATAATAATAATAATAATAATAATAATAATAATAATAATAATAATAATAATTTAAATGTCTTCCATATAATTGTAAATTCCGTAATTAATATATTGTCACGATATGACTACCAATGTAAGTTAAAGCGATATAAAATAAATAAAACGAAAAAAGATTTTTTTTTGTTCCACATATTTATGTAATGAATTAAATTCCAATAAAGCCATATGCTACAATAATTACCACAACTATTTCTGACGGTAAATTAAAACCGAATAAATAAATACATTGGGAGGGGGGCCTCGCGCCTGTCTCCGAATTCGGTTATACTTGCAGAAAGCATATATATTTTAATATTATTTCCAAAGGAGAGTTTTTAAGATACAAAACGCTATGCTTTATTAATTTTATTTCAGAGGAAACATATCTCATACTAAGCCAAGGTTTGCACACGAAACATTAACTCTTTGCATTATCACCATTGAAAATAAATATGAGTAGCAAAATATTGATATGTATGCAGGACATAATATAATATTCTGACATATTACGCTATAAACATTCGGATAAAGGTAGATTATGCGCTCTAATAATGGTCATAGTCAACGATTTTTCTGCAAGATTTGTCTAATAAAGAATTATCATAACTGTTACACTCATAATTTCACTCGCTAATATTTAACATATTTTGTTAGCTTGATGCGTAACATACACTTGGTACTAATTTCATTATTGTAACTTCCGATTCTCGCCTATTAGAGGTGCGTAAGATTTTATATATTTTCAGTTCCGCCTGTAGCAAAAAGGCGCGATCTCGTAATCTGGAGGTATGGGGTTCGAATCCCGCCAGGACCGTCCCCTCTGACTGATGTTTCTTCCAGGTTTTCCTCAGTTCTCATAAATAGCAAATGCCGGGGAGGTACCCTAAACTTAGGTGGAACGTTTCTTCCTTAAAGAAAATTCTTTCTCAATATATAATTTTATCCCATATATCATCAGTGTTCACCGCCTGCGGTGCCTCAGTAGTAAAAATTGGCGTTAAGCACCATTCCAAATAAATAAAAATAAAACATAAATGACGAATAATATACTGTTCTGAAAATTTGCTTTAGTCTCAAAAAATGTATGCTATGTCAGAAAGTCCATGAAGAGTGCTTTCGTTCTCTATAGCGCAACTGGAAGAAAATTTAAAATGTTTAAAGAGGGAAGGCAATTTCAAAGGACCTCCAGTTTTTTATCTAATAACTGAAGAAAACTTAACACCGCTACTGTCATTGTGAGAGCATAATCGAATAACATCAAGAACATTTTCATAAATTGCGAACATATCACTGGCTATCGCCCACACCTTAAAAGTTCCACATGAGACATGTTTGTGTACGGTGGGTTCCAAGGCTGCTGATTTCCGAACAAAAGGATGATCGCTTTCAGTCGAAGTTGATGTTACAGGAAGATGCGGAGATTCTTTCAAAGGTAATCATTGCTGACGAATCTTGGTTAAATTTTTCAACCCTTAGAGCTAACAGGAAAGCTCTCCATTTCCATTATAATCATTAACACCAAAAATCAAATGTGTTTGCGTCTACTGGGAAAGTAATGGTAATCTCATTTTTCTATATGTCATAATTGTCGTACCAGTTTATACAACAGTAACTGGGCAATACTATAAAGGTGTTCTGAAAATTATACAAGGCTATATCAAGCGCAAATAGTCACATTTCTGTGCAGCTAGCTGGATGTTGCACCACGATAATGCATGGCCGCACATCGCAAATGTTGAAACCAATACGAAATATGTTTCTCACCCTCCCTATAGTCAGATTCAGATTTAGCCCAGTGTGACTTTCTCCTTTTCCCCAAATAGATTACAATGTGGGAGGTATTTTCCGTCAACAGAAGCAAGAGTAAAGGCTACGGAGGCGATTCTGAAACCGTTAAAAATTGTTATAGCATGTTTTTGAGCACTGTCAGAAATGCTGGGGCAGTAGCATTGCATCCAACTGGAACTACTTTGAGAAAGATCATTAAGTTATAAGGACGAGTAAGCATATGTTGTCAAAAATTATGATAATTATTTAGTTAACGGTTCTTGTATTTTAGTAATATAACTGCAAAATAGGTTAAAATAATCCATTGGGCTCGTTCTCTTTTGAAAAAAAAGTATTAGGTTGTTTGCAAAGCATTTTCCCATTAATTAGAATATTATTTTACTATGGTCCATTCTATCCGGACCGCAGGAACTTTTGGTTCACCAATATGATTTAATGACTGAAGAAAATAGGTAAAATACGTATTTTGAAGCTTTACTGAATATGTGCAATTTATAAAAATGTTAGATGTTATGCTTTATTTCTCTTTTTTCGCGTTATTAATCATCTTTTTTGTTGTTTTTTTAGGGGGGTTACCATTGCGTTTGGTCGCATTACATGTTGTGTTATAAACATTTTCCATATTTACATTTGTGTAAATTTTCACTATTCTTATAATTATAATTTTTTATGCTCCATCTTATCCATTTTATTTCTATTCCTTTTATGCGTCGGTCCTGGTGGTGTACTGGTTACCATACTTGCCTCCTAAACCCAAGATCGCGGGTTCGAACCCGGCCAGGACTGATGGATTTTTTGGGGCGTAAAAATCCTAAGTATGACTTCCTTCGGAAAGGAAGTAAAGCCGTGGATCCCGTGTCGTACATTTACGGCACGAAAAAGAACCTCAAGCTTGAGAGAGAGGCCTCTGAGCAAAATTAGTCGGCCGTTTTATGCCCCGAGGAATGGGACTCTGATGACCTGAGATGTTAAAGAGCGTCCATAAATAAATCAATAAAAAGGAATGTTCAATAAATTTCAATAAATTATTCTTGCATTCTATTAAATAGCGTTTCTAAAAAGCAGGATTTCATTATTGATATACCACTGCTTTTATTAAACGTGCTTGCTTATGTTTAAACCACAATTCAAGAAATATTTCAAAGCCAACACAATCTGGTTCTTCTTTATTTGTTGGAGATTTCGTTTGTTTTACTAATCGAAGAAGATGTTGAAATATTTCAAGGATTTGTGCTGGTAAGCAATTTCCAATGTTAAATCTAATATCAAAATGCACAAATTGATTGGAGCGGACGAATAAAATAATTAACACCTACGATAGATGAACATTTCAAATTTTATTTTCAAGTACATTTAGCAAGTTAAACGTAGTGTAATGAATAATAATTTCTTCTTGGTTTATTCATAGAAATACATTTGTGTATTTTGAAACTTAGATTTCACGAAGTAGCGCAGAAAAGAGTTTTCCTGGAGAGAAATAATTTTGATACTAGCCCAGCACCATATGACACAATCAAATGTGTCATTCTCTTACTTAGTTAATTTACTCGTTTCATTATGGAATCAGGCCTCGCCATTGATAGCAAAATATTTATCCTACCCATAATGTATATATGAATTATATGCTAAAAAGTAAATTAAATAATTTAAGAACTAAGATTGTGTAAAAATATGTTCCTTAGCGCATTAATTTGGGAAAGATTTGGATTGATATTCTGCAAAAGCAAATACGGGATTAAAAATTAAATTAAATTTAAAAAATAATAATAAATACCACATAAATGCATTTTTATCACATTTCAATGAAATAACTTTTAGACGTGTGTTTACTTTTTTCAAATCTCTTCTTTTGTCGTAGTAATGCTCCAAGATGACACAGTTGCGAATATTCAGCATTCATTGCAAATAAATGTTAGACTTTTCTTGCATTGCATTCCATCACAGAGAACTATATTATATATTATATATATTTAAAGACTTTGTAGTTAGTATTTTCCAAAAATATTAGAACAAAAATTGGTTGTTCTCAAAGTGAAATGAAAGCAAATTAATAAAATCGATTCCAATATAATAATAATAATAATAATAATAATAATAATAATAATAATAATAATAATAATAATAATAATAATAATAATAATAATAATAATAATAATAATAATAATAATAATAATAATCTGATTAGTAATGTTTCGATTATTATTTCCTGCCAAAATGAAAAAAAATGTAATTTGGATTTAGAAGCTAACTTTAATATTATGGTGCATTTAATACGTAGTATATCTTAGATTGTGCAATTATTTTTCGAATTATCTTTCACAAAACATACTTATTATTTAATGGACAGAAGGACCTTGGTTTTACTCTTCAGTTTCGGATTCTAGCGTTTAACGAAAACAAATTTCCCCATTTTTTGTTGCGCCTTTTGGTTTAGATGCAGTCTGGTGGTTCTTTTTCTCTTGTTCTTGAGGTGAAAGTTTCTTTTAAGAAGGTCCAAGGAAGCGTACATGAGCTGAAAAAGATAACAAATCTTGAAAAAGGTTCAAGTTGTAAGTAACTAAATTGCTACATGTGACTGCATTTAATTCAAAAGACTGAGGAAGTGATCTAAACTAGATTTTAAAAAGCAAGAAGACAAGCTCTTTGAGTCTAGCCTAAATACCATTATACAAGCCGTCCATCGTAGACGCCGATTTCTGTAATATATTGGGAGGATACCCAATCCCCATCTGTGAAAATGGTAAATATACGCATCAGCGACATCAACCGAAATACAAAGTTTGTAAATGCTCACTATTATGTAACTAAAATTGTATCTCTGGATGTGCATTAATAAGCAGACAAATTAAGATAAAGTAACAAGTTTATGATAATAAATAAACTGAAATAAAAATGTATATATTTGTTCGATAACTCTACTATAACTAGAGAGGGCGCAAACTTAACTAGATCTGCGCAAGCGCGACGGGCAATTGTTCCTCCATACCACCTAACGAACGTACTTAGCTGTTTTTGCACCAATGTGGGGAGAGTTATGTTTTTTATTTTGTGTGAATATTATAGCCTTTCGACTCTTTCATTAAGAGTGAAATATTTGGGAGGGAAAGTTTATAAAGTGCAAGGTTTTTGTTTCTTTAGCTAGCAGATAGCGATTCATGCGGCAATGTTAGTAATAATGGAGTCAACATGAGGCTTCTATTTACGGGTGAACAGTTAGAGCAGCGCTATTAGGGTGCCATGATGGGGAAAACTTCTGGTCTCGCATCTTTGATAAATCTCACTTCCAGTTGTTTTTGTTTGCGCTCAATTTATATTAGGTTGTGTTTTTAAAAACCTATCAACTAAAATCATGAAAATCAATAAAAATAGCGCAAGACATAAAAAGTATGAATAAAATCCGACAAAAAACGCTTAAAAATAATAATAAAAAAAAACATATCTATGCTTTCGATGAATTGGTCGCTTATACTGTTCAGATTCAAAGACCTTCTATTTTCTGTGGCAGTTTAAAATGGCGATTGCATTAAGAGGACTCTGTCCCTCTGACGACCTTGAGTAGATCTACAGTCTTCTAAAACTCATGAATGACCTTACCGCTGTCAAGTTAACATCGGAACAGTTAAAACTAGTCATACAAATTTGGTTAACTCCGGAAGAATTTCGGGCGCACAGCTAACACTTTTCAGAATCTGCACAAACCGAGGAAATCTTATACAGAGAGTTCTTGTTCACCTTTAATTTCAAAATGCCCTGCAAAGTCAACCTGTCAGGATCAACATCGTCTTAAAATTTTTTTGACAATATCTGAAATATTATCAGTTCTATTTGTGTTGAATTGCTGAATTTTATCTAACAGATGAGAAGCAACACTTGAGTAACTGGGCAAGAGCTAAAGGAGAAGACCTTGAACTTAAAAGGAAATCTCAAGACAGGTACGTCATTAGCATCGATTGTTACAGAGTATTTTATTGGTATTCAAGTCAACAGCAACCACATACTAGTTAGTGAACTACTTTATCATTACAGGAAAGAAAAGCATGAGGGGGGAGGGGCTTTGGAAAAACAGGACTATGAGCAATAACGACACATTCGGAAGAAGTTTGAGTGTCCTTTGTTGTCTATTGAATGGGAGTATATAGCAAAGGTGGTTTTGTATCATCCAATGAATAAATTTCTCATTTAGAGAAACCGCTTACTGTCATTTGTCATCCGTCAAGTGCCTTTTATACAATTTCCTGGTATGGTGAAGCCTTCCTTGATATGCTGCGCTCTCAAGCCATGTTTTTCAAAATGTTTGTTTCATATTGTGTCTTTAGAATCTTCCGTGTGATTGACAAGGCTTCCCTAAGTTGGGATATTTTTATAAGTGACGGCTTTCTTTACAAGGGTCATTACTGCTGCAGTTTGTCTTAGCTTTGCTCTCTCTCTTTTTTTTTATTTACTTATTATCGCAATTTGAGACTCAGGTGGAATCCCATTCTTGTCGAGTTGAATAATACAGCTCTTTTTGATTGATTTGGTTTATTTACGGACATTATTTAACATTTCAGATCATCAGCGTCCCATTCAATTCAGGGCGTGAAACGGCCGACAAATTTTGCTCAGAGGCCTCTTCTTTCAGACTTGATGTTCTTTATCATGTCGTAAGTCTACGACATAGAACCCACGGCTTTGCTCCCCTTCCGAAGGAAGCCATATTTATGATTTTTACGCCCGAAAAAATCCACCGGTCCTAGCCGGAATCGAACCCGCGATCTTGGGTTTAGGAGGCAAATAAAGCTACCACACACCGGGGCCAACTCACAAACAATTTGCTAATGATGAGACTTCTCTTTTCAGCGTTTAATAATGATTTAAAGAATTTTGGGCACTGCGACCAAAATATTTGTTATATTACATGAAGGATGATAGATGATAAACTTGACCGAATAAGTTCAGGAGATGTTCGGGGCTAAGTTTCCAAAGCATTCATCTAGCGAACTGTGAAAAACCACTAAAATTTTCAGTCAGGAAATTAATCCAGCCGATAATTGAATCAGGGTCCGCCACGTTGGAAGTACAAACGCTGCCGCTAAGTACGGCGATGTTCATCATTGATAGATTATAAACAGAACCTCGGAAAACCCAACAGTCTGCCTTGTCATAAATCTGCAAGTTGTATGCAAATTTTTAAAGTTCTTACTTGTGACTATACTGATTACTGACACTGTCACGGCGCAAAATTGCGTGGGTTGTCCGACCTTAGCTGGGGCAATTGCGTAAATAGAGATAGATTCCCATCTTTCTTGTAATAATGCACTGGATATTTTATATTAAGTAATAAATCTACTTAGCTTGTATGTAACTTCTTTAGTTTCAATAATGCAACCGTATACCTATAATTTTTAATTGGATATATGAAATTCCTGTATAGAAGCAGAATATTATCACTGTTTAAATGTTACTTAAACGATTATGGATTATGTACATATTGATCGTAATTTTGGTTGTTTTGTTGCTATTTCTTTTTTTTTTTTGTATAATATTGTGCATGTTGAAGCTGGCTAATAAATAATTAAGTTTATCTGAGTATCGTTTTCATAAGATAAATTTGTTTCATATCCTCTTATGTAACGATTTTTTTTTTGCTTATGGTTGTTAGTTTTTTATGAAAGTTTATGAAATTAAAAAAAAGCTGTACTGTTTTCAAAGAATTTAATTGCGTCCAAAGTCACAGGTATAACAACTTCAAACACACACTTTTTCCTTATGTATTCCAAAGTTTATCCTTGTAATATATGGTTTAGGACATGTGTGAGCTTTAAAATATATATTGAACTTTATAACAATGTTACATATGAATGTTATAATATTAAATTAACAGAAATATATAAAGTTTAAGGAACACTGTACACTGTACTGTGCTATAGGCTAGTTAGAACTGAAAAACAACATTCATAATATGGAATTACAATACTAAGAAGTAAATTAACATTTTAAAAATGAATCATATCCCGAAAATCAGGTATCGTAACAACTTAATATCCTGGTACAGTCTACTACAGCACATTGTATTGGAAAACAAAAATTTCCTCCTCTTCCTTTGGTGTCTTCAGTAGTTTTGATACTGTGTCTTAAGGGACTTCAGGAAATACAAATACCTCTTTGATATTGTTTTATGAGCGCAGAAACATGACATCAACAGCTCTAGCACCAATATTTGTTGCAACACCAACAAACGCTTTATACAAGGCTCACATCCTATTCGTGTTGTACTCGTAATTAGGCATAAAATATGAGACCTCATGTAGCTAGAGGATATTTGTTTAGTCATTACTTTTGACTTCATTGCTGTTGCTGGTAGCACTGGTGCTGCTGTCACTTCTGTTGCATGGTAATTTGGTTTTCCTAAGCCAAATAGTGTCCCAAAACTATTTCCCTGGTACACTTTTTTTTTTCTTTTTGCGCCTCACAGTACCCACTCGCTTCTTGTATCGAGTCTCCTTGAGGCCTTCTTAGAAGCTATTCTGTCAAGAGGTCAAGTCATTGGTTTTTTCGTTAGTGCCTGCAAGTTTGACCACATACGAGTTGGGTCAAACGGGATGATCAATTGAGCAAAAACCACCCTTTTTACTTCGATCTTGTCCAGTACCTCAGCTAACAAGGAAGGCAATGTTGAGGCAACAATACAGAATGGATGTTACATTTCTCACTTATCACTTTCAATGAAATTTGGCTACTTAAATATGGTAATACTATGGGCATAAACCATTCCTTGAAACTATATCAAACCAACTACTTCTGTAATGTTTGTATATTGTCTCGGGTGGGGCGCCCTCTTGCCAAGTGCCGCAAAGATGTTCTGATTTCTATAGGACTAAGGCGGCAAGAGATATCCATCATCCGTAGCAGTCATCATAACAAAAATGACGGGTTTTGGAAAATCAAATATTCGTTGCTTTGAGTGATGAAAAGCTGTAAGAATCTTTTCTATGTGGGGTATATGTTGCAGAATGATGTCCACTCCTTATCCACTCAGTTGCAAACCGCAACAGGAAAATATTTTAAACATGGCCCATTGATCATTATAAACATTACAGATGCTAATGTTTTGTTTGCATTCAATTCTGGAGTTTAGTAAGACACCAAAATCACTTTCCTATTCTGCGGAAGACACCGATATTATTTGTATCTTTTGCACCAGCTCCCTTAATGTATATTTAACCATTTTTTCGTTTTCTTGAATTCACAATAGAACTGTAACTGTTTGAACTTTGAAGGACTAATTTCAAAGTGTTACATAAGTCTTGAATCATTTCATCTTAAAAACATATTAATTAATTTTCTTCCTATAGCCACCAACTTTTATTTAAAACGTCATACTGTTAAAAAAACGAAGAAGCATTGGAAAATCTTGCGGTCATATTGGCCACTGATTCATGAAGAAATTGCTGCTTGAAATTTGTAAACTTTTTTTTTTTTTTTTATTTTTAGTTGTGTTCAAAGTTTCGGAGATACTTTGAATGCTTTTATGAACACGGTTCTGCAAAATTCACTGTTGAAATTAGAGCAATATACAATATTAATTAAAATTAATCATACAAAATAAGCATTAGTTTTATTCTAAAATTATTCCGGCGATTTTCATAAAGTTATTCACAAGGGAGTTAGCGCAAGTTACAATCATGGTTGCAAACAAGTTGTAGTGCTTGTGGAGAGGTACATATGATGTGCAGGTTGCAAACATGTAAAACCAAGTGTCGTCGTAATTACATTACTTGATGTTCCACTTATAAGGGAATAGCCCGAATATCATATCACAATAAATGCAGCCACTTTAGAATTTAAACATTTCGTCGCGAGCTGTCTCATAAAGATTCCCATATCTGCTATTATGCTAATGATATGCTAATTCAAGGTCACTCGATAACGATGCCAAAGTGACTTCAGTTCTACTGGTACAAGAACTATATTACTATAGATGTTCATTCATGAGCCTTACAATCAGTACATATTGAGATCTTGACGAGTGAACGGGAGCACCAAAACAACCATTCCTTTTGACTTGACGTTATCAGCAGGGCTGAAAGCGCTAGTGCCTACGTGCTGCTGGTATCCTTACCCATGCTGCTGGTGCAACTCTTGCTGCTACTCTCACAAATTTACGTTCGCCTCCTTTTCGTAAATATAAATGAATAGGGACGGGTAAATCACTATACTTACACTCGTCTCCTTTTCGGAAATATAAATGAATAGGGACAGGTAAATCACTACAATGAAGGCATTGCTAGGCGGGTAAAATATTGTAACGGTGGGAAATCTCCTCTTAAAGGAATTCGCAATTAATTCATTTACACATACACTAACCTTACCTGTTGGCTAACTTGGGTAAATCCTAGAAACAGGTGGACCCAGTGGTTTAGCAAGTAAATCATTGTAATTGTGCAAATTTCCTTCAACTCCGGCAGATGGTAGGATTCGAACCCACTATCTTCACAAAGGTGGCAGTGCGCTCTAACCACCTGAACTGTTGCACCTTTACTCGTGAAGCATTATTATCTAGCTATAACTGTGGTCACTACCTTCGGCTCTCTTCGCTGTCGCTCGGATCTGGCCAGCCACTCGGGCGCTTGCAGCAACAGTTGCACCAGCGGAACGGTAAGAGTACGGGTACGTTTGTACCAGCAGCACGAAGGTATAATTTACGCTCACTAGCTGACTCGCGCTCAATGAATCCTGCAAATAACATTAAATAATTATTACTCGTTATAAACACAAACTAATATCTACAGAAATTACAGATCAGGAGAGAAAGCCAGCTGAATTCACAATTAATGTGACTGAAGACATGATGGCTTGGCAACAGATGTGTCACTAACATACAACAAAAATATGAAATTTACAATAAAGATCATTCATCCTGGATGCTCAGCTACAGCCTCTGTAAGTGTTATATTTTCGCCTGTTCAAAGATTGAAGATCACATTATTCTGAACAATTCAGTTTACACTTTGACGAGGGATTTCATTTCATTGCTGATGTGCACTATACACAATCAGTTCTTTGATGACTTTAGAGCGGAATGGTTTAAAACCCCGCCAGAAGGGATTTCTTGACTTTGAAAGACAATGAGTTTCAGAAGCTGTCTCATGCAAGCTCCTACTATAATTGGCAACCTTGTTTCCAGTATTTTGATTTCTAGAACATGTTCATCCTCAGTCTTTTACCAAGAGTCACCAACAATCCCATTGTTTGGATTCTGTACATGAAAACATAAATTACAGCTGTATGAGAAGATGCCTAATTACACTGAAATAACATTATATAATAAACTTTTCCATAATATTAAAATTTTCAATGGATACAATAAATTCAAGAGGTGCTTATTTTATTTCCTAATAGACAAGTTTATGATCTTGAAGAATATATAAATTATAAAATTATTGTTACACACTATTTATGTATTATACTACTGTATAATATATGTGTATATGTGTGGGTAAATTGGATAGTCTATTAGTTGTCACTTTTATTATAAATTTTGTTTATTTACACATAAATTTACAACACCATATTTAGCTGAAATTAATGAAATGAAAAAGGTGTATATAGCCATGAAGTACAGTGTACAAAATGATGACACATAAGTTTTGCATATTTGTTATCTACCAATGAATCCCATATACATGAACCAAAATGTTTTTACAATTGCGATTATAGCTTGCCCTAACTCTCTTGTTAGTAGTAGGTGCATTATTTTAACTCATATATTAAATGGAAGTGCCTTAGCAGTAACCAGAAAATGAAGAGTATATTGCCAAGAAGCAAAAATGGCTTTAATGATTTCATTTTAAGCAAATTTTTAAACAGGTAGCCAACACATAAATAGTTAACAATGTGAGCCTTATTTGTGCAAATTTTAAAACAAACAATATTTATCTTACAGGTTTGGAGGTTTGAAAACTTTTCACATATGTAGTGCACAACATTCATGGCTTTTGATTTTGGTACAAAGTAGTTATTTATTAAGAAGTTAAGAAAAATCTTCAAGAACATTAAAGTACAAGAGCTTAAAAATTTTACAAGCATACTGCATCATGACACAAAAGCTTTAATAACACATTTGTAATAATGGACATTTCTGGGGCAGTTAATGAGGAAAGTGTGAATTTTGAGATGGTTTCCTCCATAATAAACAATTTTATTGAAGAGTGCTTCACCAAATATTTAACAAAAGATTTGTCATCCTTAGGTCTAGATGCCCGTAAAGAAATGACAAAGAATATGGAGCCTATTATTGATGAAGTACTTCATTGTGTTATTCCAAGTCATTTATCTATCCAGAACAACAATGCTGATGAGAACAAATGTGAGCATTTAGAGAATGATGAGAACTTTTCATGGTTAAGAAATTTTCTGTTACAGAGATTAACTGAAAAGAGTTTTGATATTCAGATTATTCATGAAGAGGAAACTGCAGATAGGGAAATGTTACAGAAGGAATTATCACAGTGGTTATATGAAACCATTGATGAAACAATTAAAGCAAAGCTATATAATGATTATCTAGAAAAGGGGGGTTGGAGGAGATTTTTAATCCAAAAGGATAAACCCCTTCATGCCAAAGATAATTATTACTCATATATCAGATCAACAGATAATGTGCTGTCATTTACTGAAGTAAAGTTTGTTTTAGAAGATGGTTCTTTGCTCACGAAGAGCTACCAGCTACATACCACTATGCTTGATATTAAAGATAATTTCCAAAACACACTTAATATCCCACATTCTTGCATAACTCTTAGCACAGATGGCAAGGAAGTCCATGATGATATGTCTCTAGCAGATTTGAAGATGGTCAAACCAAGTGAATGTATTGAATTACATATACAAATTGATATTTCTGCATACTTCAAAACAATAACTGTAACTGCTGAAACAGGTAAGCATTTTACATTAAGGAGGAAGAAAGGAGAGACAGAGAGAGAGAGAGAGAGAGACGAGGTAGAAAGGAAAGAAAAGAAAGAAAGAGTTAAAAGATATGGAAGAAAGAAAATATATAAATAAGGTAGTACTTTGATATGCCCAATATGTCACCTGTTATTAAATGTCAGATAAATGACATGACTTAGATTAATAAGACAGGATGGATATAAGCTAAGGTGGTACTAGTTCAGCAAAAAGTGCCTTGTTTGAGAGTTAACTTTGGTCTACTATAACAGAGCTTGAAATAATATATCAAAATTCAAAGAGATTTAATGTAGAGCTAATAATATTTACTGAAATTCTAAAATTGTATTTATTGCTTATGGAAGTGAGATCTGTTAGTTAAGTACCAATTGTGATATTAGCTGCATTAGATATCATTTTTATATTAATTTCCATAGCTACCACAAGATCTACAAATTTTTCCTTACCTACTGTTTTAATCCAGTATGAGAGAAAGAGAAAAAGGATGAACCACCACCACCATCGTGTTGTTGTTGTTGTTGTTGTTGTTGTTGTTGTTGTTGTTGTTGTTGTTGTTGTTATTATTATTATTATTATTATTATCATTGCTGATGTTGTTATTGTTTATCCTTTACATTGATGCAAAATAGAGATCTACTGCCTAAAAATGCTATCAGATATAGTATAAATCTTTAGAACATGAAAAGAAATGGTGTTTCTGATTTCATAGCCATTGTCAGGCATCTCAAAAATTCACAAACTTCAATTGAATTTTCATCAGTTAGTAAGTGAAGAAAAATGAAATGATGGTATCAAACCAATCTATGATAGAATTATTTAGGTAAGTAAATAAATATAAATAATGTAGTTACCATCACTTTAAGTCATTAGGCTATCCTGATATGCAAACTCTTCAAGACTGCAAACTTCAGTGACTTTATTGAGAATTTTCTATAAAAGGAACTTACAAACTGCTGTTCAATATTATTCCATTCTGAATAAAACTGCCTGAAGAGTGATATATGTTCTGCATTAGAAAGAGGATTTCAAAAACATTGAAGCATAAACCAGGGTGTACAATTTTATTACTGCTACTGCTGAATATATATATATATATAAATTGCAAGCTTCTAGAATTTTAATAACTAGAGTTAACACATATATGACTGGCTGAATATAAGAAATGAAAGGGGAGAAAGAGCAAGATTGTTCAATGAAAATGTAATAGTAATGCACTATTTAAAAAAAGAAAGAAATAAAGAAAATTCATTCTCCTGATTTTCACAACTACGAATTTGCCAGTGATCACTTGATTCAAGTATGAAAGCTGCAGAAAAAGAATTGTACCTATTAAATTTAAAATTAATTTTGTGTCGAAAATAATATAATGGAGCAACTAATATTTTTAATTAGCTGGTGAGTTGGCTTAGTACTCATATACTATACCAGAATTATATGAACATGTTTCACACACCTATGCCTGCATCATCAGCTGTGAGTCAACTGCCAGATTTGTTGATGGTTGGATGGACTTGGTGTAGTTCTCATGGACATTTTCTGAAAATTTGTCTTCTGTTGGGATCTGGAAGTTCATAACTTTATCTTCATATATTTTTATAAAAAATTGTTATCATATTCCCAGATCCAAAGATCAATTTATGAATTTCAGTAATTAGACTTTCATTTGTATACCAGGTTTATCTCTACAAAAGTGATGTGCAACCTCTGATTTATCTATCTGATTGTACTTGATGTTTATCCAGTGTTCCTTCAGCCTAATTCCAATGTTTCTTTTGCATATGCACTTTGTTGCCTTCCGAGCAATTGATTTTATAGATTCCTGGCTTCTTTTCATCAGGTATTTTATCATTATCACTGGAGTTGAGCAGATTATTTAGGCTGAATTTATTCACTGGGGACAAAGTAATACCACACTCTCTGAGTATTTCTGGAATTTTTTGGTGGTCCAGGATAAGTAAGTTTCTTGTGAGTAATAGTTTCTTTACTTGCTGTCAATGTTGTTACCTGTTTTAACCTCTTATATTGTTTGAATTTCTTGTCTACAATTTCTTGGTCATATCAATTATTTTGCCATTTATATTAAGTGAGAATTGGTGAACCTGCTATATGATGAAGATCAGAATGTGAATGAGATGAAAATGGAGCAACAGCAGAATAATTGGCACAAAAAATCACAAGATCTGGAAAAAATCTACTAAGGTGTTGCACCATCTGCCAAAAATACCACTTGCAGCCATTGGCATCAAATCTTGGCCACTTAGGTGAGAGGAAAGCAGACTAACCACTCAGCCACTGCACTGCTTTGGTTAATAACATGTTGATTGAAATAATAAAATAACAACAACAACAACAACATCATCATCATCATCATCATCATCATCATCATCATCAACAACAACAACAACAACAACAACAACAACAACAACAACAACAATAATAATAATAATAATAATAATAATAATAATAATAATAATAATAATGTATGCAGATTAGTTCAGAGATTATTGATTATTAATTTATGCTTTATAGATAGAATGAAATCTGCATGAAATAACTAATTAAAGTTTTGTTATAGATTCTCCTGGAGAGCAAAGAATTATAACTGTTGAAATTCATAACTGTTGCATAAGAAAGCCTTATCTAGGTGGATATAGGAATAAAATAACTGGCACTGAGTACCAACATGCATTCTCACAAACAAAAGGGAAGATAGCTCATGCAGGTGAGTCTTAATCATTTACTCTTTTCTTTAGCTAAAACACATATTAGAAGATATTTTGCTGAAATAGGTATATGATTAATTTAGCACATGGCTAGATAATGCAGAATACAAACTTCAGCTAAATTTTTTACCCATTTTTCAGACTGCTAAATAGCAATAACCCTTTTGATACAAATTTTCTTTTTAATGATGATTCATTACATTTAAAGCTATTTATGCACTCTGCACACATGATATCTTCAGCCCTAGTCAATACAGCTTAATACAGCATGGTTGATTGTGAAGGTTTTTTATGGCAGAGCTAATTCTGACTGTTTGCTCATTAAGAGGGGAGGAGATTATTACAGCTTAAGCTATTTATCTTGGTGCATCCTTAACTCAAGTTTAATTTTGCAAAATCCAGTCCTTTCCTGTCATTCTAATTTTCACAAGAAATAGGCAAACTCTCTTCATTTTTTTAATCATTTCAAGCTAACATTCTCAAGCATCCTTTTAATTGTTAATTTAGTACATTTTTATTCTTAGTATATTTGCTAAATCAGATTTTTCTCCTAATTTTTGTTAAATCAAGTGTTTTGATATTGTTATTTCCAAATTTGCTCTTACCAGTAAAATTCCATCTAAGAGTAGGTTGCAAGCAATTGAAACTATACCATTACATCTTTCTTAACAGCAATAATATGTTCCTCGATCACCTTCATTCCCACGAATGTTGTAGAAAAGTTCAAGATGCCTGAAAAAAAGTAACATCTATAATATTTTTTTTTTTAAATTTTTTAAATTTTCACCTGTCATAAAATATAGAATGACCAGATTTATTATACAGGACATTTTATAAATTAAGAGATAAAATGGGATAAAAAAGGACAGTAAGTTAAACAATTATAAAGTGAAAAACAAAACCCAACAACCACTAGGAGGAGTTCAACTTAAATAGAGTACCTGCAAAAAGGATGCCTCAGAACTATTTATAAAATTGACAGAACATCTTCATGCAAGTCTATTATTAAAACTCATAAGTTATTAACATTGGTTTCTTTATATGTATACAGAACTGTTTTACTGACATATATGCATATGCATATCACTAGCTCCAATAAGGACTTTTATACATATAACAGTCCTATGGCCTATGGTTTCAAAGCAATTTAAAATAGGATACAAACATAAGTCACATAAACAAAAAACTCAATATAGAATGCTATATAATAAGGGTACTAGCAGGATGTACAAGGACAGAGACTATTAGAATGGCTTGCTTCGCATATGTCAACTCTTTGTTGAGGTATGGTATCATATTCTGGGGGGAATCAACTGCAAAGGCATGTTTAAAAAAAAAAAGTCATGATAGGAGCAAGTCCAAGAACATATATACACCACCTTTAAAAAATTAGCCATTCTTCCTCTTCCTTGTACTTGTATATTTGAAATAATGTTTATTCATAAAACCATCAATAAAACAGATTCACCCTTCATTAAAAATGAAGCAATCCATCAATACAATACAAGACAAAAGTAAAACCTTCACATATACCTGCTTATACCAAAGAAGCATATCACACTACCTTCTATTAGTATTATTGTTAACATTTTTCCATTCCTCAAGTTGGTTGGTTGTAATATTATTAATATGTATATTATCATTAAATATTTCAAATTCATCAATCTGAGTAGATGCACTGTATCTACTGTTTTTCATTTCAGGCTTATTGCAACTTATGCCAAGTTATAATTTTTGCAATATTATCT
This sequence comes from Metallyticus violacea, assembly GCA_030762175.1. Taxonomy (NCBI): domain Eukaryota; kingdom Metazoa; phylum Arthropoda; class Insecta; order Mantodea; family Metallyticidae; genus Metallyticus; species Metallyticus violacea. Next base: position 43,332,337 of record CM060835.1, on the reverse strand, counting down.
AATGACATGACATCAAGGGCTGATACAAATATCCCCCTCTTTATAGCCTATAAAAGATTCACAAAAGAAATTAATAATTTCTTTAAATTATGACCCTGAGAAAAAGTTCATTCTCTAACTGGGTTATTGTACACAATTCCCATACATTTTTTTTTTTTAGTAAATATAATTCTTCAGCTACTGAGTTACTGAAATGTTGACTCTTGCCAATTTTGAGTTCTCGAAAAAAAGTTTTTTTCAACAATATGGGGCACCTATTCCCTGCTATCCTGAGACATGAAACATGACTTGAGAGCATCATACATTTCAATAACCCTAGAAACCGATGGCAATAGTGACTATCTAGATTTAACACTGCCTAGAAAATGTTTATATTAAATACAAACAAAATCACCAAAATATTTCAATTCCTCTATTCTTACAGTTTAAATATGAAAGTACTAAAATATTTTGCTTATTATAGTTTATACATTAATAGGAACAACATAGCATTTGTCTGTACTCTAATTCTGCACAGCATGAGAGGCACAGCAAACAGTTGAATATTATTATCAATGCACTCTTTGTGAGTAAAATATATATTTGTTGCTGTCCTCTTGAATCCATCAAAATTTGTGTTACAGTTATCTGCACAAAATACACTAACTTGTTTGTTAAATGATGTTTCTTTGTGATGTGCCAGTAGTCAGCTGTTTTTTTTTTCACTTAAAATATATGAGATAAAATAACACTTTAAACAAATTAAGTGATAAAAAATAATGATATACTTATAATATGAAAAAGAGGATATTTGTGTTCATGTTAACAGTGTGTCATAACAATGAGAGATATAAGAGGGCAAAAAAAAACAGCTCCATTAAAAATTGGATATCTGGTCACCTAAGTACAATACCTAAAAATTATCTTATCAAATAATATTTATTATAAAACTGAAATATTCTGTTTTGGAGCAAAAATATTTAATTTCATTCCTGATAAAATTAGTGCACAATGTTGCTTTGACTCTGTTGCTTATTAGATGAGTATAACTAAAATAATACACAGTTAAAATAAACTCAACTGAACTGAGAAAGATATATCTATAATTTTATATTTCATGTACACTTAGGTATATGTGACTTTGCTCAGGTAAAGGATCCTAGGTCAGAAATTTTCTATTTATGACAAATTCTACTTCAGCTTGAAGATCTTTAAATTTCCATGTGTAGAAATAGTAAATTACATATAAACTACTGAAAGTTATCAATTGATATCATTGTATGATTCAGTTGAACTACACACTCTTAAAGCTTCACTTACTTTTTATAAATGTATGGAACCGGTTTCGAGAACATTAGTTCCCATCTTCAGCCAGGCTAAAGTTTAAGAGTGTGTAGTTCAACTGAAACATACAAAGATATGAATAATATGATTAGCTTTACTGTTCAAGTTCCAATTTACATATAAGTACTGAAGTTATTTAATTCTAAATTTAGTTTAAATTTAATGATTTTAAGTTATGATTTGAAAATAATGTACATTATTAGGTCAGAAAAATTTTTCTATTTATGAGAAATTCTGCTTCAACTTCAAGGTTTCAAAAATATTTAAAAAAAAAAAAGTAGTAGCTTTGTTAATTTGGAAATAGTGAATTATGTATAAAACACTGAAAGTTATTTAATTCTACATTTAGTTTCAATTTAATGATTTTAAATTATGATTTGAAAATAATGTACAATATAATATGTATAAGTAAATCAAGAATATCGATTTAGCCTGCAATGAAATGACAATAAAGCCACAAATTTCAAAATCAGTCACTATTTCATAGTAAACCAGTTATGGATATTATTTTAATCATATCACTTCTGGCTTTTAATGGTGTCGAGAACAGCACAAAATTCTCATTATTGAGATTTATTTACGTAGCATTGATATTAAGAACAACAAAAGTCCATAAAATAGATCTATTCTGCAGACCGTTATGAAAATTCAAATTAATATAGATGATTTTTAATTTTTGTTTTTTCAGCACTTTGTATGCTATGATCTTCTGAAGATAGATTTTCTTCTGAAGATTTTCTGACTTACATACTGCCATCATATTTTGTGTTTCTCCCTCAACTTTCACACTTTATATAAAATAATAAATTGAGCAAATATACTCCTGATAAAGAAGTTGTGGCAAATTTGAAAAAAAAGACTGATCCAAAGAAATATATAAATGTCTTAAAATAGTGCTGAATAGCTAAATAAGGACCCCAACTAAACTTTTTAAGTATGATATTACATCATTCTTAATATTGTTTAAATATTTCAGTTTTTATTTAAAAAAATTCATTTTGGAATAATTTATATAGGTCTCCTTAAGGAAGTAGCTGTATGTTGCCAAATGTGGTATTTGATGAGTCCCAAAAGAGCACAAAAATACATTTTTAGTCTATTTTTACATGAATCTTAATCATAAAATTTTACAGATATCATGTTAAGCTGCAAAAAAAAAAATAATAACATTATTAAAATAATCTGATAATGGACTCAAGTCAGTTAGGATGGAACATATCAGTGATACATATAGTTTATCTTTTACATATCCTAATGGAAAGAAATCATCAGGAGATCTGACGGTTACCACAATCATTCAGTCATGATGACCACTGCAACAATGTACATCATTCAATCATTAAGAAAATGAGAGAGTGCATGTCTTGCTGCCAAATTTATATTGTTAAGCTGCGTTAAAATGATTAGTTTTCCTTTGTTAACACAGACAATGTGCTATACAACTGAACTACCAGCTTTGCAGCACAGAGCTATCACTGCAATCTCTGCAAGACTTCTATACACCCATCGGTCCTGGTGGTGTAGTGGTAACCATACTTGCCTTTTAAACCCAAGGTTGCAGATTCAAACCCGGCCAGGATTGATGGATTTTTTTGGGCGTAAAAATCCTAAGTATGGCTTCTTTTGGAAGGGAAGTAAAGCTGTGGGTCCCATGTCGTACATTTACAGCAAGAAAAAGAACATCAAGCCTGAAAGAAGAGGCCTCTGAGCAAAATTTGTTGGCCGTTTCATGCCCGGAATTGAATGGGATGCTGATAACCTGAAATGTTAAAGAGTGACACAACAGTAGTCCAGCCTGCAGCTGAGGAAAAAGTCAATTCTGAAGCACATCAAGATGTGAAATTCCTGTAACAGAATGGCCACAAACTTTCTATGGAAACAATGTGCAGAAAACATTGATTTTGGAAAATCCATTTTATATTACAGTGTTTCATGTAAATTTTCTGTGCCTCAAACATAGACATATTTAGTTCTCCCTATTATTAAGGCAAACTTTTTATTAACCTCTGAACATAATAAACTAAGAAAATCATCATCCTGCATTGCTTGCTGCATTTTTTATGGAAAATTTTATGTATACCACATCTGTTTGCAGGTTTTAGGGTAGCAAATGATATGATCATATTTTCAGCCCCTTTCTTAACACTTTCCATACTGTCTTCTGCATCTTTGATTGCTGCACAACTGGCCGATCTTACAGATTTTTAGGTCTCACATTTTCAAAGTCTCATCTACAAGGGTAGGTCCTTAAGTTTACTATGGTGTTCCCCTCCTTGAAGTCAATGAAGAGTATTTCTTCACAGTCTCAAAAGATAGTGGTCATGATCTTCTTGGTTAACTGAGTGACCTTGGCCTTTAAAGGCGGTGCTTCTTCAGGTTTTCACCACTCCATTGATTCTCTTTTGGACAAGGGATCATAGTAGAGAACAATAGTTTCATCTCCTGTAACAATGGTTTGCAGAACTTCTCTCCCATTGTCACTGCAGAGCTCCAAAAATGCCTGACAACAGATGACTTGTTGCTGCTTTTGGACTGAGGAAAGAAACCCAGGCACACATCTTGCACAAACGTTATTCTTGTTTAAATGTTCATAAATAATTTAAAGGACTATTGTTTTAGAAAGGCCCAACTTTGCTTCTATTTCTGTAGTTTTGAGCCACTGGTCTTCCATAATTTCTCCTTCTGCAAGAGCGATGTTTTCAGGATTTAGCACCTCCAAGGCTGACCTGCAAGCTCTTTGTCTTCAATGATTTCTCGACCAATTCAAAAAAGTTTGGTTCATTCTTTTACAGTAAAATATGAGGGAGATGCTTCCCCATGTATACTATCTAATCACTGTTTAATTTCATTTGGAATAAATCCTTCTTTTGTGAAGAACTAAATTATACCTTGATACTCCTATTTGAACATATCACAATCTTCCACGCATAGCCTTCTTTATACAACTATATCTGAACAACTGAGCACAGTGGAGTGGAAGTTACAGCTGCAATTATTTATTTAATTAAGGTATGATAAGGTATGACATCAGATAAGGGTTTTGTGAGGGTAATAATCCTTATTGGTGAGGTCGGAAACTTATGGACCTACCCTCATAACTCACATGTGATAGATTAGATTAGACTATTTCACTCTTCTCTCTTTACACAAGACCCTTTCATCTGCAATTGCTTATATTACCATCAAATGTAATTGTTAGATGGAGTATTATGCCAAAATTGTTGCTGGATGCTTGCTGAACTATAAGCTTCACAAGCTGCAGAGTATAGAAAGTCTTGTGTTTACTAGTTACTGCTATCTTTAAGAGCAGTTGTCACGTGATCCCATAGCTGCTATTTCATCATTGTAGGATACAAGCAGCTATGGTTGCTTATATAACCAATCATTTAAAACTATTCTTTTTTCTTTCTTTTTTTCCCCATTTTTTCTTCTTGCAGTCTATATTGAATTACAGTTTGCTGAGTTATAGTGCTTATATATCATCTATTTGTGAGTCTCATTCTGTTTACCAATGTAAAAAGAGAATAGAATCTAACCTTTGGTCATTTGTTATTAATCTTGTGATAAAATTGCCTTTGTTTAATTATATATTCTTAGATATTTTACCTATAGGAAAGCACAACAGACTTAATTTGCAAATTTTGAACTTCCAATTTAGATGGTCTAATAAATACTTTTCAACAAGCCCATCATTTGTTATCAGTATATTTTCATTTAAGTCATTACTTAATCAAATGTGCAAATGCAATAGGTTCTAAAAATGATTAAACTGAAACCTAAAAGAGGCTAAAATGAACATTCCAGAAAAAAATGCAAAGTTGGCATTAATACATTAAACTGCGATTATTAGTAGGAAAAACATACAAAAAGTGCATTGTTTCCAATTTTCTTTCAATTTTTGCTGTTTGGGCGTGTATAATTTTTTTTTTTTTTGATTCGTTTTATTTAAGGATGCTCTTTAACATCTCAGGTCATCAGCATCCCATTCAATTCCGGGCATGAAACGGCCAACAAATTTTGCTCAGAGTTCTCTTCTTTCAGGCTTGATGTTCTTTTTCGTGCTGTAAATGTACAACATGGGACCCACAGTTTTACTTCCCTTTCAAAAGAAGCCATACTTAGGATTTTTACGCCCAAAAAAATCCATCAATCCTGGCCGGGTTTGAATCTGCAACCTTGGGTTTAAAAGGCAAGTATGGTTACCACTACACCACCAGGACCGACGGGTGTATAGAAGTCTTGCAGAGATTGCAGTGATAGCTCTGTGCTGCAAATCTGGTAGTTCAGTTGTATAGCACATTGTCTGTGTTAACAAAGGAAAACTAATCATTTTAATGCAGCTTAACAATATAAATGTGGCATTTAAAAGAAATTTAATTGTTGCTGTAATCCAACAGATTACAAGTTAACATTTAATGGAAAAAGGGCAGTGCAGTTAATGTTTAGCATAGAGGGAAAAATATTTGAGTGTGTTCCAAGCTTATGTTGCTGCAACAAGCCTAAAGTGATCTTCTTGTGGCCTGAAGAAAATAAAAGTGGAACATTTCTCCTCTTCCTTAGTGATAGTGCTGCTTGCATGATTAAAGCAGGACAGGTTCTCTTAAGTTTTAATGTAAACATGATGCATATAATGTGACTGGCCCATGCATTACATCAGTCGATGGAAGAAATAAACAATTTTTCAGCAGTAAATGATGTGTTTTATCTATCAAGAAAGTTTTTCTTAAATCACCTTCTTGCATTCAGACATTAAGAGAGATGCTGCAAGAAATAAGCTTTCTCCAGAGTCAATCATCATTTGCTGGTAAACATAGTTATCAGTCGCACTCTACTATGCCAATTATTATGAGGAATTAAATAGTTTAATAGACAAAAATTGATATTGCCAAAGCTGCCTGCACCTCAAAGGCAAAGAATGCTTTTTAGAATAACAAAAAATACGCCTCCTTTGCATTCATCAAAGCAAACTTTGCGGACTTTCCTGCTACCATTGAAACAACTGGAGGGTGCATCTCTTCCACTAAATGAAGCAAAGGGAATCATTGAAGCAGCACCGAATAAAGAAGTACCAGGTAGTGAATAGTGTGTTCTCTTCTAAACTCCTTGACTTAAATCCTGAATACATGAAGATGAAAATCATGAATATAGCTCTTCAAATAGACGAAATAATTGAAAAATTACCATGGAAACTAAAGGCAGGGGCATCTATGAAATACATTAGACCATAGCTGGAAGAGTCAAGGTACATAATTGACATCAGCTGTGAAAATCTACATTTCACAATAGGAATTCCTTTGCAACAGACAATGTGCAATAGTTCTCTTAAAAAAGCGTGCACTTTGTATCGCATGGTTATGTTTAATCGACTACTGAGAAAATAGAATCTTCTTCTTCCTGTTCCTGTTCCTGTTCCTTTTCTTCTTCTTCTTCTTCTTCTTCTTCTTCTTCTTCTTCTTCTGCTCCTCCTCCTCCTTCTTCTTCTTCTCCTCCTCCTCCACCTTCTTCCTTTTCTTCTTCTTCTTCTTCTTCTTCTTCTTCTTCTTCTTCTTCTTCTCCTCCTCCTCCTCCTCCTCCTCCTCCTTCTTCTTCTTCTTCTTCTTCTTCTTCTCCTCCTCCTTCTCCTTCTCCTCCTACTCCACCTTCTTCTTCCTTTTCTTTTTCTTCTCCTTTTTCTTTTTCTTTTTATTCTTTTTCTCCTCCTGCTCCCCCTCCTTCTCCTCCTTCTCCTCTTCCTCCTCCTCCTCCTCCTTCTTCTTCTTCTCTTTCTTCTCCTTCTCCTCCTCCTCCTCCTCCACCTTCTTCTTCCTTTTCTTTTTCTTTTTCTTCTTCTCCTTTTTCTTTTTCTTTTTCTTCTTTTTCTCTCCTGTTCCCCCTCCTTCTCCTCCTCCTCCTCCTCCTGCTCCTCCTGCTCCTCCTCCTGCTCCTCCTGCTCCTCCTTCTTCTTCTTCTTCTCCTCCTCCTCCTTCTCCTCCTCCCTCTCCTCCTCATTATTCTCTTCCTCCTCTTCCTCTTCCTCCTCCTCATTCTTCTTCTTCTTCCTCTCCTCCTCCTTCCCCCCTCCTCTCCTTCCCCCTCCTTCTCCTTCTCCCCCTCCTTCTCCTTCTTTTTACTGTTTTCTTTACTTTATGTTCAATAAATCAAGTAAAATTTTTGTAGTTGTAATTTATTTGCAGCTTATTTCATTTTAAAGAAAATGTTTAATAAATGAATGACAAAAAAGATGATTTCTTGTGCTCATTTCTGAATTTCTATATTTCTGTACTTTCTTTATTTCATATAGAACAATTTCAAAGAAGTATTCAGACTTATCAGCAGAAAAATCGTTTTCAAAATACTACAAGTAATATTGCTACCCAGATGTGCAGGCCTGACCATTACATTGCAAACACCAATGATAGATTTCTATCTGCAGGAATATATGAGGATTATGCCTCTTATCTCAGAAGAATTGATGTTGATGGAAAGGCATGTATGATACTATAACATTTTTATTTAAACAGCACCAATTAACCTTTATTAGTTGATGTATTATAACCCAGTCAACTGCAATAAGAGTTGACTGTGTTAGTGTTATGTGTTCTTTTACTCTTTTAATAACTCATTAATTAAAGTTATTGTCTTATTAACAATTGCAAATACACATTAGAGAAGCTAATATAATTTTAATAATCACATACTAGAAATAGCCAAGCAGTAATGGTGAGATGTTCCTTCACCTCTAGCATAATGTGGAAATGCACATGAGGCTTCCATCAACAACGTTATACATTGCACTCTGCTGATTTAACTATTACCACTAGTGCCACTACAACCATACATACAGTATATCCTAACCTAAGCACTGAATTAGATTATAGGGATGGAGAAGGATATTTCAGTATTTCAGACTTGCTTAAGGATTGGCTATTTAAGCCTACACTCCCAAAGGAGGCACCTCTGGGAAGAAGGGGAAGAGGTGAGGGAAACACTGAGCAGGCAGGATCCACGGACAGTGAGGCATGGATATAGATGGGATTCCTAACAGACAGAACACCGTAATGTTTGGAGTCCCCCTCCTAGAAGTTTGGGCTCCTCAGAAGGGCTGCTTTCATACTAGATGCTGGGGCAGAAACCTTTCCAAAGCGCTGCCACCATCACATTGTGCCATCCAACCTTGCCCTGACACTTTCAACCCTGTAATAGAGCCAACAGAATAATTATATGAAATGGGAAAATGAAAAATTCATGGGAAGGAAAGATCCATCCAAGCATTCCCTAAGCTACCAGGGGAAATCACAGAGAAACAAGGTTCGGATGGCCAGCCTCAAAGGTTTTAAATTGTGATCTCCCAAATGGGAGTCTTAAGCATTACCACCTGAGTCCTCTGCTGGGTCTAACCTAAGTATACTCCTAAAATTAATAACTTCAGTATGGTTGAGGATTTGAAGCTAAGTAAATAAATAGCTAAAAATCATTCAGTTAATTCTAAGGTTTAAATTAAAAAAAACTATTGCTGCTATTACATATAACAGATATAAGTATAGTTATTATATATGAAAACAAACAGAGATATAAATAAAATAACATTGTGGAAGGTTAGTCAATCATGCTAAGAATTTAAATAACTAAGAGGTAAATTCTAAACATATAGCTCAGAATCTCAAATCTTAGGGAATTTTTTGTTCTAGGCAACCATCATACAAAAAGTATGGCGTGGATATACAGCTCGTAAGAAATTTTCTGCTTTGAAGGAAAAACAGCGAAGAATTATTGAATGGGAAGAATCACAAATAAGAGCACGAAAGGAGGCTTATGAAGAGCATTTGAAATCAGAAATGGTTAAAAAAGCTTACCCACTTACCAAAGCAGATTTTGAAAAGTTGTATGCCATGTTGAATATTTGGCATGCAACTCAGTATTATAGAATAACTAAGCTCAAAACTGAAGGTCCTAAAAGGACAGAGTTGCTTTTTCTTCTCCATAAGGAAGTACAAGGTCTCTTAGCTTTGGAAAAATTAAAGAGAGAGGCCAGAACAGCAAATTTGTTCAAAGAGAGAAAAAGTTTCCTTGCTCTGGTAAGGTTCTTTTGTGGATTTTATTCCTAAACAGAATTAAATTTATGATGACAGGATCAATGTTATTTAACTATTATGAATTGGCAGAATAATCTTATGGTTCAGGATATATTCTATCTTATATACAGCAATGATATTCATACATAAAATTGTGCCATTTTTAAAAAGTATAACTTTCTTGTGAACTCTCAAATGAATTCTATAGCTTTAGTGACTGTGGGAGTAACAGCATTGATTTTCTTGAATGTAATTAGTCAAATAATGTTGCCCTAGACATATAGGAAGGCATCATAATGTATAGCTTAGAGATAGTGACTTACATATATTCTAAGTAATAGAAATAGCGACTTACATTTTTTCTAAGTAAATATTAACCAAATAGTTACTTACTACTTACATACTTTCTTAGATAAACATTATTAAATATTAATATAATATATTAATATTATTAAATATTCATGTTAAGGAAAAGCAAACTATTGATATTCTTTGGTGATTTTAATATAAATGTTATAATACATGATAAGGTAGTTTCAGGTTTTAATGCAGTAATTCACTCTTTAGTCTGATTAAAATATTTTATTTTTCCATATTTATCTTAGGAGCCATAAAATTTGATTAAATGAAATTATAATAAAGAGATTATTTAATTTTGTTATTTCTGATCATAGTGCTGTTTCTGGTTCATTTTAGTATAAAAAACACAAGTACTTAAACAAGACAAAGCTAGGTGTGTTAAGTAATAGGTTACTATAGCTTTTTATTATAAAAGGAGAAATGAAATGCTGTATTTAATGCAACTGATCCTACAAACAAGAATGACAAGTTCTTAAAAATAATTATTTTGATGTCACTTTTTCCTTTTAAGAAAATTAACACTGGTGTACTTAAAATAAAAAAATAAATAGAAATAATAGGATAACATAGTGATTATAATGTAAAAAGAAAAAAATATCTGCAAGAAATAAAGTAAAGAATTTAAGATGTATTATGAAAGATATATTTTTGTGTTAAGGAAAGTCATGCATAAAGCAAGAAAATGTATAATTCTAAGTATGATCAAAGTTCAGAGAACAAAGGTAGAGCACTGTAGGAGTTAGTCAGAAGGGAAACAGGCAAACAAAATCCAGGTACTAGAAATGAAATCATTATTTATTATGAAAATAGAAATATAATAAACCCATACAAACTGGCAATAACCTATAATAGCTTTTTGTTGATGCTGCAAAAAATATTCAAATCCCTCATCAATATAGTCATGAATATACTTTAGTAGATAATGTAGAAATAGATGCAATATTCCTTAAATCTGTATATATGCACAAAATTAATAATAGAATACAAAACCTGAAAAATAAAAAATCTCATAAAATTTGACTGTACTCCAAATTTTCTCAAAAATGTTTTTTCTGGCTCTATTATTAAGATTTTGGTACTGTATCCTCTGACTCTGACATTCACAGAATGCCTTTTAGAAAGGAAAAACCATAAATGATGCTTTATTCTCACTTATTATTGATGACATCCTTCAAGCTAAAGATAATAACAGCCAAGTTTTAGGACTGTTTGTATATCTAAAATGCTTTTCATACATTTGATGATGAAATTATACTAAAAAAATTAACTTCATATGAAATTAAAAATATTACAGAAGATTAATTTGCACCTTAGCTTAAAAACCAAAAACAGTATGATGAAATAGATTCATGTTGTTCTAACATTGTAAACCGAACCATGGTGCTTCTCAGGGCTCCAATTTTATTCTTATTATGCATGAATGACCTCCCATTACTCTTACCACATGCAAAAACAATATTGTTTGCTGATGATACTTAACAGCAATTGGCTAAATAAACTTCATACTACAGTAAATTAATCTAAAAAAAATGGTTAATTAATAATATACTCAATTTAATATTAATAAAATAGTCTATGCTTATTTTAATCACCAGGCAACATATAACACTTTATCCATTTTGATGAGTAATTCTAGTATTCACAAAGAAAAAAAAATATTTCTGATGTTTGGGTTGAGTCGAATCTTTCTTGGAATATTTATTTTAAAAAACTAATAGACAAACTTAGTTGTTTCTGTTATACCTCCAGAGTGGTTAGTAATGTTGTTATTCTCAACATCTTAAAAGCAATATATTTTGAATATATGCAATCTCAAATTTCTTATTCCATTACTATGATGTTCATCATGAAACCTTTATCAGATTTTTAAAATGCCAAGGCAAATTTTCAGGAAAATGATAAGAGTACCTGCTCATTAGAGCTGGGACAAAAATAACACAGCCATTTATTGTAACAATTTCAGGAACACAACTGTTGCACAATGAAACCATTGCTTGAAAATAACAGTTGTAGTTTCAGCATTGCTCTACTGTTGCATTTTTCATTACTGGTTACTGATAAGTGACATTTCAAACCTGTGCATATACAGTATATCTGGTAGAATCACTATCAAGAGGAAATGTAAATATCTCCTCCCTCAGTTAAGTTAGAAACATGATTTTTAGCTTATTTTGTGTACAAACTTTCCAAGTTTCATAACAATGAAAATTATGTAAATTCACCATGTTAGTGCACACATAGAGTTAAAATGGCAGAATTCACAGTTCAGCAGAAAGCAAAATGTTGTTATTGGTTAGGAAATTAAAGATTCCAATTGCAGTACAAAGAAGATTCAAGCAGGAATATGGTCAAATACTCTATAGGATCATACCATTATGAACTGACATAATCAGCTGTTAGGAACAAGTTCTGTGTTAAGAAAGAATGGAAGTGGAAAAAACAGTGTCTGCAGCTAAAGTTGAAGATATTAGGCAAACATTAATTCAGCACAGCTAGCAGAAACCAATTAGATAGGCCAGTTCGGCTCTGGGTATTACATGGTCTCCTGTTCACTTTCAGGAAGATTAAGGAATGATGTAGCCCCTCCACATTATACCAATCACATTCAAAACTGTTTCTAAGTGCTGATTATAGCAGTTCAAAATGGTGCAACACATATATGACAAGTCTATGTGTGCATTAGCATAATAATTTTCATTGTTACAAAATTGGAGAGCTTCTAATAAGATAAGATGAAAATCACATTTCTAACTTAACTGAGTAAGGAGATATTCACATTTCTTATTGGTAGTGAATCTACCAGACACGTTATACAAATGTTGTCCAGATTCAATACTTGGGAGCATGCTTGCCACTGACTTCTCATCAACTTGCAGTTATACAGTAGAAGTAACAAACAGTTCTTTTAAAACTCTTAGAGATGGCAACTGTTTTGGCAGCAAAACTATTTTGTTCAGCACTACTGCTCTTACTTCTAGTAAAAGTCATTTTAAAGAATTAAACATATTACTTGTTCAGTAAATCATTTGCACCTAAAATCTCACAGGATCAAAAAAACCCATAACAAATCACCCATAGAGGAATATGTAAGCAGCACTTTAAAAGAAATTAAATAAAATTTTGTTGCTGTACAAAATAGACCATCAGTAAATCATAAAAGTATACTTCATTTGTATTTATTGATTAGAATTTGTCCTAGTTTTCAAATCCTTTTACATTATGTATATATAAATTTTCTTGAAATCCTGGCAACTGATTTGGCAAATATCAAGCTTTTTGCTGGTTGGTATTATATCTATATTTGCATATTTTAGTAAGTCCTTTAATTTAATTTAGAAGATTCCAGAATTCCCAGTTTGTCCTTAGCCTTATGTCTACGTATATTGCAGCAAACACAATCAAAGTATGTTCAGCTATATCAGTTTTGCCACAATAGAGGCATTCAGCTTGGCTTTAATCAAAAACAGTACAAATAAGCCTTAAAACATCCATGACCGGTTAAAACTTGTATTAAATAATAATTAACTTCTCCCCATTTCCGTGTAATCCAGGGTCTGATGTCTGGTATCAAGTTCCTGTTCCAGTGTACTACACTTCATCTTCCTCCCACAGTGCCTGCCATTTCTCCAGGAAAAAATCTTAAGTTTCTTCACTGTATTCATTACGCTCTGCCATCAATCGCTCGTCAATCAAGAGAGTAATGGGTGGAGTTCTGGCAAGTACTAGTAGTGCTTTAGTGGAAGTAGTTCTACATGCACTAATTATTCTTAATGCAACTTTCCTCTGGACTCTGAAAAGCATATTTCTATAAAGTTTCTTTTCCAAAGCTACTCTCCATACCTCTGTTCCATATAACATGATGGATTTAACAACTGAAAAAAGATACATCTATTATTTTCTCTTGGTTCATCTATATTTGGCATTAAATGGCTAAGATTGCCAATAGCTTTCCCTGCTTTTTCAGTGACCCATCTGATGTGGTGCCCTGTTGCCACATTTCTATCAAAATATATTTCAAGGTATTTAATAGCTTCTTTGCTCTGTATAGCTAGACTGTCAATCTTTATTGTGATTGTTTTTGCCTTCCATGCTCCCACCAGTAACACCCCTTCAATCTTCTGTGGTGCCAATCTAAGGCTGTCTACTGTCTACTGTCTACTGTCTAGTGTCTAGTCTACTGTCACATCTAAGGCCTGGTTTGCAACAATTTCTAAAGTAGCTATGTCTGATGCTGTTGCAAGCATTCCTAAGTCATCAGCATATCCTATCAACTTCACATCCCAGGGCACTGGTAACTGCAAAACACTATTGTAATAAATATTCCAGAGAGTAGGACCTAAAACTGAACCCTGTGGAACACTGCATGTCACTTCCATTGTACTGTTATTGCCAATGAATAAGACCCGATCTTCCAGATGGCTAGCTAGCACATTGTAGAGATATGGGGTTATTCGCCTATCACTTAGCTCCTGAAGAATACCACTACATGTAGCAGAGTTTTGAACATCAACTGTTATGAGCATGCACACGCGTCTTTACCTTTTTGAACGCATTTAGCCACAGCTGCAATCTCTTGCACCTGTTTCAGGGCAGTAATAGTTGAATGCCCTTCTTGAAAGCCATGCTGCTCTGCAAGACCACCACTCCACTCCAGTTCATTCTTCAATCTTCCCAATATAAGATGTTCCAACAACCTGCCTAATGCATTCAAGAGGCATATTGAACAATACACTTTACAATGTGAATCTGGTTTATGTTTCTCAATCAGTACCAATCCAGCCACCTTCCATTCCTTTGGAAATTCACCTGACAGCAAGATGTGATTGAGCACTGCCAAACACGCAACTTGATGGTTCGTCATCACTGCATTAATCACTTCAGGGGCTATTCCATCGGGACCCGGGGATTTCTTCTCCTTGATTTTAGCCACTACTTTTCTTAGTTCATCGCTAGTAAACAAAGGGATTTCGGCTTGAAGGACAATTTGCCGAGCCCACTGGATAGGAGTGTGTTTCGGAAAAAGTGTCTGCGCAATTTCCATTTGTCGGTCATCCGTCAGACGGCATAGTCTTAAACTTTTTTGTAACAATCTGGTATCCTCTACCCCAGATATCTAACTCCACCTTATCCAACACCCACTTCCTAGCAGAATGTTTTGCATCTAAAATCGCCTTCTTTAACGCAGTTCGACTGTGGCTGTGTTTCTCAAGACATAATCTTTTTAAAGCCTGATCCCTTCTTTTATTGGCTCTGACCTTGCATCGCCTACACTGTAAACACGCCTTCCTCTTTTCAGCAGTTTCTGTTGACCACAATATACAGGTCGTCTAACAATCCCTTTAGTTTACCTGGGAAATGTCTTATTGCATGCGGCTTGGGTGATATTTGTGAATTCCTGCACTTTTATCGTTTTAATGCCCTTCAAATTGAGCAATCTTCCAACTTCATTCGCTAATATAGTCATACCTTCCGTATTTACTCGCCAATCTTTTCTTATCATAACGGATTCTTCATATTTACCACATTATGAATATCATACAGGATATGTTGATGATAATTTAAATTATCTTCCTCTAACACTTTCCAGTTAACCACATGCCTAGCATTATGTTTGGTACTAAAGGTAATATCAATATATGATAGCTGCCTCGCCTAACAAATATTGGCATACGCTCTGGTTATGTACCACGGGATCCTCTTCAGCAAGCCATTCAGCCATTACCATTCCCCTTGCCTCCTCCGTCTTGGAACACCAAAGATGTGATTTAGCATTAAAGTCACCTCCAACCACCACCTCTTGTTTCTTAATGGCAGTTCGCAATGCTTGTGAAAAACATATAAAGAAAGAAATGTCCACATTTGGGGATATATATATAACATCCCTAAATAACCAATGACTCACTTTCAATCCAAACATATCCATCTCCAGCCCCTGTGCTGATTATCTTGATGTCTTTATTACGTTTGTGGATAACTACATCCGTCTTATTATCTGGTATCCATTGCGACTGAGTAATCTTATTCCTATTGGGTTCGGCCATGATTATAATATCAGCATGATGTTCTTCTGCTATTTGGCACATAATATCCATAGCAGCTCTACAACGGTCAATATTACCTTGCAGTATTCGTATCTTCAAGTCCAGAATTAATACCATACGAACGGTCACTCATAATCCGACCTCGGTCTAGTCTCGATTGAGAACTGTCCATTGGGCTGTGTCAAGATTCTTCTCTCTGGCTGAATTCACCATCTTCCTAAAACTAGGGCATCGGTTTGTTTCCAATTTATGTCCCTTTACATCACATGTGATACAGAATTGTTCATTTGTACATCCTGTAGCCAGGTGTACATCATCTCCTCAATTTAGGCAGTCCGTTCTTCCATTGGGACCTCTACACCCGAGTGTTCAAATTCTTGGCAATTAAAACAACGGATTATGGCAACACGTTCCTTAACTCTGCAGGAGCACCAGCCAATCTTAACACGCTCCATATGCGGAAATCTTTGACCCAACTCAGAATTTAATGCTATAATGGCCACTGTCCTTCATTCCCCGTTGGACTTAGTGATTTGGCTTTAATACTGGTATGCTCCAACTCTGTAACCCGCGCCATTACCTACTGTACCTCTTTTGCCCTTGACCGCCACGGGTGGCCGAGGACGTTAGGGCGCGGATTCGTGAGCGGGAGGTCTAGGTTTCGAATCCCGTCAGGACCGTCCTCCCTGACTGAGGTTTTTACCAGATTTTCCTCAGTCCTCATAAATGGCAAATGCCGGGGAGTTACCCTAAATTTAGGCCTGAAACGTTTCCTTCCTTAAAAAAAATCCTTTCCCAATGTATCATTTCATCTCATGTATCATCCGTGTCACTGCCTGTGGTGCCTCAACAGTAAAAACGGGCGTTAAACTCTAATAAGCAAAATCTTTTGCACTTGTAATAGCTTCAATATCATATACATGAAATAGCATTTCAGATCCCTATCTGATCTTGCTTGCAAGTCGGGGACGTTCGCTACAATGGCTGACCTCAGTGGCTCAGCTTTATCTCCGCCCCTTTAATAGTCAATGACATTTCTCTTCTACGTGTTTTGCGTGTATTATGGATCTCAATCCCAAGCTCCTATAAATGAACTTGTCCCTTTATTTCCTGCAATAGTTCTACATACGTTCTCTTTCCGGGGTTGACGATAATTGCCTCTGTATCCCTCCGGGCTTTAGTATATTGCGGTAGAGTTCCTCCTGTAACTCTACTACTTTCATCCGTAGTTATGCCTCTTCTTCGAGGTACATAAAGTAAAATTTGAAGACCTGAGTTTGCAAATACATACTCCAGAATTTTTCGTGTCAAATGGATGTCACATTTATCTGGGACAGGTATACGGATCTTGATTCTTCCAAGTTTCAGGGCCAGATCTCGCAATTTTGAGATACTACTAAGTAATACTGCAAAGACATTGTTGTCACCAATGCTCTCAGCAGGAGTAAGTTTGAAGACAAAGCGCTATGTGGTACGAAGACCGCTATCCACTGGAATTTTCGTTATAGATGTCAAAAAAGCAGTTTCTTCAAATTCCTCATCCGAATCCTTGATTTCCAGAAATCCCGGGTAACGCTCTTTAAAAAGTTTACCAATACCGTAACGCATGTCTGGGTCTTCAGTGAGAATGGCTAGATCTCCTTCAGCACCAGTTAGAAATGGGTTTCCTACCACTTCAGCATTCTGGAACGCGCATTCCGGCCGATGCTCGACCATTAACTTCTTGATCTCTTCCATATCCTTCACCGCAGCAAGTGCCTTCCGGATTTCTGCAGCCTTACTTCATTCTTTTTCTGTTATTTCTGCCCCCACTGCTGATTCCTGTGGGTCCATTTGAGTTCCTACAGATTGGACATACATAGTGTCCAGCTTCAATTTAGATTTCAACAGTAAGTCCTCTTTCTCCTTCACCCAGCTGGCCATAGAATAGGTGATATGTTTAATTTTCTTTATATACGTCTTAATTTCCAGTTTGGTATTAACATTAATGCCAATCAGGTCCATTAGTCCAGAGGCAACATTAGTTAATCGCTTAATCATCACATAAAGATTTATTTTTTTATTGATTTATTTATGGACGCTCTTTAACATTTCAGGTCATCAGCGTCCCATTCAACTCAGGGCGTGAAACGGCCGACAAATTTTGCTCAGAGGCCTCTCTTTCAGGCTTGAGGTTCTTTTTCGCGACGTAAATGTACGACACGGGACCCACGGCTTTACTTCCCTTCTGAAGGAAGCCATACTTAGGATTTTTATGCCCGAAAAAATCCATCGGTCCTGGACGGGTTCGAATCCGCGTTCTTGGGTGTAGGAGGCAAGTATGGTTACCACTACACCACCAGGACCAACATCACATAAAGAGGTCCCTCAAACTCATTATCAGCGAGTTCATGTCAACCCATTTTACAAACACCACTGGAAATGCATGGTGTTAGCAGCAATAGTAGTAGTAGCAGTAGTAGTAGTCATAGTGGTGGTGGTGGTGGTGGTTCATTGATCCAGTTGATTGCTTTAGTACATAGTTGTACAATTGATGTTGGACATGTCTTAATAAAATACTGAATTATACACAAGAATATAAAAAAAAAAAAAATACATGTATACAATAATATCAAGATAAGAACTTAGATGAAATATATTGTCATACTCACATTACTAGGACATAGTGCGGTTGTAAAATATGTATTTATCATTATTTACAAAGAAATCTTGAATGGAAGAGGAAGAATGGCTAATTTTTTAAAAGGTGGTTTACATATGTTCTTGGATTTCCTCCTATAATGGCTTTTTTTTTAAACATACCTTACTTGCAGTTGATTCTCCCCAGAATATGATACCATACTATACAAAGTAAGCCATTCTAACAGTCTCTGCCCTTGTACATCCTGCTATTGCCCTTATTATATAGCATGCCATTATCAGTTTTTTGTTTATGTGATTTAGTGTGTATCCTATTTTAAATTGCTTTGAACCCATAGGCCAAGAAATTTCTTGGATTCTACTTTTCATCTGGTTTAGGAGTTTTATTTACGGAGCTATATACATTCTTTATTATCTTTTGTATGAATGTCCATTATTACTGTTGTATTGATATTTATTATTATAAGATTGTTTTCTACAAAATAGTTAGCAATTTGGTATGTTACTTGGCAAATTGATTTTTAAGTAGTTTTCTTTGTTTGCTGTAAAGTCCCTTTTTTTTGCTGATGACATATAGGTATCAACAAAAAAAGGGATTTTGCAGAATCATCAGCTGTAATGAAATCGTTAATGAATAGCAAGAAAAGGATAGGGCCTAATATAGAACCTTCAGGTGCTCCATAATTTTCTACTAGTGCACTTGATTGATACTTCTTTACTTTCTCTGTGTTTAATTTCAACAATTTGTTTCCAGTAATTCAAATATGATTTTATCCAACTGTGAGGCAGTCCTCTAATTCCAAGTTTTTCTAATTTTAATAATAGTTTTTTATGGTCAATGGTGGCAAATGCTTTTGAATGATCTAAGAAATTGACTGAAATATGTTCTTTTTCATCAATAACTCTGAAAACAAACAATAGAGCAAATTGCTGATTCAGCAGAGTGATTGCTTCTAAACCCATATTGATCTCCATATAGTAAATGGTTCCTCTCCAGGAAATTCAAGAGCCGCTTGTAAAATAATTTTTCCAAAATTTTGGAAAATTTGGAAAAATGGTGGTGTAGTGGTAACCATACTTGCCTTTTAAACCCAAGGTTGCAGACTCAAACCCGGCCAGGATTGATGGATTTTTTTGGGCATAAAAATCCTAAGTATGGCTTCTTTTGGAAGGGAAGTAAAGCTGTGGGTCCCATGTCGTACATTTACAGCAAGAAAAAGAACATCAAGCCTGAAAGAAGAGGCCTCTGAGCAAAATTTGTTGGCCGTTTCATGCCCGGAATTGAATGGGATGCTGATGACCTGAGATGTTAAAGAGCGTGCATAAATAAACCAAATAAAATAAATCTGGATCAATAGTTTGACATATTATTTCATTCCTCCTTTTTGTATAATGGCTTAACAATAGTCATTTTGAGGCAAGCAGAAAAATGCCACTGCTGAAGAATTCATTGTAAATGTATGTTAATGGTAGAGCAATTAGATGTGCACATTCTTTAATGAGGAAGTCAGATGTTTCATCTATTCCCACTGAACATTTTGGTTTTAGTTTCTTTATCATTTGAATTATTTCCACTCCATTTGTTGGGACAAGGTACATTGAATTTTTAATTATACTACTGACTTTACAAGTAGGCAAGCATGTATTTTTTGCTTGTTTGCTATTTTTATGAGGTTTTCTACTATGTTAACAAAGAAATTGTTGAAAATATTTGTTACTTCATTAGGGTATGGGATGTATTGTGAGTTCTCCATCAGACTTATGTTTGAGACCATGTAAATTACATATGGTTTCCCTCTTAATTACATTCCATATGGCCTTTGATTTGTAACTAGCTATTTTGATTGCTTTATCATTAGCCTGCGATCTTGCTTCTCTTATGACTCTGGATAGGATTGTTTTATATTTTATACACTAGTATTTTATTTTAGGACTTAAAGGATGAGTTTTTAATAAAGTATATTAGCCACATTTTGTTTCATGTGATTTCTTTATTCCCAGTGTAATTTGATGATATCATCATCATCATCATCATCATCATCATCATCATCATCATCAGGGTTTTTCCTGATGATTTTCATGGGGAGGGCCTTGTTTAGATAATAATGCTAAGTAAGAATGATTCAAATTTGCTTGACATATTATTACCATTGTAAATTTCTTCCTAAGACTCTTTACTAAGTAAATGAATGGCATAGTGAATGTTTTGGTTATTAATTATTCTTTTCTTTGTGAACTCTGAAGCTTGGGTTGTGCTAGCTATGGCAGAAAGTATTAGTGTTTGTGCCTTTGATCACTAAAACCCAGGTCACAAATCTGGCTCTTGCATTTATGAGGATCGAGATTTACAAAAATTTGATTAATTAGTGAGGATGAGTTTTGCATGACTCTTGTAGGCAAGAATATAGTTTGTTTTAAGTTACAAGTTGCCATGAGAATTATTAATGTTAATGCAGAGTTTGATTTGCTGTTCAAATCTATATTAAAATCATCACATATTATTAATGCTTTAATTTAATATTTAACATGATTCAAAAAAGTGTCCAGCTTTTTCAGGAAAAATTTTGGATCCTGCCTAGGGACCTATAGGTACATATTTTTGAAATATTAGGAGTAATCATTTGGATACCTGAGTATTCAAATTCTGTTTCTTTTACCATTATTTGTATATTTTCAAGGACATAAAAACAATGTCATTCTTCACAAAAATACAGGTATCCCCTCCATTAAAGAAGCTTTGTTACCAAAGTGCAATTTGTTGACCAATGATCTATCCCCAATGGCTTTTATCCTATCATTATTATTTCTTGATAATGCATAATACTCACTACTGATTTTATTACACTCTTTTGAATTATAGTTATTTCCTTTGGCCACTGCACTGACATCCACTATACTGTGTGTTAGTTTCCCTTTAGCACTGAGTCAATTACATTACATAGTAATTTTCCGAATTTATAGGACCCTCTGTGATTCAAGTATGTACCATCTCTTCAAATTCATCTTCAGTTACCCAGAAGTTCCCATCTACAAAAGTACACTGCCTAAGAGAACACAGCCAATTTAGTTCTTTGTTGATTTTCATTACTCTTCTTATTGTTGCATCCCATCTTCTTAGCAGCCACTAATAATTATCTTGGCATCAGGCACTTCAGAGAGATCTATTGTCTCTTCCATAATTTCTTCAACTCATACTCCGGATTTTATGTTGTTTGTTCCAGTTAGCACCACCACTACATTTGAATTCCTTTCCTTTAAATTGACCTGTCCATTTTGGTGCTGTAGTTCATCTAGTTTGATACCAGGGTAGCACCTCACTTCATGTCCTTGGTTTGCACAATGTTCTCCTGAAAATTTTAGCATAGAATTGCCAATGATTACTAAAAACATCAGGTATTTTTCTTCTTTCATGGGTGTTAATCTCTGGGATTGCATTTTTCCTTGTTCATTGAGCTCTCCCTTTTATTATTTTCACTCAGCACTTAAATTCTATTTCTCAAATTCACTTCATATCTGCTGTTCGGATGCTGTTTAGCATTCAAGTCTTCTTTTGCAGTCATATTTTACTTCATCATATCTATGGTCCTTATTCACTAATTTCGTTTGAAGGCTCTCATTTATCTCTTTTAATTCTGCATTTTCCTTTTCCAGATCTTCAAATTTTCTTCTGATGTGCATTTCCAATTGCCAGTTTGGCTAGGCACCAATTTCTTGCTTGGTTCTCCAGATTGTATCTATCCCTCATGTTCCCTCCATTTACATGTCTTTCAGCACTGCTATAGTTTATTTTTTCATCATTGTCACACACTATATTGGCATATTTAGTACTGTTTTTACTTAATTTGATCTGCATGCTCCTGGTAATCACTCTATTAACTGCCACCATCTTGATAAAAACTTCAAGTAAATGAAGTATAGCAGCCAAGTTTGGTTCTACTACTTATACTTCAAGCTTAGAAGAAACAGAATAGTATATTAACTCCTTATTGAAGTTGGAAAACTGAAGATTATTGATTATGGTTGAAAATCGTATGACATCGAAAGCTCATCACAATTCACACAAAAGCTAACAGGCATAAGAGATATGAAAAAATTATTAATAAAGAAGGATAATATTGTCATGAGGTCACACAACAGCTATAAAGGTGGTGATATTATTGAAATGATGATCCAACTAAGCTGTGGAGAAATTAATGAAATTAGGCTGTTCCTTCAGAGGTTGAGAAAATCAAGAGTACCCTTGCAACATACATTCTCACAAGAAAAAAGATAAAGTGTGCTGAAGCTTTTGCAAAGTTATGAAGGTTAAACTTGGCTGGACAATGAAGAATCAGGTTTAGAATGGTAATGATGTCTACTAGTTCCTACTGAAGTTTATGAAGAAGCACCAAGTGATCAAAGTGATTGTGAGGATGATGATATCTGTTCATATGTGTAAAGCCATAAAAGTGTGGTTATACTTTGCAAGGGAGATAAGATGCTGCTGATTTCTGCATATGATATTAACATGATGATTATTTGGCTTAATATATTATTCTTTTGCTCAACAAAGCTATTTAATGAACAGTAATTATTTCAAAACTCTGTATATCCTATGACTATTTACATAGATCTTTTAAGTCCAGAGTATTTTCACCTGCCATTAAATTTATATATTGAGATTTTTGAGTTAATGATCATTTGAGTTTGAATACATAACAAAGCAAAGAAATATTTTACATATTTATATAATATTTTAATATCAGTTTCTAACTTTTGTCACAACTTTAACTTTACTTTAACTTTCAAGAACATGGACATAGACAAGCATGTTTTTAATGCAAAATCCTCATATGGATTTATCTAGAATGCAAGTCATTCATGGGTGAGTGCTGAGACCCATGCTTTTCTTAATCTATATAAATAATTTACCCCAATTGAAAAACAGCAAGGTGGTCTCTTAGGCTGATGATACATCTATAATATGTTGGAGTGATGACATGGAAAACTTAGAAAGACAAGTGAAGAATGCATCTGGTGAAATATCACAGTATTTACTGAACAATGGACTAAAGTTAAACATATGTAAAACAAAATTCATGACATTTCAAAATTATAACTTAAATATAAATATTAATAATATTGCATTAGAACAGGTAAACTATAAATTCTTGGGCATACACACTGATGAAAATTTAACTTACAACACACGTGTAGAAATAGTCTGTAACAAAATGAACTCAGGACTATGCTTACTGAGACAACCAACAAAATATGGGAGCATTAATATCCTAAAAACAGCATATTATGGCATTAATTATCCACATTTAGCATATGGAATTGAAATCTGGGGGGAGGGGGGTAGAAGTAAAACCAATATAGACAGAATATTAAAAGTACAAAAAAGTGCTTAAGAATTATATATAACCTTGAGTATCAACAGTATTGTAGGGTAACATTCAAAAAACAAAACATTCTAACAGTATCCTAAACTTAGGTATTTATTTTGTACAATAAACTTCACTTACTTATATAAAAATAAGATGCGTTTCAGGAGAATCTCTCCCGAATCTCTCTTACTTATATAAGTAAGTGGAGTTTAATGTAAAATATGAATACCTAAGTTTAGGATATATTACCACTCCAGTGTCAACAGCTTCGTAAGTACAATATTCATTCTAACAGTAGTTTTACTATGAGTATTCAAAACTATAGGTATTATGGAAGTCTAGGAAAAAAAGGAAGTTGACATACTTAATAAAGACTGCCATACATATGATGCAAGAACAGCATATGATATCATAGATTGAGCATGAATAAGAACCAATAAGAACCCATATAAAATAGGAACTATATTATATAATAAATTACCATTATCAATTAAGAATACCATATACTTGAAATTTAAATCTGTGCTAAAACTATTCCTAATAGAGAAATGCTTGCATAGTGTTACTGAACTGTAATGGATAAGAGTGCATAATATTGCTAATTAAAAATATAAGGACATATACATATGATTAATAAACTGATGTATAGAATCATAACAATGTCAGATACTCTTGTAAGAATCTAGTAGCTGCATTGTTGTTGTTGTTATCACCACCACCACCACCATCATCATCATCATCACCACCACCACCACCACTACTATTATTAACATCCCTTCCTGCCAGTTTCCCAGAAAAGTCCTAATTAAAAACATTACTTATAGTATGATTTTTTTCTTCATGGCCTCTGACTTGCACAAGTTGAAAAGTGGGGGGTGGTATTACATAAATGCACATTTTTGGAGAGAGATAGACTCATTGAGACCACTGCACAATGTATTGACAGCAGCATGTTTTGGCACAAAGAAAAAATCTAACTATACTGTGCAGAGCACCCCCCTTCCCCAAATGAGAAGAAAGTATCTCAACAAAAAATTGATTACAACTGACCTTGTGTAAACTCAAGAGAAATTATATGAATAAATTCATCTGATATATGTCATACTAAGCACTCTTATTGCTTCATTTACTTGTGTGATATTTGGAACTGGTTTAGACCTTTGTCTTCATTAATCAATCTCTGTATTTATGAATGTAAATTTTTTCCCAAGTATCCAGTTCTATATGCCCCTGATTCTCTTTTAATAAATCCACCTTCTTCACAATCTTGTGGTATTTTGTCCAAAAAAGATATGCTATCTATCTGTCTGTTTATATTTCATTTCAGGAACATAAAATGTAAACACACAGATAGATCAGCTGTGGCATATCATTTTTAGACAAAAAACCACAAGATTGTGAAGAAGGTGGATTTATTAAAATAGACTCAGGGATATATAGAACTGGATACTTGGGAAAAAAATTACATTCATAAATACAGAGATCAATTAATGAACTTTGATATTCCAAAGGTAGAAAACATAAACTTAAACATTAAAACACTACCAGGGCAGCACTTCAATTCTACAGAGCAGTTGGATTCTCCAATCAGTCATACCCTTGGCTGAAGATGAAGACAAAGGTCTTTGAAACCAGTTCCAAATATCACACAAGTAAGTGAAGCAATAAGAGTGTTTAGTACAACATATATCACATGAATTTATTCATTTGACTTGGCTTCACTGTGTTAGTTCCATATATATATATTTTTTAAAATAATTTCTATTTTAAAAGATATGCTTTAATTAATCAAGAGAAGTTGTTCATATGTATCCATAAATATTTTTTTTCAAAAGATTCAATATTCACAGACCAGTCACTACAGCATCACTGGTTCTTGCTGTACTCTAATCTTTGAATTATCTCTACTTTATAGTGTTCAAAGCCAATTAAAATTATTAACAAAAAAGGACAGAAGATTACCCTGGAAACTATTAATACTCAAAGAGCTGAAAAATTGCAACATATATATTTAATGCTAAGTCAAAAAAATGTATCTCCAGATGAACATATAAAAATTGCTATGGAAATTAAACATGCAGTAAGTAAATTAAAAAACTCTTGTTTAATATTTTGTATAAACATATTTGTAATACCCATGTAAATAATAAGTACAGAAGTATCATAGGTTTGATACAAAGACAATGTATTAAAAATATGTAGTCCACATATTTGGCTGAACAAGTTTTGAGATGTTCCATCCTCCCTTTCTGAGTGATAATGTAATTCATTTTTAAATGTCCTTAACAGTCTCATTTAAGCTCGTGGTGTGGTGCCATTTAGTTTTTCATATATCTGAATAATTTATCATTATTGCTCTTCTTAATAACTTAAGCCTTTCCATTTGCATTATAAATTAATTTTTTTCTTTATTTTCTTGCATCTTCTTGGTATATTTAAGCTTCTTTAATGGGTAAGTTGCTCTTTCTTCAAATGGAAACTAAGCTTACATTTTTAAAATGTACTAAAAACAGCATTTAAATTTTCTCAAGTGCTAACTTCTAACTTTATGGGAAAAATAAACTAAAAGTTTCTTTATAATGAAATAAGTAAACACAAATAACTTAATATTGAAAATGAATCTTATAATTCGTATTAAAATTGAATGCACAACCTAGCTACTTGCAAGTGACTTCTACTGACAAACCTATGCTACCAAAAGACCAGACACATTGCATATACATAAAAAGTTCATTATGCAGGAATTGCATAAACTAAGTGAATTGCTCAGCAAGTTGAATTTGAGAAGGTTGTCATAGAGAACTAAAGGAGGGAATGTAGTAAAAAAAAACCAAGCAATGCTAACTGAAGATATACATGTTTATTTAATAAAAAACATAACTTTCAGGCTTAAAAGTATATGCTTTTCCCATATCATTATTATTTTATTTACATGTAATATTGTTAGCTTAACATTTCCAATTGTACTTAGCTTTATAACAACTAAAATGGAATGTGATTAACATTTAAGCTGCATAGATAATTGTTTTTCTGTGTTCCAAAACCAACGTGCTCTCGCCACCTGCATTTATTGTATACTTTACACTACCAAGATTGATAAGAATATACAAGCTACCTCTGAAGATAGGCACATCACTCAGCATTCCCTGGAATTCCTCTTTTCCCCCTGTCATTTGATATGGACAGCTCAGCTACTGTCTGTAAGCTAAAGTCCAATTATTCATCCATGCACATGCACAGACTATTCCCCCATACTCTTTAACATCACACTGGGTTTATTGCTTAGGGCAAATACCCAATTTGCCCATGGGCCACCTTAATCAATATCCTAGGCTTTTACAAAAATTCAATTTTCAGATATACCCCTACTCCTAATGGTCTGATTTCCCTGATTTTCAGAGATTGTTTTTCTTATTTTATTTAAATGGTATATTTCTGTTTAACTGCAAAAAAAAAACGTTTTTTTTTTTTAAAGTTTGGGTTTCAAGTAAACCTCCACTCATAATAGTCGGCTTTTGCTGATTTTCAGAAACTATTTACTTATTTTATTTCAATGGCATACACTGAGAGTTTTGTTGAGGAAAAAAAATCACATGTGCTAAAGTGATTTTTAAATTTTTTCTTTAGATTGACCCCCACCTCCAATGGTCCAATTGTGCTTGGTTAACAAACTTGATGAATTGTTCATTAATTATTGATTGCTATATGTTAAGGTCTTTGAGAAAAAACAAAAAAATGTGGCCATTAGAGCATTAAAAGATATAGATATAAACAAATATATATATATATATATATTGTGTTCATTGTCATTTTTTGTGCCTAGAAAGTAGGATCGATATAGATTTGAAGAAATTTTTCAAAAATAATTTCATGGGTACAACTGCAATAGCAACATTCCTTCGAAATTCACTAAGAACAATGTAAGTCCAATACCTGAGCTCTAAACCTTAATGCTCAGGCAACATATATTACAGAATAAACAAATAACAGAGACAATAATAGAAATAAAACTTCAGGAGTTTATCTATCTATTGATATCCTACCATTAACCATGCCTACCTGCTACTATTTTGAAATTCTGGAGGAATATAAGAATAATCCTGTATGCTAAATAGCAAATGTTTGAAAAATAATTCTATAGTACTACTAATTGTTATTTTGTTGATATTTCTCTAATGTGGGCATTTCTCTAATGTACATACAGGAGACGTTTTACACATTTTAGGTTTTTAGAACTGAAATTATTGTAAATTATCATAATAAGTAAACATTCTGTAAAATTTTTAATAGATGTCTTGAATATCTTGTGCATTTGATAAGTTTTATCTAAAAACATTCCAGGAATTGGTAACAAGATATCTGCTCCATATCCTTATTTCATACCATTATCCTCAGATTGGTGTCATCCTTAGGTATGCCAAGATGTAAGCATATTAAACACTGTTGTTATCTTATATGTTTTAAGCTTTGTGGCATCTGCATATGAGATGACATTTATTTTGTGATGTTTCTGGAAAATCATTAACATTAATAAGAAATAATAATAAAACTAAAACAAGCCCTTGAGGCACCCCATGTCTATATCTCATTAAATTGATTAGGTGACATTTATAAAACTTCCTGTTTCTAGTAAATTTTATGGCACTGAGTACAATTTTGTAAGTTGTGACATGTTTATTTTTTTCCTTATACCATAAGTTTCTAATTTTGATGACAAAAGCTCATACAATCCACAATCAATTATATTTTAAGGTGATACTAAAATTAGTAAATGCCATTAACTAGTAATACATGACCATGTACTAAAACTACAAAAGTCATTTGTAAAGTTCTCAGAAACATAGCTTTATGAAATCATTTATATTTTTCAAGTAGTCTCCCTTGACACTAATGCACTTTGTTCAGCAATGGTCCAAGGCCTTTATCCCATCAAGAAAGTAAAATTCATCCAAGAATGCAAAATACATCTGGAATGATGATTTTTTTGTCAGACAAAACTTTCTTTTCACCAAGGGATTTTCTCAGTTTAGAGAAGATGGAAGTTTGATGGAGCTAAATCAAGATAATAAAATAGATGTAGCAGCAAATTGTACTCCAATTCATTGATTTTCTCCATTGCAATGATACATGCAGGATTACTTCTTGTTTGATAAACTTGGCTTTTTGTTGCATATTTTTGTCTTCAATAGATCCAAAAGTTAATATAATAGGTTAGTTATAGATGTACCAGTGGGAAGATTGGCATCCGAGAAAACTGACACATCCCTGTCAATTTCACATACTGGGCCTTCTTTGGCAGTAGAGAATTGTGATGTTTCCATTGTTTAGATTTCTGTTTTATTTCATGTGTATAGTAGAGCACCCATGTTTTATCATTTAGAAAAAATTAGGAGGGATCTCTCTAAAATAAGCCAAATTTTACTGCAAGATTTATATTCTGATTTGCTTTTGATTCTGAGTCAGCAGTTATAGCACCCATCATGCTGACAATTTTTTCAAGCACAATTTTTCCCTGAAAATGTGAAATATGCATTCTCTTGAAATACCTAGAGTCAGCAATTTCTGGCACCTTTAATCATCGATTCTCCAGAACACGTTGTGCACTTTATTTATAATTTCTGATGTCATGAAGGATTTTGTTCAGTTGCTGTATATGTCATCTTCTAAGCTTTCATGGCACATGGTCCACTTGAAAATGTGGGTGCAGAGTTCCCTAGGGTGTTTATCATAACTGTATGAATTTCTAATGCATTCACATCCTTCTTTACCAAGTTCTTAATAATTGCAAAATGTTGAATATTTGCCATTTTCTGTGTACACAGGTTTGCAAGGTAAAAAACAGCTATAGCTACCAAGATTCTTGGCTGATCCATGTATTATTGCACAAAAATTTCTATAGAAAATAACAAAACTGCTTCAGAACCGCTGCTGCAATTGTGGGCGATTTTGAGAACTTTTCAAAATTATATTCGTAGGAGTTAATCTAACTTCTTCCCTCAACATTTCTTACATAAATATAAAATGGTTTAATTCCATTAATAATTATTTATTTGCTTTTAGCAATATTTACAGTCAAATATCACTTGACAAAAAATATAACGGAACTGTTCTTAAGTGACAAATTGGTAATTAATCTTTTAAATTTTTTTGTCTACTTGCCTGCTTACATAATACTTGCTAATTTGTTCCTCTTGCTGAAATATTTTGTTTCTTTTGAAGTTAACAGATTATAATAAGACAGAGACAACAGATTTGATTGACTTACTAAATCAAAAATGTACATTATTATCTAGAGGAATAAAAATAGAAGATTTGTCCTTTCTCCAGCAAAGGCTAGAAAAGATGTTTTTTGAGCTAACCAAAGATCCAAACTTTAACCCTGAGGCAGTCAAACATATACAAGTAAGTATTATTATTATTATTATTATTATTATTATTATTATTATTATTATTTGCTCTCTTTTATGGATACAATTTAACATTGATTAGAATGCTGTAACTGGGAAATTATGGAACATTAATTTTTTTTATATACAGTAAACTATGATGAAAATGGGTTTTTTGATAATATAGTTATTCAGTCTCCTTTGAAAATTTTGTTCATTTTTTAGAGCATTGATTCATAAATGACCATGATATTGTATGATTGTGCCATAAAGAAAGATAAAATTATTTGTATTAGTCCATTAGCACTCAGCATCTTAATTAAGAACAGTTATATTTCCATTATTGCTTTTAAAAACCAATGA
The DNA here is from genome assembly GCA_030762175.1 of Metallyticus violacea. Taxonomy (NCBI): domain Eukaryota; kingdom Metazoa; phylum Arthropoda; class Insecta; order Mantodea; family Metallyticidae; genus Metallyticus; species Metallyticus violacea. The sequence continues at coordinate 43,301,804 of CM060835.1, read as the reverse complement.
CCAGTGTATGTGCTTGTTTTGAATCTCATTAAAAAAATGAGCAATGTTGACTGGTTTCTGGTACAGTTATTCTTTTCTGCATTTCTCTTTGATATGTTCTCTCTGTTATTTACATTTTGTGCCATTGTAAAGTGACCATTTTTTCAGGGTAGTATCATAATATCTCAAAGGTAGGCTACTTTATTATGTTTCTTTTATAAATATGCTAATTAACATTATTATTATTATTATTATTATTATTATTATTATTATTATTATTATTATTGCTGCTGCTGCTGTTGATGTTGCCTTATGTGACTATAAATTCAATGCTAATAAAATAATTTAATATTATTATAAAGTTACCAAAATAGCTGACAAACATGAGGAAGGGTATTAATATAATGTCTAAATCAACAATCAGAGTACAAAGTCACACATTTACAGACTCTGGGTCAAAACATAAACACCTTGGTGATTCAGATTGAAACATATTTTTTACAATAGCTTGATATTTTGTTCTTGCATACACATACTGTGGATCAAAATACTACCTACTAACTTAGAAGTGCAATCAATGAATTAAAAGGAGTGGTTATGTACCACATTATGCATTATGTGAAGGTGTCTTTTATTACATGACAATTATTGAATGCCTGATTATGAAAAAAATGATGTCATTTTATTTCTAGGTTTAGAAGTTGCAATATTTACTTCTTTGTGCTTAACAGTTTTTAAATGCTAAGCAATATCTGCCCTCCAAACATAGCAACAGAAGATTTAAAACTGCACTTAATACAATAAACATCATATTCTAACTTGAAATGATAATTGGAACTTGTACAGTGAAGCTGATCATATAATTAAATTCATTGTATAATTGAGTCAAACTACACACTGTTATTGGCTCCACTAACTTTAGTAGATGTTTCACAGACCATTGTCCACATCATTAGCTAATCGTTGATAACAATGCAAACAACAGTCTGTGAAACATGTATTAAATTTAAACAAGTGACCCCAATAAGAGTATGTAGTTAAACTCAATTATACAATTGAATCCACAATTAGCTGATGATACAGACAATGGTACAGTGTGAAATATGTATTAAATTGAAACAAGTAAGTTGAGCCAACAATGTAGTTCGACTTAATCATACAATGATCTTCATTATCACATTCTAATTTTTTCTTTTACAGATGGAAACTTTTCTTCTAAATATTTATTAAGCATATATTTGATTTTTTGCATTTTTATCATACAAATGTAAAGTCAAAAAACCAGTGGCCACTGACATTCATCAATATCAACAATTAATAAATGAGTAATAAATAAATAAATACAATAGAATACTTTATACTTTACACCCGACTATTAATATATTGAGAGCAACTGACTGGTAAGCAATATGTAAGTGGAATATGTATGCAGTCAGCCTGCAGTAATATCAAATTTGAGGATTTTCAAATTCAGTGGTTAAATTCTAATTCAGAGCAGTTCATGTAAAAATATAATTGAAAATACTGTATCATTTGTGTGTTTTCTTATTTGATATAAACTTAGAAAAAGAAATATTGTGAAGTATTCTTAATTATCTAGTGAGTCGATTTAATACTGTTATGCTCACACACACCTCACAGCTGATGATGTGGGCAAAGGCCTGCAAAACATGTTCTGTATAATTCAATGGTAAGTGGAGCATAAGAATATTAAATCAACTCACTGGATAATTAAGAATAAATTAATTGCTTCACTGTATTAGTTCTGATGAACTAAGTTTTAAATTTAATTGTGAAATATGATACAAAATATCTGTTATCATTAATTTACACCATGTAATTTCTAAAATAGGGGAACATTTATAGCATGAGTGACAAAATATAGAACATATGTGCACTTTTATAAAATATAGTGAACTTTTGTAACAGTAATGTCAAATATTAACATTTTAAAAAAAATTGAGTCCAGATTGTAACATACACATCACTAAAATTCAATAGAATGGAAGACTAGTTTCGGGAGCCATCGCTCCTATCATCAGTTCCTGGTCGGCTCCCGAAACTAGTCTTCCATTCTATTGAATTTTAGTGATGTGTATGTTACAATCTCGACTCAATTTTTTTAAAATGTTAATATATGCACTTTTTATGAACCCATACAAATAGTGGGACAAGACTCTAAAATATGGAACTGTCCCATAAAATATGAAATGAATGGTCGCCTCATGCTAGTGTGATAATGTTTAGGTAAGATCATTGTCAGGTTTGGAATTCGTTTCACTCAAGAATCTTGAGGATGGAAGCTAAAATCTTGAGAATTTCATAACCTTTTTTGAGCGAAAGTGAACCATTCTGTACTCTCTAAGTTCATATGTGAATCACAATGAGCTATAAACATTGCTTTCTCAAAGCACAGGTGAGCCAAACAGTTACAGAATGCTTTTTTGACAACTATTTACTAGGAATTACTTATTTTGATTGAAAGAACAAGAATTTAATGCAAGTCACACTATAAGACAAAACAAATAAAAGAAATGTTTACCAACAGACAGTGTAATGAAAAAAAGGAGGTATTTTGAAATAGATTTCATGAAGAAAAAAATATTTTGATCGTAAAATGGATGGTGATAAATGTCTTTCACTGACAAGAAACTTTGATACTGTGCTCCTCACAGTTTCAGTAAAAAGATAAAGTTCATTCCATAGAGCAAAGATCAGCGTATAACACATAGAGGAATAAGTGCTTTCCTTATTTTGCACAATTGTTCATTATAAGGTGCAATTGCAGATAAGCACTCATAATTCTTGATCTGTACTTTCAAAACTTATTACTTCCAAAGCTTCATATTTATAACCTTTTGAACAATCCACATACATAACAATCATTTCAGTATATACTAACTTGAATTAATGATGCAGCATAATGATTAATCAATTTCAGAAGAAATTAATTCCATTTTCCTCATAACACTCTTTAGGATAATATTTTTATACATGACAGCTTATTGGACCTTTAGAACAGTTCTTAAATATAAAACATCATATGTTTGCCAAAGTTTAAAACTTTCTTCCTCTAAACTAAGAAGAAACCAAAGTGTAAACTGCTCTTATTTGCAAAGTCAACAATCAAACATTGGGCAAAATTAATTATTCATTCAAAATTTTACTGATTAATGTGTGTGTGCATTATTTTTTTTTTTTTTTTTTTTTTTTTTTTTTGTTTTAAGTATTTTGATTTTCTTCCTTTGGGTACTCAAATTTTTGTCATCTGTATGTAAAGCATATTTGCATAATAACTTATTTTATAAGTCAATAATATATAATAAAATAGTAAGGGACCAAGGACAGTTCCCTGAGGAATTCTTCATTTTAATTGTGCTGCATTCAACCTATAATAAGTTAGTTTCCCTTTATTTTTATAATGAAATTCAACAAATTGTTAGCCATCAATTTAGTATGACATTATCCACTTATTAACATTATCTTGAATGCAAAATCTGTTTAGCTTTAGGGTGTAGAATTCCATGATCTAATAAATATTAAGTTTTTATCAGTTTAAATATTCCTACTAATGTAAGTTTTGGTCAATTGTTTTCTTGTGTACGGCTCAATAATGTACCTATAGCTGCTACTATTTACCTATTTTCCCTGAATTCATTTTGGACACTATCAGGAATATTATTTCTGTTGATAAAAACATAGTTTGATATGCAAACTTTTGAAAAAATTTTACAAAGTTGATAATAATGATACTGGTGTCTAATATTCTGTGCTACTTTCTCTTTTTGTTTGGATTGGAATAACTTTTGAAATGTTTATTCTTTCTAAAGATATACCTCTAATGATGTATTATAGATATTAACCAAAGGAGTTTTAGAGTACCTTACACATAAATTGGTTACAAAATCTAATATTTCAAATGCTAGAAGAACATTTCTCTTGCAGCCTTTGAATTGGTCTTTCTAATTCAGTTTCTGTGATAGGAGATATAAAAATATAAAAATATCTGCAGTGTGTCACAATTTATACTTTGGTGTTGTACACTAAAGTGTTGTTATTTACCAATATAGCTGTTATTTATGTTAAGTACAAATTTAAGGATTCTATAATACATTGGAGATTTATAATTTTATAGTTATCGCTATTTCATATAATTTTAAAGTGAATTTTCCAGCTTCTTTTATGTGAACTTATACTCTTTAAACAATTAATAGTGAAGTAGTAAAATATTGTTACATTTGGTTTGGTTGTCACTTACTTCACTTATTAGATTTTTAATTGAACATGTTTCAGGCTCATTTGCTCCCATCATCAGTAGAAGAAAAAATGGTAGAAGCATACTCTGTAGATGGCCTGAGAAATTATTGAACATATCCAATGTCAATGTATTGAAGTTTATGATGTGCTTTTTATTTTTGATGATATATGTTTTTTCCCATGTTGTAGTTCCAAAGGATTGCAAGCGTGTTTCAATAATTTTGTTTTTGTATTAATTTTATAGTTTTCTGATCAAAGGTGGCAGCCCACTTTTCAATAAATTTCTCCAACTGCCTATAGAGTACACTTTTACCATTTGGTCTTTTGCTGATGATGAGAGCAAATTTCTCAAAACATTTCCCATTAAAAACCAAGTAAGTGAAGTATAAGTATCACCAAATCAACTCTATATCAACATTACTTGGCTTTATCATCAAATCTTAATATTAATCCTTTAATTTTTTTATTTTTAACTTGATTTATACCTTTTTGTAAGTCCTTTTGTAAGTGCAGTATAATTCTGTGAATTTCAGTCTGGGAGACTATATTTATCCAAGCTATTTAGAACCACCTGTGGTGCCTCAGTAGTAAAAATGGGTGTTAAACACTACTCAAAAAAAAAAAAAAAAAAAAAAAAGCTATTCAGAGATCGCCAAGGATGGCTGAGGTCATTAAGGTGCAGACTCATGAGTGGGAGATCATGGTTTGATTCCCACCAGGACTGTTCTCCCTGAGTGAGGTTTTTTCCAGGTTTTCCTCAGTCCTCATAAATGGCACATGCTGGGAAGATACCCTAAACTTAGACCTGCAACACTTCCTTCCTTAAAAAAAAATACTCCTTTCCCAATTTATCATTTCATTTCATGTATCATCATTGTCCACTGCCTGTCATACCTCAGTATTAAAAATGGGCATTAAACACTAATCAAAAAAAAGTTATTCACAACCCCTAATTTTCTACTTAATATTTTTATTACCTCTGTAACGCATTAGTGCATGATGTTTTGGATATTTCAGTTTCAAAGGGAAAAATATATGAAACTAGTATAAGAATATACTCAAATTAATGCTAAATTTGTTATTAAAATCTATTTCTAGGAGTATTGATTTTCTGTACTTATGACAAATGATCTTAGAAATTTTGTGTGAACAATTGATTAATGGTTAAGTATATTTAGTTTATTTATTATTTGATATTCTTATGGGTAATTCACCCTGTTTATTAAATTATATGTGTTAAACAGATCTTTTAGTTGGGTTCAGTTACTTTAGAAATTTCTCACAGACAGCCTATATTGCAATCCCCAGATTAAATATGTATTTCCACTTCTGTGTGTTAAGAAATGTCTAAATTTATCTCATGTAGTTAAAATATTTCAAAATGTGCATCTGATGGTATGCAAATATATGAAATGAGCATGTTAGGGTCACAACTTTCCAATATAAGCATTTCAAACTAGTTATCTTTCTTCAGTTTGTCAAAAAACTTAATATTACAATAGTCATATTATATTAAATGTTTATCTTTTGGTTTGTTTATTTATTTATTTACTTTTAATTATTTTGCACATTAGATCATACTTTTACAATTTTTTAAAGTCTTCAACTCTCTTTCCCCATTTTTTACAACTTATTATACTCTCTTCTTGCATGAGCTCTATAATGAAAGAGGCCATTGCAATTAAATATTATATGATATAATGATCATCATTCAAAATTCATCTGTTTTGCTTCAGAAGAAATCTTCCCAATAGCACCTGCATCTTACCATATCTCATCTTTCTTTGGTCAATATTTTAAGGCTTTCTGAGCTAATCTTTTGTTAGGCATCTGGGAAATATGGTCCCCCAGTTTTCTTTTTTCTGTTGTATTTTACTGTTTTTATAAAAAAATAATAATAAGTTTTTTCTCTTATTTCAACATTCTTAATGTGATCTTTCAAAGTACAGTCAATTATATATCCAAAAAATCATATTTCAGCAGTTTATATCATTCTTTTATCACTTCCGTTATTGGCCCAATTTTCAGATCTAAGTCAAAGACAATTGTTTTATAAAATTGTAAAAGCATGTCTTTTCCTAGTTTTATTCTTTAATTTTAAATTCATGTGAGAACTAATACAGTGATGTAATTAATATATTCTTTAATGTTCATTTTAATGGTATCTATTATTCTGATATTAAAAACTTTTTATTTTAAATCCTTATCATAATTATAAGTCACATCACATCCTAAATTTTGAACATTTACACTTGTTCTATTAAATTATTACTAAGTATGATTTTAGACAATTTTTTTTATATTTTCCAGAAAAGGCCTTTACTTTTTTATTTTTAAGTTGAATATTAAATTATATATGTAGATATTATTTTATTATGATATGAGTGTAACTGCAGTTTATCTTCATTATTTGCAAATATAACTTGATTGTTAGCAAATAAAATTATATGTAGAACATTATATCCTATTTTAAATGGTTTCTAAGCCGAGTTGCCATTTTGCTATTGCTGCATCTAATCATATATTAAAAAGTGTTGGCAACATTGGACATTCTTGTCTTACTCCTAAGTTAGCAGATTCTATTTTAGAGTTTATAAAATTTGTTTACAATATTAATAACTACTCCTTTATATTGACATTGTGTATATTCTTTATTTAACATAATTTTCCATACTTTTTTCACATATAGCTTTATCACATTTATAAAGTCAACAAATAGCATCTGTATCTCTAAGTTGTGTTCTGTTCTTTACTACAAACACACAGTATGCACAACTACCACCACCACCACCATCACCACCACCAGCACTACCACTACCACTACTACCACTACTACCACTACTACTACTACTACTACACTACCACCACCACTACTACTACTACTACCACTACCACTACTATTACTACCACTACCACTACTAGCACATGCATTGAATGCATACTATTAGTACATTCAGAACATATTACCGATCTAGTTTCAAAAGGAACATAATTTAATTCAATTTAAATCATCATACATTTTTCTAATATGAATTTAAACTGCATTATAACTTTATTCTATTCTTCAGGCATATGTTCTAGAAAAAAGAGATATAAATACTAGCATGTGCTGTTCATGTAGCAGATTACTAGCAAGTAATTTCTTCACTCTGACTTCTAAATCTAAGAAAATAAAAAAATGCAAGTATTGCAATTTTATAAAAAACATTAGCACCACAAGAGCTAATATGGAACCATATGAATATATAAGGCAACAACTTTGCATTGATGAAGCCAAACAAAATAGTTTTGCCTCTTTTGCCTTTATTATGCAGGTTAGTGCTCTGTGTTATGGTTTATAAAATTAATCATTAATTGGAAAGTTCAATTGCTGCATTTACACATAATTAAAATAATTTGGAGAACATCTGTTGTTGATTCCATTCCATTTATTTCTAATGATTTTAAAAATAAATAAAAAAAATATTGGAACATGATGTACAATTTATTTGAAATTATGCTTTCCTGCTATGCAAACTTTTCTCTATATGAAGTTGCATATATCATCATTCTTCTAGGTTCAAGGAAGTGCAAAAATGTACATTTTAATCATATATATATATGTATATATATATATATATACTAATAAACAAGATTTTGTGAGATACAAGAAATAAATGCACACAAACATAATGTAGTATATTGCTTGTAAACAAAAGCACCCAAATCTCAAAGTCTTTTAAAGATAATTAAGATCATTATATGATTGAATCAAACTATACACTCTTATTGGCTCCACTTACTTGTTTAAATTTAGTATGCAAAAAAGTCTATATTGAAAAAACAAACAGAAACATAGGTACAGTTAAAAGAACACTTCAACAAAATACAAACAAATACAAATAACTGGAGGAATCAGCAGTAGCATCTTATTTCTGGACATAAAATCTCTCCATAATGAATAATGCAAAATTATTAAAATAATACAAGAATCTACAGAGTTAGTAACATACATCCCAAAAGCATAAAAAATTATCCAGCTGTCGATAGTTAGGAGATAATATGGACAATTGTCTATGAAACATATACTAAATTTAAACAAGTAAGTTGGAGCCAATAAGAGTGTGTAATTTGACTCAATCATACAATGGTCTTAATTATATGATTAGTTTCACTGTACAAGTTCCAATCAGCATTTCAAATTTTTAAAGATGTTTGCACAGAAGGATAGCTATACTTTTCTGACATAGAGTAAAAAATGTCATCATTAGCAATTCCTTCCAAAAGAGAAAGTTAATTTCCAAACTTGTGCCCTCGTTCAGGTCTTTTGATATAGGTAACAATTATAATTTATTTAAAATTGTTTTTTCAACCTACAACCAACAGATTTATATTTTATGCTGTCCAAATTCAAACAGCAATCAAATAACAGCCTAAAGTTTAAAATTAATTATTGTATGTAATAAAGTTTACAATTATTGGAACAACCATTCTTCTTGTATATTTTTTTTCAACAAATGTTGATTAAATTTTAGTTTCAACCCCTCATTCCCACAATCCAGACTTTGAAATTTCAAATGCCATCTCTCCTTTTAATGCTTAAAATTTAAAGAGTATGCAACTATTGTCACACCTTTTGATTTTTCATATCATTGGTAATCTGAACTGCTGATATTGTTATTTAAATTTGGACAAAAATTAATGAGTTATTTTGGGTAAAGTTACAATTATTAATATTAGAATACAATTAATTTTGGAACTACTGGTTAATTTTCTCACATTCTGTTCTTTCTTATAGGATACAGATTATTGTAAAACAATTTATTACCAAAGGACAACTAGCTCAGTGGTTTTTATAGTACTCCTCTGTTTAAATTCAAATAACAATAATAACAAAATTCAATAGATTGAAGTGTATAAGAATAATCATATTACATCATCAAAATATTAGTATCATGCAGCTGCTTCAAATCCAAAGTGGTGCTAGTCATGCAACAATTAAAAACAAAATATTTGATAAGACTTTCTTCCTCTTTAAAATTTAAGCATCAAAACAGCTGGAGGTCAGGGAGTTAAACCTCACATTAAATCAATATTGGTTTTAAACTTCCACTTTAATATCTAAAGTGATGTAATCTTTATTTAAATTAAATTTATGTTTTAGACTGAGAAGTTTTGAAATGAGAGTCCAGTATAATAAAACACTAATAAGCAATTGGCTAACTGCTGACCAATTGAAGTTGCTTCACCTTTGTCCAGTTCATTAACTATTGAACATAAAAATCATAAAAAAAATTTGGCACAATACTGAATGCGGTGAGCCATGTTCCCCAGTGCATTATTACTGGGGTGGGTAGCAGAGGCTATGTTAGGATTTTTATTCTTCATTACATGATTTTTTCTCAGCAACTTTATTAACAATTTTTTCCATTAAAATCAATTTATCCACATTAGGATATACTACTCTAATTTCTTCACATAGTCTGTGTAAGCCTTGCACAATGCATGTAACATAGATCATTTTAGGTTAGCTAATAAGAAGACCTGCTGCTGCCTTCTTCACCACCTGGCCACAAAATTTTCATTGCTTCATTAAATAATTTTATACCAGTCACTTGGTATGCAATGGTCCAAGTGTCTGATAGTCTTTCTTCATGGTTCTCCAACGAGATTAAAAGACTAACATGTTTCATTAAACTTCAAAATGCTGTACAGAATACCAAAATACCAAGAACATGATGTGACTGGAAATTATCTTATGAGCTGATATCATTTTGTCCTACATGAAGGCGCATGTGTGCTTTTGCTAAAGATAATGGCAGATAATTATAAAATTTTACTTTTGTTTCCTCATGAATTGAATTAAAAAAAAAAAGGAAAAAAGTGTGAAAAACAAGAGATTTCCATAAGGTTTTAAACATTCTTCATGATTTACTTAAGCATAAAATTTATTAATAAGGTAGAAACAGATAACAATTATGTTTCAGAAATGCAGTCTAAATTTTCATTAATTATAGTAAAATTCTCATGCTAAAATTAATAAATGAGAAGGGTCTGTTTTCAGAAACTTTGACTTGAAACCAAAGTTGGGCTTCTGCTTTAGTCCTGAAAGAACGTCATTTGGAATGGCCAAGAAAAATTTCACAGTAACTTAACAACAATCCTTAATTGGCATATTTGTGCAAAACATCTGAGGACAAATGACATCTCTAAATGACTAACAGATCAGGCTATTAGAAGCCTTCAGCAGTGTTTTGCTTCTGATATATTGAAAATCATTTTAAAAATGGAAAACTTTGCTTAAACATACATACATTGCAACAGTTTTATAAAAAAAGATTATAATTCAAATCACCTAAATCTACTAAGACATGCACCTAGGTATAACAAAAAATTAACATTTTAACAAAATACGTGTCTAGGTAACATTTCCTTCTTTGAACCTTTTGGAAAAAGCTCCATTGTCAGTAAAGTGTGCAAAATGTTAACAAGATTCATTAAGTGCCTACTAAGAATTCCTTTCATAACAGAGTTCATTTTCAGCAATTAGGCTCCTAAAAATCTATTTATGACAACTATGAAAGAACAATAGCTCAACAGCCTTGCAATATTACACATTACACCAGCAATTGACTAAATCTATGGATATTGAGATCAAAAAAGAGTTTAACAATTTTAATGCCAATTTCTGAGCCCTTTTTCATCTGGACAACAAGGGAGTGAATCATGTTGATGTTATCAGGCTTTTGTTTTACTGCTGATCAAAATAAAGCTTAGCTTGCTACTTGTTGCTGTTGTTTATCTTTAATTTTATTTACATAAAAATATTTTAGAGTACCTGCCCACATAGGAAATGCAGAATTTATTGCATCTATTTAAAATGTTTCTTTCTACAAGAAAATCCTGTAAGGTACAGACATATTTTCAGAAGTATCAGAGATATTTTGCAGAACAATGTATATGATTCAGAAATCAAATATATCTAGTACTCAATTTCATTTCTTTTCATATAATAATGAGTTAGCTGAATACCAAAATGCAATGTATTTGCTCTTGATTGATTTTGAGAAGGCATTTGATTCAATTAGTAAGGTGAAAATGTGGAAGGTAATGGCAATATTTAGCATTTCTAATAAGATAATTTGAAATGGAGATGAAATTAAATGACTTGAGAGTACAAGCCAAGAATATTAACCTTAAAATTAATCCCAAGAAAACAAAGAAATGTGCATTATTTATTGATTCATTGACAATTGTCCATTTCCATCTGGATCTTAATATGGCTTACAGGATGAAAAATGATAATAGACATATTAAGATTGCTTGGGCTATCATTGAAAAAAATGTACATAATTTTTGGGCAGTCACTACTTTTCGCTTATATTTTATATAGATATATTTTATATAGATTTTTTAGTATTCTATAAGTATACATAGTAGATAGTCTAAAAGTTTAAACAATTATTTCTATTTATGTACAAAACAACTGAATAATTATATACTAAAAGTAACTTAATTACTCTTTTAATAGAATAATGAACCATTTTATGATTATTGAGTATAATCCTTTAAAGTAGTTTTGAAAGTATTGATATTACTAGATGTTTTAGGCTGTTTTTTTTTTATTTTATTTATTTGCGGATTCTCTTCAACACCTCAGGTCATTAGCGTCCCATTCTATTCAGGGCATGAAACGGCCAACAAATTTTGCTCAAAGGCCTCTTCTTTCAGGCTTGAGGTTCTTTTTTGTGCCATAAATGTACGACACCAGACCCATGGTTTTACTTCCCTTCCAAAGGAAGCCATATTTAGGATTTTTATGCCTGAAAAAATCCATTGATCCTGGCGGGGTTTGAAACCGTGATTTTAGGTTTAGAAGGCAAGTATGGTTACTGCTACACCACCAGGACTGAATTTTTTTGGGCTATATAATGTATATTATAATGCATTAAAAAAAAACCTTTTATCAGAAAAATAATGTTGAAGCAGGCCTATGTAGATTTAGTGTCTAGTCCATGAGATTGTAGTTGTCATATTCCTTAGACTTAGAAATTCTCATCATTTCATGGACCTCAGAGAAAAACAAATTACTTGAAAAAGCAACAGAAGCAGTTGTGTAAGGTCTGTCATAAAAGAATTGTTTTAAACTGCAACAAAGAGATATCAAATCACTTTATAAAGCAATAACAGTAAAACAAGAGCAAATCAGACTTTGTAAACCTCAGCATTTATTGAATAAATACTTGTAAGAAATTTTCTTCATAATTTATATAAAAAACTGAAAGAAGTATATATATTCTAATATATCTTTTCTTTATACATTTTTTCTGAATTTATAGGAAAGCTTGTTTCTAAATTATTTTGAAGTATAAAAAGAGTTCTTTGCATCATATGTTACATACTACACATAGTTCTTGTAAGTGCCTGCAACTAAAAGCAACCTTTAATTTCTCTCAATTTTGGAGCAGCCTAGTTATGGCTAGAGTCAAGCAAGACCCCTTGGTAATCACATAATTTAGCATCTTAGTCCATTTTGATTTTATAGGTAAAAAATCAGTCCTTTTCTTTTGGCAGGTACAAGAAATTACTTTAAATTGTTAGTAAGTTCTTCCGAGTCTCAATATATAGCATTAATTATAACTTTTGAAACATGTTGTTCAATGACATGAAATTTGATATGGTGAGATAGTCATATACTGAGAACTCAACAATGATATTTAAGACTTTTTATATCTAACCAAAGATAGTTCCAACTCTCTCATTTTAAGTAGAATAACCAATATATTTTTATACTTTCAAATAATGTTCATTTTTCAAAAAATACCCACACTAGATACCTCTGTACAAAATTATTTTTGCTAAATCAAAAAAACAAAAAAGTGTAATGAATAATAAAATATTTCTTAACAAAAACAAAACAAAATTCTGTCTAAATTGTCTAAATTCTGTTTTCAAACTGGTAGCCATCAGTTGCTTGGCAATGTGCCAGTCAATCATATAACCATTTAAAGAATGACTTTACCCGACTTTAGGAATGTCTTGCATATTATTTGATATTACAGATCTTCTAAGTTGTTGGGTGTTTCTTGATATATTATTAACTTCAAATGACCCCGCAGGAAGAAGTCCAAAGACTGGCTACTCTATGTAACCTCTTCTATCAACCCATTGGAATAGATAATTCAATGATATCATTAACAATGATATACCTCAGTTTGGTTTCAATTAATTAAATAAGGATATTTATATGTTGTGGAAAAATCTGGTCTAAGTACTGAGGAATATTCTATCCATAGTGAGCTGGAGCTCCATCATGTTGGAAATATGTCATCTCTGGGTAGCCCTGGTTGACTGGATGTGGAAACAAATTTGCAATGGCCAATACTACATGATTTCCAAGCAAATCCGTGTATGTGTTTAGAGTTTTTATAAAGAAAAAAGGACAATGATATGATCACCAAAAATACCAGCCCAAACATTAAGGTTTTTGTGGGTATAGCATATGGTTCTCCTTCATTCATTATGGATTTACAATCTGAGCAGTAGGCAGAATGTGGCTTCATCTGAGAATACAATTTATCCAAGAAAAACTGAATTGTTGTTAATGTGCTGCACCATCAATTCATAAAATTGTATTCTTCTATCAGGACTATTCTCTGAAAGTTCTTGTAAAAGTTTAATTTTTTTAAGGATGTTGCTTGGCACTTTAGGATTTTCAACATGAAATTTTGGCTTGTATATGATTCTAACAACAAATTTTACTGGAAACTTGTGGATTTTCTTGCACATGGAGGGGAACATCTAATGAAGTATATCCCAGTTGCACTTTTCAGGTGACCTAATCTTGTCCTTTACGCTTCCATTTTGGGTGAATTTCTTTATGATCCTTGTCATTGTATATGGAATTGGATTACAATTCTGATGAATAACATTAGATAAATTAGCTGCCTGTTGTTGAAATCATTGCTTTTCTGCATAATCAACCACAATAATAATTTGAATTCTTTGCCTTTTGCTCAACATTGAATAGAATTATTTAATAAACTAGGTGTCCGATTTAACCCCTAAAATAACACATTTCTGTATCAATAACATGATTCCATGGATATAAACAAAGGACAATATTATGTTATTTTATTATTGACAAAACACAGAAAACAAAAGAAGCATTTTATTATTCGCTACCTACACTATTTCTTGATTTAGCAACAATAAATTTGTACATCAAGTGCTGGTACTTTTTGAAAAGCTCTTAATGAGCATTATTTGAAAATGTAAAAATATCTTGGGTATTCAATTTAAAATAGGAGAGCTGCAATTACTCTGGTTAAGTAGAAAAATAGTCGATAACATCACTTTTGAGTTCTCAGTATATGGCTATCCCCAAACACTGAGGTTCATCTCATTGAACAACATGCTTCAAAAGTTATTTAGGTGGTGCAAGACTTTTAATTAATCATGTATAATTTGATAATGTTCAATTTCATTTTATGTTGTTAATGCAACATTTCCTTATTTTGCACTGCTCATTGTATTTATAGGAGTCTAAGAAAATGGTAAAATAATTAATTGGTTCTGCATAAAACTACTTTAACCACAAAATTTGATTCTGGAAATCTCTAGGTGATATAAATGTTGCAATTAAAAACCATGATAAAATCAATAATGATATAATAAATGCTTTACAGGCTGAAGATTATAAAATGCTGATATCAGTTATATGGCATAATGAATCAATTATTAGCAAATGTAATGATTTAAATAAGCTGTGCCTATGTCGATGGAACAGAGACTATGATTGGTCACCCTGGAACTGTATTTTACTCACTGTGGACGAAGTGATAGTACATTTAAAATTAACTGATTTAGGACAGGTATGAACTTTAAATCTACTTACATAACCAGACAGATAAATAATTACTAAAATGCCGGGCCAGCATATTTACCATAATTTGTTGAAATCTGTATTAAATCTTGCTATTTATTAAATAAATTGTACTTACAAAGCTGTAGACAATGGAGTGGTCGTATATTCTACACAAATGTATTCAAATGTTCACACTAACACCATTTACTTACATAACATTAGGACATGTTTAATTACTGCAGGAACTATATTTTTTAGTTTGAAGGATGCTGCTGTTCAACTTATTAGTCAGCTTTCTGTTTTCTTGCCTAATACAATGGATTTTGCTGTTCTTTCTAAATGTTGCATATGTATACCAGGTGAATCATTCACTCCTACTAATTTTGAACATGGATAACTGGTTACTGAATGAAAGTAAGTGGAGTTAGTGTGAACATGTTGACTACATTAGTGTAGGATATATAAACACTCCATTGTCTACAGCTTTGTTAGTACAATTTATTTAACTATACGAGATGAATAAGTCTATAGAAGCAAAATTGACCACACAGAGTTTTAAGGATAAAAAATGGCAGATACACATGCAAACAATTTCACTACATATAATTTGTACTTTAATATCACAAAACCAGATATTAAAACCTTTCTGAAATTACAAATATAAAGAGTCGGTCAACAGATGATGATGGAAGCGAGTAGTTCCAAAACATGTCCTAGTGTTACATAAGTACATGGGGTTAGTGTGAACATGTTGAATACATTAGTGTAGCACTTGTTATTATGTTTAATTAAGTCGTGGAAATGCATTTATTCTGTAAAATATGATTAATTTTTATTACTTTAAACATCACTAATATTTTCATCTCTTTTGCTGGAAACACTGTGGAAATAAATTATAATGCACTTGCCATTATTATAATTTGTTAATTGATTATGGTAGACAAGGTGTTAAGCAGATTAGTACTATGAGAAATCTATTAATGACTAGTACCAATGTTCAAGATTAATAGGATGATTTGCCTGGAAGACCTTGACCTTGATGCAGCAAGCAGCACTTCTGAAATTCCTCTATAATAAATGACACAGGGTATACTCCTCGATTAGACATGTTTCCTACTGTCAATATTACCTCAAATCAATTTCCACCGCCAATATTAGTTAACACAGCTATAGCCTCCAAGTGTTGTGATGGAGGCAGTGGTATAAGTTTGTATACTACTTATGACCGTATTCGAATTGTCACGCGGTCCACTCGGTCTTTCCGGTGTGTTGTGAACCCAGTGAACCTAAGGCTCTGCCATTGACGGATATGGGTTTCGCATATTAACATAGCATTGAGTTCGTGCCTGCGCCACGAACTCTGGCGACTCTTCTTTATGAGCAATTATTCCGTTAGCATTGAAATTAGCGAAGCGGAAAGGTTTGGGATTGTTTTATGCCACTAGTAATCGGAGACGCGGACGAGAGCTGAGACAACTTCATAGAGCGCTTGAAACTTCAAAGTTGGGTAAAGATTGCTCTATGCCTTCTGCTTTAAGCAGCGAATCCCCGATAAGGTGAGCAAGTCATTGGATGGTGCACTCTTTCAAAATATCCAGGGACAAATTCCATGGAGTGTTTGTCTTGCAACGGAGTTGCAAGCTAAGATATTGTCCTATGGGCGGCCTTAAATACAGCTGAGTATGACGGTCTTTCCTCGCTCCTCTGCGATCTTTGTTTCCTGTGCTCTACGCAGGGGGTAGGGGTGGAATGTCAGGAAGTCATTGCAGTTGGAGGGCAGGAAGACGGAGGTTGTTGCTGTTGTCTCCTCTCTCTGGCTTTTGAGAACCTCAGCCGCGGATCTAGAGGGTGAGCTTTGGCAAAATTCTTGCCTTTCTTCGGAGTCTGAGACGACTTTGTGGGTGTGATAGCAGCCGTTTGTTTTTGTGAGTTCTTCTGAGAAGTAGAAGGAGCCTCCCAGTTTTGTTATAATTACTCGCACACCTTCGTATCTCTTTGGCCACTGCATCGTTCCTCTTAAGCAAAGGGGCTGTCGTAGGTGCAGTAGAGGAGCGAAGACCGTTAATCAATCTCAGCCTATCAGGGCATTGTTTATAAGTTGGCACATGCTCTTCATGGCAATGGATACATTTCGATGGCCAGCTGCCTTGTGCAGTTGGTAACAGGGTGGTTCATCACACCTCAGGCAGCGCGTACCTCTCATACAATTGGTAATGGTGTGCCTATATACAGATACCGAAAGCACTGAGAGGGGCCAGCTCTGGCATGCACTATTCCCAGCGGACTCTCGTCCACAGAATAGAGTAAATACAATTCGACTGGGAACGCTCCAGGTGTGGCGTGTTCCAAAATAGTATAAACTGGTAAAGGCATGCTCTTAGATGGACCTCCGTCTTATCCTGGCACTGTTCTTGCCATTTTGTGAACAGCTTTAACTTAAACGGCCTTTTCCTCAGGAGTGGTCTCTGGGTCAAAGCCTCTCAATACTCGTCGATGCTCCTTTTGTTTCTCAACAGTATAGTAAATTGGAAATAGTATCGTTACATTTGCAAATTTCTGGCATATTAAAAAAAAAAAAAAAGTCATTCACACCCACCAGTGCATCTTCCGACATTGAACCAATTCAAACTTTAAAACATGTTGTCATTGTTGTCCAAGAATTACAGGTAGATGAATATGATATTCCAGTATTTCAAGTATATTTCTGTAATTGGATGTTACGGAACGTTAACAATATATTAATTATTTCAGTCATAATATGCTTTACTGATGAAGCATAATTCTATTTACTGGTCATATTTTTTTAGTGTTTAACGCCCGTTTTAACTACTGAGGCACCACAGGCGGTGACATTGATGATATATCACGAGATGAAATGATATATTGGGAAAGGATCTGTTTTAAGGAAGGAAACGTTCCTGGCCTAAGTTTAGGGTACCTCTCCGGCATTTGCCATTTATGAGGACTCTGGAAAGCCTGGAAAAATCTCAATCAGGGAAGATGGTCTTGGGCGGATTCGAACCCCAGACCTCCCGTTCATGAGTCCGCGCCTTAACGACTTCGGCCACCCGTGGCGGTGGTCATATTTCGATGTAAAATAACAGATACTGGAGTACGGAAACACCAAATTTTATATCCGAAACCCCTTTGTATGACGTAAAAGTCTATATATGATGCATAGTGATGCATACATTTAATTATGAGAGAATTTGAAGAAGAAGAAGAAGAAAAAAAACGCATAATATAACTGAAAGAAAATATCAGGCGAGGAAATGATATTTTCGGAAGATAAAGTGACGCATTTGAATAATAGTTTTCAATAAAGTTGCCAGAAATGTGTAGATGTAGCAGAGCAACATATCCTGTCATAAGATACTTGGTTATTTTCATTGTAATTGAGAGAACTTGAATAAGTAATGCGGATATAAGAGAGCAAATCGAAAAGTCTTTGCCGCTTTTTTTTTTTTTTTTTTTTTTTTGTCGAAATAGTGATGTTACAAATAAACTGAGATATACATGCGATGCAACAGGTTGCTTTTGTGACGGCCCAGCATTAACTTCCGGCTGTTCCGCGGCACGGCGTAATTATCAGTTGGCAAAAGGCTGGAATGCTCAACACACCCATGCCTTATGAATGACGAAATGTTATTCGTTTTCTATGGGGCAAGAAGCAAAGCCCATCGAGATCCATAGGAAAATGCTGCTGACATACTGGGACAATTATCTCGCTTTGAAAAGTGTGCGGTGGTGGTCCTGTAAGTTCACTAATGGCAGAGAAGATCTTTTGACGATAAGCGATCGGAGCGGCCTCGCTCCTCGCTCACATATGAAAACATTATCCGAGTGGATGCAATGGTGAAAGTTAATCAGCTTGTGCGCCTAAAGATCATTTCCAAGGAACTTGGCATTTCTTATGATAGTGCTTACGATAACGTTCACAATTCGTTGGGTTATCGCAAGGTTTCATGTCTCGGGATAAGAATAATTACGTCACTGACACATTTGCAGCTTGACTCCGAGGAGGGTAAAAGCTCCTAGATCTCATTTTCACTGGAGATGAAACATGGGCATTGCATCTGATTCCAAAACCAAAACAGCAGAGCATGATATGGAAACATCAGGTTCGCTTGTCTTGAAGAAATCCTCCCTCCCACCAATCGGTAAGTTGATACATGCTGTCTTTTGGGATCGCCGAGGACAATTGCTGCTGAATTTCATACCACGAAGTGATACCATCAATGCTGACTGCTACTGTGGTACACTCTCACGTCTGCGAACTGCCATTAGGAAAAAGCGCCAAGGGAATCTCGTGGACAATGTGGTTCTCCACTATGACAACACCAGGCCTCATGTAGCAGCCAAGGCTACCAGTCATTTGGAAGGGAGATTATAGAGTATGTACCGTATAGCTAAACTTCGCTCCCAGCGATTACTGTTCGGTTCACTGAAGATTCTGGAAAGACAGCGGTTCATTTCCGACGACTAGGCGATGACCATTGTCTGACCAAGTTTTGCTATCAACTGGCCGAATTCTACAACAGCGGATCCAAACTAGCAGTGCGCTGAGATTAATGCTTGAACCGCTGTGGTGACAAGGTGGAAAAATAGCTAAAGGTAGTTAGAACTGTTCCTGTAGTTTGATTTCCCTGTATGTGCATTCTGAATGAATTAAAATGAGGACAAAGATTTTTCGGTTTGCCTTCTTAACATAAAAGACCCATTACAGAAGGGAAATGAAGGTTAACACAAGTATATACAACACTAAAAGCACTATCAGGGCAGCATTTCTAGCCGAGGAAATCTCTTTTGCTACATAGTTTTCGTTGAAAAAAAAGAAGAAGAAATAACAGGCTTTTTTCATATAAAAGCAAAGCATTACACACCTTAGACAGTGATATTTAAGATCTATTTGACTATAAAAGGTCGAAGGACGTTCGATTATATGCATGGACGAAACTCCAGATTCTCGTTCATATCATGCTTGGAGTGAGGGTTCTTTACTCAGAATGTCCTGGTCTCTTTGTAGAGAAAAGCAATTAATTATACCTCATGATAGGGGTGAGCAAGTTTTATACCCAGTGCCTATTTCATATTCATATTCCAAAGAAAAATAAGATAGTATCACTGTGAAATGAATTACATTGATTGTGGAAGAGGCTTAAAGAAGATTTGACATCATACCATGTCCTTTGTAGACAATATCCTCTAACATAATATAAGAAAAACACACGAATCACATTCTCGAAGAGACATTATGACATTTTAGCTACAATGAGACCTACTAGAGGACAACTTAGAGAAACTAATTATTCAGACATTTCGTCATTTATAGTCTGGTATTGACACTTAAGCCACAACACTGTATTTGTGAGCAACCTATGCATACTAGAAGGAATTATGTTAGCAAAAGGGAAATGCTGTAATCTGTGAGTTGCAAAAATAAAAATTAAAAGCAAACGTTGATTCATCCGGTACATACATACCGTGACGCCATTAGTTTTTTCGAAATAGGCAACCCGCATTATACCATAAGGGTTGGTTAAAGCAGCAAATGATCTACTAGGTGCGTTCAAATTCTGAGGTGTCCGATCCCCCCCCCCCTCAGGACCAGAAGTAGACAGAAACTTGTGGTTTAGCTTAAAATATGCTGACACTCTTTGTAAATGCGTGACAGAAATGCCAACACTATACGGTACACAGAACCCTGGTGGCTGGTGCTAGAGTGAGGAGTATTTTTACACTTAAAAGAATTGCAAGAACAGCGAGTAATAATTCGTTTTCTCCATTTCAGTGGTTGACACCCATTTGAAATGCATCGCCAGTTGAGTGAAACATACGATAATGATGTCATGAATGTAAAAAATGTGCATTCGTGGGTGCGACAGTTAAAAGAAGACTGAATGTCGTGTGACAACGAACCGAAACAACCTCGACCTTGCACCAGCCAGTCAGACATCATGGCTGCGCGAGTGCAGAAAGTTGTTTTGGAGGATCGCGGATTAGGTTGTGGAAGATATCGGAAGTAGCCATTCCGTGGGATCTGTACATACAATCCTGATAAAGGCCTGAAAATGCAAAAAGTGGCCAGCAGGTAGTGGGAAGGTGACGCAGGAGTTTCTTCGTGAAAACAAAAATGAAATGGTTTCCAATCCTCCCTTCTCACCTTACCTTGATCCTATTGATTTTTGGCGTTTTCCAACAATGAATGAACCTCTCCGTAGTCGCACATTCTCCAGTCGGCCGCTATTACAGCTACGATTTCCAAGTGGTCAAAACATACTCATAAAGAAGCGTTCGCAACGGCCAATGTACGTCTGCAGTGAGATTACGTTGAGAAGTGACAGAGATTTCAAATTCTCGGTACAAAAAGTTTGTCAAATATATATTGGAGACCTTAGAACATGAATTCACCTCATAACAACCATCAACATATGATTACAGAGAACGTGCTACAGGCATTTCGTACATTTATTTTATTTGAAAATATTTCCTTCTTTTCACCATCATTGCGTAAATACTTTACTTACATTAACTGATATTAAATTCAGCGAGTCAGAATTATAAAACGGCGAAAAAATTATATTTAATATATAGGTACAAAGTACTGCAGGAAATTAACATTTATTAATAGCAATGCATCGATTGACTACTTGTTTTGTGTCTAATTCGGAAATGAAAATATTTTAAAGAATATTAAAAGAGAGAAGCGTGCATAACATCTAATTATTTCTATCCTTACAATCCCTGAAAGATTCAATCGACACTGTATGTGACATAAAATTGCATGAGGATATAACTTGAAAAAACAAACAAACAAATAAGCACGATATTGGCAAACCGCATCTCTAAAGGTTCGTGCAAGAAAATGTTAAACATTCTCCATTTGGAATGAAATACGGTTTCATCTTCAACTATCCCGCCAGGACCGTCCTCCCTGACTGGGGTTTTTTCCAGATTTTCCTCAGTCTTCATAACTGGCAAATGCCGGGGAGGTACCTAAACTTAGGCCTGGAACGCTTCCTTCCTTAAAAAAAAATCCTTTCCTAATTTATCATTTCATTTCATGTATCATTGGTGTCCACCGCCTGTTGTGCCTCAGTAGTAAAAACGGGCGTTAAACACCACTCAAAAAAAAAAAAATTCAACTCTGTTGCTAGAAAAGTGTGTACACAAGGTACATTAGACATAAAATGCTTATTGAAAGATATTTCTATACATTTTGTGAACTTATATTGAAACAAAGATTTTTAATTTTTCAGGTATATGGTTGTGATATTATAGGTAAAGTGAATGAAAAACATAGAATTGCCAAGTACCATTATCAGAATCTGGTGAGACTGGAAAAACAACTGCACATGTTAAATGGCAGGCAATAAACAGTTCTAAAGGAAAATACTTCTCTTATACCAAAAGGAAAAGCATTTCCAAATAATTGTGCTTTAAAAATATGTATATAAACAATTTATAGGTATATTTACATTGATATATTTTTGGCATTCTTGAGCTTATTTATGTGTATATATAATATAAAAGAAAAAAAATAAAGTAACACTATTAACAATGTTACAAAATATCAGTAAAAATAAAAGTAGAAAATGATGAAACACTTAGATAAAGTCACCTTGAAATTGCTATATTTCGAACTCGTTGATTTCTTCAATGGTAAGAAGCTATATATATATAAGAAAAATAAAAATAAAAGTAATACTATTAGCAATATAACCAATTAACAGTAACTATGAAAGCTTTTAAAAGGATAAAACACTAAGATATAGTCACACTTGAAATCGATATATTTCGAATTCGTTGGGTTCTTCTATGGCAAGAAATACTAGTGCCAGAAACGACAAGCGTATGCTAGATATTCTGCACAATGGCGGCTGTACACAACACGTAGATTTTGCAGAGCGCTGATTAAATCAGAAAAAAATCCCAGTCACCTCAAACCTTTTGAGTCTTAACTTATTAAAAGAAACCTGTATATCGCATAAAGCTCAGCAGAGCTAAAACCACAAATAGTACGACGAACATAGGCACCATCTATTCCTGTGTTGTTCTTCGATCCATCAGCATAAATGAAAAACCTTCTCCTCGATGAAGACTAAAAAGTATATAAAATGCTATTTTCAACCAAAGCGATAGTCGTTGACCTCAAAAAGGACATTAGCCTCAAATAGATATGGGCCACCGCGTATTGCCAAGGAGCGAAATGGATATCCTTTATTTCAAATGTAGTGAGCATCACAACGCCTAGTTTCCGAAGAAATGTCCGAAAACGAAAGTCAGTTGACTTCAGAGAATAAGAGCTAGAATTGTGAGTGATCAGGCTGAGCAGGTATAGCTACAAAAATTGCATTATGACAAAATGATAGAGGAGACTCGACAGATTTCGCGCAAAGGCTAATGATACGGTTCGTTTGAAAACTCCAAGAGCATGACGGATTCCCTTATCCTGGGCATTATTTAACTGAGGCAGGTCTTATGAATTGGCAGAAGAGTTGATATCTCACTTATAGTTCAGTTTAGATCTGATTAGAGGGTAAAATAAGGGCAGAAGCATCGTTCCATCGACTTCCCAAGAAGAACCGTTTAAAACGCATGAAAGATCCAAACAGCACTTATACCATGCCTTCACTTGTGTCATATATTATGTCCAACATATTCTTATATGAAACACCAAACTCAACTATTAAAAATAAAGAGAATGTGGGCCAAGACACAGTAAAGGCAGAGAAAACTCCATGCGATGCTAGTAATTCATACAGACGGTTTTCTCAACATAGAAACGAAAACAATATTTGACATTCCAAGCATAGAGGAGGTCGAGACAGCTTTGGAGGTGGCGTTGCAAGATACAGGTACGCTAGAAAGAAATGAAAATGGCAAAGTCGTGGCATATAAGAAAAACATTTCCAAGAGGTGGACACTCCGTAAGAGAAGGGTTTCCATTACTTCAGATGCTATAGTGCAAGTCTTGAGGACTCCCAAGTACTCGTGGTATTTCTGAGATTACAAGAAGTGCACCAATGCCCAGATTTCCCCTTCGAAGAGTTGTTCCGGTGGTTTGATCTCAATGGTATGTGGCCCAAAACTCGTGGGATATTGAATACGCGGGCTACGGCGGAATGGAAGTTACCTAAAAGATCAATGCTAGACTGACCATCATACCAGTCACTGCAAGCTTGGCCGATTGGCCTGGCGTGTGTAAGTTGCATATTGATTTCCACCCCCTGAAAGAGCGTTTGGTTTAATGTTATACTGTACCGACACAACAGAAAGCCTAGGGGTAGTTCTGCATAAACAAGAAACCTCTGTTACTTTGTGACAATATGGCTACCAATTGCAAATTGTGTCATGCTAAGTACCAAACCCTGATGCATCCGTTCTCTTGGATAAAAGAAAGATAGGAGAACCCACACACGTAAGTGAAAATCCCTGTCTTTAATTAATTATAAATATAATCAGAAAATCGACCTCTGAAGCAATTAGATAATACCAGTTCTCTAACAAGTATCAAAGGATTTTTCAGGGTCAAAGAAGTTGACCAGTGTTTGGAACATTCTCATAAACCAGTCCAATATGTGGGTTGAAAGAGACACTTTGGAGGGAGAGCGGTGCTGGTGAAAGCAACAACAAACGATATTCTAAACGTTGTTCAGAAAATTGTGAGATATGAGCTCTCTGACTGCCGTCCAAACTATCCGTTGCATCAAATTTGAAAAGAAACTGCTGAGGGAAATCGGGAAGTAACTGGAAAAAGTTGCCGCTCTTTCCAGGTTTAGGAATTGAGATGATAGTGATCAGAAGGGAAGTTCTCGGAAAAGTGGCATCATTCCAAATGCGATTCGAAAGTTAGAGCAGGAAAGTAATACATACTTTCGTCTAAATTAAATGGGCGTTAGAAAAAAAAAAAAAAACACCTCACAAATAGCACCAGAACGAGGGCGCGGTAAATTGCATTCCTCCATTGATTGTAAATGAGCTGGGTTTTTTCAACCTTACTCGGGTATTAGAGGTAATTTTAGAACAGGGGACCCTAAAAATCTGGGATAATAAACAATTTTCTCCCATTATGATAGAAGGAAAGATCTATGATAATTCCGGAATACGTAATCTCCGAAATTACGTCGTTTTCTAATTTCTTTTCAAGCTGTAATATGGAAATTCCTGCAGTTATTTCGAATGTTGACATCTGATCCTTGGCATTTATTTTAGTGTCCAAGGCAATACTCGCACATTTTCTATAGAAACGTTAGCCTTTGAGATTGCCACCTTTCAATTCCGCTTCCCCCCCCCCCACTTGGTATAATTCATATATGCCTCATAAGAGTGTCGTTATATAATTCTGTTTTCAGTGAATTCATTGCAGTTTTGTCACTTTGAAACAGCTGCTTTGCGCTAGTAAATTAGCAAGAATCCAAAATAGACAATTCATATACACCTGTATAAAGGGATTGTTTAATTTGGAAACAATTTCATTTCCGGCTACATTGTCGGAATATGCCTCCATTGTGAAGTAAGTCATTAGGATATTCCGTTACACTAATAGACAATCTACTTCTCTTTCTTTTCGTTATCATAAAATAATAAAAATGCTCCTCTCAAGTTAGCATTTCATTTAGTTATTTATGTAATGAATCACTGAAGGCTGGATTTTTACTAATATAATGAAATATTCTATTGTTAAACCTCTTAAAAAAGGTGAACAGAATAATGTTTCAAATTATAGACAAATATCCCTCTTATTAACGTTTTAAAAAGTATTCAACATTTTATGTTCATAACACTCCATAATTATTTTGGAATAGCATACTTGTTAGGGATCAATTTGGTTTCAGAAAAGAAATAACCTAACAATGTAACTTACAAACTCATACATGAAGTGTTAACCACATTAAATGGAAAAACGCACAATTGTGCCAATCATGGATAGTGTTATAGTAAAATTAAAAATTATGGATTAAAGGATAACAATCTATTAGTTCATGGCTATCTCAATAAAAGAAAACAAAAGTGTTGAAGTAAACAGCCATACTGGATGTAAAAAAAGGGGGGCACATCAAATTAGGAAACAATAACACACTGTGCACTTCAAGGATCAGTACTAGGGGCCTTTACTTGTTCTAATATACATAAATAACCTATCATTTTATATAAAATACATTGCAAGTATCATTCTTTTCGCTGATGACACCAGTATGCGAGTAACAAGTAAGAACCTAAATGAATTAAATTGAACTATGTCGTGAATTATATATCATACTAGTTTAAGACAAACTAGTTATGTGTACGAGTAAATCCAGACAAAATAAAAGTTATTAAAGTCTTAAAGCATCGGTTAACTAATCCCATAAAAACTGAAATTAATGACACACTATTGGAACAAATAGATGAAATAAAATTTCTAGGTCTTCAACGTTTGAATTGGAAGGCTCCCATCAAGTATATTACACCCAAGCTTATTTCTGTCTGTTATGCCATACGAACACTAATAAAACTTACGCAATTGATATATTTAAATTAGTTATGCATATTTTAATCCATCGTGGAGCACGGGATATTATTCTGGGAAAATTCAGTACAAAGTTAACGCATATTCTTGATAATCATTTCAATAGCCATAACAGACATTCATGCAAAGATCTGTTTAGGAGATTGAACATATTAACCTACCTTGCATGTACATACTCCAAGTCTTAAAATTCCATGTATGTGATAAAGCTATCTTTACAAACCTGGGCATTCATGACATAAACACCAGAATAAAGGAAAATATCCATCGTCACAATGCAATATTGTCTTCTATCAATAATGTGTCTATTATGAAACCATTTATTGTCCTTCTCGCTTATCTTAAGGAAACAATTGAAATTTTCAGCATTTTTAAAACTGCTGTTATAGTTACTTTGTAGCAAATTATTTTACTCACTAGAAGATAACTTGAATGACAAATCATCTTGATGATAAAAAGTTTTATTGCCCCTTAAGAAACTACCCTACTCTTTTTAACTGATAAATAATTATAATAATTATTCTACAATCATTGACAGATATTGCAGGTATATTATGTTTATTATAGTATTAAATATTATTACTTGATATATAATTCTTTAAAATTAAATCAAATTGTAAAATAATACATACTGTTGCAAACACCCAGTGAATTTGTAAATTGATTGTAAATGCTGTAATGTATATACAGCAAATTATATCTATTTGAATGTCCGTGTGCTCATGTATGTATATTGATTTCGATGTGGCATTAATTGTATATCTATGCAAATTGCATTCACAATTTTTTCCTTATATGTGTAAATACACAGATTTTGTCATGTATATATGTGGAAAATTGTACATTGGGACCTTTTTTTTCTGATTTGGTTTATTATCGGACGCTCTTTAACATCTCAGATCATCAGCATCCCATTCAAATCAGGGCCTGAAACGGCCAACAAATTTTGCTCGGAGGCCTTTTTTTTTCAGGTTTGAGGTTCTTTATCGTGCCGTAAATCTGCGAAACGGGACCCACGGCTTTACTTCCCTTCCGAAGGAAGTCATATTTAGGATTTTTACGTCCGAAAAAATCCATCGGTCCTGGCCGGGATCGAAATTTGGACATTACCTGTGTATATGTAGGCACATATTTGTATATCCTTGACATGCTCTTCACCTATCACCGAGACCACCAGTGAACTTACAGAACGCAATCTAATCTAAAAAGAAAAAGCCAGTGAGCTTGGGAAGGCTTTGATATTTTGTAGGGATAAACAATGTAAAATTATTCACACTCCAGTTTTCCAGGCATACATCTAAAGAAATGCTGGATCTGTCAGAAAACAAACCCAACTGGGAATCTAATGCCCGCCGTGAGGGAAGCGGAAACCTTGTTGCTAGAATAGGTCTGGTCAGCTTGTTCTTACTGATATGTTCGAGTATTTGTATACTTCCCAGTTCAGTTCTTCACGTTCCCTAAGTAGCAGCTTATAGGCTTCACTTGTACACAAAAGAACGCAAAAAATGTGTTTTATGTCGTAATTTCGGAAAATGATTCCTAAAGTCTACTTGGTACGGAATTTTTATCACCTAACATTTGTTGAAACCATTACTAGCAACGCTTATGAAATTCGGTCCTTACTCGTAGACCCAAGGTCGCGGGTTCAAATCCGGCCAGGAACGATGGATTTTTAGGGTGTAAAATCCTTCCTCCAGAAGGGAAGTAAAGCCATTGGTCCCATGTCGTAGATTTACAGCATGTTAAACAAAATTAAGCCTGAAAGAGGCCTCTGAGCAAACTTGATCGACCATTTTACGCCCTGAATTGAATTGGTCGCTATTGACCTCAGATGTTAAAGAGTGTATTTAAATAAACCAAATAAATAAAAATTGTATCCGTAAACGTTCTTGTAAGTTGCACACAGAAGAATGTCAGCAACACTTAGATTTCCGCCGTCGAGATAACTCCCACTGAATTCTTTAACCAGTTCTCAGAACTTTGCGATCACGACCCTTTAGAAGACAAGTTTAATTCGACGACACAAATCACATGTAAATTACCAAAGTTTTTATAGCTCCTACATCGGTAGACTAATAAAATATTACACTAAGTTTGTTGTTCCCGAGGTTTTCGGCTAACACCTCAAAATTACACTTCCAATTACATTGCTTGTCTTAGTCCTATTGAACTGTCTGACCTACTTTAAAATCAGGGAAAGTTGCTTTAGACATTCCAACTATGTGCTCATTGATCAGATACCCTTAGCAGAAAAGTACGCTATTAGTTCAGCCAATATTTCTGCCCGTTTAACACAAGCGTCCATATGTACATTCTGGATCCTGCATGGCTGTTTATTGCATTGCAAAAGAGCATTGCTCATATACGAATTCTTTTACGTACTCCAAGTGTTTTTCTGGTTTCGAATGTTACTTATCATTACTAATTTTTGCCTCAATTTTTGCTCAACACGCTTTAAAATAAGCTTTATTTGGTGCTCATACTACAGGCCACTTCACCTGGTATATTGTTGCTACTTCGTTTTATATTTTTGATTATGGGATTTAGCACTTAGTTTTGATTCACCACGAGCAAATTCCTTTTTCTCTCTTGAGTTTCTATACTCTTATTCCTAAGAGAGGATTCACTTTTACTATCCGACGAAATCATACTTCGACACTTTAGAACTAACATATTAGTAAACCGGAACAAAATTTATGTCAAGAACAATAGCCAACTCGATTGATAATTGAGACGTCGTATATCAGTCTGAACTCTGAAGCCTGGAATAAAGAGAAGGCTTTTTAGAAAGTTTATGGGGAAAAAATGACGTCTACTTTCATAAGTGGCAAATCTATAATCCTGTTTAAAAATTGAAAAGAAAACTTTAAAAGAAGTAAGTTTGAAAATATATTAATGGAGACATAAGAGATATAAATAAAAGAGACATAAAAATATTCAAAGATGCAAGTTTCAAATATTTTAATAGATCATAAAAAGTATTTTAAAGAGGAACTTACATTTTATTAAAAATAAAAACGCTTTTTAAAATCACCGTATTGTATGTATTGCGAAAGATATTCTTAACCTTACACAACTTGAGCTGTCGGTAGGTATGCAACTGTTGAAGGTATGGAATTCGGCCTATGGGTGAATATCTTTTAGAAGACAGACCTATTAAAAGATAAAATAAAAAAATCAAATTTCGTATGTCCCCAAAGAAATTTCATTGTGGTTCCATCTGCTACAGTTCAATAACAAATACTCATCATTTCGAGAAGGCATCATCTCCAAGAGGCAGTTTGCACTGATGCTGAAGTACCTTATCACATTTTCTGCAGTATTAAGCAAAAGAGCAATAAAATAAAAAATTCATTCATCTTTGTAAAAATATGAGTAATTCATTATGCATTATAATACACAACAGGGGCGTAAAGAATGAGATACGGGCCAGCCTGCAAAAATAAAACTTCGAACTCCCGAAAATAAAACGTAAAGCCTATAACTAACATAAATACAATTACCGCACGTGGAAGTGCAATTTTAATGTTACACATTCCCATAGTATATGAACAAATAGATTATTCGTTCATTATTGTAGATCGTTAAAGGAGTAATTACTATTAATACATTTTAATTAAAAGTTGAATGTACTATATGATTGAAATTCAGTATCCATAAGCATATAGTTCTATTTGCTGTTTGTTGTATTTATAAACTTTACTGTACTTACATTGAACTCTAGGGGCCTGGATCATGCTGCGTGCTTTCCGTGATGCGAAGATACTGAATATTTCACTTAATATAACCGCTGACATATTCCCAAGGAGGTGAGAACTACTAAAAGAGTAAACTATATTTAGATAGCACAGAATATTAGTGACATATTTAGCACATCCGGGTATGTACTGTAACTAAGGATAGGCACAATGACTAATAAATGAAATAGTTCAGCGAGTTAAGTCTTTCCATTAGACCTCTTACCATCACTCACCCCACGTCAGGAAATTGGTCGTGACAACACTTTTATAATTTGAGCCAAGATCTGAACCATTAATGTCATTAAAGTCAGTATCTGGCTTATTTACCATCGATAACATTCACATTCGGGGTCGTGTTTTCATTTGTTTGCGTAAGGTTGATGCCACTTCCTGCTGAAATCTACCGTCATGCGAGTTAATATACTTATGTCTTCAGTATAGTGGGATAACCCTGGCCCCACTGAAAGGAAAAAAGTATTATAAAGTTGTATACTAACTTGCTGCAACAAAATCTCACCATCAACAATTCAAAGCATACTGCCTGAGAATCAAATATAATTTACATAATAAATAAAGTTCACCGGGGTCCTCCTGACCCTGGCATACCGGTTATGGATTAAGAATATTAATTATATATGGAGCATTTGTACACCGGAAGAAAATTAATTAATAATCGGTTATGAGCACAATTTTAAGTGATAAGTATAATTCTTGTAACGATGAAATAATATTGCTGCATCGCAATAAGTTCCTGGAGGAGAGAAAGAGAAACCATTAGTAAATACGAATATATTACCTGTTCATTTTTTAAATTATTCAGAAATTTGCTTCCTTGCATTGACCTTCTTCCTGTTGTGGTAAGATAGATCACAGGCTCATAGAGGAAAGATATTCTCTCACAACTTCTATTAATACACGGTCTCTATGTATTTTCTGTCGGAAAATAACATTCATTAAACAAGTTCTCACAAATAGTTCCATTGAATTTGGCCTTTGGAGTTAGGTTGGCTAGATTCCAGAAAAAGGAAAAACAGAACACATGTCAACAAAGTGTATTAAAAAATGTTGATAAATGTTACGTACATAGGTATACCACTGATACGCATTTAAAAAAGAAACTAACATCTAATACAGTCAATGGATGCAAATGAAATATCACACAACAATTTACAAATATTTTCCATTTGAACGACCTATTCCGAACATATTTTTATTTGCAAATATTCTCACATAAAAATCGCTACAAGAGTCATTATACTTGAAATATGTAAACAATTCATGCTTAGCAAGTCAATTGATGTTCTGTTTCCTTCATATCTCCATTTTATGCCTATTATAGAAAAAAATTCTATTTCTAAAAACAATGAAGAAGAAAATTCTAAGTATAAATAGCAAGGAATATAGTCAAAGATCGTTTCCAATGATGCTGTTGCCTATGGACTTCAACCAAATGGCTAGACATTTTGGAATTGGATATATTGTCCAGTTGACCTAAAAACGGAACATTTTACATAAGTTATGATTAGAAAGTGCGCGGAACAAACAAATAAATAAATAAAAATAAACGGCACGTCTGGCATGGCAGGCTAACGGCCGAGACGGTTTTAATTCGTTTGTGAGTGTGCTTCTTTTAGGGGGTTTCCGTCAACGTGTATTACCAAAAGCACTGGTCAACACGAAATTTTTGCAAAAAGAAAAAATAAGAAAAGAAAAGAAAGAAAAGGAATGGGGCTATGAGGAAAGTATCGATAATAAGTTTGATTTACTTTTACTTTTCATTTTATTTACCTTGTTATTCACGAATTGACTGCGAATTCGCTGCGTACTTATGCATAATTATATCTGATCTAACAATTGCGTTTTCTCAAGGGTGCGTTTCAGTTTTGTATTTGGAAATACTAGGTAATAGTAAAATACGAGAAGATGTGTTTAAAAAAAGCTATTTGCTTTATTATTTTATAAAATGAGAGAATGAATATTAGAAGCACAGAATCCAGGACTGGCCTTTATACGTTTTGTATATATAGTCACTTGTCTTCTTGCAATAGAACTATAGTAGTTCGACATATAGCTATTACAAATCTGTGACTTTTTCTTAGCGTTTTATCCGTTTCTGAGTAGTGTTTAACGCCCGTTTTCACTACTGAGGCACCACAGGCGGTGGACACTGATGATACATGAGATGAAATGATAAATTGGGAAAGGATATTTTTTTTTTTTTTTTTTTAAGGAAGGAAGCGTTCCAGGCCTAAGTTTAGGTACCTCCCCGGCATTTGCCAGTTATGAAGACTGAGGAAAACCTGGAAAAAACCCCAGTCAGGGAGGACGGTCCTGGCGGGATTCGAACCGCAGACCTCCCGCTCACGAGTCCGTGCCTTAACGACCTCGGCCACCCGTGGCGGTATCCGTTTCTGCTTTTCTAGTTAGTAATATATATAGTTAGTATATATATATATATAATATTATATTTAAATGTTTACTATCTCAGTAAAATATACTAATAAGAAGAGCCTAAGAGCTTCCCGGAGAATATTTTATTCTAAAGTTCGTTAAAACGGTTTATAGAGTACATTAAATAGTAACTGGAGAGACAAGTCACCAATCAAAAATCTTTTCAAAAAAAACTTATGGCATATACACTTGAATTACTAAAATACATTCACTTTCCTGAATATAAACTCATAGGCAAAGAAAAGGTAACCTAAGTATTCAGAAAATGCCATGCCTTGAGAGCATTTGAGACAAATTGAAAAAGAGACCAGTCTTTTAAATGATCTATTAATAAATTTAAGCCATTTAAGTTCCCAGGTGGCGATGGCATTTTCCCTCCTTATTACACAGATATACTTTCATACATTTTAATATACTTCAAATCAAAGCAAATATTGACAGATTGAATCTGCATGCTGAGGGCTGATGTTTCATTAAAAAAAAAAAAAAAAAAAAAAGGCAGACAGTTTTTTTAACACAATGAAGGAATACAGCATAGAATCAATCTTTCCAAAGTTTTCTAGTTTCCTTTCCAGACATACTCAGCTTTATATTATTTGAGACAGCTGTTACAATTCTGGAATTTATGCCCATAATACTTGTAAAGTACCTAGACAGGAACTAAAATGGCATCTGCTCTCAATGACGCAATTGCAAACCTGTGAAAGAACAAATTGATCATATAGAGTGACAACTGTGCAGAAAAGAGAAAAAACAGAATGTCAGTATTTTATATTTATTCCTTGTTGATGTGGATTTGTATGACTAAATTAACAGAATAT
This sequence comes from Metallyticus violacea, assembly GCA_030762175.1. Taxonomy (NCBI): domain Eukaryota; kingdom Metazoa; phylum Arthropoda; class Insecta; order Mantodea; family Metallyticidae; genus Metallyticus; species Metallyticus violacea. The sequence goes on along the minus strand of CM060835.1, from coordinate 43,268,198 downwards.
ATTTCTTCAGGTTTGGCACATTTTTTCAGCATGATTTTGCACTAATAGAAAAGAGGTAGAAGACTAGCAATGTCAAGTGTTAGAGAATGTTGATTGTAATAAAAGAAGCTGCGCCATTGACCTATCATTGGTCATGGGCTGATAAAATATACTGTATATATATATGAATCTAATGTGCACCTCAAATTTGAAACTTAAAGTCATAAAAATTTTTTTAGCATGCAGCATCTTAGAATAAGCATGTCTGCTTCATAAATTGATCAGAATGTAGAATTTACAAGTGGTCTATTGTCACATCTTGGAGCACATAGGACAAAATCCATTACTCATGCTGTTGCCAGGACAGTTGGTGTAGGTCAAAGCAGAAAAATTTATTTCTTCGGTATCACTAGTCACAGGTTGCCCATTCTTCCTCCTTTTATGTACGAATTCCAAAACTTTTTCTTCAAATTCTGGATGTCTTCCTTTGCGATGACCAGTGAATTTCTCCTTACTATTTAGTTGCAAATAGTTTTGTTGCCGCCACAAGCAAACATTGCTCTCAAAGCACATTGAATGATACATTGAGCTCTCTTCCTGCCTTTCTGTTGCCATTTTTTTCAGCATAAAAATTATGCTTGAAAGTAGCATCATAATATTTTCTTATCTAGCTGCCCTCCATTTTGTGACTACCTATTATTCACACACTCTATGCAATAATAGGTCAACAATGAATGTAATGCAAATCAAGAATTGCAGCAATGCATAATGATATAATAAATGATAAATTTTAATGAAGCTACAGGGGAACTATGCAATGGATTTGCACTCGAATCTAATATGTCATTGAATGTAATGTGCATCACAATTTTGAATACTATATTTGGACATAAAGGTGTGCAATAGATTCATATAAATATGATAAATAGAGCAAGTTGATCAATATGACTCCTGTCTTATTGTTAAGATTATGCAGGAAGGGATTTGGATGAATAGCTGACTTCTAGTCATTTGCTATTAAGCAGTTAACACAAATGTGTGCTCTCTGTGAGTGTTACCCTTACCCATGACCAACTACGTTAAAATTTTTTCTGTCTTCTTATCCAGTGTAACGAATGTTTGTGCTTGAAAACGAGATGTAATTCACCACTTTTGATAATGAAGCACAAATACTTCGGTGGATAGATGGAATTATTAATGAGAGTGAATCTCCATTTGAATTTTCCAATATTGGTAATGGCATGAATGACAACTTGGAAGATTGAAGAAAACAGCTGACAGTGAAAGTGAGCAATTAGCTAATGAACTCTGAGGATGAGATGATGTAACAGCGTCGGAAGTTCATGCTCCTTCAAGAAATCAGCAATTAAGAGCAAAAAATATTTTTCTGCATCTTCCTTTAGTAAAAGATGCAGTAAAAAAGCAAAGGGTGTAATGGATTATTGGAAGTTGATTTATTCTGACTCATTGAAAAAAGTATAGACTATACTAATATAAAACTTGAGCAAATTTGCCATCCTTGAGATGTTTAGAACACAAATATTGATGACTGTTATATTTTGTAAGGTTCATGAAATCATCACTTTAGGGTAATGAGAACCTATGCTCAATCGATGGAACTGCTTCTGAGCATTTGCACCTGATGATGATGACTTCTATGTGTTACTTTGTGCTCTTCAGCTTGATGTTAGAATAAGAATAGAAAAAAAAAAATTCTTGATAGTATTGCACCAGCTTTGGGAGCTTTTTTCACAATTTATGCTGTTAAGTAAGTGTCACTACATTTTGCAAAATTGTATGTCAATAGACTGACATAAGCCAAAAAAGCCCCCCAGCAAGTATAATTTAAAAATATTTATGATAGTTGATTCATGTTAAATTTTATGCATTGAATATGGAAATTAACGATGACAAGCAATCTGAGGATCACTATGCTCTAAATAAACAGCCCAGCAGCATTGTAAAAGGACTTGTACATCCAATTTTAATCTCTGGAAGAAATAGCACAATAGACAATAATTGGTTTACATCAATCATTTTGTAAATGAGCTTGTGTGTGAACAAAATCTTACAGCTTTTGGAACAATTTGTAAAAAAAAAAGAGGGAGATTCCACAATAAGACCAGTGAATAATAGCTTGTTTGTCTTTGAGGAAGAGTTGATGCTAGTGTCATATATTTCACAATGATACAGAAATGTCCTACTGATTTCTAGCATACATGATGGTGATGAGAATGGTAGCCATGCTAAGGAAAATTTGAAATGAGAAATTATGACTTTCTTTAACCTAAATAAAAGTGGAGTGATTGTTGTCGATAAATTGAAGTCACAATACACTACAGCCAGAATATGCTTCAAGTAGCATCTTCAGATATTTTACACTATGATGGACATTGCTGGAATAAATTTCCAAGTCATTTTTCCTGCAAATACAGATGATGACATGTAGCTATTAGCTGTTGTTCAGGATGACTTTAAACAATGAAGTTATTTTAAATTATGATATTTGATTGGATTTAAAATTAAATGAAATTAAATTTTTGAAATGGTAAGAAAAAGTACTAAAGGGCATCCACCTATCTGGCCCAGGTCATTTTAGAGTGTAACCCCTCACAATTACAAATATGTTTAATGCAATAATTGATTTCATACTAACACCTCTAAATTCTAAATAATTAAACAAAATAGAAAATGTCCAAGTTGATTGCATCAGCCCCCAGTTCATCAGCAGCAACCTACTAGAATTCTAGAGAACCAGGTTCCAACCCAATCCAAGGTGCCAAAATGGTTGGATTTATAACTTGGAACCTTTTTATATTTTAGACATGTTTTGAATGCACTGGCATTCATTCTCAGCTACTTTGTTCTACTGTTATTATCTTGCTGCGCTCTCCATCTTCTGGTTGTCTGATGAACTTCCTGATTAGGTCATCCTCAAGTGAGATTTCAAAATTCATTGCATGTTAATAAACTCTTCTGAGTCAAAATATTTAGTACACTCTTTTTGATTTCACTTATTGGAGATTTACTCAGAACACATTTTGTGGACACTCATCCAAAACTCAGCTGTTAAGTTATTTAACAGCTGAGGATGTGCATAAGTGTCCATGAAACATGTCCTGAATAAATATCCAATAAGTGAAAGTAAGAGAATATATTAAATATTTCAATCCAAGAGATTATTAATACATGTTTTACTATGTTTGATTCCAAATTGAATTAATATCGAAATTATTGCATGTTTGTTAAATATGGTGGACTTTTATAACAGTGATGTTTAATATACTAATGAATTTAATATAACAGAGTTGAATTTGTAATATCATTGAAAAAATCAGAAACAAAAGGAAAACTAACCCTTACACAAATGTAATTAGAACACTAAAATGCAAACCAGTCATTTACATAAAAGCGGATAAAAGAAACACTATTGTAATTTTTACATACAAATGACTACATAATAGAATGGAACAATTACTAGCAAGCAAAGAATATTCGACAATAACAAAAAATCCCCTAAATCTGTGCAAAAACTCAATAAATAAAATAATTAATGAATGTAAATTAATAGATAAAATGGAACAATATAAAATCAATGTAAATAACCCTAACTACCTAGAATCTATGGCCTTCCAAAAGTACATAAATCAGGCAAAATAATGAGCCCCATTATAAACAATATAGACATACAAATTAGCCAAATGGTTAACAAACAGATTTTCTTCCTTTCTTAAATTTGAAATAAGAAGCATAAAAAAACTCCTTATATCTAATTCAAAAAATTAAAGATGTAGAAATAGAAAAAACAGATACCTTGGTTTCTTTCGATGTCAAAGCTCTTTTTCCAAGTATCCTAATGCTAAATCTATATAATCACATAAAAGTTGGTTGCTAAAAATAGGGAAAACAATAAAAGAAACTCAAGAATTCATCACACTAACAAACTTGCACATAGAACAAAATTACTTCACCTTGAATGGAAAGTACTATAAGCAGAACTCTGGTTTAGCAACAGGCAGCCCATCATTAACACTATTGGCAAATCTCTTTATGAGTGCACTAGAAATAAGAATTACAAAGGGTTTCCCTGGTTGTTTAAAACACGGTATCACTATGTTGATGACATCTTTGCTATAGTCCCGAAGAAACACCTAGAAGATACACTTAAGTTACTTAATCTACAAGAAAAATCAATAAAATTCACTATGGAGAGAGAATGTAATGGACAACTACCCTTCCAAGACCTTAAAATAATCCAGAAAGAAAATCATTTAAAATTCAGCATATAGAAAACCTACTCACACTAATATCTACATAAAATACAATAGTTATAACCTAGTCTCCCATAAACATGCAGTATTAAATAGTCTTGCACACAGGTTGGTAAATGTCCCCATGAAAAAAGAGCAATATGATCAAGAACTGAGCAAAATTGTAAATATAGCCACAGAAAATGGATTTATAAAAGAAATTGCATATAAGAAAGTAAAAAGAGCAAAGCACAAAAAGAGAATCAAAGACATCAGCATACTCATCCCCAACAAGGAGGAAAATACAATGTATAAAAAATTCACATACCATCCACCAGTCTTCTATAAATTCCAAAGGATCTTCAAAAAACACAATATCATTTTAACCCTTAAAACAGTTACTCCATAAAAAAATATACTAAATTCTAAACTAAAAGATGATATTTCACAAGAGAAAAAACCAGGAATATATCAGATAAATTGCAATGATTGTGAAAAAATCTACCTATATTGGAAAAACCAAGAGAAATACAAAAACACAAGCAAAGGAACAAATTAGGAACATAAATCAAAAACAGGAAGAAAAATTAGCAGTGGCTTAGCATTTTGGAAGGAACATCATAGTATTAACAGGAATCCCAAACTACTTAAAAATATTACAGAAAAAACAGAACTTACAATCTGGGGAAAACATTTACATCTGGAAGAACAAGAACCATGTTTTTAACTTTGAAATCCTGCTAAATGACATCTTAATACAGAAGTTCATCCATCCACTGCCAGAGACAAACCAAACCAATACAAAAAACAAGGCAGGCAGCTGACCTGGAACTGATGATGGGAGTGATCCATCTCTAAATTATAAGTGATGTAAGTGTTACTCAATTATATTAAATTCATTGCATGTTCCAATGGAATTTTTTAAAAATTTCTTATTTTTTGAAAGTTCTTAAATGAATCATTGCATGTTGTTTGTTTGTTATAAACATTTTTTTCCAAATGGTTAATTCTGTGTGTTTCTTGCTCTTTTTATAATTTTGCTTTGATATCTATCCATAATTTCTTGAGCAAAAGAGTGCAGCTACTGCAGATTATTCTGCTTTTTATATCTGATGTTTGTGAAACAACATGCAATGAATTTCAAAATTCCACCTCAGGATGACCTATTCAGGAAGTTCATCAGATAACCAGAAGAGGGAGAAAGCAGCAAGATGTCAACAGTTCAGGATAAATGCAAGTTCATTAGAAACATGCCCAAAATATAAAAGGTTAGTGAAGTTTAGTAAATCAAATCAAATATCATCGTGTAGCTATTACTTGAAGACTTTGGCCTTTTAAAGCTAACTGAGCCTCATCTTGCAACACAAACCTCTGTTTCAAGAATTCTTATGAAACTTAGCATGAGGTTGATGAGGACAGGCTTTATTGAAGAAGTTCCTACAATTACATCTAAAGAAGCCAGCAAATGACAAGAGTTAAATGAGAATTCTGAACTAAGAAGAACAGAAAGACCACTGTAAGATGTAAGGAGTGTATGCAACCTACAATATTGTGTGTGCAGTAAACATACTGTCACGAAAATACTGTAAACATTCCTAGTGATGGTGAGTAAAATGGTTAATAGTTAAAAAAATGAAATATCAGACATTTTTTTGTTTCAAATTTGTTCAAAGGTTGATTTTACCTTTTTAGTTATAGATCCTGGGTATAGGAAAAAATCTTAAAGTCTGAAAATAAGTAAACTAATTAACAAAATGTTTAAAAATGATTGAGCAGTATACATTTCTTACAAATCTGTTATCTAACAAACAATTTTTGTAATTAATTGTCAAATTACAATAAAATATGTAAGTTGATAAAAAATAAATAATACATAATCAAAAACAAAAATAATAAATAAATAAAAATAATCAAACACATTATAACTAAAACATTTATGAAAAGATGTTTTAAGCCACATTTTATTTTAAAATAACAAGCAGTGAACACTGCACTCAGAAATGACCAATGATGTTAACAAATGAAATGCAATTGAGAAAAGGTTAATACCATTAAAAACTTTATACTTGGAAGGTTGAGTTCTAAAATTTACAACACTGCATCAAACAAACTTATTAATACAGTCTCCAAATCTGGAGATAATCAGCAAGCAGAGCTGACTGCTAGTTCAGAGGGACCAAACAGCTGTTATATGTACAAATGAAGTTTCACTGAATTTTAGGACTGAATGGAATCTTAAGGTTTTATGTAAGGAGCTAGTTTTACTGATGTGATTGTTAAGTAAGGAATGTTTCCTATTTACTTATAATATTAGGTTTTCACTTATAATCCAGCCTAATAATAATATTTTTCTGTCAAAATGGTACCTAGGTGCTACTGAAATAGATTTTTTTTTTTTTATTTATTTATTTATGGACGCTCTTTAACATCTCAGGTCATCAGCATCCCATTCTATTTAGGGCATGAAATGGCCAACAAATTTTGCTCAGAGGCCTCTTCTTTCAGGCTTGAGGTTCTTTATTGTGCCGTAATTTCAAATTAAGTAATATTTGAATTTTTTTATGGATTTCCTCAAACAAAATGACAATAAGGAAATTTCTGCATACTGTTTTATTTATTTGGTTTATTTACAGACACTCTTTAACATCTCAGGTCATCAGCATCCAGTTCAATTCAGGGTATAAAACAGCTGATAAATTTTGCTCAGAAGCCTTCTTTTAGACTTGAGGCTCTTTTACATACCGTAAATCAACCACATGGGACCCACAGCTTTACTTCCGTTCTGAAGGAAGCCATACTTATGGTTTTTATGCCTGAAATAATCAAGCCATGATCTGCATACTGTAACCACATGAGGCATTTGCACAAACTAGTAGTGAAGAAGATAATGTATTTATTTTACCTGGTGAAGTTCAGACCATAAGGTTTTCTTTTCCACTTTACCAGGACAATTACGATTACAATATATACCATAGTTCATAGCATTGACAATTTGAGCACAGTACTTGTTAAATGCAGCATTCTCCAAATAAATAATCTTAGAGCATTATTCTAAATTGTCATTGTGACCCACAGTCCATACTATTACATTTATAACATTTACATAGTAATGTGTTGTAAATTATTATCAAAACTTTTTTTACAAAACTGGTTCAGTTACTATATATTTCTGTTCATCTGAACTACTACCAATCCAGATAATCCTCAGTCATTATTGATCCAAATTATTGAAATTTTACTGTAATTACAATCATAAGATAATTAATAGAGCTTTCATTGGTTAATTTTACAATAAGCTAAGCCACCTCCGCAAACAGTATTACCTAAAAATTTGCAGATTGCAGGTTTAGATACTGCACATGGCAAATTGTTTGGGTAAATTTTTAATTTGTGATTTTTTCCTTAAAAGAAGAATGAATTAAGCAGCTAATGCTTATAGTCCCTGAGCCATTACAGCATAAAGATTATGTTATTTACAAGCATAAGAACCAATATCTTTAGACCTAGACATTTAATACATAATATTAATGGTAAACTACCATTATATAAAAATTATACATTAAATGCTTAATCCACTTACTAACATTTATGGCAGAACATGTTTTGTGGGCCCTTGTCCAAATGTTTGGCTTCTAGTGCATTGGTGGGTGATCTGAATTGCATCTTGGATGCTTACAACTGGCTTTTGGTGGAAGGCTACAAAATATTGTAATTAAACTGTCATCTGTGGAATTCTGAAATTCTTCAATCTATCTCCATTTAACTTTATGTACATATTTTCCCATAAGCTCACTTCCATAGTGGACATGCTAATTTTAATAGTTTTAATTTGATATTCCCAAAACATTTTGAAGAATATTAAATATAAGCAAACAAATAAATTAGCTGTAATCAAATTTTAGGAAATGAATCATGAAATAGAAAAGAAATAAAAATTATCTACATCCTTACCATCGAACCTACTATCAAAGATAGATGAATTTTTAATTTCAAAATTGATGAATTTTGAAATTCCAACAGATGACAATTTGATTACAAAATTTTGTAACCGACTACCAGAAGCCATCTGTAAGCTTCCAAAATGCAATTTGGATTGCCTGCCAATCAACAAGCAGCCAAGGATGTGGACAAAGATCCAGAAAACATGTTCTGGCAATAAATTAGTAAACAGAGAAACAAAAGTATATAATCGACTACCATATAAAGTAATTAGTTTGTAATTACGAGGGTAAGTCATTAAGTAAGTTACAAGTTGATGTAGGATACTGCATGTTTGAATAGTGGCCCGAGAATATTGCCACTAGATGACAGCATTAGTCCTGTGGCAATTAGTGACATTTGACATGAGACAATCATTGTGTACAATAGCAAAACAGTAGCTGCAAGCTGGTGGTGCCTGTACATAACCCTCAAGCAGCACCTCATAGCATGATTTTGTGGGTAAAAGATATGGAATCAAAGAATATTCATTAAGAAATGCTTTCCATTTATGGTGGGAAGTGCTTGTCATGTCAAGCTCTTTACCATTGGTACATAAGTTCTCTGAAGGGTGGGCACATATTGAAGATGAACAAAGCATCAACAGGCCAACACAGACCTGTCATACAAGCAAATTTGCAACAAGTTGAAGATTTAATTTCAGCAGACAGAAACATAACTATAGACACTGTACCTGCTGGTTCACATGGCATGGCCTACCTCATAATGCATGACAGGTTAGGTTTTCTCAAAGTTTGAGCACAATGGATGCTTCTCATGCTGTACCACAATGCAAAATGCATAGAATAGGTCTGGCAGTTCAGCATCTCAATTGCACTCATATTGAAGCACATGCTAGTCCAAACCATCACAGGTGATGAGTCTTGAGTTTACCATAACCAGCCCTAGACAAAGTGTGCATCAATGCAGTGAAAACATCCTGCATCACCTGTGAAAAAAGATTTAAAGTGACACCATCATTTGGAAAATTAATGCTCAACATCTTCCTCTGGAATTACAAATGCATACTGCTCAACATTCCAGCTTCAAGAACAAATGATATGTTGACTCCTACTGTATGTAATACCTTCAGGAAATTTTGTGAGGCCATTCAATAGACGCCCTCCTCACCTAAAATACATTGCTCTTGCATGACAATATGCGTACTCAGTCTGCCAACAAGAAAAATGAAGTGCTGCAGCATTTCTAGTGGGAATTTCTCCAGCCTCCTCAGAATAGCCCTGACCTTGCTCCAAGCAACTTCCATTTTGTTTGATCCTTTTCCTAACAATGAAGCTGTAGAAAGGGAAGTGCTGCCTTATTCTGACAGAAGCCCAAAGAATTTTTGCTAGTGGATTTCTGGGGCTTGTGAAATGATGAGACAAGTGTCTCAATTGACAGGGAGGTTATGTTGAGAAATAAAAGTATTTTTCAAATCAGTACTTTTATTTGTTTAAGTTCTATATCTATTTGTAACATACTTAATAATTTACCCTCAAATATCCCCACGGTGGAAGCTCTATAAAGTTATAATTAAATAACACTATTACAGGTTATCCTTCTGATAAATGAGTTGTATACATTATTTACTATTTTATCCTATACTTGAATGAAAATAAAGTACGCTCTAGAAAAAAAAATTCTTTGAGAATGTACATTTGATAACAGCTAGGCATATTCACTAGTTAATTAAAATTTTACAACATATGGTTTAAGTATAATTAATATCAAAAAATAATGGATATCATTGTATGATTCAGTTGAACTACACACTCTTAAAGCTTCACTTACTTTTCATAAATGTATGGAACCGGTTTCGAGAACATTTTGTTCCCATCTTCAGCCATGCTAAGGTTCAACTGTCGGATCATTCGTTGAGCTGTGGGAATGTATATTCTGCTCTGGTGGCGGTGTGATAAACTTGTAGTTTATGTTTTCATCCCCGACATGTCGAAGTTCATTATGCTGTTTTTGTATTTGTAGATGTAGATTTTCTCCCAGGTTGCTAATTCCGTAGGTCCTTGTACTGATTTTAATAATTTTGTTTTATTTATTATGTCATGATTTTGTGTCCAAAAATGATATGCTACTGCTGATTTCTCTATTTGCTTGTACTTTATGTTCCTGAAATGTTCCTTTAACCGTGTGCCTATGTTTCTCTTTGTTTTCCCTATGTAGATTTTTTCACATTCTGCACAGTTTATTTTGTAAATACCTGATTTTTCTTCTTGTGGAATACTGTCATTAACATTATCTATCAGCAAATTTTGAACATTAAATCTATTAATTGGTGCCAACCTGATATTAAAATCTTTAAGAATATTCTGAAATTTTTTTGTGGCCCATGGATGATATGTGAATTTTTTAAAAATAAGTTTATCTTTTTTTGCTGAAAGTGTTGTGGTTTCTTTGATATTTTTTTGTCTCTTGAATTTCTGCACCTTTTTATGTACTGGTTCTTTTTTAAAACCATTTTTAACTGCTGTTTCTTCTATTTGTTTGTATTCTTTAAAATATTCTTCTTTGCTAATTTGTAGGTTAACTAGCCGGTGTGTTAAACTGTTAATTACTGCATGTTTGTGTGCTGTAGGGTTTAAACTGTCAGCTTTGATGTGATTATCTGCATGTGTATTCTTTCTGTATATTCCAAATTTAAGTTTTTCTTGGCATTTCATTATTTTAATATCCAGAAATGGCAGCATGTTATCTGTTTCTATTTCGTATGTAAATGAAATGTTTTTATCTTGAATATTTAGAAGTTTTAAGGCATCGTCAATGAGTTTTTTGTCAACTATGGCAAATATATCATCCACATATCTGTACCATACCTTAAATATGAATGGAAACGCTGTGTTGATGTGTGTTTCAAATCTACTCATGAAGAGGTTAGCTAGAAATGGAGATAAGGGGCTGCCCATTGTAAGTCCTGCTTCTTGTTTATAAAATTTTCCTTTAAAAGTGAAAAAGGCTTGGTTTATGCAAATTTCTGTCAGTTTGATGTATTCTTTAATGTGTATATCATTAATTCCACTTGTTTTTAGCCAATCATGTAGATAAATCAGGAGTTTTTCTTTTGGTATGCTAGGAAACAGAGATTCTACATCGAAAGATATAAGAGTGTCAGAGGGGTGCAATTTTATGTCTTTAATTTTTTCTATTAACTGATATGAATTATTTATGCTCCTGGTTTGAAATTTTGGTAATGCCTTGAATCTATTAGCTAACCATTTTGCTAAATAGTAAGAGGGAGTATTGATGTTGTTAATGATGTTAAGTTTATCACACCGCCACCAAAGCAGAATATACATTCCCACAGCTCAACGAATGATCCGACAGTTGAACCTTAGCATGGCTGAAGATGGGAACAAAATGTTCTCGAAACCGGTTCCATACATTTATGAAAAGTAAGTGAAGCTTTAAGAGTGTGTAGTTCAACTGAATCATACAATGATATCCATTAATATGATTGGCTTCACTGTGTTAAGTTCCAATTTTACATTTAAATCAAAAAATAAATTTGTACAGCACCTAAAATGCCCTGTTAGTTTTTTCTCTTCTCTTACATCCAAAATAGTTTCTATAGTACAGTAATGATCCTTTTATTTGTACTGCTGGCTTTCATTTTACAACATATATTTTCAACTACTCTTGCAATTTACTACATGAATGAAAACATCATTCAGGAGCATTTGATTTCTTTTTGAAAATATTATTCTAATGAGCCTTAAAAATGCTGAACAATGAAATCATTCATATATTTCTAAAGCTTATCCAGAAGATAAGCTATATTCTATAGCTTAACTATAATGTTATTCAATAACAAGTATAAGCGTTGTTTAGAGGTATGTCTTAAATCAAATTTATGGTGCATTTTCTGAATAACTGAAATAACTAATGCATTTATTATTAATGGAAGATAATAACAATAAAGCAATATTGATGTTTTAAAAATATGTTCTGTTTTTAAACATAACTGATGAAGTGTACTGTTATAATCACTGACCCACTACTTTATAATTGAAACAACATTCATCGTCGTTTTTTTGGAATTCCATTTTCTGCATGTAATGGCAAATGCTGTTTGAGATGATGTTTCATTTTAAATGCTTTGTCACAACGATCACACTTATATGCCCTCACATCCATGTGTATCAGCATGTGTGATTCAAGTATCTGTTTCCTGTAGAAACTCTTCTTACATATATCACAATGAAAAGATTTTTCTCCAGAATGTGATAATAAATGCATTCGAAGGCTTTCTGATTGAACAAAACTCCTATTGCAGATGTGACAGACATGATTTTTTTCCCCCATATGCATCTTAACATGTCCAATTAAAGTTCTCTTTCTACAATAAATCTTTCCACAATAATCACATTCAAAATTATCCTCATGTACTTTACGATGTGAACGTCTAGTACTGGAGCTACTGAATTTCTTGTCACATTTAGAGCATTTGTAAATTTTTTTACCTAAATGAGAATTATTATGGTCATTCAATTGTTTATTACTTTTGAAACATTTACCACATATTTCACAAAGAAAGGGCTTTAATGGAATTAAATGTACTGTACTTGTATGATTGTCTAACTGAGCTCTATTTGTAAACTTACTAGTACATACTGGGCATTTTAGATGAGTATAATGTGTTGCACGTACATGCTTTCCTAATTTACGTCTGGTATTATACAGCCTTGCACAAATTTTGCATTGAAATACTTCTTTGTTCTTGGTTTTCCTGTGCTGATGAATCCAAGGTGGGATTGCATCTTCTCTTAATTCACTTGGCTTGTCACAATCTGACCTCCTTTCATAAAACTCAGATTCAACCTGCAAATATCAATCCAATTATAAAGAGTATATCATATTTTATCAAAATACAATATTAAAGTTAGAATCAGTTTTCTTTATAACAGAAAAATGTTTGTGATTAATGATAAAATAAGTTTTAATGTGAGCTCTGAAGTTAACCAAGAACCATTTCTCTTCTTATTTGAAAATGATTTGGCTCAGAATATACAGTGCACTATAAGAGTGGTTGATGACGACAATGATGATGATTAATAATAATAATAATAACAATTTATTGCAATGCATTACAAAAGCTTGTTGTTTAGAAATTTATGCTTTAGCTAGTAATTTTTTTTTGTTTGAATAAATTAAAATCAAAAGAATATAATTTAATTCACTCAAATTACAGGAAATGAAACTACCTTTGCTCTAAATTTTACACAACTTCATATGAAGAAGTAGCCTCATTTTGTGAACTGTAATTGCTGTACTGTTATAAATCTCTCAGCCTGTTTATATAAATCCTCAGCACCAATTCAAACTCATCAGTGTTACAACAGCTCACCAATTTAAGACTCAATATTAAAACCATACTACAGCATTACCTACTTTAAAATAATCTTTATACTTATATGGCAAATTGTATGCAGAAGGATAGCCTATTGAGGCTGAATGACTTTGGAAATATTCTTTTCACATGTTTGAAAGCTGAAGTTAAGCTGTTTACAAAATCTTCAACGAACAATTACCCTTTAAAAGTTATGACCATATTACAACAATTTATATTCATATTATTTATATAACAATGATAGATGCATTAGGTGTTTGTGTATATAAGGTCCTAAGAAATAAGCAACTCTTAAGGATAGAAATTTAGCCGAATGGGTTTAATTAAAAAGAGAGGAAGCTTTAGTGTTGTATGAAATTTAATGTATAAATTATCTTTAGTCTTGTGTTTTTCTTTTGGTTGGATTGGTCCCCTGCATATACAGGTAGGTAGCTGCTGTTGAACCAGGGACTGGGGGGCTGAGCCAATCAAATTAGAATAGATTTGATTGGAGTTAGTGCCTTCTGGATTTGCCAAAGGCACTGTTCCTATCTGTTATATTTAAAATGAATGGGTTTTTTTCTTATTTTTTATGTTTTTGTTTTGTTATAAAATTTTGTATGTTGATGCATGAGGAATATATACTACTACTGCTGCTATTACTACTATTACTAGATGTATTGCATTCTTTCTTCTTTTCATTTAGAACAAAATATTAAAAAAAAAAAAAAAAAAGTGTCTCCCTTTGTTAAGAGCAGATGTAAATGACAGGAACCAAAGAGGCTGTAAGAGGCATTACAGAAGAGGTGTATAACAGTATCAAATGAAAAGATACCCAGATTAATGTAATAGTATTTAAATGTCTATTAGAGTTCAGTTATTTTCATAATAGAGATCTTTCTAGTCTACAATTATGACATGCATCATTCACTTGTAAGATTCAGCTGGAGGGAAATATTCAATGCTTTAACACTGCAAGGGCCTGGAACTACACTAGTGTCCAAAAGTTAGCATAATCAGGAAAACAATAAAATGGTATGAAAAAAGGTGAGCAACCACCCTAAATATCTACCCATGAACCTTAATTGTTCTTTCTGCATAGGAAAGGGGTACTCTTCCTTCAAATAGGCCTGTGAGAGAAATTATTGATTTGTTTTATTTATGAACACTCTTTAACATCTCAGGTTATCAGCATCCCATTCAATTTAGGGCGTGAAATTGCTGATAAATTTTGCTCAGAGGCCTCTTTTTTCAGACTTGAGGTTCTTTTTTGTGCTGTAAATGTACGACATGGACTCACAGCTTTACTTCCCTTCCAAAGGAAGCCATATTTAGAATTTTTACGCCCCGAAAAAAATACATTAATCCTGGCCGGGTTTGAACCTGCGATTTTGGTTTTAGAAGGCAAGTATGGTTATCACTACACCACCATGACCAACCCTGTGAGAGAAAGATAAACAAAACAAGTGCATTAGACCCATACTGTCTCAGTCTTGTTTGTCCTCTCAATGTGAGCAGAGTGCAGTCTCTTGGTTAAGTTTATAATAAAATGTCACAAAGACACAATTTGGACCCTGTTTTGAAGGATAGAATAAGGATACCTTTAAGCATACATGACCGAAGTCTCAGCAGCCTTGATTCTACTACAAAGTGTCATTTCCAGGCTTTGGCATTTTCTGATCACAGGAGATATTTGT
The DNA here is from genome assembly GCA_030762175.1 of Metallyticus violacea. Taxonomy (NCBI): domain Eukaryota; kingdom Metazoa; phylum Arthropoda; class Insecta; order Mantodea; family Metallyticidae; genus Metallyticus; species Metallyticus violacea. Next base: position 43,252,956 of record CM060835.1, on the reverse strand, counting down.
CATTAAGTCAATACAAGGTTGGCCTAGAGTAACAACTTACAAAAGGACAGATATCTGGCATTAACTGCAAAAACAAATTGAAGGATACCTGCAAGATAATTATCTGCAAAGCTTACAGTCATTTCTGATGTTACATTTCCTGGCAAACAATGTATAGCAGACTTGGTCTGTATGCCAGACATTCAGTAATGTGTGTCTCATTCATTCCAGTACATATATGGTCCCATTTATTTATTGTGGAATCACCAACATCAAAATCGGATATGCTCTTCACAAATGAATGGAAGAATGTTTTCTTCACAAATGAATCTTGCTTCAGTTTACAGTTTACAGAAAGATTTTCATTGCACTTTACTGTAGAAATAACGTAAGAAAGTAGACGGTATAATCCTTGGAACATCGTGGAAAAAGACCAGTTTGGTGATGGTGGAGAGGCATCATGTCGAATGAGCATACAAAGTTATACATCTTTTGATGGGGTCAGAGAAATTCTGTTAATGCCCAAAGGTTTAGAGATGAGGTGCTGCAACTACATGTTCAACTTTTCAGAGGTGTAATTGGTCTAGACTTCCTTTTCATGGACAATGATGCAGTCTGCACTGAGCTCAATTGATGAACGAATTTCTCAAAGGTGACCGCATGGACTGGGCAGCCAGGTCTGCAGATATGTATTCTATAGAGCATGCCTGGGATGCATTAGGGAGAAGGGTTGCAGTATGTCAGACTCCACCAACACAATTCCAGACCTATGTACTGCTCTTCATGAGGAATGGGATCTGCTGCCAGCAGAGCTCTTCAACCATCTCATAGAGAGCATGCCATGTCACTGCAAAGCATGTGTAGCAGTTAAGGGTAACCACATCCCCTATTAACTATTTTGTTACAGTGGAACAAATATTCAGAATTTGTTGAAGTTTTTTTAATGTGTATGTTATATGCAAAATGTCTTATGGTTCACTTTTACTTTGTTCTTTAACCATTCTGGCATTGTGTTGGTAGTTTCTTTTATTTACTGACAGTTTTATTAAAGCACTTGTTTTGCAGTAATCATATGGCTTTGTTTCTATATTAAATACTGAAACATGAATATACAAAAATCATTTTCCCAATTTATTACTATAAATGCAATGTTATATAAATTTAACATATACCAATTAACTTACATGTTTGTTAGAACAATGCACATACACTTTGGTCTCCCATAGACTTCTGCTTGTCTCTGGAGGATGTGCTGTTTTGTGGCCTTTTTTGCACTTATACTTTTCTTAGCTCTTCTACAAGCTGACAAATGAACCTGAATGGTACCTTTCTTCCAGCTACTTCTTTATATATGATTCAGGATAAAAGATCTAGTGTATTACAAAAAACATGTACAGGCCATTTGTGTATTGCAACTCTGACAGAATATTTTCTTGCCATTTGGTCTGTGAAATTTAGTAGAATTGTAGAATTCTATTGTTTCAAAAAGCTTCTTTGACCCTGTTGATATTTCACGTCTAGGGGTAAAGTGCTTAGAACCAGAACATTTCTGTTCTTCTTTCCTTGATATACAATAAGCCTAACATTATTTGCTGTCTACAGTACAGTAGTCTGAAAAAGAAATAGATCAATTACTTAATAATCATTGTTGATACAAAAGAAAAGTTAATTTATTTTTCATGACCTACAGTGCTTTAATTTCTTCTGGTATTTCTCTATTCTTCTTATTTACTATTCTGGAATGGCTGTTTGTTGCTTTTTTAATCTTTTCTCCAAAATTAAGATTCCGTTTTAGTTATCAGTGAAGTTGCATCCTTTCGTGAGGTAAGGCTCAGAGTTGCATCATGTCATTTTCATAATGATTGATCATCAGGTAATGAATTATTTTTCCCAAAATAGGGAAATCCATTGCATATGTACTTTCAGTTGATGTCAGCCAAGATCCAAAATTTAATTCCAATTTATCACATTTATGGATAAAGTATTACAGGAATGTCAACAAACTTTACTTGGGAATAATAGTTCATCAACTGTAACATTTTTACCCAAATTTGTAACATATAAGACAGTTCTCATCAAACTTGTTCCAACTGAAGATGGAAAGACATTTTGTCCACTTTAGGCATGTTGATTAAGTGCAAATATCTCTTAATTTCTTTGGACTTGTTTCTTCCTATGGTTTGATTAAAGATGAGAGGGGTCCCTTAATGATTACCACATAATATCCAAATTAAAGCACATTGTGAAAACATTCACTTCTTCAAATTGACAGGATTTGTCTTATTTCAAGATTCAGTCTTAGTGCAGATTCTTATATGGCCTAACATTCTGTCATAAAGGAATAACAGTCAAACACTAGAGACAGATATATCCTACATTTATGTATTAAATGTATTTATACTAACTCCACTTACACAACACTAGGATATGTTTTGGAAGCAATCATTCTCATCATTAGCTGTTGACTGACAGTTTGATTTGGTTGCTGGATCCCAAGGTGCTTCTGTGGTGCTCTGATAGTTCCGGCTGGAAATTGCTAAATTTATCCGTAAGTGGAACATAAAAATTCATTAAGTTTTTTCTATTTTTAAGATGAAAATCTTTTCCTAAGTGGACAGTTCCATAGGGTTGTGATGTTCTTTCAGCAGTTTAGCCTCTGCTTTAATTTCATGGTTTTTGATCCAAAAGTGAGCTGCCACTGCTGATTTATCAACTTGCTTAAAACGAATACTCCTAAAGTGCTCTTTTATCCAAATTTCCTCTTCGTTTTTCCAGTATAACTCTGATAACAAACTGCATATTTGATTTCATTTTTTATTTGTTCTGACGGTATGGTGTCTTTTACTGTGCAGTTGTTATATTTAACCTAATACATTTTTTATATTATATTTGTTCTTTGGGGCTAACATTATGCCATGTTCTTTGAATATCCTCTTGAATTTGTTGTGATAAGTTGGATGATTTGTGAAACTTCTAAATTTATATCTTTCCTTGATTTTCTGCAGTGTCGAAACTTCTGTTATAGATTTTTGTCTCTTAAATTTATTGATAATTTTTATTACTGTGTCTTTGTTGAAACCATTTATTATTGCTGCATTAATTATCTATTGGTATTCTATTTTGTACTTCATTTCTGTGAGCCAGATATTAATTACTCTGTGTGCCAGGTATAAAACACTGCATATTTATGTGGAATGGGGTTATAACTGTTATTTTTATATCACTTTCTCTGCGTGTATTTCTTTTCTATGGATTCTAAAGTTCACTCTATCTCCATTTATTAAAATTTTTAAATCTAGGAATGGGAGCCACCCATTTTTCTCTTCTATGGTAAACTGAATAGATTTATGTTGTAAATGAAGAAGTTTCATGGCATCTATAGAATGTTTTTTCGAAATTATTGCAAAAATGTCATCCACATACCTACACCAAGTCTTGAAAATTAAAGGGATACATTACCACTCCAGGTCTACAGTTTCGTAAGTATAATTTATTTAATTATACTAGATACAGAATTTTTGGATATGCTACATTTAGAATATGGTATTGGTCCTGCTGTTTCTTTTAAAATGTTTTATGACGCTAGTCTTCCAGTTCCACTATTTATGATTGCCTATAGTGTTTTCTTCTCCTTACCGAAATACTTCTTCCTGGTCTTGGGAGAAGAGTCTGTCAGTGTGTCTTCTCTGCCACCCTCAGTAGCTAGTACTACAGCACCCTCATTTGTACATGGAACAGGATTAAGTATGCCGCATAATATCTTCATTTTTACAGTCAGACCCAGAAATGTTCTTGTGATACAAGATTCTGTTCTCTATTTCTCTTCTTCTAGTTTCAGTGATGCACATACAAGATTCTGTTCTTATTTCTCTTCTTTTAGTTTCGTGATGCACATACAAGATTCTCTCTTTATTTCTCTTCTTCTAGTTTCAGTGATGCAAATACAAGATTCTGTTGTTTATTTCTCTTCTTCTAGTTTCAGTGATGCACATACAAGAACCTGTTCTTTATTTCTCTTCTTTTAGTTTTGTGATGCACATACAAGATTCTGTTCTTTATTTCTCTTCTTCTAGTTTCAGTGATTGATTTGATTTATTTATGGACACTGTTTAACATCTCAGGAGTTTCAGTGATGCAAATACAAGATTCTGTTTTTTATTTCTCTTTTCCTAGTTTCAGTGATGCATCCAGATTTCTGCTGTTGACAGGAAAGTCAGAATCTCTGCTAATCTTTCTCTTTCTGATTTAGAGACCAAACAAAACCAAAGCTCACTCCTGAAAACATTGCTCTTGTGCAAGAAGAAGTTATGGAAGGCTGGAGGCTCAAAGTTACAGAAATAGCAGCAAGGTTGGGCCTTTCTAAAACAACAGTCTTCCAATTATTCATGAGCATTTAAACATGAGTAAGGTTAGTGCAAGATGGGTGCCTAGACTTCTTTCCTCAGTCCAAAAGCAGCAATTAGTCATCTGTTGTCAGGCATTTTTGGAGTTCTGCCGTGGCAATGAGAGAGAATTTCTGCAAACCATTGTTACAGGAGATGAAACTATGGTTTTCTACTATGATCCCTTGTCCAAAAGATAATTATTGGAGAGGTGTAAATCTAGTGAAGCACCACCTCTAAAGGCCAAGGTCACTCAGTCAACCAAGAAGATCATGGCCACAATCTTTTGGAGCAGTAAAGGAATATGAGTAATTGGAAGCTTTCACAGCCGGAGTCAGAATTATAACTAGAAGTTTCTTCTGGGCTTAGGAGCCGTGGTCTCTTGGAGCTAAGGAGTCCAAACATTTCATCCTCAACTGTGGAGGGCATCTTCAGTGGCGCGGTCTGAGTCTTCTGGGCGAAGGTCCTGCCACGACTGTCGGAAAGTAACAGTAAAGGAATATGAGTAATCAGAAGCTTTCATAGCCGGAGTCAGAATTTTAACTAGAAGTTTCTTCATTGACTTCAAGGAGAGGAACACCACAGTAAATGGGGAGTACTATGCTGGCCTATAATGCACAGACTATGTCTTCCATGAAAAAGAAAAGGCAAGGAAAGCTGAGTGGTGGTGTGCGCCTTCTTCATGACAACGAGCCTGTGCAGACAGTTCTTCATGCAAAGGAATCTGTGAAGAAATGTGGCTTCAAGGAGATTGACTATCCCCCCCTACAGCCCAGATCTAGCACTTAGTGACTATTTCCTCTTCTCAAAACTCTAGAAGGATCTTCTAGGAAGGAAATTTAAGTGTGAGGAAGAAGTGATGGATGCTGTTTATGTCCATTTTGCAGACAAGATTTCTGGCTATTTTAGGGGGGGGGGATTGAAATGTTAATTCAAAGATGTGAGAAGTGTACTGCAATAAAGTGTAACAATATTGAAAAGTGATATACAGTTTTTATCATTATCATTTGTAGAAAATGGTTAAGTCGGAAACTTATGGACCTACCCTCGTATCATCAGTGTCCACTGCCTGTGATACCTCAGTAGTTAAAAGGAGCATTAAACACTATTAAAACAAGAAAATGAACATTTGTTTTCATTAGCTGCATTTCTTGATACAAAAGAGCCAAACAGCAAAAGAAGAAACAATCACAAATGAAGAAACAATCATAAATCAAAAAATGCTCATTTAGTAGCTGCATAAATCATACGATTGGTTACATTACTGAAATAGAGGGCAATGCCAAATTAGTGAGCAAAACCTAATGCAGTCAGTTTGACTGCGGCTGGCCTTCAACATCATCATGAGTAGTGAGTGTTTAATGGCTGTTTTTACTACTTAGGCACCACAGGCGGTGGACATTGATAATACATGAGATGAAATGATATATTGAGAAAAGATTTTTAAGAAAGGAAATGTTCCAGGCCTAAGTTTAGGGTACCTCACCAGCATTTGCCATTAATGAGGACTGAGGAAAACCTGGAAAATCCCAGTCAGGGAGGATGGTTCTCATGGGACTCGAACCCCAGACCTCCCGTTTACAAGTCTGCACCTTAATGACCTTGGCCACCCATGGCGGTAGGATGGCCCTTATAGGTATACTCAAAGGCATATACACTTCTACAATAACTGCAAAGCCAACATTTTGTGTGCAAGTAGCACATTACAATTAATATGTTGAAAATTGCCAGTGCTATATATACAAAGTAAAAGATGCACTTATAGTTTAAATTTTGCTTTGCTGCTCTTCTGGTGTTGAGGGATGTTTGCAGTATCCCAACTATTGTTTTGAAGTTTCAGCAATGTGCAATAAACTTAATAATATAAGCCACACCATATCATGGATTCCAATAAGATGGAAGATTTCAACAGAAACCAGACTGCTTATAAAGTTATTATATTTGGCAAGTCCTTGTCTATCACTACGATAGCCAAAGACAAAATGGGAAATACTCATCAACTCCAAGGTCCAAAAAAAGCAGCCAAGTTTATCCAAGCGCTTAGAAACCCATTACCCATTTTTTTCATTTGAACAAACATGGTATTGTGCAAAACAGCACTGTACTGTTACTGCAAATTACTAATTGATGTATGGAGGGATCAGTGAAGAGATGACGCCAGCTTATTTTTAACTTTACAATTTTCAAAGTAATTTAGAAGTGAGCAAAACTGTCAGATACTGAGTATACTGTTTACGGAATGTCGGAATCCACACAGTGAAACTTTTGTTAATCTTATTTTGATTTAAAGTAAAACACTAAAAATCATGTCATCACATTAAAACTCTCTTTAAGTTTCACAAACACACTTATAAAAGTAATTTTGGTAATTAAAAGAGAGTTTTAATGTGACGACATGATTTTTAGTGTTTTACTTTAAATCAAAATAAAACTGAGTATACTATTAAAATATTAAATAGTAATGGTGAATGGACTAAGCAGAAGAAAAACATACTAGCCAAAGGAAAACTTTTCTTGAAAACCATAAAATCATATTTAGAGTAAATACCAAGGATGCAAATAAAGTGAATGGAGAGAGCATATCTAGCAGTAGTTGAAGTTAGGATGCTTTGTGTAGTGGAGATCTGGGATTTATAGGAATATTAAACAAATGTGAATAAGATTCATAGAAACTTTTGTAAATATTGGGCTTGCTTAGAGCTTCACTCAATGGTGTTGCACAAGTAGAATTAGGAAGAATTGGTAGCAAAGGGAAATTTTTGGAATGAGTATTGAAATATTGGTTTAGAATTAAAAATTTAGATGAACAGAACAACAGTGTCTAAATGTCAGGAAAGGTTAAATCAAGGGAAACTTGAGGGAAATTCTGGAAAAAAATTGGTTTTGGAGAAATTTGGAGAGATAATCATTAGAAAGTGGCTTCTGGAAAGAAACTAATTAAGAATAAAAGATACTGAAAGGCAAGTATATACAGAAATTTAAAATCAGTGTGGAGCAGAGAAGATCATGTTGATCAGTGCAATAAAGGAGCAAGAGATGGTTTTGAATGGGCTAGAATGGGGATTATCAAATTGAAATGTTAATAGTAAGCAGGAATATTTAGAAAAATGTCCACTCGGCTACAAAAGGATAATAACTGACATATATGTTAGACTGTGTAGAAATGAAAATTCTTAGAGAGAAACTAGAAATGAAGAAGTGGTCTCATTTGCCAGGAGAAATAGCAGGGAAAAAAGATGAGCATAAAATCAAGAAAGGATACAAAGGAAATAGGAAATTATTTAGGTAAAGTAAGAGTCAAACAGCTCAGGAAAATTAGTAAGCACAATAATGGTGAAAGTAAGATTATTAGATATAAATGGAGAGCTCAATAGATAACTACTATGTTAGAGGCTATTGGGGCCTACATGGGAAATTAGCAACTTAGTGTAGTGATTTGCAAATTGACTGATTAGATGAGGTATAATAAAATGTATTTCAGATTATGGTTAATATTACTTTTATTTAGATATTTTGTTCATTTATTTAGAGTAATTTAGAACTAGCTGATTGTATTTAGTTATTTTTTATTAAGAGTATATATAATGTTGGTTATCATTGTAGCCCGGGCCTTTGGATATTCCAGTATGCTACTATTGATGAAATGGGGTCCAGGGCTCAAAATTAATAATAGTATTTGTAAAATAATGAAAATATGTAAATTTTAATTGTAATGTTATGTATATTTGTTGGAAATAAATTCATTCATACTATAAAAATAATAAACAAACAAATAAAATAAAAACAAAGTCTCAGCAAAGTGTTTAGAATAATGTACTAAACATTGGAATGCTTGTATTATACCAAAAGAAGAAGAAGAAAAGAAAAAAATATACACACACATACACTGCTTAAACCATAATATAGTGTAAATTTTATTTGAGAAAGAACCAGTATTCATTACAACAAAAACAACCAAACATATTTCATCAGACTGAAACTTCCAGATTATCTCTAAATATGAAAACTGGGTTTCACAGTAAACAAAGATACTTGCACAGAAGTCATTGTTTTGAGAAATGGATAGATATCCTTGTTTTAATCTCAGATTTCTTAATATAAAACATTTAAAATGTAGAACTTCATTTGCCATCTCAACATTTGTTAAGTGTGCTCAATCTGTTACTGGTAAACATCAGCTTAAGTATTGATGCATTAACAAAAAGACTATGCCCGGTTTCTTAGGAAATAAACATACTTGAACAATTAGTGAACACTCAGACACTTAGGATAGTATATTTTTAGAATTTTCACTCTCTTCTTTCTAATAAACTAATTACTAGGGGGCATAGTACTAAATGAATCAAAATATTTAGATTACAAAACACAATTATCAGAAAATTTTAAACATAGCAAAAACTGCCAGTCATATTCTTCAAGATAGGCATTGCAGATAATGCCCTTATCTTGTGTGCATGTGTATGTATCTATGTATATGACATTTTAGTGTAAGTATATGTATCTATGTATATGACATTTTAGTGTAGTGTATGTATCTATGTATATGAAATTTTAGTGCATATGCAAGTATACATGAAAAATTTGGTATAAATGCAGAAATTTATGATCATAATATTAGGAGTAAATCTAAATTGTAAATTTCTTCTAACAGATGTAAATTATTAAAGCACAGTTTTCATTACATTTCATTATAAACTAACTTTAAAAACTGTTTAAAAATGTTTCTGATGGATGTTATTTTTATTCACAGCTGAGTATTTAAATTTTTCAAAGAATGCATAAAAATTATCTCAATCATCCTTACTCCTTCAACCACACTTAATAATTCTAAATAATTAAATGTTATAATTTTTCTGCTCTAGCATTAGATCATTCACTTAGATTATTTTAATGTAAGTCAAATAACTTTATATCTATGTTTTTCATGTGTCACTTATTTGCTTGTTATATTTGATTCCACTATTATATTATATATGGTTAGAACATAATACTGTATCTGCATTTATTCAAGTATGCATTTGTTTAAGACTGTTTGATATATAATAGAAGGTTTTACAGTCTTAAATCTGCAAGTATAAAGAAATAAAGAAACAAATAAATGCTATGAAATACTTGAAAAGAGCAGTGCCATACAACTGTACCTATACAAGAAAATAGAAGATATATAACAGATGCATACAGGAAAACTAACATACTGAGTGAGACTTCTCATTTTGCAGATTGAGAAGTTATACAATCATGGTATTTTGCATATCTCCTGCATTGTATTGATTTTGAATGAATGGCTGCTATGTACCTGTTGACATTTCTGATTTGTGTTTAATGTGCATGCACTGGGATTTAGTGGGAAGGTCTGGGGAAAAATTCTGGCCCAAGAAAGCATATGCTTTTTTATAACCTAAACTTAGGTATTCATTTTTTACACTAAACCCCATTCACTTACACAAAAGTAAGACGTCTTGCGGGAGAATCTCTCCTATCTTCAGTTGCTCACTGAACCGCCATTACTCGAAATGATGGCTGAACAATCGGATGTTCCTGTGGTGGCCTCTGTTGGTTGAAGTAGGAAGTTGCTGAGTTCATCCATAGGAGGAAACTTGAAATTCATTAGGTTTTCTCTATTTTTTATTATGAAAAATTTTTCCCAAGTGGAACACTCCAATGGTTGTGAAGATGTTTCAGCAGTTTAATTTCCAGTTTTATTTATTTTGGTCCAGAAGTGAGCTGCTATTGCTGATTTATCCACCTGTTTAAACCGAATATTCCTAAAATGTTCTTTCCTCCAAATTTCTTTTTGTTTTGCCTATGTAGCTCTGTTCACAATCTGCACATTTTATTTCGTAAATTCCTGATTTCTGTTCTGTTGATATGGAATCTTTTACTGTGCAACCTAATAAATTCTTGATGTTGTATCTGTTCTTTGGGGCTAACATTATGCCATGTTCTTTGAAGATTTTTTTGAACTTGTGGTAAATTGGATAGTAGGTGAAACTTTTGAATTTGTATTCTTCTTTTGTGTTTTTCAGTGTGGAAACTTCCCTTATCCCTTTTTGTCTTTTAGATTTATTGATAATTTTTATTACTGTGTCTTTGTTGAAACCATTGATTATAGCTGTCTTTATTATTTGTTTGTATTTTATTTTGTACTCTGCTTCTGTGAGTGGAATATCCATCAATGTGTGCCAAACTGTGAAAAACTGCATATTTATGTGTAATGGGGTTATAACTAATTTTTATGTAGTTTTCTGTGTATGTTTCTTTTCTGTAAATTCCAAAATTCAAACAATTTCCATTTCTTATAATTTTTAAATCTAGAAATGGTAGCCACCCATTTCTTTCTTCTTCTATAGTAAATTGTATGGATTCATGTTGCAAATTAAGAAGTTTCAGGGCATCTATTGGGTGTTTCTTCGGTTTATTGCAAAAATGTCATCCACATACCTATACCATGACTTAAAAATTAAAGGGAAGGTTTTTGTGATGTGTATTTCAAATGAGCTCATGAATAAGTCTGTTAGAAAAGGTGACAAAGGATTTCCTATAGCTAGGGGAAAGTAAGTACAGTATATATATGCTTTTTTGTTTTGTTTTCTGACATGGAAGATAAAAATGCTTTTTCTCTGATATTAATTAATGTATAATCCAAATTATGAAAATTTACATTAAATTATAAATTAGTATCAAAATCTGCTTTATTGATCATAATAAATAAATGCAAATAACTTTACATTGAAAAGTATTAAAATTTACTTTCATGGTTTAATTAGAAATTTTATTTTGTTTCAACTTAATTACATATGAAGATTTTAAATAATGTGAAATTGCAAACATAAGGCATTGAATGATATTTTATTCAATATAAATATTCTTACATATAAAATAAAGTCAAAAAATGGGAGTAGTTCTGGATCAATAGGTAGCAGATAAAGCGTTCCCTTATAGGACAGTCTAGTGAATGTGCTCAGTTACTTGCAAGTTCCTGCTTTTTTCACCAATTGTAACATGCAGATTTTCATAGTTGCCAATCTGCAGGATAAAAAGGCTCACCCAGTATACAAAACTGATATATAAAAGGCAAGCACTAAATATAAGCAATGTTTAAATTACATCACACGCAAATATGGATGATAATCCATATATTCTTTGAGTGTATGCTTTGTAGGTTTGTTTTTTTACTGATTTTTTTTAAAATGGTTACTGTGGCAATTTATTAAATATCCCTATTCCCATGTATTGAGGACTTTTCTCTAAAAGTATTAATCTGTACATTGGGAATTATATTTTATTGTATTCTAAAGATTCTCTTACTTTCTGGAATGTTGCCCTCACTTATTCCATATGATAAAAAAATTTAATGAAAGTAGCTAATGTATATCATAATTCTCATTTGTAAGTTAGTTAAGGGGTAGACTACATATTAAAGCAAGACATTAATTCATTTTCTATATGATCTATATATCTATTCCACTTAAGTTGTTATTAAGAATATTCATTCCATAAATTGTTCTCTTGTTCATACTTTCCCCAGGCTGACCAATATCAGGATTACCTTGTAATGCCCCTCATTTTTTTGTAGTAACAAATGAACACATTAATAATCTTGAATTGCTACCAAATCCTCAGTAATTTTTGTTGTTCTTTCACCTGAAAATGTAAAATCTAATACATTTTTTTGAAATATTCATGCTTTTTCATCATTTATTGATTGACAAATGACTGAACTAAATGCACCATTATGCTAAAACCATGCTATTTAAGTTTGCACAGATTTTAACTTTTATAGCATAAAATGCACACTTGTCCATGCTATACTTTTATATATTACTGTCTAACTATGCACACTCTGATTGTGTAACATTTTGAATGTCCCTCTTATACCCACAAAGGGTCAAGAAATGCATGCTTGCTTCCTAAACCCATTGTGGGTTCGAACCCGGCCAAGATCGATGGATTTTTTCGGGCGTAAAAATCCTAAGTATGGCTTCCTTCAGAAGGGAAGTAAAGCCATGGGTCCTGTGTTGTACATTTACGGCACGAAAAAGAAACTCAAGCCTGAGAGGCCTCTGAGCAAAATTTATCTGCCGTTTCACACCCTGAATTGAATGGGACGCTAATGACCCGAGATGTTGAAGAGCATCCTTAAATAAATCAATAAAAAAAAAAAAAAATTATATAGGGGATCTCTTCCTTACTATGCAAATACACATTTCAAATTAAACAAAACAATGCTTGCCAACTCAACACTTTTTCAATTTCATTGTGTTAAATTATCTGCATATGAACTAGAGCTTTTAATTCCTATAATCATTTTTGAGTGCAATGGTTTTTGTGCATTTTTCTGACTTAGCATGCTTTTCTAATTTTTCCATGCTTCCTGTACCTTTTCTAAATTTAGTGAAAGATACAGAAATGTGTACTCTGCATGGTTTTTTTTTTTTTTTTTTTTTTTTTGCAGAGCTTCAATATTATTTTTTAAATGTATTTCACATAAATGCACAAAGTCCTACCCTAATTGCAGTCAAAGTACAACAAATTGAACTCACACTCTCATTTTTGCTGGTATTTAATCTCGCATTGAACACTGTTTACACCTAATTCCTGATGAAGAATGGGTCAAAAATAGCACACTTTTTATTTGAAGACTAATGAAGATTAATCAAAGACTCACTAAGCAATTCCCCATCACTAGCATTTCTTTCAATAAAGGATCTTCTGCAATATGCTGTCTTTTATTAGAAAAGAAAGAAAATAATGTTTGTTGCTTATAAATTGCATTTTGGTAAGCTTCTTTCAATAAGATCACACAAGTACTCCACCCTTACACTGTAAACTGTAAACTGAATCAAATCCCAGACTTCCTGCTCACAAGTCCGTACCTTAACAACCTCAGCCACCCATGGTGGTCTCATTATAAGATAAATGGGATAATACACAACTACTATTAGATATACAGACTTTTTGAAGGTGTTAAGATTTCTAAATCTTTCCATATATGATTTCAGTCCTGGCAACTCACATAAAGTTCATTCCATGCAAAACAGTATATTAAAAATCTACAATCAAAATGTGTTAATATTTACACATTTAAATCTAAAAGTTTCTTCCGGGCTTGGAAGCCGTGGTCTGTTGGAGCTAAGGTGTCCAAACGTATTGCCCCCACCGGCAGAGGACATCTTCAGTAGCACTGTCTGAGTCTTCTAGGAGAAGGTTCTGGCACGGCTGAAATGCCAGCTGGAGGTGTTATATTTATATACGGGCTGCTCGAAGGGGATTGGTTTGGCTGGAGCAGGGGGTGTGTACTCGGAGGGCAGGACATCTCCACTCTGATAGGTGATTGGTTCGCATGATTATTGCAAGTTTTGGCTTTATTTATATGCTCTAGTATCGGATGCCAAGTTTTGCTCAGTTTGAGAGCCTCTCCCTTTCTCTTGTGTATACTCCAGCCGAATCAACCCCCCTCGAGTAGCCCATATATAAATATAACACCTCCAGCTGGTATTTCAGTTGTGCCAAAACCTTTTCCTAGAAGACTCAGACCACGCCACTGAAGATGTCCTCTGCAGGTGAGGACGAAACGTTTGGACACCTTAGCTCCAACAAAGTCCACGGTTGCAAATCATCCAATGTGGGCAAGACAGAGAACACATTTTTCAGTATAATGAAACATCTGTCCTCTCTTTGATACCATACTACCATGCTAGATTACAATGCAAAGCAATAGAAATTTACAAATGCGCTAACAATTTCAACAGAAAGGGAGAGGCTTTCAAACTGAGCAAAACTTGACATCCGGTACTAGAGCATATAAAACAAGCCAAAACTCGCAATAATCATGCGAACCAATCACCTATCAGAGCGGAGATGCCCTGCTCTCCGAGTACACACCCCCTGCTCCAGCTAAACCAATCCCCTTCGAGCAGCCCATATATAAATATAACACCTCCAGCTGGCATTTCAGTCATGTGAGAACCTTCTCCTAGAAGACTCAGACTGCACCACTGAAGATGTCCTCCGCACTGGGGACGAAAATTTTGGACACCTTAGCTCCAAAAGACCACGGCTTCCAAGCCTGGAAGAAACTTTAAGATTTAAGTCTGACTCCGGCCGTGAAAGCTCCAACTATTCATTTACATATTTAACTCTCAGTATCATATATATAAAATATGCAATATGATTCTCATAGAGCTTAAAATTTATGTTGAAATATGGCAGTTCTCACATACAAGAATATATGGAATATTTTCTGTTGACCAGATGAATGATTGCAACTTATTTTTATGTCAATAGCAAGAAAATAAAACAACCATTTTAAAAAAAATTAATAAAATCAAACCTTTTGATTACAATGAAAAAGATTTTTGTACAATTATATTAAATCATATTTTTACTCTGACCAATTTCAAGATTAAATTTTAACAAATAAGCGAGTTATAAATAAAAATATCACTTACCGCGAAGTGCTCTGTCTACCCCCTTGACCCTCATGGATGCATTTCCCTGCTGGAAGACTGATCATGTCTGCATGTCACACATTTAAATGAAACTTCTTTAGATGAACTGGAATGTCTTAATGGTAATTTTTCTGTTGATTGGCAGAACACAGCTAACATACCATGATTTGGGAACAGTCTTCAAACCTGCAAATCTTGAGCTATATAAGCCCATTCACTTCAATATAGTGTTCATTGCAAGCAAAGGATAACATTGCTTCCACAGATTTTGTCCACTTGTACTACAGACTTGTGTTTTAGGAGTAGCAGAAAAACATAATGTTTGTGTTTGCAGAAATTTGAAAATACAATATTAATGCAAACCTCACAAACCAAATTTTAGGAGTTGCATATCTCAATTTAAATTCCTTATAGAGTTCCTTATGGTTTGTTAAAAGCAATCTCCTTTGCTTTTTATATCTTTTTCCACTCTCTCTAGCAGATTTTGTCTTCTACCTACCAGCCCATTATTCTACTATTATTGTCTTAATAAATGTTTTTCACAAGTTTAACATCACCTTCTGGGTGTTGACCAAACAGTGTATGATCCCAGTGTTTTGCAGTTCAAGCGATTTTGGCCCTAAATCCCTTATTATTATTAAACCAATAGATTCCAAAATGAAATTTGAGTGGTAAACCAATTAGGCATACAGAGATCTTATATTGAATAAAAATAATATATTTCAAAAGGTTTGATTTTAAGTTATTAATATTATAATATTTCATTGCTGGTTTACACATCCTTAGAAAACATTCATTGCATTTAGTACAACAATAACTTCAAGATGTTCTATTCTATTGATTTTATAAATCTAGATGTGGTAGCATAAAAGCATTTTTCATAAAATCCTACAAGTGCATAGCTCTTAAGTTCTGATAACTGCCACAGTTGTATTGTGATGTATCATATTACAGCAAGCAGCCATTTATTATAAGTATAAACATATATAAAAAGCATGTATGTCACCTTCCCAAAATTAAAAAATGTTACATGGAATATCTTCTTAGCCAAAGCAGATATAGCTAGTTATGAATTAGCAAAACAAATGTATAACTACAATATGAACAAAATAAAGTCAATCTTGCATGGACAAGCAGGCAGAGGGAAGTCTTCCCCCACTACACATAATGATGTACTTCACCTCCTTTCAGTTAATATGCATGCATGTGGAGAAAGTTTTATTTTTTCTGTGAATATTATAGTCTTCGGAATTCAAACATTTAGAATGATAAAGTTTATCACATCTTTAATTTCAAAAATAGGAAAAAGTAATTCAGAAAAAATTAGCAACAACAGTAGCAATACCAGAATTACATTGGGGAGCCAGCATGAGATTCCTATTGGAGGGTAAACAGTCAAAGCAGTGCTGAAAGGATTACATTGTGGGGGAGGGTCCTAGCCTCATATCTTTTAAGTTCTGCCTCTATTTTTTGTTTGTGATCAAATAATAATTGTGCTGCAGTAAATGAGGTAACTAAGGGATTCATCCCCTCTTATTATTCAGGCAGAATGCAAGAGGCTTTTGGGTTTACACATTCGTAATTGCTCATGCTGTAAAATCATGCAGCATTTGAAGAAAAGGTTGTCTCCTCAATATGGCACTTATTACTCAGCTTGCACAAAGCTCCTTAAGATCTCTCATTCATTCAGAGAGGTACTGTACCTGAATTATGGGCTCTAATGTCCTTAGTAGTTTTGCACCCTTAAATAATAATCATCATCACCATGAATATCTCTGAATAATAAGAAATGATTATCACTTGTGTGCTTCATCATATGTTTGAAGAACATTTTCTCAGCTTGTGCTCTGAAAAATGACATAGTATACACGCTTACATCCTGTCCTTTATCTTTCATAGGGTAAAGCTCCCTCAAAGGTTTATGACTGGGCACTGAATCGTTGAACCTTACATTCTAGCCCTAAGATATAATTTATAAGTGCTAATATTTTGATCAATAGGACTTTCATATACAACTTCATTTCCATATGTACCAGGAATTGCAGGTGAATTGATTTCCATCTGGTTTGTGTCATACGGCTAACTAAAGAGCTGTTTTGGAGTTGTGCACGATAGAGAAATTTAAGGCACTTAATTTTATTGTCTCTTCTGATTAAGATTCTTCCAGCATCCACTGAAACAGAATATACCAACTGGAATATTCCCAAACCTCAAATGTAACATAATGGTATGTTAAACAGAGCCTTAACAGTTGCATGGGACTTTAAATCTTAAAAAATAAAGTAAAGTTCATAATACTGTTATGATTATGGCCTAGCTAGATGAGCACTGTTTGTGAGGTAATTTGCACTGTTTAAATCATGCCAAAGCACACGTGGTTTGGGATTCAAATATATATTGCATTATATTTCTTTTCTGTTATTTAAAAATCAGAATAAGAAATTACTCTCAGTGAAATACAATGTGAAATAAAATAGATACTGTTTAATTATTCCCTTTACATTCTTTGTGCAGTTTTTATTTTACAAAGGTGAAATAACAATCATGTCTCCATTACTATTATTCATAACTGAAAGGACGTATTTTATTGAAAGAAATACTGAAAAAATTCCCAGAACAAGCCCTTTAATTGCTTGTGCTAATATTCAGCAGTCACCATACAGCTGAATACATCTCTGTACATTATGAACAAGTTTTGTGAAGCTATCATGGAGAAAGTTCATCCTATTTCCACAATTGTTTCTGACATCACCTAAAGTGCATAGGGCAGTCCATAAAAGTGTTCTTTAAATTTTGGGAGAAGATGGAAATTACAAGACACCAAATTTGAACTGTATGCAGATCATAGTGCATCTCTTACATGTTGCTAAGGTGGCATGTAATTGTAAATTGTATTTCATGCCTAGCACTGCTGTGTTGCAAAATACATTTGCTTTTCCCTTCTGAATCCTCCTAATTGCAGTATTAAAGTTTGTAGGGTCTAAATATAGCATTCTGACTGGATTGTTGTTCTAATGTTCTAGAAAACAATTAATACAAACCTGTTGTCAACAGATTTCCAGCTGAAACCTGTACTTTTTTTTCCCCCATTCTTCCTGGAGTCGGTCTTTGTGTTGGTATTTCACAGAGACTGACAGTACATCATGGTTTATCCAATTTTCTTCTTACTCACAATTTTGTGAAGAACAACTTCATTCTCATAAATGCATGCTCCATATGGTTGGTGAAACTTGTTCATTATTGGCAGTAGTTTATTCAGTTACCTGGTAACTATGTTGAGTAATGAGTTTAGATAATTAAAGGGAACATTCTCTTATTTCTGTTTCCACTAATTAAAATATAGTCTTAATTTTAATTTTCAATCGACAGCCTACTTCTGAATCCACAAACTACATTGCCCAAATGGAGATTACGCACCAGGGAGGTCCTTAAACCCATGGATGAATGAATGAAACAAATTATTGATTGCACAAATGAGCTCAGAGTCCTTGGCACTTTAAAATTATCTGGCATTCACCTTCTCAAGGTTAGGAAAAACTTCGAAGAAAAACTTACCTGGACTGCTTCACCTGATCAGTAACTGAACCCAAGACCTCTGGATTAGTAGTCAAGGTCATAGGCTAGATTGCCAGTCAGGTTATGCTGTTTGGGTAAGGGCTTTCTTTAGAGTTTTTCCTATTCCTGAGAAGGTGAATGCCATATAGTTTTAATTCATCTATCCACAGGTTTAAGGACCTCTTTGGTGCATCATCTCCAATGGGACAAGCATTTCTGGATTCAGAAGACCACTATAATATTGCCATGCTAGGGAGGAATAAGCACTAGTTCATGAAACAAGGAGCTGGTAATGGGAGAAAAAATCAATCAAAGAGGAAGAAAAGATTTAATAAGTGAAAAAGAAAAATGAATCAAAACATTCACGAAAACACTTTTTTATTTTATCTCTAGTAATACTTTTATTTTATGCTTGTATTTATCATACAATATTTAACATGTATTTATAATACATAAAGAAATAAAAACAATGTAACTTAAACATTTTCACTGCTTAACAAACTCTCATCATGGTCAACCTATCACCAATTATTCAAGACAGTTTTCACCTTATTCCTTGTTAAACAAAACATTTACTGTTCTGGTCCAACTGTAAAACATTTAGTGATGTGCAAAGTAGTGCAATGCAACAACTGCTCTATACAATGCTTGGAGATAAATATGTACCAACATTTAAAAAAAAAAACCCTAGTCTTATCACTCATTATCCATGGAAGTAATGAGCAATATATGAAGGCGGATAATCTTTAGATGGAGGAATCAAGGTTATTGTATGAGGGAGAAACTTAAATTTTGTGAATAAAAGTGAAAAAATGAAAATAATGAAGTCTCTTACCTTTACATGTTTTCAAACTACTCTCCATAACACTATATGCAACACATCTGCATTTTTCAAATGTTGAACATTATACTTCTTTAGGGATAGTAGGAAGACGAATTTCATATGTAGCACTACAGCTTCCAGTAATTTATATCAATAACAATACATTTTTCTTTCACATTGGGGGGGGGGGGGATCTCATAAGGAGCTATATCTGGGCTGTAGTTCAGGGTGGAACAAATCTTTAATTCTTGACTTGGCCAGAAAGTCACTTGTTTCCCTGGCAGTCAAAGCACAGATATTGTCATAATATAGGAAAAATGACTGTGAACACTTATTCCCCAGTGATTCAAACACATTAGGCAAACTATGTGTGTCATACCATCTTGCAGTTAGTTTTTTTTTTTTTTTTTTTTTTTTTTTTTTTTTTTTTTTTTTTTTTGAGAAAGATTTGCAAACACTTCTTGATTATTTCCTTATTTTTGCTGAAGGATCCTCAACCGCAAAAGAGCTATATTCATGATGGCTGATTTGTTTCTGGGTCTTAATGATATATCAAGCTTTAGCCACAATATTAAAAATGTTTTTTGACCTTTCACCATTGAACTTCTGACATTTCTTTGCACTAATCCATTCACATTGTACTCTCATTATTGAGGCTCTGGGAATCCAAGAACTGCAGAATTTCTTCCCATAAAGCATTTCATGTAGAACTGCAGAGTTTTCTTACATAAAGTTTTTCATAACTGCTATCAATCCAATACTCACAGCTTCCTGAACACGCACCATGCATGCACACACACATATACATGGTGAAATTCTCATGAAACATGTTTCACATACACATTTTCAGCAACGACTTCCCACAATGTTTTCATCTCCAAAGATATCCCCCCCCCCCCTTTCACTCTTAAACTTGGCAAACTAGATAAATGGTTGAAATCTCCAAATGCAGCTTTCTTGCCTAATGCAACTTTAAAGGCATAAAAAATCATGGCTCTGAAATGCTCTCTCTTCATGTTTTCTTGCTGATTCCAGGACAATTACTCGTGCATTAACAGACCTGCTGATTCATTTGATTGAACAGATGTTACTCAAACTTCAGTCTAATAATAGAAACAGGTGCAATGGCTCTAGGAGACTTATTGTTGTTCATTCTTAAACCTTAGTTACCCCTTAATGGAGCTCAACATAGTAAACATTAAGCTTTATCATCACTTTCCTTTTTATACCCAATCTTCTTAATCCAGATTGCAAAGCATTCAGTTGGAGCATGAACAAAACTTGTAGGGCCTAATGATCACACTACTTGGCTTCTACTAGGTGAACCAGTTTGATTGTAAAGTAAAATTTGTGGCAGACTGAGCAATAGTTGAGCATTTCACTCCTGATGCTCCAACTTTCTACCCCATTTCAGTTTAAGTTGCTTTATTAACACTTATTCCTATTTTGCCATCACCATGATCATACTGAAATAGGTGGCTTAGGTCATTAAGGCATGGATTAGTGAACATAAAGTATATTTTTGGATGAATTCCATCTTGCCTGATTGATATCCTTTCCAGGTTTTCCTCAGACCTCATCACTGGTAAATGACAGATAGGTACCCTAAATTAAGGCCTAGAATGCTTCCTTCTCTAAAAAAAATCCTTTTCCAATTTATCATTTTATTTCTTTAACATCAATGTGCACTGCCTATGATACTATAATATAAAAGGGCATTAAATACTGTTCAAAAAATATCATCTTGCAGATAGGTATGCACCTAGAAAGTGGATTACCTTTCTGCCCCCATAGCTGCCAGTTTACACATGTGCAGAATCAAATATCTGCTTAGATAAATTAAGAGGCAACTACTGCTGTTGCTGCTGCCACCACCACCACCACCACCACCACCACCCTCTGCTGCCGCTGCCACCGCTACCAAGTTTTACTCTTAGCAATAGAAGAAACAAATTATTTATTTATTACCATGGCTAAGGCACTGACTGTAAGCTTACCAACTGAAAAAGAAAAGTAGTTCTAGATTGTGACAAATTATATGACTAGAAAATGTTTCTGTATTTTTTCCTTAATTTGTGAAAGTGAATGCCAGTTAATTTATGGAGCCAATGAGTTCCAAGCTCATCTTTTTTAAATTCATTTCATTTACCATGCCAAAACTCTATTGCAGTTAGTATGATGCATCATAAAACAAACTTTGGTTAGTAAAACTAGCTGAGCAAAACTGTAATCTTAAATGGTCTTCAATGACACATTACTTTCGCTGAATTTGAAAGTATAAATTTTATGGGACAGTGCCTAAAATATTAAATGAACAACAGATAACTGAAAATGCACATCATCATTACAATTACCACCACCAGCAACTCCTTAAATTGTTCCTCCTCTTCCTCCTCCATGTCTTCCAAATTTGTTTCATCAACTTGTTAACCTGTATCACCAAAAAACAAAAATAGAAAGCTTTCATGCATTTTTTATGTTTACAAAACACATCATGAATTATTAATGCAATATATCTCTTATAAGACAGCACAAATCTGTTGTCGTTTCTGCTTCTAAATCTTGAAACAACTTCAAAGATTCATATACAGCAAGAAAAAGGTACATATTACATTTATCTTTGCTTTTCAAGAGAACCTCTAATTTTTGTCAAAACGTGTTATTTTACTACTGGCTTTACTTATTGTTAAATATGTTGTCCAAATGGGCCAAAACATGCTATTTATTGTTTTTGGAATACAATAATGTAATTTGATTCAGGTTCTTATTTCCATCGAAAGAGTCAGATTTGAAAATTGGTTCAGATGTTCAACAGTCTCAATGTTTCTTCCAGGAAACCAAATCTTACTTAGATGATCACTTACTTCACCTTGATACTTCCAGAATATAAGAGGAAACAATACCCACCAAATTGAAAGTAATTGTTTTATCAGAGAATTAACTGTTTATTACCTCATATTGTCATGTTATTGCATGCCATGCTAAAAGTTGTTAATATATATATATATATCAGAAGTACTATAAGTACTATGTATGCAAAGACTGAAAAACTTTACAGCTATAAGTGATTGAGCAGATGTTTCATTCTTTGAAACCATAGCAATATCATCAGCAAATATCAAAATTGATAATTATTAGACTGTGGGCAAGTTGAAACATATGAGTCAGCAATTTCATAATCCGTTAACTCCTTAATGATGTTATCAGTTGCTAAATTAAATGGTGTAGGAGAAAAAGGTAAACCCTTAGTAGCACCTTAATATAAATGGATAATTGGGCCCAGTTCCACGGTTATGCTGTTATCCTGTAGAATAATAATTAATTCTCTTAAATTATTTTGCATATTAGTCCATTCTAAATATATCTTGAAATATTGATGACCCATATTATCATAAGCCTTGGATAAAAAGACAACTCAGTGGTAGACTTTTGAACACACTCATTGAATGATGAATTACATGCAATAAGGTTTTATCACAAAGTCATGCTGATGGGCAGAGAATTCAAGGAATGATCACAGTTGCTTTTCAAGGGTCTTTTCAATGACACGTCTAATAACTGAGAAAATAGAAATTTAATGCCAACTATTAAGATCTCCAACATTTCCATTTTTTAGAGATTAAAATAGTTCTTCTATTCTAAGTTCTTGTTGACCTTTTTTAGATTTCAACATGCCATTTGCCAAAAGACATAACACTTTAACAGTTTGAAGATCGTTTAGTGCTTTAACAATAATTTGATCTGAACTTGGCGCTTTATCTACCTTAATCTGTGTAATGAAGAAATAATTTCATTCTCATGGATTTCTGTACAAACAGGTGTTATCAATAAAGGAGTTAAGCCACTCTAGTTTCAAAGTTTCATTTTGAAAATGCTGGTAAATTAGTGAAACAGGAATTTTACATTGGACACCATTTTCATTTTTAACTATATTGCAAACTACTTTACATTGCTGATTACAGTAGAGATATTGTGAGACTTCAAATTTATATCTTTTTTGTTATATTTCCATTTTTGTTTTGATAATCTTTCAACATTTTTACTAGAAGAGTATAAAGTGATGTGACCTGTTAGATTTTTTTTTTCCTGAGATTATGATAGTGGACAGCAGCTTGTTTAAAACAAGTGATGATGTTGCACCAATTAAATATTCTCCCAACTCTTGATAGAATGATTTGAAAGAGGTCAGGTCAGAATGCACTATAATGCCTACTAGTCTGTATTCAAAATTTTTAATAGCCTGCGGTTTTTTAATTACTTTCTCAGTTTAAGTATGGGGTACTGGCTGCATAAGTAGTCTTGCATTCATTAATAATTTCCGCAGTTTTCACAGAGTTGTCTTGCTGAATGTCATACTTTGAAAGTAAAGATTTCCTGTAAACTTCATTGTTCATATGAAATGCTAGAGACTTCAATTTTTTTTCAACAAATGCTAGAAAGGTTTCCAGGCATAGAGGAACATTGAAATGGTTTATTGTTGAAGAGTTTAAGTAATATTAGGAATATCGACATCAGTTCTTCGAATAAAAATGTTAATTTGCAGTTTCTAATTCCTGATCTATTTAGTATGGTATATGGATGTATGGTGAACTATGAAATGAATTCATGTATCATGTTTAGTACTACCAAAAGTTTAGATATTTGCTAAAAATGCAGGGTTTGTTACACATTAAATGATTGTAAATTATATTTAATCTGTCGTCTAACACACTCTTATGCTTCACTTACTTTTAAATATCGTGGGAACGGTTTCAAAGAGACATCCTCTCCATCTTCAACCAACTTGAGTCGTCTCTAAAGAGGATGTCTCTTTAAATATCGGACCCACAATATTTAAAAGTAAGTGAAGCATAAGAGTGTGTTAGACGACAGATTAGATATAATTTTCATTTAACAGAATTTTTTAAAAATGTCTTATTTTTCAAAAGTTTTTAAATGATTGATGGATTTTTTTTTTTTTGAATGGTGTTTAATGCCTGTTTTTACTACTGAGGCACCACAGGTGGTGGACACTGATGATATATGAGATGAAATGATATATTGGGAAAGGATATATTTTTAAGGATGGAAACATTCCAGGTCCAAGTTCTGGGTACCTCCCTGGATTTGCCATTTATGAGGACAGAGGAAAACCTGGAGAAAGCCTCAGTCAGGGAGAATGGTCCTTGCAGGATTCGAATCCCAGATCTCCAACTCACAAGACTGCGCCTTAGCATGCTCAGCCACCTATGGCAGTCACATTAATTGATGTAACTGCAAGTTTGTCATTACAAACTTGTAATATAACTTAGTGTGAGTTAATGAATTAAATTTCTTGCATTATATTTAACAACTTTTTTTATATCTATGCTGCATAAGATAATTGAGTGTAAGTCAGTGCACCTGTTAATGGATTTAGCTGCAACTTATTTTAATATGTGTAAATAATATCAAAATCCAAATTTCAAATGTAGTTTGTGAGGTATATTCATTGTTAAATAGCGGCAATATTTCAAAATACTGATCTTTTGGGTACTTACTCCATATTTCTTAGAAGTAATAATAAAGAGTGCAACACAATGAACATTAATTTACCTAATGTAAATTTCATATTCATAACTATCCTTCCATAATTAAATTTTCATGTTCCAACTTTGCATCATCAATTTCAACAACTCTGCCTTCACCCACTAATTTAACATCTTTCTTTGAGCTAAAATACAAATAGTTCTCTACAGGAAGAGTACCTAACAGTAGTTTGCTTAATGCTGTTTCATGCTTCTGCAGCTGGTCCCAGTATAATTGATCTTGGTTGACAATTGTATAAACCTGGGAGCTGAGAAAAATTGTGTTAACTATATTACTATTTATGTATAGTTGGCTCTTCAATAAACATTGCTTTGATTGCTCAGCAAAACTAAAACTAAATACCAAATAACCAATAAATTTAAATTTGGTTTGTCCATAAATAACTATTTTTTGCTGGTTTAATCCATTCACATTTCACATTTCCCCTTTTTTGTTTTTAATGTTTTCCTGCATCAAAAAATATATCTTTTAATATTTTCTTGCCTGTTAAGTGTTTTAAAACTGCATGCTTCACAAAAAATTTGTACTATTTTCATTCAATTAAGAATATCACAGAAATTAACTTTGCATATCTAGCAGGTTCTTCTAAATCACCTACCATGAAAATAAAGATTACTTTTACTGATAACCACGTGCAGCTTAATAGATTAGCCTAAAGTGTTATACAGTTCAAAATTAATGAGTCTGTAGCATAAAATATGACATAATATAATGAAAATATTACACTGCTTTATCTGAGAGGCTGAAATATCAAAGGCTGTAAAGGCACAGATTTACAGAAGAACATCCTCTTTAGGCAGAAATATAATCACTGCAATGCGAATATTATAGGGTATGAAACTAGTTAAGCATACAGAGGGAGGGAGGGAGGGAGGGAGGAGGGAGGGAGGGGGAGAGAGAGAGAGGAGAGAGAGAGAGAGTGAGAGAGTGAATGAAAAGTAAGAGGTAAGGAACATAAAATCAATAATGTTTTTATTTCCTCCTAAGTGCCTTTGCCCCAAAAATTATAAGCAATTATTTTCCAATACTTTAACCATACCTTTAAAGTGTTATAACAAAATCCATTAGTGCCTGCACTTCTAAATAACTAATTAAATTGCTATTTCAAATTACTTACCTTAATCAATGGAACAACTGATTCCACAAACTCTTTCTTTATTGCAAATTCTAGTATTACTGGAACTTCTACAGTGTTTGACACACTACTTTGTTGATTCAATGTTTTTTGCATTTTGTCTGTTGCCTCAGTGGAACTCTGCATATAGAAAGGTACAAAACGAATTATTTGGTACTCACTTATCTGATAGTAATTATGTTTCATTTGAAGAAATAGCAATACAGGCATATAAAATTATCTGGAATTAGCCTTACTACTAAATACAATAGCATACACCAATTTGCTGAAAGAGGAGGGTATCTAAAAGCTGCATTTTTACACTTATCTACTTTTTAGTAGATACATGTGATGTAAGTTATGTTTATCTTCATTTTAAGACATTTTAACCCTTTTAATACAGAGGGGACTATTCATTAAATAAGAAGAACCTTTTTATAAATCAAATAAAAGTAGAAAATTCTTATTAATAAATTCAATAAATTTGCTCAAATTTTAAATTATTCTGTTACTACAAGTAGTGCTTGAAATGGGGCAGGATATGGTAGGATGACATCACAATTCTTTTTTAAATGGCTTAAAATGATTCCATCACTTCTTACCATTATTAACACTATTCGGAAATGTTTTCTTTGTACTATTTATAAGTGTATGGGATGTGCTGATAACAAAATATTTTCTTAATTTTATACCGCTCAAATGAAATACAATTAGGTAATTTATTATCATTATCACTTTTCTGATGACCTTTTGCCAGTTATATTGGCATGGTACAAGCTTCATTTTCATATTCTTAAGGCCTGTAATAAATTTTACAATTTGAAAACCGTTTGTCCTCTTAGGTTGTATCGTGCATCCTATCTCATTCCATTACAATGCAACTCTTCAATAGATCAGTTGTTTATTTCTATTCTTGATGCCACATCTGTGTTGTTACTTATTGAAAATGAATTTGGGGTGGAAAAAAAATAGTATGCAAACTACAAATACAGTTTATGGTGGTATAAAATGTATTTTTACTTCTATAAATACTTGTAGAATGTAGTAGAATATAGATATGAATAAATAAATTTATTTCTTCCAATTAACAGGCAGATATAAAATTTAAACACATAAATAAAACCAGTTTCATGCAGTGTTAACAAACAAGTAAATATGTTAAAATAAACAATTTACTTTCAATATATGTAAATTTACTATTATTAATAATATTTAAATTTCCCATTGAATAAACCTCAATTTATGAAGTTGCATTCCTTCCATGCCCTATTATAATTCACAGCAGATTGCATACGTAATATTCACTCCTAATTAATGTCATTATTAACCTTGTTATTCTCATTTGTCTTGCCCACCTTCCTGATGTATTTTCCATTTTTTAAATTAAAATTCTTCTGTCTCCTATTTCAATTGGTCAGTTTTCCCACTTTCGTGGAACTGTTCCCTCCAAAACTTGGTTTATTTACATTCTAAAATACAATGTCAAGTACTATCTGCTTCTTCACAAATTAAACATTCTCCTTAATATATCCATTTCTTATCCCCACTTAAGCAGATTACTCCTGTTCTAAACAATGCCAGTCCTTCCCTCCCTGCCATATCACAGGTCTTTTTATCTCCCAATCATTTTTAGTGTGCTATATAATTTCAGAGATTTTTTGACATAAGACTAGCTCATGTTTCCTGTTTTTCTACATCCTCAATTCTTGTTTTTATCTCTTTCCAAAATCTTTTACCCATTCTTTCTCCCTCATACCACATTGATCCCATGCCAACTTCTTGTAGAATATTTTGGATTTCACATATGCTTCTTCCTTGTGTTACCAAACATTGTTTGATGATATTTTCTGCTTCTAGTCTCTCTATTCTATACCAATATTATAGTACTCTTTCTATTACCTTGTTTTTATAGCCCAATCTTCCTAGTTTCATTAGAACCTCATGAGGTGAAGATTTAGGTTAAGTCCAGGACAATTCTACAAAATAATCTATTTATCTCCTCCATCTAGCCCCCAAATTTCTATTTCATACATCATTCTGCTCTCTACAATTGAACTATATACTTTCTCTGACCATTTTACTTGCATATTTGGTATTCTATTTACACAAGATCAGATTACACTCATAGCCAATTTTCCTTCTGGTAATGCTTTTCTATTTTGATTGCTCCATTGTTCATTACTAGACAGTCTAACCTCCAGGTAATCAATTTTCTTGACAACTTCAATTTCTGTACCTTCCTACCACTATTTCTTCTGTTGATTTAGTTTAAAACCTTTTTTCATCATCATAATCTTGGATTTAGTTTTATCTTCTCTACAAAATGTACCTATAGCTTCTAGTTTTAATCCTATACTCATTAAAGAACCTGTTACTAGATCATCTGCAAAGAGCAGACCCAGCAGACTCTTATTTATAGTTGGTTCATAGATATTACTTTTACTAATTTCTTCTAAAACATCAATAAATAGATTGAAGAGCGACTTAATTTACATACTTGTCTGAGTCCTATGTTGTTTGATATTTTATCTGTAACTTTTCATATTTAATACAAAATTCATTTTCCTTATAAACATTTTGAATTACCTTTATATAGTTCTGACTTACTCCTTTTTTTCTCAGTTTGATCCAAAGTGCTTCCCTAGAAATTGTGTTAAAGGCTTTTTCTCAACAAATAAATTCTACTTCTTTTGTTACTAAGATATTTATCAACTAATGTTTTAATTATAAAAATGTTATTAACTGTTCTTTTGCATTTCCTAAAGCCTGAATGAAATACTGAAATTTTCCTTTCTTTCTCTGTCCATTTTTGTAGCCTTTGTGCTAAAACTCCAGTGAAGACTGTCCATATTACTAATTCCTCTATAATTTTCTGAGTTTCTAATATCTCCTTTACCTTTATTAATAGGCATTACTATTCCCATTCTCCAATTAATCATAGAATAAAGGTACATATTGCATGTGTGCTACAGTCCTATTTTTTTTCATTCCACCTCAAGCATTGATTACAAGCACAGCATACCAAAAAGCCAATAAAATGGGGCAAGGGAAAAATATTCTGCAGTCTCTAATATCACTCCCTTTGTCAATGGAAGAATAGAATGAGAAACAATTTGGAAATATTTTGAAGGACTGCTTTCTGAGCTCCATGCTTATATTTAGAGTGTAAATAAAGAAATGTTACAAAGTTCTGTGGTAGATATAATTTAATCACACAAAGTTTCGTTAATGGGAAAACTCTTTTATTGGGACTTGATTCCTTTATTTATTAAAAATCACATGGCAAATAATAGCAGCATTGATATAGAAAGGACTTTTAAAACTACAATGTCTTTTGCAGAATGTTTTCATAAAGTTTATATGAAACTGATAACAATGAAAAAGTTAGTAATGCATTATTTGACCTCTCTAAAGCATATGACTGTATCTCTCTTGTTTTACTATTAAAGGAGTGTCATTTGGTGGGTTTCAGTGAAAGTGCACTGTAGAAGCTGCCTTAATTTTACCAAACTTTTGCAGAAATGTGTTTAGCAGATAGTGAAAAACCATAAAGAGGTGAACTTAATTAATGGGCAATTTTCCTTTGTGGGTTCGCTTCATGCTTAACAGCTTGTAGGTTTGTTCGAGCTGGTACCATGATGTATGAGAGTCAGAAAATTTGTAGCTATGATCGTCACATAAGTTACAATGTGGTATCCAGAATATTCGGGACTGGTGCTGCCATCTGGTTAAAAACTTACTTTGAGACTAATGATCGCCGTCACCCTCAAAGTTGTTCCCTTCCACACGGATACACCGGTGCCAGTGATTCTGCCATTTTCCAAGTGCATCTTCAGAGGTTCTTCAAACCTCTCAATTGTGTCGAACCGACGTCCTTTCAACTTGATTTTCAGTTTGGGGAATAGAGCGAAGTCGCAGGGCGGCAAATCAGGCGAGTACAGTGAGTGGGTGGCAACCGTCATGTTGTTTTTCGTCAAAAAACTCCTGGTGAACAAAGAATTGTGACAGGGCGCATTATCGTGATGCAACAGCCTGTTCCCTTGTGGCCAAAGTTCGGGCCGTCGTCTCTGCACATTTTCACGGAGCCGTCGCAAAACATCACAGTGGTACGTGGAATTCACTGTTTGATTTGGTGGGACGAATTCTTTGTGCACAATCCACTTGGTATTAGCTCTTCACTTGCCTCGCTTTTTTTTTTTTTTGTCTTGGTGAGTTCGGTCTCTTCCACTGGGAGATTGGTGTTTTTGTCTCAGGGTCATAAGCGTACATCCCTCTCGTGGCCGGTGATGATCCTGGACAAGAATACGGCCTGACGAAGCTCCGTGCAAACTTAAACACGCTGCGCCTTCTGATTAGCCGTCAGGATCCTTGGCACAAATTTTGCGGCGACACGATGCATGCCCAATTCATCAGTTAAAATTCGTTGGCATGTCCCATAACCAATTCGCACTTCATGAGCAAGTTCTTCCATGGTTCGACGTCGAGCGTTGTGCAGCTGACGGGCCTCCGGTGTGAACATCGTCTTCAATAGCTGTACGGCCGGCCCTGAACCGAACAAGCCACTCAAACACACGCGTACGGCTCATGCTTTGTCCCCAAATACTTGTTGAGTCATTGCGAGGGTATCCATAGCATTTTTCCCGAGATTTGCAGAGAATTTGATTCACACTCTATGTTCTAATCTTGGGTCCATCGTAAAAACGCCACATACTACACCAGAGTATCATGAAAAGTATTGTAGAATCTCAA
This sequence comes from Metallyticus violacea, assembly GCA_030762175.1. Classification (NCBI taxonomy): domain Eukaryota; kingdom Metazoa; phylum Arthropoda; class Insecta; order Mantodea; family Metallyticidae; genus Metallyticus; species Metallyticus violacea. The sequence continues at coordinate 43,222,335 of CM060835.1, read as the reverse complement.
AATATCTACCCAGCTGCATGGAACTTTAAACACTCATCAGATGTGCTAGTGTTGCTACCTAGCAGTAAAAAACTCTATTGCAACTACTGTCGAGATGGCAGCACCAGTCCCGAATATTGTGGATACAACCTTGTATTACTAACACATAAACACTTAACAGGTACATTCATTCACAATTATCAAGAAGATGCTGGAACTGCCTTCCTTCATTTTCCTACATTTCTGGCATCGGCTTATGAATTAGCAATTATGCTCTGCAGTTTCCTCTGAAAAATGGAAGAAAGGTCTTCACAAATGTAATTTTTCAGCTCATCTAATGTGTGTGGATTTGTCCTTTTCCTTTAATGCCCTCAGAGATAAAAATAGAAAGGTGTTAAATTAGGGGAATGAGGGGGCCTAAAGTTCTTAGTGATGACTCTTATCGTTGAATATTTTATGAAATGCATGTAAGGATACCATGGGCTATATGTGCTATTGCATTCCTGTTGGAAAGTTGTGAACTAATGTTCTCTCACAGCTCATTCATGGAAAAAGAGTTGCAAAATATTCTGCACATACCTATCACTATTGTTTCTTAAAAAAAAAAAGGGCCTATTAATCTCTAGCTGCTAATAGCACCCCACACTCCTATCATTTAATCATTGATTCCCTGTGAAGCTGATTAGGTTTTTCTGAACTCAGTATCAATTGTTTTGTGAATTAACATACCCACTTGGGTGAAACCAAGATTCATCCATAAAGAAAATTAGATTTGGGTCAATTTCTTTATCATACACATTATTCAAAATCCATTAACAAAATCTATTCCTGGATGCAGGGCCCACTTCTCTCTGATGTCATCGATCCTCTGTAAGAGCACAGTGTTTTGCTTTTGGTGATATAGGGAAACAGGATCTAATCTTGATAAGAAACCTAAAGTAAAATGCCAGTTAGAACAAAGTACAAAGAAATCTCTGAGAAAGCTGGCATAGGAATCTGGAATTTCACCAACATTGGCTTGAAATGCCACTAAGCTTTTAAAATTAAAACATTATAAGATAACTGTAGTTCAGGAATTGCAACCACAAGATAATGTGAGTGAAGCCAATTTCTGCACTTCAGAGTTGGATAATGTTAATGATCACTGTATTGACCCACATTTAATTATTTTTATATGGATGAAACAGGTTTTATTTACATGACCATGTAGCAACACTAAAGTGTATCAAAATAACCCTTATTGAAATGCAATATAAGAAGAAAAATTACTGCAATTTCAGAAGAAGAATTCATGAGTGATAATGCAAATTTTCTTAAAAGATGTAAGAGATATGTGGCAACAAGGACATCACTTCCATCTCCTATGACGAAGGTATGGTTTATTCTAGTAACAATTTGCATGAGAAATTTATACACTTGAATTTAAGGGGCTATGAATATCCAACTCTACTTCCTGCTGCCAAGCAAATCTCCTTTAAACTGGCCACACATTCAAATGAGGGCTTTGTAGTTAAAAAGAACTTTTAAAATAAAGAGATTTCTTAATCCTAAATTAAGTAGGTGAGGTTACTGCAACAAGAATCTTGGAATAGTGCTTATAGTGCAATTAATGTTACCAGTAAATTCAAAAATGTTCTACACACTTTTAAATTGCATTTTAATGTATTCTTTCCTATAAAACAAAACCAGATGCTTTGATCAGGGACTGGTTAACCCAGGAATTAAAACATGTTGTCAAACATAAAAGGCATTATATAATGAGCTTTATTGCAATAAAGAGCTTTATTTTAAAAGATATTGTAAGGCACTTAGTAGTCATAAAAACAGTAAAAGGCCTTCAATATTACAAGCATATTAGTCAGGTAAGAAAACAAAAGGTACATTGCATATAATAAAAGCTAGACAAAGCTAAAAATTTACAGTAAGAAAATGCATATAATTTTAACATTAACAACTGAGAAATAGAATATCCTTCGGTGTGGCAGATGTATTTAATGATTACTTCCTCCAACAAGCTAAATTTAAATTCTGGTTGTAAAAAGGATGCATTAAGAATAGCAAAAAAATGATTAAAGTTTACAATTCTTCTAAGAGATTCCAAAGTTTGAGCATTAAAAATTCAGTTGACTAGACAAAAAACTTAAAACATAGCAGAATTACAGCTGGAGATATAGTGGTATCATTTGATGTAAAAGCCTTATTTCTGAGCATATCTACAGAGAAATGTATGCTTATGCTAAAGAAATGATTAACATCAATAAATTTAAAAACAGAAGAAATAGAAAACTATTGAAACTTACTAATATTTTCATTCAATAAAATTACTTCAGCTTCAACAAAAAATATTATCAACAAGTTTCAGGCCTAACTATGGGAAACCCTTCGTCACCTTTTCTAGCAGAGTTATTCATAAGTTCATTTGAAATACATATCACAAAATCCTTCCCTTTAATCTTCAAGTCATGGTATAGGTATGTGGATGACATTTTTGCAATAATACCAAAGAAACACTAAATAGATGCCCTGAAACTTCTTAATTTGCAACATGAATCTATACAGTTTACCATAGAAGAAGAGAGAAATGGGTGGCTACCATTTAGATTTAAAAATTATAAGAAATGGAAATTGTTTGAATTTTGAAATTTACAGAGAAGAAACACACACAGAAAAATTACATAAAAAATGAGTTATAACCCCATTTTACAATTTGGCACACAGATGGTGAATATTCCACTCACAGAAGCAGAGTAAAATACCAACAGATAATAAAGACAGCTATAATCAATGGTTTCAACAGATATAGTGATAAAAATTATCAATAAACCTAAAAGACAAAAAGGGATAAGGGAAGTTTCCACACTGAAAAACACAAAAGAAAAATACAAATTCAAAAGTTTCACCTACCATCCAATTTACCACAAAAAGTTCAAGAAAATTTTCAAAGACAATACAACATCAACAATCAGAACAGAAATCAGGAATTTATGAAATAAAATGCACAGATTGTGAGCAGAGCTACATAGGCAAAACACAAGAAAAATTTGGAAATTCGGAGGAAAGAACATTTTAGAAATATTCGGTAGCAAGTGGATAAATCAACAGTAGTAACTCACTTTTGGACCAAAAACCATGATATAAAACTGGGAATTAAACTGCTGAAACATCTTCATAACCCATTGGAGTTATCCACTTGGGAAAAAATTTTCATATTAAAAAATAAAGAAAACCTGATGAACTTCGAGTTTCCTCCTATGGATGAACTCAGCAATTTCCTACTTCAACCAACAGAGGCCACCACAGGAACATCCAGGTGTCTAGTCACCATTTTGAATAATGGCAGTTCAGTGAGCAACCGGAGATGGGAGATATTCTCCAGAAACGCATCTTACTTTATGTAAGTAAACGGAGTTCAGTATAAAAAATGAATACCTAAGTTTAGGATATATTACCACTCCATTGTCAACAGCTTTGTAAGTACAATATTTAATATATTTATTATTATTATTATTATTATTATTATTATTATTATTATTATTATTAACATTTAATTGCATTCCAAGAGTTCATGTAGAAAAGTACTTTGAACATAGAAATACCAAAATTCTGTAATACATAGTTAATACAGATTATTTAAAATTATATACACAGCATAGTATCATTGCATATATATTATACAGAACATACTATAATGTATTAAATATATGTCCCATTTTAATATGAGAAAACACATAAATTACCCATTTATAAGAAAATATTCTAATTATATGTTTTAAGATATTCATTATATGCAGTATCTCTTCAAAGTAAATGAAATATATTTTGCAAAATATAGTTAAAGTATTATCAATGAAAGAAAAAAAAAATCACTGTTCATTTATAAATTCTTCTATAGAGTAATGGGTCTTGTTACATAGGTAAGAGCAGATTTGTATTTTTGTTCATTGTCAGATAATAATTATTCAGGAGAGCATTTGTTATTGCAATTATCATTGTCAGTTGTTAATAAAGTCATGTTTGGAAATAAGTTTACGTGAAGGAGGAGCCTATAGGTCAAAAATCCAAAATACTCTAGGAGAAATAAAGAATGTCAACTGATACAGTCCCTGACCAAGCCTAGAGTTTAATTTTTAGTTTCTTCATTTGTATGGCAATCATCAATAATAATTGGGAATGAACTATGTTAGAAATACAAAGTTCATCTTGGAGAAGCAAAGTACCTGCACAGTGTGCACCAGCAGTCATCAACAAAAGCTGACACGAGCAGTGAAATCATCTGGTTCCATTACATGTCATTCTGGTGATGACAGGGATGAAGATGCTGAACATACTGACATGCAGGTTTTGTGCAATGCCTCAAGTTTTACATTCTTTTCAAAATGATAAAGTCCTACTTTGTCGTCTGATGTACAACAACTCCATGGACATCCATATGGTTGTTTGTTAGAAACCAGGCTGCTTGTTTCATGCAAATACCATTCCAATTTTGGAAGTATACCTAAAGCTAGATGATGCTTGTTTGGATAATGTTGACAGAACCAGCAAATTTTTCTTACAATCTCTTCTTCAGGCATTCTTCTTCCCAATTCAGAAGCACTAACATGTAAACACAGCATTTCCAGACATGGTTATTAAATTATAACCATATCAAACCCATTTACCACAAAGCATTGTAACATATATCTATTTACAACTGTATCTACAAAAGAGTGATTGGAATTTTTTATTTTTAAGAGACTATGTTTATTGAAAACTGAAAACCACTCTTTTTGTGAAATTGTTTCTGTGCAATATATTCCAAAATCCAGCTCTTTACATTTTTCTTTCCTTTTTCATTTGAATACATCTGAAAATATGCATATTATATCACCAAAGTAATTGAATTGTAAAAGTATTTTTCTTCATTAGAAGTTAAATCATGGTCCCCTCATTTTTTCACAAATCCATTTGTTGTCATAAAATCAATCACAACTATACTTTGAAAAAAAGTAAATTTCAAAAATGTCAAATTAGCTGCAGTTTTACTATATCTATTTTGCTGCACATCACCAAACATAGATATGATGATGATTAGCTTCTATTAATTTAACCGCTGTCATTTTATATATCTGCTAGTCTGAAATTTAATGAAATTATATTTATGACAATTGTGTAATAATAATAATAATAATAATAATAATAATAATAATAATAATAATAATATATTTTTGTATGTTAATTGCCTTTATACACGGCTGGCCATCAAAATTGCAACACATTGCACATGTACATAATAGCCATGAAGAAATGTCTGTCTTCTCTTTCAATTGTTTGATGGGACCTTTGGTAGCCTACATGTCTGTGTGTTTGTGCTACCTTGATCCAGTGATCTTATATTCATTTTGCTGTGGACGCATTTCGTCCAACATGAGCACTAATTTCTCGGCTCCTGGTATGCCACAATTCTCCCAATCAAATTGAGACACCAACTGGTATTGCTGTCATATTTTTGATGACTCATACTTGTTCCTTTCCAGAAAATGTGGGTTTGGTTTAATGGACATTGCAATTTTAATGGCCAGCATTGTACATTTCATTCTTCAAATGCAGATAATGGGAAAACAAATTTGTTACCAGTTTCCTCAGATATGAAAAAATTCTGGTAATAATTATAACTATTTACCTTGATAAATAAAATATCAGAACCTGAACGTTCTTTCTTCACTGTAACTTCCTGCTCCAACATATCTGTAAAATTGTTTTGCCTTGTATTTGGAGTGGGACGATTTAAGTTTTCTTCCATCTTTCTCTTGTCGTGATAAAATTCTGTACATAAAAATAAAATATGTAATACAGAATTTAAACATTAATTGTAATTTGTTATAGATATGGCTTCAATCTCAGAAAAAATGTGGAACAAATTAATATTTATATTTATAGGCTAATGTAAACTAAGTATTCCAAAATATGAGTTTAATTTAATCTAAGTTTTCTATCATAAACTATGTTTACTGAGTTTTTTAAGAAATTTGCACAAAACCATTTTTTCTAAATTTATCATTATCTGCTTACAGCTCATCATCTCAAGTGCCATCTAGTGCGGTGCTGTGGTCTTACTTGAACATGAAATAGTCAGTAATTTTGTCCTTGGGCTCTTTCCTTTTAAGAGATTTAATTGTAAAATGTTGCCCAAAGATTTAAGTGATGAAGCATAACCTTGATTATTGGTTCCTCTAGACTTTTCATATGTTTTTCAGAAAGCTAACATATATTGCAGGAGTCATTCTAGGTGCTCCATTCAGCAAAAATTTAATGGATTCTTATATGAACTGCAGCAAATTATTATAATGCTGGATTGCCAGTTCTCATATGTCCTTTTAAATTGCATACTTCAAAATGCATTAGAGACTATTGTATGGGAAAAGCCTTAATGTTGGAAGCAGGGAATTAGATTAAAAACAATAGCAACATGTAGATATAACAACTATTGTAGCATCAGCAATATTGTTGGCTTAAATTAATTTAAACATTTTTGCTGACACTACAATTATTGGCATTAATCCATTAATAATGCTGATCGTTTTATTGACAAAATCTCTGATTTCAAATTAATTTAAGCCAATGACCATTGCAAATTAGCCTGGCAATGATTTATTTCATGATATAAAGTATTTCGGAGTGACAGAGGTTCAGAAGGACAAGAATCCCATTGGATGGGAAAGACCTTATTCACTCCTCTTTAAAATCTTATAACTCATTCATAAATGCATTGCAGTATATAATACAAAAGTCTTAAGCATATTTAAATATCCTTTAAAAAAACATTGTATAAATAAATAGTCAGACAGCTTTTGACATTAACTGATACTCCCTTGTAAAGAAAAACTATGTTTTTGTACACAAATTGAAATCTGTAACTGGCATGACAATGCTTCCTCCCAACCATACTAGGTATTGTACAATTAAATTATTTTGATCAGAGTATACATTGGTTCAATTTTCTCTCTCACATATTTCATTTTGTTTTACCATCATGATGAGTAATTATTTTATTATAAATTATGGAACAACAATTTAGTTTACTCTATCTCTAACATAACAATAATCTATGACTGTTGAAGCAGATCTAAACTGCAAAGGAATGTTATTATTTATTCAAAGAATCTTGGCAAATTATGGAAATAAGCTTTTTCCATATAAAAAGAGAACATGTTTAGAATATTTAATTAATGATTTGCATTAAAATATTTTTATAACTTATTCAATATAACTTATATTGAATACATCTAGCATCCAGCCATCTTAGGTTGGAAAAAACTTTCGATATAGACTACAAAATAATGCATTCTGTTTACAAAAGGTTCTTTTCAGTGATACAAGGATCACTAGACAAGTATTGAGACACTGAGCAATGGTCACTCCTAGGGAAACCATTTTTGCTAGGTCAAAACTGTTGAGTCATTATGTGTTGCCATGGTAGCAGGCAAAGCTCTGTTGTGTTATTCATTTTCCTGCATTTTATGTTTTAAATCTGGAAAGTGTGAATGTTCTTGTAAGTGCAATGGGCAATGGAGATTCAGAGCATTTTGTGCAATGATCTTGTACGATTTCAAATGTGGCTTAAATGAAACGCAGTCACTTGAGTGTTTGAGGGGGGCATTCCAGCACCTTTCTCCTTCACATGCTACTGTGTTCCACTGGTTTGGAGAATTAAAGAGGGGGCAGCAATCTCTTAAAGGTGAAGGGACCAACAACAGTAGTGTCTGGGAAGAACATTACCTTTGTGGAAACAGTGATCAGGGAAGATCCAAGACTAACATACAAGGACATTGAGCTGGCATTAGTTTGCCAAGTGTTTCAACCACTATTCATGAGCAACAATGTGTAAAAGAAAAAAAAAATTTCAAGATGGGTGCCCCAAAATTTTTTGGAAGCAGAGAAACTACACAGGGTGGAATGGTGCCAAGAAATGCAAAAATTTAACTGCATAAAATTATTGTTATGGATGACGAAACATGGATCTATCAGTTTGATCCAGAAACAAAACACCAGTCCTTCATTTGGGTTTTCTCTGATAACCAAAGTGAAGAGGCAAAGAAGTGTGGAAATGAAAATAGTTGCCTTTTTCTTCTAATGACAATGCATCCGCTAATACTGCTAATGTAACAATGCAGTTTCTGCAAGGAACAGAGGCAAAACTAATGACTCATTCATCCAATAGTTCTGACCTAGCAACATGCGATTTCTTCCTATTCCCTACTGTGAAGAACAGACTTTGAGGTTACCGATTATCTAGCCCCAAAGAAATGGTTGTAGCATACGAGGAGTTACCTGCAGTACCGGAAACTGAATGGCATGGATGCTTCCAAAAGTGGTTCCAGAGGAATGCTGCATACAGTGCCAGGGGAAATACTTTTGAGAAACTGGGATTTAAAAAAAAAAAATTCTATGAGTATTCATTATTTGTTGTCTCAATACTTATCTAGTGACCCTTGTATACTAATTTTTATATATGTAGTGTATCTGAATAGTTCAGTGAATGATGCTATATCTAAATGGCAACATGGCGCATTTTTCTTTGGAGACATGGAGAGAAGTTATACCTAGCATGGACTACATGTGACTGGCAGTGTAAACCCACTGCAGCCAGTAGAATATTATTGGTGTGAGAAGCAGTGTCACAGCTCAATGAAGCAATGTGTAAACTTCAAGTTCTACTAAAAATTGGGGAAAATAGCAAAAGAGATACATCATAAGTTGGTGAGCACAAAAAATATGTTTATGAGCGGTTCAAAAGCTTTTATGGAGGGAAAGAAACAAATGAGAATGAGCCATGTGGGTTGGCCATCGACAAGCAGAACCCCAGACATGTTCAAGACACACAATATACATACATTGAATTGAATTTATTTCCACTTAATAATACAACAAACTTGTACAGTACTACTTTACAATTGCTCAATCATACAAGAAAATAGAACCATCTCTAATGAATCTTCCCGAGCTACTGTGTAACCAAGTGGCTTAAATAGTTTCAACCTTGCTGTTACTCAACTAGCAGGCAACTTACATCTACAAAACTCAATCAAAAACCAACTTAAATTATGTTTCTGCCTAATTTCATTCCTCATTTCTTACTTATTTTCTTCAACCATTTTCTTTTAACCTTATGTAAATAATTCCCAAAATCGAAGATTTTCTGCCTTGTTCACCAACTTGTTTCCCATTATCTATATTGATAAGTTAGCCCACTTCTCAAACCTAAGTTTTTGCACTCAATTCTTTAGTTTCTCTACATTCCAAAATTGCATGCCAATAACTATCTTGCATTCCATGGACATTCTTTTATATTTAAACCTCCACTTATTCCTTTCAGATTCACTACCCCTGTCCAGGCCCATGCAATTCCTTCTTTGTCCATCTATCAGCTTCATCTACACAATTCTCTCTGCCCCATATTTCCTTTACCCCACTATTATCTTCAGCGACTTTTTACTACTAAAACTACCAATATCTCCTGTCTTTCCACAATATAAATTCTTTAATTGCTTTCCAAAAACCTCTTTCTTTACTTTCTCTATTATGCCACAACATATCTAAGCCTATTTTTCCCATAATCTCATTGATTCTACTAACCCAAATATTTCCTTGCCTCACCTTCTCTTGGTGTCACTAGACAATGTTTCAAAATACAATTCTCTCCTAGTTTCTTAAACCTAAAACAATATTTCAAAATTCTTGTTGTTATTTTTCCTTTACACCCTACTCTGCCTGATTCAGCTTGTGCAACCCCATTTGGTGAGCTTTATGGGTGGCCCATAATTTGTATGCAGAAATTCCTGTGAATCAAATCTACATTTAGCTATCCCTCATCACTATCCCACATTTCTATCCCAAACATCATTTTGACTTCAACCACTATCATATATATTCTCCAACCACTTATGTGCGTGTCTGATACTTTATGCCTACAGGCAGTAATAGCTTTCAAAGCTAGCCTACTCTTTGCTAGAACTTTTCTTTTTTGTTCCCTCCACCCTCCATTCTTGCTAAGCCTGATACCCAAATAGTCACACTTGTTGATCACCTTAATTTCTGCCCCTCCCTAATACCATTTCTCATTATTGCGTAACTTATTTCCATTCTTAAATACCATTATTTTGGATTTTCGAGTATTTATTCTTAAGTCCTACTTCTTACAGGATTTAGAGATTGCTTCGATTGATTTCACCAGGCAATATTGGTAATTGACCGAACTATAAGACATATCCAAATAATAGTCCCAAAATCGCAACATTTTCAATTGTGGGCATATGGGTATTAACTTTACCAACTTCTTCTAAGCTATCATTAATAAATAGGTTAAACAGTATGGGGCTTAACTTGGATCCTTTTCTTAGACCTACTGTATTCAAACTACTTAAAGTCACCCTATCCTGGGCAATCCTGATACAATTATCATTTTCATAATATAAATTTTGCAATCTTTTATAAACTATCACTAACTCCTTTCTTATTCAATTTTGACCATAATGCCTTGCAGTTAATTGTATCAAACACCTTTTGGAAATCAACAAACAGCACGTATAGTCTCCCTCTTTTTTGGCCTAGATATTTCTTTACCATTGCATTTATAACAAAGACATCCATTGTTCTCTTATTTTTCCTGAAACCTGCTTGAAACTCATGTAATTTATTTTCTTGTTCTGCCCAATTTTGAATCCTTGCTGCCAGAATGCCCATACATAGCTTACCTAAGACCGATCCTCTATAATTAATTGGTCTGGTTATATTGCCTTTCCCTTTAAATATGGGTACTGCAATTGCTGTTCTTCAGCCTTTAGGGACCTTAGCCTCTTGTATATTGAATTAAATATCTGTCCCAATAACATACTTCTATTTTCATCCCATCTCTATGCCCTCCAGAATTCTGCCGGAATCCCATCAATCCCGCAAGCTTTATCTCTTTTTATTTGTTCCTTTATTTCATTAATATCAATCTGTCTATCCAAGTAATCTACACTTAATATATTTTTCACTCTCCCCCCTCTCCCCAATGAAAGATCTCCTGTACCCCTAAAAGGTTTTTTAAAGTATAAACACCATTCCTTTGCATTGATATTATTCTCATTTACTTTCATTTTATATAATCTCTTAGCTATCATCCACATTGTTTTATTGTTATTTGTCCTTGTTGCCTCCTGTATTTTCTTACTAATATTCTGTACCCATTCTTTCTTTTTTTGCCTCCATGAGGGATTTATATCCCAGCCTTTCAACCATAAAGTTCTCTCTTTTTGCCCGTTCCCCTGTTTGTCTTCATTTTCTCAACTCTTTTACCAATTTACATTCATTATCATATCAACCCTCCTGTATCTTGTTACCCATTTCTCTCACTTTCACCTTATCCCTGCTTGTTAGATCGATCTCTCTAAACACTCCATTATTTCCCCTATTTTCCCTTCGTTCATTAGAACTTCTGCATAAACTTAAATGATCTCAAATTAGCTCCTAACTCTCTTATGTAGCCTGGTGCCCTCTTTTTATGCCCATATTTCTTAACTTGCACCACTTTCCTAAAATGATTTTGAAATTTCACTTTTAATGGGAAATGACTGCTGGTAGATACTAAATTCATAACCTGGAAATCTGTCAGATACTCATCTACCTCTAGTGTGAGTAGCATATAATCAACAACACTTTCACCATTATTATTTGCAAAAGTAAACTCACCCCTAGAATCCCTCCCTCTAGTACCATTACAAATTACCAAATTATGTTCATCACAAAAGTCCAATAGCTTATTTTCTTCCTTATTACATATTTTATCTTTGCTAACCCTTTCCAACCTGTCTTCTTTCACAATATCCTTTTCTAAATCAACAAAATGTATTGAACCCTCTCCTAATCTTGCATTAAAAGCACCTGTTATAATAAAATTTCTGTACCCATTTTTGTTTTGCAGGACCTCCATGCTCTTTCCTAAGTTGTAGAACAAATTGGGGTTATAAAAAACAAAATATTTGGTTGGTTGCTAAATACACTTTTACTTATTTCACACCACAAAAACTGAATTATCCTATAAGTCATTAAACACGTTCACTAGTAAACTTTCCATGCTCTTTCCTAAGTTGTAGAACAAATTAGGGTTATAAAAAACAAAATATTTGGTTGGTTGCTAAATACACTTTTACTTATTTCACACCACAAAACTGAATTATCCTATAAGTCATTAAACACTTTCACTAGTAAACTTTGTCTTACAAACACACCAATTCCTCCTGATAGCAGCCCTTTAACTTTCTCCTTAGCACCAGCTTTACTATAGAACTTGAAGCCGTTGAGCTCAACATTTATATCTCTTTCTAACTATGCTTCCACTATCGCCAACATGTAACACACCATAACTAACTGCATTATTTGACACTTTTCTTAACAAACCTTCAACATTCCAATATATAACCACCAACTCTCCCTATAGGAATCCCTTTCTTTCAAATCTAAACTCATGCAACTTAGCTCTACTGCTGGTCCTCCTGTTCATGTCTTGTTCCTCTCTCACTTCCATTATACTTCCACACAATACAACATGTTTCCCTCCTCATGTCCAGCCCAGCAGCTGCTCCCAAGGGCTCCCTATTTTTGTCTACTATCAGCTGACTCTCAGGTGACACACGCCTGGTTAGTAACGTCATCTGCTCAGCTCCTCCTTCCATTTCTCTTGCGTGTTTCCATCTCTTCTTTCCGCTTCTACATGTTTACTTCTTACCAATGTGTATTATGCCCATTTTAACTCCTGCATGTCGAACTTCTGCCCTACCTTCCACTTGCTAATTTCCTGCTTTCTACCATCTATCCATAAATGAAGTCCTCTCACATATGCCTGCTTCCCTTCTGACCTAGCTTTTCTCATTTCTCTTAGAAGAACCCCTCTCAATTCTCTATCTTTCTTTCCATAGTCATTTCAATAAATATACGAGATCCTTTTATTTTTTTGCATATGTTAAAACTGTCCATTTAAATTTCATACTAGCAAGTTTCACTATCATTAGTCTAGGCTTTGAGCTCATTCTTCCAATTCTAAACATGTCCACAATTTCCCACTGGTTGTAGGCCTAATTTTTTCAGAGAATTTCTTCTACAAATTGTCAAGTCCATTTGTCTCTTCATTCTTCAACTCCAAATATGATAATGTTCATTTTCCTCTACTTATCTTCAGCTCTTTCTAAATCAGTTACCCTTCTTTTGCATTCTGTTATTTCTGCTTGTAGTTGTCCTACTGAATTTACCACTGTTTCCTTGACTGCTCCTATTCTGTTACTAATTTTGTTGTCCATCCTTTGTTCCATCATTTAGGTCTTCTGTGATGGTTTTAAGCATGCCCAAAATCTAGTTCATTTCCAGCCCAGGATTTGACTCGACTCCTGCTCTCACCAACAGCATTGCCAAAACTAACCTATACCATATTAAAACAGGTAAGCCCTCATTGTTTTCCACAGGGTAGAATATTTATATAGTTTAATAACCCAATTCTTAGTTGGTATGACTCCAAGTTCATGTCCATTTTCTCTTTCCCGAGGAGCTCTTGTAAATATGTCCATCTCCTCCCACGTGCTGTCAGCAATATAATAATAATAATTTTTCTAGTTCTTGTTATTTTAGTTACATATATAATACTAAAAATGAAAAATAAAGTAGCCCTTGGAACAATGAAAATAAAATAACAAGAACTAGAGAAGCAAACATTGACAAAACATTAAAAATGTCAATCAATTTTCCCTATATTTCAAATAGCTCGTATTCTTTTTCAAAGGTAGAAGACAAGTCTTTGAAGAAGAATGTGAGCTGTTTGAAATATAGCAAAAATTGTGTCACTATTTGAGTGTTTTATCTATTTCTGCTTCTCTAGTTTGTTTTATATATACATTAGTATGATACAGATAAGCTAACTTAAATGGGCTTAGAGGTTAACAAAATAATTAGGTAATTTGGGACAATTTCTCTACATGCTAATTTCTTGCACCTTCCCCCTAGATTCCTTTGATAGCAGCTGAAAAAAAATGAATAAAGAAGACAGAAGTTGAACAGAGAAGAATAAATAGGATGATTGTGCGAAAGGTCAGAGAAAGTATGAATAGCACGAAAAGACAGCAAGAAAAATAGCAGGCATTACCATATGCTCAAAATAAAATTCTTAATGAAAGTAAAGTTAAGGTTAGAGAAAGAGTTCTAAGTTTAAAGGATAAACTAGAAAGGAAACAATAGCACAGTACTCCTAAACATCTGCTGAAAAACATTTATTTATTTGTTTATTTATTTATTTATTTAAATGGTACTAAGCATACAAAAATTACAATATCGCCTGATTCTAACCCAGGTTCTATTCCAGGCCAATATTTTGACTCACTCCAACACAAAAAATGAATTAACGTACTAATTTATACCATTCTACTAACCAAGACTGTTGAGACCCAGTCTTTGGCTATCCAGAAGACTCTGGCCCTTCCATCTCCTAAAAGGAGAAATACTATAACAACACACCAAAACATTTTCTACAATTTAATAATTGTCATTGATTGTCAATGAATCTGTTCTCATTTATAAACTCCTGCCCTTAACTAACTTACATCCATACACATTTAAACTTCTGATCTACTAAACATAAAATCACAATACTACTTCCAGAATTCCCCAAGCCAAACACAGTCCAACTCACAGTTCTTCTCTCCTCTCTCCTTAAGAACAATTTGTTCTTAACTCTATACAAATATTTCCCAAGGCTGAAGAACATGCACCAGCATTCAAAAGTTAAAGTCTGGGAACAGCTGCAGCCAGAATGAGGACAGCACTGCCGAAATCTCCAAGAAAGAAATATGCAGTTATTAAAAACTTATATCTGACTATATTTACCAATTAAAGACAAACCAAGTAGGCCTATTGAGTTTACTCTTAAGTCTCACCACTGTAAATGCTGTGACTTATTTATTTGAGGGAGGATAAAAATCACCAGGCATCAGAATAAAGGATGTTACATGTATTACAAGCACAGAAGGAAAAGTGGAACTCCAAATTTGGCACAGACTGTTTCTAATGAGGGAAGCTCATTTTGTAGTCAGAATGGTCCACAGATAGGAAAGAGCAAGTTTGCTGAACTTTGCCCAAAACATGCATGCTAAGCAACAAACTTCTGCATCTTTTGTGGATACAATGAAAGTTCATCAATACTTTATTAAAGTTTCCTAAATATTGCAGTTGCATTAGCTCTTTCTGTGTAACACTGCTGCATAAAATTGCTAGATGGGAAAGTGTAAGGCATGAAAATGTAAAATGAATTCAATTTTTACAGGAAAATTGTGAATGTAATATTGTGGAAGCAAAATGGATTGTGTGGTAAGAATATGATGGAAGACTAGACAAGGCACAGAGAGTAGTCAAGATATGATTGAATACATTGTGTTATTGGTCCCCAGTTTCTACAACCAGTGGAGAATGAACATTTTTGCATCCCTATGCACAATGCATAATGTGCACCTTCCCCTCTCCTAACATATGTTTTAATACCTGCATATATAGTTTTAAAATAACTGGGAATGTGCTGTAAACCATTACTAAAAGACAAAAAAAACTTACAAATTTCAACCAGAAAACTTTAACACAAAGATGAGAAAGGAAAAAAAAAAAAAAAAAACTCAGCATTGCAGAAGTTTTCATCTTGCTTTGACAATAGCAAACAATCACATCTTCATAGTTGAGATGGTGAGCAGCAGTCAGGAGATCGCCTTCAATGTTAAGAATGGACAAGGTGTTCAGTCTCAAAAGTAGAGTACACAGCCTTTTAAGGGCTGAAAACCACTGTTCTGATGAACAATTTGTGTCACACAAAAGGATTCTAAGAGGAATGTCAACATTTGGTAACATGAACTGTAACTGCTCTTTTTGTAGAAATTTACTCATTTCGACTGGTATGAGTGCATTCAAGTTATAACACCTCCGATTTTTTTTACCCCCTCAGGTCTGGTAACATAGAAACGTGCGGTTTGTTTTAAAATACGCGGACACTCGTCAATGCGTGACAGAGATGGTAGCATGGCATGGCACATAGAACACTAGCGGCAACGGCGAGAGTGGGTCAGTTTTTTGATACTTCAAAATAGCGACGTTTTATTACAAGAACAGCGTGTAATCATTCGTTTTCTCCATTTGAGTAGTTTGACGCCAAATGAAATTCATCGCCAGTTGAGTGAGATGTGTGGTGATGGTGCCATGAATGTGTCTAATGTGGATCGTGGGTGCAACAGTTCAAGGAAGACAGATCGTTGTGTGACAATAAACCAAGGCAATCTCTGCCTCGCACAAGCCGGTCTGACGACATGAACGAGTGAGTGGAGAAAGTTGTTTTGGAGGATCACGAATGAGTGTGGAATGCATCACCTCCAAAGTTGGCATTTCCGTAGGATCTGTGTACAAAATCCTGCATGAAAACCTGAAAATACGGAAAGTGTCCTCCTCCAGGTGGGTGCCACGAATGACGACCACAAGACTGCGTTCATGGCATGTTGCCAGGCGATGTTGACGCGTGATGACGGCATGAATGGGAGGTTCTTTTCATCGGTTGTGGTAATGGACGAGACATGGATGCCTTTTTTTCAATCCAGAAACGAAGCACCAGTTTGCTCAATGAAAGCACTCAGATTCCCTGCCATCAGCATTAAAAAAAAAAAAAAAAAAAAAAAAAAAAAAAACACCGGGTAAGCGCAGTTCAGAAAAAATGAGTGGCCATGTTCTGATGTTCTGGGATAGCGATGGAGTAATCCTTACTCATTTGCGTTCCAAAGGGCAATTCGGTGACAAGTGCATCCTTCGAAGATGTTTTGAAGAAGTTCCTTCCAGCATTGCGAGAAAAACTGCCGGAAAAGGCTGCACGTGTGTTCTTTCACCAAGACAACGCCCCAGCGCATCGGGCGAACGTGACGCAGCAGTTTCTTCATGAAAACAACTTTGAAGTGATTCCCCATTATTATTATTATTATTATTATTATTATTATTATTATTATTATTATTATTGAGTAGTGTTTAACGCCCGTTTTTACTACTGAGGCACCATAAACGTTTCAGGCTCAAGTTTAGGGTACCTCCCTGGCATTTGCCAGTTATGAGAACAGAGGAAAACCTGGAAAAAAATCTCCGTCAGGGAGGACGGTCCTGGTGGGATTCGAACCCCAGACCTCCCGCTCACGAGTCCGCGCCTTAACGACCTCGGCTACCCGTGGCGATCGTGATTCCTCATGCTCCCTACTCACTTGACCTGCCTCCCAGAGACTTTTGGCTGTTACCACCAATGAAAGACACTCTCCGTAGTCGCACACTCACTAGCCGTGCCGCTATTGCATCAGCGATTTTCCAGTGTTCAAAAGACTCCTACAGAAGCGTTTACAGCGCCATGGAATCAGTCGACGGTGTGAAAAATGAGTACGGCTGCAGGGATATTACGTAGAGAAGTGACACAAGTTTCACAGTTTTCGGGTGATTATTTTGAGGGGGAAAAAAACGGAGGTGTTATAACTTGAATGCATCTCGTATATCCCTAATCTCATAAGACTTCAGAAGTGTACACATTCGCTTGGGAAGGTTGGTTACAAATCAATTTCATGTGACATTTGGGAATTTTGCTTGCATTCAGATATAAAGCCTGGTAAACTATCCTTAAATTTTGAAAACTATGAAGGAGTCTGACAGTGTTTTATAACTTTCTTTCTTCCATCTAATTCAGTGTGCAACTTGTCAAGCATTGGGAAAAGCATTTTGACTATAAATTTCTCCAACCAATCAGAATAACTGTTTGTTTCTTTACCGGCATGAAGTATGCATTTCCTTAATCATAGCTCATATCAGTCATCTCCATAAATTTTTGTTTGTAATAGTTGAACATGTCATGGATAGAGCTGATGAACCCTAAAATTGATTAATATAATCCTTGCACCATTTCAGCATCTTGTTTACACTTAACATTTATAGTATTAAATATCTGGAATATTCCAGACTGACATCACAAACATTGTTTCTAGTTGAATCAGTATGACTGAAGTCTCATTTTCCTCCAGTGGTTTCTCACAGGCATTATTGATAACATGTGTAAGAGCCTTAATAACACTCTCCCAATTTTCATTTAACAGGGTTTCACTCTTGATGAGTAATGTTTTTTTGGATAAATTTTTTATTGCTTTGCTTCCTAGTTTCATGAAAGAAAAAAGTAGTTCCCAGCAATAGCGTAGAACCAGAGATAAAGTTATAAATGTTTTACACTAGATTGAAGAATAGTCTGCTTGCAGCCAACTAAATTCAAAGAATGTGCTGCACAAGACGACACATGCACTTTCCGATTTCGTTCTGTAATGCATACCTGTGTAGCCTCCCAACATATGATTGGCCTCTACAGTCAGTAAAGTCAGTGGAATAAGCAGACAAGACATTCAGTACAGCTTTAACTAGGTTTTCAGACTTGTGTCCCAGATGTGACAAAAACATGTTTCCCATTTCGTTAATATACCTTAATGTGAAAGATAAGATCGATATATAAAATGTCTGCAGTAGAACCTACTATTATAGAGAAATATTTTACCCGTTTGCTATCACTGCTGATTCTTTTAACTCGTTCAGAAATCAGTTCTATTATTTCATCACAAATTGAGCACAATAAACGGCTCCAGTGCTAGAGAATTATACTAAATAATTTCACTAAATTGATTCATCATGTAAAAGTTTACGATAATATATATTTTTGTTCACGCATGTGGTTATACCAGCTATCAGCCTTTGGGAATTAGAAAAATTACTGTTACAATTTGTATTAATTCCATGGTGAATGCTGATTCATTACACATCACTCTGCAAGATCATCACTAAAAAGGTCATTACTTCTTGTAACGTTACAACGGTCCTGGTGGTGTAGTGGTAACCATACTTGCCTTCTAAACCCAAGGTCGCGGGTTCGAACCCGGCCAGGATCGATGGATTTTCTCGGGCGTAAAAATCCTAAGTATGGCTTCCTTCGGAAGGGAAGTAAAGCCGTGGGTCCCTTGTCGTACATTTACGGCACGATAAAGAACCTCAAGCCTGAATGAAGAGGCTTCTGAGCAAAATTTGTCAGCCGTTTCACGCCCTAAATAGAATGGGGTGCTGATGACCTGAGATGTTAAAGAGCGTCCTTAAATAAACAAATAAAAAAGCTTGTAACGTCTGACTAAACATGATCTATGTGAGAGCATGACTCAAATTCAGAAACTTTTTTTTAATCTTGAAATTCTTGAATTACGAATTCTTTGTTCGCATTTACTTCTTTCATTACAGCTGCAATCTTATCAGCACATTTAACCCAATCATCAGTATAACTTGAACTCAAACTAGCAACATTTCTTGTGAAAAATGTGCTTACTCTACCAAGCAATTTTAAAACTTTAGTTTCACTTTATCGCTTTTCCTTTGCTAATTTATAAAATGCCACTCCACTTAATTTTGCACATTGTTTTTGTTACTCATGTTAACGCCACTTACTTATGTGACTGGCAACTAAACAAAAAGAATCACATTTATACTATATGTAAATAAAATATCTAGCCACTTCAAAAGCGTGTCCGAGCACAAAGCCTTCAACTTTAATATGTGTGATACTATCACCGACCAACTAACTTGGATTATTTTGCCAAACTATAAAATAAAATCATTAAGAGAACAACGATATAGGCGGGTGCAAAGCCAATTGTTAGATTCAGCCTCAGAAACGGACTGCAAGTTAGTAATAATATTTTTAAAAATCGTATTGCCAACTGTCCAAATTTTAAAATTGTTTCATCATTTTTGTCAATTTTAAGCACAAATAAAAATATAAAATACTGATAACATTAAAAATATGGTGCAAAATATACTGCCACCTAGGTTCCTTCCTATTGAGCCTAAAGTAAGTCTGCCTCTCTATATCATTACTATTAAGGAAAAATATGCTAATGCTTTTCAGGAAAACAAAGTTCAAGTTTAATCTCACCATAACACAACTTTAATTCAAGTAGATTTCTCAGAGAACTATACCTGCATAATGCTGGTTGAAATTCAAAGCGCACGCTACGCAGCATCTGGTAAGTCTCTTTACTACTGTAATTTGGTATTCAGAGGACATTTCTTCTTATTTTCTGGTATCGCACAATGTTAATTATTCCAAGAGTACCACTGTTGCATATATGAACATTTAATGGAAGAAATTTCAGAATTAAAATTAATAATAAGAGGTACAAAGATCTGATGATCCAGGTTTACAGTTCAAAAATGAATTCGTTGCAGAGTTCGTCAACATCCTTGAATGAAAACACAGCAAAAAGGTCATATCGAATTACGAGGGTAGGTCCATAAATTTCCGGCCTTGCCGATAATGATTATCGCATGCACAAAACCCTTATCTGGTGCCATACATTATCTTTTAAATAAATAATTGCAGCTGCAACTTCCTCTCCACTGTGTTCAGTTGTTCAGATATAGTTGCATAAAGAAGGCTATGAGTAGAAGATTGTGACATGTTCAAAATGGAGTATTAAAGTATAATTTAGTTCTTCACAAAAGAAGGACTTACTCCAAATGAAATTAAACAGCGGTTGGACGGTGTGTATGGGGAAGCATCCCCCTCATATTCTACTATAAAAGAATGGGCCAAACTTTTTCGAATGGGTCGTGAAAGCAATGAAGAAGCAATGACAGTGTGCAGATCGGCCCTTGGAGGTGCTCAATCCTGAAAACATCGCTCTTGTGGAAGGAGAAATTATGGAAGACCGGCGGATCAAAGTTACAGAAATAGCAGCAAGCTTGAGCCTTTCTAAAACAACGGTACTTCGAATTATTCATGAACATTTAAACATGAATAAGATTATTGCAAGATGGGTGCCTAGATTTCTTTCCTCAGTTCAAAAGCAGCAATAAGTCATCCGTTGTCAGGCATTTTTGGAGCTCTGCCGTGGCAACGAGAGAGAAGTTCTACAAACCATTGTTACAGGAGATGAAACTATGACCCATAGTCCAAAAGAGAATCGATGGAATGACGTAAACCTGGTGAAGCACCGCCTCTAAAGGCCAAGGCCACTCAGTCAACCAAGAAGATCATGGCCACTATCTTTTCGGACTGTGAAGGAATACTCTTCATTGACTTCAAGGAGAGGAACATCACAGTAAATGGGGAGTACTATGCTGGCCTAGTGCACAGACTACGTGCTTCCATCAAAGAGAAAAAGCAACGAAAGCTGAGTGGTGGTGTGCGCTTTCTTCACGACAACATGTCTATGCACAGAGCTCTTGTTGCAAAGGAAGTCGTAAAGAACTGCAGCTTCAAGGAGATCGACCATCTACCCTATAGCTCAGATCTAGCTCCCAGGGACTATTTCCTCTTCTCAAAACCCAAGAAGGACTTTTGAGAAAGGAAATTTAAGTGTGACAAAGAAGTGATGGATGCTGTTTATGCCCATTTTACAGACAAGACTTCCGACTATTTTAGGGGGGGGGGGTTGAACTGTTAATTAAAAAATGTGAGAAGTGTATTGCAATAAAGGGTAACTATATTGAAAAGTGAAATATAATTTTTGTCTTTATCATACCTAGAAAATGGTTAGGCCAGAAGTTTATGAACCTACCCTCGTACTTTGCAAACTCACAGTAGACAGAATTGGAAGTCTGTTAAATGACAAGTATGGGAAGCAGTAAAGAACAGAAAGGTTTCGCTTTCAATGCATCAGAAAATCTTTGAGTCACTTAACTTCATCCAGAGTAAAAGTTGCTAAGTTACTGGTGTACAGATTTTTCAATTAATAAAAGATCCAAGGCTAGCAACTGTAATCAAGATTTCTAAAAATATTTTGGGCATGCAAGTATTGAAGAAGTAATGTGACTGGATGTACCAAACAATTTCTATAGACAAAGAAAGAGGAAGAAGTAAAAGAAAGACAAAGTTATTGAATGGGTAGGTTGAATGTGACTGATTTGCAAGAACTCTCAAAGAAATAGCTGGTGTGGAAGCTAAGTTATGTAATGGTAAGAGATGGTCAATTCTGAAGTGACCTAAAGTCAGTGATGAAAAGGGACATGGATTAAGAGTAATAAACCTATTTACTGTAATAAATGCCCGAGAACATTTCAAATTCTATAGATCCAATAGCATTGCATTTGTGTTTATTTTTCATACTCTTTTATAGAAGTATAATTTTTATATTTCTCCTTTGCATACTGTTGTTTCATTAATAGCAATGCAAAAGGTCAAGCTCATATGCGTTAACAGAGTAGAAACTTATACAACAGAGATTTGATGAAAATCTTGTCCAACAATTGTAACATGAGTTACTTATCTATTATAATAATAATAATAATAATAATAATAATAATAATAATAATTATTTCTCTGTATTACTATTTAACCTTTTATTTTATGTCAATGTTAACTAATAATGAATGTGTCCAATGAGTCAATAAAGGAAAAAAATTTCATCAAAATATTTGTGTAAATATAGCTGATATTCTTTGATTTCTGTAGAATTTTAACATTAATGGAAAGACCTTGCAACATGTTGTATAACTGCATATATTTGTTTTGGTTTCCATAGCTTTAAAGATTTTACAATAATCATAATCAGATAGAAAAAATTTGAGATCATGTCTGGAACTTGAGTCATGTTCGTTATTGGCTTTGACTTTATAAATTTTTTCTCTATAATTCTGATCACAAACCATAGACTAACAAACATTTTGTGTAAAAAATCACATTAGTGATAAATGCTACTTGTTCTCTTGAACTTACATTGAGCGAGGCTCTAGGATATAGAACGTGTTATTAGCAAAAGGAATTTATATTTAGTGATTAAAGCAATAAGAGATGCATTTACTATGCATTGGTATGAATGTAATCCTTCAGATCATAAAATAATGAGTGATTAGAAATTTCTTTATATGGTTTTAATAAAAGTGAGGTTTTGTTGGTCATCTAGTAATTTTAAATAACTGGAAGGCTATTTATATACTTGCACTGCAGAATCATAGCACCCCTGCTGGAAAACTGTACACTGTGGAGACTTAGCTACCCAAAAATATCATGTGAATTGTGGGCCTATTTTCTTTATTACTGTTTTTACTGGCACTTCAAGCTTTTTAACAAACCATATATATATAGGCATGTGATGGTGTGAATATTAAGATTCTAAATTTGAACCTACAATAATACCTCATTCCAGCAACACTTTAATTCTTTTAAGGAATGCTCTCGTAGACCCAAGATTGCGGGTTCAATCCTGCCAGGGGTGATGAATTTTGTTGGGCTTAAAAATCCTAAGTATGGCTTCTTTCAGAAGGGAAGTAAAGTTGTGGGTTCTGTGTTTTAAATTTAAAGCATGTATAAGAATCTCAAAGTCTGAAAGAAGAGGCCTCTGAGCAAAATTTATTGGCCATTTCATGCCTGAATTGAATGGGATGCTAATGACCTGAGATGGTACAGAGCATCTGTAAATAAACCAAACACTACTACAAAGAAAGCTCACAATATGTTGTTGAACAAATTATATTCACAATTTATGTTTACCATATGGACCATTAAAACACAAGATATCAGTCTCCAAAATTATTATGAGATTACTATGGCCATTGAGAAATCCTATGGATTTTTAAGAAACAAATGGATTATTTGAGATGAATGATCAATAATATGACATTAAACACTTAAATTGCCCGATTCACAATATAGATCATGTATTATTGTATTTTCTTCACACACTTCACAGTTTATAACATACTGCAAAATGTTTGCATCTGGGCAGCATTTTTTAAACATCATTTCAAATAATTCCAAACTCTTTAGTTTTCTTTCATAACTGTTATACCTTTCTGGGCAGCATTTTTTAACATCATTTCAAATAATTCCTAACTTTTTAGTTTTCTTTCATAACTTATTCATTTCAAGTTAGATGTCATATATGTTGCTAATCTACGATGATAGAGATAGATAGGATGAAAATTTCCATCTTTTCATCCTAGTTGTTTTGCCCATATCTTGTATACATATGCCAGATATCCTTCCAAAATTTTGTTTTTGGTTTTCTTGGAGGTGTTGGCTGATTAGACGAACTGCTGCTTCATTGGACATATGCCCCTGGTGACACTGTTTCATCCCACAAATTACTTTCTTCATCTGATGCTTCATCAATTAAAAGTGTACATACTTCTTCTATAACATTTCCACCTTCAAAAAGCTGTTTCTTTATTTGTTAAAAAATAACATGCTCTTCTCCTGTAGGTGCATCTTCTGCAATACCAAAGTAATCCATCAATTACCACCTTCTCATTGTAGAATATTGTACCATACAAAATGACTATGTAAAAACACTTCAAAAGCACAGCACAAATATATGTGATCTACTCATAACTCTCTTCTGATTGCTGCACTGCTTGCAGTAAGACTTACACCTCCCTACCTATTCCTCCCTCTCCTGTCATTAGCGTTGCACAGTAGCAGTTAAATTTTTTATGATCCTTAACAAAACTAAACTAAAAATAGTCTTGCTCTATTCCCTGAAACAGCTGTCATGGTATTCCTTGTTACAGCTCTCTTCTGCACAACAATGAATATCTTATTACTATGTGTTGAATTTCATCAGAAAACTGTCCCATATCTCAGAATGGAATGAAAATAAGCAAAGTATACTGTTCTCAGTATTTCAAGATGCACAAGGATCTTTAAGCTTCTTAAAGCAAAACAGGCTGAATTCAGCTATGGAATTATAGTTCCTATGTGTTTGTTCCAATTGACATCATTACTACATTGATCACCAGCTCTAAAAACTTTGAGAGACCTCCTCCATTAAATTATTGAAATAATTAATGCTTAAGTGTGGAACAATTTTGTTCTTAATTCTGAATTGAATAAATTTTGCTTTATAATAATTTAACATTTGTTTGTTAGCTTCAGGCTATGCATTTAGTTCTTCAAAATGTGTTAATGGCTGTACTTGCCAACTGTTAGGCATTTTGCCAGATATAAACTAGTATCAGAGCAAGAACAGAAAATGTGCTGATTTATGCAGATTCACAATGTTGGTGGACTTTAAAAGGATTGAAATCTGTTGCAAGCTGCTGGAAATGCATAATGAAGAACTGGATTTTTTGCAGAAGCTGGTAGCGAGTTATGGTGTCACTACTACACTAGAGAAGAAAGTCCAATCCATGCAATGGAAACTCCCAAGGAGTTCCTGGCCCAAGAAATTTCATGCTGCTCCTTCTAAGGGCTGATCACTTTTTGGGGACACTTTAGGCGTATTGCTAACGGACTGGTTTCCTCAAGAATGACTCTCAACAGGGAAGTGTACAGCAAGATCCTTACATGGCTTAGACGCAGAATTCAGCAATGGCAAAAGGGAAATAGTTGTGACAGGTGCATTGTGCGAATGTGCAGTCCCACCAGCAATGCTACAACTGCAAAATTGGTATTATTTGGTTCATTGTTGTGACACACCCATCATATTCACCGGATTTTGCTCCATCTGATCATGCCTTATTCAATAACATGAAGGGCCCACTGCGAGATAAAATAATTTGGCAACAATATGGAAATTCAGACAGCTGTTCAATAAAGATGTTTCTTCAGGACATCTAAGGACAAAACTGATTTTTAAAGAAAGATTATGGCAATTCCATGGAAAGATAATCAACTTACAAATAATAGTAGTTTGTGATTTACACTTCAGCGAGAAATAATCATAAAAATAATATCTTTTATAGTGAAAGATAAAAATGTGGAAATATGAGGGTATTTTGCAAAATGAAACCAGAAGCAATACCTCATATATTCATTAACTTGCTGAAACAGTGAAACAACAATAAACCTTACGAAACTAACCAGAAAAATCAAGCTTCATCCATCTCGCATGACGAGTAAGCAACTTATTCTTTTAAAATACCACATTGGGACTTTTAGCCACCTTGGTTTATATTTTTCTTTGGGTATCAATAGAATTTACGGAAAAGAGGGAGCAAGATAATTTTTTTTTTTTGCACCAAATGTTAAAACTTTTTCAGTCAACATTTTATTACAAGAACTATTATAAATATATAACTATTATATACTTTTAACACTTGAGGAATTTTTCCACTGAACTTATATAAAACCTATATAATTATCCATCTCAAATATTAACACAATGAACAGACTATGAATGTTAAATTACTATCTGAATTAGAATTATATTTAGGCTTCCAATTGAAGCACCGGTATACAGTACATAACTTACACCATAGGAATTACTCACATAATATGATTATTCTTTGGCCTTAAATAATTTAGTTTTACTTTGTATTGCCTTAATCTAGGGAGTGGCCATGGACCTCTACAAAGGCTTACACATGTAATTTGTTTATTTATACATATCAACATTAAAATTATGTTAGTAATTACATATTTAAAGGCAGTCAATTTCTTTATGTAGAATGCATGCATGTATGTTATTTAACATTAACATAATAATGCGGACAATTTTTATTCACACTTAGGCCTAAAATACTGAATGATTACATGATATACAGACATTAGCCTGACTAGTGTTACAGTGGTGATCACATGCATTAACACATGAATCAGCACACCATCTCTTCTATATGCTATGTTAGAATCTGCAAAAAGTATTGCTTTAAGAGTCAATTTTATAGTAAATGGTTATGAAAATATGAGCAAAAGACACAATATTGATCCTGTGGACTCCTGTGTTCTGTTTGTTATATAAGAGGCAAACCAATTTAGTAAGACTAGGCCATAAAGATCTAATTTTTTGCAGTAGTATTTCATGGTTTAAGCTGCCAAATGCTCTGGATAAGTCACAGAAAAATACCTAATATTTGTTCACTATTATTTAGTGCATTTGATACTTCACAGGTAAATTTAAATGTAGTATTAATAACCAGCAGTGCTGCTCTGAGGAGCCCAAACTGCCAAAGATGGCATTGGGATATTTGAACTTAGGTAATTTATGATGCGATTGTATATTGCTTTTCTGAAAATCTTTGAAATTGATGTTAAAAGTGAAATATACCTATAGTTAGAAATTATGCCTTTATCATTCAGTTTATAAAGTAGCTTAGTTTAGTTCCTGGAGCATTCCATGAGTTCTGGAGGTAGTCACAGAGACTTACAAACATGGAATTTGTCATTTACAATTACCCCAGTAGCACATATTATACATTTACAGAAAATATCATATACCTGCACAAATGGTTATAATAAAAATGAAAAAGCAACACCTAGAACAACTCAGCCAAAACAACAAAAAGTCTGTCATGCAGGAGCTGCATAAATAAGAAATTTCTCACCGAGTTGAATAACTTTTAATAAAAATGAATATTAAATCCAAATTAGGCTTTATTAGTTATTGAAATGAAATAAGTTATGGCATTACTGTGTGATATTAGCAGAAAAAAATTAGAATTCTTGCAACCTGTAAGTATTGCTAAAGAGAGAGTATATTTTTAGAATTATCCTAATTATTACTGAGATTAAACTACAAAAATTAATAGTATATGATTAATTAAATGAAATGTATGACCACTGATAGACAAAACTATAATGTGTGAGTATTTGTAAACATTTTTAAATATAACCATGTTTGAGCACTTGATAACATCTTTACATTCAGTAAGTGAAAAATAACAGAAAGTTTTGAGTTGCATTGTGTATTAAGATTCATATATTTCAATTAAATGAAAACATGTTACTATGCATAAACAATTACAAACAAGGCAAATAAAAACAGTCGAAAGATACATACATTTTCATTGGCATGAACTTTAATTTAAATGTTATTGTATTAAAATATGTAATGCAAAGTTTTCTGGAGGTTATTACAAAGTGCTCTTACATACATACAAATATAATTCTCACATACATATTACATTAATATTTGCTATCTTCATGACAATGCTTTTGTTAAATATCAAACATATGCATAATTATAAATACAGTTCATATGCAGAATTAATTTGTCATTTTATTTTAAAATAATAGAGAAAATTAAATGCAAGTGGGCTTTTAAATTTTGTTTTCAAATATACCCCTACTCCTAATGGTGCAATTTCCCTATTTCTCATTTTATTTAACTTGTATATTCCAAATTTTGTTGAGAAGAGATAAATATTGGTACCGTTGGGTGATTTTTAAATTTTGGTTTCAGGTAAACCTTAATGGACCGATTTCCCTGATTTTCAGAAACTAATTTCCTTATTTTATTTAAATGTTATATATGGAGTTTAGTTGCAAAAAATTATATTACATATATATTAATGCCATTAGAGCAATTTTTAAATTTTTAAATTTTGGGGAAAACCACCTTGCTAATAGTTCAATTTAATTGATTTCAGAAACTATTTTCATATAGAGTTTCCTTTAAAACAATTTAAATTGTGGTCATTACAGTGAATTTATAATTTTTCTTTGATCCCCACTCTTTTTTCAAGTAAACTCCCATTCCAAATAATCTGATTTCACTGATTTTCAACTACTTTTCTTATTGGATTTAAATGTGTATGCTTAATTTAGTTGTAAAAAA
Source organism: Metallyticus violacea (assembly GCA_030762175.1). Classification (NCBI taxonomy): domain Eukaryota; kingdom Metazoa; phylum Arthropoda; class Insecta; order Mantodea; family Metallyticidae; genus Metallyticus; species Metallyticus violacea. Next base: position 43,193,779 of record CM060835.1, on the reverse strand, counting down.
ACAAATATTGGTGCTGCAAGGGGATTTTTAAATTTTGGGTTTCAGGTAAACCCCCCTCCTAATAGTTTGATTTCACTGATTTTCAGAAACTATATATTTTTTTTATTTTATTTTAATGGCATATACTGTTTTCTTTAAAAAAAAAAAAAACGTTAAATTGTGGGTGTTAGAGACTATTTTTAATTTTGCTTTAACTGCTTACCCTAATTGATGGATGACCCTTATTTTTGGAAACTCCTTTCATCAATTTATTTTAGAGAAATCTACTGAGTTTCATTCAGAAAAAAAATTATGACCACTAAAGCGATTTTTCAATTTTTTAAAAAATGTTTTCGCTTTTTGTTAACCAATACCCTCATGATCCAATTTTGCTTGTTAAGAATTTGACAAATCCTTTATTAATTGATGGTTATATGCCAAGTTTCAATCAGAAAAAATAAAAATTGCACACACACATACATTTTATAATGTCTTGTCTTTTGCAATGCCTAATAGGTGGGATCAATGAGAATATTGAAGAAATTAAAAAACCATTCCATGAGACAACCGCAATAGCTTACATTCCTTCAAGATTTGCTATTAAAAAAAGGATGTTTCACGGGTATGGTTACAAGAGTTTCATTCCTTTGGAATTTGCTAAAACCAGAGAAGCAGTAATAGACAAATCACTGTCACAAAAATTTTACTGTATACATATTTACATATACATTGATATAAATCATTACAGAGTTTTTAGCATTATTGTATCTTCTTGTTGCACATTTTTAGCTACTTCTTGTTTTATTATATTCCAAGTAGTCATTTTGTTTCTTACTGATAAAATTTTGATGATGGGGGGCCTTACGCTGCTTTTATTATTTTTCTAAGTATCTTACAATATTTTTTAAAATGTATTTTTAATTTAGGGCCTTTACTGAGATTAAACTCATTATATAATTGTCTTTTAAGTTACCAATATTTTTTAATTCCTTGGATTAGCCAATCCCTACTCACATTATAATTAGTTTTAATTTTTAGTGGGAAATAAGCTTCAAAATACAAATTAAAAGTATCTAAGAAAATTTTGAATTTACTGTTCACAGCATTTGCACTGTAGATACTATTCCATAATTCATGTTGAAGTGCCTCTACCATTTTCCGTCATTAATAACTCTACATTTTCTATATCTGTAGAATTGCCTGTGGTGCCTCAGTAGTAAAAACGGGCATTAAAACACCACTAAAAAAAATATATATATATATATATCTGTAGTATTCTTCGAGTTTTATTGTAAGTCCTTCTTAACAATATTTGAGCACTATGGTCAAAGAGACCACTGATCAATGGAGACACAGAATATGACTGTTTATTTGAATTTACACAGATATTATCTATTGCTTTGCTAGAGTTTTTATCAATCTTGGTAGGAATGTTAATTGATTGCACCATATTACATGCAGTAACAAGGAAGTTTAATTGATTCATTCTGACATTTGGTATTAAATCAATATCTATGTCCCCACACATAATTATTTTGTGCTTAGGCTTAAATAAAAAGTTTAAGGTTGTCTTCAAGTTTTATCAAGAAAGTTGCAAAGTTTACTAATGGTGAGCAATAAATAGCAATTACAATTACTTTAGTATTTCTGCTATCCAATTGGATTATGCATAATTCAATGTCCTGTTCTGAATTAAATTTTGATATGTATAATGCTTTATATGGTACATCCAGTCTGACATAAATGCAAACCCCTCCGCTATGTAGCTTTTTCTTGAAGCTTCTAATTCCAAATAATAACTATGTAATGACAATTTTGATAATTCCTGTTGTTTCAAATGATGTTCAGATAGGCACATAATGTGTGGGTGGTATTGTCACAAATTTAGCAGTTTAGTTGTTCAACTGTTTTAATTTTCAGTCCTCTAATATTTTGATGAAAATATAAAGCTTGTTTTTTGCTTGCTGAATACTCTTCAATTTCACTTCATTTCCTATGCAATCATCTTCATTAATACTATTGTCATTTAAGTTAACATTAATTGCTATTAAGTTCGACTTGAATTTCTGGCTTGGATCAGGTGTTTTTATCCTAAAAAAACAGGACCATGTGCCATTGATAACAACAGAAATCTTACCCTTAATTCTGTCAACAATAAGGAGCAAAAGCTGCTTTTTGCCTTTAGAATTCAAGTGAAGGCCATGTACAATAAAGTTATCTCTAGTTAGGTGCTTTACATCTATCATATAAATGTGAGAGTTTGTGGATGTCATCAATGCATGTTCAAGCCACAAATTCACACTCTGCACCCTCCTATGAAGGTGAGGCTTGTTACATCTATCTAACAGTCCCAGAAACTTCACATTTGTACGCCCGCTTTTAGACTGAAAAGCTGGAAAACTATCCTTTTAATTAAAACATATCTTTTAAAAAAGAAATTATTTTAAAAAATATATATGAAACTAACATGGTGAAGTCAAGTCATATGAATAAATTCATGTGATATATGTCGTACTAAACACTCTTATTGCTTCACTTACTTGTGTGATATTTGGAACCAGTTTCATCTTCGGCCAAGGGTAAGAGTGATTGGAGAATTCAACAGCTTTATAGAGATGAATCACCGCCCTGGTAGTGTTTTTATGTACTTAAAATTGGTGTTTTCTACCTTTGGAATATCAAAGTTCACTAATTGATCTCTGTCTTTACGAATATGTTTCTAGAATGCAAGAGTTGCTCAATAAAAAGGAATTTGTTCAAATCATATCAAATCCATTGAAAGAACGCAGTAAAACAGTGAATGATGCCATACAAGCATGCACAGTTATTACAAACACAACTAAATGTAAATTAAAACAGAATAATCCAGTTATAGCAAAGATATATGGTTTACCAAAAATTCACAAACCTGGAAATAGTATGCGACCTATTATCAATAATATCAATACACCATCATATCTTTTAGCTAAATGGTTGACTGATAAATTTAATATATCACCAAGTTTTCCAAGTAAAAGCATAAAGAACTCATTGCAACTAATAGAGAAGATTAAGAACATTAAGTTATTACCATGTGATACATTAATTTCTTTTGATGTAGCATCAATGTTTCCAAGTGAGTGGTTAAATGAGATTGGAATTAATGAGATACATAAAAAGGAATTTATTAAAGTCACAAAAATTTGCATAAATGAATCATTTTTACATTTAGAGAAAAAATTGTATAAACAACAAACATGACTTACTATGGGCAGCCCTTTATCACCTTTTTTGGTAAACCTCTACATGAGCAGATTTGAGATGCACATTACTTCTGCCTTTCCACACTTTTTTAAGATTTGGTACAGATATGTAGATGACATTTTCTCTATAGTAAACAAAAATCTGATTGATGATGCTTTAAAGCTGCTGAATATACAAGACAGAAACATTTATTTTACATGTGAAATAAAAAATGATAACATGTTACCATTTTTAGATATTAAAATTATGAAGAACTATGAGAATCTGAGCTTTGGGATATATAGAAAAAATACACATACAATCATATCAAGGCAGATGGTTTTAACCCTTCAACACACAAACATGCAGTTTTCAACAACTTAACATATCGTTTGGTTAATTTACCAATTAGTAAAGAAGAGTTTAAAAAAGAATACAATAAAATAGAAGATGACAATTTTAAATGGCTGTAATAAAGATCTGGTACATAAAAGCGTTGAAAGATTATAAGGAAAAAACTTATCAGAGATACCACCACATTATCAGCAGATACAGAAAAACCAATTTTTAAAAAATGTACATATCATCCAAAAGCAATGAAAAAAATTTCAAAATAGTTTTAAAGGTTTTGATATAAAATTAGCACCCATCAACAGATTTAATTTAGGAAACATCTTGAAAGATAAAATGGCTGTAAAGACCCCACAAGAGAGGCATTTGAAAAAGTAATGTAAAATAGGCTTTACCATTACCTTGAAAAAACCAATATTCTAGTTAATGATCAGTTTGGTTTTAGAAAAGGAATTTCAACAAAAATGCATCTATAAACTCACTAATGAAATTTTAACTGCATTTAATGAAAGAGAACATAAGAGAAAATGTGTAACTTTAATAGAAATCAGTACCCTGATTTCCAAAATTTCAAAAGTCCATTTTTGGCTATCAACAGTTTTTGTCATATGTGCATATATACATATGGTGCTAAATTCATTCAGTTTATACAGCTTACTGCTATGTTTCATTTTGTTATTCTAAATCTGTTGTTAATTTTCTTCCTAATCAGTTCTTCTTCCCTTCTCTCTTCCCTTTTCACCCAGATGTTTAGTTTATATTTATATTCCCAGCATTTATCAGTTTTGTTCTATGGGTCAGGTCTGTCTTGTTGTGAGATATTTATGTTTACATTTACAGCTATCATAGATCTCAACTTCAGTTGGGCTGAAAACTTGTGTAAATATGCAAGTTCGTCTTCTAGATGTGTGGTGCTAAAATAAAAGTTCTAGTATGATTTTTGCATCAGAATTATGCAGGAGACAGTGTCAAAGTCCTCAGAAGTTTTGTTACATTTGTGGGTGTTAGGTGTTTGATGGGAAGGTAGGTAAAATAGACTCAAAAACAAAGAAACTATATTCATTTATTCATATTTCAAAGAGAAAATTGGTGATCAGGATAAATTTTTCATGCCTCATATTGCATGTAACAGCTGTTTTGAGGGATTACATTATTGATACAAAAGAAAACAGAATGCAATGTTGTTTGCCAAACCAATGATATGGAGAGAGCAGCAAAATCACCATGACGATTGTTACTTTTGTATGTGCAAAGTTGCTGGCTACAACAAAAAAAATAAGGCAGGAATTAAATATAGAAATCTGAACTAAGCTATGCGGCCTATTCCTCATGGACCTGAACTACCCATACCTATACCACCAGAAGACCTCAATATAGTGAATCTGAAAACAGCTCCATGACTTCTGACAATCAGTTGGTTCCTAATCCAGAAGAATTTTTAAACAGTTTAATCAATTAGAAGAAACAGTTTAATCAGTTTTAGTTAAATTATTTAGTGAGGGATTTAGGCCTCACAAAACAAAAAAGTGAATTATTGGCCTCAAGAATACAGGAGAAGAATTTATCATCATCTGGCATTATATTTTCGTGGTATAGGAATCGCGAAATACAGTTCCACAAGCACTACACAGAAGAAGATCAACTTGTGTTTTGTGTGGATGTATGTAATCTTATTCAATAGTTGGGTAGGGAAGCATATGAGCCAAGTAACTGGTATTTTTTTATTGATTCTTCCAGACGAAGCCTTAAGGTAGCATTACTTCATAATGGAAACAAGTTCGCTTCAATACCCCTTGCACATTCTATGAACCTAAGAGAGTCTTATGAAACTCTGAAGTGTGTTCTTGAGAAAATTAAGTACCAAGATCATGAGTGGCAAATATGTAGTGACATGAAGGTCATTGATCCGTTACTAGTACAACTGGGAGGATACAGAAAATTATCTTGTTTTCTTTGTTACTGAGATAGTAGGGTAAGGGATGAAACTGACCAATGGCCTCAGAGGCAGCTACTGGAGAACCTGGATTAAAAAATGCTACTAATGTGTCTCTTGTTGATCATCAAAAAATTTCTCTACTCCCTCCATTACACATAAAACTTGGAATGATGAAACAATTCCTGAAAGCACTTGACATAAGTTGCCCTTGCTTCCAGTACTTATGCACAAAGCTTCCATCATTGTCACAGGCTAAAATCAGAGAGGGAGTATTTGATGGACCACAGATAAGGAAGTTGATGAAAGATGTTAATTTTACCAGCTCTATGAATGAAATTGAAAAAGATGTGTGGAATGAATTCAGAGAGGTTGTTAAGAAATTTCTGGGCAATATGAAAGACCCTTAATACAAAGAAATTGTCAGAAATATGCTGGAAAATATCAGAGTACTCAGCTATAATATGAGTTTGAAGCTTCATTTCCTCAAGTCATATATTGACCACTTCTCGTCAAATTTAAGAGCTGTCAGTGAAGAGCAAGGTGAAATGTTTCACCAGGATTTGAAAGATGTTGAACAACATTATCCTGAACATTGGGATGTACATATGATAGCCAATTATTGCTGGTGTCTTGCATTTGACGAACTTACCAGAGAACACTTGAGAAAATCACATACACTGCAGTTCCATGGGAAAAGAAAAAGGGTTACACAAGATAACTAACCTACATTCTCAAATTCAGGTACGCTTTCATGTTATTATTATTCTTCTTTATTTTCTTTAAAAATTGCATATGAGTATGTAGTATTTTTGCAAATTTTACATTTATATTTTCATTAAACACTGTCATATTGCCAAAACAAGATGTGCTACTGAAGAAGGAATGCATTTTTGGATTCTGTGCACCAAAATTACTAAAAGTCACCTATTTTTAATTGTACCGCAGAAAAAGTTTTCATTTGTAACCTAGTGTAATTGCTGTGACACATAGCAGACATTCATGCAGAAATCTCTTCAGGCAATTTGAAATTTTAACTCTTCCTTGTTAATATATATTATCTCTCATGAACTTTTATATGAGAAATAAACAAAAATTTGTTCAAAATCAAAATTTACATGACAAGAAAACTAGACAAAAAGCAAATCTACATAGAGCAGCTTCAGCACTTTCCTGCCATCAAAAAGGCATTTACTATGAATGCATTTTAGTACAAAATGCTTTCCCTCTAGCCTAAAAGCCTTAATAAACAATAGTTCCTTTAAATCTACTGTTAGAAAATACCTATGAAAAAGGCCTATTATTCTGTAAAGTAATATATGAATGACAATATTATACTGAGATAAAAACACTGCATTTACTTTATATCAGTGCATATGTAAACATGTATATAGTAAAATTTGTATGATTAAGTGACTTGTCTGTTTTTGTTGTTTGGTTGAGTTGTTCTAGGTGTTCTTTTTCATTTTTATAATAACTATTTATGTATATGTACACAATTTTTTTGTAAATATAGATTGTGCCACTGTGGTAATTGTATATGAAAGGTTATATGTTCGTAGGTCTCTGTGACTGCTTTGTGAAACTTGCTGAATGCTCTAAGAACTATTTATGTAGATGTACACAATTTTTTTGTAAATATAGATTGTGCCACTGTGGTAATTGTATATGAAAGGTTATATGTTCGTAGGTCTCTGTGACTGCTTTGTGAAACTTGCTGAATGCTCTAAGAACTATTTATGTAGATGTACACAATTTTTTTGTAAATATAGATTGTGCCACTGTGGTAATTGTATATGAAAAGTTATATGTTCGTAGGTCTCTGTGACTGCTTTGTGAAACTTGCTGAATGCTCTAAGAACTAAACTAAACTAGGCAGTTAGGCAGTGGACACTGGAGTGCCTTAATGACCTCAGCTATCCATGCTGTACTTAAAACATGTATTTCACTACATGGGTTGACAAATATTAACTACTCTTTATTTGAGAGTCATATTACACATGGATTTCATTTATGGGTAGCAGCCCACATATTAAAGATGTACTTCCCTGTAAAAAATAGTTATAATTATGCAAAAGATAAGACCTGATGAACATAGTAAACCTTTATCTATCAAACTAAATTTTCTTTCTACATTGTATTTATCGATTATACACTCATCTATGTATATTCTCAAAATGGATGTGATTTAAGATTAGATACTCTCAGGTAAACACCACAAATAATAATTACAATTTAAACATACCTAATTGGAGAGTAATATATTTAAGTTTAGTTTAGTTCAGTAAGATCAGATATTCATAGTGTAAACACTACAAATAATAATTATAAGTTAAATATACCTATTTTTAAAGTTGTCTTCACTAAGAACATATGTTTTTATAAAGAGGTGGAATTTTATAATATGATACCTCTTACATGCAGGTATAAAATTTAGATATTTTTAACAAATAAACTGTATACTTGGCTACTAACTTGGCATACATTAAATGAATTTAAATATTTTAGTACTATTGGCTTCAATTAATATTTTTATATTTTCTCGCAATGTTTTAATTAAAACATATTTCACTGGAGCAAATAAGTATTTTTGGCTATTCTAATAGGAAATTCTAATGTGTATAGTAAATTAAATGTACTTAGTGATATGTTAGCTTAGTTTTCACTTCATTATCTTTCAGTATAACTATGTTAAAATTGCCACATACTATGAGACTAATATTTTTGCTTTTATTTTCTCTAAATTACTAATAAAACAGTTAAAATTTCCTGTTGAAGATCTGTATGCATGCTGTTAATATAACAAAAACATGCAATGTCATTTTAACTGTGCTACATGGCATTCAAAATCATTTTCTCTACAATAGTTGCTACCATCAATACTGCTGCATATAATACCCTTCTTTATAACTACCTAAACATGCACAAGTTGTATGAAATCTACACAAACCAAAATACAATGAGAAATTGTTTCTCTTCACAAATCCTGGTCTGCTTGGTTAAGGCGAATTACTTTGTCAGATTGATCAACATTTTGTATACAAGTTTATAGTTCATCTTTTTATTTCATGGTTACCTTGATATACCAATTTCTTATAATCTGCTGAAACACTGTGAATTTATATTAAGCTAAAGAAGCACATATGTGTGCCTGATCGGAATCTTACCTTATCTTTTAATTTCACACAGATTACATAAAAAAAAAACATTAAATATAATTACACTACTTTTTGAACGCGACGCGACTTATTGTCTATTATTGAGCAAAGCAAAATAGGCAGTGAAAATTACACTCATTGGTTGTTTTTGTTATTGTGTGACTGCGTGTGCTTGATTCATATTTACTCACCCAAATGAAATCTGCTACAAATCACGTTATGCACTTACGTCCCGTCGGGTCTTTTCGGACCAACTAGTCAAGCGAGTCGTTGAAACTTGTTACAAGGAGTAGTAACAAATACTTTGCTGACCACCACCTTATTCCTTCACTGTAACATAATGCTCCAGCATCAGCGACATGCTTCATTCTTCCTAGCAGCAGCACAGCATTTGTTCCTCCTTGTAACGTCTAGTCTTTTCCCTACCCCTAGGCCCTACCGAAATTATCGGACGAGTTAGAATAAGTACGTAATCTGAAATTTCAATCTTCCTGCTTATCAAATACAGAACTGCAAAATGATTAGGCTGCTAAAAGGCATTTACCTAACCTCCCTCCATAAATTAGTTATAATTAGTTATGTATAATATGAGGGTCACTAGAAAGGTATTAAGGTAACAAATAATGAAAACTAATAGAAACGTTTCGTTATCCCAGTTTCTCAAACTATTCCCCCTGCCTGGCACTGTATGCAGCGTTCTATCCTTTGGAAGCATCCACGCCACTCAGTTCCCAGCACTGCAGAAAACATCTCGTAAGCTGCAACCGCTTCTTCGGGGAAGAAAATCAGTGACCTTGAAGTTGTTTTTACAGTAGCGAACAGGAAGAAATCGCATGATTACAGATCGGAATTATAGAATGTTTTGCCTCAACTATTTACAGAAATTCTATTGTTACATTACCGGTGTGAGCTGATGCATTGTCTTTGTGCAACAAAATGACCCCTTAGCCCTGTCTCTGGATGCCATTCTTGGATTTTCTGAAACACTTTCGGAAGGCCCACTTCTGTATACCATTTTGTAGCAAAAGTCTACTGATTTTCGAGCACAATAGTTGCCACCTGTGGAGAAGAAAGAGGCAACTATTTTTTTCCCCCCCACGCTCCTTGGTCTCTTCACTTTATCAGGTGGATGACCACCTGGGAAATCCCAAATAAAGGACTGATGTTAGATAGATGGATGGATGGATGGATGGATGGATGGATGGATGGATGGATGGATAGATAGATAGATAGATAGATAGATAGATAGATAGATAGATAGATAGATAGATAGATAGATAGATAGATAGATAGATAGATAGATAGATAGATAGATAGATAGATAGATAGATAGATAGATAGATAGATAGATAGATAGATTTCGTCATTCATACCAATATCTGAAACATGGCCAGACTTTCCACAGGTAGATCTTTGCAGCATTTCTGGGCATCAATCAATCCTGCGGAGTTTCTCTCCTTCAGACAAATTATGGGGCACCCATCTTGAAGACATTTTTTTTTTTTTACACGAAGGTGCTCATTAAGGATGGTTGAAACACTCGGCGAACTATTTGCTAATGCCAGCTCAATAGATTAGTCTTGAATCTTCTCTGACAATTGTTTCCACAGAGGTGATATTTTTCTCAGTCACTACTGTTGTACGTCCCTTCATCTTTAAGAAATTGTCGCCCCCTCTTTAAATCTCCAAACAGTAGCACGTGAAGGAGAAAAGTTCCCAAATGACCCCTTCAAACGCTCAAGTGACTGCGTTTTATTTAAGTTACATTTGAAATCGTACAAAATCGTTGAACAAAATGCTTTTTCTTAATCTCCATTGAACTTACAGAGAATGTTCACACTTTCCAGAATTAAAGCATAAAATAAAGGAAAATGAATAACAAAGCAGATCTCTGCCTACTACCATGACAACACCAATGGCTCAACAATTTCGAATCAGCAAGAATGCTTTTCCTAGGGGTGACCAATGTTCCATGTCGACATTTATCAAGTGACCCTCGTAGCCACTTAAAGTATATTATGGCTCTATATTGAGATATATTACATATTATTCTAAAAATAGTTGCGTTCATGGAAGAAATACAAACCAAAATGTTTGTTTAGTAATGAAATGCTTCCTTCGCGCTATAAGTTACAAAGAGAAAAAGAAACCCGTAATAATAATAATCCAGTATGATTATTTAATAAGCGATATTGCTTCTCGAGCTAGTTTAGGAGTAATGAGGCTGAGTAGTATAGGTACCACTATAGGCAATCCCCTATTCAGGATTGGAAAAACTACCCCTATTTCAAGGTCCAATGAGAAGTCCTAAAAACTCCCCCACCGCGACCCCCGCCCTCCCTCCTGGGCAGTTGCCAGATTATTTTTTTTTAATTAAATAAAATGAAAATCTACTCATTGGTAAGAAATTTCCCTGCTAAATTTTGATTATACATGAATTTAATTGTTGGTAAGCATTTCCCTCAAAATTAGATTGGTAAGCGTTCCCCTTACTATTTCTTGACACATTAAAAACCAGCTTTTAGCCAGGAATATTGTTTCCTGGTTGGAGGCAATGCAAGGATAGAATGCAGTTTTAGCCTTGCGACGCGGAAAAATAGTTTTTTTTTTTTTTGTTTCCTGCAATATAAAAGGCTGCAGTTTTGTGCAAGTGTATGAGAAAGGTTCCAATAGGCGAGTAGAGGAAAATAACAAAACAGTAAAATTGGTTTACAAATAATGTTTATTCATCTTTATAATACACAAGCGTCGAGTTTAACTCGTCACAAATAACATCATAAAGTACACTAAGTGTGAAGGAATCGTCTAAATACCCTTCTAACAAACCATGTATTATAACGTTAAGTATGCAGGAATCAGCTAAAAATGCACCCCCCTAACTGCCGATGTATTGTAACGTTAAGTATGAAAGAACCGGCTAAAAACATACCCTCCTAACAGTCCATATATTGTCACGCTAGGAATCGAGTAAAAATACACCCTAATAGCCCCATGTATTGTAACGATAAGTATGAAGGAACCGGCCAAAAATGCACTCCCATATATGCCACCCTAAGTATGAAGGAATCGGCTGTACTCCCAAATATTCACCCCATGTATTGTTTCGTTAAGAGTGAAGGAATCGGCTAACCCTCCTAACAGTTCATGTATTGTAACGTTAAGTATGAGAGACTCGGCTAAAAATGAACTCCCATATATTGTCACGCTAATTATGAAGGAATCGGCTAAAAATACACCCTCCTAACAGTCCATGTATTGTAACGTTAAGTATGAGGAACTCGGCTAAAAATGAGCTCCTACATATTGTCACGCTAATTATGAAGGAATCGGCTAAAAATACACCCTCCTAACAGTATTGTCAAGTGAAAACGACACCACTGTGCCCACCCGCCCTCCTTACAGTCCAGGTAATGTTACGAAGGAAACGTTACCACTCCCTCCTAAAAGCCCAGGAAATAGTGCTACTCCAGTTCTATTTAAAATATCAACCCAGAAATTCCTCTCCTCGTTTTTGATCCAGGAAACTGCGCTACTTCGCCAAATTTCCCCTGCTAACGATCTCTTTTTGGTCTGAAGTACCGCTACTCTGTTGCATTAAATTTTGGCTTGTTATTTGACATAACGCAATGGGATGGGAGGAGAAGGTAGTAGGGGTAACATTTTTTGCGCAAGGAAAATAGGAACAGTAAGTACACATGTATGTGGACCTATCACCCTCCTAAAAGTCTATTTTGTAGACAAAGCAACTAAAATTGCTTTGGGTGGAAAAATTTTTGATTAATCCTCCAAGCAATATTTTATTAAATCTAGAGGAAAAGAAAAAGGTAATAAACACAGGTGAAGCACTCTCCAATAAAGTTTATTTCTTCTAGTTCAAGGCTGACTTGGCTGCAGGCAAAACTGTTGTACGATCATCCTGTGCCATCAATTCTTCTGCTGCAACAAATAACGCACAATATATTTCCTTCTTTGCTTTCGACAGCGCCAGAGAGAATGTGTTTAAACAATCCATTTTAGGACGCAAATTTCTGAGGTTAGAGGTTAAACTAAAGATTAAGCATTCTCCAAGACAATATATTTGCGAAGTTCTGCCCATTTTTCTGACAGCACCTCCATCGGCCTATTTTTCCTATCGCAGACCCACCTTCCTATCAGCCCACCTCTTCCTTTGCGACGCTTTCCGGAAATAATTTTGGTATCTTCCTTCGGAAAATTGGCATAAGGTAAAAAATTACAGCAACCTCCATGGTAACTTAGCCTGCCGGAAATTTCTTCTTATGGCCAAGGATGGTCGAAAATGTAGTAGGCTTAGCGTTCTTTGCGCGAGGAGGAAGTATTAATTTGAACCCTTGTATATGAGTGGTTTTGAGAAAAGTATTGCTTTAAACATTTGCCCATTTTAACTCCAGTTCTCAAACATCCCATTTTCCCTTGTTCTGTTTCTTTTAACATCCCCCTATAAGCCCATTTTAGATTTTTGTTCGACTGTAACATATGTAGGACTCGTCATCTGCAAATAAAAATAACAAGTTGATGTTAGGCGAAGTATTATTTCTTTCTCGATGAATCTTCTGCAATAATAAGTAGAATACTGAGACTTGGGTCGCGTCTTTGTTTAGTAAAATGCAATAAGCACATCTAGGATTAGTGATAACACTTTATAAAGATAAGTTTATTGATAAAAAATTGCACTAAGTTTTGCGCGGTACAATGTAAATTGAGAAATTTGACAAGATCTCTTGGTGAGAGTACCAATATGCACTCTTTCATTTCAAGCCTCAGAGGAAGGCTCGCGTCAGATATTTGCTCATTACATAAATGGGCAGTACTCTTGAAAGTCTATGCTATTGCAGAGGAGCTAAAATTTCAATGAAGTTAAATTAAAAACGTAGGCATGCCCCTAGGCGCTTATCTACAACAGCTGCCTACAAGCACAGCCCACAACATTATAATTCGCTGACCATGGTTCTAAATGGTACAAGCCATACTTTTATAAGACGTCAGTGATAAGTATTGCTTTGTAGATGGGAGAAAGATTCCCTTGTTTACTTGCTATAGTGTGTGTTGAATCCTAATGTAACTAAGAGTTTAAAGAAAATGAAATGACTAATGTAAACCATTTTCTTGCTTCTTGTATCGAAAGTTGTCAGGCTTAAAGAGCGCGGGAGTCCTAAGTTAGTAGGACACAACGTAAAGTTGGCCAGCAATTCTGTGTTGTCGCAATTGAAAAACTACTTGATTATCAGTTTCCCCCCTTTTTTTTCGATCATAACATTAATTGTTAGTCAAACACATTAAAATATCTGCCCTAAAAGTTTATTTGGATACACAGAAAGCGTCGCGTAGCATATTAAGAGCATTGCAATTACCAGTCTTTTAATTGCTCATTAAATGAATACTGTCATCAACTGAATACGATAATATTAATGAAAAATGAATAAATCATTCAGAATAAATAATTCTAACTTATGAATGTGCTAAAAAACGAATTAACCTATACGTGTCAACGCTAAAGAGAATCAAGGTTCACAGCTTGGGCTAAGATTTCTTGCAGTAAACGAAGTAAATAATCTCCACAAATGAATGCATTGCTTTGATAATATTAAGGCATTACACGAAATAGAATAAAAACTAGTATCATAATATACTCTAATTGCATCTTTATTGTATATCACTTGGTTTTGATGTACAAATTTTAAATCATTTAATTCAACTGATTTGAAGAACGACTAACTGACCTGATATTTAGTGCTTTGTAACTGTAATGCATAATTTGATATGAAGGCAGGTGGGAAATTTCTGTTATAGGCAAAAAATGAAAATTAGCGAACAAGAATATAAATACCCTGCTTGAAAATATATACGAATTAATCATATTCCAATAGGACTTTGAAAGCTACCTAGAATGTTCGGTAGAACTGCGAAGGAAAGAAAATTTACCCTAATATGAACGAATTCCTCTTCTAGTAGAATAACTTTAAAAATCAAACTATAACTAATGAAATATGTCATGGCAGTGATAAGAAGCACGACAAACTGAAAAGCTAACTAATAAAGAAAAAAACTATAATATATTTCCTAACCATATTGATTGTTTTTTTTTCTTTCAAAATAATTGTGGAATTACTCTAATTAAGGGGAACAAAATAGAAATCACGTTATTCTTAAGATTAAAACAGAAATTATATTAATTAAGTGAAGCGTATGACCACTGGTTGCTTTTTCTTTTTCTTCTTCTTCTTCTTCTTCTTCTTCTTCTTCTTCTTCTTCAAAATAATAGTGAAATTACTCTAAGGGGATTCTTGGAATCTGAAACCACATTCTTTATCTCATAATTGAGATTACCCCCCCCAAATGTATGGCAGATAAAGATATAGTGTGTGATGTGTATAATCATATTTATAAACTGAGCCCTTGGCAACATACAGGAATCTTGTATGTGTTTAAGGAGTAGTTCACATGTATCAACTACTAATTAAACAGTAATTGTACATTTGATTTTCTGAATGAGCGTGCAAGAATAACGTTGCTTTTTTAAATATGCATGCAGCCTATAAAAGAAATTCGCATTATAAAACACAGAAAGTGTATCATAGATATCGCTACATACTATTAAATATAACGATATTTATGAACTGAGCCCTTGGAGGCATAAAGAAACTTTGTGTATTTCAGAAGTTTATATGTGTCAACTACTAATTAAACAGAAAATAAACGTTGGAGTTTATGAATGAGCGCCCTTGTATTTTCACAGTTGCCCATAATGATTTTGTTAAATATGCACGCAGTCTACAAAAAATCACATTTTTAGAATTCTTGATATTAAAACACGGAATGAAATGTATGACTACTGATATTTAAACAACCTTGTTTGCCCGTTGTCTATAGTAAAATTACTCTAAGGGAAATAAAATTAAAATTCTTACATTCTGAAATCACATTTTTAGAATTCTTGAGATTAAAACACGGAATTAAATATAGGACCACTGATATTTAAACATTGGCTGTTTTTTTTTCTTCCGCCTGTTTATAGTGAAAATATTCTAAGAGGAACAAAATTTAAATTCTTACAAGCTCATAAAAGAGGAATCACATTTCCTTCATGTTTTTGTTTTTAGTTTATTAAAGGAAATGTTTGACATAAAAAGCTATATAATATTGAATGCAAACATATTTATAAATTGAGTCCTTGGTGTCATAAAGGAACCTAAGAAAAGTTCATATGTGTCAACAAAAACAGGCTACTAATTAAACAATCGATTTTCTTAATGAACGCCCTTACGCGCAATATATTGCTATCTTCACGACAATGCTTTTGTTAAAAATGCATGCAGCCTACAAAAGAGAAATCACGTTTTTTAGCATTTATATTACAATTGAGATTAAAACACAAAAAAGGTATTAAGGCTCGCAAGAGTAAACTGCTCCCTTTTTCTATATGATCAAATGACGAAAAGCATCACTAAAAACGAAGAATAGGTCCCTCGCTGCTAGTTGATTGGCTGATATGATCTGCTCGAAGTCCCAAGCAGCGGTGCAGCGTAGACGATCTGCTAAATACTACATTCACGCCTACTGATGCTAGCCGCACCACTCACATCCAACACCGAATGCAACATTGTTTACAAAAGTTACCTTAGTTTTTATAAGCGTTGGTTGTCCGCTTTAGGGGGGCAGACTGGTTTCATTCGGTATTGGATGTGAATGGTGCGGCTAGCATCAGTAGGCGTGAATGTAGTATTTAGCAGATCGCCTACGCTGCACTAAACCTCCCGACCAATCCATGGCACCCGAGGTCTCGTGTATGACCCTCAAGCCAAAGCCAATGCCCTCGCTGACTATCTGGAACGTCTTTTCAGGCCTAGAGATGACCTCCAGGACGAAACCTTCTCAAGTCAGGTTCGTCACGACGTCCGTCGATATCTTCGACGGCCGCCGGATGAAGATGACTTACGAATACCCATCTTTCACCCCCGTGAAGTCCAAGGCGCAATCCAGCGTCTCAAACCCCAAAAGGCTAACGCCCCTCATGCTCCGCAACCTTCCTTTCAAGGCTGTGCTCTTCGTCACAAGGGTCTTCAATTTGTGCATCAGCCTGGGCCACTTTCCACGAGAGTGGAGGGCGGCACGGGTGATATGCATATTGAAACCAGGCAAAGACCCAACTCACCCCTCCAGCTACCGATCAATCAGTCTCCTTTCTACGCTCTCAAAAGGGTTTGAGAGATTACTTCTTGCCCGAATGCTTCCTTTACTGGGAAACATTCAAGCCATCCCTCCTCACCAATTCGGTTTCCGTCCTGGGCACTCTACTGTCCAACAGCTGCTGAGGGTTGTGGAGGCCTCAGCCCTGGGAGGGAGGGAGCCTACACCCCAGCAGTGTCTTTGGACATAGAAAAGGCCTTCTCGACGACCTGGCACGCCGGGCTCCTATAAAAACTCATCCACCTGGAGCTTCCCAAACACTACATATTATACACTCATACCTCAAACATCGCACTTTCAAAGTAGCGGTGGTGGGAAACAATTCAACACTAAGACCGATACGCGGCGGAGTCCCCGAAGGTTCTGTTCTATCCCCAATTCTGTCCAACATTTACATGTTGGACTTTCCCCACGCAGCAGACGTCAACACAGCTCAATATGCAGATGACGTCCTGCTATACAAAACAAATAGAAACATAAACAGAGTCATCATTCCCATACAAAGACTACTACACCTAATCGAAAGGTGGTGTACGCGTTGGCGAATGTCAATCAACCCGGCAAAGAGCAACGCCATAATCTTCACTCAACGCCGCGTGCCCGCTAAATCCCACACACTGACATACAGACAGTAAAGGATAGGGTGGAAAAATTCCATAGCCTACCTGGGTGTGCAACTAGATAAAGGTCTAACCTTCAGGGAGCACATAGGCCGGACTGCCCACAAGGCACAGGGAGCAATTGCTCAACTGTTCCCTATGCTCAGTTCCAAGGCGATGCCAGTTCACCTGAAATTACAGGACCAAATCTCAGGACCATTTATTCCGTACATCGATGCTTTCCAGCTAAGCTACTCCATGACAGTTCTTTCCTCCCATGTATCGAGGAGGAAATTAGACGCCGGGCCACTAAATTTTAGGCAAAATTACCATTCCATGAGAGCGCTCTCGTTCGTTCGCTCGGCAGCTATTCCTGCAGCAATAGGCCTAAGCCCAAATTCAAAGTGCCGCGCCTAGCGTGCGGCCACCTCGGATAACAAAGGGGCATAACCTAGCTACAGGAACATTATTCCAAAACCCCAACAGATTAGCAGAAATAACCAGTAAAACTAAATAACGGTTTGCCCATGCTGAGCACAAAGTAATGTGATCAATATGCGCTCACCAAGATACTCCAAGGATGTCATATCCACCCGCACCAATAAGGATAAGCTTCTACGGCACAATTCTTCCACCAAACACCCAAAAACCACACAACCACCCTATAACCTTCTTCCCATCTCTGCGGTTAAACCCAACACAGGGTAGGGACGCAGCAACTACACACAGGGTGAGCACTAACTTCAGCCTCCAGTTTGCTTCGGCACTCCTGCTTCGGACTTCGAGCAGATCATATCAGCCAATCAACTAGCAGCGAGTGACCGATTCTTCGTCTCAGGACTGTTAAATAGCAGCGAGTGCCTGATTCTTCGTTTTTAGAGCTGCTTTTCGTCAATTGATCATATAGAAAAACTGTTTATTCTTCGGGGCTTGGCAGCGCGCTGGCCGCCTTGCACCATAAAAAGATTGCTGACGTCATCTCAGTCAACGTCACCGCATGCTGACAGGGCACAGAAAACAACAGAGCTACTGGTAAGTTATCCGACATACTTATTTCAGACAGACTGACTCCTTTGTCAAGACTGTGCAGATCGTACAGGAGCAAAGTAAGGGCTAAGGGCTCTCCCCAAGACCGCGGGCGCCCTCGTCCACAATCGGCCTGCTGCATTGGCAGCTCCTCAATGCGGCTCGGCGTGCCACTGCTTGTGACAAAATCTGTATGTTTGACATCGTTCCTGGAGGTGTAGTGATAAGCATACTTGCCTCCTAAACCCAAGATCGCGGGTTCAAACCCGGCCAGGACCGATGGATTTTTTCGGGCATAAAAATCCTAAGTATGACTTTTTTCGGAAGGGAAGTAAAGCGGTAGGCCCCTTATCGTACATTTACGGCACGAAAAAGAACCTCAAACATGAAAGAAGTGGCCTCTGGAAAAAATTTATCGGCCGTTTCACGCTCTGAATAAACAGGATGCTGATGACCTGGGATTTTAAAGAGTGTCCGTAAATAAACGGAATAAATCAAATAAATTTCCTTCTCTGAAGTTTCTACGTCTGCACAAACATCTTCAATTGCTAAGGGTAACTCAAACAAAGAGCAATTTTTTAACATATATGCAATTACAGGTATAAAGTATTATTAACACAAATTTTCTTAGTTTACTATCTGATAAAACTACGAAAGTAATACAGTGATATTAATGTCAAACAAATTATGTATTGAACTTAATATTAATTATGCGTTTAAACTTTGCATAGAAAAATCGAATGTCCAATAATCTGAATTGGTCCGTGTTTTGATTATTATAATCATTTTGATGGGTGGTTATAACGTTTTCTTTGTATCGGCTCCCCAGGTTTTGTGTGACATTGATCCTTGGATTTCCATATTTGAGATGACCAATATTTTATAAGTCTACGCCTTAATTGTATCGTAGGTTTCTTTGGCAGCTATTTTACCAGAGGAATCTGTGTAATGTCTGTGTCATTTGAATTAATGAAGCATTTGTCCATGTTCTTCACATAGCTTATAAACGTTCACGTCTGTAATCTTTTATATTACATTCAGCCTAATACTCTGTAGAAGAATTTATAAATGAACAATTCTTTTTTTTCTCTCTCTCTCTTTAATAACATATTAACTGCGTTTTGCAAAACAAATAACTTGTGTTTATTAAGGTCATGCATAAAATAAATATTTTAATAGATATGACTAGAATTTTCCTACGAATAACTATTTATAGTCCTTTCCTCATATTAAAAGATGGCAAAATTTTTGTTCTACAACATTTTCTGTATATCATTTATTTAATTAGACTATGTAATGTATATAATTTTGAACAATGCACACTAACTGTATAATGCAAAAATGGACATATTCTGTTTTCAATGTAATTCTGTACATGAACATGTTATGTTTTCAGTATATTTTTAAGCATAAGTGGCTGTGCGTTGTGGTTTCGTGGCTGGTTGTACAAAATATCTGCATTTGGTTTGAAGTTATAAAACACTGAGAGTAAAAATGTTGACTGTTCTAATTTGGAAACAGCCTCTAACTTGAGTGATCAAGCTACTTACTCGGAATGTGTTTACTTTCCTTTCAAGGCATTCAATTAAGCTGTTCGTTCTAGATTTGAAATGTTTAATGTATTATTGTCATCTTGCACCCAGATGTTTGTTAAAAAAGGAAGCAAAAACGGAACAAAACAATTACAAAAAATAACCAACTTTTTTTTTTCTTTTTTTTTGCTGCTACGTATGATTCATTCCGTTGTGTAGTACTTTTTAATACATTACAAAATAGCACTATCAACTATAAAATGTTATAATAGAAATCTGCATTAAATTAACAAGTTCTCGTTGATTTTATTCTTCACAAGACCTTAACGGAAAAGGAGGGATGGATTTAAATCTGGCGATCTGGTACGATGTTCCGCGATTCCACCATGTCCCTTTCCGTTCTGGGAAATAATTATTATAATTATAGCATTAACGTGCTTCAGCAGCATAATGAACAGAAGCACAATCTTACTAGTACCATCTTCCTCTGAAAGATTGATGGCAAATATTTTATCAGTTCTGGGAGTGCATCCAGTAGAAATGTTGTACACATAGATACTTCGTATGTATTTATTAGTAAATATGGTCGAATAATTTGATTACAATTTCTGCCCATACAGAGTCCAGCATTGTCGAAAATTGCGATTATAGATTTGACAATATCCAGCAACAGTTATTTTCATTGTTAAATGGCGTTTCGTCAGTTCAGAGAAATGAGTCCAAGAATGTCTGGTTCTCAGAAACCCACACTTCTTAAATCTTTTTAAATTGTGCATTTTAATGTGTCAAAATGAATGAAAATCCTCATTGTAATTGCCCTGTGCATGAATGGAGCGGCTCACCTCTGTTTATTTTTCCATGTCAAGTACAAATGCGTGTCGGTCCTGGTGGTGTAGTGGTAACCATACTTGCCTCCTAAATCCAAGATCGAGGATCGATGGGTAAGTATGGCTTCCTTCGGAAGGAAAGTAAAGCCGTGGTTCCCGTGTCGTACATTTACGGCACGAAAAAGAACATCAAGCCTGAAAGAAGAGGCCTCTGAGTAAATTTGTCGGTCGTTTCTCGCCCTGAATAGAATGGGATGCTGATGACCTGAGATGTTAAAGAGCGTCGTAAATAAACAAATAAAAAAGTACAAACGCGGAAGACCGAAATGGGTGATTAAGATCATAAGGTACAGATTCGAGAACGGGAGGTCTGCGGTTGGAATCCCGCCAGGGCGCCCTTTCTAATATTATTTTCGCAAATTTTCATTTCATGTCATGCTTCATCAGTAATATCTGTAATACCATAGTAATTAAAAATGACGTTAAACACCAATAAACACCAAGTACGGAAAATAGAAATGCTACAGAAAGAAAATTTGCTTTGAACAACCACTCCACTCCTCTTGTTTACATATCCGCTACAGCACCTTGTTGTTTGTGTTATGAGTGGAGTACAGTGAGATGAAACAGAGAGAGAGAAACATAAGAAATGTCAGATGTTTGCACACAATGAACTTTAAATCACATATACAATATAAGGAAGAGCTTAGGCTCTTAATTTTCCTTACCGAAAATAAGCTTAATAATTATATTGACATTATTTATATTTCTTATATTTTTTCTAAATGCAAAAATTCAGACAATGAGAAAATTCTATTCATTAATTAATAAAATATGAATGAAAACATAAATTACATTAAAATAAATGGGAAATAAGAGAAAGCGCAGTGCCCTTCAAAAAACCAAAGTTGCTGAATAATAATTTAAATTAAATTGGGAAAAGGGAAATTCGTTTGTTTATTCGAATATTAGGAATGATATACAAAGTAGGAAAGGAATATAAAATTGTTTCTTTTGAGTTCTTTCAATAAAGCTAAGAAAATATGAGTATTAGGAAATTAGAATATAATAATAGTAAGAGGGAATAATAACAAAATTCTTCACCTGTCAGAAAAGAAATAAAAAAATGGACGATTTTTTAATTCAAAGTGAAATTTTCCCCGTGAATCTCCAATGGTGAATTTACATATTAGTGTACATAGTTTAGGTTAGGTATTGATTCTGTCAATTAAGCTAGACGCATTTTAATCATAAAGCTCACTAAGGATTATTTATGCAATATGTGGTCTCAAATTCACCACCCCATATTTCTTAAATCATCTATTTTCCTCTGAATAAACACCATAAAATCTAAGCTACTTATACCATTATGTGTAAAAGAATAATAATAATAATAATAATAATAATAATAATAATAATAATAAATATGAATGGCGAATATTAATGTAAAATAAAAACTGTTATCATTGTAACTTTGTTGATGTTTGACCAAAATGTATCTGTCACAAATGCATATTCTTTCTCAGATATAATTAACGCCAGCGCTTTCTCAAATTACGTTATTATTTTGCACATTTCGGCTTTGTCTTTCTTCGTAATTTTCTCCAAGAATTTCCCAAATATTACTTCTTTACGCTTATTGATTAAATGCAGCACCGTTACTTTGTTCTAAATAAATGCTAGATATTCTTTTCGATATGATAGACATAATGCTATTTATTGACTGGAATAAATTATATAAAATACATGCCGCATAAACAAAATCACATCAACAAACAGTCCACGGAGCAAAATATCCCCGAAACAGCCTTCAGATTTCTGGGATACAGTCGGCAATTTTGGCAATTTTGCGATTGTACCATTGTGGAATAAATTTTCATAAAGCAGTTTTCATTAGGATTGGTGGAATTAGTAACTAGTAACTGGTACACTAGTAGCGTTTTTCGTGAAATATGGCCCAGAAAGCAAACTATGATAAAACAGCGTCCAGTCCTAAAAATCACTTAATCAGATAATGCGCCAATGCCAAATCATACGTCCGCGCCTCTACAGAAATTCAAGCGTATTGTTGATTTGTTTTATTTACGGATGCTCTTTAACATCTCAGTCATCAGCGTCCCCATTCTATTCAGGGCGTGAAACGGCCGACAAATTTTGCTCAGAGGCCTCTTCTTTTAGGCTTTAGGTTCTTTTTCGTGCCGTAAATGTACGACACGGGACCCACGGCTTCACTTCTCTTCCGAAGGAAGTCATATTTAGGATTTTTAAGACTAAAAATCCATCGGTCCTGACCGGGTTTAAACCCGTGATCATGAGTTTAGAAGGTAAGTATGGTTACCACTACACCACCAGGACCGACTGTAATGCAAGCGTAGCATAGAGTATATTTTATTGGTCAATATAATTGCATAAACTACTTTACATAACTGCAAACACTCCCATTTGAAAATACTCATCTTTGCAATAGACCCAGATCTTAACCATTCTTGCTTTGAAAAAATCATCTATAAAATTATTTGCAGAATAATGGTATAAAAGGCGCAATTCAAACACATTATTTTGAATCATCTGTTATTTGCAGTACTCTTTAAATGATTTCAGAATAAATGGGGTTTCAGTAGAATGAAACCGCCATGGGTGGCCGAGGTCGTTAAGGTGCGGACTCGTGAGTGGGAGGTCTGGGGTTCGAATCCCGCCAGGACCGTCCTACCTGACAGGTTTTTTCCAGGTTTTCCTCAGTCATCATTAATGGCAAATGCCGGGGAGGTATCCTAAACTTTGGCCTGGGTCACTTCCTTCCTTAAAAAAATCCTTTCCCAATATAACATTTCATCTCATGTATCATCAGTGTCCATCACCTGTGGTGCCTCAGTAGTAAAAACGGGCGTTAAACACTAATAAAAAAAAAAGTTGAATCAACCTTTAGTTCTGAGGCGTTTCCTATGTTCAAAACCACCCATAAATTATGTTCAAGAATGCTATTCTAAAGTAAATGTGTATTTTTTTTTTATTTTTAAACAACACAAATTGCCCAAGTTTTTATTTTTCCGACTGTGTCCAAACAAAATCACCTTTTTCTACTCTAAAATAACGCACTGTTTGACCAATAATAGTAAAAATTAAGAAACAGCATTGCTATGATTTACTGAAATATTGAAATGTTTAAAGGATGACCATTGTTGATGATAAGATATACAATTGTAATGAGATAATGCACATGATTAACTTTTCCTCAAATTATTTCATGCCCCCACCCGTTTGTCTTACCCAGCTACCGCTCTCTCCTTAACTGGTATTTAAAATTATTAATCATGTCTGATTTCTAGTGAAAATTTTTATCCACGAATATGATTCGAACATTTTTAATAAGATATATTTCTAACCCACAAAATGTTACAACTCAACTCATATATATTGCCTTCTTAACACTAAATTACATTTTTGAAAATATGCATTTTCTGGTTAATCAAACTGACTTGCAATAGGAGCCCCTTATGAATACAGATAAATATTGAGTTTGTAACATTCAGTAGGATTATTTAAGTTAAGAATCGACAGAGCGCGGCTGCGTAATGAGAGCAGCCGGTCATCTAGGCCGTATAGCGCATAGGCAGGTAGCCAGTTTGAAGGAGACTTATCAGCGAGAAGTTGGCGCTTTCATTGTAGGTAAACTATGTGCTAATTGTTTTTAGTTAGTTATACCACTACATAAATATAATCATCAAGAACGGGCGTTCATGTGAAAATGAATTCTCGAAGAGAAGTGGTACGGCGATTAGTAAAAATTATTCCGGCAATCGTGCTCCAGGTACAGAAACTGTTTGCAAACTTGTTAAAAAGTTACGAGAGACAGCACTGCTCAATGACAAGAAACATGTTCGGAACTGTTTGTTCTTACAGAAGAAAACTTATATGAAATATAGGAATTTCCTACGCAGAGATCGACAACGTATTTCCGCTGAGGGGCACTATTTTCAATATTTCTTATAACACAGGTTGGCGCTTATTATTATCAGTTTTAATGGTTGCAGAAAAAAAAAACTACTTTTACATGCGGCGCCTCCTGCTCTCCTGCTGCGACTGCACTTCTCCAATAAACACCCCCGCTCTGGCGGCCCGTAACTCAGATATCCCGTCGTACTTGAAAAGCAGAAGTTTACATTATATGGATTCTAAAAATTTGTACATGTGCAACCTATATTAACAATAGGTAAAGCGTGTTAATTTCGAAAATCAAGAACCCTTCACAGATCTAAGTAATGACATTGCAAAGATTAGTAGATATGCCCTATGAATTTATCTCAACTATCAGGAAATCTTAATTAAGATAAAGTTGTGTCTGTTCCTGGAAAATGTAATTAATACTGAGTTTTCAATGTGTTATAGTTATTTCAAAATGTATTCAAACCCCACGGTAAAGCAAATGTATAACATAATAATCGATACAAGAAAACGGGAAATTAAAAACAATGAATCAGTTTAGATAAAAAAAAAAAAAAACAAACAAAACAAAACAAAATGACAAATGGTAAATACAACTAAACAGATAATTCTATTATTCTGGAGAAGTTTATAGATGCTGAAGAGGTGCAAATAATCGTGATTAATATATTATTCTTTCGCAAAATTACGTAGTTTTGAAAAGTGAATCGGAATGCGAAGTGTCAGAATAATTGTTCAAGGTAAGTCTAGTTATGTCTATTTTCTGTATTGTCAATATTTCAGAAAATCATAAGCTTCATACGGACAAATAAGAACGGGCAGAAAATGAAGTGAAACTATAGTACATCATTACAGCTGCTGCTAAATGTTTATATCATTTATTAATTTTGGTGAATCTTGAGTATGGGTATCTACCAATTACTCTCAAGATCCAATAAACATGATTAATAGCAATGTTAAAAATGCGTGTAAAATAACAGTATTACGCAAACTAAGTTCAGTTATATTGGAATTTCATATCTTAATAGCAGTCTTCAAAAATAGCCGATCATATTCATCGTAGATTTCAAAGGGTTATTTGTTTTTTGTGCTTCAAAATGCATGTTTGTCATGTTCGAATAGCTAATTTTAAATTGGAAGTTTGCTGCATAATAACAACTTTTTTTTAACTGAAAATGTTTTATTAATATTATTTCAGAGTATAATTTTAGGGTATGGGACACAGATATGGGTGACTGAGGGCTTGAGCGGCAGGTATAGGGTTCGTTTTCCTTCAGGACCGTTCTCCCTGACTAAGATTTTTTCTAGATTTTCCTCATTCCTCATAAACGGCAAATGCCGGGGAGGTACCCTAAATTTAGGTCTGCAACGCTTCCTTCCTTTCAAAAAAAAAAGTTTTTCCCAATCAGTTATTTCATCTCATGTTACCATTATTTACCGCCTGTGATATCTCCGCGGAGAAAGCAGACGTTATAAACTATTTAAAAAAAGATCTACCGCATTTGATGCTTCAATAGTAAAAACAGGCATTATATTAAACAAAAAGTAAGGAACATTAAGTGTAAGTTACAATTTAATGATGTTTGTTTTTCCTTTGATACTAGTTTATCAGATATGACATTTCAGCTTAAGCTCCCTTCATCTGAATTTCACTTAGATACATCTAGAATGAGAGATCCCTGAAGAGAATTTGTTGGTCAGGAGTTAAGTTCAACAAATCTCACACCTTAACCAGAGAATAAAACATGGCATTTGCCTTAAAACTTTCATTTATAATAACGAGCAATATATATTGCTCATTGTTACAGGTGTGTGTGTGTGTGTGTGTGTGTGTGTGTGTGTGTGCGCGCGCGACAAAGAAAATGATACGGATAAGGTCAAAGTTTTAGTGTTTACCTAAAACAATCCTTTTGTCGCGGAGTTATACCCTTCTTCCAAAGACGTTACAACCTTTTTGTGCATACACTTCTTAAACAGGGTGTTCCAATATATCTGTACAAATTGATATAGGAGTCAGAATTCTAAAACTCTGGATAGGAAAGTAAGTCCGCTGAAGTCAGGTATTGGCGCCAGAGGAAGTTATTGGTAGGAATGAATAAAAACAAGAACAATTGTTTAATTATATAATGCGTTTTTGAAGTTGTTGGTAGGAATGAATAAAAACAAGAACAATTGTTTAATTATATAACGCATTTATTAATTAATGATGAAATTAGTTTGTTTATTTATTCAGGAGAGAAGGTATTCAAAGTAGCGACAGACATCTTCATGCAATACTGCGTGTGAACTGAAGACATCCGGATGGCATGAACGGTTCCATAGGATATAGCAAGTTGATGATTATCTTCTCGCATGAAGTTCGCGCACTGGTTTATGCAGCACACTGCAATGTAATCCCATTTTCTGGTTTTTTGCTCTACTATAAGAGTGTTGTTTCACACACCAGGGCAGCCTCAATCAGCATAATTCACATGCGTAAGCGGTAGAAAATCCATGCTATAAAATTACGTGCTCATTAACAACGGTTTGTCATCAATGTATAGACTGGTATCGTATATGGGAAATTTGTTTATTGGATCATATATTTTGCCCGCCACCTAAAAAGACAGATTTACCTCAACCCGGCTCACTGCGGTATTGTATTGCATTAGATATCCAAAGAAAAATACCGTTCAACATAATAGGAAGTCAAAGTGTCACCATTGCTGTGACAGATAATCTGACAGTCGCGCATGGGAACCGATGAACAAGCTCAGGTAAACCCATCGTCTGGTCCCTCGATTTCTTCGTCTCGGGATATAATAAGCTGCTCGTGTATGAAACACTCATCGAATCCGAAGGAGAGCTATGGCAAGAATTCTTGCAGTTGCTGGAACCGTTATAACATCCTGGGATTTTGGACGATAACCAATGCTCCGATCATGTAATGCATGCATTGATGCTGATTATTGCATCTTTGGACATCTTTGATGATAGATGAATAAAAGAATAAATAAATTCATTAATTGTACAGTTACTACTAGCTTTTCACATCACTTCTAACAGCAACTTCAAATACATCCTCTGACGCCAACAGCCGATTTCAGCGGACATGCATTTCCATCTAAAATAAGCCAGCAGAAATCGCACTAAGTCAAAGCGCGAGCCAAATATTGTTGTCTCATTCTTTCGTCGCGCTGGTTCTCTCACATCGTCAAACGGTTACTGCCGAGTTGTATATCACTGTTAATTTGTTTACATATAGTTTTGAAAAACATACTTGCAGAACATCACGTCTTTATCATACTCCATCGAGCGAGGTAGACTCAGTTGGTAACGCTTGGGACTCCATTCGAAAGATTCCGAGTTCCTCTGGATCGGCTAACATGGCCTTGGGTTTTTTTCATGGTTTATCCTGGTCGCATAGTCCATGAAAATAGTCAAATGGGTGGATATTTCTGCTTTCCCATTGTTTATCATTTCATTCCATTGGTTCTAATACAGAGTTGAAAGTGCCAGAGCGAGATGTACTGATGTAGTAAGACGGTAGTCTACACTTTAAAAAGGTTTCTGCCCCGACGTCTGGTATGAAAGTGAACTTTCTGAGGGACTCGTCTCATTTGGGGGCTTTATTGCGTCGGATTGTTCTTTCCTGTAAACAATGTTAGGGGCTTCATTTATGTCCTCATATCACCGCCAGTGGATCTTAGGTGCCAGGTGTCTCACCCACTTCATCCGTTTTCTTTCGGGGGTGTAGACACAAATGGCCAGCCGATGAGCAAGAATGAAGTACTAAAGTGTACTTATTCTTCGCCCTAATAATCCAATCCAATCCTTCACCATGTTCAAATATCGTAAAAGACAATTATTTTTGGCAATTTTTATGTAAAATTCATTACATATATGTAGTACAGCAACCAAGATATTTCTCGTTCTTAATAATCAAGAAGAAAATGCGCTGGTTGTACTTTAAAGCGCTGAAGTTGAGATTGTAGATCTGGTTGTTGAAGAGTCTCTAGAATAGTACGTGCAGTGGTTTGATGATTGATTCATGGAGGGCAAGTACATAAAATTTTGAGAAGTAATAAATTCGGAAGCAGTAATAGTTTATAGCTAGACATACTAGTATACAAGAACTTTCTGTGGGCTCCCCTTATTAGATAGTGATTAATTTCATACATCTGACTTTTCAAGAATTTTTAAAACATTTTAGATGTGGTAAAAATGAATTGCGTACTATGGAAAGAAAGTAGTTTTAAGGTAATTAATAATAGATATATGGGGTGAAAATGGAAGAGAGAACGTTGAAGTCAATAATGTGATCAGAGTTAAGAAATGTTGCGCACATTTTAATAATAAAAAATACTATAATTATTGTATTTTGCATCCCATTTGACCCAAACTTTTGCTCAGGGGCCTCTTCTTTCAGGCTTGAGCTTCTTTTACTTGCCGTAAATCTACAGCACCGGACTCAAGATTTTATTTTCCTTCCGAAGGTAACCATGTTAAGAACGCTAATGATAAAAATATGTTGACTCAAGTGATCACTAAACAGTCAAATATGAATACAGGACAATTCAAATGCATTTCGTGTCTATTTTATATTGCGCATTACTTAATTGTTAAAAGTATTTATAATTAAACACTTTAAAGTGTTTTGCAATGACCATTATAATGAAACCGTTCTGTATACCCCCTAAAAATCCGGTATTAAGAAACTACCTAATATTTGGAAGTTTTACCCGAATACTTTCTCAAAAAGAGCTGAAATTAATGTAAAAAGTAAAACGTTAGTGATATACTTTTCCAGATATTTCCAAATTGATATACAGAAACATTTTATTACCAAAGACCAGAAAAGAGCAATATTCATTATATGCAGATTTATTATAATCCTCGTTCCTTCCCTTTGATTGTTAGGGTTGGAGGAGGATATTTCCATACTTCAGCGTTGTTCAAGTGCTGGCCGTTTCTGTCTATGCTTTAATGGGGGCCTCCCCGGAAGGAAGGAATGAGACGAGACAACGGCCGGTAAGACATGGACATAGACGAGGTTTTTAATATTGTTTCCAAATAGAAACCCTGACGCGTGAGGAGTCTCCGTCCTAGAAGTTCTAGCCCCTCAGAAGAAAGTTTATCAACATATGGGACCCGATCCACTGTTGGGTCCTGAGGGGGCTTTTGGTGGGTCGCAAAATCTCCCGATGGAGCAACGAACACGCTGAAAGCTGTTTTAATAAATGTTCTAATGTTGCTTAATTGGAGTAATGTTTACTTTTTGTGTTGGAGAGTACTAATTCAATTTATGGATCCCGTGATGTTTAAAGTGGATAGCGGACTTCAAAAGGTTGAGAACCACTGCCTCAAATTATTTGTTTCCATACCAGACGTCAGGGCAAAAAGCCAAGCCATCGTCACACCACACCAATGCAACTCGCTTTGGTACTTCCAACGTGTAATAGCGAAATGAAATAATATGAATAGGAGAGGGGAAAATTGGTGGAAAGGAACAATCAACCCATTCGCCTAAGCGGCCATAAAAACCTTGAAAAAACCCGATGCTACAATGGCTATCACCAAGAGTGAATGTTCATTTACATTATATCTAAACTTTTCTTTATTAAATTGGTATTTAAAAATAGTACCTTGAAACTCAATTTAAGCACTAATAAAAACCCTATTGAATACATCAATCAATTATAAATATCTATTCAAACGTCTGTGATATATTAATTGAACGTGATAGAATATAATGCAAAATTCTGCAGCAAGTAACCTTGTTTTAATAGTGTTTAATACCCGTTTTACTGCTGAGATATCACAGGGGATGGTCACTGATGACAACATGAGATGAAATAAGAAATTGGGAAAGGACATTTGTTAAGGAAGGAAGCGTTCCAGGCCTAAATTTTAGGATACCTTCCCGACATTTTTGCTATTTATGGCGACTGAGGATG
Source organism: Metallyticus violacea (assembly GCA_030762175.1). Lineage (NCBI taxonomy): Eukaryota > Metazoa > Arthropoda > Insecta > Mantodea > Metallyticidae > Metallyticus > Metallyticus violacea. The sequence goes on along the minus strand of CM060835.1, from coordinate 43,163,069 downwards.
AAAAAAAACTCATTTTCTGAGAATGGTCCTAGGAATCGAACTGACTGATTTTGTCTTTCATGAATGATGACCGCTTATTAGACTCCCTAACAAAATTCAATTGATGTCAAGAGCTTCTCTGATGGAAGTGTTAGAACGCGCTTTAGAAACCGAAAGATTCAGGCAAGCACGGCACAATGTTTATGGAACGCAAGAGGTTGAACTGCTAAAATGCGACTAGTACGCCACGAAACTGTCCTGAAAATTTTGCACCACCATCGTATCCTTGTCTACCCTTATTCGAAATGTCTAATCTCAAGTCTCGCAGTTCATTCAATATTAACATACACAACCCTTCACTATTTAAATCATGCGTTACAACAAATTTTAAAAATTCTTCTTACACAACACTTTTCTAGGTCGACAAAACGCAAGAAAATTGTTAATTTTTCATTTGTAATGAGGTCCGTAGTTTCGTCAAATTGAATAGAAAAATATTTCCTTCTCTTAATACCATGTATAATTTTATTTTCAATTATAACAGCACAATAGTTTATCAAATCATATTGTGTTGTTTTACTAGTTAGAGTAGAATTTTAGGCGCCTTTGTAAGTTGGCCTCTGAGAATTTCATCCCCTGCGACAACTCGAAATTTAAGAAGTTCCTTAAAATCCCCCCCCCCCCTCGAAGTGGAAAGTACTGGCGACCGCACATGGAGATCAATTTAATACGATTTTTATTTATTCTTTTTTTCATTTCATTTCATTGTTCAATTGAACTTCAACATTCTCTTTTTCCACTTCATACATACCGCCACATATGGCCGAGGTCGTTAAGACGCGGAATCGTGAGGTATGGGATTCGAATCCCACCAGGACCGTCCTCCCTGACTGGGGTATTTTCCAGGTTTTCCTCAGTCCTCATAACTGGCAAATGCCGGGGAGGCACCCTAAACTTAGGCCTGGAACATTTCCTTAAAAAATATCTTTTTTCGTATACATCATTTCATTTCATGTATCATCAGTGTTCACCGCCTGTGGTGCCTCAGTAGTAAAAACGGGCGTTAAATACTACTATTCACTTCATACTAAAAATTCACTTTTAACGAAGGCTGTTTTATGATAATTCTTCTCTGAATGTTCCCTGAATATTTGAAGTGTCTTTTTAAATTTATTTAGAGACTCAAAAACTAGAGGTTGTAACTGAAACCTACTACGACCCCCCTCCTTAGGATCAAATAGAACTCACACCCAACAGTAAGCACCTCCATCCTTTCTACTATAAGTAAGTCAAGGGAAACTGTTAAACCAGGAATTCTGGAAACGCCTGCAATATCCGACTTCTAAAGTTACTGGAAAGTCGCAACTTTTTGGTGGAACCCACGTTCCAGAGCAGAGCGCTGTAATTAGTACAGTCATTGCGAAAATCTTTGTTCACAAAATGTCCTACGTCAAGCTCATCGCAATCATTAGACACAGTTCCTCTTCCTAATGATGTTTCCGGTTCACACCTATTGCCACTACAGGCATTCAAAAAACAATCTCTATTCGGTATTACTTTTTCGTATGTCTGATCCTTATCTCTAGCTTCAGTAAACGAGCTTTTAACGAACTATAACAAATTAGTATGAATTTTGCGTTTCGACATTTTACAATAAAACGGATTATCAAAGATCAAATTTCGAACTGCAAACTTCACTCTTTTGAGCACTACTGAGAGAAGTTCTTGCGGAATTTGTTTTTGAATCACCAATTTACAGATCACAGTTTGAGCTTTGAGGAACAAATTAATGAAACGGTCCGTTTCAAATGAATACTTAAATAGCACAAGTAGGCAGATTTGTTTTTTCTTTGCCGCTCTTCCATTATTGAAAACAGAGCTCTGCAATCTGCAAATCGTTCCCTCCAGACCTATATTTAATGTTCGATTATTAAACCCATCTGCGTGAACTAAATGAATATAGTATAATATAATTATGTTTATTTATATTTCATTGTATCATAATATATATAACGTAACATGTTAAGATATTATAATAATAAAATAACATCGTTGCCTCTCACGGAGTAAACCCGGCTTCGATTCCTGGTCAGATCACTTTTATGGCGAAAACTTTTTATTCAATAGCTTCAACTTGATCTTAGAAAAGTTGCTTTCTTGCAACTGGTTATATTACTAAAACTGGCGCAATAATGGAAAAAGTAGAAAAACAAATATATAAAAAAACAACATCATTGCTACTCGACAATGGAAAATAACGAGTGCAAGGAGTATTAGGCACGGGACCACTAAACTTTACAATTGTCATTTAACTTGACAGACGAGGTCCGGGTCTGCATGCAAATTAAATTTAGACTCGTGTGAAATATTACCCAATTCTACATCTCTGCTGTCGGGCTGCATGCTCTTTTGTCCACTGCAATCGCTTCTGTCTCAATGTTTTAGTTAGCAAAGATTTCTTTATGGGTCAATAGCTAGGAAGTTCCGCTTTTAAGTGTTCTGATAGTTCTGCTAAGCATGCATTTTTCTCTTGAGTTTTTAACATGCTTAAACACGCTCTCATCCGTTAAATATGGAAGATGGCCTTTGGAGGCATGCAAGAGAATTGGTATCATCCATTTCATCTCTGATGTCGGTACTGGTGGTCTGGTGGAAAATCATTATTCACTCGTAGACCCAAGGTCGCGGGTCGATGGATTTTTAAGCAAAGGAACCTCAAGTCTTAAGGCAGAGGTCTCTGAGCAAAATTTTAACCATTTCATACCTTTGAATGGGACACTAATGATAGTGCTTTAAGTAAACAAAATAATAATAATAATAATAATAATAATAATAATAATAATAATACTCATTATTCACTTATAGATATTTCTGCAGGGAAAAAGTTAGTCAGCACGTTTTGGAAAATACCTTGATCACAGAATATTACTTGTGATGGCACTGAATGTTCATCTGATTAATGAAATTATTAATGGCATGATTCGGTCGTACCAACGCTCAAATTATGGTTTACAAGTGTGCATATATGCAATTCTGAAAATGAGTATATATTTATCACATGTTACCAATATATTTTAAACATATTTTTATGTATATTGTTGTTTGAAGTTGAATGAAAAACATACTAAAACCGTAAATGAATGTCTTTGAGTGATGAGGCCTTCTTTCTGAGATGTTGATGAAGCAACGCATATCTGCGAAATGACCTCACGATCCTCTCGTAAAAAGACGGGTAGACAGATCTGTGTCAAACATAAAGTAGTTTATATTTGGTAAGAGTTTCTTTAATGGGACATACGGGGATTCGAATGCTCGATTCGAGAAAAAGGCATTGCTAGAAAACCAAATTTAATGCTTGCTACCCTGTGCGTGCCTAGTTTGAGAGTTATACTATTTTCACTCAAAATAGGCGGTTCAAGGCCATCTGCTCTTTTCGTTTGCCACGCTTGATTACCCCGACTTACTACTGTTTTCTGTGAACAGTGAGTCAAACATCAGCGCAGATTGAGGGGAATACACCTACATTGCCAGCACTAGCAAATGGAACGGATGCATGGAGAGAAAAACATTTGTGACCTTGAATCGCCTATCCTTAGTTAAAATATTATAGATTTTCACGATTACTTCATGATTTCTGCTATTCCTTGATGCACTATAGACAAACACTTCTGTTCTTATCGGAGTACTTATTCTCCTAAATTACCAATAAAGATTTTTTTTAAAAAAAATTAAAGAACAATTTATTTGTCTTTAAATAATGAGCTCAAATTCTTGCCTGAATACTACACCAGATAAGAGAAAAAATCTTTCGAAAATAATTCTATATCTATAAAGAAAGAAGGAAATAATCATATTCATAAATGTAATGACGGTATTTTATTTTGAAGTGGTATGTCTTCATGGATATTGTGCGCTTTTCTACTTCAACTTTTACCAAAGTATTAATAGTTCATGAAATATTTTCATTTAGTTAGCAACTAATTCTTTCGTCTTTAAAATTAGCTAACATTCTAGTGAAGATCATTATAAAAAAGTGTTCTCTTCGAAAATACAAGCAATGATAACAAAGCAGATTTTCATTATTTTATTTTAAGCATGAAGTTCAGTAGTCCTCACTGCCGGAAATTTTGTGAGTCATTTGGAAAGATTCTATCTTAGAAAACGAACTTGCATATTTGGAGATTCATCCTATTGCTGTATTAAATTGATTGATTCGTTTTATTTAAGGACGTTCTTTAACATCTCAGGTCATCAGCGTCCAATTCAGTTCTGGGCATGAAACGGCGGACAAATTTTGCTCAGAGGTCTCTTCTTTCAGGCTTAAGGTTCTTTTTTGTGCCGCAAATGTACGACACGGGACCCACGGCCTTACTTCCCTTCCGAAGGAAGCCATACCTAGGATTTTTACGCCCGAAAAAATCCATAGATCCTAGCCGGGTTTGAACCCGCGACCTTGGGTTTAGGTTTAGAAGGCAAGTATGGTTACCACTACACCACCAGTACCGACAATTTGCTGTATTAGGAATCTAGAACCCCAGAGATCTAATCAAATTTCGGAATAGAACCTCATAAATCCATTCATATTTCAAAATCTAATCGCATTCATTAATGGGAAATTTGATGAACAAACTAGCTCTGAAACTTTCTTAATAATTCTGCTACATTGTCAGTGTTTTTAGTTGTATCATTTAAGGTCCCCAGCTTATTTTATATAAGGAGAATATGTTAATTGAGCAGCATATACGTTATTATTGCATTTTATTTTTTGACATAAGAATGCTTATTCATGGGCCATTGGGTCATTACGAACCAAGGATGTGTATTTGTAGGTCCCCAACTAACACAGAAAGCGGAGAAACCCATTAAAATGCATACGCCCGATGCGGGATTCCAACCACCAGCTACTCGCCGCAAGGAGCATGATCACCAGTGCTGGTTCCTTAGTAGACTGTGAAGGAAAATGGAACAAGAATTAATAGACTATTCACTCTGTGAAAATAAAAACGTATATGGGATGATTAACCAGAACCCGCATTACGAATCGGATCATGTACCTGCAGCCTTCTAAATTGACAATCTAATTAGCTAGCCATTGTTGTCACCAGGCTATTATGGAGCTTCAAATTGTGTAACCTTCTTCTAAGATAACATCACTGAGAGATATTTTTAATGTTTAGAAGTGACCAGAAGTACAAGAAAATGTTTAAAAATGTGCAAAAACGTTTTATATGTGATGACCGATTATTAGATATGGAACAATTTTACGAAAACAAAATATCAGTATAAGCCTGGCGCGAGTTAGGGTACGTGATGTAAGAGGGAAGGAGAGAATTTGTGACTACATGCCAGAAACCTATTGTTGTTTATACGGAACCCTAAGCAGAGTTTACTCTATAGTTCATGATATGGTAGCTTCGCATACGTGTTAAAAATGTTCCATTACTATTGATAACTTATAATAAACGGCAATTATATTCAAAACGCTTAAACCAATGCAGTTCAACTTTCAAAAATGTGCCACTTATCAGTACATTGAAAATAAAGCATGAACTTTTAATCTCTATTTTGGTTCGTTTATAATTGTTTAATAATAGTACAAAAATTAATGACTGGTTTGAATTCCCAAACATTTAAATGCATACGTATTTCTTGTTATTAGATACCAGCATAACTTTACTTTTGTGATAAACAATTTAACTGAACACTTCACGCCGGATCCTAGAGGGCTGATGCGACCTTTTAGAAACGGAAGAAAGTCCTCCTTCAAAGAGAAAACAAACTACCTTAAAGTTGTTTTGCGTGCTAGTTTCAGTGCTTATCACTTTTGAGCATCCTCTTCTTATTATTAAGAAACACGTAATACATATTTTAATATGTCATATAAAAAGTGAAATACTGAAAAAGGCACACAATCTACACTAAAACTAACACCAAGACTTAACATTTTGATAATATCTGAACATGCTGCTCATATTAATTAGCTGTCTCTATTAATTCTATATGATTGTTTTCAATTGCCATACATAATTTTATTATAATTATATAATATGGCATGAATATTTTAAATATATTATTTTGTTATCATAATATAACTCCTTAAATTATATTATCCCTATAACAGTTGTATTGCTTTTATTACAAAATTTCCTTTCTTGAGAAATATGAGAGCATAATGATGTAGAAATCTTAGAAGCCTTACTAACTTCATATTCCAAAAACAATGCGTTTTTTCTATAAAAAAATTTATATGCGGAGAGCTAAAACGCCTCTCTTCAGAGTTTTTATTTCATTAGATATCAGTTGGCGGTGTTGTTTCCTTACTGCTGGCTCGCCAAAGGATATGGTTATTTTGAAATTAAGATATGAATATTCATGATAATATGCTTACTATCTGATATTAGTTTTCAATTTTATGTAGCACTTGAAGAGTATCAGAGTGCTCGCATGAACTTTGTACAGACCATAGCTGAGATGTCTACGAAGCTAGCTAATGCCGAGTACCTGCACAAAGCTGGAATACTCGACCTGCTGCAGCCGTTGGTTATTGATGTCATACCTTCAATTCAGCAAGCTGCTCTTCTTGGTTTAGCACGTCTAGCGAATCATAATGCGCAAATATCCGAAGATATTATCAATAAAAATATTCTCCCCACTATATTGCAAGCATTCGGTACAAGTAATGTAAGTATTGCGCTGTATTAAGTGCTTTTTGTTAATAAGAAAATTTGGCAAATATTGTTTTCAAAATAAGTGTACAGATTCCCTTTTAGTAAAATTAGGGATAACTATAAGATACTTAAATTGACATTGTTAAGTTTCCAACCTCTATTGTACCATATTTCTACAGAGATAAGTTTTCAGAGTTTTAGAGATAGAAAATGAGCACTCAACAGTTACCAATATCATTGGTGCAATCAGGTAAATGTTTATAAATCTATGAACCTCTGAGTGCATATATGCATATGGTCCTCACCGCCATGGGTGGCAGAGGTCGTTAAGGCGCGGACTCATGAGCGGGAGGTCTGGGTTCGAATACCGCCAGGACCGTCCTCTCTGACAGGTTTTTCCAGGTTATTCTCAGTCTTCATAATCTGTAGTACCGTGAATGAATCTCATAAACCTCAGGTTGTAAACTTTTGAGATAATGTTATATATCTAATCTTTCAACGCGCAATCAAAAAACTACAATTCCAATAGTAGGTACAGATTTTCCACCTTAGAAGGACGAAGGGTACATCTCTCCATAAGAAACCATGTAATTCTGCTAACTTTAACTGCTATTTTCCCAAAACCGTGTGCGTATGTGTGTTTTATAGGACCGTGCCACAGACTTAAACTTGGTATAAAACATTTACCTATAATTTTCTGTAGAGAAGCTCAATCTTCCTGTCTTTCACTTTAGCGAATTCTACAGCGTTTATTCTGGCATTTTTATTATTGTTTCACACTACCATTTAAACGAAACTGCGCATACGTTTATTATACAAACTTAGAATAAAATTTCATTTTAGAAAACAAGTTATTGCAACAGACTACACTTTCCACACCAGCCACCTCACAAAAATGTCAGAAAATGAAAAGTGCGCTGGCAACGGCAAATTGGCATAATCTCCGCTTAAGACGGCATATCCTTGTTACCCCCTCTAATGACCTTGAGCTGGCAGGAGTACGCTATTTTTATCAATGGTATGGTGACGCCTTACGGTTTCTTTTTGGCGATATGCGGTTCAATCATATTGTTGTAAATACAGATAAACTGAAAACGAATAGTGTTGTGACTATCGAGGCCATAGTCGTTCAGGCCCTGAAGACAGGTACAGGCAAAATGGATGGTCCGCGAAAGACTTGTGACTATCTCTATGTTCCAAGTTCTCGTCAGACTTCCAATAGCGCTGGAGGTGATAGTTGAAGAAAAGGGAGCGCTTTTCAAAAGAGTTTGAAAAAATATATTTAACTGGTGTGGGAGAGCAAGTGGCTATGTGACCCTATGTTAGAACCTAGAACCGCCTCTGCGTTCAGTCATTACTTAGTAAGTACTGCGAAATAATCGAATAGCAAAATTTAAGATACCTGCAGTATTTAAAATTGATTATACGAAGCATTAATGTGTGTTATAAGAGAGATTAAAATGACGCCCCTCAGCAGCAATATATTGCCAGCCTTATGCAGGACACTGCTGTATTTCATCTATTTTTTTTTTTTTTTTTTTTTTTTTCCGTAAGAAGACGGCGGTTCGGAACACGTTTATTGCCACTGAGGGATCCAATCTCTCCTAAATTTTTAACAAGTTGACGAATTGTTTTTCTATTTGTAACACTTTGACAGAGTTTTTCTTCTTCTTCTTCTTCTTCTTCTTCTTCTTTTTCAATCATCTTACCACTTCTCTGCAATATTTCGTTTTTATATATGTATTGTACATAAAACCATTTCTTCAAGATTATATTTATGTACTGGCATAACTAACGAAGAATAATAATTACCTTATAGTTTACACATAATGCAAACACTGAGTAACTTATGAACGCACCGCCACTCGCTTGCAAAGCCTCCCACAAACTATCTACCATCTTATTATCACCTTGGCTTATGATGTACATGATGTAGCATTGTACTGCAGGTCGTTTCAAAATTTACAAGACTTTTCCTCCACTCTAACCAATGACAGTAGACAAAGTAATACTTAAAAGGAAGAATAAGCGATTTTCTCCAGAGTAAAGGGAAAACGTCCCTGAATAAAACCAAATACCTAGGAGAATTAAGTAAACTGCATTCTAGTTTTTCACCCTGCGTGAAAATCAAATAAAAAAAAATGGAGTATTAAGGGAAAAAAAGGTATTTTAAGTGTAAAAAATAAAACAGATATCACCAGAGATGTGTCGGCCTGGGGGGGGGGGGGGTTGCGGTCCGGAGAACGCGGTGGCCAATTTACAGGACCTCCTCTTCCAATCAACTGCCCGGGAAGCACACCATTGAGATAATCTCGCACTTTCACACTGAAATGGGGAGGAGCTCCATCGCGCTGCAACCATATCTGACGTCGGATGTTCAGAGGGACGTTTTCTCAAAAACGCAGGGTGAGGAACGGAAGATACACGTGCCCGTTTCACCGTGTAAACGTAGATACCACCCAATTATTTGATTGGACACAATGCCCACCCACACGTTTATGCTGAATCTGTGCTGATAACCAGCCTCCACCGCTGCATGCGGCTGCTCATACTCCCATACATGACTGTTCCTATGGTTCAGAATTAGCCCACCTCTTGAGAACATGACCTCGTCGGTGAAGACAACCGAGGAGAAGTCAGGCTGTTCATTCTGCCGCTGCAAGGCCCACCTGCAGAACTCTAGTCTGGGATCGAAGTCCGCTGACCCCAATGCCTGCACCTCAAGCAGATGATAGGGAAATAGTTGTTCTTCGTGGAGTACCCAATACACGCTGGATTTGTTCGTTATCATGGCCCTGGCAATTGTTAGGGTCCTGGTGGAAAGTTCCGCCCAAACCCTGGTAAGCACCTCTTCTTCAAAGCTGGAGTGCGACGCCTTCGGCTTGCACAGCATCGGATCTGTGCACTATTAAAGATCCAGTTTCTCGCAAATGCACATGGACATTTTGGAAGGTCAAGCGATAAGGGTGAAGGTCTATCTGGAAATCCATCCCTTTACAGCTGTGCGGCTGCAGGCGCATGTCCCCTTGCTTTCCTATAAATCAAACGCATATCAGCAAGCTCGGCAAATGCAAATTCGTTAGCCATGTTTCGAAGCAACTGTAAAAAGTATGGTGCATTTGATACACAAAGCAGAAAATGGCCCATTAACCACTCAAGTGACTTTACCTTACGCGGCCGCAGTCCTGAACGATAGAGAAGAAAGCCGGCTGGTTACGATTTAGTAGTAGGGATTACTTTAGGCGGATAATTTCCTTGATGAGCGTATAGACCTGTTAGCTCAGTTAGTTAGTGTCATGCTAATAATGCGAAAGTCGTGGGTTCGTACCCCTCGGTGCAACCTTTTTTATTTTCCTCACTTGTAATCTGTTTTAATAGAATAAATTTTACTTTTTCATATACTAGGTTAGGTTAGTTTAGGTTAACAATATATGTTTAGGTATAACAAATAATAATAATAATAATAATTAAAAAACTCGACACTAACACTTTCTGACCTGCCGTTCGGGCGGAATTCAGTTTTCTTCGCTACCTTTCGGGATTTTCGCCACAGGACAGGGTCGGTTTGTAACGTCAAGTCTCAGCTGCGATATACTACGTACTTTGTGCATGTGCAATTAACTTCGTAGCGCTATTGAACTGTTATCATTGGCGCGCATACCCTCTCAGAACGAACAATTTTACCGAAGTAGAGAAACCAATAATTTTCAACTTCCCGTGTACTGTGAATTAACACAACCTTTTCCCCGCTACTTGGGCATGAAGACGTGAGCATTCTGAATGAAAATCTAATTCACACATTTACGTTATATTGACTTCTCAGCTCGAATATCCGATTTAGAAAAAGCGTCATAACTTTGAAAGTTTACAAAAGGGATCATAAGTTCCCTGTCTCAAAATGCCTATCTAGGACCCCTTCACAATCTTTGCAATTTGTGTAGTTGAATTCTGGGATACCGCCTGTGTGTATGTGTGTGTGTGTGTGTGAGAGAGAGAGAGAGATTTAATATGATAAATCATGATTAAAGATCAAAATCACTAACTTTAGTAAATAGCAAAGTGCAATCTGTTAATAAATTGAATTAGCTAATTCCTTCCCTCAAACTACTCTATTTTTGCTGAACCTGATTGAAATTGCTATTTTTGTACAAATTTTACATTTAAGAATAAATGGTTTAAGAGAAGGAATAAGCTAACTTATTTTCTAAAATTTCCTATAACTTAATTTCAATTCCCTAACATAGCAGTCTCAGCTGACCCATTTTCAGGGGAGAGAGAATTGAACATGAAGAAGTGACAGGTTATGAAAAATGGAATGAAATTAATCTTCTGTTTACAAGACTTTCCATGAATGAAACAAACCAAAATGTTCCTCAATTACGTAAATGTATATATTGAGCTAGAAAATCTCTTTATAATGAAGATCTGATGACTCAAAATACTTTCAGCAAGTATGATTCTGTCTTTTATAGCGCTGCATTTCCATACATTTAGGAATGGATTCCCATTTGTCATCACCACCATCATCATCATCATCATTAGAATAACAATCTCTCTTTTATGATTTCTATCATCTTCCAGCCTTATGGTGCTCTGTGCAATTAGCTTGAAACTATGTAATCTTGAATTATTTGGCTAAATTCAGCCATTGAAGCATGAAAAGTAGTCGTTTATATGGGCAGCTACAGAATCTACAATGTTTTAATTACTGGATTCTGCTTTTTCTTCAAGAAAGAGGAGCTTTTAATTATCAGTTATAATAATATTATCTTTTTAATATGACTGAACCATCATACTTAACTGCAGAATGAAGAATGCTAATCATCAATACATCAAAGGAATACAACATTTTTCTCAAAATTTGTACAAAACATGTACCATTCTTAACTAGAAATGTTAATGAAATCATTGTATGGTTGAATCAAACTAAAACATTAAAAAAATGGAGCAATAAGAGTGTTTTAGTTAGACTCAATCATACAATGATTTTAATCATGTGCTATACTTGCTTTTAGGCTAACCACTATTTTTTTCTGTGCCACATGTTAAACTTTTGCTACAATAACAATTATTAAAATTGCTCAGAAGTACCTGATTTCCAATTCATTATCCTTCAATGTCAAAATTGTTTTATTTTATAAACTTTTTATAATACCATGTTACAATTGATCAGTGCGATCTGTGTATTTTTTCTTTTCATAAATATGACTAGTACTTTTTGTAATGACATTAAGTACCTAATTTTCATAGCTAGTAATAATGTTAAATTGTATTAAAACACACTCTATATAGTGCATATTAACATAAATTATAAATGATTTCTGAAATTTTCAAATTTTATTATAATTTGATTTTTTGAACAGATACATTACAAGAAACTGGCATTATTTCTGTTGCGAGCACTGAGCAGATACTCACCAAGTTCTGCATCAGTTGTAGTTTGCAGTGGAGGACTTGATGCCATGATATTATCATTAGAAGATGTGGATCCCAGTGTAAAGGAGGCTGCAGCTTGGGCCATCGGTTACATAGGACGTCATAATGTTGAACTTGGGAATTCTGTAGCAGATGTAGGTTTGTAGTTTCATTTACCCTCTAACATAAATAAATAAATATATAATGAATCTAATCTGAGTGATCATTTATGATGGATGGATGGATAGAGTGGATGGATAGAATAAATGGATGGATGGATGGATGGATGGATGGATGGATGGATGGATGGATGGATGGATGGATGGATGGATGGATGGATGGATGGATGGATGGATGGATGGATGGATGGATAGATAGATAGATAGATAGATAGATAGATAGATAGATAGATAGATAGATAGAATTTATAGTTGCTGAGTAAGCAACTGAAGATGGGAGAGATTCTTCTGAAACGCGTATTATTTTGTGTAAGTGAATGGAGTAAAGTGTAAAAAAGTGAATACATAAGTTGAAGTTATATTGCCACTCCATTGTCAACAGCTTTGTAAGTACAATATTTATAGATAGATATTTTATTAAACCTGTGAATCATTGGTTACATAAATTTGTACATTATGTAGGACACATCTATGGCAAAAATGAACTGAAAGCTATTTACAGTTTTATATATACATGAATACCTTCATTGTTCTATTTACATATATACACAATCATACCCTCATTCGAGTTATCCCGTTTCAATTATTGATCTACACTATAGGAGTAGTGTTGAAGTAGAAAAGTCATCACTACTGTTCAAATTATGCTTTCTTGACTATTGTTTTTAGGTAATTTGGTATTTATCACATAATTTGATGCTCATATGTATTGCTCTGCTTTGAAAAGCTGTTGTGTTGGTTCTGGTGATATGCATATATGTTTTCCATCTTGTGCAATGATTGTGGACTGTGCCATTTGATTTTAAACTATTTGAGGGATAATTTTTTAATAGCTTTTATATATCATAGAAATATACATAAAGGGAGAAATTTTATTATTTTGATGTGCTGAATGTGTTTTTAAATATTTTTTCTTCCTCTTTTTCCTGTTTCTTCTCTATTACTTTATACAAACTAGCCTAAATGCAAAAAAATTGCAATGACATAAATATAAGTTATTTAATATCAAGAATAAAAAAAAATTAACTCAATGACTATTTCCAACCTACATAGTCTCTTGCAGTAATTTTCCGAATAAAATAACTCAGATTTATAAAATGGCATTAGAACATCTTTGTAAATACAGACTGTTTCTTATATTGCCGAGCATATGCATTCTCTGCACACTGTCTATTACATTGGTAGGTTTTCTGTTCTAAAATTTTGGCATAACTTACTCATGAGTGTAAATAGAGCCATGCATATATGTAATCTATGCCCAGGCTATAAATGGAACTCATGATACATACAGGCTCTTGTGCAATTTTTTATGAGAAAACACTCAAATTTCACTAAATTTGTTCTCCTTACTTGGATATGTTTTGAAGGCCATTACCATTATCATCAACATGGTTCCACATTTTTTTGAATAAACTCATGTGATATATGTCATAATAAACACTCTTATTGCTTCACTTACTTGTATGATATTTGGAGCCGGTTTCGAAGACCTTCGTGTTCATCTTCGGTCAAGGGTACTGCTGATTGGAGATTCCAATCTGTAGAGTTGAAGTTCTGCTCTGGTGGTGTTCTAATGCACTCAAAGTTGGTGTTTTCTACCTTTGGAATATCAAAGTTCTTTAATCGATCTCTGTATTTATGAATGTAAATTATTTCCCAAGTATCAAGTTCTATATGTCCCTGAGTCACTTTTAATAAATCCACCTTCTTCACAATCTCATGGTTTTTGTCCAAAAATGATATACCACAGCTGATCTATCTGTCTGTTTATATTTTACGTTCCTGAAATGCTCTTCTAAACATGTACCTATATTCCTCTTTGTTATTCCAATATAGATCTTTTCACAATCTGCACATGTTTTTCTGTAAATACTGCTTTTTTCGCTTAAGGGGTAAAAGAGAAAAAAAGCTGTTTTATCTTTCAAGATGTTTCCTAAATTAAATCTGTTGATGGGTGCTAATTTTATATTGAAACCTTTAAAACTATTTTGAAATTTTTTCATTCCTTTTGGATGATATGTAAATTTTTTAAAAATTAGTTTTTCTATATCTGCTGATAATGTGCTGGTATCTCTGATAAGTTTTTTTCCTTTTAAATCTTTCCACCTTAGCCATTTCTTATATTTTATTGTATTCTTTTTTAAACTCTTCTTTACTAATTGGTAAATTAACCAAATGATATGTCAAGTTGTTGAAAACTGCATATTTGTGTGTTAAAGGGTTAAAACCACCTGCCTTGATATGATTATCTGTATGTGTATTTTTTCTATATATCCCAAAGCTCAGATTCTCATGGTTCTTTATAATTTTAATATTTAAAAATGGTAATATGTTATCATTTTCTATTTCACACATAAAAGAAATGTTTCTGTCTTGTATATCAGCAGCTTTAAGGCATCATCAATCAGATTTTTGTTTAATATAGAAAAAATATCATCTACATATCTGTACCAAATCTTAAAAAAGTGTGCAAAGGCAGAAATAATGTGCATCTCAAATCTGCTCATGTACAGGTTTGCCAAAAAAGGTGATAAAGGGCTGCTCCTAGTTAAGTCCTGTTTCTTTGTTTATAAAATGTTTCTCTAAATGTAAAAAATTTACATAAATCAATCATTTTTACATTTAGAGCAAAAATTTTACAAACAACAAACAAGACTTACTATGGGCAGCCCTTTATCACTTTTTTTGGCAAGGTTAGATTTACTAGTTTTGTGCTATGCATATGTTGGTGGAGCTTAGTTTTGTTTTGAGTATTATGTGAATGAATCTTGGCATTACTTATAAAAGCATCAAGATTAGTCCGGACGGAGTTTAGAATTGCTTTTATATAGGGAAATGCTAATATTTTTAAATCTTTAAAATGTTTCCTCAGGACGCTAATCATGGTTCTTACCACTCTCTTTTGAAGCTTAAAGATGAGATGGCTATTTACAGATTTTCCCCATAATATTACTCCATATAATATATGCGAGTGGAAGTAAGCGAAATAGCAGCTTTTGAGTACATCTAACGTTATTCTTGTCTTCAGTTGGTTGAGATCATAGCAAGCTTTACTTAGTTTTGTAGCTAATTTTTCAATATGGTTATCCCATCAGAGCTTTAAGTCATTCCATAACACCCAAAATGTTGTTTCTGTCTCATACTTTATAGTTTTAGACCCAAGCACAATTCCCAGAGTAGTATACTTTTGTTGTTTTTGGGCTGGAAAATAATTGCTACTGTTTTAGCTTCGTTCATCAGAAGTTTATTAGTTCTGAACCAGGTTAACATGGCTTTTATTAATGCTGTTATTTTTATATCCAGGTCAGCACTTTCTTTTCCACTTATGAATATGCTTGTGTCGCCTGAAAAAGTGTTAGTTTTACTTCAGAAATATCTTTTAAGCACTGCAGTAAGTTATTTATGTACAGTAAAAATAGAAGAGGGCCCAAGATTGATCACTGCAGTACTCCTGATGTTACATTTCTTATGCTTGAGTGAGTTTTTACAATTTTATTATTTTTTGTATCATTGAATTTGATCTCAATTACTTGTTCTCTATCTTCCAGTTAGATTTTAAAATAATTGTGTGGAATACCCCTTACTCTGCAGTTCCATAGTTTGCCCAACAGCAATTTAAGGTTTACCATGTCAAATGCTTTAGATAAATCAAGAAACACTCCCACCCCGATTTCGCTTTTATCTAGCATCTCATATATGCTGTCTATAAAGTCATTACTGCCATGTTAGTAAACTTGTTTTTTTGACAGTCAAATTGGCATTAGTAATAATATTAAATTTATTTAGGAATTTAGTTAGTTATCTATACATCACTTTTTCAAGTATCTATGAAAAAACTGAAATTAAAGCATAGGTCTATAATTGTGAACTTCATTAGTCTTTCCCTTCTTAAAAATTGGTATAATTATAGGTAGACAACACTTTATTTAAGTTCATTAGAAAACCACAAGAGTCCACCCAGATTCCTACCTACCCAAGTTCTATGAATGATTCATTAGTCGTGAACAGCTGATGATGTGGAAAAAATGTCCACAAAACATATGTCCTGAGTAAAATCTCATTTAAGTGAAACCAGAAAGAGTGTTCTAATATTCTGACTCACAGAGATTATTTATTTTGTTTGTTTCTTTTTTTTATCACTTCCCACTTGCTTTTGGTTTATTTTCAGAGTTTATAATCTGTTATTAAACTGTTTCTTGGCTACTATAATTACTTGTCTATATATCATTTTATATTTTTTATAGTATAATTGCAGTTCCTTTGATGCCATTCCACTTTTTAGTAGATTACCAAGCAGCTTTAGTTTACTTTGCAAGGTTCTTATTCCCTTAGTTATCCATTTAGGAGTTTTATCATTTACTTTTACTTTGACAATATGGAATGCAACATCATAATAGTATCTAAATGTATTTATAAAGAAAGTATACACTGCATCTAGTGTTGGTCCCTGAAAGGATCCCTCCCATTCTTCATTGTCAAGCAAATGGCAAAAGTATTTTACATTTTCCTGTTTATGTATATGGATTTCTTTAAATACACTGCACTTGTTTTCTTTTACTTCTTGGTATTGCCTTTTAATTGTGATTGTCTGTGCATAATGGTCAGAGAGATGGGTTTCTAATATATTTACTTTATGGTAGATGATGTCTTTACTGATAGTTATTTGGTCTAGAGCACTTTTTGCTGTTTTGGTGAATCTAGTTGGTACATCTTTCAATGGTTTCAGTCCGTAGCAATTCAGTGTAGTTCAAGTTTTTTCACTCTTATTTTTCAGAAAGCCTATATTTAAGCCTCCCAGTAGGATCACATTTTTGTTTAATTTATGAAAGTGGTGTAAGATTTTCTCAAGCCTATCCAAAAGAATGCTTAGTTCACTTTTAGGGTTCCTATAAATGCAAATAATAGTGAGTTTGTTTTCCACCTTGATTATGCTAGCTTCAAAATGTTCTTCTATATTTTGGGATTAAAGATTACAACTGGTTATGCTATGATTCCATTTCTTATCATGATTAGGGAGCCTCCATTTTTTCTTTTGTTTCTGCAATAACCGTGCATAACACTAAATTTATCAAATTTGAATTCATTTCATTGCTGTTCAGTCAGTGTTCATTTAAAAGTAGGACATCTACATACTTTAAATCACTCTCAAGCAACAGTTCGATATCAAGCAGCTTGTTTCTAATGCTCTGGATATTCTGGTGAAATATATTTAATAAATTATTGTTTTAGCTTTGGGATTGGATATTATTACAACTGTCTTTATTCATTAAAGAGGAGATTTCAGTAATAGTTGAGGTTACTACTATACTGCTATTTATGGTAAGGTTAGGTATCTCCTTAATTACGGAATTTTTACTTTTACCTGAACCGATGATTACTGCTCTGTGTTTTTTCGGTCTAGGTGGTTGATGACTCTGCCCAAAAGACTGCTGAACTTTGTTGAGCCCGTTCGATTGAAATGGAGTTCATCTCTTCCCAGATCCTCTTCTCCAAGCCAGGCATTACTGTCGATGAAGATGAAATCATTTTGTTGACAAATCCATTCCAGTGTAGTGTTCGCAGCGTCAATGTATCTTAAGTCCTTGTCCCTTCGTCGATCCGTAAGGGGGGGGGGGGCTTCGGTCGTTGCTCTACAGATGCTCCAGGTGCGAGCTCTGCGGACCCTGAGTACCCGTGGTACCTCTGACGTTACTAGAGGAAGCCGGGCCGGACTTGAGACGAGCCCCTCCCGAAAGGGAGTTGTCCGGATTGGGTTGGACTCGGCGTGGCAGTGGTTCCCCGAACTCACGGGTAATTGAGTACTCGCAAGAGCGGAGTGTCCCAGGGGAGTGCCCAAGGCGTGTACCCTGGGGGCCGGTGCGCCGTAATCGCCTGCAGCCGAATGGCGGGTCGGTTTAGGAAACAAGGTGCCGTCATAATGCAAAAAACCACGGGTGGCACAGCCCTCTGTGCTACACCCCTGGACCTAGAGCCTGGTAGTACTCGCAACCACACATGTCTCTTCGTCGTAGTATACCAATCACGCATAATGTAGCTTGAGGATACAAATCCTTTGCAGTGTGAACGAGGTGCTTCGTATCATTCATTATGTCATTTGGCGAGGTAGATCTATGCAGATTGTTGATCCTGGCGTGAAATATTATTATTACATATTATTATGTACAACCTTCTTTCAATATGCTCTATTCTAGCACTGTATTCTAGATAATAAACAGAAACCTCATTTCTGGCCAAGCTTTTCCCAGCGTGGCACACCATAGAATCTCCAATAATTATGGCTGTTTTCCACTCATACAACGCGCTTTCCTTTATACTACTTGTTACATCATCGCCGCCATGGCTATATCATCGCAGTTGTTTTATTCCTCAGCATCATCAGCCGGCATTACTTCGCTTAGAATTTCAAATCTGTTCCTTGTAGTCACTGCTGTGTTTCTTCAGTTGGTTGCGGTGTTTGTGCCGACCAAGTTTCGGCCACTGTTGTGCATTTTCAGCTTGCCGTGTACATTGGCGACGTTGTCTTATTACAGTTGACCAGCCATTATTGTAGTTACAATCACTGGTGTCTGATGTTTCTTTACCTTTTCGTTTTTTCATTACATCGTGAGCATTCTTTAGTTCCTTTTGTAGATTCATCACTGTTACGTGCAACACGCGACCTGTTCTCGCCATTTGGTACAACACGGTGACGCCATGGTTGATTTGGGCAGTCTTTTCGCCTCTTTTAGAATTTACTTTTCAGTCCTATATAATATCTTCACTTGCACAGTTACAACGGGCTTTTATGTGTCAAATACTGTTAATTTCACTTAATTATATGCATTATTGCTCTGGTTATCAAAAAAAAAAAAAAAAAAAAAAAAAAACACGGAGCCGCTTCACCAATGAAACTCAAGCGTCCGCCATCTTCCTTCAAAAGTTAGCGAAGTTAAAACCCATATACCCACAATTGAAAATATGGAAATTCCGGGACTATTATTTGCGGACGATTTGGAAGTGGGATCAATTATGAATATTGGTCTATAAAATCAATCAAAGTAACCTATAAACTCTGTAAGAAGCAAGGGCTAAGAATAACATTCGAAAATAAAAAATTATGGTATTTAAGAATGGAAACAAGTTATACAAGAATGAGAAATGTATTGGGACGGGGAAAAAATTGAGGTGGTTTATAAATTTAACTATTTGGGTATTAGGCTTAATAAGAATGGCGGGCGGAGGGAACAAAAAAAGGAAGGTTCTAGCAAAAGATAGGCTAGCTTTGAAAGCTATTACTGCCTGTAGGTATAAAGTACCAAAAAATGCAAGTCGGAGATATGCGATAGTAGTAGAAGCTAAAATGATGTTTGGGTAGAAATTTGGGGTAGTGATGAGGGATGATTAAATGCAGACTTGATTCACAGGAATTTCTGCAAACAAATTATGGGCCTACCAGAAAGCTCACCAAATGGGGTTGCACAAATTGAATTAGGCAGAATAAGGAGTAAAGGAAAAATAATGACAAGAATTTTGAAATATTGGTTTAGGATTAAGAATCTAGAAGAGAATTGTATTTTGAAACACTGTCTAGTGACACAAGGGAAGATGAGGGGAGAATTATTGAGATTATGGGAAAAATAGGCTTGGGTATGGTGTGGCATTATAGAGAAAATAAAGAAAGAGGATTTTGGAAAGAAATTAAACAAAGAATTGATTATATGGAAAGACAGGAGATATTAGGTAGTTTTAGTAGTAAAAAGTCACTGAGGGTTTATAGGGGGCTAAAGGAAATATGGGGCAGAGAGAATTATGTAAATGAAGCTGATGAGTTAACGAGGGAGGAAAATGCATGGACCTGGACAGGGGTAGTGAATTTAAAAGGAATAAGAGGAGGTTTAAATATAGAGGAATGTCCATGGAATATAAGATAGTTACTGGCATGCAATTTTGAAATGTAGAGAAACTAAAGAAATGAGAGCAAAACTTAGGATTGAGAAGTGGGGTAACTTGCGAACAGAGATAAGGGGAAGCAAGTTGGTGAATATGAAAACAAGGTAGAAAATCTTGGAATTTGGGAATTATATAGGTAAGATTAAAAGAAAGAGGTTAAAGAAAATAAGTAAGAACTAAGGAACCAAATTGGGCAGAAACATGATTTAAGATGGTTTTTGATTGAGTTAATTTTAGATGTAAGTTGCCTGATTTTTGTAATCGCAAAGTTGGAACTATTTGGGCCACTTCATTACACAGTAACTCAGTAAGATTTACTAGAGTGACATATATATATGCAAATACATAACAAATGTTAGACCTATTGCAAATTTATCTTGTTATTAAAAAGGAGTTGATTATGAATGTATTAGAATATATAAATGCTCTCTCAATTAGTCCCAAATTGTATTCTCTTGATGACAGAGAAAGATTCAAATCTGCTCTTACAGAATACCGGTACAACATGACCATTTTTCCCATTAACAAATTCATAAATATATAATTGATTATGTTTAGCACTTATTAACTTATATTTAATACAGCAATTTTTAATTATATAGCATATGACAAGATATTAATTAAAGGTACTGTTTTTAATTACATTTACAACTTGTACAGTAAATAAACCCACATTTAATACATGTACTTATACACTGTAAAAAATTTTGAAATGTATATATCAAAATCTTGAATGCAATGCAACTTTGTGTATTTTGGCTTGTTCCATATAGTGAATTACATACACTATACAAGAATTTCATGGAATTTTAATTTTATTCAAAACATTGTTTACAAACCATATTAATCTCCTGATCTCTTTATGTAAGTGTGCAGACAGTTTCTGCTTTTGCAGATCAGCATGAATCTATTTCAAATCTATGTGGAAAACTAATGCTAACTATATTTGCTTTTAATCATCCAATTAAATCTACTTTCTTTATTTTCTTCATTGCAATATAATGACAAACTTGCAACATACAGTTTTACAGTTCATTCTGTATAGCTTTGAGATTTGTATTAATATTTGATTCAGTTCCATATGTTCCTGTACAGCATTGTTCATAATTGTATTCAAAAAAATCTATTTGATACAATTGATCATTTTGGAGACTACATACCCTTATTATTATTATTATTATTATTATTATTATTATTATTATTATTATTATTATTATTATTATTATTATTATTATTATTATTATTATTATTTTTTTTTTTTTTTTTTTTTTTTTTTTTTTTTTTTTCCCCGTGTTTAAATTTTGTATTTGTATTATGATATTCAGGTTATATATCTACCAATGAAAAACAGATTCAGTATGTTATGTTTATGTGTTAATGATATCTGTGTGGTTTTTATGAATTTGGCAGGTAATATAAATGAGTCATCTTGTTCTACTCCAAGAATGAGAATCACTATTGTCTAGAAGACACAAGGGAAACAGAAAAGAGCATTCTTTGTTTTACAAATACATATCCATACTTTTATACTGACCTGTGAAATGCTGTGTTGTACATATATTTTTTTCTTCTTTTTTTCCCTTCTGATTTAAAATCAAATCATTTATAGGTCTTTCTGGTTGTTTCACTTAAGTTTTATATCCATATTTTGTATAAAGCATTGATTAGTTAATAACTCTCAACTGAATTCATTATTCAGCTCAAAAAATAACACTATATAACATGTATAACATTGTGTGACACAGCAACAAGTCTTAACACATAAACAAGCTTAAATGATTTTCACCTGAGAGCTAGTGATCAAAATAGCATGCCCATAGTGAGATTCCGAATGCAAAAAACTAAAAACACTAATGCTACTTCTAACCCCTGTCAGCCAGTCAACTTTGACATCTAAATGCTGCTACTGAAGCAACATTACATGGTCACTTTATGTGTAAGCTTGCAAACATGATTGGAAGACTCAGTCAATTCATTATTATTTTATATAATAATATTAATTATCATTTACATAATTGATAATTTTAATAAAAATAATTAATGTGCTATAATGTAGCAATACATTAGAACAAGGTGCCCATGACTGAATGTAAGGTAATTTATCCAACACTTATGCATTGAACTTATTTACACTAAACTCCACTTACATAAAACAAATTATCCAAAAATATGTCTTAGTGTTATGTAAGTAAGTGGAGTTTAGTATAAACCATTTGAATACATAAGTGTAGGATATATTACCACTCCATTGTCTACAGCTTTGTAAGTACAATTTATTTAAGTAATGTAATTTTTTTATCCACTCTGATTGTGAACTCTTAAGGAAAATTAGCTTTTCAGTATGACTGAATCTGCTTAGCATTAATGTATTTAGAAGCAAAATGAACCTACATAAGTAAAAAATGCAAGAGCTATGTTTGTTGTATATCACTGATATTCTGTAGTCAATAATAAAATAAGAGTCAAAATTATAATTATGAAGCTTGAATAATCCACAATGGCTTAGAACATTGCAACTTTAAAATAAATTAGCATTTATTTAAGTGAATTGATTACAATTTCTCCATTTACTATTTATTGATAAAATGTGTTTTTTTGGATCCTTGTCCACATGCTCAGCTGCAGTCATCCATGTAAGTTTATTTTCTCCTTACTACACAAGATGCGAAGGTAAGAAACAAGCATGAAAATCATAAATAGATACTTAAATAGGCATTCAAATTAGGAAAAGGCACTAATAATGAATATAGGCAGTTAGAGCTATTATACAATTCACTTATTTACTTTTAATGACAATAAAATTTGTTAAACTATAAAACACGATTTTGTACTCACAAAGAAACTGTCAGGTAGCTTATTTCAATACCTTGTCTCAAGTTTGAGAAAAGGTTTCAAGGTTTTGAGAGGAGCTTTCTGACAGTTTTCTTGTCAGGAATTCGTAGACAAATATTCAAATTCAAATGTAACAACCAGAATTAATGTTTATTTTTATCACATATATAG
The DNA here is from genome assembly GCA_030762175.1 of Metallyticus violacea. Taxonomy (NCBI): domain Eukaryota; kingdom Metazoa; phylum Arthropoda; class Insecta; order Mantodea; family Metallyticidae; genus Metallyticus; species Metallyticus violacea. Next base: position 43,139,896 of record CM060835.1, on the reverse strand, counting down.
GAGCCATCCCACTGCTAGTATTATGTTTATATGAGCCAGATTTATCCCTGAAGAGAATAGCAACATCAGCTTTAAGTGACCTCAGTCGCCATTCAATTGATCTGGCAGAGAAAGTGGTCAATGCTGGAGCTCTTCAGTGTTTTGCTAAGTTGCTTTGTCACCATGATATTAAGCTGAAGGTAAGGGTACTTTTATAATGCTTATTTATTTAAATGCTCTAAAGAATGTTTTGCTGCAGTATTATTACCAAATTAACGAATATAATGCATGTTCAACTTACTTCAAAATGGCTTATATTCATTGTGGCATTACTTGACCAAAGGATCAACAAGAAAGGTAAATTACAATTTATGTTTAAGTTTACCCAAAACATAAAAAGCATAAATATTTTATGGCTGTGATTAATTATTGTGTTTTTTTATGAGTAAGACTAGGATTTTAAAATTTTGCATCTTGTTTCTCAGTAAGATATAGAAAGGGTGACAAGAGCCTGGAAATAAAATACTAAATAAAAAATACCATTCTGACTAATAATTGTAAAATAAAAAGACAGAACACTATGTTCATAATTGTTAAAATAATTATAAATCACAATAGGAGCATTTTAGTGCATCTATTTACTTACAACATAAGATTGCTTTAAATCAACATTGTCTGTTTTGTACATCCTAGAATCACGTATTTCTGACAATAATTATGTATCAATTATTTTATAACCAAGATTTCTATCTGCACAAAAATTAAAAATGTGATTTACAAATAAAACTACCTTAATTAAGTGAATAGATGCCCAATGAATAAATAGAAAATATTACATTTTTCAATAGATGGCTGTAACAGAACAGCTTGTTTCTGTAGGCAAAACTCTTTAAAGGAGGTGTGAATATCTTTGTTAGAAATAAATGGAATTTGATATAACTGATCTAGAAAAGTACTGTATGGGACTAACTTTTGTATGTTGGACTTATCATTCAATTTCAAGTGAAAAACTAATTATATTAGCAGTTTATAGAGGTTCTATATAAAATCCAACTCATAATTAATGGATTTTCAGATCATGATGGACAGATAATGAAAATTAATTATTGTGTTCCAATTGCAGAATAGCGAACCATATACTTTTCCAGCTATAGAACCATTAACAATGAAATGTAAGCCTTTTTAATGACTAGCTTACAGAACAATCATGGAAAGAAATATACAAGACCAACAATGTATGACTAGTTGAACTCCTTCTTAAATCATATAACAATTTATTTTGGAAGAAAATCCAACACAAAGGACAAAATCCCACCAGCAAAACAATCAGGCATTTATTAAATCAGTTGCAAAGACTGCAATAATAAATATATAGGTAAAACAAAAGGAACATTTCCATACGGTTTAAGGAACACATGAGAAGTGTAAAATATAAACATACGGAAAAATCAGCAGTAGTATAACCATTTCTGGCAAGAAAACCATGAGTTCCAAAATTAACCAAAACTCTTAAAAGCTCTTCAAAAGCCGATAGAATTATTGGCTTGGGAAAATATATTCTTGAACGAAAACAAAGAAAATTTAGTTAATTTTCATCTTCCAAACAACAGCAACCTCATCAAAAAGTTTATAAAATCCAAAGACTGACGTCTTAATAACATGCTGGAAAGCTTTGAAACATGTCCAAGTAAGTGGAATAAAACTAGTGAAATTTGAGTGACTTCTTCAAAAATAAATTGTTATATTATACTATATTTTACTGTGAATATCCCAAACTATTCAAATTCCTTCTTAAATATTTTTTATAGGAGCTCACAACTTAAGTTTTCCATCTCAATTAAAGAAAATTAAAAATATCTCTAGAAATGAATGGCTAACACAAGGTATCAACATTTCTTGCAAATACAAAAGAGAACTTTACATAGCTACTAGAGAAAATATTCTGCTAGACATAGACAGCCTATAAAAATTACTGCAAAATTCTAAAAAAGTTTACAAATTCAACTAAAATACTTTGCTATGATACAGTCCTCACATAACAAATTTAAGACCACTGGAATATAATAAAAAAAGGTTCTGGTAAATATTATTAAAAAAATTAAATAAAGGAAATTACAGTTAATAAAATTATAACAAGACTAAGGGAACAACATTTGAAAGACCCAATTTCATACCTAAATTAAACATGATTGGATATATCCACTTCTCTAGGATATAGGCACTCACTTGTGCAACTGAATTAAATAAAGAAATACAATTGCTCAAAAGCAAGAATTCATCAGGATATGACAACATTTTAAATAATAAAAATATGAGCTGGCAATATTAGCAAACCCTTAAATCCTATATGTAACTTTTTCTTTTTAAAAGGAACAGTCCGGAGAGGTTAAAATATTCCATGCTTAAACCATTATATGAGAAAAAGCAAAAATCACTAATGTCGAATTACAGATCAGTATCATTACTAATAATTTTCTCCAAAGTAATTGAAAAATAATGTTCCAAAGAATATATCACAATCTAGATAAAAATGAAATTTTAGCAAGGGAACAGTTTGGATTTAAGAAGAACATGTCAACCAATGATGCCGCCTTCAAGTTAAGTAAAGAAGTTCTTAAATCCTTTAATAATAAATTTAATACACTAGGAAGATTCTGTGATCTATCAAAAGCTTTTAAGTAAATCATAATACTGTTATCAAACTATCCTATTATGTTAGTAAGGGCAAAGGTTATCAATGGATTGCATTATACTTATCAAACAGAAAGCAAAAAGTTATAATAAATTCTTCGAAATGGCTGTATTTGAAATGGTCAGTAGTAAAGCACAGTATTCCTCAAGATTCTATTTTGGGTCCATTATTATTTCAACTATATATAAATGATCTCCCCTCAGTGATAAACAAACATGCTTATCCTGTTCTTTTTGCAGATGATACTAGTATTCTCTTAAAGAACACAAAATCAATTGCCTCTCAGATTTATCCAATGATATTTTTTAGTACACTAAATAACTGGTTTGACAGTAATTAAATTCATATACACTTTGAAAAAACTAAATACATTAATTTTCAGGAAAAAAATAAAAATATTGCACACCTAAAGATACAATACAAAGGCAATAAAATTGTCAAATCTAGTAATATAACATTTTTAGGTCTAATGATGGACCATAACTTGAATTAGAAAGACCATATTGATTACATCTTACCCAAACTAAACTCGATATGTAAATTCTATCTAATCTGTTGTCTAACACATTCTTATGCTTCACTTACTTTTAAATACGTGGGATCAGTTTCGAAGAGACATCCTCGAAACTGATCTTTGTATCTCTTCGAAACTGGTCAAATAAAGGTATAAAGTATAAGAAGCACTAAAAAAAGAAATAAATATTAAAAACACTATAACATAATAAGTTCATCTTATCATATATTTAACCATATTTAACAGTAAGTGAAGCATAAGAGTGTGTTAGATGACAGATTAGATAGAATTTACATTTAACGAGTTTGACTGTGTGAGTTTGTGAGTTCCAACAGAATTTTTTAAAAATTTCTTATAATTTTTTGAAAGTTCTTAAATGAATAAACTGAACATGTTTTGAAATCACTTTATTACTTCATTTTATAAATAAGAGTATCCTAAAAGCAGTATATTATGCTACCTCCATTCATTAATGACTTACGGAATAATATTCCAGGAAAATTCAGTTTGAAAAACAAAATCTTATAATAAAAAGAGTACTTAAAGAATAATGGCAGGGGCAAAAAGACCAACTCATGCAATCAAAGATCAAACCCTTGGCAAGGACTGGGTGAAAATAAAAACTTGTGTATTTTATAGAGTATTAACTGTGTTCATTATTTTTGTGTTTTCCTTGTTTTGACTTCAATTTGCCTCTTCAGCTAGGGAAAGTATGATGAAAACTTTGTCAATCACTACCCTAGGACAATGTGGAGAAGGAAAAATATAACTTAGCATAGAAAATTTAACTCAGTTTAAAATGATCAAATTGCTTTAACATTTTTAAAACAGTAATTGATTATCTAGCTAAACACTTTAAAAAATCTTCATTCAAACATTTTTAAAAGAGCATTAGTGTTAGCCTGCTTTGACAACAACTTAAACATTATACATACACAGGTTCCTATTGCCATAAAACCAACCAGGAACTTAAAATAACATTAAATTTTTATAAAATTGTAAAAAATCTTACAAATCTCCATACTACTATGGTCACTGGGTCAGGCCAACAGAGACAGATGTGGTCCTACACATTTAGAATAATGGCTAAAATGTGTATTACCCCAGCATATCCAGAATCCTCTCTGTCAGCAGAGATTATAGGAGAAAGGCTAGAAATTATTATACATCATGTTACCTGTCCTAACCAACAGAAACATGAGACATTTAACAAAGCTTAGAATATAGACACAAGGATGAGAATGGGTAAGGGAGGGGCATATTAGGTAAAAGGTAGACAGGAGTACATAAAAGCATGGCACATTTGTTATGACTCCCTGGCCATTGACAGACCCATTGAGAATCCATTAAATGCATCTAATCTTTTTCTGCAGTTCCTTTTGTTCTCTCTCTCTTTGTGTTCTTTATCCATTTCTCTTAATTCTTCCTAAAACTTCACCCATAATTTTGCTTCTACCATACCTTATAATACCAACAGTTTAACTGTACAAATCTTCTTTAATTGCACACCATTTTGAATTTCAAATAGCTTCTCTCCAGATTTTAAAAATCTTTAGAGTGAAATGTCCCTTTAGCTTCCCTACATTCTTTCAGATTACTAATCCTAAATCCTTTAGAAATAACACATTTGTGCTCATTCATGCAAATCCTTTCCCACCTTGTTTATGACAGCTACCAACATATACCTCCCTATCCCATTCTTTTTATCATTTTGTATAATCTTAAGGAACTTTTATTCTCAAACTTTGCCCACATTTCTTGCCTTCTTATATCTTCTATTGCTTTTTTTAATCTTCTTCCATAATCCTAATACATTATATTTTAAGATACATTTACAGATATAAGTGTATGTCATGCATTCCTAAAAATATATGAAAATGCCATATGGAATCTGCATTTTATCATTATCTTATCTTTTACTACAATATTGTATCATTATCTTATAAATCTACATTTCAGAGAATAGTACTGGAAGCTCTAGCAAATATTGCAAAACACTCCATGGCACTAACAGAACTAGTGGTGGAAACTGAAGTTTTTCCTACTGTTCTACTGCATATGGGTCATCCTGACAATCTAACAAAGCATAATGCATCAAAATTAGTTTGTGAAATTGCTAAACAAAGCACTGAGGTAAGTAAATCAATAAAGTTTAGAAAAGCTTCAAAAATAAAAAGAGAAATGCAAATGAATTTTTTATTCTTTTATATTCTTACTTTTCATTCCTATGAATTCACTGTTTTGACCAATATCTTAAATGTTAAGAATAAAATTAAGAAATATTACCTTAATTGCCACTGTTTCACTTTGTGGAGCAATACAACTCCTTCTTCATATCAAAGGTTAAAAGATTAATCAAAATAATTGCCAGATTGTTTAAATCTAGCAGTTATGAGTGGTCAGCTATGTATAAGGTGTACAGCCTAAGGTGTTCAGTTTAGTTTAGGCAGATGAAATAACATTCATACAATAGAAAATGCATGTCAAGGAAGTATTGTTGGTCACTGGCATTGCAGGGGATCAGGTATTGCCCTAAAGTAAATACTCAAGTACTATAAGACATGTATAATACTCAAATACTATAAGATTAATATATATATATATATATTAGCATGGCCAAAATGCTGGAGGACTGAGCTCTTGTATGTTTACTGTTAATTCACTGGTTCTAATCATACATTCCATGTAACAGTTTTATTTGCAATGTTGCTAATTTGATATTATTTTGCAGTGCATATTAAAAATCTGTAAATTAATACTTTTTGCTATATTATAATCAGGATAAATGTAGAGATATCATTACAGAAAGAGAGTAAAGAGTTTCAGAGAACATTTTTAATTTATTGACAAGTCATATACTGACAGTGAACAAACTGGATCTCAATTTATTTATGGATTGAACTATCCATGAGAAAATAGACCTTAACAGGCCATTTAGTCTAAGGTGTATAAGAATGACAATGTGCTGTGATTGCATACTCCAACAATTAAGTTTGCAAATTCATCCTAAAAAAAGTGCTATATACCTCATTACTGAACACCTCTGTGGTCACTTTAAGTACCTAGCCCTTGGGTTCTGATTTCAGCCATTCTTCAAAGCAATTGTGGAAGCAGTTTATTGGAATGGCCATTAGAGCTGTTGTCATATTACTCTTGATGTTGTCAGTGTCATCAGAATGCCTTCCTTTCAATATTTCCTTTACATTTAGATAAAAATAGTTAGCTGGGCCCAATCAGGTGAGTATAGAGGATTTCAATATAATTAATAGTTTATTGGCCAAAAACTACCTCACAGACAGTGTGGTATGAGAAGTGGTGCATTGTTCATTTGTGGGCTCCTTCAGGACAATTTTTGTACACACCTATCTCATGCAAATATTTTCAATTAAATGTTTCTTGTTTCTCTGTTGATGTTTACTTGGTCTGCTATGTTTCTCAAAGTTAGCTGATGATTTTGATGCACAATTCTAAACATTTTTTCAATGCTTTCATCATGCTGCACATCAGTGATGCTCTCTCTCTCTCTCTCTCTCTCTCTCTCTTCAAAAAATCATTTAATAACTTGTACACTTGCATTTTCTTCCTCATAAAGTTGAACTAACTTGTCCCAGATTTCACTTTCACTCTTGCCAAGTTTAACTAGAAATTTAATTTCTGTAGACTTGTGTGTCTCATATAGTATTTAATTTGTACTTGGAAAGCTATTTAGGCAACGCATATTTTTGTGTTCCATCTTTCTTGTGATGGAACACAAAAATATGTAACAACAATAATGAATGCCACTAAGCAATAGACTGCCACATGTCAACATCAACACATTTGTGAGACACTGATACACTAAGGTCATGAAAAGCTACCAAGCTATTTGTAGAGTGCTGTCAATGTAAGCCTATGACATCAAGTTTCCAAAAATTTAATTGTCAGATCTTGTAAGATGCTACACTGATATTGTTGCTTGAAACCTTACACTCATATAACTCATGGAGATATGCTTCTGTGACTACATGTATGCAGTGCAGCATGTCTGATATCATCCCCAACAAGCAACTCTTATCCTTCATGGGAGTCATATGATCTTGTCAGGCCTTTGTCCATTAGAAAGAATTATACAAACTGAAACAATACAAATATCAGCTCAATCTGTATAAATATATACAGATTAAAGTAAAATCAGTGGGAAGGAAGAACTCAGTGCAATAATCTTGGGCCAAAGCAAAATTCTCCATTGGGTAAAGGGGAAAGCAATTAAGAATGGCAAATAAATCTACACACTTAAATATAGGTAAGCATGAAACACCATAGTCTGAAAGAAATGTAACAGTGGATATCAGGATTACTGTGCACTTAATAAACAACTGTTTCAAGCACAGAACAAATTCAAAAGCAGATTAAAGCTCTGGCAAGACAAAATGAACAGTATATTTTGATTGGATTAAAGTATACAATGGCTATGGCAATGGCATTACTGAGATAGCAGATAAATTATGAAAAGAATAACCATTATGGTTGCATTCAGAAATGGAAAAATTTAATTTGAAATTGGATATGAAATTTTTAGACTCATGAGCTAGTAATTCCTCTGAAACACATTAAAAATTATATTAAATTCACATTTAATGCCCCTGTTTTACTTTAGATAATTAAAATGTTGCGTCATATTTTCTTTGTCTTTCGTGTGTAGAGCTAACTGTAAAATCATTATTATTAAGTTTATTATAAACAATTGTAATGAAATAAATATAAACATAATTTTAAGTATAATATAAGCCAAAATCTAAATTAATATTTTGTGTACTCTTTTTTCGAACAAGGTTATTTTGGTTTAGTTTAGTTTATTTTCATCCTTAAATCACAAATGATATTGGATGCATGAAAATTAATATAAATATAAATTACATGAATTTTTAACAATTATTTGTAAACTCAGATTCAACCTGTTTAGATATTGCACATACATATTAATAAAACAATGAGAAATCGATCAGCTTAAATTTTACATACATTAATAAAACAATAAACTAACAATAACATAAAATAAATAATATAAAGATACCTAATATTAATGACTAGTTAGAGAGGCTGATGCATGATTGACAGCTACTAATGCATTTATTGGAACCAATCTATTTAAGCTAGAATTCTTCTATGGAATAATAAAATGAGAAATTCAATTCTTTAAATTTTTTATTAAAATACTCTTTCATTCTATTTCTTTTAAGTATTTGGAAAATTTATTGCTTGTCCTGCAAAAATTACCTGTCAGAACATCTCTTCAAGATGAAATTAACTAAGGATAGTTACTGCCCATTGTGTACAGAATGAATACGAATCTAAACAAAGAATATCTACTGAAATGCAATCAACTTGATAGCAACAAACAAATTAAAAATATCCTAAACTTAGGTATTCATTTTCTTTACAGTAAGCTCCATTTACTAACATAAAAGTAAGACGGGGAGAATCCCTCCCATCTTCAGTTGCTCACCGAACCGCCGTTACTAATTACAAATTAAAAATAATTTGGAAGCTCTTTAGAGAAAAACTTATAAATATCAGCTTGCGCAATGGTCACTAGCAACCAACTAACTAACCCGAATAGTCACTATAAACCAACCAACTAACCATCTGTTTTTTAAAATATGATAGGTTCAAATATATACAAAAAATACATTATTAAAAATTTATGTGTTCTATAAATTTCCTACAAGAATCGGTTTGTTTGAGTTTACCAATATATCAAATTGTTCTTTTTTTGCAGCATGAATATTTTTCTGCATAACAACCACAGACAATTAAACCATAGGAAATGTGTGGATACATAAATTCATAATATATAATTATTAATATGCTGTGATGAGTCAAACTAAATGATCTTCCAACTTCACTATCTTATTTTTCATAAGAACATGTTTTGCAGACATTTGTCTGCATCATCTGCTACTTATTCACTGTCAGATGGGTTGCTGTAATCCTTGGAGTACATACAATTTGGCTCTGGTGGTCATCTGATGAACCTGAAATTAGTGTTTTTCCCTGCAGGATATCAAAGTTCATTAGCAAAATTTTGAATTTATGGATATACTTTATGTTCCTGCCATGCTGTTTTTGTATGGTACACATTTTCTTTTTGTTTTTCCAATATATATATTTTATTGCAGTCTGAGTAATTTATAGAATAGATTTTTGACTTCTTTTCTAATGGTATACTATCTGTTTGTTGTTTAAAAGATTTTTTTATGCTAAACCCATTTGCCAACATAATGTTAGCATATTTAAAGATTTTCTGAAAACGTTATGTAGCCCAAGATAAGTTAATTTTTTATAAACATTTTATTCCATTATTGCCAAGAGATTGCATTATTTTGAGGTCCATTTTGAGCACATCCATTATCTTTTCATGTTTAAATACCAAGCTTGGCTCTTGTAAGTTAAGCAGTTTTGTAGCATCAACAACATGTTTTTCATTTACTATTGCAAAAATAATCATCCAGCTGTATCAAGTTATGATTATGCATGAAAATATTTTGTAATGTGGATTTCAAATTATATAGCAATTGATAATTTGTCCTTGTATTTAATATAGTTGTATCATTATGAGATTACCATCAGCAATTTTTGGAATATCATTTAAGTATATAATGAACATACTGGTACCAATGCTAGCCCCTGAGGTGCACCACATTTTATATTTAAACTCTGTGAGTAGTAGCATTTTTCTGTTTTCCCTTGTGTATGGGTTAATTTAACTTATTGAGATCTGTTGGTAAGGTAGGATTTTATAAGTCAAGTGTATTACATCTAATTCCTTATATTTTAATTTTACAAATGGTAATCTATGCTCGATACAGTGAAATATTTGGATAAATCCAAAAACATTCAGTTACTAGAAGTATGTTTATCTGAATTCTCTGTTATAAAATCATTATAGACAATTTCTTTCTAAAACCTTATTGGTATTTGTTTAGAATGTTATATCATATCTACATTTACAAAATATTTATTAAAAATGGAGCATATTTTATTAGGCTCTCTCTCTCTCTCTCTCTCTCACTCACTCACTCACTCACTCACTCACTCACTCACTCACTCACTCACTCACTCACTCACTCACTCACTCACTCACTCACTCACTCACTCACTCACTCACTCACTCACTCACTCACTCACTCACTCACTCACTCACTCACTCACTCACTCACTCACTCACTCACTCACTCACTCACTCACTCACTCACTCACTCACTCACTCACTCACTCACTCACTCACTCACTCACTCACTCACTCACTCACTCACTCACTCACTCACTCACTCACTCACTCACTCACTCACTCACTCACTCACTCACTCACTCACTCACTCACTCACTCACTCACTCACTCACTCACTCACTCACTCACTCACTCACTCACTCACTCACTCACTCACTCACTCACTCACTCACTCACTCACTCACTCACTCACTCACTCACTCACTCACTCACTCACTCACTCACTCACTCACTCACTCACTCACTCACTCACTCACTCACTCACTCACTCACTCACTCACTCACTCACTCACTCACTCACTCACTCACTCACTCACTCACTCACTCACTCACTCACTCACTCACTCACTCACTCACTCACTCACTCACTCACTCACTCACTCACTCACTCACTCACTCACTCACTCACTCACTCACTCACTCACTCACTCACTCACTCACTCACTCACTCACTCACTCACTCACTCACTCACTCACTCACTCACTCACTCACTCACTCACTCACTCACTCACTCACTCACTCACTCACTCACTCACTCACTCACTCACTCACTCACTCACACACACACACACACACACACAGATATATACACACCCCATTGTGAAGCAACTTAATACTATCATCCTAATAATGACTGCTTGCTGATGTATTTTCTTTTACAATTTTCCAAACAAATTTGTTAAATTTGCAACTTTTTATGAAGATATCACTCAAATTTCACTAATTTTGTTCCACTTACTTGGACATGTTTTGAAGGCTACTAGCCTTCATCATTCCACTTTCAGCTTCCCAGCATGTACTAAGATGTCACTCTGTAGATTTTACAAATTAGAGAAATCAGCAACAGCATACCATTTCTGGCAAAAGAAACACAAATTCCAAAATGAATCAAAAACTCTTAAAACCTCTTAAAAAACTCATAGAATTAACAGTATGTGAAAATATATTCATAAACAAAAACAAAGAAAATTTAGTTAATTTTCACATTCCAAACAACGTACCCTCCTGACTAAATTATACAACACTGGGAAACTTATAATGGAACCATGCTGTGTTGAAGGCAATAGCCTTAGAAGGATGTCCAAATAAGTGGAATAAATTTAGCTAAATTTGAGTGATTTCCTAATAAAAAATTGCAAAATTATACTATATTTCACCATGAAAATTCTTATTATTTATAACTACAGTTTAGTTAATGTTTGATAATTGAGTAATTTGTTCTTTATACTATATGGCTTTAAAAGTTAGATGTCTCCTACTTATTGCTTTTTAAACAATAGAACCTGATTTTATAATGTTCAATTTTTATAAATTTGTATATTTCATATGCATTTTTTGTTTTATTATGCAGAAGATATATTTCTTCCAGAAATTTAAAATGGGTGCAATAAGGCTGAGAGATCTTTCATCAAAGTCCTGTGCTTCTGCAAGGAGTAAAAGGAACTATTCATATTCAAGACTTTAATAAGATTAATTTTGCTGATTATGTAATTTATTTTAATAATTTTTATCTTTATGACTTCTAACTATGTAAAATATTATTGCTTTCTTCTAGGTAATTCACAATACTGTTTCTACTTACTCATATTTTATTAAACATTATCAGAAGTATTTTAAGAGCTTAGTGCCTAAGATTATTTATAAATTCTGGATGAATATGATTAAGCTACATAATTTTTAATGGTTGTTTTTATACTTGGCACTAATTTTGATATACTGATGAATCTTTTTACTATTGGTGCTATAATCCAACTTTATAATAAAATGCTTAAAATGTCTAAATAGTGCCTTAAACTACTTTTTGAATTTGCCATTTTATTTTCTGCATTCTCTGCATTAGTTGGAAGGTTGGATCATTCAGCTATTAATTTACGTTCCTTCTATTTTCCATTTTCTTCAGAAGATAAATTGATTTCTAATTTTGTTCTAGAATCGTTTATTATATTTTTTCCCCCTTGATACATATATTTTATGACATTTTGTTGTTGTTTGGGAAGTATACTGATTTCTTAATATCTTGTTAGGTCTGATTCGTTTTAATTTAAATTTGTTTGCACGTTTTTACTCTTCCCATTTTGCCAATCTGTAATTCCAGCCCAATTTTCTCTTACTTTTATTAAACAATACCTTTAATGCAAAATAGCTTTAAGGCGCAAAGGACTCTGAGCTCATTTGTGCCATTATTAATCCATTTCATTCATATCATAACGTTTAAGGACCTCCCTGATGCACCATAACCATATTATCTTCAGCATCATCTCCACTGGGACAAGTAGCAGCACCCTATGGGTATCCTGGCCTCAGAAGTCTGCTACAATACTATCATAGGGGATGAGGGCCTACAAGTTCATATATATATATATATATATATATATATATATATATATATATATATATATATACTGTAAGCTCTCACAGCTGCTGTTGTTTATACTTAAAATGCTCTGTTTGGCTTAATCTGTGTGTAAACAATTTCTCATTGTTAAGGAAGGAAGAGGGAGGTGAAAAGTGGTTGGCAGGATTGGAAGTAACAGTTTTGTCCATTTTATTAGAAAAATTATAATTATCACTGAGTTTAGAACATGTAGGTATGATACTGTTGCTAATTACATTCTTTCTCTATATATATAGTCTGCTCAAATGATAGCAAATTCTGGAGGTATTGGAGCACTCACAGAACTAATTGGGACTGCAAAAGGATATGATCGCTTACCTTCCATATTAGCTCTGGGCTACATTGCAGCTCATAGTGAACAGCTTGCTATTGCCATCATAAACTCTCAGGTAAAAAAGTTGCAGGAAATAATTTGTTATTGAATATGCATGTTTCAGTTAAAGGAAGTACAATGCAATATTCAATTATATATCAATTCCATTTAAAATTACTGTAAAACCTACTATACACTATGTCTCTTCTATTCAAAAGACAAGAACTTAATTTTTTTCTTAAATAAACAGTCATAACTATAATATTGTAAAGTTGATAATAAAAATGTTAAACTGTGCTAAAAGGGTACATCATTTCTAATTTATTTATTTTATAACTATTAATAAAACTATTTTTGAACATGTTTTCTTCATAAAAAGGTAAAAAAATTCCACTAACTTATATTGAAGAACAAATATGTTCTGTTAAATCTAATAGTGAAACCAAAAATCAGTCTTCTATTTCACTTATAAAGTTTGAAAACAATAAATAACATGTACCCTTTCTGCATAAGATTCTTCATATTGGAATCACTTTATTAGACTTATTAATGAAACAGTGACTATAAATATTGTACTTACGAAATACCTAAGTTGAAGAAATAGTGACTATTTCTCCATCTTCTCTAGAGGTTAAGTGTAAATAAATTCAAACAGTCTGTCAGTCAGCAATGGTGTTCTAGATACTTAAAACTGGGGGGGGGGGGGCGTTGGATGGATGGAAATGGAAAATTTGGACGATATAATTAAAAAAGAAAAGTGATCCTGGCTATAAAAATATAGTGGGCAGCATTAGCACAGCCATTTTTACGAAAATGTGTTCAGTTACACATATATATTATTATATGGTAATTAACCATTTTTTTTAAAACATTTAATACATTTAAAATGTTAAACTGGGAATTGAAAGTTTGTTACCGCAGTGCAGAGGTCAGACCATAAAAATGATCTAATATTAATATTCTTTATGTAACTATATATGCAGCATGAGGTAAAGTTAAGCAGTAATATTGTCTACACAGTAATTAACCTTTCATTCCTAATACATCAAAGTACTAAAACAGGAGAAAGATAAATACAGGGAATCAAGGTTGAAACAAACATTTGAACTTTTCTGAAATACCCAAGTTCTTCTTTCTTCATTAGGGGGAGGGTTTGAATCATTTAAGTTTATACTGGGTGCATACTCATTGTTATTTTCATGTTCTCTAATTTTACTAGTATTATTTTTAGACTTTGTCAAATCTCCAATATGCTTCTAGTTCCAATGGTGCTAATAATATTACACTTATGCTTATCATATGGAAAAAAACTTTTTGTTTTCACATTCTGCTTGCCAGTCTCGCAATTCTCATAATAATATCACTAGTACAAGAACAGCAATGCAAGGACTAATTATTTGCTACTGAAAACTGATGCAAAATAATAAATACTTTCTGTAGTTGTTAGAGTAACTGATACTACCAGATTTACCATATTTTCAATTCAGAGAGCATTACTGGATGTATCTAATGAACAAAAAAGTCATTGTACATTTACTGGAGGGACTGTGTGAGTTAAAAATGTTACTTTTAAACTTTTTTATTTTGTTCGTTCTAGTTTTTAATCACAATATACTATAATTAAGTTAAAAAATAACATACACAGTATAAATAAAATTTTAAAATCAATGTAAAATTAATTAGGTTCATTGAATTAACTAGCTTGTTTTGTATCAAATAAATTAAAAATTTATTGATCATTAAAGTGTTTAATTATTTCATAAAATTGGGGAACCTTTCCCCCAGTTTTCTCTGTTTATCAGGACCCGGAACAAGCTTTAGGACTAATCTTTTACTTTGATGATGATGATGATGATGATGATGATGACAATAACATAATATTAATTAGCTTAAAAAATCACAAAACTATTGTTAGTTGAACAAAAGAATAAATAAATGAATATTTATTTAAAAAGTTGAAACACAACAAACTTTAGAATAATAAAAGGATTTATACCAACATTACTATGTATATTCTTATGCTAATAAGCAAGTCCCAGTCCTTGGTTCATCAGTAGTTTCCTACTGGAAGATCCATATGAATTTGACCCAGCCTATCGAATTTTAATTGTACTTATAATTTATTTCTCAATCACTTTGAAATATATATGTAACATTCTTTCTTAAAGTTACCCATATAAAACAATTATTGGTCTCAATACACCATAGCCCCTGATTGTTGATGTAATAGTGACCCAGCCCTAATATATATTTAAATACCTACCCAACATTAATATTATTAAATTGTTAGTTTGTTTCTTTTTTTAGCATTTGAGCTACTTATCAGATTTCACTGAAGTTACAACATAATGTACATATCTGTGCCTTCATCTGGCAGATATATATATATATCTATATATATATATATATATATTAATGAAAAATAAAAATAAAGTAACACTATTAACAAAGTAACAAATTAACAGTAATAATAAAAGTAGATAAAGATAAAACACTGAGAAAGAGTCACACTTGAAATTGCTATATTTCGAACTACTGCAAGTTCTTCAAAGGCAAGAAGCTGGACATTTGGTCTAGTTTTATATATATATATATATATATATATATATATATATAAATGAATAATAAAACAACTAAATGTGTTTTCTTAGAATTTTGACCATAGAGTTGTGCTGCTTTCCAAGTCATGGCTTCAATTTTGTAAGTTTCTCTATAAAAGACAAGAGTGTCAAATTCCTGACTACATGTTGCACATCATAGTATCTAAAAACTACTGCAATGTACCATTACTATGGATATTGCTTAAAATGAAATGTATTTCTCTTAATTATTTTAGCATTTATGAATGTATAAAATATATTTTGTAACTTAACAAAATAATAATATGTAATATTTTCATTATTCATAATGACTAATGCAATGCATTTCTGTTTAGGGTGTGAATGTGCTAATGAATGCATTTCAAGAGGAGACACAATGCTTCTTACTCACAGCACTTGTTTGGTCATTAGGACAAATAGGGAAACACACTCCTGAGCATTCCAAAGCTGTTTGCTCTGTCAATCTCGTCTCCAAATTATTAGATGTAAGTTTAAATATTCTAATATTAAAATCAAAGAGAAACATTGGCACACGGTTAAAGGAACATTTCAGGAACATAAAGTACAAGCAAATAGAGAAATCAGCAGTAGCATATCATTTTTGGACACCAAATCACGACATAATAAATAAAACAAAATTATTAAAATCAGTACAAGGACCTACGGAATTAGCAACCTGGGAGAAAATCTACATCTACAAATACAAAAACAGATAATGAACTTCGACATTGTCGGGGATGAAAACATAAACTACAAGTTTATCACACCACCACCAGAGCAGAATATACATTCCCACAGCTCAACGAATGATCCGACAGTTGAACCTTAGCATGGCTGAAGATGGGAACAAAATGTTCTTGAAACCGGTTCCATACATTTATGAAAAGTAAGTGAAGCTTTAAGAGTGTGTAGTTCAACTGAATCATACAATGATATCCATTAATATGATTGGCTTCACTGTGTTAAGTTCCAATTTTACATTTAAGTATTAAATATTCTAATTTATACCTTTTATTAAAAATCACCATTTGAGTGTATTTTAAATGTTATCTTAAGAATTTATAGTTATTTTTTCTAGAAATATTCTTTTCTATACTTTAAGCATCATTGGTACTTTAAGTACCATTTATACTAGTGACAAATGGTGACCCTTCAGAGAGGTGGAGCACTGATTGTTCATTAAGCAATTTCACATCAACATTCTCTTGGTAAAATCACAATTGGGAATCGCTAATTTTTAAGCTATAATGAAACAGATTTTAGGCTATATAAAATAAATGTTCTTCAAATTCAAAACTCAACTATAACAGATTCTTCCACTAACCTCAACTAAAGTTAAATTCTATTGTTCTCTCTTAAGAACCAAATTTGGCAAAGAACTGTTCTTTATTTCTGAGTCCCTCTAGTATGAAAAAATAAAAAATATCGAACTTAATTTTATAACTAGTACATAATGGTTTTATTTCATTCAAATTCCCCTACAACAATTGAAAGTATTCCCTCTCTGATGAAATGCAACTATTTCAATGACTTGCTATTTCATTTTTATTTATTTAAGTGCATCATACATAACAAAAAATTAAAATAAGAGGGCTGCAACTCCAAAAGAGCAAAATGTCATACTTGGATGCAAATTCAGCTATTTATATACTTAAACATTGAAATTTTGTACATTTAAATTAATAATGCACATACAGACAAACTTTAAAACAATTATATTAAATACATGCATAACATAAATTATACATAATATGTTTCATAGGCTATTGCCTGTATCTGTGAGTCGATTGCTAGATTTGTTGATTGTTGGATGGATTTGGTATAGCTCTTTTGAGCATTTCATCAATTTTTGGATTAATTTGTCTTCTGCTGGGATCTCGAAATTCATAACCTTATTATCATATTCATTTTATAAATATAAAAATGTGTTGGTTAATAAGAAACACTTGGATGATACTTTGAAATTGTTAAACCTACAAGATAGAAATTGCTGTTATGTATTGTGAAATCATCACTATGCCTCTTCAGACAAAAACTATTAGAAATACATCTAAGAAGTAAAATATCTTCAAAGTTCATAAAAAAAATAAATGATATAAGTTTAAAACAAACAAACTATCCAATTTAGCAGATCAGTGGCTCTTTGAGCCTTAAAAATCTAACATGCCTATTTATATGTGATTTTTGGCATTTTATGTTGGTATAACATTTCAGAAATAAAGTTCAGAATAGCAGAGAGCAGGTAGAAAAGCAGCAACTTATATTACAAAGCTAATGTAAAACAACACAAAACAGAATTATTAAATAGTGTTATGTTGTCAGAAAAATATAATACTTTAACCAGCTGAATTAATTTAAACTATATCCCTTTCTTTCCCTCAGGCTAAATTGCACTTAATTTCTATAACATTGATTCTTTCACTCCCTTACTTCCTCCACAATGAGTCTACTAGTTCCATGTATCTATTGCTAATCATTTTTATTATTTTACACACTGAATTGTTATACTTATAGGCTATTATTGTTGTACTTAATTATATATTATTGTATTGTTATACTATACTGTTTCCCATACCATTTTCCTTCTATAATCGGAATGTGTTCTGTTTTTATATGAATGTAATCAATGCTGGTATTTTGAATTAATAATTTGTTTGTTAATGGATATTTATATTACATTGGCTAGTGCCATATCCTTTTGTAAAATCTGTGAATTTAATATACAATAAAATGGAAGGAGAGAGGCTCTTGGGAGGCAAATGGGATAAATTACTATGTGCTATTGCAATTCTCAAAATACATATACAGAGGATAGGAAAGATGGAATATTCAGGAGTTTCTAAAAAGAACAGAAATAAGTGGATTAGCAGAGTGAGCAGGAGAGGACTGTTTGACATGGTAAAGATAGAACAGAAATTTATGTTGTTTTAGGGGCTCTAACCATACAGACAATCTGGTGGTTATGGTCAATGGAGACTTTCATTATATTTTGTTGGTGTAAGACTTTCTATTTATGATTTAGGTTTTCGAGTAGTACTAGGTGCCATTGGTGACCATGTATTTGAATACCTGTATAAGAAATAGTACCTGCCTTTCCTGGATATGAGGCATATAGATAACTTTGGAAACTAGAACACTTATGAATAAGCTAGGTTTCTACATCATTTCTACAACAATAAAAACTGTCCAATTTTATAATCACCGAGAACAAAAAATAGGAACCATTAATGAGTAAGCTCTAACACATTTGTATTTCCCAGCAGCATTTAGCAGGAAAGCATCAACATTTTTAATGAAGTATCTCCTGTACTTAAGAACGCTTAAGTTCTATTTTGAAAGATTTCAAAATTTGGATACTTGTGTTAATATAAAAAGCCCAAATATTTCTTATTTGAACATCCTTTACATCTACATACAGTATATAGACCTGTAAACTATTTAATTATCATGACCTAGACTGCGTTTCAAATTTGAAAAACACGATAAAATTTTTTTTAACAATTCCTCAGATTTGTTAGGAAAACTTGCCAATTATTTTAAAATTAAATATTGTGTTTAATTCTTTAATTTTATGATTTTTATTATGTTTAGCACAGGTATAAACTGTTTTACATTTTTGTTCAGCTGTATTTTAAACTAGATCCCTAATACACACTGTGGAATAGAGCTGATGTATATTCAGGGAAATTGTAATAATGATACTTCTTATTTTGAAACATATTTTGCAGATCTTCAGCTCTGAAAAAACTTCAGAGGAACTGAGAGAGAAAACAAAGATGACACTGAAGTTGTTACTCCAAAAATGCACTTCAATGTCAGTGCTTGACTCCATGCTGTTTATTGCACCAGCAACCATTCTGAAGTATATTATTGGTCAGTACAGTAAGGTATGGCAATTATTATATTATACTGATAAAAAACCACAATTATTTGCTCTTTTCTGATAATTGATGAACAAAATAATCCATAAGTTACTATTTTCCCCAATTTTATTCATGTTTCTATACACATAAATAATATTTGTATGTATTCACCCAGTCTCAATTCTAGTATCAGATTATTATTTATAATTAACTGATCATATAACAATAATTAAAATTTTAATTAATTATTAGAGATGAAGACAGAATAGTCATAAAACTTTATATTTAAGATTATTATAATTCACTACATTTATACGCATACTTTGTATTTAAACAGTGTAACATAAAATAATGGACATTAATTCTTCATAATAAATAACATTAAATACAAATAAATTATAACATCTTCCTTTATTTAAAAAAATTAATGACATTTTCATTGTACATATTTGCTTTCTTTCCTACAACTAATTAGTGCAAAAGCTGTAAATTCCATTATATATATGGTGCTAATGCACTATACTGAAATAATTTC
This sequence comes from Metallyticus violacea, assembly GCA_030762175.1. Classification (NCBI taxonomy): domain Eukaryota; kingdom Metazoa; phylum Arthropoda; class Insecta; order Mantodea; family Metallyticidae; genus Metallyticus; species Metallyticus violacea. The sequence continues at coordinate 43,119,734 of CM060835.1, read as the reverse complement.
ATAGAGTGTGGAGGTGTCTTAGACAAGAAATTTGAGATAGAAAAGATATAGCCTATCTGTTCAAATTTCAAAGCTATAGCTAAAAGTTTCTAAAGTGCCAGCATGTCATTGACTAATGAAGATGCCCCTTGAAAGCATAAAACACCATAACAAAGGGAGGTTTCCGAAGGTATCACTCTGGTGCAATGGTTATGACATTTGTTTTTTAGTTCAAGTCTTGTTCATGACTATTTTGTTTGATTTTTTGTTTTTGTTTTCTGACTAGGGCCTAATAATACAACTTTAAGCCTACATAGTAAGCTGATGTTTCAATTTATACACTTAAATCTTAACATATCAATTCATATAATTACAACCTTTGTAGTTGTTAACTGTACTTACCAATCAGAATCATGTCCTGAGTGATAGGTAAATTAAGTTTTAGGCATGTTAGTAGTAAGCCATTGTATGTTGATAATACATTCATTTTTGAGAAAGAGAATAAAATTTTGAAATCATTAAGTAAATTTCGTTTATAATTCTTCCGTATGCATATCATAGTAGCACTTCATATCACAAAAAAAAAAGAAAAGAAATTAACCATATGACAAGAATTGAACCTGTGGCCTGCAGAACATCAGGTTTTGCTTTATGCATAAAGTCAGACAAGCAATTAAATTTTGTTTATAATTCTTCCGTATGCATATCATAGCACTTCATATCACAAAAAAAAAAATTAACCATATGACAAGAATTGAACCTGTGGCCTGCAGAACATCAGCTTTTGCTTTATGCATAATGTCAGACAAGCAATTAAAGAGTTCCCCCTAGATTATGCTAGAATAGGCTGCATCAAGACTGACTACATTTATATGTAGTTGGTCTTGGCTACTTAATGCAAGAAATGTTCAGTATTACAATATCAAATGATTAGTTTGAGATTTGAGGGATTTTTATGGCACTAAATCTTGAAAAAAAACTGATAACGGGCTGTCAAAAATTGATATTTCTATGCTTGAAAGGCAGTTTTAAAGATATTCTAAACCAATTTTTCACCCAGTTTAGCTTTAACATAGACTTATCAGCATCTGATGCCAAAATGTTTAACACCATAAAACTGCATTATGTTTAGTTGTGGACCATATATTACCTATCTCAAATTGTTTATATACAACATCTCTACACTCTTTGAAATTATTTTGGTATAGTTCATTAGTATCCTGTATGCATATATAATGCATAATAGATAACAAAATATTACTATTTTTTAAGTTTCCATTTGCTTATTTAGGGAGAGAGTTTGGAAGAAATCAGAAATCAACATTTTATGGATACAGTAACTTACATATCATATTAAAGCCTTAAAGAACAAAAATATGACATTCAGAATTTTGTATCATACTTAAAAAAAATATCTTTATCATAAGTGAGAAACTGACTTTGATATCATTGTATGATTTAGTTGAACTACACACTTCACTTACTTGTCATAATGTTCTCGAAACAGTTCCATACATTATGACAAGTAAGTGAAAAGCATTAATAGTGTGTAGTTTAACTAAATCATATAATGATACCAGTTATATGATTAGCTTCACTGTGCAAGTTCCAATTTACATTTTAATTGATGAACTAACTTGCTTAGAAGTATGTATGTTCATAAAGGCTTTTTTCATAGTTTTATTTCTCATGGCAACATTATGCTACTAATCACCAAATAAAAAATATGTTAGTTAGAAAGGCCAAATATATGATTTTAATAGTATCATCCTTATTTTTAATATGCTATCCTGTAGGACAGGAAAACATGGTAAAAATTATGAAATTTCCTTTTTTCCCTTATATATCTAGTGAAATATCTTGCTTTGCATTTCAAATATGCATAAAATTGTTTTTCTCATTCTATGTTTTGTCTTATTAACCATTTTTATGTTGCATGAGATAAATACCATTGCCTACCAGGGCACATTTTTAAAATATTGCAGTCAATAGCATTATATGAAGAGGATCAAGTAGAAACCTCTTAATGTCGGTTACTGGAATGTAAGAATTGTTAATTCTATATTACAATCTTTTCATTAATTCTTTCAGACAGAAAGGATGGATAGCTGTATACAATTACAAATATATTCAGTTTAGTTTTCAATCATTCACAATGGAAGGTCTGTAGTAATACATCTGCAAATGACACAAAATTAATCAGCTGCTTATACTGTATCACTTTCTATACTTTTGTAAAATAAGAATTTCAGCCTAGAGAACAAAAATTAGTGGCTGTAGAAGTGTAGGGTTCGTATCAAATGTTTTGTAAAGGGGGATTATGTAAACAGTGTAAATAATTGTTAATAATAGTGCCTGTAAGCATAGTGAATAGTCAAAAAGAAAAACTTTTTGAATTGATATAATATTCTAAGTAATAAGAGTATTTTGCTTTGATGTGACAAAAATCTGAAAAACTCTTTTCTATATTAGGTATGCATTGCAGATTGATGTTCACTTCTTATCCATACTGCTGCAAGCCACTTGATAGGAAAATCTTTTAGACATGGCCCATGACTGATCACAAACTGTTTTTGTTTGTATTCGATTCTGAAGTTTAGTAAAAGTGTTATTAATGAAACTAAAATTATTTTCATATTCTGTGGAATATTGTTATTATTTGTATTTTTTGCATCCTTTCTCTTAATGTTTCACCAATAAATTCCCCCCCTCCTTTTTCCATTTTTTTTTAACTAGCAAAATTCTTTCAAAGTTTTCCCTATGATAGAAGTGCCAGTGTTTGAAGACACTAGTTTCAAAGTGTTACAGAAAGACCTGACTTTTTCATCACCAAATAACATTAATTAATTTTCTTCCTGTGGCAATACTTCAAACATCATACTCTTTAAAAAATGAACTTACACTGGGAAATCTTGTGGTCATATTGTCCATTAAACTTTAAAGAAATTGCTGCTTGAAATTTTTGAACAATTTTTAGCTGTGTTTAAAGGTTCCAATGTTTTATAGCTGAATGTTCAACTTGGGTAACTTAAAGATGAACACCATTTGTCATAGCATCAGATTTTCTACACTGCAGATACAGGGAAAGTAACTTTAATTTTCTGAGCAATCCATGAAATGCTGCTCTGTTTCATGAAGTCAGTGAATGATAGTTTTCTTGGCTTGTAAAATGCTGAATAAATAATGTATAACTTGGCTATCGTGATATTGCATGAGGATATTACTCAATGAGCATCAAATAATCTTCTATTCACAAGTCCCAATGTCATGGCAATTTCAGCCAATTTGTGTTGATTTTTCGACAGAAAGCATGAATATAAAATGTCCAGGAAGGATTTGAAATGGAGTAGAGCAGACATAGTATCTATTTCATCATGTACTGCAAGTTTCAGTTTATGATTCAAGCAATGAATAACTATTATTAGGATTATGTTTATCACAAATATATGTAGCTGCTCCTTTGTAAATTTGTGACTCCATCCAAAGCAAATTTTATCAATTGCTTAGATAAAATCTCTTCAGAAATATCGTTACTAATAAAACAAGAAGTAATACTGTCAACAAGAGATTGATAAATTTAACAATATTATAAAACAGAAATAGCTGCATGGTGAACCATCAGACTCAATGAATATAGACAATCAAGCACATAATTTGTTTGTTTGATTAATGCTTTCATCAACCAAAATATTGAAAACACAACAGGAATCAATTTGAACTTTGTCAGAGAGATAGCATGTTTGCTAATGGAATGTATTATATTTGCACAAATGCGATCTGAATAAAGCATGGTTGCAATATCCAATCCATTCAATGCTTGTAATTCACATAAACTTTTGAAAAATAAGAATGACTCATTTTATTTACACATGAGATATCCTATTTAAAAAAAAAAAAAACTTGCAGTCACTTGTTTCTCTCTAGTCTTTTTCTTCCCATTTTCTGAAACCTTCAGAGAGAAATTTATCAAATTCTCTCTTTTTTCTTTTCATTCAAAATTGATTCACACCTAAAATGAAACTTACTCCTCCCATAATCACTTAATTTTATCTTTGTTGTTGTTTGCACTCAACCCTTTGATAAAATTTGTCCTAATATGCATTTTACTGTCTTTAATAGTCCTGTGATTTTGAATTTCTGAATAGTACAAGCGTATAACCCCTCCAGAACTGTTTGTTGAAAGCCAAGTTGATTTGTTTTCAATTTTTCAAATCTCACTTCATTTATACATCCCTCAATTAGGCTACCGCACTTAATGTCACAATTTCCACTATATATTTCATATGTTCCTGCCACTGTTGGAATTTTACCTATTGAGCAGAAGACATAGATCTATTACTTTATACTTGAGACTCTGACAGCCCACACCATTTGATTCTGTTACTTTATGCATTTTATCATAAATTTATCCATGCCAATCAATTATTAATAACATTCACACACTAAACTGACTACCACAAAACACCATCATTACTGCACCCGTTGCCATAGTATACATTTAAATTTTATCATTGTCAGCTTAAAAAAACAGACACAAAGAAGTAATATAAACCTTACAGAAAATAAAACATTATGCCCATTGTAGCATTTCTGTTGCATGTCTAATGCTTATCAGATAATTTATATTGCAATGCATTGTGCAGGTGATTTGTTTGCAGAACATCATTATGCAGAAACGTTAAGTGCATATTTCCAGGAATTGCAGTGGGATTTTAAAACTGATGTGGGGGGGGGGGGGGAATATTTTCCTGGCAGGGAAGGAATTTTTATTTGGTGAACCAGGGGGACAATTGTCGCATCCCTCTTTAATTCAAACCCTGATTTTGGAAAATACAAGTAATTACAAGCTAAAAAAAATTGTTACAGAGATTAAGATTGTTAAATTGTTTGATGATAGAGAAAAATAGCCTACAAAATTAATTTGAAATTAATGAAATTTATGAATTGAAATATATTCATTTTATATTCAAAGAGTTTAAAAATTGGCAATTTTGTTAGTGAAATACTGGCAATAAATAAAGTGTTTCAATACAGCTACAGAGGATAGTTCTAAACTTGGGAAGTATTCTTAGTAGGATCTATGAACATTTTCAAAATTGCATAGTGAACTCACAATACATTATTTATTACATAACATTTATTACCTAGCAAAGCAGCATAAAACATACAGACTGGTGAAGTCCCTGTAGATGTTCAAAATGTACTATGGTCCTCTATGCAAGTGCCTATCTATCTCATTTTTTCAAATTTCAAGACGTATCCAAATATTGTTACAGGCAGTATGCACAAGTTGTTCCAAAATCCATTAACAGAACCGGCATTGATACAGGTGACTGAGGTCACTAAGATGTGGACTCATGAAAAGGTCTGCAATTTGGTTCTTGCCAGAATTGTCCTGGCTGATAAATTTTCTAGTTTTCTTTAGTCCTGAATGCCAAATGCCAGGGAGAGTATCCTAAATTTTAAACTTCCAAAATCATTCCTTTTCCAAGTTATCATTTCGTCTCATATATCAGTGTCCACTGCCTGTGATGCCTTACTGATAATTACAGGCATTAAATACTGTTAAACAAAACAAAAAAATCAGGAACCAGCTTAGCACAATAATTTTTAGAAACCCCCACAAATAAAAATTAAGATGGTTTAAGATCCAAGACCAATTAGATCTATTCAACCAACCCATTTGCCAGGAAAGATGCTGTTCAGATACTTATAAATAGTAATGTAGAAGTGGGCTGCAGCACCATTATGTAGTAGTCACATAGCTTGTCATACTGCCAATACTATCAGGTGTCCCATCACTATCAAACTGGCATTTCTTTAATAATTTTAATATCAATAAAAATATTGCAACAGAATTTGAACACAGTGGCTTTAATGTGTGGAAAATGAAATGGAATGTGTCTGTAGTGTGGAGTATAATTCTTGCAACATGAAGTAGTAGTCTGCCAGCCATCATGTTTCATGAATAATTTCATTATCATTGCTTTTATAAATAGAACTTCTTGAATATATCTATGACTTTTTAATTTCCCTGAACATCTATAACATGTTTATTACTTTCCATTATATTATTATTTAGAGTCCCACAAATGAAGTATGCATATAGAAAGTTGGCACAAACTATTACATTCTTTTTCCTACCTTAAATTTTTCTCTTTTTGGTTTATTTCAAAATGAGCAGAAAATGGTTCTTCAAATATTTATGCTATTCCTTCAAGCTTTATGATTGCCACTTTTAAAGCCCCCTAATCTTATCTGTACTGTTTCAATTCCCTTTTTGTTATTTCTTCTTCAACACAAGGAAGAAGTTTTACCTTCAGCTATTAAGTTTTTTTTTTATAGTAAACAGCTAAGCATTAAATGGATATGAACTTAATTTTCTTGGAATTGTCACCCATATGAAAGAATGTGTTTGTATATGTGTCAGTGAGTGAGAGGGGGAGGGGGGGAGAGAGAGAGAGAGTGTGTGTGTGTGTTTTGTTTTATTTAGATGCTTAGGCAAATGCCAAGTTGGATTCTTCCTTAATAATAGATACTCCAATAATACTTGGCATTTAAATATATATTAAATAAATATAATGAATGGTAAGTAAGGTGGCAACTGCCATTTGTCCAACAGAAAATGGATTGAACATTACTTACATTTCATGAAACCAGTAACCAACAGGTGTCTTTAGGAAACCAATACCATCAAAATGCCAGTAAGTAAAAGATTTTAAAAATTCTACAATGCGAAACATTTATTGCTACAAATTTACAAGATATATAATAGGTACCAAACTTTGAAAGCCAGCATAAAACTGTAATCTTGGCAGTATAAACATTGCATATTGCTGCACTCAGGCACTGAATTTGTTCCCTATGGGTACAGGTTTCTACTCTACACTGGACAAGTTGCCTTTGTATGAGTTTTTTCTGAACTTGAAAAAAGTGGCAGCCTTAGCACATAAACTCCAGAATTATTTTTGCTTGCAGTAATTCATTTCATTCATCAACTCAAAAACCTATGACACTATCTATGAGATATTAAAAGTTGCCCCCCCCTTTTTTTAAATATTATGGAACCTCTTATTTTTAAACCTTAAGCTCACCTGTTCAAAATTATGAATAATCCTCTTCAGTTAATTGAAGGTGCAAATTATAAAGTGATTAAAGGGTATACTTATTTATTTACTATTAAGCAAAATATAAAAGAAAAGTTTAAGTTCTGGCCCTAGTCACTTTGCCTATAGACCACAACAATATTTCAGACAACCATGCAATTATTAAGTTAACAAATAATAAATTATAAAATCACAAATGTCCTTTAACTTCTTTATTTCAGTGAACTTTGGGTAGCCAGAAGGCAGAAACACTAATCACTAATCATTAAGGAAAACTGCGTCTCTGGCAGTACAGAGGCAAACCTACCCTCCCTCTTCTATTCTTATATCATGAAAAAAATTAATTGTATACATTATTAATTTTAGACTATATTTGTGCTTAGTGCATACAAGTTGTTTAGCCAAAGTCACAACTAGCTCAAAATACAATATGTACAAATGGTTATATAAATAGCATCACATTGTCCAATATTCTAATAAGATACAATTAAGTTATTTCCATTTCATCTATACCTTCCATAAAAACTCTCCCAGATAGCTGTATTTCATCTTCAAAAATCTTTCTTCACACCTTCTTATTAAAGATGTATATGATATAGATATTATGCCTTGAAGTTAACTATAATTTTTTACAAAACCACTTTCAATGATAATGCTCATTCATTTGTAGATTCTTCCTATTGATCCCAAAGCAAGGCGTCAGTTTGTGCTATCTGGAGCATTAAAGAAGATACAGGAGATTCAAACTGAGCCAGAAAGTGCACTAATGGGATATATTTCCATTATAAATTGCTGCTTTCCTGAAGAAATTGTAAGGTAGAGTGTAGAACTTCCTACTATCTAATCTCTATCCACATTAATCAGTCATAATCTAGCATCAACTTATAAAAGAGTTTGCATTTAAAAAACAACACTTACTTAGTTAAACCAGAGAGGTATTTGATAGAATGTTGAGCTGGTTCCAATGAAAACATGAAACTAGAAGAATTATCATTTCATGCTTTGCATTCTACTGAAGTTAAAAACAGTTAGCAGGCAAAGACTATGAAAATAAAATAAATAAATACTGCATAGAAACTAGATGGGATGCTGAATGCTGAAGGGAGTGTTTACATAACCACATTTATTAATTAGCATTATTCATTATGCCTCAGCATATAAATGGTTCTTAAGAGAACTTTTATACTTTAACTTTTTCTTTAACTAAACTTTGCTACAAAGTTAGGAGATTAAATGTAAAAGTAATGAAAGAGTTTTTCATTAGTATTTATTTTTAATTTTAATTAATTTATTTTACAGTAACATTTCTTTAACTTTTTAATAGCATATTTGAAATCTGATCCATTTATATTGGTAGTAAGAATGACAAAGGGTTAATACATATATACTTAGGAATAATTATTAATAATATATTGACATGGCAGTCACACTTGAACATTTCAGGAAAGAGCATTTCTCCAATCTAGTAATTATTCATAGACTAACAGAAATTCATAGTAAGTAAACAAGCCAAATCAACTTGAACTTTAGCATGGCTGAAGATGGGAACAAAATGTTCTGGAAACCGGTTCCATACATTTATGAAAAGTAAGTGAAGCTTTAAGAGTGTGCAGTTCAACTGAATCATACAATACAATGATATCAATTAAAGCCAAATCAAGTTTGCAGGTGTGTAAAACATTCAAATAATTTCTGTTATGCACATGAAAAATTTACACTGAAATCACTAAGGGAAAACATTACACCTGCTATTATAAATGCTTATGAACTCTCCTTTGGTTGTTTACAGGGTGACCAAGATAAGCTTTGGGACCTCAGTTATATTGTCCTTACTTTGTCATTTTATCTCAGTGGCAGAAAGGAAAAGAGAAAGCTATACTTTATGCCTTTCCGATGATTTTGCAAGAACCTAAAGATCTTGTAATTGACTCTTGTTTTTGCTTGAAATAAATTTCAGGATTTGATGCAAAAACTAAACATTTAATTTTTATCCTTAAGTGACATCAGTATTAAAGCCTGTACCACATAGTGATGACCACGTGATCCACATAAATGTGATGAAAGTGAAAGTCCTGAAACATCCTCACCTTCAGTGATCATTCTAGTTCTAAAAAATGTACATCTAGCAAGATATTTCCAAATCTTATCCAACAATATGAGCTAAATGATTTAATGCATGATCTCAACCATTCAAATAAATATATTGAATTATCTGCTTCAAGATTGCAACAATGGATCTTGTTAGCTATGGTACAAGTACTACTGTGTTTAGAGATTGTAATAAACAATTTTGTACATTTTATAAGATGCAAAATGGATTTGTGTCTGCAAAGACATAAATGGCTTAATGGTTTCACTTAGCTATCATTAAGAACTTCATGAATGCCACCTTTCTATCAATGCATAAAAATTTTGTTTGAAAGCACTGCTTCTACATAATGGTAGCAAGATACTGTCTATTCCTGTTGCAAACATGGTTGAAATGAAAGAAACTCATGAAAATATAACTGCTATTTTGAATGCTAAACAATATGAAGAATATCTGTAAAACATTTATTGTACTTTGAAGGCAGTGGCCTTACTTTTTGGTTTGCAAGGTGGATTCATTAAATATTAATGTTTCTCGTGTTTATGGGATAGTTAAGACACAAAAAACCACAATCAAAAAAGGAACTAACCTAAAAGATATACATTCATAGCTGGTGAAAAAGAATGTGAAAATTGCTCCATTGATTGACCCAACTAAGGTAATATTACCACTGTTGCACATAAAATTAGGACTCATTAAAATTTTCATTGAGGCTTTAGACAAAAATGGGGCTGTATTTTTGCATCTAAGAGAAATATGTATTTCCAGCTATCAATGATACAAGTTGAATTAGGGAGTTTTCAGTGGTTCTCAAATCTGGAAACTATTAAAAGGATGAGAAATTTGATATGAAATGGAATTACGTAGAATTTTCTTTCTGGAATTCTTTCAAAGCCCACATTTCTTGGGAACATAAAAGCCCCAAATTATATATACTTGGTGAATGGTCTTCTAGAGAGCTTTACAAACTTGGGCTGCCACATATTTTTGCAACTTCGTTTTTATACATTCTCTCTCAATTTTTTGTTGCAAATTGGAACCCTGTCAGCAACAAACAATATGAGCATTTCCACCAGCACATTGTAAAATCGAAAAGTGCTACCAAAGACATGCTATGATATGGGATCACTGCTGGGTTCTCTACAGGGAACGGTCAGGTTTGACTTACAAACAAAAGTCAACAAAAGCTTACTTCTGACTCAAGGTAGAGATTTTACTAAAGGCTACTCAAGGTTTACTGAAAAATCTTCTGTAAAAGAAAGTCATAGGTCCCCTTCCACTGTGTAAAATCTTAGAGAATATTTTACAATTGTCTTTGCATGCCTTATAAGTTAAAGTTAAAGTTAGTCTGTTGTTTTTTTATTAAAATGTGAAAAAAGAGCCTAAAGTGAATAGGAGAAGACCAAAATAATGGTGGTTAAAAAGAGAAATAAGCTGAGGAGGGATGAGAAATGGTTTATGTTGGGGAGGGTAATACAGATTATGAAGGAATTTCCATACTTAGAAGTGGTTCTAAGCTCATATGATCAATGGGAGAACAAAAGAAATCAGAGTTAACCAAGGGCTAATTAATCTTTGAAGCTAATTAAGTAATGTATTATGTTGCACCAGAGATGAAGACAAATTGGTTGTGTCATAGAACACTTGGCTGAGTCAAGGTGGCACATGGCATTGAAATATAGGGGATAGAGGAAAGTTGGAAATTGATGGTTAGGATACTCGGTAAGTTTTGTAAGATAATGTTGGGAATTTCACAAAATGCTGCAGCTGCGGGGGCACTGTTGGAAATGGGGAGGGTTGATGTGAAAGGATGGGTAATGGAGAGAGTTCTGAAGTATTGGTTTAGGATACAACAGATGTTGGAGGTTTCTTTGGTAAATAAATGTTTAAACTTTTAGGAGTATGGGGTAGGGGATTTTCTATTGGGTAAACAAAGTTGGGGAACAGTTGACAAGGAATGGAATGGGTGATGTATGATTAAGAATAAGTATGGGGACAGGTTTTTGGAAACAAATTAGAGCAAGGTTTGAGGATATAGACAAACAGATATGTTCTATAATGAATATTCTAATATTTGTTCTAAAAGGGAATATTAAATGATATAGATACATTAGTAAGTATAATAAACAGGGGAGAGAGAGGGGGGGGATGGCATGGTTTAGATTGCGAATTTGGAGCTTAAGGGGTTTTAGAATTGTGAGCATGGAGCATGTGAAAATTTGGTAAATGTAGCACATATTTTATTTGAATGCTCAGGAACAAGTGAATGGAGACGGCAAGCAAAATATGGTAAATGGATGAAGTTATATAAGCAAATTGCAGCAAAGAAAATGTTTGGTGACCAAAGACAAATTAGGAATCTTGGGGAATATTTATATACAGTTAAGAACAAATGATTATGGTCAGTGAGGAGAGACTATCAGTGAGTTTGATTGTGTTTGCCTTCTGTAATTGGCTGGTAGTGATAATGTGATTATATGTACAGTAGATTAAAAGCTTAAATGTATATGGATGTAAGCTAGTTAAGAGCAGGAGTTTCATAAGTGAGAATGGATTTATTGCTAATTTTGGGTGATTATTGATTTGTATAAAATGTTTTAATTTGTTATTATAGTGTTTCTTTGTTCAGTAGAAGGGGCTGTGCCAATGTCTTCTGGATATACCAGTAGGAAGTTATTGATGAACTGAGATCTGAGGCTTAGCAAACACTGTTCAATGTAGTTAGTTGCATGGTGAAAATTAGGTTAATTAAAATACTTGTATCAAAGTAATTTAAATATTGGCCTGGAATAGAACCAGGCAATATTGTAATATTTGTAAATTTAGTGCTATTTAAATAAATTAATAAATAAGAGCCAATTTTTAGGGAGATTAACAGCACATTGGCATGGGTTTTCTTGTGTATGTAAATTAATGCACATTAGGGAAATATACCAATAACTCAGAAAAGTTACCCCATAAGAGTTATTTGAATGATTTTTCCAAATTCAAGGACTCAAATTACTGCTTAATCAGGTATTTTGATCAAGATTATCAAAAAAAAGTCATGGTTTGAGTAACCTTTCTTCACAAAAAAAATTTATCCTCAAGTAATTAAGATCATTGTATGAGTATGATTGAGTCAAACTACACACTCTTATTGGCCCCACTTATTTAAATTTAGTACTTGTAAGTAAGTGGAACCAGTATATAGTTCTACTCAATCATACAATAATCTTAATTTATATGATTAGTTTCGCTGTACAGGTTTCAATTATCATTTCAAGTTATTCTTAAGTGCTGTATTAACATTCATTTACACGAATATAAGTTAAAATATTTTATGTTTGGATTGTTTATTGCAGATATTACTCTCCAGGCTACTCTCAAATAATATTAGATAAAGTAGAGCAATTTGAGCCTAAGAAAGAGGATTTTCAAGCTGTCGATAACTATTCTTATATGGAGTTTGCTGCACCTGAAATTGAGCAGAACAAGAAATCCACAGTTACACCAAACTTGGAAATGTACACTAGTGATGGCACTACCAGTTATTCAACTGCTGCATCTTTCAAAACTGGTTCTGTTCAATTTACGAAATAACAGAAACCTACAGCATCTCCTAAGATGCAATTATAGTGAGATATTAAGGATATTCCAGTCCAAAACTTCCAGATCCATAACTTGAAATAAAATATAAAATTTTCAATAAATGAAAGGTTACAAAAAAAAATAAAACATAATATAAAACTAATATTTAAGATAAATGTGCCATTGCTCATCAAAAACTATTTGTTGGACAATGTAAACAAAATGTTAAAAATAATTTTTTCATCCACACCACTAGCTTTATGATGAAGATAATACATGACTTACAAAAATGTGTAAGTTTTTCTGAAATTTAGGGCAAAAATAATATTTAGAAACTAAACTGTATGTCTAATATCCTGTGATACTCAACAAGGCATTAGCAAATGCAGAGATCAATACAAAATTTTCTCTTTTGTCTGTGGCAGTAATCTGTTCAAATGTCTATAATCTGCTGATTGTGAGAACCAAAAAATTAACCTAAAGATTGCACCTTAGGATGGATATGCATAAATATAGTAGAATCCCATTTATGTGAACTTCAGTCAACCAAAACCTATATTAATGAAATATCTCTCTCTCTCACTCTCTTTCATTTTCATACAACATTAGGTTTTACGGTAGAACTTCATTTTCATGCAACTATTTGACTTTCACTTCTTTTTCATCCTTGGTGCAAATAAATGCTAAAGGGCACTCTGTACTAATAATCAATAGACAACCCTTCTGCACTGGGTTTGATTTTTTTTTTTGTGTATTTACAGATGCTCTTTAACATCTCAGGTCAACAGTGTACGATTCAAATCAGGGTGTGAAAATGCCAACAAATTTTGCTCAGAGGCCTCTTTTTTCAGGCTTGAATTTCTTTATAATGCTGTAAATGAAAGACACAATACCCATGGCTTTACTTCCCTTTTGAAGGAAGCCATACTTATGATTTTTACACCCAAAAAATCCATCGGTCCTGGCCGGGATTAAACCCATGATCTTCGGTTTAGGAGGCAAGTATGGCTACCACTACACCACCAGGACTGACTTCTTCTGTGCTGGAGTGGAACAGGGTGGTCTTATCAACTAACTCATCTGGCTTTTGAATGTTATTTTCCAAAATATATAAATAAATAGATGCACCTCTATTGTACAATTTCAGTGATAATTGCTATCTACCTGCTGTTTGAAACCTTACTCTGAAGTGTGCAAATCTTTGTTACCATCAGTATTACAGTCCTCAGTGAAATGGCAAACAGAAATATATGGTGATAAAAATTGAAGAGAAACTAGAGGCATTGAATAAAAACTATGAAAACCTTCAAAATGTAGTATAATATTATGGTGCTGGGATATAAACTGTTTCACATTGAGTGAAAATACAATTCAAAATTGATGAACAACGTTCTATAGTGCCTAAAAGAAAAACAATGAAATGTTCAAATATGACAAGCTTGATGAACCACTGATGATTAAGGGGGCAAATATCAGGGCCAGCTATATATATAAATTAACAATAATAATAAAAGTAAAAAAGGATAAAACACTGAGAAAAAGTCACTCTTGAAATTGCTATATTTCAAGTGTGATTTTTTCTCAGTTTTATTATTACTGTTAATTTGTTACATTGTTAATAGTGTTACTTTATTTTCATTTTTCGTTCATATATATATATATATATATATATATATATATATATATATATATATACTAAAAGGGGGGGGAATAAATAAATAAAATAAAGTGGTGATGAGATGTAACAGAAAGAAAAACTGTGAAAAGACAATTCAAAGCAAGATCAGGCTATTTTAAGTAGAAATATTTCAAAGGAAAACTGTACTGATAATGCACAAAGTCTAATTTTAATTATATATATCTTTTAAATATTGACTAGGACTTTTGGAATTCAAAATTTATCCAAAAAATTGCTTTCTCAAATTACCTTCATCCCCAATGTTTCACATAAGCAGGTTTCTACACTTTTAGCATATAATATGATAAAGTATTTCATGCAATTTGAAAATGCTAGAAAGATTTATAACTAATAAATACAAACAATTTAGGACAATATGTTTACTGTATAATTCTATAATACTGTATATTGTATTTTACTTTGTATTTATTACATTGATTATTTTAATCAATTCATTCATTTATATAAAAATCAGTTTTATTTATGGATTGCCTCTTTTTTCATTTGTTGCAACCCATCACCATCATATTGTAGATTAGGCCCTCAACAGGTTTCAACTTAATCTCATCCTTAAACAACCTACGTTTTCCTTGTGGATTACAATTTAATATTAGTTTTGGATTTTAGGCAGTTCAGTGAGCAACTGAAGATGGGAGAGATTCTCCTGAAACGCATCTTACTTTTGTGTAAGTGAATGGAGTATAGTGTAAAAAAGTGAATACATAAGTTGAGGTTGTATTGCCACTCCATTGTCAACAGCTTCGTTAAGTACAATATTTATTAGTTTTGGAGTTTGAGCATAATCAAATTTGGTAAATAAATTTTATCCTCATGTACATTATCAGTTGCATTCCATATGTGATCTGTCTTAATATAGTGCCTTCTTCCTTTCAACTATCTAAATGATTATGATGACTGCACTAAATTTTACACTCATCATCTGCAAGTAGGTACAGACTATCTTAGTATGCCATAATGATGGGGAACTAGAATAGAAATATAAATTCACATGAAATCCATAACAGAGACCAAAGCCATTTTCAAATTTTCGTAATTTAATGTTAGAGGTGAAGGCACAAACACTTTCTTAAACAGTAACCATGCTCAGCATTGCTTATCCTGGAGATTGTGCTAAGAACACAAAGTTAACAATTCAGAAAGAATTCATTCTAGAAGTGGGATCTTAATATAAAGGACTGAGTTCTTTTTTGTACTTTCCACAGAAAAGAAAAAAGGAAACTTGAAAATATTACTATACATTAAGTTTTTCAGAATGCATATAAGAGGAGTCAGCAAAATTAAAAAATAATGCCAAGGTCATTTTTGTAAAACTTTCAATAAAATGTAAATAAAAATTAATTAAATATAAGACCAACTTTATGTCGCAACTAATACAGTGAAGAAACTTATATATTCTTAATTAGCTGGTGAGTTGATTTAATGCTCTTATGCTCCACTTACCATACAGAGCATATTTCACAGGCCATTGCTTGCATCATCATCTGTGAGTCTCACCAACTAATTAAGAATATAAAAATTAATCAATTTAGCAGAAAAACTATACCAATAATCACAAATAAGTTTTTGTAGAATAATAAAATAATGAAACCAATAAAAGGGCTGTTCAATAAAGAATTAAATTTCTGTGCTAAAATTTAGCTTACAATATTTTGTTAGCTTAATGCACAATACACATATGGTGCTTGTTTCATTGTTGTCACTTCTGTTCCCGATAGGTGTACAAGTTGAGACATGTTCAGTTCTGCTTACACAGAAAGCAGGTGACACACAACGAATATGCTGCTCTAATATTCTGCTTTTGTAT
This sequence comes from Metallyticus violacea, assembly GCA_030762175.1. Lineage (NCBI taxonomy): Eukaryota > Metazoa > Arthropoda > Insecta > Mantodea > Metallyticidae > Metallyticus > Metallyticus violacea. The sequence goes on along the minus strand of CM060835.1, from coordinate 43,103,487 downwards.
CAACAAATCTTCAGCTGAGGCTTATGCAAGGTATATGGAGAGTTTATTCTTCCCTACAGCACAGCTTGAAGATGGTTTAAAATGTATAAAGAGGAAGGCAATCAAAGGAAAGTGGACCCAGAACTTCAATTTGTGTTTTAAAAGAAGAAAACAGGAACAATACACTTAATTAAATCTTTTAAATTTGAAACCAAAAAAATTTATCACCCATGTTAATCCACTATGATACTCAAGATAAAAGAAAACTGCTGTTGTCATTGTAAGAGAGGATTATCTAAAAACATTAAGAAAACTTTTAGAAATTCTGAAAATTTCACTGGGTGTCACCGACATATTGGTAACTGAACAGTTGCAATGAGATGTGTTTGGGCATGGTGGGTTTCCATAACTACTCTCAAACAAAAAGACATTCATGTGCAGGATTGCAGGCAGTTGAAGATGATGTTATAGTATGATGCAGTTTCTTTCAAAGGTAATCAATGCTGATGAACTTGGCTACATCATTTCGATCAAACAGTGTGGTCACCCAGTAAAAGCAAAATGGTTGTTTCTGCTGGGAAAGTTATGATCATGTCATTTTTTGATATTTTAGAAATGGTTTACTACTGTATCATGCCGGCACACAAAACTGGGAAATAATGCAGAAATATCCTGATATTTCTGCAAGGCCATATCACATGCAAAAGGCTACATTTCCATGCAACAAGCTGGATGCTGCGCCATAATGTCTGGATGTATATTGCAAATGTTGTTGCTGAATATCTCACAAAATTCAATATGATGTGTATTCCTCACCCTCTCCATATTTGTCAGTCCTGGTGGTCTAGTGGTAATCATACTTGCCTCATAAACCCAATAATGCAGGTTTAAACCTGGCCAGGGTAGATGAATTTTTTTGGGTGTAAAAATCCTTCCTTCAGAAGGGAAGTAAAGCAATGGGTCCCATGTCATAGATTTATGGCACAAAATGAACCTCAAGTGTGAAAGAAAAGGCCTCTGAACAAAACGTATCAGCTGTTTCACGCCCTGAATATAATGGATACTCATGACCTGAGATGTTAAAGAGTGTCCGTAAATAAATCATATCAACAATATAAGGCTCCTTATAGTCCAGATTTAGCTTCATGTTGACTTTTTCCTTTTCCCCAAGCTGAAGAAACACCTTAGTGAGAGGCACTTGCCATTATCAGAAACAGAAATAGTGGTGAAGACTGTGGAGGCTAGTCTGAAGGAACTGTTGAAAAATGATTTTCAATATGTCTTTGAAGCATGGCAGAAATGCTCAGACAGATGCACTACATTCAATGGAGACTACTTTAAGAAAGATTATCAAAATTATGAGGATGAGTAAAGGTATGCTGTCAAAAAAAATTATGATCATTCTTTATTGAACAAACTTCATATATAATGGCATGGTAGCCAAATCAATGCCAGGAAATATGATATGCTCATGGAATGGAGAGGATTTGTGAATAATCTCTCTTATATCAAATGAAGCATATGATAGCTAAAAATTAATAATTTTGGGATGATTGAGTGATATACACACACATAATTAAGAAATGATGAAAAAGAATAATCAGCAGGATGTTTGAGTGTGATAAGGTGTTATCCCCTTTAGGAAAATCAACTAAATTTTTTGTAAGTTTTTATTTATGCACTTTATATTAAACCATTTTTTTTTTCATTTTATTTTTATGTCTTAAGCAGAGATCTGCTATGACAGGCATAGACTCTATTCATTTGCATATTGCATATCTCTGATAATAATTGTAATTCCTTCATCATTGTAAAGCAGATAGCCAACAAGGGAGAAACATTTTGTAATATTTAGTTTACCAATTAAAGAAATGAAGATTAATCTTCTAAAACAAGGAAAGAAGATGGTACAGTCAACATAAAGCCAAAAGGAAATCATTTTGTTTGTTTTCACAATTGTATTTAATTTTGAAGAATGATTATTTGTTAACCAGATTAAGCCAAACAATATGCACACAAATAATAAAGAGCATTTCCTTGGCATAGTTTTAGGGTGTAATATTAAAATCATAAATTGAATACTACATAGATGTATATTTTATCCACAGCATTTCTGCAACCCAATGGCTTTAATGATTTTTATACAATGAATAAGTCATAGATCAAGGCACCTATTTTTTTTTTTCTTGTGAACAAGGGACAACACAAAAAATCTAAGTATATGACATTTACTGCTTGAGTGCCACCAACAGAAGACTGGATTTAATTGCTCATTGTAGGGAAGAAGCAAAACACAGGCAACTGGACAACAATGGTTTATTATGGCAGTCGACATTCTGTCCTATTTGAAGACCTCTGTGCATCTCACCACTGTTTGATAGGGCAGTGCATGTGCACCCAGTGCTTCTTACAGTTCTGTGTGGCATTCTCATGCATTTTTGCTGCAGAGAAATGCTATTTCATACATTTACATGGTTCATTCTTCTTCTTCTTCTTCTTCTTCTTCTTCTTCTTCTTCTTCCTTTTGTGTTTAATGCCCAATTTTACAACTGAGGCACCACAGGCGGTGAGCACTGATGAAACATGAGATGAAATGATAAATTGGGATTTTTTTTAAAGGAAATGTTCCAGGTCTGAGTTTAGGGTAACTTGCTGGCATGACCTCCATTCCTGATCACTGTCACTCACCAAATGAACTTCAGGGCATGCTGAGGTATACAGCTCAGAATAAAGTCTGGTTAGAGGAATCTGTTGCATCTTACTTTTTATAAAAATTTTTGCATTTAAACATTTTTTTTATTGGACTAATAAGTTGATTATCAATTGTTAAACTATCTTATCGGTTGATATCTTCATCCAAAAATTAAAAATAATGTAGGAAATAATGTACCTTCAAAAAAAAAAAAAAAAAAATCAAATCAAATTCAATCTACAAAAAGTTATAATTAATATTATTAACACATCATAAACATCATCTGGTGGCTTCATTTGAAGGTACATTCCATACATTTTCAATCATATAGCTTAGATTTTTTGTGTTGTCTCTTGTTTGCGAGGAAAAAATAGTTGTCATGATTTATGACTTATCCCTCACAATATAACAGTCACGAACTTGTCCAGGTCTGTCATTCCAAATTCTAGGCTACTTGCACAAGACCTTAACTATAGGTACAATGGAATCCTGGTAATATGTCACTTGCCAGCAACATTAAATTTTTATTTTTATTCAATTTTGCATTAGGAGTTACATCACAAAACTAAGGCTAACAGCATTTTTTCATTCCATTTCTGAGGGTCCAGGTGATGCATATGGTTATGGATGATGTTAGGAACAGAAGGGTCCACATAACAAATGCAACTTGTTACTGTCTTTCAGACCTTTTTAGAGATTCTTATAAGCTGTTCTCCCATCTTACTCTTTTTAATGCTGTGAGCCATCCTTTCAGTGGTAAAAGAAAACTGTAAAATTTTAATAGTATTTATGGTCTAATTTATCTGTTTTGTACTGAAATTTGACTTTTGAGTAAATGAAAAGTGTCATGGTGCAGGAAGGTTTTAAATAAACATATTTTATGTGTTGTGAAATTGTGAAAAAAAGAACAAAATAACATGACAAAGGAGGTAAAATTAGCATCCAAGTGACTAGATAAAGCAGAGAATGCAAATAAAATTGCAATGGATTTAGGTGTCTGGCATATGACAATATGGTGCTGGAAAAGTAGTAATACCTTTAATATAAATAATTCCATCTTATATACTTTTTTTAAGTCCTGAATGTATTAAAACTTATGACAGGTTAGTTTACAAAACAATTCAGTACTACATATTATGAATAATCCATCCTGGAGTCCATAAAACTTTATTTTCAGTAACTCATTACTCAGTCCACATTGAATCAAGTTTACAGGACTCTACTGAACTTGAAACATTCTAAATGATAAGAGTATTAAGCATTTTAGCCACTCTTAGCAGCCTCATTTCTGTGATATGAAAATGTTTGACTGTTTAGCTCCTAATCACAATTTTTTCTTTGTATATGAAACATATCAATTTTGAGTGAAAGAAACATGTAACCAGCAGCAGAATCAGGATACTTTAGCAACCAGTGTATGCATGCTTTTATTATAAGATTTAACACAATACATATTTTGACCAAACAATGTACATATACAGAGCACTGAAGTGGCATTACCTGCCATAAACTTTGAATTGCATCAACTTTCTTTAAATTGTAAGGTATCCTGTTCCGCTGCCTGCCTGGATATATTTGTTTGAAATTTATTGATGTTAATGGAAGGCCTAACATGAGTAACACGCAGTTAATATTTCCTTACATTATTACGTAGAACAAACCATTCATTGGCAAGTACTTAAATAGGTTCCTTGCAATTGCAGATAGTTTTTTTTTTTATGAGTGGTGTTTAATGCCCGTTTTTACTATTGAGGCACCACAGGCGGAACTGCAGATAGTGGCCCTTCCTAAAAGTCAGAATTGGAAATGGTACGAACATTACATTACAATATACATAAGCTAGCTACCAGATAGAATTTACATTTTTGAGCATTCGCTTTTTGGTCCAATACTCATTCTTTTTGTCTACTTTATGTACATTTTCGTTTTATTTTTAACATTAGCTAAAGTTTCCCTAACTTGTTGCAGTCCTTAACATAAATTTCTTTTATTGCAATATGTATATCTATTTTAAATTACTTTTATTTAATGAATTCTTTCCTCTAATCTTAGTTTCATCACACTGGAATAATACATGTTTTATGTCCTCCTTTCCTCCATATAAAAGGTGACTAGTAATCAGGAAAGATGATGATGATGATGATGATGATAAGAAAACAATAGGATTATTTCTTAACCTATCCAAGGAATTTGATTCGGTGTCTCATACATTATTGGGAAAAAAGTGCAAAAATATGGAATTTGGGATAAAGCCACAGAAGTTCTACAGTCATATCTACAAAACTGTAAAAAATGCACAAAAATTCACTATAAAAATGGAAATATCACAACTACAGCTAAATCAAACTCTAAAATAGTTCAAGTTGGAGTACCTCAGGGATTTGTACTGGGCCCAATTATTTCTAATATATGTAAATGATTTGCCTAATCTTTGCAAATGTAACATGATAATATGCTGATGATACAACCCTGATATTTTCTTGTAAAACTCTTACTGTATTAGAAGAAATTACAGCAGAATAATCAAATACTTTTACAAATACTAATTAGGTAATAATTAACATTAAATGTGCAAAAAACTAAAGCACTTATGTTTCACTACCACAATAACAGGCATGATAATCTAGACATAAATATTATAATTAATGTAGAAGCAATAAAATAGGTTAATCATAAAATTTCTTGAAGGTCATTCTTCATTATTCGATTAATTTTCAAATGCCGTGTAGACCATATTTGTTACAAAGTAAGCACATGTATATTTATTAAGAAAATTATTACAATATTTAAATTCAGATAGAGTATATTATGTTTTAAATTACTGATATTTTTGTTATGCAATTAAGGTTTTGGGAACTACATGTGATGTAAATATGAATAGACTACTAATAAAGAAGTTGACTGAGAGGTATATACAAGGTAGGAGAGCATCATGTAGAAGTATTTTTAAGGAATCTAAAATGTTAACTATAATATCATTATATGTGTATAAAGTAGTTCAATTTGTTGTTAACAGTGAACAAGACAAGATGCTAAAAACAAAGACTGCCACAATTATAGCACTCAGACTCAGAACAATTATCATCATAATAATAACATAAACAACAAAGCTGCTGAAAGAGATCCAAGAGTTATTGGTAAAATTTTGTATAATAAACTGCCACTATCAATTAAACGTCAGACGGAAAAAGTTTCAAACAGAATTTAAAAACTTCTTGATAGATAAATATATGTATAAGATTGAATTGTAAATATGTATATAAATACAATTGAATGTAATCAATTATAGTATAAATGGAAATACCCCATTATTATATGAGGTAAATTTTCTTCTTGCTTTAAAATTGTTTATCAATGAATTTTGTGATTGTATTTTCTGACAATGACTGAAAATCAAGTGTAGAGTCTATGGTCTGCAATAAAATTATTATTTTACCACTAACACTATTATTATTATTATTATTATTATTATTATTATTATTATTAAGCACTTAGCATCAAGTTAGGTGCATTCACTAACAGGTCAATAAATGTAAGAAAAAAGAAATCTATGAGCCTCTGCTCCATAGGTAAAAAAGAACTGTTGAGGTACAGTGTAAGGGAGAATGGATGTTGCTTTTAACCTATTGAACCCCTTCTACCTGTAGCCTAAATTTAACTTCATTTTGCTTTTAGAGCTCAGAATCCCAATCCTAGCAATGATCCTATATAGTACCCTTACTTTGTCCCTTTAGTTCCCATAAACCTAAGCTAAGCTCACCCAAGTTAATCGCTCTCCTTCTCAATTTATCTTGACTATATATTTTTCTCTTTATCACTTACTTTTTTATTTAACACAAAATATTAGTGATCTCTCTTCTTCTCTTAAATACCATTAACAATTTTTGTATTTTGATGTCCTCAAATCATTTCCTAACTTCTTTCAAAAACCTTTTACATTATTTTCTCCGTGTCTCTATGTCATATAGCCATTAATTTTTAGATTATTTATTATTAACCCATTCATTTTTACTTAAAACATTTTTTCTCGATATTTCAGGCATGTTTTTCCTCTAATTTCAAAATTCTTTACCATTACTTTAATACTCTTTCCATAATAATCAGACTTTTTCCTATTACCTGTACATTTTCATTTGACCTTTCTTTGTAGTTGCACTTAGTAATCTAAGTACCTAGTTTTATAAATATTGTCATAAAATTTTCCCCCTTATCTCTCATCCCCTGCAGCTACACATAGCTGTCAGGATTTTTATCTTCAATAAACATATCTCTTAGCAGAATTAATCTTTGTTTCAAAATGGAATGGTCTGTGAAAGAAAATCATGTAGCTCCATTAGTATTACATGAGTGCAAAAAGGATTCAAAGATGATATTGAACTAGTTAAAACCAATAGGAATATCTCTCAGATTGTATATCAGACTATTATACCAGAGCCGCTGAAACTTTATGCTTTATAGTTCTCTTTTCAGTTGGCAATGCTATAGATTAACAAATGAACAAACCTACATCTTACACTTTCTGAACCAATTACAAAGTAGCATTATCGGTTGGTTGGTTGGTTGGTTGGTTGGTCGGTCGGACAGTTGCTCATGATGTCAAAGAGTTTTACTCATTTTTCTCAAACTGTGTGCAGCTCATTTTTATCATGTATTTGTTGTTAAATTATTGTTATTCAGAAACTGGTTAATTTGTGGTAGTTAGAATAAGGCATAATTTGCAGATGATTCAAAAAGTGACATCTAATTCTTGCATCAAGACGTTACAGGATGCAAAATGCTCTTATAGAAGGCACACATTATAATGGCTTGAAGTTTTTTCCCAAAATTATGAGCAAAGATCTATACAGTATATCAATCACTGTTAAAAGTTTGTTCTTTATTATGTTTACATTATTATGCAGTAATTTAATTATGGCTATTAATAATGTTAAAGCTTACTAATTTATTTTATATACAATGTTAATACAAGTTTAAGAAAAGCCTACAATATTGGCAGTTATGCAATGTCGCAACTGCAGCATAGCTAGCATTACATGAATTGATATTAACTGGCAAGTGCAATGCTCTGGTGGTCCAAGTATAAAAGATTCAACCAAGTTTCTAATGTTGATGACAAAGTAAGATAATCACAGTTTTGCTTGGTTCGAACACTGGATGTGATAAAGAAATTTTGGAAAATATATCAGAAGAAATCCTGTTTAGAAACAAAAAAATAATAGCACAACAGCTTCAAAGTAAAAAATGTGTCTCCAGGCTATTACAACAGGACCTAGAACTTTGGTCTTACCCTTGATGTATAGGACATCAGCTCAAGACTCATCAAAACAAGGTTAGAGTGCACACCAAAAATTAATAAAATCAAAGAATCCTTTTTTTTTTTTTTTTTCAAATGATAAAATTTTACAATAGAGCAGGAATTTAACATGTAGAATGGAATATTAGTAGTAATGTGAAGAATTTCCCCAGGTTGCTTCCTGGGTTCTGTGAGGCCTTCACCGAACAACTGTGAGGGTTTGGTTGAGAGTCTCCCACAATAGGGCCATCAAAGGTTCATTTATGCTAAAAGGGATCAAAACTAGAGCCAATTTGTATTTAAAGTTCTGAAGAAAGTTGTGAAGCGTCTCAATCTGACAATGTTCAGTGGTGATCACTGTATCTTCCAACAGGACAATACTCCTGCTTACAAAGCTCATTAAGACTCAGCAGTGGCTCAAGGACAATATGCTGATCTGAACCATCTGGACTATATATATACTGTGGGACATTTTTGAGACCAAGATCAGCAATCTTTTAAAGTCTAAAAACTTCATGAATCCAGTAGTAGTGGATATAAACGTCATACATACTGCTATAAACAACTGGCCAAGGTGTTTAAAGATATGTGTGAATGTTAAAGGTGGACATTTTGATTGACTTTATAGTTCTAAAAGTTCAGAATAATCTACTATATTAAATGGTTTATCAACATTAATGTGTTTTCATTTTACCAAATAATTATTCCTTAAAGTTGTAACAGAACTTATCGTGCAACTAGGTATTCTTTGCAGTACACACTGTGAACTAAGTCTACACTTTCTCTCGTTGCCTCTTCAATTTATTTAAGGAAGCTCTTTAACATCACAGGTATTCAGCATCCCATTTAAATCAGGGCATGAAATGGCGGACAAATTTTGCTCAGAGGCCTCTTCTTTCCGGCTTGAGGTTTCCTGCCGTAAATGTACGACACGAGACCCACGGCTTTACTTCTCTTCCGAAGGAAGCCATGCTTAGGATTTTTACGTCCAAAAAACCCATTGGTTCTGGCCGGGTTTGAACCTGCGATCTTGGGTTTAGAAGGCAAATATGGTTACCACTACATCACCAGGACCGACTTGCCTCTTCAAGTCCCTATATTTCAATTCCAAACAACATTTCATCACCATGCCGTATATTCTTTCTAGCCATTTAACATCCATTACCAGCACTTTACTCAGTAGATTTTACTCCCTAGGTAAATTCAATTTTGTACCATTTATAATCCTTGCCCAGTTTTGATTCTCTTTCATGCCCACTCAGTTTTCCATCTTTCTAACATTACAAATTTGAGTTTTCTTCTGATTGATTAAAGTCCACTTCTCACAACATTTATCTATTTCCTTTATGGCTAATTTTAGTCTCCTTACTGTAATTATCCAACTATGAAGTTATGCGTAAAGAGCAAACTGGGATCTGTATATTACCAATCTGTATATCTACCAATATATTGTTGATGTAACAAACAATAAACATTGCATTCTATTTTGCATTTAGTTGTCATATTTCCACCAAAACATTTCTTTAGCCACTTCTGAAGTGGATGTATAAAAATACATTTTATTTACTTTCAAATATTTTATTTTTCTCTAAACAAAGAACATGATATTCAGTTTTAACATTTAATAGAAAATTACAATTCATAAATATAAGCATTTCTATTGGAAATTTATTTGAAATTAATTCCTTAAAATTAAATGATACTAAAAACCTTCTAGATAAAGATATAATGCTGAAAAATTAACTGAAACATTATGACGTTAATATGTATGGTGACACAATATTCTCTTCCATTTCAGTTGGTTCTCAATTGGTAATCACCATTCTGTGTAATATATCTCACCCATGGCAAGGCCTGATAGCCACTTTTTTCAATTATCTTCAAATAACGAACCTGTTGGAAAGAAATACAATCATTTAGTTAATTGGTTAATTCATACATTTACACATTGTTCCTTATATGTGCACAATTAATGTAAATGCAATAATATGGTATGATACATATATACGGCAGAGGCAAACAGATGAGTAAATAGTAATACACTGTTAAATAGTAATATTAGTCAGTCTTGAACTTTAAATAAACATTTGCATGAAAAATGTCAATTTCAGCCGCACTGCATAATTGACTGAAAATTCCTCCTCCTTTTTTTAAATCTGTCTGTCTGTCTCTCTCTCTCTCTCTCTCTCTCTCTCCCCCACTAATTTTATTAAAATTTATTCCAGTCTTCCATATCATTACTAAGAATCACAATTTTCCAACCATTTTTCCATTTTCAATGGCCTGCACATAAAATGAATCTGAAGAATTCTTCCTTTTGGCTTAAATTTTCATACTAAAAGAGGTCTTTTAACACAGAAATGTACTTTGTAACACTCAGTACCAAAACATTTTAGAACACTGCAATGCTACCAACTTTTGTTTAATATGAAATATTATGATTATTAATTTATTTAACTGGATATAAATAGTTTTATACTCCTGGATGCAATTTCAAAATTAGGCCACAGTGCAATTATTGATATTACTTAATGAGCATTAAACTTATTTAAAAGATTTATTTGCATTAGTAACCATTTTGGCAACCCTGGAACCATATCAGGTTAGTAGAAAATTAATAACAACTGATCCCATCATTGCACACAGTCTTTGAAACTAGAAACATTTTTAAATAAAGTGGAATAAATTTAATTTATAATTTACTAATTTATTAACAAATATTAAGGTCTGTCCAAAAATAGTGTATGATAAGACATTGAAAAGTGGCATCTTATTTTGTAGCTAAAATTTTATTTTCTATTCACAAAATAAAATGCCACTTTTAACACTTGTATCATATATAACTATGCACTTATTCTCTTCCATAATTTTGAAATTTTAGAATATGCATATAATAAAATGAGGAAAATAGATATGAAAATATTAATGCAAATATTGATAATTTAATGTAATCATAAACTTCACTCACCTGAATTCCTGAAGTTGTGAAATATGGAATTTCAAATTTAACCTCAATGGGTGGTTTTCCTTCTGAATCCTCACCCTCTACACTGGGTAACCCAAAATGTGCCCTCATCAAGTATTCCTTTCCACCCTGAATAACAAGCATAAACCCAAATCATGATGCAGTTAATATGCCTATAATGAATATTTGTGTGTTTAGAAGCTACTGACAGTAATGCAAGAAATGTTCCAAATTGAATGTTTTCAATTTTTGAAATTTTTCACTTAAACAGTTTTTAAATTAGGACATGTTTTGGGAACCTATGTTCCCATTTTCAGCTGTTGACTGATTGCTTGATAAGTTTTGGGCTATTTGGTGTGGTCATGGTTGGATCTGAGTTGCTTGTCTACCAACACCTGAAGTTGGAATAGGAATTTACTGAATTCATGCAGAAGGGAATGTCAAAATTTAAAAATGAATATAAATTTATTAGAGAAAACCATAAAATTAACCATACAAACCAAAGAAAATGAACTTTTATTTTTAAACTTGAAATCATTAGAAACTCAAACACAACTATGGCATTTATCAAAAAGACATACTGATTACTACATAAAAAACAATAGCTATAATCCAACTCCAAATAATATACCATTTCAATAGTTTGGTACGCAGACTAGTTTATCTCCCACTCACAAAAACACAATACAAAAAAATTGAAATATATATTCAATAAAGCAACAACAACAATAATAATCTATTGATTAATTAATATTAATCAATTGGTAGAGTTGAGTTAAACACAATAGTTAAAAGATTAACAAGTTCAAAAAACAAAAATCCATAAAGACATTTCTTTATCATATCAGAGAATTACAAATACAGCAGATTCACAATCATCCAAAGTATCATCACAAGTTTGGGAAAATCTTAAAAGAACAAGGTATAAAATTAGCACCACAAAATAAATACAAGACGGAAAACTTATTAGGTTCATTGCTAAGAGACAACATATGATCAGAGAAAAAAATCGGTATATAAGCAATAGAATGCTTACATTGCAACTTAAAATGCATATGAAAAACTGAAAGAAGTTTGGAAACATTTTTAAAATATCTGACTAAAAATTTCAAACAATCTGTGGCAGCAATTCATTTTTGAGAACACAACCATGAAATTAAGCAAGAAGCCATTTTGCATACTTTAATACATATATCAACATAGGAAAACATCTTCATTTTTAAAAAAAGTGAGATAAATAATAAATTTTGACATTCCACCTCAGGATTAATTCAATTCCTATTCCAGATGTCCACAGAGAATCAACTCATTCAGCCACGAGCACACCAAACAGCCCAAAATTTACCAAGAAACCATTAAAGGTGGGAATGAAGGTCCTGAAAATTATCCTAATTTAAAAACCCTGTAAATGAAGTTTGTATCAGCATTTAAAAACATTCACTTTGAAATACACATAACAAAGGTAAATTAAATGCAATTGAAATACAGGTGAAATCAGGACATACTTTCATAAATCTCTTTATTTCTCATATTTGTATGCATGTGCATTGGGTTTGTATAAACTAAACATAAAATGAATTTTTTCTCACTTCATGATTTTTATGAATCAAATGTGCTCTAATGAAATGTCTCCAGCAATGAGATGTACCTCCACCTAGGTCTTTGATTAAATGGGAGGTGAACTGAGCATTACATTCTACAAGGGAAAGTAAAAAATTATCTACTCTTTTGCCATAACACTTCTTTAGGTTTATCACACTGCTTTTTATGCATGCATGCTTAGAGTTGGCAATACTGTGATCAAAGTTGAATGTTTGCCTTGCTGCTGTGACAGTGTAAACATGGTTGCTAGGTAGCAATATATACCAAGGAAGAACAAACAGAAGTGATCCAATTACTCTGTCTAAAGGTGTATCAGGGACAGAAATTCACTGAAAGCTTTCAACATCTTGTAGAAGTGTGAATGAGTGGTCGAAATGTTTAAAAGTAGCTGGATAAGCATGATGCATAAAGAGGGAGCGAGCATTGGCTGTCAACCTCCACCATTGACGAGAAGATTCAGCAAGGTCCAAAGACAAAAGTGGTGAATCAGAGAGTTGCTCTCATGAATTAGCATGTTCTCTACAGATTAGTTATGGTTCTGCTTATCAAATCATTCACGATAAGCTTGGCTTCCATAAAGAGCATGCAAGGTGGACGTCAAAGATTACTGCAGAGCACAAGCACAAGCGTGTTGAGATTTGTCAATGCTTATACTTCACTGCTGCAACAATGAAGGCAGATAATTTTTGAGCAACAGTCACAGGGGATGAAATGTGCATCCATCACTATGAGCCAGAATCAAAACACCAGAGTATGGAATGGAAACATCTAGTATTGCCAAAGAAGAAGAAATTCCAGACTCAATCTTTAGCAGAAAAGTGATTCTAACCATTTTTGGGGGTCTATAATGGAAGACTACCTGGAAAAGGGGTGTATGATCAATAGTGCAAAATATAATACAATTTGCACCAAATGCCAAGGTCTATTGTTAATGAAAGAGCTGTTGCAATGCCACATAGTTGGTCAGACCATTGAAATCATTAACCATTTGAGTTTTAAGGTGCTTGAACACCCTGTCTATAGCCAAAATCTGCCCCTTCTCACTATCATCTCTTTGGATTGATCAAAGATGCTTTAAGTTGTCAATTTTATACAGAAATGGGAAATGGTACATAAATGCTTGTGCAACCAACTGAAAAATTTCTTCTTGGAGGAAATATGCAAGCTTATGGACTGATGAACCAAGTATTGAAAAGGAAGGAGACTATGCAAAACACTGACATATTTGTTCAACCCCCTACTTTAATGTAATTTAATTAGAAAAATAGAGTGTGGATAATATTTTACTTTACCTCATAATAACGCTTTATTCAAAATATGCATATAAGTGAGACAATCCTAAAAATAAAATGCTCTCTGTAAAAACCTTACCTGGAACTGCTGTCAATAACTTGTCTTAATTTATCAAAAACTTTCTAGCCATGAAATTCCATGCACAACAATGGGTTATGAATAATTCTTATAGATACATTTCTGCCATGCACTAACAAGTCATTCAATGTACATGATTATAATGCACCATTTGCTGCATTTTTTCAACATTCATTTGTTTTATTATAAACATTCCTAATCCTTCAGAGACACATCCTCCCATTCTTTCTCCTAATGACACTGGATCATAATCACTCCTCAACCATGAATCATCTACTAGTATTTCCCAACTTGAACAACTGATCAACTTCATCAGTCTTAAATCTATCCCATATGCCTTCAATACTTCACAGCACATGACTAATAATTTTTTTTCCTATACTTAGCCTTTCCTCTCAAAACTAGACTTGTCTAACTTGACTCTGCTCCTTTTGCTCTTATCTTCAGCTTCCAATATATTGCCTTCTGTAGGTGACGCAAGACTTTTCTTTTTCCATACTTCCATGGACTTCCCAAGGCTGTTCTTTCCCATCTTTTATCAGCTGATGTGGTAGAGAAACAATACCTGATTAGTGATGTATGCCATAATGTATTCTTCCTTTCTTTATCTTGATCATTTGCTACACCATTCTCTCTTCTGACTTCTAATGGAGTTAGATTTTGATACTTTGTCACTACAACTGCCACTTCCTTCTGCTGAGTCACATCCTGATTTACCAATTCATAATCAACTTTCATAAAAGCTTTTTGCCTTTATTGCTTGCTTTTTTCATTTCTTTTACTAATAAACATCACAATACTCTAATCCTTGCCTTAATGATTACTCCAACTGTTAAGAAACAATGAAACTATCAAGCAATCAATTCCATGTACTTCAAAGCATATGTACTCATAGGCATTCATTTTTTCCCATTTTACTATGGTTCACAATCAGTGGGATTTTTCATGAAACAACATTTTTCATGAATGTGTAGCCAGTCAAAACACAACTTTTATATTAGATAATGAGAAGAAATTGAGCCCAGGTCATGCTAATGTTATTAGTAGGATAAATAAGATGTGAACATTTGAACAAACTGAGATCATTATATTGAACCTGAGGGAACTGTGGAAACAATTTTCAAAAAATGTATTTAAACCACAGTTAACAGTGATATCAGAAATGGTATGAATAATATGGAATGTTTCTTAGATGGTCAGAACTTAAACATTAGCATCTTTTTATCACTCCCATGTCCAAAATTAGCTAAGAAAATTAGTATGGAATGTTAAATGGGAATTAATTACTAAAAATGTAACACATGATCCAAATTTGGATGTGGTGATGATTTTCAGAAGCATGTTGAATTTTGCCAATGGGCTCTACTACAAATTCAAAATGGTAACTTTTTCAACATTTTATTTTCTGATGAGATGACATTCACCAATCATGTTTAAGTAAACCTGCATAACATGTATTATTGGACAGTGGAAAATCCAAGATAGTTATGGGAAGTAGAGCATCAGCGGCAATGGAGTGTGAATGCTTGGTGTGGCATTTTGGGATTCCATATAACTGGAATACTTCATTGAAGGTAAACTTAATGAGCAGAAATACAAATTTTTTTTTGTACTTCCAGTATTGCTTGAGGACCAGGCTGCAATATGGTATCAACATGATCGTTGTCCATCTAATTACAGTTGTAGCTCCAGAAATATTAAACAGAGAGTATCCTGGTTGATAGACAGGATGCAGAGGACCTGTCCATTGTGCCTGCCTGCTCCCCAGATGTCACTTATCCAGACTATTTCTTATGGAATACAAAAAGGATAAAGTTATGAAGAAATGCCAACTATACCTGGTAACTGCGGAATGTTGTGCAAGAGTCAGCAAAGAAATGTTGATATGTGTTCATCAATCTTTTGAAGCATGTTTTAAGAAATTTATTGAAGTTAATGGTTGATACTTTCAAGCATTTACTGAATTGAAATTGCTTGTAATGTGAACATGACATTGTTTGAATTATGGTTATAACTGAACCATTCTGTACTGTATGTAAATTGAAAAATATTTTCTGTCTTATTTGTCCAATATCATATCAACTATCACCACTAGCTGATAGATCTACTACAACTTTTATACTGCTCTTTCCATTCCCAGATAAAACTACACTATTCCATTTGAAAAAACAAATTGACCTTGAAATGACATTGAGAAATGCATTTTAAGGATGAGTTAAGGTCGCTATCTTATGTCCCCTTTTGAACATTTCAAACTCTGTCGGCAGCATTTTTCTATTTTCCTCTTTGTTTTGGAGTAAAATGGCTGCGACACTATAAATGTCTCACCCTGTATATATTTGATTAGAATCTAAACAATTTATCTGATACACTCCTGTCTTATGGCTGGACAGGATAACATCTTTTATGGTACTATTCAAAAGATTTTTTATGTTAAATTCATTTTGTGGCACCAACACAATATCAAATGTTTTAAAAATTGTCATGAATGCCCTGTTTATATTGAATGAAGAAGAGCCTACTGGCTAGCACAGAGTATTCAGTAAAAGGCATGATTCTTTGAACAAGTATGTCAAAGCTTATAACTCTTCCCTCGGACAGACCAAAACCTTGTCAGATTGTAATGAAAGGTAGCTAAAACCTAATAACCCTGGGTTGCCTTAGATTTATGGCCTTCCAAAATTAAACAAACCAGGCAAAAGCATGCATCCAATAATCAATAAGATAAATTCACCAACCTACAATTTGGCTAAATGTTTGGTAAAGAAATTTGGATCTTTGGAACAATTTGAAAACAGAAATATCACCAATTCCTATAAATTGTTGGACAAAATTGTTAATGCAGTGATTTCACTGGATGATTCCCTTATCTCTTTTGATGTTGCATCTTTGTTCCCTAGTGTTCCAAAACAAAGAGTAATGCTTAAACTACAGTAAAAAGTAAGAACATACCAGTGGACAAAATTGAGGATACACCAATCATACAAAATTGTGTATAGCAACTTATTCACGTTCAACGGAAAAATTTACCAACAAAACTCTGGTTTGGCTATGAATAATCCTCTCTCTCCATTTATGGCAAATTTATTCACTAGTACAGTAGAAACACACATTATCAAGGCATTTCCACTTATCTTTAAATCATGGTTTTGTTATGTGGATGACATATCTGCAATAGTACTAAAAACACTAAAAGAGGATGTCCTAAAATTACTAAATCTGCAAGACCAAAGTATTAAGTTCACTATGATAGTGAAAGAGGAAGGTTGTTTGCCCTTTTTGGACCTGAAAATCTACAGGAGAAACAACATAATTTCATTTGGTATATATAGGAAACCTACACATACAATAATCACATCTGCTCGTGGTGCCTCAGTAGTAAAAACAGGCATTAAACACCATTCAAAAAAAAAATCAAATAAGAATAATAGCTTCAACTTTAAACCACATCAACGGGCTATTATAAACAGCCTTGTTCATAGATTAGTAAACATCTCACTCAACAAGGAAGAATATACAACAGAATACCACCACATCATCCATACTGCCCTCAACAATTAATTCAACAGTTCATTAATAGATAAGAAGATCATATATTTTTTAAAACTTAAAAGGTATTAAAAACTACACGACTCTCTCCATGATAAAGGACTTATTCATATATGTTCTCTGGGCAAACAGGGCATTCATGAACATTTTTAAAAATTGTGAATTTGTGTTGATGGCACAAAATAAATTCAACATCGAAAACCTTTTAAATACTACCATAAAATATGTTATTCCACTCAACAAAACGACACAAATAGATTAGATAGATTGTTTGGATTGTAATTAGATACATATAGGCAGAACAATAACAAATTTGGAGACAAGGATGAAAGAACACTTCAGAAATGTAAGTTATAAACCGGTGGATGAATCAACAGTTCCAGATCATTTTTGGATGTACTATCATGACTTGCAAAAGAAACCAAACTATTGAAAGCTACCAACAATCCAGGAAATCAGCAATTTGGGAAAAGATATTCATTTTAAAGAATAAGCATGTTATGAATTTTGACATCCCACCAACTGACTTCCTGTTTCACTGTATATTGGAACCACCAGAGGTCACATCGTCACTTGCGAGTATTAGATGACCCATAGCTGAAGATGAGAGCGAATACTCTTGAAACATGTTATAATAAATTAACTATTAGTATCACCTAATACATACCTCTTTATATTTATAGTAAATATTTGTTTAAAATGAAGGTTTGATGGAATTTCAATATATTATTTGTATAAGGATTTGTAATGGGCAATACCTACAAATTGGCCAGGTTCAGATTTAGGTAGTTGCCATTATGTAATTTTTCTTAGTACATCAATAAATACAGTATTAAAATAATAATATGGATTTCAGAATATTTTCAAATTATGTTCATGATGTCCATGTTGCATGCTGTTCTTTGAATATCCCTCCTTACCAGTTAAGCTGATATGTCACTTGTTATCTTGAATTTATTTCTCACACATCTACATACAAAATATTTATAAAAACAACCACAATAAATAAAAACAATTAAAGTATAAAAAATAGGATCAGTGCATCGGAAATTCCAGCATGCACATGCACTAACTCCAACAAAAAGTTGATAGTGAATATATGTAAGCAAATTATAAATTACTACACAAGTGCTTTGTAACCTGGGGTTCAATATTGTCAAACATTGCGGTTATTGGGCCCTATTTGCCTCTAAATCTAATAGCTAATCATCTTTGTATTTCACATCCATCTTATTTATCTTTGCACTTTCCCGATTAGCAATTATCATGCAAGATTTGTCAAAGAGTGATTTGTGAAATCCTCAAAATTGATGAACTATGCTGTGGATGCTAGTAAGAGCTGATTTTCTTATGCAAAAATACATAATCTTGCACTCTTAACTGTTCAAATCTGATGTGGAAGCAGGGAACATGTTTTCACAAGTTGTTAACAAATGGTTTGGAACACTGTATATAATGCTCAAATACTGTTCTTGGTCTAAGTTTTCAACATTGCACATTTCAACCAACTGTGTTATGAATTTATGTCCTAGAATAACAGATAGCAAGATATAAAAACACCAAGATACTGACTACCTTTGAATTTAATGCAAACCATGCATATCAATATAGCAAGCACATGTACAGCAGATGGAAAAACATGCTACTGTATGTGGAACAACTTAATATAACAGTCAACTCATATTGTAAATGCCAAATGAATATATCTGCCATAAAGGTTCAAAGCCTTGAACTTAAAATTACTTTGGAAAATAAGGGTTCCTATCCAAGTCTTTAGATCATGATTCCTCTAGATATTCCATAAATTACTTTTCAAACTCATTCTTTATGTGTTAAGTTCAAATAGTCAACAATTAGTCACATTCCTAAAAGGAAACAAACTTACAGGAAATGATTTTATTGTCCATGTTATTGCATTCTGTTCTGGTGTGTATCTGACATTTCCAATTGTTGTTTTAAACTTTGGTGAATCAGCATCTGCTGGAACTGGTATTACTATTTCCACATTATTTGCTGTGGATCTTCGCTTGAATTGTGATTTAGCTTTGATCATGTACTCCACTCGGCTGTGAGCATGACGCTCAATCACAGACTCAATCCAAATTAATGGTTTCACCTGAAATATAAGGCTGTACATCAGAAATGTGTTATGGAACATACTAAAATTACAGATGTTTGTCACTGCAGTTTTACATTTTAATTGCTGAAATAGAGTAATATTATCAACTGCAATAACTTAGAAAAAGAGAAATCAAATTTACATATTAATTCAATTTGGAATCAAACACAGTGAAACACCCATTAATAATCTCTTCTGAGTCTCAATAACTGTTGGTTCATTCATAAGAGCTGGATAGGTAGGTATCTGGGTTGACTCTGGTGGTTTAGTAATAAACTTAAATAAAGTGCTGTCTGCTCCCAACAGTTATTTAACAGCTGATGATGTGGACGATAGTTCCAAGAAACATATGTCCTGAGTAAATCTCATTTAAGTGAAACCATAAAGAGTATTTTAAACATCCAACTCAGAAGAGATCATCAAATTTACAGTTGAAATTGGCACATGCTTTTGGACAGCTTTATATTTAGAATTATTACAAATTAAATTTTAATCAGGTTTGGAATGTAGGAATAATCCACTTAAAAAGAAAATTGGATAAAAAGGTCAGTTGTCAAGAATTATAAAAATATGTATCATAAATAGCTTAACCCACAGTTAACCAGACTTTCTATGCAGAAAATATGGAATGTACTGTGTACATAAATAATACAGATTGCACTGTCACAAATCGTAGGCATATTTATAGAAATTCATAATTGATTAACTGTTAGCAGTCAGAGCAACATTTTGATAAAGTTCCGCACTAAGCGGCAGAAATAGCACTAAAAAAATTGACTCTACTCCACAGCTCCTCAACATAAAGAGCTTCACATAGCATGTTTCATATGGAAACTCCCATTATGGTAATAGCAAAGTAAATTAATCATGCATGTTTTGATATCTGCTTTCAACTACATTTTCCTTAAATAATAATAGGGAAAAATGTGCACAAGGTGCAAAGTAATGTATTTTAGTTATTGCAGAACTTTGTCAGACACACATTTTTCTTGTTTCACTTTTCAATGTGGTATATTGTTCACGTGGTTGTTTACAGAGTGAGCACGCATAGTCTTGATTTGGCCTATAGAAATGACTAATGCTCCAGAGTTTATATGGTGAAAACCATGCAATGCATATCTTGTAAAAGAAGTGTCATGGTTCGTAGTCACTTCTGTTCATTCCTTTCCAGTCGTTGCATTGGTAGCATAGAAATCATCTTATATCTCAGACTTTTTCAAGTAATGGTCTCATAGAGTTCTATATAATGGGTTTTTTTAAATAGCATTTAACAACCATTTTAACTACTGAGGCATCACAGGTGATTGGACACTGATGACACACGAGATGAAATGCTAAACTGGGAAAGGATTTATTTTAAAGGAAGGAAGCATTCCAGGGGTAAGTTTAGGGTACCTCCCCAACATTTACCATTTATGAGACTGATGAAAACCTGGAAAAAACCTGTCAGGGAGGATATTCCTGGTAGAAATTGAATCCCAGAACTCCAGCTCACCAGTTTGACCTTAACAACCTCGGCCACCAGTGGTGGTCATAAGGGGGTGTACTTTCTAACAGCAATATTGTGCATAATTCATAAACATTCTTGATGGAATAAACTTTGAAACACACAGAGCTCACTTTAGAAATGTGGCTTTAATATTATTTTTGTTTCTCAAGTTGGAAGATAACAGGGTTTTACGAGATTTATGCCATAGATATTCCCAGCTGTATCTTATTCTTGATAGTTCTATTGCTGGCTCAGATAAAGCTTTGGCAGATGTTGAATATCATTAACTGCAAACACTGCTGCTGATAATCTGTCCTTCATATGTAGTGTGTAAGTGCTTTCATGTGTCTAGCATGTCACACCAGCTATTTAAATCTGTTCACTGTCGTCAATGCTTCTCCTTCATAGGTGAAGTTCTCTGCTTCTGTACATCTCCCTGCCTTCTTAAATATCATTGTGACTATTTTTCTTTTATTGATCATCAATTCAATGTCTTGGGCCCAGGCCAATAACTTATAACAGCTTCCTGTAATGCTTTCCTGGAGACTAATGCTAGTGCCATGTTGTCAGCATATATGCATACCTTTAGACATTCCATTTTATTTTAATAGTGTTTAATGCCCCTTTTTACTGCTGAGGCATAACAGGCAGTGGACACTGATGATACATGAGATGAAATAATTTGGAAAAGGATTTTTTTTTAAGGAAGGAAACATTCTAAGCCTAAGTTTAGGATACTTCCTTGGCATTTGCCATTTATGAGGACTGAGGAAAACCTGGAAAAACCTCAGTCAGGCAGGAATCAAATACCAGATCTCCCATTCTTGGGTCCATGTTTTAACTCTTACCTCTATACTGCTCTAGTATAAACAAACAATAGAGATAGTTGTGAAAGTATGCATCCAGAAATTCTTTGTACAGTCAAAAAACATTAGTGTTCAAATCAACATATCGAATATTGATTTTTGTCCCACCTAATTGGCATAATTGCACACTGTGCAGTGTCCTAAATGGAAATAAAATGTATGATGGACAAATTGGAATAATTTGAATCAATTCATTTGTTGTTTAAATATGAATCCATTGTACAAATGAGCTAAACATTAATGTGAGAGGGAATAATTAAGTGTATTGGACCTTAGAACCAAACTTGATGTAACAAATGACATTTTTGTCTAGCCTGTGATTTGCTCGAAACCAAAGCATGCTATAGAATATTGTGCTGGAAATATTTTAGTTACAGTTGTTATTTTTCTTTTCATGAAAACACATAAATTTAGTAAAACAATGTTTGAATTTGTTTTCAAATTAGTACTGCAGCATGTAATAAAACTAACAGTTCTCTTTTAACAATCATCTATGATCGCCTACGCCCAGCATGATTAATACAGTAGGTGATATGTGCATGAAATATAGAAGCATTCTAAAGGTAAATTGTTGTATGTTAACAGTTAACTGGTTGTAAAAAGAGTTTAATGTCGAATATTTTCAATAAATTGATGCTAGAAAATTCAACTGTTCTTGTGAAAACATCATAAATCTACTTTGAAATATACTGGTGCATCAAAGTGGAGTGTTAAGTCTTTTTCTTCTCATACTACAGCAAATTGTTAATATTTATATTCTTTTGAGATATTTTAAGATGGATATTCACACTCTACAATCTCTCATTTGTATTTTCACAATGGATATTATAGGTGCTGCTAGTATGCCGTGATATAAATGTTTTGTTACATTTTGTTAAGTTTGGTTCTTCTGTTGGAAAAACAAGTCATTAATGGTAACAAGCTCAAAATTATTTCCTCTACCTATAAGGCAAATGCACTATGTCCTACTTCTTAAGTTCCTTAACAATAAAATCTTCACAAAATATTATGTCTAGTTTATAAAATCCAGGAATAAAGAATTAAGTATATTTGTTGCCTATTGTCTATACATTTTATTATAACTTTGAACTATCTATACATCCAGAATGCTTCATCCATCACTGATCATACATGGTGATAAATAAAGCAGTGATCTTTCTTGTGTGGAAAACAGTGCTGTTGGTGATTCCAAAGGCCTATTTAAGAACTTAGCTTCCTGAGAAGTAAATAACATGTGATTTTCTTCCAATTATCTGCAGTAACTCTGTCAATCCTCAAAATATAGCTTAAGAGATGCATTATACTATAAAATAAGCTTAACAAGTTTCGAGGCAAAATCTGATTTTTCAGAAACATTCAAATTTTAAATTTCATCATCTCAAAACTTTGTTTTTGGACTTGATGCCTTTGTCTTGTAAAGCGCACAAATATTTATTATTATTATTGTTGTTATAATACTATTGTTCTTTAAACAAGGTGACTTACATGGGTATTCAAACGATATGACATCAATTCAAATTCTCCATCTGGAGGAATGAAAGAAATTGTTCTGTCATTTTCAAATCTGCAACAAAAGATAAAAGTAAGTTTCTAGCTATATATATGACTAAAAGATTTTAAATGACACATGTACATGCGTTCATTTTCTTTTCATGAAAGTTCTATATCCTTACAGTATTACCAGGCACTTAATAAGAATTATTATAACAGGCTGTCACACTAACTATTTGCTTGCCTTCTCTCAGGCATACTTCAATTTTCAGTTGGGTCAAGTTGCAAGGGTAGGTTCATAAGTTCCCAGCCTCACCAATAAGCATTACTGCCTTCACAAAATCCTTATCTGGTGTCATACCTTATCTGTTAAGTAAATAATTGCAGCTGTAACTACTGCTCAGCTGTGTTCAGTTGTTCAGATATACTTGCATAAAGAAGGCTATGTGTAGAAGATTGTTGACATGTTCAAAATGGAGTATCGAGCTGTTATTAAGTTCTTCAAAAAACCAAATGAAATTAAACAGCGATTGGACAGTGTATATTAGAAAGCATCTTCCTCATATTCTATCATAAAAGAATGGTCCAAACTTTTTCAAATGGGTCAAGTAAGCATTGAAGACTAAGAGCATGCAGGTCAATCCTTGGTGCTCACTCCTGAAAACATCGCTCTTGTGGAAGCAGAAATTACGGAAGACCAGCAGCTCAAAGTTACAGAAATAGCAGCAAGGTTTGATCTTTCTAAAACAACAGTCCTTTAAACTATTCATGAACATTTAAACATGAATAAGGTTAGTGCAAGATGGCTGCTACATTTTTTTTCTTCAGTCCAAAAGCAGCAAAGAGAATCTGTTGTCAGGCATTTTTGGAGCTCTGCTGTGGCAACGAAAGAAAAGTTCTGCAAATCATTGTTACAGGAGATGAAACTATAGTCATCTACAATGATCTCTTATCCAAAAGAGAATCAATGGAGTGACGTAAATCTGGCAAAGCACCGCCTCTAAAGGCCAAGGTCATTCAGTCAACCAAGATCAAAGGCCACAAATTTTTGGGACTGAAGGAATAACCTTCATTGGTTTCAAGGAGAGGAACACCATAGTAAATGGGGAGTACTGTGCTGGCCTACTCCACAGACTACATGCTTCCATCAAAGAGAAAAGGCAAGGAATGCTGAATGGTGGTGTGTGCCTTCTTGACAACAACAAGCCTGTGCACACAGCTCTTGTTGCAAAGGAAGCTGTGAAGAAATATAGCTTCAAGGAGATTGACCATCCACCCTACAGCCCAGATTTAGCTCCCAGTGACTATTTCCTCTTCTCAAAACTCAAGAAAAAAGGAAATTTAAATGTGAGCAAGAAGTGATGGATGCTGGTTATGCCCATTTTACAGACAAGACTTCTGACTATTTTGGAGGGGATTGAAATGTTAATTCAAAGATGTGACAGGTGTATTGCAATAAAGGGTAATTATACTGAAAAGTGAAATAAAGTTTTTGTCTTTATCATACCTAGAAAATGGTTAGGCCAGAAACTTATGGACCAACCCTCATACATGGGTGAGGATTGTCCATTAATTTTCCTCGCCCTAAAAACATAATAGCAGATAACTTTACATATAGGCCCTATCCTCATCTTAGGCATCATTAATGCAAATTACCCACTATCAAGACTTCAGCAATAAATGACAGGGACTTTGAAAGGTTAAAAAAGATTTCCCTAAAGAAGGAACAGGAAAACACAAAGTTTTCAGCTCAATATGAGTACTACTAAAAGTACAAAAGAAATTGCATTAAAAAGGTTTCAAGTAGTAGTTTCAAAATTTAACTTTTCACACTGATCAAATTTCTGGGCAGACCAGCCTTTTAATACACAGAGTGTATATGAATCATGTTAACACCTTCAGCTTAAGTTTAAAGTAAGAATATACCAAATATTACAAGAATCTAGCCTGATAAGTCATACTCATTGGTGAAATTACATTCTCAACATTTACAAATTTAGCTTTCCTATATGCTTTCAAATTAGAGCCCCAATATTGAAATACATTATATCTATCTTGAACTGAAGTTTGGTATGATATATAAAAATATTATAGAATATCAAGTTGCTAACCTGGAGAGCCGCACACACTGATGAAATTTCACATCCTCAAGTTCTACAGATTTAGATTTGCCTCTTCCTGTGCTTTCAAACAGAACCTTATCATTCAGACCTAATCTAAGTTCAGGCATCCCAGAAAGATAGACTCGCATCTTAATGGCACCCACAATTTCACTTCGTAGGACATTTCCATTTGCATTGGCCTGTAAAAAAAGTAATTTATGTTAACAGTAAAGTTATTGCATTCTACAGTTCTCTGATAATAGTCATTACACAGTAAAAAGGCATACATATGCACTGCATCCCTACTTAGATGTACAATGCATTTAGTAGTTTTTCATGCTGATAAGTAGACATGTTCACCAATTGGCTCAAATGGTAACAAATATGCTTGATAACTGCCAGACTCGGTTTCAATCCTGGTGTTTTCTCTTAGCCTTAATAATGATGATGACAATAATAATAATAATAATAATAATAATAATAATAATAATAATAATAATAATAAACCAGCTTCTTAGTTGGCAGGAAATTAAATGATTACAGACAAAATAAGTGTTTTTGATTATTTTAAGCAACAGAATTTGCCATTTTAACATTTGCACTGTATAGAGATATTGCTCTTCTGCTAGAGATGAGCAAAATAAAACTGAAATTCTTTTAACAAAAGCTGGTTCATTTAAACAAATAATGAACTTCACATTTGGCATGTATAATTTGAGAAATGATTAAGAAATATTAAGAATGGAAAAAGGAAATCAGTGCTCTATGACACTCTTGCTATGAAGGAAAATCTCCAAATGTTCGATAAAACTTATTTTTTGCACAGTTGCAATTAATAGCAAAGAGTAGGTTCTTAATGCATTTTAATATTCATTTTACTATTAGATCTGCATACCCTGTGATCCCAAAAGTTTCATAACTTCAACATCCAATAGCCCAGAAACTGAACCAGCAGAATATGATGATAAATTAGAAAAAACAGCTGAGGATATGGACAAGGATCTGTGAAATATGTTCTGCCAATAAACATTGGCAAGTAGAGAAGCAAGATTACTTATATGATCAACTCAATAGCTAAAATATGTAGTTTAAAATTATATTCCCCACTGTGGAAGCTCTACAAAGTTGCATTTAGTAATGTTATAACTTCACAAAATCTCATTTTGAAAAAAAGTGTTTTAAACAAAAGTTGCTTAATTTGTCTACGAATATCAGAAAGTCTACAAATGTTACAATCATTCCATTTAAAATTCTGAAGTTTTGATGAACTATTGCCCATGAAGTCCCCTTGGCTGAAAAAGATAAAACACTACATGAATAAAAGAATTTATTTCTTCCAATTTCCAAGCAGACATAAAATTTTTAACATATAAACAGAACCAACTATTTTTCAGGCTTGCAGGCCATGATTTACTGGACTCCTTATTCCCAAACATTTCATCTACGTCCACGGTAGACATCTTCAGTGGCAATAGCAAGGTCAAAGTGTCCTAATGGGGGTCTCGACAGCGATTGTGCTTGTTCACCTCTGGGCTGCAATTTTTATACCAGCAACTAGTGGGATAGTCTGCAGTGATTGTTTCAGATTAGCTGTGGGCTGGACTTGAGTGTGTGGAGTGCCAGTGTCTGATTGCCTCGGATTGAGTGCTTTACTTTGTCTTTTGTCAATCGCTGTTTGCCATATTCTGTTGAGTTTTACACCTTCTTCATTTCTGTTGATGTTATTTTATGTTTACGGATTTGAATGGCTTCACAATATAAGAGTAAATGGTAATGAGAAATTGAAGCAAGAATATCTGTGTTGTCATATTGAACCACAGCACAAAAGCTTGAGAAACACTATACCTAGTGATGACACTGACTGAGAAAGCCTAACTTTGGTATAAATAGAACCAACTTCATGCAGTTTTTTACAAACAATAAACATGTTACAATCAAAGTAAACCATTTACATTTCCATATCCTCAATACATGTAAACTTACTATTATTAAAATATTTAAATTTATCACTTAATAACACTCAATTTATGCAGTTGCCTTCTGTATCCCATTACAATTAAAACTCTACTTACTCATGCCTTATTTCATTCAGAATATTTAAGGTAAATCTAAACTTGAGTTCAGTGTAACCTGTAGATAGATGTTTTCCTCCTTTGTTTCACATTAAAATCACATAGAAAAACTGCTGAGTGGTACTTTTGAAAAATATGAATTAGGCATTAGATATGCATAACATCTTCAATGTTAGACTGGTGTGAATTTTCTTTAAAACTATAATCAGTAATTAATTCAATGAACAAAGTAGAATTAATAAAATGTACTTGTAAAATGACTGCCACTGCTGCTACCACCTTCACTACTTTTTTCTTCTTAAACACTCTGATATGAATCACATTAGAGAAACAAAATAAAACTGAACTGAGTTATGTTATAATGAAGAACTCCAATTAATAGATGTTAGTCTTGCAGTTGTTGCTCCACATTCAGAGGAAACAAGTTCTATTCTAGCTAGCTAAATTTGGCATTTGAAAATACCAATGAGTACTTCCAGCATGATCCTCCTTTTCATGGATATGCCTACTCAGTAACTGTTTGGCAATATTACTAAACATAAGAATATCAATGATAGTTTTGTCTCTCTTTTACCTACTGATATAAATCTATCTTAAATGGATAAATAAAAATTTGTAAAATAAAGTTAGGTTTTACATGGACGATTTTCAACATTGTGTGGTACCTGAATTTGAAGTCTAGTAAAGAAAGTTTCAGAATATGACTAGAGTGAACATATACCTAGATAATCTAAAATATCCACAGAAAGAGACATTTTACAGCACAAATGATCGATGACTTAAAGCTTTCCTGGCAGCGATATGAAAACAACTTTTCTCGGGCTATCAGCCAGACAAATTCTGGAAGAAGTTCCAAGCTTTCAAGATGCTATGTCGCTCTCATCTTCAGGGAATGAGAGACAAAGATGAGAGCTCTTCAAAGCTTGGAACTTCTTCCAGAATTCACCTAGCTGATAGCCTGAGAAAAGTTATTTTCAGCACAAATGATGCTTAAACATTTGTGATAAAGGTACTTTCACAGATTTTCTTCTTTTTGTCCACTTCAGTTAGTATGCTGAGAGAATTTCTAATATGAGAAGAGTTGAGACTTAACTGAACACAGCAGCAGACACCATGTTGAATGGTCTTGCACATTTATCAACATCAAAGAAAGTGAATGAAATTTTGACATAGAAAGCACCAAGAAGATGAACCTGTTTTTAAGAGGCAAATTAAGACTTTTGGCCTTCTGGATGTTGTTGATAATTATTACCATGCAGCATAACATGATACTGTAATAAAAGTTTCAACTAAAAAATTAAGATGTCACCTGCAAATTTTTACTGTGTATGTTTATGATTTCATGCACTTTTACCGAAAATGTACAAAGATAAGCATGAGGAAGAAGCTTTAAAACCATTTGCAGCCTTCAAAGACTTCATACACTGATAATGAAGTATTCTATTAAAGGCAATGTATGAGCAGGAATGCCAAAAAAAAGTCCTAAATGGAATTAAAATTGTTTATGAAAAGAAGTTACTGACAAGAAAATATAAGTATAGAGATATAAACATTTAAAAGAGATCTCCATATTATTACACATGAAATACGGAAAATAAACATATATTAAAAAATGTGCCTATGCCACTTAACTAGCTACAGCTTCCTGAATATCTTTAAAGAACAGAATATAAATCTTGCATTAGTAATGAGATATGGTCTAAGGAATGCACTACAAGAAAAATTCCATTGCAAAAGAAATCTGGTTTTAGACAGTAAGAAAAGCGCAGCCAACCATATTTCTGATCAAATGACCATGATATAAGAGAAATTACATTCCAAAAACAGTTATAAAAAATATAATTACAGAATGACAGACAGAAAGAAAACATCTGACACTCAGAAAAAATCTGTATAAATATATATAAAAATCTATAAATAAAATATTTGAAGTCCTGGGAAGCCTGCAGCATTCAGATATTCATGAATTCTCCTCTAAGACATCAAACTATGAAACAAGGAATACAAATACAAAGTCCCTCTTTTGTTGGAAATGGAAGTGATAAGCTTCCCAAAACAAATCAAATTATTGCATTTAATGAACATCCACAAAGCATTTATCAATTTTAAGAATTCTTCATTGTTTATTCTTCTCATTTTGTAAACTGCAATGGATCATGTAAGTGTAATATTCTACAGCTGGTGTAGGAATTATTTTTGCACCAAGCAGGGCAAAAATAAAATATCTGAAAATATGACAAGATAATTCACATAATTTATGTTAGACTAATTTTAAACCACACTGGATTAGGAATCTAGGTTGTTTAGTAGCTTGGCACAATAGTATAAATCTTTATGATAATGGCAGTATATTTCAATTCTTTCTTTTTTGAAAGATGTTATTTAACCAAAGATTTGGAACAAACTGTAGATAAAAAGTTAATA
Organism: Metallyticus violacea; assembly: GCA_030762175.1. NCBI lineage: Eukaryota > Metazoa > Arthropoda > Insecta > Mantodea > Metallyticidae > Metallyticus > Metallyticus violacea. The sequence goes on along the minus strand of CM060835.1, from coordinate 43,073,473 downwards.
TGTATTAATAGAACTGAAGTATTTAACATGTATTTAGGCCCACATTGTGTCTTGATACAAATATTTCCTCCACATCAGCATTCATTTTGCCAACTTTTGCAAAATGTAAAAATGATTACTTAGTAAAATTTTTAAACAAAAGAGACTCAAATATGCACATTTCTTTAAACATTGTGAAGAAGACAAACTGTAATTATTTGTTTCCGCCTATTGGTGACCTGGATCTTATTCCACAAAAGTATGATTTAATATATTACAAGTGTATTTAGTACAAGTCCTTTTAAAGTTTGGACTATACTTTCTGTTCCACAAAAGAATGTACAACACTTTATTTTTTAATGTACAGAGTGGATTATTATCATTCCTGCTAAATGAGTCTTGTATTTTTTTCTCAGAAATAATGGTAATTTACATACTTTCATAATCAATTATCAATATTCAAGCATAACAGTTCACATTGAGATGACAGTCTCATATGGCTACTAGCAGCAACAATTTCAACTGTCAAGAGATGGCAGAAGGCTGTGCTTGGTCATTTATTTTATTATTCATTTGATCATTTATATTTATATAAATTTATTTATATTATTTAGCAATCACATTTTCATTAGAAGCAAACAATTGTGAGAGATTTTATTTTCCTGGCATATGCATTTGAAAAGGAAAGGCCAAAATTACTCATATGCCGTACTTTAATTTCACTTAACTTTTTCAATATACTGAAATATGAATTATCCTTTCTTTACATACATTCATATTTTCAATCATTATCATAACTTTCACTTATACATGGAACATTTTAAAAGTTCTCCACCTGATCAAGAAAACACAAGATTTAAGAGAAATGTTTTTTTTTTTCCAACATAGTCATCTTGTAATTCAATACATTTAGTCTAATGACTTTCCAACTTTTTTAATACCCTCAGTAAAATAAGATTTGTCTAACTGTGAAAAATGAGCACCTGTCTCAGCTTCAACCTCATAATCTGATGTGAATCTTCATCCACCCATCTATTTCTTCATGGAACAAAAAAATAATTGCTGGGAGCCCCAGTTAATATGGCAGATGTAGAAGCACTTGGAATTGAAGGTTATGCAGATTTGCAGCAACGATTCCAAACATGTGTGAAGGCACATGAATTGTGATAAAAGAAAACTTTATTTTTTGTAAGGTGTGAACGTTTAGTCTGAATAGCATCCTTCAGTTGGTCCAGTAGTCTAGCATAATACTCCCCTGTGGTGGTTCTGCCCTTCTGGAGGTAGTCCAAGAGAACCTTGAGAATCCCAGAAAACCATAGCTACCCCTGGCATGTAGTGATGACTCCGTTTCATCTACTGTTATAAAACATCAGAGAAAAATTGTATTTAAACAAATCTAAACACTCTTGAGCAATGTTCATTTGATTTGATCCATTGATTGTTAACAAACATGACACCCATTGAGCAGAAAGCTTTCTCATACCCAAAACTTCATGTAAATTGTAGTGGACAAGCCTATTGATGCAATGTCAACCAACTTGCGTACCTTTAATTGGCGATCTGAGTATGGCATTGTGAATTTTTGTCACAATCTTGTCAATTGCAGCAGTTTTGAGATGCCCTGAGTGCTCATCATCTTGAATGGATACACAACTATGCTTAAATTCAGCAACCCACTTTTAACTGCCGAAAGCAAAGGATAACAATCCTTTAATGTGGAATATAACTCTTTTATTATTTCTGTTAGGGTTAAACCCTTCAAAATGAAATAGTTCATCACAGCTCATATTTCAGCTTTATTATTTTGTAGAAAATGTTAACACTAATTTGTTTGAACTACCATCGAAAACAAGTGATAATACTTATGCATCTGAAACTCTAGCACACCATCCAAAGGATACTTAATGACTAACATAGTAATTTAGCCATCTTCACAACACCTCGATTCAGGACAAGAACTTTTAGAGCACCCCTTATACTTCGCATATTTAGGTCAACTATTTCCCAAAAATATTAAAAAAATATAAAACTTGCAGTAGTATTTGAAGTTACTAATGTTTCTACACTTTTTGCGGAACAGGGACCCTGAAAGTATTTTTTATATATACAGGGTGTCAATGAACTATACCAAAACATTTTCAGACAGTGTAGAGATGTCATATATAAGCAATTTCAGATAGGCAATGTATGGTCGAAAACTAAACATAATGCATATGGTGTTAAACATTTTGGCATCAGATGCTAATAAGTTGGTGTTAAAATGAAGCCAGGAGAAAAATTAGTTTACGTCTTTAAAACTGCCTTGTGAGCATAGAAATATAAAGTTTTTGCAGTTCGTTATCAGCATTTTCAACATTTAATGTCATAAAAATCCCTCAAAACTGGAACTAATCATGTGACAGTGCAGCACTGGTCATCTATTAACTGCCTCCTTGCATTATGTAGCCTATTCTAGAAGCAGCTCTTTGCTTGTGTGGCATAATGTATAATGCAAAAACTGATGTTCTGCAAACTGTGGGTTCAATTCTTAACATGGTGTTAATTTTATTTTTTATTAAATATGAAATGAGAGAACGTAGGCTTTCACGGCAGGAGTCATAGATGTCAGTGCAATTTTCTTCCAGGCTGTTATGCCATGGTTTGCTGGAGATGAATTCCTTTCCAGATGTTTCATCTGCAACTATGACAGACATCTTCAGGTGGCATGAATGTAGCTTCCTCTGTTGATTCACTGCATCTGAAGCATAGACCATTAGTGTCGCTTTATTTATAGTACCAGAGCTCTCCACTGACTGGTCTGGGACAAGCGGCAGCCAGTTGGCTGGTGGAAGGAGCCTAGTCTCTCCTGTGCTGCTGCTCTCTTGTGATAGGCTGGCTATTTTATTATGTGTTGGATATTGAACTTTGCTTTTAATTGCTGGAAACTAGTTGCTGTTCAGTTTCAGGGCCTCTTCTTTCCTGTTGAAATTATTAGGATGTTTGTGGATTTCAATGGTTTCATGTTGCAGTCTAGCAAGGTAGTGTGCCATGGATGAGAGAATGTTAGTGTCCTGAAGCTTGATGATGTGTTCCCCTCTGCTTAGATGGAGTGTTCTGATGAAATATGAAATGTTGCAATATGCATACTAGTAGCAGTAGTATTTCTCATGCATCAACATAGACTTTTTTTTACAAAATATATATATATAAAAAACATTACTTTTAAATATAACAGTTAGGAACAGTGTCTTTGGCAATTTCAGAAGGCCCTAACTCCAATCAAAATTTATTCCAATTTGATTGGCTCAGCCCCCCAGTCCCCAGTTCATCAACAGCTACCTATTGGAATATCCAGGGGCTCCAATCCAACCAAAAATAAAACACAACATTAAAAGTAATTTATACATCCAATACAAAATTATATTCATACTAAAAAATTATGAATGAAATTTATTTAATGCTTTAAAGTATTATTCTCTTTCTATTAGTGAATGTATTACCAACATACAATAGCTAATAAACCTACTACTAACATGATGCCTAAAATTTAATTTACTTAACACATACTCAGGACAAATTCTGATTGGTAAGTACAATAACAACTACAAAGGTTGTTGTACAAATGAACAATTGTACATATGAACTGATATGTCAAGATTTCAGTGTATAAACTGAAATGTGCAACTAAAAACTTAGGCTAAAAGCTGCATTATTAAGCCAGTCAGAAAACAAATAAAATAAAAAAAAGTGATGAACAAGAGATGAACTGTAAAACAAATGCTCATCTCTTACTTGAAAGCTAATATCATAACCATGGTGCCAAAGGGATATGTTCAGAAACCTGCCTTCATTATCATGTATTATACTTTTATGGGGCATCTTCATTAGTCAATGGCATTTTAGAAACTTATAGCCATAGCTTCGAAATTTGAACAGATAGGCAATGTGTGTACTATCTCAAATTGCTTATATAAGACATCTCTACACTCTCTGAAATTATTTGGGTGAAGTTCATTAACATCCTGTAAATATATTTTTTACTCTGTAATTATTGTTTCTAATCACTTTGTGACCCAAATATTTGAAACAGAAGATATAATACAGCTTATGATTATTGAAATGAACAGATATGGAGCACAAAAGTGAAAAAGAAATCCTGTTTCTCTTTGGGTCAACACTAATGAGGGAATGAGCAAATTTCCCAAAATAATTCTTATTATGGAATTAAGAGTTTTCAAAAAGTTCAATTTATGGGTAAGAATCTACTATGTGTAAATTAAGTCCTTAAGGACACAATGTGTTGTGATCACTTTCTATCTTTATTGTCTTTATTTTATTGATAATGAGGCTCCTAAGAATGAAAAGAACAGGCTTTACAAATTAGTTTTAGTTTAAATGCTGCAGGATGTTTAGAAAACTCTAAACCCTGAAAGAAATGTTATCATTCCTTGGAAAGGAAGAATATGTGAAACTTTACAAAATTTATACCATAGAAGGGTATGCCTATGTTATAAGATTTATCAAAGAAAAGCTGACCAACTTTAAGGATTAGGCCACAATGAAATAAATCGTAATAATGAAAATATGTGAGCCTCTACTGGATGAAGGAATAATCTTTGAAGGCAGTTTCTATACCAGCATTTCCCTGCTATGTTAGTTGTTATATAAAAACACCCTTCTCCATTCAAAGTGGTTAGGCATCAAGAAATGTTGTAGAAAAGCATAGCTTAAAGGGGAGCTTTTCTTTTAATAGTGTTTAGCGCCAGTTTTAACTACTGAGGCATCACAGCCAGTGGACACTGATGATATATGAGATGAAATGATAAACTGAGAAAGGATTAGTTGGTCCAGGTGGTGTAGTGGTAACCGTACTTGCCTCCTAAACTCAAGATCACAGGTTTGATCCCAGCCAGGACCGATGGATTTTTTGAGCATAAAAATCCTAAGCTTCCTTCAAAAGCAGTGGATCCCATGTCATACATTTACGGCAAGATCATAAACCTTAAGACTGAAAATAGAGGCCTCTGAGCAAATTTGTTGGCAGTTTTACGCCCTCCTATGAATGGGATGCTGATGACCTAATATGTTAAAGAACGTCCATAAATACCCCCCCCCCCAAAAAGGATTTTTTTTTAAAGGGAGAAAGCATTCTACACCTAAGTTTAAGTCCCTGGCAATTGCCATTTATAAGGAATGAGGAAAACCTGGAAAAACCTCAGCCGGGAAGGATGGTCCTGATGGAAATCAAACCTCAGACCTCTTGCTCACGAGTTGGACCATAATGCCTCGGCCACCGGTGACATTTAAAAGAGGTGAAATATGTGGGGCAGAGAATGAAAAAGGTAATACAATTAACTGATAGATAAAAGGAGGATGCTCATAATCTCAACACTATGCAAACATCTTGCCATTCTCGAGGATACTGGTAAAAGGAATAAAAAGGGAATGTCTATCATGAAACCAAAGGCAGTGGTTGACAACAACAAAGCAAAAATGAATGTTGGCCTTAGTGACCAAATGTTATCTTACTTTTCAGCTTTAAGAAAGGGGATAAAATGTTGAAGGAATGTTGCTGTGGAGCCTAGTAGGAACTGCTATAGTGAATGTCTGGATTTTGCATTGTAAAAAAAAAACACTTTGAGAAGGAAAATGTCAATCCAATATTCTTGTGCCTTGTATCTGTGTAAAAATATTGTACTTACGAAGCTGTTGACAATGGGGTGGCAATATAACTTCAACTTATGTATTCACTTTTTTTACACTTTACTCCATTCACTTACACAAAAGTAAGACGCATTTCTGGAGAATCTCTCCCATCTTCAGTTCCTTACTGAACTGCCGTTACTTGAAACTATGACTGGACAAATGGATGTTCCTGTGGTGGCCTCTGTTGGTTGAAGCAGGAAGTTGCTAAGCTCGTCCATGGGAGGAAACTCGAAATCCATTAGGTTTTCTCTATTTTTTTAAATGAAAATTTTTTCCCATGTGGATATCTCCAATGGGCTGTGAAAACGTTTCAGCGGTTTTATTCCTGGTTTTATTTCATGGTTTTTGGTCCAAAAGTGAGCTGATTTATCCACCTGTTTAAACCGAATATTTCTAAAATGTTCTTTCCTCCAAATTTCTTTTTGTTTTGCCTATGTAGCTCTGTTCACAATCTGCACATTTTATTTCGTAAATTCCTGATTTTTGTTCTGGGTATGGAGTCTTTTACTGTGCAACCTAATAAATTCTTGCTGTTGTATCTGTTCTTTGAGGCTAACATTATTCCATGCTCTTTGAAGATTTTCTTGAACTTCTTGTGGTAAATTGGATGGTAGGTGAAACTTTTGAATTTGTATTCTTCTTTTGTGTTTTTCAGTGTGGAAACTTCCCTTATCCCTTTTTGTCTTTTAGATTTATTGATAATTTTTATCATTGTGTCTTTGTTGAAACCATTCATTATAGCTGTCTGTATTATTTGTTTGTATTTCATTTTGTACTCTGCTTCTGTGAGTGGAATATTCATCAATCTGTGTGCTAAACTGTGAAAAATTGCATATTTATGTGGAATGCGGTTATAACTCTCATTTTTTATGTAGTTTTCTGTGTGTGTTTCTTTTCTGTAAATTCCAACGTTCAAACCATCTCCATTTCTTATAATTTTTAAATCTAGAAATGGTAGCCACCCATTTCTTTCTTCTTCTATAATAAATTGTATGGATTCATGCTGTAAATTAAGAAGTTTCACTGTAAAAATATTTCATGTGTTATCTCTCTTTCAAGAAAAAGGGCTCCCACTTTGGAAAAACTGGATAGACCTGATAGAAAAGTTTGGCAGATCGCAAGTTGTGTTACAAAAGAATATCCACACAGGAGGGTAAAAAAAGTAGCATACAACACATTACCTTCAGCAGCAAGTGTCCAGGAAAGCCTATTATTTTATCACTTACTTTAGCAAATCTCATATTAAAAAATTATTTAATAATACGCCAATGGTATAACTATAGCTAGCCAAGTTCTATGTTGCAAGAGATAAGATTTTTAACTAAGTTGAATAGGCAGGCCATTAAAAATTGGTGAATTATATGTATGCTATACAACTGAATGATTATGCTCATGGTGTTCAGTATATTAGTGAAATCAATTTTAAGTAATATCATTGTCAGGTCAACATGTGGTCTAATACTAATGAGATTCTAAGCATCAAATTATTTCACTGCAGGGAACAATTAAATAAAACTGAAATAATCTGTTCTCCATCTTAAAAATGAACACAACCAATGCATGCATATGTACTTTTACTCTATGTGTAATTATGCAATAAAAATAACAACATACCAATAAATTTACTGACTCAATGACATCTAGGAAGACTTCGTTTTTTCTATATTTTATTCCTTCAGAACGCCATGAGACTGCATTTGTGACAGCCATGGGTATTCTCGGCTGTATCTCTAACTTGTGGCCTTCTTGTGTGATATATCTGCAAACAATACTTTCATTTTACATACAATATAAATCAAAGTTGGAGTTATACAAAAGTAGTTTTCTCCTCTTGCATTTTACTGCCCATTCCTTGTTGGATTATCTCTCCTATTATTGCCATCTTTGTTAATCACTGGAAGGACAAAGCAAGACCCAACAATAACAATGAAAAATTCTCCCACAGCTGTAGGAAAACTGATATTTGACACAACTCCCTGAAGAGTTTGCTACTGTTGATTCCTAGATTGTTATTGGCTGAAGCTAAAATATTACTAGTGCTGTCAGAAAAAAGAATCAACAGCTCTCCTGTTAACAGAAAATGTGTAGACTATAAATAAACACAAATAAACAAGTAATTTGGAGTTCTGCATATAGAGTGCAGAAAAAAACATGTACAGGGAATTTATAAGGAAAAAGGGGACTTGACACTATTTTGACTGGAACAAATGACCTCAGAATATTTCAATATGGAGCTGTAGGAAATTATATATATTAATGTCATAGGTACATTACAATGAGATGTGTGTTCTTAACAAGTTAAATGTAAACCAATGTTACTGGCAGAAGCACAGTCATAAGCAGGCTGCACCTCTAATAAATCATTGTCACTGAATACATAGGTAATGAACAAAAGTTGACGAGGCATTTTGAAACTCTGTACAACAAGTACACTTTTTGAATGCTTACTGCACTTCAATTATATGATTTAAGTAATATTCTGTATTTGACAGAATAATTTTTTTTTAATGTAATCTATAGTATTCCCAGTCCTTTTGACCATTCATAAGCACAATTATAGCTTTAGAGTTTAAAGCCTGGAGCACCACTACGAACCATCAGAACCATTCATATTCTTGATATATGCCAATTGTTCAACATCTTTTCTATTCGTAAATTAACTGCTACATATATTTTTTCCTCACCCTGTATAACTATTTTCTTTTTCAGAAGGGAAAAAATATTTTTCAGTAATGAAGCATTATACAATTAGAAACAGCAAAGTAAGCAATACATATTGATGATAGCAATAAAGAGTACCCTTTTACAGCATATGCAGTCTTATACTGGTTACGTTTAAATTTTTGTTGGTTACACTCACAATTTATGGAGGTCATGCTGGAATTAGGTAATGTAAGTTTCTTAGATTGTTTCTTAGCTTGTGCTGCTTCTCTTCACATTCTCCTTTTAAATTTACATTAAAGAAGTTAAGTTCTATTTATAGCTGAAGCTAAATCATTTACATGATTTCAGTACCGCAATGGGTCTGAAAAATTAGTTTATTTTCAGACTATTCTTGAGACATTTTATGAGCACATGGTTCCACACACATGTACTATTCCTTCTGGAAGGCCCATAAGCATCTTGTTGAACCCTGAGTGTGAACAGTCAAGAGATTTTTCCCACTTTGAAGCAAACAGCAATTAACTTAAATAATTATACCAATCATTCTTCAATCTCCTGAAAAAAAATAGATGCTGTAAAGCATTCAAATCAATCTCAACTTATGCACAATTTTCAAATCCAAAAATCACTGACAAAGAATAGGCACAAGGCTCATTCTGGATCCTGAAGGACCATATGAACCATTTGAATGCTCAGCACCTACACATATCAGAAGGATTGATTCAAGTGCCATTTTGTGTGATGCTAAGGTATTCCTTGAACATGAAAGGTCCTGCATTCTTGTCCATATACCTCTTTTTATGAATTATAAATGCATTTATTAGCTATGTAAAATGATCAAGGTACTGATTGCATTTTAATCCGGTTTTAAATCAGATGTTCAGTTTGTGGCTTAAGGCATGCTTTAAAATCTGATATGCATTTTTGCCCATACATAAATAACCTCACAACCTAATGCAGTAGTTTATTATTCTACAAAAAATTCCAGCAAAACAGAACAGAGCAAAGTAATGCTGCCAATTTCATGGCTACCACTTTTCCATTTCATGCGAGTAGCAGGTTAGGATAAACCCAGATAAACCCCAAAACAAGATTTTCCTTCTGCTAAAATAAAAAAGAAATACAGTTTGCCTCCACATTGAGAGGCAAAACATTTTTATAATCATTTATTACAATTAACCTACAGTTATTAATTTGTAGCTATAATATATGAACAATTGAATGTACCATTCAGTATTAAAAGCTAAGTTGCTAGACATCAAATTTTAAACAAATATTTTCTTAATTATTTAAATACAGTGAGCAGATTTTGGTACAATAACTCGTTAAAAATTTCACCATTGTCAAATATTTAAACATTTTGTTTGGAAATAATTATCTTCCCAATACATTTAATGTAAATGTTGATATAGAGTTGGTTTGGTGACACACTTCATTTACTTTGTTTATATTTGCATGTTTCTGGAACATTCGATTGAATGTTACTGAAATATGTTCATTTAAAAATAAAGAGTGTGAAGTATGTGTTAGCAAATCAACTCTTTATCAACATTATTTTACTACTTCACTATTAATAGATTCAAGAATATTAAGTACACATTTAATATTATTAATTCATGCCACCAGTAACAATGGAAAAAAATATGCTCTTGTGAAGTTCAGACATTACTAAATGTCTGATCAACCATTGCTGATGAGATCAACAATTTTAACAAAGCTATCAAATGCAGAATTATCAGTGCTTTAAGTTTCTCTATGCAGTGTACTTATGATTCAAGAGGGAGGAATAAAAAGTTACAATGCTGTAACTGGCTACTGAGGTGTACTGAAGTAGCTATCTTAAATTACTAGTTACAGGATGAAAAGAGTTGAATCTGAACTTTTGACACCGTTGATGGTAGATCTATCAATCTTGGTGCATTGATTACAAGAGCCATGCAAATCAACTGTCCTGCAGATTTTATGGCTTGTTATAAATTTTTGTTACAAATATAGTGGACAGATTCTACAGCTTCCTTGTCTGTGTGTGCTGTAGTTCAGAAGAGCTTGTGATCTTTTTGATCATGTATTTACAAGTGATGACAGATTATGAGTAAAACAATTAGTACAAGACTGTACATTTTGAAGTTGTTATTGTTATTATTATTATTATTATTTTATTTTCGTCCTTTAAAAACAATATACCTTGCTATTGGACACATCATCATGCAAAATTATGAAATTCATATTTACAATGTTAAACCTGTTTTAATTACATATTTAAAACACAGAATTGCAGTTATAATTATAAAACTCTAAGAGAAATATTAAATAAATGATCAAAAAAAAGATTATTTGCAGTTATAGAATATTTACATAATTACAACATTAAATCTATTATCAGTTACAGGTTAACAAATTGAAAAGCACAGCATTTGCAGTTATAAACTCACAAAATTTAAAAATGTTGTATCATTCATAAATATACATAAACACCCATTTGCTCCATATTTATGCATAATTAACGTTTATTGCATATTTACATTTTCTATAAATTCTTCCAGTATGTAAGAATAATGCTGTAGTAGGAATCTTGTGTTAAACTGGTGTAGGTTATCCATATTTTAGTAGTTCATATATAAACACCCACACAATAATGGTAGAGTTCCTAGTTGCTTGAAATATTTCCTGCAGCTTGTTCTACAATTTACATTTACAGTTAAATGAATGACTCCTTTTTTAATTGTAAATATTACTTTTTCTATGCTTGAGTTGCTCCAAAATAATATGCCATAACATAGAAGAGAGCAAAAATTTGCATAATAAAAAGTACATAATATTTTAACGTTGACTGCCTCTCTGATATGTCTTAAAATGAAACATGTTTACTAAGATTTTTCACTAGAACCTCAATATGAGAAATTCATATAAAGTTTTGCTTTGCTGTTATGCTGAAGATTTTTGCCTCTGATGCTAAAGGAATACTTCTTCCAACAAGTTCAATTTTTGGAACATCAGAAAGAACAATGAAATTGTTTTATTCTTGTTTATTAATAAATTATTATTTTGAAACCTGTTGTTGATTTGAGTACTGATACTTTTAATGTTAGTGTTTTGTTCCTCTATAACATTTCCCTTTATTAGCACACTTGTGTCATTTGCATATAGAATGATATGTGCTCCATTATCGAGGCCAAATCATTTACATAAACAAAAACAGGAGCAGCCAGAGAATTGATGCTTGGGGTTTCTTCTGTGAAACAGCTGTTTCTACTGAATTGTTGGATCTATTTAAATAAATAATTTCTAGTGTTTGTTCGCTGTTTTCCAAATAGAATTGAAACCAATTTAATGCTACTCCAGAGGTGCCTATTGCAAAAAATTTATTAATTAAAAGATTATGCTCTACTAGATCAAAAGCCTTTGATAAATCAAGAAACAGATCAACACGTGGCTTCCTATTATCTACTGCATCATGTACTTCTTTAAGATATTGATTTATTGCTGTATGTGTTGACCATCCGTTATAGAACCCTGTTGATTTTCTGATAAATAATTGTACTTTTTCAAAAAACGTAATAAATGTGAATACATTATTTTTTCCAATATTTTGGAGGATATCGATAGCAATTATATTGATCTGCAACTTGATACTTCATATCTTGATTCTTTTATAAAAATTGGGATTACTTTTGCTAATTTTATACTATTATAAACTTGCCAAGAGAAAGAGATAAATTAGAAATGTGGCATAGTGGAGAAATTATTAAATTATTACACTTTTTACTTTATAATCTGGTATACTATCCCACCCTAATCTCTTTTTGGCTACTAAACTACCAATAATTACATGGTTTCACACTCTCAGCATAATGCTTTATCCACATAAATTGTTTTTTTCAAAGCTTCCTTGGTTTAACTAAAAATGTTAATTGGAACATTCACAGTGAAGCCAATAATATAATTGAAATCATTTTATGATATAGTCGAACTACACACTCTTATGCTAAGCATAAGAGTGTGTAGTTCGACTATATCATAAAATGATTTCAATTATACTTCCTTGGTTTGTTTCTTTCAGTGCTTGATTTTCCTGTTTTAGTGGCTCAATTTCATACTTTGCATCTTTTAGACTTGTTAAGAGCTCAATAATGAGCTTAGCGATGCTACAGTTTCAGTGTAATGAGTTGGCACTAACTGGGGGTGTATCTCATCTAGCTGTACATTTATATGTATTTTCTACTTAGATTCAATTACAATCCTTATCTTTATTTTGCACAGTATTCTGATTACTTGTATTTGTTATATTTGTTTCACACACCACATATTTATTCACTTTATCACCATTTATAGCCAAAAATTGCACCCTCAAGTGCATAATGTTCCTTGATGCCACCATGACTGTATATCAGTTAATAGCATAAATTAAATAAATACTGACAAATACCAATACTTTAAAATTGAAGCTTGGGAAAAGATTCAAAAAGCACTATGAAGAGTCAGATCAGCTTATTAGTACAGTGTCTCCTCCCCCTTTTTAAGTTATAAGTTGTACTTTTACTTGGGCTCCAGAATAGTTTGGATATGGAATTTTTTTTCATACTACCCAAGAACAGTATTGCCATAGAATGGCAATGTATCCGAAAAAGCGACTGTAAAAGCTATAAAATGAAACTATACTATAACATTTATGGGCTTAATATTTACTATTTATAAATTAAGTAAGATCTTTATAATTTTAGATATAATATGCCATTCTGTTATTTTCATACAAACAAATCAATAATAAATAGATAAAATACTTACTCTGCTCTAGTCTTCTGGAAGCAGTCATGATGTCAAGCTATTTCAATAGTTTCTCATTTCATCAGCAGATAGCAGCAAAACTTGTTTGTTCATATAGAATTTAAAACATGCAGGAAAAAACTCTAACTTGCACCCATAATCTGAGTATATACTTTGTTATATGAGACAACATTTTATGCATACATTTGTAGACATAGTGAACAAAAGAGTTAAGGATATATTTTAGGCCTAGTGAAGCACTCTCATTAGAATCCATACATTCACTGCCTATGAGAATTGGCTAGTAACCACAGCTTTCATTCCTATGATATTTACCTGTGTTTATTGCCCAACTGGCATTGAAGATGGATGTTGGGCAGTTTAATTAATGGCATGAATTAAATAGTTAGTCCAAGCAATGGATAATGTTAATATTTGTAAATCAACATAAATAAATTAAATAGGTGCTGCAGAACTTCAAAAGTAATTAGATGTTAGAGCTACAATTCAATCCAACAGAAATAAAGGCTTTAACATTAAGTGCTTAACTTAAAAAACTACATTTTGACTAATTCAATAAAGAGCTTACTCCTGTAAAATTTTGCTATCTGTTGTTTGTGGATAGCCAAAATCCAGCAGCTCATCCAATAATTCATAGATTACAACAAAGTTGTCCCTTATGCTTTCTTCTTCCAATTCTTTGAAGTATTCTATCATGACCTATAAGAGCAAAAGAAGTCTTTAAAATTCCAGTTAAATTTATTTATATACATGTAAGTAAACTTAATAAATACTATTTAAGGGTTTTTTTAATTATATTGTAAAAAAAATTTAAATTTATAATGATAAGCAACAAGGAACATAAGTATTATTTAACTTGGTAGGCTGCATAAATAATAATTAGCAACAAGAAGGGAGGAAGGAAAGCATTTTTTGTAGTAACAATTCTACAGCATTCAGGAAAAAATAGGGTACCTCCATTTTCGATCAAAATTGAGTTAAATGCACTAAGCAATATTTATGGTCAGGCCAGTTTCATATAAAATGGGTAAGTAATCATGCAAAATGCAGGGAGTTGTTAAGTATTTAATTTTTTAAGGTAATTTAGTATGCACTTGCATGGTAAGGCAACTAACTTAATTCTGATCAAAGAAAACAAGAAAAAGAAACAGTCCAGCATTGGAGAGTGAGATAACACTAGAACATTATGACTGTTATGTGCAAAAGAAATCATAAAAGTAATGTAGGAGAGAATTTTTTGCTAAACTTCCAGGGGTTACATCTCCATTGGAAAGTGCAATTTTCCAATTGGTGAACAAAGTTCGAATCCAGGTGTTTTCGTTGATAAGAAGCCCAGACCAAAAAATTTACTTTTAACAGAAAAGTAGCTTAACAAAATAGTCTATTGTTTATAAGTATCCACTAGATAAAATATTTGAAAATGCTTAAAAACACTTCCGTGGCTTCACTTCCAATGAACAAGAAAGCAGTCTCAGTTAAAAACATTTAAAATATTGATAAAATGATAAAACACTGTTAACATTTCACTATCAAAATTTAACTCCACGAATGGCTGAGGTTGTTAAGCCCTTTTTTCCAGGTTTCCCTCAGTCCTTATAAATGGCAAATGCCGGGGAGCCACCCTAAACTTAGGCCTGGAAAATCCTTTCCCAATATATCATTTCATCTCATGTATCATCAGTGTCCACTACCTTTGGTGCCTCAGTAATAAAAATGGACGTTAAACACCAATTAAAAAAAAAAACTCTCAAAATTTAAAAATTCAGGGCATGTTTCATGAGACCTTTGCTCACACTCTCAACTGTTACACAACTGGTGCATGGTGGATCATACTAGGTTTGAAAAGGTAGGCGATTATTTTAAATGTTTTTAATTCTGACTGCTTCCTTGCTCATTGGAAGTGATGCCACGGAAGTGTTTTTAAGCATTTTAAAATATTTTATCTACTGGAGATGATATACTCGTTTTCAATGTGTTCATTGTTCATTACTGAATATATTAAAATTAAAATCCTCCTCAAATGTTTCTGAACAGCAAATTGGTGTATATGTTGGCAGTGCACATAAAGCCACTCAGCTGCTGCATCTTCATCTGCATAAAGTTAACTGCTGTACCAGAAATAGAACCCATGTATGTGCTAAAAAAAAATATCTGGAAGGCAGTTTACAACATTCAGGAGAATGAATTGTAACGAGTGTCTCAAAATCTTTTCAAAAGATTTCCAGCATGTCTCTCAGAAAAGGGAGGGCTGGCACTTTAAGTATCTATGATAATTGAGAACTACATTAATAATATTTACCACTAATAAATAAAGAAAGATATCAAAGATGCATGCTATGAATTCTGCTCACATGACATGGCTTCCCTCGGTGGGTGGTAAAGTCATTATGCAGTAACCTCCCATTGGCAAATTCAGAAATTAAATTTTTATATATACATATATAAGATTAGTAATAATTATATTTTAAAAAAAAATTTTGGTACATTGACCTGAAGTTCTGTTGTTCCAGATAAAGAATGATAGATGATAACTTGGCTGAATGAGCTCAGGAGAATTTGTGATCTAGGTTTCCCAGGCATTCACCTAAACTGAGGGAAAACCCCTGGAAAGAAACTTCAGGAAACCGCAATCGGGAATAAAAATGGGACAGCTGAGTGGGAAGTATTAATGTTACTATTAGATATGGCAGTGATAAATTATTATTTAGTGCACCGAATTTATTAATAAACAACCTTCCAATTTCATTATTTAAGGGAATATTTTCAAAGCAATCTAAATAAAAGTTCCATATATGAAATAATATGGAGAAATCAGATTAAACTTATTCTGATTTCTTGTCCTCAAATTTTCAGTATATCTTGTTATCTTGTTACAGGTTTTAAGGTGAGATTGAAAGGAATAGCAAGCAGCAAGATCAACAAAGCTTTCAGAGCTTAAGAGGGGTATCCTTTCTTAAACATTCATGGGTAAAATTTGGTATATTAAATACTTGTGTTGATCCTACAGCACATTTAATACATTAAATGAAAGTTAGCAAGTGAGACTGACTTATTGTAGTACTTAACCTAAGCAACAAATGTCTTAACAGATTTTCATCTTCCTTCAAATTGTACAGCATCAATTTACCCCTTTCAGGTATGGCTTTGCAAACTTTCATTGAGTTACATCTGATTTAGAAGTATATTACTGAGAGAAATACATTAACACTGCTTCAGTCTTTCTGGCAACTGTACTTAGGTAATTCTCATCCTGGACCTTCCAAACCAGCTCAAAATAATAAGCAAGATCAATTTTGCAACAACTTTAATTTTCAAACTCACTTCATAGATTATTTTTCTTTATTTTTTATGCTTCATTTTATTGTTGATGAAACAGCATTACATTACAATAAAAAAACAAAACATTTCACACAGGAAAAAGAATGGTTAGTTGGACTTCACCCATTCTCATAACTCAGTGATATCAAGCTTTTCTTGCAACAATTAAGACCAGCTCATTCTCCTTATTCAGTGTAAAAGAATACAGATTGATAATCTTTGGAGATGATAAAATGTTCTAGTCCTCATGTCATTGTCAAGAGTAATGTTCTGCCTAGAACCAAATTTTTGATCTTGCATCATGATATTTTACAGCTTGTATTTGTGCACGAAATAATTGCTGGCATTAAAATTGGGAAGCTGCTTCTTTCACCCAATTTTTTAAATGGTAGTAGTGAATTTTATTTCCCATGTCACACCCATTTCAGAATTTGTTGTACTTATACTGGAAAATTTTAGCAGTTCAGTGTTCTATCACAAGATACCTGCCAGGCATGTGAATGGTGACATTAAGTACAGTGTACTAGACATTTTATGGCTACAAACATTAAAGGAGCACACTGCACTTTCATAAGCCATGTTATGTAATTATGGGCAATTATGAAATGCTGCATTTCATACCAGTTGCTTTGATTTCATACTTGCCCACGCCAGAAAGTTTTGAGATGATTGTTGTTGGGAGGTCTGAAAGCTTTGCTTTTAAGGCAACACAGATGTTTAATGCAGAATCTTACATTGGTTTGACTTAGAGGGAAAATAAACCCAAGGTTTAGCTGTTATTAATAATGCAAATTTTATATCCCAATGATTTTTTATTTATTTATTTATGGACGCTCTTTAACATCGCAGGTCATCAGCATCCCATTCAACTCAGGGTGTGAAACGGCCGACAAATTTTGCTCAGAGGCCTCTCTTTCAGGCTTGGGGTTCTTTTTCATGCCGTAAATGTGTGACACGGGATCCATGGCTTTACTTCCCTTCAGAAGGAAGCCATACTTAGGATTTTTACGCCCGAAAAAATCCATCGGTCCTGGCCGGGTTCAAACCCGCGTTCTTGGGTGTAGGAGGCAAGTATGGTAACCACTACACCATCAGGACTGACATATCCCAATGATTTGAAATGCTCTGGTACGTTCTGGCACCACTACCACCCTCACATATGCCTATTATTATCAATTCAAAACAAAAATTTATATTTCACATCTGCACCAAATCCACTTTTAAAATACATGTAATTTTCATATGATTTAATCAATTAATTAGATATTCTCAATACTGAAGTGTTACTTACTTGTACAATCTTGTGAAGAAATACAAACACAAGAGCTATATTTGCATTTTTCTTTGTTATTGAAGCTATGTACAAATTGTTATACTTGATGTAGGCAAATGTGCATTCTGCTGTTTGAAGAATTGGTGTTAACATGCCCTCTTCTTCCTTTTCCATTAACAAAGGCATAAATTTCTCAATAACTCCTAGATCTATGTCACCTCGATAATTTCTTGAGATCAGAACCTTTAACAATGAATCATCAATTAATGTACGAACCTACATACACCTATACAAAAAAATAGATAATTAAAAGGTATTCTTATAGAAAACTGAAAAACAATTTACATTATTTCTTTAAGTGTGCTAAAAACACTACATATGTAGGTTAATTTATTTAATGGTTATATTCCTCATTCAAATTCTGAAGAATCTTCATTTTAACCTACTTTTGGAGTCTCTAAGTAACAGCATCACATATGCAAAATATTATTTCTTGTAAACCAAGTTGTATGCAGTAACGCATTGCCCCTAATGGTTTGGATTCCTTGTTAACTCATTCCATTCATCACATTTAATTGTAATAAAGACAATTTGAGGAAGAAAAATGAATGAATATTTTTTAATACATTCAGTGCCATAGATGGCAAATGACGTTTAAATCTCCCCTCATGCTATGGGCTGTGAACAGCATGCAACATTTAATGCCATGCTTAAATAACTCTGTTTATATCCTGCTCCTGGACATTAGTATGATTTAGTTAGTGTTGCTTCTTATAGATGGGAGTAGCATTGACATTCTCCTTCCACATAAATATATACACATGATAGGTTGTCCGGTTTATCCCCAGTGTTCATAAATATCTCAGCTTCGCCTTGTGCCAAGTACTTGAGATTGCAGTGCATGTCAGCATTTCTGTATAGTGCTTGTGTTGTAGGTTTATACCCATGGCTTATCAAACAAAGTTTCTTATAGACAAAGTTTCCCTCACTCAAAAATAAAACTATCTCATCTAAAGCACACAGTGTGCATCAAAAATAAAACTAGGAGTGAAACATTGTGGTACTGAGGAAAGCATGGTGTTGCCCTTCATCCAGGAACCTGTGACACCAGATATGGCATTCTCAAAGGTTATTAGAAGTATGTACAAATATATTTTTTTATTTGCAATTCAGGAGCAATGCTAACTTCTATGAAGTGGTGTATAGAGGATGGGAGTGGCATTAAAATAACTGATGAGAAGCTTTACTGTTAATATTAGAAATATATTAAAATATAATTACTTAAAATACACAATAAAGTACAGCAGATAACTCATGTGCACTTCTTTAACAGTAAAATAAAGCTTATGTTTTATTCATACTATAGTATAGTTTTATTTCTCATGCATCAACATACAACATTTTTTTTAACAAAATAAGGCAGTAACTCCAATCAAAATTTATTCCAATTTGATTGGCTCAGCCCTCCCATCCCCAGTTTATCAGCAGCTACCTAGTGGAATATCCAGGGGACCAGGCTTCGATCCAACCAAAAACAAAACACAACATTAAAAATAATTTGTACATTCAATACAATATTAAGTTATATTTCCTATAATACTAAACCTTCCTTCTTTTTTTAATTAAACTTCTTCGGCTAAATTTCTGTCCTTGATAGTTGCTTATTCCTTAGGACCTTATACACACTAACACCCTGGATATTGGTGTATATGGATTTTGTTTAATAATGCTAGATAACTGGTCCCATTCCCTCCCCTACTCATTTCATCCTCCTTTCACTTTCTGACAATTCTATACCATTTCTCAAGCATATTTTTTAAGTATTTTACACCCATAACCATTTTTGTCTTACCTTGCCTATGTATTTTTTCAGTTCCTTAATGTTTTCATCTTATTTTAAATTTAAAATTCTTCTACCTCTTATTTCATCTGCTAAATTTTTCCACTTTCATAATAGGAACTGTTCCCTCCAAAACTTAGTTTGCTCACATTCTAATACACAATGCCAAGTACTATCTGGTTCTTCACACATAGGACATATCCCCTTATTGTATACATTTTTAAATCCAGTTAAATATTTTACTTCTGTTCTAAACCACAGCAACCCTCCCCTTCCTACCTTATCACGCACTTATATTTTTTTCTTCCCCACACATTTTTTGTTCCGTTCCTTGTAATGTATTAAAATTATGCAATCATTTCGTAGCAGACTTTTATCCAAGGAAGCATGCACTAGTATAACAGCAAAGCTATAATATGATGATTTACTGGCATGAGAAAACAAATAAAATAAAACAATTCAATTCTATTCTATTAGTAACTAGCAAGTATTCCGAGATTCAGTGAATGACCCCAGACAGATCATTCACTATTGAGAACAATTTGGCCATCACACTGCACTATATTATTTACAGCTGAATTCATGGTGACATATGCAATCATGTAAATTGATATTTGAGAGGCTGATTTGATTAGTAATCTAGGTTTGAATCAGACAATAAGTGGTCATATGGTGTTAAGATCCACAATAAAACCGAATAGAATTAGTATGCCAGTTTATTTGCTACAATCACCTTGTGCAATTCGGGTCTTGTTACGCAATTATCGAATGCTATATTTGTATTATAGCCAGCCTTTCAGTTCTGCCTTATTTGATGAAGAAGGAATATGGTTGAACTGAATATTATGGTATCGTGCTTTATCAATAACAATATATATATAAGGTTTGGAGGGAGGCTGGGTAAAAATTGTTCCTCTGACCACTTGTGAAAATTTGTGGCATTCATGTCATGAAAATCGCCAGACTTAAGACCAGTCTTAAATATAAGTGCAGTATATGGCACAAATTCTCCTTTTCTAACAGCATGCAATTTCACAAATCTTTGTCTTGGGCTTGTAGATTTGGATAGCCCTAATTCAAATTTGTTTTGTCAACATTTAGGGTCCAATTTCAAGAATATACGTTTTATCTACATATATAACAGGTCAATTCTCAATCTCACATTATGTTTCATTGCACACAAATACTTAACCCTCGAAGCAAGCACATCCTCCCTTTGAACTTAAACTTTTCCCTTATCCTGCTCTTCTTGAATGCATAACCCAATGAAAGATAGATACAATGTAAGAAAGATTTACTTCTCAGAAAATTAAGATCTGTTTTTATATAAGTATGCATATAATTCAAAATGGGGGCTTGCTTTACAGTAGTATACATAGCATGTAATTTCTGATGCACAGCATATTTAAAAAAGATTATCTACATTTGTCACCCATTGTTTTATGCAATTTTTTTCTTCTAGGATTATATTTAGGGACACTTCCCTTTTCATGCTTTAGGCATTAAAAGGCACTTATACTCACACCTGTGACTACAGCACATGAAGCAAAGCTTTTTTAGTGGAACTACTTACTTCTCCTTATTTTCGTTCATTTTTGCAAAATTCAATCACACTAGCAATAATACTTTCTTTTAGGACTGCAGAGGAATTCTGATGATAGTCAAAGAAAGAGATACAATGCTTACTGGGAAATATGCTGAGCTACTACATTAACTGTGCAATGCCATCAGGGAAAAAAATGCCAAATCAAGGAGTTAGTCTGCAGAACAACTTACCAGTATGTACATATTGCCAAGGCTACTGTGGATACATGTGGCTTCCACTGTATGTGGATCAAATGTGGATCATTCGCTGTACAGGTAGTTCTTGCCCTGTTTTCAAACTGAAATCTAACCTTCCAGGGGAAAAAATGAGAGTTAACAGCTGGATGGGAGAAGCGGGAGAAATATTACAAGAAATTGGGATGAGGGAACTTTGGGAGTTAGGAGATAAAAGTATACAAGGATTTTGGAAGGAAGTAAAGCAAAGAATTAAAAATATAGAGGGGCAAGAGATTTGGGTTAGTTTTAAAGATAAGATTTCTTTAAAATTATACAGAATAATTAAAATGCAGTGAGGAAGAGAGAAATATGTAGATTGTTGTAATACATTTGGGATAGAAGATTTTTTATTAGATTGTGAAGGGGTAAAGAGTAGAGGAAGGATGTATGGGAAGCAAAATGGGATAAATTACAGAAAGAAAGTATAGCATACAGAACATTGACTGATATGGGGGCAAAGAGAAATAAAATATGGGAATATCTAGGAAAAGTAAGGAAGAAATGGATTAGAATAGTTAAGAAAATTCGGGTATGACATAAAATAGTTGCTAACAAGGGGAAATACAAGAAGTGGGATGTTTCATTATGCAGATAACCTGGAGGCAGTTTGTAATGAGGCCTCATATAGATGGTTGTTAGATTTATTTTTTTAACATAATGTAGTATGTACACAGGTTTTTAAGCATTTTAGTTAATATTATTTTTTTTAGTGTTAATATGTTTATATACATATTTTGCATTGTTTAGGTGTAATTGAGCAACTTAGAAATATGAGAGTTATTAGTGCAGAAATTGCAGTTATTGGTTAAAATAATGGTAGATGTATAAATTATTTATAGTAATGTTTTATGTTTTATTTTGGTTTGATCAGAGCCTGGTCCCCTGGATATTCTAGAAGTAGCTGCTGGTGAACCAGGTTCTAGGGGACTAAGCTAATCAAATTGGAATATTTGGATTGAAGTATTAAAAATATTGTAATATAATGTTATAGAGATGCTACTAATTACATATTTGTTTATTAAATTTTGATTGGCATTAGTGCCTTCTGGAAATACAGAAGGCACTGATTGTTATATTTTAATTGGCTTTTTTGGTGTTCATTTATTATAAATATTTTATGTTGTATAAGAAATAAATAAATAAATAAATAAATTCATTCATTCATTCATTCCTTCATTCATTCAACCTTTGAGGGTGAAGGTAATTAATTGAAGTACACTGTTTTCCAGCATTTTGCAGATAAATCTTCAGACTATTTTTTTTAGAGACACTGAAATGTTAATCTAGAGATCTGAAAAATGCATTGAAGTTAGGGAGGTTAAATTGAAAAATGATACTTTTATTTTAATTCCATCACTCATTTAACATGGTCAGGTCAGAAACTTATGGATCATACCTTGTATATACATAAATAAAGCATACCTACAGCCAGGACAGATTGTTTTCTTCTACAATCCTAAGAAGAAAATGTACAGTTCCATTATCAAGGAAAAATGGAATGCCCTATCTTCACAATGTTAAATTATCACACAGTTAAACCGCCACGGGTGGCCGAGGTCATTAGGCGCAGAATTGTGAGCGGAATTCTGGGGTTTGAGTCCCTCCAGGCCCATCCTCCTGACTGAGGTTATTTCCAGGTTTTCCATAGTCCTCATAAATGGCAAATGCCAGAGAGGTACCCTAAACTTAGGCCTGGAATGTTTCCTTGCTTAAAAAAAAAATCCTTTTTCAATATATCATTTCATCTCATGTACCACCAGAGTCCACCACTTAGTAGTAAAAATGACAGCTAAACACTATTTAAAAAAAAAATATTTGAGGAATATTTTCTAAAAAACTATGCTAGCTTATAAACTTAAAATTGTCATTGATGATGACTACAATGCCCAAATATATACCTATATGCTGAATTAAAGTAAAAATGGGAGTTAAATACTTGGTGCATGCATGTGTGTATACAGGTTTTTATATATATATTAAAAAAACATAAAAATAAAGAAACACTATTAACAATGTAACAAATTAACACTAATAATAAAAGTAGATAAAGATAAAACACAGAGAAAGAGTCACACTTGAAAATCCAGTTTCAAGTGTGACTCTTTCTCTGTGTTTTATCTTTATCTACTTTTATTATTAGTGTTAATTTATATATATATAACCTGAAAAATTATACTTATAGAAAGTGGGCTTCAAAATAAACTCAAATAAATACAGATTATTCATGCTGGTAAAATACCATCTATGTCAATTAGTGCAGCATTTATCATTTTTGATAAAAACTAGTATGCATGAGTATCAAATAGCTCAAGTCCAAAATTTCAACATTTTCCATCTATTGGTTTCCAAAACATGGCTGTTCAAATTAACAAATAGTGCAAAATTTTAATAGTAGTATATAGCATGTAAATAGCTGTTTTTTTTTTTTTAATGGTGTTTAGCGCCTGTTTTTACTAATGAGGCACCACAGGCGATGGACACTGGTGATACATGAAATGAAATGACATATTGGGAAAGGATTTTTTTTTAAGGAAAGAAATGTTCCAGGCCTAAGTTTAGGGTACCTCCCCGGCATTTGCCAGTTATGAGGACTGAGGAAAACCTGGAAAAAACCTCAGTCAGGGAGGACGGTCCTGGAGGGATTCGAACCCCAGACCTCCCACTCACGAGTCCGCGCCTTAACAACCTCGGCCACCCGTGGCGGTGTAAAAGCGCTGTAACTCACTATAGTAAATAAATGGCTAATCCTTTCCTAATTCTGTCAAAATATACCAACCTTCCTATTTATGTATATTATTTAAATATGTATACAATATAGTTTATTCATATAAAAAAAAGGGTGTAAAAGTTAACCTTTTCACATATGCATATGAAAATGTGCTTCAGCAACAATTATAGAAAAGCTACCAAGAAATTACATTTCTTTATGAACTATTTCTTTTATATCAATAAGATTTTATGTATCTTTCATGTTAATTGGTTTTTAGACTGTGTTATGGCGATAATGATCAGGGTCACTATCTGTAGATAGCCATAACTTTGTAATCAATATAGTATTTAATAAAGTACTACATTGCATTATTTTTTTTATAGGAACAAATATTCTACAAAACATCTTTTTGGCTTTGCTTTAAAGAAAAAAAAAAACTGCAGTTTTTAAATATTAAGGAGAAATTATACATTACATTTTCTGTAACAAAAGCTTTCTGGTATGACAGTATCAAGGTCAGATTGTAAAAATGTGTAATTTCTGGTATAGCTTTTAGTTACTGGAACTTCCATTACACGCAAGGTATATCCTTGTGGGGTCTTGATGTGTTGGCTAATAGGTCATCATGCATCAAAATATATTCCACAGCATGCTGTGGAATCTTAATGCTATCCTGATATTAAGTCCATTCAAATATGAATTTAAATAATAAGTAAATCATACCTTGCCCTTCACATCAAGGATGTAAATAGCTGATGATGACATTTTGTGTGTCAATAGAATCTGAAACAAGAAGTGTGTTTATATTACTCAAAAATATATTATATTGCTTATAAGTATATTTTGGGTATCATAATCAAAAAATTTTAACTGGGTAAGTTCTTCAGGAACATCCCATGGAACATAGGGAACCATTACTCAAAAAAAGAAATAAATAAATTAATAAATAAAACAAAAATAAAACAAAAATGCTAATAAAAAAACGATAAGAATATATTTTAAATGGTATTAGTACCTTCGACCTTTCTTATTCATTTTATTTTTATGCTGAAAATGAAACTGTAGTTGATAATTAATTTAAAATTCTTATTATCAAACATTCTTCATTTCAGTTTTTATTCTGGCTACTCTTATCCTTTTATTAAGTTTTTATATTAATAAATTATTTATTTCAATAAATAATATTTATTATTTGATATTAACAAATAATACTGAAAAGTCCTGGTGGGAAAATACCAATGACTTTAAACTTCAGGTTCAGAGTGATTTAACAACAATTTTTACCATTTACGAACTGTTGCCCTTTAACTGTAAACAAATTGTTCTTTACCCTAGATTCAAACATATTGTTAGTTATAATAGTTCAGGAATTAGGCAATATATGTGTAGTTTATAATTTTTGTAAATGTCAATGAAACACAAGGCATCCAATACACCATTGCTTATTTTGTACAATTGTTTGTCAACCATGTTCAACTTGGATAGATATAAAGCATCACGAGGAAATTCGCTGTCACACCACAGTACAAAGATTAAGTCTTAAACGTAACTAAGCTGTGGTTACATTCAAAGAAGGAGAATGAGGATTCCAATCGCAATGAGTGCCCTCTTCCCTTTTTCCCAATGATTAATGTGAAAAAGTAGTTTCTGGTTTTTGTTGCATGAGCAACTCAGATTGAAGGTAAAAGATAATGAATTATAACAAAAGGGTTTAGGGAAACTTAAGTAGCTGTGCTATATGTAAATGAGAATTGTTCAAAATAACAAGGTAATTCTACAAAATATTATGGTAACATGACCATTATTACTTAAATGTAAATTGGAACGCACAGTGTATATATGTATATTGTACAGTGTATATTGTAACTTATCTTGTCTTAACTTGTATCTTGTAACTCATTGACGATGCTTTAAAACTTCTAAATATACAAGATATAAACATATCATTTACATACGAAATAGAAACAGATAACATGCTGCCATTCTTGGATATTAAAATAATGAAATGCCAAGAAAATCTTAAATTTGGAAAGAATACACATGCAGATAATCACATCAAAGCTGACAGTTTTAACCCCACAGCGCACAAACATGCAGTAATTAACAGTTTAACACACCGGCTAGTTAACCTACAAATTAGCAAAGAAGAATATTTTAATGAATACAAACAAATAGAAGAAACAGCAGTTAAAAATTGTTTTAAAAAAGAACTAGTACATAAAAAGGTGCAAAAATTCAAGAGCCAAAAACATATCAAAGAAACCATAACACTTTCAGCAAGAAAGGATAAACTAATTTTTAAAAAATTCCTATATCATCCATGGGCCACAAAAAAATTTCAGAATATTCTTAAAGATTTTAATATCAGGTTGGCACCGATTAATAGATTTAATGTTAAAAACTTACTGATAGATAATGTTAATGCCAGTATTACACAAGAAGAAAAATCAGGTATTTACAAAATAAACTGTGCAGAATGTGAAAAAATCTACATTGGAAAAACAAAGAGAAACATAGGCACACGGTTAAAGGAACATTTCAGGAACATAAAGTGCAAGCAAATAGAGAAATCAGCAGTAGCATATCATTTTTGGACACAAAATCACGACATAATAAATCAAGCAAAATTATTAAAATCAGTACAAGGACCTACGGAATTAGCAACCTGGGAGAAAATCTAATATACAAATACAAAGACAGTATAATGAACTTCAACATTGCTGGGGATGAAAACAAACTACAAGTTTATCACACTGCCACCAGAGCAGAATATACATTCCCACAGCTCAACGAATGATCCGACAGTTGAACTTTAGCCTGGCTGAAGATGGGAACTAAATGTTCTCGAAACCAGTTCCATACATTTATTAAAAGTGAGTGAAGCTTTAAGAGTGTGTAGTTCAACTGAATCATACAATGATATCAATTAATGTGACCATTATTGTTTCTCACTTTGGGTTGTAGTGTATAACGTTATCGCAAAAAGATATGAAGGTTAAAGAAAATGGAGATAAATTTATAAAAACAAAATATTCCTCACTTCTGAAATGGGAAAAGATATAAATACTAGATATTATGAAGAAAACAAGATGGCATATGTCACCTTTAGTTTGAGTCAATCCTGGTGGTGTAGTGGTAACCTTACTTGCCTTCTAAACCCAAGATCGCAGGTTCAAACCCAGCCAGGATCGATGGATTTTTTCAGGCGTAAAAATCCTAAGTATGGCTTCCTTCGGAGGGGAAGTAAAACCGTGGGTCCTGTGTCGTACATTTACAGCATGAAAAAGAACCTCAAGCCTGAAATAAGAGGATTCTGAGCAAAAATTGTCAGCCGTTTCACGCCCTGAATTGAATGGGATGCTGATAACCTGAGATGTTAAAGAGCATCCATAAATAAACAAATAAAAAAAACCCCTTTAGTTTGGGGAAAAATTTTAACAAAATGAAATTATAATAAAAGAAAACAAATATAGCATTTTTCACTACTGAGTGGAAGAAATATTAAGTGATATGAACATAACAGAATCATGTAAAAAACCTATTCATTTTTTAGAAGATTAATGCTTTTGTATGACAATGTTTTTATCATATTAACATTTCCCATTTAGAGTTGGTAACCATATTTGCATCATAGACCCAAGATTGTAGGTTCAATCCCAGCCAATGGATTTTTTCGGGTGTAAAAATCCTAAATATGGTTTTCTTTGGAAGGGAAGTAAAGACATAGGTTCCGTGTCATAGATTTACGGCATGATGTGAGCAAACGGTAATGGCTCTTTCCCAATAAATTGAATGGGATGCAGATGACCTGAGATGTTAAAAAGTGTCCCCAAATCAACAAAATCATCTTGAGTGGAGAAACCAGCTGGATTGAAATGGAATGCTCTTGGAGTGTGCATAACACACCTTGGTACTTGATACTTGAGCCCCAAAGGCCTTTTGCATCCTCTTACTAGAGTTTTGCACTCTAATAAGATGTGTTTTGTTCACATAGATGGCATGTGGGATATCCATGTTAGAATTCCTTCATCTATAGGCGTTTCTGGAATGGCCAATTTCCAATAGTTTTGCTGGTATGCTTTCTATCCCTACTCAGTAGATCCTCCCCCACCATCACGGGTGGCCAAGGTCATTAAAGCATGGACTCGTGAGCGCAAGGTCTGGGGTTTGAATCCTGCAAGGACTGTCCTGCCTGACTGAGATTTTTTTCCAGGCTTTCCTCAGTCCTCATAAATGGCAAATGCCGAGGAGATACCCTAAACTTAGGCCTGGAACAATTCCTTCCTTAAAAATAAATCCTTTCCTAATATATCATTTCATCTCGTGTATCATCAGTGTCCAATGCCTGTGGTGCCTCTGTAGCAAAAAATGGGGTTAAACACCATTCATTCATTAAATAGGCCCTTAGGCAAGGCGATATCAGAAATGTTTATAAGAATTTTACCCAGTTCTTGAATGGGAAAATTCTTGCATCTTGTCTGTTTTCTTACTTAGTTCATCAATACATTGCATTTTGCTTGCTAATTCCACAAAAAGTTCTGGTACTATTATGTCCTTCTTTTGCTAGTTTATCTGTCTTTTCATTACCTTCTATGCCCTGATATCTGGGCCTCAAAAAGGGTTGTTTTAATTGATTCTTTATTTAACGAGAACATGGAGACATTCTCATACAAACCTAGAGTTGACTTGATGAGATTTAAGTGCACTAAATGTAATTTGACATGGTGAAGGTGGGTATATGTTGGTTAACATGATTTCTCTTCTCACAGAAGTTAAGGCAGGTCAGATTGCAAGTACTTCTGCCTGAAAAACTATAACAAATTTTCCAAGACTTACACAGATCTTAGTTTTTGGAGATAATCCATAAACTCCAGCTGAAGAATTTCCTACTCCTGAGCCATCTGTAAAGCATACCAGATGACCCCTAAGTAGTGTATGAATTTTCTCCCATGCAGTAATATAATTTTCAAATTCTGATTCTGAATGGTTGTGTAAAATTGTGATTTGTACATAGTTAGTCAAACGCAGTCACGACTTCTAATTGAAGGCCCCAAGGCAAGAGTTTTTCCTAAAAACTTTCTAAGATGAAAATTAAAAAATAGTTACGGTTTTAATTAAAATTTAATTACAATATTTGTAAATTGGCCTGGGCCAGATAGGTGGACATCCCCTGTAATTTGTATTTTCCTTAGTACTTTCAATAAATTTCAATAGATTTGTAAATCACATCGGAATGGGAATCTTATATATTTGGAATTAATATCTCATATATACGTAGTTAGTATTGGTAGATGTATCCTGGCAGGTAGTAGCTGTAGGCTGAACCTACAGATTCCCTATGCTTCCTTTGAATAACAGCTGGGAGGCATGGTCTCGTGGAATATTTGCTTCTTCATGTTGTAGCAAAGATTCAGGAACCATGTGCCTTTTCTGCCTTTGGCAGTTTTTCCATCTCCTATAAGATGTGTGATATTTCCGCCAAAGTACCACTACACATTACCAAATGGAAAACTCTTAGCAGTTAAAAATTTTTGCACCAGTCATTTTGTTGTGAACAGTGAGTATTTTTTAGTTTTTGTGCTCAGTGTGTATCAGCAAGGCAACAAATTCCACAAGTAATATATCTGGGAAAAAATTAGACTATGAAACAAGAATAAATACAGAATATAGTTCAAGAGCAAAAACAGGGCAAATCCAGAGGGAACTATACCATAAATTTCAATAGAGCATTTTTTGTTCACTTGCCTTATGAGTTTATTACTAACTCAACTGTCAGTTTGTGGACTGAGAATGGTGAAACGGATTTAAAATTTTCATGCTAAGGTAAAAAATCACAATTCCAGTCATGTCAAAATGGATAGGATCCTCATTATACTGGAATCATACATGTTGCATGTTCAGAGGGATTTCTTCCAGAAACATGGGGGTATGTAGATCAAGAGCTGCTAGCACATGTGCAGAGGAAGATGGTACAGATCAATCTAATGATCAACTATGCCAGCTGACATGTTCATGTCGAACCTGTGATGATTGCTTGTATCAACATATAGATTTTCATTATTCCACATGTGGCTATTGCCACATACTATTGTTTGTAATTAGACAGGAATTTGTTGCAGATTAGCCTCAAGTCTGCTGAGCACCTCTTGTTTGAAGGCTGGGTTGCAACAGGTTTGATTCTACTTATATGACCAAACTAACAGACAGAAACATAAGTGTGTCATAACTTACACAACCTATAGCTTTACAACTATTTCATGGAGTATGAAGAAGGTTATGTTAGGTTGTCTCAAGTTGTAAAATATAGGAACCAATTGAGCCTAGTTCTATCATAATAAATACAATATGGATGTGACTGGATATGAAAAATGTAAAGCTAGTTGATGAGCAAGCATGGCTTTAATTTTAATGGCAATGTGATTATTAGTAAGATAGCAAGTGATTATCAGCAGCAAATAATAGATAATTGCACAGCATTAAGTGTAAGATATGGCAGCACTGTGGTCGAGTAGTTAGACTGCTTGCCTTTCACGGAGGAGGCCCAGGTTTGATTCCAGAGGCTGTAAGTGGGACTTGT
The DNA here is from genome assembly GCA_030762175.1 of Metallyticus violacea. Taxonomy (NCBI): domain Eukaryota; kingdom Metazoa; phylum Arthropoda; class Insecta; order Mantodea; family Metallyticidae; genus Metallyticus; species Metallyticus violacea. The sequence continues at coordinate 43,042,821 of CM060835.1, read as the reverse complement.
GGCAGACAAAGTGGTGTCTGAGCAGATTTTCTCTGGGTACTCTGGTTTCTCTTGCCACTGAATTTCATTTTCATTATACAGTAAACAATTAGAATTGTGACACAATACCTATCCCCAGAAAATTTGCAAGCATGATATAATGATGTCTAGTGTGCAATAAAGGACCTGCCCTCAGGCAGAATACTGTGTGTGATTGAAATATGACATATTATCTGCCTAATAGCTTTATAGCTATTAAAACTAAAGCAACACTCACTCCCAAGCCTATCACATATCCCAGTATAACTTATTATGGATACTGCAATTTTACTGTTACTTTGATTACTCCCAATTCTTTGTAATCTGCACTGCACTTCATATATCATTTTTAATCTCTCTATTACATTACTGTTTTTTCCTCTTTTATAATTATTTCTCTATAAAATATTTCTTACATGATTTCCCTTTCTAACATTATAATGTTCTTTGCTCTGCAACAAATATTTTAATCTCAATTTAATATCACATCTTTCTGTGTTTCTTAGCTTACTATCACTTCCCCCCCCAAGAAAACACGTCATGAAATCACAAGTAGGACACAGCTGTTCACAAGTTAAGCAGAGTTTTAGTTTTATCCCATTGTGCTGTATGAGAGCCTTATGGTTTAAGAGCCAAACTGTATTTACATACTCCAAGAGCAGTCAAACCAAATAACATTAATTGCTATGTGGATGTTAACAACTATGTTCGATGGTGGTGGGGTTAAATTAATTTACAAAGCTATTAAACACAGACTTCATAAAAACCTTTGGAAATGAAACTAAGAGCAAAATAGGTCTGTAAATGTGAGGTATACATTTATAGTCTTTTTTATGCTCACCACATTCTTTCTGGAAATATCCCCATTAAGAATGAATGAATACAAATATTGCTGAGAGGCTCACTTAATTTTTGTTAGCAATCCTTATAACAATTTGATAACTTACACTGCACCATCAATGGAAGTTTTTGTTCTATAATGACGTAATAATTTATTCAGTTCCTAATGGAGTTGAGAGATTTATTTTAAATTTAACTACATTGAATTTCTGTAATAGATTAAATACAGTACATTTAAAACAGTTGTATTTGTCTTTCCCACAGCTGCAAATATGAATTATGAACTAAATACAGTATGAGTGTCATATCATCAATGTAACCAAGAGTTGCAATATATTTTTGTTTTCATTTTGTATTATTTTCCATACTGTTGGTTAGTGCTAACTGCTAAATTTAAATGCTCTTTTCTCACTTAATAGCTGAAACAACTATGGGTTGTTTCTTATATGCAGTATGAAAAACATTCTCTATAATTATAAAATAATTACTAGAACTGTACATAAACAATTCATGTATCTAATTACAAATCATTAGTTAAGTTGTAATTTGGTAGGTTGCTGGAATAGATAGATAACCAATTTTATTCTTAAAATCCTATTTAAATTTATTTATTGTTCTATAATATTATAGTTGTGTTTGAGTTGCCATTTATGACAGCTCTAGATACTATTAACCTTTTAATATCATGACTTTATAGGGCATTAACAAATGGAAAGATTAATATGAAATTTTTATTTTTTTCGAAAATGTTATCTATAGATTTTGCTTAGTCCAAGGAGATTCTAGTAGGAAAGTCAATTATATATTCAAAATTATAAGTATCCAGTAGAGTGATAAGTTTTTAATTCATTGTTATTTAAAATGTTCACATTGAAATCATCATACACTATTAGGCTAACAATTGCTTTAAAGATAATGTGAGATCACAACCATGTTAAGCATGAAATCCCTAGTTTAGATTTAAGTTGGGTTACATTAGCCAACGTCATATCTGTCTGTAACCTTAATGAGTTCCGAACCCACTATACTATCAGGTAAATCAGCAAGCTATGCATCATAAATGTGTTTTTTTTAATGGTGTTTAATGCCAGTTTTTACTGCTGGGGCACCACAGGCAGTGGACACGGATGATACATGAAACATGTAATGAAAAGTTTTTTTTTTTTAAAGGAAATGTTCCTAGGGTACCTCCCTGGCATTTGCATTTATGAAGACTGAGGAAAACCTGGAGGACGGTCCTGGTAAGAATCGAACCCCAGACCCGATCACGAGTCCGCGCCTTAAAGACTTCGGCCACCCGTGGCGGTCATAAATGTGTGAAATTGTTTCAATTAAGTATCATCTGCACAAGACTTTTTTTTTTTTCCACGTAACTGTGAGTGTTCAAAGGATTGGAAAGCACTGATGCATGATCAAATTTTGTATAACGTACTGTAGCCTGTTAGGAAATAAAAGCAGTGTACAAATGTGTAAAATTCAGTATGGTCTTTGTTCTAAACTTAAACAGAAACACACATATCCTGATCAAAATAACCAGGACTGTGCCCACGACTGCTTTATAATGAAACGTAACTTAACCCTACATAAAAGTTCAGTTGTGGGTAAAACAGTCTCTCTACCCATATAAAATTATTCATTTGCTAAGTTTCATAACTTTACATCTTCTATAAATGGAACGCTCGAAATGGTATGCTTTTACACTAGCAAGTTTCAAAATTATTGCACTACTGAACCGTTATAAAACTTTTAAAACGCGTTACACAAGCTTACTGCTTTGATAACGAAGCCCCATATAGCATATGAAACATGAGTTTAGTATGTAGCATATTTCACATACATACATATAAAGGGTTTCTAAGCACAGTATCATACCTTTCAAACGCTGAAAAAGATTAATGCTTGTGCAATAACACACATTAATTAGGCAAATAATATTTTGCTGTTCAATCTTTCATTCGCTTTCTGCTCTCAGTTGATTTCCTTGACATATCAGACCTCATGCCTCATGCCATGCAATGAATATTACCAACTGTGTACCAACTACTAAATTTGATACAGAGTTGACTCAACAGTGTAACCATATGTTGCATTTTAACATATCACCAACTTAAAGATTAAGAGCAAAAAATTGCAAAACAGAAAATTCTCTTGCTCAAAATGTGGAATGACATATTCTTGATACATTACCTTTTGATGAAAAAATCCACACTTGGACTTCAATAATTTATTTGGATGTCTTGCTTTAATTACACCTTTCTCTCTTTAGGGCTGTGTAAGTATAGTCCAAGGTTCTTATCATGTTCTGCAAAAGTGAATTCCATTTAAATATTCATTAAACTCGATCAAATCATTTAAATGTAGTCGGTCTTGAAGCAAAATGCATAGGTGTAATATACCCCTACAAATTGATGTAGAGAAAAACATATGACAGCACCATTCCTTCAAATGATAACACCTAAAAACCCCCCGCCCTTCCCCGCGCAAACAAATGCAGTACAGATGTGTTGTAGGAAGCATGTTAGTAGATGAATCACACGAAAGTACTCATGTTAGAAATCAAATAAGAAAAATCACACGAAAGTACTCATGTTAGTATTATTCACACAAAAGCAAATGGGAAACTGCAAAGTAGCATGTAAACGAAATATGAGCAAAAAGGCATGCGCTTTTAACAGTATTAAGTTTTGCATGTATTCCGAGCTGTAGCAGCGTTCTTCACTACTTTTGGGGACTTCGGGTAATTTCTACTTGTAAGGCCGAGTGACCGTTATGCATAGTGCGGTCCTACGAAGGAAAAATAATCCATTGCAAAATACTCAGTAAAGTAGTAGCTGAAGCTACAAAATCAATTCTCCGCATTAGTCATATCCAAAAATTCCCAAGCAATTCCCAATTTCTCTTTGTTGTCTGAAACAGCCTATAGCATATCCTGAGCATATTAATGACTTTATAATAGACACTGATGATGTTTTTTTAATGATGCAGTGCAAATTAATGCTGGTTATCATATGTGAGCAAAAATAATTATTATTATTATTATTATTATTATTATTATTATTATTATTATTATTATTATGCTTACAAATATAACTCAACCATGTTAATATCTGCTAGCCTTTTATGAAGTTTTAAATGAGACACAAGAAAAACACTAAAAATTTAGTAGCCCTTGCTGCTTTAAAGTTAACATACCACATTTTTAATTTTATACAACGTTCATTACATATTTTATATATAAAACATGGGAAATCTACAGTCTAAAAACTTCTCTGTGGTCCTATCATAACAGCAAAAAGAAATAATTGGTTGCGAGTTTTTGGATATAATGAAGGGAATGTCCACAACAGCAGAACTTGAAGTTTTGAAGAAACACAACTGACCCTTTAAGGCAACATGAGCCTCGATTCGCATCCAAAATGAACAAGTACCCATGCCCAGAACTAAAGAAATGTCTCAAAAGAGGAACATTTTTCCACAGAGAAGACTCTTTGACACAAAAAATAAAAAGGAAACATATCATCCCATTCCCCTTGCAAAACCTGATACAACGGGCACTATCCCCAGTTCAAATTAAGAAATATCTTGCTTATACAGTTCAGAATACATACCAAAGTCAAACTGTTAAAAGCGCATGCTTTTTCCCTTATAATCGTCAATTCCCTTACGTGTTACATTCCTACATTATAGTTTAATACTTGTTTTCCTGTGATTAACTACTTGTAAGGTCGAGTTAACGGCCGGTCGGTCATTTCAAGCTCGTACAGTGATGAACGGTAATAACGAAGTACGCGGCTATGATTATCAGTAAGTTATTACTAATATTTCAACACGTAAAAGCTACATTTACCATTATCAAGCATAAAGATGCTGGAACTACCTGCCTTCATTTTTGATACATTTCTGGAATCGGGTTATGAAATTAACCAATACCCTCTGAGAAATGGAAGAAGTTTCTTCACGAATGTAAATTTTCAGCTAATGTGTATGGATTTGTCTTGTGCACATTTTCCTTAATGACCCCCAGAGATAAAAATCACAGGTCCATATGTAGTTAGTAATGACTCTATTGACGAATATTTCTTGAAATGTGTAAAAGGAGTGGGTTGTATGTATCACTTAAGTGCCATGGAAAAGGGGTTGCAAAATATTCTGCACATTCCTGTTACTGTTAAATGCTTCTTTTAAGGGGGGGGGGCTACTATTCTCTCACAGGCGCAGCACACACCTATCTTTTGATCATGCAGGGTCCTTCGTGAAGCAGGTTAGGTTTTTCTTAACTCCAGTGTCAGTTGTTTTGTGAATTAACATAAACCTAAGGTAGAACCAAGATTCATCCGTAAAGAAAATGAGATTAGGGTAAATTTCTGTCATGCACACTATTGAAATTCATACACAAAATAACTCCTGCATGCAGGATCACCCGGGTTTTTTAAGTTGGAGCACTACAGTAATTTTAGAGGGTATTAACATTAGTACTTTGTGGCCGCTCGAACAGAGGAATAGGAAATTCCTATTTGCTAAGAAAGACTTCAAAATGAGCGTTCAAGAGCATGCTCAATGTTATCTAACGTTTATTCTGTGAGTACTGTACGTGATTTTGTATGCTTTTTTTTAATGAAGAATACTTCCCCTTTCACGAAATTTATTTACCAATTTGTGAATCGAACTTCCACTTAGAAATGGAATATCACGGAATCTCTATTGAAACAACTCTGTACATCAAGATCCGATTCTGTACGCACGTGCGAATCGTAAATAAAGAGTTCCTGCTACCAACGGGAAAATAATGGGCTCGATTCCCCAGTGGTTAACTTTTTTTTTTTTTTTTTTTAAATCTTCATATAATAAATGTTACTTCTATTTCAGGTACTGATTCTAAATGCTGAAATAAAAACTTAGTGTTAAAACAACGCATAAGCTGCAAATTTAGGTTAGATCAGATTAAAATATATATGCAACATTTACAGTGTTAAAGGTGTATGCCTTTTCCCGTGTACTATTTCCTTTGCGTGTTACATTGCTACACTACAGTTTCCCTTTTGATGTCGCTGCATACTGAACATGATTAACTTTTAACATGTATCCTAAAAATGTAATTTTTAGCGTACAATTGCCGATTTCGTTAACCGTTCCTTGAATTGCACCCGGTTTTCTCCGTAGCCGTTCGTGAAAGGAGGCGTGACTGGTGCACCACATTCATACAGTCTGTAAAGGTAAGTTTCAATCTTGGAAGAGAGACGGGTACTGCAGAACTCGATCAACTACCGCCAATTGCACATGGAGCGGTCCGGCGAAGTAAATATCACCCAGTAGTTTATAATACCTTTTTAAATCTGGGTTTTTGTTTGTATGATATCGCAAGTACAGTTTCCTTTTATTAGCACACGACTTTCTAATGCCCAACTATTGCTTTATTTTTGATGTTTGCGGATTTAGTTACATTTTTCTTTGGTAAACTAGCCTCAAAATAGAATACAATATTCATTTATTAAACCTGTAGTCTGTTAGATGGCTGGAATACACAGATAACCAATTTTCGTTACTTAGTTCTTTATTGAATTTATTAATTTTAATCAATGTTCTACTTATATTACATGCCTGTTAATTGCTTTGCCAACAGCTCTGGATACTACTGACTTTGAGCATAATGATTTGAGAGGCCAAATTAATTCCATTTGAAAATGGAAATACGGAATAAATTTGAATTTTTGATTTATCAAGAAAAATGTTATCTATAGATGTTGCATAGTCTGTGCAGATTCTAATGGTAAAATCAATTATATATATATGAACTTATGCTTAAACAGGTAAGCTTCACCGTTAATTCATTGTCATTTATGGAGTTCACACTAAATCACCATAAACAATTGCATCAACTTTGGCATTATCCAGAGATGATACTGTATTCTCTTAACTGATTTATGAAGGTAGAGATATTTCCAAAAGGAGAACCATATGTTGCCAAGATCAATAAAGTATCTTCATTTATATTCAGCTTCACTGTACAGTACCGAAAATCCCTCTCTTTACAAATTGAGAACATTTATGCTACTGTACTTAATTTTGCTTTTAATAAAAATACTTACACATGCACAGTTTTAAACACTGCTACAAAAACTAGAGCAAAATGTGTATTATTTTATTTTAGACATTTTAGGTCTGTTACCATCAAATGGTGTTCAGTTAAATACTTTACTGTGATTAAGGGCATCTGCAGAATATTTTTGAGGGGAAACACATTTTAGAAAGTAGATGATTAAAATTTACAGGTTTGCAAAATCAATTAAACAATGTAATTTTTAAAATCAACAATAACAAAGAAAATATAGGTTAACCTTACATGCTTTATTTTAAAGTATCAGTTTTTTTGACTGTTAATGGAAATTTATGAATATAAAAACCTTGAGGGAGTAAAGCACTGCCCCTCTGTGCCCCCCCCCCCCCCTTTTGTGGATGCTCGTGACTGTGATATAACTAATGTTTTGTATACATATATTTAATTCCTCTACTTTAATTCCTTACTTATTTTATTACATTTTGGTGCATTAATATAAATGAAAAACAATTTGATTAAAATGTAAGTTGGAACTTGCACAGTGAAGCCAATCATATAATTGATATTATTGTATGATTTAATTGAACTATACACTCTTAATGCTTCACTTGTAATTATATATAGAACCGATTTCAAGAACATTTTGTTCTCATCATCAGTCAAGCTAAAATTCAACTGTCTGATAAACTTGCAGTTTATGTTTTCATCCTTGGCAGTGTCAAAGTTCATTGACTGTCTTTGTATTTGTAGATATAGATTTTCACCCAAGTTGCTAGTTCTGTAGGTCCTTGTACTGATTTTAATAATTTTGCTTTATTCACTATGTTGTGATTTTCTGTCCAAAAATGATACACTACTGCTGATTTCTCTATTTGCCTGTACTTTATATTCCTGAAATGTTCCTTTAACCGTGTGCCTATGTTTCTCAAACAACAGTTTAATAAAGAGGTTTATAAAGGAATGGCATTTTTATCATCCTAAAAAACCAGAGTTTGCTCTATAAGTTTTATTACATCTTAATTCCGATCCCTCCCATCACTCCCGAAACATATGTCCAAATTTTATGTAAGTGAATGGAGCTAGTGTGAAAAAAACCGTATTACATTGTTTATATATATATATACCACTCCATTGTCAACAGCTTCGTAAGTACATTTAATTCAGTTACATAGACATACAAGTCTTTAGAAGCAATTCAGCCACGTGGTTAACAGAAAATGGCGGAAAAACAAACAAACTCAACACATACAATTTAAACTTTAGTTACAGCAAACGCGATATAAAAACCTTTTTGAAACTTCAACTAAAAAAAGACACATTGTAGCTAACATAAAATTCCTGAATTTGTGCCTAAAAAATAAAATCACACCAAAATTTGTGAGGAAAACAGTTAAAATAGACAATAGCCCACACCAAAAAGCAGCTGAAAAAAGAGTAATTGAAGTAGAGAGAAGCGTACAATATAAAAAACTAAGTGAAACCGACTTAAAATGTTATGAGTTACATTTAAAACTTTCGAGGACTTTGGGATTCCACATTTGGGATAACGTACAACATCTGCATAAAAATTTAACCAATGAAATGAAAACAAAAATCAGAAATTGAAAAAGAAGTTCTACAATTTACGAAAACTTCCAATCAAAAATGTACCCAAACAAGTTACACAAACCACAGAGAACGTAATTAATATTTCAAGCACCACATTTTCAAACAAACTAAAATTCCTAAACCAAGGCCTAAAAACATGTGTAGGTTTCTCCAAAAAAATAGAAGATTACATCGCGGATATTAACATAGCCACCAATGAACTGAAAGAAAATGAAAAATTGTGTATCAAATTGAAATGTACAAAAACCATAGAGAAAATAAAAAACCAAAATAAATTCAACAATTACATAAACATAATAAAACAACTAAAAGAACAACCAGTAGTACTCACAAAAACAGATAAAGGCAATAAAATCGCCATTTTGAACCAAGAAGATTACATAAACAGGATAGAAATCATGTTAAAAGGTCAAGATTATAAACCATTTACAGAGAATCCACTAAAAACTTGAATAAAACATTAGATGAAATAAAAATACTGTCCACTACCGAAAAACGAAAACTCACACATAGCAACCCAGTATTACCTAGAATGTATGCACTTCCTAAATTACACAAAAAAGACAACAGCATGAGACCTATAATCAATAATATCAATTCACCAACATACTTGTTAGCAAAAAAATTGACCGACATTTTCAAATCCTTGAAAAAATACCAAAGTTTGAGTGTCAAAAATTCACAAGATTTGGTAGAAAAATTAAAAAATTACAAAATTACAGCAGAAAATATAATGGTATCGTTTGATGTAAAAGCCTTATTCCCAAGCATACCAAAAGATACACTTATGCTAATGTTAAAGAAATGGTTAAAATCCTTAGATCTACAGACACAAGAAATTGAAGACTTGATAAAACTTACGAACATTTGCATCGAACAAAATTACTTCATTTTCAATAAAAAATATTACCAACAAGTCTCGGGACTAGCTATGGGAAACCCGTTATCTCCATTTCTAGCAGATTTTTTTATGAGTTCGTTTGAAATGCATATCACCAAAACCTTCCCTCTAATCTTCAAAACATGGTATAGGTATGTGGATGACATATTTGCAATAATTCTGAAAAAACATACAACAGATGCACTAAAACTTGTGAATTTGCAGCACAAATCTATAAATTACACCATAGAGGAAGAAAGAAGTGGATATCTCCCCTTCCTAGATGTAAAAATCATAAGAAATGAAAACTATCTTACATTTGGAATTCATAAAAGGATACTCACACAGAAAATTACATAAAAAATGACAGTTTTAACCCCATTCCACATAAATATGCAGTGTTTTATAGTTTAGCACACAGATTAGTTAACATTCCATTCACAGAAACAGAGTACAAATTGGAATATCAACAAATCATAAAGATAGGAGAAACTAATGGATACAACAGAGACACAGTAATAAAAATCATCAATAAAACCAAAAAACAAAAAACAATTAGAGATGTTTCCACTCTTAAAAGTGCAAAAGAAAGGTACAAATTCAAAAGTTTCACATACTACCCAATTTACCACAATAAGTTCAAAAAGATATTCAAAGAACAAGGAATTATGTTAGCCCCAAAGAACAATTTTAATAGAAAGAGCTTATTAGGTTGCAGAGTAAAGGACTACATGCCAACAGAACAAAAGTCAGGTATTTATGAAATAGAATGTGCAGAGTGCGACAAAAAATACATTGGAAAAACGAAGAGGAATTTGGGAATCCGGAAAAAAGAACACTTCAGAAATATTTGCTTAAAACAAATTGATAAATCAGCAATAGCAGCGCACTTTTGGAATAAAAATCATGAAATTAAACCAGAGATAAAACTAATTAAACAACTTCATAATGCAATTGAACTTTCCACTTGGGAAAACATTTTCATTACAAAAAATAAGGATAATTTGATGAATTTTGATTTCCCTCCATTGGATGAACTCAGCAAATTCCTAATAGAACCAACAGATGCCGCCACAAGAACAGAAGATGGGAGGGATCGCTCCCAAAACATATGTCCAAATTTTATATAAGTGAATGGAGTTAGTGTGAAAAAAATTGTATTATTTTGTTTATATATATATATATATATACACCACTCCTTGTCAACAGCTTCGTAAGTACATTTAATTGACAATAAGGTCTATTTATAGATCTGACTAAAGCTTTCAATATGGTGGACCATGACATCTTATTGAAAAAAGCTTACAGCGCTTCGTGTAAGAGGTATAGCAAATAAATGATTTGCTACATATCTTAAGTTTAGAGCTCAATTTGTAGAATTAAATGGAATGAATCTTCTCCCCTATTGATTAAGTTCAGTGTAACATAGGCTCAATATTAGGACCAGTTTTTATTTATAACCTATTTTAATGAACTCCAAGCATTAACTTTACCTGCAAATACAGTTCTGTTTGCTGATGATGGCAATATTATATTTAGGAACCTTAGTAAAGTTACTTTGCAATCCTATATCAGTGATGCAATACAAAAATTTAAATAATTGGTTAAAATCTAATAAGTAATTATTAAATATCTAGAAAGCTAAACTACATCAATTTTCATAAACATACTCTTCTTTATGATTCATATACACAGAAATTAAAAATACACCCATAAAGAATCTTAATACAAAATTTTAGGTGTTGTAATTGTCTCAGACCTATCTTGGAATGAATGCATTTTTACCTTATGTATAAATTAAGCCAAATATCTTATGCAATGCATATTTTAAGTAGAAACTGTATAATAGATATTTTGAGAATGGTATATTTTGGTTATGTATATTCTGTTTTGACTTACGGTCTACTCTTTTGGGAAGCAGTGAGTTCATATCCATGATTTTAAAATAGCAAAAGAAAATATTAAAAATAATGCAATGATTACCATCTCATGCTCCCAAAAAACCAATTTTGAAGGAATTAAATGTTCTATCATTACCGTCCAAATGTATATATATATATATACAGGATGTTAATGAACTACACCAAAATAATTTCAGAGAGTGTAGAGATGTTATATATAAGCAATACGAGATAGACAATGACTAACATAATGCAGTTTTATGGTGTTAAACATTTTGGCATCAGATGCTCATATTACAGCCAAGCTGGGTGAAAAATTGGTTTAGAATGTCTTTAAAACTGCCTTGTGAGCATAGAAATATCGATTTTCTGCATCGTTATCAGAGTTTTCAAGATTTAGTGCCATAAAAATCCTTCAAATCTCCAACTAATCATTTATAGCCAAGACTGACTGTGTGGTGATTGTGTGGTGTAATGCATAATCCAAAAGATGACGTTTTGCGGGCTGCAGGTTCAATTCTTGTCTTGCTGTTAATTTTTTTTAATATGAAATGCTGTGATACTCCTACTAAAAAATTATGAATTGAATTTACTTAATGCTTTTAAGTTTTATTCTCTTTCTCAATAAATGTATTCCCAACATACAATATCTAATACGCTTACTACTAATATGATGCCTAAAACTTAATTTACCTAACACATACTCAGGAGATGATTCTGATTGGTAAGTACACAACTACAAGAGTTGTAATTATATGAATTGATATGTTGATATTTAAGTGTATAAATTGAAACATCAACTTAAAACTTAGGCTAAAAGCTTTATTATTAAGACCTAGTTAGAAAACAAAAAATGTGATTGAATGACAAAACCAAATGATTACCTCTTACTAGAAAGCTAATCATAACTATTGTGCCAGAGCAATAAATTCTGAAATCTCCCTTTCATTGCCAAAATTTTAACTATTCAAAACTACCAAATAGAGCTTGTTTAGGAAAAATATGGAAATGAAAATAGATTGGTTGGAGAGTTTATATTGTAGTAGTGGAGGCAAAAATGTTTCATGGGGTAAAAATTTGGTTTCTTGATAAGGATGGGTTAATATGAATATAATAAAAGATCACTCAGTAAACAAATTTTGGGTCTGCCTAGATTGTCACCTAATGGAGTAGTGAAGAAAATGAGTAACAAATGCAAAGTGACTGAAACAGTATTGATATGGGGTAAGAAATCTAAATGATGGTGATATTCTTGAGTGTTCAATTATTCAAGAAAAAATAAATTCAAAAGGGAGTTGGGGTAGAAATTATAGAGATTTTTAAAAGGTACTGGGTTAGGAGACATACAGAGTTCAAGAGAATATAATGATAAAGGATTTTGGAAAAAAGTAAGAGATAGAGTATGGAGAAGAAAGTGATATATGGCAGTTTTAAAGATACAATTACCCTGAAATGGTACATTGATTAAAAATGTAAGGGTTTGAGAAAAAATTTTGATCTCTATGAAAAATTAGGACAAGATGAATATGCATGGTTAGAGCAAGTGTTTCGAGTTGAAAGGGTTTGGAAAAAATGATTAGTTGCAGATGTGTTCATTGTATGGAAGTAAAGATAGTGATAGAAGAGAATGCAGAGAAACAAAAAGATGGAGATATGAAATATAGTTAGAAAAGGAGAATAATTTACAAAGTGAATGATATTGTGAAAAATGTTGAGTAACACAGGGGATATGAATATCAAGGGATTGGGAAGATCTTTTGGAAAAGTGAGAGAAAAATAAAATACAGATAGAATAATATTAGTAGAAACTAATTCACAAAGAAACGTAGGAATAGTATTTGTGAATAGATCTCAGTGCACATACAACCTTGATGTTAGGATGTAAAGGGGACTACATAGTTGAAAGGGTAGTCCTAAGGATAGATTGTGACATAGTTAGGTTCAAAAGTTGAATTGTGAAGACTAATGTAGAGTACAGATTGGGGATGGAGTGTCTTCAGGTACTCCGAAGAAAGAAGTTGAGCTAAAGACTTGTGCATTTTTTGAAGGCTTTGAGTCAACTGCACATATACTTTAGTTATGATTTAGTGGATAAATTTGAATGCAGTAAATTGTTAAACTTTATGTGCTCTTTTGCACGTAAATTTGCAGTTAAATAAATTTAATTCAACCTAGATAGGCTTTGATAATGACTAAAGCTGTATTTATTGCTAAATTAATACACTTTATACAATAGAATTGGAAATAACTTATACTTTGCGCACATTTTTTAATATCATTATGAACTAATACAGGGCATCCACAAATTAAATGTTGATTTTGTAGAAACAAAGGATGTAGGGGTAATATTTGTAAGTCAGTGCACTGCAGGTGTATTGTAGATGTAAATGTTGCAATTGCTGCTGGAATCAAGGCATTGACTTCCTGATTACAGTTCAGCATGTATTCTTGTGTGCATGAAGTCATGCTTGTCAAAGAGAGTGGCCATTGTGATGTGGATGTTGCCAGGGTTGTCTTATGGTGAAATTTGGATGAAATTTGATTGGCGATTCCATAATCCTAGACCTACTGACAAAACAATTAAATTGTTGGTAAACAAGTTCAAGGGCACTGGGACCCTTAAGAACAAGTCTAGATAAGGCCATCCATCAACCTATGATAACAAATTGGAGCCATTGGGATATCCATTGAACACAGTCCAAAAGCGGTGTGGAGTTTGTCATGGACTTAACATTCTATGCTCGACAATGCATATGGTGTTGCATTACATGATGAACAAAAAGCTGTACTATTTGAAGGTTCTGCATCATTTACATGATGAGGATTTGGCAGTGTGTGTTAGCAAGTAGGTGATTTTACTTGCAATAAATGATGATTGTAACATCCTCGAATATGCCTTATTTAGCGATGAGATAACTTGCCACATTCAAGGAAAGGTTAACAGACACGAATGCATCATCTGAGCTGACACACCACTGCCAGTAGAGCACTTGGAATTCCAGCGAGACCCTCCCAAAGTTAATGTGTGGATGGAAATAACCATTGGTAAAATTTATAGCCATTTTTTTTTTTTTGCCAAAAATACCATTAATGGGATAATGTACCAGAATATGCTGCAACAGTTTCTGTTACTACAGCTTGTTCAGGATGAATGTGTGAGCACTGTCTACTACTTTCAGCAAGATGAGCACCTTGCCATTTTGCCACAGATGTCTACACTTTTTTGAATGATGTGTTTCCTGGTAGATTGATTGGGTGCGCAGGCCCATGATTTGGACAGTGTGTTTTCCTGATGTCACACCAATGGACTTCTTTGTATGGTGATTTATTAAGAGATATGTGTCTCTTGCATCACACATTGGCGGAACTCTTTGATCGAATTAGACAAGTTGCTTCAGCCATAATGTCATGAATGGTCTAGAATGTCTTTGCATCACAGTCGACAGGTGAGAGGTGTGTGTTACGATGTGAATGGTGTTCATATTGAACTTAATGTGATAAACATATATCATTATGAACATTAACAACTAAGTAATCATTTTTTTAAAATCAATACTTAAATTTCTGGATACCCTGTATTGTAATATTGTGTTGTTTATTGCTCCTGAAACAGAAATATCTTTAAGTCAGAGCAATAAACTGTTTTCAGCCATGAAATAAATGGCACTATCTAGTAGTTTGTTTTCAAACCTACTATCTGCATACACCATGTGCCAAAGCAACACATTTAGCACTCTCCTGCTAGACTGAATATTAAGCTACACCACATGCCTGGCAGCTTAGGCTTGTACCAAATGACAGAGGATTCAAGTCACAGCAGCATAATTATTAGTCCCTGCTATACTCAATGAAATCCTTCCTTTGACAGATCTTCATTTAATCACAAAACTGCAGGGGGGAAAAAAAACACTTGACCTTTGAAACATGTATTTCACAATAATCCACCATGATTTTTCATGAAAATTAATTTTTTATTAAATTTTTCATTATTAATTAGTTAAAAATCATTATCTTTTAGTGATAAATTACTTGCAATTTTAATTATAGCTCCCTTTTTGCTCAACATAAGCATTAATGTTCACTTGAAGACAACAGTATCCAACATGGCCCCTAAGCACTGCACAATGTTTGTGGTCATCAATGTATCAACTTTCTCTTCAAGATGTCTCTTTGGATCTTGCTTTCCAACATTTTTTATGGCTATTTGTTCAGGTGTCATCTTCTCTTCGTCTTCCAATGCCTATAACAGAATTTGAATGGTGAATGTATAAATATTATAATACATAAATATGTAAATAATTCCAGAGCTTGGATTATAACATTTTTGTTGCATGAATGCTCAATTCCTGTTTAAAATATGTTAACATTTATAGTACAATTTATAATGAATTCTACCAGCAAGGAATCTCATTTTTATTGTCCATCGTAAACTTTTGCAGTATGCACACAGTGCACAAAGGGGCTAAAATTTTATTTTATGTAAATAATGGTGCACTCCTTGAAGAGAAAGACAGAAAAGGAATTCACTTTCAACGAAAATTCAATTTGCCTGGTATCAATGGGTATGAAGTTAGCATCCTGTGGGAGAAGGCTCTGAAAATAGCTGCACAAATGTGGTTTTAAAGTTTTGCTGCTTTGAATGGGTGGGTTACATGCTACCATGGCCTAGTGTTTAAGAAGATACTAGAAGAGCGCAGCTAAGTCAACACAGTTGCAATGAATTCTTGGCTGGAGAGGTTTTCTGAAATAGTGAGGGGATATGAGGCTCGGGACATCTACAACGCAGACAAAATAGACCTATTCTTCAATTGTCTATCAGATGAGATATTGATATTCAGAGGAGAGATATGCCATGGCAGGAAGGCTACTAAAGACAGGCTCAATGGCTAACTGTGATGGGACTGACAAGTGTACTCACTGTCATAGGGAAATCTTCGAAAACTCATTGTTTTAAGAACAAGAACCTCTCTATGAAATATCATGCAAACAAGAAAATGTGGATGACTATGGATATTTTTGTGCAATTTCTTCATTCATTGGACACAACAATGGGAACCCAGGAGCGGAAGATGCTGCTTTTTGTGGACAACTGTGCTATGTGCTCCCATGGTTTGGTTACTGCATAACATCAAGATTTTCCCTTCCTGCTTAACTGCACTAGTTTCCTGCTGACACTTGATTAAGATGTCATTAGGTGCTTCAAGCAGCTGTACAGGAAGCAGCTTGGGCACAGAATAATCTATCTCATGGATGCTCGTGAGAAGATGGAAATGAAGATAAATGTCCTCCAAGCCATCCATTTCATCACCTCTTGTTGGCATCAGACGTAATACATGCTTTTTCAAGTGCAGATTTAAGGAGACTGCTTTAGAGCTGCTGCTAACACCACCCATGAAGAGAGGAGGATGACAACACTGTAACAGTGTTCAGCAAAGAATTGGGAAACTTGGAGAGGATGCAGAGCTCACAGAATATGTAATTGTAGACAATGAGCTCGTAAAATGTGTGCTGAGTGTCGAGGAATTGGGCTGATCAATATGACAAAACTGGTAGTGGCAATGGAGGGTGAAGAAGATGTCAAATCAGAGTTTAACCAAAGCATTAGGTGTGTTCAAGAAACTTGTGCCATGTTCTACTATCATGATATAGGCAAGAGAGAGAACGATGAAATATTGCCAACACTGAGAGTGCATTGTTCCACCTCAAGTATAAAAGTTCAACTAGACAAATAGATTAGTTACTTTTTTTTGTTACGGTAAATAAGTAAATCTGGTAAGAAATTAGTGAATCTTTATTTATGAAAAAATAAAGTTTAAATAAACATACTGAGTTACACCAATTTTTATTTAAAGGCTTTGTTCACCATGGATGTCTTATGGGGAGGGATGGACAACTCCCCCCAATAATTTGATATTTTAAAAGTAATATGCATATTTCTACATTCTACATGCTATTGTTCATTTTATTCAGTCCCCCTCTCAATTTTAACATGCAAGAAATGCCTTTGATTTAATTTTTTGTCATCAAAACACTCTTAATGCTTCACTTACTTGTCATAAAATGTGGTACATGTTTCGAAGACGTTCGTCTTCATCCTCGGCCACGGGATGACTGATTGGAGACTCGATTGCACTTTTTGATGTAAGGTTTTGCCCTGGTGGTACTTTGATGAACTTAAAGTTTGTGTTTACTTCTTCCGGAACGTCAAAGTTCATTATACGATCTCTGTGTTTGTAAATATGAATTTTTTCCCATGTAGCCAATTCTGTAGATCCCTGTGTTGCTTTTAACAATTCTACTTTTTTAATTATGTCATGATTTTCTGTCCAAAAATGATATGCTACAGCTGACCTTTCCATCTGTTTGTATTTTATGTTCCTAAAATGTTCTTTTAAACGTGTGCCTATATTCCTTTTTGTTTTTCCAATATAAATCTTATCGCATTCTCCGCAAGTTATCTTATAAATACCTGCTTTTCCTTCATTTGGGGTACTTTCATCAACATTGTCCTTTAGAATATTTTTCAAACTATATCTATTGACAGGTGCCAATCTTATATTGTAATCTTTAAAAATATTTTGAAACTTCTTCAATGCCCTTGGATGAAATGTAAATTTTTTAAAAACCAACTTATTTTTATCTGCTGAAAGGGTGGTGGTGTCTTTTATCAATTTCTTCCTTTGGAACTTTTGTACTTTTTTGTGTACCAATTTCTTACTAAAACCATTTTGAATCGCAATTTCTTCTGTCTTTTTATATTCTTTAAGAAATTCTTCTTTGCAAATTGGTAAGTTCACCAACCGATGTGTCAAACTGTTAAAAACTGCATGTTTATGTGTTATGGGGTTAAAACCATCTGCTTTGATGTGATTTTCTGTATGTGTATCTTTTCTGTATATACCAAAGTTCAGATTTTCTTCATTCTTCATTATTTTGATGTCTAAAAAAGGCAACATGCCATCTATTTCTGTTTCATATATAAAAGAGATATTTCTATCTTGTATGTTCAAGAGTTTTAAGGCATCATCAATCAATTTTTTGTTGACTATGGAAAAAATATCGTCTACATATCTATACCAAATTTTAAAAATACATGGAAAGGCAGAAAGGCAGAAGTGATTTTAAATAAAGAAATGCCTTGTTTTAGACATCTTTCTCTCAACTAACATTTTCCTGCATTTAATGTTTTCTTTTGTTACTCCATAGGAAATGATGGATCAGGGTTTCATTGTACCTGCTTTATCATGTGTGGAGTGGAATTCTTTTTATATTAACTGAATAAATTATAAATTTTAATTGCGAGGACAAATATTAAAAAATACTGCATTTTTAAATTGCTTTATAAAAAGAAATACGCTAGTACTGTACCAGGAAAAAATGTAGGTCTTATTATGGTCATATTTTCTCCATTTTAATATCATAAATGTTTTCTTCTTCCTTCCCTTCACATTTTCAGGCAATAATCATCAATTTCATTTTCATATGTATTTGGAATATTTTGATGAATCCAAAGTGTAGAAAGTACCAAAACAAATATTGTAATTACATGTTTAGTTATATGTTGCTATAATCTATTATACAAACTTTCATTGTACTTAAATAACTTTTGCACATTAAAATATAGTATCAAATTGCCTGTACACCTTTTGAAGATAGTGTTTCTATTAACAAGTTTTACCTTATTAAGCAAAAAAGGACAGCATGCAATATGGTTTATAAGATGGGATTCTTACCTTATTATAATTGCGTGCTAGGTCTAACATATCAGTAATTGTTGTTTCATTCAGCTTGCAATGGTCTGAATAATCTGCAAGCACCAAGCCTTCCATCCAAGACTTCTTGTGCAGATTCAGCAACATTTTTTGCTCTAATTCATTTTTGCGGTAATTAATACTTATGGAATAGTAGTGTCTATTCAGTCCATGAATTAAAGCCTACAACAATAATGACAGAGGTATATAGAGTTTTCCTAAGGTAATTCATAATTTCAATTATAATTAAAAAGCAAATGAGAAAATGATCACATATTTATTGAAATTTCACATGATGAATGCATCATATTATTTAAATGATTAAATGATACTATATTCTATTTTCATATATGAAAAAAATCATTCACAGGCTTGTAGATTTTAAAATTATGAACCAAGTTTGCTTAAATCCTAGAGGATCAAATATTTATTATTGGAAGGAATATAAATATATATATTTTTAGAGAGAGAGAGAGAGTTTGATTTTGCAAAATTAAAAGAAAGTATCTTAGGAAACACTTTTTAATTAACATATAAAATATAAATTCTTTTCAATATTTTAACATGTGATGACTATATAGTCACATCCAAAAGATGTTGCTGATAGACCATTCAACCACAGGGCATGAAGGTCCTATGGTATGCATGCCATTGATAGTACATGAGCTACTGCCAAGTGATACGCCTCGTACACAAGCAATACATAAGTACAATATAAATTCTTTATCATATGGTTTCACATATATTAGAGATGGAGAGGAAACCATTCCAATGCCACAACGTATGATATGTCATGAAACACTTTCAAATCATTTTATGAAATCTTCCCTTTTGAAATATCATTTTGACACCAATCATGGTGATTTGAAACACAAACCATTGGAACATTTTCAGAGAAAATGTTAAACTGCAGAAAAAATTTGCACTAGTCAATATTTTCCCATACTAACTGGATGAACTACTGACATGAACATGGCTCATCATACTTACTTACCTAAGATTTATAGATGGGAAAACACCTACGGAAGAATTCTTGTTTGGTGAATCAATGCCTGCTCCAACAACCTCAAATGTAATATTTTCAAAATTAGACCAATTTATGAAAATTAATGGTATAGAATAGAGTAAATATGTTGGTGTTTGTTCCAGTGGAACACCTGCAATGACTGAGAAATACAGTGCCATTGTTATAAAGATTAAAGAAGTAGGCCCACAGGAAAAATCTGTACATTGTAGCATTCATAACAGGACTTTAGCCACAAGAATGATGCCTGTTGCACTGAAGACAGTTTTAAATGAAAGTGTGGAAGTTATGAACTTCTTAAATGAAAGTATATAAGTTATCAACTTCTTAAATGAAAGTATATAAGTTATCAACTTCTTTGAGTCCAGAGCTATAAATTTACAATTATTTTTAATTTTGTGTAATGAAATGGGTACTGAACATCATTCTCTTTTACTTCACATTGTTAGGTGTTGTCCAGGGGAAATGTACTGAGCTGTCTGTTTGAGCTTTATTAGAAGTGGAGATTTTTCTCACGCTTAAATTATTTTACCTACCTGGCTGGCTTACTTGGCAGATGTGTTTTGCCATGTCAACCAGCTGAACAAGAGTTTGCAGGGCATGTTTACTTCCATATTTTTGGTACAAATAAAACTGCAACTCTTAAGAAAAACCTAAGCTTCATGATAAAAGAAATCAATATTGGGAGATCTTTCTTTTCATTGTTGGATGCTTTTTGAGTGAAAATTAAGTTCCTCTTCAGGTGAACTGGCAGTGAAAATATTAAGGAGCACCTTGGGAATCTCATTTCAGATTTCAATGCATACTTCTTTGAAAAATCTGCATTCAGAATTTTGAATTAGAGACCCATTTTCTATTGCTAACAGCTTACCAGAAACCTTAACTCCTTCCGAGAAAAGATGACTGATCAAGCTATCATGTGACAGAAGTCTCAGGCAAATGATATAGCACATCAATTTAACATACTTATCACTGGCAAGAAGATTGTGACAAGTGTGTACACAAATTTCTTAGACATTTTTATTTTGTTGCCATAATAACATATGATTCTGCAGAACAAATTAATGTTGCAAGGCAATACAGAAAAAAATAATCTCTTTCAGATAACAGAGAAAAGAACAGGATGCCATTTAAAATATTCCTATGATACTTATCACTGGCAAGAAGATTGTGACAAGTGTGTACACAAATTTCTTAGACATTTTTATTTTGTTGCCATAATAACATATGATTCTGCAGAACAAATTAATGTTGCAAGGCAATACAGAAAAAAATAATCTCTTTCAGATAACAGAGAAAAGAACAGGATGCCATTTAAAATATTCCTATGATATGTAACTCTCATAAATATTATTGCAAAAATATTCTAGTCATAAAAAACTCTTTCAAAACACAAGGATGAATAATCATCACATTTTCTAAAACAACAAATGAATATTGTAATTTTAATAGAAATTATGCATTGCTTTTGAAAAATGTCTTTTAAAGAGAAGGAATGAGAACAAAACATAATGAGCCAAACAATGATTCTAGTTACTAAGGTGAAGTAAAATTTCA
Organism: Metallyticus violacea; assembly: GCA_030762175.1. Taxonomy (NCBI): domain Eukaryota; kingdom Metazoa; phylum Arthropoda; class Insecta; order Mantodea; family Metallyticidae; genus Metallyticus; species Metallyticus violacea. The sequence continues at coordinate 43,021,187 of CM060835.1, read as the reverse complement.
AAACTTTTGTGAATCTCTTTCCTTTTTGCTCCATTCTATTAGTTAAATGTTCTTACTATTAATGAACTAAATGTTCATCAGAATGACTAATAAAATATTTAAGTACTTTGTAGAAAAGAAAGTAGTCTTAAGCGCTAGAAATTTGATGATTTTGCATCATTTTTATAGTGAGTTATAGGCATTGCTCAGTTGAATATAAACATGTTTTGTACAAAATTGAGTAATTATACATTTATTAGGGCAATTTAAAATTTTTTGTGGTTTCAAGCATTTTCATGAATCATTATTTCAAGTTTCTATTGGCATTTTAGTGCCGACTTCATTGGTTTAGTGGTTAGCCTTGATGACTGCTTGTCACAAGGCCTGGATTCGATTCCTGGTACTTAGTTAGGAATTTTTCTAAGTTAGGGAGGTCTGGAACAGGGTCCACCCAGCTTTGCAAGGACAACTGGGAAGGTGTCTAATGGAAAGGTGGCATTTTTCGATCACAAAAGTCACTTGGTGATCAGGTGGGTGTCAACATGCTGATCACATGTTCCCTGCAATATTGCCCTCTATCAATGAAGTTGTAAGATGGAGGTAGAGGAAGCAGAGGTTGCCATGGAAGTCCATGGCTCATCCTGGGCTGTAGCACCAAATGAGAAAAAGATTGGCACTTTAGTATTATATGGTTTCCACAAGTTTTCAGTCCATTCAAGTAGCCAAATTCTGCTCTTTAAGTTTTCTTTATTTCTTCTATTAAAATGTGTTAATAAATGCAACTATTGGCAACCTGATATACATATGATAATAAGATAATAGTTTTTAATGCTATGTATATTATTACATAATTTATGGCTTGATTCCAACCCCAGCCTAATTGCAGCCATAACCCTTAAAACAATATAGAAAATAACAGTCAAGATATAATATTATAAATAATATAAAGAAAAGTAATATCATAATAATGCATAATGTTTCCACAACAACCTGCTAACTGTTGGTGTGTATTTCCAGATAACCAGAAGACACCCTCCTATCCTCTTTAACCGAATAGCAAAACCCCATCTTTGGATGATCAGAAGGCTCCTGTCAACATTCTTTCCTAGTCAGGGTTAGCGGGTATCTTCAGATAGTATGAAGGCACCCTCTCACCTCCATGGTCCCCATGTTTGGATAATCAGAAGGCATAAGTATGGTAGTATTGTTACACATTTGTGATAATTAATGTTCGTGACAGTTATCTTTTAGCTTTTTTTGCTCTGATATCAAAACTCCTTAATTGTTTGTTGCTCATCAAGATGATAGTAACTGAAACACTGTTGAATTGACAGCATTTGTTAATGGAAAATCCTTTGCAGCCACTAAAGCACGAGTTTAAATGTGTTATAAATTTGTGTTTAATTAACTAGAAATGTTAAATAGAACTTCTATGGTGAAACTAATCATATAAAAGATCATTGTAAGATTGCATGTTTGTAATATGTAGAACTAGTTTCACGAACCCTTTGTTTGCATCATCATCTAACTGTTAACTGCTGGATAATTCATTATGCTGTAAGAATGTGTATTCTGCTCTGTAGAGGTGGATGAACTTAAAGTTTATATTTTCATCCCTAGAAATGTCGAAGTTCATTAGATTGTTTTTGTATTTATAAATGTAGATTTTCTCCCATGTTGCTAATTCTGTAGGCCCTTGTACTGGTTTTAATAATTTTGCTTTATTCACTATGTCATAGTTTTCTGTCCAGAAATGAGATGCTACTGCTGATTCTCCATTTGCTTGTATTTTATGTTCCTGAAATGTTCTTTTAACTGTACACCTATGTTTCTCTTTGTTTTTCCTATGTAGATTTTTTCATATTCTGCACAACTTATTTTGTAAATACCTGCTTTTTTCATCTGTGGAATACTATCATTAACAATGTCTTTCAGAGATTTTAACATTAAATATGTTTACAGGTGCCAACCTGATATTAAAATCTTTTTAAGAATATTTTGAAATTTTTCCTAGCCTATGGTTTTAGAAAAGAACTAGTATACAAAAAAGTACAGAAATTCAAGAGGCAAAAACTTCACATATCATCTATAGGGTATAAAAAATTCCAAAATATTCTTAAAAAGATTTTAATATCAGGTTGGCATCTGTAAACAGATTTAATGTTAAAAATCTCCTGACAGACAATGTTAATGACAGTATTCCACAGGAGGAAAAAGCAGGAATTAACAAAATAAGTTGTGCAGAATGTGAAAAAAATCTACATAGGAAAAACAAAGAGAAACATAGGCACACTGTTAAAAAAAAAAACATTTCAGGAACATAAAATACAAGCAAATGGAGAAATTAGCAGTAGCATCTCATTTCTGGCCAGAAAACCACAACGTAGTCAATAAAGCAAAATTATTAAAATCAGTACAAGGACCTATAGAATTAGCAACATGGGAGAAAATCTACATTTACAAGTACAGAGACAGTTTAATAAACGTTGACACTTCTGGGGATGAAAACATAAACTATAAGTTCATCATAACTTCCACCGGAGCAGAATACACATTCCCACAGCATAATGAATTATCCAGCAGTCAACAGTTAGCTGATGATGCAAACAAAGGGTTTGTGAAACTAGTTTTTTTTTGAGTCGTGTATAACACCTGTTTTTACTACTGAGGCACTGCAGACGGTGGACATTGATGATACACGAGACGAAATGATATATTCGGAAAGGATTTATTTAAGGAAGGAATTGTTCTAGGCCTAAGTTTAGGGTACCTACCCCAGCATTTGCCATTTATGAGGACTGAGGAAAACCTGAAAAAACCTCAGTCAGGAAGGATGGTCATGGAGGATTTGAACCCCAGACCTCCTGCTCATGAGTCTGCGCCTTAACAACCTTGCCCATCCATGGCGGTGAAACTAGTTCTACATATTATAAACATGTAAATGTAGCAATTAGAGTGTGGAGTTCAACTCAATCATACAATAATCTTAATTATAGTGTTCAATTACCTAAGGTGAAGGTAAAAGCTGCAAAAAAATAAAACACTTTGTGATTTAGTATGGTAACTAGATACTGATAGGTGTAACATAAAAAATTTAATATGTGATAATAGTCAATGAGATAAAGTTTACTGCAATCCAGCATGTGAATAGGGAAAACATGAGTGTGGAGATCAGCGCCTACAGAATGAGAAGAAAGCACAATAACTATAAATTCAACTGTCTTCTATAAAGCACTCCTTCATCTGTGCCAACATCCCTTTAAATAAGTCCAATAATGGATAGTTGCAAGACCTTTTTAAAAAATGTACAAATAAGTGTCAACTCAAAAAAAACTATCTTGTATGCTGTTAAGAAAAGAAAATTGAGGAAATAAGGAGAAAAATTGCAGACAAAAAAGTCTGGTATCTATAGATGAGACCAGTAATCCTGTAGGACATTAGTATTAACCATAAGAAAATATTGGGGCAATTTATGTTTTAAATTGTGAGCAGCTTGAGAAGGTTAACCAGCACTGTTCTCACAAGATAGGGGGAACTTTGCTAAGTCCTTAAGCAAGTGCTAGAAAAAAGCGTAGGGTTTAAAAAAAAAACAGTTTAATTGTAGATATTCTCTGTGAAAGAGAAAAAAAAAAACTAAACTTCTCTTGAGAAAATGTATACAGAACTTAGAATTAAATGCCATTCTTTATTTTTAACATGCTCTAGTTCTTCTATAGAAGCAGAGAGAAGCTTCTACATGTATAAAGTTGAGTTAATAGATAATCACAAACATTAAATTTTGATAACTTACATATACAATTATGTGGATAATTTTGACAATTTTAAATCAATTATACATTAACAGAACAAAGGTGATGCTTCATATAATTGATATTATTGTATGATTTAGTTGAATACACACCCTTAATGCTTCTTGTCATAAGGTATAGAACCGGTTTCAAGAACATTTTGTTCTCATTACCAGTTAGGCTAAAATCCAACATTATGACAAGTGAAGCATTAAAAGTGTGTAATTCAACTAAATCATATAATAATATCAGTTATATGATTGACTTCACTGTGCACAAGTGTGTGTTCACAAGTTTCATTTTACATTTTAATGATTCTTCATGTATTCTTCATATTGTTTAAAATTTTGTAAATGATAACTGTTTAAGAGATTAAGCAACATATATTTGTTAATTTGAGATTCTTGTGTGAAATACAGCACATCTCTTTATATAAACTGTTACAGAAATATGTGATAATGAACACAAAAATCACTCACAGGCTTGTAGATTTTAAAATTATGAACCAAGTTTGCTTACATCCTAGAGGATCAGGAGGTAGGAGCCGAAAACTTAGGTAATGATCTTCTTCTTGCAAAATATATCAGACTGACTTCTGTGATATGGTTTGGTCCATTTCCTAGTAATGAGTATTTTCCATTATAATCAACCAATATTTATTAATGGAAGGAATATATATATATATATATATATATTTGAGAGAGAGAATTTGATTGTGCAAAATTAAAAGAAAATATCTTAGGAAACACTTTTCAATTAACATGTAAAATATAAATTCTTCTTAATATTTTAACATGCGATGACTACATAGTCACATGCAAAAGATGTTGCTGATACACCATCCAACCACAGGGCATGAATGATGCTGCTGGTAGACATCTTAGCATATTGAGACCTGACACCAGAAAGCAGCAGTTGAGCATCAGGCTTTAGTGCATGACTGTGACTATCACTTTTGCTGCTGCTCCTGAAGATGTTGGTGGGCAGATGAAATTCAATTATGTTAATGAATATCATTGTATGATTAGTTGAACTACACACTCTTAAAGCTTCACTTACTTTTTATAAATGTATAGAACCGGTTTCGAGAACATTTTGTTCCCATCTTCAGCCATGCTAAGGTTCAACTTTTTACATTTAAGTAAAGTCTATAGATGTTATAGGCTATTATTACTGCACTGTTCTTGTTTTTGTAGTTATAAAAGCTTATATGCATATTGTTAAATACTTACAATCATACCGTACTTAGTGTTTGTGAGTTTCTCAAGGAACCATTAAGCCAGTGAAACAGTTTGTATACCTTAGATCAATTATTCCTGAATCTGTGAGCTGTGAAGTTGATTTGGATTACAAGATGTAGCAGTTAAGATGTTAAAAGGAATCCTATGGAGTAGGGTTATATTCAGGAAGATGAAGACTAGAATTCTTTAAATTGTTGTTCAGAGTAGTTGACCATAATGCAAGGTTAGACCTTGGTTGAGCATCAAAAATGTAAAATCTACACAGCGTAAATAGTTGGAATAAGCATTGGTGCTAGGATATCATAATTAGAAAGGAGGAAAAATCAACAAATCAGACAGCTGATGGATGTGATTACAGGAAAATCTCCAGGGTATGGCTAAATTAGAAGAAAAGAAATGACTGTCTTAGACCCTATTAAAATGGTTGCTATCATGAGGATGCATAAAATAAAATGGAGAACTGCAATAGTTCTAATTTTAAGAAGCCTACTTCTGAAGGACAAAGAATGATAATGAATGAAGTAGAGAGCCCACAAAATAGAATATTAACTGGTTTATCTCTGGCCGTCAGAGAGTGATCGACAAGATCACTTATTGGGTCAAATAATCTATCTTCAACCAGTTACCCCTGATGTCTTGCAACTTAGCCCATGTAGATATTAGCAGATGGATGAACATTTCTCAACTACAAAACTGAGCAACACTAGGAGAAAATTCACATTTTGAATTCCAAAGTAGTTTATTTTGTATTATGTTATACTGAATGAATACTGAAATACACTGGAATTGCTAGTGTTTGCATAAACTTTTTTCTTATTATTAAACAAATTAGATATGATCTTATAAATACACTGGAATATCTTGTTTTATTTTATACCTGAAGTTACTAGTGTTTGCATAAACTTTTTTCCTATTATTAAACAAATTAGTTATGATCTTATAGTCTTTTAAGATAGTTGCTTTTTCAAACAAAACACTGTCTCTCACATCCATAACAATTATAATTTCCTCTATAGAAAACATGACAAGTACATACCTTATTGCAAATAGTAATATAGTGAGTAATTAAGAAACAAAACCTTATTCTTTGAAATACCTCTCCAATATAATGGCAATATAATATTACTGTTTAGTTATTTAATAAGTTAATACACACCACACAATTCTACTTTTTAAAATAGTAACTAGACATTTACTCAATCTGGATCTAATCGTGTTCTATTCGTTAGTAGTAAACCTGCTTTACTAAATTTATGCTCCCTAGAAGTGCTTGTTGCTGAAATATGGGTTCACTTTTGTCTGCTTTTTCTATGCACTGAGCTTCAGCTCCCACCCTCTTGGAGGTTTCCAGAATTTACCTGAGCGTAATTACACAAACAAATCATCAGGAACCAATGGAGTCTGTCTGACAACATTTTGCATGTTGCCAACACACACACAGGATTGAGTAGCAGTTCAAGATTTGAATATTCTTAACCAATTAGTGCACGACTCTAGTCTGAAGAGTGGAGATAGGGAATTCAGGTTAGGTTTATTTTATTTAAGGACACTCTTTAACATTGTTGGTTATTAATCTTCTATTCAATTTAAGGCGTGAAATGAGCAATAAATTTTGCTTAGAGGACTCTTCTTTCAGGCTTAAGGTTCTTTAAATCTACAGCATGGGACGAAATTTACTTCCGTTACAAAGGAAGTTATACTTAAAATTTTTACGCCCTAAAAAAATCCATCAACATGACCAGGTTTGAATTTGCCACCTTGAGTCTACAAGGCAAGTATGGTTTTACCTCTAAACCACCAGGACTGACAAGGGAATTCAGGATTTTCATTAAAAAGTGTAAAGAACTTAAAGAGCAAAGTATCTTGCAGCTAACATCTCTTTGCAATTCATCTTGAAGAAATCAATAACAGCTATGATCTCCTTAGGGAAGAGCTTGTTTGCTGTTTGATAAATTCAAATACAGTATCTGGCAGTTGCCTAGCTATGAAGAAAATAAAGATGGACAGCAGTCTGTATCATTCTGAAGCTTGGTTTTGGATGTCTAGATGATTTTCTTCTCAGTAGAGCTATTTGCCAGAATCCATCCACACCATCTTTGCCTGCCAAATGAATATCACCTCAGATGCAATGTACCACCTGGCAGTCAAGTTATACAGAGTGATACCATAGGCAACCTTTGACAGCATTGCACCCAGCTTCAAACATGACACACTTTTGAATAAATAATGCTGCTCCTTCACCACATAGGATAAAAAATATTTGCCCATAAGGACCATCTTATTATAAAAGCACAGGGTTTTGATCATCAAGATCTGAGATCTGTCCAAAGTCAACACCATCTTCAGCATGGCATCCTTTGCCATTTACTGCTGCAGTTTACTAAGCTGATGCATCATTGGCACCCTTGACAAGGTCCTATACAACAGCACAAGGACTGGCTCACCTATGTCCTACCATCTATGCTTCCTTGGCCCAACGCCACAGCAGATTTCAATGTCATCTGTGCAACAGCATGCCTAGTGGCTTCAGGGGTTTTGAAGTTCTTCCTCATATCCAGTGCACAAGAGGGAGGGTTGGTAATTATGCAGTGGGCACAGAACATCTATGCTCTTTCCAAAGATATTCTGTGATGCATATCTTAAAATTATGCCCAGAAGATCATAAAGTACATAAAACTTTGCTCAGTAAGGTAGCTAGAAGCTTTAATGTGCCTTTTATCCAGATATCTCTTAAGATAACAGATTTTAACAATAAGTCAAACAATCTGGTTTCATTTTGATTGATCTGGTAAAAGAATAAGTTTATTACAATAGTTAACTGATTTATGAGCTTAAGCTCTTTGAACTTAACACACATACCTGAACTGAGGGCTTCTGTAAATGACCTAAATTAGAAGTTGTTTGCCTTGGTTCTTGACCTAACACCATCATATTTGGGTTTATCAATCTGAACGCATCTATTACAACTTTTCCTGAAATATAGATTCATGGTTAAATACAAAAATAAAAGCTATTTTTAAGAAAGTACAAGGGTTTGACATGTTAATTATAAAATAATTAACATGTTAATCAACTTAATATACTACAACTTGAAACATATGATGAAAAATTAATTCAGAAATTATTTGGGTTGCATCACTCTTTAATTTACCGCTTTCTCTGTATATTGCTAAACGTATAATTCTTATGAAAAGCAAAGTACAAAAGCATATGGTAGTTCCTAATGTACTCTTAACTTCTCCTACCTCTTGGTCCACAGTAACTATGCACATATCACATTGACTTTTAACAGTCTTTCATACAGTGGGAAGATGGCTGCAGAATCTAACATTTTTCAGGAACTATCAAATGCATTTTAATACAAAGCATGAACTGGAAAGGCTACCAAGCAGGTACATTTTACTTAACCAATAGCAGCTTTAACTGCATTGCATAACAACAGTTATCATTAAAGATTGCTATAGTTTTACATTGTTATTGCACTTGATTCAGAACTTATATACAATGTCCATTACATAATATTCTGTTACCTACAAGAAAGAGAAAGCTGAAGGAACATAATGATCACTGTAATTCTCCATTTTAAATTACAGTCTTGTTCTGGAAATAAGCATACCCACTGACAATCAGAAAGAGGATATGATTATCAAAGCAAACAACAGGTATTGGGCTATTTTACATAAAAGCTAACACTTGCAAAAATACAGAGAAAGTGTGCAATAGGAAGGCCATAGTGCTAGAATTACAAAGACAATTTAAAAGTTTGGTGAAAAAGCAAGTTAATAACTTTTTGGGAAAATATTAATCTTATTTCTAAACATATTTTCCATTGAGAGCAATATACCTGGTACAGCAAGTTTTAATATTATCATCCCTTTGTAATTAAATAGTTTCTATCCTGAATTGAATCTGTCGTCTTAACACTCTTCATGCTTCACTAACCTTAAAAATATATGGAACCGGTTTCAAAGATGTGTTATCTTCATCTTCGACCATGAATGATAGTTTCTATCCTGTTTATGTAGTCTTCTTGGTCCAAAATGGCGATTTTATTGCCTTTATCTGTTTTTGTATATACTACCGGTTTTTCTTTTAGATGTTTTATTGTGTTTTTGTAATTGTTGAATTTATTTCGGTTTTTTTATTTTCTCTAAGGTTTTTGTACATTTCAATTTGATAAATGATTTCTCACTTTCTTCCAGTTGATGGGTGGCTATTTCAATATCCGAGATGTAATCTTCTATTTTTTCGGAGAAATCCACACGAATTTCAAAGAACAAGGAATTATGTTAACTCCAAAGAACAATTTTAATACAAAGAACTTATTAGGTTGCAGAGTAAAGGACAACATGCCAACAGAAGAAAAATGGGGTATTTATGAAATAAAATGTGCAGAGTGCAATTAAAAATACATTGGAAAAACAAAGGGGAATTTGGAAATCTGGAAAAAAGAACACTTTAGAAATATTCGCTTAAAACAATCAGTGATTGCAGTGCACTTTTGGAATGAAAATCATGAAATTAAACCAGAGACAAAACTACTGAAACAACTTCTCAACGCAATAGAACTTTCCACTTGGGAAAAAATTTTCATTACAAAAAATAAGGAAAACTTAATGAATTTTGATTTCCCTCCAATGGACGAACTCAGCAAGTTCCTAATAGAACCAACAGATGCTGCCACAAGAACATTAAGAGACCCAACTGCCACTTTTACAACAGTTGGTCTAGAAGCTGAATATGGGAGGGATCACTCCCAAAACATGTCCAGTTTTTATGTACGTGAATGGAGTTAGTGTGAACAGATTTTAGTACATTGGTTTTAGATACTTCTGTATTTGTCGTTCCATCATCAGTACTGCTATGTCTGAGCATGAAATTGCAGTATCCATTGCACCACAGATCATCCATTTTCTAACCAAAGATGAAGTAAAACCGACTAAGATTTTGTCCAGACTTCAGGCATAGTTTGGATATGCTACAATTTCACAACTTTGACTGGCACAGGAAGTTTCTAAATAGTCATAAAGCAGAGGAAAATAAAAGCCACAAAAGTCACAACATTCAGGGTTTGTGACCTTTGGAAAAATGATTGGTTGCCTAAGTGTGCTTGAAACAACCATTCTTTTCTAAAGAACTAGGATTTCAGAATTTAGGCGAGATGGGCTCCACAACTCATTAATGAACAGCAAAATGTCTGACATCATCAGAGGCTTTTGGGTTGGTTTGAGGAATAAGGTGAGAAAAAGTTTCTGACCTGAATTGGGACTGTGATGAGACACGAGTACACCACTACAAGCCCAAAAACAAGAGAATGATTATGGAGTAGAGGAAAAGAGGGGAAGGTGCTCCAATCAAGATCAAACTCACCTATTATCTGGAAAAGTTCTTGCAATCATGTTTTGGAACTCCATAGATAGGTTGCTCATCACAAGTGAAAGACTGAATCCAGCATATTACTGCAAACTGTGAGGACTCCCTATCACAAACAAAAGATGCTGGCAACTTATTCCTGATGTCCTGTTTCTGCATGACGATGCAAAGGCACAAACAACAGCCTTAAGCCAATGTCAATTGGCTGTTGATACATCCATCTTCTTTCATTGATGAGGGAATAAAGAAACTACCCATCTGGTGGAGAAAAAGCTGTTCTGTTGAAGGAAACTATGTAAAAAATTATATAATTTGTTTTGTAATTGTATATGGTAACAATAAATTTATTTAAAAATTAAAATATAAATTGGAACTTGCACAGTGAAGCTAATCATATAACTGATATCACTGTATGATTTAGTTGAACTACACATTCTTAATGCTTCACTTACTTGTCAAAGTATGGAACCAGTTTCCAGAACATTTAGTTCTCACCTTCTAACTCAGTGTGTAGTTCTACTAAATCATAGAATGATATAAATTAATAAATTTATTTTTTAAAAATCCAATTTATATTTGAATGACCCTTGCACCTGGAAGAGGAAGTATGAAGACTCTCCCTTACTTACTACTGGTTGATCATTGACCATTTAAGTCCATTTCTAAAATAATATTCTCTATATGCTGCCAAACAGTTTCCCATTTCCACTGATATATTACCATTTTTAATTATTTGTATGCTTTCTCAGACTTTTGTTGTAATTTTTGTGCTGTATGTAGAAGCTGATGCATGATTGGTATGAGAATTGTCACCACTGTTGCACAGTTTATGAATGGAAAAATTGTCCAACATTTCAAGCATTTGGAACGGGGAAAAGTTAGCTGCAAGTCAAAAAAAAAATGGAGACACAAATTTTAGGAATAAGCTTGAGAGATCACGCATGGAACAACAAAGTAAGAAAAGGATGGGCATCCAAGACATAGAGACCATTGCAAGAAGTTTTAAATAGAAGTGGGTGATACAACAATATTTCAACAGATGGACTCATAAATGACAGCTTGTGACCTGGGACCACTCATAGAAATGTGGGATGTCAATGTACAAGATGGACAGACAATTTTAAGATCTTCAGAGCTGATAATCTATCAAGGTAAATACAAAGACAGAGTGCAAGAAACTTATTAAAAAGTAAATAAAATTAAATTAGGCTAATCTTTCCTGGAGTGGCTAACTGGGTCTGCTAAAACTTAGCCTTCTGTCTTTACTGAAAGAGGCCTTTGCCATAAGGAATGATCTAGGCTATCTTAATTTTAATCATTATGAATAACTTGTATTTGTTAAAGTAAATCCTAAAAAAGAGAGATACGTATATATTAGGTATTAAAAATTAAGCCACAGATGAGTAATACAAATTCGCTAGTAAGAATGAAATTAAATACAGCCTTACCTTTCACACTTTGTATTGGATCTACTACCACAGCAACAGATCTTTCAGAAAGAGCCTCAAAGCTCTGTTGAGTATTGATATCTACTCCTGAGAGCCAGCAACCAAAACCTGGATGGGAGTGATACCAACCAACCACCATTTCTGGTCTCCCAGTTTGCTTCAACATTTCCAGCATTTTTGCCTGAAAAACTGGATCTACTGCTTCCACACTCACTCCCTAGAAGGAAGAAACCTTTTTTTAAGTTGAAGGATTTTAGACTTTCATTTCTATCTTTTCAAGTTTTTTTTCAATTGAATTTCTGCTTTTAAGTGCAGTACACACATTTTTTGTACGTCCTTTTTATTTAATTTATTTATTTTATTTACTTCCAACAAACACAAACAGCATTACAATTAAAATTTATATATTTCCATTATTTCACAAATAACCAAATACTATTATTCATTTAGAAACCTAGTCCCTGGCTCTTCAGAATTAATCTACTGGAATATCTCCTGGACCAGGCTCCAATGCTAATCAACATTATATTTAATGAATAAAGTGTACTTGTGAAGCTGTAGACAATGGAGTGGTAATATATCCTACATTAATGTATTCAACTTGTTCGCACTACACCGCCGGTTTGAGTAGTCAGTCAACAACTGGTGATTGAAGCAAGAGGCAGCTTCCAAAGCATGTACTAATATTATGTAAGTAAATGGAGTTAGTGAGAACAAGTTGAATACATAAATGTAGGAAACATATTTATTTATTTACAACTTACTCAAAAGCTGCCTATCTAAACTGTTTTCAGTCCCAATATATTATTAACTTCAGGTTGTTGATGTACTGGAGACCATGCATAATCAATTTTATAACTCCCAGTGTTAATTCTAATTATCAAATTTTTACTTATCCTCTATATTTAAACTCTCTTCTCCTATACTACTTCTAATCTTCCTTCACCATTTATCCCTAACTTTGCCCAAGTATTCTTCCATCATTTTTATCTCCTTCAATTCCTAACATCTTCCTTATTAAAATTTCTCCCTGAAATTTATTCCATTTTTCTTTCCATGCCTTTAGTCCCCACCACTTTGTTCACAATATAAAATGGTATGGTACTCATCATAGGACATTCATCATCACACATATTCCTAGTCCTCTTAATTCCTTACCCTGTTCTGGCCCAAACAAATCCTTTCCTCCTCAATTATCAGATATACTGGGATATACTTAAAGAGTGCAATATCATTGTACACTGTGCATGCTTAATGTAAAGATGAAATATAAATAAAATTATGTAAATATTATAGTAATGAGCTAAAATACTGAACAAACTTTGTCTTGTTGCATTATTGTTGTCTATCTTGTTGATGATCAAAAGCAATAACCTCATCAATTGTTTGCTGTATATCTGTACATACAGGAGGTTCCTCTTCTTTCATGTCAATGACTATGAGGTAATGCACAAGCTACAATAACAGCCTCATCCTATCCAGCTTCAGGTGTAGTGCATTGGCTAACACAGGAAAATGTCTCTTCCACAAGCCAAATGTTTGTTCTGCAGCATTCTTGGTTATAGTGTCAGATTCATCATACAGATTTTCTGCTTGTGTTCTTGGCTGTAGAAAGGATGTTTAAAGGTGTATGTAAGTGCATAGCCTGCATCTCCAATAACACAAGATACCCTATTCTTCCTTGTTCCAACCTATCTTTTAATGCTGAATTATTAAATATTGTTTGGTCATGCACAGCTCCTGGCCATCTTGGAACTAACTATATCCATAATTTTTAGTCCCACATTGCATACAGTTTGAACACTGATAGATAATTTTACATTCCTTCCTCTGGTGATATGTGTACAATCACTTGCACTCATTACACAGGAAATGCTGCTTTGCTGTACTCTATTTATTTCATTCTGAGTTTGAAGTAACTTGATGAATGCAGGGCCTAATGAGCAATAGCTTTGCTACTCTCTTTATAATTCTACTTCTAACAAAAGCCACCAATGCAGATTAAGAAAGCACCACAAGCATAGAACCTTAGAGTGAGAAGAAAGTGATTGGTAGAAGACTCCTATGATTCCTATGGGACAAAAAGATAAACATAACCTCACTCAATTAAATGTACTTATGAAGCTGTTGACAATGGAGTGGTGTATATATATAAACAATGTAATACAGAATTTGGTAGAAAAATTACAAAAAATTACAGCAGAAAATATAATGGTATCGTTTGATGTAAAAGCCTTATTCCCAAGCATACCAAAAGATACACTTATTCTAATGTTAAAGAAATGGTTAAAATCCTTAGATCTACAGACACAAGAAATTGAAGACTTGATAAAACTTACGAACATTTGCATCGAACAAAATTACTTCATTTTCAATAAAAAATATTACCAACAAATCTCGGGACTAGCTATGGGAAACCCATTATCTCCATTTCTAGCAGATTTTTTATGAGTTGTTTGAAATGCATATCACCAAAGCCTTCCCTCTAATCTTCAAAACATGGTATAGGTATGTGGATGACATATTTGCAATAATTCCGAAAAAACATACAACAGATGCACTAAAACTTCTGAATTTGCAGCACAAATCTATAAATTACACCATAGAGGAAGAAAGAAGTGGATATCTCCCCTTCCTAGATGTAAAAATCATAAGAAATGAAAACTATCTTACATTTGGAATTCATAGAAAGGATACTCACACAGAAAATTACATAAAAAATGACAGTTTTAACCCCATTCCACATAAATATGCAGTGTTTTATAGTTTAGCACACAGATTAGTTAACATTCCACTCACAGAAACAGAGTACAAATTGGAATACCAACAAATCATAAAGATAGGAGAAACTAATGATACAACAAAGACACAGTAATAAAAATCATCAATAAAACCAAAAAACAAAAAACAATATGAGATGTTTCCACACTTAAAAGTGCAAAAGAAAGGTACAAATTCAAAAGTTTCACATACCACCCAATTTACCACAATAAGTTCAAAAAGATATTCAAAGAACAAGGAATTATGTTAGCCCCAAAGAACAATTTTAATATAAAGAACTTGTTAGGTTGCAGAGTAAAGGCCTACATGCCAACAGAACAAAAGTCAGGTATTTATGAAATAGAATGTACAGAGTGCGATAAAAATACATTGGAAAAACGAAGAGGAATTTGGGAATCCGGAAAAAAGAACACTTCAGAAATATTTGCTTAAAACAAATTGATAAATCAGCAATAGCACCGCACTTTTGGAATAAAAATCATGAAATTAAACCAGAGATAAAACTACTTAAACAACTTCATAATGCAATTGAACTTTCCACTTGGGAAAACATTTTCATTACAAAAAATAAGGATAATTTGATGAATTTTGATTTTCCTCCATTGGATGAACTCAGCAAATTCCTAATAGAACCAACAGATGCCGCCACAAGAACATCAAGAGACCCAACCGCCACGTTTAACAACAGTTTGTCAACAGGCTGAAGATAGGAGGGATCGCTCCCGAAACATATGTCCAAAATTTTATGTAAGTGAATGGAGTTAGTGTGAAAAAAACTGTATAACATTGTTTATATAACCTCACTATTTTTCTACAATTTTAAGTATTTTATAGTGCATGGCATATATATTCAATTTTACTTTTTGTTAGCTGTTACTGTCTTATTATGAAAAACAACACTATAATCTATTGGTACCTGTCTGTTACATGCTCTAACTGGTCATAAATGACATTTTGCACCTCAAAAACAGTGTCCTTTTTAAATTTGAATCTCATAAGAAATTCATCTTCATCATATTCATTCATTTGTTCCGCCCTATACCTTATTGCTTTCTTGTCCTTAAGAACACATTATACAGATACTAATCATCACTATCTGACATTATTTATTTCCAATATTGCTGCCATCTTACTTATACCCAGAATAACAGCTAAACAACGAGTGAAAGCATGAAATAGCATTGAAGAAACCATGGAATAGCATATTCCATGCTTATACTCTAGATAGTATCATATTCTGGAATTTTACAACACATTTTAAACCTAACCATGAAATAAGTTTTAACCAGACTTCAATCTGCATTTGTACAACTGACCCTTAGACCCCCTTTATATACACCAAAATATTTTGGTGCTGTTTATCAACCTCCTGTATGTATTGGCTTTGATTTAAAATCAGAATGAAAATATTCAGGGTCACAGCTTGGATTCAAATCACAAATCTTTGACTTTTATGCCAATGCTTTAACCATTTGAATTATCATTCTCTGTCTGGCCATAACACAAATCTCTCCCTTATGAATCATCCTCCATGCAGATCTCAAATTAATTCTAGGTTAATTCTATACTTTAGATGCAGTTTTCATATAACACATATGTGCTGGCTAGGATTTTAAATCAGAGTGAGATAGGAAAAAGGTTTGTAGTTGTAACCCAGAGAGCACATCAAAAGATTAGACCATTGGCATGGTTCGTCAAGATCAATGATTTAATCCTAGCTATAACAATGAACTTTTATTGACTCCAATTTGAAATACACCTAAAATATACACATACCAATTATGACAGAGGAGGATGCCCATGTGGAGATGCATTTTACACAAGATTTGTGCATATATAGTGAAATATGTTTCACAGTGTACCATGTGCAGAAAGAATTCTGGGTATAAATATTATACTTATGAAACTTGACAATGGAACGGTAATATATCCTAAACTTAGGTATTCATTTTTTACACTAAACTCCATTTACTTACGTAAAATAAGATGCGTTTCAGGAGAATCTCTCCCATCTTCAGTTGCTCACTGAACCGCCGTTACTCGAAACGATATCTAGACACCCAGATGTTCCTATGTTGGCATCTGTTGGCTGAAGTAGAAAATGGCTGAGTTCATCCATAGGAGGAAACTCGAAGTTCATTAGGTTTTCTTTATTTTTTAATATGAAATTTTTTTCCCAAGTGGATAACTCCAATGGGTTGTGTGAAGATGTTTCAGCAGTTTAATTTCCAGTTTTATTTTATGGTTTTTGGTCCAAAAGTGAGCTGCTGCTGATTTATCCACCTGCTTAAGTCAAATACTCCTAAAGTGTTCTTTCACTTTAGGCTTAAGCAGGTGGATAAATCAGCAGCAGCTCACTTTTGGACCAAAAACCATAAAATAAAACTGGAAATTAAACTGCTGAAACATCTTCACACAACCCATTGGAGTTATCCACTTGGGAAAAAAATTTCATATTAAAAAATAAAGAAAACCTAATGAACTTCGAGTTTCCTCCTATGGATGAACTCAGCCATTTCCTAATTCAGCTAACAGATGTCAACATAGGAACATCTGGGTGTCTAGCCATTGTTTCAAGTAACAGCAGTTCAGTGAGCAACTGAAGATGGGAGAGAATCTCCCAAAACGCATCTTATTTTATGTAAGTAAATGGAGTTTAGTGTAAAAAATGAATACCTAAGTTTAGAACTGAGGGTGTTCGTGCAAAATATAAATACAAATTCAATTAAAAATAAATAGAAAACTAATGATAATTATAATAATGATAATGATAAACACTTACAATCAGCACATCAACATCCTTCACAGAACATCCACAGCCTTTGCAATATTTTCCTTAAAATTAACTTTAACTAATCCTGTGCGTCACCAAGACTGCCTATCCCCATATTTTAAAAAGAATGTATGAAGTAAATGCTTACTGTTCCTGTCTGTGGCATTGCAAAGACATCAATAACTCTAACAGTGTAGTCATCAACAAATTCACCCAACATCAGACCCATGACTTCCATAGGTACTCCTGCTCGACCATGCTTCAACATCTTCAATAATGCAAGTGAGGATATGTACACTTGCTCTGCAGTATCTACTACTGGAGCATCAGAAGGGGGAGGTGCTTGGCTTAGTCCTGGCACACCACCACCCAATCTCAGTAGACGATCCATCTCTTCAGCTTTCTGTAAGATATTATAAATTATTAAAAATTGTCACACGTGATTTCCAGTATTTCTGAAAGTAAAGAGAAAGAAAAATAATATATTATTTCTAATCCCTATGTCTGACAGCATCAGAAGACCTTGAGACATCATGGACATAGTGCAGTATTGCAGACGAGCATGTGATCAGTATAGCACTCCACTGGTTACTATCATGTGCCTACTTTCCATCATGTGGATCCTATTTTGGACCAACCTAAATTAGAAAATTTCTAAGCAGATATTGAAGGAATGAACCGGGATTTCCTGGCAAGCTATCAGCAATGCTAAACATACATGGAGATGGCCTATTTATTTAAATCAGGATGGTTTGCAACCACATTAACAGTAAGCATTACTTTTAGCTAACAATTAGAGAGACACAGAGCACTATTGTCACGAAATGTCTACAAATATAAATGATGAGAAATGAATGAACAAGCTTCTAGCTGTCAAATATTATTCCTTTATCACTATCATAAGTACAGGCACAATTTGTTGGTTAATTAAAACATATCAGAATAAAAATTACCATCATATTGGGATTAAAGGTGGTAAAAATATAGAGCTATTCTAAAGTCAGTTCCAAGTTTCAAATGGCTATAACTTTGACAAATTTTTAGATTCTACAAAAAAAGTTTTGGTTCAATGCCAGCTATTTTCTTCACAAACTAGCAGGCCTTCCTACATGTATGGCAATATTGTAGCAGACTTCTGAGGTCAGGACATCCATGAGTTGTTGCTGGAAATGGTAAAAGTGATATGGTTATGGTGCACCAGGAAGGTCCTATGATATGAATAAAATGAAATAATGATAGCACAAATGAGCTCGGAGTCCTAAGCACTTTAAAGCTATCTGGCATACATCTTGTCAGGGTAAGGAAAAACTTTGGGGGAGGGGGAACCTTACCAAGACAGTTTGACCTGATAACCGCCACAGATCCTTTATATTAGTAGTGGCAAATGCTACCACTAGACCATGGAGGCAGTGGATTCTGCAAAAATAAAATAAAAATATCAATTTGTTTCATAAAGAAATGGGATTTTATTACAAAAGTATAATAAGAAAAAGATAAATATGAACACCACTGAGATGTTCAATAAGAAATAGTCAATACCAGTCTCAGATGGTACCGCATACAAACATACTACTAATTTCCAGCTTTTTAAATGTCAGTCCTGGTGGTGTAGTGGTTACCATACTTGCCTCCTAAACCCAAAATGCGGGTTCGATGGATTTTTTCGGGCATAAAAATCCTAAGTATGGCTTCCTTCGGAAGGGAAGTAAAGCTGTGGGTCCCGTGTCGTACATTTGCAGCACGAAAAAGAACCTCAAGCCTGAAAGAGAGGCCTCTTAGCAAAATTTGTTGGCCGTTTCACGCCCTGAGATGAATGGGATGCTGATGACCTGAGATGTTAAAGAGCGTCCATAAATAAATCAATCAATCAGCTTTTTAAATACCAGGAAAATCTTGTTTGGTGATTTTCCAACCCTAGAAGGCTATAACATCAACATGATTTACTTAATCTCTCCATTCCATGGTTAAAAAAGTTATATATTCTCTATGCTACATCTGAACTTGACAATGAGGGTGATAATGTCTGGCAGTAAACTGTTATCCGATCACCAAAATCCCTGGTACAGCTGCTTTCAAAAGTTTGTAACTATCTATAGCAAAACTAGGTACAAGGACATACAAATGTTTGCAAAACTTTCAAGTAGACCAGGAGTACTGTTGGAGTACTCATCTCCTAGTTTTATATGCTTTCCTGACATGAAGTTCCATGCAGTTCCCACTTCTCCCTGTGGAGGTGTATTTGGTTTAGGTTCACTCCAAATGTAGTGGGAATTTTTTCTTCAGTATCTTTGAGCTATCCAAAATCTATACATAGATACAAAGTTTTAAATGAAGATTAAAGTAAAGCTAAGAAATGAAAGGAAAAATATTGCATAGGTAGAAAAGAGTGCCCACTCTCATTCACTCTGTTTAGTTTATATACTGACAAAGGAATTACAGAGAAATTTAAACATTATTTTATTGGAAATATTCAAATGTTGCAAATGATCAGATCAGGCCCATAGTAAGGGGTGGCTGGGGAACCCCCCCAAAAAACTTTAATCGTATAATAAATAAATAACTAAATATTTTAAAAAGTAAACTCATGCAAACAGGAAAGTTCAGCAACACTTTCTTTAAATAAAATGTAAACTATATAGTCATTCAAAGGTTATCACTGCATCCTGGCCTGTAACTTTGTGTTACTATTATTTTAGAAGGTTGGTACTGGATGTGACAAAACTGCATTGCCACTCATGTAAATGTACTGTAAACTATGACTTATCACTGTTGCAGCATCAGAACCAACATTGAGAAAAGAATAAATTCAATGCAAGTTTAAGAATTTATTATTAGGTTTTATTTTGATTAATGATACAATGTGTCTTAGAATGAAAGGCAGAGAGGAATTGGGTAATCTCACCTAAAATTTCATTTGCCCCACCTAAATTTGAACCTTGGCCATGATTTTGGATCGAACTGTATTCAGATTCTGAAATAACCTTTAAAGGGCTATTAATTATTGCAAAGAAATATAATTTAAGAATATTCAATAAAAAAACTAAAATCTTTCGATTTCAAGAAGGAAGGCATTTAGGGACAAAAATAGTTAATGATAATACAAATATAGAGCAGGTTGACAATTTTAATCAATTAGATTGCAATATCTCTTATATACAAAGCAATGATGCTCAAATGAAATTGCAATGATCTTTAAAGTTAATTGGATATACTTTACATTAAGTTAGAAAAAAATGTAAATTTTATAATGCCATGGCAGTCCTTCCTTTTTTGTAAGGAGCTGAAAAATGGAAGTCCATTATGGCATAAATTAGAAGCATGGAAGCAGCAGAAATGCACCTCTAAGACCTTTAGTAGGTTATTCGTTATTAGATCATAAGCATAATGAAGAAATTCTAATCAGTTAAATATTGCAAATGTAACATAAACTATAGTAGAACACAAATATATGAGCAAATTAAATGGTGTAATAAAAATGACAGCAAGCTATATTTTCAAAATAGCACTTTACAGGCCAACATGGACTAGTCAAGAAGGTAATGGATAGACAAATTAATAATAACAGCACTTAAAGCTGTATGACCTATTCCTAACAACATAGTATATGATGATGATGATGATGTATGTCTCTTCAAAGATATTTCCTATTTTAAAAACAATCTAAAATCTCATTTAATTTAATCTATATCAGCTTAATATGGGGTTATGCACAATTAAGTCATATCAATGTATAAAATTACAAAATTTATAATAATATAGCAACTTACAAACTACTGAATTTCCTCATGTCTAGCACCTTCGGCTAAAAATCCATGGACTAACTAATATATAAAAGGTTTCCCAGAGGCTTAAAAAGTGCTTCCTTTTAAATTTAAATTTTCTTAAATGCATCATTACACTTCTAGCTCGTTAAAACAGTCTATAACAGAGGCTAGAGTCGTTATATCCATGTTATTTGCTAAGGCATATTAGAAAATTTTAGCTGCCGAAAAGAAATAGAAAACCTTTAAAAGATGTAGAAATAAATAAAGCGTGCACTCTTGAATATTATTATATAGCTACAATAGACACCACCATTTGTCTAGTTCTTGCTCATTAAATACACATACTTACCACTTTATATAATCAAGACGGCTGCTCTATACTTCAAGGTTTTTATTTTCTCTAAGGTGGGGAAAGATTTACGTAAATCTTCCGCACTAAAACCGCTTTAATGATGAATAAAGTGCCTTAACCTATAAAAAACATTAACTTGCATTTTATTATGTGCCTACTCCTACCACAAATCAAATGTGTTTGTCAAAGATACAGGTCAACTCAGCTATAACATGGGCAGTACGTACAACATAAGAAAATTACACTCTAAAAGTGAAATTGCCCACAATGTGCAAAGTTACAAACATTGAGGGGTGCAGGCGTACAAGCTTGTAACAACATTTTGCGAGTTTTCCTTGTTTATTGTAGTATAAGGTATACAAAATTTTCAAATGATTACCTAGTATGTGCCGTATTTCCAAATTCAACGTTTTATTATTGCAATAATGTTCTCCTCCGGTGAGAACCCAACTTCATGTATCCATTCCGTTGTAAGTGGTATATACCTACAATCTTTATAACAGATAAACAATGGATTTTATATTTTACAAAGATGATAACTCCGCCCTGGATGCACCAGGCTGGTTCTTGTGAAATACCAACATGACATAAATGGTATTTGCCACAATTGGGGATCTATGTTTATACCCTTTCCCACAACTACATAGCATATTGGAACCTCAATGCATGCCAGAACTGCCTACAAACAGATACAAAATTGGCGCTGCAAGCGTAGTGCAGTTGTTTGATAACTCCCAACTCTCAATTACAATTGGTGCTATAGCTGCAAATTTAAATATACTATTAGAAACATACTTTTCATTAATATTTGCTTTAGAGGTTTGCCAAATAGGAAGAAACGGAATAATTTTGTGCGTAATCGCTTTGAAAGTAGTTAATTTTCCGAAAAAAAAATGTGTTTCTTATTCTGGCAGACTATACAATATGTCATTCAATATTAACACCTTAATAAGCAATCACTTTATGGAAGCTATAGCTTAATAATCACAATTAGGTATTATTATAAGAGGAAGGGTACCTATATACTTGCTCTTTAAATGTTAATACAATAATTAAGAAAATATTATTTTGCAGACGAATAAGAAGTGCAATATATTTATTTTGCTTGTTATACAACGAATATTTTCATATTAATATCCATTAACAACTAATAAAACCATCAAAGTTTTATTGCTCATGGGACTGCATTTTGGTATTAAATTCTATCTCGTTACTGAGTCAGCGGGCGTGACCTTCATTTTTCCCTACGTTTTGTTACATAGAATTTCCTCCCTTTTGTCCATAGGTCTTTATGAATTATTTCTGGGCATGAACGCATATCGATTATGGAGATTTATAAGCCTTCTAAAATTAATAAGAAGACAAAATCATCATAGTTGCAGTAGACCACATTCGCATTAAACATAACAACATTTCGGGAAATAAATTGCACTGGTTTGTATCTGGAATGATATAATATTTGTTGGTCCTTATAAATCATACAAGCTTAACTATATGACAAATTTTAGGCCAAATTTTGTCAATATTGCTCATTAGGTGGAAATTAAACCCATTTTAGCATGTATTTTTACTCATTGTTCTTCGGCATTTCATGTTTCGCTATACTTTTTGCAAATTATAGGTAATTCTCATTATTAAGATTATAGTTCCAAGAGTTATTTTATATATATATATATATATATATATATATAAAATTACTTCCTTTTTTTTTTTTTTTTTTTTGAGTAATTAAATTTATTCTGGCGGCTGTTGAAGCTTGCCATGAAGTTTAAACTCATTCGAGTATAATCAACTCAAAATTAAATCTTAATATGGATAACAAATATTTGTCCCATAATTTTCCGTTTTAGTTGCATTTATTACTTCTTCACTATTGGTCGCGATACTTTTATACCCCTCCCTTACAAATGGTACATTTCAAATTCTTGAAAGGCGGGTAACTGATACAAAGAGCACAGATTTTTTTTTTACCCTTGATTAAATCCTAATTAGCTAGAATGTATCAATAGCGGTTTCCTCAACTAACTTTTTGTCCATGTGTATTTCGAAAAGTTTCAAGATTGCAGAAGATAAATGAACTATGGCGGTAAAAATGTTTGTTAGTTGAGCTTCACCATAAAAATATAAATTCACTAATTTTGATAGAATTAAAATAAAAATATAAGAACAATTTTAAAAAAGGCATTTAAATTACATTGTTTTTATTTATTTGTTTATTACATTTGTGAGTTTGTTATTAATTTATAAATTCGTTCGTCACTTCGCCATCCACTCCGCAAAAAGTAATGTCTAGGTTTGGGTGAAGGCGGTAAAGCGACGCGCAATACTAAGGGCGCGGAATTTTTATGTTCACTTTCAGTCTGTTCGCCACATTGGCTTGGTTAAAGTACGAGTGTTAATAATTATTCTACGAATATTCAGGCTTTGAATCCTTTGCATAAATTATCTTTACTATATAGTAGTTAATTGTTGTTTCTCCTAGCACATTAAACGTGTAAATAAAAAAAAAAAAAAAAAAACCGTTCGTTTTCAAAATATAAACTTTTCATACTTTTTTTCCCTCGAAGGTGCACAGTAACGCAACTTGCGCGTTCTTTACAGAAGTTTACTCAAGTTGTAGTCAAAACATTTGTTTAATATTTAAAGCTAATTACATCTGAAAACATTTGTTTTGATCTGCTTTTCTTGGTGAAACAAACTTTCAACGCTAATTTATAATATTTTTACGGGCAAATCTAGCTTGTTTCTGTCTTCTGAACTTCATATTTATATCCTAAATTGTTTTGATTATGCCCTGTAGTTACACTATTTATATTGAATTTGCAGTTTGAAAGTACCTAGAGCAATATCTTCTTTTCTGTAGATAGTGTCCAGTTGTGTCTTCTGTTATTTCTGAATCTGGGAGAATAAAATAGCTTCTCAATGCATTTCAGAGCTATGTTGGTTTTCAGTAGTTACTTTTTGATGTCAACAAGAACTGTATCTGAGTGCCACACAAATTCTTAATGAATTATCATGACATGTATACAATTTCAAAATGATTTTCTGGCATAGAGTGACTGCCAGCTTATTGCTCTGTGTCAGATATAATTTTTCTAATCCCAGTTTCTTCATTTTAATATTCCTACATTTTCCAACCATTATACTGTTTTTTTTTTTTCCTCCTGCAATTCTATTCTCAAGTTGTGTCACTTTTTTGAACCTTTGGAAACAGCTTTCATAAAATGAACAAATAATTAGTCATCTTTCATAGCAATCAGCTTCTACAAGGAAAACCAAAATGTGTTTACCTTCAGTTTTCTGAAACCTCCTCAGTTGTTTTAAATTTTTCAAGTCTACCGAAGGCTAATTTGTCCCAAATCTTTTGATGACAAATCTGCAAAGCCTTTCCACAATCTTAAAGAAGTTAAAACTGTGAATAAGTAAAAGAGTTTCTGCTCTTTCTGTCTCCAGATATTTTACTACTTTAAACATTTCCTTCCACTTTCTTCTAGCTGGCTATTTATGTGTTGCATAAGTCAGCCCCTTATCTACTGAGTATTAATTTGAATGAAAGGAAATTCACATGAGTGCATAAATTGAGTTAGTCTTTGGTGTAGTCCCTGATTGACTTTGTGTTACTGCAGCATTTTGTAGTATGGCATCTTTCACATTCTTTGTCACACAATTTGCACATACATATTGTTTAGGTTGTTGTGTTGCAGTTTATGACAAACCTAGAATGCCTAGTCATGTTTTAACCCTTTGAAATCCCTTGTTTGGTCAAGTATATGTTTTACCAACCATGGCATCTGTGATGTAGAAGTCTCATCATCTCTCTTTGCTTTTGCCAACTCTACCATCTATCATTTCAGTTAATGATAGATATGAGTAGTAGGTGGGTTCTTAAATCTTCAATGAGGAAAGTTTAGTTTGCAAGTTGAGCCAATCTTGAGGGCAAGTACTTGGAATTCCCAGAGCAACATAAAGGAAGCTTATTTATTAAAATCACTGATGTTCAGCTTTTCCCTCATTAATTCTATTTCATAAGCTAAAATTGGTGTTAACTTGGCTCTTAATAGTAGCATGGCTTTATTTCAGTGACAGTGCTGTAATATTTTTGATGGACTACGTGGCTTTTATTCAAATTGCTTCTCTTCTTGATGTGAATTTGGATGACTTTGTAGTGGTTTGTAATGCCACATCCAGGTATTTGAAGGAGTATAGGGGATTACCTTTGTACTTTATTACATCTTTGGTGTTATTTTGCCACTTTCCTGAAGGATATTTGCACAATTTTGATGTTATTTATGCACAAATTCTCCATAAAATGCCCATTGTATTTCATCTTCATTAAACTATCACAGGAATACCCAAGTGTCACAGCAAGGTAATGTCAATCAAGAAGAGATGCGTGCCAATACTTTGGTAAAAATCCTCCATTATGTGCAAGAAATGCTCTTGTTTTACTTATTTATTTATTTATTTATTTATTTATTAATTCTCCCTTATAATTCCATTTAGAAATCTCACTGAACTTCTGTGTGCATTTTATGTAGTGGTAGTAGTTGCAGAGGTAATAGTAGCAATAGCAGTACTGGTAGAATTGCAAGTTTTACTAACAAACTAATCACTACTAACATATACCAATATTAGAACTAAAATGTACAGAGAAGCATTTCCCTTACATATTTAATATATGAACAATTTTTTCAACTGACATAAATATATATATATATAATGTCAGTTATAGAACAGTGCAGTTGTGGCATTCTTGTGGTTTGGTGGTGATGCAATGTAAAAGAAAACTGCTTTCATTTCCAGTTTTATATGAATTACAGATGATTTGATAATTTTCAGATTAACAACACATCAACATTTAAGAATTCCTTGTTCTGTCTTTAGTTCACAAAACCATATAATGTATACTTGGGTATCTACTTTGTTTGCAGAAGCATCTAGAGTTCTCTTGGTGAATCTGTTTTACTTTAATATTATCTTGTCTTCTACTGCTTCTGTAAAATGTCCACTAATTTTGGGAGATTTTATCATCTTACTGTGCTGTGGACTAAAAGTTTTCACAAATAAACTAGCTTTCCTCATTGCTAAAACATTTAACTGTTTTTGTTAGACCTCAGTGTGATCCACAAATTATTCTTTCTCTGATTGGAAATAACATCAAAAACATCAGTTTTGTAATGTATTAAATTCCCATTTTTATTACAAAACAGGTAATATAATTCTAGTGTGTCACTTTTGTTTTATTAAAAGCTGCACTGTGCTTGATGCTCCTTAATGTCACAAATTGCATTCTACAGCATTAGAGCCACTTAGTTTTAGCCTTCTCTACATTTTCTAGAATGATTTATCTTTTTCACCTCTGATTTTCATACATCTTAAGACGGTTACTTAACCTGATGTATATGGATGACAAGAGTTCCCTGTCTCAAAATTTACAAGTTTTATTGGCATTAATATCTGCTCTGCTCAGATGTTTCTTTTCAGCGGATAAATCTGCTAACTCATAAACTTTAAAAGTATTATGCACAAAGTGCATGTTCACCGTTCCTGGAATATTTTGTTTATAGACTTCTGTCATCATCTAGTTCTTCTTAATCAAATCCTCTGGGTACCTTTCAGTGTTCAGGATATATGAGAGATCTCCATCTCTTCCTATCCTGCAGTGATATTAACTGCTTCTCTTACTGACAATTCCCTTTCCTGCAGTGCCCCTTGAATTCCATCCTCCCAAGTCTTTCTTGGTTGTCCTCAGCTCCATCCACCCTTATCTCCTTCATTCGCCTCAGCAACCAGTCTGTCAACATGCATTATACATGTCCAAACCATGATATTCTTGGGTGTTCTTTTCCAGTTGTTTCACACTTAGCAATTTTCCTTATGGTTGTATCCCAGATACTATCTCAGCATTTTCCATATGGTTGTATTCCGGATCCCATATCTTCTGGTTTTATTCTCCACTCTCTATAGGTATCCCATATCTGCAGCCTAGATTCTATTATTTTGTGTCCAGGATTCACTGCTGGTCAAATTTGGGACAAAGATTGATCTGCAAATTGCCATCTTTGATATACGCTTCCAGAAAGTCCTGTTAATGGCATTAACAGATGACCTGCTGCTCCTACTCTCTCCATGACCTTAATCTCCATCTTACAATCTGAACATATTGTTGAGCCAAGGTATTGAACTGTGTATCTGTTCCAGCTGTTTCCTATTGACTGCAGTGCTTTGGCTCTCATTGCTCCTCTGATGACCATGTCTTTGTCCTATCCACATTCACTTGTCTTCAACCCTCTGGTGTTAAGCTGTGTGTTCTTTTGCTGGACATAATCATGCTGATAAAGTCATCAGCAACACCAGGTCGATTAACTACACATGTCTTATAAGATAATTTCTGATGGTCAGTTTCTTAATTTTCTCAAGGCACTCTCTCATAATTTGATCCAAGTACACAAAGAAAATCACAGGACTAACATTATATCCTTGTCAGACTCCCTGCCTCATAATAAATTTGGTAAACCT
The DNA here is from genome assembly GCA_030762175.1 of Metallyticus violacea. NCBI lineage: Eukaryota > Metazoa > Arthropoda > Insecta > Mantodea > Metallyticidae > Metallyticus > Metallyticus violacea. The sequence continues at coordinate 42,993,169 of CM060835.1, read as the reverse complement.
CCTCTTTCTTGTTCTTACATAATTCCTGCAGTTTGTGTACAAGTTTCTGCCTAATTTGGCTCTCCTTCAAAACTTCCCACAGCTTGGCTATAGGAACCCTTTCAAATGCCTATCTCAGATTGACGGAGGCTGCATGGGATAGTCTTGTTCTTCTCTATAGTTTTTCACTGGCCATCCTAATGAAGATTTTTGGGTTATCCTGTTTGATCTGAAGTCACATTGGATTTTTTTCTGGGTGATCTATCCTGAATGTCCAATGTTATCTTCTACTTGTAGACAGCTTTTGGCTATAATGCTAGCACTCTTGTGAGCATGGAATTTTCCATTTTTTCTGTCATTTTTGTATGTTGACTGGATTGAATGCCTTAGAGAAGTCCACAAATATTACATACAACTTCCTTGATTAAGTTTTTATCTGTCAATGTAATGGATCTCCTTGTTCTGAAACCAAAGTTTTCTTCTGAAAGTAATGTACAAAACTTTATAGTATTCATCTTGCTTCTATGAATTTCCTGTAATAATTAAATTTTTTTTAATAGAAAAAATTTTTATTTTGTCTTTGAACATTTTGAAATCTGCCTTTGTCTACAGTAAACATTGTGTTGCTATTTCCTGTTCATATTAACATTTTTCATTGTGCTACATGCTTTTAACTGCTGCTATAGATTTTTATTTCTCTCCAGTCTCTATTCTTCTTTAATTTCCACATTTTCTACATAATTCAAGAACTTAAGCATGAGTTTAGTATTTATGTAAAAAGCAATTTATTATTAAAAAAAACATAAAAAATGGCCTGTCCCTTTTCATTAAGTTTTAAAATTTTTTAGCCTGTAATATAATATTTAAGTATTCCAAGCCATGTTATAAAATGTGTTTTATGATAATATTCTGGGATTTAAATCCAGGAAATATTTCTGAAGAAAGTGAAAATATAGTGCAGTGTATTATCCAGCAAACATTCCCGCAGAAAGTGAAAATATAGTGCAATGCTAATCCAGTAAATATTTCTGGAGAAGATGGAAAATATAGTGCAGTGTAAATCCAGTAAATATTTCCGGAGCAAGTGAAAATATAGTGTAATGTAAACCCAGAAAATATTTCTGGACAAATGAAAATATAGTGCAGTGTGTTATCCAGCAAATATTTCTGGAGAATGTGAAAATATAGTGCAGTGTATTATCCAGCAAATATTTCTGGAAAAAGTGAAAATATAGTGCTTAAACACAACAGTCGAACATAAGGATAACTTACATCAGGTTGGTACATAATAAATTTTATTTTTTAAAACAATGCATTTGGAATCTTATGCATTCCTGAGTACTAAACTCATCTTTCTTTTGTCATACAGCAGTAATTCTTATCCAGAATGCTGACATTGAAAGGTAGGGGAAGAGAGATGCTGTTATTTGCATATATTGGTACTGCATCATTTTCCATCATCACTGTAGAAACTCCACTAGTCTAATGTGACCAAGTTTAAGGATGTCTTTTCTGTGATTGGTCTGTTATGACATACATTTCAGTGAATCATTTGTTAGCATCTCAGCATGTGCAACAGCCAGCCAGCTGGCTGCCGACAAATAAACTCTAACTCATGTTATCTATCTGCTAGCAATTGGCTAATTGGGATGCATGGTATTAGCAGATTCATTCATAGGAATGCATCTGGGGGCCACAGGTGACTATCTCCCCAGGATCCTGTACCCAACTTGGGAGCTGTGGAGTATGTATTAGGGAGTAGAATAGACAGCCAATGGAGCTTGTGGGGTAGGTACTGTACTAATTCATCCTCCCACATATCCCTTGTTAGGTCACATATTTAATAGCATAATGTAAGGTGCCCCAGGTCATGTGAACCTGGAACCAGCTACCTCCGTGTCCCACTTGATTCCTCTGTTGGCTGGGTGATGTTGGACAAATGACAAGGACAATACATGCACAGAGAGAATATGCTGCCACCATTGTGATGTGTTGTTTTCTTCTGTTTCAGCTTTCAGGTTATCATAAAGTCAGGTATTTTATTATCTATATTTGTAAATTTTAGTTTTTTTGGTGGCATACTTCTCTCTTGCACTTATTGCAAGTGCACACCCTGTCTTTGTCTTTAAAATGTTGCAAATTTTTGACATATTAATTGATTACGGTAATGTGCTTAGTTTTCTTTTCATTACAGTTCAGAAATGTGTACAAGATATATTTTGTGCATCATAATGCTTTATTAAATTAAAAAAGCATTCAAGCATTTCTTTTCCATGCATGTTTCCAGGAAGGCATGTTCTGATGCCTCTACACACTTTGCTGTTTATGTGATATGGTATGTGAACTGAATGACATTGTTTAGTTTAGCCAACTACTAGGTAGGGTCCAGTTTAGGTAGTCGCTCTGTCAGGATTAAGTAGTCTGGAGTTTGTCTAGCATTATCATAATCAGTCAATCCCTTTTTTGGCAAATTAGTCACACATTCTAAAACTTCCTGGGCCCTCCCCCTTCACCTCATCATGGTTTGGGGGTGGCAACAAACAAAAGTTCACTTATATCACAAATTCTACTGTTCAATATACAGACCTGTAAAGGCTGTGAGTTGCGAGCAGTTCAATTTTTTCTTATCATTGCCAAGTATGGCAAGACTGGATTCAGTTGCAAATCCTTTGCTTCCCAGTATTTTATATAGTTATCATCAAAATGCATGGAAGTGTCCAGCACTCTGCAATCTTCAGCATTTCAATATTAAAATATTAAAGATCTCTATAATGGCACAAACACAAAACATTTTTAATTTCTAAAATTTAGAATGTTGATATGACTGTAATGCATATAAGTGAACTTTTGTTTGGCTAAAGCTGGGGTAAAAAACACGTTCATTTCTCTGAGCTTGTTGCAGGCAAGGTGGCATCTACAGGAAAAAGTAAATTTTACATGAGAGGCATCAAGATGACAAATGCATGCAACAGGATCACTGCAGCAAACTGTAAATTAGAGGTAATATGCCTGTAACTCTAACAGTTTGGTGGTGGTGGTAAACATGATTGGCTTTCAGAATTGCAGCAACTTTTACATAATATTGAATATAAACTTTGTATGGCAACATTTATATTTCACTTAATTGGAGAATGTTTCGAGAACATTGCCATCAACAGAAGATCTACTGATAGAAGCATACTTTGGCAGTTGGAGAAATTTATTGAACATATTGTCACCTACACCATTGAGGAGCATCATAAATAATTAAATTAAACTTTTGGGACGTTTCTATACGGCGCACATACCTAATGAGGTCTTCTGCCGTTTTTGGGTCAGCCGGTAGGACTTGCTCCAACAATGAAAGTTTTAGACCTCGCAAGATATGACGGACGCGCTCAGGTACCGTCATATCAGGGTTTACCTGATCACATAATGCCAGCACGTCATAAATGTAATGTTCTGTTGGCTCAGAGATATCCTGCACCGTCTGGCGAAGGCGGAACTCCAATACATCCTCCTGTGCCAACTGGGCAAATGCCTGCTCCAGGCCCCGTCGTAGTAGATCCCAAGTAAAGTGGGAGTGCGCGGTACAAAAGTCTTGCACCAATTAGCTGCAGCACCCCGCAAATAACAAGGTAGGAATTTCTGTTTCTGTTCGGCATTCCAGCCGTTGGCTGTAGCAATTGTTTCGAAATTGTAAATGTAGGCTCGTACATCCTGGCCGGGCTTTCCCTCAAACATGCCAGGATCAATGTAAGGGCGAGGAAATGGTGCCGGGGTTACCAGTGCAGGTTTAACATTAGTCTGCTGTACCTCAGTTACAAGTGGTAATGTTGAATGAGAGGACGTAGCCATTCCCAGGTCGTGAACTGAATCTATTCTGACTGGAGAAGGAGATCGGGAAAGTCTCTCTTCAGGAACTCCCGACGTTAAATCTCCAACACTAAGGCTACGCTGGCGAACTGGAAAATAAACCGGAGGTGACTGGCCTTTTAACCGACGACTACTCCTTGTACGAATTTTAGACATTGATTGATAAACATCGGACAGTTCTGACTAAATGACCCTCACGTCATGCAAGGCTGTGCTATAAATATCATGTTTCTTGTTTAAAGTTTGCAAATATGATTGATAAATTTTCCTGATCTCGATACTAGTGGGGCTGTCGCTGTCAAACAGTTGCTAGAAATCCATATAATTTAAGCAGAACCAATATCCTTACATGTACGCCAACCAGGAAGTACAATTACACCTGTTACTCTCAAAACAAAATAAAGAATACACGAAAGTGCCATGCAACAAAGAAATAGTAACTCTATTGTAGCTGCATCACATCTCATTATAAAGCCAGAACACTTAAATCTACACTGCAAAGAAAACATGAACAATTAAACATAAAAATAAAAACATAACACAGAGGGTCGGTCGGGATTGAACCACACCTTTGTAAAAAGTTACTACAAAGATTGGCGCCTCCACCAATATTGTCAAATTGTGCAGGAGCGGCTAGCACGGGTAGGGAATCGAACCATATCCCTGGTAAGAATAATACTACAGGGACCGGCGCCTCTGCCAATATTGTCACGACAAATTTCGTGACATGGGGGTGAGCAGTGGAGAGAAGTATGATGGAAAATACTTTACTCGCTTGGCAGATCCATTTATTAATTATATGAGTATATGATTACATGTTACACCTGTGGGTGTTGAGTTGCATACTACAGATTATGCAATGTTGATATAGGTTCCTACATGACGGAGTTCTCACCTTAGATTATGTGTCGGCCGTTGTAGGAGGAAGAGTAGAATCACGTCGCCGTCAGCGGCGTCGATCCTGCAGAGCTCGCAGAAGCGGCAAATACGGCAGGACCCAGCGAGTGAGGACGTTGTTGATGAGTAGGTGTTCTGAATACTTCCTAGTGACGCATGACAGGCTCCGGGTGCAGCATAACTCTGCATGGTGCCGATGTCATGGTAAAGTCCCTTAGGGAGTGCCATAGGAAGTGGTTAACCAATTAATTCTTGCAACATCTTTGTGCTGTCTGAACCAGCAATGTTAACTTAAGTTAAAGAATATCAATCCTTATGAAATAAGAAACGTCCCAAAAGTATATTAATTTAGTAATTTATGATGCTCCTCAACGGTGTAGGTGACAATATACAATGATGGTGTCTTGAAGTTCATGATGTTTTTATTTTTCATTATGTACATTTTTCCCATGTTGTTGGTTCCAAAGGTTTGCAAGTGATTCAATACTTTCGTTTTTTTTTTCTTTCTTTTTTCATGGTTTTCTGGCCAAAAATGGGCTGTCACTTTCGATTTATTCATCTGTTTGTAATGGATATTTCTGAAATTTTCTTTGGTATGGGTTTCCAAATTTCTTTTTGTTTTTCCAATATATACCTGGTCAGTCTCTGCAATTGATTTGGTAGATATCCAACTTCTTATAAGAGGATACTAGGATCTTAACAGGATCTTAATACTGTGAATGTTTTTAGGAGCCATTATTATTTTTCATGTTTAATAATTTTATTAAATTTATTGAATGTGCTAAAGTGCTATAATAATTATACTACAATTATACAAAATATTGACTCACCAACCTGCAAAATAGTTTTTGCATAACTCTGTTAATTAACAAAATATATAAGTTTAGGAATAGAACCCTTTTAATTTAAGTATGTACATATTCCGAGAAGACTTACTTGCATCTTTGGATGTGTGTGTTTTATTCTCCAGCATTCCAATAGAAAGAATATCTAAATTGTTAAAAAACTGACATATTCATACATACATCTTCTGAAGAAATAGATGATTTTATCATTTTGGCAGATGTATGCATCAACAAGCATTATTTTAGTTTTAATGGTAAATTTTACCAACAAAGTCCTGGATTAGTTATGGCTAACCTTCTTTCGCCTTTCTTTGATACCGCCTGTGATGCTGCTTCGGTATTAAAAATGGGCATTAAACACTATTCAAAAAAAAATTCTTGGCAGTTATTATATATAAGTGGTTTTGAAATTTGCCTAACTGACACTTTTCCTCTAATTTTTAAGACTTGGCACAGATATGTGGACAACATATTTGCCATTATATCTAAACATCTGGTTAATGATATTATTAAGTTTACAGGAAAGATCAATACAATTTACATTAGGAATTGAAAAGAATGGATGGATTCCCTTTTTAGATTTGAAGATTATAAAAGACAATAACGATTTGGCCTTTGCAATATATAGGAAACTTACCAATAGTGACAATTACATTAAAACAATAGTTTTAATATCAAAATACACCAGCATGCCCTTCTAAATAACCTTGCATACAGATTAGTGAATGTTCCAATTAGTAGAAAAAAATACAAAGAAGAATACCAATACATCATCCATACAGCAATACATAATGGTTTACGCAAATAATTAGTAGATAAAATGATTAATAAAGAAATAAAGATATCAAAGACAGAAGTTTGCTATCACAAATAAAAGAAGATGTGCAATTGAAACAATTGACAAATCACTTTAGCATGTTCAAGTATTTTAATAAAATTTTTAAAACACAGAAAAGTTGACTTCTCAAATCATCCACAGTATTGAAAGTTTATGAAAATCTTCCTGAAAAAATCTTATATCCTCTGACAAGAAGCTAGGTATCCATCCACCAAATCAATTGCAAAGACTGTGATCAGGAATATATAGAAAAAAAATGAAAAGAAATTAGGAAACCTGTATAAAGAACATTTCAGAAATATCAGTAACTAGCAGATACAGAAATTGGTAGCCCACTTTTGGTCAGAAAACCATGAAATTGATAAAAAAACAAAAATATTGAAATGCACTTGCAAACCTTTGGAACTAACCACATGGGAAAAAATTACTTCACCAAAAAACCATGTCATGAACTTTGAGAAACCATTATTGGATATATTTGATAAATTTCTCCAACTGCTTAAAGATTATGCTTCTACCATTGGTCATCTGCTGATGATAGGAGTGGAAATATGTCCAATTAAAAAACCAAGTTAAGTGAAATATAAGTGTCAAGAAACCAACTCTATATCAATATTATTTTACTACTTCACTTTTAATAGCTTCAAGAGTATAAGTTCATATTAACTTATTACATGTTAATTTTACATTTCCTAAGTTTGGTAGGATCACTGTTAACTGTTTACATCTGTTCCTATTAATACTTTACCCAATGGATGCTAGTACAGCCTTTAGGAATGCTAACTGAAGACACAAATACAGAAAAAACTTTGACAGGCTGCACTGCTAATGGGCATAAACAAAATAAGGCTATCATCAGTTAAGCACATAGCACCTTCCCTGCTTCCTTCCTTACTCGATGTCGACCCAGGTAAGTAGCTTTCACACTCATGTGTTGTTGCCATTATAATTGATTCAATAAATGATTTCTTCCTCGACCATTGGCAAATGTAAAATAAACACATAATAGCTCCATTGACATATAACATTGAATGTACAACTCTCAAGCAGTGCTCCATTGGGCAGTTTTTATTGGCAAAAGGTATGGAATCAAAAGATTTATTCATCCATCTATAGTGAGTAGCAGCCTGTCAATCCAAGTTGTTTACAATTGGGTGCAGAAGTTCTTTCAAGAGTGAACATATGAAGACAAACATCTAGTCAACTGGGCAACAGAGATTACAATAGAGGGGAATGTGCAATGAGTTGAGGACTTAGTGCAAGCAGACAGAAGAGTAACTATAGACACTATAGCAGTTACTAAGTTATTTGTTAACATGGTATGCCTATCTCATAATGCGTTAGGTTTTCACAAAGCCTGTACATGATGGATGACACACAGGCTAACTCCATAACACAAAATGCAAAAATTAGGCCATTATGGCATTATAGCATCTCAATCGCTACCACGAAGGTCATAATATGCTATTCCAAATTGTCATAGATAATGAATTAACAGCTAGAGACAAGTTTGCATCAATGCAAGGGAAATATTCTATGCCACCTGCAAAAAAAAAGTTTAAAGTTACAACATCTGCAGTAAATGTGATGCTCACAGTCTTCTGGGATCATGACAGCATACTGTTCAACACATTCCTGCCTCAATGATAAACCGACAATACCATTTCATACTGTAACATCCTAAGGAAATCTTAGGTAGATTAAAAGTAAAATTCTCAGGAAACTTCATAAGGTGATTCAATGGAAGCAATCAGTAATCCTCATCAAATCCATGTTGCTCTTGCATGATATGCATTCTCATACTGGCAACAAGATAAATGAGACACTGCAAAATTTCAAGTGGGAAGTCCTTGAACAGCCCCTACCTTGCTCTAAGCAGCTTGCAGTTCTTTATCTCTCTTAATCATCCACTTTTTGGTGAACATTTTTCCCAATAATAAAGCTGTAGAATGGGAACTCAATTCCTGGTTCTGATAACAGCACAAAATTCTTTGGGCTTCTGGATTTCAGGGGCTTCTGAAATGATGGGACAAGTGCCTCAATGTACTTTCAAAAGAAAATGGAATTTATTACTTTGGAGTCAAGGTTAGCTTGTTCCAGCAACACTAGTTAAATTATTACACTGTCTTTATAGTTGTCAATGTATACAGAACTGTATTATTAATTGTAATATTGGAAAGTAACTGTATGGTATGCAAAGTGTTATAGTGAAATAAGAATTGCTAGATTGCATAATTACAATGTTTGTATAATTAAATTATTGTATTCTAAAAGCTTTTAATGTCAGATTAGCACCCCCCAAAAAAAAAAAAAAAAACATGTTTAACATTCAAAATCTCTTGAATGGCAAAATTAGTGGAAGTATTCCACTGGAGAAAAAAAAAATAAGATATACCAAATATAACTGTGCAGGATGCAAAAATCTCTATATTTGAAAAACTAAGAACACCATAGGCACACAGTTAATAGTACGCTTCAGGAATGGTTGGTTTTCTTTATATTCCAAAGACCAATCATATATAGAAAATCTACTCACACAGATAATTGCATTAAGAACAATAGCTATAACCCCAAATCACATAATGCAGTCGTCAATGGCTTTACATATACATTGGTGAATGTCCCACATGGTAAAGAGCGATATCAAAAAGAATATCAACAATCTGCAATACAGCTCTTCAGAATAATTTCAACAGTTTACTTGAAGGTAAAAAATTGTTAAATTTAAGAGAATTAACCACCATAAACACTTGCACACTTGACAGAAATGAATGAAAATAGCAAGTACAAGAAATTTACTTATCACCCAAAAGCAAAAACAAATTTAAAATCTTTAAAGAATATATCCTTGGTTCCTGAAGAAATATAGTATTAAAATCATGTCAAAAAGATGCAGTGCCAAATTACAAGAAAGTCAACATTTATGCAATAAAATATATATAGGAAAGACAAAGAGAAATTTAGAATTTCTCACAAAAGAACATTTCAGAAATATTAAATGCACTCAAATTTAAAAATTGGCATTTGCAGCACATTCCTGGGCCAAACATCATGACTTTAAAAAGGAGCCTAAATAATTAAAAAAAGCCAAGAATGCAGTAGAGTTGTCATCCTGGGAAAAGATTTTTACTATAAAAATCAAAAATTCCATCTTGAACTTTGAGATACCACCATTGGATTAAGTAAATTCATTCTAACCACTCTCTAGCTGATGATGAAAGCAAATGCTCTTGAAACATGTTCTGAATTTTAAACTGCCAGGGGTGGTCAAGGTCGTTAAGGCGTGGACTTGTGAGCTGGAGTTCGAATCCCTCCAAGACCATCCTCCCTGACTGAGGTTTTTTCCAGGTTTTCCTTAGTCCTCATAACTGGCAAATTCCGGGGAGGTGCCATAAACTTAGGCCTGGAATGTTTCCTTCCTTAAAAAAAAAATTTCCCCAATATATTTCATTTCATGTATCACCAGTGTTCACCGCTGTGGTGTCTCAGTATTAAAAACGGGTGTTAAACACCACTCAAAAAAATTTAAATAAGAGAGGTATGATAGCATTACTGTGCCAACAGCTGTGATCAAACAATGTAACTGAGTTAATTATGGATAATTATTTAAAAGAATTATTACATTAATTTATAAAATCCTTCTACAGGACTGGTTGCACAAGGTTAGCTGAGTATCTGGTTTATTTTACAGATACTGTAACCTGCATACAACATTGGATTTCAGCACTTGTGGTCCATAGCTGGAACATTGTTCATTGTGATTTTTTTCTAATTACCTCTGGGTTTAATGACACCTATTATTATTTCCTGAACAACGAATGGAGGTGTTAACTTTTATTCCTCTTTTCTTTGTGTGTCAGCTGGTGACAAGTTCCTGTGAAGCTAATATGTTTTATTCAGAGTGCAAGTTGTCATACATTGAAAACAAATTATGTTTGAAATATGCAGCATTTTGTATACATAATGGCATAATTAAGAGTTACTAAAAAAAAAATTTTTCTGAAATGACCATTGTCTCCATTGTTTTTGATAAGTGAGATTGCTATTGAAAATACTTTTTGCAAATTCATTGTAGTTGTTCTAAATAGCTTCCAACTTATTAAGCTATTATGCATTTCCTAGACAAAATTTCAATTTCTTTCAAGCTACTAAAGTTTACCTGTGTGCTACCTTTCTCATTTATACACACAAAAATAGTGTTAACATTGAAGGATATATCATTGCTCTTTATTTGTTTGGTGTGTTGCAGTCTAATAATACTGGTAATATAAAATGCAAATGAACTATACTGACTAATTAGTTTATTTTATATTACTGCATATGCAGTGATTTCCATTTTGTTTATGTTAACACTAATTTAATACATGCAGCTTGTCTAAAATAGATAATTATACAGAAAAATGGCAATGAATCTTTATACTATTCTTCATAGCAATAGGTATAATATTAATGGCATAGCAAAAAACAACAGTTTCTGAGTCTCATGCATGCTTACATATGTTTGTAGATGGCCAAAGAAGGAATTATTGTTGTTTACAACAGAGTATGACCGACAACACACAAATGTTACTTAACTGGGTTGATGTAAGTGAAGAGGGGGTTTTCTCTGTGTAAAACTTAGGCCATAACTGGTAATATTTCGTATTTTATTTATGCTCATTAACAATGCAATCTGCCAAAAGCATCTATTCTATATACCTCTGCAATAGTAACGTTAATTTGCAAAGTGAAATTATGTTGGAGCAATTAAGTCATATTTATTGAGAGACATATGGCCCAAAAATCAATTTTGTATTATTATAGCAGAGTGCAGTCTGGCAGAAAAGTGATAATAAATAATGTTCAATTTTTCCATGAGGAAAAGAAAAGAAGCCTTTCAATACTGTTAGAAAAAGCAGTGAACATAGCAGCAACAGTGATAGGAAGGAGCTTAAGGACAGTGTTAAATGTATGTTATAAATTATGTTAAGAAAGTGTATACCAGATATAGTTTTTTTGTTAAAAAGTGTACATTGTTATTAATGAAAAAAAATGTATGAAATTTATAATTCATCACCTTCCACAGATAAATTTACAGAAAAATTTAAGATAGCAAAGGTTTGTCCAATACTCAAAAAAAGTGAAAAAAACAACAGGCTTATTTCTCTGATATCATTATTCCCTAAAATATTTGAAAAAATTATATACACCCTTTTACAAAAAAATTAGTCATCTCTTGAATGCAAAATTCTTCTAAGCCCTGCTCATTACAGTGTGCAGTTTGCAAGATATCCAGCAAAACTGTTTAGCCACTGCAGCAGTTTGTTATAAGGCATGCACTAAAGACCTGATAGTGTGCATGTATGAGTTCTGTTAGCTCTGTGGCAGAATGTGCAGTGATGCCATGGTTAAGAGCACAGACCTGCCTCCTTGTACGAATCAAATTTTTTTTAATAAACTTGTGTAACATATCCTGACAAATTAGTTTCATAACATTGTTTCCCACACACAGCGAGCTTTAACATTAAAATATTATGATGAATATTATAATATTTGTTTCAATATTTATTCTATATAAATGCAATATGCTGCACAATCATTCCATGCATATCCATGAAGAACAAAAGATGGCTTATGGGCACATACTCAAGATGCTGTAGCCTCTCGTCCACACCAATGTGGAACTCTGGTATCATCTATGCCCCAAAGATTGAGGGCAGTTATGCATGCTGAGTGTTTATACACTATTAATTTGTGTTTATTTCTATGTGTTTTCACTTTACAAGATAAAGGTTCTATTCATGTGTTTATTTACTTATTTGTAAAGAATATATTAGTTTGTGATTACATTTTAATGTATGCATAGTTAATGCCATAAAACTTCCAGACACTTATGATTCTGACCATTAAGTTTACAGGCAAAGCACCCACTCCAGCATGCCAGTAGCTACATGAGTGCATGTGTGTTGTGAATACAACATTTAAGAGAGTCCCAGAAGTTCAATTGGCATGTAGAATTTGGGGATGATGCAGGTTTTTGTCAAATGGTGTATAACAAACTATTTCCATTCCTAGAATCTAATAAAATTTCAATTTGGGTATGGAAAGGACAAGGGAATAATAATACATTACTGCCCTTTACTGAGTCAATTTTTCAAGTGAAAGATAACAGGGCGCATGAGATGTGCATTTTCCTGGATCTAAGTAAAACATTTTATATACAAAATAATGAGCTCTTAATTAAAAATTAATAAATAGATCACTTTGGCATAAAGGGAATAGCAATACATTGTTTTATTTCTTATTTAAGCAACAGTGTGCAAGTTGTTGAAGTTAATTCTGTGAAATCAAACTCCATTGTCACAAAACATGGTGTACCTCAAGGGTCAACTCTGGGACCTGTGCTTTTCCTTTCATATATAGATCTTCCTTGGAAGTTGCCCCAAGTCAAAACTGTTATTTGTTTACAGCACAAATATATTTAATGACACCAATAAAAATAACTTGCAATTAAAAATCACACAGACTACAAGCAGATTGGAACAATGATTAATGAATAATAAACTGAAATAAAATGTCAACAAAACTGGTTTATATGTTTCAGTAAACAAAGTCCTAGTGATTATGCCCATATCATTTTTAACCACACTACAATTCATGAAGTAGAGTACACAAAATTTCTAGATGCATAAATTGACTTAAATTCATCAATTATCACATCGCTTCAAAATTAAAATTGTGTTGTGTTATGCATCTTGGAACCTGTCTAAAGCATTGCCATTTGAAGCTTTAAAATCAGTGTACTGAACAGGTACAGAATAGTAAAAACTATGATGAACTAACCAATTTGATCAGAAAGTAAGAGTTTTTAAAGAACTTGGAATATTGACAGCCCCTTATATGTACAGAACATTCAACAATATACACTTTAATTTTCATTGAATTACCAGAAGTCTTCATAAGGTATTTGATCTTGGTACCAAGTTTTATAATCATCTTCCACACCACATCATCAAACAATTCGGTCACAAACAATTTAAAAAATTAGTAAAACAAATTCTGCTAACTCATATGCCATTCTGTATCAGTGAATATTTGCAACTAAGGTTTTAAATAGTAAAATTAGTTTTAAAGTCAACATTTCTTAGTATAGATACTACCCTGTATTTTGTGCATGTTTTATGTACTGGAATGTGGTGATGCATATCTCATGACATGATTACACACCTGAAAACTATGCATATGTTGTAATAAAATTGTGAAAATTGTAACATCATTTGTTAACATTGTACACCCCTTTAAAAAAAAAAGACATTCCCAGATTCTATGTGTTGATTGGAGAATTTTGGGGATGCTTGTAAACTCTGTATTCACAACATGCATGCAGAGACTGGCACAATGTAATGGTCACAATCATAGGCATCTGGAAAGGGAACATTAGGGTAGAATAGTGGTGGTCAAGAGGAACATCCTCAGGAAGATTGGTAAGACTATACAACAGAAGCAATCAGAACTCTTCACCAAAGGTATGCTGCTCTTGCTTGACAATGCATGTCCTCATACTGCCAAGGAAAGGAAATGCTACAAAATTTCAAGTGGAAAGGCCTCATATATTTCCTGTACAGTCCCAACATTGCTCCAAGCACCTTCCATTTTTTCAGCCCTCTTAGCCCAAAGAATTTTATGCTGCTGGATTTCTGGGGCTTGTGAAACAATGGAGCAAGTGCCTCAAAGTAAAAGAAGATTATGTTGAGTAATAAGAGTTTTTCAAATCTGTATTTCTATTCAAGTTCTACATCTATTTGTAACTTAATGACTTAAGTTCATATTCCAAACTATAAGTGCCTAGTAAAGAAGTAAGCCTAATTTTTAATTCGTTGTCATATAAGGTGTTTAACATTAAAATCACTAAACAAACTAAATTGGATACAATACAATCTAGGAGCCATAAGAACACCAACTGTTGCAATGCAGAGCATAACTAATAACCGGCCAATTAAACAGAGCTAGATTAAAATGGGAATACTTGGCAGAAACTGAAAACTAATTAACACAGGAATAAATGGTTTTATATACCTGACAGCACACGATGATTAAAAACACAACAGACTTTCGAAAATAATATACAGAAAGACGATTTAGACAAAATTTTAAAAATAAACACTAAACCTGCCACTATACCAACTGACCCTTTAGAATATATAGATATCAGCATGAAGCTAAACCTGGATACAATGGTTTCCAAGAAGAATGACTACTGGAAGTATTAAGATTGACGGCACTTAATACTCTGAACTGTTATTCAACTGATATATAGTGTAAAGTATATACAAATGACGAAACAAGCTTTGGAATATACTGTGAGGAATTCTCTCTATCCCTTTGGAAAGTATACTAACAATTTTGATGGCAAAATACAAGGTCCATTCAAGTTCTAAGGTTTCCAATTTTTTTTCTCATAAATTATTTTCACCAAAATTTTGAAATTTCTGTTATTTCTGAACATAATATCCCTGCAGGTATATACATTTTTCACTACATTGATGCCATGAATTCATGGCTATTGCGAACGCTTCTTTAGGAGTCCGTTTTGACCTTGGAAAATCACAGTTGCAATAGAGGCCATGCTGGAGAGCATCTTTCATTGTTGGAAAAAGCCAAACATAAGTAGGAAGCATGAGAAATCACTTCATAGTTGTTTTCATGAAGAAATTTCGTGGAGGAAACTTTCTGCATTTTCAAGTCTTCATGCAAGATTGTGTGCACAGATCCCTAAGAAATGCTAACTTTGCAGGTGAAATCTTTCACACTTAACGGCGCTCCAAACAATTTTCTCCACTCCTCGCAACCACGATGACTGACTGATTGGGGCGAGACCGAGGTTGTTTCACTCTGTTGTCACATGACATCTGGCCTTCTTTGAACTTCGCATACATGAACAAACATTTTTCACACATTCATGACACCAGCACCACATGTCATACTCAACTGGCAATGCATTCCAATGGGTGTCACACCACAAGTGCAGAAAAGTACTCGCTGTTCTTGTAATGATCACCATTTCAAGTATCAAAAATATTCCTCACTCTGGCTGTAGCAATAGGGTTATGTGCACCATACAGTGCTTGTCATGCATTTATATTTATGTTTTTACTACTTCCAGTCCTGAGAAAAAAAATCAGAGACCTTAGAACTTGAATGCAATAGCTGCTCATTGGAGCAGCTTTAGTAAATCTACTGTATAGCCCTAACATAAAAAGAATTATCTTAAGTGACTCTAAAGTTGGTGGGTAACATGAGTTAGTTACCCACCAACATACAGTATAAATTAAATAAAAAAACTATATCATACAATCCAGATCAGAAATACAGAAATCGTTTTACAATGGATCCTGAGCCATTTAGAATTAAAGGGGAAAGATTGTTGATGCTTTAGCAAAATTAGAAGCTACCATAAAATGAAAACCATCTTTTAAATTAAACTTCCTTCTAAATTGGAACTCATAAAAATGTTAATAACTGAACAAGAACAACAAAATGTCCAACTAAAGCTTAAAGGAAAACCATATAAAGATTTTCAAACATCTTAATTGAAACCAAAAAAATTGGAGTTGCCCAATTCCACTTAATAATTGGGTATGATTGCCTGTCAGAATGAAATTAATCCAGGACAGCTACTGTCCATGTGTAAGATTGTTAATATGATCCTAAATAAAGAACATCTACTGAAATGCAGCCAACTTGATAGCAACAACCAAAAAATAATCTGGAAGCTGTTTATTGGGAAGCTAAGGAAAAAATTATAAATATCGGCATCCCCAATGACAATTAGCTATCAACCATATCAAACAATATTGCATTTGAAGTAACTATGGTCTCGTGTAGACACTCTCTGGTATTAATAATCAAAGTTTCGTTAGCAGTAAGCTGTTGCTAGTGAAGTCTTGCATGAATTAGTGGCTTTATTTCATTTTGTGTTAATTGAAGGTAAAGGGAACTTACATTGTAGCCTTTTTCATGCCATTGGAAGAGAAAATTAAAATTATGAATTGACCAGCTTCAAGCATGAGTTTAAGTCAAGCTGCAATTTCAAATGGGAGGGTGGTATACAATGCTTTTTGTAGAGACAGACTTTATGCTGCAGATTTCAGACTTTAATCAAAGGGTTATTCATAAGTTTGTTGCCATGAAAACAAGGAGAATAATTTTTTTTTAAATGGGCACTTTATTACTATTTTTAATTAAATTCCCTCCTCTCTTTTTCTATTGTGTATATTTAGCCATAAAACTATGAGCATTAGTTCTAGTTATTAAGATTCTAATCTATATTCAGCAGTTGCAGTATTAAAGTTGTGCATCCGGGATTTAAGCTACTGCTGCTTTACAATTGTATAGAAATTATAAACCCACACAATCTTCTTTGTATACAGACTGTTTCTATTCTCACACCTCTGTGATGGTGAGTAGGATCCTATTCCATAAAATTATACTCTAATACTTCATTAAAATTACAGACCTCTGGAGAATTGGATGAAGGGGTGGGAGACCAAGGCCAATGTTTGTTCAATTTGGCCACAAGGAATTTTAAATAGAAGGTATTAGGTAATACCAGGAAACTAAAAGACACAAGCATATTTATTGAGAATGATTATGGGGAAAAAAGAGTGAAAACTAAGAGCAGAATTATTAAAAAAGATGAAAAATGCCAGAAAGGAAGAAGTGTCTTTATGCTTGGAATGCAGCTATGGGCTGACGGAATTCTAATGATGCAGCAACAGGGTCAAGGAACTACGACCAGCAGAGAAGAGAGGAGGAAAGAATAAAGTGTAACAACCTGCAGCCAAGTGGCAAAGCATGCAGCAGATAAGGGAGGAGTGCGCAGCTACAAACTGTCAACACGGAAGACGACATCACCAATGATCACAGCGACTCCACCGAAACAGATGAGTGCAGAGAAGATGATTTGGCAGGGAGCAGGAGAAGGGGAGATCCGGAGATCCAGCTGGATAGCAGGCAGCCTGGGGGTCGCAAGCTAGCCCGGGTGTTTGGAAACACACAGGAGAATGGAGTATAGTGACATCGCCCATGGGGATTTCTATTTTTGAAATGGAGGGTACCAAAAAATCCAGGACAGACAGGATTACAAGATCAAAGGCAAAAAATAAGTGCTTAATATGAAAGAATTAGGAAATAACAAAAGGGACAGCGAGGGATTTGCTCTGGGTATAGCAGGAAAATAGGGTTAATTGAATTAAAAGTGAAATAGAAAGTGTCCATTATATGGAAAATACATAAGTATTTACAGTGTATAATGGAATGCCTAGAAACTAAACATATAGAGAAGAAGTATGGTTGAGAAAATGGTTAATTTACTGATAACACTTTTGACATGATATAATTTTTTTTTTGGAAATAGCAATAAGGAGTTTTCGAGTAAATTGGGTAACTGTGTTAGGGAAGATGAGAGAGAAGTGATGAAAGTAAGTGATTAAACAAGTAAAATATATTTATGAGTTAATATTGAAAGGAGTAGTCAATGGAAAGTAGAATTTATTACATGTACCACCAGGGTGTTAATTGTATATAAGATCCAAAGGGGAAAAAACAAGCACTCAAAGATCAGTTGTACCATTGGTAAAAGTTGTGTAAATCTAATTGTAATGTTTGCTGAAATAAATTCATTCACTTACATTACAAGTATATGCAAATGTGCAAGTTGACTTTATAATTCAAAGTTCCAAACCAAAAAATATTAACAAAAATAGTAATAGTGTATGGATGTATGTAACCAGTTAAATCAAAGTAATTTCATATTACAAATTATGATTTTAATAACTGTAAATTTGATTAGTGTTGTAGGTTATGCTTCAGTTGTCTTCAATTTGTTACCAAAAAGTATAAAGGAAAAAAAACAGTATATCAAATAAATTGTTTTAACTTTGGCCTTTATCTATCAACTGTTTGTGGAAATTAAACTCTTAATAGACATTCATAGTTGCAAACAAATTTTATGAATATATTATTTGACTTGCTAAATAATAAAGATAAATAAACTTGAGCTCCAGATTCTCTGAATATAATCAATTGCAGTGCCATTGCTTGTAAATTTATCAATAAAATCTGGAGCTCTCATTATATTACTACAAATAATAGAGGCAAGTCCATTAATATATAATGGAAAATTCTGGAAAGTATGCCGTTACTTTATAAATGTCTTGTACTCTGCATTGGCAATAATATAATATCTTTGTTTGCTCATGAGGAATAGCATGAAGGGTTCATGTATTTCCTGCAAGATACCAGGATCTGCTCCTGACAGAATTGGTTTCAGTTATCAAAGGGTACAAAGAATACAAATGTTTGAGATTTTTTTGTATTCATAGAGTAAAAAAATTATGTCATATAAGAAATGAATAATTTATTGCATAAAAATAGTAACAGCTGCTTAGTCATTACATGATTAAAAAGTAACAGTTTATTATTTTGTCAAGTTTGCTAAAAATTACTCACAAAGCACAAATTATTACCACAAAATGTGCAAGGGATTATATAATACAAGGACATGCACTTGATCATTACCACATAAAAATACATTATTTTAATTTCATTTCCTTTGAAAAGAATGCAAAAATGTTTTATTACTGTTATCACAGATTTGATTGTTAAAATATCACTAAAGATCCCTACAGAGATCATTCGTGCACTCTGACAAGTAGCTCTGCATGTGAATGAAGATCAGTAATGCCAGCATAAGCAAACAGCAATTGTCCCTGACCTACATACCTGAAATTGTTAATACTTTTCAAACTGCTTTCTTATACATCACAATTGAATTATGAGTCCATTTCACTGTGTTAATATATACATAGTACTTGAAATAAATGTCCTGGTCATAGAGTCGTTAAAGTGACTGCATTGACTCCCTGTACAAGTATGGTAGGGGGCAAATCAGCAGTTAATTCGGTAAGGAGCTGAAGATAACGGGGATATAGCAAAGTTACATTGTCTCCTTGTGGTGGTGCAGGAAGATATAAGAAGGTTGCTGCTGTCTCTTCAGAATGCTCTCTCAACATCTGGTTGACTCTGGAAATAAAAGTGTTAGTACTGAAATTCGTGATATTAATGACCAGAAAATGAGTGTAAAAAATTGCTTAATTTTACTTTTATGCTTTTATTATAAAATCATTGCAAATATGTGTGCATGTTGTTTGGTATAATTTATAAAGTTAATAAATCTCTGCCTTCAAGTTAATGATGCTGTCGAAGAATTTGGATTACAATCACTAAAATCATGAAAAAGCTTGGTCATACAATTGATTTTTTTTAATAGTGTTTAATGCATGTTTTTACTACAGAGGCATGACAGGCAGTGGACACTGATGATAAATGAAATGATAAATTGGGAAAGGAGTATTTTTAAGGAAAAGTTTCAGGCCAAGTTTAGGTTACCTCCACGACATTTGCCATTTATGAGGACTGAGGAAAACTTGGAAAAAACCTGCCAAGGACAGTCCTAGTGGGAATTGAACCCTAGATCTCCTGTTCACAAGCCCATGCCTTAACGACTTCCGTGGCAATATCATACAGTTAAATAATAGAGACAGCTTTGCTCCAAAATTGTACCAATACATACATGTCTTCTGTCTATTGAAATCATATGAACCAAACTCTTTTACAAGCATTAAATTGGTATTATATGTCTACTCGTGCTTTTTGTCAAAAGAGTGGAATTAATTTTTCCCTGGAATGAGAGATGTATAACTAATTCCATATATAAAAACTATCCACCTCCTCATGGTTATTGTAATAATTAGGGCAAAATTTTGTTGGCATATCATATTTTTTCTTATGTAGTATGCATCGCTTTTAAGTACTAAACTCCTGAATACAAAATTCTGGCTACAAAATGTGAATTTTATTTTACATTTTTCAAGTTTAAGGTTGTTTTTTCAAATGTTATATTCTTTTTTTTAATACTTGTTTTGCATTTTAAGTTCATATTTGGTCAATTTTTGCACTGTATGTTATATATACTGTTCTGCTTGAAAAAGTTTTATTAATGTCTGATCGACCAAGCACTATTGTAATTCGGTTCTTTGAGAAGAAAGATAAAGTCATCAAGTTACTGTTGGAAAGCTTAGGCAAAAAAATCCTTTCCTTGATATAGGATCATTATTTATAATCAAAATTTGTTTTTTTCAGAATATGCAAAAAAGTTCTTCTATGTTAATTTACATTGTAAAATTTGCTCTAGTGGCAGAAATATAAAATATGACCTGAAGTTTTAATGGCATTGATTGCTAAACAGAGCTTTAAAATTATCAGTCATATCATATTTATAAAACTGAAACTTTCGTTATCCAGACTTTATGGTTTTCATTAGCAGCTGGTATAATGTGTAGAAAATAGCATCTATTTATACCATGGAAAGGTAAAATGGGATTAACTTGCCTCTCATTGGCTAGGGCTGGTTAATCATGCAATTTGTAGAAAATATTCATTCATATTGTGGGAAGGGAAGACAAGATTAATAGTGCAATTTGTAGAAAATATTCATTTGTATTGTGGGATGGGAAGCCTAGATTAACTGGCCCTGGCCAATGACAGGCAAGTTAATCTCTTCCTTACTTTCCACAGTATAAATAGGCATTATTCTATACATTACATAAGTTTCTGATGAAGGCCATAGAGTCTAGAATGGCCAAAAGCTGAAGTTTTATAATATGTCACAACAATTTTCTGAAATAAATGACCATGATATTCACACAGTGTTGAAAAAGGTTTCTTTTAAAACTTTTCTATTATACGAGGTCTGTTCAAAAAGTATCACGAATTTTGTGTTTTTTCAAAAAGTATTTATTTATTCATGAATATCTATTTTGTCCCCTTCAAGGTAATCCCCACCAGATATTATACACTTGTGCCAACGTTTTTTCCAATCCTCGAAGCACTTTAAAAAATCGTTTTTTGTGATCTTGTTCAGCTCCTCCTTCGATGCCGTCTTTATCTCCTCAATCGTGGCGTAGCGTCGTCCTTTCATGGGCCTCTTCAGTTTTGGGAAGAAAAAAGGGTGTCACAGGGGGCCAGGTATGGGGAGTACGGTGGCTGCGGCATAATACGTGTGTTGTTTTTGCCCAAAAATTCGCGCACAAGCACTGATGTGTGAGCAGGGGCGTTATCATGGTGCAAAAGCCAATTTTTGTTCTTCCACAAATCCGGGCGTTTCTGGTGGATTGCTTCGAGCAAATTGCGCATAACTTGCAGGTAATATTCCTTATTGACCGTTCTACCCTGTGGTAAGAACTCATGATGCAATCGAAGAAAACTGTAAGCAAAAACTTCACATTCGATCGAACTTGGCTTTTTTCGTCTTGGCTCGTGTGGCAGCATCCATTGGGATGATTGAGCTTTAGTTTCCACGTCATAACCATAAACCCATTCGTCACCAGTTATGGCCCTCTGGAGCAAATTTGGGTCATCGCGGACAGAGTTCAACAGCTCCTTAGCAACGTTAATGCGATGGTGTTTTTGGTCGAAATTGAGCAACTTTGGTACGAATTTTGCGGCGACCCGTTTCATGCCCAAATCATTGGTAAAAATCGAATGGCACGAGTCTATCGATATGTTTAGGTCCTAAGCAACTTCTCTAACGGTGATTCGGCGATTGGCCAATACTATTTTCTTCACTTCAATGTTTTCGTCTGTTGTTAACGAGATCACGCGTTCGGGACGCTCTTTGTCGTTTTTTGTCTTTGTCCATTTTTTGGAATAGGCAAAAATCGAAGACAGGCCAAAACACGTTCAGGCAAAATAGCTGTCAACAATTAACTGAACATTCAAAATGGTCGAGCTTGTCAACATAAGTGAGGAACATGAGTACCAACATAACGGCACAAAACAATGGAATATACGTAGCCCGCGGAAATTCAAAATTCACGATACTTTTTGAAGAGACCTCGTATACTTTAAGAGTGAAGTAGACTATCAAGTATGATAATTTTTATATTCTTAATGTCATTTAGTCTAATAATTTTTAGAGTTTTTGGGGCATTTTATTAATTATTGATTCTCTTGTTTTATCTAAGTTTTACTTAACCCTTCGGCACTCGCACTTATTGTCACATGACTTCTTGAACATTGTACTTTTTACAACTCATTTTCAGTTATACAATTATAATTCTTCAACAAATTATTTTTTTAATTTCTTAATATTTAGTAGTGATTTCTATACTAATTCTTAAATACTAATAATCATTGAATAAAACAAAATATACTTTAAAAACTCAAGTTTTCGGTAAAGTATTTCTAAAGTCAAGGTCACTGCCATTTTCATTTGACACTTCCTGAAGCACCTGTAGTAGGTCCTTTTATTTTACAAATCGTTTAGACCTGTATCTCACAATTTACTATTGAAAAAAGAATACAAGTGTTTCATACATTGAAAAAAGTACAAAAATAGACACATTCACTGCTTCTACTGCAACTAAATGAGTGACTAATAAAACCACATGTTTAGCAGTAACAATGAAGCAGAACCAATAAAGAAATGCCTTGGCAGAATCCATTGTTGGGGACCAAGTTTTTAATTTACTTTAAAAAATTATACATTGCTCTACTTTTTACAACAATGTGAGTGCCGGAAGGATAATGCTTTAAAAGAGAAGATGCTGGAATTAAACACATTATATTACCCAAGTAAATATACTCTATCTGCATTACTCTCCAAATCATCTTTCATCACTGAGCTTCCTTGCAGTGCTGTTATCTTTTGAGACCAACCAGGGACCTGCAATAGAGAGATTCCTTTCAGAAATCAGTATAATTAAATTAAGATTATATAATAAAGGATTTTGTGTGTATGAAGTTAAAAATGCTATAAAAAAAAACCTAAGATTTTCAGCCTTAAATAAAATCCCCAGAAAAATATGCATGGAAGAGAACAATCTGTATTGACTTTAAAGAATTTGAGTGATCTTTTGGTTTTCATAAAAAAAAAAAAAAGAATAAAAAATGTTTTAAATCATTTTATCACATACATTTGGACACAGACTCCCAATCACCAAAAAGTAAGCCTACTACAGACCTGTGATGAATTCAGGAGATGCTGGGGTGGGGGAAATCTTCCCCTGGAAATAAAATACCCCTCCCCAAAATTTTAAATCTATTTGTAAATATTTATAATAAAAAGTCAAAATAATGGATGAATTAAAATAATCGTCCATTAATAATGTAACTACTAACTTGTAATATGTAATAAAATTCCATTTGAAACTCAACAGTCCTGCCATTCAGTTGTTGAATTCCAACTTCTTGCAGTTGCAGCTGTTTAATGGCTAGTCAGTCAACAGATTATGGTGGAAGGGTCATGTGCATATATGGCCTTATGAAAAGATGTACAATGTCTAAACAACAAACATTATTTTCTTTCCTTTCTATAAAAGACAGTGTATTGCAAAAGACTCATATTGAAAGAAACATTATTGATGGTGAATTGCTTTGTGATTCTTTGGTTATTCCTTCTCAGTCTTTGAATGAAAAAAGATCTATTTCTGACCCATCTTTAAGTTGTCACATTCTGAACAAGTGTTGACCTTGATATTAAGTACGAGGAAAACAGGAGTGTATGTACAATTGGTTGTACCTTGACCACTATCAACATCAGGCTTTTTGCAAATTATATGATAATGCATTTAAAAAAATTAAACAATAAACTCTATAAAAAACAGGTGGAATGTTCATTTCTGTGCCGTTCATCAAATTTAGAAAAGCACACCAAGTCAGAAAAATGCACAAAAGTCCTTGCACTTGAAAAGTGTTGATTCTCTAAGCTGTCTTTTTTTTAATTTGAATGTGCAATTTCTTAGTAATGAAGAAATATCTCAAACAATTAAATATGAACTTATAATTTGTAAGATAGCACTAAAAATTAACCATGAAAAGTGGGTTAAATTTCACAGTGAAAGGTCCACATATGTTAGCAATACTAGTTCAGAATTATTAAATAGTATTGATGGGGTACTAGACAACCAAAATGAAACAATTTTCCATAATAAATAAATTTCCTGAATGCAGATAAATCTACAAATGTTTGTAATCAAAGTGGATTTCCTTTACTAGTTCCTTATGTTGTGCTATCTTGTCAAGGAAAGTTTTTTTTTTTTATGCCTGGTTGAACTGAACAGTGCTACAGCTAAATCTGTATTCATATCAATTGATAGTGAATTAAAAAAATGAAAACCTTCTTATGACAAATTATAACATGCTCTTTTGATGGTGCTGCTGTGGTTCTGTCACTGGGGTTCACACTTGATTTTTAGAAAAAAAGGGACATGTGTTGCCATATATTCACTGCATAGCACATGTTTTGTTGATAGTTGTCACCAACTATAAGAATAAACACCCTAATAAAATGCACAATATGTATTGTTAAGGACATTTATAAACGTTTTCATGCTTCTCCTAAATAAGAAAATATATTGCATGAAATTCAATGTGCTTTGGAACAACTTATTTTAAAAATACCTGAAAATGTTTATATTTGCTGGTTGAGTATTTATTGCACAGTTCATGTTATATTTCTGTGCTATAAGTCCATTATGATGACAATTGAACATATACACAACGACAGTGCGGATTTATGATTTTGGACAAAGTGTTAAATTCCATCTCAAATTTAAGTAAAGTTCTACAAAAACAATCATCAAATTTTCACAATACCCTCTACTTATTTCTGGAATTTTTAAGAAACTTCAGCTGTCTATGTGATGAACATAATATGGAAGATAACGCTAAATAGAATTAAAAACTAGAAGTGGATGCAGCAAGGTTAAAAGTGTGCTCTTCATGGAATACAAACTACGAGAAATGTAAGGAAATTTGTGAAAAGTATGATAAATGAAATGGACAAAGGTTCAATTACAAGGCTGTGAAAGTGATAGAACAGTGTACATATTCTGAATATTTTAACACATTTCAAGAGTTTAGCGAAAATGATTTTAAAAAACTGCGCTTGATGTTAGGACTTAATGTTGATTCTGCTATTACAGACTTGCATTCTTTTAAGTTCATTGTTCATAATAAATCAGAAGATTCAACTTATGATGTTCCATCTTAAGGGCCGATATCATCTATGAAGTTCTAAGGACATTCGCTGAATGTGCACTGTGCATTCTTATTTTCATGGTCAGTGCAGGAAGATCATTCAGCATGACAAAATTAAAAAATAGGATGGGTCAGGTTTATGTGAAGGTGTCAATTGAAGGAGTCGAGGAACGCACAAAAAATTTCACTGATGATATCATCCACAGATATGCTGTTAAAAGGCCCAAAGCATTAGTTTCATGTAAATGTAAGTTATTACATTCTATAATGTAATTTTATTGATTCTCACAATTTCATTCTTAAAGATAATTATACCTAATTACACTTAATTTACTTACATGTCATAGATAAAGGGAAATTTAAAAATATTACTACCAGTATCATTTTATTAGTATTATCAAAATTTAAAGCTGACACCCCCACCCCCTGTGTGAAGTTTGATATCTCCCCCAGAGGAAAGCGGCTGAATTCAACACAGCTACTGACCATTGAAGACAGTTGCTTATTATTAAGGAAAGTGATGCTAGTTCATAGTTTTTTCTCTTCATCCTTCTACTGAGCTTGGCAGCTGTCCCTTTTCATGCAAATTTTTGGATCAATAATTATAACTGTTGTTTGTTTAGAGTTATTATAGCTATTACATGTGCTCTATTTAGATATGCACTTGCTTATATGAATGTCTTTTAAATACCATTTAGTCTTCTCTGTGTTTATTTTTGTTTCTCCCTCTCTCCTTTTTTTAATAGATATAAATTTATTTATTCTTTACAGTACACAGCTGCTACTAAAAATACTTCAATATTTTATTATAAAGATTTTACCATTAAGCATTAATATACTAACCACATTATCATCATTAAAGCGATTTAATAAGTAAAAGATGTTTATGGTGACAATAATTATACATTCGAAGCTCTCTTGGCATTGGAAATTAATGATGGTTTCAAGGAATGTCAGCTCAGCTTTTCTGGATTGTCCACCAAGCTTTCAGCCATCTCGACTCAGGATATTGAACAATATGTGCTAATCCATGCTTTATTTATACATAAATGTTACATAAATTTATGTATAAATAAAGTATGGATTACCTTCCTGAGGAATGTACAGAGCTTGGCTGATATCCTATATAATTATCTTCAATATCATATATCTTTGAAGATTCAAATGTTGGAACCTTATAGGGTTTGTCCATTTGCATCATAATAATTGTAAGCACAAATACAGAATGCACATGATTTGTCACCTGGGATGACATCTGATTTATAAATATTTAAAGACTTGTGATATTAAAGGATCTAATCATAATTTTCCTGGTTTTTTTTACACGCATGCACACACACACACACACTTCTAGCAGTATTTGAATAGAACTAGCATATATTAAGAAGGCTAAGCAAAAAGATGATTGTAATTATTCGCATTCATAATTATTATGAATGCTAACTCCTATAGCTTGTCCATTCTAAAAGAAGAAAATGCAAGGAATGCACAATGGGCAAAATTACTTTTTATTCTAATTTTTTTGGTTTTCGCTATTTTGTCTCTTTTTGAAAAACACTGTGAGCTGTGAAAATATTAATTTAGTAAAAGAAAATTAAGGGAAAAATCAATAATATAAAAATAACATGCAAACAAGACAGAAAGAAATTCTCTATGAAAACAAGTTTGGTTTCGAGATTATTTGTTTGCTAGTTTATATCTTCCACATCATTTTATAAGCTATGTTTTATTTTTATTTGATACCATGTAAAGTCAGTCTATCTATGGGCCAATTTTTATAAAAGTTTTAATTTGAAGATGAAAAAGCCCAATGCATATAAGCTGGTTAATTTGGTGGTCCCAGTGAGCCATAAAGGAATAGAAAGAATTTAGAGAAATGCCACATAGAGGTATATTACTTCATATTTTGCTGCAGAATGAAGAGATGAGAAGTGTCTCATATAGAAGAAACTTAATCACACATTAATTCTATCCGAAATAAATCGAGAACTATTCCTGTGTGGTAAGTTACACCTGTATCCAGACAAAATTCATACATTATGAAGCATGGAAAATTAAATACGCAGAAAACCAGATGCACTGTTAATTAAAAAATTTAAAATCAATCAAAAGTTATTCACATAAAAGACAACATAAAAACTATTTAATAGGTAGTGAGTGCTTTCTGCCATTTGGCTATTCATAACCATGCATAATAGATGCTAAATTACTACACCCTTGATCTGCTATCTTAACCTCTTAAAATGATGGTTTTTGTCCTCAGAAAGCAAACAATAACAATTTAATACAGAAAAAGTAAATCATAACAAAAATATTATTTTAATAATATAAAGAGGAATCTTATGCTAGCAGCGGTGGCAGGCAAACGTGTCTAGGCAGTGCTCGTGCTGAATAAATGGGTGATGAATTAGAGGAATACTGAATAAGGATTGGTTGTTTTAATAATAACAATGAGCCTAAATATCCCTATGAAGGATAAAGGCCTCCTGCAAGAGGGTAGCTCTTATTTGCAAATTCCCATTAGGGCTGTGTACAGTAGTATTATCCTTTATGCTACACTTTATTACACTTTGTTGTACATTTGTTCAGATGCTTTAGAAGTAGAAAAATGCAGAGAAAAGGTACTAGAGTAGCAGAAAGATTAAGTGAAGTATTTTTAATATGAGCTGTGATAAAGCTCTATTTACTATCAGCAGAGTAGAGTTAAATCAGGACCAGCAGATTTGGATGAGCCTATGGGATCCTCATTGAAGAAGTTGGTGAATTAAAGAAAATGGAAAAGTGATAAAAATTGACACCAATACAGAACAGCTAAAAGTAGTCTTACAAGGTATAAAAGAGGAAGTTAACACAGAGCTTTGGATATGCAAAGAATGGATGGAAAAGATGTGAAGGACAAATAAAAATTAATGTAAAATTTTTTGAGTTTAAGACAAAAACAGAAAGCTTAATCAGAATGTGGAAGAGATATTCGAAAGGGAGCTAGGTTTTATATTGGCTGGATGGGAAATAATTGATTTTTACAGATTTGGAAAAAGAGGTGAAAAACCTAGATCAATTCTAATTTAAGTGGTATCAATGAGTTTTAAATGGCAAGTATTAACTGACGCAAGAAAATTGAAAGGGACAAAGATTTGTATGGAACAGGACTATGACGAAGATCAAAGAAACCAGAGAAATATATTATTTAAAAAATAAAAGAAGGAAGGGGTAACAGGAAAAGTGTATGTATTAAAGGAGTACAGCTTCATGTTGATGGAAAAAGAAGGAAATGAATCAGCAAAAAAATGAGAGACCAGCAATGTTAGATACTAAGTTAGAAGAATAATAGACCCAAAGAGAAAGAACAGGAAGCAGACATATGTTGGAACAGATCACCTGCACTCATGAGAAGGGAACATGGAGAGGGGAAGCAGATAGCTGTATGATGTCACGGAGAAGGATGGTTACTCTGGACAAGAGAAGCAGCAGCCTTAGTCTTGGTGTCAGCTCTTAAACAGATGCATGAAAGTGGGTTAAAAGTTGTGTGACCACTTTGAGAGAGCATTCTAGGGGTCAGAGAAAATGTAAATGCAGCAGAAGTGTTACGACAAGGCTTAGAGCAAAGTTGGACAGGTTTAAACCAGTGGCAAGATCTAGTTCTAGATGGAGATTAGAAATTAAGGTGATATTCTTGAATGCAGAAGAGATAGAAAGCAAAGTAATTAGTGGTGAAGTGTCATAGGCTTAAAAATGGGTGATGTGGCTGCAGTGTCAGAGACAAGGATTGAAGCAAAGGAAAATGTGGAGGAGGATAATTTTATTTATAAAATGATAAGTGTAAGGGGAGAACTTTCTGGGAAATTGGGGATATTTATTAAGAGGAGTAGTGAAATATGTTTAAATGAGGAAATAGTAGCTTTAGAAAGGCAAACTTTATCATTAATAATCATCAAAATACAAGATGTGGAAGTGAAATATGCACTTTATATTATATATAACTCTTCAGAGGTATCAGATTCCTATGGTGAAAATTTGTTTATAAAATTTGATGAAGATATGGTGGAATTAAAAAAAGAAAAATTCATTTTCACACTAATGAATAAAATAATTTATTAAAATCTGACTAGGACTATCTACTTTAGTATATAAGAAGTATGATTATGAACACACATGAATGATGGCATTACTCTCTAGCCTGTGTGTTGCACATGCCCATGAAGGCTGATTGCATGCTTGCTATCTTTGGCAGTACTCTGATGCATTTGCTAGTGCTGTTATTATGGGATTGTCAACAATCATTGTGCCTTTTGTTACAAGCAATATAGTATGTACAATAAGAACCAGAACATAGTGGAACAACATATAGTTCATCCTCACAGAAAAACTATTATGATAAATTACTTTCAAAGACAATTTACTGCAGTTTGGGATATGGAAAACACCAGAAATATCCTCCATTCACACTCTGGTAAATGAAACTGGAAATCATGGGAACACTGCTGGACATAATGAGAAAAGCCAACCAAAACTGCCAGATGTGATACACAAACTGCAGATATCTCCACAGAAGTTCTTATTTAAACTGTTAGAGTTTCTAGAAGCACATATTAAAAAGCTGCAAGCACATTATGATACTGCTCCACAAACAATGAAACTTCCCAATGAATAGTAGAGATTCTTTTATTGTCACTGGTTTCAGCAGTTTGTCAACGCACATTCAGGAATGCTAAACTACATGTGATTCTCCAGTCAGGCACAGTTCTACTTAGTGGATATATTGTAAATATAATTTCAAAATTAATTCAATTTGGAATCCAACACAGTGAAGCACACATTAATAATCTCTTCTCAGTTGAAATATTAAGAACAGTCTTTATGGTTTCACTTATTGGAGATTCACTTAAGACATGTTTTGTGGACCCTTGTCGACATCCTCAGCTGTTAAATGACTTAATATTTTGACTCAGAAGAAATTATCATAAATATTATTTGTACAAACTCTGTATAGTTAATGACCATGCTAATACTTGTATTTCACACTACATGCAATAAAGCTGCTATTATTAACTACCAGAATAGGTGCAGTTAAGCTAACAAGGATCCTCATATCCCTTATGGTGCACCTATGCATAATGAAAAAATTGAAATATGGTGTCCATCACTACATTATTGTTCCATCTTATTCTACAGTGGATACTACAGCCATGTCAAATCTTCTAAGATTTTGTAAATCAGTTGAACGGCAAGGAGCTCTGTGCTTGCTATTCTTAGCAGAAAGATGACACTTGTCGCATGTCCAGTGTCTGCATGACTGAAACTGTTTCTTTTCTGATGTTCAGGCATACCATTTCTGAAGAACTTGTCCTTATCCCACCAACTTCTTTCTATAGGGCATGCTGAAAAGATGACTGTATTGCAACTGATTCTTGTATAACTGCAAAAAAAATTTTGTTGGAAATTCAGGCAAATACCTTCTGAAAAATGGAGAGGCATATGCTGGCATGTCTTGATCTAATGATAATTACTTCCACCACATGCTATGAAATATTGTTTCTCATACTCGAGGTATGTCCATGCCATAAATCATTCAATATATTTTACTTTTAATGTTCCACAATATAGAAAATAATTTATTTCTTCTAGAAATAAAATGATATTCTGTAATTATTTATTAATACATCCTTCATGCTATCTTCATTAAGGTGGGAAAAAAATTGTCATATTTCACATAACCCATTCAAGTCATATGATGAATTGTGGTTGTACAGTATTTTCAGATCTTTAAACCACATTAAATTGGGGAAGGATTTTTTTATTAAGGAAGGAAGCATTTCAAACCTAAGTTTAGGGTATCTCTCCAGCGCCTTTTATGAGTACTGAGGAAAACCTGGGAAAAACCTCAGTCAGGGAGGATGGTCCTGGTGGGAATCAAACCCCAGACCTCCCACTCATGAGTCTGCACCTTAACCTCCGCCACCCATAGCGGTATTAGAGGTATTACTTTTATTAACATTGAAAATAGCAGAAACACATGGTGTCTGAAATCCCCATCTTTCATCATTTCTGGTCATGAGTCAGAAATACTGGTTTCTTTTTGAGTGATAGCCCAACAGTTTTATCATGGAGAGTAAGAAGTATGGCCAGTCAGATATAATATGAAATGGAGGGACAATAAAGATGTTAATTTTCTTTCCTCCAAACACAAATAGCTAAGGCATAAGCTCTGAAGGAAGAAAAGGACAAATACTCTGGGAAGAGATAAAGCTCTTGTTTCAGAATGGAATAGGTGGAATAGATTCACAAGAGCATTCATAGTTATGTTTTCTATCATGTGTCACACTGAAATGGGTTATAGAAAAACATTTATCTACCATTTAGATATCTGCATTTTCAGTGTTTACAAACTCACAAAGATAAAAAAGAAAGTCTATTCTGATTGTACAACAGTTGCTTGAGTCTGCAGAAATGCCCGAGTATTCTGTTTGATGTCAACCTTTCATCATTCTATGCCTTGACACCTGCAAGACAAATGTTTGGCTCATTTTACAATGCATTATCTCCCTTTCCATTAAAGCGAAAAATATAACTGTAAGATGGAGTGACAGAGTACAGCAAGGGAAAAAAGTGAAAACACATGAAAATGCAAAAACATTTTCTTGCGAACAATGGACAACACGAAAAATCTACGATATATGATTGAAAGTATATTTTACTGTTGAGTGGTGTGCCACCAAGAGAAGGCTGGATGTAGGCGGCCCTTGTAGGGAAGAAGCAAAACACAGGATACTGGTGACATTTGGGTTTATTATGGCATGAGCAAAAGTTACATGCAACTACTTACACAGGGTTTCACATCTACAGTGTTTAGCAGCTTTTGAAGTAATCTCTAAGTACATCCACAGTTCATAGCCAGCATTGGGAAGACTTCTGTCCACTTACCACTGTTTGATAGGCATGTGCAACCATTGCTTGCTGCAGCTGTGTGTGGCAGAAATGCTATTTTCATTTAGGTACATGAACTTCAATCCTGCCTGACCACTGTTGCTCACCAACTGAACTTCGGGGTGTGCTGAGATGCACAACTCTGCTCACATAGACCTTCTGATGGTTTCATTCAAAAGTACATTCCATATACACTTTCAATCATATTATCATGTTATCCCTTGTTTGGGAGAAAAAAATTATTGCCATGACATCCCTTATATATGAACATGGTTTCCACAATCCTCTGAAGTTATTTAAATCTGATTTTTCTGACCTGGGAAGAGTATTTAAATATGAAGCATATGGGTTAAACTCTAAATTCTTGGTTCTCCATCACAGTCTCCTTAATTAAGGCTGGATTTGAAATTGTACTTAAATGACCTGACATATGTCAACATAACATGCATTGTTTACAGTACTGAGCATAGCAAACTTGAAACTGCATTCAAGGACTTGCTTGAGGGTAATCCTATCACTCATGATATACCAACTTTTGCTTGAGGGTAATCCCGTCACACATAATATACCAAATTTTACTGAATTAGGTTCATTAACTTGAAAATTATGTGCGAAAATCAGGGGCTGAAAGCAAATTAAACATTCAATAGAAGAATACTTAAATTTCTTGAACAGTAATATAAACAGCAAATAGCATTACTGCTCATTTCAATGACCCAAAAACTCCTATTATTCCTATATTCCTATATTCTTTTTTATTTTTCTTTCTTCTAAACTTTATACTCAATACATTTACTATTCATGTGTCCTCCTCACAGCAGCACATTGCATGAGACTTTCTCGCATGCATGAGGTATGATTGTTGTTGTTTTCCTGGCAATATGGTGGTGATTTAGCTTTAATATTTTTTACTTTTTACTTCAGTTTGCTTTTTTTTTACATTGTTCTATCAACTTATTCTTTACTGGATTAACTAAATTTTATTACCTTGGCTACACAGTTGACATTGTATCATATTCTTTCTCACTAAGATCTTCAAAACAATGTCAAGAAAGAATTTCATGCAGCATCAAAGAACAGCCTAGGCAATAATAACACCAGCTTTGAGAATAACTAAATAGGCATATTTCCAATGCTGTAATAGTAATTAATGTTCTGCAGCTTTTTGGCAAACTATTTAACTGCTTAAATATATGATTAGCATTCACGAATGTAAAAACTATCTTTAAAACATTGAGAAACATTATTAAACAAGAATATTAGTAATAGTAAAAATCATACATAACCAACAATACATACTGAAAACATATAGGTAATATTTAATTTGAATAAGACCCCAAAGTTTCCCACATATCCATGTCTACAACTTATGCAATTACTACAACAATAACACCATCGCAACTACAATAATAATAATAATAATAATAATAATAATAATAATAATAATGAATACTGTAGCATATGTATTATGTAATATTTACTTTGAATATTTTTGCACCTATTCTTAACATCTGTAATTGCTGTTGCAGGCGATGGAAGTTAGAATGCAGCATTCCTTCACAAGCAGATGCATTTTCATTTTCTATGTTAGGATGGCTCTCACATAAAAACACTCTTAACTGAAGCTTCTTCCAACCAGGCACCTGGAAAGACATATCTTTCTTATATTCCCCTCATTACAGATTATGGTTAGCATTTTCATTTGCAATGTGGTTTAAAATACTCACCATGTTAATAATGCAAGCAAGCTGCAACATGAATAGACCAGTTGTGTCAAAGGAATCATCATTCTTTGGATGGAAAAAATTAACTGGCCATACGTCCACAAACTTCAAGTGTGTTGATCTGTAGGATGAGAAAAGTGAAATATCAAACAGATAAACACCAATCATTTCTACATGTGCATGTGTGAAATGGAGTAGGTGTGACACTGACACATCTTCTCAGAGTTCAAGTCACATTCTTTTTGTCTAAGATGGTTCAGTTCATGTAGTTCATGTCCCAGCAACCACAACAAAGTTAGAATGCTATGTTTACTTTTAAAACCACAAAGATGGCTTAATTTATTTAGCGAGAGAAGCATTCCAAACCATCACTATTAATTTGGTTTCTTTTCTTCTCTCTCTCTCTCTCTCTCTCTCTCTCTCTCTCTCTCTCTCTCTCGTATATAAACAATAAGGCTACAAAGGGAAAATAAAGCAAGGAAACACTTGAAAATGTATAATATATTTTTTATTAAAACTTAAAAAACTTTGGTAAATAAAAATTTGAATTAATGACACACTATTGTTGACAAACATTTGATTGGAAGGCCCACATCAAGTACATTACACTCAAGCTTAATTTTGCATGTATGCCATATGAATACTAGTAAAGTTCATCTCAATTGATACACTCATATTAGTATATCATGCATATTTTAACTCCATCATGGAATATGGGATATATTATGGGCTAATTCAGTAGAAAGTAAGCCTGTATTCTAGATAAAAAAAGAAGGCTATAAGAATAATTTCCATAGTCAGTTTCTTAAGTTTGACTTGTACTGCAATTCAGTTACATTAGAGCAGCCAACTATGGCAGGATATTCACATCATGAGCAGCAGATATGATTTATTTGTATGGTTGGGCAAATGGTAATGGATTCAAGGCTTCACAGCTACATGAGATGGTGTTCCCAGACCAAACAATCATAGAACTTTTCAGCATTAGTAACATTATTCAATTGTCTGAAAAAATTGTTACTTTAATAAATATAAGTTGCTGGATCATACCTAGAAATACATTGAATGCTATTTTTCAATAATAACTCATTAAACCAGGCATTTCCAGATGTTTATAAGCTTTTTTTTTCCTTTTGCTCTGAGGAACCTGACAGAGCAAGAAATGCTACACATCTCCAAAATTCAATGATTAACAGTAGAAACCCATGCAATGCTAGACTTTCCCCTCCACAGATACAAAATTCAGCTCTTCACACTATTGTGTTTCTCCATAAACACCATACTCAGTATTCTTAAAATTGGGATTAATTTATTCCTAAAAGATTTGCATGTAGAGTTGTATTACTTATTTTTACAATTCAGAAATACCTGAAAATAATTATATTTTTCTATTTCATATAGAACCTCAAAGAATTTTACATGATCATTATTTAAGCTTGGGTTTAAATAAAGTAAATGTGGGAGTAACCAAGCTAGACATTGTTGTCCTAAGCTTAAATCCATACAAAAATATATTCACCTAGTTTCAAACAACAGATTAAAGATAAATATATATATTATACATTAGTAAAAAACTACATAGAACTGTTCTTGGTAAGCTACCACTATAAAAAGTGAATGGAATTGCTTACAGGGTAATTAAATATTAAAATATATATATATGCGAAGGGTGCTACAGTAGTATTATATAGATTTTAAAAGCATAATAAAAATCAGTAGTAACCACATAGATTTTAAAACCATTAAAAAAATTAGGAGGAGGAAGTAGATGTTGAAATTGATCATACAGAATTGTATGCCATAGTTAATATGATAATTTAACATTTGATTACCCTGTAAGCAATTCCAGTCACTTTTTTTAGTGGTAATTTGCCAAGATCAGTTCTATGTAGTTTTTCACTAATCCATATCTATCCTTAATCTGTTGTCTGAAACTAGGTGAATATATTTTTGTATGAATTTAAGCTTAGAACAACAATGTCTAGCTTGGTCACACCCACATTTACTTTAAATCCAAGGTTAAAATAAATATCATTGTAAAATTCTTTGAGGTCCTATGTGAAATAGAAAAAAATATTATTTATAAAAATAAATAATGCAATTCTACATGGAAATCTTATATAGGCCCTTATTTAATATAAGTTTACAATGTGACCACTTACTTAGCTATCAGAGACTTGTTGAGACTGTGGAAGTGACGACAAAGGCACACATTTTTCTTCAACTTTAATGTATCTGCCACCATACCAACATACTCCACTGAATTTACCACTCTTTCATTAGCTGAAGTGCGTAGAGCAAAGAGTGCACTTCCATCACTTGTCTGAACATTGCTGAATGCTAATGTATTATACTGTGATTCTCCACTATAAGGGAAGAGCAAAACAAATGAATTCTTGATATAAAATTTTTAAGAACTTTCGAAATTACACAAATTCGAAAATTCTAATTGGAACTAAACACAGTGAAGCTTTTGAAATGTATATAATCAACTACTTGTCATCTAAACACTCTTATGCTTCACACTATTTTTGAAAATGACAGTACTGGTTTCAAAAATAGTGTGAAGCATAAGAGTGTTTAGACGACAAGTAGTTGATTATATACATCTCGATATCAAGTCTGAATACTTGTCCACACTAAAAATGAGTGCAATTAAATTTAAGAGTTACATTACATTATTTGCTATTATCATTCTCTATAATAATAACAAAGGCAATGTTGACTATAAATATATTCATTAATCATCACCTGTTCTTAGTGTCACAAAATTTATAATTTGACAAAAACTTGCTTAAATATGGTCTTGTAGCTAAGAATTTATATAAAAGCATTATCTCACAAATAAATGTACATGTTATTTGATTTAACTGCTCCAGCTAACCCTCTAGGAAAATCATAGAACTCCTTTTTTAAACTTGGATTTATAGTCTAGTCACAAAAACCAGTTTATATTCTGTTATTATAGTGCCTCATTATTACCTCTGATATTAATTCAGAACTGTTATAGTCAAAGCTTAATTTGTTTATGACTTATGATTTCTTAGCATTCAACTCAACTTCTTAAAAAGTTCCACAAAAGGAATTCCATTAGGACCCCCAACAAACACCAGTTGCAGTTAATGTAGAGGATGAAGGTTCTAATGATGTTTGGGTCAAGTTACCTGATAGGAAATTTTTCTCCCTAGCTATTCCTTAAACTGAAAGTGCATCATGCAGCTTTATTAATTCTGATCCCTAAACTTACAAAGCCTATAACTAATTCTTCATAATCTCTAAAACCATCATATTGAATAAATGAACAATAGATGTAATGCATTAAGGACAAATAAATTAATGAATGAATTAATGTATAAATACCTCTCAAAAAAATCATTTGGTTGTTCCTCATCAAAAAATCCCAGGACAATTGTGTTTGGTTTCATGGCTCCAAGACCCGACATGCGTATCATGTGCTGCAGCCCTTCACGAACAGAATGTGCTATTGTCAGCTCGATAAATGCCTTTACCTGTTGAATGAAAATACTCATTATTTTGAATTTAATTTTAACTGAATTTTTTTTTTTTTTTTTTATATATACTCACCTTGAGATGATCAACAAGTGTAAGCCAATGAGTATACTCTTCCAGTGTAGGATCTACTGACATATCTGCCAAATTCCCCACTTTGACATGTCCAAGAACATAAAGGCCCCCTTTTTTCAAATCATTCACAAAGCTAATAAGAGGGCATGCTGATCGTGGATTGCCCACCATGAGTAGCATTTGAGGTCGCCAAAATTTGACATGATCCTTCCTAGAATCGAGCATTAGTAGATATTTCCGCACCTGTGGAAAGAATGTCATAAAATAATTTTTTTTTTTTCCCCTTTATGTGTAAGGGGATTTACAGAGCAAAGCATATGCTAAACATGGCCCGCCTAATTAAATTTTTCTTGATCACTATGAAGTTTAAAGCAGAAGATGAAAATAAATGTCAATCTTCTTTCAATTTACATTGTACACAAATACCACTGTTCAATAAATTATGTTCTAAAATAATTATTTCTGTTCAGCCACATTGGTGTAACATTTCTCTAAGTTTAAACATGTTATTTTCTAAAATAATCTCAGGATATACAGAGTGGAAGAAAACTCAATGTCATAATTTTAAAGAATGATGGTATATAAGGAACAAAATTTCTAATATCATTTTAGCACTGATGTGTTGTTTGGCTCAAAAAAAAAAAAAAATGAATTTCTGCATTTTCTTTCATGTGCTTCAAATGTTAATGAATCGAAATTTATATATTACAATTATAATAATGGATAGAAAAACAGAAACACAACAAATAATGATTTTGCTATTTTTTCATAATTCAATGGATTTTGATATAAATTCACCTGAATAGTTCTATGTGCATCATTTGGATTCACAAAATTAGATTTGGCATCACTGAGCTTAGTACTGTATCATAACAACAATTAATTAGCAATACTAGTTGAAAACTTATTTTAACAGTAAGGTTATGTAAACGAATACATACTAAGAATCTGCAATTAGTGCATTCTAAATGTATAAACTAATTAAGCAGAACATTAAGCAGTGTTATTTATTTTATTTATCTGTCCAAGATCACTTAGGGTGAAAAGAACACTGTCAAGTTAGTGTAAAATGTAGACTATTTCAATGTATCATCAATTTGGGGAACTTTGTAATCATACAAAATAAGACCTTAGAGCAGGTCACAACACACAAACTTCTAGGTATCCAAGCAGATCATCATTTATCATATGACAAATACTTAGATATATGTAACAAGTTAAATTCAGGAATTTTTCTTCTTAGACAATTATCAAATTACTGAAGTATAGAAGCATTAAGAATGGCATACTACGGAATCATATATCCATTTCTAGAATTTGGAATAGAAATCAGTGGGGCTACAACTCTAAAATATATGAATAGATTATTGGTGTTGCAGAAAAGAAGTTTAAGATTTACATAAATTTAGATAAGAGATAGTCATGTAAAGAAACTTTTATTAATAATCATATACTTGTATGTATACAAAGCTATTGTACTAGTTAAGAAGGAAAAGAAAAGCTGGTAAAAAATAAAGACAATATATAAGACTATGGAGTACGAATTAGCTATGTTGAGGAAGGATGTGTTTGGTAATAGCTCATTTTTGTAGAAGAAGAAGAAGGAAATAAGGCACAATGGGAGTGAATTTGATAGTATAGAGTATGAATTGGGCAGTTTACAAATAAATATAATAAACCAAAGGGGTCAAGAAGAGGAAAGGAAGAAATCAAGAGTGCTTTAATTATTGGAATTATTATGTCAGTTTGTTAATTATTGGTAGGGTTGAAACAAATTGGCTCAATTGATTTAGGGGATGTGGCAGAAAAGATTCTAGGCACAATGGATGGTTTAGAAGAATGCCTTAGCAATAAGATGAACACTATTTCCCAGGATTTTAAGCAAGAGATATGAGACTAAGTTCAGATACTAAAGGGAGATAGAAGAAGTCAAAGGAAGAACAAATATCTCAAGAACAAGAATCTAAGTTTAAGGTGATGTTTGCTGGAATTGAAGAAATGAGAGGAATTGAACCCAATCCGACATGCAAGTAATTCTGAAGCAAAAGCTGAAGATGAAACTAGAAGGATTAAAAATTACACTGGGTAACAATGAAAATGTTTCAGGCTTAAAAATAGTGAATTTACATGTATTTCCATCTGCTGAATTAAAAAATTACCATAAAAATGATAGATTAGCTTTTGTTTTGAAGATAAAGTGACATTTCATTTTTTAGAGTGAAGATTTTAAATTTGGGGGAATTTTTTTGGGAGTTGGCACACCTGTCAAATAACAAAACACAAATGCTCTTCAGCTGTTTGTAAGTCATAAACATAGATACTGTTGCTGTGACTGTGAATTACATGCAGTTTCTACTCAAATTAATGCAAAATTTCTGGTTCGCGAGTGCTTTTTTAGCGTAAAATTTGTAAAAATGCCACGAAAATGTGTAAATATGGTGAATAACTTTTGTTATATTTGTGGTGAAATAACATTTTCCACACAGAAACTCAATCTGACGCCTCTTGTAAAGACTGCCTATCAGTATTATTTTGGTATGAAAGTAGGGGACCAGGATAAGTCTTGGGCTCCACATATATGTTGCAACGCATGTTCAGTTACACTGCGAGAATGGCTGAAAAAGAAGAAGCGATGTATGGCTTTCGCTGTGCCTATGATTTGGCGGGAGCCTACAAACCATACAGATGACTGCTATTTCTGCCTGACTCCACCTATAAAGGCAGGATTGTCTATGAAGAAAAAAAGAACAGTTCAGTACCCGAATCTTCCATCTGCTATTCAACCCATTCCACATTCGGATAGTTTACCAGTTCCTACTCCACCTGAAAATTGTGTGTTTGAAGATGAAGACAGTGTGGAACAAGAAGAACCAAACAAGCCTTCTACATCCCATGACCCTGATTTTGAGGGAAAAGATGATAAACCGCACAGACTGAGTCAAGCGGAATTGAGTGATCTCATTAGAGACCTTGGCCTGTCAAAGGAGAAGGCAGAAATTCTTGGGTTTCGACTACAGCAATGCAATCTTCTCCAAAGCGATGTGAGAATCTCACAGTATAGAAAACGTCACATGGAACTGCTTCCCTTTTTTGAGAAGAAAAACAATCATATTGTTTGCTGCGACATTAATGGCTTGATGAAGTCTTTGAATTTGAACCATGATCCAACTGAATGGAGGCTATTCATAGACTCCTCCAAGCTTAGTTTGAAAGCTGTTACTTCACAACGGGAACCTTCTTTCATCTATTCCTGTTGGTCATGCTGTTCACA
Source organism: Metallyticus violacea (assembly GCA_030762175.1). Taxonomy (NCBI): domain Eukaryota; kingdom Metazoa; phylum Arthropoda; class Insecta; order Mantodea; family Metallyticidae; genus Metallyticus; species Metallyticus violacea. The sequence goes on along the minus strand of CM060835.1, from coordinate 42,952,171 downwards.
TGAAGGAGACATATGCAAATATGAAAGCTCTCTTGGACTTAAATATCATGAACACAAATGGAAAATCTGTGGTGATGTAAAAGTAATTGCCATACTCTTAGGAATGCAACTGGGTTACACAAAGCATTGCTGCTTCTTATGCATGTGGCACAGTAGAGATAGGAAATTGCATTATATTAAAGAAGACTGGCCTGCAAGAAATCTTCACCCTAGCGAGAAAAATGTCGTTGCCAAGCCTCTTGTGGACCCAAAAGACGTTCTTCTTCCACCCCTGCATGCATATCAAACTGGGTTTGATGAAAAACTTTGCCAAAGCTATGAACCGAGAAGGACGGGCCTTTAAGTACATCAGAGAGAAATTTTCGAAATTAAGTGAATCAAAAGTTAAGGAAGGCATTTTTGTCAGACCACAAATAAGAGAACTTGTAAAGGGATCCTGCATTTGACCAAGTTTTGGAGGGGAAAGAAAAGGAAGCTTGGGAAGCCTTCAAGGGTGTTGTTCATGGATTTTTAGGCAACAAAAGAGATGACACTACAAGCATTTGGTGACAGTGCTCCTGCAAAAATACCGTAACCTTGGATGTAACATGTCCCTTAAGATCCATTTTCTCCACTCCCACCTAGACTTTTTCCCTCCTAGTTGTGGAGCTGTTAGTGATGACCATGGGGAGAGATTCCATCAGGACATTTCTGTTATGGAACAAAGATATCAGGGCCGTTGGAATGAAGTAATGCTTGCGGATTACTGTTGGTCTTTGTATAGGGATTCTGCGGAACTCCATCACAAGAAGCAAGCTAAAAGACGACGAAGTCAATAGGCCACCACATGATTCTCTTCAGACACGACTATCTGCGAAATATTTTTCCAGCAATTTAGAACTCTTAGCATGTAATTACCAGTTAAAAAATCACATGCACTTTCATTGTTATTAGCATGTATGTAATTAAAATGTATCCTTTTCTCTCAATCTGTTAATATGTAATACTTCCACCTTGTGTATATCATAGAAACTAGAGCTAATAAAAATTTTTCATTGTCATATTTGTTTTTCTCAACCCAAAATTAGTAGGAATTGCCTCATGAAGTGCTCGAAACATTCAAAAATTATTTTTTTGTTGCCCAGTGTTATGGATGCTTTTCTAGTGCGAAGACAAGTTCGCAAGAGAGTGATAATAGTAAAGTTTACTATCATGAATACTGTGTATGAGATCTTATTCAGAGCAAAGAAAATTAAAGGAACTAATTTTCATAAATAAAGACTTGTCAATGGAAGATAGAGAAATAAAGAAGAAAATTACACTAGAAACGAAAGATCAGGGCAATTGGAAAGAAAGTTTATATTTGGAATATGCAACTTTGGATTGATGGAAAAGTGGTAACTACACTTAAAATGGAGCTAAGTACTGATGATATGAATCAAGAATTTGATGTAACTGGAACAGGAAGCAGAAGAACAAGGGTCACTTGTTTTGATGATCATTTAAATAAATGTTAACATAAAATAAATCTGTCATCTGAAACACTCTCACTGTTAGTTCCATATGAATGTTTTGAAGTTTTTAAAATTTTTAAAAAATTTTAAATGTTAAAGTATTTTACAAAATGGATAAAACTGAAATATAATGTGTGATAAAGCATTTTATTTTGAAGGGTTTAACCCCTACAGAAATGCAAAAAGAGTTAGATTTCACATTAAAGGATTCTTCCCCTTTAATGATGAAAAAATGGGGTTCTGAATTTAAGTGTGGTCATACATCTATTCAAGATGATGAGCACTCGGGGAATCACAAAACTGCTACGACTGACGAGATTGTGACAAAAATACACCATATCATACTCAATGATACCCCATTGAAGGTACAAGTTGAATGACATTGCAAAGTCCTTAATAGACCATGTCCACTACACACTACATTTTACAAGAAGTTTTGGGTATGAGTAAGTTTTCCACTAAGTGGATGCTGCATTTGTTAACAATGGACCAAAAATATATATGAATGAATATTGCTCAAGAGTGTTTGGACTTGTTTAAATGCAAGAGCTATGATTATTGGGATTTTCATGGTGTAGTACTCATAGGTTATCTCCAGAAGGGCAGAACTATCTCTAGGAGTATAACGCTTCACTAGGGACAACTGAAGGATGCTTTTCAGGCTAAATGTTCACACTTGCAAAAAATAAATTTCTTTTTCATCACATGTGCCTTCAAACATGTCTGGGAATACTGCTGCAAAATTGCAAGACCTTTGCTTCCACATCCACCATATTAGCCAGATTTGGCTCCCAGCAATTACTTCTTGTTCCCAAACCTGAAGAAATGGCTGGGTGGATAAAGATTCACATCAAATGATGAGGCTGAAACAGAGAAGACTCTTACTTCTCACAGTTGGACAAATCTTATATTATTAAGGGTATTAAAAAGTTGGAAAGGCATTGAACTAAATGTATTTATTTATAAGATGACTATTTTGGAAAATAAAAAAAAAATCTCTTAAATTTTGTTTTCTTGGTCAGGCCAAGAACTTTGAGAATGCTCCTCATACATTCACAAACTAAGAAGCCCATGTAGATACACCCAAAAAAACTAAATTTAAATGTTTCAAATCTTTAGACAGAAAATCATTAGCTTCATATAATGGGGTTGTGTAACAAGCAGAGTGAAATAAAATTTTGAACTTACTGTTGCCATATGTTTAAAGATAAATGTTTGTTTTCTTGTAAATTCTTAAGAGATAGAGAAAAAAAGCATTCATACTTTTTGTTCTCTTATCAAACTCTACTACTAGCTTTATTTATGAGACTAATTCTCTTTCATCCTGTATATGCTCAAAATACAGGAGAGGTTGAAATATGACAAACTAACAATGTTATCTAACCTGCTCCAATTCATTTTACATATTTTTCTAATTTTTGTAATTCTCAAATGTTTATATCATGTAGATGGAATTTAAATTTATAAATTTTATATTTATTTAAATTTTATTTGTAATTTTATAATGTATCATGTCAAATACTCATATAATTATGAGTCTATTTATTGTGAGATAAAGGCATAAGCTCTAAACTGTAAGTGTAATAATACAAAATACCATTGCTACAATTCAGCATTCTGCAATATGCACATCTGTCCTAAAAACAAGAAGTTATGAAGATGTACATAAATAATTCTATAAAATAAAAAAGAATCAATAATAAGTTCTTCTTCTTCTTCTTCTTCTCCTCCTCCTCCTCCTCCTCCTCCTCCTCCTCCTTCTTCTTCTTCTTCTTCTTCTTCTTCTTCTTCTTCTTCTTCTTCTTCTTCTTCTTCTTCTTCTTCTTCTTCTTCTTCCCAGATTTTCAGAAGTTTTTTGGTCCATTTTCTCAAAATCCTTTGCACATTTCCCTTTGAAACTTCTACATATTTTGACATGACTCTATCAATATAATTTCTTCCTTACTTTTCACATATTAATATTTTTATTACATTTTTCAAGAAAACATGGTTAAACATTTGTTAAAATAATTTAATAGTTAAATAAATAAAAATGCACTAAAGCTGTGTAAAAATTATGACCTCTAATAGGAAGAACTGGAACTGCTTTCCTAAGACACAAGTAATTCATTTAAATAACCAGAACAAAGTATATAATAATATTTTGGAGTCTTGTACAATTTTACATCTGTTGTTTATGGCAATAACTGCACAACTATCTATCTGGTAATAGCATTCAGCCATCATATGCAGCGGGACAATGGTGAGTGCAGTGCTCAGTGCACAGTACCCAAATTTGAATATGACTGTGGTTTTAGAATACTAACTCATATTGTACATAAAGGAAGTTTCATATCCTTAACAATTTACAGTGTCTTAAAGTTGGGATATTTCTGAACCTGTACCAAAACACAAATTGAGAGTTTTGAGAAAGCATATGCCTAGTTGCATTACAAGAATAACAATTAGCTATCTTGTCTTTGAGAACAAAATGGAGATGGCTAATTTTAAAGATGGCTAAAATTACCAATGTCAGCAATGCAACAGCCTGATTAGTATGTTAATGTGAAGAATTGATTACACACAGTTAATGAATATTATGACAGCCAGGATTGTCATATCCACTTTTTTAATGAAAGCAAAATAGTCGGAGAAAGAATTATGTATTTTTTTTTTATTTGTTTTATTTACGGACGCTCTTTAACATCTCAGGTTATCAGCGTCCCATTCGATTCTGGGCGTGAAACAGCCAACAAATTTTGCTTAGAGGCCTCTTCTTTCAGGCTTGAGGTTCTTTTTCGTGCCGTAAATGTACGACATGGGACCCACGGCTTTACTTCCCTTCCAAAGGAAGCCATACTTAGGATTTTTACACCCGAAAAAATCCATCGATCCTGGCTGGGTTTGAACCCACAACTTTGGGTTTAGAAGGCAAGTATGGTTACCACTGCACCACAGGACCGACAAGAATTATGTAGCTAACATTATGCACTATATAATATGTTAAGGCTTTTATAGAAGCTATTTAATTCATTAAAAAAGAATGTTCAATCCAGAGAGATATTCTATGCTTGAGGAGAGCTCATTTTCCTTAATAAGAACTGACATTTGATTCAGAGGGCAGATAGCAAGTTTTTATAATTATTATCATTAAAATGTTTAATTGCATCAGCAAATACATATCTAGCTTAAGGAAATCAGCAATTTCTGAAGTGTCCTTAAGTAAAATATGCATTAATCAATGAAATGCTGGATATAGGTACACATACCTGAATTTCCTGCCAAGGCTGCTAGTTATCATTTACTGTATGTTATATATATATTATCCCTAGAAGAATAGGAGACTGGCAGAGGATTGTAACAATATAACTTAACATGCAATGGTCCTAAAACATTGTAATTACTTTTATTTATGCATGATCTTTATTTAAATAATACTTAGGAAGCTGTAGACATGGAATAGTAATATATGAAGGGAACGACTGCCCCCAAAATACGTCCTAATGGGCATTGTCTTGACAGCATTTGGATTATGAAGATACATACAATATTCCATACTGATTTTCTGAAGATAAATCATGAACTGTATAATATATGAAAAGAGCATATAAACATACATAGGCTTTCAGGAATTAGGATGCTGTCTGTATTATGTAACAGAAGTTTCAGTAAAACTGCCCAATAAACTTTCAATTTGTTTATATGAATGATACTATTCAATTTATGTAAACTCATGAAGACCAATAAGCCTGAAAAAATTTTATCCAACCTCAATTGCAAGTAGGCCATTTGCAGCTTTGGTAAGTTGGACTGCCCCAGATTGCCTTATGCGCAATAACATCACCAGGCAAACACCAGCAAAGGCAAGTGAAGTGAAACCTAGTAGAAGGTATACGTGATACACTAATTAACTATGAAATATGAAACAGCTCAAAATAAAATCAAACTTCTGAATATGCAAATGATATACTTCTATCAAGTAGCATATCCATTTCAAGAAAAGAGCAGCATTCTGTTCAAGATGTTACTATCTATGATGAAATTGAGAATGAATTTTGCAAGATCATATTTTTATAGAGAGAAGTTAATATTGTAGCTCATTGTCAAGTTTTATGAAGTCTTGCACTATGCTATGTTCTGGAGAGCATCCTTAAGCTTTATATCAATTCCAACATGTTAAATAATAATCTAACTTACTTTTAATATAAGAGAAGATAGCTTACATACATCAAAAGTAATATTTACACTATGAAACTAATAGTAAAAAAATGGGGGTTTACTGCTTGAACCATACAATATAACAAATGGAGGAAAGGTGCAGGTTTGAATGATACACAAAAATGTATTAATAAAAGTAAAAGACATGAAAAAAAAAGCAGATACTCTACCTGATGGAATATAAGAGCTTGAGAAATAGAGCCCCAATGAGCTTCCCGTGATGGTGAGAAAAGATGAAGTATTATGACTAGTATCAGACAAAGCACTATTGAAATGGATGCATATACAGTATTTATGAGGAACATCATTATCAAAGTTCCTACCAAACCAATGAATGCTGTATGCCATGTGAAGTATCGGAATGATGGTCTGTAACAAAAATAGAAATAAAATAGATCTTATTAAATAAAGCCCCAACTTATCTCAAAGTTACAGTCAATACAAATTAAAGCAAATGCAATGAACCAGAAAACTCTAAAAAGTCCCACTGGATATAAAGTGGACAAGTAATACAAAAGATTTACTTAATATATATATTCCAGGGAAAGTATTATTAATTTTATTATATACTTTTCCTATTAATTTTTAGCTTCTCTATATCTAATTTAAGTAATTATTTTCTGATACAGGTTCACTTCCAATACAATGTTTTTGTATATTGTTGAAAAGTTGTGTAGTAAACATAAAAAGAGTAACAATAATCAAGAGGTGACCATTCACTGTGAAGAAGGACACTTAGATATCTGCAATATCATGTTAATTATGTGCCTATTTTAGTAGTTACCTTTTAAGTGTACTGCACAACGTTTTATCAAACTTTATATATATTAGAATGTTTTCTATATTTCCTTATTTACTATATATATATATATATATATATAAAGATAGAGAGAGAGAGAGAATATTGTGAAGGTAATACAATTGAAAAGTGTAGGTGAAGAAAGATTTAGGAAAGTTGTTAGAAATAGGAATACAAGATTTTGTGAAAGAGGGAACAATTGAAGAAGCAATTAAAAGATTAGAAGAGATGGCTAAATGGGCAGGTTGTAATAGGAAATATATGTGGGGATTAGCAAAAAGACTGCAAAATTGGACAGAAAGGGAAAATAAAATTTCGGAATTCTAGGTAAAATTTAAGAAAGATAAGAGAACAACAGATAATATCTTGGCGATAAATTAGTACAAAAAGTGGAAGATTTTTTTTTTGTTGATTTTGAAAAAGTACAAAATTCAAGCTGGAACTTCCATTATATTTATATTATTAAATTCTGTTTCACTGATTTTTATTTTCTGTACTTCAACTTCTTTTTGTTTCATGAGTTTTCATAATACTGTAACCATTGCTGTTCTCTGAGTACATGTATATTTACTTTTCTGTATGATCTAATCATGTTACTATGTGATATATTTGACTATTAGCAATAAAGATATTTTAACTTTATTAATAATGTCATGTAAGCAGTACATGAAATAATGCTTCATATGAGCTTTGCTGTTTGCTCTCAGGATTGAAATAATTTAGCCAATTCAATTTGGAATCGAACACAGTGAAACATACACTATCTCACACACACTATAATCTCTGTGAGTCGTAATATTAGAACATTCTTTCTGGTTTTACATAAATGAGATTTTACTCAGGACATATGTTTCATGGACATTTTTTCCACACCATCAGCTGTTCACGATTAATGAATCATTCATAGAAGTTGGGTAGGCAGGAATTTCGGTGGACTCTTGTGGTCTTGTGATGAACTTAAATAAAGTGTTGTCTGCTTCTGGGATATCAAAATTCATAAGGTTACGCTCATGTTTTTTTTTATATAAATCCTTTCCCATATATTTAGTTCTTTTGGTTGTTGAACAGCTTTTAATAACTTGATGCCTTTTTCTATTTCATGGTTTTCATTCCAGAAATGTGCTGCCACAAATAGATAAATCAGCTGTGAATTATGCCTGTAAAAATTATGTTCATTCTTTATAAAAAGCCCTTCTATAAAGGAGAATTTGAGCTAACTACTGTGCCTGATTCTGCTATGCAACCAGAGTTTGTATATCTAATAGAACAGTTGACTTTCAGTGGACACAAGGTTCACAATAAAACTGTAGTTAAAGCTTCCACTAACATGGCAATTGGGCTTGCTTGGTTATATTTATCATCCTAACTGTTTCAGTTGCATTTCTGTAGAGAGTGCATGTGAGATTTTCTACTGTGTATTGTAGAGTATGCGGAGAGTGAGATATACATTAGAACAAAAAACATTTGTTTATGATTGTTATTATGTGCAAAAGAAATCATACAAGTACTGTAGAAGAGAATTTAATGCTAAATTTCCAGAAGTAACATCTCCATTGGGAAGTGCAATTTTCAAATTGATGAACAAAGTTTGAATCCATGGTATGTTCCTTAATAAGAAGGTGAGATCAAAAAAGATTTTAACAGGAAAGAAGCTTGATGAAAGAGGCTATTGATTAAAAATGTTTCCTTGAAATTCTAAACATGATGAGTACAGTAATTTGTAGTATCTGTCAGCAGTGGGTATATAGCAATTCAGCTGCTGCATCTTCATTCATATAAAATTACTGCTGTATCTGGAATAAAACCCAAGGTGGTACTGAATATCCAGGAGGTAGTTTACAATATTGCAAGGATAAAATGCAGCAAGTGTCTAAAAATATGTTCAAAATGATTCCAGCATATCTCTCAGTGGATGACTGGCTCTTCAAGCATATGCTATTAAGGCGAGTATAACATTAATCACTGTAACCCCTAATAAATAAGAAAAGAGATAGGAAATGCATGCTATGAGCTCTGATTGCATGACATGATTTCCCTTCATAGAGGGTGAAAGCATTTTGCAATAACTTTCTGTTGGCGAAAATCAATTTCCAATTGCAAAGCAGAATTTGGACCATATATTATCTATATAAGGATTCACAAGTTTGTCACTTTTTTTTCTTGTCAAAATATTCAAAATTTTTTCATCCAGAAAGTTTCTTTATTTCAACTGGGATCTACCTGCCAACCTTTGGTTCAAGATCCACAGCATTAATCAGTAAGATTCTGACCATCTCTTTAAGTATATTTTCAGAAAGGATATCACACACTACTTTTCCCTTGATTTCATTTAAAAAAATCATCTCATACAAAGTGAGAACTCAAAGACATATGACACATTTTCACTATTAGAAGACATCCCCCGTTATTAACTATGTCTATATTCTGGCAGACTGTTCACATTTGGCCCTCAAGAAGCATTTGTTTTGCCTCAATTTTGCCACAAAAAATTATATATATAAAATTGTGTGCATCACTCACCTAAAGTTTGGAGCAGAAGCAAGTTCCAAGCCCAGACATGCTAGATTTGTTGCCAAGTAGGATAACAGAAACAATACAGAATTTATTTGAGCTATAGTGTTGAGTGAACCAATTAACATGATGAGCTGCACTAGTAACCATGATATCAATACTGCTGCAACAGGATTGCCTTGCCAAGTGCCGTTCACCACAAACTGTAGGAGTGAGCCTGCAAAACCAATAAATTCAGCTCAGAATGTCTTGTAGAGCTCGGAGCTGGAGAGATGGCCAGTGACATATGGGGGGGGGGACTTTATCTGCCAAGTAAAACATTAAGCAATGCATGTGTATCATCTATTCAAATACTTAAAAGTTGTTCCATCTCTTTGTGTCAGCAAAAGCAGAATATTAATAGTGAAAAGTTACATATTATCACCATCTCTGATTAGTCATCTCTCAAGCTCCCAGCAGTATGTTATTTTTATATGGTTTTGGATATCAAAGCAAGTACAAACATCTTCAGTATACAAGGCTGCTGCAACTGATAGGCTCATTGTCATCATAGCTGAGATGCGTGTGCCTATAAGGATGCAGTGTGCTCCACAGATCAGTGACATACTAGCAACAACAATAGCAATAATAATATTGCAGTCAACAGACTCTTACAAGAATATCTGACATATTATCTAATCAGTTGTTTATACAGTAAGCTATTTACACAACAATAAAGTTATAAACATATATTCTCATATCCATCACAGTTCTGCAATATTATACAAGCAATCGCTCAATTAGAAAGGATTTTAGAACAGGTTTAAATTTTGAATGTACAGTGTTCATTGACCATGATAACTTATTATATAATACAGCTCCAAATTTATTATTGGTTTGAGTTTTATTTGTGCTTACCCTTTGATAATAATTTGCCCTTCTTGTGTCATACACTTACCCTTTGATGATAATTTGTCCTTCGTGTATCATATGCACGGCAGTCTTTATTGAGCACATTAAATTCCTTTCTATCCTTGATAAGCACAATAGTTCTGAATACATAGTCAGATTATCATTAGGATTTTTCATTTTACAAATGTTTACCTACTAGACTGTCAAAATTGAAGATTCTATATACATCTTATACACTTTTTTTTGTATGTTTAATAATCTGTTCATACTGGGATTTTTTTTTTCCTCCAATGCATTATTATACTTATAAGAAAATGAATTTGTCTGTAATGCATTTATAATTTAAGGTTAAAGCAAGAACATAAAAAAAACAAAGTTTTCTTTATTCTATACATAATTTATTATGAGACAGCCAATATAACTAAGTAAATACTGATATAGTAATTTATGACTTATAGTTCTCAGGGTTATGAGAAATAAATTAAACCATACTGGCAAAGCAATTTTAAAAATAACTACAATTATGGCACTGATACATCAAAGTAGCTGAGTTTTTATTTTGTTTTTAATTCACAATATTGTAAACAATTAATGTCATTGACCGTGGAACCGTGCTGACGATGAAGAAAATTTGCCTTTGAACATGTCCAAGTTAGTGGAATAAAACTAGTGAAATTTGAGTGACTTCCTCATAAATACTTTGTTATATAATACCATATTTCACTGTGAAATCCCAAACTATTCAAATTTAAACTAATAAGTTGTTTTCGGAAAAAGCTATAAATAATAAAATTTGTCAATTGAGGAGTTTTTTAATTAATTTTTTTCCAAAATAAATGCAGATAGGTAAATTTTCCAGAGAATGCATTTTTAAATATCACATTAAAGTACTAATACTATAGATTTCACATTTATATTGTTATTTTAGAAATAATTGGATTATGTATTTGATATGTTCAAATTTACTATGCAAAAATTATTTGTTTTGTTTTAAAAGTTGATAAGTGCAAAGGGGATAACTAAAATGTTTGTTAATGTTTACATTAAAAACATCTTTTCATTAAAAAATTAGATTTGTCCCCTTTGGACTTTTTTGTGTGTTGTCATTTGAATATAAAGAAATACCAAACAAATTAGAAGCTGTGGAGTATCAAATAATGGAAGGAGTGCAAGATATTCCTAAAGCCTGGTTAAGTCATTCATTAAATGGTTTCTTTAATCAATTAGCACATTGTCAAACAGCTGAGGACTACCAGTATGAACATAGAATTTAGACGTTGAGCTAGCTAGCTTTTTTTTTTTTTTTTTGTTAAAGTAAAAGCATTTTATTATTCACTAAGTTTTTTGTTTTCTTGATTTAGCAACAATAAATTTTATGGATGTATCTGTAGGTACTTTTTGTAAAGCTTTTAATGAGTATTATTTGAAAATGTTAAAATATATTGGTCATTGCATTTAAAATAAGAGAGTTGGACCTACTTTCAGTTAAACAGGAAGTGAAAGAAAGGTTGGTAATATCATTTTTGATCTCTCAGTACATGATTATTCCCACACATCAAGTATGTCACTGAACTACATGCTTCCTAAATTATTAATGTGGTGTGGCACTTTTAACCTACCCTCTTTTTATATATATATATATAAAAGAAAAAGAAAAATAAAGTAACACTATTAACAATGTAACAAATCAACAGTAGTTATAATAGTAGAAAAGGATAAAACACTAAGAAAAAGTCACACTTGACTTAATGTTTTAACTTAGTTTCAAATATATATATATATATATATTTGAAACCATATGCTTTATTTACATTAATAAGCAGCTTTTTAGGAATAATGAAGATTATCATGTGCATATACTAGATCAGTCAAGCTAATATACTTACACTACCACAGACTTAAAAAAAAAGCATCAATTCTATATTTATTACAATCCTTTATAATGAATTACCAAACTCATTTAAAAACACTTCAACCACAATACTTAAAAAAAGGGTGCTAAAACCTACTGTTAAAGCATAATTTCTATCCTATAGAGAGGGATTCTTGGAGATCACATTATTGAGTCAGATATGTATATAAAAAATAATTTTGTAGTTTATTATTGCAATGTATATAACCTAACAAAGTCAAATGTAAAATTGTACATAATTAGCGATTAAATGAATGAAAATATGTATTTTTGTGACAACATTAGTCTTAATCTGCTTTAACACTTGCATATCTCACAGCTTTCATTAAATCCCTTTGGTCTTATAAGAAGCATTTTTAATTGTGCAAATAAATTCACTCTCATGCACAATTATAAAAATTGCAATGGTGGTACTATTATAAAATATCTCATAATATGGCTTGAAAATTCATGCATCAAAAGCAAAAATACTTCTTACCAAATACATTATCCTTGGCTAAAGCCTCCAACACACGACTGGAGCCAATTAGGTTGCTGAGACTTGCTGAGAATGTGGCTGTGAGGATACCAATTGTTACAAAGGGTGGCCAAACATTTACTGGCATCATGAAAATAAAATTATTCTGCAGAAGTTCATGAGTGGATGTGGCTGCAGTCAAGCAAGCCACAACAATATAACACATGAATGTGAATGCCACAGCTGAAAGGGTACCTCGTGGAATGTTCCGTGCAGGGTCCTGCAGCTCTCCTATTAAAAATAATACACAGTTTAATACAAATATGCAATGTCTTCATTAAACAGACCGATTGTTTCATCATACAGGACTCAGAGAACTTTATTTTATACATATACATAAGAAAAAATATTTGGATTAGAACAGCTACTGTCCATTGCTATAGTTCATTCAGACATTCTCTGCTTGCTAACCAATAGGTCTGAGCTCAGCACCTGATTAGGAAAATAAGCCTGAATATGGTTTATTTCTGACATTTTTATTCAATTGCAAAGACAAATAGTCTCACTGCAAAATATATGCTGCGATTATATATGAAAAATGTTTAAATGTAACATGTGTTAAAATATAAGTTTAAAACACATTTGCTGATGAATGAGATAGCAAACAGCCTTGACAGGCAGAGCCAGCATTTTCCTCTCATCATGCTTTGTTGCTGTTCAAAATGTGGACCATGCAGCAGTAAGTTCAGTTTGTTGTACAATATGGGAACTAAAATTGGTTATACTGATTCAAGTGTCCAAAGTTGCATTCAGGAGTAAAAGCACCAGATGATGGAAATACTTGGTTGAAACAGAAAAACAGAAATCTTTAATATGAAACACAAATCTTAAAGGAATACTGAAATAAAAGTATCACAATAACCAATAAAAAAGAACAGAAAAGAAAATTAGAAGATGAATAATAAAAAGTGGAACTCTTATGATAAATAGATCAGGCTTAACACACCAGATTTTTATTGCATATTCTCTGACATTATACCACTAGGATTAGAACTCAGCAACTGAGTTGTGTAAAAATAAAGTCATAGTTCACACACTGCAAGGTCACCTCTCACTAGTATCCATCAGAATTCTTTGCTTGAAGTGCTTTTAGTTTGTATTTTTTAAAATTAAACTACATATTAATATAGAAGCACTAATTAAGAGGAGCCATAATCCTTCACTTTTATTTGTATCCCAATAAGTAAATACCTGCTGGTTACTCCACTTGCAGTTTTTTAGCTTTACTTGCATTCAGTTGTTTTTGCCAAGAGACCCCATGTTTCTTGGAGTGTAATTTCTGTCTGTTATTCCTGAAATCTCAAAATCTGTGGGTTTATGGGTATTTTGGATGTAATTTTAATAAGAAATTCTTGCCACCAGTAAAACTCTCTGTTACTTTTTCTCATAAATCCATTCACTAAATGCTTCTGAAAATTCTATTGCAACTGCTTCAACTTCCTTGTTGTCCCCATGGGTGTTATGGTCAGGTACAGTTATATCTGACCTTTTGGATATTCCTTAAAAAAAAGAGGCGTGCATCCATTTGGGAACAAATTTCATTCTTTTATTGAGGTAAGATTTAGGCTGCTCATGCGATAAAAATAAATTGAAATGTTCCAAGGCACTGAAGAATCATTTAAAAAAGTTGAGTCAAAATTGTAACACATACATCACTAACATTTTTATAAAGATTTTACAATTTCAACTCAACTTTTTTAAATGTTAATATTTGACATCACCGTTACAAAAGTTCACTATATTTTATTTAACTGAAGAATCATTTGTTCATAATGATATCTGACAGTATTGAACATTTCTAGGATTTGTTTTTTATCCATACCATATTTTATATTTTTTCACTACTCAGGTTCTTCACGCTTAGAAGAATGAAAATTTTCATTGTTTTCAGGATGAACATTGGTTATATGATGCAGAACTGAAATAAGTTTCTATTTTAGGAATTCACTATCTCCCTCAAAAGTAGTAAACCACCATAAATGATTGTACAATTATCATGCTGGCTTATTTATTACTTTTAAAACTATATTATACAATAATACAAAGAAGAACTAAGCTTCAATGCAAATATTAAGCAAAAAAAATATTATTAAACAGCTAAACTTATACACCAAGGTAAACATTGTATCAAATCACAGTTACTATTGTGACTAACAATTCATTTACTAGTGGCATGATGTCACTGATCTGGAGCAGAAATAATTCTCTTGGCTCTTCCTAGAAAACAGCTTCACTGGATATCGGTATTGCAAATAGACAAGTCTTAATTAGCAAAAATAAAAATGTAAATTTTTAGTTCATTCCTACTTTAAGATTGACCAACAACATTGGGGGGGGGGGGGAAGTGGGTTGCATTAGACAAGCCTTTGTATTAAAAAGTGAAATGTAATCAGAGATTGGTATTAGGAATGCCAAAAACTATAATTCAAAATGTCTTTCATAAGTGTTTAGTCTTATGCCTAGGGAGATTAAACAGAAACCTGATTTGGTCCAAGCATTATCAACTACCATTTTCATGCTGAACAAGTTGATGATTAAAAGAGTTAAAATCTTCTGATCTGTTTTGCAGTGGTCCATAGTTTAATATGCTACCATAACTTCACTAACTACTGGGGTTGGCATCATCAGTGGATGATGAACAACACCTGACTGCTAAGAGGTGACAGTATTGATCCATCTGTCTTATTTTAGAAGATCGGTCAATATTTTATATGTGGCAGAAGTGGAGAGGAGGGAGGGAGTTGTTTGTTTTTAAGAACTGGTTTCCATGTGCTACTTAGGTGATATCCGCAGTCTCTGTCAAAGATTTTTAAAATGTTCACATAGGGACTATCACAGTGAAGTCACTCATATATTCAAATCATTATATGATATGTCAAACTAAAACACACTTATTGCTCCACATCTTACATCTGCATAGTGCAAGGAAGTTTCCAACCAGTTGACCCGTGGCTGAGGATGAGAGCAAAGGTTCTGGAAACTAATACATTTTATAGCAAGTAAGTGTGGAGCAATAAGAGTGCTTTAGTTCAACATATACAATGATTTGAATATCTGTTAAAGTTGTTTGGATACTGTTGTATTTGCAATGCCTTCCTCCTGGCTAGATTGAAAAAGCCTTGTGTTCTTGCAACCATTTCTGTTTTATTAAAATGTATGCCAAGGCATTCATTTATGGCATGTTATGCTACTGCAGATCATTTAGGTTGATTAAGGCAAAGGTGATGTTCCTCCAATTGATTTTTAACCGATCTGGTCATGCCTATATATAATTTGCCACATGCACTTGGTATTTTATAAATTCCTGTAGTGTCAAGAAGATGCCTAGGGTCTTTTGCATTATTGAGCATTTGCCCTAATTTAAAGTTGGTATGAAGATACTGTATGCCTTTTTTCTTTAATATACATGCAATTTGCACAGTAACGACTTCTATGTAGGTTAGAAAAGCCTTGGGAGTAGGTGTTAGATGTTGTTTGCTTAGGATGGATGGCTCTGCCAATATCTTTGTTGCTATAACCATTGGCCGTAAAAATGTCGCGAAGATGGTTTAACTCATGTTTAAGATGTTCTGGTTCTTTGACGGTTTTAGCTCTGAGTATTAAAGTGTTGGTTACAGTTCTTTTTTGTGCAGAATGGTGATTTGATCTGGCATCGTGTTATCTTTCCATTTGTGTATGTTTTCTATAAATTTGATGACCAAGGGCTCCTGATGATTTCCTCCGAACTAAGACATCCAGAAAGAGAAGTGTGCCGTTACTTTCTCTTTGCATTGTGAATTTTACATTTTCAGTGAGACCATTTAGATGTTCCAAAAAGAACTGTAGTTTGTGATGTCCATGTGGCTATGTAACAAAAGTATAGCCCACATATCACAACCAAAGTGAAGATTTATGTTCAGCAGTGTCTAGGGTCTTCTCCTCTAAGTGTTTCAAGAAGAAATTTGCTGCTACAGTTTTAGTGGATTTCCTATTGCTACTCCTTCTGTTCATAGAATTCAGTTTTCCATTGAAAGTAGCTGGAGGTTAGGAATGTATAAATAATACACTTTCTTCTGCTTTGAGGTGGATTTGGAGTTCCAAAGTGTTCTTGATGGGTACATTTTTGAACAGAGATTCAACATCAAAGCTCATAAGAAAATCGTTAGGCTTGATGTTGATCGTATCAATGATTCCCACAAAGTGTTTAAGAGTTCTTGATGTGGTGATCCGACTGCTATTGCTATTATTAGACATAACAAGGATGCCAAGTGCTGAGCTAATTTGTATACTGGGAGCCACTGGTGTTGACAATAGGTCTTAAGGGAATATGTGGTTTATGCATCTTCTGGAGTCCATACAGTCTAGGAGGTAGACTATTAGTTGGAACTGTTTTATTTCAAGTTTCCATTAGGTCTGGTCTTCTTTGGTCCTTGGCTATTAGATGAAGGTATCTGGTGTTAATAAAGATCTCATTTTCTCCTCATATTTGGCTGTTTCTATCACTACCGTAGCATTGCCTTTATCAGCTGGCAAAATGATATTGTCATTCTCACATACTTTTATCAGTTGTGATCTTTCCTTCCTATTAAGGTTATTCTTATAAGGCTTTGCTTTCTTTAAAATCCTGCATACTTCTGAGTGTACCATTTTTGTGTCAGGTGTGTGAAGGTCACAAATAGCATTTTTCACCTGTGTGATAATGGTTTCCATTAGAATTTTCATAGGGGCTAAGGCAAAATTAGGTCCTTTAGATAGGAATGAAACTGCATCTAGAGAAGCTGGTGGCTAGATAAATTCACAAAATTATAGAAAACACACACATGCAGAAAGATGTCTCAATGCCTGATTGAATCACCATCCTTCTCAAAAAAAAAAAAAAACATAATCAAGACTTATACACACAGGGCTAAAACTATTACAGAATCAGAACATCTTCAACATGAGCTAAATCATCTTCACAATGTTTTTAAGGCCAATGGATATAGCAATAAATATATTAACAGAGTCATCCATCCTAAGCAAATGACAACATCTAATATCTCCTGAAACAAAAAACCAAAGCTTTTCTAACAAGGATATACGACATCATTGTGCATATTGCATGTATATTAAAGAAAAAAAGACATAAAATCTGTTTTCATACCAACTGTTAAATTATTTCAAATGCTCGATAATGCAAATGACCCTAGGCATCATCTCGACACTACAGAAATTTATAAAATAGCACGTGAATATGGCAAAGTTTACATGAGCTGACCAGAAGATCGATGAAACAATGATTGGAGGAACATCAGTGACATCTTTACCTTAATCAATCTGAAAGATCTGTGGTAGCAAAACATGCCATAAATGAATGCCATGGCATACATTTTAATAAAACAGAAGTGGTTGCAAAAACACAAGGGTTTTGAATCTAGCTAGGAGAGAGGCATTAGAAATACAAGTCTGTGGATATCACCTTAGTAGCACATGGAAACCAGTTCTTAAACACAAACAGCTACCCTCCTATTCCATTGATTGACTTACTAAAACCAGACAGACAGAGATAGATCAATACTGTCTACTGTCATCTCTTAGCATTCATTGTCCATTGATCATTACAATTGCAGTAGTTGGTAAAAACTATGGTAGCATATTAAACCATGGATGACAATAAAACAGCCAGGAAGGTTTTAACTGTTTTAATTATAACACTGCCATGAAACCCTAAGGAGTATTATAAGTTGATGATTTTGAAAATATTCTATATTAGCTCTGTTTCACAGATAAACAGACTTTTTATATAAATTTGCCCTTTAAGAGACATAAAAACTGAAGTTAGTAATTAGAGAAACCAATAAAAATCATATATATTTATGGTTATAATTTTTGTAAGCTTTTATTTTTTATGATGAACACAATTATTTGGGACATTTACCACGACTTGCAATATATTTTCTCAAAAATTTAAGACCTGGAAAAGCACATTGGATGTCAAATCATTTTTTTGCATAATGAAGCATCTCTCCATTTCAGCCTACCTATGTGTAAAGCCTTGAATGGTTACTTTCTTTGTATCACATGCATATGTTAAGACAAATATAGAAAGCATACACATTCATCAAAGTGACTAAATTCTATAAGGGAAATAAAAAAATTATCCAAATTTGTTTTCCAATTTATTTACACTAGGGGGGCGGGGTTGAACAAGTATGTTATTTTTTACAGTTTCCTTCCTTTTTCATGCACTTTGTCCGGCAGTCCATAAGCTTGCACATACCCTCCAAGAAGAAGGTTTTTGATTGGTCCCACTGCAGCTCTTATTTCTTTGTCTGTAGAAAACTGACAATCTCATAAAGCATTTTTGAGCAGTCCAAATAGATTATAGTCGGAAGTGGCAAGTGTGGGCTGTAGGGAAGATGTTCCAGCACCTTGGTCAACAGTATGGCCAAGTGTGCGGTGTTGCATTGTCATGCAACATTTTCTTCGACAACAGACTTTGGTATGAATAGCTGGTTTCAGATTTTTGGCCAGCAAATCACTGCATTCTGCACTGTTGATTGTACACCTCCTTTCCAGGTAGCCTTCCAGTATAGGCCCTTTTGAGTACCAAAATATGGTTAGCATCACCTTTTCCTTGGAAGATTGACTCTTGAGTTTTTTCTTTGTTGCTGATCCTGGAAGTTTCCACTCCATACTCTGGGTTTGGATTTGGCTCATAGTGATGGACCCACATTTCATCCCCTGTGACTATGCTGCTCAAAAATTCTGTGATTTTACTGTTATAGCATTTGACTAAAGGTTAGCAAATCTCAATATATTTGAGCTTGTGCTCTGTGGTATGCTTCCTTGGCTCCCATCTCAAACAGACTTTATGAAAGCCGAGCTAATCATAGATGATTCGATAGGCAGAACCACATTAATCAGAGAAAATATGCTACTGCACTGATGGCAATTCTCAGTTTGCCAATATCATTTCTCAAACTTGCTAAATCCTCTCATCAATGGTGGAGGTTGAGGGGTGTGCTACTCCCACTATATGTGTCACGCTTGTCCAGCCACTTTGTAGAGCACTGTTACCTTATTGTGTTGAAGGCCTCTGATGAATTTCAGCCCAACACATCTTCAGACCAGAGAAATGGGATCATATTCTGTGTTCTTCCTTAATGCACACTGCTAGCAGATCAACCATGTTTACACTAGCACGGCAGCAAGGAAAATGATGTAATCTATCATTTGACCACAATTATACCAACTCTAAGCTGAGGATGCAAACAATGGTCTGGAAAACATATTCTATATTAAAAAAAGAGCTAATAAGAGTGTGTAGTTTGACTCAATCATTCAACAATCTTAAATAGTATTCCAATAACAGTTAAATAATTTTATTCTTGGTTCTGCAAAACACATCTTACAAGAATTCTTGAAATGTCACAGTATATTTCCTGCTGCAATTATAAAACAGATTAGTAAAGATATTGTAAAAGTCAATGTAGTTTTAAGTGCTGTAGATTGAAACCTTTGTATTAGAATTATGTCATTGCAACACTGAAGAGTGCATGGTTTCCTTACTTCAATATGTTCCGAGAGATATTTTTCCAAATAGAATACAATGGAAGATAATGGCATTTGTTGACAATCCCTCATCCAAAGATACCAAGTTTTGACACCACTGAGGTAATTTACAGACAGTAAAATGCTACCATTTAATACTAAAATCCATATTGGAGGCTGATGACAATGATGCAACAATACAATAAATATACATAAAATATTAACACGACAACCCCATTTCCACAATTTAAAGCTCGAACATACTTTGGGAACAATTGTTCTCAAAACAGGCCTGAGTTTCAAATTATGTATATAGGGAGGATTTGTGTCAATAATGCTTTTACATAGCTATTCTCAAAACATTTCCAAGTTTTAAATTATATAAATGAAGTGTGTATTGCTAATCTGATTTTTAGCCCTTAAGGAGGACATTGAATCTATATTGTTACTCATGTACTGTTTGAATGACATAACTTGAAAAATAAAGAGAAGACTTATGGAAGAGGAAGGGCAATATTAGAAGATGCAAGTGATGAAGTTAAGGGCAGATTTTCAAGAGAATTAGATGTAAAATAATGATCACGTTTTTAAACCAACAGAATGTAAAGAGTGATCAAGAGACTACGTCAGAATGAAGGTAATCCAGCTTCAACAAATCTGAGGAAGACATTTCCCTTTCAATGCAACTTTCATGCAGTACAGCAAAAGATGGATCTATTTGGTACAAAAATGCACCAAATTTGGAGGAAGGATGCCTGCCCAAAAATATGGTAATAATGCAACCTGGAGTAAAGCAGCCACAAAAAAAAAAAAAAAAGCTATTGATGCACAGAACTTATCATTTTTAAATGACATGATAGACCAGATAATGGAGTATGCAAACATTCACATAGACAAGAAGATATCACAGTATTCCAGGGAACATAATGCTACAGCTACCAATAGAATTTTGTATATTTGTGGTGTTAAGAAAATATGCAAGTTGAATACCAAGAATATCTGGGCTATAAATAATACAGATACAAATCTAATAACCTGTAGCATGGCACCAAAATGTACCCATTTTCTTATGTATTGTCTCAGATATAGCAAAACCACTTAAAATAATAGAAAAAAAGAATTTGGCAAAATTACTCATTTGCCAGAGATATTTCAACATTTGTTAACTGCTAGTTAACATAAGAACATTTTGTGGTCGCTGTGGGTTCAAGGTATGAAGTCCAAACCTGCAAAATATGGCCTAGAAATCTTTGTGCTTATAGATGCTAAATCGTTTTACACAATTATAAGGAAATTTACTGAGAAACAAAACCTGAAGGTCCTTATAGAATCAGAAATGCTGTAGGCTATGTCAAAAGATTGATAGCTCCCATATCACAGACTACAAGAAATATCACTTTTGATAACTGGTTTACCATTGGAACAAGACCTACTACAATTTTACAAAATAATCTTGGTTGGGACTATCAGAAAGAACAAAAGGGAAAATAAATATGATGAAGTCTGCAGAACTAGCTGAAGAGTACCACAGGAGGAAAATGCTGCTTTTGTCCAAGGGACAAGGACTGCTAAGACAATAAAAGTGCTGCATTAACTGTGTGAAGTTAATTTGCAAGGAAAATATGGTAGAGACATGCCAGATTGCTTCACAGCATTAAGGAAATTGTAATTTTTAATTTTCTTAAAAATAAAAATTTGAATAGAGTAAAAAAGTGATTATTACTCTTGAATAAACTACATAGTAAAAATTACCATGTGCAAATATTGGGTAGATGATTTAGGCACAAGTCCTTAAGGGTTGCTGAATATTTCTTTTATACCCATATATTACATTTAAGATAAAAAGAGGTTCTTTTAAGTTTTATTTAAGTATATAATGCATATAGGTTTTCCACTACAGTTAAAGATATATATTTTATATGATAGTCACAAACTATAAAAAAGAGGAAAACAAATTTCTCATTTTAAATCAATGAAAATAAAATCATTTTTAACACTTATATAGTAACAAAATCAATCTCAATGAAATGTACTTACAAAGCTGTTGACAATGGAGTGGTATGTATATATGTAAACACACACACACACACACACACACACTCACTCACTCACTCACTCACTCACTCACCACTCACTCACCCACCCTCTCACTCACTCACCCACCCTGTCACTCACTCACTCACCGACCTACCCACCCATGCACCCACCCTCACTCACTCTCTCACTCACTCACCCACGCACCCACCCACTCACTCACACTCACTCCTGAAACATATGTCCAGATTTTTATGTAAGTGAATGGAGTTAGTGTGAAAAAAACTGTATTACATTGTTTATAAACAAAATTAATGTTACAAATGCATCTTAATTTCATTTTAAATTATTTTTGTTTTACAGTATGAAAGAATTAATTTAAAAATCAATATTTCAATAGCAGATACCAAGAAAGTCAGAACAAATACTTGCGTTTTGCTTTTCTGTGAGCGCCTTCCCTTCACTATATTGATTTAACCTACATTTCTGAACTTATATGGAAATTTAATGGTTATGCACTTTACTGTTATCAGTCAAACTACTTGCCAGTATAAAACAATTAAAAGTTTGTAGATAATACTACCAGACATATTAGCTCCTGCCATGATTCCTGTTACACCACTGAACAAAACTCCAAACACAGCAGCAAAGTTGACCATCTTGCCATCTGAGCTATAATCACGACCATAATGTGGATTCCAATTGTCACGAAATGTTTCCATGCTCAAACCAGTGTAGTTGCGAAACTCATGATATGTTTCATTTTGGAATATCAGTTTGTTAGCCTCTGGAATTGCAACCTGTTTAACAAACAGATACCTACTATGAATGTTATTTATGTCATTGAACATTTTTTGTATCAACTATTCATTCTGCAAATGAAAAGCACAGCAGAATAATCTGCAAGCTCTGAAGAGCAACAATGTTGAGTTTCATTATTCTAAGTTGCATGTTCTCATGAACTAAAATATCTCATTATTAATTATGCACTCTTTAACAGTAGCATACAATGGTAGTTTTTAATACCATACAGCAACTTAAACAGTGATACATAATGATAATGATAATCTGGACAAGTATCTGCTCCTTTTAGGCATTCACTGCTAAGCAAAAAAGACATAACTTCCTAACTTTCTTCCAGCAGGAAAGTCTAAAAGAGCCAGGGTCAAATGCAGAAAATGCTGCATTCCTACCTCCATCATGCACTGTTTCATTGATAGAAGGCACTATTGCAGAGACGCATATGATCAGAACATTGCATCCCATGGTGACCATCTTTTGACTTTACAGATGAAAAGGTTGTCACCCTCTGCTTGAGGCAGCTACCAATCATCTCTGATTAGGTACTGTGAATCAAACCCAGAACTCCTCTAGCCACAACCTTACCCTTAACCACTAGACCAGGGGGGGATCAAAAGAAAAAAAGCATAACACTTAGGGTAAATGATGAAACACATTGCACATCTTGTGTCTACTAGTAGGTATACTTTATTTGTACAAGGGCATTTAAAAAGTAATGGCAACAATGCTGCAAACCAGCGCACCTACAGGTGACCATTAGTGTCTTACATTATGCTATTGAGCACGTATGGTTAAATGTAGCATGCATAGAACTTTGTGAACTCAGTTTAACTCTTAAAACTAATGCCCCATGCTGCTTGTACTCCTGTCTGCAGCAATGTGTGTGTGTGTGTGTGTGTGTAGTGCGCAGCATCTCATAGGTCCTATGCCTTAGGGAGTGTTTTATCACAGTGTCAACAGATATCTCTCTCTATCAATAGCTGTTTCGCAAGTATAAAAAGAAGACATTTTCAGAAAGAATGGAAGGAGCTATTTATTCTATTTTATATTAGTTTAACTTCTAGCATTCTGTTAAAACCAAGTCTCCTTTGCTGGTTGCCCAACATGCAGAGTCCCAATATAAAGGATTTTGATGATGCATTTAATTTAATGCTTATTGATGCACTACTAACATGTCCCTTAAAGTTACTTGTTTCTACACACTACAATACCTTCATTTGTCTTCTGCATTTGAAGAACAATACAAGTGGTTTTAAATATTGCTATATTTGTGTTACTATTTAAGTGTTTTATCTATTTCTCCTTCCTTAGCTCTTATTATTTTAGCTACATTGTTCCAAGAGTTACTTTATATACATCTGTGTATGTTTTTTAAATTTATTTACTACGTGCTCCATTACAATAATAATTAGTAATACTACATCATTTCAATGTTACATTTATATTTAATATTATTTCTTTACACTGTTATATTTTAAAGATTGTCAAAATTAGTATTATATGCAAATTAATGCTTTTACATTAATTACATTAACATTCTTAGTCAAGTAGGTGGTTATGCTATTTACAAAATTCTAATAGTTATATTATTCACAATTTAATATCAATGCCCTTTTCTTTACACTATTTCACTGTTACACCCCATTTTCTAGCATATTAGTCAATTTGTGTTAATTTGAAAAATGTCAAAATTGATACTGTTTACAAATTCCTTATTATATTTTAGAACAAGTTCACTATTGTCTATTGGCCAACCCCTAGTAACTGTTCCTACTTCTTTCCGCAATATTTCTTGCTCTTTCTTAAAAATGTAGTGCCAAAGATGTGTTCCACCGTTTGTATACCCCCTAGACATTAACACGACAGGTTCTCTGCTATTCTAAAGCGATGAAAGTAGGCTCCAAATTTCCAGTGTCCTGAGAGGATTCTGTAATATTGGGATTTAGAAGGATATTGGTTTTTAACCTTTTAGCTGCAGTCACAAAATATGATTTTGTAGTTGATTGGTTCATTGTCATTTGCCACTCTGTTTCCCATAGTCACCGACTTTCTTCTCATAATTCATTCCTGACTTCACATTTTGATATGAGTTGATAATACACTGGCAGGTCTTTGCTATTTACTGCTTCTTAACGAGTTGGCCTCTATTTCGTTTCCTTCATTACCAACACGTGCTTTAACCCATTTAAAATGTATTTCCCAGTTTTTTGTTGGAGTGGTTTTAACTTCATTTTTTTATAGAGATTATTGTGTTTTGTGTGGTTGTTAATTAAATTAGTATAATTTGACTATCCATGTGGATTGCTGTTGTTCACTTGTTAAAGGTTACAATGTCTATATTTTCCAACTGTTCCAGGACTCTGAATATAACGAACTGCTTGCCTTGATTGTTTCAGCATTTTTAGTGCAGCTTATACTGTAGCCGATGAACTGGCTACAGTATAAGCTGCATAACGTTAATATATATTATTATTCCTGCCCCTACACCTGCATTGCTTTTGCTGGCATCAGTGTATATCTTCAGCGTATATTCTTCGTCATTTTGTTTCTTCCCTATTGTAGGTATATCAGCAGGGTGAGGCCATTCCCTGTATGATGTTTCACTGTCAAATAGGTCTACCATTTGTCCTCCATTTATGATTGATTGATCTCTTGATTCCTCTTGAGAAGTTGTATAAGGTGGTAATTTTTTAAGTGCCATCGTTACTGGAATTAAACCTATAATAATGCAGAGAGCCTTGTGTGACGTTGTCCTGAATGCCTTTGCTATTTTGATGTTTATAATTCTTTGTACTCTTCTTAGTTTCCTTGCATTATAAGTCCATTGTATAGCATCTATCCAGACAGGAGTACTGTAAGAAAGAAGAGGCATAATGGCTCCATTGTGTATTATTCTCAGAACATCAGCTCATGGCCCCCATTTTATTTTGGCAGTTCTGGATAGAGAATGTACGAGTTTGGTGCATTTCTTGGTTAATAGTCTAGGTACTGATTAAATTTCAGTCTATTGTCAAAGATCACTCCAAGCTATTTTATAGTATTAACTTGTACTACTTTCCTGCTGTTAAAATAAATGTCTAATTGTTGGCTTGTGTTGGATTTCCATCTTGATATGTATATAACCTGCAAATTCTGTGCATTGAATGTTATTTTGTTGTTTGTAGCCCATTCTGAGAACTTTAACATTTCTATATTGGCACAGTTTTCAATTTAGTTTAGTTCTGTGTCTGCATACAAGTAAAATCATGTTTCTGTTCATTAAATTAATTTTCTCTGAAAAAATGTTATAGTGCCTGTCAGTGTATTTGTGTGCTTAAAGAATTTAAAGATAACTCTTTGGATATGATAAATAAAACTATACCACCAAATACTTATATTTTTAATGAGAAATCTTATTGTACTTTAGCCAGGAACAACTTTAACTTCTATTGTTTGTTTGTTTATTGGTCTTTCTATATCATGCAATGCACAAAATGCTAGATGACAAAGGGCAAGTCAGAAAATCTTTGTATTTACATATGATTTAAAATTATATAAGGCTAGTAATAATATACATTATCATATGCTCTGCCATAGTGTAAAATAACTATTAAAAATCCATTCAAACACTCTAGAAAAAAATTACTTACCAAAAGAAAAATACATAGATTAACTTCAACAACTTTGCAAATGTAATTAAACCACTATAATAAAATTAATTTTATTTCATATAGTATAAATACTATCACTATTATTTAAAAACTTATTTGATGAGTAGAAATAGTGATTAAATAAATATGCCATTACTACCCTATTAAATAAAGTTAACTTTTCAATTGTTTTAATTTGGAGTAGTAATTTGTTGTATAATTTGATGGACATTTGAGTTGCACTGCCTTGATATGTTTTGGTATTGGTTCTCATTATATGAAGATGTGCTTTTCTTCTTGTATTGTGGTGATGTATTGCTTCAATTGTTATATGATTCTTTTGCTACAACCTTGTTTCTTATAAATAATGTTGCCTCATATACATACATGCAGGGGAGTGGCAGGATTGTCAGTTTTAAGAAAATTGGTTTGATATGGCAAGCAATGGATATTTTGCTCCCTTAGCATTACAAGTGTAATAGAACTATAGAACAATATGAGCTTGCCAGGAATGAGGAAAGTTGTATATAATGTGCTGGAAACTTTCTATTCAATTCATAAAATATCCTCGCTGGCAAAATATTATAATAGGAGCTAAAAATATTGGAATGAACCATAAAAAAACTATTTACACACTTTGTCATCATCATCCATTGAATTATAAGAATTGATTTTTGAATAAACTATTCTACATAATGAAGATATTTTATTAACTTCTTTAATGCAAATAAAGCATGATCAAAGCTTTTTATCCATTTAGTTGGGAACAGATAGCCATGACTCTTTTTCAAATAAAAAATCTTGAACAGATATATTGGTCTTACTTTAATATTTTCTTTTATTAAACAAAGGTTTGAGAACAAAACACCAATAAATAAGGTTATCAAATATTTCATATAAATACAGAGACCTAGGTCACTTTTTCCACATGTTCAAGAGAGATTATTGGCCACATTTAAATACATTTATAAAGCAAAAGTATGGAGGAGAGACAAAAATGCTTTTAAACTAAAATAATCCTAATTTTTATATTATTTTTCTCCAGCATAAATCAGTCAGCATGAGAGGAAGCAGGTCTTTATGTAACCAACAAAATCTAATATACTGAATATAATCACATTTATGTTTTGTCACATAATAATTGCTAGTCTTCCATATGATCAATGCATTATTTTGCATCATTTTCAATACGTGACAAGCTAGTATATTTCATTATAAACACTAACTTTTACACAAAGTTTAATTATAATCCTTCTATATACCTTTGTATATAGTTTATTTATAAATGTAAACATAATTTAATTAATATTTACCTCCATTTCTGGTTGAATAAGGAAGCTGATGATAACAGAAAGCAATGAAATGCACACAACAGCAAGAACTAACACACTGGTCTTGGCAAACATGCCAGCACCAATAAGACACACAATGAGACTCATTGTGTTTAATACAGAACAATACAAGAATCTCCACCATTCACCATCAGGAAGGCTTCTTAGTAGATATCCTGAAACAACCATTGCTAACTAAAGATAACAATTTGATCAAAAAATGCTACAGAAAATAATATAAAAGAGTGCTAAATCATAATATTATAAACTGCAAAATGCACTAATGCAAATATTAGGAATATTTAAATTTATGTTACAACTTATTTATGACATTCTTGTATAACTTTCCTACACATCAACATTTCAGTTCATTACATTAAGATTTGAGCAGTTAATGCTTGCTTGGGAACTACACAATTTTTTATCCGTGGGTCTATTTATTTTTTTATTTCATTTTTAATGTCTTATGCCAACTGAAACAATTTTTAAGAAACAAAAATGTTGTGTTATAACTGTGTTTTCACTGCTGAAAATGTCTGATTCAAGAGCTGTTTAAAAATCAAATTACATATGTTTTAGAGACTTTTGTAACACTTAAAAAATGTGACTTCCTGTGATTTCAGGATACCTAGTTTAAGAGTCTCTGTTCTAAAGTTATGATAGTATTGAATGATAACCATACTGAGCATTTAGGAATCTTCGCTAGATGCCAAGTAACAGGTATTGGAATAGAGAAAGTTTTATTTCATACATGAAATCCCCTTGCATGATGAGAAAACCAGTGTATGAAACCATACTTATCATTATCAGTAAAGAATATTAAGTGTGAACCAACTATTCTTATAATTGTTGTGTAACATCCAATTACAAAAATTTACCCAAATATTATGATTACCTGCCAGCTATTCATGGACAACAATGACTTGTATGCTTTCAAGCTTACATTAACTCATTTTGGAAGATGACTGATGCATGCAAATGGCAATTTTCTAAAAAATGCCAGAAATGTATGGATTTAGTAGGATAACATTTTCAACATCACTGTCATAAAGTA
Source organism: Metallyticus violacea (assembly GCA_030762175.1). Classification (NCBI taxonomy): domain Eukaryota; kingdom Metazoa; phylum Arthropoda; class Insecta; order Mantodea; family Metallyticidae; genus Metallyticus; species Metallyticus violacea. Next base: position 42,923,490 of record CM060835.1, on the reverse strand, counting down.
CGTGCTTATTTTTATTGTAGTTGTAAATGCAAGGACTTGAATCAGTTGTGTGCAGATATTACATTTGCTTTACCATGAGTTATCGCTCTGATTGCCCAACTATCAGCTGCTGCAAACAAGGCAACAAAACTCTAAAAGATCCAGCATTATATATCACACATCAGTTACCTTAGCTTTAAAATTAATTTGTCAGCATCTGTTGTAAGTTGTTTCCTCTGGAAGACTTAATGCTTATTTTAAAAGGTTTTTGTTAAATTATACATTTTTATTTAAATAATAGGCAGCAATCTATATTTTATGATGAGCAGTTTTCTCATGAGCATGATATAAAGGAATGTACTTCAGGAAACTATGTTGGGACATGTGTAATTTACTATTTACATCAATAATTTGCCTTTTACCACCAATAGTATTAACAACAGTATTGTTTATTTGCTGATGATTTAGATCAAGCTGCCTGTATAAGGCTTTTTTTTTTTTCAGAAATTTGTCTTATTCTGAGAAGGTGAATGCCAGCTATCTTTAACATGCCAAGGACTTAGAGCTAATTTATGTCATCATTGGTTCATTTTATTCATCCCTACAGATCTACACCTTAGTATTCCTGTTCACAGTCTACAGATGTCACAACAGGACCAATGTAAATCAAGTTACAATAAATAAACATTAGTAAAAAAAAATCTTTTCTATTAAATAATGCAATACAAGGAAGTTATGATTTGAGAATTAATTTAAGCATGAATACTACAGCAAAATAAGCTTTTTGTGCATTAGATAAAAACTTATACAATATACTACCAAATAATGTTAATTATATTAATATTTAAACATTTAAATATTAATGAATTGAAAATTGCAGTCAAAAGGTTATTAGTATTAAGTCTATGTCACATTAAGGAAAATTTTGTAATATTAACGATACAATGATTATTGATATTCAATTGACTATTTACCTCATAAGCCATGCATTGAACACTGACCAATCCAATTTAAGCTTATTAAATTTTAACCAAACACGATCACCAATTATTGCAATATTGTCAAACTGAAATTATCACACCAGATTAGCAAGCTTTTTTGCAAATTATCACAGTTGTTTGCTTTTAAACAAAAGTGAAAGAATTTTTCTTAAATTATACAGAAGGCCATTCAGTGGTATGACATTCATATGCAAGAAGTGATAGTACACACTACAGCACAATATATATTTTTTAATTTTATTTATATTTTTATTAAATATTTTATTCACCAAATAGTCTTAGCAAATATCACTAATGGCTTAATCTTACTCAGATAACTTCTCTTGAGCTAATGTTCATGAAACTGAGTAATTGAAACTCATTACTTACTTGCAATCAACTTATTTATGACCTATTTTTATTATTGCAATTATGATGTCACTCATTGTAACAATGTAATTTGTTGATTTTTTTTATTTATGAATGCTCTTTAACATCTCATGTCATCAGTGTCTCATTCACCATCATGGGTGGCCGAGGTCATTAAGGCAGGGACTCGTGAGCAGGATGTCCGGGTTCGATTCCCACCAGGAATTGTCCTCCTTTTTTCCAGGTTTCCCTCAGTCCTCATAAATGGCAAAAGTCAGGGAGGTACCCTAAACTTAGGCCTGGAATGCTTCCTTCCTTAAAAAAAATACTTCTTTCCAAATTTATCATTTCATTCATTCAAAAAAAAAAGCTCCTCATTCAATTCAGGGCATCAAATGGCCAACAAATTTTGCTCATAGGCCTCTTATTTTAGGCTTGAGGTTCTTTTTTGTGCCATAAATCTACATGGGACCCATGGTTTTACTTCCCTTCTGAAGGAAACCATACTTTGGATTTTTATGCCCAAAAAAATCCATCACTCCTAGCAGGGATTGAACCCACAATCTTGGGTTTAGGAGGCAAGTGTAACAATGTAATGGTAACAATAAAAAGATAAGGATAAATTAAAGCTTTTAGTATCATTTCAACTGACAAAGAAAATAGAATACAAATGAAATTAATAAATTACTCAACAAATGAGCAAGGAATCTGTCCAGGCTCAATTAGCCTGGTTTTCCTTGGAGATTTAATTAATTCTGATAACCTGCTTCAAAACAGAATTGAAACTGACTTGCTAATTAGTGAGACAATGCATGTTTTTTCACAATGCTTTTGATTTGCAGTAAACATTATTAGAGATCAAGTTTCTACTATTTTATTTCATTTGCTATGGTAACTCAGCATTGCTTAAGCAAAACTCTATCTTATACTTCCTTAGACAATAATGCATATTAAATGTGCTTTTCCTACCATGCTTAATATCCTACAAACAAATAAGTACTTTGTGAATTTTTTAAATCATCATATCATTAATGGGCTATGCAAAAATTTCAAAATAATCTAAAAGATTTTAATATCAGCTTGGCACCTATAAACAGATTTAATGTTAAAAATCTCCTGAATGACAATATTAATGACAGTATTCCACCAGAGAAAAAAAAAACAGGTATTTACCAAATAAGTGGTACAGAATGCATAAAAGTCTATATTGGAAAAACAAAAAGAAGCATAGGCACACAGTTAATGAACATTTCAGGAACATAAAATACAAAAAAATGGATATTCATAGTTAAGATAATCATTTACTGCATAAGAATTACAAGTACATAGCATTTTCCCCATTTCATTTTATATTCAATGCACATATACTCTCATTAATTCAGCTGTAAGTAGATTTTCATTAGTTTCATGTCATTTAGCATATATTTTGACAAAGTAACTAAATAACAACTTGAAAATCTTTGAAGCAAGCACCATCTATACTAGTTCTGTTAACTGAACTGATATAATTTTCATACCCTCCATAAATGTACGCCTGAATGATACTGTCTTGCAGCAAAAAATGTACATTTACTTTCCTTATATAAAGTACATAAAAATAAGTTGAATCCTACTCCTTATTGTATTTAACCTTCATGACAAATTAATAATTTAATTTGGAATTCATTTTTTTTCATGCAAAACCCAAAATGTTTATCCATCATCAATGACAGACAGTGCTGTTATAAGTATTATTATTGCTTTTTGATGTAGCAAACCTGATTTTTTAATTGGATGGACATGTTTCAGAAACATTTGCTCCCATCATCAGCAGACAACCAACTGGTAGAAGCAGGCAGTCAGAGAAATTTATCGAATATATCCAATGACAGTGTCTTGAAATTCCTGATGCGATTTTTATTTTTGATTGAGTAAATTTTTCCCCATGTCACTCATTTCAAAGGTTTTCAAATGTGTTTCAATAATTTTGTTTTTATGTCAATTTCACATTTTCTGACCAAAAGTGGGCTGCCACTACAGATTTCTCTATTTCTGAAATGTTCTTTTGAAGGATTTCCAAATTTTTTTTCATTTTTCAAATATACCTGATCACAGTCTTTCCAATTAATTTAGTAGATATCCAGATTCTTGTCAGATGGTATAGGATTCTTACAGGAAGATTGTAATAAATGTTTAATACTGTGGACGTTTTGGGGAGACAAAATTATTTTCCATTTTTTTTTTTAAATGACCTTAGCATGTTCAATGAATTTTAAAAAACAGCAAATAATTTTGGCTCCTCAAAACATCCACTTTAATAAAAATGTATTACAATCTTCCTGTAAAGATCCTTCTGAAAAGAAGTCAAGTATCTACCAAATCAATTGCAAAAACTGTGCTCAAATATATATTGGAAAAACCAAAAATATGGAAATCTGTATCCCAGAACATTTCAGAAACATCCCTTACAAACTGATATAAGAAATCAGCACCACATGGTCAGAAAACCATGAAATTGATGCAAAAACATTGTTGAAATACACTTGCAAACCTTTGGAATTAATTATATGGGAAAAAAATTACATCAATAAATAAAAACCATGTCATGAACTTCGAGACACCATTGTTAGATATACTCTACAAATTTCTCTGATCGCCTATAGAATATAATTATATCAGTTGGTATTCTGCTAATGATGAGAGCGAAGGTTCCCAAAACATGTCCAATTAAAAAAACCAAATAAGTGAAGTACAAGCGTCACCAAACAAACTCTATAATAACATTATTTGCTACTTCACTGTTAATAGCTTCAAGAATGTAAGTTCATATGCATTTAGTATCTTGCATTCATTCATAGGACATATTTTTTTCTTAGATATTATTTTTCCTTGTTAAAATATTTACCTTTATTATTTAAGAATTGTATATCAGTTATAGGTTCTATTAAAATAAGCATATTAAAATTTATTTTACCTGTGGGTCCAAAATTTTCAACTATGCCTTCAGTGCATCCTGTGATATATAGAGCACTGCTAACAATATTGGCCAGAAAGAATAGTGTCCCAATAGATCCACCAAATTCAGGACCCAAAGTTCTGCTGATCATAACTACATTAGGCTAAGAAAAATACTGTTTGTTACTAAGATTTATCTTAATGAGATGAATTTTAATATAAAAGGAATATTCATATTTTGAACTACTAACAAAGAATACAGAATATTAAAAGGAAGAATAACAAAATAATCTATAAGACTTTGCATGTGCAATTTTAGTTACAGATATAAGCCCCTTTCTGAACACACTTCTAAATTTTAATGATGGAAGAAAGAAAGTTTGTAAGATATAGCAAAAGATATCATTCTATAATTTAAACATAAATAAATTAATAAAACAACTATTTAACTTATTACTGCTCACCATGTGATATTTCATACATAAAACACATTTAATTACAATTAACATATTTGTATTATTGCTTTGTACTCCAATATGGTAAATGAGGTGGTGGCTTCTTGAAAGATTCCTTCATGCATTTTTGTAAGCCACAGATCATCGCACCAGTATGGATCATGATTGTGAATGGAAGTCTAAGTTCATGCAATTCTAAGAACCAAAAATTAGAAGCACCGGTAAGTTTTATTTCAATTATTAAATTCAGTTTAAGATTACAATGAATTTTGTTTTTAGTTAATGTAAGGAATGAAAATAAAATATTCATACAAAAGTATTAAATCTTCCCATTTACAAATATCAGATATACAGCTTCATACAGCTAGCATTCACAGGCTGAAATTTCATTACTTTCAGATATAATCCTGCAACAGATGCAAAGGAAATTCTGAATATCTTAGAGAGCTTTGAAGTGAATGCTAATGAGTTTGACCTTTTAAAAGCAGAAGAGTTTGAGGTAACAGTGTGCTAACTGGCACTGTTGATAATAAAGATATAGATGTGGATGCAACAGTTGAAAATGATGAACAAGCTAAAATATAGAGTTTTGGGAAGATGTGCCGCAGGAAACAGAGATTAGGTTTAATAGAAACTTGGATGGAATTAGTGAAAAACAAAATATTTTATTCCTGATAGATCAAAGGAAATTGATGTTCCAACTTCCAAAGTTATCATACAATCAAGTGAGTTATCATGCTCACTGACCACAAATCTGAGTGAAATATCACAAGAGTTATCTACATCATCTCAAAGATGCCAAATATAGAAAATGGATGGAAAAGAAAATTGAAAAATCTTTTTTAATTAAATACTAGGTACAGCCATTTGAAAATTAAAAGTAAGAAATGGTACTGGCCATATATAAAGTTGCACAACAATTCTGCAGTAGTCAGTGCCTAGCTGTTAAATTAAAAAATTTATAAGGATGTCCCATTATTGGAGTTCACAAGATGCATAGTACTATCTATTTTCATGGTAATGGAAATCTTGAGTATACAGAATGCATTCAAGCAAGATACTGAGGGTGAGGAATATAGCTTGTTTTCATTTGTTTAGTGCTATCATTACTTATTATTTCTAACTATTTTTTTTTATTCAGCTTCCAAATGAAATTTGTTATGATAGCCATAATTATCTAGTATATGTAAATGATGGTCTCAATGCTATAGTGGTATGTGGGAAATGTGCTAAATTCAATGCATAAAGTGCAATGTTGGTCTTCATCCAAAACTTTGCTTTGTCCAGTATACATAAAAAAAAGAATTAACATTACCTGAAACTCATGGTGGGCACTAACTAGGATTTTTGTTTGAACTAAAATATGCTATCAGTATAGTTTTGACATTTAATTATTATTTAAATTAAATCTAATTAATTGAATAACTCAGTTCTCAAAAAAAAAGATACATATTTTTTACTTCTTATTGTTCAGTGTAAGAATTTTCATGCATTAAAAATGGCATTAAAAGTTGACAGAAGGCTAAATAATTTGTTTACTTGTTTATATTATAAGTTTGGGGGAAAAACATTCTTTGCATTAATGAATTAAAAAAAAGACACACCTTTAGCTGTAATCAGCTAAACCTGTGGCATGTATGTAAGTTTTTCCATTATTGCCATTGAACATTGTCAGTGATCCTGGTCTTCCCATAGAAGATCCATAGGATGCTGTTGCCATTTCAAGACTAACACTGCTGGTTTGTTTATTTTTTAAGTTTATGCAATAGTTATATATATGTTTTGCATAATTATCCTGCTGTAGAATAAATTAATGCCCAATTAAACATTTTCTAAAAAGAACTGAAAATTGCAAATAAAATTATTAATTGCTTTCAATTAGGTGCTGCTATGATTCCATTAAATGGGCGCATTCCAGAGTGTAAAACAGCCTCAGAAAATAACTGGCCCTCCTCCGTGCTTTTTGCTCAGCCCTCATTTCTCTATACAGTCAGAGTTTATATCATTAATGGAAACCAGCAGACCTTCACTGGACAAGCAATTCCCGATAAGACTGGAGTGGAGTTATGCTGATGCAGCTATTACAGTTGCTCAATCGTGTTTTTCCTGCCAACTTTTTCAATTGCATTTCTGTAGGGAATGTATTAGACTTTATACTCTGATCTGCATGCTGAGAGTGAGAATACACTGGAACAAACACATTAATGTATAATTGTTATGTGCAAAAGAAATTGTGCAAATAGTGTAGGGGAGAATTTCATGCTAAATTTCCAAAATCTGCATTAGGAAATACAATTTCCACAAAGTGAACATAGTTCCTAGTTTCTAGAGTTCACTCACGGTTAAGTTTCAGTTAGTGTGTGTGCGTGCATGTGAAATGATTATGATTAATTTATTATTTGATTATTCATGTTTATGTATACGATTTGGAAATGTCCCACAGTTAAAATTTTCTCATTCTTAGTCGGATTTAAGCTATAATAGTTTGTGCAATTTTTGGGTGTGATAAGTGGGTACATTCATATCATCTTTTAATAATATTTATATTGCCTCTACTGTTAATCTAGGTAAGTATAAAATTTCTACTAGTATTGTATATCTTTTTGCAAGTTTCACATATATTTTATTATTTAATAAAGCTCATTACATGTTCTACGTTAATGATTTCCTGATTAAAAAAGGATGCAATTTTACCTTGTGCAGGCATGACAATTTTTGTCTTTTCCCTGAAGTTCAGACATTTAAGGCAAAGAGCAATATTTGTGAAGACTGGAGCTTAAACATCTGAATGTTTAAAATAAAAACACATTCTTTAAGAACCATAATTATTAATGGTGACAATCCAAGTTGCACATGACTGGTTTAAAGGATACAATATGCACCACCACCTTCCACAGCTCCATTAGTTGATACAGCACAAACAGAGGACACAGTGAACACAAGAATGCCATATGCTATTACAAATTGCAATAGTGATGTCCATAGTCCAGCATTACCCACAATGAATCCTGGAAGGGAAAAAAATTAATGTATTTTAGATATATTTTAAAAATAGCAATGAAAGTTTGTGCAAAGAACCTCTGTTATGTTAGGCAGTAGGCAATAAAAGATACAAGCAAATGATGTTAGCTGATGAGCAATATTTTAATACATATTTAGTAGAATGCTTGTTACATTGGGTACTATTGTATTAATACTGAAAGAATATTAAACTCACCCACTCTTAGAAAGAGCAATGCACTAAACATGGATAATGCCACTGGACTAAAGACACCTGCAAACGTTCCTAAGGTTCTACCAGACTCCATATCAGTGGCTCCGAATTCTACATATCCACCTGCACTACTAGTAAAAGTCTGCCCTCTTCTCATGCCTAACGCATTTGACAATCTCGTAAACAGGCGTTGCTTAGAAATCAACGGTACCTTTTCATTAGACGTAACCACAACTGGATTGCCAGCAGGTACATCAGCGATGACCGACATAGGACCATCATTAGTGGTCCCGATTTCTGGAGCGATCATTGTTGATGCCGATCTTACATTCAGAAATTTGACTTGCTCAACGATATTTAAAAATAGTGAGATTAGCTTTTGAATGTTAATATACAGTAAACCGAATACAAATAGATCACAGAATATTAAATTCAGACAAACAAGTATAGAAGCTTATTATAAAACACAATAATCACTTTTTATCACTTCCAAACGATGATTCATTTCCTCGTTCAACGCCCCTTCCCCAAACGTCATGTTCATATGGCATTCAATGAGTAAGTTACCCAACTGTTTCCGGCAAATAGCGCTAGGGGCAACTTATACATTTAAAAAGTACCAATCACTTGTAAATCAGTAGACTCAGCTATGCAACATTTTCTATTTGGAAATAAGGTGAAATTTATTTTATTGTTTCTAAACAAGCGAAATTGATATAATGAAATTAGTTTGTCAGCTGCGCGACCCAGCTGACATGTACAAGGTTCTGCACTTCAGTTTTAATATTTCGCAGGCAAACATGTTCTGCCGAAAAAGTCGACTAATGAGTGAAAAAAGATATCTCATCTTAGTTTGTCCTTTTTTTTTTTTTTTTTTTTTTTGGTACATATAAAGGTGGTGTTGGACACTTTAAAATGGTAAATCCTTCTCAAATACAATTCTTAGATCATATCAAATGTCATACCACTTATCATCTATAATATAAATTAGCTAACATGCAACAGAATTATATCACAAGTTCAATTATCTGCTAACCATGTAAGCAAGGCAGGTCAGCCGCTGACCGAACAAATCCCGCCTTTATCGATCTTCTGGTAGACGGGTAGGATGCACTGTACATTTCAACGAAAATAAAAATATATGGACACTGTATATAAGCTTCTAACAAAACAAATAAAACAAAATTCCTGTGAAGCTTGTGACGGCATAAAATACGCATATTCATAGGATGAACAAATTTAAATTCAAATGGGAAAATTGCAGTAAAATTGAAGAAAGGATAAAAATTGTTTAAGCTTTCAAAACTTAAACAAATCTTATTTCCAAATAGAAAATGTTGCATATCTTATTCTACTCATCTATAAATCGTTGGTACTTTTTAAGTGTATAGGTGGTTGTCTCAAGTCTACCGGAAACAAGTAACTTGGTCACTGAATGCTGTGAACCATGTGAAAATTACGTTTTGTGGAGGGTTGGGCCAAAAGTGACACTTCAGCAACGGAAAAATATTAAGACAACTGTATTGAAAAAGAGCTTTATTAAGAGTGCTAGACTGATAGAAAATAGATTTGAAACTCTGCACGTCAGAAAGGCAGAAAAGCATAAACCTTTTTTTCTCCCCAGAAAACATTGAAAAAGGGATGGAAAAACAAACTTGTAAAAATAGCTACTGAAGGACCTTCCTTTCAAAATTAAAAAAAAAAAAAAAGAACAATTTAGAAAGGGAAGCGTAAGTTGGCAGCGTAGTTAATTTCAGCGCCTTAAAGAAAGTGGTTACACAGAATTTTAAAAAAGAAATTAAAAAGATACTAAAGAATGTTTTAGTGATGGTGCAACCCTTGCTACTGCAGAAAAATTAAATAAATAAAAGTTGAATGAAATTATATATTAAGAAACAAAAAGTAAAATAACAATATGAAAACTAGAAATTATATTCTGAACGGAAATTTGCCAAGTTGAATTTCACCCCCTCTAGAGCACGAAGTTTGGTCATTTTGCTGCTACTAGCTCCAAAATTTTGTAGCGCGAGAGCTCACTAGAGGTACAGGCGACGAGACTGGGTGGCGCAGCGGCCTTCCACGCATTAACGTAACCGCATTTTAGGTGCTTTCTGGAACTGAATGTCTGCCTCATTACTTCAAAGAAACGAAGTGGTGGCTCAAGAAGTGAGAGAAGCACGACAGCTGCCGAGTAGTAGGGAGGTCTCTACTAATCAACAGAAACACCCTCAAATGGAAAGGGATGCAAGGTCTATTACAACTCAGCAGACTCCAAAGAAGGGAAAAACTGTAGCTAAAGCTCAACCTCTGGACCCTAGAATAAAATTTGAAAAGCAAGAGAAAGAAGACAACAACAGCAGCAACCTGGCTCTGTTTCCCCTCCTTCCCGCCCATCAACCCCTTTCCGACTTTCCATTCCAACCCCCTTCGAACGGCGCTTGCAACAACAAGCGACGCAGCAGAACGACATTGAGCTCTTGTATGCTACTGTGTGTAAGGCCGCTAAGAGGCCTACAAGCTCCAGATCTGCAACCCCATTGCAGCAACCTAAAATGAACTATACATGGAACATGTGTACTTGGATGCATGAAAAGAGTACTCCATTCATGTGGAATGGCTTGCTCAAATCATTGGAGAATTACTGTCCATTCTTTGGTATTTGAAGGAGAAGGTGGAGAGCAATCTTGACCCATCTCTGAAGTTTCAGGCGCTATCCGAAGGTGCTTCTGCCCTTATTCGAATTTCCGATCGCTAGTTACGCACGAACGCCTTTAACCTTTCCATTTCGCATATTTCAATACTAATGGAATATAAACTCACAAAGAGAACGTGCCAAAGTTTGTGACGTAGTACGAACTCGATGTAGTGCTAATTTGTTAAATCCAAAGGCAGAGTTTTAGATTTCCTGGATCACATTACATCGTAAAGAGAGAGTGGATCGTCCAGGAGGGGACGGGGCAATTCTCATTAGATTAAAATTAGCACATAAACCCACACGGCTACCTCCAAATCAGTATTTGGAGGCTGCTACTGCATTAACAAATATTGGCGAACGGGGAACAGCTCTGATTGCGGGGTATCATTCTCCCTGAAGTGCCATTTATTCCAGCAGAATATTAGAGAGTTCAGCATACATTTCCAATATCCTTATTAGCAGGGAATTTTAATGTCAAACATAGCTCATGGAATTGCGTGGCAGCAAATGCTCGAGGTCAACAACTAGTTACTTATATAAATAATACAGACGCCTTCTTTGACGCGCAGGGACCGCGATGTCCTACTTACAGACATTGGGTTGGCGGGCCCAGTGGGATTGATATTGTCATAACTAAGCATATCCCATATTACTTAGACTTAAATGCCATTAATGATTTACATTCAGATCATGAACCTGTTATAGACAAGCTGCTAACATGTCCTTTATTTAATGTTCAAAAAAGTTGGATTTATGTGGTGGATTGGGATGCTGCAACTGAAGATCTAAATGTTGCGTTCCAGCCCAATCCTATAATCAATACAATTGAAGAACCCAATGAGGCTTCTATTAAATTTCCAGAGATTATTCTTAACAACATTAAACAACACACTTACAAATTCCCAGCATATGATATTAATCCATTTATGCTGCCATAGGACATTTATGAGCTATGCAAACGAGCCAAAGAGCTGCGAAGGATGGCACAAAGACACCATAACCATCCAATATGCATAGACTCTATCGTTTGGGGGGGGGGGTATTGTTTAACGCCCGTTTTTACTTCTGAGGCACCACAGGCGGATAGACTCTATCGTGATTTCCATGTTTACACGCCAGAAGAGATGGCCACTGCGCTGGCGGACCAATTGGAGAGACAATATGATCCTATAGATGACCAACAAGCACATGGAGTGATTAGATTTGTCCGCGGCTACCTGGACACGGACCAACATGATCTTGAAGAGCCGAGTAGACTAGCTGTGATCACTCCAAAGGAAGTAGAAGAACAGCTTCAAATATTCATATAAGGCTGCTGGGCATGACTGGGTTACACATTATATACTGCGTCGACTTCCTAAATGGCCTATTTTCCACCTAACAACATTGTTCAATTGAGCATAAATTGCTGCAATTTTCAACAATCGTGGAAAAAAGCCGAAATACTATGCATTTTGAAAAAAAGGAAAGATCTAGTTCTCCAATCAAGTTACTGGCCTATTAGCCTGTTTCCTATGATATCTAAAGTATTGGAAAGAATACTTATGATCCGTCTAAAGCTAGTGCTAACAAAGCTATACGTAGCATCAATTTGAATTTCAGCCCAAACTTTCACCACTCAACAGTTGTTGAGAGTGGTGGAGAAAGCCGCTCTGGGATTTCAGCAGCTAATGTTTTCAGCGGCAGGTCTGCTAGATATTGCCAAAGCAATTTCCAACACATGACACGAGGGACCTTATAAAAGTTATAAATGCAAAGATTCTTCGAACAGTAATTGATATTATACACAGTTTTTTTTTTTATCAAACTGTTCTTTTTGTGTTAAGGTTGAAGGACGGAAATGTGATACGAATGTAATAAAATGTGGCTTGTCTAAAGGAACTGTACTATCACCTACCTTATTCTCTGTAAATATGTCCGATTTTCCTATTACACCCTCTACTCTGCTTTTTCAATATGCAGATGATGTATTAATATTAGTTCAGAGTAAGAATATAAAATAGGCACAAGCTCCTCTCCGCCAACACCTTACACAGGTAGAGGAATGGAGTGAGAAATGTGCATGCACTCAGAAGTGAAAAGAGTGGAGTCAACCTCCTGACTAAGCGCTACAGATCAGTGAATTCGGGGGCCTTAAGTCTGCATGGTCAACTAATTCCTTAGAGAAATAGGGTTAAATATCTGAGAATTACGTAGGACCAGGGGCTAATATTTCAATATCGTGTGCTAAATCAAGGGGTGTAGGTCCGTGCGGCCATAACCAAATTATACCAATCTTTAAACTGAATTCATTTCCGCTTAAAATTAAATTTCAATTTTACAAAGCAATCATTCCTGCAGTAATGTTATATCAAATGAGGTTTGGAGTTACATAGCTCCAACTAACGTATCATATTTACAAAAGGCACAACACAAAGCCTTAAGGAGGATTTTCGGCACAGATGTTCCATTTCCGTGTGTTTTCGCACATGAAACTTCCGGCCTAAAGTTTGTCACTATGACACCATTAGGAAGAAGGCACAGAGTGCTTACACACTTTATGCCCGTCACCCTAATAGACTCACCCTAAGACTTATGCCTTAGGTGACTACAACCCAAAGCGCGGTCGCAAGTATATGTCTCACCCCCTCCCGAGGGATGTGCTTGGTCCTGGATAACCATAAAGAGTACAAGAAACCCCCGATTAGCTGGGCTTGGTTCAAAATTCCAATACCAATCATTAATCTACCGTTTCCTTTCCGCGCCGATACCTTGCCAATCAGCCAACGAACTCCAGCGATACCTTATTGGAACTTAGTTTCATTAGTTAAGTAGTTAAGTAGGCTACTTTAGGCGCGATCGAACCTTGGATGGAAGGCCAGATGCCCTTTCATCATGCGCAAACAAACAAGTAAACCTATGTGTGTTGGCAAAGAAAGTAAGCGCCTGGGGCAGACTTACGAGGTGGTATCCACAATATTCGGGACTGGTGCTGCCATCTCGACAGCAGTTGCAGTAGAGTTTTGTACCGCTAGATGGCAACACTAGCACATACGATGAGTGAGTGTTTAAAATTTCATACAGCTGGGTAGATGTGTTGAGATTATATAGTGCTTTTCATGATACTCTGTCTGTGGCGATTTTAGGATGGATTCAAGATTAGAACAAAGAGTGTGCATCAAATTCTGTGCAAATCTCGGGGGAAATGTTACGGAGACCCTCGCAAAGATTCATCAAGTATTTGGGGGACAAAGCATGAGTCGTACACGTGTGTTTGAGTGGCATACTCGGTTCAGGGCCGGCCGTACAGCTATTGAAGACATTGCTCACACCGGTAGGCACGTCAACTGCATAACGCTTGACATTGTTGCCAAAGTTCAACACCTCGTTCGTGAGGATCGATGTTGAACCATTGAAGACCTTGCTCATGAAGTGAGAAGTGGTTATGGGACATGCCAACAAATTTTAACTGATGAATTGGGCATGCATCGTGTCGCCGCAAAATGTGTGCCAAGGATCCCTGATCAGAAGGCGCAGCGTGTTGAAGTTAGCACGGAGCTTCGTCAGGCCGTATCCGATGACCCAACTTTCTTGTCCAGGGTCGTCACCGGTGACGATAGCTGGATGTACGCTTATGACCCTGAGACAAAACAATAGCAGCATGCTCCTCGTTTTCTTTAATACCAAGAGGATTGTGCACAAAGAATTCGTCCCACCAAATCAAACAGTGAATTCCACCTACTACTGTGGCATTTTTCGACGGCTCCGTGAAAATGTGCGGAGACGGCGGCCCGAACTTTAGCAACAAGGGAACTGGCTGTTGCATCACCTGATTTGGCACCCTGCGACTTCGATCTATTCCCCAAACTGAAAATCAAGTTGAAAGGACGTCGGTTCAACACAGTTGAGAGGATTCAAAAAGAAATGCTGTCTGTGCTAAACACCCTCAAAGAACATGACTTCCAAGATGCACTTGGAAAATGGCAAAATCACTGGGACCGGTGTATACATCAGGAAGGGAACTACTTCGAGGGTGACGGCGGTCTCAAAGTAAGTTTTTGACCAAATGGCAGCACCACCCCGAATATTCTGGATACACCTCGTACATCCCCTCCGTTCCATCAAATTCCGACATACCAACCAGGTATATCAGTAGACTTAAAAGTAATGGGAGATAAAGTTACTTGTGGTTAGGTGTTCCCGGATCCCTTACAACAGGGAGTCGGCCCGTAAAAGCGGACGGACGGAATGTTCGATTGCTTTCTTGGAACTGTACAATTGACAAGTTTCTCATTCTTCTCGACCCGGTCGGTCCTGGTGGTGTAGTGGTTACCATACTTGCCTCCTAAACCCAAGATCGCGGGTTCGAACCCGGCCAGGATTTTTTCGGGGCGTAAAAATCCTAATTATGGCTTCCTTCGGAAGGGAAGTAAAGCCGTGGGTCCCGTGTCGTACATTTACGGCACGAAAAAGAACCTCGAGGCTGAAAGAGAGGCCTCTGAGCAAAATTTGTCGGCCGTTTCACGCCCTGAGTTGAATGATACGCTGATGACCTGAGCTGTTAAAGAGCGTTCATAAATAAATCATTAAAAAAAAAAAAATCTCGACCCTTTGATGACTGCTGGAATCCGCTCGAAGCTTATTAAAACTTAGTCTCACTAAATAAGAGGCTGGCTAATTGATTTGGAGTCACTTTACAGCGAATATTCAAAGTGATAATATTGTGCTTTTTTAGCGATTCTTTCGCAAGTTTTCTGTGCGTTTGATCTCTGTGGCTGTACAGGTATTACATTATTGTCTGCGTTACAATTGTATTATTGATTGACTCAAGTGCTATGATTGGTTTCAAGATAGGCATTTGTATTTTGTTAGCAATTGTAAGAGGGTTAATCGCTTTTCATTTAAAATCAACCAGTTTTCATTTAAAATTACTTAAAAATTAACTTTTCCCCATTAAAGATGACATTTTACTGCCAATTTAAACCGTTTTTAAAAGGATACATTTTATGATAAGTATTTTAAAGAGTATTTTTATTATTTCGGTATGAAATATTTCTTGACAATTTAAGCAAGCAGGTAGATACATTTTTAATGACATTATAGTTAAGCTTTAAGTTAATATTTTAATAATATTAAATATAGTTTAATATATTTTAATAGTATGCATCTAACCTTGTTTATTTAACAGCTCAGTTTTAATAAATAAAAATAACTTATTTTTAAATGAAAAATGGCATATTTAAAATATAAAAGGCTCATTTTTAACAAAAAGGTCTCTAATTTCTTTATTTTGTATTCTGGGTTATGAAGGAAAAGGCGACTATTTTTCTTTTAGACGTAGATAACTGACTTCAAATGGCTATTTTGAAGAAACAAAATTGTATATTTGAAAAAGAAGACTAACCAGCCGCTCATTCCACTATTACGCCAGATATATATAAACCAAACAATACACTTCAGCGCTGTTGTTTGTTAGAAGAGTTTTTCTCATTAAAAAAAAAAAAACTGAATCTGCGGCTTCATCTTTTCTGCAAAACGCGACAGAAGTGGGGCAACGGGGGAAAGTTATTTGAAGTTGGCATTCACAGAAAATAAGTTAGTCGGCTTCTCAGTGTGATTTGTAGAAATGCGTTGTCGAAATGTCCATGCTTACCGCTAAACAGTGCCATCATTTTGAAGGAAGGCCATTCCAAATTGAAAAATAAATCATCTGACTTTTCCAAGAGGAGGTGCAACAAAATATTGACTTCACAGAACTATGGCAGCACTTGCAAAAACCAGTAATGAAAGGTACTGGAAGCTCTATCTAATAACATAAGCTACCATGCAGTGCATACCATTGCAGAGACTCTTATTAAAACTTGTACAATTGATATTGTCAAGTGTTTACTTGATAAGTCTCCAACATTCCTTTGTCAAGTACCCCCTTTGCTAGGCGAATCGACGAGATGACTGATTACTTGAACGAGTTACTCGTCAATTGCATCAAGTGTACGAAATTCGCAGTACAAATGAACATGTCGGGTTGGCGATTTTAATAGTGTTTGTTAACGTTTCCTTACAACGCTATCAAGAGAACCTCCTTCTTTGCTGACCACTGCCAACCAATGCATCAGCGAGTGAAATAACTGATCTTTTGGATGAATTCCTCTCAACAAATGAAATACCCTGAGAAACTGTGCAGATATATGCACTGAATGTGCAAAAGCCATGATCGGTCACAATGCTAGAACCAGAGTAGTAGTAGTAGTAGTAGTAGTAGTAGTAGTAGTAGTAGTAGTAGTAGTAGTAGTAGTAGTAGTAGTAATAATAATAATAATGTAAATAACTGTAGCAGTAGTCATTACCATCTTCAGAGACATGCGCTAAAAACAGGTTCTTGAAGATCGTAAAGCCATCATCAGTACCTCTTGCAGTGCTGCACACTGAAGGAGGTTATTTCGAGGAAAAATTGGTACGTTTAATGGAAATGCGTGCAGAGGTACCAGAATTTTTAATGAACCATAACGCTTTATTGGCGACAAATTTAAATTATGAAGACTCTGTGTGCAAACTGATATACTTGACCAGCAATTTTTTTTTTAAAATGAAGAATTTATCATCGCAAAGAAAAAATGCCAAATATTTTTATGCAACCGCCAGAGTTTATTACTTGTGTATTGCTTGAAGGGTATGGGAAAAGATATCGATTGCTTCCTTCTTATGAAAATCTTCTTGAATAAAAATATCAAGGTGCAAGAAAAAACACACAAAAAATTCCGGTGCATCTCGAAACTTTGAAAAACTCTTTTGAACATTCTTTTTTGGCCGCTCAAGAGAAAGTGCTTCCTGATTTTAAATTGGTATTGAAGGTGTTCAGCGTGAACAAAACACACCCAGCTTAAACGCGGCGTAATATGAGTTGCTCATAGATTTGGTATCTCACAGCGAAACTAAAAATCTCATTTCAAAACTAAAGTTTAAGTTTTAGTTGAATTTACATGATAAACACAAAATCTGATCCGAGAAAGAAATATTAGCATTGCTATTTTCCTCAAATACATATTTCTGTTAAGCGACGTTCTCCGCCCATACAGCTATCAAAATCAATAAGCCACTTAAACGCAGGTCCAGACATTCGCTTACAATTAAAACTACTGAACAAATTAGTATTTGAATTGAATAGGGTGTAATTATTAAATTGGAAGAACCGATGTCATTATACGAACCTTATTGTTGCTCGCACCCATAAAGTAAAATGTATTGTAAAGCAAACGGTTTGGTTTCCTGAACTTTGGAAAGACTGTTATGTCTGGCCAAGCACTGACAAATCATGCGCATTGTTAGTGGTTGAGAATAAATTGAGATATGAATGTCAAACTTTTTAAAAATATAGTTACATGGACATTGCGCGATTGTTTATATGCATCCTTACTATCTACTTTGCCCCTTCCGTAACACTAATCCTAAATACTATTAACTTGTAACATATAGGGTGGGCCTGAAGCTCAGCCATAGAAATTTAGTCTAAAGGGCTCTGGGAGCCAATAAGATTAGGAACGCTGACTTTAGACATCAGTGTATGCAAGCATTTACTAGAGTAGGTCCATAAGTTTCGGGCATAACCATTTTCTAGGTATGATAAAGACAAAAACTGTTTTATTTTTCAATATAGTTACTCTTTATTGCAATACCCTTCTCATATCTTTGAACTAACATTTCAACACCCCCCCCCCCAATAGTCAGAAGTCTTGTCTGCAAAATGGGCATAAATAGCATCTATCACTTCTTCGTCACACTTAAATTTCCTTCCTCGAAGGTTCTTCTCGAGTTTTTAGAAGAGGAAATAGTCAATGGGAGCTAGATCTGGGCTGTAGGGTGGATGGTCGATTTCCTTGAAACCATATTTCTTCACAGCTACCTTTGCAACAAGAGCTGTGTGCAAAGGCGCGTTGTCGTGAAGAAGGCGCACACCACCATCCATCTTTCCTCGCATTTTCTCTTTGATGGAAGCACGTAGTTTGTGCAATAGGCCAGCACAGTACTCCCCATTTACTGTGGTGTTCCTCTCCTTGAAGTCAATGAAGAGTATTCCTTAACAGTCCCAAAAGATTATGGCCATGATCTTTTTGGTTGCCGAGTGATCTTGGCCTTTAGAGGCGGTGCTTTGCCAGGTTTATGTCAGTCCATTGATTCTCTTTTGAACAAGAAATCATAGTAGAGAACATGTTACAATGGTTTACAGAACTTTTCTCTCATTGCCACAGCAGAGCTCCAAAAATGCATGAAAACAGATGACTCGCCGCTGCTTTTGGACTGAGAAAAGAAGTCTAGGCATTCGTCTTGCACTAACCTTATTCATGTTTAAATGATCATGAATAATTGGAAGGAATGTTGTTTTAGAAAGGCCCAACCTTGCTGCTATTTCTGTAACAGCCGCCAGTCTTCCATAATTTCTCCTTCTACAAAAGCCATGTTTTAAGGAGTGAGCACCTTTAAGGTCGACCTGCATGCTCTTCGTCTTCAATGCTTTCTGGACCTATTCGAAAAAGTTTGGCCCATTCTTTTATGGTAGAATATGAGAGGATGCTTACCCTGTCCAATCACTGTCTAATTTCATTTGGAGGAAGTCCTTCTTTTGAGAAGAACTCAATAGCAGCTCGATACTCCATTTTGAACAATCTTCTAAACATAGCCTTCCTTATGCAACTATACCTGAACAACTGAACACAGCAGAGCAAAAGTTACAGCTGCAATTATTTACTTAACAGATAAGGTATAATGCCAGATAAGTCTTTTGTGAAGACGATGCTCCTTATCAGCAAGGCTGGAAACTTATGGACTTACCCTCGTACCTTATAAGCCTACAGACAAAGAATCCACCATATTCGCATGGTTTACAGTAGTAAAGTGACCTAAATAAAACCTATTCATTCTGCTCTTAGTACTAAGTCTTTATCTTTTTGTCATATTGCCAATGACTCTATTCTTGAACATACATGAGACTCTCCCCCTTTTCCATCAAATTATAAGTGTAAAAAATGGGCATAAAAGCATCCTTTTAATTTATAAAACCACACTCCAAATCTTTAATTATAGTCAAAGAGTGCAAGATTCACATGCAGACAACAAAGATCACTTAACTTTTCTCATTTATTGTGACAAATCTAATAAAGTATATAGTTGTCTACCTATACACATTAAATAAGATCTCAATAAGAGCAACAATCTCAATAGAAGCAATGCATCCCCCTACCCCTCTGTTGAGTGGCACTGGGTGTTGTAGTGTTGGTTGGATATGAATGTCAGTTAAACATATTGCTTTCCTTAAAATTGTTTAATTTTAAAAGGTAATTTTATTTCAATTTGAATATATTACTATAAACCGCAAAGTCAAAGTAGTGACATTTAGTCAGTCCCGAAGTAGAGGATAGATATCTGCAGTGCAAAATATACATGTTCTAGTTCTTGTGACAAACGTGAATTTCTTTTGAAACAAAAATTAAATAGTTTTTGGAACAGTCAAGAAACAACAGATGGAGAAATATAAATTGCAAGACAATCTTATCACATGAAATAAATTGGTGAGGAGCTTTTTCCAGTATGGAAAGGTGGTATTGTGCAAAACCTGTGGTAAAAAGGTCAGTTAATTTTAGTATATGATTTAATATCTTTCACTTTCAGTTTCTTGAGTGGAAGCATCCTGAATTACTGAAACATTCATACGGATTTTGTCTTCAATTACGTTTATTAAAATAACAGTACAAATTTAACATTTTACTTTTATTTTGAAACACAAAGTTTTGATTTTATCACTACAATGAAATATGTATTTTTTAAAATAAAAGTATCAATTAATACATCACATAATTATGGCAACACAATTATTTTAGTGATCTTGCACACAGTCAATCTTCTTTGATAAAATAATGCTTTAATATCTGTCTTGGTACGTAGCAGACAGCTTCCAGATCATATTAGCTAAATGTGTTTTTCCAGAAGTGACTTCCATCTTAATACTATCTTCCACAGCTCTATCGCCTATGGTGCCTCAGTAGTAAAAATAGGCATTAAACAACATAAAAAAAAATCATAACTATGATTAAACATTTGCATTCAATATGAGCTTTCTTATATTAACTGTGAATTTCTTTCTCTGTGGCATTAAATGAGAACATACGTAGCAGTATATATTGCACAAATCCTTTTTTGGCACATAGAAAAATAAATTAAATTCTGTGATATATGTATTTCAATAAAAATATTCTTTTTATTTGTAATGCCATAATTTTCACAATTTTCAACATACAATAGGTACATGTTCCTAGATTTAACTCGGGAGGCAATCATTCTTTCTCTGAAATTTTTTCCTGCATAATATGTGATAATTTTACAAAGCTATTAGTGAGATCTAATCTGATTAAGTTACAGCTAGTCTATGCTGTTCTCATTTATATCTCAAAATTATGTTATGTTTATTCCTTTAAACTTCATTTGAAGTATGATTATGACAAATCAAACATTGCAAGAAAGAACGTGCTACAAACTTGCTGTTCCTCCTTCTTAGGTTTAAAAGATTTATTTGTGAATTTTCTCCTGGATAACCTTGTAGAGCTCCTTTTACTTTGGTGTCTAAAAGTGAACATAGGTATAATCACTACTTGTCTTTATCGCCTAATTTCCAAAATACTTCATGAGTTGCTAGTCCATCAGCCTCAGTAAAATTTAAACTGCATTCCTTTACACAGTTTGAGCAATCTTCAGTTTAACTGACCATTCAGCATTAGATTTGTTTTTGCAGAAAAGTACAGTTTCCCTGATTGTAGCTTAATTTTAATTCTATTTCTAAGGTTGTGCCTATTTTTTGCCTTCAATTCAATCCCTATTTAAAATTTTTCATTTATTAAATAGAAGGCTCAGTTTACATAACTGACATTGGCTATGAAAGCCTACATTCTACACATAGCTAATTGTTGGAAAATGAACACTGGAGATTCTAACCAAGTCACACTTATTCTTTTGGCAGCACCTAGGGTGAAAATAAAAAAAGTCAGTAGTAGTGATTATTGCTATTATTAGTATTTCATGTTCAACATTTTGCATAGGTGTAATATAATATTTAAAGATTTCTGCAAGACTATGTGTAAAGATATGTTAAGCTTATATAATAGTGAGGTATAATATAAATAAATTTACCTCTTATTACAAATAAGACATTAATAATTATTTGATTTAATCAAAGCTAAAAGATATTATTCAGCTTTTGCAAATTTTTAGGATAAGGAAACAAAGAAACAAACAATGGAATAGTAACAAGATTTGTTAACTAGTCTCTAAGTAAGTTTCAAAGAAACTTTTAGCACGCCTTTATTATATGCTAAGTTTTGTTACATTTTGACTTATTTTTATTTTGTATGTTTACTCACCATTTCCTTGGCTTATGCAGTTACTAGATTCATTTTTGTAGGTAGACTTTCTGCATGATATAAACTTACACAACATGTGAAAGTTGTTAAGTATAAAATTATTTCATTTTTCATTAATATTCCAGGAATTTTATGGTCATATGAGATCAAAATGAGTGTCCCTCACGGTGATCAATCTTGCACCCATTATGATTATTTTTGGAATGAAAGCACAATTCATGCCATCATTATAAGTTAAGATTGACTGGCATTTTGCCAAGCATGCAGCATTGTGCTAGCTAGTATCAACATTCATGGAACTCATCTGGAGGAAACCTTGCACATTCTCAATTCTTTTTGATGGATGGTGTCTAATCCTAAGGAAATACCAACTTTGGCGGCAATTTGTTCCACACTTGATCTACAGTCCCCCATATCCAGTTGCTCCAATCATGCAATCATTTTCTCAGACTGGCTGATGCATGCTTGAGGCTACTTCCCTTCACTATCACATGACATTATACCCTCTTTGAATTTTTGCACCCATAATCATACATTAACCACTTCCATGATACCATTCCCACACGAGTCAGTTCTGGTGGTCTAGTGGTAATCATATCTGCTTTGTAGACCCAAAGTTGCGGTTCTAACCTAACCAGGATTGATGTATTTTTAAGGCATAATCTGAAAACTTTAAAATCAGAACCTTATAAGCATTCAGAATATGAATTTAGAAAAAAAAAATGTTCACTTCTGGATCCTGTTTACAAACAGGAGTAAAGCATATCAGATACTTTCATTTTGTTAGGTAAAACATCCTTTTACTCACAAAGAAAACCTTAATCTTCATCATCATTAACATCTGGCACCACTATTTCATCATTTTCAAGAGAGGAGTCACTCAGTAAATTCTTGAAAAACCTCAAGAGATTAGGAAATAACATTGAACTGCACATTTCTTGCAAATGCTTTAACTTCAGTGCAGAAATCTTTCTCTTCCTCTTTTGGCAGTGCAAATGTCTGAAGCCTTCCTACATGGCACTAATAGTAATTTCCTTGGTAAAACACTAATGCTATTAAAATTCTCTTCAAAATATGTCTTAATTTTAATTTCAAATTGATTTACTTTTTTGTATCTTATCCATTTAATTTATTGCCCTCTTCATTTGTATTTTTGTTCTTAGTAGCTAATTTGGCTAATGCATTCCAGTCAACAAAGTTTATATCTTTCTTTAAATAAACTTCATAAGTTGGTTCTAACTTATGACCATTCTTGCAGTCTTCAGTCATCCATGTGGCAAGTATACAGGCACATTTTTGCAGAAGTTTCTATTCTTGCATGGATCGAATTGCATTTATTCTTACTGTGCCCAGAAATTTTTGATCATGATTTCTATGGGTAACTTCAGTACAGTGTAAATGATCATTGCAGCTACACAGTGGTTTTATTCTTCCCTCCATATGTCACTGAACAGCCTTAAACTCTCTACTACTTCTGGAATATTTCTCAAATGGTGAAAAGTGCAAGAAGCAATTTCACAAGACCCTCATCCATCTCTACTTCATTCCACATGTAGCATTTACCATTTCCATTTTCAAAATTAAAGATAGTGAAGTTACACACACACACACATCCTGAAGTTGGGAAGAAAAAAATTAAGGAAGGTGTTGGGATTAATTACTGGACATGTTCAATTTAGGAAGCATCTCCAGAATAGGGATTCTTCCAGGAAGAGTAGACTTTGTGGCCAATCTCACAAAACTGTGAAACATTTATTCCTAGAGTCCTGGAGAGAAGAAGATATCAACTCCGGTTCACAACCATATCTAAATATAGATGATCCCCTTATAGGAAGTAAGGTTCTGATCTCATTAAGAACACAGAATTTAGAATACTATATCCTTAATTCAAAACTTTTTAAGGACCAGTATTTTTTCCCCCTGCATTACATACATATTTTTTTAAAATGCAAAATAGACACAAATAAAATAAAAAAAAAAACATTACTTTTAAATATAATGATTAGGAACAGTGCCTTCAGCAATTCCAGAAGGCACTGAATACAATCAAAATTTATTCCAATTTGATTGGCTCAGCCCCTGGTTGATCAGCAGCTACCTATTGGAATATCCAGGGGACTGGGCTTTGATCCAACCAAAAACAAAACACAACATTAAAAGAAATTTATACATTTAATACAATATTAAGTTATATTTCTTACAATACTAAGCCTTTCATCTTTTTTAATTAAACCCATTTGGCCAAATTTATATCCTTTAGAGTTGCTTATTCCTTAGGGCCTTATACACACTAACAGCCAGGTTATTGGTGTATAAGGATCCTGTTTAACTAATATTAGATAACTAGCCCCATACCCTGCCCTACTCATTCCATCCTCCTTTCACTATCTGACAATTTTATTCTCAAGTACATTTCCTAAGTATTTTATACCCATAACCATTTTTGTCTTACCTTGCCTATGTATTTTCCTAGTTCCTTAATGTTTTCATCTGATTTTAAATTTAAAATTCTTCTGCCCCTTATATCAACTGGTAGGTTTTCCCATTTTCTTAATATGAACTGTTTCCTCCAAAACTTAGTTTGCTTACATTCTAGTATACAATGCCAAGTACTATCTGGTTCTGCACATAGAATACTATAAGGGATTTTGGCATGGCACAAAAAGCCTATGGCTGAAGTGTGGGAGTTCTCCAAAACTCTCTCCAATAACCCTTTCAATACTATATATATATAGTTAACTTTATTTTGTACAAAAGCATAGAAATTGTTTGATCTGTGGAAACATATGATATTTGTTGCAAGTCAAAATTACAAGAATATATGATATCAGATATACTTGGCTTCATTTTTGTCAGAGTTATCTTTTGTCTTGTTCTCTCCTTTAATGCAAAAAGGATTATAAAATAATAAATTTAAATAAGTTTTGAAAGTATGTTAAAAACTTTTCTTGACAAATTATACACTGTTGTTCTTACATTCATTTGGCAATAATTTTGGCCTTAGATAGAATTTTACTAGAATTCTTACTACTATATGAAAGACAATAAAGGAAATTTGTTATGTTTTTTTTACAAAAGATACCATCTCATGTGATATTCTGAGTAATTTATATCCACCCTTTTTGTGTTTTACCATTTGGAGCTTGCTTTTGAATAACAAATTCATCATTCTCTTCCCAGTATTGAGAAATACTTTTCTGCACATTTGTCTGAAATTTATCATCACTTAAAGAGAATTTCAGTCTCAATATTAAATTACATTGGAATCGAACACAGTTAAACATGCATTAATAATCTCTCTGAGTTGAAATATTTAGAACACTCTTTAAGTTTTCACTTACATGAGCTTTACTCAGGATATGTTTCGTGGAACATTTGTCCATATCATCAGCTGTTAAACCAGTGTTGGATCATTTGTAGAAGTTGGGTAGATAAGTACCTGGGTTGACTCTGGTGGTCTTATGATAAACTTAAATAAAGTGCCATTTGCTTACAGTATGTAAAAATTCATAAGGTTATGTTCATGTTTTTTTTATAGAAATCCTTTCTGATATGTTTAATTCTTTTGGTTGTTGAACAGTTTTTAATAACTTGATGGTTTTTTCTATTTCATGGTTTTCATTCCCAAAATGTGCTGTCACAGCTGATTTAACTAATTGTTTGTAACTGATGTTTCTCCAGTGTTCCTTCAACCTAATGTCTACATTTCTTTTGTATTCCCTTTGTAGATTTTTTCACAATTCTTACATTTAATCTAGTAAATACCAGACTTTTTCCTCTTTGGGCCTGGAATCTGTTTTTTTTAATTTCAATAAATTTTTTTTACACTGTATTGGTTTTGACATGTACTAATATATATAAATGAGTCAGTATTAGGTGACACTAAAACTTCACTAACTGGTTAATTCTTCAGAACGTGTTTCAAGAGCATTTGCTCTTACACTCAGCTGGGGACCGACTAACGCTGGCAGGTGACGTAGTGACCTCTGGTGGTTCCATTAGGTAATGGAACAGGAAGTCCATTAGTGGAATGTCAAAGTTCATAACTCTATGTTTATTTTTTAAAATATAAACAAGATGTCACCTAGTATCACCTAATACTGATTCATTTGTATATTTAACAACTTCACTGTTCCTAACTTCTTTTAAGTTTACAATGATAGGTACTACTTGAACTTTTTAAATGTTTCCCCCCCTTATAAATCACTCAAAGTTGGGACTTGTTTAATTCTTTTTTGTTTCTGGAATTTTTAAAATTTTTTGGTTAATCTCCTGTTTATTGAACCCATTGGATTTAGCTGCTTCTATTATGTGCAGATATTCATTCTTGTATTCTTTTTTGTTCAGTGGCATATTTATTAGTCTGTATATCATGGTATTGAATGCTGCTTCCTTATGTGATCTTGGATTGAAACCATGGGCTTTGATATAATTATCTGTATGCGCATCCTTTCTGTAGATGCCAAATTCAAGTTTATTGTTACATTTTATTATCTTAGATCCAAAAATGGCAGCATATTATCTGTTTCCATTTCAACAGTGAACTTAATTATAGGCTCTTGCAGGTTTAAAAGTTTTAGGACATCTTCACATGCTTTTTGTTTATAATGGCAAATACGTCTTCTAATATCTGTGCCAAACCTTAAAAATGGTAGGAAAGCCTTAGTGATGTCCATCCCAAAACAGCTAATGAATAAGCCGGCTAGGAAAGGTGATAATGGACCACCCATTCTGCTGCTTTCTGTTTAAATATTTTGTCCTCAAATATGAAAAATGCCTGATTTATGCACAACTTAGTGAATTTGATATATTCTTTGATGTGTTCTTCTGTTAGTTTGGCTGATTGTAACCATTTTCTTAAAAAAAAACTAATAATTTATTCTGTGGTATGCTGGGAAATACGGCCTAGATATCTAAAGAAACTAGTGTATCGTTCTGTGATAATTTTTTTGTCTTTAATTTTGTTGACGAGGTCCATGGAGTTTTTAAATTTAAGTTTTCAAAGTTAGGTAATGAATGGCAATGTAATTATAACTGGTTTGCAAAAACGGTAGGTTGGAGTATTTACATTGTTAATAACTGGCCTCGTACTACTACCAGATTTGTGGGTCTTCCGAGGGCCATATATCCTGCCTAAAGATGGGTTGTGGACCTTAATTTTGTAATGATCTGTTTTTGGAATCAGGGTACTATTTACCAAGACATCTTTCATGGATTTAATGCATTTATCCAATGGGTCTATTTTGACTTCGACAAATTCGCCACTTTTTAATAAATCTTGCATCCTTTGCTTGTAGTCTTCTTTATCTAAAATAATGATTTTGTTATCCTTATTAGCCTTTGTGTAAATCCTGCCTTTATTATTAAGAGTTTTTGTTAGTTTTTGATAAGACCTTGCTAAAACTTTTAAACCTGCAAGAGCCTATAATTAAGTTCACTGTCAAAATGGAAACAGATAATATGAGACCTTTTTGAATCTGAAGATAATACAATGTAATAATAAACTTGAATTTGGCATCTACAGAAAGGACACACATTAGACAATTATATCAAAGTCCATGGTTTCAATCCAAGCAGTGTTAAACAGCATGATATACAGACTAATAAATATATCACTGAACAAAGAAGAATACATAATAGAAGCAGCTAAATCCAATGGGTTCAACAAACAGAAGATTAACTAAAAAATTAAAAAATTCCAGAAACAAAAAAGAATTAAACGTAACTCTAAGTGATTTATCAGGGGGAATAAAATGTAAAGTTCACTTACAACCTGTCAACCAATAAGAAATTTCAAAAACATTTCAAGCAGTATAATATCATCGTATTTACTACATTAAATGTAAGAATTGTGAAAAAATCTACAAAGGGAAGACAAAGAGAAATATAGGCATTAGATTGAAGGAACATTGGAGAAACATCCGTTATAAACAATTAGTCAATTCAGCTGTGACAGCACATTTTTGCAATGAAAAACATGAAATAGAAAAAGCATTAAGTTATTAAAAACTGTTCAACAATCAAAAGAACTAAACCTATGGGAAAGAATTTACAAAAAAAATACATGAGCATAACCTTATGAATTTTTACATCTTGAAAGCAGACAGCACTTTATTGAAGTTTATCACAAGACCACCAGAGTCAACCCAGATACCTACCTACCCAACTTCTATGAATGATCCAACAGTTGTTTAACAGCTGATGATGTGAATGTTCCATGAAACATGTACTGATAAAATCTCATGTTAAGTTGTTTAACAGCTGATGATGTGAATGTTAAATGAAAGATGTACTGATAAAATCTCATGTAAGTGAACCATAAACACAGTTCTAAATATTTCGACTCAGAAGAGATTAAGAATTTCAGTGCTTTACATAATTTATAATTCTCTGCACTGTCTTTGTTATACTGTTTACCTCAACAAGACTGTTAATAAAAATCGTGTTGCTTATTAATACTACTAAAAGCCCAATAATAAGTAAAAATCTCACTTTTTTGCTCTTGACTGATACACCTGCTACATTTAACCTAATCAGAAGGGTCAGCAAATTTTCCAATGGAACATTATTTGATTTGGTATATTTATGGATGCTCTTTAACATCTTGGGTTATCAGTGTCCCATTCAATTGAAACAGTCAATAAATTTTGCTCAGAGGCCTCTTTTTTCATGCTTGGGGTTCTTTTACATGCCATTTGTCTGTGACGCTGAATCCATGGCTTTATTTTCCTTATCAAGGAAGCCAAACTCAGGATTTTTAGGTTCATCTTTAGTGTTTATATTTGCATTTCCAGAATTTCTCTTTCTTTTGTATATTTGTCTTCATGAAGATGAACATTTTCCTTTTAACTTTCTTACCTTCAAATATTTCTACAGGTCATACAGCTTCTTCCCTGTTCTGTGTGGCTTTTATGGTTCCTTTCTTTGAACTTGCCAGTTTTCCCAGTGCACCCATCCTCAGTTAAAACTGGCTATCTGGATTGTTTCTATCTTCAGAAGCTTCCTCCAGGTCCTCCTTGGTAGGATTAAAGTCTTTATCCTTGACAGAACCATCAGTGCCCTCTGAAGTCTGTGAAATTTTAAAAATAAGAAAATTGAGTATCCAAATAAGTAGGCAGCTTTTAAGTATATTATGGAAATATGAATATCAATTTAAAATATTTTATATTTAGATAAGCACATCTTACCTGATGATGTTTTTCCATGTCCACATTCTTCAATGTTTTTGCAGCAACTGTACTTGTCCTTGGATTTATTGCCACAGGATTTTTATATGAAACATTTCTTTCTTTGAGATAAAATAGTAGTAGCACTATCAGAACCATTATTGACACCCAACAGCTCAAAAATTCTTTTGCTCCTGAGAAACATCTTGAGCACAATTTCACTAATTACAGAGAAAACTCTCTTTTTAGCTATCTTGCTACAGTAATTCTAAACACTTGACAATATAGCTGAACAAAGGAGAGAATAAATTCCTTTTGTAATTGTCCAAATATCCAATAGCAAAAAATAATAGTAAAGGATTACCACTGTGTATGTGCAACTTTTAAAATCAAGCATTCCAATTGTAGTTATGTGATTTATAAAAAAAATATAAATTCCATATTTGGCTATTTGCATAAGTCACATATGGAACTGATCTCAACCTAACTTTTTACATAGCTACAGTGGGACTCTGTAGTTTGTGACAGCATTTACAAATTTAGCAGTTAACTATATTTTGAGCCTATACGTAATACTGAATCACGCTATGCAAAAAAACCTAAAATTTAAAATGTTGCAGATAGACACATTTAGAACCAAGCCATATATTATTTATGTCAAAGCCTGGTTACTAGAAGGACTCAGAAAAAGATGAAATTCTTTGAAAAAGTGATAAGTCATATTTGCTTCTTAAGAGAAGAATGAAATTTACTTGTGGCAGAATCTTATAGTTGAACTGTAATATTTATTTCAAATAGGCTAAAATGTTTCACTGTAGCTTTCACTTGAAAGTTTAACATTATTTCCTTATATATTCTCTACTGCAATTTTACTATGGAATGTTAATATATAACACTGACCAATCAATACTTACTTCCCTAACCTAAAGAGCTATGTTTGCCATTGATTTTCTTTCTAAGATACAAACATAATGTAAAGGAGCTATCTCTATAAAAAAATCATTGGATGGCATTAAAAATGAAACAAAATTACAAGCGACTTACCTAAATTTTCTTCTTTGATCATGATGATTATTATATAATTTGTAATCCCATTTTGAAATATGAAGTGAAAACCAGCATTTTAGATCAACTACAGTTCTTAAAATGGCTTTTCACAAATTTTAATTTGTTTCCATAAGAACCAACCATAGTTCAAAAGAATAGTTGGAATGTTGGATGTGATTAGATCAGGAGAGAATCGTGGATTATCATATGAATCAATTTATGGAGTATGATTGAATCATTAGAATCGACTGCTACCAAAGACAGCATTGCCCATCCTACCTTAGATGGTGTAAGCACTAACTTACTAGGACTATGGAAAAAACATTAGTCCATTTTACATAACTATAAAGTATTTCATCCTGCAAAATATTCCATAGCCCCATCAATACTTGGTAGTGATTGAAATTTAATGAACTAGAATGAAATGGTACACTATATTGAAGTTGTAATCTTAAAAGAAGTTAGGAGCAGTGAAGTTGTTACGTATACAAATGAGTCAGTATTAGGTGACACAAACCTGGCAAGAACATGCGCCCCATAATCAACAACATCAATTCACTAACCTACAATTTGACCAAGTGGTTGATAAAGAAATTTATATCTTTTACACAATTTGAAAGTAGAAGTATCGTCAATTCATATAAACTTGTGGACCAATTTAATAATGAGTGAATTTCGCCAAAAGATGCCTTGGTCTCTTTTGATATTGCATCTTTGTTTACTAGTATTCCTACAAAAAAACTGCTCCTAAATCTCCAGAATTGGCTAAAAAGTATAAACTTGACAGCAGAAGAAATTGAGGATTATACCAATCTCACAAAACTGTGTATAAACCAAAACATTTTTACATTCAATGGGAAAATTTACCAACAAATTTCTGGCTTAGCTATGGGTAACCCTCTTTCTCCATTTCTGGCAAATGTATTCATGAGTGCTGTAGAAACACACATTACTAAGGCTTCCCTTTCACCTTCAAAGCATGGTTTCATTATGTGCATGACATACTGGCAATAGTACCAAAAAAACAAACAGAAGATGCCCTAAAATTACTAAATTTGCAGGACCAAAATATTACATGCACTATGGAATTGGGGGGAAATGGTTATTTACCATTTTTGGACCTAAAAATATACAGGAAAAATGACATAATTTCATTTGGCATATATAGGAAACCTACACATACACATAATCACATAAAGAATAACAGTTTCAACCCTAAACCATACCAACATGCCATTATAAACAGCCTTGTCCATAGATGGTAAACATCCCACTTAACAAAGAAGAGTATTCAACAGAATACCGTTATATCTTCAAAACAGCCCTCAACAATGGATTCAACAGCTCTTTAGTTGATAAGAAGATCAGACATTTCGAAAGACAGAAAGATATTAAAAACACCACAACTCTCTCCATGATAAAAAAAGGACGTGGTTTTTTAAAAGATTCACATATCATCCATGGGTAAGATTCATGAAGATCTTTAAAAATTATGATATAGGTTTGGCTGCACAAAATAAATTTAGTATTAGAAAGCTTCTGAACAGCACCAAAAAAGACGTTAATCCACCCAGCAAGAAGTCAGGAGTGTATCGGATAGATTGTTTGGAGTGTGATCAGATATATATAGGCAAAACAATACGAAATTTGGAGACAAGGACCAAAGAACACTTCAGAAATTTAAGATATAAACAAGTGGATAAATTGGCGGTTGCAGATCACTTTTGGACTTACAATCATAACATTGCAGAAGCCAAACTGTTAAAAGCTACCACCAATCCCAAGAAATTGGCAATATGGGAAAAGATTTATATTTTAAAAAATAAACATAGAGTTATGAATTTTGACATTCCACCAATGGACTTCCTGTTCCGTTATCTAATGGAACCACCAGATGCCACTATCTAACCTGCTAGAGTTAGTCAGTCCCCAGCTGAAGATGAGAGCAAATGCGCTTGAAACCTGACTCATTTGTATGCATATAGAAGTTATTCAGTTGCAAGTGAACCTACCTACTGCATAGGATGAAATGTGTTCGATGATTGTGATGTGAGAGTTTATGGTCCTGTTGGTTGGTGGGAGATTCACTCTGTTGGGTTGTTACTACTAAAATGATCTGAAAGGATGAGATGAAACATCAGGCTAATTCTAAGTCAACTCAAATGGTGTTGCAAGCATACTTATCCACTTGGGCTTAACCACTACATAGGAGGAATAATGTAAAATGTTTGTGATGATGTGGCTGATGGAATAAGATGATGCCCTTGGACTCATCTTGTTTAGTACAATGCTCATCCTTGGGTTCTCTCAAAAGATCATTGGTAATGCTGGGTGATATGACTATCCCTGTTCCTAATTGGCATTCTGTGTTAGGGCAAGATTTGGTTATGCCCTGCTGGATATGACATTTTATGAGATTTAAAAATGTTTATATTACAAAATTATACTGTTTGTAGATCTCTGTTTCCCTACAAAATGGCTAAAGTGGCAGTGAGAGACAAGAGACATAATTTCTGTCTCATAATTAATAACTAGTTAGAAATATTTTTTGTACCTACAGGTTTTTCCACTTTCCCAAATGACAGTTCTTATTCTGTAAGACTGAAGTTTATGGCCAGTGATCATTTCATTCACTGTAAAGACAAAGACATCAAAAAGATACTTTGATCATGCCACTCAAGACATCCGCTGCAGCTATAGATGAAGTGTTGTGGATAAACAAGAATTCCAAACTACATACCATTATTCTAAATTAATATAATTTGCAGTCAACTCCTGCCATATACAGCTGCATTAATGACTGTGTTTTGCAATAGTCAGTTGATAATTTTTTGAGTTATGCAACAATAAACAGAGCATTGTCATATATATTAATTTTTCCAAAGTAGGCACACTTCAAACATTGTTACATTCACTAGCACCAATTCTGAAAGCAATTATGCTACAAATTCTCAGGCATACCAATTACATCATTTTTCTAGACAGCAATAGCTTCTTCCATGCTGGAGAATTGTTCCTCACCCCAATGCATTGCTTCAAGAGACAGTGAATACTTGTATATATATATTAATTGAATGTGGTGTCGTATGATATTCTGGACAATTTTCCCTATCATACAAGCACAAATGTTGGAAGAATAGTAGGTACAGTTTAATCTGCAATACTATTTGTAGCTTGGTATTTTTCATAATAGACTTCATTTGAAGTTCTGTGTGATTGAATGAGCTTAATACTACATTTGCTTCCCCAGGAAACGTAAAACTAAGAAAACATCTCAATTTCAAGATTTCAGATGTGATTCAGGAATATTAAACAAGTTACATGAATGAAACATTTTCTTTTTCTAAAAATCTTTAAATAATAATATAAAACTGTTTTATTAAATTCAAAAATTAACACTATTTGGATTCTGGTAACATAATTTTGAACCAAATGTCATACAGTATAGTTGGGTAATTTGCATTCCAGGCGTCGCAGAAGTGTGCTGACATGTGTTGCCACAGCAGCACCAACATGGCAAACCACTTGCCAGTGATCTCGCAGGTCCCACACTACGATGCAACATAAACACATTGCAATAAATATGCCCCAGCTTTCCCAGATGCGATATCGAGAATGTCGCAGTAGTAACATAACCTGTAACAATAAAAATTATATAGAACAGAGATTTAGTTCATAACTCCTGTCACTGAGAATATAACTATAATTATCATCTCTCTTTCACTTATACTGCTCTTGCATAGTACCATTTTCTTTTTCCAAAAATCATTTAAAAGTAAACTTAAAGAGCAGTAGTGAAACCATCTCTTGATACAGAATTGTTTAGTAAAGAACAAACCGGTGGGTGCATGAAACTGTTGATTCTATAAAATCTCAGGTCATCAGCACCCCTATCAATTCAGGTCATGAAATGGCCGACAAATTTTAGGCTAGAGGTTCTTTTTCTTGCCATAAATCTACAACATGGGACCCACAGCTTTACTTCCTTCCTGAAGGAAATGATACTAGGATTTTTACACCCAAAAAAATTCATTGACCTGGAATGGAACCTGCAATCTTGGATCTACGAGGCAAGTATGGTTACCACTAGGACCGATGGTACATGAAATTGATCTACAAAATGCCTTGGAATTTTTCAGTTGCTTCAGTGTCAATAGTTTCTAAGCAGATAAAATATTTGAGGAAGTAATATCTATACATAAAATTGCCTACACATATTTAAAAGATTCTATTTATGCATAAGCGTTATAACGCAAATATCTCTGGGCTATTTTTAACTGGAGGGATGGCATTTCAATAAATTTAATTTCCATGGTAAGTCACTTGTACATATTAACGCATTACAAGCAAAGCAACAATTGAATTTGTGACATAATTAACTTAATTTTGAAATATGACCTCACGTTGGGGAATCACAAATTGGGGAATTTGGTTGAATGGATAGCTGTTGCATAACATGTTGCATTAAATGTAAGGCTGGCAACCTTTTCAATGAGCATGTTGCCCTTTTAATCCTTTATTGGAAAATGTTTTTTATGAGAGAGAAAAAGTGTATGTGCTTGGTAAGAGACTGAACAGCACATTTTAATTTACTTTAAGAAAGTACCACATTTGGCAGTATACAGTGTTTCTTCTGAAAATATATATATATATATATATATATATATAAAACCAGGGTGCATTTTATACACTAATAATAAAATTTATATGTGAAATTTTCATCAATCTAAACATTTTATTACATAATATTTTTTGCATACTTGTTTTCTTGCAATGTATTGATCTTGAATTTACTAATTTCCATAAGCTTTTCATTCTGAAAGGCCATTCATTGCTTTTTGGCTGAGTTTGAGGGCATTCAGTTATGTTAAAGTTTCAGTACTTGAAATTATGAATTGATGGCATTTCTATCAGCAGTGTTCATGAGTCATTAACTAAAAATCTCAACTAGTTTTATAATCTATAAGGAAAAAAGGTAGAAGAGTCTGTAACTCATTCAATTAAATGAAAAACATTTATTTCTATACTACAGAATATCATTCTGATAATAGATAAAACAATTTTCATTTGATATATAAATATCTGTAAATTCTTTCTGAATTATTACTAAACAAAACAATTCCCTGTAAATATATATGCAATTTTATCTTTGAACTGTATTATAAATGAAACAGAAAAAATAAACAATCTAAGTTCTTAATGGTAATAAAATATCAGTATAACAAAACCTACACAAAATCTTCTGGACCCTAGTAGCATGTCCAAAAACTGCCTGCCTCGAACACTACATCCACAGGTCTCCACACAGAGTAAAAAGATGTATGTTATGACTGAAGGTTGCAATATCATCCCAGATCTTTGAAACAAGTTCCCACTACTCATGTGCACTTCTAGGCCTATCTCTGAAGTTGTTCATTTACATTACATTGTACACATGGTAAGACTGTGTATAGCAGAGCAGTCTTGTTCAAATTTTATTATGTTTTCTGGTTGCAGTATGCTAATGCTGGGTTGCATCACATGTTCCAGATTGATGGTATATGGAGGACCATCCAGATGATCAATTACCTACAAGGTATCAATGCCAATAGCCCCCATATTGCAACAGACATTTGTCTGCTACGTTGACCTTGGATGACATAGGTGGATTGAATCTTGATGAATTAATGGAATTATATATATTGGAATTTAATCTGAGCTGCAGTTTGCAAACACAATATCATTTGAGAAAATGGCATCTTACCATGGATACTCATAATACATGTAGCAAAATGCTACGTGATCAACTTGTGTCATTTGCAGGCCATTCTACTGGAGACAGGGAATTCTGTCTCAGCCACAAGCATTCTGGAGGTGTGAAGATGTCTCCTTCAGGGCATCTTGTTATTGGTGTTGTCTGCTGCTACCATGTTTACATGTGATGAAGTCATTCTACGTCCTCCCTGACTGAGGTTTTATCCAGGTTTTCCTCAGTCCTCATAAATGGCAAATGCCAGGGAGGTACCCTAAACTTAGGCCTGGAACAATTCCTTCCTTAAAATTAAAAATTCTTTCCCAATATGTCATTTCATATCATGTATCATCAGTGTGCATTGCCTGTGGTGCCTCTGTAGCAAAAACGGGTATTTAACACTATTCATTCAAAAATTAAATCCTTCCTCAATCAATGCTATTACATTAGTTTTAGTTTCCATATTTGTTAAACTGTAATATTTGCATGTAAAATGTCTGCTTTTTACACTTACAATGGAGGGAGGAGAGGTAGAGGGACAGTGGTTCCACCAAATTCTTTTTCACATCCTGATCTTTGGCTTGTTACTACATTAAGTTTATGTGCATAAAGGAATATGTTGAGGCTTTGTTGTTAATTTTGTTTATTTACACAGTCTTTAACATCTCAGGTCATTAGCACTCCATTCAATTCAGGGCATAAAAAGGCCAATAAAGTTTGCTCAGAGGACTCTTTTTTCAGGCTTGAGATTCTTTTACATGCCATTAATATTATAAACAATATTTATGGCATGGGACCCACGGCTTTACTTCCCTTCCGAAGGAAACTATACTTATGATTTTTATGCCTGAAAAAAACCATCGATTCTGGTTGGGATTGAACCTGCGATTTTGGGTTTAGGAGGCAAATATGGTTACCACTACACTACCGGACCGACATATGTTGAGGTGCAAATCACTATGCATATAGTAAAGATTTTTCTTCTGGGAGTGTATATGCATTAAAACTGAAATGTATAATACCTATATCACTATTAAATGTAGCACTACAAATTACCTGACAACATCGCATGAAACTCTCACAAAGAAATATGAAGCCATGACTTGGACTTGGTCCATCATATTCCTGAAAGAAAAAAAAAGTATACAATTGAAGTCTATAGTCCAGATTCTAAATATAATAATACCTGAAAGATAATGAATCTGCACTGAAGAACAGTAAACAATAAATAAAGTATTTTTCATATACTGGGTGAATCTGAACTGTACCACAAACTTTCACAAGTTGTTCAGGGATTTTTCGTGAGTGTTTGGATATAAGAAACCCATGGTCTCCAATGGATCATTACACGTTGTACCTCGCATACTAATAGTGAAGGATCAGATTTC
This sequence comes from Metallyticus violacea, assembly GCA_030762175.1. Classification (NCBI taxonomy): domain Eukaryota; kingdom Metazoa; phylum Arthropoda; class Insecta; order Mantodea; family Metallyticidae; genus Metallyticus; species Metallyticus violacea. Next base: position 42,886,148 of record CM060835.1, on the reverse strand, counting down.
TAGCAGGCCTGTGTACAGCTGCAAATGTGGTGTAATGAGGTTGCAGTTGCTGTGGGAACAGCTCTACATAGCATCGCTGCGCTGCTCTTCCATTGTATTAAGTGAAACTGTAGACAAGGTGCATATCGGTTAATTCTGCATAAGTAAAATTATCCATACTGTATCACTAACAACATACTAAAAAGTAATGTACTGCAAGAAACAAAAGCTGAGACAGAACCGAGGAGGAGTTCAAGCCTGGTGGCGAACTGCACTGAAAACAAGCACAACACTACACGTACTACAGCAGTGGAAGGTTGAGTTATTTTTGGAAACAATCATATTCCGAGTAAACAGATACAAAGGTAGTTGAGTTAAACAAAACAAAAGCAATGAAATTACCCAGTAATGAGCCACTGGAGACCATGGGTTCCTTATACATCTGTACACTCCATAAACATCTCTGGACAGCTTGTGAAAGTTTGTCGGTGGAGTTTGGATTCACCCTGTATATGTACAACTCTTAACAGATAATAAGCTATAGATTTTATATTTGATTCATAACACTGTTTTTATTACAAATAAACCTATCTCATAAAATAAGTCACATTTATGATATCATTTCTTCACTCATTCTGGCACAAATCAAAGATTGGGAATTTTTTTGGCTATCTGTATGTAATTTTTTCACTACTTTTCACATTACTTCTAATGTATTTTTTATTTCTCATTTTACCATTAGATTGAAGAGTTTTCTTTAATTATTGGTGGTGGTATGTGGTAGTTGTTGTGGTGGTGGCCATAGCAGTTGTGGCCATGGCAAAAGTCGTATTCAAGAGAGCAAGTAGAGGGGTTATTTGGAAGCATTGTACTTTTCTGGATAGCAATAGGGTCCTGCAGAACTAACGAGTGTGAAAAATATCTTGCTGCAAATGAAATGGCATTTTTTGCATTTTAATGCATTTCAGACATCACAGACACATACGGAAAATTTTCCAGTACTCTCGACTTCTTTATAGAATGCAGATAAATCCAATATGTATTATATATATTAATTGAAACTACATTTACAACTGGAACAAATAACATTTATAAAATCACACATATTTAAGTGCCATTAATTGAGTTATTTAGTTCATCTTCCAGTAATCCACATTAAACATTCTATGTCACTGCATTCAATATTTACACTGTTTCCTTGGAAGAAAAGAATTCCATATTTTCTATGTATTACACAGCAGAAAAAAACAATAAAATTTTTTCTATTCATAAACTTCAAAGCCACTACAAATTCTAAAATTAACAGAAAATAAAACAATGTTACTGAAGAAATTAATGTATTATTGTTTCCAGAAGTCCTTAATTTTGATACTATGAAACATACACTATTGTACTTTGGAAGTTATCTGGGCAATGAAGTGGTAACATGTCCTATTAAAATGTATTAAAGATGTCCACACTAACTCCACTTACTTTTACAACCATAGGGCATATTTCTGGGGCAAATTTAAATGTTTCACCCAAGAATGAAAATTTATTGCATCTTGTTTTCATCCATATCCACAGTAAGAAAGATAAGCAAATTAAAATAATATATAAATATTTTAACTATCTTAATCTTGACTAGCAGTTGAACAGAATTACAAAGGCAAAACAATTATCAAAAATTAATTTGCAATAGACCATTATTTGAGGTAAATTTTGGGATTGAAATTGAAAAGCTAAAATGCATTTACTTCTTTTCCATGTCATTTTTACATAAGTACATAAGTTCCCATGATTTATACTTTCCCCTAGTTTAAACCAGCATTCTTTTGATGCCTTGAAAAGTGTAAAAGAAAGGTAATACTGTAATTTGTTTCAACTTAAAATAAACTAGCCTCTTAGTTTCATAGGGAAATTCAACAAAACTTTTTTAAGATTGCTTTACCTAATAGATATACAGTTCGTAAAATAGTTAACATATTAAAACTACTGGATCAGTATTGCAGAAGAAATAAATCAAAAGATTTTAAGTTTTAACAGAGGAAAAGCTTGACGATATCAGTGCTCAATTATTACAACAAAACTTTCAAAAATAGCCCAGCAACCTGTGAATCAGCCCATCATACTACAAAATTACTGAAATTCTAACTATATCAGAATTTAGAAATGCAAGCCTTCCAATTTAGGCACCCACAGAGGAGAATACATTTTCATAAACGGTTTCTTCAGTCTATAATTATGTATATAAATGCAGTTTAGACCATTAGGATTATTCTATGACTATGCATGGTTCCACTTTCATGTCTAAGTAAAAAGTTTCAATATCTCACAATTTTTAATATTTTCTTTTAATAAGTTAGCATTTTTAAGCATATTCATAATTTTAAATTGCAAAATTATTGTTGTCACTGACAATTTTCTTTGCACCCAGACATGCAGAAAAAAAAAATTTTACTCCTACATTTCTTAACCTCCTTTAAAACCAGTTTTAAGCAGATAAACTACCCATTGTTGCTAACAGTTAATGTGTGTAGTTCAGCTTGCCTTGATGGTGAGGCATATTTTCTTCACTAGCAGAATGCTCAATGGTTAGTGGTGCCAACTTAATGTGCTTGCCTAGTGGAATCTGAAAATTTTGTTTTTAACAATATTCCTAACATTCATAATCTAACGGACTTTCAGTTTTACAGGCAACCCTTATAGCCCCTAACAGTTCATTAAATTGAGAGTTTATTGCATTTTTATTTTTTAAAATTTACTTTGTAAAATTAGAAAACTCGTGGGATAAAAAGTTCAAAATTGTGATTTGTTGATGATTTGATTGTCTTAAGAATATTTAATGGAAAAAAAAAAAAAAGCCATTCAGTACCCTTTGGTAACTATTTCATAATTGCATTCGTAAATATTAAATTTGATTATTCAAATTGTACTTAGGATGCTATAGATAATAAAGTGTTAATATATTCTATTAGAATTTATTAAATATGTTCACACTAAGTCCACCTATTTATACACATTGGAACATGTTTAAAAGGCGCTCCCATCATCAGCTGTTGGCCAACTACAATGATTGCAATTGCAAGCGACTGCCCTTGAAACAAGTTCTAATATTGTATAATGGGAGTTAATGTGAATATATTTAATAAATTTCTAATAGGATTAAATTAGATATTACTTTGTATATTTTTTAAACATTTTTTGTGCATATACATACATGCTGAACTTAGACTGAGTGCTGGGGACAAGTTTAGTGTTACTGGTAAGCAGTGCATAAATGGTGGAGCAACCATCTAAACAATTCTTCTAGGAGGGAATATGGAAGCTTATGGACTGCAGAACCAAGTGCACTGAAAAGGAAAGAGACTATGTAGAAAAATGACAAACTAATCCATTCCCTTTTTTGTGTAAATAAAATGGAAATACAAGATTGCAGATAATTTTTTACTTTACCTCATAGATGGATTGTTAAATGACCTGTCAGAAAGGGATCCATGTGTGAAAGCATTGGTGAGAGAATAATAGTTTACCAGCACTTGAGAGACAAAGAAAGAAACAGAGTAATGATCCAACTCAACAATTCTGAGATAAAAATACCCATTGCTTGAACTCTCATATACTGCTGAAGGGGATTACAGGGAGTTTCCCAGTATAATTAGCTGTATTGGCAACTAGTGATCAGGGCTGCAGCATTTGAACTATGGTGGGCTAATTAAAGTGGAATGTAAACACAGCAGATAGTAAAGATGTAATGTTACCAGATAATCAATAATGTAGCGCTTATGGTAACCACGCTGTTCCTTTTGCAACAGATTTTATGCACTGAAATGTTATGTAAGATGAATCCAGGGTTTATGATTATTTCTTCTTCCACTAAACTGTTTAAAATGTTTCACCAAAGGTCATGACAAAAAACAAGCTTTATAACTTGTAATTACAAAGGCAGAGATTGTATGATTATTTGTTTCTTATTTCGTCTTCACTCTCTGTATTTAAATTCAACATATATTGCAGTGAAAGATGTCATTTCACACATTGTGGAATAATATTTAACAGTCCAAGTGAATATTCACTTTTTTGGGGGGAAAGACTGGCTACAACATATTCTTTACCGTTACATATTTGCTAACATTATTGCATGTACTTGCCTTAGAGAGAGAGAGCTCTCTTGCTGAAAGGATTTTATTTTCTTTTCTTTGATGAGTTGGGAAGTACTCATATAAATTTGCTGGACTTTTTAGAGTTTTATGTGAAATATTACTGTTATGGCTGACATTTAAGGGTCTTCCAGGCCAACGTAAATTGTTTGTGGGCATCAGTACACTGAATAGTAAGCCTTAATACTTCCAGGCTTGAATAGTGAAAAAATTCAGATTTTAACACAAGCATGTACAGTATATTTAGCAAAAATAAATATTTAAGAAAATTTAATTTGTTTATAGATTAGTGTGCTCTATTACTGTCTCTGCTACTAACATAATTGCCAGAAATAACAACATCCAGTGTTTTCTCTTCTTTCTTTGTTATTTCTTGTTTTATTTTTATTTTTGAACTTCATACTTATTAAAGGTTCTAGATTACCTCAATGCTAGATTCACTGAGTGCTGATATACCTCTGTAGAATCCCACCAGAGCAAGCAGAATAGACAGTACACTGGCTATGATAGCATGCCATGCCAAAGGCTCCAACTTCGGTGGTGGTCCCACTAAAACATTTAAAATATAAAATAATAATTGTCTGTAAGGCTATATGACAAAATAAGAATTATAAATGCAAAATAAAATCAAAAAGGTGCATAATGCTTTAGTTATAACACAAACATAATATAAACAGATGTATTGCAACTGGCAGTGCCGATGAATGAATATTACCATGAGAACAGTAGGGAACAGACTCAGAAAGTGATATTAAAGAACAATACAAAGAGGAATTAGCATAGATTATTCAACTATGCTCATTCCTCTTTGTAATACCCTTTAATATCACTTTCTGAATCTGTTCCATGCTGGTCTCATGGTAATATTCATTCATGCAGACAGACAGTTAACTCTAAAGCAACACATTTTTGTGTGTAAATGATATTTTAAATATGAGCCAACTCATTTACATGCATACAGAATTTATTCAGAACTCTCCTGACATAGTGCCTCCTTCCAATTCACAATATTATGTACAAATATGAATCTATAGGTTCAGTGAAAAACAAAAAATATAAACATAAATGCACCCTTTTAACAAACGAAAATCTAAAAAATAATTGCACAGATTTTTTCAAATCTTTTATTTACTATCGTTTTTACTGCATTGGTGTTCTGATGATGTCTGTAGGTTCTGGACTGAAAGTCTGTAGGGATGAATAAAATGAATTGATGATGTGCAAATGAGCTCAGAGTCCTTGGCACTTTAAAGCTAACCTTTCACCTTCTCAGTGTAATGGGGAAAAAATAAGCTTGACCTGACGAACCCAGGACCTCCAAATTAGTTGTTGCAAATGCTACAAATAGCAGAAATCTTGAAATTAGCACAATTTTACAATATTTTGCCCCCTAAAATCTATGTTTGTAGCAATACCTTAAGTACTATAAAAATAAAAACAACTATGCAATATAAATTGGGTTATATCACCAATATGAAATTTTTTAAATATCTCCAAATATATTAACGAAAGAGCATTATTTGTTTCAGAAAAGTTATTTTTTTATTTTAATACTCACCTACCCCAGCCATATTCATTCTCTCTCTCTCTCTCTGTCTCTAGTTTAAGCTTACTTTAGAATTTTTATACATATTTTAAATCAGTTATCTAATTGAGACATATTGTGTTTCCATTGCTTGTACTGTCTACTCTGATTTTTGAAACAATAAAATATGATTTTCATTTACATTCAATTTTATCTACTTGGATATTTAGTGATATTTGCAATACATGGTGTGTCTGAAAAGTTTGATGAATGGTGCTATGTCTTGTGTGTGGTTGCACATGGTTCTTCAGAGACATAGGAGAAGCAATACTTAGCATGGACTAGATGTGACCAGCAGTAGAATGTAATCAGTGTGAGAGATAGTATCACAGCGCAATGGAGCAATGCATAAATATAAAAGTTCTGCTCAAATTGGGAAAAATGACAACAGCGATGCATGAAATGTTGGTGCAAGTTTATGGAAGCTGTGAACATAAAATGCATTTATGAGTGGTTCAATGCTTTCAAGGAGAGAAGGAAAGACTGATGATGAGCCACATTTGGGTCAGCCAACGACAAGCAGAACCCAGACATGGTTAAAAAAGAGCAACAAATGCAACCCAAGATGGGTAATTGACTCTATGATTAATAGCAGAGGAATTGGACATAGCACACCATTCTGCTCCATTGCACTGTGACAATACCTATCACACTGACTGCATTCTACTGGCATAGTGGTTTCACTGCTGGTAAAGTGTAGTCCATTCTAGGTGTCGCTTCTCCCCATGTCTCTGAAGAACCATCCACATCCACAAGCAGATATGGCATTTTTCACAAAACTTTTCAGACACATGTATTGTCTTACGTGATAACACTTCAACATGGAATTGATTCTATTGTCATACCACAGAATTTATGACACTTAAAGATTCTGGTGCTGTAATCAGTAATTATTCGCTATAATATACCCTTCTTTCCCAATTTCCTTTTTATATATCTTTGTTGGTTAAAAATGCAAAGGTAAATATGCTATGGTAAATATAAAGATAAATATGCCTATAAGACAGATGAGTGGCATTGCTGCACTATTAAGGACTTCTGAGTTTGGCAATGACTCTGCTTTGAAGCAAAGACAAAGAAATATGAACATAAACAGATTGATCACGTAATGGGCATATCTGAAAAATTTCTGCTGCTAAAGATATGGCAAGGATGACAGAAGGTATACAGCTGTTGATATCTGTAGGGAAATTAAAAGAACTAGAGGAACAATCAGTTTCTATAATGACAGTGAAATATTATATGATTCTAGCTTATCTGTTAAAAAGCCCCTTTTATCATGCAGGTACGAATCTCTAGATGCTTCAGTGCTCAAACAACATATGAATTGGACCAATGGAAAAATGTGCTGTGGACCAATGAATCCAAGTTTGAGAAGTTTGGGTTAAACTGCCAACATTGTGTCTGCCACCATCCAGGTGAAACAATGCTGGAAGTGTAACACCAATTATAGGTGATAGAGTAACGGAAGAAGTTATTTTGCTAACAGAAGATCAGAGAAAACTTCATGAGATTGAAGGGTGTTTTAGGAAGAAGCAGTACCATCACATTGTATCATGCCATATAATACTATTTGGGACTTGATTGATTCATAGAGATTTTATTCTGCAGCAGATCAGTGACCCAAAAGCATCAAAGTTCCCAGTCCAGAAGTTCTACCAGTAATGGATGTGGCTACCTTAATCACCTGATTTATCTTCTATTTAATTGCTATAGGAGGAATTATATTGTAAGGCAAAAGAAATTTATGCAAACAGTTGTAAAGGGCTTTGGCCATGCCTACTGCAAGTATAGGAATCCTCAAACATGGAGTTGTGGAAAAAATTATCAGCAAGAATGTTATGTAACCTAAACTTAAGTATTTATTTTTTACACTAAACTCCATTCACTTACACAAAAGTAAGACGCGTTTCGGGAGAATCTCTCCCATCTTCAGTTGCTCACTGAACCACCATTACTCGAAACTATGGCTGGACAACCAGATGTTCCTGTGGTGGCCTCTGTTGGTTGAAGTAGGAAGTTGCTGAGCTCATTCATAGGAGGAAACTGGAAATTCATTAGATTTTCTCTATTTTTTAATATGAAATTTTTTTTCCGAAGTGGATAACTCCAATGGGTTGTGAAGATGTTTTAGTAGTTTAATTCCCAGTTTTATTTCATGGTTTTTTTGTCCAAAAGTGAGCTGCTACTGCTGATTTATCCATCTGTTTAAACCGAATATTCCTAAAATGTTCTTTCCTACTAATTTCCAAATTTCTTTTTGTTTTGCCTATGTAGCTCTGTTCACAATCTGCACATTTTATTTCGTAAATTCCTGATTTCTGTTCTGTTGGTATGGAGTCTTTTACTGTGCAACCCAATAAATTCTTGATGTTGTATCTGTTCTTTGGGGCTAACATTATCCCATGTTCTTTGAAGATTTTCTTGAACTTGTTGTGGTAAATTGGATGGTAGGTGAAACTTTTGAATTTGTATTCTTCTTTTGTGTTTTTCAGTGAGGAAACTTCCCTTATCCCTATTTGTCTTTTAGATTTATTGATAATTTTTATCACTGTGTCTTTATTGAAACCATTGATTATAGCTGTCTTTATTATTTGTTTGTATTCTATTTTGTACTCTGCTTCTGTGAGTGGAATATTCATCAATCTGTGTGCCAAACTAAAAAATTGCATATTTATGTGGAATGGGGTTATAACTCTCATTTTTATGTAGTTTTCTGTGTGTGTTTCTTTTCTGTAAATACCAACTCAACAACTTCCTACTTCAACCAACAGAGGCCACCACAGGAACATCAGTTTGTCCAGCCATAGTTTCAAGTAACAGCGGTTCAGTGAGCAACTGAAGATGGGAGAGATTCTCCCGATTCTCCCGAAATGCGTCTTACTTTTTGTGTAAGTGAATGGAGTTTAGTGTAAAAAATGAATACCTAAGTTTAAGTTATATTGCCACTCCATTGTCAACAGCTTCGTAAGTACAAGAATGTTATATATTTGCAAATGATTAATCACAGCAATAAGAGGCACATAGGTGAGCAGAATATTTGAACAGTATAGCTTTAAGACATGTTTTTCAATTATTTGAGGCATAAATTGGAATTTAGTGTTTTCAATTTGATTAGTTCATGTATAAAAACATGCATATGTTTGAATTTGATTAAAAGATATGTCAGTTGAAATACTCTGATGTTTGAGAAATTCTAATAATTGCATTCGTTATAGGTGAGTTTAAATTTTTTGGTGCCAATTTATGCATGAATGCACTTATAACAGGAGTTGTGCAGTTTGAATGGCACCAGGAACGTCCTGGAAGCTACACTAAAATTAGGCCTGGAATGAAACTATTTTGGAAATTCTCATTTCTTTTCGTGATATCATCCAAATGATACCCTTGATGTCGCGGTATAAAATTACAAAATAAGTTCAAGCTCTAAATTGCACAAAAAAGTTCATAGACATGTATGAATATTAATAAGGTTTTCATAACATGGATATATGAGGGGTGTTCTAAAAGTTCTCTGTCTGACTCAGAGATGTTGTGAAGATGGCCAAATTACTATGACAGTTGTTAAGTGTCATCCTTTTCTACAAAATGAATAAAACTGAAATACAATTAATGATAATGTACTTCATTTTGAGGAGTTTAATCCCAACAGAAATACAAAAGAAGTTAGATTTCACATTAAAGAAATCTTCCCCTTCATTTCCTATGATTAAAAAGTGGACTGCTTAAATATATTATTTCTGTCCTAAACCATACCAATCCTTTCTTCCCTCCCTGTCTTATCACAGTTTCAATGTATCTCTCTCTTCCCCAATTGTTTAGTGTGATATATAATTTCAGAGATTTTTTGACATTAAGACTAGCACCATATTTCCTGTTTTTCAGTATTTAGAATTGTTGCTTTTATCTCTTTCCAAAATCCTTTTCCCATTCTTTCCCGTCATACCACATTGATCCCATGCCCACTTCTTGTAGAATATTTTGGAATTTGTAAATCCAAGTTTCTCTCACCTTAATTTTTTCTTCTGCTACCAAACACTGATGATATTCTCCTCTTCTAGTCTTCTTCCTATTCTATACCAATATTGCAGTACTCTTTCTAATTACTTTGCTTTTATAGCCCAATCTTCCTAGTTCCATTAGAGCAACCTCTTTAGGTGAAGATCTAGGTAAGCCAAGGAAACTCTGCTTCTGCTCTCTACTATAAACCATGTACTCTCTCTAACCATTTTACTTACATACTTGGTATTTTATTTGCACAAGATCTGATTACACATATAGCCATTTTTCCTTCTGCTAATGCATTTCTTTTTTGACATTCCATCTCCCATTACTAGACAGTCTAACCCAGGTAATTCATTTTCTTGCCAACTTCAATTTCTGTGCCTTGCCATCACAATTTCTTTGGTGTGTTTTTTTAAAAAAAATGTATTATAGTTTGAAACCTTTCCTCATCATCATAATCTTAGATTTAGTTTTCTTTATTTTGAGACCCCATTCTCTACAAAATGTACCTATAGCTTCTAGTGATTCTTTTAATCTTAAACTGGTTACAGAACCTGTTACCTATCTTTTGCAAAGAGCAGACTGGGTATCTCTATGTTATTTATAGTTGGCAATGTTCAATACTTTTACTAATTTCTTCTAAAATAACATCAAAAAGTACTGGGCTTAATTTACATCCTTGTCTGAGACCTAAATTGTTTGGTATTTTATACGTAACCCTCTCCCTTTCATATTTGCCTCTACCTCTTTTGTTATTAAGATATTTATCAATTAATGTTCTAATTATAAAAATATTATTCACTGTTCTTTTGCCTCTCCTAAAGCCTGATTGAAATATTGATTTCTTTCTCTGTCCATTCTTGTAGCCTTTTTATAACTTCAATACTCAATCCTTCACTAGGCTAGAATATGCCTTCATGAACTTTATTGTTAATAGTTACTAAGTGTTTAACATTTATGTTAATGCTCACTGGGTATTTTTCATTTCAGCCTATTTCTTCTATCTGATCAGCCTTGTCTATTGACCATTTCCATTTTTGTTTCACTTTTCCTAAAAACTCGCATAAATTTTCTAAATGCTTTTCTCGAGTAAAAATCTTCTTTGATTTGATTTTTCTGCTTCTCTTTGAGCATTTCTCTCATATAAATTTTGTCCTCCATTCATCCATCCATCCCCTTAACAATAAAACAATATATGTACTTAACTTTCTTCTTCCTGATAAATTGGGCACGAGCCCTGTGAAATGTTTTCCCTCTCAACTATTAATTTCCATATGCCTAATTGAAACCAAGCAATTCCTTCCCTCTGATTTTTATTACAGAGTTTTTGAATTTTACTTTGTCTGGAATCATTTTTAATTCTTTATAAAAGATTAACAATCTTTTCTTTATAATTTGGGAATATACAGTGTTTAATTATTCACTTGTTTTTATAACCATTACTCCTTTTTGAGATTTCCATACAAGAATTGAGACAATATCATGTTTGTGTAAAAAAAGCTTGATTTTTTTAAACTAAAGAATATAGTACATCTATATCAAAATTATGTGATTTGCTAAAATAATTCTCTTATTATTTTCATATTTAACAGGTGCAAATTAGTAAAATATCATTGTTACCAGTAAAAAGTTTACAATTTGTTGGCTATGTTATCTTACCAATGTACAAAACCACTTCAGGGGAAAAAAGATCTTTTCAATGAAAACTCAATTATCACATAATTAAAAGATTCTAAACTTCAGGAAGAAAATACAGATTTTAAAACACATATCAGTTTTATTTGCATCCCTAACCATAAATATAACATTAGAAATTTGTCACACACTTCCTCCAGATTCCTTTCTATGAAGCTAGCTACTCATTTTTGGTTAAAAGCATGTTGGAATTCATAGTTTGAGGCATGTGTAAACCAGTATATTAAGTACCAGGGACTTAAGATTTTTATGATTTTCCAATAAAGTGCTTTAATACTTAAATCTGCCCCAATCTAAGACTTTCTGGCTCTCATTCAATATCTCTTCTATACATCCACTGCATAGTCAGAGATAGCAAGGGAGTTCTAATGCTAATTTGTTTGCCAACCAGGCATTGGAGTTCTGCATATAGGCAGTAAAGAGCAGTAACATATACTTGGGCAACCGAAACATTGCGCTTGACAGCTAGTGTCACTTATGTAATATTGGTTATGCTGCAGTTGCAAGCTGCAACAACTGCTTAATGGCTGATACTGTATAGTTTTCAATTTTGGCTATTAAATGTATATTTAATGTACATAGTAATAAATTACTTTGCTCTAGAATTGTTTATAGCTGCAAATGAATTGCTGCATAGTAAGCTTAATACAGAACAAGCTGTCAACACTGAGAGATCTACTGAGTAGATCTTTGTTCATGATTTAAGTCAGTAAAAGCTTCAAGCTGTTACAATATGTGCCTTCGCTAAGGGCATTTTGTGCCAGTCTTATACCTTGATGCAAAGAATTAGGTATCATTCCATGAAACATTCTTTATATGATCTATTTTGGGCATTTTCTAAACTATTACAAATTAACCAACAGTAACTCAACTGTAATCACATGATAGAAATCAGCTGCACACACAAGAAAAACAGTCAACATAGCAGCTTTCACATCATGACTAGTTAACCGATCAATATTGCTACATTGTAGCATCAGAAGATCTAATGGACAGCATTCTTATTATTAATCTGTAGCATTGTCAAAGGAAAAGGTAGCTGTCAAGTTTAAAATTTCAGCAGCCTGGGTATAATCCATTTGTAATATGTACACTAATAAATCAGAGAACTACAGTATGCTGAATGAATAGCAGGAGAAACTGGAATATCCGGAGCTGCTTCATTCACCGCAAATCCCATTTACAGTTCCTGGGACCAAACCTCAGCCATGTCAGTAGGAGATAAGCATCTAAACCACTCTGCCACAGTTTTATCTTACTCACAGATAGTTTCATCATATAGTGCTACTAAAGCACCTTAGGCTATTTAATAAACACTTGCATGTAACTCAACCAAAAATTACAACAGTGAGCCACTGCCTAATTCAACATGCTGGGACTTACAAAGACAGAGAAAGTTAGCATGCATGTTTAGTAATTCTATAAGCAAAATTACTTACCTATAATGTTAGCAAGATTCACAGCATGATATCCATTAGCAGTAGGTTCCAACTCTCCAGCTTGTAATTCATATGGGGGATTCAACTTTAGTTCTGTGCTGAGATCCTGAAGATTTATCTTGGATGAGAGGCTCTGAGGTTTATTGTAGCTCTCACGTGTCTTGTGAATCATGCTGTCTGAGGAAAAATTGTTACAATAATGGGTTATAATATACACAAATGAGTAGCTTTAGCAAATAATCTCTCCTAAGTCGGATGTCTAAAACACTCTTTATGGTTTCACTTAAATCACATCCAACTCAGAAGAGATTATTAATGAGTGTTGTATTGTGTTCAATTCCAAATTGAATTAATATTATAGCTTTAGCAAAGTTAGGGAGGAAAGGTTTGGTGCTGGAAAGAATTTTAAAATATTGGTACAGGATTGTGAAATTAAGAGACCACAATATTTTAAGAGTGTATGAAATATCAAAGGGAAAAACGAGAGATAACAGCTGGATGGGAGAAGTGGAGGAAATATTGCATGAAATTGAGAATGGGGAACTATGGGAGTTTGGAGATAAAAGTAGAGAAGGGTTTTGGAAGGAAGTAAGGCAAAGAATTGAAGTTATAGAGAGGCAAGAGATTTGGGCTAGTTTTAGAGATAAGAGTTCTTTAAAATTGTACAGAATAATTAAAAAGGAGTGGGAGAGAGAGAAATATGTAGAATGTTGTAATAAATTTGGGAGAGAAGAACTGGCTTGGATGCGAGCAGGAGCATTGTTTTTAAGGGGTCTTAGAGGAGAAATTCAGAAGGGTGTGTTATGTGTGGAGAGCCTGAAGGAATATTTCATTGGTTATTAGAGTGTGAAAGGGTAAAGAGATGGAAGGAGAATGTATGGGAAGCAAAATGGGATAAATTACAGAAAAAAAGAAAGTATAGCACGCAGAATGTTGATAAGGGGACAAAGAGAAATGAAATGGCAGGGGAATATCTACAGAAAGTAAGGGAGAAATAGATTAGAATAGTTGAGATGAGTTAGAGAATTGGGGTATGATTGATAAAATAGTGCTAACAAGGGGAAATACAATAAGTGGGTGATACCTGGGGGTTGCATGTAATGAGGCTCATATAAATGGATGCTAAATTTATTATTATTAGTATAATATAGTATATATAAATGGTTTTAAGCAGTTTGGTTAATATTATTTTTGTAGTGTTAAATAATTTAGATATTTTGTGTGATTAAAATAATGGTTTGTGTATAAATTAATTATAATATTGTTTTATTTTGATTGAATCAGAGCCTGGTTCCCTGAATGTTCCAGTAGATAGCTGTTGATGAACTAGGGACTAGGGGGCTGAGCTAACCAAATTGGAATATTTGGATTGTAGTATTAAGAATTAATAATAAATTTAATATATTCATAATGTTATTAAGATGCTATTAATTACATATTTGTTTATTAAATTTTGATTGGTATTAGTGTCTTCTGGAATTACCAAAAGCACCATTTTTTTGTTATATTTTAATTTTAATTGGTTTTTTGGTGTTCATTTTATTATAGATATTTTGTACGTTGATGTATGAGAAATATATTCATTCACTCATTTATATACACAATGTAAATCTTGTGTTCTATACTGAAGATCGTGGGTTCGATCGCGGCCAGGGCCAATGGGTTTTTTCAGGGGTAAAAATCCTAAGTATGGCTTCCTTCAGATGGGAAGTAAAGCCGTGGGTCCCGTGTCATACATTTACAGCACAATAAAGAACCTCAAGCCTGAAAAAAGAGGCCTCTGAGCAAAATTTGTGAGCTGTTTCATGCTCTGATTTGAATGGGATGCTGACAACCTGAGATATTAAAGCGCATCCGTAAATATAAAATAAACAAATAAAAAATAAAAAATGAAAACCAAACTAAGCACGCTATGATTGCCGTGCTCCATACTTTGAAATATCCATGTTCTAATGATGATAGTACTATGTTTTACGACTATTAAATGCCTGGATTATCAGTAAGCGGCAGGTTTCTGCCTAATTATTACTTTAATCCTTAGTAAAAAAAAAAGTGTAGGGTCTTAGTTATTAGATGCATGATATTTAGAGTAATACATATAAGTTCCGTAAATGCCTATTTTGCTTTTAAGCATCTAGTTATAAATGCCTAGAACTAGCCTAAATTATAAAATAATCATTTATCCAGAATAATAATTATTCTATTACTTTTTTCTTTTCTTTTACTCATATCAAGCTATCTTTTACAGTAATCAGAGAATGGAGAAATTAGATATGTCTAAAATGCTTCCGTTCTTTAAAAAATATTTCCTAATTAATCATTTCATCTCATGTATTACTAGTGTCCATCGCCTGTGATGCCTCAATAGTTAAAATGGACATTAAACACTGTTTAAAAAAATAAATTCTTTACATTGTTTCTTCTTTGTACTTATGGTTGGTAGCAGTGAAAGAGAATGTTATTGCCTCCTGAATGGCTTAGAATATTATGCTGAAATGTGCTAATATTTGTACAGTAGTCTCCTGTTCTTTGCGAATCATCTAAGATCAGAGTCATGTTTTAAATGTATGTTGTGCAAATCAGTAACTGGGTGAAGAACTAATAAGTTTGGTGTGCCACTAGTTAACCTACTGCAGCATGATAATAATGTATGCATTCCTAGTGCTTGGAATATGTGTGCTAGTTTTGTAATGCCTTATATTTAATACTGCATAATCAAATAAATTGTACTTAGGAAGCTATGGAAAATAAAATGGTAATATATTCTATTAGAATGTGTTAAATATGTTCACCTTAACTCTACTTATACAACATTAGGACATGTTTCAGGGGAATTGTTACCATCATCAGCTATTGACAGTCTACTTGATTTTGGCTCAAATAGGAATTTGCTGAGTTTATCTGTGGGTCATCAAAATTTAAGTTTTTCCTATTTTTTTATGAAAAAATTTCCCCAAGTAGATAGCTCTTTTGGATTGTGAAATTCTTTCAGCCTGCTGTTCATTTTGGGTCTAAATATGAGCTGCCACTGTTTATTTATCAATTTGTTTAAAACAAATATTCCTAGTGTTTCTTTCTCTGAATTTCTAAATTTCTCTTCGTTTTTTCAATGTATCTTTGGTTACAATCTGCACATTATATTTCATAAATTCCTAATTTCTGTTCTGTTGCTATGATGCCTATTACTGTGGGACCAAATAAATTTTTAATATTATATTTGTTACTTAAGCTTTAAGCCAAGTTCTTTGAATGTCCTATTGAATTTGTTGTGGCAAGTTGGACAGTATGTGAAACTTTTGAATTTGTATCTTCCCTTAATGTTCTTCATTGTGGAAATCTCTCTTAAAGATTTTTGTCTTTTAAATTTCTAAACAAAGGCCTCAAAACCTGCATGCACTTTTCAGAAAATGTAGAGGAGTATTTGGAATATATTGATATAGCCACCCATCACCTAGTCCTGGTGGTTCAGTGATAACCATACTTGCATCCTAAACCCAAGGTCGCAGGTTTTTAAGGTGTAAAAATCCTAAGTATGGCTTCCTTCAGAAGGGAAGTAAAGTCTTGAGTTCCATATCACACATTTACAGCACAATAAAGAACCTCAAGATTGAAAAAAAGGGCCCTGAGCAAAATTAGTCGGCCCTTTCAAGCCCTGATTTGAATGAGACACTGCTGACCTAAGATGTTAAAGAGTGTCTATAAATCAAATAAATAAATAAAAAAACCATCTATACGATGGAGGAAAAAAAAAAAGGATGTTAGTTACAATGAAATGCAGCAAAATTTTAGGTTATTTTATATTGGCAAGAAATACAAAAATTATAGAAGTACATCGATGCAATTAAAAAGTAAACAGTGATATAAATATAAAGGAAATAAAATAGCCTTTTTGAACAAAAATGATTACATAAACATGGATAAAAGGGGAAGACTACAAACTAATTGAACAGAATCCTCTCAATAGTTGCATTAAAAATTTAACCAAACACTAAAGAAAAGTTAAAATATTATCTACAGCTGAAAAACAGAGTGTCACAATGAGCAATCCAGTCCTATCTAGACTTTATGCAATGCCTAAAATCCATGAAAATAACTGCATGAAACCATCAATTAACAATATCAATTCATCCACATACAAAATAGCAAAACTGTTAAATGACAATTTCACCTCTTATAAAAGAGTTCAAAGCTTGGATATAAAAAATTTACTTGATTTGGTTGAAAAACTTCAAAATATCAGAATTGCAACAGAAAATGTAATGATGTATTTTCATATAAAAGTCTTATTCTTGAGTATACCAATAGGGAATCTTACGCAAAAATTAAGAAAACAGTTAAACTCCTTAAATTTACAAATGGGAGAAATGTAAGCTTAGTAAAATTTACTAACATATGCATTCAGCAAAATTTCTTCAGTTTTAACTAAAAATTTTACCAAGTTTCTGACCTAGCAATGGGAAATACTCTGTCTTCATTTCTAGCTGATTTATTCATGAGCTACTTTAAAAGCACTGAAACTCCTTAATTTACAACATAAATTTTACAATTAATATAATTAAGATCATTGTATGTATTAATATTTTTAGCTAATAAATTTTACAGCTTATCACAGAAGAGGAGAAAAATGGATGGCTCCCATTCGTAGATTTAAAAATTATAATAAATGAAGACGGACTGAACTTTGGAGTTGATAGAAAAGAGACACATATGGAAAATCACATAAAAAATAACAGTTCAAACCCTATCTCGCACCAATATGCAGTGTTCTACAGATTAACACACACAATAATTATTCCGACATGCAGAAAGAGAGTACAAACAGAATACTAACAGATGATTAATACAGCAATAATCAATGGCTTCAAAAAAGACACAGTAATAAAAATTAAGAATAAATTTAAAGGCAAAAATATATAAGAGATTTACACACTGCCGGACATTAAGAAAAGATACATATTTAAAAGTTTTACATACCTACTTACCACAACAAACTCAATAGGATAATCAAAGAATAAATAATACCCAAACCATCAGAAACCGCCACAGAAGAAGCTTGGGATTCAGCCACAAAACCAAGTGGTCTGTCAACAGCTGATGTTGGAAGCGATGGCCCCCGAAACATGTCCTAATGTTATATAAGTAAGTATAACATATTTAATACATTCTAATAGGATATATTGCATAATTTGATACAACATTAGTTCCTACAGTTGCAAATTGTCTGTATTTGAGTATCATAAAGAACTTTAATGCCCATTTTGAATGCTAATTTTATCATATTCAGTACTTATGTCACCTTTTTATTCTTAAGTATTTGCAGTGTAATTAAAATCATTCAATCTGCAATTCAGCTTTCCCTACTAAAAGCAATGCCATCTGAAACAATACTGAGAACACAAGAATGCAGCAACATATTAGGCATTTGTTATGATTTCTAAGGCCAATTCACTAGCTGGTCAGTCACTGGAGTTCTGCCCTACTGTGGGAGAGAGCACAGTTTCTTTTACAATTCATGCACGGAGAACTGGCAGTCCACATTACGCTATATGATAATAAAAGTGAGATTATATAATAGCAGAATGAATGGTGGGGTAAACTGTGTAACTTGGAGAAAATCTGTCCAGATACTGCTTAATTGCCACAAGTCCCACTTAATGCTGCTGGAATTAGTATGTAAAAATTAAAAATTGGTATATAGGGATAGTCATTCAAAATCCAATGTAAAACAAATTTAAAAAACTTTATTAATTTTACACACCATTTCTCTTTCTCTCTACACAATGTTATTCCTTTCTGAACACATTGTGCACCATGGAACTAGCTGTGCGATGCCTGCTGCGTAAGAATGTTCTGCCTGGATTTAAATCATTTAATTGCTGCTGCTTTTAAAATTGTTTATTAACATCTGATAACAATTTAACTGATAATATTCTATCAATTAATGCTGTAATAAGTTTTATACATATAAAATCCTAGTTTAGCTTGAACACCCCTCATATAATAACACTGTATATTATCTTACTCAATATTCTGTCAGTATCTCAAATCAGCTTTAGGAGGAAGCTGTCAACTAATACGGTAACATTTAAAATTACTACTGAAATATTAGCTATTCTAAATTAAAAGAAATTTCCTCTCAGAGTATTATCACCTGTGATAGCATAGAATCACAAAACTGCTGTTATAGAAGTTGAATTTCTCACTTATTAACCATCTTTAAATTTATTAAATTCATAACTATATAACAGAAACCAGAGAAACATCCTCAATAGTTGTGAATCAGTTACTAGAATTGGTAAACTTGGTGTCCTCAAGGCTCAATACTGGGCCCTATGATCTGACATTCATCAACAATTTACCTTGTAGTCTAAGTAATGAGCTAAGACAATACTTGTTGGAGATGAAAACAGTATGTTTACTTCTGGGGACTCATATGCTTAACTTTCAAACTTAGCCACAAAGGTATTTGAACACCTAAGAAAAATAGGTCATTAACTGTGTTCTGTGAAAGACCAAGGGATCCTCTGAGCTCCACTTGAATATATATATTAGCATAAGAATATGAAAAAGTATATAATGGTATGACCAGAAGATCCAATAAATCCTGCCTGGGAGAATATAAGCAACATTTTCATTTTAATCAGCCACAAAAGTCTGTGATTGTGGAACAAGCCATTCAAAATTACCATTTCAAAGTCTGTATCATAACACTCCCACCACTCCTAATGGTTCTACCCCTTTGCCTCTACACACACTTTCAGTCCAATGATGATGCCAACTGTAGAGTAAGTGAAAGCTTTGGTAATAAATTTAATTTAGTAAAGCTTTAACTCTTGCACAGCTTACATTAGTAATTTATTATGTTATTAGACATGTTAATGTTAATTTATTCCTTTCAATCTGCTCTTAGAAAATACCTATGTAAAAAGGCCTATTATTCTGTAAAGGAATATATGAGTGACAATAGTATACTGCACAATATATCAATGTATATGTAAATATGTATTAATAAAAGTTGTATGATTGATTTGTCTGTTTTTGGTGTTGGTTGAGTTGTTCTAAGTGTTCTTTTTATTTTTATTGTAATTATTTATGTAGATGTAAACAAATTTTTATAAATACAGATTGAAAACTACTGTGGTATTTGTATATGACAAGTTCAATGTTCGTTGGTCTCTGTGGCTGCTTCACGAACTCACTGAATGCTCCGAGAACTAAACTAAACTAATTAGACTATATTAGAATTTTCTAAATATGATGCAGGATTCTTATTAAGTAAAAAGTGATGGTTATAAAGCTACATAGCAGCCTTTTTATAAATGATAATGGTTTGTTGGATTGTTATGTCATGTGTTTTAATGATCTTTAAGTGTTATTATTAAAAATCATAATTACCGGGATATTTTTCCGTGGTCTTTGGTTATTTCTAATACGATTCACACTTTTTGTACTATATACTGCAAACGCAAGTTATGCCAAATACTCACCAAATTCGATAAATGTATAAGGTCTTCGAACTTGAGTCACTCTGGCAACGTCATACTTTTTTATGAATTCCTTCATGATTTCACTTAGAAAACTGAAGGCAAATACAGCAGGGTAAGATGTGCTGCATAGGACGAAGTAGGACAGTCCATGAACTGTAATAAAACTAAGGCACAAGATCAAATATAAGGACGTCATCCTTTGGCATATATGTTTCAGAACTTTAAATACTGAAATAAATATTAATAACAAACAAAATGCAGTTTATTTAGTCGGAACCCACTTACTATATTTTATATGCCTCCACCATCATTGTGCACCTCTCGGGCAAACAGACAGCTTTTTTAGCAACCATTTTAATGCACCGTTTTGCCTCTTTAATGTTTTGATTTAAGTCGTCGCTGAAGTCCGTTGTGGCTGACAGTGCCATACCATCGGCAGTGCGAACAATTAAAGCATACACGATCATTATAATTACAATAAACTTCTCTTACTGACATACCTGTTTGATAAACACCACATAACCACGTGTCTAGGAGTAAACCCAATGTGCCCCAACCTCACCATAATACATATCCTTCAATGATGTCCCTCACCATTCAGCATTGCCAACCTATAATTTCAGCAATGTTTTATAGGCACGTTATACGTGTTATGCCGTAGGGGTCCTGTTGTCGGACAGGAACTATTGAACACATGTAATGTATCATCTTTTTCTGCTTTAAACCATTCAATTCTATTGCCGAAAAGCAAAGTTGCAAAAAGTTGTAAATGTGCCTGTAGATAATAGTGGTATCGGTGTTTGTGTTATAAACGTGCACATTATTGCTCAGCAATAATTATTTATTATACTTAAAACTTGCAATCGAGAAAATGTTGCATATTATAAACCTGTAAGTCTTTTGCTGATTGTTGAAAAGCTGAGCCCGTGTTACAAATTTTAATAACGTAAAAACCAGGGGGGCCATTATAAAGGGCCAAATGCCCTATCCCCAAAGAAAATGTCATACTTTACCATTTTGCTCATCTTTTGGCCAAATTTTAAAACAATAAATCCACCAAAACAGCTATGTGGGTTATAACCGATTAATTGTATCTTACGCAACAAGCGCATCTCCCCTGTACTATAATAGCAGTACCATGCATGCGGGTCCTCCGTTAGTGAGGAAAGCTCTTGGACCAGCCCGGAAAATGTTACACTTTAAAACTCCTACCTTCGTGGATCAGAAAATATTTACAAAGAATTGTATTTGTCTTTCTCACGCGTATTTCTGCGCTCTCTTGGAATAGCAGAAGATGGTCCGTGATCAATGCTCGGTATTCTTTCTTCTTAAGAACCAATTTTTTTTAAATAATGTTTAACGCCCATTTTTGCCAATGAGGCACCACAGGCGGAGGACAATGATGATACATGAAATGAAATGATAAATTGGGAAAAGAAGATGTTTTAGGGGAGGAAGCGTTCCAGCCTAAGTTTAGAATACCTCCCGACATTTGCCATTTATGAGGAAAACCTGGGAAAAAAAAAAAAAAAAAAAAAAAAAATGTCAGGGATGTCGGTCCTGGTGAGAATCGAACCCCAAACCTCCTCTCACGAGTCCGCGCCTTAAAACCTTGGCCACCCAGAACCAGATGTTGAGGGGCTACTGGCACCACGCATAATTATTAGGGGTTGTTTTTGCACTTTGAAACTGGGTAGTTTGCTCACTGTGTCTGTGAAAGTTAACTTTCTCATTGTTCTGTTAAGTTACAAAAAAAAGCATATTTGTTTTGTGGTTGAAGACTACATTTTCGCGTCTCTGTTTAACTGCTAAGTTGGAGATGAAATGATTTGGACCTCATCTACTGAAAGCTACAGGAGCTTACTCAACAAGGCGGCACAAAATTAAGTATGTTTGTGTTTTCTTTTAAAAAAAACCTTTGCCGACAGCGTGTGAAGTGAGAAACCTATCTGGTGTAAAGGAATGAGATCAGAAAATAAATAGAAAGGACAAATTTAGTTTCTGTACCGGCTGACGAAACTAGGTATTACATGCATGTCAATTTGTTGTGATATTATGATACATCAGTGAGGATTAACAGGTTGAAAGATGCATTAAAATTAATTTCTGCTTCTGAATTGACTGCAAAAGGCTTAAAGCACTTTAACAGCTGAATTAAAAGAATATAAACCAGTAGAATATCGCACAAATGTATGATGGCACTGCAGTTATGAGAGAATGTTGGGAAGAAGTAAAAGTCTTGATAAAAGAGACCTTACCCCATGCCATTTGTGTATCATGTAATTATTCCTCACCCCCTTTTTTTAATTTTCAGCATGTCATCACATGTGTAATACTACATGCTTCCACTCTCTATGTTATATAGTGAACTCAGGAGTTGAAGGTATGTTAGCTTCAGTATTCCTTTTATTGACAGGAAGGACTTTGTTATGGCCCCTTTAGTTGTATTCCTTCTATTCTGCCATTTCCGACAGCATGGACAATTGAATAATAAATAAGCACTCTCTGATAAACAGAATTAGGTCTTATTTTCCATTTGACCTTTCCTAACAGACTGTATGCAAATCACCAAGGCATGCATTGTGTTCACTCTCATAAAATACTGCATACATCACACCTATATCCCATTAGGCTATAGGCTCCCCTACATCCAAATTGTTAACCAGGTCTATGTCTCATGCAGAATTCTGCTATGGTAATGTTTCACACCTATCCAGTTTGCATAAGGAGTAATATTAATGTAGTAAGGAAAATTTAGTTAATAGAACACATAAAAATTTTCATTGAAAATTAAATACCAGCACTTAAATGTTTTAACTGGACTGATGAATATTTATGTATATATAATAAAATAATATAATAAAAAAGTAATTCTTAGAACAATATAATTATAATAACATGAACTAGAGAAGCAGAAACCTATATTAAAATTTAAAGAGTAACACAAATATTTCAATGTTCTAAACTGCTTGTGTTCTTCAAAGGTAAAATAATTTGCACACTTGTACCTATGACTATTATCGGTTTCATAAAAGCAACTGGGGGTCTTGCTATATAACTGCTTTGTTCCATACTCCTTTTTTTTTTTTTTTGAATATATTTAAAGGGTTTCTTGAGGAATAGCTTAGGTTTTTACCAACTGTAGCAACAACAATTTTAAGAATTGATATATCTATAATATAATTGCATATCATTCTCAAGAGACTGGAACAATATGTACAGAAGAAACTATCGCCAGGGAAAGCTGGCTTGCAGAAGGGAAGGGTAACAAGGGACCATTAGCAAATCTGTGATGGATTATGGAGAAATATTGCAAAAGAGATAAGAGCCGCTTTATATGTTCTATTTTACAAGAAGGTTTTTGACTGCGTGACCACTCAAAACTTAAGGCAGAGATGAGTAAATTGGTCATGATAATTAAGGATTTATACACCGAATAACAGGCTAAAAGTATTTGTAGAGAAGAATGTCACAGAATGGTTTTCAGTAGGAAAAGGGGTGTAACAGGGATGTATTCTGTCCCCAGTCCTCTTTAACTTACATAGTAAATATACCATGAGAGAGGCAGGACTAGCTGAGAAAAACAATGGTGTCAGAATTTAAGGACAATTAATAATTTCAGGTATGCAGATGATACTACGCTGCTGGCTGAGACAAAAGAAGACATAACCAAACTGTTAAAGAACATGGAAATAAAAGTGAAAAAGTCGAACTGAAACTTAATATTATGAAAACAAAAATAATGAGCACAGGAATTGGCATGTGGATTCATTGCTTTGGAATTAATTGAATATTGCTGCTTATTATGTAAATAGCTGCAAACAAATGAGAAATGCAAGAAAGTTGATCTTCAATTCCACAAAAGGCTTATTAAAAGTATATATTATATGATCTGAACCTTTAAAATTGCTAGCTACAATGGTGAGATGTTTGTTTACAAAATGAAAGCAATTATTATATGCTTATTTTTAGAAAAACAATATGATTAATATGTTAGATAGTAAACTATTAATATATATTAGATAATCTTGTTTTGCATCTATCAGAACTGGAGTGCAGAGCAATCGCTTGCTTTTATAACTTGAGGTGTGTGGAAAAGAGATTCATGGAAAGAGTATAGAAATTTATTGAACAAAAATGTGGAGTTTTGTTTAAAATGAGCACTTCAGACAAAATACACTTTTTGTAGGAGCAGTCTTCCCTTAAAGTTAATTAGTACGTTGTTACTAAACAAGGGCTTATATTTCCTGAGAGAAACTTATCTGGAAAGAATTTTCAAAAACCCCACATCAAGAACGACATTCATGTTTATAATAAATCCTGTCACATCATAGCAGAAAACAAAGTAGTTTTTACTTAAAGTTCCCCACAGTTATGAGGTATTAGAATGCAATACTCCCTTCATTTCTTGCACCCTCTATTGTAGAGGTTTGTCTAAATGATAAATTTCTTCCCACAGGTGGCATGGTTTGCAAACATTTTTTTTTTTTATTTATTTATTTATGGACGCTCTTAAACAGCTCAGATCATCAACGTCCCATTCAACTCAGGGCGTGAAACGGCCAACAAATTTTGCTCAGAGGCCTCTCTTTCAGGCTTGAGGTTCTTTTTCGTGCCGTAAATGTATGATACAGGACCCACAGCTTTACTTCCCTTTGCAAACGTGGAAAATGCAATCTGTAAGGGTTTTAATTACAACAAATATCTGGCTGGTATGGTGGTTGAAGTTGTGAAAATGAGATTTGTTGAACTGGCTTCTGATAAACTTTTTGCCTAGTTTAGACCAGCTTCTGGTCTATTTTGTGCTCTAGTATGGCCTGACTTTTGATTAATTTTGTGCTCTAAAGTTATTCTTTTTGCTAAACAGTACATTGACAAAAGCCAGTTTCTCACCTTCTTCTCTTTCCATCGTGATTCACATTTCAACTTACCTGCAAAAAATACCTTAAACCATAACCAAAGAAGCTCACTAGTATCTTTTCCACATTTACATTTCCAGTAATTTTTTTCATTTTCCTTTTCAAACATCCAACAATGATTCTGCCATACATCTACATGGAAGAATACTTTTGTAGTTCTAGCATTGCTTTTGTTAATGCTTCCTACAAATTTCTTCAGATTGTGCTGCCATCACTGCAGCAAGTTTGCTTAATTTCTCCTTTTTTTTTTTTCTTTTCTCATAAGAGTCTGAAAATTATAACATGAGAGCTGAGTGTGTTAATACTTAATGTCATAAAATTGTTTTTTTGAACCAAAAATACTGTTTTAATTATTTATGCTGATGAATGTATGAATTGTCTCTCAGACAAATATTAGATATCTGCACCAAATACAGATAATGAAAGAGTGAATTATAATTCAAGCAGTGTTACAGATATTTTGGTCTCTTGTATTTATCACAAAATGCAATAACAACACAGATAACATAGCACAAGGAACAAAATGACCACCTGATCTAGTTCTAACTACCATAACAAATTATTATGCTAGGATACACAGGAAAGTTACTGAAGTTCACATTATAAATCTTTTAAAATTAAGAAAGAAGATTTAAAACTTTCTAAGCCTGGTATCCAATTTTGCAGGCTTTACCTGCCTTGGAACAACTCATCATACTATTCCTAGCAAACAGGATATGAGTACAGTGGGCATTAGCAAATTAGCAACCACCAAATATGAATTATAACCAGCTTATACAAATAGCTAAGCAGCACTGGCTTGAGCACAGTGACCTTATAGCACCCCATACGATAAAAGAAACATCATTGTATCCTCTGTCTCCTGCAGATGGGGACAGACCATCTAGTCACAGGGGAATGAGAAGTTATTAAGAACCATTACCTATAATCCTGAGACAATATGTTACAGGATCTTATTCACCTTGTCTTTAGCTATTGCATCTAGTCATAAGTTATTGAATATGGGAAAATAATTTTGTAAAAAAAATTAATTACAGTGTTATTTTGTCAATGGAGATTCAGATTTTCTTTCTTTTTACTTCATTGTGAATGTGTTGAATGTATTTTCATATACTACAGAAATGTAGTTTTTGTGCAAGATTATTTTGCTTTGAACAGCTTCTCCAGTATATTTTTGCAAATGTTTTTAAAGAATGGTTTTTCTAATTTCCAGAAAGGATATCCAGCTCAAGTAATGTCTTTCATAAATCCAATGAAAAGTGTGATTGTCTGCTAGAAGTTAGTGTTATTTTCTTCTGACCACTTCTGGAAGCAGGTGCATACATATACTTTGCTGTTGACAAATAACAATTTAAAAAAAGACTTCTTTTTATGATTAGCTATTCTTTCACAAACCTTACACAATAAAAACTGTTCCATCAAATTCATTAATTTTGGAATTTACTATTTAATAGTTACTGATTTCCAGTATTCTAGTTAATGTTATGCTCTAAGCCTAGACAATAACAGACTACTTCTCACTGAATTTCCTTTTACCAGTAAAATACCAGAGTTATAATGCATGAAACTACTCAAGCTCTATTTATTAAATATTGCTTCTCTTTATAATTATTTGCATTTCATGAAAAGTCTACAATTCCACATGTCCGAAGGAAATGCCCACATGTTATATGAGAACAATGGGTTGGCACTGGATTAAAAAAACATTTAATAAAAATTTAAAATGTAATTGGATGAGGTAGATATAAGCTCAGAAATTTTCTATGTGACATTTTACTATGAGAAAACACTTAAAAAATAAAAACGTTTTCAAAACAGAGTATTGCTCTGTATATGAAAATTTTGGCCCGTGCTCTCTAGGGAAGTTTGTACAGTCATGACAAAGCAATTTAAGCCAGTAATCAACTGTGGCATGCTCTTATTGATTAGAAGTTTTGATATCACCACACAAAGAAACTAAGTACTGTTTGTGCAAAAAAATTGAGACAGAAGGCCGAAAATGTACACGATTGCTATATTGTATCCTCAAAACCATCCCAGCCATATGTTTGGGTTCACAAAGACAAGCAGTTTCTATGATGCCGGCATGCCATAAATTCTTTAATACATTTAGTATTTTAAGGCATGCCATGCATAATGCGACATGCTTGGATGACCAAGAATTTTTAAAAAGTTGGATGCTTGACTTTGCTAAGAGAGCAAAGGAAAATGATTGTTTTCATAGCTTACCACATAAACTTGTGCCTACATGCGATTTCTTCGACCAAACTACGCATCATTGTTTAAGCCCTTGAAACAGGTATCATCAAGAATGTAAAAATAAATCTTAAACATTCAAAAAAGACTGATTAATATAACTAACTACTATGCAAAGAAATAATATGTGCCAAAATAAGTGTTCTACAAGTGATCCAGATGCTGCTATGAAGATGATGTGATGTGAAACAATGAACAATTTGATCTATTGAAGAAAATCAGATATTTTTGATATTTTCTGAGAAACTTAAGAGGAAGAATTTCAGTCATGTGAGTTGCAGAATTAAGTAATGGAGGCACTAGATCTTTTATCTTCTATCATCATTTGAAGATTATGCTTCTATTAATGTTGCTGTGTAAAATATCAAGGAAGTCAACAAATGGAAATAATTATCAAATTAATGAATCAATTTTGTGGGAGAAAAAATACAAAATTAAAGCAATTAGTTTGCAGAAGGCCATAGAATGCTGGGAACCTTTGCAGTTGTTTATAGGGTGGGAAAGAATGATGTAGAGCAGGTGCACTTTCATAAAGTCCCTAGCAGAGCTTGCAGGTATAGTGGGCAAGCCTTTTGTCAAGAGTCTACATCAACCTATATGTTCGATAGACAGTGCATTTCAACTTGTAAACAGTAGCTACAGGCAGCAACATAGAAAGTGATTATTCAACAATGGCTGAATATATGACTTGAGCTTTGGGATGGACACATGCAGTATACTGAATTCAGATGATGGAACACCACACCATGCCCATCATTAGAGTGAGAATCATTTTTAGGGTAAGCTACATTAAGTGTCAGGGACTTTATAGGAGTGCACCTACTCTAAACCCGAATACATTCAAAAATCTTTTCTTGACAAACTCTAAATTCACAAATGTGGTTTAGAAAAATAAATGCAAAGCAAAACTGAGATTTCTTTAAATGCTGTAATTAATACACTGAATTTAATTTTTATAAACAGTAAGTAGTTATGTGAGGGCAGTTTATTTACTGAAATTGCCTTGGGATAGTATAAATATAAAACCAAAAGGACCCAACTCATTCACATATACACTCTGTCTTTATATAATTATGTAAAATGCAATTCTTTGTAAGCATTTTTATGATTTTTAAATTGTTTGGTATATTTTCATTTAATTCATCATATACAAAATATTGCACAATGCACAAGGTACAGTACCAAACATATTGCAGTTTTATTTTTATTTAAAACTTATAGCACATTTACATAAAAATATACATTCTAACACATGGTTTCTTTAACAGCACTTCTTTTATGCCCAACAACAGGACATTCATATAGAGTGGCTTATAAGTAAGTGGACAATAAGTGCTTAGAAGTCAAAGTAGTAAGGTTACATATTTTATTAATAGTGTGATAACCTAATTTGTACAGTGATAAAGGCAGCACTGGGTAACAAAATGGATCCTGAAGGCAAAATTGGAACTATTAGGATACTGAAACAGTTTGGAAGAAGTTCGAGGAAGTATGCACGTAAAAGATAAATAATTTATAAACAACTCCATGGCACATTTGAGAGCACATAAGAAACCAAAATAAGGTAGATCAGCAACTGCAATGACCAAGGATAGTGATCTCAGTTGCTAGAGCTTCAGTATAGTTAAAAAATCAGGGGCGGATGTCACAACCCTCTGAGAAGAGCATTTGGAGATCTTAGCATTTCTAGAAGATTATTGCAAATTTTTTTGTTTTGGTTTTAGCAGTGTTTAATGCCTGTTTTTACTGTTGAGAAATCACAGGCAGTGGACACTGATGATATTTAAGATGTAATATAATTTAGGAAAGGAATTTCTTTCTAAGGAAGGAAACATTCCAGGCCTATGTTTAGGATACCTCTCTGGCATTTGTCATTTATGAGACTGAGAAAAACCTGGAAAAACCTTCAATAAGGGAGGATGGTCTTGGAAGAAATCAAACTCCAGACCTCCTGCTCACAACTCCATGACTTAACAACTTCAGTCACTCTTGGCGGTGATGCAAATGTTGCTATTATCTTGTTTCAGTATGACAGCATTTTTTTATTTAACAAGAGCTAAGCAAGACACAAAAGAATTTAAAGCCTATAGTTTCCTGGCCCTGGTTACTTTCCTGCAGATAATTACAATACTTCATACAATAGATATTAAACTATAAAATTACAAATAATGACTAAACCCTTTTATTACTGTGATCAATATTGCTGCCTTTGGATAACCAGGAATCAGAGACACTGGTCATACTTAACACCAATGAGGACAGTCATGCCTTAGGTAGAAGTAGGACGGCATATTGTTAAAGTCCCACACATTATAGGACTTTTTTTAAGGAAGGAAACATTTCAATGGAACTTCCCAGTATTTACCATTCATGAGGACTGAGGACAATGTGGAAAAAAGAAATCTGAATCTTGGAGGATGGCGCTGGTATGAATACAAACCTCAGACCTGTTTGCAAGTCCATGCCTTAACAACTCGGTCACTCATGGCAATGAAGCAGAATATTGCTATCTTATTTCAGTATTAAGGAATTATTTTTAAAATTTAATATTTATTAAGTACTAAGCAAGATATAAAAGAAAATAAAGTCACTTTTCTATACATAATCACAATATTTCATGCAATAGATAATAAACAATAGAATTACAAATGATGAATAAACTCTTTATTACTGTGATCAGTACTCCTACTTTTAAATAGCCAGAAGGCTGAGACACTGGTTATCCTTACACAAATAATGGTAGCTACACCTTTGATAGAAGTATGATGGCATTGTTTATGATTCATTCATTATAGGAAAATTCTGACTTATCAGCTTTCAATTTTGAGAAATATTATTCCGAGATCAGAAGAAGCTTCCTTTAAGTCATCTGGAGCAGTAAATCTCAACTGTGTCTACTGGTGATCGAGTACCCCCATATGATCAATGAAGAGCAACTATATTCACTGAATGTGAGTGGAATTATGTCTTTGGCTTTATTAATTTTGACATCATTGGCGCTACCTATGAGGAAACTGAAAAAACTATCATACCTCACATAAGATGCCAGTGTGATGTTTTCTTCAAACAAGTAAAAAGTGTTCCACAGATACCTGACCAAGAGCTTACTGGAAAGTAATACTAGAAGTATGTCAAGACCAATATGTTTTTTATAAGTCCTGTTCCTAAATGCATCACTGATTCCATACGATCAACAACAAAGAAATATGTGATAGAAAAACTGCAAGATTGCTTCAACAAGGAAGGTCAACAATTTGAGCACCTAAATGACTTGCCTCTAGTGTATTTACTTCAAACTATTTTCCATTACTTGTTCCATTAGTAAAGATAATATAACAGGGTTACCCAAATTAAACTAAGACTTTTGTTGTAGTGTAACTTCTCAGAGCTTTGCATTTGCTTTGGTAGGTGGCATTTTACAAAAAGAAAGACTGGTATGGTCTGATGGTACAATGTGCTGTTTACTTGTGCAGAAGCACATTGAACTGAATATTTTCATAGGAGGGATTCATCCAAATGGATTCAGCAAGCAATAATTCAATTTTTGAATGCAGAAGATGCTGTATGAATAATGTGTATAGAAATGCGAATCTGTCATGCAGCACAGTCCTCAGATGGCATGGTGAATTCATGAGGATTTGTGCATACTGAGGACATGCCTAGATCTGGTCAAGCTCACTTAATCATCACTGAGCAAATCAGTTGCAGCAGTAGGTAACTTTGTACAGGAAAATTGTCAAATCACCACCAGAGAGATTGCAGAAACATTGTCATTGAGCAAAGAAACTGTTCACACCATTCTCCATCGATGATTTGGATACCACAGGATTTGCACGTATTGGGAATCCAAACATCTTTTTGAAGAGCAGGCTTGGTGAATGGATGCTTGCATGAAGCATCTGCTGCATTAACAAGCAGATTGGTTCCATAATCAACTACAGACGTTCTTCACTCAGGGTATCCATAACCTTGTGATGTTCTAGCATGCTTGCTTGAACAAACAAGGTGACCATGTGTAGTGGAAGTAACCAATGCTTTATTCATCTTTTTATATAGTAGTGTTTAATGCCCATTTTAACTACTGAGGCACTGTATAGGCGGTGGACACTGATGATACATGAAATGAAATGATAAATTAGGAAAGGGGTATTATTTTTTAAGGAAGGAAGCATTCCAGGCCTAGTTTTAGGTTACATCCCCAGCATTTGCCATTTATGTGGTCTGAGGAAAACCTGGAAAAAACCTGTCGAAGAGAACGGTCCTGATGGGAATTGAGCCCCAGACCTCCCACTATACATTTGTTTGTTTAAATTGTCCATATACTTATAAGCAACACTATCTATTAAAATATTCCTAAAAGCTGGCAGTATGATAGTTGCCCCAAGGTGTGCAACAAATCTTTTCAGAGTCCTGGATTAAAAAATAATTTTCTGAAGCCTCTATTTTCATAGCTTGAAGTTTGCCTGTTGCCCAATTCTGATGCCAGTTTCTCTAGCTTCTGATCCACCTAAAATAAAAAGCAATTATTTAATCTATACATTGATATTCTCACAGAAGCTCAGTGGATAAGATACAACAGAAAATCTTAACTTATGTGCTAAATCAATCAGACTATAAAATGAATGAATTCGCTATTAAGAAAGTATTCTTTAATGCTTGAATGTTTTTATCTGATCCAAAAAAGAAACACTTTCTTTAATGTTCCACAAAAAGGTTTAAGGATAAAGATAGATCCCATTATACATGCTTTTGTTTTCTGCATTTTAAAACATGCATATGAATTCCTATTTAAATATAATATCAGATGTAAGTTCCATTGCATTTGCACATCCTGAATGCATTTTCTACTTTTTTTATTTATTTATTTTTTTAGGTGAAATTGTTCTGGTTATAATGCTAATGAAAAATGAAAAGTATTAAAGTTAAGAGAGAAGGCAAACATATCTAGAAATTTACTTAAAATGTAAATTAGAACTTGCATAGTGAAGCTAATCACATTAATTGATATCATTGTATGATTCAGTTGAACTTTAGCCTGGCTGAAGATGGGAACTAAACATTCTTGAAACCGATTCCATACATTTATGAAAAGTAAGTGAAGCTTTAAGAGTGTGTAGTTCAACTGAATCATACAATATCAATTAATATCTAGAAATGTTATAGCCAGAAGGTAATAACTTAGAAAATAACTTCAAATATATATATATTTATTCAAAACAATACAGAATTTAAAATGGCTGTCTAGTGACTTCTGAGAGCCCTACTGCAATGCCTCTTCAAAACACTATGAATCCTGTGAGAGAAGGTTGATCATTCCAATTTTTCAGAATGTCCCGCATTTTGAGACTTTTAAAATTGTCCCAAAAATGCAATTTTTTTTTGTAAACATGAATCTATTTTTTAAGTCAAGTTTTTGATAGTCAATAATTTACATTGGTATTTTGATTGCTACAAAGTTGTATTTTCTGTTAGGCTATTACAATGACAGTCATGAAACTGCAAATGGTATTTTGGTCATCTTAAGGACAGGTTAGCCATGCAGAACTTAATGTTGATAGATGTCAAATATGGGATTTAATATTTACTCTCTTAACAAATGAAAATAATTAATTCCATCAAGTTGCTTTGCTTACAAAGATCATAATTTAACTAAATTTTCAATTGATAAATTCTACAAAGTTCCTAATGCAACTGAATTTCCAACTGAAAAATTCCAATTTTTTTATTTAGAAAGGTTTGTTACTAAAATATATATCTAACTATTTTTCCTGTCATTTACAGATAGTTGAGGATGTGAAGAAAATTTTTTGAATTTTGTGATATTGAATACATGGAAATTCTGAGACATGTGCCCTCAAGAACAAGTACCGTGAGGGAAAGTTGAAAAGAACTTTGAAGAGAGAGTTCAATAGTACATGAAACTGTTCAGGGGTAAACGGGAGGGATCCGGAAGGTCGAAAGGGAAAACTCAAGCTCGTCCGCGTGTCGACCCTCGGTCCGCGATTCGGACGATTCATTTGAGGATAGAATTTCTATGGGACTGAACTTTTTGTACGAATAATGCGAAAAACGACACTTCGAGGAACGATGAACGCGGGTTTTATTTACAAGATATAAAGTAAAACATTTGGGATCGATAAATTGAATGATACATCCGGGATAACGATGATTCCAGGATTTTTTTTTTCTTTTCTTTTTCTTTTGATTAGTGTTTAACGCCCATTTTTACTACTCAGGTACCACAGGCGGTGGGCACTGATAATACACGAGATGAAATGATATATTGGGAAAGGATTTTTTAGGGAAGAAACGTTCTAAGCCTAAGTTTAAGGTACCTCCCCGACATTTGCCATTTATGGCTGAGGAAAACCTGGAAAAAACCTGTCAGGGAGGACGGACCCCAGACCTCCAACACAGGAGTTCGCGCCTTAACGACCTCGGCCATCCGTGGCGGTTTTCTAGGAACGATAGATCGAAGTTCCAATGTATTAGGGAAATTTTGGCATGTGCAAGAAGTAACAAAAAGTAATCCTTTAAAAAGAAAATATGAGATGTAAGTCTACTATGTGCTTCTAGAGATAAATCACTAGATCTATATAAAAAAAAAAAAAAAAAAAAAAAAAAAAAAAAAAAATAATCTTTGGAAGATTGGAACTTATTATGAAAAAAAAGAATCAGTATCTCATTAGATACATGCAACATGTTGGTAGGCATATTAATTTTTGTACTTTGGGATCTTGTTATAACACATTCTTGTTAGAGTTTTCTAATTAAAAATGTACAATTAGACTTGTGTAAATAATACAAGTAATTATTTATTTTAAGAAGAGAGACAAAATAAAATTATGACTCAATTTCATGCTATGCTGTGTCCCTCAAAACCTAAAATAACAGCAGATATTTTTGGCACCGTTCTCCCTCATTCTTTTCCTATGAAGGTGGTCATCCTATGCAAGAGGGAGTACAGCAGTTGCATTAAAACAATAAAGCTTAAGAAATATAATGGATTTTCATTACCATTCCAACCCAAGTAATTTAAGTTGCTGTATCTCTCAGCATTGAGTATCAAAAACCAAATCTTAAAGCATGTTCCATTTTATGCAAATTTGCTCTAAGTGATAATTTCATGGAATATATATTTCATACATAAGGGGATCTACCTGTACTTCTCTTTTCTTGTAAAATTTACAACCCTACATTTTATCAGGAAAGACCAATTTTTTAACAATTTTAGGAAAACTAAAAACATATTCAAGATATTACGAAAATTTAGAATAGAATTTCTAATAGCTAGACGTAAATTTATTTACTTCCAGAAATGAATCTCATACTACATTTACCTTGCAAATTACTAATGATATGAATGATATATAGAGATAGTGAGCATATTGTAAATAAAAAAATGTTTAAAAAGGTTTATGCATTTTCCTACATCAGGTAAAAATAAAGCTTTCTCTATTCCCAGGATCTGCACAATCACAATAAAGTGTTTGCCCTAAACCTAAACAATGCCTTATGATGTAATGAATATGTAGTATAATCCCAAGAATAGTATACAATTTTTGTGATATTTTTTCTAGCTATCAAAAGGTTATTTAAATTTCTGATAATGTGTGTATATGCAACTTTAAAATATGCTTGATTTATGTTTTATCCCTGGATTGTTGAACTGAATTAATTTTAATTACAAAAAAATAACAGCTGAGTGACTTAATTAAAATTATTTGCCTTCATGGACATAATACGGCTGTTTCACTGTGAGATTTCTATACTTTATTTTACATGCATTCATAATTAATTTTCCTTTGTTGTAAATTTCATCCAATTTTATGGTAACAGGTGTCATAGTATGCACATCTTTTAAAATAATTCATTTATATTTAAAAATATGCACATTAAGAAATTTATATCCACTACTTATAGTTTTAATTCATTCTTAAAACACTTGATAGCATATTCTGTTTATGCATCCATGTTACACAAAAACAACTAATTTCATTTATTTGTATCATATGTGTTTATTCACATTATAAGATTTCTTAATTTTAGTGTTATATTAAGGAACAGCAAATTCTCAATTAAAAAAAATATTTTTTTCCTTTAACATGCAACCAAAACTTAGCAATGCAAAAAGCTCCAATTTTTTTTAAGCCATAATCCATTTGCTATATAAAATATCATTTGCTGTTCAAAAACACCATTTCAGATTGTTTACTAGTTCACTGGAATTATTAGTGCCTCAAAGGGACAAGGAAGAAGGAAATTATATAACTTAAATATACGAGGATGGATCTATAACAATCCACATTTTCCCTGTACCTTCCTTAGATTGGCTGTAATATCTGATCATGCATATCAAGACGTAACATCATTGCTACATTTTGTGGAATGTTTGACCTTCATAGTTGTTAGCCTTGCTAATGTTGCTTGGTAAACATGGCTGCTCCACTCTTCATTTGCACCATAGGAGAACAAAGAGTAGTGATTTGTATTTTCTTGTCTGAAGGTTTCCCAGGGCCTGAAACCTACAAAGACTTTCTGTACAATATGGGAAGAGTTGTTTATCATGGCACAGTGTGTACAAATGGATTAAGATCACGACTGATTTCACTTTTGTAAAATCTGTGCAAGATGGGTCCCAAAACACCTCACTGAAGAGTGCAATAACTTGGCTATCTATCAAAGCTTACTGGACTACAATACAATTGAAGGGGTAGCTTTTCTGGAAAGAATAGTAACTGAAGATGAAACATGGGTTCACCACTTCAAATCAGCAAAACAAGTGTCCGAGTAAGGGGTAGAAACACTCAGAAGTGCCAGTCAAAAAGAAATTCAGAACTCAACTCTCTGCAGGAAAAGTGATGTTTACATTGTTTTGGGATCACAGAGACCAATAATAGAACATTATTTGGAAAGGAGATCAGCAGTAAACAGTGTAAATTATGGTGAGATGCTGTACAACATGTTGAATCCTGCAACTTGAATCAAATACAAAGACTTATTGTTGAAAATTGTTTTGTTACTATACATGATAAAGCACACCCACACACAACTGTCTATGCTGTGCAAATCACTTCAGAAATTGGATTTTGAGATGTAAGAACATCCTGCATACAGCACAGATCTTGCTTCCTCTGATTATCATCTGTTTTGTCTCCTTAAAGTTGATCTAAGAGGTAGCCAATATCCTATATTTTGTTAAAGATGATTAATAAAATTGATTTTCCCACTGACAGGAAGCAGTGTATGCATGGTTGTGGGGCAACTCAAAAACATTTGAAGGGGATTAGACTTGTGCAATGCTTTATGCACTAAAGAGCAAGAAGACTGTGCTGAAAAGATATTTAATTAAACATTCTCTACTACTTTTTTAATATATTTTAAAAAGTGAATGCAGATAATTACTCTCACCCTTTTACAATTTCAAGAACATGATTGTCATTCAGGAAAATACATACCATCTTAAGCATGTCTTCTACATCTGTATCATGGGCATTTTTCATAAAGATTTCACATATAGCCTGTATATACCAAGTACCAAGAACAGTATCTCTGTTTGATATGTAACCAGGCAGAGTTGAGTTACAAAGCAACATGTCTGAATAGGTGCGCAGTACTATTGTGCTGGATCCATCATTCTGAATTCTCCCTGTTGTCAGTTTTACACCAAAGTCATAATTGTCTCCCCTGTTAAAAAGAACCTTTCACTTAATGCACAAATTCAGTATTTTGAGTTCCAGTACTTTTTGTATATACATTGAAGTTATTTGAGTTATGGGCTGCCTGAAATAAAGGATATAGTCACCAAGAGTAAAGTAATTTATATTTTTACTGTGAGCATAAAATGATAATGTATTTAAAACCAATAATAAACACTAACCTGTGTTACAAGAGATGGTGAAAATGATGCCCCTCAGCAGCAATACATTGCTGGAATTTGTATAGCAAATTTCTGCATTTCATCTTTCTTTTCCAAAGAATATGACATTTTGTCACTGGAAGATTCTATCTCTTCCACATAGTTTTACATTTGCTTTCTTCTCATATTTACAATTACAATGCACTACTAATACTAATAATAATGAATCTAACATTCATCTATATGAGGCCTCATTACAGACAACCCCCAGGTTATCTGCATGTCTATCTCTTGAATATTTTAACAAATTGACAAACATTTTCTCTACCTGGAACATGATTGCTGGGATATTCTCTTGCAGTTCCCCTTAACACTTCCCTGCAAGAATCATTTTTCATACATGTCATACAAAAAAAATCTAAAGACTAAATTTATGTAGTGGAATAACTAATGGGAACAATTAGCACAGAATTTACACACAGTGAAAGCACCAAGTAACGTATGCATAGGCAACCATTTTCTGACAAGGTCCACCCTCAAATTAACTACCAGCTGCTACCAGAACATGCATAATATTCTCCTAGGATGCAGCTGTACTCTGCTAGCCGCCCATAACTCAAATAATGACACTGTACACAGCACACCAAATGCACATAATGAATAAAGGTAAGCACGTTATAGCAAAAAACATATAATGTATATGAGATGCATTGTTTCAAAGCTTGATAAGTCCACAAATAACTTTATAGGAAAGCCAAAAACCCAATATCTGCAAATTTAAAGATGAATGTGAAAAAATGCATGGTATTATGATTAGAAACTAAATTTGAGAAAATTGTGACAGATGTTGCAAATCAATGCTTTAAAACTAAGGTGTTAGGATTGTTTAATATTTGAAAGTTTCTCTTTTTGCTCCAGTTATATAGATTTAAGTTTTTTTTTTTTTTAATAATTTCTTCATTTAAAAATACTGATTTCAGAAACATTATTTTATTTAGTACTTAATTTTACTATTTACAAACTGAAA
Organism: Metallyticus violacea; assembly: GCA_030762175.1. Lineage (NCBI taxonomy): Eukaryota > Metazoa > Arthropoda > Insecta > Mantodea > Metallyticidae > Metallyticus > Metallyticus violacea. The sequence goes on along the minus strand of CM060835.1, from coordinate 42,847,758 downwards.
TATTTTTAAAATAATTCATAAACATTTATTGATGAAAGTTATGTCATTTAAATTATAGTTAATTTCTATTTTAAAACATTTATAATGGTATCGTTTGATGTAAAAGCCTTATTCCCAAGCATACCAAAAGATACACTTATGCTAATATTAAAGAATTGGTTAAAATCCTTAGATCTACAGGCACAAGAAATTGAAGACTTTATAAAACTTACGAACATTTGCATCAAACAAAATTACTTCATTTTCAATAAAAAATATTACCAACAAGTCTTGGGACTAGCTATGGGAAACCCGTTATCTCCATTTCTAGCAGATTTTTTTATGAGTTCGTTTGAAATGCATATCACCAAAGCCTTTCCTCTAATCTTCAAAACATGGTATAGGTATGTGGATGACATATTTGCAATAATTCCGAAAAAAACATACAACAGATACACTAAAACTTCTGAATTTGCAGCACAAATCTATAAATTTCACCATAGAGGAAGAAAGAAGTGGATATCTCCCCTTCCTAGATGTAAAAATCATAAGAAATGGAAACTATCTTACATTTGGAATTCATAGAAAGGATACTCACACAGAAAATTACATAAAAATGACAGTTTTAACCCCATTTCACATAAATATGCAGTGTTTTATAGTTTAACACACAGATTAGTTAACATTCCACTCACAGAAACAGAGTACAAATTGGAATACCAACAAATCATAAAGATAGCAGAAACTAATGGATACAACAAAGGCACAGTAATAAAAATCATCAATAAAACCAAAAAACAAAAAACAATAAGAGATGTTTCCACACTTAAAAGTGCAAAAGAAGGTACACATTCAAAAGTTTCACATACCACCCAATTTACCACAATAAGTTCAAAAAGATATTCAAAGAACAAGGAATTATGTTAGCCCCAAAGAACAATTTTAATATAAAGAACTTATTAGGTTGCAGAGTAAAGGACTACATGCCAACAGAACAAAAGTCAGGTATTTACGAAATAAAATGTGCAGAGTACGATAAAAATTACATTGGAAAAATGAAGAGGAATTTGGGAATCCGGAAAAAAGAACACTTCAGAAATATTCGCTTAAAACTAATTGATAAATCAGCAATAGCAGCGCACTTTTGGAATAAAAATCATGAAATTAAACCAGAGATAAAACTACTTAAACAACTTCATAACGCAATAGAACTTTCCACTTGGGAAAACATTTTCATTACAAAAAATAAGGATAATTTGATGAATTTCGATTTCCCTCCAATGGATGAACTCAGCAAATTCCTAATAGAACCAACAGATGCCGCCACAAGAACATCAAGAGACCCAACCGCCACATATAACAACAGTTTATCTACAGGCTGAAGATGGGAGGGATCACTCCCGAAACATATGTCCAGATTTTTGTGTAAGTGAATGGAGTTAGTATGAAAAAAACTGTATTACATTGTTTATAGTAAAAGTGATACTAAACTTATTAGATTCAGCACTTGAACCTTCTAGTTGAATTGGTGTTAAACTTGTAAAATAAGAAACATTACAGACTTAATAAACTCATAGCTCATATAGACTAGCTTACCATATGCAAAATCAATTAGAGGCACTTGTGGAGGCCCTAGCCCTGGATGGGACGTAAGTGTGTTAATTCAATTCAATTTTTTAATTCAACAATAGTAATTAATATTGCACTCACCATCTTAGTAAAGCTCTCCATTGAGAGACATGCCCTTAATCCTTTTGAAAAGATTTTGAGACACTCCCAACAATTTATTCTTCCAAATATTGTAATCTGTCTCTCAGATATTTTGTTTTAGTGCATGCTTTTTTTTATAATTTGATGTATTTTATTTGATTTATTGCTTATAGACTTGTTCTATTAGTAAGCATGATCAAAAGTTTGATTGACTTATTTATATGACTCAAGATACAGTAAGAATAAACAGAATTACAAGTTGTGCAATTTTAATAAAAAAATTATAAACAAATGATTAGAATGAGCAAAGTAGATATTATGTATACCATAATTTAAATTATTTCATAAAAGCACAGAATGTTTATTTATAGATAAAGCAATATTGTGCTTAAGCTCTGTTGGTAGTTTATATTTATTACTCCAGATAACAAAGAACTCTGAAATAGTTCCTCTTGCTCCAAGAAAAAAAAACTTTAATATTCCTTGAGAAGTATTTCTGGAGGAAAAACAAGATGGTAGTTTTGTAAATTTATTTGCTATAAACTTGCTAATACAATTTATTCTTATTAGATAGTTGATTTAATACTCTTATGCTCCATTACCATTGAATTATACAGAACATGTTTCATAGACCTTCACCCGCATCATCAGGTGTGTGTTGACTGCTGGATTTGTTGTTGGTTGAATGGACTTGGTGTAGCTCTCATGGACATTTTATGAACTTTTGGATTAATTTGTCTTCTGTTGGGATCTTGAAGTTCATAACCTTATCTTCATATTTTTTAAATTTTTTTCCATATTCCCAGCTCCAAGGGTCTATCTATGAATTTCAATAAACATGTTCTGTACAATTCAATGGTAAGTGGAGCATAGGAGTATTAAACGGACTCATTATCTGATTAAGAATAAATTAATTACTTCACTATATTGGTTCCGACTGAAATTCATTTTAAATTTAATTGCTAATACAAGTTTCAATTATCACCAGTTTTTAATTACAATTTTAATTAGAACAAATATGAATATATAATAAAAATAGGCAGTTAAAGAAACAAATAATATGAATAAATAAAATTATCAATTCACATACACTATAACAAGAATTAAATGAGAATAAATTACAAATTTTTCTTTAATAATTATAATTTATACACTCTGTAGAGATATTTCTCAATCAATAATTGTTTTAGTTCTCTTAAATATTTTCCCTTTTTTAGTTTTAGAGTCTAGTTATTTGCTATACAGGATTATACGGTTGATAAATTCTATCTGATGCTTTTTTGTTATGATTATGCAGTAATTTTTATGAATATAGATGTAGCAGGTCGAGTGACTATATTCACTACCAAGAGATACACCAATAATCACAATAAAGACATTTGAGGAGAAGTTTCTAATCATTGCCTACGTTTTGAACTTTGTTCACCAATCTGAAATTTCTAGATGGAGATATTACTTCTGGATATTTAGCACAAAATTTTGTCGTACAGTATTTATGCAATTTTTTTTGCACATAACAATCATAAATATTCTTTGCTTAAGGGATATCTCACTACCAGCATACTCCACAATACATAGTAGAAACTCCAGCATTTACTCCCTAGATGCTATGGAAACAGCATGATTAACATGACTGAGCAAGAACAATTTAACTTTAGAAGAACTTTAACTTCAGTTTATGGGGAAATGTGCATCCACTGTAGGTCAACAGGTTTCCACTAGTGTGTACAAACTCTGATTGCATAGTTGAATGAGGGCACATTTTATATATATATAGTAATTATAATAGTAGAAAAGGATAAAACACTAAGAAAAAGTCACACTTGTGATCGCTATATTTCGAACTCGTGGAGTCCTTCTATGGCAAGACCATGTCACTTGTCTTCTTGTCATAGAAGGACTCCACGAGTTCGAAATATAGTGATCTCAAGTGTGACTTTTTCTTAGTGTTTTACCCTTTTTTACTATTATAATTACTGTAAATTTGTTACATTGTTAATATTGTTACTTTATTTTTCTCTTTCTTTTATATATATATGAAAATTTTAGGTCTAGCTTTCTGCCATTGAAGAACTTGCAGTAGTTCGAAATATAGCAATTTCAAGTGTGACTTTTTCTCAATGTTTTATCCTTATCTACTTTTATTATTACTGTTAATTTGTTACATTGTTAATAGTGTTACTTTATTTTTATTTTTCATTTATATTATATATATATATATATAGTTATACTAAGAGCAACTCAAAAGATGAGAATAAATTAATGGTTATTTTATTCTTACAATGCAAGAGGGAAAGATGATTATTATATTATACAGTTAAATTTGAAATCAACAAAGACCCTAAAATTATCTTTATATATGATTTGATTTAATAAATTATCTTTATATTTAAAATTGTAAGCTTAAATGATAAATATATTTATAAACTCTATGAATTATAAGTACTTATGTAAATATACCTGGTATCAAGTATACTGCGAGTAAGTGTTATCTCATCAGCTTATACATGCATTAAATATTATAATTCTATCAGATCATTCTATAGAAATAGTGTACCATGGTGTACTTACCGACAATTTTGAAAGATGAAAATTTTAGGTTTGCTTCTAAGATTTGGACAATTGAAATTATGAAACTTATCAATAATCCAGTCTGTTGGTAGTGATAGACCATCACTTGCTACAATATGCGTCTCATTAATTCCTTCTCGGGCATATCCATGACTCATAACAGCAACTACACAGGAGTCTACAACTTTATGTCGTTCCATTTCTGAGAACTCCTTAATTCTATCCTTCATTTCCTGGAAAGAATGAAATGACATAGTATTTCACGTTTAATGTATTTAAAAGCTATTGATAATGAAACAATGAAATATTCCAAAATGAAGTTTTGAATGTTGACACAATATTCACTTAAATGGTTTTTTAATTAGGACAAGTTTCTGACCTTCATTCCCATCTTCAGCTTTTGACTGACTGGTAAGTTCAGAGTTTCCAGTAGATAAAATATTTTATCTACTGCAGGTTTTATACTCATTTTCACTGTGTTAATTCTTGAATATATTAAAATTGAAAAGTTTAGAATTGTTTAGTATGGTCATGCTTGGATGGCCAATAGAACTCCATAGAATTATATGGAAAAAATGTTTTCTTAAAAATCTAAGCAAATTAATGAATTTTGACATTTCATCCCTGGACGAATTCAGCAAATTCTATTGGAGCCAACAGATGTCAACAGAGTAGCAAGTTAGATCCAGCTGCAAACACACCCAACAACCCAAAACTTACCAAGCTTATCAACCAACACTGCCCAATGAGATGATCCAAAACTGACCCCATAGTCTTTACATTTATTCAACATTGTCTGACAAAGAAACAGAGGAGATTTTTTCTCAAGGTACCTTCTGAAGCATATCAAACATACAATGAAATTTGCTCTATGCCACTCAAAAGTTTTTTCATTTTCTAAAATTGTGAAATATTTGCTATGATTCATCTGATCCACAATTTCTTTCTCCACATACATCTATAATCTGATTTTAATTTTGTAGCATTATTAGGACTACTATCGAATGACTTCAAAGAGTTTCATCATAAATTTTTGTCATTAATACATTAGGACCATAGTAGCCAAACAACATTTAAATCTCCCTTTATGCTATGGCCTATGGATGTCATGCAAAGCTTAATCCCACACTTGAAATAACTCTGTTTATATTCTATTAGTATGATTTAGTTAATGTTGCTTCTTATAGATGGAAGTGACATTCTCCTTACATATAAATATTTATCACATGATAGGTTGTCTGGTTTATCCTCAGTATTAATAGAATAAATATCTCAGCCTCACTTCGAAACAATGTTACGTATTTTGAGATTGCAATGCATGTAGGCATTTCTATATAATGTTGTGTTGTATGGGTTTATAGCCATGGCTTATCAAACAAAGTTTCTTAGAGACAAAAATTTGGACATTTTCTACAATGCCGGTTCAGGCAATGAATTAATTCCTGAATTGGATTCTGACAGCAGTGACAGAAACAGTGAAATTCTGATTCCCGAACCTGACAGGCCAAAGAACAAAGTCAGGCTACAGATGCAGAACATCCTAGTTATTGTCAGAATATCCCCCCATTTACACCTAATTCAGGCCTAAATATTCAATTAGAAATTGAAAGTCAAATCATGGGTTACTTAAATGTTTTCTTGAACAATAATTTTTTTGAATATGTGTGTCAACAGAGAAATCTGTGTACGAGTCAAGTGATAAGTGCAGTACATGACCTTTCACAAAAAATTCAATAATGTTTACTTGGAAACCAGTAGATGTTTCTGAACTAAAGATATTTATGGGATTGACATTCATCACAAGAATTGTTCAGAAGCAACTGGACTGCAGACCCCGTTTTCGAAACTCAGCATTTTTCAGAACCAATATCTCGAGCACCTTTCTCCATTTCAATGACACCAGTATCTATACTGATAGTACACACAGACTAGGAGTGAAAAATATATACAAAATTTTATATTTTTTGCTTGTAGTTCAGAAGCAATGCTAAATTTTATGAAGTGGCGTATAGAGGGTGGAAATGGCATAAAATAGCTGGTCCAGACATCTAAATGCCCTGCTGAGAAACTGGTAGTGAATGTGTTAAGAAATTATTTTTCTAGAGAAAATAGAGTTCATTGTCTTCATGAGGGGGCAACATTTGTTCCCCAAGAAAATCACACTTTGAACAGCAGGCATCAAAGTCACCATATTTTGTTATTACACTTGCCTCTGTTTATTCATTTCTATTGCACTATCTTAATTTTTTGTCATAACTTTTAGGAAATGTTCTACTTTGAAAACTAATGGTGTTTCCCTGCTTTTGCTTTTTTCTTTTAAATAGTGTTTAACACCATTTTTACTATTGAGGCACCACAATTCTGATTATACATGAGATGAAATGATAAATTGGGAAAAGATTTTTTTTAAAGAAAGGAAGCATTCCAGGCGTAAGTTTAGGAACCCCCCAGCATTTACCATTTATGAGGACTGAGGAAAACCCAGAAAAAATCTCAGCCAGGGAGGACAGACCTGGTGGGAATCGAATCCCAGACATCCTGCTCAAAAGTCAGCATCTTAACAACCTCGGCCATCCATGGCGGTCATTGCCCTGCTGGAAATGGTCTTTCCATAGCATCTTTCCAATTGTCATAACATTTTGATGGATACCAAATTCCCAACTTTCTGGTGCGAGTCTTTAATCTGGTTTCTGATGCAAATGAGACAAAGTATTTACTATAGGTCACAGTTTTTGTATAAGAAAAATGTTAGCCATTCCCATTTAGTCATTGCTCTTTCTGAAAGAATAGTTATTATTTCCTATAGCAGTGTTGGGAAAGTGATCAGTTACAACTTCATTAGTAAAGGCAGTTTTTCATTTATTTGATGGCCTTTGACTGCAGACATACTCTACAAGTTACCTAACATCCACGCGCGCACACACACACACATTATCTCTCTTCCAGGTCCCAGGAGATTTCCAGACGTTGTAGGAGAGAAATTTAGTTTGCATGAATACTTATAGTGTAAAAAATTTAAACAGTTTCTTTTCAGGGGATTATCTTTACAGTATATGTAAAGATAATCATGTATGTATCAACACCTGCAAACATCAATGGGAGGATGTTGTTAAAAATTTATTGAAATTATGGGGGGTAAGTGTTACAAGAATTAAAGAACACCATTGTCACAGTCACTTGGGACAGATAGAAAAATCAGCAATTGAAAAAAAATTTATTACCAGTCAAGCATGATGCATTATAAGTTCATAGAGTCTTTACTGACCATAGTTAACAATCACTTTACATAGTTGACATATAATTTTAATCTGAAGCAGGAAGGAAAATTAATTAATAAAGCTCACATTTCAGTTCTTAAAAATACAAAAATGAAAAGTATGAGCAAGAACAGTAGTTGGGTTATGTTCAAGATTTATAATAGTATATTTAAGACTACAAATAAAACCTTCAGAAATCAAGACCAGAGCAAGAACTTATTGAAAAAGTTTCCAGCTAATCAGCACTCACAATTTGCCACCATATCTTTGGAAAGAATGATATAAATATGTAGCTAATAAATCACAAGTATTTTATAGTATTACTGCTGAAAGAGGGCAATTACAGAACTATTCTATTTAATTATAAACAGAGGCACGGCAATGGCAGAGTATTGAAATAACTTGCTTTGCCTCAGCCCAGTAGTTGGATTTGAAATTGTGGCAGATAAAGCAACTTATGGATAGATCTTCTCAAAAGGAATGCAGTTTTTTTCTATCACTCATTCCAACTACTACATTATCTTCATCTTACCTTTGTGGTTGAAGGGAAGATGTAATGCACACCCTGTTTGATTGTAAAGGAAATATGTGTTATATGTAGGGAAACAGAGGGTTGTATCATTATTTGATGCAGTGTAAGGAAACCGGCAATTTGAGAGACGCTATATGGGTTGGAAAATAATATTATAACAATAAAAATGTTAACAGTTAGAGGATGGGAAAGAAGGATGGGTGAATATTTAGGAACAGTAAGAGATAAATGGATTAAAAAGATGAAAAGAGGAAAAGTACATGAAACCAGGCTCTAAAGCATGTCAATGACCAGGAAATAATGACATGCTAGGGCCTCAAGAAAAGTTTAAGAAATGTAAAAATAATTTGTTATATTCTTTGTAATGAAAGACTGAAATAAATATTCTATTCTATTCATACACAGAAATATAAAGCGAATAATAACAAAGAACTCCAATAAATTCCACTGGTTAACAGAATGATGATTGCCAGAGACAAAACTGTGCTAACCTAATCCAAGTTTTTATGCTGATTTCAGAAACATGTTCACTCTTCTCCTATCACATATAGTTTTTAAATTATAGCTTATGCATTACATTTATCAAAGCAGTCACAAATATCATGCACTGTTTATCACCAGACTTTTCTATCACATAAAAATCTTTAACTTAAATGTATGATTGTGGCATTTAGAATATTATTTCAGTCTTAGCATGCAGAATTCAAAAGTAGAAATGCTTAGCATATGATGGTTTTTTACATAATTTGTTTGAATTATCATGCTATAGCATCCGACAATAATATGAGATCATGGATTGTTACCATAAGTCCTGGCAATGTTTTTCCACCAATTTAACATTTTGGTTATACATTTAACCATCTTGTCACTGGCTTCACCAAGATTGGTCTGGAAAAAATCTAAATGTGGTGCAAAAAATGGAGTTTGAGTGACATGTGACAACCAATTTATTTATAGGTATCCAACAATTTTCATCCCCTTATTTGCAGTTCAGTGACTTTTGATTAACTCAAGAAGTTCATATAAAGCTTTTCCAAACTCTCACTTCACTCTTGCTTAAGGTTTTTTAAATGAACCATTCTGATTTAGCTCCCTTATCTGTGGTCCCACTAAGAAACTTTCCTTTAGTTTTGTAGCTGAGATTATATAGCATTTTCATTCAGTTACTTAAATCCTTTCTCTTTAGTGTTTTGAAGAAACTTTTAGATAGCCCAAGCATAATATGAAGGGGTGGGAGTAAAATTTTTGTTTGTCAACCAATGGGTAGTGTTGAATATCTTTTCCCCCTACTCATATCTTATGTAATGTTTTGCTGTATTTATGCTGTACCACAGGCATAGGAAGCAGCAGAATTTTGTAATATCCCTTGCATATGCATCAACATACCAATGACTTTTAAATCTTTGCAAATGTACAACTCATGTAATATGCTTTGAGTTAACCTTTCTTTCAAATGAAAAGTGTGGCAATGGGTACAAAAGGTTTTAAATTTTCATTATGCAGAAGAACTGCTTTAATACATGTCTGAAATGATTCAATAAAGTCTCCAATCTGATACACTGTATCACTGTTTTAATTTCTCAGAGAGGTCATGCATGTCATTACAGAAAACTATTGGACCTTCTACAGAAACAAATGTTTCTAAAATTGTGTTTGCATTCCATAATGACAGATTCTGACACCTTCTTCAAGATGTTTTTCCTTAAGTCTAGAAGCTAGTAGCTCTATTTCTTGCAATTTGGAAGGTCTCTCACAATATCATTCAATTCAGACAGTGTAAACCATTACAATTCTGTAGGAAGCATCCTAGTCCTGTTTTCAGTATCTGAAAATTCTGACAGTTTCTTGAACAGCATCAGTTTTATTATCCATTTTATTTTCTGGAGGATTGAAACTGGCAACTGGTTACATAGGGGCAGGCCTCATTGCAGTTTCAACATTTGGGAATGTAATTTTGTATATGCTTATTCTTTGTAAGAATGCCTTAATATCCATGGTACAAAAATAACAGTCATTGGTTTTTTGGTTCCTATCACATCATAGGTATGGCAAATAGCATCAACTGTTTATTTTCATTTAGTTCCCTAATCCTGTCAAACATTTAGCATGTGGAGCCCTGGCAGTTTGATCTCCAAGTGCACAGTCAAAACACAACTGGTACAATTTGTGATGTCTAGGAGTGATTATACACCTTTGCAATTTTAGTATGAATGAATACTTTATTTGTAAATAATTCTCTTACATTAATTTTGCACATTACACAACATCCTTGGAGTGCTTGCTACTTAGGATCTATGCATTTAACTCCCTGGTTGTATATGCATTTGGTCCTGCTCTCATTTTCTATTCCCACTATTCTCACATAACTATTTACTAATCCCTTTACTTTATTTCTAATCCATGCTTCATCAATCTTACAAAATAAATCTTTAAAATCACCAATAATCTCCCTCTAAGTACTTATTTTCTATTTCTTCCAAATAAATCACTCTAGTTTCACTTTTGCTCTTGTAACCCTTTTAACTGACCCTGGGTTTTTATCACTCTCTATTTCAATCAAACTCCCTACTGGTGATGACACCACACTAAAACCTCTTGACCACTAACCAAATGATTGCCCCCATCCACTTCTCTCCACCATATCATTACCCCATTCAGCTATTTCACACTGAGGTGAGGTCCTTGACATGCTCATTGCTATACACTCCCTTCCAGGTTGTTTCCTTTTCTTCCCTCCTCTTCTCCCCCTCCATTATTTGCTCCTTGCCCTCGATACAGCATCAGCAGATTTCTGGCCCTAATCCTCCTCTCTTCCTCTCTAGTCATGGTTTCTTGACGTTGCTGCTGTGTCAAATGGTTTTCCTCTATCTCTAAGTGCATACCATATATAACTGTTCTTTTACCTTTGTTTCTGGATTCCATCTTTTTTATCAATTCCACTCTTATTTTTTGTTCCTTTTTTATCATAGTTATTTTCAATAAAAATTCTTGGATCTTTTAATTTCCAGTTTGGCCTAATACTTTGCATTTCATATTCATTGTGGCTAATTTAACTAATATTGGCCTTGCTCTCTTGCCCTTTTGTCCAATTCTCCAGGCATCTCTAATTTCCCATCCCTCCAATTTCATGCCCAATATTCCTTCAATCACTTCTTCTCACTATTTTAATGTAAACAAGCCATGTGCATAGTAAAAGGAGTTTGAGCTGAGCAATGGTTTGTTTGTTTGATTGAACTGATTTATTTACGGAAGCTCTTTAACATCTCAGGTCATCAGCATCCCATTCTATTCAGGGCATGAAATGGCTGACAAATTTTGCTCAGAGGCCTCTTCTTTCAGGCCTCTTCTTACGGCATTTTTCGCGCCGTAAATGTACGACTGGGACCCATAGCTATACTTCCCTTTCTAAGGAAGCCATACTTAGGATTTTTACACCCAAAAAATCCATCAATCCTGGCACGGGTTTAAACCCGCGATCTTGGGTTTAGAAAGCAAGTATGGTTACCACTACACTACCAGGACCCACTGTGAGCAGTGGAAGAGGAAGGAAATGGAGGTGCTCCTGTGTGTAAAAGGAAGGAGGACATAAGAGGCTATGGGAGTGGATCTAGAAACATACAGAGGCAGGGTTGGAATATTTATATTTGAAGATGGAAACAGTTAAGAATTAAAAATGAAAAGGAAGAAAAGAAGAATAATAATACTATGGGTGTTATTTTGTTCATATTATTGGTGATTAGCAGATAAAAGTAAACCCAGGGCCGGTTGATAAGGGAGACAGCCTGGAAAGAATATATAAAACAGAATGGATGGGATGGAAGAGAGACTTGGTAACCAAGTAAATGTTGCTGTACAGGAAATCAAGCATGAAATAAAGCTGGAAGTTAAGGCCATTAGGAAAGAAGTAGATGAATTGAAAGTAAAAATTGATACATTAGAGGAGAAAGATTGCAAGTTTAATTTGATATTTTTTGGAGTAGAGGAAAGGAGAGGGGTTTGGGCCATACAAGAGGTACGAGATATTTGAGAACAGAAGTTAGTAATGAAAAAAAAAAAAGATGGGAAATTGCAGATGCCTTCTGCATGGGGGAAAAAAAAAATGGAAGAAGGATGATAATGGTCAAGTTCAAGAGCATAAGTATAGTTTACGAGATCCTGAGTAAGTCGAAGAAATTGAGAGAAACAGATATCTTTATAAATAAAGACCTATCATTTAGAGAAAGAGAATTGCAAAAATAAAACTTATTACACAATGAAGGAAGCTAGACGTGGAGGGAAGAAGGCATACGTTCATAACTTACAGTTATGGATTGATGGCATGGAAGTGTGATGTAAGGGAGAAAAGGATCTAAGGAGGTTGGAAGTGGAGACAAAAGCAGGAAATAGCTCAGCAAAATATGTCATTAGAGAGGAAAACAGGAAGATCAAAGTGCACTCCAGACAGAAGCAATGTGGTAGAAGGCGAGCTTGGGACTTGGACAGCACGATTTCCAAGGTCAAGTAGGTGAGCAAACAGCAGTCACATCACTGAACAGAAGAGATTTTTCACCAGAGAAGCGGCTTTCAAGTGAGACACATCAGTTAGCTCAGCTTGCTATGATTAGAGATGGAGGGGCAGCAAGTATGTGGTACCGAGATGAAGGGTAAGGGGCTATTGAATCAAGCATAGTGTCAACATCACACGGTAGTATACTGGAACCAAATGATGGGGAAAGAAGAAAAGTGGAGTCTAGGGTAATGACACAAGGCAGGGAATTGGATGAGAAGATTCAACTACGAAGCAATAGAAGAGCAAGGTATAGAGAGAAGTTAGAGAAATTCAGAGGAGATCGGAGTATTCAAGATAGGGATTGGATTGGAGTGTAAAGTTATGGAATGTCAAAGGTTTAAGATCAAAAATAAGAAGTGGGTAAGTGTTTGAAATATTAAAGTAGGGAGAGTTGATAGTGATAGTTGAGAATTGGTTAGATAAACAAGAAAGTGTAGAGGTGATAGGATATGAATTGTAGGAGATTATGGTATAAGGAAGAATAATAAAGGGAGGGTCTCGGGGGGAATAGGGGTATTTATAAATAAGAGCTATAATATAAGGGTGAGTGAAGTGTTATATATAGAAACAGGACAAGTAATGTGTTAAGGTTAAATAAGGTTACAGGAGTAAAAGTGCGTATAGGTTTAGAGGCATAGTGCATAATCTGCCAGAGTTATCAGAGTTTTATAATGATCACCTATCTATGAAAATAAATGAATATTTAGAAAAATTAAGTAGATTATATCCAAGCATGGAGTTTATTATTGTGGATGATTTTAATGCAACATTACGTGATCAGGACATAAAATGCATGGGTGTAGAAAATAAATATGCATAGTAGTAAAACCAGGAACAGACAAGCAGAAATAGGGATAAGGTGCTGAATAAAGAAGTTAGAAAATTGATAAGAGTTTTGCGAGTGGAACAACTTAATGATGTATAATAGTTCTAGAGGTGAGGACAGAGAAGATGAACACATATTTATGAATAAGAATGGTCAAGAGTGTGATTGATTATATGTTATGTAATGTAGGTATAGATCAAGTGTTCATGGAGTTTAAAATCTTGAATATGATAAAGAATAGTGATCTTTTCCAATAAGAATTAAGATGAGTTTAAAAGGAGGCTCTAGGGTGGAAAATGTAATAGAGTTGAAATATGTAAACATTTTAAATGGAAAGAGGAATACGGGGAGAATCCTTGGGATAATTTAGGGAAATGAGAAAATATGGAATTTTAGAGGCACTGAAATGTGGAAGGATACAGGAAGCAGTAGGGAAGGTTGAATCAATGGTGAAGTAGGCAGGAAGTAAGATGGAGGTGAAGTATGGAGAAAAAACAAAGGAGTGTCGTTGGTATGATAGGAAATGTGTAAAAGCAAAGAAAGAAGTGTACAAGGACTTAGTAAAATGGAGAAGGTCAGAGGAGGAGGAAGATAGGCAAATATTCTTGGTGAAGAAAAGGGGATGTAAAGACTTAATACAGGATAAGAAGGAAAAATGGCAGCAGAGAATAGGAAATAAGATGAAAGAGGCTGTGCTGGCTAAGGACAGCAAAAATATATGGTTAGTGGTTAAGGACATTTTGAGACAGAAAAGGTTAGAAAACAAGATAGAGCCATTGTAATGGATATATCACTTTGGAAAATTGTTACATGATAGGAAGACACAGAGTTAACAAATTAAACATCCATTTTAGGTAAAGTATACACAAGTATTCTAGCAGAAAGGTTACAAGAATGGGCAGAAATAGAAGGTAAATTATCAGAGTATCAGGTAGGTTTCAGAAAAGCGGAAAGAACAACAAATAATATTACGGTAATTCAAACTATAGTGGATAAATATTTAAGGGAAAAAAGGGGTAAAGTATACATCTTTTTTGTGGATTTAGAAAAAGCATTTGACACAATAAACAGGAAGGTGCTAGTGTACAAATTGAGATGTAAGGGAGTAAGTCTTAAATATATTTTAGGCCAGATGTGATGGGAGTAGAATTACAGATTTCATGAGCAAAAAAAAAAAAAAAAAAAAAGGTTTGAGACAGGGATGGATGTAAACTGAACCCATTATTATTTAACTTATTTATAGATGATATCATAGGTAGGATTGGGATGAAGAATAGGCAATGTCTAATAAATGGAATGAAAGAAATACCAGGGCTGCTTTTTGCAGATATCTAATAATGGAGGTGGTAACTGTGATAGGGCTACAGCATGTCATCGAAGAAATTAGTTAATATTGTACAGAATAGGGTCTAACAATAAAAATCAAAGATTTTAGTATTCAAAAAAGGACGAAAATTAAGAAAGGATGTGAGATGGTTTATAAATGGAGATCAAATAGAAGTAGTGAAAGAATATGAATATACGGGGGTGAGATTTGTGAGAAATGGAAGATAGTAGGTGCAGTCGAGAAGTGTACATGCCAAAGATAAATTAGCTATGAGGGCAGTTACAATAAGTTTGTATAAACTTTCCACTTTACCAATGAAATGGTTTGAGAGATTACATGAGGCAGTGGTGAAGCTAAGATGATGTATGCGGTAGGAGTTTTGGGGGCGTCAAAGGGTTGGATGAAGATTGATGTGGTCCATACAGTCTTTTGTAGAGAAGTCCTGCGGTTTCCAAAGAAGCTCGCTAAGGGAGTAATTTGTTAGAATAGGGAAGAGTAGAAAGGAAGGTACAATAGTTGACAGAATTATGAAATATTGGTAGAGATGTCTTAAGTTAGATGACTACAATGATGATGATAATATACTAAAAGTATGTCTTATGTATCAAAGAGATGTTTCGGGAAGAGAGAGTTGGTTATGGAGAAGTGGGGAGAATATTAGGAGAAATTGGAATGGGGGATGTTTGGAGATTGGGTGAAAGTAATAGGAGAGGTTTTTGATAAAAGTGAAATAGAGGGTGGAAGATATTGAGAAGCACAAAATTTGGACTAGTTTGGAGGATAATAGCTCTTTAAAGTTATATAGGAAGATAAAGAAAAATTGGGGAAGATAAAAGTATATAAATAATTGTGACCAGTTCAGAAGAATATGCCTGATATGAATGCGTATTGTTCCTTAAAGGAGTAAGAAAAAGTTATAAAGTAGGATGTGTAATGTGTGGGAAAGAAGATAGTATGTTTCATTGTTTATTAGAATGTGAAATGGTGAAAAAATGAATGTTTTTTTTATTTGGTTTATTTACAGATGCTCTTTTACTTTCAGGTCATTAGCATCCCATTCAAATCAGGGGGTGAAACGGCTGACAAATTTTGCTCAGAGGCCTCTTTTTTCAGGCTTGAGGTTCTTTATCTGCTGAAGTAAGCCATACTTGGGATATTTACACTTGAAATAAATCCATCAGTCCTGGACGGGATCAAACCGGCAATCTTGAGTTTAGAAGGCAAGTATGGTTACCACAACACCACCAGGACCAACTTAAAAGGGGGGGGGAGATAGTATTTGGAATGATAAATGGGATAAATCATGTTATGATATAATAGTAATTAAAACACTGACAGAGGAGAGGATAGAGAAAATTAATGAGATTGGGAATTTTTAGGGAGAGTAAGGGAGAAATGGAGTAGATGTATAGGGAAGGAGTTCGAAGACACACAGGAGGGGGAAGCAGGAAGCTGTAAGGGGGGGGGGTTCATATACCATACATGTAAAACCAGATGGTTAAGTTATGCATGAACCAAGTTGTATAGGAAATTTGCAGAGATCAGAAGGTGTAAGAAATTTATTGTAGATATAAGTTATTTTGTTTTGTTGAGTCCAAGTCTTCCAGATATTCCAGTGGAAAACCTAATGAACCAAAGACAAGGGCCCAGTATTTAATTAGATGATATTGTTAAAATTAAATATATTTTATACTTGTATTAGTAGAAGAATTTGTAAAAGAATAATATTTGTATGCATATCTGCATGTAAATTGGAAATTAAAAGAAATACATGGTAAATGGCACAGCAAAAGTTGTTAGGATGGATAAAAAATTTTGAGACATAATAGAAGAGAGCCTGGGGAAAAAAACTTTCAATCCACGTTTTGCAATACACTGTATTGGCTATGTGAATGAAGGTTTGTAGTTCATATTTATTAAATTTTATATATTATAATACTTAATAGAAGATTGAAGTTTCCCTAGTAGCAATAGAATAAAATTGCTTTTACAACTAATTTAATTGAATAATGCAACTGGAAATCTGCACCAGTGTTTTAAAATGTACTCACCTGTTTAAAATTTTAACTTGCAGAACACAACAGAACTTTTTATCATCGATACACTGTTTTCTATAAGGACACACCGGGTACTTTTGACATAATTACTTGACTGATACGAATGTTCAGAATGCAAATGAGGTATGATTATGCATATGCAGTGAAACAATATGCTTCAGCAATGCATATTATGTGTGAGCACTTACAAGAAATTACACCATAAATAAATATAAAATTAAGAATAAATTATAAACTATATGTGACAGAAAAAGAAAAAACGCTGAACACAGATTTGTAATCAGCATATTCACTTTACTCATTGGCTAATTGTTTTTTTTAGTGAATATTTCTTGTAGACCAGTGTTATCTAGCCTTACCTCAAGAGACAGGTCTCTATGCTTATAAATTTCATAGCCCAGCTGTGTAAATAGAGCTTCCAAATTGACTTCATCAACATGTGCACCTTCTCTCGTCTTTTCTACATCATTCACAAACTGTATGTTGTTTATCATCAGAAAACACCCTCGTGGTTTTGATCCCATAGGATAAATCTGTATCAAGAGAATAAAATGTTAGATAACAATACAAATAATTAATAACTAGAATATAACTTAATTAAGTAGAATTTTCCTTTGCTTTAAAATAAAAACATTTTAACATACTTTTCTATTTCATGCACAGTAGTTCTGAATATGTGAATTCTATAAACCTAAAAATACCTAAATAATTCTCAGATATGCAAATGGAAATTTTTTCTCACACTCACATGTACATAAAACTTTTCAAATTAATGCAAAATAAATTAGCATAATTAGCTCAATGCCTTTATTTACATATTAAATATGTACTGTGTGTTTCATTATTCAACACACAAATTCCAAGGAAGGTAAAGGATATATAGTCAAATATTTGGAGATAGGAAACTTCTAACCCAACATAACCTCTGCTTGGGGCCAAAATTGGCAAGTAATGTGGAAATTAAGACATTAGACATTAATAATGATAATGGCATTAAAATAAGTTATGTGTCTATTTTGTAGTCCAAAATTTTCATTTCTGCTCTCTTAGTGAGGAAACCTTGTTGACCATAGCTCTTAAGAACAGATATTATTACATAGTTGTGTAGATAAGACTTTGCTTCCATCATGGGTAGACAAATCAATGATGATAATGCAGTAATCTTTTAATTATGTGAGTTATTAGAGAATGATCATTTACTGCATGTTTAGCTCAGTACACAAAATGTAGACTTTACAAACAAAATAAAACTGGTTTGAGTCCCATGCCCCTTGTGTTTTTTCCTAACACAACACTATAGCTTACATAATTTCAATTTATGAGTTTTAGGCTCACTGATAACATTTTCTTTGCTGTTTCCAAATGAAAATGTACTATAATGAGTTATATACATAATAAGAGTTAATGCTAGGTATTATCATAAACCTGTACATGCTCATGTGTGTGAAGTGTCTATTTATGCTAAAGACTGATAGCCTATTACTCCTAGTGTTGCGACAATTGAGGTCTTGGCCTGAATAAGGGTATATATCAAAAAATTGTGTTTTTAGATACATGTAATTTAAATGATGAGGAGCTTAATATGCCAATCAAATTCATTCAAGTTAAGTAATATTTGAATTCATTCATAAATGTTATTAAAAGAAAATATTCTCAAAATATTTCAGGCTAGTTTTAGCTTGACAATAATGTGAGGTTTGTGTGATGAACTGTTAAGGCAAATCCCACACGTATTACTGATTTCATGGGGGATGACTTAGATGCATGCCCCTTTGTCATCAAGCAAAAAATCTGTGAACTCCCTGCTTTGAACATTCATACATTTTTTTCTGAAATCTGTAGCAGACTTAAAAGAAAAAATGACAGATATTCAGTTTTTTTCCTCCCATATAGGGGATTCTGTATTTGTATGACCAATTCCTATTTCTTCTAGATAAATGAATGGTCATCGTTTTCAGATCAACTTTTCCAACACAAGAAGCAAGAAAGGTATCATGTTGAATTTTAACACCCATATCCCAAAATGTTGAAAAATGGATTGTTTATTATCTTCAGACATGTTATGATAGCTTTAATGCAATATTTTCTTATCAAAACAAATAACCCCACTATCACTTTCTGGAGTCTGAACCTTAACCTTAATTTTGAAATTTACCCATCTGGCAATTGTTTATTTTTTTGCTTTTTTGGTTTCTTTTGGAAGTTGTGTATGCTTTACAACTGTTTCTATTAATCTTCCTCTCTTCAGTTTTGCAATTTGTTTTTGTTCAATTTATTCTTTGTTTCAGACATTATTTACGTGTAACACAAGAGACACACTAGTGAACAGTCTGCTTGGACTAGCTAGAATAAACTGAGTTACCCAGTTAGACTGATACATGGCAAAATAGGTCTTCTGTCGCATGTAATGGACCTGGAGATACAAAACTTTGCTACCATATACTGCGGATGTTCTACTTACAAATTCAATAATAATCAGAAAAAGGGCATATAGCAGTGCGTGCCCTTATTTGGGACATGTCCTCAATTGTGAAAGAAAGAGGTAAAGGGAGAGAACAAAACTTTTAGAGTGCAAAATATTACGCAAACTAACCTGAAGCAATCAACAAATGCACATTTAGCTTGTATGGTGTAGACTTTAGAAACAACACAGTTGAGTCCCATGCTCCCTCCCATTTTTTTCTTACATAACCACACAGCTTACATATCTGTTTAAGATTTTCAGCCTGCTGACAAAATTTTTTTAACTGTTCCAATACATTCATGCATGAAAATGTATTGATAATGAATTATACTAGGTTAAAATGAAAACTTTTTTTCTGCCGTACGATTAAAAATAGGTGACTTTCGGTGTGCAGAATTCAAAAATGCATTCCATTTTTCTGTAGCACATCTCATTTTGGCAATAAAACAAGTTCAATGAAAATATAATTGTAAAATTTGAAAAAATATTATGCACTCATGTACAACTTTTAAAGAATATAAAAAAGAATGATAGAATAGTAGCATGAAAGCTACTATCTGAATTTGAGGATGTATGTCAGTTATCTTGTCTATCGCTTTTTATTTCCTATTGAACAGCAATATACGATTTTCTTGAGTGTTCTCTGATAGGTTCATCACATGCAAGACACCAGCAGTAATTTGCCAACATATGTACTTTCCAATATCCCTAATAACGTTGTTAAACATCTTTCAAGTCCTGGTGTAACCTTTCACCTTGCTCTTCACTGACAGCTCTTAAATTTGACAGGAAGTAGTCAAGATTTGACTTGAGGAAATGAAGCTTCAAGCTAATATTACAGCCGAGCAGTCTGAAATTTTCCAGCATATTTCTCACAATTTCTTTATATTGAGGGTCTTTCAGATTGTCCAGAAACAACTTCTATGAATTCATTCCATGCATCTTTTTTCAATTTCATTCATAAAGCTAGTAAAATTAACATCTTTCACCAATTTCCTTATCTGTGGTCCATCAAATACTCCCTCTCTGATTTTAACCTGTGACAATGATGGAAACTTTGTGCATAAGTACTGGAAGCAAGGGCAATTTTTGTCAAGTGCTTTCACGAATTGTTTTATCAAGCCAAGTTTAATGTATAATGGAGAGAGTAGAATTTTTTGAAGATCAACAAGAGGCACAGTAGTAACATTTTTTGATCCAGGTTCAGTTGCCACCTTACAAGTCATTGGTCACTTTCCCAATGTTTGCCCCTCGCCCTGCTATCCCATTCTTAAAGAAAACAAGGGAATTCTCTGTATCCTCCCTTTGTCCTAGTAATAGACCAATGACCTTCATGTCACCCTCCCATATTTGCCACTCATGGTCTGGGTACTTAATTTTCTCAAGAATAAGCTTCAGAATTTCATAAGACTCTCTTAGGCTTGTAGAATGTGCAAGTGGTATTGAAGCTAACTTGTTGCCATTATGAAATAACACTGCCTTAAAATTTTGTTTGGAAAAAGCAATAAAAAGACACAGTTACTTGGCTTATATGTTTCCCTGCCCAACTGTTGAATAAGTTTACACACATCCATACAAAACACAAGTTGATCTTCTTCTGCGTAGTGCTTGTGTAACTGTATTTTGCGATTCCTATATCACGAAAATGTAATGCCAGGTAATAACAAATTCTTCTTCTGTAGTCTTGAACCCAGTAATTCACATTTTTGTTTTGTAAGGCCTAAATTCCTCACTAAATCATTTAACTCAAATTGATTAAAATGTTGTGAAGAATTGTCAAATTCTTCTGGATTAGAAACCAACTCATTGTTGGAAGTCACGGAGCTGCTTTCAGATTCACTAAAACTGAGGTCTGCTGATGGTATAGATATGGATAGTTCAGGTCCATGAGGAATAGGCCATATAGCCGAGTTCAGATTTGGATATTTAATTCCTGCTTTATTTTTTTTTGTTGTAGTTAGCAACTTTGCACATGCAAAAGTAATTGTTTTTAACGTCATTCCACAGACTAAATGGTCTAATGATAGCATTCCTGCTTCCTACATGCAGGACCATATTCATTTCAAATTTCCAGTTGTTGCAGCAGCAAGGTCAAGAAATGCTGGCTAGAGGGGAAAATAAGAGGAGTGAAGATGGAAACCTGTTGATGCAACATCTAGGTCAAGGAACCACAAGAGGAAAAGAGGAGGGAAGAAAGGGGATCAGCTGGCATCTGGCGAGGAGGAGGAGAAGCAACAAGTGGGTCGGCAACCCCATAAAGTGTGAAACAGCTGAGTGGAGTAAATGATATGGTGGAGAGAAGTGGATGGGGGAAACAGTAGGTGAAGAGTTTAGAGATTTGAGTGTGGTGTCATCACTCGGTGGTAGTTGGATCAAAATAGAGAGTGATAAAAACTCAGGATCAGAAAAAGGGGTTACAAGAGCAAAAGTGAAACTAAAATGATTTATTTGGAAGAAATAGAAATAAGAACTTAGAGGGGGTTTATTGTAAGTTTTAAAGTTTTATATTGTAAGACAGATGAAGCATGGACCAGAAATAAAGTAAAGGGAGAGGACAGTTATGTGAGAATAGTGGAATGGGGAGAAAGTGTGAAATATGATTTATTGCATATAAAACCAGGGAATTAAATGCATAGATCCTAAAATAACAACTCCAAGATTGTTGTATAATGTGTAAAGTTAATGTAAGTGAATTATGTAGAAATAAAGTTTTCATTCACTCATTTCAAATTGGGCCAGTTTCCTGGCAGGGTCTGTCCTTCGGGTCTTAAGAGAAATGCCTAGGAAACTTAGGATTAAAAGTCCCCTGAGCTCATTCAGCCAAATTAACATCTATCATCCCTCCAATAGCTAACATAATATTGTCCTGCCTTCCAGGTTGGGGGAGCATCTCACAAGTCCAAATGGATAATGGTGGTATTGAAAAAAAAATAAATAAAAAATAAACATTATGCACTACAACCAAAAGTGAGAATCAATATTGGGTATCTAATTAATTAAAATAAAAAACTGTTAATGCACTTGAGATTTGAGCCCTTGCTCTTCTTTTCTGAATGTGACTGCAGCTTAGTTCTGCACTAATATTTAGTCATTGCATTAGATTTGCAATATTTTCAAAAGGAATATATAAGTTTTTTTCTCTTAAAAGGCCAGCAGGGGCTGTTCTGTAACCATAAAAATTACTATCAGTCAAATTAATACAATATACTTATTTTGTACTACACATTTATGGTCAAGACACTCAACACATATAATCATGGCAGGCCATACAGCTACGGGTGGCAGAGGTTGTTAAGGCACAGACTCCTGAGTGAGAGACCTGGAGTCTGATTCCCACCAGGACTGTCCTCCCTGACTCAGGTTTTTTCCGGTTTTCCTCAGTTCTCATAAATGGTAAATGCTGGGGAGGTATACTAAACTTAGGCCTGGAATGCATCCTTCCTTATAAAACAAAAGGTTCTTTCCTAATTTATCATTTCATTTCATGTATCATCAGTGTCCATCACTTATAGTGCCTAAGTAGTTGAAATAGGCATTAAACACTTATTAAAAAAAATGGTGGGCCATTATATATGTGACTGTTCTTGGCATTATTTAGTAATAATGCCTTATAATTGATAATTAGGTCATAAAAATTTTGATATATATATCATTAAAATTAAAATTTATTTGAATTTTATTTTTAGTTAAATATTAGGACTTTTGTGATATTCATTGTTTCATTTCTTATTTCATATTTAAAATACTCTCTCTACAAATGCATTAGACCCTAGACTGCTTTAGAAGTAGGAAATTAATATGCTCATATTTGGAACATCTATAGGAAGGGGAATACTAAAAATTTTTAACAATTTCTCTTCTAAAGATTAAAACTTTTTCTATTCAATGATCTTCAACTGTCAATTTTTTTTTTTTGAGTAGTATTTAGTGCCCATTTTTACTACTGAGGCACCACGCAGTGGACACTGATGATGCATGAGATGAAATGATTTATTGGGAAGGGATATTTTTTTAAGGAAGGAAACATTCCAGGACTAAGTTTAGGGTACCTCCCTGGCATTTGCCATTTATGAGGACTGAGGAAAACCTGGAAACCCAGTCAGAGAGGACGGTCCTGTTGGGATTTGAACTCCAAACCTCCCATGCAGGAGTCCGCGCCTAAACGACCTCGGTCACCCATGAGGTTTCAACTGTCATGAAATAAGCAAAACTCCTCATAACAACAAACAAATAACATTGTAACATGAGACAACTGCATGTAATGGGTGACCAAATCACATGGTTCACCATGCCATGCTGTCCCTTCACATCCCATGTACAGGATATTGGCATTAGCATTTGATTCTGATTTCAATATATATCAGAAATTTTCCCAAGTGATTTTGAAATGCAAAAATTTATCTAGAGACGAAATATGGGACTTTTCTTATGATTTTCAAATAGGAAATAATCTTTCCTCCTCAAAAAATGTCATATTGATTTTGAGGTTCTAAAGCTAATTAGTTCAAGCAATCATTTTCCTATACGACCAAAAATTCAAAGTATATATCCAAAAGAAAGAGAATAAAATTAAAAGGTATAAATGGAAGAAAGAAGTATCTGTTTCATAATTAGATGACTCAGTAATTAGATTTAGATTTAGGAAAATTTTTAGAAATAAGTGTACAAGAGCTGAAAGAGAGAATAATTGAAGAAGTGTAAAAAGATTAGAGGCAATGGTTAAATGAGTTAAGAGTTAAGATGAGAGTGAAAAGTAATAGGTACACAAAAAGGAGAATTGGTATCATGAGTGTAATATCTAGAGTGGAGAGAGAGTTGAGGAAATGGAGACAAATAGAACTCCAAGAAAGAGAACACTTAAATTTAAAGATGGTATTTTAAATGTCTGGGGGAAAAAAATGAGCAAGAAAACCTGTGATGCAGCAGGAGTAAGTGATAATAAATTAATATGCACAATGGTGAAGAAAATGTACAGGGTGATTCAATAAACGGCCGACAAATTTTGCTCAGAGGCCTCTCTTTCAGGCTTGAGGTTCTTTTTCATGCCGTAAATGTATGACACAGGACACGGCTTTACTTCCCTTCTGAAGGAAGCCATACTTAGGATTTTTACGCCCCGAAAAAATCCATCGGCCCTGGCCGGGTTCGAACCCGCGATCTTGGGATATTTGAGAAAGATTGCCAAATTTGGCAGAAAGGAAAAATAAAATTTCTGAATTCCAGATAAGATTTAGGAAATATAGTAGAACAACTGATCAAAATTTTGTGATAAATTCAATGGCAGATAAATAAATATGAAAAGAGGAAGATTATTAGTGCATGCTCCACTGTGTTTGATTCCAAATTGAATAAATATTGAAGATTATATATGTTTTTGTGGATTTTGTAAAACTTTTAACATATTAAATTATGAAGTACTAGGGTTTAAATTCATTACAAAAGAAGAAAGTAAAAAATTTATAGGAACATTATAAAGAAAACAATATATAACAAGTAAGTGGAGCAAAATAATGTTAGTTTGACTCAATCATACAATAATCTCAATGCATTACAAAAAAATTTACACTGATAATGGATTTTGTATGGAGATCTCTAATGATATGGTGATTGAAACTATTCCAAATACCACTGGTTTAATACAGGACTGAAATTAAATACTATATTATTTAATTTGATTATTGATATGTTATTCTGGAGATGATTAAAAAAGCTAATGGGCAGGGTTCAATTATAAATAATAATGAGATATATGGGTTACTTTTTGCAGGTGATTTAGGTACATGGTCAGTATTTAAAATAGGATTAATGAAAGCAACTGAAGCAAATATCTAGTTTTGTAAATAATGGAGTTTAAAAACTAATATAAAGAAATCCAAGATTATGGTATTCAAGAATAGTTCTAAACAAAGGAAAGATGAGATACAGTACTGGGAAGGAAAAGAAATTGACATGGTAAGTAAATTTGAATATATTGGATTAAGATTAAGTATAATGGAGGATGGAATGAGCAAAAGAAAAAGGTATTAGTAGTAGGGAAATTGGCATTGAAAACTGTGACAGGTCTTCACATCCCAGCCCGCTCATAAGCAAATTTACATAGCAGGTAATTGATTATCATTATACATCATTTAATGTTTTATTCCATAAAGAAATATTACATTTAACAAGAAAATGTATGTACTTCAGAAGGCTACCTGGTATCCTTTTAGCCCCAAGCAAAAACCACAGACAGTAAATAATAGCTAAGTGAGCACAGGTTGCTGTGGAAGGCAGTAACAAAAGTGTTTTTATTTGCTTGCTGCAAATACCATCTGAGTCATCACAAAATTCCTCAGTAGCTGGTGGAGGTGTAACTGGCCTCTCACGCCATAAAATATTATGTTTAAAAGTCAACTTACTGAAAACGAGAGATTTGAAGAGTTAAAAGTTAATGAGTCTGGATGAGCCACAAATGACCAATCACATTCAAGAACTTCAAGAGCCTAGCTGCCATGGGTATGTTATGAAAACCCTTATGAGCTAAGAATACCCAATAGTAACACTTCAAAAATAGTATATAAAGGGAAACATCCCTAGCGAAGGAAAACAGTGGAAGCAATTGGAGCAGTTGAAGCAGCTTGAGTTAATGCATGTAATTCACACAGTCCATGCAGTTCATGCACACAGTTCTGACAATTCAGTTCAGGCAATTGATACTTTAGTCAGTCAGAGTATGAGGTTTGGGCTGCAAGCTAACCTTGCCATATTATGGCAACATATCAGGTGGATGTACATAAACTCATCTTCAAATAAATGTATTTGAGATTTAAATGAAGCAATGCCTTGTAATTTGCATCGTTTCCCTTCATCTCCCTTTTCCCGTGACCACAAAATGGTGACTTCCGACCCCTGAAATACCCAGGGTATGAGGTGGGACCCTCAGGTACATACTCTGCAAGAACCAATTACATTGAAGTGGTTGCAACTGGCAACAAGTCTCCTCAGACTTGTAATGTCCCTGCAAATATCACCTCATAAAAACTGCATTAAAACAGTAAAGGAATGTCTGAAGAATCTGCCAGGAATTCAAATTAAGTGGTTGCAGAGTTTATGCAGCCATAGCTGAAGTGAAAATGCTGTGCAAGATAGAGATTTGTGGAATATTTAGGGATTTGAATCATAGAAGTTTCTGTACACTAATTTTTCACCAACTGAAAGTTTCACCTAATGTGGTAGCTCAAACAGATTGATTGATTAATTTATTTATGGACGCTCTTTAACATCTCAGGTCATCAGCATCCCATTCAACTCAGGGTGTGAAACGGCCGACAAATGTTCCTCAGAGGCCTCTCTTTCCGGCTTGAGGTTCTTTTTTGTGCCGTAAATGTACGACATGGGACCCATGGCTTTATTTCCCTTCCGAAGGAAGCTATACTTAGGATTTTTACGCCCAAAAAAATCCACTGGTCCTGGCCGGGTTCGAACCCGCATTCTTGGGTGTAGGAGGCAAGTATGGTAACCACTACACCACCAGGACTAACAGCTCAACAGAGTTTGGATGAATAGGGAATAAGGGGAAAATAATGGAAAGGGATTTAAAGTATTAGTTCAGGATAAACAGGCTGGAGGAAGAAAATATTTTGAGACATTGCTTAATTTTACAAGAAAGGATAAAACTGGTAATTAAGGAGATTTTGGATGGGATTAGTGTGGGAGAAATATGGAAGGAAGGAATTAAAATGGAAAGGTTTTTGGAAAGAAATTATGATAAGGATTAAAGACATCAAAGTGCAAGAAATATCTAGTGGTTTTAATGATAAATAATTCTTAAAGATGCATGTAAAACATTTAGGATAGCGAAAAATATGTTGCATGTTGTAATAATGATGACCGACAGATTTGCATGAGTCATAACTGAAGTTATAAAATTGAAAGGAGTAGTCAGTAGGATCAATATAGAAATGCCCAATGTAAGAATGATAATATCTGGCACAGTTTTATTAGAATGTAAAGAAACTAGTTTTTTGAGAAAGAAATTGTATTTGAAAAATGGAGTAATTTTCCAACAGAAATACTTGGGAATAAGAGAGAGAGAGAGAGTTTCAGAGGAAAAAAAATGTATAGAAATAAACAATTATTTACAGAAAATTTGTAAGAAATGGCTGAGATAATCAATAGACAAATAAAAAAAAATTAAATATTAGGTAAATTATTAGAGATGATAAATATATTTGAGTGGATGAATTCAACTTCCTAACAACCACAGTGTTGTGGTTACTGGATCTAAAGACAGTCAGCAATTAAACAGAGATAAAATATTAGTAGAAAGGTTTATGATTTTTACATACATAATAGTATAGGGTGATACATTGACTGTATAATTCAGTACATTGCATTTTAATTTGCATTTATTATATTGGGTAATGAACAAATTCATTCATTCATTCATTATTTAAATAAAACAGCCAAAATTTAGTATACTACACACAATCAATAAATCAGTAACAAAACAATGTTTAGAGTAAACAGGAGTTAAGAGACTCATATTAGATCAATGACAGGTAAACAAATTTTATGGCAATAACAAATTATAATAAGCCACTTTGAAATGATTACTTAATACCCTTTGGGAGTAAAAATGGTTAACAACTTACATACAAATCCTTGTGTGTTGGGATATCTCTAGGATGTGTTGCTCTTTTCACATGCACAGTAAGTGGCTGTACATTATAATTGAAGTGCAGTCCTTGAATACGCAACTCATAAATATCATCTCTTAAGTCCCCTTGCTGTCCTTGCAGGTAATGTGGCAGTTCAAAAGGCATGGTTCTGCAATAGAAATTTAAACAAAAAATTACATTAATCATTTTTGTGTTAAAACAGTAAACATGCAATGATAGTAAGGACTTACTATCATCAAAATGTTAACACAAACAATTATAAATAAAATACATGCAACATTATTCATATATTTACAAATTAAAAAAAAACACTAAAGCAAATAAAAAAAAGTTTAAAAATAAATAAGGATGGAGAAAACAACATACTTTTGAAAATTAAAATCTAATTACAAATAAACAAAGAAAAGCCAAACTATTATTAAAATTATAGCCACTGGACATGTCTGTTTAGCTGCAAACCTTCATAAACATATACATCACACCTCAATGCACTTTTTATAAAGAATCAGATACTATAGTATAAATAGAAAGCATTTCAATATCATGCAATTAAATAATATCTTAGGATACTAAATTAAGCCAGCTAAGGCTGAAAACTTTTTTCATTCTGTATCATTTTTTCTTTTGCTATATATTCATTTAGGCATGTATAATTCCTTTAAATAGGTACTTATTTTAATTATTTACCTTGATGTGCATTCAAAGAAAAGTGCCCCAACCTATATATAGGACATCAGCTTTATGTACTTCCATTGCTAATTGCATTTACATATGTGAAGTAATATTAATTTTAGTAATTTTAAAACATCTGAACACTAATAGTGCAAAATAACTTGAAACAAGTACAATACTTCAAGTTTATAATTTAGTATGATAAATAATATAACATTTCCCATATAACACTATATCATATTTCTGGTATCTCGTTGTGGCTTTGTGTGGCATTGTCTACAGTGTCTCTTTATCTTAAAGCACTACCAAATGATCATTGATCAAAATGGGAATCCTGATGGTGAGATTATGATGGACTTCCCTTCGATTTTGAAGTCTTAGATTGGATTCCAAGATTGAGTTATATGCACTATGAAATGCTAAGCATTCCTAAAAATGTTTGCCTGTATGGCCAAACAAATTACAAACTTTTGCACATTTATCTGATCTGTTGAAGTTATCATTATCACATTATACATAAATTTGACATAACTTTAATAAATTTATCTCAAGATTGGCTCCAACAACCACAGAATCATAATAATTCTGGTTAATTTCCAAATACACATGGCATCTCAGCATTTAGAGCCAAAACTGCAATAAATGATTTAATTTCTGTTGTGGTTACAGTCCATGCGAATTAATTGGGACAAGACACTAACTAAATTTTTTTTTGCAATTATTCACCTAACCCACATCTTTAATCTTTGCTAAGCCTAATATGTCATTCCCTTTTGTTTTATAAGTTGCTTTACATGATTTAGAATACATTCTACAAGCTTTGAGCACTTTTAAGTTCATTATCATGAAACCACACTTTAACTAGAGACTCTATCTTATGTATTTTTGTGGAACATTCAAGTTTTGTTAGTCTGCTTTTGCAAAGAGCCCACAAATTTTCTATTGGATTAATGTCAAGGGAGTTCCCTGACCACTCCTTAACACATGAATATTGCTCTCACCGAAGAATTTCTTCACTTTCTTTGGAGTATGACAAAGAGCCAAATCTTGCTGGAAAATAAAATTCTGTCACCATCTGGAAATTTCTTCTGCAGCTCTCCTAAACTCTCCTTTCCAGTAATTGAAAGTACCGGTCAAATTTCATCATCCCATTGATGATACTAAGAGTCACAGTCCATGTGTGAAACACCCCAAAATCTGCTTCACTGGATGTGCTATGGTCTGTTACAAATGTACTGAAGTTGTTGTCTCATTATTCACTTGGTGCACACATTGAACCCTCTCGCACTTCAAAGTGACTCTCATCAGAGAAAAGAACTTTCTTTCAATGTTCCTTTGCCCAACTCTGATGACTATGTGCCCACAAGAGAAGGTGCTCTTTACTAGTTTGCGAGCTTTGCCTCCAACTGCCAGAAGTCTACAACGAACATTAGAAATGTGCAGATTCACTCCCCTTTCCCCCAGTTTGTGAGCCACATCCACAGCAGTGTGCTGGGGAGAAAGCATTCATCAGTTGGTGTCGGTTTTTTCCTGCCAGTTTCCCCATTTCTTCAGTGAAATTGAGCCAGTCTATTTGTGCCATGAATAATTCTATTTATAGCACCTTCACCAATAATAAATTTAGTAGCTAACTCTATTTGTGTCATGGGGGTATTCTGATATAATGCTACAATCACACTACTCTTCCTGGAAGTCGTACCCATTGAGGACATAGGTATTAATAATGCTACAATCACACTACTATTTCTGGAAGTCATACCCATTGAAGACATAGGTATTACTGATCACACAAGGAAACCTCAAAGTTTCTCAAAAATGACATACATCGAAATAAATACACTTTTATCCTAAAACAATCACCACACAGATTAAATTAACAATGAATAACAATGCAAAGATTGCTCCAAGAATGTTACTGATAACATACATCTCATAATCAAGTAAGGAAAGCTGGGGCATGTTAGAAGAAAAAAAATTAATTTACTTTTGCAAAATTCTAAAAAAGATTATAGATACTGCTAAAAAAAACTTTACTTTGAAAGGCAAATACAGTCTTCATATAACAAACCAAGACCATTTAGAATATTGTAAAAAAAGAGATTGGTAAATATCACTTAAAAGATGAATTAAAAGAAATTACAGTAAATCAAATAACCATAAAATTATCTGTAACAAATAACAACTTTGTTTAATGAATACTTCATTCAAGTAGCAGAAAATTTACTGATAAAGAAACAACACAAGAAAGACACCATTCCATATGTAAAGGAAATGATTAGAAAAGATTACTTCTCTGGAGATGGTACTCACAAGTGCAAATGAAGAAAATAAATTAATACAATCTCTTAAAAGCAAAAATTCATCAGGATATGATAAAATAACTATAAAAACACTAAAAATATGCATTGACAATGTTATATCTTCTCCTTTTTAACAGAGACATTTCTGCATTTCTGGACAGGTTAAAATATTCTATTGTTAAACTCTTGTATAAGAAAGGGAAAATATCACTCATGACCAGCTACATACCAGTGTCATTACTAACACTTTCTCCAAAGTATTTAACAACCAATGTTCAAAAGAATATATAACCATCTAGATAAAATTATATTTTAGCACGGGAAAAGTTGGGATTTAGGAAAACATGTCAACCAATGATACCACTTTCAAGTTAACTAGTGAAGTTCTCAAATACTTTCATAACAAACATAACAATACACTAGAAATATCCTGTGATATATCAAAAACTCTTGATTGTGTAAATTATAATATATTCTTATCAAAATTTTCGTATCTATCAAAAGCTTTTGACTGAGTAAATCATAACATATTCTTATCAAAAATTATCCTATTATGACATTAAGGGCAAAGTTTATCAATGGATTGCACCATATTTATCGAAGATAAAGCAAAAAGTTATGATAAAATTTTCAGATAAATATGTGTATTTGGAATGGTCAGTAGTACAGCATGGTGTTCCTGAAAGTTCTATTTTGGGTTCATTATTACTTTTACTGTACATCAATGATCTCCCCTCAGTAGTAAACAAACATGCTTGTCCAATTCTTTTTGCAGATGGTAATGGTATTCTCATGACCACCTCCCTGGTCTAGTGGTTAGCATTGCTGACTGCTGGTCAGGAGGCCCAGGTTTGATTCCCAGTACCTATCAGGAATTTTTCTAAGTTGGGAAGGTCTGGAACAGGGTCTACTTAGCCTCATGAAGACAGCTGGGAAGCTGCCTGATGGACAGATGACGATCTTCGATCTAGTAAGCAGCGATATAGTGATCAGCGGGATGTGCTGATCACACCACATACTGCACTCTAGCAATGATACCATGTGATAGAGGTAAGGAGTAAGTGAGCTAAGGCTCACATGGGGCTATGAAACAGGCTATAGTAGAAGAATGGTATTCTGATTAAAGAACACAAAATCAGCCACCTCTCACATTTATGCAATGATATTTTCAGTATACTAAATAACTGGTTTGACAGTGTGAAAATTCATATAAACTTTGAAAGAACTAAATACATTAATTTTAACACAAAAAATAAAAATGTTGCAGACTAATGATAAAACATGAAGGCAATGTAATCATTACATTAGTAATATAAAATTTCTTGGTATTATGATTGATCACAATATAAATTGGAAAGACTATGTTGATTACATCTTACCCAAACTAAGCACAACATAATCTCTTTTGAGTAAAAATATTTAGAACACTCTTTATGATTTCATTTACATGAGATTTACTCAGGGCATGTCCTAAATATTACGACTCAGAAGAGATTATTAATGAGTGTTTCACCGTATTCGATTACAAATTGAATTAATATTGAAATTAAGCATAACATGTTTTACAATCAGATAATTAATTCATTTTATAAATAAAAACACTTTAAAAACAGTTTATTATGCTTACTTTCATTCCTTAATGATTAACGGAATAATGCTCTTGAGAAATTCAATGAATGCTAAAAAAATGTTTCTTATAAAAAAAAAAGAAAGAAAATATCAATGATGACAGGTGCAAAACGATACACTCATTGTAAAATACTATTCAAAACATTTGGAATTTTACCATTAGCTTGTTAATTACATTCTAAATGCACTTTTATTTATAACAGACAATTCAGAATATTCATAAAAAAATTCAGATATACACAGCAAAGAAACCAGACATACCCAGACCAAGTAATAAGCTGCAAGCACTCCAAAAAGTGTTTACTACAATGGTATAGTATTATTTAATTTACTTCCATCATTTATAAAGGAATTGCATACTATTAAAAATAAGTTCATATTAGCATTAAAAAGATACCTTATCACTCAAATCTAGAAGGATTTCATATCAAAAAATAGGTGTACTAATTTTTCTCCATTGAATTAATTCAGTCATATAAATAACAAATGTAAACACTTTTAAGTTACAATTTTGTAAATACTGTAATGTAAATAATTAAAGTTACCATTAATATTTTTTTTCTTCTAAGATGGCATTTAATTTAAAAAAAAATTACCACCTCTGACAAACTCAACGGCAGATTTAAATTTTTGTAAATATGAAGTATGTGACAATTTCATTAAATCTACATAATTTCTGATGAAATTTACATTCTAGAGATACCTTACTCTTCAGAATTGGCTAAACTCATTATTACAGGATCCAGAGATTGAAGTAATATGATATGATCCTTGGTGGGAAATGCTTCCTAACTTTTATTTTTAAGCAGTTAAGAGTCAAATTTTGTTTTCCTTTCAAAATACACTCAAGATGCAAAATTCTGAAAATGTCTCAGGGTTTTCCATTACTTGGATAGGATTTTTTTTTTTATTTTAATAGTGTTTAACACCTGTTTTAACTACTGAGGCATGATAGGCAGTTTGGGCTAGAATGAGATTCCAATGGAGAAAGCTGACACACTTAAAATTTATAACCCAAGTATCATTACCATTCCTCAAGTTGAAATATCTAAAATTCAAAATCCAGTATATTTTTACCACAATGACCTCCTTGTGGGCTGCAACTGGTGGTCTTAATATTTTTACTTGCTATACAAAGCTAGGGATATTTCCATTTTTCTAAAATGAGCAAACAAGTCAACCACACATTTTATGAAAAGCTCCCATTAATATTGCTATTATATTCTAGAAAATGGGAGTATGTACTAATTGCCATTGACTGATTTATTAGCATTTTCTATTTATCTGTTCTCCAGAAATATGAACATTAACATTTTAAGAAACAATGCAAATAATGATCATGTACAAAGAGGAGGAATAGCAACAGTAAAAGGTAAACGCGAGGAGGTAGTTGTGGCCGCAGCAACAGTAATAGTATCAGTGATACATACCTTGTTTGAATGTCTCTAGAATTACTGAAGTTCTCTGGAATGTCTATGGTAGGCTCAAGTGTTTGTGCCAGATCCAAATGCTCCGTATCTCGCAATGCCGTAACAAGCTTTTGGAAAGCTTCAGGCCCTCTTGTCTGGATATCCAGAAAAAGGTTACGTTTTCGTTCTTCTAGACTATGGTTTATATTCTGTTTAAATTAAGCAAACAAAGTGGTTAATGTGTTTTATTTATATAAAATAAAAATGAAAAATAGAGTACCCCTTAGAACAATGTAGCTAAAATAACAAGATATAGGTAAAACACTTAATTAGTAGCACAAATATTGCCTATTTCAAACTGCTTTTGTTTTTCAAAGACAGTCAATTATTAATCACTATCTTAAATACTTGCATTATAGCCCAAAAATAGGTTATATAAAATCATATATTTTAATTCAAGCTCACACAAAAAAAGCAGCATTCAACAGCTGACACACACTAGAAGCTGTAAAATCAAATATGTTTAGTAAAGAAACAAAGAACAAAGATTTTTTGAATTTCAGAAACAAACAAACTAAAAAAAAAAATAAATCCACAACTCTCTTAACACATTGGAGTTCAAAAGTTAGGTACCAATGAGCCAATCTTTAGTTCCAAAAGATTTTCAAAGATTATAACATCTTAATACCCCAAAATGAGCACAGTGTTAAAAAAATATTACAATTAAACAAAACAGATTCCCTGTCTTAAAGAGAAAAAATCTGGGGTTTATCAAATTAGTTGTGATTACAAAAATTCATACAGAGGGGACCCAAAAAGAGAGAAAGAAGAAAAAAAAAAGAGGAGAAAAAGGTAAGAAACATAGGAACAGGGTTTAAGGAACATTGCAGAAATGTTACACTTAAACATACAAAAATTTTCAGCACCATATATTATTGGAATGAAAGCTACAAGAACAAGAGAAAGGTAAAGTCATTAAAGACAGTCAAAAAATCAAAAGAACTGAGTATCTGGGAGAGGATTTGTATAAAAAAGTACATTAAATGAGCTTCAATATCACAGAGGCAAAAAGCCCAACATTCAAGTTTATTGGAATCTTCAGTCACCGCAGACATCAACCAAATCAACTCCAGGGCCCTGTCCACAAAAATATGGTCTAATACATTATAAGTGCATGGACTGGTAGCTTGTAGTTATTAATAAAATTCTGTTCCACAAAGATTCCTGCTATTTTTGTATTTTACTACTCCATACTTACAAATGTACAAGTGATTTTTCGTAGTTCTGTTCCACAAAAGTATTAGTATTGGTCAGGCATTGGTAGTTTGTAGAAATTTCTCTACAAGTGTAGAAACATTGGTAACTTCAAATACTAGCACAAAATTTATTATCGTTTTAATGCTTTTGGGAGCCCATTGGCCCAAATTTCCTAAGTATTAGGGAAAGTGATGATAATGAATAGGGATGTGTATAAAGAAAAAATAAATAAGTATTTGTGTATAATTATAAAGTTAGGTTAAGTGCAAAGTACAGCTTTTGATTGATATTGGCATTTCCTCTTCCAAATGCATATTTCAGACCAGCATCTTAGTTAATGTACAAGGTTCTTGCTACATCCACCAAAATAATTTCTATTCATTCCTCATTCTCTTTTAAAATAATCTCTTTTGGTACAAAGTTCCAAGTTTTTTGCTTATTAGAATGTTATAGTCAAGCAATATAAACAATATATAAATATAAAGGATAAAATGAACTAATAAAATAAATGATAACCAACAGCAATCGGGAAGTTTCATTCTTCTGCCATCTCATGGGGGCTGAAATTGATGCTTCTAAGTCTAAATGTACCCTTAAAGGGACCGTCGTCTCAAAGTGGATTATTATGCTTTAATATCGATAAATACATAATAAAGCATATAACTATCATTGTCTGAGAAAAAACCAAAACCCATTTTGCAGAAATGACAATGATCTGCTCTGTGCATTAAAAATCCCTAAGGAGTGGACATAACCTAATTCAAGGTATGACGACGTATTGCAAACAGCTGTTCATCTTGCTCTTATATGATGTCACTTGTAACTTTTTACTAATACTTTACCAATGTAGCATTTTTTTCATGGAACAGAAAGTTACAAAACCATAATTTACAAGAATCTGCACTAATACACTTGTATGTATTAGACCACACTTTTGTGAAGGAAAGCCCTGCAATTGTCAACAAAGGTTGACAAAATGTCCTGATAAACACCTTGAATAAATGAAGCTTGGAAGAGCATTTTTTCTAATACCTGTTTCAATTAAAGAAAGTTTATTTAATAAACTGCGATTATAAAAATCTCCAGTATGAGAACAATAATTCTAGAAAATTGCAATGTCTATTTCTTTGTTTTCCCAATCCATTCTCATAAATTGGGAAACATGGCTTCAAGTTGCAAACTAGTAATTGCATTAACGATAGTTTAACTAAAGATATTGGTGGTTTCAATGTTGACAAAGCTTCAATTAAAACTACCAAGCTGCTGTTTTCAAGTACTGTAATACGAAGGGCGTTCAATAAGTAATGCAACATATTTTTTATCTCGGCCAATTTTGGTCGAAAAAATTTGCAATTTTGTGTAGGACATCTTTAAATATTCCCGCTTCACCTCATACAGTCTCATTAATTTCCGATAGGTGGCAGCGCTATAACTAGACTTCAGAATGGCGCCTGTAACGGAGGTGCGTTCCAAATAGAGAGCAGTTATCCAGTTTCTTTTGGCGGAAAATCAGAGCATCACAGGTATTCACAGGCGCTTGCAGAATGTCTATGGAGACCTGGCAGTGGACAAAAGAACGGTGAGTCGTTGGGCGAGCGTGTTTCATAACACAACAAGGTCGAGCAAACCTGTCTGATCTCCCGCGTGCCGGCCGGCCACACACAGCTTGACTGCTGCAGTGTTGGAACGTGCGGACTCTCTTATTCGAGGTGATCGACGGATCACAATTAAACACCTCGTTGCTCAACTTGGCATTTCTGTTGGTAGTGCTGACACACTTATTCACCAGTTGGGGTACTCAAAGGTTTGTTCTCGCTGGGTTCCTCGCCGCCTAACTGACGACCATAAAGATCACAGAAGGACCATCTGTGCGGAATTGATCGTTCGTTATGAGGCTGAGGGTGACAATTTTTACCAAATATTGTCATAGGCGATGAATCATGGGTTCATCACTTCGAACCCGAAACAAAACGGCAATCCATGGAGTGGCACCACACCAACTTTTCTTCGAAGAAAATTCAAAGCCGTACCCTCTGCTGGTCGTAAAGTCATGGCTATGGTTTTCTGGGTCTCTGAAGGGGTTATTCTGTTCGATGTCCTCCCTCATGGTGAAACGATCAACTCTGAAGTATATTGTGCTACTCTAAGGAAATTGAAGAAACGACTTCAGCATATTCGTAGCCACGAAAATGCAAATGAACTTCTCATTCTGCATGATAACGCAAGGCCTTATACAAGTCTGCGCACCCGAGAGGAACTCATAAAACTACAGTGAACTGTTCTTCCTCATTCACCCTACAGCCCGGATCTCGCACCTTTTGACTTCCACCTGTTTGGCCCAATGAAGGATGCATTGGGAAGTACTACATGGATGATATGGAAGTTGTTGATGCTGCAAGATGTTGGCTCCGACATGGACCATTAGAGTGGTACCATGCAGGCATACAGGCCCTCCCATCAAGGTGGCATAAGGCTGTAGCATTGAATGGAGATTATGTTGAAAAATAGGGTTTTGTAGTCAAAACATTGGGGAATAACATGCTGTATTTGAATCCTAAATATATCCAACCTGCTTTAAGGAAAAAAAAAAAAATGTTTCATTACTTCTTGAACGTCCCTCGTATATAGGGACCTTGCTTATTTAGTTAGAATGAACATTATACCACAACAAATTAGTGCCAAGCTCTTTAGCGATCCTCAACTTATACACAACATGAAACATGATTAATGGTCGCACATGAAAAATTGGTAATGTGTTTACTCACATACAATGTGTGATAGATCAAAATAAATGCTACTCAACATTCTATAAGATACGAATGATGGCAACTATATGTTATGGCA
Organism: Metallyticus violacea; assembly: GCA_030762175.1. Classification (NCBI taxonomy): domain Eukaryota; kingdom Metazoa; phylum Arthropoda; class Insecta; order Mantodea; family Metallyticidae; genus Metallyticus; species Metallyticus violacea. The sequence continues at coordinate 42,809,715 of CM060835.1, read as the reverse complement.
AATATTGCAGAAAACAAAGGAATTAATATTAGCAGAGGACAAATAAAGCCCATTTCAGCTATGTTCAGCATCAGGCATATGTAATTTAAGTGTAGTTAAAATTAAGAAGAAAAATATCTGGTGCCAGGAAAAAAAAAACAATAAATAAACATATAAAATAGACACTTGCACAAACATGTTCTGCATTTATGGATGTAGTAATGAAAAGTGTGTTATTTTTATTAAAAAGGATTACTACATTTTGCTTTTGAGCATCACTGTGTTGTATTATCTATGTAAGTACAATAAATATTACTTAATAACTTTTATGATGAGATTTCAATTATAATTATTAGAAAATTGTGTGTGTTTGCATGTGTTGCATTTGCATGCATATTGAATTATTGATTAATGTTTATGAAAGGATTCCTAATAAAAAATAATAGCAATGTCATTTATACCACCATGCATTCCAGCCAACTATAAGGTTTGATCCATTTTTAGGTGATCTAAAATGTTTATTTCATGGCACGAGAATGCTTGAAATGCCGCTTGTACAGTTTCAAGTTTATACATTTATGCAGTTGTTGAAATGATACAAATAGGTAATTCACTAGCCCACTTGGAAAATGGAGTTTATGAATCCAATAACTGTGATTAATTAAGTACCTGCAAATGAAATTCATTATGAATTCTGAAGACTGCCTCTTATTTTGAGGAAATGTGCTGTGTCTTATGATATCGTAAAAAAAGTGAAGATACACATGGTAGCAGTGTTAAATTTGAACAGTAGTAAACGTGATTACGTGCATGATTTAGTGTTGCAAGATTGACAAGTCACTATCAGTTATCCACTATAAGTGCTATATCTGATTTCTTTGAAGAAATAATCATAGACATTGATTCTGGAAGTCATTCTGCAAGTATCCTGATAGATCTCACAAAAACATATGATGAAACCTTTAGTCATTAGAATAATGGGACTTAAATTAATTAAATCGTTTATGACAGTTTACAGTCCTACATTGCAGAGAAGGTCAATATATGTCAACAACATATGAACTATCACATGGTATCCCAAAAGGATTCATCCTGGGACTTCTATTCATTATTCTATATATGCATGATATAAACGAGGTAATTCCTACTGGTGTTCATATTGTTCAATTTTTTCACGACACTTCTATTACTGTTTGCAAAATGGATTATTTAAGTCTATAACTGCACTGTTAATAATGGTATAGGATATTTAACAGTTTTAAAGATGCATGTGAAACCTTTTTCAAGTTATAAATCTCGGACATAAAGATAATGCCTTACCAATATCGTTAATATTAATGGGAATGAAAAAAAGGAATTTTAATGAGGTTGAACTGCTAGGCTTAAATATCAATAACTTTTACATATTCAGAAGGTAGCAACCATCATTAGAAAAACCTATTTATCCTTAAATACTTTAAGAAATACATTCTGCACACCAATGCTTGAATTATATATTTCTCTCTTGTTGTTTCACATATTTCTTAACATACCGAGTTTTGGGGTAGTACTTCAAAAGCAAGATATCAACATATTTTTCACATTATAATAAAGGCTGTTAGGTATCTGGCTAATTTACATAGATACATGTAGAACAATTTTAAACAATATTTTTGGCACTCCATAGCTCATATATTTATAAAACTATTTTATATTTATTTAAGCTTAAATTTCTAATGAAAATCAATGCTAGTATACAAGCAAATAAATTTAAATTTCTGATGAAAATCAATACTGGTACGCACACATTATGTACGAGGCAAAAGTAAACTAGCAATGTTATTCACAAATTGTACTTATCTGATGCGATGTCCATTATATCAAATTAAGTTTTATAATACATTTTCTGTTGAAATTAAACCTTGAGCTAATTATAAATATTAAAAAAAAAATTACACATTAATATTTAATAAACAAACCATAATGTTCAAGATTTTGTAAATGATGCTTAATCTTTATAATTTATTGATATTTTGTATTGTGCTATTACATATATATTATATGGTATATGCTTAACAGTGTTCAAATGAAACATTCTACTATGCTGAACAGCAATAAATTATTATTTAAAAAAAAAAGTAGAGGAAGCTGTTTCATACAAATACAATGAACATAATATTTAACTAATGCTCTAGAGATTGAAAAATTAGTTGAAAATGGGTACCTCATTCGACACTTGCTCAAAAATGGTAATAATAATATTTATAAGCAAAATTTAAGACATTTTCAAGAGGAAAAACCAAAGTTTGACAGATTTACACCTATGGATGAGTCATGGGTCAATCACTTGACCCAAAAGCTAAATGGAATGGAATAATCATGTAGACCATTATTTAAGAAGTTTAAATATTCTTACTTTTGGTTCTGAGTTCATTGTGTGTAGGGTTCAAACCAAACAAATCGTCTCTAAATATAGATAAAACAAATGTTATGAAATTCATCACTCACAGATCTCCAGATCCACAATTACAGATAGGATATTATAACAGTGTACTTTCACAAACTAAATATATTAAATTTCTTGGTTTAACAGGTGATAACCATCTCAATTGGAAAGATCACATTGATCTTATCATACCTAAACTTAGTAGTGCCATGCAATATGTGCATTAGTAACGTTGGAGTAACATTGGAGTTAGTTAAGACTTTAAAACTAGTTTATTATGCTTATTTCAAATCAATAATGAAGTACGGTCTAATATTTTGGGGAAATTCAGTTAAAGTGATTGTGTCTTTCTGTTACAGAAAAAAGTCAAACAAACAATTGCTGGTACACATAGCAGACATTCATGCAGAAACCTCTTTAGGAAATTTGAAATCTTCCTTGTGTATATTTTATCCCTTATGAACTTTTATATAAGAAATAAACAAAAATTTCAAAATCAAAATATACAGACAAGAATACTAGGCAAAAAGCAAATCTACATTGCCCAACTTCAACATTTTCATGCCATCAAAAAGGCATTTATTATGAATGCATTTTAGTACACAATGCTCTTCCCTCTAGCATAAAAGTCTTAATAAACAATGACAATTCCTTTTAATTTGCTCTCAGAAAATACCTATGTAAAAAGGCCTATTATTCTGTAAAGGAATATATGAGTGACAATATCATACTGCACAATATAACTATGTATATAGTAAAATTTGTAAGTTTAAGTGACTGCTTTTGTTGTTTGGTTGAGTTGTTTTAGGTGTTCTTTTTCATTTTTATTGTAATTATTTATGTAGATGTAGACAAATTTTTGTAAATGCAGATTGAATGCTACTATGGTAATGGTATATGACAAGTTCTATGTTCCTAGGGCTCTGTCACTGTTCCCCAAGCTCACTGAATGCTCCAGAAACTAAACTAAACTAAGCTGGATAGTATATTCTCTCGTGAGTTTTATTCTTGACAACTTTGCTAACTTTAGAATGAATATATTTATACATAATTACAATACCAGACATGCTACTCACTTAAATATACCAATAAATCCACTAAAATTTTCCAGCTTTAGGATGCAAGAATATAATAATCTTCTAGCTTACTTGAAATTACTATGTAATTCACAAAAGCATAAATGTTTCAAGAATAAAATTAAATTATTACTAAATATTCACACCTTCTATAATATGAATGAATATTTTAATTCTAACACAACATAACTCATATTATTAAACTATTTCAACAAATGCTAAATGTGGCAGAGGGTCTTTTATTAAGTAATGGATGTTGGTTACAAAGCTGCATGGCATGCTTATATACAGTATTATAAATGATTTTTTTTTACTGTATTCATGTGTCATATTTAAATGTTTATTAAGATGCATGACATGTTCAATATAGTTGAACACTGCTCTCCTTGCTAAAGAACAAGAACAAGAATCAATAAACACAAGTGTTTCCATCATATTAAATTCTCAGTGCAGCCATCAGCAAACAACATTATGTAATATATGGGGGGGCGATGGTGCACAAGATACAGTACTGGATAACGGTCAACTGTTAAGGAAATTTAATTTCAAAATTACAAGAGACAATGAGGGTGAAATGTTGTAAAAAGGCGATCAGTTGTGCTCTTTTCCTCTTTCATTTTTTTTTTTTTTTTGAGCAATGCTTTCAGCTTCATTGTACAAAGTCTGGAGGCTATAACCATTGTTTGCAGACAGGAAACTACAAAAATATTAAAAGTACTGCTAGAAGTACACTAGTCTTCCAGAACAGGGTGTTGAGAACTAAGATAAAAATAAAATTGAAACTTTGATATATGCATCCCATTTTCAACTTTCCGTATCGTGTATGCGAGCCAGTTTTAAACTTATTTAATATAACAGAAGAATAGGTTTAGATATTACTGAACAAGTAATAAAGCATTGGTCTTCCGTTTCTAGGATTCACTCCAAATCAGATCTATAGTGTGTAAAATGAACTGAATAGGAATTCCATTTTCATCAATTGCTGTTTTTATTTGGTTTGTACTTATAAAAAGGGACCAGAGGAGGGCGTTGTGCCGTAGTAAGCCGCAGTAATCCACTCCGGTTTCTAGGATTCATTCGAGGTTAGGGTATGTATGTTTATGAATCGATTATGTATTCCATTTTTGAAAGACTATTGTATTTATTTGATTTGTACTTAAGAAAAGCAGCAGCCTGTTATTCTAGGTTAAGTTTTACTAGTGGGATGTACACAGTTTCACCATAATTAAAATTTATATCAAATAGACAGAGCGTACAAATTCTGGTATTATCAATTCTGGTTGAATGGCTTGCACAATACTACTAATTTCCTCGAACACTTTTCAACAAAAATGCAAGAATATGGGTTCAATATTTCCTATTGTCCCTTATGAATGTTATCTTACTGTGTATTTGCTAATCATGCTAGCGCTGAAGACACCATTTTCCAATAGCTGTGGTAAAAGCATATCTAAATTTGTTTCACTAACGAGCCGAACTAAATTCTTAGTTATTTTCTTTCGCTTTTCTTCTTCCATGCTAACTGTACAGCTATACACTACGATATATAATTATTATCCGTTTTCCCAACTTCGGGGCGACTGCAGACTATGTATACATGAACACGCTTGTCTGTTTTCAATTTATTTTGACCACACAATGGCTGTCACAATTTCTTGTGGCATTGCCAACTGTGACGATCCTGTGAAAACCCAAATATAGAACCTATTTTACCTGGTATTAAGATAAAAATCCCCCCCTTCCCGCCATACACACACACACACACACACAATTTGTAATCGGTGTCGATTTTGACTGTTCTCAAATTAACGCATTTTTCAATAGTTTGTAAAGTCCGTTTTTACTACCGAGGCACCACAGGCGGTGACACATGATATATGAGATGAAATGATATATCGGAAAAGGACTTTTTAAGGAAGGAAATGTTCCAGGCCAAAATTTAGAGTACCTTCCCGGCATTTTCCATTTATGAGGGCTGAGGAAATCTGGAAAAAAAATCTGACAGGGATTCAAAAATCTGGCGGGATTCCAACCCCAGACCTCTCTCTCCCGAGTCCGCTCCTTAACGACCTCGACCACCCGGATGGTGAACATAAATTGACTAATAGGCTAGAAAATGTAAAAGCATATATAGTACCAATGTCGACAATCTTCAAAATATGGGATTAGGTTAGAACAAATAGTAACAGTATTACAAAATAGTATTAAGGATAACATGTAACAATGAAATGATAGCATGTATATAGTATTACTAATTAGTATAGTAATGGAGCATACAGTAACTAAAGAAGATTAAAAAACGCACACATATATTATATAAATTAATTTAATGTCTAAATAACTTTTAATAAAAAGGAATACAACATCCAAATTAGGTCTTATTAATTAATGAAATGAAATAGGTTACGGCATTACTAGATAATGTTTGAGAATAGGACACTCCACTCATTTGTTTTATGCTTACTAGAACTAACACTAGGGATACTCTTGTGCAAATCGCACAGCGAAAACATCTGAGTTAAAAACACAACTTTTTTTCATTACACAGTGGAAATGACGTTGTAGCTATATCGATCCCAATCGCACATGATCATGATATCACACACAATTACAGGAAACATTAACACGTGCAAAAAATTATAAAAGCACCAAAACGAGGTTTGCCTGTAACTGCCTGTTTCGGACCAAAAATACTCTATTGGCAAATATTTGGTGGCTGCTAACATTGCTTAGTCGGTCCTGGTGGTGTAGCGGTAACTTTACTTGCCTTCTAAATCCAAGATCGCGGGTTCAAACCCGGCCAGGATCTATGGATTTTTTCGGACGTAAAAATCCTAAGTACGGCTTCTTTCGGAAGGGAAGTAAAGCCATGGGTCCCGTGTCGTACATTTACGGCACGAAAAAGAACCTCAAGCCTGAAAGAAGAGGCCTGAGCAAAATTTGTGGGCCGTTTCACGCCCTGAATTGAATGGGACGCGGATGACCTGAGCTGTTAAAGAGCGCCCATAAATCAAACCAAAATAAAAAAAACTCCTAACGTTGCGATTGCGGTGTAAAGTTTAAAGTAAAAGATGCAATTGCAGGTGGTTGGAGCAGAGGGTGTAGGTTGAAGTGATGGAATGGTGGCAGTAATTTTGTTCTAATCAAAAAGAGGATTTTTAATATGTTTTATCGAGACCAGAATTTATTAGTATTATAGATGTTGGAAATGCACTTATAAATTACGCAAATACATGTGCATGTTTGAATGAATTTCTCCACAGGAATTGCTGAAGATTGGACCTAAAGAAAGCACCCAAAGTTCCATACTCCGTACTAATTTTACGTTTAGCCATCATTAACATATTTTCTACCTTTGTGTATGAATTTCTGCATTGCCCATGTCTACCATAGACAGCTTATTTCGCAGCTTTCCCTGACATTTCCCGCCTGTTTCCAATTTTCTGTTACATGAACATAAACTCTCGTTTATACGAGAGAATGTCCATTAAAGTGCACTTTTAGATAATAATAATAATAATAATAATAATAATAATAATAATATTGTTGTTGTTGTTGTTGTTATTGTTGTTATTACAAACTTGTGTTAACCTAAACAAATCCGGCTGCATCATGGGAGCATCCTATTCTAAGAGACTACCCATTACTGTATGGCATTAAGGGAACAAAATTAGAATTCTTGCAGTCTATAAGCATCTCAAAAGCGAACCCACGTTTTGGAAATAATAATAATAATAATAATAATAATAATAATAATAATAATAATAATAATAATAATACATTGTTAGAATTAATGGTACTCTATTAATTAAACTAAATATGTGAGCATTGACAGACAAGGTATATTGTGTGGGTAATTTTAAACAATTTTAAATATGACTATATGTACGAAATCTTCACATTCTCTTAAATAGATAAAAAATAAAGATAGTTTCGAGTCACATTCTGTATTTAAGAAGATGATGTTCATGGGTTTACATAAAACAAAAACAGCAAATATTTAAATGTAATTTCGATGTCCTAAGCAAATAAACAGAATCAGTAAAGAACGATCGACAGATTGATTGATTTTCAGTGGCTTTGAAATTTAATTGAATTGTTATTGCAGTAAAAGCATATAACGCAAACGTTTTCTAAAGGAAATGACAGAGCTCTCTTACACACAAATATAATTCTCAAACACAGATTAGATTAATAGTTTAATGACTGCGTTCTTCATAGCTATATTTTATTAAATATGAAACATATGCAGCGTTATAAATACAGTTTACAAGCTCAATTAATTTCGCATTTTGTTTTAAAACAATATAGAGCAAATTAAACGCAAGAACACTTTTTATACTTCGGTTTTCAGTTATACTCCTAATGGCCCAATTTCCCTAATTTGCAGAAGTTATTTTTCTTATTTTTTAAATGGTATATATCGAATTTTGTGGCAAAGAAAGAAATATTTGTGCTGATACAGCGATTTTCATGTTTTAATTTTCAGATATGACCCCCCCCACGTCTAATAACCTGATTTCCCTGAGTTACAGAAACTATTTAAATGGCATGTATGGAATTTCGCTGCGATAAAACATATATTAATACCACTAAAGCGATTTTTAAATTTTGGGATGCAGGCAGCCCCCCTCCTCCTAATAGTCCATTTCAATGATTTTCAGCATTTTTTTCATTAATTTATTTAAATTATATATACGCAGTTTTGTTCCGAAACAAATATTAATGCCGCTAGAATGATTTTAAAATTTTCAGTAAATTCCCCTGCTAATAGTCAAATTTCAATTATATTCAGACACTATTTTTCTTATTTTATTTCAATGGAATATATTGAGTTTGCTTAAAAAATTAAAGTTGTAACCGTTTGAGCGGTTTTTGAATTTTGGCTTAACCCCCAAAAGTTTCTCAGGTAAACCTCGACTCTCAATAATCTGATAATTTTAAAACATTTTTTTCTTATTTGATTTAAATGGCATATGTCGAGTGAAAACAGTTTTAAATTTTAGGATTCAGGTAAATTCCCTTTCTAATGACCCGATTTCACTGATATTCGAAGAATGTTTTTTCTTTTTTCTTTCAATTGCATATTCCGAGTTTACTTTAAGAACGTTTAAAACTGTAGCCGCTAGAGCGATTTTTAAATTTCGCTTTAACCCCCAAAAGTGATTCAGGTATACCTCCACTCCGAGTGCCCCGATTGCCATGATTTTTTGCAAACCACTTTTATCAAGTTATTTTAAGGTTTTTTTACTATGTTTCGTTTAGATAAAGCAAAAATTGGGCCGCTAGAGCGATGTTTATTGTTATTATTATTATTATTATTATTATTATTATTATTATTATTATTATTATTATTATTATTATTATTATTATTATTATTATTTAATTTTTTTTAAATTTTCGCTCTAGGTTAACACCCATCCCCAATGATCCAATTTTGCTGGTAAACGAACTTGACGAATTGTTTATTAATTGATGACTATGTGCCAAGTTCCGTTGAGAAAAAAACAAAAATTGCGACCTGTAAAGAGAGAACGGACGTAGATAAGCATATTTTGCGAAATATTTTTTTTTTAAATTTGTTTAGGTGCCTATTTGGTGCACATTTGGATATATTAATCATACCACGAAAGAACTTCACACCAACAAAACATTCTGTTGTGTGTATTAAACACTTTGAAGACAAAGATTTGCATCAAGCGAATGTTCATAGAGATAAATCTGGAAATGTGCAATAACATTCTTGAAACAGGTGTCCGCTGAAAACTAGTGCTGTACCAAGTATATTTCCTTCCAGGCTTGCCCGAAAAGTTTAATCACCCCAACTCCACAGTTTTAATGGATCCTGTAATTAAAAGGCAGAAGAATCCTGGGCTATTAGAGCAACTACAAAGCAAGTGGTTATAATGAATTCATATGATAATTTATGTAGCAAGTTAGATATTGTTAAAAATAAGTTTGACAGCAAGAGGGAAAATTAATGTAAACGCAGAGCTTATCTATTATTTTATAGTTGATTTTGAGGGTATGCCACAAGTTGAACTGACTATTAAAATATATGAAAATATATCTGTTGAAGTTTGTATGAATGAACAAATATTGAATGCATCTCAATCACAGTGGATAAAACCAAATAAGAAATTAGAAAGATGGTCCTAATTGCAAAACATGCCTAAAAGGCATATGAATTATTCTGCACTAGATTGTAATAATGTCGTTTCTAAAATTGAAAGCATTACTTCTATCCTTATATTCTCCTGAAATACGGAACGCAAAGATATGTGGTATTTTGAACGAATTTTTGGTACCTGTGGGTTTAAATTATTTTGGGAAGCGTTTAGTCACGATCAGAATACTCAATATTTATCTAGCAAGTCGATTAAAATTACATTTGCAGTCGGTGATCTACTAGCAGGCTCAATGTCGGCCGGGCAAATGATATTGATGTGACGTTGCCAGATAATGTATTTTAGTACTATTTTTCTTCGTGGCCGCTCAGTTGTGCAGGTTGGTCATGCAAATACTTGGCGGAAGTAGAGAGGAAAATACTGTGTTACTGTAACAGTCACAGTGGTAAACATTACCTTACCTGCAGAGTCTATGAACAGCAACTAACTGTGCACCCTTAATGATCCTGCACCCCCTCCGTTTCTTTATCTGAATTAGATGGACTCGTCAAGATCCCTGCTCAACGTATTAACACGGCAGCGGATTAAAAAATCTGTACATGTTCTATAGTTACGATATAATTAATATATTGAACAGTTCCGTATTCATATAGATCAATCAGAATCAAACGGAGCAATAAATTATAACAAATACACAAAGAAATTAAAGTTAAAATCATTATTGAATCCAGTCACTTCCCCCGGGGGGTTCATAGGCTTCAAATTTTGGTAATACTAATAAAATGACATCTGAACTAATGTTTTTTTTTAATTTCACTTTATCTCTGATATGAAATTAAATCAAGTGAAATTGGGTATAATTATCTTTTAGAATGAAATTATGAGAATCCAATTAATAATATTATAGCATGCAAAACTTACATTTACAGCCAGCTAATGCGTTGAAGTCATTTTACATATATGGGAATGACCATCAGTGAATCTTCCTCTGAGTTCCTCGTCCCCTTCAGTTGACATCACATGAGCTTGGAGCGTATCTGACCCATCCTACTTCCTTAATTCCCATGGTGCTGATTGACCTTACACACCATCAGTGGAAACTGTAATGCACAGCACACATTCAGCAATTTCTTAGAGCTTCAGAGCCGAATTGACCTTTGAGATAAAAGAAACAACACCGAAGACGAATCTCTTGATTATTATAGTGACAAATTTAAAAGAACGCAAGTCTCCGATAACACCATCAACATTTTTAAGTCCTAACATCAAGCACAGTTCATTACAATCATTATCACTAAACTCTTATAGTGTTTTAAATCTTTCAAAAATATGCATTTAGTTCTAGCACTTCCACAGCCTTTGCTCCATTACATTATTAATTCTCTTCACAGTTTTCCTTACATTTCTCAGTTTTTTTTGTGCACATTTTAGTTGCGCCCACTTTAGTTCTTCATTTTATTTGGTGTTTCATTTTTCATATTGTGTTCATTACAAAGGTTTTCAATATTTCTTAAATGTTTCAGAAACAATTACAGGGAGTTGTAATATGTTAAGTGATTTTTTATTCAGAATTTATTTGTTTGAGATGACACTTTATGTTTCTTATATAAAATCACTAAACCATCAATGAAATTGTAACTCATCATTTCTAACACGATCCCTGCCAAACTTGCTAAACTGCATCGTTCTTGTGTACACGTTCACATGCCATCTTAATGAACCTATGAGGATAGGTTTATAAGTTTCCCGCCTGGCTAATAAGGATTATCGCCTTCACAAAATCATTATCTGGTTCATACCTTATCTGTTAAGTAAATAATTGCAGCTGTAACTTCCGCTCCTATGTGTTCGGTTGTTCAGATATGAAGAAGGCTATGTGTAAAAGATTGTGACATGTTCAAAATGGTATATCGAGCTGTTATTAAGTTCTTCACCAAAGAAGGAATTACTCCACATGAAGTTAAACAGCGACAGAACGATGTACACGGGGAAGCAATCCTCTCATACTCTATCGTAAAAGAATGGACCAAACTTTTTCAAATGGGTCCAGAAAGCATCGAGCGTGAGTAGTATATATCCCTTTTCCGATGATTACATTGATTATGCTAATGATATCAAAAGTGGGAGGAGGTGGTGGGGGTTAGTGTTTGCGGATTAACTGTGATAGTGGTGGGGGTGAAGTGGTTGGAAGTGATAGTGTTGGTGGGGGGAGGGGGAGGTACAAATTGATATCGAGCCTCAATTTAAATTACCGGAAAAGGTGTATCTTTTTATTATACAAGTGTGAAAATTAACATATACATTTAATGTGATGCGAACGGAGGGTTTAAATGCAATTAAAATACACATTATGGCGTTAAAATGCGAGAAAGACGCAAACGGAGTCTTTAATTGTAATTAAAATGCAAACGATAGCGTTAAAAGACGAAAGTGTAAACTTTAATTGCTAATTAAAATGCAAACAATGACGTGAAAAACACGCATTATCAAAATAAAAACAAAAACTCGCAATTGATATTGTAATTCAGACGGATTCCAACATATCTTAGTTTTTCCGCCACTGGATTTGCAGTCCCCCACTGACCTGTCGGCTGCTTCCCATCACCTTGCCTGCACCGCTGACAAAGCCACACTGTCCCGTCCAGTGGCGCTGAATGTGAGGGTTACGCGTACACTTTTTGTTCCGCTCATCTTTGCTTTTAGGGGTTTGATAATCGAGTGAGTAGTGTCACGGACTTTCCCACGTGTATACGTGACATTCTAAGCATTCGCTACCTTGTTTCTGAAATATTTTCCTTTTTTACCCAAATGTATCTTCGTTTAAATGAATTCTTGGTATGGTATTTGTCTGATTGACATTCCGGTCCGAGTTGCTAACAACAAAACTCCGGACCTCACCTGTCGTTTCACATAGTTTGAAAAAAGGTATTTCCACCAACTGCGCTTCATTGTCAAAATATTTTTACTGGTCCGGATAGAATTTAGCTTAGTCGGGTCACGCTGTCTGGGCGTTTCTTAAAAGATATTTGTATTTAAAAGAATTCTGAGTAACATCACCTGTGCTTCGTTGTGAATGTCCTTATATTGGTCCGGATGATTTTTATCTTAGTCATGTCACGCCATTTAGGTATTTCTTAAAAGATATGTAGTTTTGAAAGATTTATGAGTAACACTACTTACTTTAAAACTTATTTTTGTTTTCATGGCGATTTTCGTACTGGATCGAAAGTCATCTATCACTTATCTTTTGGAAAAAGTGAAATTATGTGTTACTCTAGTGAAAAGCTTAGTAATACTATACCCTTTTTGCTGAAGAATTCTGTCACCAAAGCAATTTATATAGCAGCATCTGTGGTTTCTTTTATTGTCACCAAAACAGAAAGGTTTTTTTCTTATAGAGCCATCCCTATATTACTTTTCGTATTTCTTTTCAAAACATTTTATGTAGCGAAAACCGCCACCTGCATTTATCTTTTCTTAGCTAAAATAGTACCTACACCCCACCAAAGCCTTTTGTGCGGTAATTGGTTGAAGGGTTGCGCATGCGCAGTAGAAAACCCCCTTCCGATTGGTGGGGGGAGTGTTGTAGTTGTGCCACGGTGGAGGTGCTATATAAAAGACCCGAGCATTTGGATTATTCATAGTTCCTTGAAAAACACACCCATCAACTGCAATTTAAAATGGAACTGTTCTCATGGGCGCTTCAACCAGATCACCTATGCATGGGTTTCATATACCAAAAATTGTGGAAAATCCTTAATAATGTATGAAAAAATGTTAAAATAGATCCTGTAAGGCTATTCAAGAAATAGCCACTGTGGAAACTGAAACAATAAAATAATCTGAATCTGAATTTAGCCAACTATATCTCATGGTTATGAAGTGGTAATACTTCTTTAATGGCATCAATTAACAAGCTTTGTCTCAAGAGTGACAAACGCAGCGATCGTGAGTGTGTCCTTGTTGAAAGGTTTATCTCAACTTTAGACGCTTTATCGTTCTACAACATCAATCCTGTGGTAATCGGTCTGATGAGGCGTCTGATGGTAAATCAATCTGATGTGGCTTCTGGTGGTAATCAGCCTTTTGCCGGCGATGGCAGTGACAATGATACTGGGGATCATCCCATCGACCCACAGGTAAGTGTTGACGTAGCCTTGCAACCTAGTTTGAAATTACGAGGGTTGGAACTTAAATAGTGGCAGCTATTTACTTACAACCGATACAAAACAGTTACATGTTAGCAACCTTTACTGTCATTCAATGTAGTCACCAGCGTTGTGTGTAACCCATTGCCAGCGATGTGGAAATCGTAGTATACCTTTAGCAGAGGCTGTTCTCTTGATGGTGTAGATGGAGCGGTCTACTGCCTGTCGAATCTCTGGAACACTTCTGAAGCGAATGCCACGAAGTGGTTCCTTCATCTTCGGAATCAAATCAAAGTCACAAAGACTTAAGTCCGGGGAGTATGGTGGATGGTACAGTACTTCCCAGCCCCATCGACCGAACAAATCGCCACAGCTTGCGCTGTATGCGCCCGAGCATTGTCGTGCAAAACGATGGGTGGATTCTGCAGAAAGTGTTACCCTTCTTTCTCAAAGATGGTCGCAGGTGGTGCTCCAAAAACGAACGGTAATACTCAGGATTGACGTTCTGCCGTGGAGGAATGTAATGCGTTAGGATAACACCATCACAATTGGGGCTCTGACGAATTTTCGACTTTCGTGGTGACCCATACTGACGCCATTCGTTCGATTGGCGTTTCAGTTTTGGCTCATACGATTTGGCCCATGTCTCATCCAGGGTTATGATACGGCGTAAGAAAGTCTCTCCTTCGCACTCATAGCGCTCCAAGTGCGTCTTAGCAGCGTCGTAACGCAACCATTTCTCCATTTCCGTCAAATTATGCGGAACCCATTGTGATGCAATTTTTCGCATGCCCAGGCGTTCCTTCAGAATGTGAAGCACAGTCGTATGCTCTAATCCGGTTTCTTGGGCGAGCTCACGAATCGTCTGGCGTCGATCACTGTCCAGTAACGCGGCAAGAGCATGCACTTCTTCTTCACGAGCAGATTTGAAACACACATCAACACAGCTTTTCCATACATATTTACATACCATATAGATATGTCGACGATATATTTACCATAACTAACAAAAAATTCATTGATGATACCTTAAAACTTTTGAATATACAAGATAGAAACATATCGTTTACATACGAAACAGAAACAAATAACATGTTGCTATTCTTGGATTTTAAAATAATGAAACGTCAAGGAAATCTGTATTTGGAATATACAGAAAGAATACACATGCAGATAATCACATCCAAGCTGGCAGTTTTAACCCCACAGCACTCAAACATGAAGTTATCAACTGTTTAACACTCGTCTAGTTAACCTATAAATTAGCAAAGAAGAATATTTTAATGAATATAAACAAATAGAAGAAATAACGGCTAAAATGGTTTTAAAAAAGAACTACTATACAAAAAGGTGCAGAAACTCATGAGACAAAAATGAACCAAAGAAACCATAACATTTTCACAAGAAAACATAAGCCAATTTTTAAAATTTCATATATCATCCATGGGCTACAAAAATGTCAGAATATTCTTAAAGATTTTAATATCAGGTTGGCACCATTTAATGGATTTAATGTTAAAAACCTACTGATAGACAATATTAATGACAGTATTCCACAAGAGAAAAAAAAAATAACAGGTAATTATTGTGCAGAGTATGAAAAAATCTACATTGGAAAAACAAAGAGAAACATAGGCACATGGTTAAAGGAACATTTCAGAAACATAAAGTATAAGCAAATAGATAAATCAGCAGCAGCACATCATTTTTGGACAGAAAATCATGACATAATGAATAAAGAAAGATTATTAAAATCAGTACAAGGACCTACAGAATATCAACTTGAGAGAAAATCTACATCTACAAAGACAGTCTAATTAACTTCGAGACTGCTGGGGATGAAAACATAAATTACAAGTTTATCACACCACCGCTAGAGCAAAATACACATTCCCACAGCTTAACGAATTATTCGACAGTAGAATTTTAGCCGGGCTGATGATGAGAACAAAATGTTCTCAAAACCAGTTCTATATACTATGAAAAGTTTAGTGAAGCATTAAGAGTGTGTAGTTCAACTAAATCATACAATAATATATACATACAATAATATTCCTTTCCTTGTTTTCTCACATTTTTCTTCCATTCAAATGAATTTCACCTTTTCCTCTTAAGTATGCCACTTTGGTGCCTGCTCATCTATTTCTTGAATAGACTATTTTTTCCATGGTATTATATCCATGCTCGAAATATGAGATTGCTCTTAAAGAAAAATCAGAAATATTTTTACTTAAAAGTCATAATAATTCCCATTATAGAATCACTACACATTCACTTGCACTGACACAGTAGAAGGATGTTTTCAAAGTTAACCTTTCTTAGAAAATTACAATTATTTATATAATTCAAAATGACTTACCATTAATCTTAATGTCACTTTCACCTCTATAGCTGTGGTTGAACTTAAAAAAGATAATATAAATTTTCTGATTCTTTTGAAATCATCATTGTCATTGTTATTCAAAGTTTCCAGCACTCTAGTCCCACATCTGGCACCTGTGCTTAGCTACATTTTAGCTTTGCTAAAGAATTTGTTTTAATGCCCTTTTTAACCACTGAGGTATCATAGACAGTGGACACTGGTGATACATGAGAAGAAATGTTAAACTGGGAAAGGATATTTTTTTTAAGGAAGGAAACGTTCCAGGCCTAAGTTTAAGGTACCTCCTAGGTATTTGGCATTGCCAGTGACATTGTGTTTGCAACTCATAATAATATTATCTTTTGGCAACATTTGCTATTGTGATCTTTAAAAGGACACAAACCTGGTGTCATTCTTATGCAGATGTGAATCTGAAAATGATCCTTATATGTTGGTGAAACAAAATCATAAATGCCTTGTTAGTTGTTATTGTACACTGTTTTTTTTAATTTTTTTTTTTAATTTTCTTTATATATTGTTGTTTTTACTACTGCGGCACCACAGGTAGTGGACAATGATGATACATGAGATGAAATAATAAATTGGGAAAGGATTTTTTTAAGGGATGAAATGTTTCAGGTCTAAGTTTAGGGTACCTCTCCAGCATTACCATTTACGAGGACTGAGGAAAACCTGGAAAAAACCTTAGTCAGTAAAGATAGTCCTGGCAGGAATTGAATCCTGAACCTCTTGCTCATGAGTCCACACCTTACCGAATTGTACACTGTGCCAAAATCACTAAAATGTAACATTCAGTACTAGGCATTGAAAGTGTTAACTTACAAGCACATTGGTGTTTTAAAATTATAAATATCTCGGAATTGAATTATCTTTCAATTATGTGAAAAGACATTAGTCTACTTATCATAGTTATACAGAACACTTATGTAAAAAATGCAATCACAAATAATGATAGGGGAGAGCTTGCAGATATTTCAATATTACATTTGAAGTAAGAATACTCCCGCACTCTCTAGTAGCAATAATGGGTCCTTTGGTCACAGTATAACAGTATCTCTTTACACTGTGGTTTGATTAGTAATAAACTTGCTGAATGGCAGACAGTGAAGTTTCATATAAATCTGTGCAGTTACTTTATTTTGTTCTGTGTTAACTGAATGTAAAGAACATTACTTTACATAGGTAACTTTGTAAGTCTTTTTTTTTTTTTGCAACCATTTGAAGAGAAAATCAAAATTAAAAAAACTGAAAAGACCAACTCATTTCCATATTCTTTTAGTAGCCCAAAATTCTCTTTGTAAGGTATTTTCATCATTGCATATATGGCTTGATTATCAGCTTAGGTACAGTATAAACATTTTTTTTAATCTTCCCTTGTCCAAGATATACTTATTTTAGCCATCTTAGAGCTTTGTCCAAATATAAATTAAAAGTAATAGAGAAGTAAGACATTAAACAAGTACAGCAATGAAACTGACAACATATACTACAAGTTTAGAGATACAGCAAGCAAATGTTCCAAAACAAAAATTTAAAATAATTTTTAGGATTCTTCAAATAAACTGAATGTAAAAATTGTAGCTCATATTGAGAACAGTTATTAATAATTAATTGCAAAGAACTGTTCATCAGTTTTCCTAGGAAACATTTTCCACTTTCTCATAGTTACATCTGCATTACATCAATTTGTGATCTCGTGGAGGGAGATTTCTCAAACTCTTACAGAAATCTAGATGGATTAATTTTTTATTTTTGTAGATATTTAAAATTTTAAATATTACTCTTCATTTTATGATTTGTATTTTTCAATATTATTGAGAATATACACAAATTAGATTGACAACTGCATAACTATATCTTCATTTTTTAAAAATTCTTTCTAGGGAAACAGTTGCAGGCCGCATGGTTAGTGTGAAATGGAAGTGGTATAGCATAAAATAAGTCAATTTGTTATTAAATACACCTAATACATATACTTTATTTTGCATCTTTCCTTTAATAGTATATAATATTATTTAATATATTATTTTTAATAATAATATTGTGAAAAGGTGTCTTTATCCAAAATTGCAATCTCTTTATCCATTATTTAAGAGAAGGAAAATGAGCAGGGATGTTCTTTGTTTAAAATATTGAGCTGAGTTCTTGATTGCTAATAGTGGAAATTCTGGAATAATATATCAACTGCAAACAGCAAAAACAAATAAGCTGGTGCTGATGCTGCATCTAATGCTACCTTTTCTACATTTTTCATATATAAGGATTACAAATCTAAAGAACAAAAATTGCATTTTGTATTTCATGAAGTATAGCATAATCAGTCATCATCAGTCATTTTGTTCTGCAGACTGCACTCTAAAATTTGTTCAGAAGTGTTTTAAACCACAATAGGATAGGCTTATGGTAGAAAAAATCTGATGTGATTGTGATGAATGTGATTAGCCCTTATGCAATTTCAGAGCTTCAGAAAGGCTTAGACCAGGTAAAATACATTACTGCCTACACAGATTCTTCAAACCAAAATAAAAGAAATTGTTTCTATTGAGGTGCATCACCTCTTGTCATTTTAATGGGATGTAAGATTTTCAAGGTCAGTTACTCTATCTCCATATATCATAAAGATGTTAAAAATGAATAAAGTATTGAACATAAACATTAGGTTTATAAGTTCTCGGGTGATCAGCTGTATCAATTCAATAAAAGCCGAGCTTTCTGCCATTGTAGACTCCATGGCCTTCATCAGGAACTGTAATATACATCTTGAAAGCTTCAAGTCTTACATTAGGTTTATGTGTTTATATGATAGTTTGGAGGAGCGGCAAAAAAAATTAAAAAACTATTTACAATACTATTCAGGATTCTTTAAACAAACATGTTGTTCTGCTAATATAGTGAACAATTGTATATACTATAATAGACTGTCTACCAACTTGCATAGAAAATATATTCCGACTTTCACATATACAATATGTGAAGTTGCTTTATGACTTTGTTAGGATAGAGTTTTCAAAACTTCTTTCTTATAACAAAATTAAATGGCTTCTTTTGTGGGCAGCCATAGAGAATATACTTAAAACTCTATCCAACTTCTTAAATCATACTTTGAATCACAAGTATCCTATAATTATTTAAATGTTTTTAATGAATTCTTGTCTGAAATGTAGTTCTACTTTTTTTCATTCGAATTCTTAATGATTTTGTTCTCTTTCTTGGGAGTCAATATGTTTCTATGATGGAAGACTCTCTGCACTAATCACAGATTTTTTTTTGCCTCTTTTAGTTCAGTTAAAACTAAAAGATCTGGAAGAAAATGAATTTGTTTGTATTTCAAGTTTAAAGAAACATGTGCTCATATTATTCAACCCTGAATTCAGTTAATGAATGGGAAGACTGCAAAACGTTATCAAAAAATGATTAAGAAAAACACAAATGATTCTTATCTCATTGATAAAATTTAAAACATAGGCTAATATATTGCTCCTGAAATGGTTAATGACTAGAAAACTGCTCGAACAAGGACAAATTTAAGATGGGTTGAATTATTAAAATAGTTTCACTGGTCAATATACATTTTAACCCTGAAATGAAAATATGAAACATTAAAATGTGCCTGTTGACTCTAGATTAGCTGATACTTATTCTATATATTCAGTCCACATTGCATGCTTAACAATCATTATCAACTCTTTATTTCAATCTTATATTGGGAACAAGTTTGTGATTACATCATATTGCATTGCCCCATGCTCCCCTTGCCCTCATGAATTGATTAAAAGGCAATAGTTTAGTACTGAGTAATCCCTTATAGTGTCAGTCAGTCTTTTATGCATTTAGTATTGAGCAATCTCTTGTTGTATCAATAAGTCCTTTATGTATTTCCATCTACTTCTGGGCCCTGGGCCCCACTCATTCCTTATGGTATGTGTGGTAGAAATCTTGTGAAGTAATTGAAAGGCTGTAAAGTATAAATACCATTTTTTGTTCCGATGGTATAGTGGGAGCCAAGCATTTAAGTAACTATCACTTCCTTGTGGTACCTTATCAGTCCTGGTGGTAATGATAACCATACTTGCCTCCTAAATCCAAGATTGTGGGTTCAATCCCAGCCAGGATTGATGGATTTTTTTGGTGAAAATCCTAAGTATGGCTTCCTTCAGAAGGGAAATAAAGCTGTGGGTCCTGTGTCGTAGATTTATGGCACAATAAAGAACCTCAAGCCTGAAAGAACAGGCCTCTGAGCAAAATTTGGCCGTTTCATGCCTTAAATTGAATGGGACGCTAATGACCTGAGTTGATAAAGAGAGTCCATAAATATGCCAAATTAAAAAAAAGCTGTTTCTGGAGGCATTAAGAGGAAAAAGAAATGGACAATAGTGTGCTCAAATATACCATCTGCTCTTGGACAGTTCTGCATAACAAAGAATGTCCAGTTCCCGAACTCCTAAAAGAATGTAATCTATCTCTTCAATTCAGAAGATGAGATAGATTACAGAGTCTATAGAATCTTCTTCTTCTACTGATGATGATGATGATCACGACAATTCATATGTCAACCAGGGTGCATCTGCTCAACACAAGGTGTAATACAAGAAAAACTTAATGATCTTGTTCATGTTCTGGAACTGCCAAAGGATAAAGTACAGTTCCTGACATTAAGGTTTCAATAGTGAAAATATCTTGCAGGAAATGTCTGAGTGACTTAATTTTGCACTTGGCATATACAATTGGTCCCTACTTTAAAAAAATAACACTACTTTGTTTTTTGTAATGATATAGATAGCCTTCTGAATGCCCTTCAAATGAAACATGATCAGTAAGAATGATGACTATTCACAGACTCCTCCAAATGGAGTCTCAAAGTGGTAGTATGCTATATAATGGAAAAAAGCTTTCATCTATTCAATTGGACATGATTTGTACATGAAAGAAACTTACGACAATCTAAAACACCAGTTGGACGGGCTTCAATACATAAAGTATGGCTGGCATATTTATGGTAACTTAAAACATAGTGGCTGTGGTAATGGGGTCTACAATTGGGGATTATGAAGTACTGCTGTTTTTTGCGCAAATTTGGTAACTGAGCAGTCTTATAAGAAGAGAGACTGGCCAGCAAGGAAATCTATGAATGTTGGAGAAAATCATAAAACACTCACCTATTATACACAAAATCCAGTTACTGCTCTTCCACATGTTCCTTGATCTGATGAAGAACTTTGTAAAAGCCATGGACCAGCATGTGCCAACTTTTAAGTACTTCTTGATGAATTCCCTCAATTTAGAGAAGCTAAATTAAAGAGAGAGTTTGTTTTTTGGGTCCTCATATTCAAAACTCTTTAGGAATTAAAGTTAGATAGCTTCTTACATGGTGTAGAGAAAGAACCTTGAGATGCATGTTGTCTGATGTCAACTAGCACTCTTGAAATGTCAGGCAAAAAAACTACAAATAACTGGTGAGAACATACTGTCTCTATATCACACATAGGGCTGCAATATATCTCTAAAGATAAACCTCCATTCTCACTTAGATTTTTTCCCATAAAACTGTGGCATGATTAGTGATGTACATGGGGAACATTTTCATCAGGCAATAGCAACAATATAAAAGGTACCAGGGAAAGTAGTTTACTTTCATGTTGGTTGATTATTGTTGGATGATGGCTAAGGATAATCCTGAGCAGCTATAAAGCAG
Organism: Metallyticus violacea; assembly: GCA_030762175.1. NCBI lineage: Eukaryota > Metazoa > Arthropoda > Insecta > Mantodea > Metallyticidae > Metallyticus > Metallyticus violacea. The sequence goes on along the minus strand of CM060835.1, from coordinate 42,787,884 downwards.
CAGGTAAAGTGATGCTGGATGTAAAAGTGGATGGGGATCCATAAATGTATGTATGTATGTATGTATGTATGTATGTATCTAATGTAAGCATTATTCTATTACATCAGAAACTATTGCAGATCTCTCACAAACAGTAACCAATTATGCATTCTATTATGCTATTCTTGTTTAGCACCTCAAAATCTATAATACAGGTTAATTTCATAAGAGAGGAAAATTTTTTCTATGCTTTTGTTGCCAGTGTTACAAGAAAAATGCCTTTCCTTTTCACAGGTGCTCGATATTACAAGGTTGAATTTGTGCTTTCCAGTCATAAATGCATTCACAGAGAAAATTTTCTCAGTAAAGAATAATATGAGGACTGCTGAGAAATCTGAATGAAAAACTGAAACTCTTAAAAAACTAAAAATAACAAAATGTAATTTCAGTTGTATTGTAGGAATTCCATGGTTTAGCTCTGGAAAATACATTGTTATTATACATTATGAGCTGAAATTAAAAGTACAGATCCATTAAGGATGACAAAAGATTGATAATCTGTTTACATAAAATGTTTGTTTATTTATAGCTATTGAAAAACTATTAATATTGTAAGAGATATTGGCAAAAAAATTTGCTTAAATTGATTTTCTGTTTGTATAGTTTGGAAATGTGTTAGATTCTTTCAATAGGCCTAATTACTTTTAAGAAATGTAATTTTTTACATCTTTTTATTGAAGAAATTAGTGTCATCTTGTGTATCCTGCTTTGTGCTTATCAGTTATTATCTGGTCATTCTATTATAACCTAATTACCATTACTTCTTATACATTTTTGCATAAATATGGATTCATTTCCCCCCAGAAAATTATATTAAATATTCTATAGATACCAAATGCATATGTGCAATTTGCAGACATGCTGAATTTATATATTCATTATGCAGAATACAGTGCAAATGTTTCTGTGTATTTTATGTTCATATAATAAATAACCCCACTTTTGCACTGCAATCTTTATTTAATTATACTATACTAGTATTGTTCGGCACAATGACGATATTTTTTGGCTTATTTGTTTGCTTTGGTTTCCTCCTCTTTTTAGATGCAGGGTAAAATACATATTGTGACACTTCAATTGTGGTTTATGTATTAAATTTCATATGTTATTACTAATAATTACACATGTTGAAATATGTACAAAAGCTACAGTAATGTAGTGGTATCAGAATACACCATTTTTAACTGTGAATTTATAAATTGCTCTCCTTGAATAAATTAAGAAGTAAACTCATTACACAGTTAAGCAAAAAACATAACATATGAATTACAACTTGACCAAATTAGTGACATGCTCTTTGGTGGAACTTCAACCTACTAATAAAATATTATAGCATATTTAATTCTTTGCTATGCTAATATTCAAGTTTGATTTTATTACTACTTTTTTCAGCCAAAGTTCTAAGACTCTTAATATTTTCTTTATTTTTAAAAATGTTGCTTCAGGTTTTCAAGTTCTTAAATAGTACATCAGCATTTAGATATGACTTTATGGTTGCTTTTATGGTTACAGAATTTAGTTTTAAATGAACAATTGTCTATGCCTTACAGTTTTAAACACTCACATTAAATTAATGTAAAGTTCACATATAAAATCACATCCACCAGCAATGCACTAAATCAACAATGTTTTGTAATCAAAAAGTATTTAGCTAATACAGCATGATGTAATATAAAATCGGAATCTGTACTTGATATGCATTTACTTTTCATTTTACTTCTGACTATTCTGGCTGCATAAAGTATATTTATATCATAGAAATTTGTTTACATTTTGTAGCACACTTCATTTCTGTGAGTTTGTTCATTTTGTAATATTAATGTTTAGTGTTTATTAAAAAAGTAAGTTTATAAAATATCTTAAAATCCTTCTTTTAAGTCAATGATGAAACCAAACTCCATAAATAAGTCAATTAAGTACTAGCTTAACAATGATTACTTCCAAAATGGTAGACACAGAGCAAGCAGTTCTCAAATATAGCTAACACTGATTCATAACTTAAGTACAAAAGTATTTAAAAAATACATACAGTCATTTAGTGCTATCCAAAGTACACACTTTTGAACATTTATGTTCAGATTACTTATTTGCATAAGGTTATAAGATTTTTATGAATATGAACTACCATTTATTGGACAGGAACATGCACACTGGGTAACAATGGGGTATTCCACTTTGATCCACTGGCAGTGGGCAGAACTAGAAATGGTAGTGAAGTCTGTATCATACAGGAGGTTATGATGGTGGGGAGTGCAATGCCACCGAAGCAAAGTCTTGTGAGCTTTGGCAGCAGGACGACACTTCATTCCAGGAGGGATGGAACAAGATGTCTTGCCTGCAGGACAGTGACCCTCCTTCAGGAAACGTGGCCAAAACCTCAAACCCAGGTCTTTCCAGCGGTAAACAACTGGACAAGAAGTAAATGCCCACAAAAACTGTTGTAGCTTTTTCTTCAACTTGGCTGAAATCCGAGTACGAAGTCGTGATCCATCAGGTAGACGGATGTATTTGAAGTTCATCTTGCGTAATGAATGTGGCATTTCACCAACAGGAACTAGACGGCCACGTCGGTTGCGTCTGAATGGAAAGTCTACCATTTCCACACTCTTTGACTGATTGTTATATGTATGCTGGTGATGATGGTGCCTGTAAAATATACACATTTTTTATAAAAGATAACACTACCACTGTAGTATATTGTAAAAATTGGTTATGTGGCTATAAATAATTAAATGATATGAGTGATTTATTGTTATAGCGATCTTTAGAAATGAAGTGATACATCTCTTATTGTCTTGCCTGCTTGCCCAAATAACTACATTTTCTTTGTGAATGAAAAATCCCAATAACCACAGTGTTGTGTATTTTGAATCAATAAGACATTTAGCAATTAACAGGGATAGAATATTAGAAGAATTTATAAATAATAAATACAAAATAGTATACAGATGATAAATTATATAATTCTGTATATTGTATTTTACTTTGTATTTATTACATTGGGTATGAATAAATTCAATTACAGTTTCTTTTTTCTTCTCTTCCATGTGCTATATGGAAGAGAAGAACTTTTTACTGCTTTGGCATATAGGCAATTGATACTGATGACAAATGAGATGAAATTATAATTTTGAAAATGAATTTGGGGTGAAGGGGTAAGAAGCCTCCCAGGCCCAAATTTTGGATACCTTTCCAATATTTGCCATTGATGAGGAAAATTGGAAAAAATCTCAGTCAGACGGGATGGTCCTGGTGGCATTGGAACTGCAGAGCTTTCATTCATGAGTCGAGCCTTAAGGATTTGTATACCTATGTAGATCATTGTTTTTGCATTAGTATGCTAATAAATTAATGTAGCAATTCAATATATAAGTTTATAATTTGATAAATTTTCTGTCATCTGATAGACGTTGAGGTTCCATTAATTTAAATTTCATTTAATTTATTAGATAAACTTTGTTTTAGGGACCACAATGAAACAGTAACACATGAAATATTGTTTGTTGCAAGCTTCAATTACATAATATTTTAGTATAACTGCAAGTATATTTCTTAGAAAATGATAAGTAGATCTTCCATTAAAGCTAACAAGTTGTATTTCCTGTTTTTAGCTGAATTTAGCCAATTCAGAAGAAAAAAAAAATGATTCTATTAGCATTTCTTTTTGTCCATCTACAACTGTTAAAAATTGGAATAGTTTTTTTAACCAAAATGAATTAAATGATACTGATGACATGACATGATCATTTAACAGCCAGATTTAATACACTGCTCAAAAAAATTAGAGGGACAAATGTTTTAATCAAAGTCCCAAAATAAACATTGCCACAATTAATTTTTGACAGTTTGTAATTATAAATTGAAAAATTGTGTAAATTAGAATAGTCATACTAACAAATTTTTATTTCACAAAATTAAAAATATGGACAATTTTTTATTAATATAAAAATACAAGATTACATTGTTGAGTTATCAATGTTTCCATATATATATTTCAATACTCAGTACCTAGGGTATCTTCTGTGAGCTGCGATTACTTCATAACACTTACGTGCCATACTTCGCGACAGCCTCCTAATAAAAAAAAAGTGGGATTCTGTCCCATTCTTCAGTGGATGCATTTGTGAGTTCTCCCAGGTTCTGTGGCGCAGCAGGACACTCGCGAATAAAATTTTCCAGCTTAACCCACAGATACTCAATCGGATTGAGGTCAGGACTGCATGCGGCCAGTCCACTACCCGAAATCGGCATTCTTACAGGACACCTTTGGTATCATGTGATGTATGAGATTTACCATTATCATGCATTAGAAGAAAATTAGGGCCCATACCATAAGCATGTTGAAGGACAGTGTAATTAATGTAAACATCAGCATTCACGTGCTGTGGGACAACAAACTCTGTCCCGAGACAACAGAAATGCCAGTCTAAACCATAATCGAATCGCCTCCAAATCTGTCATGTTCAATAGTGGTGGCTCAAGCAAGGCGTTCACCAGGACTCTCCATATACGTGTACGACCATCACAACCCGTAAACAAAATCTTGACTAGACTGTGAAGAGAACAGCCTTCCATTGGCGGGGCTGCCAGTTGAGATGATTCTTAGCAAATCGTCCGTCCTGGTGGTGTAGTGGTTACCATACTTGCCTTCTAAACCCAAGATCACGGGTTCGAACCCGGCCAGGAGCGATGGATTTTTCCGGGCGTAAAAATCCTAAGTATGGCTTCCTTCGGAAGGGACGTAAAGCCGTGGGTCCCGTGTCGTACATTTACGGCATGAAAAAGAACCTCAAGCCTGAAAGAGAGGCCTCTGAGCAAAATTTGTCGGCCGTTTCACGCCCTGAGTTGAATGGGACGCTGATGACCTAAGATGTTAAAGAGCGTCCATAAATAAATCAATCTTAGCAAATCTCAGCCGGGCTTCTTGTGCTGACGTATCAAATGAGGGGCTTGAAAGGGGATTCTAGATCTCAACCCTGCTTTTCTCAGTCTGTTTCTTACAGTCTGATCAGAAATCACCTCTCCAGTTGTTCGCACATCATTTTGTACATATCTGGTTGTATATTTGCGTCTGCGCAAAGCTGATATGACAAGAGATCTATCATGTACCTCTGTCTTCTTCTTCTTCTTCTTCTTCTTCTTCTTCTTCTTCTTCTTCTTCTTCTTCTTCTTCTTCTTCTTCTTCTTCTTCTTCTTCTTCTTCTTAGGCCCTTGTCCGGATCTCCCTCAAACAGAAGACTGACATGAACAATCGTGAAGACAAAGCAAATGGAACTGCCATCTTCAATTCACGCAATTGCTTGTGCGACTGATGTTTCATTCAGATGTCTCCTTGCTGTGCATTAGTCCCAGAGGACACAAAATAATTTCCATAGATTGCTGTTAAAACCTATTTTCAAAAAAGTAAGTTAAAGAGCTTTCACTTTGCTCTCAACTGTTTTTGAAACTTCACTAATTTATTCAGAGGAAAAGTAACAAATCTTAGTGGATTTTATTCTAGTTTTAAACAATATTTAAAAACATAACATCTGACTGTCAAAATTACATTGAATTAATATTTATTTTGGAGATTTAATTTAAACACGCATTCCTCTCATTTTCTGGGCATAATATAATCATTTCAAAAATATTACCAAGATGAGGGACAAGATCTGATTTCAACATGTTCACATAAGTGGTTTTCAATGCTGCGAAATCTGAGAATATGTAATTTTGCTGATAAAATTTAAACAGTTTCATTCATAATTATTCTGAAAAAGGAATAGACAAATATTAAAGAGCTAAAATTTATTGATTTTACTGATAATTTAATGGCTTACGGCTTACAATAAAATATTTGAGTTATTAATGAGGAACACAAGCTTGTAGTTTCTGATACAAAAGTTCAATTTCTGGTGGAAATGACCACAAACAAGCACGAATTTGGTTTTTTATGTTTATTAGTACCAAAAAGCTCAAATCACACAAATAGATAATTGAAAAATATAACAGATATTAATTGCTTCCACTGCTATTATTGGGTACCCTCTCTTCGCTAACATCCAAAACTTGAGGAGCGGTATACTTCACAATATTTCAGTTGAAGTTTTCAGTGTGACTGAAGTTCTGCGAGTTGTTATTCTTTCTCCAGATGGAGGTCATGGTGGATTCTGGGGTCACAGATTAAGAATCATACTTGGCGACAGTGATGGAAGGAAAAATATTGTGCCATGTAATTCTCAAGAGATAGGAGATGATTAAAAAGCCAGTTCGGATATCTGATTTATCCTCATATTTTAATCAGAAATTTATTTATACTGAGCTTAAAATTTAAAAAAGCAAAATTAATAAAATAATGCATATAATAAGTGTCAAATTACCATCGATCCCAAAAAATGCAGAACATGGACTAAATGATGTTACGACTGCAAGTTTGCAAATAACAGACTGCTGAAGGCAAGCTTTTCCCAGCACAAGACACTTATCCTTACAGACAGCACTACCCTAGTGCACCAATCACACCTCATTTCATAAATGGCAGCTGAGAAAACCGAGCACAATTCCAGTCAACAAATGTGGAACGTCGTGCTACCAACGGGAGGGTTCGATTTCCCCAGGGGCTTTTTTTTTTTTAATCTTCGTAATTTGCCTACTCTTTTCTTATTATAATAAACATGTTATTTTTTTTTTTTAGGGAGAACAACACATAGGTTGCAATTTTACTTTTGTTTCACGAACGTTGCATATTTAGGTAAGGTTAGCTTAGCTTAGGTTTAAAAAAGTATGTAAATCTTATTCTGTTAACGCATTGGTTGCAAATTTAGCTTAGGTTATGTTAGTTTAGGTTTAAAATATTAGTGTTAAAAAAGCTTATGCCTTTGCCGGTATCAGTTATTTCCTTTACGTTTTACATTGCTATATTATAGTTCCCCTTTTCATTTCGCTGTATATTGAATGTGATTAACTATTAACACGCATTCTAAAAAGTTAATCTTTGCATTCCATTGCTTGTACGACTATTCTATCACAAGACGATTCTATGCACCAGTCACGAATGGGGTTCGGTCTTCTCCGCTGCAGTTCGTGAAACTGGTACAGGGTCGTAAGAGCAAGTTGCAAGACCGAGTCTCCCACATTGTTGGCAACTTGTATGCCGCGTAGAGTGATTTTAACAGGTCTAGTTGGAAGATCTTACAAGAAAGGGTCACGGCAATTCCATTACATATAATGGAACTATGCAGAAACAGGAACTGTTTCAGGTCTATCGCGTTTCTTTGCGTAACTATAGGAACATCTCCAATCGTGTTCTTTATTGCAATTTAGAGCACAAAATGATAAGCCGCTTACTTCGAAGTTCTATCGATAATTATGGAACGTTCTATCATAATTAATCAATAACACAATTTAGCCTTTCTTGATACTTGATAATTGGAAAATATTATTAATATGTTTGCCTATAATGATTTAAACTGTATTGTGGATAATTCATTTCACAAGAAAATTTTTGTAGTAATTTTTGGTTTTATGAACCTTAATCATGCACGGGTTTCCTTAATTAGATGCCGTATTTGTTAGATTAAATGGACTAGAGATCGCTGAAAAGTCACTCTTTGAAGATACACAGTATGTATTTTAATTTATTATTTAGTTATTTAAGGACGCTTTTCAACATCTCACGTCATCATTCAATTCAGGTGAAACGACCGATAACTTTTGCTCAGAGGCCTGTTCTTTCAGGTTTGAAGTTGTTTTACGTGTTGTAAATCTACGACACGGAACCCATCCATGGCTTTACCACCATTCCGAAGGAAGCCATACTTATGATTTTTACACAAGAAAAAATCCATTGGCTCTGGCAAGGATTGAACTTGCGATCTTGAGTCTACGAGGCAAGTATGGCCACCAATAGACTACCAGGGCCCTATTTCACAAAAGTATGATCTAATATTGTCACATGTACGGCCAAGGGGTTGCATTTAATTGGTAATTGGTCAAAATTATTATGCGAACAGTTAGTTTATTTGCTTGAATATTTTATACTCTTACATTGCCTAGTTGAATTAGAAAGTGCCAATTTAGTTACATCCATTTGGTTTACCACTTCCGTAGATGACTTAAAGGGTTTTACCTTGACGCAATCGTTCGCTTAGCAACAGTAGAATTAAAGTTGAACTTTGATTAAACTAAATTAAATTTGAAAAAATTAAAGTTGAAATTCTTCCTACAGCTACGCACACTTTTTTCATTGGTACTATAATTCAATCTTAGTGCGTTGGTATACCATAATTGAACAATACAACATAATGTAAAGATCCCCCACAGGTGATCGCGAAGCTATGTTAGGAGGAGCAGAGCCTCAAGAAGTAGCTGTTCCTTCACTCTCGCCTGTGCTACCCTGTGATGCTGCTGGCCATTCTGCACCCTCGGCTCTTAGTCATACCACCCTTAAGGTAAGGGCCCGTTCGGCCTTAATGGCCTGACTTCTAACTATCCAGTTACTATGTGTTAACATAAGCCATCAGCACTAGAGGAAACCACAATATGTGCATTTTACTACCATCAATATACAATTAAAGAAGTAGCAATGGCAGTAACACTTTTACTTATACCTGCGAGTGCTCCTACCCCTGGGCTTCCCCATTCACAACCGTAGTGTGACGTTTCGGCGGAAGGGCCAATGTCAGATTACTAGTGACAACACATCCAAGTGTATTAGTGCAAGTTCTTGTAAAGTGTGGTCTTGTAACTTTCTCTTCCACGAAATAACTGCAACATTTGTAAAGTATTAGTAAAAAGTTACCAGTGGCGTCATATAAGAGCAAGATTGAGGATCAGCTGTTTGCCATACGTCACCATACCTTGAATTAGGTTATGTCCACTCCTTAGGGATTTTTAATGTACAGAGCAGATTATTGTCATTTCTGATAAATGGGTCTTTTATTTTTTCTCAGATATAATGATAATTTAAATACTTTATTATGTATTTATCTATATCCAAGCGTAATAATAATAATAATAATAATAATAATAATAATAATAATAATAATAATAATAATAATAATCCACTTTGAAACGACGGTCCCATAAGGCTACATTTAGGAGCATCAATTTCAGTCGTCGAGAGATGGCAAAAGAATCGAGCTTCTCGATTGCTCTCGGTCATTTATTTTATTAGTACATTTGATCATTTATATTTATTTATTAGTTTATATTGCTTGATAATCACGTTCTCGCTATTAGCAAAAAAAAAAAAAAAAAAAAAAAAATGGAAAATTGTGTCAAAAGAGATTATTTTAAAAGAGAATGAAGAATTAAAAGAAATCATTTTCATGGCGAAACGGAAAACGGCAATATCAGTTATAAACCTTAATTTAATTGCACTGAGCCTAATTTTATTATTGTAAACTATTTCCAGTTTATTCTTTCTTTATACATATTACTACTCATCATTATCATCCTTTCGCTAATATTTAGTCCATTTAGGTCAACTGACTAACAAAATCATTAACAAGGTAATAAATTTTGTGCTAGTATTTGATTCCTATACTTGTAGGGAAATTTATACAAATTATCAGTGTCCGACTAATATGAGAGCAATCTTTAGTTTTTACAAAAACTAGGAAATAAAAAAAAAACATATTTTGGAACAAATTGTTCGATTGCTTTTCAGAATACACTTTTGCATCGTTTAAACCAATTCTCGAAACATTTTTTCCACTCTGAAGTTGGTATCTCAAAAACATGATTTTAAAGGCTTCAACAGCTTCTTGAGTGATGAAAATAGCTGTCCACGCATTTTAATTTCATATTATGGAACAAAAAGGAAGTCGTTAGACGATAAATCAGGTGAATACGGGCAATGAGATATTAATTTGATGCTTTTCTCCTTCAAATAATCAGTTGTATGACGTGCTGTGTGAGAGCTGGCATTGTCATGGTGAAGAATGATGCGACGTTTTCGGTTGTTTTTCCTAATTTCGTCGATGACTTCTAACAAACAAACTGTTATGTACCATTCAGCATTGGATCCTCTAAAGAAATGGTTGCGACATGTCCAGTAGATCCAAAGAAACAAACAATCGTTTTCTTGGAAGTGCTTCGTGAACGAACAATTTTTGGGGGTCCTTTTCATCTTGGAACCCCAAAACAGTGGATTGTTGCTTATTTTCCGATTCATACAAATATATCTAAGGTACGATATTGTATACAGATTTTCCTCGGTGGAATTTTTTGAACATTTCATTACACAAATTAACACAAGCGTTTTTTGTGGAGTTTCGGTCAAATTATGCGGAATCCACCGGGAACAGATAGATCTTTTTCACAGTTAAATATTCATGCAAAATCGAATGTACTTCAGTCTTTGATAGGCTTAAGAATGCCTATATTTCACTGCAAATAATATGCCGACCTTCTTCATTCATGTTGGCACAGCATCGATGTTTTTTGGGGGGAGGGGGGGGAATGACAAGCGATTTTGGTCGACCTTCACGAAATTCATCACTAACGGACGTACGACCACGATGAAATTCTGAAACCATTTATAAACAGTATTTTCTGATTGTGCTTCTTTATTAAAAGTTGAACGAAATGATTCTATGCATTTCTGTTGAGTTAGGCCTTGACCAAAAATCGATAAAAATCATCCAACGAAAACCTTCATGTGAAATTTCAATTTTTTCGCAAATTTGCTTTGTTTAAACGCTCGCTATAAACAAACTACTCTGGCAATTTCTAAGTTGCAACTGTTTTCATAATAACAAATGTCAATTGTTCCGATAACAGTAATGAGGTATCTCAATAGAGTCACCTAGTTGTCTTTCGTAAAAATTTAAAAGGCAAACATCGTACTAATACTTCTGTGGAAGAGAACAATGAAAATGCACTTGTACACTTGTTAAGTACAGAGCCGTAAAGTACAAGCGTAGCAGAAACCTTAGTGGAACAGAATTTTACTAATAATTTTAAGTTGCAAGTCCATACACTTGTAAAATATTAGACCATGCTTTTGTGGAACAGAGCCCTATGTATGATTGAGTGTTGTGACTTAAGGGCAGAAAAAGTTTTGATTTCATAAACAATCTTTTTACTATTGCTGAATTCGCTCTTATCGACCTTATTGAATTTGTTTTCTAATTTTTGCATAACTTACCTGCTTGGCCGACCTATGCTCATGTAAACTGGATCAAAATTGCGCCCCAAGCGAGCCCTTAAGGCCGTAGTGTTTAAATCCTGTGGACGTGGATCGTAGATCTTGTTGGGCGATTCAATGAGATCTGGAGGTGGCAAATCTTCGAGAGGCGGACCAGGCCGTAGGCCATGATCCTGTGGGGACATCCGTTCCCAACAAGATGCAGCGCTGAGCAGCCACACAATCTGCAGCGTTATCCTGCAGAACAGCGCCATCTGCACACAAGTTATCTTATTATTAGTTGATAAAACAAATGAGCTGACAAAACTGTACTGTAGTCACACTATCGTATCACGGGATTCAAAAGTGCACTAAAATAAACAGCAAATACAAATTCCTGATCACCATATCGGAAGTACGACATTTAACTTCTGTTTCAACTAGCCACGTCAGCCTTTAGCTACTGAGACGGCCCGGGTTCGATCCTAGATGCTGTATTTGAAATAAAGTGTCAGCGACAAGTTCCTCCGCACAAGAAAAATTTGATATTCCTTTCACATGCATCCCTTCCTTCGGTACCGATTTTTAGCAGCTAAACCAACCGATTGTTGTTATACGATTTCCATTCCCTAGTAGTACCTCGGCTACACAAGGGATCTCAATGACAAGACATAGTAAGGGAGATGGAAAGTACCGCATATTTCTGCCTACAGTTACAGTCAGATTTTTCTAAACAACCCTTGCGAACAGTCACATACTGTTTTCACTAACAATCCGGGAAATGTAATGGTTTTTTTTCTTTTTTTTTAACCTATGATTGTGGAACTTTTCCAAAAAGGGTATGAAAATCGAGTCCTACATATGACGATATTTCGCAATGTACTTAGTCTAGAATAGTGCAAAAAGAGAAGAAGAAGAAAAAACTCATGACTTTCTAATATCATGTAGTTTTATTTTCTTGAAGTCAATAGGCATTGTTTCATTTGAAAAAAAAAATGTAGCTCTCTGCTATAAATGCACTAGCTAATAATTGTTGGAGTCTCTGTATGAACTACACCCTTGTCAACTTAATTTCCGTGAAAAATAGCGCACCAAACATTTCGTTTTAGAGCTATTTTGGTGGCAGTTTTAAGTGATCACTCTGTATATACGAAATAATTTCAAAACTTTCCAGTCCGAATAACCACCTTTAACACAAATATAATATAAAATAAAAGTAAATTTGGAAATAGAGAGGGAAGTTTAAAACCAAATGAGAGATTTCACTCCCTCATCCTCAGTCACCCCATTTTGAAAATTAAATGGCACCCCTACTTTTGCTGCTTAAATTTTAAGAAAACTCACTTGTTAATTTTTTTAATCGTTTCTTGACAACCTTGACTGTTATTGTTGTCGTTTGAATTTAGACAGATTATAAAAACTACTACGTATTTAATGTAATAATTGTGTTTGGTAATAAATTGTTTCACATTATTCTAAAAGAATGAACTGAATGAAAGTTAGTCAGGAGTTCCGAAATAAGCTGCAATTGTAATTTTATCCACGATAAACTGTTTTTCCATATTACAACTAATGCACTTATTTTTTATTCTGTCCAAATTAAAAAAAAACATGGAAACAATACAGATTGTTAGGCAAATATAGAAATCAAAATATGTGATCATAGTTGCATCCTATTTCAATTTTAAGTATCAGAAGTTAGGAGATCCTTTTGAAAAGTATAAAGTGGGAGTGGTTGGGGTGAATAGATGAAACTTAAAAGTTAATCAAAATTGATTTTAAACTCCCCCCTAAATATCTAAATTGACGAATTTTTGTTTTAATTAAAATTATGATCAATGGATAGTTATTAAGATTGTAAAATTTTGAAATTAAAGCCCTCTGTGTGGGGGGGTGATAAGACTGCAATTCTACATAAAACGGATTAGAAATTTAAAATTTTAACCTTGGGAATAAAATAAGGCCGCAATTTGCTCCCTAAACTCTTTAACTGATATGTTAATGACTTATTTAGACAATGTTTACACTCTATATTGTTTTGAATAAGGTTTTATTTTTATATGCATATGATCAGCCATCAACGGAGATTTATTACGACCGTCCGTTCACATTCTTAATAAAATTGTTCGAAACTATAACTTGCTCATATCAGAACGGAAACCAAAGTTTCAGCTGTCAAAGGAATCAACATCATTTAAAATAAGTGTGATTGATATAAATACACACAAACTGTACGTTTTTATTTTTTATATTCTAAAAATATTTATATAAATATAAATTTACAAAAATTGGCTGTATATTTGACACTATGAAAAGGGTATTACAGAATGAAGCGACAGAGGAACAAAACTATCATTCCATAAATCAGTAGCTATTAATAGCACATAAGAGTGCAAATAGTGAGCTATTAGGAAAATTTTGTGTAGTGTTTAATGCCCGTTTTTACTACTGAGGTATCATAGACGGTGGACAATGATGATTGATGATACATGAAATGAAATGATAAATTGGGAAAGCAGTATTTTTTTTTTAAGGAAGGAAGTGTTCCAGGCATAAGTTTAGGGTACCTCCCCGGCAATTGCCATTTATGAGGACTGAGGAAACCAGCAAAAATCCTTAGTCAGGAAGGACGGTCCTGGCGGGAATTGAACTCCAAACCTCCCACTTACGAGTCCGCGCCTTAACAACCTCGGTCACTCGTGGCGATGTGTTAGGAAAAATGACAGGAAAAGTAGCTGGGATAAACTTATCTGATAGCATTAACAATGTTAAAATAATTTTTTCGAAATAAGTGCATTACACCAAAATTTTTCTAAAATATAAATGAATTTCCTGTATCGAAGGGATGAAGGTAAACTTTAAAATAAAACCTACTTAGATATCGGGTAATCTTTATCGTGTGAATATGCTCTATGATTTCCATTGTGGACATATCGTAGATCTGAAGCATAAGCATCATTTTTCTACCAGTGTGTGGGAAGGCATTATAAACCTTGTGTTCTACCGAACAGACATACAGACGCTGTTTCTTATCAAACTTGTCAAAGAAAGGGAGTGCTTTTAAGCAGGATGCGGTACTGTTCCAGTCTGATAGTAACTGGCCTAGACATTTAATAGTTTATACGAGGTGGTCCAATGGTTTGGCCTGAGACACAGGACTGAAGAATATGTGACAATGAATTTGAATCGCGTAGCTCTTCCTACAGTGACGATAAAGACCAGCCATAAGAAGATATTTGATTTAGCACTTACTCGTAAATCACCAGTGCTAAATATGAACTTGTGTGTAAATATACAAAAATTTAACACCCTATATAACTAAATTTATATTTACAGTAACCATTTTTGTTCTGATATTCTGCAACTGCAACTAGCAGATTACTCAACCTGTGCAAGGTGTAAGTACAACGCCGTTCAATTACCACTCTAATTTAACTAAGATAGGAACAGTGGTGGATCGTGGCCTCTAAAACGACATTTTAAAATTAATTCTATGGTATCGTGCACAAACCTCAAATTGTGCATTTTTGAAATGATTGTGCAGCTTGCTTATTTCTAATCTTTCAACTTAATTACTAATCGCAATTCCTGTGATCTGTACATATTTTCCAAACAGAAGGATAACGCTTTTCATTAGAGACCATATAATTATGTTAATTTAGGTATTTTTCTGTACATGATGTTTGTGTGGGTTATAGGATTCATACAGGTGCCCAAGATTTAACTTAGAATTAAAAAGTGACTTATATTTCTTGCAGAAAAGCTCAATCTTCTGCCTTTCATTTCAGCAAATTTCACCGCCTTTATGTTTTATTATTGTTTGGTGCAACAATTAAAACGTATCGACACACATGTTTGTCACACGGAGATTTAAAATAAAATTTCACTTCACAAGACAAGCTATTACAACTAACTACATTTTCCACACCATGGGCAATCGGCAAAGTTCTCCGCTTAAAGGCACATCTTTGTTACCTCCATTAACACCCCGAACTGGTTAGGTTGAAGTTTAAAGTCTTAGCGGGGATGTGATTGTTCTCAATATAGCAGCTATACTGGCGCCTTCTGGTTTCAAAAATGAGTACTCTTTGTAGATAAGTGGACACAAATAAATTGTGACCGTTCACAGCCCATAAAGACGTTCCTAACCACGCTCGCTATTTAGGCCCTGAAGGCAAATGCAGAACACTTACAGTGTGTGCAAAACGCTGGTTACTATCTCTATATTGCCAGCTCTCCTCAGATATTCCAGTACAGCTACAGCAATGTTTAAAGGAAGAGCAGCGTTTTCAAAAATAGAGTGAAGAAAATATTAACTAAAGTCTTTTTCATTTGTAATTGGGCGAACACGTGACCATGTGACCTTAAGGTTAGGCCGCCTCTGGTTTGGAACCCACCCTCTTGCTGGCAATTTTTATCCAGGGTAAAATGGGGATGTAACGATATGCAGTTTTATGCGAGATCCGCGGCTTAAACATCCCTTGAAATGTCTGGAAAGGAGCCCACATGGCGTTTTACACTACAGTTATGTTGTTAACAATCTACCGGACACGGAGGCTCGCGCTCGACACTTAGGAACAAGAGGCAGGATCAACTCACTTCAAGCGTTTGCACTGGTTGTGTTTCGTGTGATGTTGCCGCATCTTGCTCTGGGCGAGAGCGGTAATCGTCCCTACGGCCGAAGCACTCTACAGTGTACAAGTCGCCATGTCTTTGAGCGACTTGACGAAACATTAGAGAAACAAGTATGGTCGCGGCCCGACCAACGTCAGATCATGACCTTCCAGAGAGAAGCGGTCCTCCTAAAAAGAATGCTGTGGTTTGATAAAATTGCATTTACAAGGGACGGCGTGCTTAACTTCCACGTTAGGGACCAGGCAAACCCGCTGGAGGATAAATGTGAGGACAGGACTCCTAAAAAGTAACGTTGAATAGACAATATCTACGATGCAGAGGGTGTATACTTTGGTGCCCGAGGACACCAGACTTGAACCCTTTGGAATATGACCCATGGAATCATATCCTGGATGGTAGCGAAGGGCGAGGCAACCAAGGGTGTTGTACGATGCCTTAAGACTAGTGACGGACATTTGGAGCAGTAATTTTGGTAAAGTTACACCATTTAACATAAAACATGCCAAACTTGCAAATAAACTCTTTCGTTTATTTCATTGGTTTTGACAATGTGCTCGGTTTGATCGACAGCAGCGGCGGCTCGTGGGCCCTGTGGAAGGGTGGGCCAGGGACATAACTACATGACACCCAAATTACGTGGGGTAAGGTCTCTTTTATCAGGACTTATATTCCTCCTGGACATTCTCTCATAAATGCAGCGCCATCGTACATTTGTGCTATAAAATTCTGCTTAATATAAATTCATTGTTAAGCTACATCTTATGCCTTCTTCAGTCAATTTAGAACCAGCAATTTGATGAATTCTTCAACCGGTTTACCCTCACTAATGTATCGCAATGTCACAAACATTATGACATGCATGTGATATCTGTCATTTCGTCCGCCTGTATAGAATCGAACTTTCTAATTTTTTTCTAATCTCATTCCTATAGATAAGATAACGTTTTTCACTTTACATACTGTCAGCCAAGATGTTTTTTCAAACTATAAAAAACTCGTTTAATGTTAAGCCGTCTTGATGAGTAAGTTTCTATAGCTTTCAGTTAATAAGGATCAAATCGTTTCGCTTTCAGCTTAACAGTTTAAATTAGACACAAAAATGGAGTCTTCAATAAAAATCCATTTGATTCATTGCCACAAAATAAATACACTTATTTGTAACTTAAAGTTAAAACTGTGAAAGTCAACGTTCCACTTACAAACAGTGAGGAAGACACCAAATTTCAAACAAAGTGCGAATACAACCCATAGTCAGTTGTGCATGGTGTCAGTAACCCCTCAACATCTGGATCCTAAGATAAGAGAGAATGCCGAGTGCTGGTCATGGGTCTTCTTCCTGCTGGCCCATGAGAAATAAGCAGGGAAAAGGCTAACTCATCTTGGAGGAAGAGAAATATAAACCCTTGTAAATCTTTGCTACCCATAAGCTTCCCTCGCTAACGGAGGACCAGCATGCTACCGTTACTACAGTAGAGAGGAAATGCGTTTATTGCGCAAGATAAATCAAGGACTAATCGTTTACATTGCTGGTTGTTTTCGTACATTTTTTGTCTCAAAAGATGATTAGGAGAAGAGAAAGTTATTTCTTTGAGAAGGGCGGCACATCTGACCCTTATTGAAGGCCGCCCTTGATCAAGAGATTCGTTAAGACATCTGTATCATTATGGCTTGTGGAATCTTGCTTCCCTATACTTAATCGGTTAAAATGCCATTTATCTTACAGCGCTGTTACTGACGATATTTTTCGCACTTTCAATATATGTTATCGCAGTATTACGGTCAAAGAAAATGTGAAACATTATACAGCTTACATATACGCAAGTAGCATTATAAATTCAATTATTGTTTCTAATTACAAATTAATATCATACAGCTTACTTACATATTATGAAATATTGGTCTGTCCTGCCTCTCTCTGGATGCTTTCTTGTGTCCTGGAACAAAAATAAGCAAAATATAGTTAGTAGGATTTCCATGAATGACAATAATACAAAATACTATTAAGGAAAAGCCATAGGACAGAACTGTCATTTCACAAACTAAAATAGAATTGACAAGATTAGTAACATTTTGCATTTAAGCCTTACAATTTTTTTGCTATATACAACCTTTTAGAGCAAATATTTTCACACGCACGGGGAAGCATGCTTGGGTACAATACTGCTCCTAGTGTAATAGTTCAGCATTCCCTTTGTATTTTTAATTTTGTAAAAAATTTTTCATTGAAGCACTAAGAATTTATTCTCTTTCCCATTTTCTATAAATATAGCAACTACTTTAGCTCTTCTCACAATCCGAGGTACACTTGAATAAACTAGCCGTAGCTACTTAACACTGCATTACTGTTTATTTTCATTTTACTGTTACTTAAAACTCACACATTTATTTTCATGTCAATAAAATCCGGTCATCCAATTATCTGGTGACAGACGCGTTGGGGAGGGGGACTGTATCACTCCAACACTACAGTCGAAGTGCGGATGGGTCAACACAATAGTCGGTGGTAGAAACGCTAGAGAGACATTGCAATAAATTCTAATGTACTCACGTCACAAAAGATGCTGGAACTGCCTACTTTCACTTACCACACACTTCTGGCATCTGCTTATGAAATTATACGCTACTCTCTTAATGCTCTTTGAAAGATAAAATTGATTCCTGACGGACGTTATCCTTTAATACATCTAAAGTGTGTGGGAATCCATTGCCACCTGGAACTCAGTCATCTGAAACTTTCTGTTCAAATTATCTCCTAAGAGCATGAGCGAACTAGAGAGAAACATACAGTTATAGAAAAATGTGCATTATGGAATAGAACAATTAACTTTTATATTTGCCATTTAGTATACACAACATTTGTTTCTCTAGGATTTAACACTTATTACTTCTTTCTCTGTTCTAATGATACCATGTGAAATAAGGTCAAGTTTATTGGTAAATTAGACCTCCCGTTCAGACACATCTAGCCCGCCTGTCTTGAGAGATGGCTTATTGGCAGATGTAGTCCCCTGCCCCTGGTCGGTTATCAAATAATTGGACGACCGTATATTGTAAGAACTTCTGCTTTTTTACCACAAAATGCGTGTGCTTTTCATATAACTTGAATTAAAGTTAAAAAAAAATTATAGTTTCCTTATTCTTGCTTTAGGCGAGAAATTTTTCTTTTTCTTTATTCTTTATCTTTCTTCACTTTTCAGAGTAACCGGGCAACCTCTGTTCAACCTCTGGAATAAACGTACCAATAAAAGGAAACTAAAAATGACTATTTAATAAAAACGTTTTATAAATAGTATAATTGTTTTGCAGCTTTATCCGCGTTGCACAACGCATATATTGAAAAAAAAAAGTAGATTTATAAATGTAAGGGAATTAGATGATATCAGGCTATCAAGGATTTGGTCTGCAAATAATGGTTGTTGAAAATAAAGTTTTTTCAGTCCACTAAAATTAAATAAAGGAAATTGAAAATAACAATAATGCATAAACATTAATTTGATTCGATATTATTGACTTTGGAATGTGCATTTACACCTTGATACCTCCACAGGGCCTTTTTGCAATCCTTTAATCCTAACTTTGTAGTTTGTGACAGGCTCTCACACACACGCATACCCAAGAGTGAATGCCTTTAGATAATTTAAATAGTAATACTTATTAAATATAAAGCTTGTAGTAACAAACCGGAACATATCATGTATTACGAAAATGTATTCATGGCTACCTGGATATATAATTCTATGACAAAAGGGAAAAGGTTGCCTTTTGTAATCATTTGTGCCTGTTCTACTGATAATGGCTAGAGCAACGGGTCTCTCTATTATGACAAAGCTAAGTGTATGCAGGTAGTTGAACAAAATAGATCCTTTGTATCTTAGTTGCTGAAGATGCTTCAAAATTCGTTAAAGGTAGAAGGGGAACAGGTGTCGGCGATTATATCATTACATCGTATGATCAGGAGTTCCCCAATAAGAAGTCAAAGAGGCGATGAATTTAAAGTAAGCGCGTTTGAAAGCTCAAGAGCTCACCAATAGTATTTAAATATTTTAAAGGCTCAGGAAGTCGTGGGCGCTATGCTGTGAACCCTGCGAGCTTTTGTAACCACGTGGCGACGTTTTGAATTTCGTATATAAGGGTAAACAACTTTTCAAAAGCACTTTTATGATGATCAACACTTTACCAGAGACAGTAGAAGAAAGGCACACGGATGCAATTTCCAGCAGCATATGTAGCACGCACGCGTCATCATATTCATAGAGGTAACAAACCAGGTGGCCGATAACTATGTGTTGTGTGATAAAACATGTCAATGCGTTCAATGAAGTGAGGTTATGTGATTTGAACCACCTCCTTCCATCTCCCTTCTTCCGTGACCAATAAGACACGAAAGATGACTTCGGGCCTCTGAACGACCAGAGGTATGGAGTGGGACTCTCGGTACATACAACGACAACATCCACATCTTCTTACGAAAACCGATTCAAGTTTCAGATCTAGAGTTTTAGTGCCCTCTAGGAGCATAGGAATCATGTCCTAAAGAACTGTATCTTAATAAAGATGTTCTTTGTCTTTCCAAGGTTTCACACTCTAGTAATGGTCTTTAATAGTCTTTAATAGTCTCATCAGACTATTCACATAGATGGTATGTGGAATTTCCATGTGGGAAGTTCTTCTATCTTATCTGCTCCTCTTTCTTGGTCCATGATATACTGCGGCTCTAGCAAAAAGATACATCATAGCTGCATATTTTGCCCTTTTATCTGGTGCTTCATTGTTTTCCATGTCAGGCATGGATGTCCAGGCACCCAATAAAGTTCTAATTGATTTTTGAGGAAATATTGAGGGCTTGGAGACATTTCCATACAAGTCTAGAGTTGATTTGATGAGATTAAATGCATTAAGTTTTAGAAAATTTTCCGCACGTTTCGTTTCGTTATTGAATATAATAACGGTGTAAATCTATAAGAGATAGTACAATGGAATTAGTGTAGGTATAATACAAGTAGAAGTGTAAATACAATAAAAGTATAAAAGTGTAAATGCTATCAAGTGAGAATTGTAAATACAATAAAAGTGAGAAGCGTAACGGCAGTAAAAGTGTAGAATTGTAAACAAAATCAAAGGATGGGAGTGTAAATACTATAAAGACAGAAGTGTACAGACAATATATAGAAATCTGTAATAATGCAATTATAAAACAGCAAGTAATGTGCCATTGTCTACATGGAATAATAACCAGGGTGTATGGAAATGATATCTAGGGGTGTAAAAAGGATATAAAAGCATGTAGTATTGCTACTAGGGTAATGGAACAGCCTATGAATAAAATAAAATAAAAAAAGTGTACTAAGTGTAGCTTAACTGTCTATCAGGACGAGTATAATTAATTAACATTATTTATCTTCTCACAGATGTTAAGACAAGTCGGAAGTGCAAGTGCTTCTGCTTGAAAAAGTGTAACAAAGCTACCAACTTAACGAACATCTTTGTTTTTGGAGACAATCTATAAACTCCGCTTCCTGAAGAGCTTCTTGCCCTTAATCCCCCTGTAAAGAAGACCAGATCATTCTGAGGTAAAGAAGGTGAGTTTTCTCCTATCCATTATGCATATACATAATGTGTAACAGAATAAAGATACAAATGACATTTATAAACATAGGAAGAGCACGAAGAAAGCTCGCGTATTTCTTTCTGAGAAGAGGCACTGATTGTGGTTATTTTTGCAAAATTGTCGCCGGTCGTTGAGTGTTTATTATTATTATTATTATTATTATTATTATTATTATTATTATTATTATTATTATTATTATTATTATGCCCATGACAGTATTACTAGAAACATTCATGAGAGCAGCTCTACTAGACTTCAGGACCCCACTGGGTATCAAACTCGGCTTGCATACAAGCCCACTCAACTGAGTGCAGGAAGATAATTGAGTCGCGATGGTCAGCAGGGGCCACGCCAACGGGCCGACCAAATGTTTACTCCTTGAGAACGGGCCCCCGCAGAGTTTCTCCGTATTAGGCCAGAGCACAGTGTCGGTCACGCACCTTCCAGGGTTGTCCAAGGCCAAATCGACTTCAATTAAGGTAAATTGTAAATACGTGTAATGTATATACTTATATATTACTCCATATCTATTCCTTTACCTATATTCAAATGATCGTTGATTTTGTATCACATTCACCTGTGTAGTACACATTCTGACTTATCTCGACAATAATGCGTTATAGTCGATGAGTGTTTCAGAATGGTAAGTGTAAAAACCTGCGACGGACGCTAACATATTTCCTTAGCGCTATTATCCAGAATAATGCAGAATGATAACTACGGCATGAGCATAATGAAACTTTGCCTAATTTGCTCACAAATTTCTTAATCGCTCTTGTAATATTGTCATTATGATCTCCAAAAGAAGTCAATGCAGCTGAATTGTGTTCTTTATAGTTGCCTTACTTTGAAATGTTAAGGGTAACGGTGTGAGATCAAAGGGAAAAATATTTGATCATGCAATCAGCACGTTTGATGAATTAGCTTTGTACAAACATGTTTTGTTCAAAAGAAAGTTTGTATAGTTTCGTATTAAAATAATATGAACGTTTTGAGAGTGGCATCAACACCACCAACAGCAATGACTCTGTGCATGATTATGTCCCGTAGCATTTTCACTTATTCGGTTTTTACACCTTCGCATATGAGCAATTGTGTCCATGAAATCATGTTCAAAAGGCTAAGCTTTGGGTGTTCATAGCTGTATGTTGTACGTTTTGTATTGCTATATGCTGAAATTACTGACACTCTTCTTCTCATCAACACATTCCATGTATCAACTTCTTGATCTGTACCACTTTGGACATTTCTCACTAGAGGTATTTTTAAAACTATTCCTCGTTATTAAATAAACATAAATTTGCATATACATTTTTAAAACTTTTATTAATAATAACCAAGTTACAGAATGACCATTATATTACATTACATATTACACATCACATTACATTTACAGAATTTCTTATAATAATATTGTTACTATTGCTGAGTCGGCTCGTATGATTTAATCCCTACACTTTACTGTCTACAAAGTGAACTTCTTGCATCTCAGTATTCCAGTGAACTTGAAGACGTTGATAGTGTTTCACTATATTTCTTAACAGGCTGGAAGCATTTTTAGATCCGGTGCAAATCGTTATTTCGAATATGCCTAAGGAGATTCACAATCCCTTGAAGCCCTTTATTCTGGAATATCATGACCATCACAATATTAGCTTTGCCGGTACAACACCATAATTAGATGTCACAATTCCTGTTTATGTATAAAGAGCTTCTTCCATATTGACAGCTCTGAAGTGTGTCCAAGAAGCCAGTATTTTAAATTGCATCCAGTCCCATTCCAAAATATTTGTCTGTTTTGCATAAAGAACTCTCAAGTTGTAAATGAAACTGGAAAAGGAATCACTCTATAAGAGAGAGTCCTGGTGGTATAGTAGTAACCATACTTGCCTCCTAAACCCAAGATCCCGGCTACGATCGATGAATTTTTAGGACATAAAATACTAAATATGGCTTCCTTTGATAGGAAAATAAAGCCATGGATCCCATGTCGTACATTTACGGCATGTAAAAGAACCTCAAACTTGAAAGAAGAGGCCTCTGAGCAAAATTTATCGGCCGTTTCGCGCTCTGAATTGAATGGGACGCTGATGGCTTGAGATGTTAAAGAGCGTCCATAAATGAACAAACTGTGTGACAGCGCTATTTGTTCACAATATTGTGACATGTATGTTGATTTGTTATTGTGGGCAGGGAGAAGCGTTCGGTAAGTGTAAACGTTCGTTGCTTGAAAGTAGTGGTTGGATGTCTTGATCGGAAGCTTTAATACGGTTGGTAGTTTGAAGTCTTCCACCTAAGGAAAACTTGAGAGTCAGTCAAAGGGGAACAGCTAAATACAATTGACGCGTGTCTCACCTCCTTTTGTCCGGAGGAACCAGCTGGATAAAATGTGGAAGTTGCACAACAGGTACATCCTAAAATGTTGACAAAATTGTATGATGTGATCTAGTGGATAAAAGTGTTTCCTTTAATCAATCCTCTCACAAGCTTTGCTAAGAGTAAGATAACCATGTTGAGTAGTTAAACCACTAGCTCCTTCCTCATACTCTGGATGTCTTAGGCTGGTGACATCTTTCGGTTACACCTTGCATCTCACTGAAGCGTATTTTTAGAGCAGAGCTACTTGGATCAAATAAACACACAAGCTGAAAAAGATGCAGCGTCTCATTTGAATATTTGTACCAGTCTTATCAAAAAGTGGCCTTGAAAGAAATGCGCAAGCTAAACAGGCAATAGAACAACTTTTGCCACAGCAGAGTGACAGTAAGTACTGGACATACCCACCACTGAATTACCCAAAAGAAACAGTACCCACCACTGAATTACCCAAAAGAAACAGTACCCACCACTGAATTACCCAAAAGAAACAGGCAATTAATTCTCGAAATAGATATGAAGAAGAAAAATAAACAATTTAACAGCAGAATGAAGCAATGGGATAAGAATTAATTTTGCAATTAGAAAAAATAAACCAGAAGCAGCCATGGAACGCACGTTCTCTTCCTGTCAAACCGGGAAATAAGTTTGGAGGGGAGCCCAGTTGTGCCAGCTGATACTTTACACGGAAAAGGTAAAAATATGCGAAGAAGCCTACAAAACCTTTCCCTAAAAAGAGTGAATCTTCTAATCGGTATGTTGTATCCGAGGGGATGAATCAGGCAACAACGATTGGGACTCGCTTTCGGAAGGTCTTAAGTCCCTTGGAGCCGGCCATTCTGATTTTCTGATTTCCCTTTGTCGCTTAGGCGAATACTGGAGGGGTCTTTCCTTTTCAGTAATTTTCCACTCTCGCGTTTCATTCTGTTGGTTCTGTTACAGCTTCAAAAGTGCCAGGGTGAGTGTGACAGTGCATTGCGCCAATCAAACGTTTCTGCTCCGGTGTCTGGCGCCCCTAGAGGAGAGGTCTCTACCGGCTTGGGGTATTGTTACCTGGAAACAATGTTAGACACTCCAGCTACGTCACGGCCTCTGGATTCTGACCGACAGTCTTCCTACTTTCCCCACTGAAGAAGGCATAAACGGTCACCCGGCAAATCTCTTCGTATCTACATTTACATGTGAATTAATCTGTAATGCTCTCGGTGTCGATCGTAAAGCATATTGTAAAGGTTGTTAAAATGTCCAGAGTTTAAATTATGTCAAGCAAGATTGTTAGAAAAAACAGAATATAACTATGCTGTAGATTTGAATATGCTCTTGAAGTATCTCTATGCTTCGTTGAATATTTTAAAATTAAACTTGAAAATAAACCCAAAGATTATTTACTGAACATTTTGATGCATTTAATATTTACGACTTCATAATTACCGCTTTGCTGCATATGTTAAGGAAAATATAAGAAATGCAAACAGAATAATACGTGATCTTCAATTCTTTATACACAACTGTATTGTTGAATGCACTCTTTCTGAGTTATTGTACACAGTTTATGTTAATTATGAAAATAAATGTAAATGCCGAACGATTCTTTTCTTCCGTACTTAGAAATACCTTTTTCGGCCACATTTTGAATGCTTTTCAGAAGGTCGTAATTTAAATGCTCGTATAGGCATCAAAGGGAGCGTGTCGTGTAAACTATCATACGTATTGTTAAGTAAAGGAAGGCACGTAGCAATTGTGGAAGAAAAGCTGTAGGTAACGCCGAATCAAACTAGAGGTTTGTTACCCTCATCGCTTCATTTCTGTGGCGGAAGTCAACCGAGTATCTCATTGCATACCGACTTTTTTTTTCTTTCTTTTTTACTTTACTACTGGTCTGGTGTTTTTCTCCTAACCTTTGCTTCTAGTTGCCCTTCTTTTTCTTCTTCTTTGCTGGGCACTTTTTATTTTGAAGTCAGCCTGTCAAATCCCAATTTAGTCGGTCTTGGTACTTGCCTCGTAAACCCAATATCGCGGGTTATCGGCCGTTTCACTCCCTTAATTGAATGGGAGGCTGATAACCTGAGTTATTAAAGAGGAACGGTAAATAAACCAACATAAAAATATATTAAAAGCCCAGACTAATTCGATTTTTACACACTAAGTCATGGAAATAGCTCCCATTTTCCTTATAACTTGTTACATTGTTATAATAGCAGCAACCGCCACGGGTGGCCGAGATCATAAAGGCACGGACTCGTGAGCGGGATGTCTGGGGTTCGAATCCCGCCAGGACCGTCCTCCCTCGCTGAGATTTCTTCCAGGTTTTCCTCAGTCCTCATAAATGGCAAATGCCGGGGAGGTACCCTAAACTTAGGCCTAGAACGATTCTTTCCTTAAAAATAAAAAAAAAAATATGTATCATTTCATGCATCATCAGTGTCCACCGCCTGTGGTGCCCCAGCAGTAAAAGCGGGCGTTAAACACTACTCAAAAAAAAAAAAAAAAAAGAATAATTGCACCAAGCCCCATTAACAGGCGTTTCTACTGTTGGCTTGGATGCAAAACTTGTCTTAAAGCATATTTTTTTTTAATGATTTATTTATGAACGCTCTTTAACAGCTCAGGTCATCAGCGTCCCATTCAACTCAGGGCGTGAAACGGCCGACAAATTTTGCTCAGAGGCCTCTCTTTCAGGCTTGAGGTTCTTTTTCGTGCCGTAAATGTACGACATGGGACTCACGGCTTTACTTCCCTTCCGAAGGAAGCCATACTTAGGATTTTTACGCCTCGAAAAAATCCATCGGTCCTGTTACGTGGGTTTAGGAGGCAAGTATGGTAACCACTACACCACCAGGACCGACTTACAGCATATAATGCAAATGAAGGGATTCAAAGACTCGTTTAAATTTGGAGTTATCCCATGTAAATACTTTTTCAGAAATTAAGGTCTGCAGAGATCTCTACAAAATAGTAAATATACAAGCATCCACATTATATAACTTCTGTCGGTCCTGGTGGTGTAGTAGTAACCATACTTGCCTTCCAAACCCAAGGTCACGGGTTCGAACCTGGCCAAAATCGATGGATTTTTTCAGGCGTAAACATTCTAAGCATGGCTTCCTTCGGAAGGGAAGTAAAGCCGTGGGTCCCGTGTCGTACATTTACGGCACGAAAAAGATCCTCAAGCCTGAAAGAAGAGACCTCTGAGCAAAATTTGTCGGCCGTTTCACGCCCTGAATAGATTGGGACGCTGATGACCTGAGATGTTAAAGAGCGTCATTAAATAAACAAATAAAAAAAATATATAGCTTTAAAGCAGCAGTAAATGATAGCGCGAAAATGCTCTCGCTAGAGATCCATTCTATAACTTGGCACGCAACACTCGCCTACACATACACAGAAGTGCTGACACCACACATTGTTAGAGCGAACTCAGACTTGCTTATGTGGCCATTTATGTGCACTGGTTATCGCAACCCCTTGTCCATTCTGAAAACTTTCAAAGTGACTCTGGTAATTCGTTCAATTGAAGCGGGGATAGCGAGTTGAAGCAGCTATACAACATATATCGCATCTGACGTTGGACTTCATATTAAACCAATCTTTTCAATGTGAAAACTATTAGCATAAAAGAACAGATTTGGCATGATATCTTTTTAAGATGCTTGGAGAGAACGAAAGGAAGAAGAGAGAAGGAAGTTTAAAATAGAGATAAATTTAAATCTAGTTTATATGAAGGGTGAAGGGGAAAAAACCAAGTATATCAGTTTTCTTTCGCAATCGAGTTATTGGTACCTTTGATTCGGAATAAAGAGAGACTTGTTTAAAGGTATGAAATGTGAACAAAATCAGGTGCTTAACCAGGGGAGTCAAGCGGAGCGGGAAAAAGAACCAGGTAAGTCAATTTCCCGCTGATGGCAGTTCGATCGCTGCGTTTCTGATCAACGGCCATTGTTTATTTAAATCACTGTGGTCGTCTAGGTTATTTTGGGTTTTAAGTTTACAATAGTAATTTTGTGTTGTGACACTTCTCAGGTGTCGCGCGATGTAAGCAAATCAGAAGAACATGAAGAGCCGAGAAAAGGAAAAGCTATGGTTGGACGTCTGATATTGATAAGCAGAACCCGAAAGTTAGGCGTTTATTTTGGTTAAAATAGGCAGGGGGAAAGACGCTTAAATTTTTGAAAATATGCAGTAATATAATTAAAATAGGCATTTAGTGAAAACAAAGCAATATCACTCATTATTAATGTAAAAAGGTGTTTAAGATACTAAATAATTTTTATCACTTAAATAGAATACTCAGCTTACTTTTCTTGGTTACAAGCAACAAAAATACGTTTTTTCAAGCTATCAACTGTCATAGTCAGCCGCTTGTCAGAGAGAGCCTTTTTCATCATTGAAAAAGATTTCTACTTTCACTGAAACGACTGGAGCATATTTAAAGCAATCTATTTCAGAAGAACTCATATCAGTTACAACAGAACATTCACCTTTGAGGACATCATGGAAATGTTGATCAAGACAAAGTAAAGTAGTTTTGAATTGTTCTTGCTAATGAGCAAAAGATGCGCAGTGGTTTATGGTCGAGTTTATTTATTGTTTATGTGTTTATAGGGGAGTCACGTTAATATCTCTCTTACTTCCGTACTGAAAATATTGTAAGGACGATTTATTATACAGTGTACCGCTCTCATATTTCTCGCTTGCAATTGATAGTTACAGCTGAAAAGTTAACCCCCCACAAATTTCCTTGAATTGTCTCGCGCAGATCGATACAAGGTCATTAGCCAGAACTATTCAAAACTACAATACTTCCCTCATCCTCTTTATTTCCTTGTATTTGCATGCCCGAGGTTCCTTTCACTAATGAAGATTCTACTATGTAAAGATCTTTAATGAATGGCTTGAGGAGCAAGTTTTTGGCCGCTGGAAAAGAAATAAATGTATAACAAAATTCTTAATAAATGAGGTGAAAATGCTATTTAATTTTATGCCTTTTTTTCACTTCGATATATTGAAATTCTCTATGTGTTTTTTAAAATGCGTAAATAATCGCAGAAAAAAAATCGATCAAAACAGGGGGGGAAAAAAACTTTAAAATAGGCAACAGAAGCCAAAATAGGCAAAATAAAAACTGGCCATACCGACCCAAATGTATGGAAACATGTTCATTTCCATCTGACTTTTAAATATATCCACCCATATAGAAAAGACATTTTGCCTAATTTCCTGGCTCTGCTTATCACGCTCACTGAAGCAATACTCTACCAATTATGTCGCAAGACAAAGGCAGAGGACGCAGCTCAGAGCCACTTTTTAGTTGGAATATCGCACTAATAAGGATGCTATTTATTGCTTTTTATATTGTCATTTTCCAAGTTATTCAGGACCCGGCCAGGACCGGTGGATTTTTTCGGGCGAACAAATTCTAAGTATGGCTTCCTTCGGAAGGGAAGTAAAGCCGTGGGTCCCATGTACATTTACGGCACGAAAAAGAACCTCAATGAAAGAGAGGTGTCTGAGCAAAATTTGTCGGCCGTTTCACGCCCTGAGTTGAATGGGACGCTGATGACCTGAGATGTTAAAGAGCGTCCATAAATAAATAAATAAAAAAAAAGTTATCCAGGAAATGCAAAAGTAGCGCTTACAAACTCACTCAGTGAAAACTTTACTACAACAAAGTATCATATAATTAGGATTATAGCTCCTATGAATATTAAATTTTCGTTAAGTTGATTGCATGTTTTAATGAATCCAATTATTATTTATTATAATACTGAGGGATGTAATAATGGATCATGGACTGTAGGTGACTAGGTAAAAATGACGGCAATACTTAGCAAGTAACACAATATGTAACACTTTTCAGCTACCAAAGCTATATTAGAAACAATTTGATTTATTAGAGTTTTTCTCCATATTTATTGAACAAAATACCAACAACTTTTCTTTTGACGCCTACAAGTGTCGTTTCAATGTCATGGGTTTTATATACACTAATTCGAACGCACTCACACACTGGCGTTTTGATTCGTTTTCATCAAGTAAATCCAAATTATAAATAACTCGTCTCATATTTTCGAAAATGCTTTTTCTTTGAGCAGTTACCTCTCGATACTTCTTTCATGACACTGATATTGCTGATATAAATATCAAATTCATTCACAACTCCTGCATGTTCCATTTTTTTCAACATCCTAGTTTAAAGCGAGTTTTACATTATGTATAATGTGTACTATTTAACTCGTACTGCCGTCCGCCACAATCTGTCGAGTAGAAAGGACAATGAAAATTGAGCTTCCGAACTATGCGCAGCAAATGTTTACTCGGAAACTGCAACAGTAATTCTCCTTCTTTGTCGCTAGGCACTGTCATAAATTTCTTAAATGTCACTTCTGGGAAAGAAAGAGATAAGTACATGCTGCATGCAATTTCTAAATTCCATAAGCAGCGCTAACTCCTGCTTTCATAAAAGAACATTTATTTATAAGGCAA
Source organism: Metallyticus violacea (assembly GCA_030762175.1). NCBI lineage: Eukaryota > Metazoa > Arthropoda > Insecta > Mantodea > Metallyticidae > Metallyticus > Metallyticus violacea. Next base: position 42,757,633 of record CM060835.1, on the reverse strand, counting down.
ATCCCTTTTTTCTACTGCTTTCAGCTGTACAACATAATCCACTTCTCATTTACATTTTATTTTATTTATTGGTCTTTCTCGGATCAAGCTTCATTTTACCAAAAACACGCTCCATCTTTATTCTAGGGAATTGCAAGAGTAGATATCGAGAACCATTTACGGTCTCCGGATGACTATACTTTGAAAAATACCTGTGTAGATTTTTTCTACATCCACAAGCAGTAGAACATGCGAGAAAACGAATTGAGCTCTACTATTATAATAAAAACCCTTAAGCACATTCTTGAATAATTTGCAACCTTTCTAGCCGAGTTGCACACATTAGCGTTAAGCGTAAAATCGAAAGACTTTTCTGATATCATTTCTCAACGTGTTAAGCCCATTTTGAAGTATGGTCATGAATATTAATCATTCATTTCTTATGCATGACACTCCTTTATACATTGAATGTATTTTAATATAGTTCTACAACTGACAGGGCCATACCAATTATTACTTAACAGTTTTTTATTGCTTTATTTGTGTTGTTTGTTTCCTTTAATGTTGAATTTTACTTTCTTCAAATGTACAGCTATTTTCAGTGTTTAATGCCCAAAAATTATAACTGAAATATTAAATGTAATTTAAAACGAATTATTAAAGTTCTCATTAATATTTTGAAAACGTAACTTCTATATATGTCTTTTCATTCTGAAATCTCAATTTTCGTTGTGTTATTTCGTTAATTTACGATTACTTCTACATAACGGAAGTAGTAATAACTTAATAAATAATGCTCGAATTTTTGTGAAATGATTCTTCTTCTCTTTTTTTTCTCAGATGGGTTGTGGGCATCCTTAAACTCTGAAATATTCCTATTAGCATTTTTTGAATAGCTTTTTAATGCCCGTTTTTACTGCTGAGACATCATCACAGGAAGTGGACATTGATGTTGCGTGAGATGAAATGATACATCGGAATAGGAATTTTCAGGCCTAAGTTTAGGGCATCTCCCCAGCATTCACCATTTATGAGGACTGAGGAAAACTCAGGGAGGGCGGTCCTAGCACCAATCGAACCGCAGACCTCCCGCTCAAGAGTTCGTGCCTTACGATCTTGGCCACCAGTGGGGATCCTGTTGGCATACGAAGCTCCTCTATTGCTGTTGTTTTTTTACACAGAAATGCATAGAAAGAACGTGTTTATATTTGTGGCAAAGCCAGCAAAAGAACTTCATACGCTGATCACGTAACTTCCCTCGCCCATGCGCTATACGAGTAGAATAGTTGAAGCATAAGCGAACTTCCTGATGTTGGCAAGAAGATGGCGCTACGGGTGCAAACGTTTAAAGAAACGGCGCCATCTATCCCCCATTCCTATACGTGTACTTGACTCGACGTTGCAGACTATTATTACACGAAATGGAGATGATCATCAATTTTGTTGGCAGAAAAGACGCGTCTTTAATTAAAATTGAAGAGGAATTGTTTTCAGCTAAATGTATAGGAACTTAACCTACATACATGCAAATATTTGCATGTTATCAAATGCATCACTCGTCTTGAAAATGCATTTTACATTTATCCGATCTTTGAACATTGTGAAAGACACAAAGTGAGTATTGAGAGCATAGGGCGAAGGTGCGAAATGCTATAGCGAAATTCTGGATACTCAACTGCTGACATTCTTTGTGATAAAGCAGAATTTGATGAAAACCCAACCATAGCTGTCCCCAAATGATCTCAATGTTTTTACCTGTTACGTCATTGATGTATAAACAAGTTTCTGCAAGTATAAAGTTCTGAGTGACAACTTCAGGTCCTTAAATTTGAGAACCTGAAACTCCAATGCAACTTTCCTGATGAAGACTAAAGGTATGGATTTGTCGTATATTACTAGCATTAAAAATAAATGCACAGTACTACATTAAATATATTCACTTAGCTTATACATACTGCCGACCTTATGTGTGTGTGTGTGTCTGTTTGTGTAAGGTGGACAGTATTTTGAGACTTACCAACAGTTTTGCGAAGAAAATATAATAAAACTTATTTCGTAAATTTTTGCAATTTTTAAGTCATATTTCCCTAACAATTTGGCATAAAGTTTAGAGGTAATGTAAATCCGAGCGCTAGCAAATACCTCATTATGCTCTTATGCTATAATTTCATTAGAGGGACCACTTCACGAGTTCTGTAGTTTTAGTTTCGTTCCCACGCTTGAAAGCCAGCCGGGAATGAGGGTAAGGGTTTAACTCTAGGAATGTACGGATGTGTTCTTGTTTGTTGTGTGACAGCATATTAAGTATTCATTAGATGGGTGAAACAGTGTATAATTACGTTAATATGGCTCAATTCAGATATTCTATTCCCCAAAGGATATTTATTTCCGATTCGTACTGCATACACAATCAACTCGTGATATACGGAGAATGTTTCCAGAGAGATTCCTTGATATTCAACTTTCGAGTCGAAGTTCGATTCACAGATTGGTAAATAAAGTTCGTGAATTGATGAAAAGCGTTCAAAGTCACATACAGTACTCACAAAAGAAAGGTTAGATAATATTGTACATGCTCCGAAATGTTCCCCTAAAATCACTTTGGCGTCTATGCCCGGGAGGTGCTCTAAACTTAAGCCTGGAACGTTTCCTTCCTTAAAAAAAAAATTCTTCCTCAAATATCATTTCATCTCATGTATCATCAGTGTCCACCGTCTGTGGTACCTCTGTAGTAAAAACGGGCGTTAAACATTGATAATCGTCGGTCCTCGTGGTGTAGTGGTTACCATACTTGCCTCCTAAATCCAAGATCGCGGGTTCGAACCCGGTCAGAATCTATGGATTTTTTTCGGGCGTAAAAATCCTAAGTATGGCTTCCTTCGGAAGGGAAGTAAAACCGTGGGTCCCGTGTCGTACATTTGTGGCACGAAAAAGAACCTCAAGCCTGAAAGAGAGGCATCTGAGCAAAATTTGTCGGCCGTTTCACGCCCTGAGTTGAATGGGACGCTGATGACCTGAGATGTTAAAGAGCGTCCATAAATAAAGCATTAAAAAAAACACTGATAAAAAAAACTTCGGCGTCTTTCTCAGCAAACGGGCATTTCCTATTGCTCTGTTTGAACGCCTGCAAAGCGACTGTATAAAATTACCATAGAGCAAGAATTTAAACCGAGTGTTTTGAAGGGTGTGTTTGAATGGAACTTTCTTAACTGCGAATCTTGGTTTCACCTAAGTGGGCATGTTAACTCACAAAACAACAGATACTGGAGTTCAGAAAAACCTGACCTGCTTCACGAGGAACCCCTGCATGTTCAAGATAGGAAAGTGGTGCGCCGTTAGCGGCGGGGGAACAGGCCTTATTTTTTTAAGAAATATAGTGATAAGAATGTGCAGAATATTCTGCAACCCTATTCATGAGGGAACGAATTGGGAACGTAAGTTAACGACTTCCCAACAGGACTCTGCAATGGTACATACAACCCTCATCTCCTTGCATGCAATTCATGATAGTTATCGCTAACAACATATGTACCCCGATTTAACGGCCTGCGGTTTCTATCTCTGAGGAACATTAAAAGAAAAAGTATACTCCTAAACATTAGATGTACTGAAAAACAACATTTGTAAGGAATTTCTCTCTATTTCTCAGAGGGCAATGGTTAATTCTTTAAGTCGATACCAAAAATGCACGCAAAATGAAGGGAGGCACTTCCAGCACCTTCTTGCTTGATAATGGTGAGTAATGGTTTTCCTTTTAAGTGTTAGTAATAACTTTGAACACAATCATAGTTCGGACTTCTGACTCCCGGGGTACCAACATGAACCGACCGACCGGCCGTTATGGTTGGAGCGTTTCCGAGAATCACAAAGCACAATGCATTTCGTTTTCTTTGCGTTCGATCGCACTTAATTGCAAATTGTTCACAGGTAGTGTTGTCAGATGGATTATAATCATGCTTCGCAATTCAGAAAATTAATGTCTTTAATGCACCTACAAGGACGCATCCTAGCTATGGGGCGCCTCAATTTCCACTCCAGTCTGGCGGCGATGTCTTCGTTGGAGATTTTGTCCCCTATTGTTATTTCAATAATTCTGCGTTCCACTTTCCTTTGGCTAATTTGTAGTGCATTCATATGTTTGTAGTGTTGGACACAGCATAAAAATATCCCCCAAAACCTTATAGTCGTCTTTTTCAGCAAACTGCAATTTCTTACGGTTTTGTACTTACTTAAGCTATAGTTCCATAAAATTACTTTGGCACAAGAACTTAAACCGGGCGATCCCGTAATTTCATAAACAGATTCCAGCCTCTTTGCGAGATAAATGCATTAAAAGTGTTTAGGTTTCTGTCACTATAGCCCGGCTGGCCGCCAGAGTTATAGTCGATGCAGACAATTGAATGAGCCGTTCTTCCGCGCATGCATGAAATAAAAATACTTATTTGCTTTTATTCTGAGCGGAAGTTTTTTTTTTATTCGTTTTATTTAAGGACGCTCTTTATCATCTCAGGTCATCAGCGTCTCATTCTATTCAGGGCGTGAAACGGCCGACAAATTTTGCTCAGAGGCCTCTCTTTCAGGCTTGAGGTTCTTTTTCGTGCCGTAAATGTACGACACGGGACCCACGGCTTTACTTCCCTTCCGAAGGAAGCCATACTTAGGATTTTTACGCCCGAAAAAAATCCATCGATTCTGACAGGGTTCGAACCCGCGACCTTGGGTTTAGAAGGCAAGTATGGTTACCACTACACCACCAGGGCGGAAGGGGGCTAATTGATATAAGCAGAACAGACAGATAAATCTGAAAGTCAAGTTTTAAGACGTCGAAAGGCTCGCGAGAACCACCTCGTAACACCAAGATTATAAGTCGAGGTGTCCCTAGGGCCCACGAGCAAGCCAGACGCTGGGACAAACGTTTCCTCCATTACCAAGCCGCGCGGCACCAGCCCTCCTCGCCAATAAAATGGGAGAGCGAAAAACCTGTGGAAAGTAAATATCCATCCCAGCATTCGCCTAAGCGACCAGGGGAAACCACGAAACCACCCAAGGTTAGAGATTTTAATCCGGGACCTTCTGAATGGAGTCTCAAGAGACTGCGATGGTTTTACGAGGCAGGGTCAAAAAGTAAATTTTATTGCCCTTCTAAAAACCACAAATCAGTACAGTAGATATGTTTTGCCTTGTCTCCGTACCCAAGCACGGCCGCTATATTGATATATGAGGTCACCAAAACAGATCCAAAATTGGCCGCTGCACGAGAGAAGAAAAACTAATTCACTTCCTGGATAATGATAAGCGGCATGGGATGCATATATGTACCTTCATCAGGTATATGAGTGGTATATACAGTTTAAAAATGGGACTGCTGCAGACGCTTGCGTCTATCAAAACCTTCCATTTCGCCATCACACATTTAGTTGCAGTTTACTCCGCAAGGTAGCAGCAATGTTGCTCTTTCTATGGTGATTTAATCTTTCGATGGTAGATGGCACCGGTACAAATTACGTAAACGGACGGACTCTTACCTTAACTTTTAACAATTTCACAGAACTTATTAATTTATTGTGCACGTATAGTCTTGCCAAGTTCCTGCTGTTTTACAACAACAATATAAGTTTCATAATGACGGTGAAGCGCAGAAAGGTTCCGTAATTATGCATATCTTGTCTATGTCCCAATTAAAAATTCAAATTACGATAATTTGATCATCTTTAGCTTATCTGAAAATAATAAACCTTGTTATGAGCATAATGTATAATAAAAAAGACGAATAACAAGATTTTGGGTCTATGAGGCAAATATGATTACCAGTAGACTACCAGGACCCACTGAAGGAGTAACGGAGCAGTATACAATCATGAAGTGATTTAGCACTATATTATAAGATTGGTTAAGTTTGGATTGGGCCATCCAAATGTTATATAGTTATTATTCTAATTTTCTTTTTGTAAGAACATTTTACTTATATTATATTCCAACACTAAAATTAAATTTGCATAATCGCTAGATCAATAGTTTTAATGGGCGAAAAAATAAACGATACTGAAATAATTGTAATCAGTTCCATTAATCAACCTTATATCTTACAAGAAATGCTGATATTCAACCTCGTCAAACCAAAAATGTTTCATACAACTCTTAACTCTCTCTCTCCCTCCCTCCTTCCTGGGATTATAAAGTTGGTACGGACGATGAAAGTAAAAATGAAGTGTATAGGTGGTTATGCAGTCAGTCGAAACACTAATTTTCTCGAGGAAACCAGAGAATAGTGGGACGGTGACGGATTATGTTGAAAAATGAGAATGTGTTTTCAGTCTTTTTTTTTTTTTTTTTTGAATGGTGTTTAACGCCCGTTTTTACTACTGTGACACCACAAGCGGTGAACACTGATAATACATGAAATGAAATGATATATTGGGAAAGGATTTTTTAAGGAAGGAAACGTTCCAGGCCTAAGTTTAGGGTACCTCCCCGGAATTTACAATTTATGAGGACTGAGGAAAACCAGGTAAAAAACCTCAGTCAGGGAGGACGGTCCTGATTCGAACCCAGACCTCGGCCACTCGTGGCGGTGTTTTCATTCTTGCTATACATACTGTGTTGATAAAAAATTAAAATTGCTTTTTCTTTCAGCTTTCTAAAAAGTCGTAAAGAATATCATTATAATGTATCACCATTATCATCAATCGTCTGCTATAAGACCTGGGGTTGAACTCCCACCATCTCTGTATTCACCAGTTTCGTTATTGTACCCAATATTTCGTTTCCTTCTGGGTTGTTTCTGCTCCCTTAGGTTATTCTACCTTTGCTTTGTACATAATCAGTTTAATGCTTGTAAATACATGGTGTACATTATATTTACTTTTCAGTTCTTCAGTCATTCCTTAGTTTTATGTTTATACTGCTACACATTCACGTAAAGGATTAATATATAAGCTACCATTTTTCATTCGTGCTATATTCTTCCAAGGAGACATTGTCAAGATGGAGCATGAAATATTTGTGATGAATGCGTGTTAGAAATGGATATAGCATGTCAACTTCCTCGTCCATAGGTCCTTCCTTGGACAGAAATTACAATTTGTTCTAATTTTTGCAATTTTCTGACAGCATTCTTTCATTTTATCCACTTAAAATTCTTTAGGATGAAAGAACGTGTTAAATAATTTTTTTTCTCTCTTGAACTTTTCTGCTAGACAAGCCCAGTCCAAGAAAAATGAAGTTTTAGACACGTGGATTTCGCGCACGCTAAGTTCATCCTTACTCACCATGGCATTTAGTATACTCTTGCATGCAGGTTGATCTGACTGGCACTCACTACACGTTACTGGTCAGTTGCTGTGAAACCATGAAAAACTTCTACTCGTAAGTTGATCGGCTACTTGCTCTCAGAGCCACGGCGCCACACCACAAAACTTGGGCACTCTACTAGTCCTCCTTACAGGAAATGCGCTCGGTATTGTTCATTTTTTTTTTTTTTTTTATGAAATACAATCTACATCTTCTTAAGTTGATGACTTGGTTTATTTACGGACGCTCTTTAGCATCTCCGGTCATCAACGTCCCATTCTATTCAGGGCGTGAAACTGCCGATAAATTTTGCTCATAGGCCTCTTCTTTCAGGCTTGAGGTTCTTTTATGTACGACATGAATTCCACAACTTTACTTCCCTTCCGAAGGAAGCCATATTTAGGATTTTTACGCCCGAAAAAATCCATGGACCCTAACAGGGCTTGTATTCGAGTACTTTGGTCTATAAGGCAAGTATGGTTATCATTAGACAATAGGATCGACATCTTCTTAAGAAACTACCACTCGATCTCGTTAGCCTTTCTACACTAGTGGATCTAATTAGGTTCAACTTTCTTCCAGATTCTTCTGTATGAAGGATGAGTTTATAATTTATTTATTTTGTTTGTAGTACCCAATTTTTAAATAGATGAAAATCTGTATAGTGGAGCTAGATACCGGCGAATGCAGGGAACTGAGCCGGTAAACGGCCTACTTGCGAATGGACGGTTTTAGGTGTGTCTCACTGTAGTTGCTGTCACCTTCCTATTTCTTCCTTTGTTTTTGTAAGCTGTGGTTGTGGTTTAGTACAAAATTCTTGATTATATTGAAAATATTATAAGATGATGGAGAGTAATCTTACTGCTGGACCCTCGAAACATGGGGACAACCTTAAACTGACAGCACAAATTGTAAAAGAAAAGATGCAACAGAAGCAATGCTTTATTTTCAAAACAAGGTTTTCTTCTTATATTTTTGGCAATCTTTAAAGAATTGTTGTTCAAGAAAACAACAGTGATAGTTATTTACGCAACAGCTGGACATGAGCTGAATTACAACAGGATTGTTTTTTAGAACGGGACGATGGCAGAGTTAGGGAAATAATTATGGTCTTCCCAGTAGTCGCGTACAATATTTTATCCACGGTCATCTAATAATGACTATGATCGATTATTTCTAAACAACCATATAATCATTCAATTGCATTCTAATACGCTGAGATTGAATGTGGCTATGTTTGGTATTCTATAGATCATAGTTGGTCTAGGTACCACAACTAATGCTATTAATTTGTTGTTGATAACATATATACGATATGCTGGAAGGTAGGATAAATTATTCTTTCCAAAATGAACGATTTTGAACAAATTATGGCTTTAGACATTGAAATAGCCTCTACGAAGGTGCAGGGACGTTGATGGTGTGGATATGTTAGCAATTATCCGAAAATATATTATTCACTTTCCATCTGACGGGATTGAACAAAAAGAAAATTGTTTCAAATAGCTTTGAGATTCAATACAATTCTCATCTAGTATTCAATTATTAAACTATACAAATCAGTCCTGATGATCTAGTGATAACCATAGACCTCGTAGACCCAAGATCGCGGGTTCAATTCTGGCCAGGGTCAACGGATTTTTTTCGGGCGTGAAAATTCAAAGTAATGGCTTCCTACGGAAGGGAAATAGATTTACGACACATAAAAGAACCTCAAACCTGAAAGAAGAGGCCTCTGAACAAAATTTATCGACTATTTCACGCCCTGAATTGAATGGGACGCTGAGACCTGAGATTTTAAAGAGTGTGCGTAAATAAATCAAATCAAAATCGACAACGGCTGTAATAAATAACGTAAAGTTCATATATGTTTCTGAGTCGTGAGTGAAGCATGACATGTAAGTATTTCATTTCATTATCGCAGTCATTTCCGGTAATAAATGCACTCAGTGGGGTAATGTATATCATTGTCATGGTGGTTATGTTAGTATGGCAAGTAGAAGTTATTAAATGATTGCGGCTAAAACAAAAACTCGCTTTATGCAATTAAATTAAATTAATAAAACAATACCATTTAATAAATATAATATAAAAGTATATCACCATTTACTCTAAGAAGTTTTACATTTTATTATTTTTTTTTTCTGGATGAGCTGCTAAATTTGAGAATTACCGAAAATCCCAATGCTGAGGTAGCCATTAGCTATCAACTGACCGGGATAAAGTTTGTTAATACATTGATAGAAACTTTAGACTTCCCAGTGAGGTGTTAAGAAACTTCTTAACGGTGTTTAACACCCGTTTTTACTACTGAGGCACCACATTGATGATACTTGAGATGAAATGATAAATTGGGAAAGGATTTGTTAAGAAACTGAAGAACTGTTGCTAGAGAGTGAAGTTCTCCATAGACATCCTGTGAGTAAAATAGAGAAAGCTGCTGAAAGAGAGCGATCTTTTACAACTTGCACAGGACACGCATCATGTTCAAGCAAGCAACGAGTGAAAGACAGACATATGTCCGCCGCGAAAAAATTAAATCTTTTATTTAATAAAAAAAAGGGTGACTGAGGTGGTTAAGGCACGGACTCTTGAGTGGGAGGTCTGGGGTTCGAATCCCACCAGGACCGTCCTTCCTGAGGTTTTTCCAGGTTTTCCTCAGTCCTCATAACAGGCAAATGCCGGGGAGGTATCCTAAACTTAGGCCTGGAACGTTTCCTTCCTAATAAACCCTTTCCCAATATATCATTTCATTTCATGTATCTCAGTGTTCACCGCCTGTGGTGCCTCAGTAGTAAAATAGGGCGTTAAACATTATCAAAAAAAAAAAAACAAAAAAAAAAAACAAAAAACAAAAAAAAACAAAAACAAAAAAAAAAAAAAAAGCAACAACTTTATTTCCCTTCCGGAGGAAGCCATAATTCCGATTTTTATGCCATAAAAATTCATCGACACCAGCCGACTTCGACTGGAGAGCCAATCAGAGGTCTCCGACTCCGAGGGGTTTGAATTGGTCCGCTCCAAGCACAAAAGAAGGCGAGTAGACACTGCCTTCCCAGAGTACTGCGTTGCCGCAGCATCCTACCAGTTCCCGTGCTATGCCCCCTACCTCTGCCCCTGCTCCTTTCAAAATGCCAGCAATAATCGCCGTCCCGTTCCAGAGTCACGTCAAGATCATGAGGGCTCTGGGCGCCAAGTTGAAAGCCCCGTTCCAAGCAACATGCCTACTACTCAACACCAGCATCCCTGAGAACCATGAGGCCGCGAGGTCGGTACTCAGGGGGAATGTGATATTGTTTTATTCTTTCTCCCTTAAAAAACCGAGCGTGGCCCGGCGAGTCATCAGAGGCCTGGACTCTGAGACAAGCCCGGAAGACGTGCGGGAGGCGTTAAGAGCCGAACAAGGAATCGCGGTGCTCTCCATGTCTCAACTGAGGAAGACTGTCCTGAGTGAGGCCAGCAACTTCCAGAGCCCCCATGCCACTATTCCTGGTAAAAGTGTACAAGGAACCGGGGTAGGTACCGGCAAATGACCTGATTAAAATTTTGTTCTATACCACAAAATCGAGTCATATATGGGCAAGGATGGACCAGTCCATTGCTTTAAGTACCTGGGCTGACCCACATTGACACCTATAGTGACTGCCTGATGAGAATGAAGGTCATAGAAAATATGCGAACTAAAATAACCCCAGCAGCGAGATCAGAGACGCCCACCTTATGCGCCGGACCGGCCGGGGGAGTGATTTATGGCAGTCCTCAGTAGACATGAGCGGGCGCTTGATACGGCTCTGGATCAAGCAGTTCATGAACATTTGGCCCATCAACAGCAGCCAGAACCAAGCACGGATCAGGCCACAGAATCTTCCGCGGTACAGCATAATACTGCAATTCCCGAACCTAACCCCAATGTAATGAAGGAGAAAAAGAAGAAAGACAAGTCTGGGAAGAAGAGCCACCAGCAGACCAAACAGGCCACGCCCAACCAGATGGCAATGAGCAATCGTTTGCAGAAACACTTGCAGAATCAGTGGCCACCCCGACGGTGACCACTCCTGCTCTAACTAAGGCTGATCAAACGCTTGTCACCCCCGTTTCAACCCTAGTCACAGCAGGTCCAATCCCAGGACTCCTTACACCTATCCCCGAGCTCACAATGTCCATCTCGGACGTAAAGAAATACGAGAAACTTTCCATCAGGTTTACTAACATGATCAGCAAGTCCCTTCCCCTCCTGGGGCGCTGCAGGCAGGTCATATACAGTCCCACTGTTCCATCAATACGGAAGATCCAACTCGTGCTCACAGGACGCTTGAGCAGCTGTTTCCCGGAACTCACTCGTAATAGCGTCATGGATGTTATGAAGACCAATGCGAGCTACATTCTGGAATGCTAACGGAGTCGTGGAGCAGTGGCTCGGCCTCCTGGAGTTTGGAGTCCATGGAATTGATATTCTGATAGTCTGTGAGACTCATCTGCACACCGGTGTTAATTTCAACCTGACAAGTTAAGTCGTCAATCGGACTTAATGAGTCGGCCGAGGGGGCGGTGGTACAGCTTTATTTCCTAGGCGACATCTTACCCACATTACCGTTCCCGTCCTGCCCCTACAATGCGTCGAAGCAACCGCCATAAGTTTCTCCTTGTGTGATCAGGACGTTGTGCTGGTTGCGGCATATGATCAATTGCCGATGGCCAATTCTGCGAAGATGATTATAGAGCATTCCTAAAGCTCCATTCTGCAATCAGCATCGCGGGAGATCTCAACGCGAAGCACCCCGGCCGCACTACAAACTGCAGAGGCCGGCTACTCTCCCGCCTCATAAGCGGAGATCTGGCCCTACAAGCGCACGGTTCGATAGATCCAAGGAATCACCCACTCCGCGGCAGGGAGGATGTCATCGACATCCTGATCATCAAAAACATCTCGACCTCATGGTAGTCAATGCCTTAAGCTCCGATCACGAACGGTGGTGGTGGACGCAGCGTTACCTCTCTGCTCTAGTAATACCAGACTGGATAGAAGAGATCGACTGGGATGCAGCAATTCTTCGCCTGAACCAGTGCGTAGAACCGTCCTCTCATATCAACTCAATCGAGGAGCCCGAGGAGGCGGATACAAACTTCTTCAACACCGTTCTTCTTGCGGTCCGTGCCCGCACTTACCGCATACCGTACGAGCACTCAAACCCTCAACAATCCCGTAACCCCTTAGACAACTAATCAGCGCCAAAAATGTTATACGGAAGCTATGGCAGAGGTAGGATAGCAGAAATCCACCGACGGTTCAAAACGCGGGTGAAATGCCTCCTAAGACACACCTGGGAAAACACGCTTCGGCACCTGAACCTCCAGGAGAGGAAACCGTGGCGGATCGTCCGAGGCCTTCGGAGAGATAAGGTTCATCATAACCATCCTCTGCACAGCAGAATTCTTGGACACTTGGTGTTCGAGGCCCAAGAAAAGGCAGAGCCCTTTGCAGACTATCTGGAGTCTCACTTCCAACCCCGAGAAGATCCCCAGGAGGATGATCACAATGGTCACATGGAAGAAACCGTCTCAGCCATCCTAGAAGATGAGCAGTTTCAACACGAGAATTTCCCATCCCGATCGCCACACCTAAAGAGGTGACCACCCAGATCCAACGCCTTAAATTCCATTAAGTCCCAGGGCAGGACCGTGTAACAGCGGAAATACTCCAGCACCTTCCCAAAAGGGCCGTGATCCATTTGATGCGTATTTAAAATGCATGCCTACACCTACGCCACTTCCCATCATCGTGGAAGGAGGCACGGGTGGTGAGCATTTTAAAGTCCGGCAAAGACCCGGTTCATCCCTCCAGCTACAGTTCTAAAAGCCTTCTCCCTATAGTCTCCAAAGTCTTCGAAAGATTTTTCACCCGGCTACTTCCTCACTTTCAGGAAGGGCAATTCCTTCCCAACCACCAGTTTGGATTTCATCCTGGACTTTCCACACTCAGCAACAACTGCAAGTTGCAGAAAAGACTAGAAAGCCAAGTCGGTAGCAATGTTGCTGGAGTGGAAAATGCCTTCTCGTCCATCTGGATGGTTTCTTATCTATAAACTCCTTGAGCACACATTCCTGCCCCCTACATTTTCCTTCCTCACCGAACGCAGCTTCCGAGTGAAAGTAGACGGCAAGGTATCTGAAGTCTGGTACATTGGCGCGGGATTGCCGTAAGACAGCGTGCTGTCTCCGACGCTCTTTGCTGCTTACATTGCCGACTTCCCAACCCATCAACGAACCACTACCTAGACGATCTACTAATTCTGGCACAAAATAATAGCCAAAACTATGCAATAAGCCCAATTCAGAACGCACTCTCATAGGAGGTGGAGACCTGGAGCAAGAAATGGCGGATAACCATTAGTTCGGAGAAGAGATCTTCGATTCTCCTGACAACGGGTAGACGTCCTCCGGACCTGCGGGACCTCTTGTTGCATCGCCGGTGAATCCCCTGGGTCCGTGGCGCGAGGTACTTTGAAGTAACGCTGGACCGCTGATCTTTAGGGAGCATATACTCGCTAAGGTCCAGCAAGGCCATGTGGCTCCTCGAAAGTTCATCTAATCCTGAGCTATCGCTCCATGAACCAGAACTAAAAGTTGCGCTTGTACCGTGTCATAATACCGGCAATGCTTCTGTACGGCTGTGAAATTTGGGGAGCCGCGGCTTTGACCACAATCCGCAAAATTCAGATCCTGCAGAACCGTGCGCTAAGGATTGTGTACGGCACCGACGGCCGTTTCCCAGCCCACATCCTTCACACTCACTCCAATGGAACATGTATTACAGAGGTCGCACGGGAAAGAGTTCGGGCGCTCCACGATTCAATCCCGAACCACCGAAATGAACTGGTCAAATCACTAGAGGACTACAATCACGAAGATGTAAATCTTACTGGCTTCCCAAGGACGTCATGGGACCCCTTGGTTGAAACGCCTGAATCACCAGGTTAGGCAAACCCGGCCGAGCTCCTGCCCAACCCGGATATAGCAGTCTGCCATACATTGACCCACACACAAATCTAGCTTCTAAACTCTGGTTTGACCAACTCCTCTTTCAAACTCTATCCAGTTACCCAGCCGACGGCTAACCGTGCCAATTCTGAAAACACCGGCGGACCACCGGGGTTAAGCAGCATTGGGCTTAGTCAGTACTAGGATGGGTGACTGTCTGGGAACACCCCATGTCGTTGGCACGAATCTATCACAATCCCTCTTCCTGTTTTATTTTAAATTTCCTGCGTCCATTGAACAAGTAAAGCCGCGCGCTGCTAGGTACTGCTGACTAGACACCCACCTGACCTGAACTGGCACCTGGCAATCCCATCGCAGTTCAGGTTCAGACAGACAGACAGATCGAAGTTCAAGCAGTACATCGCAGTTCAGGTTCAGAAGATCGCTGTTCAAGTAGTACATCGCAGTTCAAGTTCAGAAGATCGCAGTTCAAGTAGTACATCTCAGTTCAAGTAGTACATCGCAGTTCACGTTCAGAAGATCGCTGTTCAAGTAGTACATCGCAGTTCACGTTCAGAAGATCGCTGTTCAAGTAGTACATCTCAGTTCAAGTAGTACATCGCAGTTCACGTTCAGAAGATCGCTGTTCAAGTAGTACATCGCAGTTCAAGTTCAGAAGATCGCAGTTCAAGTAGTACATAGCAGTTCACGTTCAGAAGATCGCTGTTCAAGTAGTACATCTCAGTTCAAGTAGTACATCGCAGTTCAAGGAATACATCGCAGTTCAGGTTCAGAAGATCGCAGTTCAAGCAGTACATCGCAGTTCAAGTAGTACATCGCAGTTCAGGTTCAGAAGATCGCAGTTCAAGCAGTACATCGCAGTTCAAGTTCAGAAGATCGCAGTTCAAGCAGTACATCGCAGTTCAGGTTCAAAATATCGCTGTTCAAGTAGTACATCGCTGTTCAAACAGTACATCGCAGTTCAGGTTCAGACAGACAGATCGCAGTTCAAATTCAGACAGACAGATCGCAGTTCAGGTTCAGACAAACAGATCGCAGTTCAGGCAGAACATCGCAGTTCGGACAAATAGGGGAGTACAGATCAGACAGTCTGGGTCGTCGCAGTGTCATGTGAATAAACACTTCCAAGCGCTTAATGGAACAAATTGTCTCTTGATTTGAACCTCCTCCTTCCATCTCCCTCCTCCTGGACCAATAATGCCTTTTTTTTTTTAATTTGTTCTGTTTATATATTATTTAATTAAATTACAACTGCGCCCTTTGTTATTTAAGATAGGCATAAACTGAAGTTTTATTTGCACTTAAATTATAGAATCTAGGTTTGAGTAATAACAATATAATCCTTCATTCTAGCTTGTAGCTGAATATCGATTTTACTAGTTTTCATATTTCATTCAGGAGTGGATTAAATAAACAATCTAATATTATGCGTATTAGTGTTTAGTGTTATTTTTAGATGTGTGACATAAACTCAACAGTATACATGTCAAGTATTTGTCTGTCTGTGTGTAGGTATCATTCACTGTGTTAATTAGGTGAGTAGAAGAGAAGACCTTTTGTTCTTAACTCTATCGGCTAAAATACATAAAACATTCTATAGCGGCATATTACACCCAATCGTGTTGGCATCCGCAGGCTATAGGCAAGTTTAACAAAAGACGTGTTATTACTTTAAACGTTAACACACTTCAATTGTTAAAATACAACTAAAAGGAAAAATAGACAATTCCATTAAAGGTAATTGGAAGGAGGCGATTGTTTGCCTCGGGGCTTTCCCGCCAGATTAAAATGACGGTGCTTGTTGAGTTTTCCACATGGAAGAGTTCCACAAATACAAATAGCGCTAATTGTTTAATAAGCTAGTTCTGTGAGAGTTCAAACATTTAAATTTATTCATCTGTTCTACTTTCTGACTAATTGTATTACGAACTCCGAAGGAATGTAGTGCCTATTACGGTTGTATCCATGAAAACATTTTGAAAAATTTCTTATATCCATCGATCTTCAAGGTACCTTCTTCTACGTATCGAAAACTATAATTATATTTGTGTGTGTGTTTTAACGCTATAGCAGTCACAATTTTTTTATTTTTCTTAACGAAACTCGGCATACAATCATCAACTAACAAAAGATTCGTCGAGTTCGTTAACCAGCAAAATTGGACGATTGGGGGTGAGGGTCAACCAAAACTAAAATTTTAAAGAAAAAATTAAAAATCGCTCTAGCGGCCGCAATTTTTTTGTACGAATCTCGGATATTTCATTAAAATAAATTGATAAAAACACTTTCTGAAAATCAGGGCAATCGGGCCTGAAAATCGAATGGGGGTTAAAGCGAAATTTAAAAGTAGCTCTAGTGGCCGCATTTTAAATTCTTTTTCTCTTTTCTTTTCTTTCTTTTTTTTTTTTTTTTAATATGCCATTGAAATAAAATCAGAAAAATATTTCTAAAAATCAGCGAATCAGATTATTAGATATGAGGGTTTACTTGAAACCTAAATTTTAAAATTAGCTCTAGCAGAACCAAACTAATATATTTTTGTTTTTGTTTTGCAATGAAACTCGGTATGCATCATTAAAACAAAATAGAAAAATAATTTCTGTAATCAGGAAAATCGGACCATTAGAAGTTGAGGTTTACCAGAAATCCAACATTTAAAAATCGTTCTATCGGCAGCAATATTGTTTTTTCACTACTAAATTCGGTACATATCAATGAAATAAAATAAGAAAAATATTTTCTGAAAATTAGGGAAACGAACCTTTAGGAATAGGGGTATAATTGAAAATGGAAATTGAAAAAGGGGTCTTGCGTTTTTTATTTTTTTTTCTATGTATTTTTAAAATAAACGGATAAATTATTCAGCATGTAAACCGCATTGAAAAACGATTAGTTTTACACTGTAATAACCTTCAAAAAAAGTTTGTGTTGCATGTTTTTACTTCAATAAAACTTAATTTAAATTTCATAGTCAATGAAAATAGAAAAACTTTTGATTGTATATTATTGATTGCAAAATGGAATGTGTAGTGTTTAACGCTCATTTTTGCTACAGAGGCATCACAGGCGATGGACACTGATGATACATGAGATAAAATTATACATTGGGAAAGGATTTATTTTTAAGGAAGGAATCGTTCCAGGACTAAGTTTAGGGTACCTCCCCGGCATTTGCCATTTATGAGGACTGAGGAAAACCTGGAAAAAGCTCACTCAGGGTGGACGGTCCTGGCGGTATTCGAACCCAGACCTCCCGCTCACGAGTCCGCGCCTTAACGATCTCGGCCACCCGTGGCGGTATTTTTATTGATTGCGTATATATGTATATGTATAGCATATATATATATATTTATATATATATGTATATACTACTGAACAGTAGCATGTTTTTGTTTTATTGAAACATATGAACATGTTAAATACACAACATAACTGGAAAATTTCTGTTATTTTTTTCTAATTTTTCTGAATGCAAAGATGGTATCAAGGTCTGAGTTCAAAAACATGGCTACATTTAAAAGTGTTTAAAAATACGTTCACTGTATAGCTTTGTTTATCAGTGGCCACACATTTCATTTTATTAATAGTATACCATCAATTTTTGTGGTTTAATCTCAAAATAATAATGATAATACTAAAAATATGGTTTCTCTTTTGTAATACTTATAGGTTGCAAGTATTCTAATTTTGTTGCGCTAATACCACGCAGTAATGCAACTTGTTTAATTTCATTAATTAATAAGGATATGATGTGTATTTAATATTCACTTTTAAAGTTGTTCAACTTGCCGAGACCGCCACGGGTAGTCGAGGTCGTTAAGGCCCGGACTCGTAAGTGGGAGGTCTTAGGGTTCGATTCCCACCAAGACCGTCTTCCCTGACTTGGGTTTATTTCAGGTTTTCCTCAGTCCTCATAAATGGCGAATGCCGGGAAGATACCCTAAACTTCCCAACTTATATCGTCCACGCTTGTGGCGCCTCGGTAGTAAAAACGGGCGTTACACACAAACTGCTTTGTTTATACCCTCATGCGTTATTGATTCTTTGTGAACCAAAGACCCTTCCTGTTCTTGCTCGCATTATTGTGTTTCCTATGTGAGCGCTCTCCTGTCAATGGAGAGGTACAGCCCGCGTGCCGCTCCCTGACGCCCACGCAGGCGGCTGTCCCCAACATATAGTGCTCATCCATTCAAATGCCCAACCAGACTAGACCCTGCACGTAGGTGAGACAGGTTTCTTGTTCCGGATCACGCTTCTACTGCCTGCTTTCCTGCCATTCTCGCACCAGTATCCCCACCGCTGAAAACAAGCTAACATGCTTCCTAAGCATTTAGTCATTTAATGA
The DNA here is from genome assembly GCA_030762175.1 of Metallyticus violacea. Classification (NCBI taxonomy): domain Eukaryota; kingdom Metazoa; phylum Arthropoda; class Insecta; order Mantodea; family Metallyticidae; genus Metallyticus; species Metallyticus violacea. The sequence goes on along the minus strand of CM060835.1, from coordinate 42,739,020 downwards.
AATTGATGAACACTATTTCCATGACATCGGTTTTTTTTTCTTCTTTACTTTCCAAGGCAAATTATCTCGTGTCTTTGGTGTCGAACTGAAAAATCACGTGCTGGAATTATATGCAAAACTTCCTTCATACAATGAATTATAATGATAAAGTAAAAACTGGACCTTGCTACAACAAATGACTCTCAACGTCCATAAATTTAATTGTGAACACTTACGTCATGGTGCCACTCCTTGTAGTTCTGACTAAATTCTCGCCGTGTGCCGCTCGTCTGTAATATTGAAGGGAAGTTTCCCGGTTGCGTAAAGACTGGGAAACGATAGTAAACAAAGCAGAGGCTGCCTTCAACTACCCACTCCAGAGCTAGGAAGGGGGGAGGGAGATGTATACTGATGCAGTGAGCGCAATAAAGGACGGGTTATTCGTGTAGGAATAACAGATTCATTTCACATTGAAAGTCAGGAAATATATAACGCCAGTAATGTTCAGAGCCCAGAAGTTCAGGCATTAATAGTGGTTAGCATAGGCAGGCAAAAAGGCACTGAAAATAGGCAATAATATAAATAAATAGGCACTTATTTAATGTAAAAACAGAGGGTAATATCATTCATTATTAATAAAAATAGATATTTAAGATACTTAATGATTTTCGCATAATTAAAGTGCATAAGCTTACTTTTCTTGGTTACAAGCAACAAAAAGTTGTTTTTTCTAGCTATCAACTATCTGTCAGAGAGAACATTTTTCATCATAGATAAAGAACGTCTACTTCCACTGAAGTGATTGAAGCATATTTAAAACAAGTTACAACAGAACATTCCCCTTTGAGGACATCATGGAAATGTTGATCAAGACAAAGTGTTTTGAATAGTCCTGGCGAATGAGCAAAAGATGCGTACTGGTTACTGGTCGAGTTCATTTTATGCTTGTGCGTTTATAGGGGAATCAGGTTAGTACCTCTCTTATTTCCGTACTGAACAGTTTTTAGGGACGGTTTATTGCACAGCTGAACCGCTCTTATCTTTTTCGCTTGCAATTGGATGTCACTCTATTGAAGCTGTAGAGATGAAAAACGTTTTACTATGTCTCTGCACTACCCATTCTTTCCTGATTGGTAGACGGCTACTTTCTTTCTTGTACTTTCTTTCTTGTACTTTCTTGTACTACTACTATGAAAAAATCTCTAGAAAAGTGGAACCAGTATTGCTTTCAAAGATAATTTTTTCTATCTTTTTACATGCTTGCCACCGAAGGATTAAGAGCTCCATAGAGGAACTGTCCCGATTAGTTCATTTTCGTGTGAACTGTGTCAAAAGTGATAGTCATAGACATCATCACACTAGAGAAGTTAAGCAAAATCCTTTTCTATCTGGATGTATATACTTGAGGAGTCAGATAGAAATGAAATGTTTCCGTACATTTGGGGTCGTTAGAACCAGTTTTTATTTTGCATTTTTGTCTATTTTGGCTTCTGTAGCCTATTTTAAGCTTTAAACTTTTGGGCCTGTTTTGGATTGTTATGGATTTTTTCTATGACAATTTGCACATTTTAAAAAGCGCTTAAAGGATTTTATTACATCAAAGTGAAAAAAAAAAATTATACAAATTAAATGGTATGTTCACCTCTCAAAAATATTTATTGAGAATCCTGTTACACATTTAGTTTTTTCAAGCAGTCAAACACTTTCTCAACTCATTCACTGAAGCTCTTTGAATGGCAGAACCTTCATTAGCAAAAGAACCGCACAGTTACTTTGGGCATACGAATACCAGGAATTAGAGAGAATGAGGGAAGTACTGTAGTTTTTAATAGTGCTGGCCTAATGTCGATCTGCCCGAGACATTTCTAGGAAATTTGTGGTGGGAATAACTTCTCAGCTGCATAAATATAACAAACAATTGCTAGCGAGAAAGACGAGAGGAGCTATACAATAAACCGTCCCTGCAATGTGTTCAGACGGAAGTAAGAGAAATACTAACCTGATTCTCATATAAATGCATAAACATAAAATGAACTCGACCAGAAATCACTGCGCATCTTTTGCTCATTCGCCAGGACTATTCCAAATACTTTGTCTTGACTAACATTTCCATGGTGTCCTCAATGGTGAACGTTCTGTTGTAACTGAGACGAGTCCTTCCGAAATAATTTGTCTTAAATATGCTCCAATCACTTCAGTGGAAGTAGAAAGGCCTTTTCCCATGAAGAAAATATGTTCCCTATGACAAGTGGCTGACTATGACAGCTGATACCTTGAAAAAACATCTTGTTGCTTGTAACCAAGAAAAGCAAGCGTAAGTACTTTAATTGCGTGTTAAAGAAATAAAGAAAATTTCAGTATTTTAAGTGCCTTTTGAAGAACTTCCGGGTCCTGCAGATCAAATATATCTCCTTGAAAAAAAATCTCTTTCTTTCAATACGACCAAACAAGAAGGATCCCAAAGAGTGCCACCGCCTTACCTCCCATTAACGACAACATCAAAAACATCCTACGTTGCCGTCCATCCTATGCAGCACTTAAGTCCAAGTGGGTAGGTGCGCTCGCACTTCACCAGGTTGACTTAAGAGTTAGCGTGTCATTTCATTCACTTTTTACTCTTCCATTAAAGGCTTGCATCGTGTGCAATGATTGATTAATAAGGCGTACTATGCTTGGTATAGTTTATTCATCGTTCTATAAATTCACACATAAGTATGTGAACATAAAGCTAGTTAAATTACAATAAATGACCATAGCATAATATAAATATGATAATGAAAATGTAAATTGAACGGAGAATTTCAGCTGGAACAGGGATTTTCGGTTAAAATTTATACATACTCAATTCACAACGGTGGTGAAGCAATCATTTGTAAAATATTTTGTTTGGCTGATATAGACTAAACTTCTTAAAAAATACACGAGAATTGTTTAAAAAATGCAATACAGTATGACCGAACTTTGATAATGCCATTTACTGCGAATATAGAAGGAAGCGCAGCGTGACGAGCCTGAAATGTGAGTTTTGTGCTAAAAAACTGGACATATTATTCAATGATACAATATAGCTCCAACTATTCGTGAGAAATTTTGTTATAGAGCATTATTTTTACACAGCGGATCCAGTGAGAATGTCTCGAAGAAGAGCTGAAGACCCCACTCACAAATGGAAGTGTTATTGTCAGTAAAGAAGTTTGAGGTGTGCTACGGAAGAATACGCTGGCATGTTATGAAACAACTGGGCATGAAACAAACGTCTATTCAGGCACTTGAATATGCAGATCAGAAAGAGAGGAATAAGACCCTTCTCTCCAAACTCTGTTTTTTTTTTTTTTTTTATTGTCACCTGATGGATGGTTAGAGGATTTTTGATCTACTGATTCTGCACACTCTCAAAAGTTAATGTTTAGTTTATCATTTTTCACTTTGGACTCACTGAACACTACTTTATTGAAGAACGTGAGGAATTTCTTATCCCATAGAGAGCTTGCTGTCAAATTTTATCGGGCTGGAAATCTACTCTTCAACACCAGTTAACGAACTCGGCTACCGTTGTTGATTTGTTGACGCTCTTTAACATCTCCGGTCATCAGCGTCTCATTAAATTCAGAGCGTGAAACGGCCGATAAATTTTGCTCAGAGGTCTCTTCTTTAAGGTTTGAGGTTGCCGTAAATGTACGGCACGAAACCCAGGGCTTTGCTTCTCTTCAGAAGGAATTCATACTTAGGATTTTCAGTCCGAAAAAATCCATCCACACTGGCCGGGATTGAGATCTTGGGTCTCTGAGGTGGCTACCGCGACTCAGAATCTTCTCAGCTGATACAGAACGTCAGATATACATGTTGCGATGAATGTAAACCTCCAAGGCAAGTACTAGAGCATGTGTCTGAACTGGCATAGTGGCAACAATTTTCGATATATTTTATTTTCTGCCATACTCTTACCAGTGTTTCCAACAGTTGGGGATCCCGAAATCTTTCAAGGGGTAGGCAATTTTTTTTTCTCTGAGAGTATTTTTTTTAATTATAATGATATTGTTACAATCTACAAGTGGAATATCGAACTACGGCCATCAAGGATTAGACATATTGTTCTCAGTTCTTTGAACTGTTTAGATATTTAGCGACAGAAAACAGTTTCTTTAGTCTCTTTTAAGAAGCGGATGTTCATTATGGACACAGAAATGCGTGTCAGGCACTGGAAGGGAGGAATAGATGCTGTATGAGCAGTTGCAGAATCCTGTTGAACCCACCCATAAGATTCCTCTGTAAGCTGATGATAAAATTGTGTTAAAATGTCCCTTCTGTATCTTTCTGCATCTATTGCTATCTCGTAAAAAATCGGATATTGCGCCTTGCGCTAACAGCATATCAAACTTCAATTTTCTTATCATAAAGAGGGGTTTCCTGAAAACGATGTGGGTTTTCGATGTACCGTAGCGCATGTTTTGATCGTTCACAAGACCGCTCGGGTGAAACTAGGCCTCGTCTGAAAAGAACAGAAGCATTGGGTTCATTAAACCTTCATTCACAGGGAGGAGAAAAAAAAAAAAAAGAAAAAAAAACACCCACAATAACGCACTCTTGCTACTGGGTCGCCTTATTTTAAACATTAGACACGTGCATACTTGAACGGTTTGAAGGTTTAATAATGTTGTTGCTTTATGTGCAGAACCCACTGAAACTCCCACTTGTGCTAATTTCGGGAGTGATTTTGCTAGCGAACGTTCAACGTTTGCACCAGTTTCGTAGTATGCCCTCTGTTTCCGCGGCTTCTTCTTCTTCTTCTTCTTCTTCTTCTTCTTCTTCTTCTTCTTCTTCTTCTTTTTTGTGCCCTGATACAGTAGAATCAAATTTATTTCCAATATTATGAATTGCCTTTCTGTAAGAAGACAATTAGCCAGGGAACTGCAAACGAAATTTTGCGAACACGACGAGCTGACTCGTATACGTGGTAACATTTACACATGAAAATGCGCTGTTCATCTTGGCGAAGTTCATCTACTGCACTGCTTCGAAGCCACGTTCAAGGACAGGTGAGGAGACTTACAGGATAAAGAGTGGGGAGGGCATCTTGCTGCCGAAGGGATTCATAACACCGCGCATGCGGGATATTTTTTACATGAAAGCTCTGTATATGTAATGTTTTACAGGTGCGCTCAGTTTATCATTTCTGATAGGCATGCACAAAACTACAGTATCTAAAGTTTTTCAAACTCTTCGTAACATTGATCCAAAAGTATAGGTATGCCTTAAGATAAAAATAAATAAATAGCGCGCCCAAATTCAATCATGGACCACTTATCTCTGAAATGAATGACAATTTCTGTAAAATACCGCAATAGTCCAGTTGTGATCTCAGAAGACAAGAGTCACTTCGAAGCATGTGACACGTATCTTCGCAATCTCAGAAGGCGAGCGAATGGAGCCATCTAGTGAGTAGTTGCGGCACTTTATAGAACACAAGAATATCATCATTGCATGTAAATTCCCTGTTACTGAATTTTGGTGCAATTTTGTCTGTTTGAACCCGAAGTTTTCCTTATGAATCCACTTCGGCATAGTTGCTTTTTACATATGAAAAATACCAATCGTTTTATGTCGAATAAACTGGAGTTTCGTTATATGCCCTTATTAGAGAATATTTTGGGTGTATGAAATACAATATCTCCAGTTGTAGACGGAGACAGTGAAGTTTATGTATTTTCCCTATTATTTCCCTTTATTTGAACTATTCTAAACGAAATATAATAGGAACCAACATAATATTAAAAAATAGAACTATGAAATGATAGAGGAGATTTTTTCTGTGTTAATTATAATTTTTCTTGAATGCTTTTGCAAGTTTTTCGTACAATTGCATTAAACTATGAATAGATATTATACAGTTCATCTGTGGTTAACTTTTCCATAAACGTCTCAATTGTAAATTTTACTGTTCTCCATTCAAGTTTTGCTATTGTGCCATCTGTAATATGAACTTTTCATTCCAGCTGTACTTAGCTGAGTTGTGCTGCTCCTTCTAACTCCAGGTTACTTCAGGCACACATGCTTTGTAGATTTGCTATGAAAACCTTTCTGTAGTAACCTCAAGGCATTACCTAGCACCTTATGCTCATTAAACAAACAATCCGAAATAAGCTATGCAGTCTGATGGTCGGTCCTGGTGGTGTAATGGTAACCATACTTGCCTGCTAAACCCAAGATTGCGGGTTCGAACCCGGCCAGGGTCGATGGATTTTTTGGGGGCGTAAAAATCCTAAGTGTGGCTTCCTTCTGAAGGGAAGTAAAGCCGTGGGTCCCGTGTCGTACATTTACGGCACGAAAAATAACTTTAAGCCTTAAAAAAAAAAAAAAAAAAAAAAAGAGGCCTCTGAGCAAAATTTGTCGACCGTTTCACGCCCTGATTAGAATGGGACGCTGATGACCTGAGATGTTAAAGAGCATCCGTAAATAACTCAAATCATCATCACAGAAGTTTGAAAGAACCCTACATATCAAAACAATGCTTGTACTTCATTAAACACGAGCAAATGGCGATTAAATGTAATAATATTATTAATTGCTTTCCTGTATCACATCAACTTGCAGTACGAAGTCTGTAGCTATCATACACGCCAAATCATTCCCAAACGGAAAGTTCATAAAAATGCTTCAGAAATAATGTATCTGCTGAAATGCAAATGGCAGGGTAGATTAACGCTTTGCATTAAAAATTGTGAACTTTCAACAGCAATTCATCATCACACTCTATTTACACACTACTATTCTGTTGACCGACTTTGAACACTTGGATGACTCTTGCATCGCGAGTCTCTAGTTCTGTTTTCTGTAGCCCTTTTCTTTTCTGCTGCGCATTAAGCCACATGAACATAATAGACATTTCTTTAGTTAGCTCTATATTCATGTATACCCCTGTACTCCCACAAGAACAAGACCCTATTAGGCTAGCTGTAATTTGGAGGGGCTGTTAATTCCCCATTTTGAATGTAGGCGGCAGCAGCTTCGTCGTTGCAAGGTCTCAACACCCAACATATTCTCATATTGTATTACTTGCCTACTTCCACAACACATTTAAGTGCTGCGTTAAATAAAGTCGAATTGCGGGCATTTTGGGAATGTGGAACCACGTTCCACTGACAATTAGGAACTGTTGTTTAAATACTGCAAGACTGACGACAGACACACTCAATTTTCTCCGAGAACGAATGGGGGGTTTCACTAGGTTCCTGTGATGTATTTATTTTATATAATGGACTGAAAGTGGTTTTAATAAATAGAGTAACTTTAACAGACTCTGAATAAATTTAGTAAGTTTCGACATGCACGACATACGTCAAAACTGAATTCAGTTTCAGTCCACACAAGAGAAGACAAGAACGTCTGGAGTAACGCTTTTCTTATTCTTTCCTTTGGTGGTCAAGATTTTCAATTCTTTCACAGTAAACCTCGTTCTTGACATAACCCCGCAAGAAGAAATCTAATGGAGTAAAATTAGGACTTCATGTGGACCCTTTCTGTCAATTCACCATCCCAAATTCAAATGTTCTCGTAAACGATTTGTGAAATGGAGCGGTACTCCATCTTGTTGAAATATGATTTGCAACTCACCGTCATTCATTTCCATTCTGCAGCATCTTCATGTAAACAATGGAATTTATGTTGTTTTAAGGAAGAAGAGTTTACTAAAAATCTTGTGCATTAGGCCGCATCAAACGTCGACCGTTGGATAACCTGCTCTATGCATGTTGCATTGCTTGCTTGTTTGTTTTTCATTTGGTTTATTTACGGACGCTCTTTAACATGTCAGGTCATCAGCGTCCCATTCAATTTACGATGTGAAACGACCGACAAATTTTGTCCAAAGGTCTCTTCTTTCAGGCTTGAGGTTCTTTTTCGTGCCGTAAATGTACGACACGGGACCCACGGCTTTACTTCCCTTTCGAAGGAAGCCACACTTACGATTTTTACGCCCGAAAAAATCCATCAATCCTGGCCGGGTTTGAACCCGCGATCTTGGGTTTAGAAGGCAAGTATGGTTACCACTACACCACCAGGACCGACAATTGCTTGCAAGAATTGGACTTTTGTAACTGCAATCTCTTCTGAAAAAATGGGTTAGGAAGACCTAACTGTGAACATAGGAGTTTTTCAACGTTTTCTTCTGATTATCTAGGCTTTCCTGCTGTTTTCCCCTTTAGTACGTAACAAGTCTCTTGGAACTGTTTGTATCGTGTTTGATCAGCCATAGGGCACGCTACGTTTTCTTGTCGGTATACATTTTAAACAAAACACAGAACACTTTTATTCTGACTTTTCATATGCAGACTGAGTGATTTCTTTATGAAGATTGTTTTATTTTTAAATGCACTTATTTCGGCATATAGCAAGAAAAGTATATATTTAACTACAATGAGAGAAAATAAGGTACATCGACTGTATCTGTTTGAATTACTGAATTAATTAAAGGTATTTTCAGTTCATTACACGTAATATAAATTTCATAGTAGTCATCTCATGAAACCCATCATTCATTCTCGGGGGTCCTGTACTCCCCTGCAGCAACAATACTCGTTTACCTATATAGTATTATGTTATTAATTTATTACAGTCCGTGATTAGAAACATCAACGGAAACATTACTTACGAAGTTATAATAATGGTTAAACGAAAATTCACAGTTAAAAGGGGACATTTTGTTTAGTTAAACCTGGTAAGAATTAGTTCTGATATAGAGGAATGACCTTGGATAACGTGATGAGATGTGCGCCAACCAATCTACACAGTTAACATGAAACAGCCGCAGTGTTAAAGCTGTACTCTTTAAATCACGTTAGCTTTTGTGTTCCTTTCACTTAATAGGCAACTGAAATGTATTGATCAGTTTCTTAACTACTTATTGTGGAACAGACAGTTTAAGCAAGGCAAAGTTCTTGCCGGTTCTCCTCGTCCCAGAAGTCAGAAATAAACGAGAAAATAATTGACATGGTAAACATTCACCATTACAATTTGGATCAACGAAACAAATCACTTTCTCTCGCACCGGGATAACATTTTGGTTCATCATGGTTAGAAACAAATTAAGAAGTTGTAGCACACTAGCTTACTAACCGACTCTTATGACTTCCACAGAGTTTCTCATTGTCGACTCGTCGACTTATGACCGAGAGGTGACAGACGGGCATAGGATAAAAAATTCTCATGCAATTGTGGTTTTATGCCGGTCAGCTTTTATGAACACGCTGATCAAGCAATCAAACAAGGAATTCCATGAATTCATTGAAAATTGGAGTAAAGTTGGCATATTATATCAAAACGAAATTATTTTCAAAATTTATAAAAGAGGTCGGTAATCGTATGTAATATGAGAATAACCAAAGTGTATACACTTTTTTAAGAGGACAAGATCGAAATTGAAAATGCTCTATTATGTGCCATTTTTGGGAAATTAATTTCATATTAAAAATGGGATATAAACTCGTTAAGTTAAGACTGCATTAAAATATTTAATGTTGTAAAGCTAATTTTATATTGCAGTGGTTTAAACACAAATTGCTAAAACACTACACATTGACAAGAAACTTTGCTACACTACACAATAATTAGAAATCCCCTTCTAGGGCCTAGTGGCAGCATTTGTGACCACTGATCCAGAGGTCCTGGGTTCAATTCTCGGTCAGGTTAAACTGTCTCCGTAAGGTCTGCTGAGAATGCGAATACCAGATTGCTTTACGGTGCCAAGGACCCCGAGCTCATTAATTTATTCATTAATAGCTGCAGACGACGCGAGAAAACAAATACAATTAAAGTGATGATAAATAACACATAAAAAGTATATGAAGAAAATACGTTCAAATTATAAATGTTTATAACGACAAACAGTAATTGTATAAATTAAAATGAAGGATGCATGATTGTGTAGATGTGAAGGGGAAGTATAAAATAATGTTCCGTTACCTATAAGATTTATTACCTATACAAGATAATGCATTACATTGTTTGAACACATACCTTTTTCATACTACCATTTCCAATTATCCTGCTTTTTCAAGTTCAGTTCTAGCATTAATGATGGTAATTAAAGGCGTATAAGTGAAAGAAACAATTAAATGCTATCTACAGACTAGTGTACACCGAGTTGTCATATTGGAAAGTTTTATGTGCACAAAGTTTCCACAGAACCATGACAGTGTTCAGTTTTTCAAAATTTGAAAACTAGCGGTCATATATGCAACAAACTTAATATATTTATGTAGTTAAACGTCAAGCAAAGTTCTATGTCCTTCGCACTTCCTGAGGGAGGAATCAAACCACCATAACCGCAGCTTGTAATTCTAAGAACAATAAAAAGTGTACTGCTTATCTAAATCGGTGTGGTACATGAATTTTTCAGTCACGGGCCATCATTTTCACACGAATGTATCCAGGTCTACATTTACATTTTAAATTTATTATTATTATTACTATTATTATTGTTGATATCATTATGTTTGAAAACGACCAATACTAAATTATAATATATTTATTAATACATATGTTTATATATTGCATGTGTGTGTGCTCGAATTATTAGCAGTCATGATTAATGCAGAACAAGCTAACTGTAATACGTTTATGCTCACACACGCTTTGCTAACTCGCGACTAAAATACTAAAGAAATGAATTTTAACCTTGGTGCTGAAGCGACTTGCATGAGGTTGCTTTGCAACTCATGGAATGCTAAGCTCCACAGTTTTCTTAGAATCGGAAATAATGCAGTCAGAAGGGACTAAGGAATGGCTTTACCTGATCCAGCCTTTCAGTTCCTCGCTCATTTCTTCAATTTAGTACATAGGTACTATATTTATTTATTTTTTAAGTTTTTAAGGAAGGGAACAAATTACTCCTTTCGAGGCCCTGGGACATCCTGTTGGACTATACTGATATAAATCATCCATCTGGTTGATTCGTTTTATTTAAGGACGATCTTTAACATCTCAGGTCATCAACATCCCATTCAAATCAAGGCGTGAAATGGTCGACAAATTTTGCTCATAGGCCTCTTCTTTCAGGCTTGAGGTTCTTTTTCGTGCCGTAAATGTACGACACGGGACCCACGGCTTTACTTCCCTTCCGAAGGACGCCATACTTAGGATTTTTACGCCCGAAAAAATCCATCGATCCTGGCCGGGTTTGAACCCGCGATCTTGGGTTTAGAAGGCAAGAATGTTTACCACTACACCACCAGGACCGATAAATCTGTCACCTCATAATGATAACTTGCCAATTCCATTTTCACCACCATTTAGTGAAGGAACTATATAGTATTATAGAATGCATGTCTGTTTCAGTATCCTAGGAATCCGAGTTTATTCTTGAAAATGAAGAATTACCTTTTACTGATCAACTAGAACTGAGTTTCTAACTTCTAGATTACAATATAATTTGTTAGTTAAAGATACCAAAGTAAGTGTTTGCAGAAACGTATTGCTTTGGGGCATATTTTGAAATAACCAATACAATGCATTGGGATAATAACATAAACCTAAAGATCAATTTGAAGTTGTGCTACGTCTCAATGATTGTCCCAGTAGCAGGAACTTATGGTATGACAAACTCTGAATATATTGCATTAAATACAGATTGTACAAATTATTATAAATACAACTGAAGAATCTATGCTGATTTAAAAGTTGACATTATTATGGAATTAGAGGGTAGTTTCATCAAATACTACTGTTTCCTTGGCTTCTGAGATTGGCGCAATGGACAGATCTAAAACTAGCCTGACAGGAGAAGGCAATGTGAAGCACTTCTTTTGCATAATATCACTTGCTACTTCCACTAAGACTGATGAAGAATTTTGTTAATGGAATGGATAAATAATGTGTAGCTTTCATTTATTTAAGCATATCATTCCTGAAATCTCAACAGCAAAGCTTAAGAAATGGAATTTTTTGGTCCTTAATTTCCAAAACTTATAAGTAATTGTAAAGTAGATGCATTTTAAACTAGAGTTTGATGTTTAGCAAGACTCGAAAGTAGATCATTGTTTTCAAAGGCACAAAATAGGTCAGAAAGCTTTAAGGGGTTAGTGTAATGCTATAAAACATCAGGTAATGGATTACCACTCAAGTTCTTTTCTTATATATTTATTTGAAAGTTTTAGGGAAGAATGATTCTGCCATAATGGGAATTACTGTTGGTTCTTCTGAGGGGAACCAGTGACAAACATAGAAGAAAATCCGATTTTTTACTAATAAATGTACAAAATTCAAGCCATACAAAATTTTATGTTTAATTTATCATAATACAATACGAGTATGATAACATATTTTAATGCATAATTTAATGGACAAAAGATGCCATCGTATATAGTTTTATTAGCGCACTACAGAAGAAATATCATACGCAATGAAAGCATTTGGATTTCATTTTTGGAATCAAGAGGTTAAAATTGATAATACGCACAAACTTTCCTAAATTCCAGAAAAAAAATTTCAAATTTATTCCGTATTACTCTTAGTATGCAAATAAAATCACTTTATGTCTTCTTCAAATATGTCCTCAAAGATTCAACATCGCTTGTGGAAAGATTGTTCCCTTTAAACATTCAGCACGAGAAATACTGATAACTGACACAGATGGCAGAGGATGCTCATGCACGAACTTATGAACGAGAGGTTTATGGTTCGAATCCCGCCAGAACCGGCCTCCCTGAGTTTTTTTCCAGATTTTGATCAGTCCTAATCAGTGGAGAAACCTTGGAACGTTTCCTTCCCAAGTTCCTTTCCCCAATTATTTTATCTGGTATATGGTCAGTGCATACAGCCTATACTGCCACAATATTGACTAGACAATGACGGTACACGACATGAGAGGAGTTAAAACAACATTGAAAAAGATAACAAATAAATAAATAATGCGCAGACAATGCGACATAAATCGGCATAACTGCAAATGACCTGACACAAACAAGCTGAACGTCCGACTGTGTCATGAATACATATAAACAAGAGGTCATTCGTGGAAAATTAAAGTAATGAATAATTGCAGGCACACTCATCTGAACAACAAAAGTCTCCAAACCAACATATCCCCAGCACGTAATATACAATTTTGAGTCTACTGAGCAAAAGACCGGTTCTTGTTGCGCTTCATTCTCAATTTACATCCCAGAAGAATTTCGAGAATCCTCACTACCACACTTACGATACCATAAATACATTAATGCTCAAGGACAAGCTTTAAAATGTATATGTATTTCTTGAATCTGAAATTTGAGGAAACGACAAAATTTTATGGTCTTTTGATAAAATGATTCAAGTATTTCCTTTTACTTGTCAGAAGTGTCCTATTGATAAATGATAACATTAAACTATAATAAACACTTTTATTAATAGAAATAATTAACATAGGCGGAAAGTTATAACATATTCATTTTCTTTAACTTTTATTGATTTAATTATTTTGGATGCTCCTTTTTTCATACAAAGAGCCTTGGATGAAAAACAAATAGTCATTTCTATAATTCAAATGCAATGGAAGGAAAAATGAGTAAACTTCTAGAGCTGCATCCCACCACCAGTCATTTTATTGCATACAATAATTTAGCCAGGATTAAACTCTTATAATCGTTAAACGAAAAGCCTTTGGTATCAGTGCTTTCGTTGTCTCATTGTATAGACAAACTTCATGGCATGATCCCATTACAGAACTAGGAATGGGCTGGCTTACAATGCGGTATTGATTTTTGCAAAGGGAAGTAAGTTCCATTGAATCACCAGAAATTCTAATTTTGTACATAAGCTAGAGATTAACCATACATTCCTAATAAGAATGAAACATCAATAAATTTTCATTAAAACAAATTATGGCCAGAAATAAAATACACCGAAAATAGATAAGATGCGAAAATAAGAGAACAAGGGGTCATTTACTTGTTTCTGAAATTCAGTTACAGGGTCTGAAATGTTTTTTGTGTGCACAATATATAAAAATGCCATCCAATTATCTGATGACGTGACGACCGACGCGACGACAAGTCTCGCGAATCTCAGTTAGTGTCTTTTGAATAGTGAAATAAAAACTATTTGTTTACTTTATTCATTCTAGCAGAACTATGGCCATTAGACCTTCTCTTCCGCTGTACCAATCTAACAATAATTACACTAAGTTTCAGTGACAATATCACAACTATACATAAACAGAAACAATGGTAATACTCGCATTCGTATAAATCTATACTGAAAAATGCAGCACACTTTTCAAAATGGTAGCTAAATGCTGCCACAGCCTGTATTTGTACATATATATCTATTAGTCAATATATTTATTACTACCAGCAACTGTTATTCAAACCATACCAAAATACTTAAGGTCAAGTAACGCTCCTTAGTTCTTCTGATTTTTTTTAAATCAACTCTGTAATGAGATCAGATCTTTGGAAAAAATCATTTCACCCTAAACTTGTTGTGTCTACAAACAAATTACGACACAACTATACGATGGTCCTTTGCCTTAAAGCCTATGTTGCACCATTCGTTTCTGTAGAGCAAATGGAATATCTAATGGCGTGGCAATGATCAAAGTCAAAGCAACCGGTTTATCCGCGAGACGCGCGCGGAAACTTGACTAAGACAACTCATTCAAGGTTAAAACCAAAAGCGAGAAGACTAATTTCTGTGCCCAATTCGGAGAGTGCATATTAATGCTTGTCTCGACAGGTAAACATTTCATTTAGATCTCACAAACGCTAATGCTACCGTGTTTAAAGTGGACAAAAGAAGTTGGTAGAGTGAATAAGCAGATTTCTTTACGCAAGCCTTGCTATTCTGTACACAATAACTAATGTGCCGAGTCAATCAGCATTTTGATATTGATATTTTTTCTGCTAAAATTAATTTTGAATTGTTCTTCAATACATTCTAAATAAATTATAAGCAATTTTTCTTTCCGGAAATACGCCAACACATTCATATGTTTCTATAGCTAAGTTGGTATTCCACTCATTTTCAAAAAATTATAAAATAAATTATTCTGTTAAATGGCATGTGTAAGGAAAAAAAAATTGTAAAAAAAAAAGTATAGGAATGCTTCTAAAAATGTTTTCTAATAAAGTGAACGCTAATGAAAGGTCTATACATCAAACTGAAAATAAAACGTTACTAAAACAGGACCGTGAACTAATAGTTTTCTTCATTTGCATTTTAATGTTTTAATGATTATTTTACATAATCAATATCTATTGTATCTGCATCAGAGATGAAGCTTTATATATTTTTCTCAGTTTAGTACACTTCATGCTACTTGAACAAATGTATGTCACATGTAAACTAAATAATGTTAAGAGTGGGAAATATTATGTTGTGTTGGCTAAATTAATTAAAACACATTTTGAAGATAGTAAAAGTTATTCAGATATACAGGATGGCGCAGAAAGCATTGACACACTTATAAATAGTCTGTATAACGTACAACATGACTCATGTTTCCATCAACAACCTGGATTGGTACAGTCTGGCGATCAGAAGAAGGCAAGCGAGAGGAATGTGTTATGGAAATATTAACAATGTTGTCAGATACTCGCCCATGGTTAGAAGTCAGCGAGAGTGCAAGCTCCGAGTCTAATCTATTAACAAGGCAACACGAGTATCCACATACACTCTTCGTGTGCAGATTAAACAGTTCAAGCCCTCTCGCACTTCAGCCCACACTCACCTTCTTCTGATCGCCAAACTATCAAATCTCTGCAGTATGGTATGGTACGATTTACCGTGGATTTCTGTCACTGTGGTAATGTTTATTAAACATACACGCAGAAGTGGACACTTCAACAGCAATAGACAACTCAATGGCAATAACGCAATGAAACTTTGGACGTCAGTTTTAATTGCGTAACTTATCCTCAATGCAAGATTTGAGTGGGTAACCAAATGGAAACTCACCGACACTTGCCCTGTTCAATAGTGAAGTTATTTCAGTTACAGGCCAACAGAGTACGTCTGCGTACTGGAAGAATCCGGTCATATAATACTTGTGCAGATAGCAACTTGTAGTTAATATAAGAAAAGATTTATCACCGAGTGGTAATGAATTCCTATAATGATCATGGCTCCCCGACTTGAAGATCTATTGTGTCAGATGATGGATGTTAACTTTCTCCAATGAGTTTTGGGCACTTTGTGGCCTAAGTTTCCCAAGCATTCACCTAAAGAACTGAGGGAAAACCCCTGAATAAACCTTAGTTAGAAACCTAATCCAAATGGGCCCACGCGTAGGAATGCAAACTCTACCGCTGGGCTACGGTGTGGTCAAAATTTGTAGGTTCCTGGTGCTTTCATTGTAAGTAAATATGTGCTAAATGTTCTTTGTTAGTTATGCAACTACATAAATATAGTCTTAAAGGATTTCTATGTACGATGATCTAGAATGACACAGCCAGGTAACTTATACATGTAATAGAGTATAACGCTTCATAATACCTGTGTTCGTTTCGTCTTCAACACTCGTAAATTTGATCATATTACACCCCTATGCAACCAACTGTCATGCTATCTCTGAAAGAATGTAGGACTTTCCATTTCCTTAACCTTCTGTTCAAAATCCTCCGTACCTCCATCCCTCAGTATATCGCCTCTTGCTTCGTATAACTACCTCTCCCTATCTCGAACCCGGAATATGACTTTACTATCTCTCGTCATCGAATGCATTTCTACTCAACCTCATTCAGCGTGTCAGTTCCCAGAATCTGGAACTCCCTTCCTCCTGAAGTCAGAGATTGTTGAACAATAAAGCAATTTAAACGTAGATTAAATTGCCATCTCAGCTTTAGGAATCACAACAGTTAGTCTCTGACTTCTTCTTTTTCCTATTTTTCTTCTTCTTACCCACCTCCTTTCACTCCCCTTGTATTGGAGAAAAGTTATTGAAGAACAAGTGGGATTCGTACACAATTTTTATCAACTTTCTAACTATACTGAAATATGTAATATTTACATGAAATATACATCTTTAATCCGGCTATTTTTCTGTATTTTACACAACTATGTATATTGTACTTTGAATTTTTGCTGTTTTTTTTTTTTTCGCCTGGTAGAGTGGAAGAGGGGACTCCATGGTCTAACTCTTGGAAGGTAAATAAATAAATATGTAAATATGGATTCTTGAAGAGAAGTGGTAAGGCGATTCGCAAGCCAAAATCCTAGCGGAACTGCTCGTCAACATATTAACCAGTTACGAGAGACAGCATATCTTAGTCACAAGAAACGTGTTCCGAACAAGAAAAGTTAAATAAAATACTTAAGACTTTCCTAAGCAGATGTCGGCAATGCATTGCCACTGAAAGGTATTCTTTTCAACATGTGTTATAAAACAGGATGTAATATACGGCTTATTGTAATCAGATTTAAATACAGCATCATTTTATACTTTCAGTAAACAGCGCGGCGACTTATGTTTGTACTTCTCCAATAAGCAGCCGCTTATGCCGCTCTTAATTCAAATACTTTCCATGCACCTGCCCATACTGTGACAACATGAAATATCGGGAATGGCTACTAAAAAAACTCTCAACATCTCTCGTCGCAGTGTGGGGTGATTGTTGCAACTTGCTGATGAGTTTAGTAGACTGTTGCTGCAGTCAAAGAAAGATAATCCAAACTTTTTGAAGCAGATGATGTCAGATGCTACTTTTCACCTCTTCGAATACGGGAATAGACACAACTATCGTTACCAGGCACCCCTGAATCCTAGCAAAGTGCATTCAAGTTCATTGTAATAGTAACATAGAAGACGCTGTTTTTATTGAGAAATGCACTTTACATTGAAATGTTTAATCTTTATTTGATTGTGAGTTAATTTTAGAATATACAAGGACGGAAAGAAGTTATTATAATGTGAAATGCATCAATACTTCTTCGCCACCCTGTATAAAAATGCATCATTAAGTCACTAAGTAGTTGCCGTCCAATTTCTCCCGTGCAATATATTTGAAAACCTTAGAAAATAACTTGTATGTAATTGTTTTGAAAATAATAAATTGTTTGTAATTAAATAATTGGTTACAGCTTGGGGAAAAGCATTGTGAGGCTGTGATTTGTCGCTTGGAATTTGTTTCAAGTACGAGTGAAGACAATGATTAAATAAATCACACTATTTTACAGTAACCCAATTTTAAATCGAATGAATATTTACATTCCACGAATTGTCCGCTCTCCATTTGCGTTGGCTCTGTTACAGGGTCGTAAGTGTCAGAGCAAGATGGGTTGAATTGCGTTTTCCGGCGTCTTGAATGGAAATGGACCTTCTGAGGGGCTCGCACAACCCATGGAGGGAAGAGGTCTAACGATATAGGGGTGTTCTATTTGGAAACAAGTTAGAGACCCCATCTGTGTTCGCGCAGTTACCAGCAACCCGGTGTTTCCTTCAACTCATCCCTGCCTCCCGTAGGTACTTCTAGTGAGGGGGTAGACACAAAGGGCCGCCTGAGTAAGGCCCAAGTACCGAAAATATCCGTCTCCGCCTCATATCATCCGTCCGTCCATCCTTCCATCCAAACTTGAATATTATAAGAATATTGAATTGAAACTTCTATCACATCTGGAAGACTGACTTATTTATTTAGATGGGAAGCAAAATTTCCAGCATCTTTTGATAGTTTCTCATTTAAATCTTATGTTTTTTTTCTGATAATGATAAAAGACGAGGGACTAATTGTTAATTTCCCCATTAAATTAATTTTGTACGCTAATGTTATAACTTTTGCAAATATTAATATATCAATACTGATATTTCTATATTGCTGAATGTACTATATAGCAATTTACATTTATAAAAATTACTTTTACATGAACATAGGAAAATATGTACTTTAAAACGACTAATGTAATAAGGAATTATTTATAAACGACTTTCCTGCAAATCACATATAAGATACGTGTGCCATAAATTATACCGAGAAATTTATTTGTTAAAGACATAGTTGATATGAATTATATAGTAGTATTTATTATTTCTATCTTATGGATAAAGTACATCCATATTCTTATAATTAAAACGCCAGAACAAAGAAAGCATAAAATGGAAGTGTACATACACAAACAGATATTCAAAACAGATATTAAAATGTATACATTTTTATATATTAATACATATTAAACTTCATATTAAATATTTTAGTCCAAGGAGTGAGAAACACACTTTTAAGCAAATACTGGATTATCAATTTGCCGACTTAAGTATATAAAGCAAACAATTGTAATAGGGTGATAAGTATTAAGCTTTTAACAATCTTCTTAGTTTGCTTATTTTAACCAATTACCTATTTAGAATGAGATCTTTGAACTTGTATTCAAGTGTTTTATTTATTTTTATTTCATTTTATTGTTAATGATATCATTGAATTATTATTCTATCTAATAATAAGTTATTAATAAAAGGTGCTAATTTATTATTCAAGCGGTTAAACCCATTTACATCTTAATTTATATAGTTTATTAAAATAGTTTATGAGTAAACAATTGCAGTAATGGTACTTTAAAGAATTGTATATTTGATTAAAAACAAAGTTTTTAATGCATTATATGAGTTCTTTAAAGCACACGTGATTGGCCTGTAACGTTAAGAAACGTTAATCAATTAATTTAAAAGTATCAAGATTCGATTTTCAATTTTTTTGCCCCTTTTCCACATTTTCTCGCGGTTTTACTTCTCGAAAAAATAAATGTTTGGTCGTAATTGCCAAATAACGCGTCTTCCAGTTAACTTAGTATCAATGCGCCGGCAAGGACTGCATCGGCCAATAAAAAATAGCTCACGGGCAAACGAACTACACTAGTGTCGGGGCGGGAAAAGCAAGATTTGGCGGTAAAACCAGCAGAGGGATAATAAATTCTTATATACTCATTAACATTACACAAGGAGATACTGGAACCGTGGGCTTCCTTTTTCACATATTTCTAGCACCTTCTTATAAAATAAACATTGACCTATTCAATTCTTTATTGAGCGCAATAACATTTGTAAAACAATGTAAACAGCAACATATATGCATTTATTACATTCCATTTCGTTGGTTTTGTTTCAAGATTGAAAGTGTCAGGCGAAATAGGCTAATGCCGTATGCGGTGTGGCGGCAGCTTGCGCTTTAGAAAGGTTTTTGCCCCTGCGTTTGGTGTGGAGGAGGCTCTTTTTCCTTGGAAAGGGGAGTGCGTTGCCGTTGGAATGCTCTGGAAACAATGTAAGGACTCGTCCACGGCCTAACCTTCTCTTGAAAGCACAAATGGGCAGTTCTTGAGCAATGCTGAAGTGCCGAAAGATTTTCCTCTATAACAATCCAATGCAATTTACTAATTAAAAAGAAGTAATAATACCCGTGTATTTCCGGGTGAACAGCGAGCATAACAATCTTTCAAATACAAATTGCAAAATTAAATAGTCATTTACAAAACATTTGTAATGTAGTCTTTCATGAGTGTGAAATATTAATTGAAATGCGAACAATATACAGACTTTTTTTTGGAAAAGAATTACTCACTTTTCTGTTCGGTAAAGGACAATGCATTTCAATATTAGGTACGTGCCGGAAATCTTCATTCCTGAGTATCGCCTCTGCAGTGAGGGCCTCTGGTGATGCGAGCAGAGATTATTCAGACTAAATGTGCAATACTGTATCAATATCTAATATTATATTTTGTGTATATTTCTATTTAGAATTCTCCAAGAAAGAGGATTGATTTCAACACTTCAAAATTATATTGGGTTTTACACACTCATTTTTACATTGAAATTAATCTATTAAATTGCGCTAGATCTCCACAGTGAGACATGAAGAGCACAATGGTATAATCTCTAAAGCGACATCCCCTGGCTGTTTTTAAAATGATACCTTATCTCGTATTTAAAACTAGAGTTTAATTCCCAGAGTGGAGCATAAATAAACCAGTTTTTAGTTTCATTATATCATCTGTAGCTTCACCCTATGAAAGAAAGAAACACGAAGAGGTTAATCTTTGTTCACCAACCTTACCTTTCGCTCTCATAGAAGAATATTCAACAGTAATATCTTTGAATAAATGTGTTAGCCAATCATTTAAAAACCGAACAGATGTCAGCCTGTTCGTATTCTATCCGATGGGAAGGAGGGTAGTACACCAGACAACGGAGTCGACCTTCACTGGTGGTATCGTAGGGACCGTCCAAACGGCAAATTGGGTGTTAATGATGACGTTCTTTTTGGACCAACATTGCCCATTTCTCATGGAGAATCTGGAAAGAATGTCGTGCACTATGGCGAAGTTCCGGCGGGTGATAGGGTCAAAACACCGACGGCGTGTTCTCGGAGGTGGCATTTTTCACTGTCAATGTCCGCTCATAACCGCGGCAATGATGGGAAGTATTAACACGCCTTACAGCCCTGACATGTCCCATTTCTCTCAAATGCAAACTGTTCGCACCAACGAAGACTGCAGGACGCAGTTCAGCAACACAGAGGCGTTAAGTGTCTCGTTTCACAATAGCTGAAGTGTTCCAACGGATACGACTATGTCTAACTGAATCAAGATTATTGTACTGTTTTACCATATATTCGGTTGTTATATGACCGATCCTCTTACAATATATAAAAATGCTTCTAACACTCTTTAATTAAATAATAACGAATATATATTTTACCTAAAACAATTTATACTTGTGTAAAACTAATTACCGTTTGAGACTGTGCGCCTATTTGACTGTAGTAAGCATAATTGATTTAGGTCGCAAAGGTCTGAATATTCAAAGAAACTCGGAAACTGTTCCAAAGAATGCTTTTTAAAAAAATGTGTTCTTTAGAAGGTAAAAAGGAAAAGACTCATCAATATTTTTGGGACTGTACATGAAATTCGTAGAAAATCATATGCTCCAATTTTATTATTTTAAATTTGCGTCAGTTTGCCGCTTAAAAAGTATTATTCCTTTATTCGGACTTGATTAACCCTGTACAAAGATGTTAATAGTGTGTCTGTCACTACAAGTACGAAAATTATGAACATTAAGCGCATTCTTTAGCCTCTAGAAACTTCGATTACGTCACTCTATGCTCTACTCTGGTCCTACCCAGAGTTCCGTTAAACAGTGCAAAGAATTAACATAGGAAAGGAACCGAGAAAAACCGCCAAAACTGCCCAGTGCAGACAGAAGCTGAAAAAGAAGTGCTTTAATCTCCATTCCAGGCACACAATTAATTTATATTCTGATATAACAAGTGCTAGAACAAAAGATCTAATATTTTGTATATTTGGATGAAATGCTGGTGGATAAGCAAAAGGAATGCTACAAGCAAGTATACATTAAAGACAGCTAGAGATGCTGCACTCTGTGAGGAACTACAGTAATGACACCCTAGTAAAGCATGTCTTCATTTGTTTTTCCATTCGACACAACAATGCGTTGTTATGCCAAACCAAGAGCTCATTTTAATTTCATGGCCACCTAAATTACTCCGCGGCTTTTAACAGCTTAAACATTTCATGCTTGTGTGCGTGGCCGCCTATGTACATGGGAGTGGAGGCACATCAACAAGAAAGACATGTTTTAATATACCTTGTTTAATGCCTTCTTTACTCTAAACAGTGCACAAATCTATGTCACTTTTTTATATTTTAAATTTGCTTCAGATTTAACCAAATAAACACAGCTAAGTAAGTCAAATAAACTGTTTGAATAAAAAGCATTTTTAATTTCAAAACCTATTTACTTAAAATTCATTCAACATTAGATAAATGCCAATACAGTCAAAACATATAAAAAGAGAATTTTCCAATGGAAAAGAACATGATAATAAAATGTATTCTTAGTGTTTTATTTGTTCAAAACTAAAAATCGTTCTAAGTTAGAAATAAACAATGAATACAACTGTGATATTGAAACATTTTGCGAGGACATATGAATAATGTATTTTCTCTTTCTTGTACACTTTAAAAAATTCTACATTTTAAATAAACAATAACTACAGTTGTGTAGTTTTGCGAGATAATAAAGATTTCCATAATTAGTAATGTAGGCAAGCTATTATTATAATTTTTTTTTTACAAAAGTAGTCTGTAATTTAATTATATGATAGGTTTTCAAAGAACATTTGATCTTTACGCCACCAAATTTTCTTAGCATCTGCAAATCTTCGATTTATCAACAGCATTAGAAATATTTATGATTCTCAGTTCTGGTTTTCATATTTGAAGTTGCCATTTTACTAACATCAACTTTTTTATTTGGCTCAGTAGCGGTGAATACTTATTTACTAATTAATCAGTAATTTCAATAAATAAAACAAGCAAATGCACTCATTGATGAGAAGAGAGTGAATTTTCTGGCAGTGCCTAATTTTTCCTTACTGTATATGATAAAGAAAATCGGAATATTTACGTTTTGCTGCATTTAATGCTTAAACTTTCTAAGTGCATATAAATGCCTATTTTGACTTTAGTGTCTATTCCTTATTTTCAAGCTAAAACGATGCACATTTACATTTGAAAATGCAAGTGCAACCATCATATATGCTGAATGTTACAAAAATAATGAGCAAACTTTCGAGGGAGAGTTTCTCAAAACAAGTGAAAAACAAAACTTATACAAACATATGTCATTTCTGGTTTGTGAGTTACTATTGAAATATTTCATTCAATACGTTTCTAAAAATGCTACAACTCAAAGTAAGTTTAGAAAAAATTAAACATTTGGTGGTTTTGTTCCAAATAACTATTTCGATTTTTTCTGCTTCATTTAGTATATCATTTGTTGAAAATTTTCAATTGTAAATGTTTTAATGACGTAATGTGTTTATGTGCCAAACTAATTTTTTTTTATACCCTGCACTATTGCATAAAAATGGAAATATCTCTGAAACCATTTTTTATAGAAGACTCTAGTTTGATATATTTTGTAGGTAAATTACTGTTTGAAATATCAATAACTTGTGTGCTTAATTTTTTAAGCGATTAGAAAGTTTTGTATATATTTTGAGTTTTACAATCTATACATCCCAGTTTCAATATCATGCCTAGATTCTCCAGAAGTCATAATTTTTTTAAAAACAAAAGATGTAGTATTAAAAACCTATCCAGTAAAGCACGGTAGTAGTGATAATGAAAATAATAGGACTATTTCTGAAGAGAGCAATTCGGTGAATGATAAATCAATTACTTACACTACCCCTAGTGCTTCAAGGGGAAAAAAATATCTGGCAATCACATGGAAATATAGAAGGTGACAAAGGAAACATAAATATTTTAATTGGAATATTTTAATTACAGTGTTGAATGAAACTGTCTCCTGTAATTTGAGCATTGGTAGTATTACTTTGTGTCAAGATGCAGGTTTAAGAAATGGATTAGTTTGTAAATTGACAATTACTTGTATTAATTGTACAAGTACTACTTTAGTTGTAAGTGAAACATTCACAACATATCCTTTTTCTCATAAATTAATGAAGATTGAAGAATTAATTTTTTACAGCTGATCTACATTATAATATTCATTCCTGAGCTCTACTTTAATGCCATTTGCATAAGAACTTCTTTCTACTTGAATATTAATATAATTTTATTTTTATAAATATGAGCCTGTTATAAAAATAATAATTCTGTTTATAAAGTATATTCTCTAAATTAGAGCTCAGAACTCATCATATAATGAAAATTAAGAACTAAAAGTTTCACTGAGGTATCTGTAACACTTTCTGAGAAAAAAAAGTACATAAAAATGAATCATTTTGCTTTAATAATATAGCGTCTCTGATCTCACCTTAACTTTGTTAAAATAGCATTAACTCTTTTAGACAATTGTGTAATGTTACCGAAGCTGAAAAGTTTAATAATTTTGCCGCCTTTGCCATCTCATACAGATGTGAAGCTTCACGGTCCGAACGTATATAAACATCATATATGCGCATATCCTGCCATGATATAACTGAACTGCAGCTATATTTCAAGCGTAACCACGAATGTGCACGAATGGTAAATGTAAACAAATCTCAATGTCAACATATTACATGTACATCAGCACGATAACATCACTTAATTTTATGAAAAATTTAATCATTCTTTTAACAAACTTAAGTTGCTGGACCATACCTCGAAACGCGTTGAATGCTATCTTTAATTATAACTCACAAACCAAGAATTTCCGGATATATGTTTATTTTACTTTTCTTTTTTCCTTCCTTATTTTAGTTTGAGAAACTGCACCCCTCAAAGCTTGTCTCAATATTTTTGTTACACTCTGAACATAAGACACAGAATTTTCGTATGTGTGTAGTGCATAGTTTGGTAGGATACAATTTTATGGCTGAATTTGAATGTGTTGTTAATCTTAAGCATGTGACCGAGATGAAACGTGCCCCAGTGACATTTGAAGATATGGGAAGATCTCTTTTTGCCTTGAAACTTACACTTACAGACAAAAGATGCACCTTTTTGGTGGAATGTTGGAAAAGGCATTTGTAATTTATTGTGAGGCAAACTATGGGAAATTAGTGACTAGTGTTTGTGATTATTATGTTTTCCTATTTATCTAGTATGTCCCCATTTAATTTCCAAACATTATTTTTGTAATTACCTTTTAAAAATAAAAAACTATAAAATGTATCAGTTAGTAAGATTTTGATTTTTTTATAATGCAACCATTTTTATATGAACATTTTCATATTGCCCCTCTTATAC
The DNA here is from genome assembly GCA_030762175.1 of Metallyticus violacea. Taxonomy (NCBI): domain Eukaryota; kingdom Metazoa; phylum Arthropoda; class Insecta; order Mantodea; family Metallyticidae; genus Metallyticus; species Metallyticus violacea. The sequence continues at coordinate 42,713,364 of CM060835.1, read as the reverse complement.
AGGCAAAAATAAAAATTCCTTGTGTTAGTTTAAATTATATACTTTTAAAATTTACTTCTCTATTTTTTTTATACTAGAAAGGGATTTGTTAGCAAAGAAGAATGACATTTAAGTGCATAACTAAGGTTCGTGAAAGTTAAAAAAATTACAAATATATTGTAGTGTCTATTTTCAGTTTTTATAGCACATATTTGTTACTTTTTAGATTTTATTTCAGGCGTCAAAAGCAAATGTTTTAATGCCTAAAAGTCCTCTATATACTGGTGAGAAAAACATAGACTGTGATTTCACTGCAGCCTAGAGTTCGAAGGTTTTTTTCTCTGTAATGTTGAAGAGAGAATGCTTTTCTTTAGCATGATGTTTTACTATATCTCAATGTGTATAACTGAAAATGCATTATTTTGGCATTTAGTTTATTTAAAATGAACTTTAGTAGATATGTCACTTGATGGAATATATTTTATTAAAAAACTGACTGAGAATATTCTTTATCCCTGGTCTTCATAGCACCCAGAACGTTGCTATGGTGTGTAATAACGCAACTGATAAAGAAAGGAAGAAATACACAGAATGTTTTACCCTGCCCCCCCCCCCTCTTTCTATTCTCTGTTCTGTTGTGCAATTTAATTTTTTTAAGAAAATCAAATTTAAATTACATTTTCTAAGCTTAGCAGAAATTTAAGCCCGCAGTTGCATATTATGATCCCTCGCATAGTCAATAATTGTTAATTCATGTTCAAAAGGAAATGAAGCTGTCTTGTGCCTGCATTGTGTTAAACGGTGTGATATTGCATAGCAAACTGAACATCAGCCGTCTCAACACAAAATGAACAGCAGCAAATTAAATTTGAACTGTTGACAGATTCAAAGATAAAATTACAAATACAACTAAAAATTGTTTGAATGTAGACTGAATTTGTATCTTAGCCACAAAAGAGTGGAGATACAATGTCGTTGCAGGAAAACAATAAATTAAGTATAGTTTAGTAAAAATTAAAGCCAAAAGTCCTTGAAAATAAGTATACAGGCTACAAAAATATTAAATTATCAACAATTACAATAACTGGAATCTAAGATGTTTAAAAAGTGAAGTTGCCGAACTTAAATCAAGAAATGTAAGGGGTGGTAAAAAAAGGAATACTTTAATAACATTTTGTGTATAACGATACTATTGTAAAACTAGAATTCTACATGTTTTCTACCTTGTGTACATGTTCCATACGGTTTATCATACTAGGGACCACAGCATCATACTGCTTCTCCGTTTTGATATTTCCACATAGTTCGTCTAAACTATGAGGAATGGGCATGAAGCACTATTCTTTCAGTACCGCCGACAAAAACATCTGAGTATCTAGAAATCAGTCTCCCGGAATTGGAGTAGGCATCCATTCCCATGACCAGTATGAGAGGTCGATCCATCTTGTTGAAATATTCGCTTGTGCATGTCGAGGTTGTTCAGCGCACAAAGTAAGTTCAAATCTCCCTGAATAACTTACTCTTTGAACATTCTGTTTGTATGTGCATTCTCAATGATGTACGGACCAAAGATGTCTTGGGAAGGCATAGCTGCACATATGCCTTCTTCTAATGTAACGGTCTATATGCATACTCATCTTGTATTCCCAACCAAGTAAACAAGCATTTGTTTATTGGCTTGGCCACTCAGTGTTATCACATTCGTTAGTGTTTTGGAGATATTCAGGAGCTTGATACACATTGAACATAATATGCGCACAATATTGAACTCATGTTATTAAGTTTGGCTCCTTCAGATAATAAAATACCACGTATAAAATGTTATTTTGTAAGAATTAGAATTATTTTGCATAAAATCTTCGGTTACTTCTTTTTGGGCCAGCCTGTATAACAAGACGCATAATATAGCATTCAGGAAGCTGGTTACTACAGAACAAACGCTATAATTAAAAAATAAGAACTTATAAACTATACAGCAATAGTTTTAGTTGTAGAGAGGTGTTATATAGAGCGACAATTTTATCGTGCACATTATTTGTTTTGAGCACACTGACATTGACAGTAGTCACACCTGCAACAAGGCGGAGCAATAAGCCATGCATCTAAAAACACCATGGCATATTTGGAGGAAATGTTTGATGATCTCTTGATCTTAAAAGGTCTATAGCCCCCTCATTCCCCGGACTTCATTTTTTGAAAAGACATGTATATCGAGCAAACCCCCGGACTCTACAAGACCTAGAGCAAGTCATTACGCAAGAGATAAATTCCATTATCCCTGAGATCCTGAGAAGGGTGTCAACATAGTGCGAAAAATTCTGACCTGCCTTCAGGAAAATAGTGGACATTTCCAACACTTGCTGTAAAACATTAACCATATGTGCATAACTACATTTCATGTATCAAATCAAATGTGAATATCTCTGTTTTATAGTGGAGTTATAGTGTATAGTATTATGATGTTCATGATAAAATGATCCCACTGTACAAGCTTTCTGATATAGGGGAATCAATGATCCACCTGTTCAACTTTCAAACTTGCAGCATTAAGTATGCAAAGGATTAACGAGTCAGCGACTAACGAATATTCCGTTCGAAATGGTACCAAACAATAACGAAGATAAGTGGTGGAGCATGTCTCTTTGGCCAGTCCGTATGATACTGATATCTAGTAAAACTGGATCATTGTTACAGAGTTCTAACCTCGTTGATTCCCCTTTCATGTTTAATCTTAATCATACTTCATCATAACATAGAAAATAAAGAATCTACTCCAAGGGAACCCAAACCTACGATCTTTGAAACCACAATCTGTCATCTAATCCATTAGGCCACACAATCAAGGGATAGCTTCTTCTGGGATAAATCGTTAACCGTTTGTCAGTGTTTTACTACATTATCATTAGTCCGAGATTTTTGAGCTTTTTATAACCCTAAATCATAAAATTGCTGATGATGAGCTATTAAAAAGTTTAATTTTCTCTCTCGCGCGGCAGGTTTGAAGACAATTTAAAGCAAACGTTTACCTCATTTTGCTTTAATACTGATTTACCAGCATGTGATATCAACTTCTTTATCGCCACACAACTCCTTTAATTTTTTGCAGACATAGATTCCCTTTCTAAACACGTTTGTCTAAGACCCCTCTGTAATCTTTGAAATTACTGCGGTTTAGTTCATCAACATCCTGTAACTGGCGCTGTGACAAAGTAGGACAACAAGATCACTTTTTGTTCATTACTCACTGTATATTGAGTAAACATTTAAAAGTTATAACTACAGAAATTCTATATAATAAAAATATTTTAAGGTATCGTTGTCAATGCACGTATAATAAGGAATTATAAGCAATACTACCCAAAACACACAATTGTATTATACTTTGGGACGTTATTACGAGATATTTTACAAGGAATGAAAGCATTTAAAACAAAAATTGACATCTATTCTTTATTTAATTAAAATATAGAAATTTTCTATGTAATGTAAAGAACACGTCTACATGTCAACCTCGAAAGCCTTCCTCAGGTATCGTCGATGTATCTACTTTGTCTACAAAACCATGCTATGTATTAAAGGCTGGAAACGTTAGACCTGATTTAAACTGTGACCATTTTCCAAAAATTTTAAAACAATTTCACATATAAATGTTATTAATGAAAATCCTGACTTGCAAACCAGATATAAAATTAGTGCAAAGTGAAAATTGTTCAAGCATAAGGTGAAGAGCGTGTTTGCAAAATTATCCGTATAAATTGTTTTAGAATATTGGTGGGGTAATGAAAAAAAATAGTCTTAGTTGTGTGATTTATGCCATTATATATTAGTTTATTCGCTCCTTTATCATAGAATATGCTCAAGATTCATGCATTACATTGTTAGCATCTTTTATTGTATAAAGGAGTCTTATTTTATACAGAAAACGAACATCACCATTGAATTCAGAGGTAAGTATGTGGCACACAGGTTAATTCTGATGCGAGTTTGTTTGTTTGAACCAGAGAGTTTTCCTTGAAAATATTTGTTGATTTATGTGGTGACGTACTACATGGAGAAAACGATGAAACAAAGGGATAACTGGATGTCCGTTAAATTTTGAAGTTAGTCAATAAAATAACTATTTATAAGAAAATAAATCGTCCAGCGTTAATTTTAAGCCTAAAAGATCAAGAATTGGACATCCCATTACCCAATCTTATCCTTTTCGATTTAATCTGACTGAAACACTTGTTTGTTAAGTATGCTTAATAAGAAGGAGACTACAGAACGCATATTTATACAATAAATCCAGTAAGAGAACATTTTGGTTTAAATGCACTAAATCATAAATTTAAGTTATTCCACGTTCTTGAGATATTTCTTTGTGGTTATGAGAGATGTCGATTGAGCACACCAAGATAGGCGGATGGAAGTCATCTTCAAAATGCTCATACCGACAGTTTCCTCTATGACTGCAGGTGTTTTCCCCCAAACTCCTTAACACTGATTTGTAAATTCTCTCAGGAAAGTTACTAACATATCTTGCCACAAAGCAATGAAGTTATCTGCAACATTTGCCAACAAATTGTATTCTGAAGAAAGCTTACTTTTTCCTTTCATCAACGGCTGCTCTAAATTCAATGTCTTAAATGTGCTGTTGTGAAAGTGACTTGGAACATCAGAGCATTTGGCATGGAATATTGCAGGGTTCAATAACAAGATGAAAATGTTTCTAATAGTCTTGCGAACACAATGAAATGCGTGGCACTTTCTACAAATGGTGACCGGCTACCTGTCGAGTGGGAGTGCATATGAGACGGGATCCACTTCTCAATTCGGAAAACCTGTAACACCAGCATGAACTGTTTGTCGCTTTCTTGCGCCTTCTTTCGTCCTTCTATCTGCTCGTTGAGCCTACGATACTTAACTTTTTGTTTTGCATTTACACAGCCGCTCATAAATGAGCGTCCATTGTAATTACCAACTTGTTTTGAAATTTAAACAAACTAACTCGACTTAAACAAAATATAATAGTTCCATTCCGTTTTGTTTCGTTTTTTCCTGCGCTTGTTGTGTATGTATGCTTAGGAATACATTAATCTTGTTCAAAGTTGTGCAAACTGCGTCTAGGTGAAAATCACATCCTATGCCAGTAGGCCGTGCATAAGCTTTTTGAATCGTCAGCCTTTAGTAGTTGTATAATACGCGTTCAGATTCATAAGTTTCTGAATTAGTTGCCTCGCGCTGTCTACTGCTGTTACTGCATTAGGTGTTTCAGCCCTGCGTTACCTTTAAGACTGGTGGCAACCTTACGAAATTTTCAAGATAACCAACTTTCATAACAGCAGGCAAAAGAAATGGATTTTTGTTACATTTACTGCCCTAGAGGGTCTGTGCAAAAATTCGTTAAAAGAAAGTAAAGATTTAGCAATATTAACATAAATTTTGAACAATTACTAATCAACGAATGCAAATGTTGCATATTACGACAAACTGAACAATCATGTTTGGATATTGAACATGAAAGAATTAAGTATTACTATAAATAAATTACAATATTAAACGAAGAATAAAAATATTTCCATAGACTTTTAGAACTTTTTAAAACATTTATAGATTTTTCTTTACAAGAGAAGCATAGACTTTCTCTATTAGCTGGCAATATTTACATATAATTAAATAAATAACATACACATTTCGAAAATTCTTTAGTACCAATCTGCCAACCCTTTATAACATTACCTTAAAATCTGGCAAAAGCTCTGATACAATTTACCTTTCAAATATAAGAAAACAAAACATGTAATAAAGTCATCTGCTTAACCGTGGTAGGTAAGAAGCTCCACTTTCAATTTCTATAGGTTGTCCGAAATAGTTGCTATAGAGTGTCCGAAATAGTTGCATTCCCCATGGGAACTTCCGACCTATGACCTGCAATTGCCCAGTTCAGTAGGAGGAGACAAATTGCTCGCATCACTCCCAAGTAATCTTTGCAAACATTTTATTTGGACCTGGAAGTCAAAATAAAGTGTTTGCTAAACTCTATAGAGCGACAGAACAGTTGTCATAGTAATTATAATTCTTGAAGGATATGGATGTGCATCATAAAATTGCGCTATGAAGGGAGATTATTTTGCTGGATGAAATCTGAATGGAGCAGATCATCAAAACAGGGCCGAAGCGTGGCTTAAACCATGAGTACGGTGGATGATTAGAGTCTCTGGCAAAAATGGGTCGAGAATTTACCCTATCTTTGAGGAGGAGGAATCTTAGATACATATACTGGCCGAAAATAAAGGTACGAAAGAATGGAGGGAGAAGTAACTACCGCATTGAACAGAGGGAGACGGACATGCTGGCAGGCAAGGAAGAGGAAGACGGATTAGATATAAAGTTTTGATGAAAGCGAGACAGTCTAGGTGCGAAAAGGCTGATAAAAGGGTATGGGGATGTGGGAAACTCCCAGGTCATTTTTCACTTCCTGACGTCGACACATCGTAGTTTTCCTGCTCTCAATGGTTCATCTTTCTGGTCCATTCTGTAGATGTGGCTGAATCTCTTTCTGTTTCGAATATACATTCTTCATAATCCAACGCCCATTTTGCATTCCAAGATAAAATTTAACTGCAATGCGCAATCTATATGTGTATAAAATAAAAATAAAAATAAAATATAAATCATCCAATGATATTTGTTACTATTGCAATGTGCAAGGGACACCAGAACACGTCCTTCCTGAGTGTGTACATTGTTTTCAACAGACTAAGGATGAAAGGGACATTTTAGGTGGATTACAAATATCATCTATTATGAGATAAACATATATACAAGTATTTGAAGAAACTGGCTCAAAAAATTAGTAGAATTACATGGGAATAAACGTTGGAACAGGAGGAGGTACCAACAGCCACAGCACAAGTTGAGGAAGGGATTAGAAGATCAGCAAATGCTGCAAATACAGTACCAAGCTAGAGGAAGAAGAGAATGAAAGAAATAGTGAAGATATGAGGGAAGAGAGTAAGAGGGAAAAGAGAGAAGGTCTAAAAGAAGATGAAGAGGCGGGAGGAAGGAGAACAGAGGAAAAATGAGTAAAGTGGTAATTATAATAATGAATTTAAAAACAATAATTAATAATATAATCACCGGAGACGAAGAAAGAAGAGTGGGGAAAGGTGAAAGGAAAAGAAGATCGAGAAAAGAGTGAATATAGAAGAGGGAAGTGATAAAAAGGTCAAATATATCATTAACACAACACCAACAACTACTCTAACCATCCAAAGACCGAGAGAAAATGTGATGACCACTATAATAAACAACACACTACAGAAAGGGGAGAAGAAATAAAACTGAAGCGGAGTTAAGGACCAGAGGAAAGGAGCAACCAGGGGTAGAGGAGAAGGTAATGGTGGTTAAGTGTAAGTGATTAGTTAGTAAGTTGAGTGATGATTGTAATTGAAATATCGGATAAAATAAATAAATAAAACGGAAACAGTGAACAATTAGAAAGTGAAGATTGATTGATTTGTTTATTTATGGATGCTCTTTAACATCTCAGGTCATCAGCGTCCCATTCAACTCAGGGCGTGAAATGGCCGACAAATTTTGCTCAGAGGCCTCTCTTTCAGGCTTGAGGTTCTTTTTCGTGCCGTAAATGTACGACAGGATCCCATGGCATTATTTCCCTTCCGAAGAAAACCATACTTAGGATTTTTACGCCCGAAAAAATCCATTGATCCTGGCCGGGGTCGAACCCGCGATCTTGAGAAAGTGAGGAGTAATGAGTAAATGATATAGTGAATAAATAGTAGCAAATACAAAGTAGTGACGATTGTAATAGTAAGTGTAGTGTGTAAAGTGAAAGTGAACCAAGTTGGGTAATGTAGAAATAATCTCATAGTTAGCAGGTGCTGGTTAACTGTTCGGTTCCCAGTCGTTAAACTCAGTTTAAATAGTTAGCTTAACTTTACTGGTTTCCGGAATTTGTATTTTGTTAATTGATCTAGTGTCTTAGTTTAAGCTATAAACGTTTTCTTTTATAGTTTATTTTCTGTTAAATTACAAATTTTTTATTTGGTTTTATTTTTATGGTTTATAGCTCATGATCTGTAAAACTTGTTATGTATAGTGGAAATTAATTCAAGAATAAATGATAAAATTTTAACGCTTATGCGTTCCGGTATAAGCAACAAGGCACTGGGAGGGAATATTGCACATTTTATTTTATTGTACTTTTTTAATCTGTATGTGTATATACCGAGCGGGGTAGCCTAGGTGGTTACACTTGACGTCCCGGGTTCCATTCCCGTTGGGCCGGTTATCTTGATCTTGATTTTTCGTGGCTTCCTTGGCCACTTGGATATTTTCATTGCATGATTATTGTGCTCTTCCGTTTCATGTAATGTCATTCCTCTGGCCCTCACAGAGTCGAAAGTGTCAACGAGGAGATGGGGGCTGGCGCCGTGGTATTATATCTGCAAACATTATTATTAGGGACTCCTTTTGCGTCCGCAGTCCACATCCGTGGATCCTCGCCGTCCGGCATCTCCTTCCTCCCGGAGGTGTCCCATTGGAGGAGTAGGTAGAAAAGGCCTGTAGTAAGAGAGGCGGGGGTCAGAAGTACCCTCTTACCCACGGGTAACGTCCATATTTCAAACAAATGGAATGGGCTGTACATGATTCACATTGCCAAGCTACACAGAATTCCGTATGGAATCGTCCAAATTCATTTTTACAGTAAAACAAAAATCAATTGTAACTAGAAAGCGGAAAATATGCAGAAAATGTTGGCAAAATGCGAAATCCACAACACTAAAACCTGACAGAATATATATAAAAACATTTCAGGAAAACTATTAGCATGTCTAAATTAAAAAAGAATTATGCTAAAATATAATATATTTTAATTTATAATATCTATTAAATCACGCAAGAAGCACGATATTTGGACAGTAAAATACAAGCATTTTCTCCGTGTTTTCTGGCAACAGAGTGTGCCGCTGCACTCTACATCACATAATGTGACAGAAGCGAACTTATATTGTGCTACATTTTAAAAATAAATTACTACCATCAAGGACAACTTTAATAATAACCCGGCACACGAATATAAATTCTGCCAACAAAGTAAATTTGAATAACACAATTCTGCAACATAGGGAAATAACATGCACGTGTTTTCCATTATAATGACTAAATCATAAATAAATGTACTTGAAACATGGACACCAAGCTCTTACACTTTCTTTCGGCATCTTCGTGAAGATAATATCAAAATAATGCAGGACGCAAAATGCGAAGTAAAAACCTTTGATATTACTGACATATCAATTACCAGAATGTGACTGCTGTGCGAGCAGACCCAGAATATCTGAGATTTTATTCTTTAAATTTTCTTTCTAAGCAGAGCTAAACTTTTCCTAGAACTTTAGAAAACGACAATTAGATGGCTTTGATTAATTTTTTAACAATGAAGAACTCGTTTCAGAAAATCCATCTCCCAATATCTGTACATGGCATTTACAAATATCGCAACTCAGACCTACTGTGTCCGAAATACATCGGCAATTCGAGACAGTTCCACATCACGTCTTCTTTGAAATTTGTCGTCTTGATTTCACTATGCAACAACCACGTACTCTACAAATAACTACACAATCCCTCCTCGCCCATATTACGGTTCGTTCCCACTTTGATAATTGTTTTTCAACGTTATAAGAAGCCAAAAATAGGTCTATTTTAGTCTTCTCTTCTCGTTTCGCACTACAATCTAGGGTGAGCCTTGGCCTACCGTGGCGACATCTGCTTCCTTTACCTCCGTCTTACGACTTCATTGCTAGAGGGCAGTATTGAAGGGGGGCATGTGATCAGCATACAGGCACCCCACAGGTCGTCTATCACGCGACTTTCGTAGTCGTCACCTCTGCATCGGCCTGCTTTCCAATTGTCCTCAGAGGCTGGGTGGATGCAGTTCTGTATGCCAAAAATGTATACCTTTATACTGTTCTCCAACTCCACTAGCTTCGTATATGTATTGGGAACAGTTTACCTACAAATGTCGACTAAGATTAACGGACTTCAATAAGTGATTACCTAAGTATCACACACTTTTATTTGGTTTCCAAAAATGTATCCTTCTTTAGCTTATTTAGTTGTTATGTTTACGGATTTTAGAATAACAGAAACCAGTGTACTGGCTTTGATACAAATACTGCATTCAGAATCAGCGAGATGACTGACACTCATTTTCTACCGTGGATAGCATTGTCTCTCAAGATGCAGTATATAAACATACCGTGATATTATTTTACAAGTTCAAAAGTAATAATAAAAGAAAACAAATATAGTTGTATAATACGATTGGGGACAATGACCTTTAAGAACAACATATTAAGATTTGCTATAGCTAGAAACGTTTTCCCTCTAATTTCAAATGAGTTTGAAGCTGGTTAAGAGATTTAATAGAGATTTAAGTATTCCCCACTAGAGTTCGAGAGGGTTCCAGAACCTTAACACTGTGGTTCAGGATAATTACTGGAGACAGTACAAGAAGACTGCATGTTTGCGTTCTCTACCAATAGAAAAAGTGAATAGTTGAAGTTAGTTCCGACTTTCACCAGCAGATGTCGAACGAAATGACACTCTTTCACAGCTGCATATTAGAAAATACGGTACTGCGAAATTAATAAATGAAAATAAAAGGCTGGGAGAATCTGTATAATTGTAAGGACTTAAAATTGTCCTGTAGACATCTAAGAAGTGCTGCTTAAAGGTGCTGCAAATAAAGGAATTTAATGGTTAAAAATTACTTCCGGAAAAGAAAGTTAAAAGGCATGGTATCGCATACCAATTGGATAACGTAGAGTTACTAACCAAGGACGGTACCTAAAAGGGCCCCAAGGGTCTTTTTACCTTTCATATTTCATTCTATATAGCAGTTAAGTTCACTTGAATAGTTACATGGCAACATTGTTCAGCCAACCTCTTCATCCTCTCATTTTGATAAATAAGTGAGGCCGTTTGAACTATTTGAAAAGCATATAAGTTTGATTTGACCTTTACTGCAGTAGGCACGTAAGAGACTATGAGATCACTCATAAAACCCTTGGAGTCGGTCATCCTGAGCATGAGTTTTTTCGTGGTTTCCCTTGGTCACTTAGGCGAATGCTGGGATGCCTTTTACTTTCCACAAATGTCCTTGTTCCTCATACCCTGTCATTTAATTTCCTTGTTTGTTGTGTCGGATTGCAAGGTGAGCGGTGTTCAGTGATGGAATTCACTTCACTGGAAAAACTGCCCTGGCGTCTGGTGTGACAGAAGCCCTTCTGGGGAGCTAAAACTCTTTGGAGGGAGAAAGTGAGAGCCTTCAACCGGTCAATAAAAGAGAAGGAATTTGGGAACGTAAGGATCGCACCTGCCTCCCTTAGTACCCTTCACTTCACCATTTCCTCTCAGGAGTTCTGTAGGACACAAAAGATTCTCATTAGGCTTCCATTTCTGAAATCCTCAACCTCCTCACCTAATTCAACTCAGTCACGCGCGGTCTGGAAAATTCTCAGTCTAACGAGTTTCTAACTTCAATATTTTTATTCTTAAACATAAATCCCTTAAGGTCCTTTATTTCAACAATGCTCAAGTGCCATTATCCAGTATCTGAATGCTTTTTCCGAATGGTCCGTAAAATACACCTCTCGAGTTGCAATCACCCCTTGATTTGACGAATAGCACTGATCAGCAAGGGCAAATTTCACATTTGGAAGTGAGATGGTCCTAATCCGGATATACTCCAACAATTAATACTTCTAATTTCTCAACATTCCTATCGCTAAAACATTTTTGTGAGCGAGTACATATTTTCTTGATGAGAAATGTTTATCTTTTGCAAACTGTGTTTCTTCTTAGGATTTTTTTTTTTTTTGTCTAGCTGGTTTAAAATGTTTAAATAGTATTCTACAGATATTGTTTTATCCTTCTGAAGATAATAAATTATTCACATTTCTTTTGTGTTTCAAATGACTGCTGTCATAACCATTGCTGCCAACATTTCTTTTTTTGCATTGAACAACCGCTTTCTGTCAACGGTTTTGGCTGCTGTTTTGATTCTTGGTGAGTGAAGATGTGCCCAATTCTCATCCATAGTTTTAAATCGTCACACAAAATCAGTTCTGCCTGCATTAAAACGCTTCAAACATTGTTGCGATATTGTCATTCAAATGAGTTGTTTGATCTGCCATTGGCAAGCGCGGCACTCATCTTGCGCGAAGTGTTTTTCATGTGCTACTCTCAACGTAAAATATAACCTAAATGTTACTTTGAAATGCCTATAAACTCAGAAATTTCAGTACTATCGCTCGAGGATCATCTAATACAATGAACGAATGAATTTTGTCGCGTGAAGGGCTCGGACCTCCTAAAAGAATGAGCTCGTTAGTAACTCATTTGGTCAGCTAGTTCCCATGATATTTGCACTTGATTAACACTACGCTGTTTAGCTTTCACTGTTTAATAGAAGTTTGTGAAGGTGTCTCCTTGCTGCTCTGAACTGTCTTCACAGAGATATGCCCATCTTGATGCCGATCTCTTGCTGATATGAGCATCCTCAATGTACAACGCCTCCCATCTGCTGCTCTGGAGTCTCGCCACATGGCCACGCCATCTCCACTTCAGGCTGATAGTACGTTGTGCCACATCTCCGAAATTCGCCATCTGTCTTTTTCTGGTGTTTCAAATTCTGTCTCTGTGTGATACTCGCAGAAACTTTCTCTCTATCTTCCTTTGGTAGATTTCAATATCTTTAGTTTGTTTATCATCAGGCTCCACGTTTGGCATCCGTACAAAAGCGTCGGGAAGACGTAGGACTCCAGTGATTCAAATCTAATTACTCGACTCAACTTTTGGTCCATGATGAATTTCAGGGACCTGAAGATTTTCCATGCCAGCACTATTGTTCTTTTCAGTTGCTTCTTCATTTTGTGCTGGAAACTATAACTAGTTGGCCTAATTAGTTACATATTGCAGTTTCACTTCGTTGACTTTTATTGGTAATGACTATCTATTTGCCATGATTGAGTTTTGAATCATAGCTAGCCCAATGCTCGCACTGCAGTAGCTCAGGTCTTGGGACACTTTGGAGCCCCTTTCAATTAGCTCTACATCGTCTGCGAATCTTAAATTACCGCTCCGGGTAGCCGAGGTTGTTAAGGCGCGCACTCGTGAGCGGGAGATCTGGGGTTCGAATCCCGCAAGGACCGTCCTCTCTGACTGGGTTTTCCTCAGTCTTCATAAATGGCAAATGCCGGAGAGGTACCCTAAACTTAGGTCTGGAACGTTTTCTTCCTTAAAAATAAATCCTTTCCAAGTTTATCATTTCATTTCATGTATCATCAGTGTCCACCACCTGTGGTGCCCCAGTAGTAAAAATGGGCATTAAACACAATTCAAAAACAAAAAATCTTAAATTGTTAAGTCCATGGGTATTCATTACAATTCCATGCCATTTTCAAATCATGTATTTATTCACTGAATTCTGTTGTTGTTTCACTTTCTGGACGTTCCTTACTTGGGTTATATTCAAGGTTTCTAAGGTAATATTTAAATCCAGTAAACCATTTTTTCGTTAAAACGAAGATTTTCATAAACATTTATAAATTTTCTCTGAAGATAAATAATTTGTTACAGAGAACTTTGTCATTGCACGATACTCAGTTTTATACATTTTATGCAGTGTCTGCTTTAGACAGGCGTATTAAATATTTGAAACAATGCCTTTATATTCCAAATTAGTGCTTAAGACAGGCGTAGTAACGTAAATATAAGTGCTATGGTCGAGGACGAAATTTTTTTTTACTATACTCGTAAGTACAGATGTAGCTAATTTGCATTGTAACTCTTTTCTTTCATTCTTTTTCAGCTCTCCTTTCTAACAGCTGTTATTGTAGTTGTCACATTGAAGATGTCAAAACACTGATGTCTTTATTTCTTTAATTAGAATGTCAGTGTTCAGCCCAAGTACAACACGAAGGACTTTAGGGAGGTCGTATTAATATTCCTATAGTGAAATTTAATGCTACAGAAACATCAACAAGTTGAAATGTCCAGGATATGTACCATTTTGCATAATATGTCGACACAATACTTCACACGCTACAATAATTTAACATCATTAGCGTCCTACACAGAAGAAAAGTGCTATCAAAATGAATATATTTCTGTTAATATTAAAATAATTGAAAATAAAAACCTGACTAAACTTTGGACTATCCCATTTGTTTTATTGATGGAAATAAATTTTAACTTGCTGCCCGTTCGTGCCATCTGTCAAAAACTTGCATAATGGATACATGCGAAGTTTCGTGACTGTATATAATTAGGCTGTGGTCCAACTCGAAGTTGTGATAATTTGTTGAGTAGCAGAATATACAACGGGGCTTCAGGGTGTTAATGTTTTCACTATGAATTCTGTCAACCGTACAATAAAGAGATAAATTGTATGTTTTCTACAGATAAAAAGTAGAATTCAAATAGACCATTGTAATTACCGTGTCTTCATAAATCGTGTTAATCATTTCATGTTTACAGATGTCAAAAAACCTAACGAAGTAGAACAAAAAAATCTTAGGAACTTGCTGAATTATTCTTTGCATACCCATGACATTATTATTATTATTATTATTATTATTATTATTATTATTATTATTATTATTATTTCTTGTTTACTTCTCTGAGGTAACAGAGATGAGCATGCTGGCAGAGAAGGAGAATTTCTTAAACGCTTGAACTCAATATTGAATATTAAACATATGGAGAAACAAATGAATGGGAAATCTTTCGAGATGCAGCAAAAATTTCACTCACAGCAGCCAGAATTCCAATCTGAGCTGGCAGAAAACAAGAGACCTGGCATAAGGCAATGGCACTGTTTTTCATTAACAACTTACGGGGATCGCAGACAGTATTTAATAACAAGAATAAAAGTTAAAGCAGAGAATAATAATAATAATAATAATAATAATAATAATAATAATAATAATAATAATAATTGTGCTATTCATTGTGATTCTTTTCTGTTTTAATGCCACGGGTGGCCGAGGTCGTTAAGGCGGGAATTCGTGAGCGGGAGTTCTGGGGTTCGATATTTCCACTAGGACCGTCCTCCCTTATGGAGTTTTTTTGCAAGTTTTTCAGTCCTCATAATGGAAAATGCCGTAGAGATACTGTAAACTAAGGCATAGAAAGCTTCCTCCCTTTCAAAAAAAAAAAAAAAAAAAAAAAAAAAGGAATAATTTCCTAGTTTATTATTTCATCTCTTGTATCATCAATGTCCACCGCCTGTGGTGCATGAGTAGTTAAAACGGGCGTTAAACGCCATTAAAATGTTTCTTAACGTTACATAGTAAAGGTAAGATGCATTTGTTCATACACGCGCATTATATATGAACAAAAATACAAAAACTGTTTAATTCTCTATTCACATTAATAATTTAGGGAAGAAGCAACACATCATTATTACTTGAGTCCACATATTAAAAATATATATATAGTAAGACGCCAATTATGAAAAATTTAAGTTATTCAAACTTAACAATATTCTCCGTTGAAATCAGTGCAGAATATAACTGGGCTAACTTTGCTTCTGCTGCTGATGAATATACAGTCTTCGTTTGGACGCTTGGTCCTTAACGGGGGTTTGCCTGTCTTACACTGCGCTCTTTCTAACCGGTTCTGTTCCCCCTCCATTTCCCCTCCCCTCCCTATGCCAGAAAATCAGTTGATGCGAAGTCTTTGTGCTACGCAGAAGTTGAAACGTTTTGAGACCACGTGTTTATAGCGTGTTGGTGCTATTAAACTAGCAAAAAGTGTATATATTTTAACACATATACTCTTTATGTATGATTCTATGTGACAACAAACTCATGCAGAGAAGTGAGTGGGCAATTTATAGACAGCTCCTCTGCTGTTTAGGTACCTCACAGAGAAAGGTTCCTAATATTGTGAATATATTTATGGTAATAGGATCTGTTCTATAAGAAACCGAGAAAAAAACTCGAAGATATCGGAGAGAAGTTGAGCAAAGTCCAAAGAAATCTCTGAGAAAGCTTGCACAGGGATCAGGAAGTTCGTAATCCCCGGCTTGGAACGGCTTGGAATGCCACTAAACTTTTAAAATTAAAATCCTATAAGATAACTGTAGTTCAGAAATCGCAACCAGATCGAATGATGTTAATGATTGCTCTATTGGCCTGCGTTTAATTTTTTTACGAACGAATCATGGTTTTATTTAATTGACCTGTAGCGACACAAAACAAACAACGGATACACAGTGCAGAAAACCCCGCTCTTGTACATGAAATGCAATTTATGATTGTTGTTTGGTATGCTGTGAATGCTTACAGAATTATAGCACCTATAACAAGGGAAAGCACTGCAAATTTAAAAGAATAAATGAGTGTTATAGCAAATTTTCTTAAAAGGTATGAGAAATGTTTGATGGAACAAGGACATCTTTTCAGACATATTCTATGACGAAGGTATATGGTTATTGCAGTTATAATGTGAATGAGAAATATATGCGCTTGAATTTAAGGGGATATAAATATCCGACCTTGCCGGTAAACAGCGTTTCCCGATACCAAGTAAATCCCCGCCACGCGCCCAAACGAGGGCAAGCAACCAGTGTTAATAACTTAATAAATATTAATAGTGTGGCATTTATATCGTTTAGATTGGAGCAGGACGCTCTATAAGTATTGGAGTATTGCAGAGGGTAGTCCGTTAGTAGCGGTTGGTTGTCAATTACGTAAACATGTCTAGAAGCAAGTCTAGTATTTTCATTTGATTGGTCGTTGGGAGTTGTCTCACTTAAGTAGCAAGTAACAGAGAACGAGTTGTGAACAGATCACCAAACAGACAGAACGTATCGTGAGTCACACCTTTCCACCCTGCTCGGAAATATGACATATAGTTAAATCAGGTATGTAGTAATAATAACACTCACTTTTTTGGCAACATGGAAGATTGAACTAAATGATATAATGTGATCTAGAGAGAAAAACAAGAGTTTTGATTTAACAAAATCCCTTTCATACATATAGTCAAGCGAGTAGTTGTTTTTCTTTTACGTCATAGAATTAGGTAAGAGGCTCTTGATAATATGTGTGTAGCTAAAAACACAATAGAACAGAGAGAATATTATTGTAACGCTCTCATTTAAATAAAAAGTAAACGCTTATGGTTTTCATGGCAAAAAAAAAAAAAAAAAAAAAAAAAACTTGTCGATGGCCTTTAGATTAAAGTGTGGCATCTGCAGGATGAAGTGCGTCTCTAAAGAAAGCATTCTATACTTCCTATCTTTTAAAATCGCAATTCAAATTAATACTTGCGGCTGATCTACTCAGTTTTTTAATTTCAATTTCTTCTCCCAATGGTTGCAAAGATAAAGGCTTGGAGTGTTAGGTTTGTATAGTTTTCCATGTATTAACACAAAATGAAATAGAGCTACCACTTCAGGTTCACGTGAAATTTCATTAGCTTGCCTTGAAGTTACAGATTGCCACTAACTAAGCACTCATAGAGTGTCTGCATGACAGCATTGCTACTTGAAATATAATACTGTTTTATTTTGAAGTAACTGCAAGTTAACTTATATAACTATGTCGCCATTAATCATTCATTCATATAACACGTTAATGCAATATTACAATTGTGAACTATCCGTAAAAACGGTACAAGCTCACGGAGATTGTCCTGTTGCCAATAATCTGGTAAATCATATATGGTGTTACTGCTACTCCTTGTGGTTAAAAACGCCCTTTAGATGACACTTGATATGTTTCTAAGGAAAACCTACGTCCATATACAACAAATTGATACCGAACAAAGAAGTCTCTAAGTCATATTGAGGAGTAGAAGAGGCGCAACAATCAAATATGAACAAGTTCAAACCCTTAAGTACAGAGAAGAAGAATCTCTTATCGATGTTAAGAGTCATGAATGTAAAGTATAAACACTATCAAGATATTTTCAAGTAACTTCATTTTGTGAACAAAGTTGCGCACATATAAAGCAGAAACACTTTTTAAATTCGTGTTATGTAATATTCCCTTGTGTTTATTAGTAGTGATACTGCTTTTAATGCTTGTTAACTTCTGGTACTTTTATTCTTTTCTTGCAAAGTGCATTTTTATATTTTCCAAGCTTAAAAATACGTTTCACGCTATTCTTTGGTTATAAATAATATATATCTTCACATAAGACGCCAGTTTTAAATTACAGAAAATCTTGTTCTTTATTTTCTGACATTTTAGTTTTTGGACTTCTATCATTCCGTAGACAATTCACAATTATTAATGCTGAATACAAAATATGATGAAATTACATCTTTTTAAAGTGGTGTTCCAAACGCAAGTTTATACTAATATAGAGGCTCAAGATATAAATGTTAATAAAATATGGCATACAACACTTTGTAAAAGAAGTTTTTTTTTAATTAATTGTATCAGCAACTACTATGTGCCTGTAACATCACCAAGATATAAAGTCACGCTTTCCCTCTGTGAACGGCAGATAAATGAACTTTGTCCGATTCACACGCATTACTCATAAAATAACCACGCGTTTCTGTGTAATATTATAGGATGTGTTATATTGATTGCATTGGTGCAAGATTTTGTTTTATACTGTTAAAGTATGCGTTAAGCTATTGGTGTGATTATTTGCCGATGATTGTATTTTTGTTTATTTATTTTCGATTTGATTGCATTGGTCTTCTCGCGACGTCTGTATATTGCGAACTGAATATTATAGATGTAAGCCTGTAGGGATGAAATGAAATTAATTAATGATGGCACAAATAAGCTGGCCCTTGTCACCTTAAAGCTGTGTGGCATTCTCAGGTTAAGGAAAAACTCCGAAAAAAGCTTACCCAAATAAAATGTTTAAAAATACCCACACAGTATAACTTTGTATTTCAGTGGTCATGTATTTCGTTTAATTAATAATATACCATTAATTTTTGTGTTTTAATATCAATAATAATAATAATAATAATAATAATAACAATAATACCAAAAACGTGTTTCTGTTTTGTGATACTTATAGATTGCAAGAATTCTAATTTTGTTCCCCTTGCCCATTACCACACAGTAATGCCATAACTTATTTCATTTCATTAATTATAAGGGCATACTTTTGATTTTATATTATTTTCAAAGTTAACTCTACTGGGTGAGCAATTCGCTAGTTTACGCAGCTCCTGTGTGACGGAATTTTTAAAAATGTTAGTCTGTATTTTGACTTATCAATGTATACGAATGTATGGTAATGATGCAAATAAATATTCAATATTCAACATTTGGATAGCCATCCTTTAGTTAAACTGTTATAAAACGACGTTAACTATAGAAGATGCCTTGGCAATATCCAAGACCAAAATTAGTACTTAAAGGTCAGATGCCTGTTTGAATTCTCAGCTGGTACAAGCTACACCATAGTAGAAGAGTTGTACTGGAATACGAAGATGAATCAGATGTCACACTGAGTAACTCATCCTAGATGCGCATAACGCCAGTTTCTTGAGACAAAGGAACACGCTCTTGCGGCAGAGCGCCGGTTCGACCTGAATGGCTAGGAATGAATGGAGACGGCCCGGCGTGGGTAGGTTGTTGTGAATGGCAGGCCAGGAGGTGTGGGCCGAGAAGCTGAATGACCGACCGTAGCTCGCCCACACCGCGCCCTCTCAACCGGTCCGTCCCCAGCACTTTCAGAACGTTTCTTCTTCTAGTCGTAGGATAGGATATCCAGCCTTCCTATCTACATCATTGTGTTCCATCCATTCCAGCAGATTTAACAGTTTTCATACTTTGTAGGCAGTCTAGTTCTCCCTCTTGCATGTTCTAGAGTCCATCGCATATGATTATATTCTTCAATTAAGAGCAGCTTGTCTGTTATTCACATTCCCTAGTGTCTAGGCTCCCATTAAGTATTCAACTTCATTTAATTTTTGTAATGTTTTTAATACATACTAACTAATACGGCGATTTCTCTGTTTCACATAATATATGTACTTATTTATTATATACATTTTTTTAATTTTAACATGTAACTGTGTAGTGTCCTCTATAATACGAAATATATGATAATTTAATTGCGTTTAATAAATGTTTGTTATTATTTCAAGATAGGAGGTCGATATAACAAGAGCTAATTTAATATATATATATATATATATATATATATATATATACTTGTGTAGCTTCTTGCCATAGAACTCCAGCAGTTCCAAATAAGCAATTTCAAGTGTGACTTTATCTAAGTGTTTTATCCTTATCTAATTTTATTATTACTGTTAAATTGTTACATTGTTAATAGTGTTACTTTATTTTTATTTTTCATTTATATTATATATATATATATATATATATATATAAATGAGCTTTTGCGGGTTGTATTCGGCAAGATAATTCCGTAAAAGTGATCTTGACATCTAATTTTAGCATAAACAACCAAACAACTGAACAGGTTTGAAAAAAAAATAAAGTTGGAATCGTTACAAACATTTTTTCAAAACTAACATTGGATTGAACTAAAAGTATTTGCCTTACTTACATTAAGATAAAGGTGCAATGACGTGTATCACTTACAGATAAAATTCGGTTTTCTTTCTTGTTCCGTGAATTTCTTAATATCATCTTTATAAAGATTGCATTCGTGTACAAAGAATTTCATTTGCGGTAACTAAAACTGTGGGACTTTACGTTGATCTTTAGAAAAATTTTATTCTTCTGAATGCCCAGAATGATCTCTGTAACAATAATTAATCTTCTATACTTCTAATTATGCAGAACGCATTTGTTTTTTCATCAGTGATGTTATCAACTGGTATAGATGTATTCCTTAATATTCTTCATTATTCTTTAATGTAATGAAATGCAATCAAATGATGGAGTCCCTTTAAAATGTCGAAAGTAAACGCACCCTGTACACTTCACTCTTAAGAACATTTACCAGGATCACAAAGTTCAAATTATGCCTTCATTTTAAACACCTATGCTATCAATTGTTCATTATGAAAGGCCTTCCTTGCAACTTTGGAATGATGTTTTGTCCAACGGCGTTGTGTTTTATGGTTTGTAAACTTTTTCACAACAATATTGAGAAGCTATTTGTTAGTATTGCAATGTATTGGAAAACACACCAGTGTAGCTGAAAATACTACTTGAAATAGTTATTTTAAGTAACAATGCTATGTCGACACTGAAGCAATGCTTGCGCAGTGATAACTGTTTTCATTCTGAACTTTGAAATGGCTCAATAAATGCATCACTTTGCTCTTTTACAGCATAATCAAGGCACGACGTGAAATTCCATCGTCTAAGCATCTTAATTAAATTCTTCTGTCTGTTTGAAAATCTTGCGGAAGAAAAAATTCAAATGTTTGCATAATCTTTCTCTTAATAAATCATGAATAAGTCAAATTAACAATATTTTTTAAAAATCACTGATTACAAAACTAATCAAACTAAACATTCAAACGTCAGGAAACAGCAAAAAATCCTTGCCAAGCGATTAAGTAAACGCTTATCTTTGATCGATTCTTTAGTAAATGGTAATTTTGTCGTTGTCAGTTAGCGCATGCGCCGCCACGGTGAATTGTGACCATTTGCAAAGCTGCGCAATGAAAGCTACTTTATATTGCATAAGTGGAGAAATACAGCTGTGCTTTTATTTAATTAGACACATGAGCTGAAACAAAAAGGAATCTAGAATACTTTATATTAATTGCGAGCTTTAGATAAGCGGTGATTAGCTTACTTATTCACAATGAAAGCATGTTCTACAGTATCAGATAGCATTTGTATATGGAGAAGTAAATATAATTATTCACAGTGGATAATCCTTGTAGCCTATAGAACAATAATTGAAAATCCATCTCAACTTTACACATATCTTAATGTAATATTTGTGCAGTGTTTCAGTCATTAAAAACTAAATGTAAATCTATTTCAAAACAGTAATGGTGTATTTTGTTTATTTATTTTTTATTTTATTTTGAGAGTGAACAGTTTAGCAAGGGTCTTTCTGAAATAGAGGAGATGGTTACATTAAGAGCATTTTTTTCGTTTACAATATATTTATTTTGAAAAATCCTAGGTTTTATTACCTGATAATATTGAAATGATGATAAAAGTACGAATAATATGAACGTATCTAATAAATCAGAGATATAAAATTAATGAAGTATTAATAATAATAATAATAATAATAATAATAATGCTCAAGTCACCGTGTTTGTAGCAGATATTTAATTCAGAAGGAAGTTTAATTAGAACATTTTTACAAGTATGCTCCTGCTGCTTCTAAAGATGCGAAAACATTTTCAAGACGCAAATTCTTTCTGGGGAATATGGCTAATCATTTAATTTTGAACATTACATATGCTTACTATTGTATATATTCTTAGCAGACTTTACTCTAGAATTAAACACATGTCGTTTCTTTCAGTGTTCAAACGATACTAAGAGTGGTGTGGCATATCAAGACCAACGTAATAGTTCGGTAAACAAAGCTCGCTCCGATGTTGCGTTTGTCACTGGATAATTGTATGACTCGATATTTTGTTCTTTAAATTTAAAAAATAATTTTTTTCTGTTCAAAGAAAACAATAAAATGTAAATTAATCGCGGAAAATTGCGCAATATTTCTCGTATTTTTTGCTAATATTGCAACTTTCCATAGTTCCAAAAGTTGGGCAGTATTTCTTTAGGTTTATTTAACAATCAAAACCCCAGCGAAAGTCAAATAAGGGGAGTCCTTTCATAAAGACGAATCCTCATACTAGTTGAGGCCTACGGCACCGTTCATACCTGTTATGCAATGAACTGTATCCCGAACAGTGTATAAAATAATAGCATATGTCATATAATTGTGAAAGGCACGTATTGCGCACCCAAGGTTTACCGGGGATTATATTTCACGCGAGGATCGCAATCAGCCTTTCAACAAGTATACTCGTGTTACATAATATTTTTATACCACCATATCGTAATGTAATATATTTTTAATTTATTATAATTTATTTTAATTTGGAAAGTTAAAAATAATGAGAAGTAGAAACATCGAATCGATTAGTATTCGTTCATATGGTTGTATAGTTACGCGTTAGTGTTTTGTTAGTTATTGTTGACTTTATTGAAACATATATACAATAGTCGATGATATGAAGGTTAATTAAAAATTATAACGGAATTTAACGAAAGTGATAAAGGTTTTGAAGGAATTCCAGCCGAAGTGATTAAAGCGGCGACAGTATAAGGAATGATTTGCTGTTTGAGAAATCTAAAAACGGTATGGGCGAGAACGTATTTATTCCCAGCTTGGTGCAAAAAGAAAAATGTCAGGACAATTAGTGCGAAGGTTATGTTAGGTATTTTCTGCAGAAATCAAGGTAATGAAATGTTCAACATTATGATCTATCTATTTCATGTAATTTACATTGTTACTTACGTAAATTTATTCTATTAAATTGTGTGATATAGCAAGACTGCTACTTCCAGTTATAATTTATAAAATAGTGGTGCTAAGTTACTTTTGAGCACTAATCTTCAATTGTTTTATTCCAGTGCCTCTAGCCTGCTACTTTCAGCTCTAAAATAGATAGGCATTATTTACATTACGACATCATTTATAAAATCATTTAAATAAACAGTTAGTTATTGTGAAAGACGCTGAACAGATTTTGTAGGAGCATTTTCCAAGTGATAATTAGTCATCCATTATTTCCTCGGTAAAAAGTGTGGCTGAAACACTCAGGGTTTTCCGAAAGTAATTAACCGTACTATGGATAACTGACAATATGGACCTCTGACACCGTTCAACAGTGTTGCAGACTATTAGCACTCATGAATTATAGATCAATTCTGTTTGTATAGTAGAAAACTCCTGCTGAGTCATAATATATTTCGCAATCACGCACTTGGAAACTAATGAGCCTTACCAGAACTCACTAGTCAGCTGACTAGTAACTGCCGTAACCTTTCTTGCTAAACATTGACCTATCATGTTTCTGTCAACCGTGGGAACAGCAGCCGCGCGAAGTCTGTACATGCACAATTCCTTTAGTATAGCACAGTTAAAGAGGAAACAAATAAAACTGCAGTCACAAATACATTTTTTTTTCATTTATATATTTAACTGACTTTATTGCAATCTTAGGGGTACCCAAAGTGAAATATCTAAATCTTGTAATTTTAAAGCAATTTTTTCAACTTTTTATCACAGACTAAGCTCCCAGTATAATACACGTATTGATATCTCTAATATTTTTGAAAAAAATAGTTACTTTTATATGCTCATATGCTAAATGATACGGATTTTATAATTTGATTAAATGAAAATATTGATGTTCAGAATACAAACTGCCATATTGGTTTAATTCCTACTGCTCTGGTTGCCCCAAAAAGTATTTAATTTGCATATACTATATTTTTCAAGCTTTTTTCATAATTAATAAAATTATCACATATTTTGGATAATAAAAATATTCTGTAAAGTATTTTAATCTATCAGTATAAAGCATGGTTGATATTTCCAATAATTTGGGAAGAAAAATTTTATTTACTTTTACATTCTCCGGTGCTAAATGGTGCAGATTTTATAATTTTATCAAATAAAAATGTTGATGATCAAAACATGAGAACAAAAACTGTCGTATATATGACATTTCTAGTGCTTTAATTGTCTCAAAAAGTTTTAATATGTACAAATTTCACATTTTTTCATTATTGTTAAAATTAATTATTGCATATCTTTATTAATAAAATATTCTGAAAACCATATGACAGCTTTTTGTTCATGTTTTCCAATAGATGTTGAAAACCAGAAGAACATTTAATAAAAACTGCACCATGTGGAAAATATTTAATGAAAACTGCACCATGTGGAAATTTTTAATGCAACAATGTAAGAAAAATTAAATTTCAAAAACAGAAATTTAAAGTTGTTTTTAAATTAATGTCTCTCAGTGGGCCGTACAATTCCTATGTGAAAAATAATATAGTATTAAAGTAGAAAGTTTAGTTTTTTTTAAAAAAATAATAATTTTTCTAAGATTCTGACCAAGTTTCATCTATGGGTTCTGTTTTATTAATCTGATCGATGTCTGTTTCTGATTACTTAAAACCTGTAAAAAAAAAAAAAAAAAAAAAAAAAAAAATAGTTAACCTATTCCAGACAGATGTCATTTGTTGCGTTTAAAACTGCTCTCAGGTTTAGTTCCACACTTGGCAACTTTCTTGTATCTTACATTTTTAAAATGATTTGTTTGTTAAACTAGTTTTTTGGCAACTCAGTGCAAAAATTCAACTCAGCCCTCGCAACTAAAAATACTTTTAAAAAAACGTTGTCCGAAGCTGAAGATCGAAATTGGGAGCTTCCAATGCTAGCCTGGGACAATTTATTTCATATATTGTGCATCAGAGCAGACAAATAGCAGCATTAGCAAAAGTAAAAGTGGGCCGTTTTAGATTTTGTTAGTTGTCTACATTGTTCCAATAAGTAATGTGCTGGAAAATACTAAAGAACATATAAGTAATGTCTGTTATAAAGAATAAGGTGCTAAGCTGAATTAATACGCATTAGTCCAAACAGCGACCGCCGCAGTTTATAAATTGAGTGTACGGCTCGCCTTGCTTTCATCGAAGGGAAATCTTGCACTCCCACACATTCAGACTTCTCGTACATGTGGGAGGAGGAGGTGGGGTAGCTATACACGCTGCATAAACTTACCTCCCGTGTGGGGATGGCGTGCGAACTTTCGTTCAAAATTCTTCTTCTTGTACTACTGCTGCTGTCTCCGTATTAAGTTGCGTTGAAATTAGTTTGTCCATCTTCTACACGATCTTCAGCGTTTCCCATGATCCTATGAAAAAAAGAAAATGTCTTGAAGAAATAATTCTTATAGATTTAAAGTTATGTTGAGCTCCCTCTCCAACTTCTAATCTAGGTAAATCTAAAATGTAAAAAAGTCCGTCACTCAGGAGGTGTGTAAACTAAGCGAAAATTCCTCACCAAGTTGAATAACTTTAAAAATGAACATAAAGTTCAAATTATGATCTTATTATTATTGAAATGAAATAAATTGTGGCATTACTGTTATAAATACAGCTTATATGCTGAATTATTTTTATTTTTATTTTAAAGCAATAAAGAGAAAATTAAACGCAAGAACGCTTTTTAAATTTCGGTTTTCAAGTATATTCCTACTCCTAATAGTCCAATTTCCCTAATTTTCAGAAATTATTATTCTTGTTTTATTTTAGTGGCATATAAGGAGTTTTATTGCGAAAAAACAAATATTAATGCTGCTAGTTCGATTTTTTAATTTTGTGTTTCAGGTAAAACTCCATTCCTAATGATCAGATTTCACTGATTTTCAGAAATTTTTCTTATTTTATTTCAATGGCATTACCGAGTTGCCTTTAAAAAAAATTAAAATTGCGGCCCCTCGAGAGATTTTTAAATTTCGCTTTAACTCCGAGTCTTTAATTTCGGTTTTCAGATATACCACCCTCCTAACAGTAAACATAAAAACAAATAAAAATACTTGAACACAGCTCAACTATCTAATTCAAAACAAAGGGTTTAAAAAGTATCCCCTCCCCCGACTTCTCTGATTTTCAGAAACTATTTTTATTAATTTATTTTAATGGCTTG
Source organism: Metallyticus violacea (assembly GCA_030762175.1). NCBI lineage: Eukaryota > Metazoa > Arthropoda > Insecta > Mantodea > Metallyticidae > Metallyticus > Metallyticus violacea. The sequence continues at coordinate 42,686,703 of CM060835.1, read as the reverse complement.
TCGAGTTTCGCTGAGAAAAAAACAATTGCGGCCGCTGGAGCGATTTTCAAATTATCTTTTAAATTTTCGCTTTTTGTTAACCCCTCCTCCATTTTTTATTGATGCTTATTTGCCGAGTTTCAATGAGAAAAAAACAAAAATTGCGGTAGCTAGAGCGCTGACATACACACACACACACATCAAATTTATATATATATATATATATATATATATATATATATATATATATATATAAAAATGAAAAATAAAAATAAAATAAAATAACACTATTAACAATGTAATTCACTTTTTTCACCTTCACATGTTCATAACTTCTTGCCATTGAAGAACTCCAGTAGTTCGAAATATAGCAATTTCAAGTGTGACTTTATCTAAGTGTGTTATCCTTATCTACTTTTATTATTACTATATATAGTAATAATATATAGTATATATAATTTTTATTGTCCTTTTCGGTGCCTAGTACGTGGATCGACAGAAATTTGAAGAGTTTTTTTCAAACATTTTTATAGGGTACAACCGCAAAAATTATATTCCGTCGCCCAATAAACTTGCTGATTCAACTGTTAAGGACCATTCACAATGAAAAGTGCTAACTCCAAAACTTGCTTGCGGCTTAATGCGGCCATTCGCAATAATTTGCGTTAACATAAACACTTAATAACACAATTAATGCAAACGTTTATTAACCACAGATTCACACACACACACATATACGGTAAGGATGGAGCAAAGGGACATGGGGGAAAAGGATATCTCTTAAGACATTTAGGGATGTTTTACATTTTATGTTGGCAAGAATTAGCAATAAATATATACAAGTTGTATAACAGGTAACACTGTTGCCTTTCTTTTATCTCCATTGTATTAAAAAAAACTGTTTTAGAAAATAATGTTAGCACAGTTAAAGTGGTTTCTTTGAACCTATGTTTTGGGAATATCCAACCCATGGCCATCATCGTGCTGAACTTCCTACATAAACATGACGTTGTGGAGGGAGAAAAAAAAAACACTCATGAATATTTTAATTTAATTTTTTATTTTAATGCACATTTCTGGAACTTATTTGAATAAATGAATATAAATGCTGGATAAAAGATATATCATTAATTTTTCTCATATCTCTACATTCATGCAGCTGAGAAGTTATTCCCACCATAAAGTTCCTAGAATTGTCTCGCGCAGATCGATACAAGGTCTTTCACCAGGACTATTGAAGACTACAGTACTTCCCTCATCCTTTCTATTTCCAGATATCCGTATTCTCGAAGTAGCCGCGCGTTCTTTTCACTAATGAAGATTCTGCAATTTAAATAGCTTAAGCGATAGGTTGAGGAAAAAGATTTTGACTGCTTGAAAACAAACAAATCTATAAAAAGATTCTCAATATATATTTTTGTGAGGTGAACATAACATTTCATTTTTATAACTTTTTTCGCTTTCATATATTGAAATTCGTAAATAATTGCAGACAAATTTATAACTATCCGAAAAGGCAAAAAGGGTTTTAAACCTTAAAATAGGCAACAATAAGCAAAAAAAAAAAAAAAAAGAAAAAAAAAAGAAAAAGAAAAAGAAAAAAGAAAGAAAAGAAAGAAAGAAAGAAAAGAAAAGAAAAAGAAAAAGAAAAGAAACTAGTACTATTGATCCCAAATGTATGAAAACATGTTCATTTCTATCTGATTCTTAAATATATCCAACCAGATAGAAAAGGCATTGCCTAACTTCCGGGCTCTGCTTATGGCATTTTGGCTCAAAAACACGAAGCATTCCCTAGTTTTGCGCTGGATATGAAAGAACACCTCCACTGATGAATAGACAGAGGTTCACATCATGTTTATCGGATTTAAGCTTTTGGTCTGGGGAATCTTTATCAAGTCACGAGTGTATTACAAAAATCAAGTGTTTTCAGGTCGGGAATACTCGCATTTGAAAAGCATGTGCAGTGATTTCATGTTTTAGGCAATAAAAGTACATATATTTTCTACATGTTATATATATTTCATTTACAAACCATTTTTCACGAAAACAGATGGACATTTTATGCCTATCATTTAAATTGAAATTATTATAATCTTTCAACGAGCTGGGGAGAATGTTAAAAGAATAAAGGCGATTTTGCAACAATTTAGTTTTATTGCTGATATTGTTTTTGTTTCTGTCTTGTAACATTGTATATGTACATGTTTAAGTTTGCTATAAGATTTTATTACTCAAAATATGGCTCTATGCATATAAAGATTGACCAGGTGTCATAATTTGCAGCTTGTTTGAAATAATTTTGCGGGATTCATTGTAGTTAATCTTATGCATACATCTAACAGATCTTTTTTGCTACAATAAAATTCCTTTGAATTTTTGTTCTGTTGGTGGAACGCCAAAGTGATATCTCATAGGATGTTTGCCATTGTATAAGAGAATAATTTTTGCTGCGCAGTTAGAGAGGTAGAGGATTTTTTTCTTAGGATAAATATTGTTATTCAATAACAAGGGGGCAGTTAGAGATAGGAATGGGACAATATGGAAAGGAAGGTTGTACCACTACTCTTTTCAATCAAAAGCGCTAAATACTTTTGGTTCGAGATCATCTATAGTCATAGTGCTGCTATCCAAAAAGGCCGTGCAACTTGACAAATTATATGAATATGTTGATCTGATATGGTAACTTTGTAATAAAGGATAATTATCATACTCGGCTTCGCTACAAATTAATCTTCCTTTGTCACATCTTTTAATGCCCTATCTTCCTCACATATAAAATATTAGCCGTGGGTTGATGGTTGGAGGTGGTGCATGAGTTATGCTTTTCGTGTGTCGATACTACCAACGTATCAGATAAAATGTATTGCCAACATACTGATTACACGGTGCATTAATTGGCAGGTTTGTAAATCAAGACCTGGCCCCCTAGTTGGTTTGACTCAGCATCTTCTATCAGCATCCCACACTGTTACTCGAGTCCCTACGCATGCTCTTTGTCTGCCTTGCAAAACATCATTTAAAGTTAAGTCTTCACCCAAATGAAATTGTAAATCATGGGAAAGCAAGCACACTGTCGCCGAGGTGAGGCACAGTCAAAAGAATAGAAAACACAGCACTGGCCTAAACAAACGAAAATAAAACTTGCTTTTTTATTTTCTCATTTCGATATATGTCATATGAATGCCCTGAATTCAAAGATGTTTTCAGTTTTACTCTATCAGGCTAGGTTTTCAAACAAAATCACTTCAAATGTTAATATTACACTTATATTTTTTATGAAGGATTATTAAGTTTGAAGGCATATAGCTAGACAAAACTGTTTTTGTAGATTTTGTAGATTAATGAACATGTTGAAAAAGATGTGTGAATAATAACGAATTCCCAAAAGTTTTTCACAATTAGGAAGAAGAAAACTTACTTTTTTTCGAAGCTGGGATATGCTTTTCACTAATGTCTCTTATCAAACACCAGCAGTAATCAGCCATAATTGAAACATTACAATGACCTTGATAGTGAGTTTCCATTGTTTTAATGTCTTTATGAAACCGCTCACGTTGTTCATCACTCATTGCACCAAGATTTGCAGGGAAGTAATCAACATGGCTGTTGAGAAAGTGCGCTTTAACACTCATTCTATATCCTACATTTGTTATACGATTTCTTTATAGTTCTCAGATTTCTTGTTGTCAAGAAAGTTTTCTGTCACTTTTTCTATGCCAACCATGCTCACTGCTCTAACTCGGACATCTACTGAGGAAAGGTCTCGTCCTGCATGAGCTCACGAATCTGTGGTCCATACAAAATACTTGCTGCTATCTTAGCTACCTACAGTTTTCTGTGGGAACTTTGTAACAAGAAAGTTGAAAACCTTATTCAGAGCAGTAACAAATTGCTTCATCAGGCCTAATTAATATGAAGTAGTGGAAGAGGTACATTATAAGGAGAAACCAATAGTTCATGCTTCACAATTTTTTTCTTCACGAACTAAATTGCTCCTTTGTGATCAATTTTTTTCTGGTTCAATGTTCTGTTTTAGCCCTACTGTTTCATTTACAAAGTGAACCATTTATTATCTTGTTTAAATCTTTTAGACTATTTATTTAATGTATTTGCTATATAAACAAAAAAATTGTATCCTGATAAAACAAACAAGGCAGGTTTGAGAGATTCCACTTGATAAGGAATCAGAAAATGCAGTTTCCATTCAGCAAAAATTGTGTAGACCAGTGTAATTAACAAGGTCAAAACTCATATATGACTCAAAGCTTTCGCGGCGTTGAACACTTAATAAGGCTTCTTGGGTTATCAGCAGCCTCAAATTAATGAAAGTCGCACTTTCGGCCATTCTGTGGTCTTCATCAGGAACAATTGTTCTGGGGAATTGTTCTACTTTTATACTTTTTATTGTTCTATTTTTATAGGAACTGATATATCCATCCATAATGAAAGTCGGTGCAACGTAAATGCTACTATGAAAGAAGCCATCTATAGCCATTAAGGATGATTGCAAACAATAACAGAGAAGAATAAACAAAACTCTGTTAATTTCTTGTCAAAATATTCCATCTTAGTTTCTTAAAGCGTTCTCCGATACTTTTTTATAATGCCCCTCTGATTTTTTTAATGTATCTCTGACGCTGCCGTAAGCGAAAAGCTTGGAATTTGCAAGCTTCTATGCGCATTAGATAACATGACTACAATCCTTTGTGTTAACGTTACATTTTTTAATTTTCACTGAACGGGACATTATCAAAACAAACAACTGTTGCATGAAACAATTGACAGATGTTTCGCAACAATATAAAACATCAGAATCGCCAACTGAATTCCTATTAGCCACCCATACAATGACGTGCAATTATGTGTTTAGCGTGAAAATTTGCAGATTATTTAAAGCTGGTTTGTAAAAACGCTGTTCATTTGTTATTAAAAATCAGGCTTTATTTCGAGTATTAAGGAGGCGTGAAGTCATTCTAACACAAACTTTAACACTATTTACCATTGGTACGAATTTTTGAGCATCAAATTGCAATTATTTCAACACTCCATAAATTGGAAATTTGACATATGTGACCCTACCCTCCCTATCTCAAATTATTTGTTTAAGACCCCTCTATATACAGGGAAATGGTTCGTGTTGTTCATGAAAATCCCAAATTGTGTGAATACATATAAGAATTTACTTGATGCATAAAAGTTATATGTGTGTATATAGGGCGTCTCTATATGTGTGAAGCTTCCTTAAGTGCAACACAATTTTGTAAGACGAGCTTACAGACAAAGGATATGGTATTCGGTTATGTTAAAAATAATTAATGATTTAGTAAACAAATCATTGTTATAATGTTTTTAACCGAAAATAGAGAAAACTCACAAGCCCAAAAAATAAATAAATAAAAGAGGAGAAACGTTTATTTCAGTGTTAAATTAGCAGTATGAATGCATTACTTTACTGTATTCTCATTCTACAAGTGTTGGGACACACTTCCATTGTCTTGCCATACTTTGTCGTACTCTCTCAAAGACGCCAGGCATTTCCCCGATTTTAGCTGCTGCTCTGACTATAGGTACTCCAAGATGTTAGGAATCCACATAAACTACAGAAATTGAGTAGGCTATACCTGGTCAGGCGCATCGTCCAAACAACAGGTCCATCCTTACATATCCAGTTTTCGCCGAATGCAATTGTAACATGACGACATATGTATTACATTTCCAAAATGAGCTGGTCATATTCAAATCACATTCCCTGTCTGATATTAAAAGGAAGTGGGCCCACAAATTCTTTCAAGAGTACCAAGTGATTGTTGACGCTGAGCAGTCACGGTAAAATGTATGCTCCCACAAGGAAATCATTCACATTTCCTACCCAAACATTGACACACAATCTCATCTGAGACTATCGCACAAGTGTTTCCGAACTGCGGGGAATTAAGCAAATCCTCACCTGTGAAACATGTTTCTTCCGTTAGCATTACACTGGTTTGAACAGAGTTTGATTCAAATACTAATGACAAAATTGCTCTCTGACTTTGTAGCATGGTCCCTTTTAACAATGTAGGGATGCAATGGCTGTTTCTGCAGAATCCTCAAAACGGTACAGCGACTAATTTGAAATCGATGAGCGATAGAGCGAGTAACCGTCGAAGGTTTGCCCTCTACAAACCGCCGGGCGCTTCCTCAACCTCAGGAGAACGTCATCGTTCTTGACCCTCTTTCTAATATGACTTGGGTAGTCTGGGATCAATGCTGGTTAATGTAGTGTGGTGAGGAACTGGAGATTTGGGAACCGCTCCTGGTAAAGCCTCTGAGCCGCACGATCAGGACCAAATGCTGTTCCCTGTCAAATGATTGTCCTTCAACTCATTCCGTGAGTAACATCCACTTTACTATGCTGTATGTATAGAGAAGCGCACAAGAAGAGTGCGAATAACATTCAGCGCAAGGAATACACAACCGCATTAATGCAGACAAGGGCATTCCTAAGTCGCAGCCAAGCCAAAATTTGTTACGTCTGTTACATTTCCTCTTAAAACTCAAGAAGGACTTCGAGGAAGGAGATTTAAGTGTGTCGAAGAAGCGATGGATGCTGTTTATGTCTATTTGCAGACAAGACTTCTGACTATTTGGGGGGGGGGTTGAAATATTAATTCAAAGATGTGAGAAGTATATTGCAATAAAGGGTAACTAGACTGAAATATAGTTTTTGTCTTTATCATATTTAGAAAATGGTTAGGCAGAAAACTTATGAACCTACCTCATATGCCAGATCCCTGAATTTATGTAGAAAAAGTTGAGAGCTATAAAGATGGGTTTCCTGCACAACAGCGAGAATTTCTAGATGTGATACCTAACAACAGACAAGAGAAATAATGAAGATCTAGATATTGCTAAGTGCTCGTATGGTGAAAGGAAATAGGCACTTGGTAAGGCATAGGCACTTCCAACATATGGAGGAAGGAAGACTACCGAAATTGACCATTAACTGAAGTTCGTCTTAGAGGAGAAGAAGAGGTCGACCTAGACGAACGTGGCGTTAAGGAGTGACCAATGCTATGAAAAGTAGTGGAATGAAAGGTGGCCAGTCGTATGACAAATAGAGATGTAATTTGGGAACCTGGAGAAGGAGGAATACATTGTAAACCAGAAACAGACAGTAGGATATATGGCACTCTATACAAAAATGGTAATATAAACTAGTCTTTCTGACAATACATTGTCATCTAGAATACAATGTACAACAGCAGATTGACTTGTATCGGTAACAACACTCGTGTGTCTTTAAAAATTTAATTATTACTTTAACAAAATGAAGTTGTTGGATCGTTCCTCAAAACTCGTGATTGTTATCTTTCTACAATAACTCACAAACCAGACATTTCAGACATTGATCCCCGTGTTTACAGCCTGTATATATAGCTCTGCATGATGCAATGCAAAAGTATTATAATTTTCCGAATACTAACGGAAAATACATATCAACAGCTAGTAATTTCTTGGTAACATTCCTACCCATATTATTATTATTCTCGTTCATTAGTATAGCACCTATTATTCAAACAAACAAATCGCGTAAAGATAGGGATTTTTTTTGATTGATTTATTTATGGACGCTCTTTAACACCTCAGGTCATCAGCGTATCATTCAACTCAGGGCGTGAAACGGCCGACAAATTTTGCTCAGAGGCCTCTCTTTCAGGCTTGAGGTTCTTTTTCGTGCCGTAAATGTACGACATGGGACCCACGGCTTTACTTCCCTTCCGAAGGAAGCCATACTTAGGATTTTTACGGCCGAAAAAATCCATCGATCCTGGCCGGGTTCGAACCCGCGTAGGAAGCAAGTATGGTTATCACTACACCACCAGGACCGACAAAGATAGGGAATATGGCACCATTACTTTCAATGTGCATATTTGAATTGTTGCTAACTGCAGAAAGAAAATTTGTCGGGGGGGGGGGGGAGGATCAAAGAGACGAAAAACTAGCTTTCTGTTAACTTGTCGGTAAAAAAAAAAAAAGAAGAAGAAGAAGAAGAAGAAAAATAATAAGAAAGGCCTGTGGTTTTGCCAATGGTACTTTACGATTTCCACGAAAATAATCACAGAACTTAAATTACAGTCATTTTAGAACAAAATTTCAATCGTGGGCTTGCTCTCTTTTTGCAGAAAATCGGCTGTGTTGAATATTATAATAACAATTGAAGAAAAAAGTATTTTATGGTTATATTATTAGTAAATAGGCCAAATTGAGGCGAACGTGCCTTATATGTGCATTAATGTAAGTAATAGGCCAAGTTATGATGTTATTCCAAAATTCTCTTCTTTTCATTCCGAAAATGAGGAGTTGGCAATGTGTTTTTGAATCCACTGATAATATTGATCTTACACAATTTTGAACACTAATCTTTGTGGTGCACTGTAAATAATATGGTATTTTATTGTAAAAAGTTTTGAGTTTGGTGCAAACACCTTGGTTTTTGCCTTTCCACAGGTTCTAACTAGAAGCGACTGTTGTAAAGTTTCCTGCTTAGTTTTTGATTGCGTATCATGGAAATTTGTGAAAATAAAAACCATATATTTACCAATAAACCACTTAAGCATTACTGCTTGCATACAAAAATAATGAAAAAATTAAATAACAGAAAAGGGCATAGCCTTATTTTATTATCAGGTAAATATTAAGTTTATTTCTGTAAAGAAAATTAATTTAATACAAGTATCTATATTATGGTTCATTGTAACATTAAAAAGCATTTAAACTATGTTTAATTGTCTGCGTTTACGAAATTATCCTAAATTCAATATTGTAGATATAATGAAAACGTTTTGTAAACAAATAAAATAGCATATAAAACAAACAAAATCTACCAACCTATAAAAGACCCTAGTTCTTAACGGAAACCATATTTCCCGTGCAGTTTACATACTCTTTCCCATTGACCCTCATCCTTTTTATATACTCTTATTATTGTTAACATCTTTCCATCAGTTTACATTTACACAATCTGTTTCTTCACCTAAACAACTCGTTTTAATAAAACTCAACAGGAAAAAGTCAACTACACGGCAATGTCCATCTACGAAACTGAATCAACAACGCAATTCAACTGTTTTCAATTCAAGCGGCGCTCTAAATGGCAGCCAGTGACGTAATTACAGAAATGAATAAAACTCCTTATTTTGTGTCTGCGGTAAACAAGATGACGTCCAACAATGACCTATTAACTGGAGTTATATGCCTATTTGATGGATCTACCTATAGAGGTCGCAAATTTGCAAATAACCCAATTTTGATATAATTATATTTTATGGATGTTTTCTTTCTGCGGGTAGAGTTTGCACAGCAACGCTTTATCATTTTAACAAACCTGTTCCGCTGTCAGTATCTGCCCACATTCTATTCTGTCTTTCTTTTGTCGGGACATTTTATGATTTTTATGGTTCAAGTTTAGTCCTCCTTAGTTTCCCTCTAAGTTGGTTTAAGAATCAAAATCATTTTTAATATTTTAAAAAGTTGTACCAAGTTTTAATAAATATAATTTATCGTATGTTTTTTTTTTTTTTAACTTCAGTTTAATTTTTTAAAGTTGAGAAGGATACCGACATATAGATGATACCTTTAATTTATATAACTGCAATATAATATCATATTTAGTACCCACATAAGATGTTACATACTTTTATTTCATGAGTGTACTGTATGGATTCCAGTCATGTTTTCCATCCTTGAATTAATCTTCAGGTGACTGGTTAGAAAAACCTTAAGACAATTTGAGCTGTGTATAAACCTTAGGAGCTTGGCTTTGACTTCCATAGCATTTTAGTGAATCATGAATACACTCAATTCAAGGTATATCGCGTAATAATAAAATATACTAAAATAATTTTAGAGATTGTAGAGGGAACTCAGGCAAGCAATTTGAGATAGGAATCTACTGTTCACGAAGAAAAATAACATAGTTATATGATAACGACGGAGTTGAAATTAGATGATGAAAACCAAATTGGATAAAATTTACATTAGAATATTTTCTTCAAGTCTGCTTCACAGGTGAAGAAATCTCAATTTTCAATAATTCATCATCAGAGCCCCAAAGTTCAGGCTATTATTTTTTGTTAAAATAGCCAGGAAAAGGGCACTTAAAATACTGAAAATAGGCAGTAATACAATTAAAAAGGCGGCTATTAAAAGTGAAAACATAGAGTAATATCACTCATTAATGAAAATAGGTAATTATGATACTTAATAATTTCTTTACCGCATAATTAAAGTACTTAAGTTTGCTTTTCTTGATTACAAGCAACAACATGTTTTTTTAAGGTATGAACTGTCATAGTCAGTCACTTGTAAGAGAGAACTTTTTTTCATTTTAGTGATTAGCGTATATTTAAAACAAGCTATTTCGGGAGGTCTCATACCAGTTATAACAGAACATGCACCTTTCAGGACATTATGGGAATATTGATCAAGACAAAGTAGTTTTGAATAGTCCTGGCGAATGAGCAAAAGATGCGCAGTGGTTTTTCGTCAAGTTTATTTTCTGTTTATGCTTTCATGTGTTTATGCGTTTATGCGTTTATAGCGAAATCTCTATTACTTCCATACTGAACACATTGTGGGGACGGTTTATTTCACAGCTGTATATAGCTCTCATCTTTCTCGCTTGCAATGTGTGTTACATTTATGCAGATGAGAAGTTACCCACGCCACAAATTTCCTTTAATTGTCTCGCGCAGATCGATACAAGGTCATTCGTCAGGACTATTCAAAACTACAATATTTCCTTCATCTCTATTTCCTTTCAATAATGAAAGTTCTGCTAGTTAAATAACTTAAATGAATAGGTCGAGGAGAAAGTTTTTGGACTACTTGTAAAGAAATAAATGTATAACAAGATTGATATTTTTGTGAGGTGAACATGCCATTTGATTTTTATAGTTTATTTTCACTTCGATATATTGTAATTCTTTTTAAAATGCGTAAATAATATCAGAAAAGTCCATAACAATCCAAAACAGCCCAAAAGTGTTTTAAACCTTAAAATAGGCAACAGAAGCCAAAATAGGGGAGAAGGCAAATAAAAAATGGCCTTACCGATTCCGAAAGCATGCAAAAATGTTCATTTCTATCTGAATCTTAAATATATTTACCTTAATTCTGGGCTCTGTTTATCACAGCCTTTTAAAGATTTAGTGCTATAAAATTCTCTAAAATTTCGGATTAATCATATCATAGTGTGTCGCTGAACAACGCCTAACTAATCTTAAGTGTAATGTAATTTAGTCTAAATGGAGCTATCCATTTATTGTGTGATCTAATGGCTAAGGCGATAGATTATGGTTTGGAAAGTCGTATGTTCGAGTCCTGCAGAGTAGGATGTTTATTTATTTTTAGTACAATGCTCTTTAAAATTGTTGCATTAGAGAGGGGGAACAGTTCGAAAATTTGAACTTTAGCAATTTCATCACTGCAGCATTTTAGAAGTCTTTTAAACAGAATATGTCATTAAATTACAACAAATGTAATACAAACGTAATTTAAATATTGACTGTCCATCTTAAAACACCAATAAAATAAATAGATATAACTTAAAATATATATGCCAAAGGGATATGTACCTATCCCTACATACCTAGGTATGTACCTAGGTTTTGGTAGGGCAGACCTTTTAATTTATGTAATGCAATGGTTATCATGTAGACTGATAAAATGAATAAATAATAACAAACTATTAATTCTGCAAAACAAGAGTTATGTGGATGATGAGCAGAAGATGTTAGCAGAAACAAAGTCTGTGAATCAAGTAATATGATTTCTGCAGAATATATTATTCAAAAAAAGACGATCCAGTTCCTGACTATAAGAGAATAACAGCCAGGGTTACAATGTTCAAGCAAAGAGGAACTTGATGCTGGAAACTGGAAAGCATTTGAAGATAACATAACTTGGCCGCCAAGCTACCCTTGGATTCTTTTCTAATATTCGTAACGATCAACTCTGTGTTTGAGCATGGTCCGTCTTTGATATTCAAAATGTCACTATGCTAAGATATTGGCAATCACATATGGCATAAACAAGTGGGAGTTATGTTCAAATCAACTGGAGATTAAAATCTCAACTCTTTTCATCAGAAAATGTCAAAATTCAGTTAAATTGGGTTTTCATTTTAACAGTTATAGCATTTTCTTTCTTTCTTTCCTTCCTTCTTTCCTTCCTTCCTTCTTTCCTTCCTTCCTTCCCTCCTTCTTTCTTTCTTTCCTTCCTTCTTTCTTTCCTTCCTTCTTTCCTTCCTTTCTTCCTTTCCTTCTTTCCTTCCTTTCTTTCTTTCCTTCCTTCCTTCTTCCTTCCTTCTTTCTTTCTTTCTTTCTCTCTTTCTTTCTTTCTTTCTTTTCCTTTTTTTTTTTTTTTTTTTTTTTTTTTTTTTTTTGCATTTTAAGCGGAACACTATATCATAGGTTTAACCGGACTCAATGATATGGCCGCGGGCACAAACCGCTCGCCTACTACACCCCAGTCCCCAGGCTGACCGACTCGCATGTATTCATAAATGGTAATTTTATACCATAAGTTTGAAAATTAAAAAATGTTCCAATTTTAAGTTGCCTTACCTTTTCTATGAAGATGTTGAAAATGTTCTCCTTATGCTGCGAAACAGGTGTTGCAGTGTCTTAACAGATTTTCATATACTCGTTGCAACTCTTATGGTGAACTGCTAGCTATTTCTTCCCGTTGTTATTTTTCAGCTAATCTAATGTTCGCGAATTTTATTTTTATGCCTTGTCTTTTAAAATGCTCCACAAATAGTAGTAGGGTGGAAATTGAGCATGCCACAACCCTGCACTAAATATTCTGTCATCAATGACACCAATCTCGAAATCCCATCCAAAGAAGTCCGAGATGCATGAGCTGTAGCCCGTCTTGCTGAAATTCATTCATCAGCCAATTCAATTGATGGAGGGGGGAAGTTGCAAAATCAAAGCTTGGTATCATTCAGCATCCATTAACAGGTGGGAAAAATACGGCCATTTAATCTAGTTGCTATTGTGGCACACCAGGCACCTACTTAAGGATCAGTAGCGAGTCTTGGGTCTTATGCTGTCCAGTAGCGATTATTTTGCGTGAAACCACGCCTCGTCACTGAATAACAGTAATTGCGGGTTAATGCTGCTGCCACGTATGGACTCGTGAAAATACATGCAAAACTGCTGTGCCTCTGCTGTCAGTCTAGCAATATTTACAATATTAAAATGTTTCTATCAGATTTCAATATTGAGTATTTTGAACATAATGAAGACGCTTTCAATAAACTTGATTTTCCATGTCAAGAGTCACACCTTCATTCACAATATTTATACGCAATGTATTCTTTCTCATAGTGCTGGCGAGACTTTGCTGGTAGCAATAGTGTCTCAATGCCTATCCTTATCCGAAATTTCTTCAAGAAGATCACTCATTTTAAGAACTAAATATCCTTTTAGAAACATTTACTATTTTTAAACTAACTCATGACGAATGAGAGAATGTTATTCAATAACCATTTTTTTTCGTTTATACTTTAAAAGTTGCTATTTAATTTAGTAAGTCTTCACTGTAGAACAAAATGGATTTATACAGTTTAATTCTACGAACGACGCCCTCATCACATTAAAAACGGAAATACTACACGCCTTTCTTATCAAGCAACATATTCTTGCCTTGTTTAGACATTCAAAAAGCATACGACATGGTTTTGCGTATGGATATCATTAAAACACTATTGGAATAGGAACACGATTACATTTATTTACAACTTTCTTATAAATATCACGCTATACTAAGCATCATGTCTGATTTAAATGGAACTTTCCAGCAATTGAATGGCGAAGTCGGAAAGAAAATGCAGTATTTATTTACACTGCTGTTTAATGTGTCAGAGAGCATGAACATTGCGACTATGAATCATGACCTTCAATGTCAGGCCGGAAATTTATGGACCACACCTTATATGAAGTTAATATACATTGCCTTGGTGATATAGTTGATCTGACTATTTCACTTATGTGACGTCATCTTAAAATCGATCGATGAAACCAAACAATAAGTTCAATTTTGACTAATCACGGCGTATACCGCAGTGAAACTGTTGAAAAAATTATGAAATCCATTTTATTACGCGACGTGCATTTGTCTTGTGATCAGTGTAGGTAACTCTATACTCCACTATATAATTCCTGAGTACGCATCACTGACCACTTTCTGTGTTTAAATAATTGTAAAATTGACTAAGTTAATGTGTATTCACTTAAGCAATTGTTTTTGCGTATTCAGCCAGTGTGAGCGCATTTTATAAATTATGTAACAACATCTGTTTAAGCAACCACAAATTTTAATAAACATATTGTTCAGAATGGTAAAATGTTTTCTCTGTTTTGTTTATCTCAGTTGCTATTAGTAAATATAAAGGTAGCGAATGTAATAGTCGACTTTCGTCTATTTCATTCTTACGGTGTCTGAATTCATAAGTATAATATTTTATACAATTATTAATAATCTGAGCGCAAATTATATACATACATATATATATATATATACTGTTATTCTTATTCTATTAATGAAATAGTCCCAATCCCGAATTTGGCTTTATTAGCATTATGGACAATCGACATTCGTCTGTTGCTAGATGGCTTGAAAAGGTTAAGAAGTGTTCATAATACAAATATACAATTATTACAATTTTGTAAGCCAAAATTTCAGGAATTATATTCAAATTTTTATTTTATTCGTGAAATAGTCCTAATAAATATTACTCGAGGGTCTGAGCTTTCCAGATAAGTTCACTCACTACGTTCGTGAATTTATCGGTATCCTTCGATCCTCTTGAGGTATTACTTGTGACTATTTCACTTATGTGACGTCATCATAACTTAACCAATGAAATTAAACAACATTTTAATTTTGACCAATCAGAGGCCGATATCGCAGTGAAATTATCGTAAAGTTTTATAATTCTGTTTACAGCGTGAAGTGCATTTGTCTTCTGGCCAGTGTAGCCAACTCTATACACCCAACTACAATTCCTGAGCACCATACAAATTAATCAAGAACATCATTCGTCAATATAAAATAAAGTACTGAATTTTGCTTCTACATCTTCATCTACGAATTCCCAAATGTCTTTTGTACCTAATAAAGTTTCAGCCTCTTCGTTCAAATGTATAACTGTGTTTTTAATACTTTGATTTTCCGTTTCATTTAACTAACATCTAACGACCACCTTCTTGGTTTAGTTGTCAGTGTTGCTGACTGCTGGCCGGAAAGCCCGGTAACTATTTAGGAATTTTCTGAGTTAAAGAGGGCTGGAACGGGGTCAACCCAGCCTCGTAATGAGAATTGGGAAGACGTCTGTTAAAGAGGTGGCGTTCTTCGATCGAGAAAGTCGAGTGATAGACGACTGGCGGGGTGCCGGCATTCTGATCATATGCCCCTCCCTCTACCAATGCATTAGTAAGACGGAGGATGCAGAGGTCGCCGCGGCAGGCCAAGGCTCACCCGTGGTTGTAGCGCCAAACGAGAAGAACTAATTTAATGGTATTCACTAAAACAATTGTTTTTGCGTATTCAGCCAAACAGGCTGAAATCATTTGGTAAATTATGTAACAATATCTGCCTAAGTAACCACAAATTTTAACATACCAATTATTCAGAATAGTAAAACGTTATATGTTTTGTTTTTCTCAGTTGGTATTAGTAAATCGAGTAGTCGACTTTCATCTGTTTCATTCTCACGACTTTTGAATAGGTAGCTATTCATAAGCAAATATAACATTTAATACAATTGTTAATATACTTGCGCGAAGTTCAAATATATATATATATATAGCACTTTTATTCTTACTCTATTCATGAAATAATCTTAAACTTTTATTTGACTCTTCTCTATTGGCATTATGACAATTGACTTCTGTTGCAAGATGGCTTGAAAAGTTAAGTGTTCATTATACAAATATACAATTAATACAATTTTGTAAGCCAAATTTAGGGGAATTATATTTAAAAGCTTATTTTACTTGTGAAAAAGTCCTAATATCACTCGAGGGTCTGAGCTTTCCAGATACCGAACCCCATACCCCCTTATGATATTACTTGTGATAATTTTGAGAAATACATTTGATAAATTGTTAATGTCTTAATATATGTTTTAAAATTTTTAGGAATTATTTTAGAAATGTTATGTTCTTTTCTAGTGATATATGGTACAAATATTTTCCACGACCAAATCCTGGGAGTTTTAGGTTTTTCCTCAAAAAAAAAAAAATGTATGTGGCTCTAGTGGAAAAGTACTCTGCCCGTCATAGAATATTTAAACACCCATTTTAAACGAAAACCATAATATTTATAAATACACACGCATATATTAAAGTCTGTTGAAGAATTTTCTCTAAAGTCAGGAACTTAAAAACTGCGAACTTAATAGAGAGCGATCATCTTTGTCAACAAGACTACATACTTGGATTTTTTATGAAAATAAATGCATGATGGTGGTTACTTTGTAAAAAAAATGTCCATCATGAAACAGCCCCACAATAACAGTAATGAAATACAAGTATCAAAGAGTTAGGTAAACATGAAATGTTCCATTTTAGTCCCGCAATTTAATGGGGAACTTCTTCACCATTTTCCCACAATCTTTAATCATATTACAGATGTTACTTTTTACTTACTTTTGAAATCTTAGAACCACTTATAATTGAAAATATTTGAAGATATCACGTACAACAAAATAATACATGAATATTTATAATATTACGCAGCTAATTGTACATTTCACAACGTAATGCTCATGAATTTCTTCCGGAGTTTATATGGAGGCCATGCTTGTAAATCATACAGTTGTATGCAAGACCAGTAACATTTTAAAGGTTTTCACTCGCCTCCCGTTCCCACACGATGAAAAAGTTCATACATGGGTGGACATTTAACTACTTCAGCCATGCAGAAAAGTGAAACACATATACTTAATTTATGAGTATTGTAAGCACTCCTCCATTTTTTTTCCATCGACTTAGTAGTTGAGCAATTCTTGATAGGACTTGCAATGCATCGCTTGTCCACTTACCTAGAGCCGTGCAGATAGACTTTTGCGTAACGCTGGCAGATTTAGGCTTGGCAAGTTGCTGCGCCGGAGGCAAGCAAATCTCACGGAGGCCACATTGGGTTCCTCCCCGGAACTAACACAAGTTCTCGGACGGAACTGCCTCCACGTTGAGTTACAGGTACAAGTCCCCTCCCTCGTGTGTTCCTTTTGTTTTATCTAATGCTCAAGCTCCAGTTCCTGGTTTCCACTATCTGGCATCTGTCCTAATTCAATTAATTGTAGTATTGGAAAGCAGCTGCCCAAAGAGGCGGCGGTGTATAATGAACAGGCAAACAATTTAACCGTATTATATGAAAAATGTTTCCGACTTAGTATATATTTTTAAACGGGGTATTATCAAAAACTAACATTTGAAAATTTATCCTCAAGCATTGCAATAACGTTTTTCTTCACATCGTCTTTTATTGTGATTTATGGTAAGGATGTTGGCCTAGTGAGGCACAAATCAAAAGTCCTCTGAAATTTTAATAGATATATGTGCTATTTTGGTGGTTTCATGGCATAAGTGTCTATTTGCTGTTTTAAGTTTACAGGAGATGGCTTATTGTTATCCTTTACAACGGATTTACAGTTATTGTATTAACACATTAAGTCGATTTTTAATGTAAGTCACACGCATCATTTTGACTTTCTAGAGACAGTTCATGATACAACTTTCTTACCCTCTAACAATATTAAACATATAATATATCCAGGAAAAAGACAGCATAGCTCAAAATCACACCGGTTTAGTTATGTCCTTATTAAATATAAAAACGAATAAAATTAGAAATATAAATATCAAATATTAGTTCCTACGTTATATTTTTTATTTTAATGCAATATGAGGAGATTGTCCTTTTTCTTTGTTGCGAAATATGTCCAACGACTGGAAGCAAGGATTGTCAAGGATGAATGAAAACTGTAAAATTCTTCTGCTATTAGTATTCTGCTGGTTTCCTGGAACTGTTTTCTGACTCCTGATTTACAGAATACTTGTATTGCGTTTCCCTTTTCTATAAGAATTTCGTTATCTTTTTCGGTAACACACATTTACTGAGTTATTCGTCTCATTTTGTTATTTGATAACAAAAGCATATCTGAGTCAAAATTTAAAAATAAACCAGACCAGGGTATCTATGCACAAAAACATGCATGTAACATTGTTAATAACATTTCCATATTTATCCATGTCTCATTGTTCTGATCGTGAGAGCAACAAAATATATCCTCGTCGATTATACTTGAACTTTATGTAGTAGTTTTAGTGCATTTAGAGCAGCCTTTACAGTATATCTGAGCCTCTCGCTCAAGTCGCTACCTTGCAATGCTAAATTTTATTTCATTTTGAAGATATGTAGACTACACCACTTTACTGTTCAAGAGTTACAAAAATAACAATTGCTAATTCAGAAACGTTCTCTTTTTACAACAACAACAACAACAACAACAATAATAATAATAATAATAATAATAATAATAATAATAATAATAATAGCAATAATTGTTAGCAGTGTTATTAGCACACTTTTAAAATGTTATGACAAGTCAGTTAACATCTTGCTAAAAATGTCATGGCAATATACTTTAAATTAATAATTATTACTTAATGAATATTATTTTATAAACTTGTTGTAGCTGTTATAATGCTTTAAAATGTCAAGGAAAATCACCTGTATAGATGAAGACAATTACTTGTGATGTATAATGCCCGACTTATTACAGTTCTTCTATTTGCCGTTAGATGGTAGTAGCATAGTACACTTGCTACATTACGCTAGATGAGGATGAAGAGAGGGATGAACTGAAGATGGAGTGGCGGGGAAACCCGAGGAAAGCTGATCAGATGCCGCTTCGACCGCTAAAAATCTCACTTACGGCCTCTGTGATTGAACCCGATATCGCTTTGTTGGGAGGCAAGCAGTCAAACCACTCAGTCACAGCGCCGATAACACAATAATGTATTTGACAGAGCAAATGTTTCGGGTCAAATCCAGAAGACACGTCTTCCTCAATGGGCCCCATGTCACAAATGCGTCTGATTCTTTTCGACGAGTGACTAAACACAGCCTCCACATCACTAGTGTCGCCAAGCCGCCGCTGCTATGGCTACAGCAGACACTTATACCCGAACTCCCAGGCACCACTTCTGTGAGATGCTCAGGAGCAGACTTCAAAATGGCGCGAGCATAAACTCGCACACTGCCGCCTGTAGAAGAACGAATCACTATACCGGTCAACTTCGTTGCAGACGGCATCCAGCACACCAGCAGACTCCGGATCTTGGAAGGAACAGAAGATCGTACAGCATTATCCAGGTCCCTCGGCCGGTCACCAGCACCATGGGGACCATCCCGTCACAGAGATGAAGGCTCAAGCGTGGCGAACATGATTTCTATTGAAGCTTCGATGGCTGCCATCGAGAGCCATCACTGAGCAACTCGCTGAGACGGCCCTGGGCATCTCCCCCAGTCAAAGCTGCTTGAGGAGGTTCGGAACAGCAGATAGCCCATCCGACATGGCCTCCAGTATCTCAACCAGCCAGAGCCGGCTTGAGGAGGCACTTGTGGCCAAATCAGTCAGCATAACCAGCCTCTCCCTAGCCCAGTCCAAGCAGGACCACCATATTTCAATTTTGAATGTGGAGGAACTCCTAACAAAACCTTACCGGCATCAAACACTTCCAAACACTTACATTCTCCACCAGCCCAATCCGACACAAAGGAAGGTCAAACCACCTTCCTAACTATTGGAACTCGTCCTACCCCGAAAATACGTTTCTTTTTTTACGTTCCTACCCCATCATTCCAAACTCGCCAGCGGAAGACTCTTACATGTGGTGCACATTACGGTTATGTAGACACTGGGGCTGGTCGGAAACTGGATGGGTAGCAAGTCCACCCCAAGTCCCAAAGTAAGTCCCAAAATTGCCACGCCTTTACAAATCTGGAAGATACACAACCGTGTTACGGCTAGGTGCTTCCATGATGTCTATCCGGCCATAGTACCTAGCCTAGAGGCTGGGGCCTAATGGCTGACACACTTCCGGAGGAGTTCCAACATCCCTTCTACACCCATCCTAAACCTCAAAATGCATCCTACAAAAATAAACCTTCCCTGCGGTAAACAGTACATGGGTAGGAACACAGTAGATGCACATAGGCTCACTACTATCTACTAATGATTGACTTACTGACTGACTATCGCGCCACCCAGAGTCATCTGCCAAATAGGGGGTTCATTGTTTATAACTAACTTGAACAATTCTTGCTTAATAAGACGATTTCTATTTAAATGCTGCTAAATATTTAATGAAACTTCCATTTGCTATTTTACCATTTTATTTGCTTTTTTTTAATCTTCTTGGTTCCAATGACATAGATTTATTATTTATTTTATGCTCAGGTTTAATACACTTATTTTTCTTTTTGTATATTATTTAATTTAATTTACAACTATATCCTTTGTTTACTTTAAGGACATAACTGAAGTTTTATATATCTATACTTAAATTATATAATATAATTATTTTTAGTAATACAAATTTAATCGCCAATTCTAGTTTGTGAATAATGCTTTTCACTAGTTTTCATACTTCACTTTGGTAAGTAATTTCAGATATGTAACAGCATAGATGTCATAGTTTAAATACTTGTCTACATGTTTTGCATCATTCGTTGTATTAATTAGGACTGCTCAGTGAAACCGCAAGTCCAATGAATTTAACTCTGCTAGTTAAAATAAAATGTTTTATTTTATTCTGTTCTATTTTTAACAATTATTCATAAAGTTGCCACTGATTTTATAGCAAATACTTATTATAATTAATTTTAGAAATAATATCTTCATTGATTGCGAATTCATTATGAAAGTTCCACTGAAATCAGCATGGTCTAGCCGAAACAGCTCCTTTTTTAAGAACAGAATCTGTTACTCTTATGTCTTTACCATATAATTTTATAGTCACATGCATGTTTTCAATAGGAACGGCGTTACAGATTCTTGATTTTATGTTAAAGCTTGCAGTTTAATAATTGGGCTATTTTTACACAAAGTTTTAACTTAGCTTATCTTCATATAAAGATATAGGTAGCCTATTGTGTCCCTTAAAGGGCAAAGTTTTACTAATAAGTAAGTGGGTTCATTTTCTCCTAACACGCTAGTTGTTCGTATAATTTTTAAGATACTTTGATTTGTACTTTGGCTACGCTATTTCTCACTGCACTAGTTGCTTCTGGAGAGATTTTCATGGTGCTATTCCTCTTGCTACTCTTGACCAATCTGGACCTTGAAGAGGTCTGTCCATCTTCTTTTGGGTATGCCTTGTGTACTTTTTCCTATCCGGATATCTTGTAGGTCCACCTATTGTCCTGTACACTTGTGACGTGGTCGCCCCATTGTCATTTGTGGCTAGTTTTGCGGTGTCTGTTGTCTGAGATAACTGGTTTATTAATACAGTAGGTATCTGGTCCTTCAAAGTTATTCGCAGGATCTTATGTTGCATTTTTCTTTAGCATATTTGAATTTTGTTCTTTCGTTTGTCTGTTAGTCACCATGCCTGGCACTCACACAGATTTTGAGCGTCTGGAATCTGATTTTCTTAGTTTTTGATCTAACAGTATAAACTTAAGGGCCCAAAATGCTCTCCAGGTTAATGAAATTCTTCTTTGCACTTCTTTTTCCATTTTATCTTGGAAGGAAATCTGTGTTGTCACAAACGTGAGGTCTGTTTCCTCTATTTATATCAAGGTTTCAGATCCGTTTGATATTAACTGTTTTCATATCTTCGTACCTTCAGTTTATCTTCATATAGGATGATTCAATAGGATAATTCCGTTATTGTGTAGGTACCGAAAAAGGAAAAGGGGGAAAATTGTTGGAAATAAGTAGTTTTAAATCATATGCTTGAATGTTACAACGTTACAACTCATAATTCAGACTAATTACAGCAATTATCGAAAAATAAAAAGAGGACCAAAGAGTGCCGTTAATATTTTGCTTGAAAATACAAGTAAGTTTAACAAAAAGTTGACACTCAGGCAGTCCCAATGACAAACTGAAACTTTAAATCCCATAAACTGCCATATCCTGTAATTGCTCCGCTTGCATAAACGGAGGAAGTGTTCAAACAATTTCATCCAAATACGGTTAAGCCAACTGATTTAAAACAAGTTTTCCCTCTTTCCTGTTTCGTTACTTAGAGTTGTCCTATGGCGTGCGACTTTTGTATCATTCTGTATAGAGGTTGTGAGAAGTTTTAAACGAAATGTCTTTGCTCATGAGAAGTTTTATAGTTGCCTTTATTTGAGAGCATTTGCTTCCATCTCTACCCATTAAGGTCCTGTCTTGTGCTATTCCAGGAATTTCAACTTTTTATACTAATAGTATCTTCTCATTAGATTAAATTTGAATAAACGTATGTAGTTCCCACTATGTAAGACATTAAAACTATTTGAGCAAACATTCCAGCTTCCGCATGAAATTAGCATCTTCCTCGCTATAGTTGTAATGGTAATGAACAAAATTAACAATGAACTTCGGCATTTTCACTCCCACCTTGACCGTCCCACGTACGTGATTGTATAATTACAGCAAAACATGTAATGCGCGATTCTTCTCTCACTAAATACTGCAATTATACCACACGTTGTCGTTTGTCGCCTTCAACCTTCGCTTTGTATTTCATTTTTGGCATCAAGTCAGTAGTGGCTCGTATACTTTAACTTGGCTACGCAACTGCGATAGACACCCAGAATGAAGTAGCACGGAGAAAATTTTACCACGCTTCTGTGCTCAAATTATTCATTGTACTACTTTGATAAAAGGGTAGGAAAAGTGGTAGAAAAGTTCGGAGTTATGAATTAAATTTAGATAGTGCGTGAACAAGACAGTGTTTAGATAAAGAATTTATTAAAAATGTAATAGGGTATCAGATCAACTTTAAAAAAAAAGGCTTCAGGAATAGATGGGATTTGAGCAGTATTTTGGAAAACATTTGGGGAAATGGAAAGAGGTATGAGGCTGCTAACTTAGTTATTAAATAGGTTTAAGGAGAGGAAGGTAATATCCAAGAGCTGGAAAGTGAGCATATAAAGGGAAAGGTGATATAAATAGCCTAAGCAACTACAGAAGAATTAGACGTTCATCCATTTTAAATAAAATATACACTGGCATACAGACTGGAAGGTTGCATGAGTGGACAAAAATGGACGGTAAATTATCAGAATTTAAAGTAGGTTTCAGAAAAGGAAAAGGAATAATAAATAATGTAATCATAATTCATACTGTAGTAGGTAAATATTTAAGAAATTAAAGGAAAAGGGGCAGGTATATATTTTATTTGCAGATTTTGAGAAATATTCAAAACAATAAACAAGAATGCATTGACATATAAACTGAGATGCAAGGGAGTCAGTAATAAATTTATTCTAGGATTATTTATAAATTATATAGGGGAATCAGGTTTCTGTCAGATGTGAAGGTAAATAGAACTACAGATTATATGAGGCAACATTTAAAGATGTAAACAACGCAACAACCCAATATTGTTTAATTTGTTTATAGATTATGTTCTAGATAGAATTATGAAAAACAATAGACACTGTCCAATTATTGGAAAGAAGGAAGTACCATGATTGCTTTTCGCTGACGATCTGATAACAGGAGAGTAATCATTAGATTTGATGAAATAACTATATTTTTGTGCAAAATGAAGTCTAAGAATAAATAATAAAACATCAAAGATAATAGTATTTAAAAAGAATAAAAATTAAGGCAAGATGAGAAATGGTTTATGAGTAGAGACCCAATTGAAACAGTGAAACATTTTTGATTATTTGGGGGTGAAATTTACGAGTAATAGTTGTGCACGAATCAAAGGTAAATTGGCTATGAAAGC
This sequence comes from Metallyticus violacea, assembly GCA_030762175.1. Classification (NCBI taxonomy): domain Eukaryota; kingdom Metazoa; phylum Arthropoda; class Insecta; order Mantodea; family Metallyticidae; genus Metallyticus; species Metallyticus violacea. Next base: position 42,662,710 of record CM060835.1, on the reverse strand, counting down.
AACTAAAATAATTTCTGTAAAGTTCCCATATTGCCAATGAAATGGCTAGAAAGAATATATGAGGCTGTGGTTCAACCCAAGATGATATAAGCAGCAGAAATTTGAGGAGTGCAAACGGGTGGACAAAGGTTGATGTTGTACATAGAGTGTTTTGTAGAAAAGTACTGGGGTCACCAAAAAGTTCTCGAGGGTGTTGAGTTTGGCAAAAGAGAGAAAGAGTAGCAAGGAAAGGTATAATAGTTGAGAGAATCTTGAAATATTGGCACAGATGTCTAAAATTAGTTAATATATAATGTACAAAAGAATATATTATGTACCAAAGAGATGTACTGGATAGTGAGAGTTGGTTTGGGGAGGTGGGGAATCTATTAGAAGAAACTGGAATGGGGGATGTGTGGCGACTGGGAGATAGTAATGTCAGTGGAATTTGGAAAGAAATGAGACAGAGGGTAGGAGATATAGAGAACCGAGAGATTTGGGCTAGCCTAGAGAATAAAAGTTAAAAGAAATTGGAGACGTCAGAAATATATAAATAATTGTGATCAATTAGGAAGAATAGGTCTTGCATGGATGCGTACAAGAGCATTATTTCCAAAAGGATTATTATGTGTGGGAAAGTGGAAAATGTGTTCCATTATCTAATTGAGTGTAAAATGTTAAAAAGGTGGAGAGATAGTATACGGGATGAAAAATGGGACAAAATGCAACAAGATATAATAACAATTAAAATGTTGTCAGATATGAGAATAGAGAAAATAAACAAGACAGTGCAATTCTTAGGAGATGTAGGCGATAGGTGGAGAAGGAATATAAGGAAGGAGCTTGTTGGCACATACGGTTGTGAAAATGGTAATTTATTTTAGGGGTCCTATACTATAAACATAACCAGGTGGTTTAAAGATACGGGAGAACCTTAGTTTTGGTATTGCTAAATTCTTATATATTTTGTTTGATTATGTAAGTATAATTGTAATGTTGTTTGCTGAAATAAAAATTCATTCATTCATACTACTGTGATGTGAATTTGATGGTTGCCTTTGCATGGACTTAGTTTAATCACCTGTGTTAAAATTATGAAAACAATGAGATAAATAAATTTTTATACTCTTGGTGTGATTTTTTGTATTTATTTACAATATCTACAAAGAAATTTACGGATAATAGTTTTAGAAATAAACAAGATGGAATGAAAACCACAGATTTTGGAAGTATATATACAGAGAAAGTTAACCTTAAACTTAGCCTAACCAGAAACTTGACTTAAAATAATGCATCACATAACGCAAGAATTTTCATAAAATTTCTCAATATTCCCGAGGATACAGCGACGACAAAATGTCGCCTCATCCGCCTTAACAACATGGCCCTCTCCACCAACCTGCACACTGTCGTCGCCGCACATGTAGTCGTTAAAAAGAAATACCAGTGCACTTAACATTTTTTTCTGCGTAATTTGAATATCACGCCCGATAATAAAAGGAGATTGAAAAATAGTACTTTGTATAGTCATCACATTGCAACATGCTGATCCATATTGATGCTTCTGAGATCAAAACATTTTATGTCTAACCCATTTCTATTTGTAAATTCTTTGAACGTTATTTTAATTTTTTTTTTTCTCATACGTATCAGGAAATAACTGTGACAGCGCATGGTTTCCTCCAATTTGCAGTTTTTCCTGAAATAACTTTGGACTGAATGCGATTTCTGTAGGAGGAATTTATTTTCTCTCCCATTTCATCTTGTATCTTACTTTAAGTCAGAGTTTTAAATTGTTCTTCCTTCAAAGCGATCTATTTACATGGTTGTTTATCGTCTAGTACTTTAAAATTCGTTGGTGATCATCTTTTACTCTATGGTCATATACTGAGCGAATCTTCTCATCCTGAGGATTACCATCCCGGTGTTTTACAGACTATCCCGTAAACACTGTCCCCAGTATCGCAAAGATTTCGGCCGCATTGGCTGCTATGTGTCTCTCGACGTTTCTGACTCTTGCACTGTGCGCGCGCTGGTCTGTAGCGGTGAAGTTCCGACATTGAAATACTTGCCCATGAAAATATACCTTGTTTATTTCATTTTCAGGCACAGAAGAGAGAAATAACGCTTATTCTGTGATTTTATTAATATAAAAACCTAATCATGTAAATTTCAATTACATCACAAATTACTATAAGTATGTGCTTGATTGAATATAATAAGTAAATGCGAATAATTTATATATGTGAAATGACAGACATTAAGCATTGAATGACAGTTTTCTCTCTGAAACATTCCTACATTCAAAAGAAAGACAAACTTGGAGTAGTTCTGAAGAAACGTGTATCCAGTAGCACACCCTCTTATTTGAATGTGGTGGGTTACTTCAGAGCACTTGCATTTCTCATTAACTGTAAGTTACCAATCAGCAGGAGGAGAAGACTCGCCTGCTATATAAGTTTTATAGTAAATTCATTTCACATATATAAGTTCCCTACCTTGGTTCATAAGAATACATACGATCAAAGAAATCATTTCCCCTCCCTGAATTCTTTGTCTTTTATCTTCAGAGTTTCAGTTCATAATGGCTATGGCTATTCCTATTTTAATTTTCGTAGACCGATACCTAGAACTGGAACCAACTATAGTTATAATATTCCATTGTTCTGATAATTGGACCTAGAAATGATATAGTGCATATATTTTTTATGGTTTTTGTTAAGGTAATTTTATCACGAGAGGGTCAGAGATTACCGAAAAATTCACAAACTTAGTGAATTTATTTGGAAAGCTCCCACCCTCGAATGATATTTATCAGGGCTATTTCAGGAATAAAATAGCAATTTAAACATAATTCCTCTAAAATTGGCTTACAAAATTGTAATGCTTGTATATTTTTACTTAACCATTTCAAGCAATCTTGCGACAGAAGAATGCCGGTTGTCAGTAATGCCAAAATTCAAAAGCAAAATACGAGTTTAGGACTATTTCATGAATAGAATAAGAATAAAAGCGATATATGTTTAAATCCGCGCACAGAATATTAACACTTATATAAAATGTAATACTTATGAATATCTATTCTATTCAGAAACCGTGAGACTGAAATAGACAAAAGTCGACTATTACAATCGTTACCGTTCGATTTTCTAATACCAACTGAGGAAAAGAAGAAGATAACACAGTGTCTCTGCTTTTCTTTGCATTCTGTGGTTTGGAATTCCTAATGATAAGATCAATTTGCACATTTGACGCATCGCCAAAACACTTTGAAGAACCCTCCATTTTGCGTTATGATTGTCGATTGTCCAAGCTTTTTGTTGCTATCAATAGATCCCCACCACCTCTAGCAAAAGTGGTCAGTGATGTGTGTTCAGGAATTATATAGTGGAGGTAAAGAGTTGGCTATACTGACCACAAGACAAATAACATCGGGTGATTGGTCAGAATTCAAAAAAATTATTTTGTTCAACTGGTCGATTGTAAGATTATGTCACATGATTGAAATAGTCCTTAAAATGCATATTTGCTTACCTGATAATTTTTATTTCGGACTATCTACGGAGTAAAGTTTGGACGCAAATTGCAAAATATTTTAGTTATCGTTTGGTATCAGAGATAGTGGATTTTCCTATGTTACATGCACTTATTACAGAAGATTAATTAAACACAGTTTAAACGTTGTAATGTTATATCTATTGTTAACACAATACGATTGTTTTAATCGAAGCCTCGTGCCTTGTAGTGTACACAACACTCTCCGCATTGCACAGAACAGAACAGCACTACACGATACTTTAATCAACATTTTCAAGATGCTTCCCCTGGGAATTTCCTAAGTGTCTACAGAGCATAAGTTCAATTGAGATCTTGCAGTTTGTTAAGTGGAACCGGATGTTTTGAATGACTGACGTTTGGTTATTCGACGCTGTACTGTATTTAAATTTCGTCATTTGATTATTTTTCTTATATTACAATTGTACGTCTAGCGTGTTTTGTACCTCAAAATTTTTGTTTTTCTTTCGTTAAGTTCCCATTGAGTTTGTCTAAAACCTTATATAAGTTTTTTCTATTATTTGAAAAAGAGTTTCTGGATCATGTAAAATTATCTAATAATGTTGCATTTATTTTCAAAGACCCTGCATTGGTTTTTGCGCGACGTATATAGATTGTGTACTGAATACTCTATAGGAATGAATGAATGAAATGAATTAATAATGGTGCAAATGAGGTCGGAGTCCTTGGCGCTTTTAGAGCTATCTGACATTCACATTCTCAAAGGAAAAGCTCAGAAAAAACCTTACCCAAACTGCATGACCAGACCTGATCTGCTACGGAATCAGATTTTGCATAACTCCATCCATGTATAGAATAAAGATTATTAGCAGCTTTTTTTTTTTAATTCGACAAATGCGCTAGTTCACTTAACACAAAAGTTGATAGATGCTGTTATTTTCTTAAAAAAAATATACTAAGAAATGTTTAATCAGTGAAATGCAATGTGGACCAGCTGCTGTTTTTGTTGTGGCTTTCTAGGTTTCCTCCTCATTTTTGCAAGCGTTGATAATTGAATTAGAAAAGATATGTCCTTTCAAGGCGAATGCATAACGAGCCACTTCATATACTAAACCATCAACAGAAGACCATAATGTGTCATGAAGGTTTAAAATACTTCCACAGTCTTTCCCGTGATTAAACCTGCAGGAAGGTAATGCCTCTATCCCAGACAGTTCCTACGACCAATATGAGCAAAGGAATGAAAAAAGATGTTCAAAATCAAATTAAGTTCTTTTGAAATTCAAAAAAATGAATACGAATCTTATAATGAGGTATAGGACAGGCATGGAATCTGAAAAAATATGTTAATGAGTGCATGCTGAATATTTCAAGATATTAGAGTGTTTTTCGTTTTGTATAATACACTTAGTTATACAGTGCATTGCTGTATATGTATTACTATGTCATTTGTAACTTTATATGTAATAAACTATTAAATTCATAAGTATGTAAGATTAAAAAGTATTAAACAATTAAAGATATCAAAAACATGCCCACCGCATACAAATTAACAAGCATTTAATATTACATAATTATTTTTACATGATCTAAATATGTTTTGAGTTAAAATCAACTATAAACAATGATAAAGCTGTACGTCCATTAAAAAGCAGTAATTTGAATCTATCGGGCTTTGAAAAATTAAACCAGGAATATTCCGGACTCATAATTTAATTAAGTATATTACATTTTTGTTTTACAGTGCAGTGGGACTATTTTAAAAGGAAGAATGTTTATAGTAAATCTGTATCACTAATAAAACAGAAAAAGCTGTTTTTCTTAAATACGTGTTTTGTGCAACTATCGACATTTGAAAAAAACGCTCCTCGTTTATTTAAAGTGATATCAATAGTCATGCTACTTGAAATAAATTTGAAAAGTACAGGCGATAGGGAACTCCCCTCTGCTGTGTCGGAATTTCACTGTTTAGCATCATTTTCAGCTAATTTCCTAACACATGTTCTTTGTCATGTTTCAAAAGATTCGGTTTTTGCTTTGTCCAACATACAGAGAGACATAAACTGTGGTCTGCCCTAGGCTTTTGAATTTACCTTGAACTTTCAGGTTTCACGTTGCATTAAAATTAGTCTCTTTGGTCTCAGTTAACAGGAGTGCCTGCGAAACAAATGTGGACCATGAATGCAAGTGCCAGTAGCGACTGTAGGACCTTCTAGTTCCTATGAAAACCTCGACATTTAGGTCCAGTTTCAATTTGTTATGAATTGATGCAACAGCAGCCCGTAAGTAAATAACAGCTTGTACTATAATAAAGAAATACAATTCTCTCTATTGTACGATAGTTGGAAATTTTCTCTTATAGTAACACACCAGCACTAATTAAACTATGCATAATTTAAATATCTAGCATAAAAAGAGAACTAAAAAAAAGCTACACTGTAATAAAGCGTGTTGTGCAATTAAAAAAAACAAAGACATATACAACAATTACAGACTGCCAAGAAGGACCACAAACACCAGAACATTTCATATACGACTGTGAAATACTTGATAGACCCCTACATGCTCCATTGGTAGCTAATGTGACTACTAATCCTGATGTCCTGGGCTCGAATCTCTGTCAAGTCAAGCTGTCTGTGTAAATTTTTTCTCGGTGGTTTTCCTTAACCTGAAATTGTGAATGTCAGATAACTTTCAGGCGCCAAGGGCTCCATTAATTTCGTTTCATTTATTCCTACAGACTTATACCTATAGTATTCAATTCACGACCTACAGACGTCCCGAGCAGACCAATGCAGCCAAAGTGACGTTATATAAAATAAAATTAAAAAAAAAAAACAAAAACTAAAGGAGAACATTAAAAGAGCAAACATGATTGAAAGATAGCAATTAGCCTACCGCGAACAAGAATTTCGTGACTTAATACAATTTACATTTTATAGTCAGCTACAATAATATAATGCAATTAATTTTTACATTAGAAGCAGAAAACGCTGTAACAAATGAATTGAAACGTTTTAGTTAACATCTACACCCTCTTACATTAAATAATTATCATGAATGAAAGGTTGCATTCCAATGAAGCATATTGTTCAATTAGAAAAACCAATTTAGTTGAGAATACTTATAGTCAAAAATAATTTGAGCTCATTTAGAAGTGTGAACTTTACAGCTGTCCAAGCAATTTAGCACAAATTAATATCACTGTTCACTTGTAATATTCATTTTTATAGAAATGACTTGTAACTATAGAATATATTGTAATAATATTCATTTTTATAGAAATATAAAAATATTTGTAATATTCATTTAATAGAAATGAATATTACAAATATTCATTGTAATGTTTATTTTTATAGAAATAAGTATGTAACATTATCAAAACAATCAATCAATTGTAACAAAGAAAAGAAATCAAATTCTCTTTCTTAATTATTATTACATCAATTTTTCCATATAAATAGGGATTAGGTATTGTGAATGTCATGTAATGGAACATACTGGGCAATAAATAAATAGAAGTAAATAGTCACATGTGTGGCCGAGGAATGCATTATATTGGTAATTGGTCAAAATTATTATAAAACAGGTAGTTTTATTTGCTTGAATATTTTATACTCTTACATTGCCTAGTTGAATCAGAAAGTGCCAACTTAGGTACGCTCACTTGGTTTACCACTTCCGTAGATGACTTAAAGGCTGATGCAATCGTCCACTTAACAATAAGCAGAATTATGCTGGACTTAGGAGCTTCCTACAGCTACGTACACTTTTCTCATTGGTCACTATAATTCAAACTTAGGGCGTTGGTATACCATACTTGGTGAACATTACAACATAATGTAAAGACCCCCATAGGCGATCGCGAAGCTGTGTTAGTAGGCAGCAGAGCCTCAAGAAGCGCATGTGCCTGTTCCGTTGTCGCCTGTGCTACCCTGTGTTGCTGCTGGCCGCTCTGCACCCTCGGTTCTTCGTAGCGGCCCGTTTGGCTTTAATAGCCTGAGTTATAACTATCCAGGTACTACGTTTTACTTTAAGCCTTCAGCACCAGATATTCGGTATCTTTTTCGACCCCCTTTCTAGTGTAAATTCTTTGTTTCGCACTCTGTAGGTATATATCTGAACTTCACAAGATGTTTATATAGTGTATTTGTGTACGATTACTTTGCTCAACATTTTGTCATTTTCTCATCGAATCTGGTTTTACAACATCTTCGTACATAAATGTCTTCTGTTTATAGTTCTTACAAAAGAGGGATTTGGTCAACTTAAGACATACACAGAATGCAGTATAACAACCGTTTAATGAGTGAATAATGTTTAATGCCCGTTTTTGCTACAGAGGCACCACAGGCGAGACACTGATGATACATGAGATGAAATGATATATTGGGGAAGGATTTTTTTTAAGGAAGGAAACGTTCCAGGCCTAACTTTAGGGTACCTCCCCGGCATTTGCCATTAATGAAGACTGAGGGAAACCTGGAAAAAACGTCAGTCAGGGAGGACGGTCCTGGCGGGATTCGAACTCCGGAACTCCCGCTCACGAGTTCCCGCCTTAACGACCTCGGCCACCTGTGGCGGTTATAACCGTTTAACATACGGTTTCCTCTTGTCAATAATGATGAGCTTATGGGGAGAAGTATGAGGAAGCATCTCATCTTCCCTTCCCACAGCACCGAGATATGTTACGCGTATTCTTTTTTATATTTAATTTTTTTCCTCAAAACGATACTGTTAATGTTTTGTTTTATTGACATTGTTTATTAACATTACGATTGCTACCACATATGTAAACGTTCTTTTATGTGCAAAAGCAGATACAGTAGGGTATACTAAACTTGAAATGTCACTTCGCGTGTAGGTTATTTTGGGTACTTTGGTGCAAGTGGTTCATGAAAAACCAACCCCGCCTCGTGAACAAAAGTGAATATTCGCGACAATGTCAGCTGTAAGAAAGGACGCAGTGCTCTTTAAAGGTTGAGGAAGGTGGGTTGCAAATTCGTCCGGCATTTTTTTTTAATGGAACCCATACTCACATTCACATCCATACATATCGCAATACACACAAAGCGCTTCTTCATATTGCTAGACATTGAAATAACCACTCCCTCTGGCTTGCCATAAGACAGACCTTCGTCAGGAGATGTCTCCGGCATCTTAACAACCCCCAATGCTCCTTACATGCACTAAATGATGACTCTTGGCGATTCACAATTAAAAAGAAGAAATTGAGAGAAAAAACAGTAAAGTAATTAAGATATTAAGACAGAAAATCGTGAGTATGAAATTATAAGTGACAATAATCTCACAAATAGTAAAAAAGATTCAAAACTTGAAGTTCAACTGAAAAGCTGGAATATACGGTGAATAAAAACAAATTGGAACTTCATACTATTTGCTACGAAAAGCAAAACAATAAATGATCATGTTTCATTTGCGACTCCATTTCTAGACTTGAAATCATTTTCAGTGAGAACATGCTTTCCCGCAAGGCTCGCCTCGGACAAGGTGTTCTTGTTTGTGTGTAACTAAGAAACTTGATAAGCAACTTACAATTTCGACTAGCTGTATGAGCTCTACCTGGATTCCAAAAGAAGGAAGAGAAGGAAGGAATTTATCACCTATATTAGGGTATTCCATAATATAATGACACGCCTATGATTGCTTGAGAAGAATTTATTTTTATGAAAAGAAAAACTAATAAATACTCATAAACAGAAGTGTTTGATTTCAGTAAACTTAAGCATTTAAAGATAGGAAATCAAAGCTGAAAAAATAGACTATCAAAGATTTTGCATTGTTGCCCAAGGCTGGTGCAAGAGGAACCCATAACGTGAATTTAAAGTATACTTGAAACTGATTGATTTATTTATGGACGCTCTTTAACAGCTCAGGTCATCAGCGTCCCATTCAACTCAGGGCGTGAAACGGCCGGCAAATTTTGCTCAGAGGCCTCTCTTTCAGGCTTGAGGTTCTTTATCGTGCCGTAAATGTACGACACGGGACCCACGGCTTTACTTCCCTTCCGAAGGAAGCCATACTTAGGATTTTTACGCCCGAAAAAATCCATCGATCCTGGCCGGGTTCGAACCCGCGTTTCGGGTGTAGGAGGCAAGTATGGTAACCACTACACCACCAGGACCGACATACTTGAAACTGTTAAACTAATGTTGGAAATCTGGTTTATAAGACTTGGCAAATGTTGAACGCTTTCTTCATAATGCCAATGTTATCCTCAAAAAACTTGTAATTCTACGCAGGTATCATTTGCCCGGTACTTCATTTAATACGTTCCAGAAGTATACTGTTTTATGCAAATCCAGAGCCCAGATGTTAGGCAAAACGCATTTTCTATCTGGGCGGATATATTTAAGAATTAGGTATAGAAACCAACTTGTTTCCGTGCATTTGGGGTTGGTAGAGCCAGTTTTTATTTTGTCCCTTGATTTATTCCCTTCCTATTTTGCTTTCTGTCGCCTTTCCTAAAGTTTAACCCCCCCCCCCCACTGTTTGCACCACTATGGATTTTTCTGCGATTATATACGCATTTTAAAAAGCATATAAAGAATGTTAATATATCGAAAAATTATAAACAAATTAATTGCATGTTCACCTTACAAAGTATCTATTGAGAATCTTGTAACACATTTATTTCATTTCAACCGGTCAAAAACTGTCTCTTCAACCTAATCACTGAAGCTCTTAAATAGCAGAACCTTCACCAGTGAAAGGAACGCACAGTTTTACGAATACCAGGAAATAGCGAGGGAAATACTGCAATTTTGAATCGCCCTAGCAAATGACCTTGTATCGATCTGCGCAAGAAAATTCTAGGAAATTTGTGGGGGGATAACTTATCAACTGCAAAAATGTAACAAACAATTACAAGTGAGAAAGATGAGAGGGATACAGCTGTGCAATAAACCGTCCCTACAATGTGCTCAGTACGGAAGTAAGAGAGATACTAACCTGGTTCCCCTATAAACGCATTAACAAAAAATGAACTCGATCAGAAACCACTGCGCATCATTTGCTCATTCGCCAGGACTATTCAAAACTACTTAATTTGTTTTGACCAACATTTCCGTGATGTTATGAAAGTTGAAGGTTCAGTTATAAATGATATGAGTTCTTCCTAAATAGCTTGCTTTAAATATGCTCCAATCACTTCAGTGGAAGTAAAACGTTCTTTTTCCATAATGAAAAATGTTCCCTTTTGACAAGCGGTTGACCTTGAAAAAATATCTTCTTGTTGTTTGTTGTTTGTAACCAAGAAAAGTAAGCTTAAGTACTTTAATTGTGTGATAAAGAAATTATTAAGTATCTTAAATACCTATTTTTAATGAGTGATATTACTCTCTGTTTTCACTTTTAATAAATGTCTACTTTAATTACATTACTGTCTCTGTAAGTATTTTAAGTGCCTTTTTACCTGCCTATTTTAACTGAAATAAATGCCTGAACTTACGGTTTCTATAATAACACATAAAATATGAATAGAACAATACTTCAAACATTTGATTCTGTTGTTCAAGGGTGTTTCCTATAGGCATTACTTTGAAGAAATATTGTGGAAACTGCTGCCTTATTTGTTCATAGCAGTTCTGTACTCCAATTACTAGCTGAAATATAAGATACCTAACAAAGAATGAATGAAAAGTATGTGTCTTTATTTCTTAAAAATGAGGTGCAGGGGTTTCATCGCAACGGTGCACAAGCCACAATTCATTCCTTCGCAGTTTATTACAAAATTCCTGATATCCTTACAATATATCATATATTTGTTACATTATTACAATAGTGTGCATGATTACTAAGCCATTTTAATAAAGCTTCTTAGATGTACTATTGTCGCTTTTTTGCATTGGTCTTCTCGCGACGTCTATAAATTGGACTTGAATTCTATAGGTGTAAGTCTGCAGTCAGGAATGGAAGGAGGCACCTTATAGCTATCCGGCATTCACTCTCAGGGTAAGGCAAAACTCAGAAAAAAAAAAAAAATCTTTTCCCAGATAGCATGATCTAACAGTAGATACCGGAGTTGGTTGTATATCATTTTATAGAGCACTATTCGATGGTTCTGCACTCCGATATAAAAGCCTACTTACCAGTATACAGTATATCGTCAGGCTGGCATTTCATCATCATGTAACCACGTGGTTGCAGTTACTTTCAAGAGATTACATATTTGTACTAGTTTGCACTGTTAATAACTCAAAGTGTTTAACACCAAGAATATTGTTAATTATTACATTAATGTTAAAAATTATGAGGAAAACCCCTTCGTTAAAAACTGTTTCGAAAAAATTCCTGCAGTTGCAGGTGCAGGAAAGCTGCACTGTGTTAAGTCAGCTATCACAGTGCAGGATATGCGAGAATGAATAGACGGGTTTCATGAGGTTACCGCGAAGTATGTATTAGATGAAATGTTTTGAAAGTGTTTTTCATTAAATCAGAAACTTATAGACATGGAGTAAATGTGTTTTTATATTCGTCACTATAGTTATTGTTAAATAAATATTTATAACTATATTGTTAAATGTATCAGTTTCTTGTTATTGCCGAAATAAGTACATTGAAAAACAAAGCAACCTCCTTATGTTCTAAACCATTCAATCTTCATATAAATATGTTAGTAGTGTTTTCTGGGTGTTGTTTAAGATTTTTCCGTGCGAGAGAAACACGCGTGTTTTTTTTAACTGGTACAACTTCAATTCAGAAGAGAGTACATCGGATATCGGTAGATGCAAAAAGGAAAAACAGCAGGAAGGCAACTCTTGCATGCAGTCCAACTATATGTTGCTAAACTTAGTTATTCTATGACTCTAAAGGTGGAAATATCAGTTTAAAAACGTAATGCAACTATTACATTGACGAAGGCAGTTTTGTAAATTACTAAAGAATGTGACTATCTCTTGGGGAATGGAATACAATCTTAACCAAGATTTAGCAAGACCAGGATAGATTCCCACAAAAATTATGCTAAATTCATTAGAATTGCCAGTAAAGGAAATAGATTTAAACCAGCTCCACAAATACAAGAACTAGTTTATAAGGCTGTTCTATTGCAACAGTAAAAAGAAGCGGTTTACAGGAACCGACCTGAAGAGCCACATAGCAGTAAATAAAATACTGCTAAAGCCTATTAACATAAAGAAGAGACACCAATGAGCTAGACTACACCGACATTGTGCACTTGCTGATTGGTCTAAGTATATTTCACAGATGAATCCTTTGGTGCGTACCAGAAGAAGAAGTACGTCATTATAAACGAGAGTTCTTCTGATCTCTTTTAAGCACGGAAGAGTATCTATTTTTATATGAAATTAGTGGGAATATTGTGAAAATTTAAGAAAAAAATCAACTGACACAATATGCAGTTCTTCAGTGTCGTGTAACTTTGCATATAGTGGGGAAAGATTTCACCTTGCAACAAGACAACAATCTATACATTGATCAGGATACATCGTATCTAAAGAAAAACTGAGAGTGTTGAAAGATATAGCTCGGCTGTTCCATAGAAGTGTTAGGGCACAATATATAAGCTGTTCAGAAAATGCATTTAAGATTGCAAGATCATATCTGTGGAAGGGTTTAGTATTAGAATTCCCCCAGTGACTTATTTACAAAATGCCTACAGTTTGCATACTGTCTGCAGTATGAAAGTGAAGATGGATACTTTGATGTAACATTTTCAAATGTTTGTTCTTTTAAAGGACAAAGTTGTATTTATAATCTAATAAACACATATCTGTGGTGATTTATTCGTTTGTGCTCCTCTTAGAAACATGGGAAAAGTATATGGTTTATTTAAATTAGTAAGTAACATTGCATAACTATAGGATAGTTGTATTTGCAAATTTAATGAGAAATAAAAAGGGCTGTGTTGAAAATTGCAGTTTACTGTGTTAGTTTGGTATGCAATGACTCTTAGGGTAAATATCTCCATTATATTGATAAAAGATTTATAGTACTTAAAAACATGTTTACTGCATAGTGTTCGTTAATGAACCATTAATGTTTTGCAGTGTCCAGCAGAAGCTTCAACATCGCGCGGTTTTGCTTACTTCTGCAACTATCGGGAAGTGTTAGTATCTCTAGCGCCTTGTTGCCGTTTTCCCGCCTTACACACATTTCCAGATCACTTTTCACAGTGAGTATAGTGCTATGTTGCCTCTGCTCTCTGCCACAACCAATGTTACCTGTTTAATCACTAACCTTATGTGCCAATTGTTTTAGATTTTATAGATCGGTGGTCTTGAAGACCTACTTCTGCGCTAAAGAACCCCCTGAACTACAATTCCTAAACTATAGAGTATAGCCAAATTATTAGGATCGTCATTAATGCAATTTTAATAATTAGTTCGTTAATTTTCCTTTTGCTCATATTTTGATGGTTTCGGTAAATATTAAAATTACTTGGCATTCAATACCAAAGGATGCACAACAAAAAACGCAAAAGATACACCTGGGGATTAGGATTTTTTTTTATATATATTTTCATTGTATTCCAATACCTGTCCCATTGAAGCGTTAATCTTATCGAAGTTTTGAGGTGGCGCGAAGCTATCGCACTTTACAAATGAAGTTTATAAGCTAATAAATTATTGTTTTCACTAGTTAATAGAGTCATGCAGTGTGGTTACAAGTTACAATGTACAGTATAATCTAGAACAACATTTCTCAATTTCTTAAGAACTACACACTCGCCCCTCCTTTTTCTCCCAAAGAACAACCGTGAACCTCATACATTTTGAATTCGTTAGTATCTATATAGTAGCTGCACGTAGATTGAGATAGGTAGTAAAACTAAAAAGAAGATAAATTTATGATAATATTTGTTTATAATAAATTCAAAAAGTATATAAAATGAGATTATTTAACAGATGGGCCGGCAGAGCGTGGCTGCATATTGGGAGAAGCCAATGCCAAGGCTATATAATGCATATGCAGGTAGCAACTTTTAATAGTTTGAGAGAATTTTGCTATCGAGTGGTTGTGTGTTCGTTTGTTACTCGAAGCTTTCATTGTGTGTAAATTGTTACTAATTTGTTCTTCATTAGTTATGTCACTACATAATGTAGTTTTGAACAGATTTTATGTACCATACATATGCAGAGAAGTAGTGAGGAGATTTGCAAGAAAATATGGTGGCGATCTTGTACCAGATAGAGAAAATGTTCGCCAACTTGTTAAAGTCATGAGAGACAGGATCTCTCAATGAAAAAGAAATTTGTTTCCAATGTAGGTATTGCCGGTAGGGGACATTCTATTCAGTTTCTCTTATAACACAGGTTAGTGCTTATTATTACCATATTTAAATGCAGCATTGGTTTAGGAGTTCAGTAAAAATATAAATATACTAACTTTACGCGCGGCGATTTCATCCTCGCCTTTTCCGGTTGCGGAGGCTGACTTCAGCGCTCAAGCTATCCGCAACTAAAATAACCTCATTGTATATAACGTCTAGCTATTCATCAATTAAAACACCAAGAGATAAATTAGCGTTTATTTTTGTTTCGAATTCTTCCATATTTTGTTGATTATTTTCTTTTAAAGTCAATCACGATCAAAATGGAGGCGACTTATGTTAGATTTTCGGCATCTTTTCACCTATTTGTTTATGAGACGAAAATGTTTTTACCGAAAAATGTCAAGCATAGATTATTTGAAAACCATTTTCATAAGTTCATTCTATCCAACAAGTTATTAACTATATAGCAACTTTTCCAAAGAGAAATTATCCATGAGTTTTCAGGAAAGTAACTTTTGGGCCGTGTTCCACAAGTCGAATACATAACTTGTAGTTATTAGCAGAAGTCTTATCTTCAAAGGTTTCTGCTACTCTTGTACTTAACATCTGCATACTTAACAAGTGTACAGTGCTTTTTCCTTGTTTTATTCCGCAGAAATATTAGTTATTAGTCGAGCAATTGTAGCTTTTATAGATTTCTCTACAAGTGTAGGAATATTACAAGTAACTACAATACTACTGCTAGTTTTAATATCTTTTAATAATTTTGGTATCATTTGACCTAAATATCCGAAGTATTGGCAAAAATGATTACATGATGACAGTAGTTACTATAATGAAGATTATAGTTTGTGCAATTAATGCACGGCTTATGACTGATATTAGCCTTTCTTGTTTTCATATTCATATTTCAGTTTTTTTTTCTTTCTTTCTTTCTGCCCCCCCCCTTCTTCCGTTCTTCATTCTCTTTAAATATAATGTCCTTTAGTACAACTTCCCAACTATTTTGCTTATAATGAAAACGTGATTGCCAAACAACATAAAAGTGTATATAAATATAAATGATCAAATAGTTTAACAAAACAATGACCGAGCGTAATCAGGAAGCTCGATGCTTCTGCCATCTCTCGACGATTGAAATTGATGCTTCTATACATTCATATGCGATCGTCGTCTCAAAGTGAATTTTTGTGCTTGAATATTGACAAATGTACAATAAAGTATTATTTCTGAGAAAAAGTTAGTAGGAATGACAATAACCTGCTCTGTATATAAAAAATAGGAATTTATTACCAAAGAGTGGACGTAAGGTTTGGCGTGCAGTTGTTGCTCCATCTTACTCTTATATGACGTCACTTTTTACTGATGCTTTACAAGTGCTGAACTTCTTCGTGCAACAGAAAGTTACAAATCCATACTTTACATTTGTAATGCATTAGACCATACTTTTGTTGAATATGGCCCTGAAGTAGTCGCTAAGGCACGCATGATGACCCATGGTTATGTGTTTAACTCCTCTGGACCCTGGAAATTACTTCATTATTGGCAAGTTAATGAGACCACTCCTTTAGCTCGGCCCTAATTTCATACTGTTTCCATCTTATCTATAATGAGAAAGTTATTTGTGTCACTAATTTGAATTACTGTTTTCATTTAATATATAGTACTAATTGCTTGCAAGAGTGAATGTAAAACAACACAGAAATATTTCTAAATGTTAATATATATGGTGTCCCTGAAGATATGCTTTAATGACTATTCATGGCTTGCATGCCATATTGGTTGCATTTTGTAGGAGTTTAAGGGATGTTCAAAATGAGAACATGTGTGCATTTCTCTCTTTTAATTTTTCCCAATGTTTATATTGCCGAATAAACTACAAAAGTAATATTCAATCGATGTACAGTTCCGCCTGTGGTGCCTCAGTAGTAAAAACGGGCGTTAAACACTACTCAAAAAAAAAAAAAAAAAGATGTACAGTTATAAATGTATGTTTATTTTCTCCTACTTGTGTATCTGTAAGTATGATTTCTTTTATCTATTAGCGATTGTGAATGTAGCTTAAGCTCATATGAGTTAAGTTTTTAAATAATGACAGCTAGTGAAACAGAAGGAACCATTCTCAAAGAAATTATAAGGAGGAAATATGTGTAACACATTCTCAGTAGTCAGATGGTGACGATTGTCAAATCAGCTGCTGTTATACAGTTATGTTTTCTGTTTAATATAGATAATACAATGCTCACTTTATATTTTTAGTAAAAGTAACATTTTACATTGTGTAATGTGTGAATAAACACAGATATGATAATTCGGTACAAACAAACCTGAATTATAGATACCAGCGTGAATTTGTAGAACGGTAGCAACGTGTATTCCGAACAGTTTATTAAGATTTTTCTAGTGCTAAAAACATTCTCACTGTAATTCCGAACGAATACTACACTTTCTCTGAGATAGGCAGAGTTATAAAATCACCATTAGAGTTTGGCAAAAATTTCGACAGCTCTAGAAGTGCATCACGTTAAGGAGAGCTGGAGAGAGTAGAAATAGATTTTACAATAACGCTCCCAACCGATAGATTTTAAACTAAACGTTTGATCAGTGTTAATAGTTTTATAAATTGCGAACTAACTTCAAACATAACTCTTTTATAGCTTTATAGAGCTAGATGGTTTTAATTTAATTTATGAAACTAAAAGTCGAATTATAACCGATATTCCTGGAGCAGTTCAAAAAAAAAAAATCTTCCATCCAGCCTTCAGTTCCTTTCAGCTAGTCTTTTATCTGCAGTTATCATAAACAAATTAATATGTTATGCTTTTGTATGTAGACCAATTACAAGGGTAAGTTAATAATTAAGTTACAAATTCATAATATTGCCACTAGATGGCAGCATTATTCTGGTACAAATGGTGACAGTCTACGTGAGACAATCGATGTCTACAATAGCGAAACAGCAGTTGCAGGATGGCGGCGCCTCTGATTGAGTTGGAGGTTTTTGTGAGCAAAAGGTATGAAATCAAAGAAGTTCATAAAGAAAACTTCCCATCAACGATGAGGTGTACGTCAAGCTGTTTACAATTCGGTGTGGGTGTTGCAGACGGGCGGACACGTATCGAAGATGACCAAGCGTCGGCCGACCAACGGGGATTGCCATAGAAGCGAATTTGTAACGAGTTGAAGACTTAATCCGAGCAAACGGAAGGTTAAGTATAACTGCGTCTCTTGATTGTTTATACGGCATGCCTACCTCATAAGCATGACACTTAGGTTTTCACAAAGCCTATGCACGATGATGCTCTTGCATTACAGCATCTCAATCGTTAACACGATAAGCTACCCTGAATTACTACATATGATAAGTTTTGGATCCCCCGTCAACGCAGTGGAAACATCCCGAGGAAAATACAAAATGACACCACCAACAGAGAAAGTGATGCCCACAGTCTTCTGAGATTATGAAGGCATACTGCTCACCGCGCTCCAGCCTCAAGGACAAACTGTAAATGCCGACTCCTACAGTACCATCCTCAGGAAACGTCGCAAGCCCATTCAGCGGAAACGACCAGGACTCCTCACCAAAGGCGTGACAATGTGCGTCCCCATACTGCCAACAAGACAAATGAATCCTATGAAATTTCAAGAGGGAAGCCTTCGAGTATCCTTCTGATAGCCTTGCCTTGCTATAAGTGACATACATTTGTTCTGCTCTCTTATATATCATCTTTCCGATGAACTTTATCCCTACGATAAAACAGCAGTAACGGCAGTCACCGCAGCAGCCCGAAGAATTTTGTACTGCTGGATTTCAGGGACTTGTGAAATGATGGGACAAGTGCCTCAAGTTGAGAAATAAGTATTTTTATTTAAGTTCTACACCCATTTGTAATTTACTTAATGACTTACCCTCGTATGATCTATGAAATACAAAGCATAGTCATTATAAAATGATCGCAAATAATGGCAAAAGCTCTCATGCGGTATAACTTGGTGCAGTGATAAAGTTCATATGCCACTAGATGAGTAAATAATAATTAACATAAAGATAAAATGTATTATCTTTCATCCAAATTGCACTTTTAATGTTTTTCGAATCCAAAACTGATACCGCATGTATCACGTGCCCTGACTTCCGATTGCCCAAAGGCAATCCTAGATGTATACAGAATTACACATTCATTTGACATTTTTTCAACATACGTTTTACTTTTATTGAAAAGTGCAATAATGGCAGAAAAATCAAAACAAGCTATACTCAATAATACCATTCATTGTCATGTTTAGTGTTCCTTTACCTCTTTAACTCCACAGTTTAAAGCTTGCAGCACCTAAAAGTTGTTTACTAGTGTCGCATGCGGTAAGGATAACATATCATTTTCTCGGGTGTAATGTTTCTAAGGATATTTAAATGGATAATAAACTATATGGCTTTAACTTTTAGATCGGCAATTTTGAAGCTGTAAAAAGATACATGGTTTGCATAAGTATTCTTACATTAACAAAAAGAAGCCTGAAAGAATCAAGAAAAAACATTATTTACCAATAAAATGCGCCTTTGCAGGTAGTTCAAGGAATACAGGTTCGACTGACAGGCACCCCACGCGAATTTGCATCAATATCGTAAGCTGTAAATAAAATTCAAAAACGGTAAAATGCTTGGACAGATAGTTTTGGTGAAGGTTAATGCAACACAACAGCATGTTTATATCTGAATATGAATGCACACTAAGTGAAGAGATAGCTGCAGTAACAGAATTCCCCGGCAAGATGTTTCCACCGCAGTTAAGAGAAAATGCAGCTTTGTTTACAGAAACGAAAATGAAAAAAATATAGAAAGATTTAATAATGGTGAAATGGCTGAAGAATCTGATGTCGGTAAAACAACACCATGGGATATTATTAAAAAAAATTATGGCAGTTTACCTCATATTCCGAAGTCTCCACAGAGCACAGAAAATAAAATGTATGGAGTAGTCTGGTTTTAAGACGTTGGACGGTGCCTTGTTTCAGTTGTGTCAGCTGAAATGAAGTGAAAGTACTCCAATGACTGAGTCTACTATGCTAATGAGAAACAAATGTTTCACAAGAAATTTAATATTGCGCTACTTCATGTGAAATCGGACAGCAAAATTCCTTCTATATTTATATTTAACCGCAGCTTTGTGAACATTTAGAGACAGGAGAGAGTAAGTTTCATGCAAAATTGGCTAATTTATCACTAATACGGAGCTCTCGTTTGGACGCGTGTCCGTCTTCACCGGAAAGCAAACTGTTTGTCGGCAGAGTCGGATATTCATAGTCCCTTAAATTCAGGCGCATAGATTTCTACAGCACTCCAAATACCATATTTGTTTGTCATTTAACGGCATTTCGTTTACAAGATCGGGTTTTCAGCACCCCAGTATCTATTGTTTTGTATCGCTACATAGCCATGTAAATAAAACCAAGCTTCATCCTTAAAATAATTAAACGCCAGTCAATAGTGCGGGCATTAACATAATCCAACATCCAATTGCAGAAATTAACTTTACTCACATTATTGCGTGTGCTCTGGTGGCTAAGCAAACAATAAACTTGTTTAGTAGTAAGAACTATCTAGGTTCAAATAATTTATGCTTTTTATTTGTTAGTTTTTGCACGTAGAATTAATGTTACGGCAATGAACAATACAATTTTGTACAAATTAATGTGAACAAAGATATTATTCTATTTTTTAATCTTTCACAAAGCTTCAGTGTTACTTTTTACTAAACAGTATTTTTAGTATTTAATGTACCCACCCTTGACATTAATTATTATTTTCACCTCTTTTGGCATACAATCAATGAGATTCTTACTTTTTTCAGGTCATGAAACCACACTTTTATCACAGGACACATCGCCTTTTCTTTAGTGATGCAATACATTTTCCTAATCCATTTATTGACAATCGCCCATAGATTCTCTATAAGGTTGAATTTCCAGGCTAGTCCAAACACTGAAACTATGTTTTTTCCCATGGAGTCTTTAACATTCTCCGATGCATGAAAAGGGGCAAGGTCTTGCTGGAAAATCGCCTTTTCAATGTTCAGTTCCTCTTCAGCTCTGGGGCGACTCTTTTTTCTAAAATTGAGATATACCTGTCACGGTTTATCATTCCGTCAAAAGTAACCAAACATTTAGTACCTGTAAATGCAAAAAAGTCCCAAAACATCTTCTTTTGTGGAATTTTTACCGTGTTTGATGTACTTCGGCGAGATATCCTCTCTATCGCTTCTCGTTCAACCCGTGCACTTCAAAATGATTTTCATCAGGAAATGGACCGTTTTCCACTCTTATGTTCACTTTGATATTTTCTAGCCCATGCCAATCTCTTTTTATTCAAAGGATATGTCAGCACTGTTTTCTGACCGGTCTCCCAGCTTCCAGAAGCCGCCCACTCCCCACCAACGTCAATACACCATTGCCATCTTTCTAATAACGCCATCATTGCGTCGCGAAACTTTTGTTTGGAAACACTACGCCACCACTCGTAGACAGCTCTTTGAATTTCCTGCCAAATTGTTGTTGTCGATCATGATAAGGAAAGGATGTGTGCATGGTGTAAGGTTTTATTTCAGATTGACGTCTTTAGCGTAATCTCGGTTATTGTTACAAAATAAATACAATATTAAACAATTCCTATGTTTCTTGTCTTGTTTCTGTACAAGAAAAGCAAATTAAATTTTATATGAAAGACCACAGATAAAGGTTAGCTGAATTACTCCACTGTTCTGGAGCTTCTGACGACAAATTGTCCATTCGTAATCATTTTGGTCTTTAACCTGAAGACAAACGTCATGTTTTTCATTTACCGAAATGTTGTTTCCCCTGTATGGATATTGCATTCTTTAAAATAAGCTGTACAAATGCTCCTTCACACTTCATCACAGGTGAATGGAATGGAAATAATCGTATTGCTAAGTAGCACCGAAATCCTACATTATGACAGTTGTTGATTATTGTCTCACAAATAAACCTATTCTAATTTTTATGCGACGTTAGCAGTACCGCAAAATACGCGCATCCAGATTGCCCAGACAAGGCCTCCTTGAAGGCAGCAAGAAAGATTTCAGGTGTGAAACAAGCTGGGACATAAGGAATGCCATTGGAAGACATGCACACTTCTTCATCATGCTCTGCGCTGAGAGACGCACAAGGCCGCCATTGTTAACTTCCCCGTTTCCCAGAATCCAAACTTCCGCGTGATGAGCGAGAAAAATTCCGCGATCACTCCGCAAGATGACCTCCTGCATTCCGTCTGTCTGTCCGTTCGCCTTTATAGCTACATGCACACAACGACCTCCATGTACGTACTCGCGTCGTATTTACCAAGGTGTACTATCCTTTTTACAGGTTGCAAATATTCCCCATCTGCTTTGCAACATTGCAAACTGTAGCTTAAAGTGTAATATCCATCACTTATCAGAACGTGGGACCGCCACGGGTGACCGAGGTCATTAAGGCGCGGACTCGTGAGCGGGTAGTTCGATTCCCGCCAGGACCATCCTCCCTGGCTGAGCTTTTTTCCTGGTTTTCCTGTCTCATAAATGGCAAATGCCGGGGAGGTACCCTTCCATAAGCCTAGAACGCTTTCTTCTTTAAAAAAATCCTTCCCCAATATATTACTTCATCTCATGTATCATCAGTGTTGACCGCCAATTGTTAAAACGGGCGTTAAACACTATTCAAAAAAAGAGGACGTTGAATTATCATCAGAACATATGTGAACACCAACTGATAGTTCGTTTATTAGAGCACTTTGGTGCACTTGTTTGAAGTACAGTTTGTAATTGCAATTTTATTAGGCCTTCTTTCACACACTCCCCAGTCAACGTACTTTCCACAGGTGGGAGCTATGAAATGTTACATTTCTCAAGCATGTTTATAATATTCGGGACAGGAAGGAAGGCAGGCAGAGCTTTAAAAGTCTATTACCACTTGTTATCTTGGTTTATGTTGACTGCGCCGGCGCCACTCATCATTAATCAGTGTAATATAGACGGCCAGTTTATCAGTATGCACTTTATAAATGAACTATACTGCTACCCTCTGCCGCCCGTGTAGGAACTGCAATGTCCTGATCAGACCAGCGAGCCGACATTATTTGTCAACTACAATTTTGCTCTAATGCAATTAAAGACCATGGGCTTGCCGATCCAATTGCCATTACTGCGCGTGACACTGTGGGGTAGCGGTGTAAGCATAAACATAATCCCGGTTTTCCAGGCTGGATTGATACTTCTCGTATCACACAGCCTTCATGAAAATAGGTGGACCCCGTCAAAGACCATCCTTTTCAAAACATTACGACCATCGCGTAATAAAATTAATAACATTTATTAATATTATGCAATTCTAGCATAAAAACACGCTTCTTATGACGCTGTAAATTGTGCACAATTATCCCCAATTCTAATACTGGTGCTAGAAGAGGTTACCTAGCAACTAACATTCCATAAAGTCATCGCCGCCTTCACAACACAATTTCAAACAATGTAAAGTAAGAAAAAACTAAAATTGTCACCCTAACAAGCATACCAACATTCAAACACGAGAATCATTTTATTAAACAAATGTTTTGAAATTATAACAACAATGTCAGTTGTTAATCATCATCAATTAAATTTATATTGTCTTGGAAACATTGAAACTGCAATTAATTAATTAATTAATTACAGTACAATTTCTTTCATTTGAAAACGTAAATCTTGAACTATTAGTAATCTCTAATATAAAACAAATCTAAGAATCTAAATACTTAGCACAATAATAACCAATAAACGTTATAGTATATATTTACTAGCCCTGATAAATGCCAACAAGTTTTTTCATAAATTGAACATATTTCTCTTTTCTCCATGTATAGAACTTGTCATATTCTATTTCGTGTATACTTTTCTATTTCAAAGGAATTAACAAACCCTCAGCTACCTCAGCTTCCGTATTTTCAATATGAAACATTGCGGAATTAGAGTTCATTTTCATTTGAATTCTTTAAAACAAAACAAAATTAACCTTGTCATAGAAACGAGTACTAATAAACCATGCAATATATACGTCATAGCATCACATTTTGAAAAGTTTTAATACTTTTTTAAAATTGCACAAAGCGTTGTATGCAACACGTGTATAATCTTCACTCTGAGCCCTCGTGAAAATTAGCGCATTCACTTCCGCTCTCGCTTAAAAATTCACTCGTATCACAATTACCACGAGCATACACAGTTCCATAAATAACTGCAATAATATTATTAACATTTAATAAAATTAAAAAGTTAATAAAATCAATAAATTATGTAAAACATGTATATTTATATATGCAAGGTTTCAATTTCAAATTTCCCAGTGTGAACTTATCGAACATTAATTCAAATTTTAAAAAAAACATGTCGTTTTAGATATCAACAGGAAGGCTTAAAACATATGTTGGTTTAATTTTACGTTTTCCCCCTCACTCCGAGTCAATCTTAACTTTGAAATTTCAAATCCTACCCCCATTTTACGCCCAACTTTTAAAGATGAATTAATCGGTACCATTTATTAATTATTTTGTTTATTAACGTTGTCTGGCAAAACGGACGTTGTTTGAAACTGAACAGAATGCCTAATGCTATAAAAAGTAGCCAACGTTCAGTGTAATAGTTCGCTTTTGGGAATAAATGGTTTCAAAATGGTGTATGCCTTACAAGAAAGAAAAAAAGTGTAAGCTAATTAGTCAACTATCCAGAAATAGGTTGTATTTTGTAATATTAATAACTGTAATTTCACCTAAAATAAATGCTCACTTTTATATTCAGTTCAAATTTAAGTAACAATAAAGTTGAAGTTTAAAACAAATGTTTATTTAATTATAGGTTTCACCCCTCAACTCAACCGCCTCCAATTTGAAATTTCAAAACACACTTATACCTTTTGATGCTTAAACTTTAAAGAAAATGCAATTGTTCTGACATCTTTTGTTTTCTGTCGTTGCCTGGGCTTTTGTTGTTGCTTGAATTTGGACAGAATTAAACATAAGCTAGTTGTAGAATGAAAAAATTATTATTATTATTATTATTATTATTATTATTATTAATTTTATAGTAATGCACAGTTTTCGAAACTCCTGAAAAATGCTTTACATTCCGTTCTTTCTTTAGGATATACAATATTATGAAAAAATATATTACAAAAACACAACTATTGCATTAAATGCTTCGTACTTTTAATAATATTATATTATCAAAATTCAAATAACTTCCAAGTTGTCAGGTAATAAAAAGCAAAAGATATGATAACAGCTGCACCCCCTTTAAATTGAAAGAATCATTAGTTAGGGTGTCATTTGTAATTTACATACAGGGGTAACTGAGAGTGAGGGCGCGAAATCTAAAATTAATTAACCTTGGCAGTAAATATCAAAATGTGTGTGATTTTGTTTAAATTAAAATTGTATTAAAATGGGTAGTTATTCCGACAGTAGCTTTCAAATGAAATTCCTGAATAAAACGGAAAAGACAATAGGACACAATAATTCAACATTCAATCAGAGCTAGAATATTATTTAAGCTGTTCGGAGAGTTGGAAGTTCAGGCAATTATTTTGGTTATAATAGGCAGGCAAAAGGCACCTAAAACACTGAAAATAGGTTGTTGTTGTTGTTGTTGTTGTTGTTGAAAATAGACATTTAAGATAATTAATAATGTCTTTATCACATAATTAAAGTGCTTAAGATTACTTTTCTTGGTTACAGACAAAAAACAAGATATTTTCTCAAGGTACCAACTGTCATTGTCAGCAGCTTGCCAGAGAGAACGTTTTTTATCTTGTAAAGAGAATGTCTACTTCCACTAAAGTGATTGGAGCATATTTAAAACAAGTTATTTCGGAAGGACTCATATCAGTTACAACTGAACATACAATTTTCAGGACATCATGGAAATATTGTTCAAGACAAAGTAAAGTAGTTTTGAATGGTCCTGGCGAATGAGCAAAAGATGCGCAGTGGTTTCTGGTTGAGCTTATTTTCTGTTTATGCCTTTATAGGGGAATCAGGGTAGAGTTTCTCTTACTTCCGTTTTGCACATATTGTAGGGACGGTTTATTGCACAGCTGTACCGCTCTCATTTTTCTCGCTTGCAATTGTTTGTTACATTTATGCAGCTGAGAAGTTACTCCCACCACAGATTTCCTAGAATTGTCTCGCGCAGATCGATACAAGGTTATTCGCCAGAACTATTCAAAACTACAATCTTCCCTCATCCTCTCTTTTCATGGTATTCGTATATGCCCGAGGTAACCGTGCGTTCCTTTCACTAATGAAGTTTCTGCTATTTAAAGAACTGCAGTGAATGATTTGAGGAGAAAGTTTTTGACTGCCTGAATAAAAATGTATAAAAAGATTCTCAGTACATATTTTTGTGAAGTGAACTTGTTTTGTAATTTTATAACTTTTTTTCTTCGATATATTGAGATTCTTTCTGTGCTTTTTAAAATGCGTAAATAATCGCAGAAAAATCCATAACGATTCAATACAGGTAAAAAGAAGGGGGGGTTAAACCTTAAAATAGGTAACCGAAGCTAAAATAGGCAAAAATTGCAACATAACTGGCCCTACCAACTCCAAACTCATTAATTCATTCAAAAAGTATTTTGCCGAATTTCCGGGCTCTGATCATGAACATCGTCGTAACTATCTGTAGTTCAGGTTGAAATGAAGGCATTATTTAAAAATAAACATAAATACTTTCAGAATTATTTAAAGCAAATGTTCATACCAGATAAATAAAAAGCGAAGCAGATGCTGTAGAGTTTGGATTTAAAAAGCACTTTGCGCATTACAACATCAAATATGGAGTTGATAAGATATGGGCTAGTGATCGAAGAGTTTTTGGGGCTTGATTCCCGTCAGGACCACGCTCTTTGAGGTTTTTCAAGTTTCCTCCGTTTTCATCAAGGTCTGGTACATTGAAAGGGATGACTTGGAACTCGCATTCGAGAGGTTCCGGGCTCAAATCCCTTGAAGCCGGCTATCCTGACTTTGCGTTTTTCGTAATTTTCCTTCCTAAGTATGGCTTCCTTCGGAAGGGAAGTAAAGCAGTGGGTCCCGTGTCGTACATTTACGGCACGAAAAAGAACCTCAATCCTGAAAGAAGAGGCCTCTGAGGAAAATTTATCGACTGTTTCACGCCCTGAATTGAATGGGACGCTGATGACCTGAACTGTTAAAGAGCGTCCATAAATAAATAAATAAATAAATACATAATTTTCCTTGATCACTTGGGCGAATGTTTCCTTTCCACGAATTTTTCGCTCCTCCATTTCATTCGTTGGTTCTATCACAGCGTCGAAAATGCGAGGGCGAGATGGAATGATGTGGTGATATGGGGGCTTGCTCTTTCTGCCCCGGTGCCTGACATGACTACAGACCCTTCTGAAGAGCTCGAAATCCTTGGAGGTTCTACTGACATGGGGAGTTTTCTATCTGGAAACTTTGTTAACGACTCTGTTCATGTCTGTGCCCTCATCGCTCGTGGATATCACTCACCTCATCCCTTCTTCCCGGAGATGCCACCATTGAGGGCCAAAGCACAAACGGCTGAAGAACCGAAATGTCCTAATCGTCCTTGCAATCCAATCTAATAGGTCTGGAACTCTTCCATTCCCCCCTATTAAGCTATAAATATTTTTTACATAGCAGATATGGCAAGGTGGTTTGATGAATATGTTTAAAAGCCTGAAAGGTCTGGAACGATTAAATAAATGAAATAAACGAATGTGGAAAGATCTGAAATTTGCTATTCTATTAAGATTCTTTAATACTGTTTTTGAAATTGACTAAATATTTTATCAGTAGCTTGCCAACTTGCTTTTCCAAGAATTTCCAGATCAGGAGATACCTGCCACTTGTGTACTCGCCAAAGCTCTCGTTCAGAATGACATGCTGTGACATAACTTACTGTGAACGCATACACCTTGTTGACACTTTGTATGGAAAATCATTATCTAACCTGGCCTTCTGAAGGACGCGGTAGATCGATAAGATAGTGTTTAACATCATTCTCCTTGTTATCTTTAGGAAGAGACTGGGAGTGAAAAAAGAGAGAACATTTCTTGGAAATAATAAACTTTTTTGCAATAGACGTAAGCATTTTCTACGTGGTTCTAACCTAATTAAAAGCTAAGAACATGCAGAAATTAATGCGCTAGTTTAATGGGTTACATCTTTTCAGGCTTACTTCTGTAGAGAATATTTATCAAAAACTTAATGAGCATCCATCGTTTGTTTTCATGTAATTTTAGCCATGCATTTAAAAGCATGACATAAAATACTTGTGATTTGATTTGATTTCGCTACTTGGGCAGTATTTTTTCCCCGAAAATGTTGCGCTAGTTTAAAAACAGTATAAGCAATAGCATCAATTGCAGAATTTAGCGACTTGGCTATCTTTCTTATACGAGGAGCGTTCTAAATGATTTCGGCCTGACTCAGAGATGTCCTGAAGATGGTCAAATTACTATGATAGTTGTTAAGTGTCACTTTTAGATTGCGCGTTACAAAGTTTCAGACGCGTATTCGTAAGTGCAGTCCGTTGTTTGTAACGATCATGTAAACAAACCGGTGTTAACCTTTTCTATAAAATGGATTAAGCTGTAAATAAGTACTTCGTTTTGAAGAGTTTCATCCCAACATGAATACAAAACGAGTTAGATTAAATTAAAGGATTCTTCCCCTTCGTTTTCGACGGTTAAAGTGGGGCTGCTGAATTTAAGCATGGTCCTACATCTATTCAATATGATGAGCGTCCATGGCATCCCAAAACTGCTACGACCGACGAGATTCCCCCCCCCCCAATGGTGTTAACACCCATTTCTACTGCGGGAACAAAATACAGGCGTTGGACACTGATGATACATGAGATGAAATGATAAATTGGGAAAGGATTTCTTTTTTTTTTTTTTAAGGAAGGAAGCATTCCAGGCCTATATTTGGGCATTTGCCATTTATGAGGAACGAGGAAAACCTGGAAAAAACCTCATTCAGAGAGGACGGTCCTGGCGGGAATCGAATCCCAGACTTTCACTCACGCGCCTTAACGACCTCGGCCACCTGTGGTGGTCGACGAGATTGTAACAAAAAATCGCAATGCCGTACTCAATGATCGCTGATCGAAGGTGCGCAAGTTGGCTGATATTGCAAAGACCTCTGCAGGCTGTGTCCACTACATTTCACACGAAATGTTGTGTATGGGAAACCTTTCTGCTGGATGGGTGCCGCGTTTGTTAACAACGGACCATAAACGCATTCGAATGAACATTTCGCTTAAGTGTTTAGACTTATTTAAACGCAATTCCAGTGAATTTCTCTGAAGTTTCATAACAGTAGATTAAACATGGATTCATCACTATTCGTCAGATATGAAGAAAGCAAACGTCTTGGCTACACTTTTCAGGGATTTCATGGTGTGGTGCTCGTAAACTACCTCTAGAAGGGCAGAACCATCACCGGGGAGTATTACGCTTCACTACTGACCATTTTTCACAGTTGCACAAATCTTATTTAACTGATGGTATTAAAAACTGGAAAATCTTTTTACTAAATGAATTGATTTACAAAGTGACTATATGGGGGGGGGGGGGGGAGACTTAAATCTTGTGTTTTCTTGGTCAGGTCGAGACATTTTAGAACGTCCCTCGTATTTTCAATGCTGTCCAAAATAAGCAGCGTTCTCGACTTGGGATGTGTGCAGAATTGACAGCAGAACAACCAGGAGAGATTGCCAGAGATTATGGTTTCGAAGCTCAGAACACCTTCCAGATCTCGAGGAACTTTGCTTTAATCAAAGAACATAGGTCGACACGTGACAAGACCAGGAAAACCGCAAGAACTGTTGTGGAAGACTTTAAGAACCATTCCTTGCCTTCTTATGTTACAGTGATTTCATTACAATAAGACTATTCAAAAAAAAAAAAAAAAAAAAATTATTCCATTTTAACTTGTGTTAGGCAATTTTAAAAAAAAAATAGTATTTCATATAATTTAATTTTCCGCTAAATCTTTATACCGATATGGAGATGGCATAGATCGTAAAGGTGGGAAGTCTGGGGTTCGGTTCCTGCCAGGACAGTACTCCCTGACTGAGTTTTGCTTCAAACTCTTAAATGGCAAATGCGAGGGAGGCACTCTAAACTTGGGCTTGGAACGCTTTCTTCTTTTAATTAAAACAATTCATTTACCAATTTATGATTTTATCTCATGTATCATTAGTGTCCACTGCCTGCGATGTCTTAGCAGTTAAACAATATTTAAAAACAATCTTTAGATTTAACTTGTAGTGATCATCCGCACTTTAGATCACTGGAATACTATAAGTTACATTGTTTCATTTACTTACTGTAGCGTCTGGGAGAAGTCAGCCGTCAAGGCCTGTAATGCATGTGCAGGTAGCAGTTGGCTGCTAATTTGAGGGAGACTTAGTTATCGAGTGGTTGTGCGTTCAAGTGTTACTTGTTTTCATTGTGTAAATTGTGTGCTAACCGTAATTTTCCAGTTATGCCATTACACGAACATGGTCTTGATGTACGATACATACGTAAAAAAGGATTCTTGCACAGAAGCGATAAGATAATTAACAAGGAAATATTCTGGCAATCATATCTCAAAGAAAGAAACTGTTCGCAAACTTGTTTAAGTTACGAAAGACAGGGTCACTTAATGACAGGAGTCGGTCCTGGTAGTGTAGTGGTTACCATACTTGCCTCCTAAACCCAAGATCACGGGTTCGAACCCGGCCAGGACCGATGGATTTTTTCGGGGCGTAAAAATCCTAAGTATGACTTCCTTCGGAAGAGAATAAAGCCGTGGGTCCCGTGTCGTACATTTACGGCACGATAAAGAACCTCAAGCCTGAAAGAAGAGGCCTCTGAGCAAAATTAGTTGGCCGTTTCACGCCCTGAGTTGAATGGGACGCTGATGACCTGAGATGTTAAAGAGCGTCCATAAATAAATCAATCAAAAAAAAAAAAATAATGACAGGAAACGTAATTTTCCTGCGGAAGAAAAGTAAAATGAAATACAAGAATTACCTACGCAGATGCTGGGGGGAGATATTGTTTTCAACATCTCCTATAATACAGATGTGCTTATTAATGTCAGTTTTAAATACAGTATAATTTAATGCTTTCAGTAAAAATATAAATGCTAAAATAAAAATACTAGCTTTACTCACGACAACTTTATCTCCTTTTTTCCGGTTGCGGCGACTGACACTTCGCACACTCAAACAAAGCGCTGTATAACTGCTTTGTTTATCATTATTTTTACAATTGCAAATACTTTTGATACAGCGATGCATACACTATATTCTCGTGCATTTGGTCCTAGCAGATATAGTTTGAATTTCTATTTTATAATTCCTTTTGTGAAACGTTTACTTACGATTGTATTGCAAATTAAAACGTAACCTGTACTCGAGAATATAATAAACATCGTTAGTATTAATTATTCAAATCGTTCAGAAAATAGTGCCTCCTATTACTTTTCTTGTAAATGAGTTTGTAATATAAGTAACTTGCATTCGGCGCGGTTCCCCCAAACCTTCTTCCACACACCTTGGGGATAACAGTCTCTTAAGTGAACAGTTGGCAGCATTGCATCGATTTAGAAAATGGCTGACTTGAAGTGCATATAACATAATAAACTGTGGTACAAATTCCTGAATGTGGAAGATAAAACGCCCATTAACATAAATAATAGGCTAAAGAAGGTTTATCGGGATGTAACGGTGGATACCAACACTATTAGACTCTGATGAAAAACGGAGCGGCCGCTTCCGACTCGATGACTTTCCACCGCGTAATAATTGACATATTGTATCTGGTGCTCAGAACAGTGAAGTTTGCTGAGCGGGAATTCTGCCCTTGTAATTGAACAAAAACCGTTGAAAACAATGGAAATTATGCTGAAAAGCAAGAAATCAATCATAAAAGTTGGGGTTAAAAGCTATGCTAATTTACCTTACTTTTTTGTAAATTAAAAGAGAAAAAATAGGAGACATTACTTTCTGTCTATACCTCGCAATTAACGGTAATACATTAATAACTATTTTAAAAATATGCAATAAGGTTATTCTAACGAAAGTAAAAATGAACAGATTTACAACTATTTTGCAATTCATAAAATTACAGGGTATTGATAGTTTGCACAAATGTTTGTACTAATACTCCTTCCATCCCAAATTTTATAAAGGGAGTGAAATTCATGAATTAATACATCAAATAACTATGAAGACCCTCACAAAAAATCAATAATCTTAATGAGCTTAAAATATAGTTAATTATTTCAAAGCTCTAAAAATAATTTAAAATGCAACATTTTTGTGGAATGTAACGAATGACTGTATTTATTTCCAATGAAAATATAGTTTTTTATATTACCGTATAATAATGTAACTAAACCTACTTAGTTTTAGAACTGAAAGCAGCAGTCTAGCGGCATTCGAATAAAACAATTGAAGATTAGTGCTGCAAAGTAACTTAGCACCACTATCCTATAAATTACAACTGAAAGTAGCACTCTTGCTATATCACACAATGTAATAGAATAAATTTACGAAATTATTTAATCAATGCAAATACTTCTTGTCAATAGGAATAGCTATACTTATACAAGTACACTGAGTAAAATTAATTCCTGACACTTTAATAATAACACTAGTAGGGTCTGAAACAACAGCATTCTCGAAAATTATTCTGCATTAAGAGCTTCCACCAAAGATTTACTTATCCTCTCTTGTGAAAACACTGGACGTTTTTACTAAATATAGAACAAATGTTCTTTTTAAGAAGGTGATCATACTTGTAAACTTCCATATATCGACGCTTTCACTGTGGAACAAACAGACTATAATGTTGAAGATTTTATTACCTTTTTTTCTGAAGAAAATAAGCTAACATAACATTCTCACCAATTGTCCTGACATTTTTATTTTTGCACCTATCTGTGAATAAATACGTTCTCGCTCATACCGTTTTTAGATTTCCCAGGCAGGAAATCATTTCCTTATACTGTCGCCGCTTCAGCCATCTCGGGTGGAGTTCCATCATTTTTGTCACTTTCGTCAAATTCCATTATAATGTTCAATTAGCCTTCATATCAACGACTATTATGTAAATGTTTCAATAAAATCATCAATAACTAGCAATACCCTAATGCATAACCATTCATCTATAACCATAGGAACAAATATTAATCGATTCAATATTTCTAGTTCTCGTTATTTTTAACTTTCGAAATTAAAATAAATTAAAAATAAGTTCAATTACACATGGTAGCATAGAAATAGCATTTAAACCTCCAGTTTCAACTAATCACACTCAATGCGCTTCAACACTTAATAATACAATATACAGACTTGGTAAAATGTATCTGTAAAACATTCACCTATAATACGAGTGCTGATAGTTCTCTAGTAATTTAACGGATGTTTATTGTCATGTATGTCTCATGAGTTTATAAGAGGGATTAAATTACATTAACTTTTACAATTTTTACTGTGCTAAATAATTCCAGAAGAACGATTTTGGCCTCGTAATTTTATTATTGACAACGAAACGTTTTACTTATTATATGTTCGAGAAAAATAATAACTTAGTTTATGTTTTGAATATTTGTGCCAAATTTTGTAATTTTGTAGTAACCGCCAATAAAGAAGAAGAAACTGGAAGTGATTCCTGTTTCTCGCTCAGTAATAGAATGGAAGCAGAAATTAAAGGAACAAAATAAATGAATGCAGGGAAGCTATCTCTAATTAGTTTTGCGGCACCACGCTATTTGCTCAATCAACTCCTCGTTGGCAGAAAGATGTTCGCATGGAATTGTCATTTGAATGTGTTACACATGTGCTACGCGGACTGCTCCGATGTGAGATCGACTTATGATTACTGACACACAAAATACTTGAGTCACAGTTTCCGCTTAAACAACAAAATGCGTCTCAAAAAATCTCACGTCAACACGTCAAGGAAGGATATTTTAATCAAACACCCGAGTAAATAATTAGCTTACAAGTGGTTGTCCCTTAATCAGAGAATATTCTTAAACTCAGATAAACACACATGAGTCATACGTAACACCACTTCAGATAAGACTGCTGTAATCAGTCACACTAGCACAGCTTCCATCTCTTAACGCAGCTAGGCAAGAACACTCATGCGTGTGTGTTTGTAAAACTGCTAATATCATAAAACCTAGATATTATATTCATCTTCAAAAACTTCTAAATAATTAACCTTTAAATAAATAAAAACATTCAAAATTGTTTCATAAATAACAAATATTATTTATACATAGCACTACTCAGTAAGGCATTCTCTCAGCTTAATTAAGATTTTAACATTATACAAAATATCAATTATACAGAGCTCTTAGACAAGCAATTTTGGATAGGGAATTTATGGCATATCTGTTCACATGTCATAGTTATGGCATTACGTTTCAAAAGGACCAATACGTCACTGACTAATACGTTTCGATTCTTTTTTTTTTTTTTTTTTTTTTTTTTGAGTAGTGTTTAACGCCCGTTTTTACTACTGAGGCACCACAGGCGGTGGACACTGATGATACATGAAATGAAATGATAAATTGGGAAAGGATATTTTTTTTTAAGGAAGGGAGCGTTCCAGGCCTAAGTTTAGGTACCTCCCCGGCATTTGCCAGTAATGAAGACTGAGGAAAACCTGGAAAAAACCCCAGTCAGGGAGGACGGTCCTGGCGGGATTCGAACCGCAGACCTCCCGCTCACGAGTCCGTGCCTTAACGACCTCGGCCACCCGTGGCGGTCGTTTCGATTCGAAATGATACTATACAATATCTGACGAAAGTTGTGGAGCATGTCTATGATACTGATATCAGTTAAAAGCGGATCATTGATATTATGTTTAAGTCTCTTTTTGTGTTATTTTTAATCAGTCAATTAATCTGGTAAGTGTATATGCATATGTTATTATATCTTCAATTTGAGCATACTTCAAAGATTTTTCATCTGCGAGCCAAGCGTAACCGGATTGTTCCCTCAAGCTCATGCTAATATACGAGAAGATGATTTTGCAAAGTTCTTAGCCTAACATATAAAATGGAATTATATTTCAAAATAAATGTTTATTGTTTTAAACACAATCATTTTTTATTTCTATGCAGTTAGTACAACGTTAATAAAGGATTTCTAAGCCTCTTAAATGTTGATTTTCTTGCTCTGGAAAAACTTCTCCACCGAAATATTTATAACTGATAGAAAATAACTGCATATTTACACTTTTGCAGTAGAAATGTTAAATGCACTTGACAAACATTTTCCAACAAGACGGCGCTCCAATACTATTACTCCTTAGATATCTAAAGACACATTACCACGACATATAAGGCACAAAATCAATTGTGATGAGGCCTTGTTTCTGTGGCACCCAGCATCGCCAAATGAATCCTGCTATCTTCTTTAGTTGCTAACCTATTATCGTATTGTCAATACAATTACAATCGCCAACGCTACCCGCGTTAGGCCAGAAATGAATTATATTCTCTACGTTTTCCGCATCATTTATGAATGCGCTTATAGAACATTCATGAAAAAGAATTTGGTGAATTTTTCTTTCATTTCATAGCCTGGAAGCAAGTGTCTTTGGTTCCTTCCGAGTTGTGAATTATTTAAAAGTGTGCAAAGGAGTAATCCTGTATTTTACAGTCAACAAATAACGAAGAAAGCTGAACATTTTTAACTATTTACGAAATCGGCGCATAATAAAAAGTTCTATTGTTATGTTTACTTTCAGTGTGCCAAGGCCCCAAATTGTCAACTTTTGTATCGAGAAGTTACTTGGCTCAACCTACCATTGGATAAGATGCGCAGTTGTCAGTATGAAAACTTTGAAGAAATCAAAAAATTTGTTTGTGCCGTAGATTCAACGGGCGCTCAAGCATGCCCAACAATTATTCAACAACAGATATCTACAGTTGGAACTTTTCAGTATGTGACTACAGGTATTTGCTTGATGTAGTAATATAGTAATAAAGGAGGAATGGTGCCAGAAGTTGTCAACTGTGAGGGACAACTTAACTGACCTGCGAAAGTCAAGCTGCAATTCATTTTGAAGAACAATCTGGATGTGGAAGTCTTTGCAGTTAACATGAACTCCCTGACAAAATATGCATCATTGGTTTCACAATGGTGCGCAGCAATGTTCTCTGTATATAAGGATCCCCTGCGACTTATGTCCGAAAACAGAAAATGTTACAGTGCGCAATTCTATGTAACAAATTTGTTTAATCCAGTAAAGGCCAAGTTTACTTTCTAAATATTCATTGTTTTATGTTATTTGCCACAGTGCTGAATAAAGAATGTTCATGTAACTGGTTTTAACCTGAATAAGGCATTTATCAGTGCCTTTTTGGAGCTTTATCGTATAAATATTCAGAACCTTTCTTTCCCTTTCCAAACATACTTTTGCATTAAAATCCGTTCTATGTTGATTACTAAGAGGATTTTCAGATGAAGTTAATGCCTTTAACATAACGTAAACACTTTTAAATGTCAACAATCGATAACTAGTTAAAACTGATAAGTGATCCTGCTTTTTAGCTTTAGATAAAATACAAATATAACAAGGTAAACAAGAGCTTTACTATCAATACCTTTTCATGACACGATGCAAACTCATTCCCACAGAATGGGATGGCAAAAGATATATTGGCAACTACAATGAAATTAAATATAGACAATGAACAAAATTTATTGCAATAGTATTGGAGTTGAGTTTCACAATGTCGTCTTCAGCATAAAACCAATGTGCAGGAAATTGTAGATAGAAAGGCAATACCGAACTAAGCATTTTCAGAATAGGAACTAGGAGTTGCAGAAGGGCTTTACTCGCTAATGCGTTAAGAGTCTCAGATTGTAAACTTGTTTTTGGCCTGACAGATGTAAACAAAACGCACTCTTGTATAATACTAGTCACTGTCGCTAGGTGTGTCTGATGTTCAATGCACAATTTGTGTTTTGAAGCCTACTGTATGGTACCGTAATAATGAACACTGTTTTAAAAGTACGCGAAACCCATAGTTCCAATATGGCGGGGTGCCTGCACATTTTTCAATTGTATCTCGAAACCATCTAAACAGAACAGTTGGTGCGGCGCGGTGGATCAACTCCACTATACATCAGTTAAATACGCGCTTGTATTATTTAGTTTCTCATTGTGTACTCTTTAGTTGAGACAGTAGGCACACAGTGAGTTGCGTTGATGCGTTACCTACACAATGATCTGAAAGTTTACTCAGAGATAGAGAAATGGTAGCTATATTTTTACATAAAGCACGTTTAACCCCTGGTTTAAATACGGTATTAATCCCCCCCCACTCTCATTTCTAGTTTCATCTGTTTCCATGCATAACGTTACCTTCGATACTCCATATTCAACTTTTATTACCGTCACTTGTTTTCTTGCCATAGAAGGACAGTAGTATGTATTATGGATTAAGCCAATGGATTAACATTATTTCCGCCACCACAGCGCTAGTGTCGCTCTCTTAATCCCCCGGATTATCGCGTTATACCCCGGATTGTTGTTAATCCAAAGGATTTAATTAATAATAGATTTTTACAAATAATCCCCCTGGATTATCGTTAATCCATAATAGATCTTTACAAAAATGTATAATCGCGCCCCCGCGGATTATCGTGTTAAGCCCCCCGGATTATCGTTAATCCAAACAGATTTTTACAAAAATGTATAACAGGCGCTAGTGTCGCCCATTATCATGATAAATCACATTTTATTAAAAAACAAAATGGCGGCGGTCGTTACAAATGTTTAAATACAGGCCGCGCTCCCACGGGTTATCGTGATAAACATATAGTTTATTTTTATACGGTGGATGGCTTAAGAAGTGTTAATTCTTTGGGGGAAATATGCATATATTTAAATACAACTATGAGTCTTACAGTATTTGTTGCAAAAAAAATGACTTTGAAAAATAAGCATTGTTAAAAATGCAAAAATGTATTGTTTAATTGCAAGTTTAGTGTAAGTAAAGCAATCAACACACACTACACAATTGCAGCACGTAATAAAATAGTACAACAGTAATATTACAATACAACAATACGGCATAGACGCACGCTGCACCATATACCGCGGAACCACCCCGGTATTAGACTACAAGATCACGTTGGCAGGCTGCTTCCACACGGCATCCATCAACGGATTCGTCGTGCCTATGTCCATTTCATCGGCCCAGGAACACCTCAACAATAACTTTTCCCACATGCTACTCACATGCGTCACGACGCCTCACGAGGAGAAGGACGGCGAAGTAGACAGTGATAGTGATGCGTCTTTTACCAGAAAAACATACACTACATATTTTAAAAGAATTTTTCGCAGCGAATCGCCACCAAAACTGTGACTGGGACAGTTATTAAAACATTTTATTATTAAACATCTCCAATTTTTAATGAATAATTGTAAACAGATATATTACTTACTTTTGTACTGCCGTTTGTAATTATATGTTATGAAATACATTTTTGTATCTGTGTATGAATAATAAAAATCTGTTATGGATTAAAACAACATATTTCACGTTTTATAGCACGTATGCATTTATGTCAAGCTTTACGTATTTACTTTCCTTCATTTTTTTGAATGATTACAGCATTGTTTTCACACTTTTGATAGTATATAACAGTAATCAACATCTATTTTCTTAAAATAATGCCAGTATTGCAGAGGAATTCCTTTCCGATTGAGTTCTGTAAATTCAAACTGTAAGTGAAGGCTGCACATTGAATATTTCGCACTGGCTAGAATATATATATTAACATCATATTAAACTTAGTTTAACGCAGGCCGTGTCTTGTCGACCTTAAAAGTACACAAACATTTTTTCTTTGCATTATATTTTCCTATTTTATTATATGGTTTCACAGCGAAGTGAAGGAAAATTAAATATTTCCCCATCAACTTCAACTCAAACTTTGTTTATTATATTTTCCTATTAATGAATAAATCAATTTAATATTAACAGCAACCAGTTGGAGTTATCATCACATTTATATTAAAATAAAAATGACATCTCAATCGTAAGGTATGCATATGCGACAAGATATTATCCATTAATGAATTATATACATTATTGTAATGTTCTCTAAAACAATTTAATATTAACAACAACCGATGAATTGCTTTAGTGAAAATTATAATATAACGGTTATCTATTAATGGATTATATATATATATATATATATTAATGTAACCTAAATCTATTTAATATTACCTTAAAAGAACAAACACCTTTTTTCTTTGCATTATATTTTCCTATTTTATTATATGGCTACACAGCGAAATGAAGGAAATTAAATATTTCGCACCGCTATTTACTACGTAAAGCCTTACAGACGTCTGATGGGGAGCAGGTTCTGTGCCAAACTCGCGTATTTCGCCACGGCGCGATCGACTTTTGGCGTGATTGCTGACTTGTGAAATATGTTATCACGACTTTTTTCTGTAATAAACAACCATATGGAAGGTTAAAATTTAATTTGTGAATGTAGGTTATCCCTAAATGTAACAAACTTAGCCCCATTTTGCATTCAGTTGAGAAACAATTACACAATCGAAGGATAATTTAATTTTTTTTTTTTTGCACGAGGACGAACTTAATTTATTTCTCGCATTATAATGTTATTTGTCAACTATTTCATTTATTCATACCCTTGAAATAACTTTATCCTAGTAAACATGCTGTTATGTCGGAAAGCGAAAGCGGAGTATGCGTAACCTTGTAGCACAAATGAAACCGAAAACTTATTGAGAGATGGTGAAAGTTAACTATTTAAAACTCTCACTAAAACCTGGTCTAAATTGAACATCAGTCTCTGAATGACTTTCAAGCAAGCATGTTATGTAGTTGTGATGATTATCGCCCCTTGCGAAATGAAGGGTGTTCTCAACTGCGGCCGAAACATAAGGTACGATTATAGAATTTATTTTATTACGTGCTACAATTGTGTGTGTGTGTGTGTGTGTGTGTTGATTGCTTTACTTACATTAAACTTGCAATTAAACAATACACTTTGCATTTTTAACAAACAAATTGTATTTATATTGAACATTAAAGTAAAGCGATACACTGTTGCGTTTAATAAATAGTTTGTAATTGAAACAATACAGTTTTGCATTTTTAACAATACTTATTTTTCAAAGTCTTTTTTTTTTTTTTTTTTTTTTTTTTTTTTTGCAGCAAATACTGTAAGACTCATAGTTGTATTTAAATATATGCATGTTTCCCCCAAAGAATTAACACTTCCTAAGCCATCCATCGTACAAAAATAAACTATATGTTTATCACGATAACCCGTGGGAGCGCGGCCTGTATTTAAACATTTGTAACGACCGCCGCCATTTTGTTTTTTAATAAAATGTGATTTATCATAATAATGGGCGACACTAGCGCCTGTTATACATTTTTGTAAAAATCTGTTTGGATTAACGATAATCCGGGGGGCTTAACACGATAATCCGTGAGGGCGCGATTATACATTTTTGTAAAGATCTATTATGGATTAACGATAATCTAGGGGGATTATTTGTAAAAATCTATTATTCATTAAATCGTTTGGATTAACAATAATCCGGGGTATAACGCGATAATCCGGGGGATTAAGAGAGCGACACTAGCGCTGTGGTGGCGGAAATAATGTTAATCCATTGCCTTAATCCATAATACATACTACTAAGGATTCCACGAGTCCGAAATATAGCGATCTCAAGGGTGACTTTTTCTTGGTGTTTTATCCTTGTCTACTATTATAATTACTGCTAATTTGTTAAATGGTTAATAGTGTTACTTTTTTATTTTTCTTCTATATATATCTCACGTCGACTAGGAGGAAGAATATTTTTGTAGCCAAGATGATAGCACAGCACAGTTAAGTGCCTTATTTGCAATAAATATTCGTCATGTTTCCCGCTGTAGCATTGAAAGGCTTTTTAACAGATACCACCATAATAACTATGGGGAGCATTTTCTGTTCATATATGTTGTCAGGTGGCATTTGTCCACATTAATTTAATCTTTAAAATAATTATTAAGTGGAATTTTACTTTCAGTCAGGTGAAGGTATATCACAAAAACTTACAGAGTTGAAAGCATCAACTTTTTATGTTTCTAATATTGAAAATTTTGTAATTTTTCTAGCAGATTTGTGGAACTTATTGGTAATACAACTGAATGCACTTACTGAAGGCGAATTTATCAGAGAAGTTTCACAATAGCGGCTGAGAAAATATATTTAAATATGCCAATATTTCGCGTAATACTGTAACGAGGGGCATAGAAGATCTGTGATGCGATCTGGAAAAATAATTGAGAGAAAGAATAAAAACACTTATTTGTTTTTCTCTTGCGTAGGACAAAATACCAGATAGAGGTGAGAAGACTCAACTGGCTTTATTTTTGAGCAAAATTGACAGAAAATTATATATTATTGAAAAAATTCTATATATAATTTCTCTTAAAACTACATCCTCCAGAGAAGAAAATTTAAAAGTTTTATCCAAAGTTGAAAACATGTAAAGGTGATTATATCTTTGCTCTGTGACGCATTTCCTATGACAGTTTCTTTTCATAAAAGTTGTGGCAATCTTTGGTTTCACCTGCATTTGCCAGTAAATGTTTTCATAAATGAACCACATTAAAACGAGTAACCCGACAAAAGTGACAACTACTTGATTTACCTTCTGAGATTCTGCACTACTTATTTCAAAATAAAGAAGGTAATGTCATAGATTGCACCCTCAGAAACATAAAATGGACTGGAAAAAAGGGTATGTATGTAAACGTTTTTTGTGGGCCTTTTCTTTTCATAAATCAAGAATGGCGTTGCAATCTCCTAAGCTGTAACGGAACAAAGTAATCATAGGAAACATTTTAATCACTAAGGGCGCATGAATACGTCATTCTTTCGCAGTGAGCGGAAGGAGGTGATTTCGCCCTTTGCTCTCTTTGGAAATATTCCCGCAATACTGTTCTATAACCTTAAGTCAATCGCAACGGAGGCCGAACAAAAATGCCAACAATTATTTACGTACCTATTTCCAGTGGTAGTATCACATTATATGTGATACAATTTAGTCAATGCTGTTTACCTTGTTTCGTGTATTTTCATTTTGATTTGGAAAATAACAGAGTTACATTATTTTAAAAAGTTCTGGATTTCAGCTTTTCTTTGACTACTCTCCTGTGAAAATATAGTTCCTGGTTTAGAAAATATCTAGGAGGTATTAAGTGTCTATGCGCGCGCATGGGCAGTACGATCAGTGATGTTCTATGAGCGAGCACTGTCTCGTTTGCCGCGCCGTAGAGCGAGCGTGTAGCAAGCCTGCTTCATTGTTTGTTGGCCTAGCTGTGTGTGCGTTCCGTTGTTCTTTCTTAATTCGACAATATACATAAAGTGTATTATGCTTACCTATTAACCCTTCTTTCAGA
This sequence comes from Metallyticus violacea, assembly GCA_030762175.1. Taxonomy (NCBI): domain Eukaryota; kingdom Metazoa; phylum Arthropoda; class Insecta; order Mantodea; family Metallyticidae; genus Metallyticus; species Metallyticus violacea. The sequence continues at coordinate 42,620,414 of CM060835.1, read as the reverse complement.
GAATTACCGACAGGGAGCATGATCATGTATTTTCTCAGCAGGACTACCACTACGAATAATTCCATTACAGCAATTCACAATGTAAGACAGAGCTATAGGTAGGGATTGTGGCCTCCTCGGTTCTCCGATTTAACAGCCTGCGATTATTATCTCTTTAGTCAATTTAAAATCGCCATATACAAGACGTACCTGCACATAAATATTCGTCAGGAAATTGTCCAGATTTCTCAAAATAAATTACAATGAGCGATGAATGATTTCCTAAAGAGGTGTGATAAATGGGTGGAGAATAAAAGCAGAAAGTTTCAACGCCTCATTTGATAATTGTATAAGTAATGAGCCTCTTAAATTGGTTTGTATATATGGTATGTTAGTTTGTTCTGTTTTTTCACCCTCCCGTTAATCATCAACATCCGTCTGTCCTGGTGATGTAGTGGTTACCATACTTGCCTCCTAAACCCAAGATCGCGGTTCGAACCCGGCCAGGATCGATGGATTTTTAGGGCGTAAAAATCCTAAGTATGACTTCCTTCGGAAGGGAAGTAAAGGCGTGGGTCCCGTGTTGTACATTTACGGCACGAAAAAGAACCTCAAGCCTGAAAGAGAGGCCTCTGAGCAAAATTTGTCAGTCGTTTCACGCCCTGAATTGAATGGGACGCTGATGACCTGAGATGTTCAAGAGCGTCCGTAAATAAACCAATCAAAAAAAAAAAATCTTTAAAACTCGGCTGGTCAGCTAACCGGCTGATGAGAGCCGAGCTCGGTCACGAGTAAAACCCTCGGGAGGAAAACCAAACTGATCGCACGATATGAGAGACATATAAGGTAGTCCTCTGTCCGAAGTGATTTGGCGAGCGACTATATAATGCAGCTGCAATTAACGGAAAGGTGTAGATAAAATATAGTTTAACAGGTAACCGGTAAGTGTGAAATACAGATATTTACATTCTGTTTCCCACTTTTTAATGTGAATCCTCTCTTTCAAACTTTTAAGGAAAATATAATAAGATCCAATTAACTTATCCTGAACTTTTTATTGATTTAGTGCATGTAGATTAAATTTTAAAAATTAATAATTTTAGGGGAAAAATTAAAATGCTAAAATATGGACATATAAATGTTTCTTTTTCTCATCAAGTAGTAGAATAACAGAAAAGTGCTCTTTTGTCCACATATTCCGTGAGCTTCATTATCAATTATGAAATAGAATTCTTCTATGTGATATGTGAAATTAAAATAATGTTTTTAGAAAAAAATGTGTTGTGCAATGCATTTAATACACTTATGTGAAATATAGAGGCAATTAAAATAATTCTAGTTTGTGGTACTTCCAATCATTTCTGCTATGTGCGTGTAAAAGGTCATGCCAATTGGTTAACCCAAAGATGAGAAAAAGAAATATTTCTATGACAAAAATAAGTTTACGAAGAAATGCGAACAAAGTCACAGCTCTTGAACTTACCAAACTTAATACAGGGCAATAACCATCCTGTCCATCATCTCCTGATACCTTTCTCTTCTTCTGCTACCTTCTTTGAATCCTGCCCTCCTTGGGCGTTAACTCTGAAGTTCAATGTTCATAAAATAATCTCATTGTATCTCAAAATTACTAAATTTTGCAGGAGCGGAGGGAGATCCAGTACACCACACCATGTTTTGGCACCCCTATAATCTCATTCCATGTACAGATCTTATATTGATATCAATAAGTTTAGAGCATCTCATACCGCTTCCCTGCCACATGAATTACATTTTATAATTAACTTCGGAGCTAGGGCTTTTTTAGTACTAGGGTCTACAACCAGTGTCACACAATCACTTTCATGACAATGTTTACACTTTGTATTAAATCCTAAAATAACTGCACCTTCTAATTATATCATTACCATTATTTACACAGGCACTATATTCGCTGTTTTCACTAGTTACATACTCTTCAACTTCACGTAAGTTTGGGTGTATTTACATAACTATTTACAGTTTTCTGATAATTATTTACATAGCTATTGCCATGAAACTTTCGTTTGTTATTCGCTCTTTTATTCCTTGGCATCTTTACACAATTATTTTACATTTTTATCACACGGTCTTTATAATTCATTTGTAAACAAACAAATGAGAAACGGGAGGCGGTAAACAGAACAACCAACATAACAACAAAAACATAATAACCAGCAAGGAAAAAAATCTCTCGAATTACATATTTAACAAAATATTTCGAATTACAAACGTAATTCCATCGGACTGTTTGGTGAGCGTGAAATTTAAAAGGCTGGGATTTTGCAGCTCCAAGTTAAATATTATTTTTTAAAAATAATTAATATACACAAATACTTGGCAAGAGTTGTAGATTTTTTAGACCTAAAAATAAAAATATAAATTTTGGCAATTTCACGCTTTCTGGTTACCTTCCACTAAATTTTGCATGTAGTTATTAATTTAAATTTTGCTTACATATAACGAAACATGGCGTAACTATAATCTTCATTGTCACTGAGACGAGAATTTACCTTCCTTTTCAAAAATGTGTATTCTATTTATTTCGATTGTGATAATGTTTGTTATATCACATTAGCTGTGTGCAGGACATTAGTTGATGGAGAATCAGGCTTGAAAATTTTGGATCACGACTGCAATTGGAATCACGCATTTTCAGCCCTCATGGCCGACGCTCTAACCAAAGCAACTGCGTTCTTCTCCAACTCTTAGTAAATAAATCATATTTATTTACTATGGGTTAATGTGAGGCATATAATTTTGACGTACTGCATAGAAGTTATGCTAGATATAAAGTTTCTTATATTATAGAAATTGCTACTCTTGCAATTTCATAATTAAGCTAATAAATTGAAATGACCTTAAAATATTATTGTTTAACTGTATAAAAAGTAAAAGAAAAAAGAAACAACATGTTCGCATATTTGGTCTTCTTGAAGCTAAACTTTTAAAATTCTTATTTACAATTCTTGTACTACCAATCATTTAGTCTTCATGCATCGAGTGAAATATACCAGTCACTAGGTCTTAACAATTACATAGAAGAAAGTTATGTAAAAGTACAGTGCTTTTTTTCTATTTATGTTTATTATTCAAAATGAGACGCTGAAAATAATAAATATATCTCTGGAAACAACCGCAACAGTTAAAAAATGATTTGCTCAGCACATTTTCCTGTTCAAAGCGTTTTAAATGAAATGCAGAGTATAAAAAATGCTTATATTCAGTACACAGTACATACAATAGGTGACTCTACTTTAAATTGCTCTGCTTAGTTGAATACAAATCGAGAACATTTATTGCTATTTTTTTTTAGAAAATTATACAACTATCAGGAATGTGTATGCCATGGAAATTCTAATAATAATTATCACCAAATGTAAGCATTCCAAAATATTTATTCTAACGCTAAAGCTTAAGTCGCTGGGTTCGAGACTGTTGGCACTACCCGCTCTTGTGAATTAGAGCTTGCGATAATTTTCTGGTTGCACAGGTTATGACAAAAATACAAATTTTCATGTTTAGTCGAATTTCTCTGAATAATTCTGACCAAATAACACTAGAAGTTCCAGCTTCATACTCTTTCACTATTGAAAAATCTTAAAAGCACTGAAAATATTCCACGGAATAATATACTGATATAAAATAAATTGCGGTACTTATTATTATTATTATTATTATTATTATTTTATTATTATTATAATTATTACTCTTTTTATTATTATTATTATTATTATTATTATTATTTCAGGTTATGCTACACAGTTCTTAGGAGGCAATATGCTGCCAAGCAAATGAATGCAGAAGAATTAACAAATCGAAGTGGATTCGTGCAGTGAAATTTCTCTTGGATAACTGCTTATACTAATTTTGCATAACACATCCATATCTCTTTACGATATACTTTTCTTCTTCCTCTAATTCATTATCAAGTAAAACGGGCATCGCATGGTAAAGCTGTTGTAAAGCGCGGACACCACAATATATGTTTTTCACTGTCTATTATTTACGAGAATTATAAAACTGAGTTATACTCGGCAGCTCCTTAACCCATTTTTTTGTTAATATCCGAAAAGTTTTCATTCAAAAACGTTGTTATACTTTCTCAGATGCACATTAAAGTAGGAATTTATAACTAAAAGAAATTATAGTAATTCTTAAAAATACTTGACCGTCATTCGGAAACCACCAATAAACAATTCAAAACCGAAAACTAGATAAAAAAAAAAAACAAGAATTATCCACCTTATTTATTGTGGTGTTTTATATAAATATCAAATAGGGAATTTCATATATACTTTGAAAAAAGAGCATTTTCATTACAGTTGAGGTGGAATATGTTTATGTACTAATCTTTTTATTATTACTTTTTATGTTATACTCGTATTATAATGCAAACCATGCATTTGCAAATAACATTTGTCTATAGATGTCTTGGTATTCATTTATGCAAATGTATCTACTCTTTCTTTCTTCTCAATTTAAAATATGTAGTTATTGCTTACAATAATTACACTAGTCAACAGCAATTTTGTATCTGAAATTTATATACCTATTAGTACGTAGTTTGAGGCATATAATATGAAACTGTCTTTTAAAATGTGCCAGCACGTAAAATTTTAGAGTCATTTAGATTTTTACATTGTTTATTTTGAATGTTTCGCTATTCTTTATTCTTTTGTTTACGTGTTTTATTTGTCTGTTTGTTCTTTTGTTTGCTACTCTTTTTTCAATACAAAGAATTGTTATAGCGGTGTGTTATAAAAATAATCACTAGATGGGAGAAATGGTTGGATTTTTAAAATTTTTCTCACTAGATAGCAAGATGTTCTCTAAAAGAAGCTTCACGTCTAGCACATGTTGAAACCTGCATGATGCAATTCTTATCATACTTACCTTAGTCTAAACTGTGTATTGTGAGGTTTTATTACCTCAGTTTGTGTTTCTTGTAAGAGATAGTGGCACTTTGTGTTGTTTAGAAGTTAGTAGAAATGGCAACTGGTAAACTTCGTTGTTGCGTAAACCACCCGGACCATTTAGTGCGGGAAATTCACTCCAAAAACTCAAAAAATACACTGAACATTTCATCAGACTCAACAACACCAAAGTCAATCAGAAGAGTATTACACTTGGCCTCGTCATATAGAACAGAAAGAACTGAACCATTTGATCTAAACAGCAATCTCAACTCTGTGCATCGAGAATGAAAAAATATAACCTTCTGGCTTCACAGACAAAATGTTCCTGTTTTTGACTAAGAATTAGCTCTTTCACTGAATATTTCGACGAGCAGAATTCAATATAGGAGGTGGAGATGATAATGGTTTGATGAAGCAATTAGGTGTACAACATAACCTATAGGTGCGGCGAATGTTTCTTATCTTCAATAAAACCAGCTTGAAAGCATACTACTACATAATAACACCAAACTACCGTCTATACCTTTGGCTTATGCAGTAAACATGAGCGAAACATGAAAAAATGGCTTTGCTGCTAGAACAATCAAATATAAAGACCAGTAAACTGGTCTGTGATTTAAAGTTGTTACACTGCTTACATATTTACAGAGTGGGTTCACGAAATACTTTGTTCTTTGTGCCTGGGGGACAGCCGAAACACGAAGAATTATGTCGATCCTGGTGGTCTAGTGATAACCATACTTGCCTCGTAAACCCAAGATTTCGGGTTCAATCCCGGCTAGGATCGATGGATTTTTGGGGCGAGAAAATTCTAATTATAGCTTCCTTCGGGAGGGAAGTAAGCCGTGGGTGTTGTATCGTATATTTATGACACATAAAAGAACCCTAAGCCTGAAAGAAGAGGCCTCTGAGCAAAATTTATCGGCCGTTTCATGCCCTGGTGGGGCGCTGATGACCTGAGATGTTAAAGAGCGTCCTTAAATAAAGCTAATTAACCAAGAATAGCCTAAGAGAGAAGTAAATGTTACTGGAAAATAAAATATGAAAAACACTCCATAAGTTGAACGGAGTAAAATCATTTTACCTGCTTCATATCAAGTTAAGCGTAATGACAAACTTCGTGAAAGCTCTGGATAAAAAATGCCAGGTCTTCAATGATTTGAAATAAATATTTCCTAAACTGAGAGAAGCAAAACTGAAAGAAGACATATTTGTTGGGCCACAAACAATTGAAAGATCCAACCTTTGATACTAAGCTCACAAATCTTGAATTATCTGCTTGGCCCTCTTTCAAAGTAATTGTTAATGGCTTTCTGGGCAACAGAAGAGACGTTTCCTTAGTGAACGATCTGTTGGAGAATTACAAGAACGTCGGATGTAGAATGTCACTTAAAAATTCACTTTTTACATTCATACCCTGACTTTCTATTTAAGTCAGTGGTAGCTATTGTTCCCTCTGGGCTTATCAATATTTTAAAATCCTGCTCAGTAAAAAACTGGAGGCCATGTGCCAAGTTTATAGTATACGGTTACATCTAACAGTCTTGAATTTGAACACAAATGAAAGCGCCGCGAGAATATGCATCCAGCGCAGCACCTGAAAGTTCACTACCTACTTCTTACGTCCTCAAATGCGGAAAAACAACGTGCAGAAAATTGTAGATAGAAAGGCAGGACTAAATGAGTATTTTGAGGATAGGAACAGGGGGTCGCAATAACGTTTTCACTACGCCTACATGTGACAACATTAAAATCGTCATATTAGTCTCATATTGTGAAATTTGTTTGTGGCGTGCCAAATATAAACAAAACGCACTCTTATACAGTACTAATACTGTCGCTAGGTAAGTCTGATGTTGGATGGTACGGTAATACGGTCTTGAAGTTAGGCGAAACTTACGATTCCAACACGACGGCGCCACTGCACATTTTTCACTTTCATCAGCTAAGTAAACGCATGTAATATTTAGTCTCGCATTGTGTATACCAGTACTCATTAGTTGAGACAGTACGTACATAGTGAGCTACATTTCATTTCGACTGGCAAATAAAGATGTTTCATAACGTCACATTTCAATTATGATCATGCAGCGCTCCTGTTGTTATACTGCATCTGCCATGTTCCTAACCTCAAAATGCTTAGTTTGGTGCTGCTTTTCTACTCTACAATTTCTGTACATTCTTTTTCCGTACCCTGTATAATCATAAAACATTTCCTTCGTTTTTGTCGATGTCCAAGTATTTACACGATAAGTAATGCACAGTTAGCATCTTTCTGATTCATTGAACCTGCTCCTACTTACTTTATATTAGTTTTGTAAACGGATGGAGAATCCCACAGGTGGTCTGATATCCTATAAGTACCCATGGACTAGGAGTCCCGTTTCTGGGGGCTAAATATTGAGACATCCTCCCTTCAGTTGATATAAATGTGGAGGGATTATTCGGGGTTAAATGAATAAGGGCTGAATAACCGAAACGAATACAGCTTGTTCCTGAAATATTACTCTGCTGATTTGGAAATAGCAAAGTGGCAGCCCTGCAAATAAAATTAAATGTGCGTTTTTATTAACCATTATTAAAGTTGTGCGCAAAGTCGTTTGGAAAACAGATGCTCGCGTTAGCTGAAGAAAGTCACTTTGGTTTTCTTCTGCAGCAGGTTTAGACTTTCATTGGGTTATTGTGCTTTAGTTTTAGATAAATCAAGACTACGAACCGAATCACTGAGACTAAGAAGAATCAGAAGCATTTTCTACAAATACAATAACATTTAATTTATCATCATCAATTCAATATTTTAATTTCCATCAATGTCTACTGGAGTTAGTGTATGCAGCTCTACCCCATAAATCCCCATGGGTGGCCGAGGTCGTTAAGGCGCGAACTCGTAAGCGAGAGGTCTGGGGTTCGAACCCCGCCAGGACCGTCCTCCCTGACAGGTTTTTTCCAGGTTTTTCTCAGTCCTCATAAATGGCAAATGCCGGGACGGTACCCTAAACTTAGACCTGGAACGTTTCCTTCCTTTAAAAAAAATTCTTTCCCAATATATCATTTCATCTCTTGTATCATGAGTATCCACCGCCTGTGGTGCCTCAGTAGTAAAAACGGGCGTTAAACACTATTAATAATATCTATCCCATAAGACACCGGTCTAACTGCTAACTGCAAAGATGGATACAATTGAAATATCCCAGATAAGAGGTATTTTCAAGCAAAAACAACAGTCACTTGAACGATCCTCAGGTTTCCTGCATTCCATTGAAAATGCAGAGATTTATTCAGCCAGCCATACAAATCAGCTCAGCAGCCCATTTCTGATTATGATTCATTTTGCTACCGCATATAACTCATGAACTTTTTAACTCACCATATATAACAGAAACTATTCGGACTATTTGCACAATTACGAGATAGTTTAAAGTTTATAAAACACATACTATATCTGCTAACTTTAGATAAATTATTAATGCTTGTTACAGAAAGAATAATTGCAATTAAACTGAAATTGACACAGTGATATTACGTAAAATGAAGTTCATTGTTATGAAAAATGGTAAACTGCCCATAATTATGTGTATATTGTTAGTCAATCATGAAATATACAAAATAGAATAGAATATTTTCAACACTGAAAGTATTACCTCATTAGCATATCCAACAAATATATAAAAAATATTTTCGATTTATAAAAAATATATGGATATCAGAAAAAATGTAACCTTTTTGTGGAATCAGATAAAAAATAATGATAATAATTAATAATTAATAATTAATATTGTAAATTAAATTATTTACGTAAATCTTTTTAGGTGAATTTACGACAAAACTCTCCGAGTTATTAAAAATTGCAATAACATTATTTGTTTTATTTCTTGTCTGTTCAATATTAAAACTAGAATTTATAATATTGAGTATTATTATTATTGTTATTATAATGTTTATTTCAGAACGCTCTAAAACATCTTTGGGCCGAAAATATTTCTCAGAAGCCTCTTCTATCAGGCTTGAGGTTCCTTTACGTACTGTAAATCAACAACACAGGATCAAGTGCTTTATTTTCCTTCCGAAGGAAGCCATACATTTTTACGCCCTAAAATGTCATCGACCCTGATCCGTTTTAAACCCGCGACCTTGGGTCTACGGGGCAAGTGTGTATACGATAGACTACAGTACCGACTATAACGCTTTTGCATTAACTTATTACAATATGTAAAAAATAATCAAGAGTTTTTTTCACCCGACATAAACGGCCAAAATGGTATTAGAAAAGTTCCATTTTTGTGTGGAACTGACACATAAAATTATAATTATTATAATTATAATAAACATTGCGTTCTCTTCATTCCTATAAATATACACACATGGATGTGTGCTTTCTGATTTTTATGTTTATTTGTCTCAACCGCGAATAGATTTAATTGTACTTTATATTAAATTTACATGCTCATTTTTGATTATCAACTTAGGTGTATATAAAATGCAAAACAAAAACTGGAGCTAAAGAACACGAATAAAGTAAATATATTTCAAATAAATGAGAAATATTTATCTTCTCAGCACGTGAATTTTACATAAACAGTTTTAATAAAAGCCGTCAACTTTGTGTGCTTAAGACCAGAATACGATTTGTAATTCAGGAAAATATTTACACATATCAAACTAATTAACACATGCAATATGACAATAACAAATGAGTTACGGTATTTTTAAATATATAAAGATTAAACATTATTATAGATTATGTTCATGCATTGAAATATTTACATATATCAAAATAATTAACAAATGCAATATGTCAATAACTTCAAACATAAACAAGTTATGGTATTTTAAGTATAAAAAAGGTTAAATATTATTATAGATCATGTTCATGCATATAAATATTTAGGATATAGTTACTACTTATTATACATGAAAAGAAATAAGTAAAATATGAGGAAGTCAATGAACCACATAAAAATATTCTAGCAACAGAAAGTACTAAGCAAAATGTGAAAAGACAAGGTCGGTGCCAAAAGCATATAGAAGTCAAACTTAAGATTATGAGATGATAAATTAAAATAGATATGAGTTAGATAAAATTAGTGTTTTAAGAATATTTTCAGCTTATAAGTAAAGTGTCATGCACATACAATATAAGATTCAGGAATATACGGAATGATCCAATGAACTATGAACCGAATTACGATGTTGTGTACGCGCTTCCCGCCATTGAACGGAACAAGGACAGGCTAGCTTCTATATGTCAGAGTAGATGTGAATGTAATTGATTTCATAAATTTCAGGCCGCGAATAGTGTTCAATCTAAGAAACCTAATAGATAGCGTAGGGTTCTCACCGAAGAAACATTAGCTGATATCGGTCATCGTTTGGGGCATTTCCTCAAAAATTCAATTAGACATCTTTTACGACCAACAGGAATTTCTTATGGTCCTATGCCAAGAGCTACTAAATTGTTAAAGAAAAAAATAAATGTGACCTAAGTGAATAGAATTTCGTTCCCTTTTTTTAGAGAATTAATTACAGGGTCGTGATTTTTCCTGTTTTAACAAGCCGGTGCCACAGCTCATACAAAGAATATTTCGATGAGAGAAATTGAAGAATTTTGGGGTATTACGGACGCTCTTTAATATCCCAGGTCGTCCACGTCCCATTCACCAGAGCATAAACGGCCGTAAATCTACGGCAGGAGATACGCGGCTTTATTTCCCCTTCCCGAAAGAAGCCACACGTAGAATTTTTACCACCAGTGTGTTTCAGAATGACAAAGTTAAGTAAGGATTTGTGGCCTTCTCAGTCCTCCGACTTAACCTTTGTGACTTATTAAAATCATATATAAGAAAAATCCATATATCCTTAAGAATTGAAACAAATATCCACCAAGAAATAGTTCAGTGTTACTTAACGTGAACTACAGCGAGTGATAGACAGTATTTTAAAGAGGTGCCAAAATGTACTGATAACGACTGTGGCCATTTTCAACACCTTCTTTCATAAAGATGGTAAATAAAACCTTTTAAAAAAGTTAAAGAAACTGTTGTATGGTTGTCAGCGCCACTGTGCGATGCTCGCAGACGATAACGAGCACAACTGTCTCCTATAAGCAAAACATCGCAAGCTGATTCATAGTTCAATGGATCGCTCTGTAAATTCCGAAAGGACTCCCCCCCCCCCCTTCCAGGTTGTTTGCTTGTCAGTTGGCAATCCCGAATCCGATCCCTCGTTGAAACATTTGCCTGATTAGTCTTTTTATAGTTTTCTCTTGGTCTGAAAAGATAAATCTCAGGTAATTTAGACGTGCCACCATTTCATTTGTCGTTTCAAAAGACCTTGGCGGTGACAGGACGATAAACGTTCACAAAAATAAATAATAAGTAAATAAAAAAAAAAAAGAAAATGTCTTGTGGCTTGAAAATTAAATTAAATTACCATGCACTTCAAACAGCAAAATATAAGTTTCAAAAGACTAGAAAACATTCCTAACAGAAAAAAGTCACATGAAAGAAGGTAGAAGTATAAACATTTACCACTATGTAACAACTCCCTGTTTGCGAGTAGTGTTATTTTAATATAATTTATTTTTCCCTGCAAATGGAATTTGAACATTCTCCTTATATAAAACATCCTAAGCCTATTCAATACCAGCATAAATGCAACAATATTTTGTCTTCTGGCGAGGAAGAAGAAGAGGAAGAAAATGATATAATAATAATAATAATAATAATAATAATAATAATAATAAACAGGGCGTCAAGAAACAATTGCTAGATTTGACGCTCTTATTCCATTAAACTGACGACAGTTTTAATGCCCGGTCTAAAAGTACAATTATATGTTTAAGTGGTGGTGACAAGAGGTAAAATAACTTATAAACATAATTGGAAATTATTTAAAAATGTGAATGAGTCGTAAAATGTTTGTTTTGTACCATTTGCCACTATGTTAGTAAATATTCAACTGATGCATTTTTCTAGAAACTTTCAATTGTAAACAGTCCGGACTTTTCTTTCGAAGTCAGATTTTCCGGATATTTTTTTTTTCTCAAATGATCATTCATTGAATAAAAGAAGAATTGTCATAAAAAGAATAGTAGCATGTTAATTTGGCTGTTCGGTCCCTCATGCACAACAATTCTTGCATCGTTCAGGCAAGCACTGCATCGCAATTTATGTAGTTGGAGTCCATTTGAATAAAACTACAAGCCGATTATGACTACTATCAGCTGAAAGCAAATGCCAGCAAGCACGTTATCACGGTTACAAACAATAAACAAAAGAGTAAAAATACTGGGGACATTATTCGGCTCACATGGCGAGACTTAATGCAAACAAACGTTAAATTAAATATATATTAAAGTATATAAGTATTAAAGTATAAAGTATATAAGTATATATTATATATAAAGTATATAATTAAATATATATTAAAGTATTTAACAAACGTTAAATTAAATATATATTAAAGTATATATAAATAAAGTAATGAGTTAAGCTATATATGTAGCTCTTATCATCTCCATTCTCTTTCTGTATTCCCTTTCTCCCTTTTTTCCTGCTCTTTTCTTCTTTCTATTCGTCTATTCCGATGCTCTTCTATTTTCTACTACGTATTAATTACATTTATTTACTTTATTAGCAAGCTGGGAACATATGCCTAACAGTGACAGCAACAAAAACGCTTAATGAAGTTGAACTTCCAGTTGGATTCATTGGCGTCGAAACACTTTCAATTTCAAAATTACGTTCTAAATTTATTTAGGTACAAGATCAGTGCTGTACTTGATAAAGTAAATTTTCTTCTTTTCTTTACTTGTTTAAACATTTTTCAACTGGAAAATATAACTTTTACTTTATTTCAAAGCTTAGTGCTTTATGTAGTCACAAGTGCATAATGCAACAAATTAATATCATATCCTGTTTAGCTGTGCGTTGATTAGTGATAACTGATAAGACATGGCATATTAATATTAGTTTATAATGCTATATTTTATTGCACGAGTAAATATTTAAGAAACGAAGGGAAAGAACTTCGTAATTTTTACGAATGCAATAATTGTATAACATTATAAACTAGTTTTATATGTTATTTTTGAACACCAGAATTATAAAAGAATGTTAATAAAACAAAATTAATATCAATGTCTATTTTCGAATGAATAACTCTGAAGTCAATGCGTGTATCTTTTGTTACTGATATTACCGCCAAGAAATTTTAGCCCAAGCTGAAAAGGCTGATTTGTCTTTAATACTGAGAAACTCTTATGACACTTTGAAGAAATCGACATAATAATATTAAGGGTGTGTAGAATCAATTAGTGCTATAAATTTCTACTAATGCGTTTGATATTTAATATTAGCTTATTAATTGTTTTTAAATTCTGTTATTATGTACTCTGCAATGAGGATGAATGAATGGTTCTGTGTTCAGTAATACAGAAATTGTTCCCTCAATATTAACGTAACATAATATTCAGCTGATGAAAGCATTTTAACAATGAAAACAATTAAATCACGTCATTGTTCGTATAGTAAGTTTACGCAACTAGTGTCACAGCGAAACATTTTATTAACCTTTTAACCAACAATAAAGACTGTTTATAATTCTGGAATACAAAAAAGTGTTATGTGCTATTATGATAAATTTATGAAGTAAAGTATAATTCATAAGTTAAGCAAAACAAGAGCGTCCTGGTGAGAGAGTGATATACAAAGCAAGTATTGACTCAGTAACACTGTGCAATATGAGTAAACTGTGTGTGCAACACGAAATTATCGCTGTGATAGTGAATTAGTTAAGTCAGTTGGCTCTTTCGATCCAATAATATCTGTACTTTTTCCTGCATGTGAAATAAAATGCTATGGTACAAGCAAAATAATAAATGTATCTCTGCGCATAGGCATTCTCAATTGTTTACTGCAACTAAGTGAAAGCATTTGGAAATCAACATATTTAGATGAATTAATAGTTTTTTACTACTGTATAGAGTATAACGTAACCTCAAACTCGTCTTAAAGCTATAACAAAACAAAAATCCACAAATAAACAATATTCCTGGGGCTATAATGACGGCAATACTTCAATAACATGGCAATCTCAATCGTCACAAAAATGGTCCACCAAAATCTCCCTCATAGAGGAATATCAGTCCACTGCATGATTGTGAGATGTGGTACAAACAAAAGAATGGCTTTCCTGTGCGCATAAGCAATTTTAATTGTTTACTGTAACCAACTGAAAGCAGAACGGCATAACCATCTGCCATGTCTGACGAATAATTGCCAATACTAGAAAATGAAGTGCACTACATAATTAATATTTGTTTAACTCATTATGCAGTAAACCAGAAGTTTAAACAGTTCGCCGAACAAGCATTAATGACGTCAAACACCGAAACATATGTTTATCGTTTCAATATTAACAATAATTCAGTGTGCTTTTGTTTATGAATGTTCAATGATTCTGGTTTCAAGCCCTGTGTCTGATATGAGTTTTAGGTTGTGTTTTTACTTGTGTAAAAGTAACGTCTTCATGCTTTATTGCAGAATGGCCGAAGAGATTGTCTTGTTTTTTATGAAGACAGGAAAAAATATACTTATGCTTCAGTGTGCCAAGTGCTGCAAAGACGATTAGTGAGCAGTACTGAAGATGTGACGCAATGCACTTGGAGGCACGCGAATCTAGTGGAATCACATTACACGGCGCCGTGAGGTATGTCACAGTCTACACAAGCAGAAAGCCATACTCCAGCAAACACTGTGTCAGCAACTTACCTTTTAGCTGCGTAAAGATAATGTTACGCTGTCTCCAGATGATGATGATGATGCCGGCGGCATGTCTGTCGCGCGAACGAAGGGGGCGTATGCCAGCCAGTCATTCTGGGGGCCCTGGCCAGGTTGCTCGCACAATTTTCGTGTTCTTCCGTTACTTCTTACCGAATTTTGAACTTAGTAAATCTACTGTCTACCAGAATAACTTTACTTTAACGTTCGGTTTAACCACGCTGGTTGATAAAGCTACTTTTCAAGCTATTTTCTGTCTTCTGACTCTTGTGTTTTTCCTCATTACTTAGCTTTTAATCTATCACAGTTGTTTCCTTACTTTTCTGTCCTTTTTATTAGCTGTACCTCACTCTGGCGGTGACAGCCTTTTAGTAAACACTTTAAGGACGGTATCAATTGTTTATGTATTTACATGTCACACAAATAGGAAATGACAAGAATTAACCGCAGCTCTTCCCGATTTCACTGCTTCTACGAAACACAGGGGGCATTCCACAGATTACAATATTCGCAACAGAGAATGGAAACATTAGAGTAGTTAAAACGCTGCCCTCACTTGAACTGATTCCGCATCGGCTTCCATACTCAAACTGCTTTCGTGAGTGAAGTAAACTTTAACTTTAAACAAGTAAAACGTCACAAAAACAAAGTTTACGGTGAGCACAAAAGTTGTTATTTATTCACTTCTGTCAAAATATTGCACTTCACAGGAGCTGTACTACAAACTAAAGCCACCAACACAAAACAAAACAAAAGGCTCACATGCACTAGTGTAACGTCATCTGCAACACGTGTTTTTGCCGTGCGCTTGGCGCCACTGATACGTATACTAGCAGTTCTGCTTGGTTTCACGTCACGTCGGTGTATAGCTGAACGGTGCCAAGAAGTTGACCACTTATACTACAATGCGACAAGGCTAGAGCTTTCGGACATAATCGGGTATTTCCGTGAGAACCGCCAGGGGAGCGGCAATCATACGCAGTTTTATCTTGCTAAATGATGCCCACCATTCATCAGCATCCGGGTCCATGAGGGTGGAGAGCAGGTCTTTATATATTGGTTCAATTAAACGTAAGCATTATCCAACTCGCTCGTTATCACGTTTGTATTGCGGAAAACAGCACTTACCTCTTCAATAATAGCAACTGAAAAAACGTTCAGGGACCTGCCTTAATTCAGGGTTAACAAAGTTAAAATATCTTTCAAAATAAAATATTCAGCTCTGACTAAAAAGTTTCTGCATTTTAAGCATTTTTAATTTATTTACAAATGAAGTTACTTTTAAATGAATTCATGGGCTTCCATTTCCATGTTTCCATCCCACATTAACGTGTTTCACATGCCATGACATACTAACTTAACGCTATTATACCGTACTGTATCTAAAATGTAACATACAACATTCATATTGTCCGTGCATACGTGTACGGTACATTATTTTTACACTTATTTTACATATAAGGTAACCAACCATTTTTAATTTCCGGGCTCATACAGTGAATGTTCTTAAAATGCTAATTGTTTAAAAACATTCTTTTGCTTTATTGAGATACTATGATTATGTTAATGTTTATGGCATTACCTTCCACTCGTTATTTCTCTTATGTAATACTAATTTAACCGCCATTTTGAGAAAGCAAGTGAAAAACACCCTTGTGCTTTGCTAGAGAAAGGCAAAACAGTTTCTTTCTTCTCTCTAAATGTTTAAACACTTAACATTGTAATTCTGCACATAGATGAACAATATACCAAAGCAGACACCAGAGTGGCTGCCTGTGGCAAATGGAGAGTAAGCCATCATAATGCTTTAAACATATCTCTGAATACTGTTTACAAAGTAAAACTTTACAGAACCATTCAGAATACGAATCGGATAACGATCTATGGATCATTTGCTCTTTTTTGCAGATGACTCAAGAGCAGGAAAAGTATCAAAGTTTAACGATTGACTCAAAAATCAAAGATATCCGTAAATCTTGGGAACTTTGTTACAGGTTTTCAAGCAGAATGGTTGCTCTTCAGACATATCTTAACCTCTGCGAGAAAAGAATTTACGTTAATCAACGTTTACTCATAGTACACACTTGTATGGAAATATCTAAAACTGTTGATAAACTTTCCATTTGGAAACAGTTAGAATTTTGTTGGGGGTCTAAGACATCAGGGTATATAGAAGATAGTGAAGCGGCAACTTAATACGCAACAGAAGGAGATAGAAATAATTTCACACAACCAGAACTTACATCAATTGACCAAGAAAGAGCATAATTTAAAATGAAAGAATGTTCCCGATCAAGGTCTGGATAAAATACTTATCAAAACATCCGATAACACCCTGACTAGCGATCTATTGATTACATATGAACGTTGAGGCTCTATTAAGGAAATTCCGTATGCTGTCTATGTGAACAATCAGATGACATCTTACTGTATGTGAAACTCCGGAAAGGCAAAGAAACTCTCTGTCAGGACACATTTTCTCAGGCGAAAAGTGTAGAGCTTACAAAAGCACTAGATCTGAAACTACAAAACTGGGATAAACGAGTCATAAAACTCCCTTGAGACTTAGGCGCTAAGGTGTATTTATGCACTCCAGCGTCAATTATTCAGTCAGTCAATCAATCAATCAATCAATCAATCAATCAATCAACAAAACTGCCAAAGTCTTCGAAACGAATGAACCAATATGACGAAAATGAGCCCTAAGTCCCACAGAATCTAAAATTACTTAGCATTTATCTTTTCAAGGTTCAAAAACAGCATGCTCATGCAACTGAACCCAAATAAGGTTCGAAATTGCTCGCTTCTGACCCATCAACTCAGCCAAGGAAGTGATTGTGTCATACGAGATGAGGCAGGCCGGCTTTACCAAACAACTACATTGGCATTAGACCCATGCCACTCAGTGTTGTTTGAATAATAAAAATAAAAACACGTTTCTAATCCTATAATAAATTCTGCTAAGGATACCAGGCCTAATTCTATTTCACAACGAAGATTTGCATGTTCGTACTGAGTTTGCTCGTCGGGAGATTATTTGAAGAGAAACTCCCAGATGATCCACTTGCAAGTAGTAATGCGATTCATAAATTGGAACATCCACACACTTTCTAACTCTAAAAAATAAAGATATTAATTTAATTATCTCAAAGAGAAATATATAATTTCATAAGCAGGTGTCAGAAATGTGTGCAAAATTTAGGCATTTCATTGCGTGACATGAGGAAGCAGTAACTTTAAATGCATTAAAAATTTTCTAATTTCTAAAACACTTAGAAATTAGAGATTATTACTCTATCAATAGACTATCAAGTTTAAGTATACAAAACTCCCTTATATGGTAAGAAAAATTGTGTACGACGCGTTTGTGACAATGTATGTATTATTGTTACTTTAATTATAATTTTATGATTAATAATGCAATTAAAATAAAGCCAGAGACTTAGGCGCCTTAATATTAGTCAAATTTCATCGGGGGTCGGGAATTCGCAAGTCGCTACGTCTACCGCCGGCTACCAACTACCAAGTTCACGCACGAATGCTCTGTACATGACGCACCAATGTATCTTTTTATGTGTGTATGCACAAACATATAGAGCATAAGAAAAAAGATAACAAAAACAAAGAACTTTTTAATATAAGTCCATCACGCAGGAGCTGCGTAAACTAAGCCAATTCCTCAGCAAGTAGAAAAACTCTAAAAAAAAGAATATAGAATATAATTATGGCCTCATTAATTAATGAAATAAGATATGAAATTGCTGTGTGTTAATTAATATGACAAACTCTAAAGCTAACTAATGAACTATAATACATTTCTTAACTAGGTTTGTCTGGTTTTTTTTTTTTTCAAAAGCGCTTGAAAATAAACGTATACAGTGAAATTACTCTAATTTTCAAAAGTAAGCAAGAAAAAAGTAGACTTCTTGCGATCTATATGTATTACAAAAGAGAAATCACATTTTTTTAGAATTATTATTATTATTATTATTATTATTGAGATTAAACCACAAAAATAAATGGTATAGCATTAATTAAATGAGATATATGACCACTGCCATATAAAGCTATGAATATTTTAAACATTTTTAAATGTAAACATGTTTATAAATTGTGGCCTTCATATCATCTTTACATTCACTAAAATAGAGAGAAATAACGAAAGTTTCGAGTTACATTGTGTATTTAAGAAGATGTTCATATGTTTCAATAAAATAAAAAAATAGTATTTAAATACAATTACAATGTATATACAAATATACCGAGTCAACAATAGAATGTTCCATGGATTTTCAGTGACTTTGAAATTTATTTAAATTTTACTGTAGTAAAAGCATGTGATGCAAATGTTTTCTGAATGTTATCACAAAGATTTCTTAAATATATAATGCTTATGCACTTATAGATTATTATTTTACAGTTACTGTCTTCATGACAATGATTTTGTTCAATCTGAAACATATGCATCTGTGTAAATACAGTTTATATGTTCAGTTAATTTATTCTTTTATTTTGAAACAATTGAGAGAAAATAAACTTTAGTACGCTTTTAGAATTTCGGTTTTCAGGTAAGCCTCTAGTCCGATTTCCCTAATTTTCAGAAACTATTTTTCTTATTTTATTTAAGGTATATACGGAATTTCGTTGCGAAACAACAATATTAATGCCACTAAGGCCACATTTAAATTTTGGGTTTTAAGTAATTACACACTCATGATAGTTCCATTTCCCTGCTTTTTCAGAAGCTATTTTTCTTATTTTATTTCAATGGCATTTACCGAGTTTCTATAAAAAAATTAAAAATTGTGGTCGCTAGAACGATTTTTAAATTTCGCTTTAATCCCCATTCTTAAGTTTCGGTATTCAGGTATACTCTTATGGACTCTTAATGGACCGATTTTCTGATTTTCAGAAACTATTTTTCTTGTTTTATTTAACTGGCATATACCGAATTTCGGTGAGAAAAAACAAAATTTTCGGCCGCTAGAGCTATTTTTAAATTTTCTCTTTATGTTAACCTTCACCCTCAATTACCCAGTTAACGGATTGGATGAATCGTTTGTTAATAAGTGATTATATGCCGAATTTCGTTGATAATAAACAAAAAATGCGACCGCTAGAGCGTTAACAGACACGTTTAATATATGCCCTCTTGTCTTTGAAGAACATTAGTTGTTCGACATATAGACAAAATTGAGATATCACCAAAAACTTAGAGGGCTCACTTATAGTAACTAAATTGAAGTTTAAGAGATGTAATCGGTACAATAATGAAATTTAAAGTTATTATTAGGATCCTGGTTGAAAAATGATGCAGAAAAAAACTAGTTTGCACCAAGAGCATTGAATTCTTGACAGCGATTCATAATGAACACAGCGCTGAATTGATAGGGAAAAAAACCAAACTACGGAAAGATTCGAACGGGCTGAAATACTCAATTGGTCACGAGTTTTCAAGAAATCATGTGGAAAAATTGCATGGCAATAGCCAGTGCAGGCAGCACTTGGAGTCTGTTATTGTGAGTTAAAGAAAGCTGTTCAATAAGACCCCTGCGCACAATCTTCTTTTGTTGCAACTATCTTTTCATTAGTTATGTGTTGCAGTGAGAAAGTATATGCATCGCAATAAGCGGAAGTGAAAATGTCTGTATACCTACCTCAGTTTATATAATTAGCTATTCTTAAGATATTAGGTATCCTAATAGTTCGTTAGAATGCAATATACAGTTTAGTTTACATGAAGTTCCAGCAGCTGTTCGAAAGATCAATGTCTTGATAGCAGAGAGTAGAGAAGCCATCTGCGACTTTGTGACGTAGGCTGAGTACAGACATATCGTGCGTTAGGTCTATCAGGCAGATAGACCATTTGTATGCTTCCTGATAATAATTCCATCACAAGTCCATCAATCCTAAAATATTAAAAAAAAAAATGTGCACCTTATACCAAAATGTAAAGAAAAGTAAGGTAACAAATACAAAAATATATTAACATACTTTCAATAGTTAAAGAAAAACATTGTTTTTGAGACCTGGAATACAAGCGACAGGCAAAGAGAATTTATGTATACGGAAAGAAATAAGCTAGGGCTAGAACGTTTAATATGTACTGCTCTAAAAAAATAGAGAAACACATGTTTTAATCAGTCCCAAAATAAATATTGATACAATTTAATTTTTGACAGTTTATAACTATATGATGAAGAATGAGTACATTTGAATAGGCATTGTAACAAACTTTAACTTCACAAGATTAGAAACACGAACAAATTATTGATTGATACAGAAAACAAAAGATTACATTGTTTAGTAATCAATATTTCAACACCCAATATCCTCCGTGAGCTATTAACTCCTATGTAGCATGCTTCGCACCAGCCTCCTAATAAAAATTGTGGGATTCTCTCCCTCATTCTTCAGCGGCGAGTTCTCTCAGTTTCTGTGCCGCAGCAGGACGCTCAGATGCTCAATCGGCTTGAGGTCAGGACTCCATGCAGGCCAGTCCACCACCCAAATTTGGAATTCTTGCAGCACATCTTTGGTATTCCGTGTTGTATGAGATGTGCCATTATCATGCATTAGAAGAAAATTAGGGTTCATACCATAAGCAAACGGTATGGCATGTAGAAGGGAAATGTCATTAATGCGCTGATGCATAACAACAAGTTGTGCCCGAGACTCAACAGAAATGCCAACCCAAACCATAATCGAGCCGCCTCCGAATCTGCCATGTTCAATAATGGTGGTATGATCATCACAACCCAGCAAACGAAATCTTAACTCGTCTATGAAGAGAACAGCCTTCCGTTGGCGGAGCTGTAAGTTGAGATGATTCTGAGCAAATCTCAGTCGGGCTTCTTGTGCTGACGTATCAAACGAGGAGTTTGAAAGGGAATTCCAGATCTCAACCTTCATTTCTCAGTCTGTTTCTTACAGTCTGATCAGAAACCATCACTCCAGTTGTTCACACTTCATTTTCTACATTTCTGGTTGTATATTTGCGTCTGCGCAAAGCTGATATGACAAGATATCTACCCTGTACCTCTGTTGTCTTCTTCTTACGCCCTTATCCGGGTTGCTCTTGTATACTCGCCTCTAAACCCTATGGATGAAAAATCCTGGAGACAAAGCGAATGGATAGGTTATTTTCAATGTACGCAACTGATCATTCAGATGTCTCATTCCTTGCATTAGCCTCAGAGCACACAAAGTAACAAGTTCCTACCACAGATTGCTGATGAAACCTGATTTAAATAACAAATAAGTCAAAGAGCACTCCCTTTGGTTTCAACAGTTATTGAAACTTCACAATTTGTTCAGATAAAAACTAACTACAAGTCCTTTCCTCTGGTTTTAAATAATACTTCAAAACATACCATGTGACTATCAAAAAGTACATTGTATCAACATTTATTTTGGAGCTTTGATTTAAACATGTGTTCCTCTAATTTTTTTCAATCTTAGGCATATTTTTAATGACTCATAAACAAGAACCAATACGGAATTTTGGACATAATTTTCATACTCAGCAATTAAAAATGAAGATCATAATGTACTTTTTATTTCCGAAGCAAAAAATAGTTCAAATATGTTGTAATTGAGTCATAAACAAAAGCAGACTCGGAAAGAAAAAAGAAGCCCAAGCAGGCAGTTCTGTTAGATTAGAATGCGAATGCTCTGTGTCATTGTCAAGTGAACCAACAATCTCACTTTCATTTGTTGTTCTTCCTTCGTTCTTTCTTGCTATCCGGTGCATTTGAATGTATAAAACAATATTGAGAACTAGGAGAACACGCAGATTTTCACCTCAGTAGCGATAACAAATACGCTTGTTATCAAATAATTTAAATTTTTCAATGACATCATTTACCCCTTGACGATAACCCTTTCAGTTTTTGCATCGAACTTTTTTAAGTGTCTGAGGCTGTTTATCGACATGTTAAACAAATCAAATTCACTTGCTACACAGTTTGCACATGCTAAACGATTTAATCGCTTACGGATTCGTATTCATTTATTACATTATGCTATTATGATTTATAAATTCTATTAACACATAAAAAATCTAAGAAAATTTTTAAGTATAACCATTTGTTATATAATAAATTAAATTGCAGTTTGAAAGCTGTCCTCTTTTTTTGTCACATACGTATAAAGACGAGAAGGAAGTGGAATAATGGAATTCTGTTGTAACATAATTGATTTACTCACATTTATATCGGAATGTTAAAGCAATACCGAATTCGCCTTGGCTCTTTCTCTTGATGGTCTATCACTTTTCCAATAAAAAAAATCTCCTCGTGATTTTATTTTATTTTTTCCTTCTACATATATAAACCACTTATTGCTTTTAGCCATATTTCCATGCAACTTAAGAGTACAACAAACAAACATTATCAAATCTATATCATATTTTAAAATTATTCCCGAGAACGAGTCAAAGTAAAAATAATATAAAGGACTTATTAATAAAATGCATAATTAAAACTGTGTTACATGTAACTACGCTCTATGCTACCACTTTGTGACAGGTAACCACTTTGTAACGTTTAATCGATCAGTAGGCACGCTGAAAAGAATGTAAATCCCTTAGGTACCCTGGAAATATGACATATTAACAAGGAAGATAAGATAACGTAATAACATTAAAAAATAATTTCAACTGCGTTTGATTATACAAAATTCATTTTAAAACTCCCAACATAATAAACACAAAACACTCCGTTTATTGAAACTGATATGACTTTAAGTATGCATATGTCACCGAAAATAATAAATTTTAAAGAACGAATATCATAAGAATATTTAGATTAAAACCCCTCACAACCATTTCTCAAAATACTAGGCATATTCAACTAACAAGTTATGTGAAAAATCGAGCATGAGAATAAGTGCCCTAAACTGGGCTACAAAAGTTAAAAATATACCTCAAAATGCAAAACTGGCATCAAACACCAAAGAAATAATATAATAATATCTAAAACAACACGAAATTAAACTGAGATTTAGTTCAATAAATACAAACAAGAAATGTAACAAAATTTGCTCAAAAAAAATCTTACGTTACGCATTTTAAAATGAAAAGAAAGAGTATTAAATTACTAACCTATTTACAGTCAATGTCTGAATCACTAATGACGATTCAAAGACTCCTTAAAAGTTATAATTAAAACATCGAAAGTTACTGTCACCCTCGAAGTACCTTGACTGTCGTATAGTGGGAAAGGGCTGAGGAACGTCAGTATCTCAAGTATCTCGGCTACTACGTGAGTTCGTTAATCAAGAGGCGCCAGCGCAGATTTAGAACATGAAATCGCCACCATATAAATACTCTAGAATATGCTAGGTAGAGAGGAGAACGCTATTGATTTAAGTGCACTTTTGCAAATAGATCAAAATAATTGAAAGCTAATACTAGTCTATTATTGCTTCACCAAATGGAATTAATTATTTTTCTTTAATACGTTAAAATTATAAAAAACATTTGAAATAAATTAAATACATGAAATATCTTTCCATGGCTTAAGTTGTTGTTAGCAAGCTAATGATTTCCTTCAGGACAGCTGTTATAGTGGACAGAAATTTGTTGTGATTTAGAAAGTAAATCAGGTTTAGTTCAGCGGTTTCTCCCGGAAATTCTTTGTTTCCAGATATTATACTAAGAGTTTGCTACTTCAGTAATTTTACCTATAGATATCAATACAATTTGTTTATAAGTGATTCAAAAGCCCCTTGATTTCTTCTAAAAATTGTAATTTTAAAATCTTTATTAAAGAATCCAAATAGAAGACAAAATGAAATTTTTCTGTAATATTCAATAGCACAAACTGATGAAACTTTTAAAGATGCATCGTTGAGAAACTCGCAGTGTTCAACTGTTTCATATTCAGTTTTTATTTCTCCATATATCAAACTGTTATCAACGTTTGGATGTGTTAAACGTTTCAACATGTCAAAATACACAAATTATAAATTTTCTGTGACAGGCTCTACTTGGACCAAATGTTTAGGTATGGCTTTTAGTGTACCTAAAAGAAGAAAGAATGCAATAAAGTTGTCATTATTAAATAAAATTCCTCCTACTGCCCACCCACCTCTGCTTCAAATGAAATTCTGAATTTGGTAACGAGCAACTGTCTCTGTGTAACTGACTATAATTACCTCGTATATTTTTGTTCCCATTTAGATCTTGGCATCCTTGGCATCCGATGATGAAAAGGAGACTTTTAATAACGTTAATGATACCCTATATTTTACTCAAACTCTCAAAGCCACGGTGATTTAAAGTCGCACAAAATGACCTGCTGTCACAAACCGAAGCGTATATCATGGAATGCCGCTGTACTCACCCCCACAGTGAGGGGGTGAACTAAATCCTACTTGTTATGCGGTGTCAGGACTGCATGCTTTAGTACAACCTTATTGAAAATCTAGTCACGTCCTGCTCTCTCTCGAGTGTTAAATGTTCATTTTCACAGCTATTTGGACATTCTTTTAGTAACGGTCGTCATGCCCTTATCCCTGAATATTATATTAATAACTAAAATAGTTCTTACTTATATCTTTTATTTCAAGATGTATAGTGAACCTAGAGGGAAAAGAAATATTGCATGTCCGATTAGAAGATGAAGTCAACAACACAAGCCGCAAGAGGCCACAGTATCCAATTTCCATGATGAAGAACAAGAATTTTTACGTATTTAAAAACTACCCGCAGGTACTTTCAAACACATTTGTGCCTCGTATATTCTGTGTACTAAAGATTTCTCGAAAATCAATTTTTATTTTTATTTTTTGTTTTATTTACTGTAAGCGTATAAAACATGTCATGTCGGCCAACATAGATTACAGCTCGTTTCAAACTTACTTTACACTGATCTCTTCTGGTAATCTTAAAGTTTCTTCGACACCGCGTAGACAAACTGAATTTAGTATGATGGACTAAACGCAGGTACAGCAGCCTCTGCAATTTATTGTCGTAGTGCATAGGTAATACATAAATCAACCTTAAACCGATAAAAAAAACTTCGTTAAATAGGCAGATGATTTTTATGTATCGGCTCTGTATTTTTATCAAGTGTTTTTAGTAATAATTTGATTGCGACACACTTTTTAGCAACAAAGTCTAAGTAATAAGGAGCGTTATGTTCCAAGTGACACACTTTTTTAAAGTTAATTGTACCATACACAACTGAAACTCGTGTATTACATACAATTCTTGTTCCCTATGCTATACACATACTACTTAATCACTAAATCCACAAGCAGAAAGAAATGCAAGTTTTAACATGTGTTAAAATTCATTTTGCTCTGACCTGATGGGCAAAATGACATGCCACAATAAATTGAACATCAATTGTTGCAAATAGTCAAAAATAATATACAAAACTACACTTAAAATCACTTTAAAACCTCATTGCTGTTCTAACATTTCTATATTTAATATATCGTATTTACGCGAATCTAATGTGCACCTTTTTGTCCAAATATACTGTTCAAAGTTGTGTGCGCATTAGATTCGATGGCGTACTAGTCGAGTGCAAATCCGTTTCGTAGTTCGCCGGTAACTTCATTCAACTTTATCGTTTATTACGTCATAATGCATTGCTGCAATTCTCACGTCGTCACATTTATTGTTGGTTATTATTACACACAGCGTTTAAATAGTAGGTAGTCACGAAATGGAGGAAACAGAGAAAAAAATATTATGGTGCTACTTTCAAACACAAAGCAATTTTTATGGTGAAAAAATATGGCAACAGAAAGGCAGGAAGAGAGTTCAATGTAACTGAGAACAACACTTGCTTGTGGGACCCTCAGAAATTGACATTATTTACAATGCTTTGAGTAGTAAGAAGAAATTCACAGGAGGAAGAATGGGCAACCTGTGACAAGTGATACCATAAGAAATAACTTTTTCTTCTTTGACTTACGACAACTGTCTAGGCAACAGCACGGATTTTGTTCTACGTGCTCCAAGATGTAACAATAGTCCACTTATAAATTCTATCCTGATCATTCCATGAAGCGGATGGGCTTATCTCGAAAATGGCGTACAACTATATACCAATTTTTTTTATATGATTTTAAGTTTCCAATTTTGGGAAGCACATTACATTCAGTGGTGCATTAGGTTCGAGTAAATATGGTATCTTTTTCATAGTTCAAAAAAGTTCATTTATATCGTTCCACCTAATCCGCTTTCTTAAAACACCACGTGCTTATGTAGTTTCCAAATTATAAATGTTTTATGGTCTACCAGTTCATATGCTAATTTTCTGACTTCATTGGCAGTGAGCCAAACAACGTTGATTCAAAATCTAATATATGTGTAAAGTTCCTCTTCAGCCTCAGGAGATAAAAGGTTTTTAAGTCTGCCCAAACCTTCATCTGTTCCATGAATCACTTTATTTCCTAAATGTTGCCTGAGGAACATTGAACGTTTAGACGCTTTAAATCATCCAATATCGTCTTCTTTTACAGCATCTAGGCCTCTTTGCATGTTATTCCCCTCCCAACACTGCCTTATTGGATATTTTTATTTGGTACTTGTTTGCAATTCCGCAAATAAAACACATGCACACTTATTAATTATTTTGTTTCCTAAAAAGCAGACCTCTTTGCTTTTACTGTAAGCCAAAATAAAGAAAATGTAGGTCCTAGATAAGGGATCTTCAGGGTAAAGTGGTATACTAAGTTATTTTTCCCTGAAGAAAAGTATTTCATTTTACCCCGTTTTGTAAATAATAAACATGGCTCTCCATTATTGGCATGTAGGTTGTGGCAAAAAAAAAAAAAGTTCTATGGTCACAAATATCACAATATTATGTACTTCTTAAAATACAAATGTATAGGGTCTTTAATCTAATATACAGTACATGTAATACTTTTCTTCTACTTTTCCACCTGATATTCAAAAGCTTCAGATGCAAGCCGTCATTTTACATGGAACAGGTTACCACGTTATCACACAAAATATCCCACAATGGATTTCTTATAGCTTTTATAGAAGATTGCAAACTTTCCACATGTCACATTACCCTAATATGTCATTTTAGGCACAATTCCCCTACAATATATTCCAATTAATGTTAGCGTTGGCAAAACAATGCACAATTGGACAGATCATTATGAGGCTCTAAATGGTAAACTTTAGTAGTTGCAAGGTTTGAGAAGCTTTCCAAAAATAACATGGGAAACGTTTATCTAAATATTCCCTAAAAACATCCCAAATATTCCCTTAAGTACAAAAAATTCCCTTAAATTTGTAACGTCTATAGTTTAAATACAAAATAATGCTCGTATATGGTACTGGTATTGAAACCTGTAGGCTCCTATACAAGTTTTAATAACATTAATAAAATAACATTGACTCTTGTCGCATTTTAAATGGAAAAAAGTCAGAGCAGCACTATATTCCTGTTAGAGGCACCCCTGTTACTTAAATGTTCAAAATGAATATTTGTTTCATGCAAAATCAATTGCTTCTATGTTTTAACTTGATATTGCAGAATATTATTTTACCATCGTTGATTAACCACTTATTTTCCTTCATTCACTGACTTAGGAGATTTTCGTTTTCCATTTAATTTTCAGCTCTCTTCTTCTGATAATGCTGTAGAACTAAACGATTTGTTAATACACTGAATAACGGGGTTTTTGCACTGTCTTTACCATTGTATTCTCGCAACCACAGCACTAAAGTTGCTAAATATAACAAAATTGTCAAATCAACCTAGGTTTAAACGCAGCGTATGCAACACACGCCATATGTTACCTGCTCATTATTAGTTTACGCGCCTTTTAAGCTTCGAAAATCCAGCTATTTTCTAGCGAGGAGTGGAGGTAGACAGCAGCCTTTAAAATAGTTAACCATTATGAAATTAACTTAAAAGATTATATATATGTAATATAAAAAAAATAAAAATAAAGTAACACTACTAACAATGTAAGAAATTAACAGTAATTATAATCGTACAAAAGGATAAAACACTAAGAAAAAGTCACACTTGAGATCGCTATATTTCGAACTCGTGGAGTGCTTCTATGACAAGAAGACAAGTGACAAGTTACTTGCCCTCTTGCCATAGAAGGACTCCACGATATATCGATCTCAAGTGTGACTTTTTCTTAGTGTTTTATCCTTTTGTACTATTATAATTACTGTTAATTTATATGTGTGTGTGTGTGTGTGTGTGTGTGTGTTCTTTCTCTCTCGCTTTTTCTGGTAGTGTGAAAAAGACGGCCTATGTAATGATCTTCACGCCAACAAAATAAACAAGTTAATAAATTCAAGTGAAGGTGATACATTTTTTGATAAAGTTTTGGATATGCAGAATAAATCCAACCATGAACTTAAATTCATGAAACATTAATTTTCGTTACTGTTTAAAGTCTTTCGTTGTTTTAAACAATATCTAAAAAGTTGAAAGAGGTACCTCGAGAGATATAAAATGAATTTTCGGATGAATTTAAATAAGGTGTGGTAATATTTTCATATATCTCATTGGTCATTTTCGTCTTCTCGCTCACCCTTGCACACTTTCTTATTTCTTCCGGAAAATTGTGGAATTACTTCTATACATTACTAATTGCTGGCTTCATCCCCTTAATAATTTAAATTAGATTATTATTAATTTCATGAATTATATAATGAATTCTGCTTATCACGTTTGCTTTATTGTGTATTAAATTAAATATTTTAAAGATATTGTTGAACGCTCACCAACAGGAATATATTAATATCAAGTATGTTATGTGAACACAATAAAAAAGAACGTGAAAATGTATATTACTCTGTACTGTGTACCTCTAGTTAGCTAGAGTTGTATGAGATAGCTGTGCGTCTTCACCGTTAATGTTAGGGGGAAACTTTTAACAAAGGAAATAAGGGTGTCCAAGGTTCTTCTTTTGTACACACGCCAGAAGCTTTACTTTGTTTGGTCTTTTAAAAGGATAAACATGTTGTAAAGAAACTATCGCGTGAGGAAAGTCACACAAGCGTGGATGTTGAAAAGCCCGTAACATTTAAAGAGTCGGCAAACCGTCCGGGATTTAAAAAGCAGCGAATGGACAGACTTTTGCATAAGATTCGTTTTAAGAGCAAATCAGAAAGTCCGTCTGTAAAGCCCTTTAGCCAATAAGAGTAGGGAGATTTGGGCTAAAGTTCTCGAAACTTCTATTAGGAAATTTTGAAAGATTATTGTTGCATCTCAACTGCTAAAATTTAAAAGTAATATAAAGAGGCAATTCGAGGTTCTGAGACTCACTTTGAAACTTAGATTAGGAAGAAGCAGGTTGCGTAACTTGACACTTGAAGTTGGGAGTTAGAGATTTATTTGTGGATGCTATTTAACATCTCAGGTCATCAGCGTGGAGTTTAGAGGAGGCAGAACGTAATTTGAGTTTAGATTCACTGGAGGCAGGATGAGTCATTCTCAAGTGTAAATAATGACATTTCAATGAGTGTTAATGATAGATTGTAGTGTTCGAGTGAATTTTCGTGTATAGAAAAGAAAATTAATGAGAGTATGTTTTAGACAAAGGCTATACGCAAAAATAGAGAATTTAAAGTTCAATTTTGAGGTTATGCGTTATATATAACGTGACCACAAAATTATATATAGCGTGACTTTCGATATTAGTGTCAACAATTCAGTTGCTAAGATAAATGCGAGGTAACAATCTGACGTTCCCCTTCTTATTAACGCACGCAGTCAGTGAGGAATCAATCAAGAATAAACTGTGGTTGCAATTTAATTCATGAAGGGCTTCCATCATCCCAGTTATCGACTCTCTCCTTCCCCTTGATATAAATAACAGGAAATGCAGCACATCTACATGGAATGGTAACCGTTCCTTCTTGTAACTAGGAATACTATGTGAAGATAGTAATCGCCAGTGGAGGGGAGACAACGCAGCAGCTGACCCATGCATTAGCGGCCCGCACTACTTAATCCATTCCCAATTAGTTAATCGAAAGGTCTATCCATCAAAACCAATATCCATTAAATAACTAATAAGCCATCAATCAACCTTTCCACACGCCGCTTTAAAAATGTGTTATAACTTACATATAAATAAACATGAATGCAGTTACAGGCATAAACGTTTAAGCATCTGCACAATATGTTGAGATTGTGCAAATTATTTATGTGTTTTTATGATGTCCAATTATTAATACTGCCTTGGCACAACCCCAATACCAAGAAGACTGAAATATGGTTTGCAAAAACTTGATGCAGATTAGATTTTTACACAGGCATAAGATGAAATTTTTTTTCTTAAAATTGCGTCTTTCCTATATGTATTTGTGTGCACTGAAATTGAAAATGGCAATCAAAAAGTCCTATCATGCATAGTTTTCCACAAAATTAATTTATATATAGCGTAATATAACACAATAAGCTTAGTCAGCAGATTGACTGGCTATACTAAATTCTCGTTTTTATTCTATGTATATAATAGTAGAACAAGAAGTAAATACTGGCAAAGAAAACACTTGCCACTAAGATCGTCTCATGAACCATGACGTAAGAATTGTTGAATATAAGTTTTGTTGTCCCAAACAGATAATGATAACGCTGTATATCAAACTAAGCTCACAAAACAATTTGTTAAAGCTTTACCAAAAATTCATCTCTACTAAAACGCCCCCTCAGCTACCAGAACCAAATTAAGAAAATACTTATTTGTAGGCCAGGACATAAGGAAGCTGTTGGATGAAAAGTCCAACATACAAAAACTAAATTGAAAGAAAAGTTTGCCTTCCTTCTAAAGTGTGGTAACCAAGTTTCAATATTAATTATAACTATGTGAACATAGAGTAAGATATAGAGAAATTCAAATTGTTCTAAATGCGCAGTTGAACTTTTTCCCGCATAATCTTGGCACAGTGAGCAAGGTCAGGAGGTTAAGGAAATGGAAAAAAGATATCAAGGTCGATGAAACGTCAATGATTTGAGATTTCTACTGGGTGCTACTATGAGGAATTCGGAAACTCCGCACAAGATAATAAGTAGAATACAGCGCTTCTTTAGCGAGAGGAAATGGAAATAGAAGCCTTTGGAAGAGCTTGTACTAAATTTTACTTGGAATTTCTGATAAATTACTTGTTTTGTAAAATATTTTTAATTATCAGAGAGAAATAATTAACTTTATTACATTTCACAAAATAATTATACAACAACGTGTGCCATATATCATGCAGATGTGTACTTCATTCAATGCTTTCTCCTTTCTCATATGTCCTGCAGTCGTCACATGCGGATCATCTCATATTCTAAACCAATTGGCTGATATGCCTCTTATTTAACGAGCTCGCGAGGTAGCTGATTCCCTGGTGAATAGAGGCACGCATTCCTAAGCACTTCACCTGACAACATGGCAATGAAGACGTTCCGAGGTTGGGAACGAATTTCGGTCTCTTAATTAGGAGTTTTAAGTAGCCTCTTAGTTGTGGGTAGATGAGGTAGTGGTTTTAATAATGGTTCCTTGATTTTGAATGGTGTGAAGTAAGCATTTTCTTGAGCAAATTTACTATATTTCTTCACTGCATTTTCTGGGTTTTTAATGTTGTTTTAAAGTTTAAATCAGGTTGTTCCAGATATTAGCATTTTATATTTTATATAAGAATGCGGTTGAACTACGTACGTAATTTTGCAGCTCAGCTTAGGACAGTTGTTCTCATGCCCGGCTTTTCAATATAATTTGTTAATTGAATCGACCGAACATTTTGCGAAAAGCTCGTGAGGATTTTATTTTTAATTTTCTCATTTAAATTATTCTTTAAAGATATATTGTATTTGGAATAGTATGCGTATTTAATGTGACATCAATTTCAGTACGGTATTTTTTTTTTTTGTATTTATTATGTTGGGGAGGGGTTTCGACTAATTTTGTGTAAGTGCCAGTTGAAAATACTTTTAAAATTTATTAAGTTACCCTATTTTCCTTCTTAATAGTCACCTTTTCATGGTACCTTAGGGGCTTGCCCTCTGATCAATCACACGTACTAAAATTTTAGCACAAACGATATACTCCATGGCGAAAGGTGTCAATATACACCGTGGAAAAATGCTACGTATATGATAGAGGAAAACTAAACTCAGATTAGAATTTAGCATTCCCAAATACTATACAGTTTTTAAAAATATATTACTAAATTGTGTAGATCTATGATTTTAATTAATGTAGTTCAGTACGGAATGCATTTTTAATATTTTAGTAACAAATTTGGACTAAATATAATCTCTAATGATTCATTTTTATTTTTTAATTTTCATATTAAAAAGATTAAAAAGATACACGTTAAGGATACACCGCTAAATGCCACCTTTTCCTATAAGCAACTTCTCTCTCAGTTTCAAATAACTTCCCCCCAAAACCATAATCCTGGGTGTGCCATTGCTTGGACAAAACCTGTTTTTGTAATTAGAGAGGCACTTCCGGCTTGACGAGCACCGACTGGAGTCTGTTATCAACATATCACTAGACATCCCATTTTCAGGTCCTAAAAAGAGTTTTATGCGCCTTTACTTAATAGTTCGGAAAACGGTATAAAATAAGAGTCTTATTGTTTTGAAATAGGCGCAATTAAATTTATGGAATACGATTGAAGGAATTTTAATAATAATAATAATAATAATAATAATAATAATAATAATAATCGAGTGTTTGTATTTTAAAATTCTGAAACATCACTAAATCAAAACGGCATAATATTTTAGCATTAACAATTTAATAAACCTAACAGTAAAAGAACGAAAAACATTAGCCTGTGTTTATATTTTACAACAGATAAAAACACTGATGAAAAACTAAAAGGGACAAATAACTTCGGCGTGTCACAAAAAGGAATAATTCGTCATTCTTACTGTTATCTCTGCTGTGATTTTTGTGTACAACAGTGTCTTCAAATGTTTTGGTGTACGCTTGTGTAGTTTCAATGGTAAAAAGGCTTTTTCAGCATGTGTTGAAGTAATGGAGACATATCTTAATAAAGAAATCCTAATAGAATTACATCTTCAGGTTGATCTGCGTATTTTAGTGGTCAGACTCCTGGCTTCTACGCGGTCTTGGATTCGATTCCTGGAAATGTTAGGATAGTCATGCGGCGTTCATGTCCATAGTCTGTTAGGTTAAGGTTTCTCTAGGTTTAAGGGACCCTCTGATACCCATAATCACCTTCAGCATGTCCACTGGAACGTCACAACCTGAAAAGCTGCCTGCAGTTCTTTTATGCCAGGTGAGAACGCCTGTAAGTCCTACAGAACTTAAAACTGCATTGAAATAT
This sequence comes from Metallyticus violacea, assembly GCA_030762175.1. Classification (NCBI taxonomy): domain Eukaryota; kingdom Metazoa; phylum Arthropoda; class Insecta; order Mantodea; family Metallyticidae; genus Metallyticus; species Metallyticus violacea. Next base: position 42,586,428 of record CM060835.1, on the reverse strand, counting down.
ATACACTTTTTTTTAATTGATTTATTTATGGACGCTCTTTAATATCTCAGATCATCAGCGTCCCATTCAATTCAGGGCATGAAACGGCCGGCCGACAAATTTTGCTCAGAGACCTCTTCTTTCAGGCTTGAGGCTCTTTTTCGTGCCGTAAATGTACGACACGGGACCCAAGGCTTTTCTTCCCTTCTGAAGGAAGCCATACTTAGGATTTTTACGCCAGAAAAAATCCATCGATCCTGGCCGGGTTTGAATCCGCGATCTTGGGTTTAGGAAGGCAAGTATGGTTACTACTACACCACCAGGACCGACAAACATATACAAAGTTGCAAGCCTTACAGGTAGAAAAGATAAATGTTTTATAAACATGGGTCAGGAATATCGGAATTTCTACTGAACTTTAAGAGAAGTCAATATGATGTTCATGATTTTGTTACATTTTCATATTTTGATATAATTTTAGTATTTTTGTTTTTCCGCTTATTTTGATATGTTTTAAAGCGTACAATAACTCCAAATATGATATTAAAAATATTTTCACAGCCTTTTTCCCACCTTTTTCCTGGATCATTCACCCGTATATATATTGTAATTATTTGCTCCAGAGAGAATATACTCTTTCATGAATAAATAAATAAAAAGAAGTAACAGAGGAAGAGGTGGAAAACAATCAGGTTGGAGAAATGTCAGATTCTATGTGCTCTACAAATGTGATCTTTCTTTTAATTTTCATATTTAATTGCAATAAAAGCACTTTTTTTAAATAAAGATGCAACAATTTTAAGTAAAAATCCATAATATTTTAAGCACTTGTAGCTTTCTTACTATTGAATGTAAATTGTTCTTTTCTGATCAATAACATGAAAAAGTATTCATAAGTACACCATGCAAAAATCAGTCAACTATATGTAGCAGTTTCTGAGTAAATGGGTAATGAGTTTGCTAAATTTAACATTGGCAGGTATAAGACTTTTTGAATTGCTTAATATTTATTGGCTGTAAGAATATTCTCTGCGTGATATTTTACATGAAATGTTGAAAATGCTTACCCTCCGCCATACTCCAGATGTGAGGATTGTGTTTTTTTTTTTTTTTTTTTTTTTAATGTGGTTTAACGCCCGTTTTACTAATGAGGCACCACAGACGGTGGACACTGGTGATACATGAGATGAAATGATATATTGGGAAAGGGTATTTTTTTTAAGGAAGGAAACGTTCCAGGTCTAAGTTTAGGGTACCTCCCCGGCATTTGCCAGTTATGAAGACTGAGGAAAACCTGGAAAAACCTCAGTCAGGAAGGACGGTCCTGGCGGGATTCGAACCCCAGACCTCCCGCTCAAGAATCCACGCCTTAACGACCTCGGACACCCATGGCAGTGCAAGGATTGTGATAGAATAGCTTCCTCAAAGTAATTAAATCCAGTTGGACCCAATTAAATGCATATGAACTAATTACATACATGTCAACACAATTTAATGCATTTAATTTAATTAAATGTATGTCGACCTAATTATATACATGTAAACCTAATTAAATATATGTCTACCTAATTATATACATGTCAACCTAATTAAATATATGTCGACCTAATTATATACATGTCAATCTAATTAAATAAATGTAGACATACAATTTAAATTACGTTTCAGCCTAATTAAATACTTCTTAACCTAATTATTTATGTCAACGGAACTTAATGCATTTCAAATAATTAAATATGTGTCAACGGGTGGCCAAGGTCGTTAAGGCACGGACGTGCGAGCGAAAGGTCTGGGGTTCGAATCCCACCAGGACCGTCCTCCCTGACTGAGGTTTTCTCCACGTTTTCCTCAGTCCTCATAAATGGCAAATACCGGGGAGGTACCGTAAACTTAGACCTGGAACGTTTCTTTCCTTAAAAAAATCCTTTCCCAATATTTCATTTCATGTATCATCAGTGTCAATCGCCTGTGGTGCCTCTGTAGCAAAAACGGGCGTTAAACACTATTAAAAAAGTCTACATAATTGTATGTTGGTCTAATTAAATACACGCTAACATTGCACTCTAATTAAATACATTTAAATTTATTTTATTACATATCAACCTAATGTAAAAATGTTAGTTTATGTGATTGTTTCTTTTTTTCATTCTTTCAATGAATTAATATTTTCTCATGCTATACTTAATATTCCTAGCCACATAAATCTAATATATATGACATTCATTAGAAAGATTTAAAAGAAAAATCAAAAGTTTTAAAATTTGCTTTTCGTACTTTTTTTATAAACGAATTTCTAATTACATGAATATTTAGACTTCACAGGCCTATAACTACACATTCACTGACAGGAACGCATAGAGCATTTGAAACCAAGTACTATATTTACAACAAATGTCTAATAAGTGAATATAGATTATTTTCGAAATAAGTGCACATTACATTTACGGATGATATGTTGGATTTAGGCAGTAATTTTCTATAAGGGTCATGGGGACGTGCAATTATGATGTTATGAGTTGCTTAAGTTGGCATTGCATAATTTGGAGGATAAGCAACTGGTAGGGTAGTGCCGTGGTATGTTATTAAGGGATGAAAGACAGAAGAAAGCATGGTACCGAGTAGTTTCCTAAGCAACAGTAGAAGGTGCAAAATTAGTTTTTAATTACATTTACATTTGAATCTCAAAAGAGTGTTGGAAATGCTCACCATTGAATTGAGTGCACAAATCTTATGCTTGAACATTAAGGTGTACTTCATTTACTTGATCTCGGATTTCGCTTGCAACAACGGAAATTCTGCTACTAGTCGTCCCGAGTATATAAGAGCGTACATGACTTCAACAATCAGGTGAGCAATTGCAGGCCATGACGTCTGCAGACATATCATGACTGCCTATCCTCCAGATTACGTGATAGCGTCACATAGCGCCATCATTACTCATTACCGTGCATTAAATTATTTTTAAGTGCAATCTACCGTTCCACAAAGCACTTATTTCGAAAACAGATTGTACAGTAAGTTCAGTTAACGTATGTATTTTTGTCAAACTACAGCTTGAAATATATTTTTTCTGTTAAGTTTTAAAATATATTCATATCAATAAGAAAATGTTACATACTCTTCAAAGAAGGAAGAATCAACTCTATTTCTCCCGTGCATCAGTTTAAAATATTATATTTTATTTATATGAAATTTGATACTGCAGTCTCAAAAGATTAATGAATCAACGATGGTTGTGGTTTGCGAAAATTCTGGCAGATAACCGCTCTTCCATCTGTAGTATATTACTGCAAACTAAAATCCATTACTTTATTAACACAACTACAGGATACTCTTAGCATAAAACTTCCTAGCTTGAATAGAAACAGATGGCAAATAAGAACAATAAACTTTTACAAAATATCGATAGATTTTCAGAAGATGGTCTCAAACTGATTGGCGCCACAAACAAAGGACCGACATGTTTTAAGCAGCTTTTAATAATACGATTGTTTGGTCATTTTTAATATGTAGACAGTTGACAACTAACAGAAGCTTTTATAGGTACTTAAAGGGAAAATGTGTTCTATTGCAGAAATAAGTGCTATAGTGCTCTGAAGTTTCATTGATGTAACTGCAGAAATACGATAGAGGGCCTACGGGCTCTTAAGGAAAAAAGTCCACTTATTATAACCTGTTCTTATACATACACAAATGGAAAACTAAGCTAAAAAGGATGAAATGCTTTGCATTTGTACTTTCACTTATTAACTCCAACATACCTGATCATTTACATAAAATGTGAATTTAAATCAATTGAGACTCGTTATTATATAGACGTTTGCGTTTCCTTACTAAAAAAATTGCAAATTATTTTATCATATTATTCTATACTTTTTTAATTAGAGCATTTTTTTTGCGCTAAAGAACCTGAAACTGTACGGTTTATTGGCTTAAATGTACATATTAAACGTTGTAACTTAGGTATCGATGCTGTTTCCTACAGTATACATAGATTGCTAGATAAACCTGCTGTAGGCAGTTTGTTAACGATACATAGAGTGATTATATTATTGTTATGGCTCCAATATCTTGAAAAACATGCTGCGATTGTAGTATTGAGGAAGGCAGATTCGTATATATGTCAGATTGCTAAAAAATGTGAGCATCTGTTTGGATAGTACAATACCCCTTGTCCGACACAAAAATAATGTAGCAAAGCAAGTTTTACCATGACCAGAATAGGCTTGTAAAACTACAAAAAATACATTTACTAGAACTACTAGTTAAAGAAATACATTTTACTGCACTACGAATATATGCAGAATTAGAAACATTGTCTGTTGCAAAATAAAAAGTAGAAAAAAACTGTTTTCTGAAAACTTATCTGAAGGAGTATCAAAAAAGAAATAGTTGCTAAAACCTGTCAACATAAAGAACCATGCAACATCGAATAGTTGCTTCAAAGTGCTTTATCAGAAGAGTACAAATATAAGCGCTTTGGCTCCAGAAAATAAAACATGTCTGCCTACATAAAGAAGAGGTTTCCCCATGTATGTTGCTTACTGTTAAACATGATGGGGGTTTCCATTATGGGCTAGGGGTGTTTTCAGGGGATAAAGTGGAAGATGTTATGAAAATTGGATCAGAAATAATATAAAAATTCTTCAGTATCATGTAATACTATCTAGTAGGAAAGGTTTCACCTTGTAGCATTTTGGATCCTGCGTGAAGCACATTACATCTAAAGAAAAGCAGAAGGTGCTAAGAGATATGGCTTGATCGTCCCAAAGCCCAGAATGCACTTCGTAGAATTGTTATAGAAGATAAAATATATAGAGGTACGCGTCAAGGGCATTTAAGAAGCTTAGGCCATCTCTAGAAAGTTTTTTTTTTTTTTTAATGATTTATTTATGGACGCTCTTTAACAGCTCAGGTCATCAGCGTCCTATTCAACTCAGGGCGTGAAACGGTCGACAAATTTTGCTCAGAGGCCGCTCTTTCAGGCTTGAGGTTCTTTTTCGTGCCGTAAATGTACAACACTCGACCCACGGCTTTACTTCCCTTCTGAAGGAAGCCATACTTAGGACTTTTACGCCCCGAAAAAATCCATCGGTCGTTGCCGGGTTTGAACCCGCGATCTTGGGTTTAGGAGGCAAGTATGGTAACCACTACATCACCAGGACCGACAGAATGAAAGCGGTACAATTAGATAACCAAATGCTTAGAGTTTACTAGGCAGTTATTATTGCCAAAGATAATATGATAAAGATAAGGATAATAAACTTAAATATTGTTCCTTTTATAGGACACATTTTGATTTCATCATTGTATTTTTAATATAATAATTATATTAACTTAATATACTTAGTAAAGTATTACACATTTGTAATTAATAAGCGTTAATGTACATCAGCTGGTATCTGTGCAGTTAGAACACAGTAAATGAAACTTGGGGCTAGTTATTACAAAAGGCTGTTTAATTTTTAAATACGTAATATTGTATACAGACTACCAGATATTGTAGAGATAACAGGGATAAAATAAATGACCTGAGACCGTTGGCGCAGAAAGTTACGAAAACTTTCGGAAAAAGGGGAGGTTTTCGTTTTAGTTTTCTATCGAGCCGGAGTCGGCTTGATGCGCTACCTCCCATGCCACTAATTGATTCTAGAGAAAATTCAGGGGTAAACAAAGAGAGGCCAAGAGCTAAACCTGCACGAACATTTGCTTTTTACGTCAGGAATTATTTGCTAGCGACTTTAACACACACTGTATGTAACAAAAAAAAAAATGTGTTTTTTTTTAATATTTAAAGTTATTAGTAGCCTGAGCTTATGTTATAATGACTAACTTTGGCAAACTGCACAATATCCCTACAGTTTTACATAGTTTCCGTAAGAAATTCATCCATTTTGTTATAACATAACCCATGCATTATACTCGAACTTAATTAAACAATACAGTCTTTAAAACATGGAGTCATGCAAATATAGCTGACCAAGACGGCGGCGCTCACGGCCAGGCGGGCCGGTCATACAAGAGCTGAAGGTAGATACCCTTGAGCTACAATCTGATAAATTCCAATGCGCATAAAAGTTATGTACTCAGTCATATCAGCAAGGAGATGATGGAAATGTCTACCTTCATTTTCCACGCGTTTCTAGCATTTGCTTATGAATTTTCCCTTCCTCTCTTAATTAATTTGATAAATTAAAGTACCTCTTTACTGTGTTATTCATTAATTCATCTAAAGTGTGTGGATGCTGCTAATCTATGAATAGCATTGCGACATGAATCATCTGGGAATTTTCATAGTGTCCTTACAACACGAGAGGATTAGGTACGGACATACTAATTATAAATGCATACTCGTTGTGGAATATAATAATTAAGCCTAGAATTTGACATTAAGTATTCTTAGCTTCACTTTATTTACTTTAGGATTAGAAACGCGTTGTTTCTTTTACTGTTTAAACGAGTTTTAAAGATGTGAAAATGCAATGCCAACGTAGCAATTTCGAAAACTGCGCCCGCCTGCATCTACTCGTGTAACCCGGCTAGCCTTGAGCGATGGATAATCGGTCGATGCATTCCCCCGCCGCCGCATTGGTAATCAGGCAAATAAATGACCCGATATTTGGACAAATTAATTTATATTTCACAGGCTTTTAAGACGTGCATGATTTATCTACTGATACAGTAACGATACGACAGCTTTTGTTTTCCTGAGATGTCTTTTTTCTTTCTATGATGCAGAATAAGACGATCCCTTCTTTAATTTGCTTTAAGTGCCACCTGTATCTTTAAGTAGTTAGGAATATTATATATAGATCCACTGTAGGCTCTGCCGCATAAATCTCAAAAAGAAAAGTTCGGAAAATTATATTAGTGGTTAGCGAATGTGCACAGTTACTAGGAAATGCAACGACCTATAGTGTTTATATTCTTTCTTACTATTAATAATATCCAAAAGTTTATTTCAGTTTATAATGTAATTATTAATTTTTGCCTCCCGTTAGATTATCATTTTCGTCTTCAAGAAAGTAATAATTATGTTTAAGATTACATTTTCGTTCTAGTTTTATTACATTATTTTAGAGAAGTAATTCCCTTTTGTTGTCATGCTTATATCGCTATATTTGTAAATATATTATTAATACGCTACTAGCGCTTCAGTTAAATTAATCTGCTCAACAATTTCCATTGTCAATTCTTTGCACAAATTCACGTATCTTTCATTTTGTTCAAACCTAACAGCCATAAGTTGTATGTTATTGAAAATGAAGTACATTATTAAATTTTAATATTTCGTTTTCTAATTTGTTTTAAAGTATCTTCTATATGCTATTAGTAGACGTAGAAAGGTGTGCAAGATAAGAATGCAATATTCAACAAATATATTGAAAATATGCACACAAACGCAGAGCATGTGCAATGCTTAATGTAAATTAGGAAAATACTAGAAAATTATTAATAATACTATTTATATTAATTACTAACTAACATTATAGGACATTCCAACCAATTTTTAGTTTTTACTATTAGTTTCAAACTATTTACAAAAACAATTTAAATATAAAAAATTAAACATTTTTAAATACTTATACCATAGAACAAATCCTTTTTCAGGAGTATATTACTTTTATCCACCTGTCAAATCGTGCAGCAAAATAACTATGCATAATTAAAGTTGCAGCACCTAAAAAGAAAATTTTTGAGCACTCAGGTTGCCGTATTCCATCTGTAAAAATTCATCTATAGACTGAAAAGAAAGTACTGACAGTACAGTCGCCATGCTGCTAATGAATATCTGAGGGTGTTGTTCTCAGCACGTCTAGAGGAAGGGCAAAGCTATTCAGCACATTCAGCACCACTAGTGCATAGCGTGTAGATGATTATAAATGATGTAATACATTACAGAAACGCGAGTGAATGTCACGCGGGTCTCCGAGAGCCTGTCGGACGGTGGTCATTTGGGTGTTAGGCTTTCAACATGGAGTGTTAGAGTGGAGGATGCATCACGCGCAGGTTATTCTGGCCTCGAAGTTCATTAGGTTAATTTGATTCAGTCATTGCTGCAGTTGGATCTGCGAAAGACTGCGAGAGAATTAGCCGCAGAAGTGAAAACAAGCCGCATTACAGTGTGCTCCCCAGATATAAACTAAAATAGCGCAGCTAAGTTGTCTAACGTCTCCAGAAGAGTGGCAGAGGATCATATTGATATTCAGCGTCTAAAATAAATGGTTAGCTGCCTCGTACGTTGGCATTGTTTACTTTCCAGCCCTAGTGAATTTAATTTCGGATATTATATGTTATAACTTCAGAAATGTTTACCTTTCACTTGAATACCTCTTAATGATTTTTCTCAAACTTTCCGAAGCTGCTCCTTCTTTTCCTGACATTGTTAGTGCAAGTCCTTGAATTTACAACTTTCCATGTTCTTGAGTATTATATTAAAGTGGGCTTCAATTTACGTCAGCTCACTCTGATGTTTTGTTTTTAGCAGAAGCAAACCATGCACCAGCATCGAGAAACTGAAATTTTCAAAGTAATTTTCCATAAAGGTAGTCTCCATAACATTTTTGTTTGGAAAGCTAAATCTGAGGATAACGACATTTTATATTTTATTATATTTTATATTTATGCAACAAGCCTTTATTAATTACTACATTTTAAACTTTGTAATTTTACTTGCCTAAGTCAGAAAATAAAATATGCTGAGATCAGAGCGCATTGTTTCCTGTCCCTTGAATATCTACAACAAGTAACTATTTAATTAATATAAGAGATTTCAGTAAGTATAAAGTGAAATGTTATCCTAAAAAATCCCCTAAAACATGGCTTGGATTTTTACACACGTTACTTAGCTCATAACAGCGAAATGCCGCCAAGATATGAGTATGTTAGGCATCTTGTGGTAAGTGCCGGAGGCACAGGCGACGGTCTGCCATTTTATGAAGTGCAAGAGCTACAATGCAATCTGTAGCATATTTTCAAAACAGCACATTTAATATTTTTATTTTTATTTTTTGAATATGTTTAATGCCCATTTCACTGCTCAGGCATCACAGGTGGTGAACACTGATGATTATGAAATGAAATGATAAATTGGGGAAGGATTTTTTTAAGGAAGGAGGCGTTCTAGGCTTAAGTTTAGGGTACCTCCCCGGTATTTACCATTTATGAGGATTGAGGAAAACCTAGAAAAAACCTCAGTCAGGGAGAACGGTCCTGGCGGAAATCGAACCCCAGACCTCCGGCTCACGTGTCTATACCTTCACCCTCAGTCATCCATGGTGGTATTTTTAGTGTTGAATTATTCTTTATCATATAAGATGCAGCATCCATACAGTTTCCTCAAAACCACCAGTCCTTATTGCATAACATGCAAATATGAAAGAAGATGTAACCTTTTTCGCAATGTTTATGCTATTGTCTATTGCTTAGTACTGTCGATTTTAAACTTACAATTGATTACCGTAGTGCAGGTAGTAATGCAAGTATTACTCGATATTTCACGGTTCTCTCGCCAGTTTCACGGTAAATGCTGGGACGGCAGTTAGAGTGGTAACTCCCGCGCGCTACTTATTTGAGTTCTCGCAATTACAAAGACAAGCACGATGAAATAAGTATGTATCTTATGACAGAAAATGTTGTCCTTTACGTCCACACATTACTGACATATTTTTACAAAATTGTCATTCGCATTCATTAGTTCGTCTTTCGAAATCGTGTCACCTGGTATTTTAATTTTTTTTCCTAATATGTGTGGGTTTGTTCCACATAATTTATTTTCCAACTTATTTCGAAAATAAAAACCACATACTATTAGATTAAAGGACTATGCTTGCCATAATATCCTAATTACGCCATGTTTAAATTGTCCTGAATTTAGTTCTTAGCGCAGTGGCATAGTCTTGCTGGAAATATTCAGATCGGTATTCAATTTGATTTGTTATTCAAAAACATGACGCTACTGTTATTCCTGTATCTTTCTTCATTATGTACTTTTCAAACAAGATAAGTCCTATTCCTCTGTAGACATTTACTGCGCACCATACATAGATTTTCTCCTCATGCAAGGGGATTCTTTTGTACTCCAATATCTGTTATTTCGCCTCGAAACATGGTCACCTAAACGGAACCATGCCTCAGCTTTAAAGAACATTAAGCGTGGATAAATTACTTTATCATTAACGTTCTGTGATATTCATGACAAAAAGTTATCCGAATATCAGGATCGCCTACCAGTAATTCATGACAACACTGACTTTGCATGCTATTAAGTTTAATTTGGAAGATGAACTGATGCGTGTGAATATCAAATTTCTAAAAAGATTCAGAAATATGTGAATGTGTAGCAGAACAATTTTTAAATATTTCCTGTCATAAGATACGTGCTTATTTTCATTGTAATTGTAATTATAATTAAAGGAACTTCATTCAGTTGTACAGATATTACACCCAATTCTCCGGGAGTTACCTCTCTTAGGGTTTTAGGGTTCAAAGTTCTAAATATGGCTTAAAGGCGTTGGTTCGGTGTCGTAAATTGACGGCACGTAAAAACCTCGAGCATGAAAGCAGTTGAGCCACATCGGCAGTTTCTCGCTGTGAATTGAAACACTAATGATCAGCGTTGTTAAAGAGCGTCCTTAAATAAACTATATATATATAACTATATATATATAGTTTATATACATTTTGGCACCCTCAGTGTGTGTGTGTGTGTGTGTGTGTATGTGTGTATATATACTGTGAGTGCCAAAATGTATACACACTTCAAGCAAAGAAAAAACTGTGTTAACATAACAAAAATGAATTCACATAAAAAGTAAATTATGAGTACTAATCATTTTAGACTTTTACAGTTACAACAGTTGCTCAAAATGCCCATCATCGGCGTCGATACACTTCTGAGTACGTTGAGCTGCTGATTAGCAACGGTTGCGAATATGTCCTCAGCGTTTGCAGCACATGCCTTTTCAATTTCTTGCCGAAGTGCTGCCAGTGTAGCTGGTTTTCTACGGTATACAAAATCCTTAAAAGAGTTCCCCATAGGTAGAAGTCCAACGGAATTAGATCCGGAGAACGCGGTGGAAACTCAATCGGACCTCTTCTGCCTTGGAACATTGTCATCAAGGTACGCACGTACATCTCGGTGGTAATGTGGTGGTGCACCATCCTGTTGGAAGTAAAATTCCTCATTTCCATAGAGTGTATGAATGGCGGGTAAGATGGATGTGCGTATCATGTTCAGGTACATTAGGCCAGCTACTGTTCCTTAAAAAAAATAATGGTCCAATCAGACTCCTAGATAACAACCCACACAGAACATTTATTCCAGGTAAGTTAACAGTCTTTTCCAAAATAACATGTGGATTGTTAGATACAGTTATGCCGGTTAGCAATTCTGTTAAACTTAAATTGTGTCTCATACCAAACAATTTTTCCTACGATGGTCTCATCCTCTTGCACCATGTTCCGAAACCACTCACAGTACTGCATTCTCCGATCAGGGTCATCTTCATTTAATGCATGCAAAAGTCTTGGTATGAACTTTCAACTTTGTTGTTTTAACATTACGACGTACGCTGGTTCTGTTAAACCCAGTCTCAAGTGCACATTGATCAGTAGATTTCTGCGGTGAGTGCTCGAAACGTTCCAAAACAATAGCCGAGGAGCGAGGTCTCCCAGATCTGCTCTTGTGAACATCGCATGTGGCACCACAAGTCTCAAATTTGTTTCATATGTTTGCAATTGTTACTCACGTTGGCGGTTCTGTTCTGTACATACGTCTCCATTGCCTTTGAACTTCAACAACATTTTCGGTTTTCCAATACCACTTCAAAATTGCTTTCCGCTGTTCAAACGATAATCTTGGCTCCATTTTGTTGTAGCAACGCTAGCATAACGTATGTGAGCCACATCTGTTTATAGAACATCAAAATACACATTATTGTTGTTTTTCGGTCCAACTTTGAAATATGTTAAATAGATATCTACAGTGAAAGTATTCATACCTTTTTTTGGCACCCTCGATATGTATATAATGATTCAGTTGTCTTCAATTTGTTGCCAAAGAGTTTAAATGAAAAAATAAAACATTATATACCATAAATATAAGGTTTTGATATTCATCTGTTTGAATTACAATTAAAATGTTTAACAGGAAGCCCATTTTTGGGATATGTTGTTTGACTTTATCATTTTATTTGCTAAAGAGTGAAAATATTGTTTATTATAAAGATAACTCGAGTTGCACATTCTCTCAAGATAAATTCTGGAGCTTTCGTTGCATTGCGCAAAGAGGTTATTTTTTATTACTGGTATTCGTTTATTTAATACTCAGCCAAAAAATAAACCTCATTGCCAAACAACGTACTCTGTACACTTGTTCCGTAGGTGATAAAAGACGTTCATATCCTTTTCATGAACCAACTTTTTTTGACATCTCGATATTCGACACCCACTTTAGTTAAACCTCTCGGTAATCGATACAAATATAATGGAAACAGTTTCAGAGTTATATTTCCGAGAAATACATTTCATGCAGTACAAGAGGTTCCGAAACACGATGTTTGTTATGATTATAACCGTAATGGAAATTTAAGCGGGAGAATGAGAACGAATCAAAGTATCCTGTAGAGTTGTAAGCATTCAGTGCCGCCTGTCTGGAAGAATTTTTGACTCAAACAATGAAACACTTCTTAGGACTTTATTAACAAAAAAGATATAATCAAATATGAAAACAAAAGCGGGGGGGAGGAATATGTAAAAATATACATGCATTAAAAAGCACTGTACTTATACTAAATAGCAGTGCAATATTCAATTATGAAACTGTATTTTAGTATGAATTTTTGCTTGAAACATAGTTCTAGCAGGTTGTATTATTGCCGCGCTCATAACGTTAACAATCGGCTGTATTTTGATATAAGAACTTATTGCTCGGTGCAATTTCACCTTCCCTTCAGAGCTTTTCGCCAATGACATAAGCAAGCTTGAGTATCGTAGCAATGGAAATGACATACATGCCTCCAACTGCACCTGGACCCAGTAGCAGCGTTGCAATATCTTGTACATATTTCTTGCGGGAGGTGTATTACAATATTTTACGCAGGCAGTAGTGAGGCTGGGTTTCTGAGGGTCTGAATTCCCCCCGACTCAATGTCGGACTTACATGATGAGATGAATGCAGATAGATATCTTTGAACGTGAATTTGTTCATTATTTGCTGATGAATCTTCCAAAACAAACTAGATAATGCAAACGTCACTTCCGCCTAAAAGCTAGGATTCCCACCAGGTATACCAGTACATTCCATGAAAGATTATAATTTGGACCTTCCACGACCAATTAAAGCAATACTTTCAGAAATCATTAATGCCGCAAACTGTTTATCATTAACAAAATTACAAAGTCTCGTGGTAATGAAGTACTTACCCTCATGTCATTGAACCTTAAACCGAATTGAATTCATTTCGGCCAGCTTCAAAAAATCAGCGAGGAAGAGAAATGTGACCAGTTCTATGAGTGACACATAGAAAGCGTTGAAAATAGAAGATAATGTGTAAAGAGAATATGTATATGGTTCAATAGCAGCACACGTTCTCATGAACTTGTGGGCTTTCCCCTGGCACGGCGGTATTATAGCGGGCTAGGACGCGCAGTTCAGGCAGGATCTTGAGAATGAATATAGCTAGCTCATAACATGTGTAGGAAGAAGTGATACTAAAGACAAAAACTATGGTGCGTGAAACAGCGATTTAATTACATTTTATAATCCTAGGTTCATACAAATAGAAATAATATTACTGAGTCTAACAATTACACTAAATGAACATTTAGGCGAGGAAATTCAAGAGCAACATTTAGCCATTTCCATCTCTATGTATGAATGTTTGCCTGTGACCTAAAGTGTGACAAGAGTTTTTTTTTTCTTTCTTTCTTTCCCACCAGGAGAAGGATTTGGTCGGGGTTAGATAGCAGAAACTTTGATATTCCTCATGTTAACGTCATAAGTGCGGCGATAACAAATTATATCGCTTGCATAAACATTTGTCTTTGCACAAGCTCCGATGTGCGTTATACAAAAACAAAGACATCAAAAATATAGAGTTATAGAGTCAACTGCACCTGGGGGGGGGGGGGGGGGTTCAAAACACTTTTTTTTTTTTTTTTTTTTTTTTTCGTATTCTGGTGCAAGAAGGAATTTCTAAAGTACAGGAAAGTGTTTAAAAACGATAATATGTTTCTGATTTTATGAAAGAACAGGACTTGCTGATATGTCTACTTTTTGCATGAAACTTGTGTGTGGCTTTTTCCTCGCGGACGCTCTCTGTGGCTTGCCTATCAGAGTTTCACACACACAGCGTATGACAACTTACCAAAAAAATTAACTGTTGATATATTATTTATTTTCTTTATTCTTTTATTTTAACACTGTAAAACACAAATATGATAATAAAAAAACAACCTATTTTACCGCGTACTCTTTATATTTGAGTATTATTAGTTCTTTAATGTATAGTGTTCTTATACAATTAATGGCCTTAAGATTTTAAATTCCCTTGATAGCGGAACCTTCCATTACACTCGAACATTTATGATGAAACGACGGACAGAAAGACATAAATCGTTTATTTTCCTTATAAGTTTTCAATGAAGTAAAGGATACTGTGTTACACGAAGCGATCGCAATTTTACAATGATGCAGTTTTAGTTCATTTTGGCAAAGAATGGCAGCTTATCTTTCATTCCACATATGTGTCTAGCATAAGACCATTCAATGAGGCCTGCGACAGAGATTTCGGTTCATTAGAGATTCGAAAAAGAAAAGATACCGTTTACACAATGGAGCAATGGCATACATGAGTTTTTATGTGAAATCATGTATGTAGAAATAACCAATAAAGTTTTTAATTTTCAGGACGAAGGAGATAAAAGATGGTAATTTTCAAATACCCTAAGCAAAGTTATACCATACAAAGTGTTTAGTTCATATATGCAGGTATAGAACTAAATCGAATGAGAAATACAAAAAATAAGGGAATTCAACTTATTAATATGTTTACTATCTTAGATTATGAAAAAACGCTTGATGCTGTAAACAGAAATAATCTTTGGGAAATACTAGAAAGACAAGGCGTCCTTAATCATTTAACAATGACAATTTAAATAATATTTTAATACAATTATAATAGGCATTGGTGAAGGAATAAATAAGATAAAAAATATAACAAATGAGTTAAACAGGGATGTCCTTTATCGCCAGTACTTTCTAATCTGTGTTAGAACGATACCATTAGCATGTGGATAAACAAAACCTAAAGATGTAGTAATTGGAAACCAATAACTAAAACGAGTATTATATGCAGAGGATCGGTACCTATGAGTGATTCGGAAGACGAACTTCACTAACTAGAAAATATAATTAAAACTTATAATTTAAAATGTTCTATTATAAAGACTAAAACCACAATATTCTTACAATTAGGAACAGGCATCTGTGGTGTAACCTAGAACGGAATAAAAAACGTTTTGAACAAGTTATAAGTCTTGCTATTTAAGAATTCTGTAAAACAATTAAACAAAAGCTCAAAATTATGTGTGGAGCAATTTGAGGACGCAGAGGAACCAGAGACTGAGTTAGAGTTTTATAAGATGATGCATTTCTAAATTATGAATGCGAGTGCTGAACATTAAATAGAAGTGAGAAAGAAAGAATAGGAGGAGCTTTACTCGCTCTATTAGATAAAATAGAAGTGACAATTTCTTATATATGTTTAAAATATATATTTAAAGTGGTTTCGTAGGAGAAAGAAAAAAATAGATAACCACATTTAAAGAATAGATGAAAACAGACTGCCAAAGCTTACTTTTTAAATGTAAACCTAAGGGAAGCAGACCCAGAACAAGATGGTAAGATGTGTTCTTTTGAGGTCGGAACAGACCATGAGGTCTAAACTGACGACGATGAAAGTTTCGGAGTTTAAACCCCATAATCAGAATAAACAATGGCAATGACTTATTATTTTTCATTAGTGAATGCTGCATACCGCCCAACGTTATTTGGAGTCCCTCGTGTTTACAATCACATGATAACTGTGAGCGGCAAAGATACAGGACGTTGTAAAACTGTTGCTATGAAACCATAGTTAACATCTCTGCAGGAGATGAAGATAACCATGCCGATTCTGGAAGCAAATTTAGGAAAAGTGTACATGATTTATATAGTGTGTAGTTTCGATTAAAAGAAAGATACTTTACATTTTGTAATAAAAGGGACAATTATAATGAAATTTTGACTTTTAAGGTAATATTTTGTATTAAAGTGAATATGAAAATTACCATTAAGAGAACTTAAAATATTCAAACATGAAAATTATACACTAAAAATTCTGATAAAATTAGTGTCTATTTAAACTTAAAATAATAAACCTTCTTTTGTACTCTGAGTTCGTTGAGATAAAAAACATTAATATTCCCAAATTTTAAGTATTTTTAAAAAGATGATCAAGTAAAATTACGAATTAACATAACTTATTTTTCAAGTAATGTCAGCAATGCTTTATTTCATTTCTCTGAAAGTCAAGTTTGAGTGATAGTCTCGCCTCACTTATGAGAAATACTTTAGCTCATTATTGAAACAACATATAGCCACTTCTTCTACGAATACACACTTTTTATTTAATATCTTCACATTTCAGAGTACATGTTAAGAATGTTGAGCATTTTGATGAAGCAGAATTATCGTCTAAAAGGGAGACAAAACACATCTTGTAAATAAAGGAAATTAACGACAAGCATTGCCGAATGCGTTAAAGTTGGCTGACAACAAATCCACCTTTACCAGAATTTTTATTTGTCCTTACTGAGAGCTGACTGCCCTCTCCCACGCGAGTAGGCTCAAATTAGTTATGCAAATGCGCAGTCCCATTAGAGGAGGCGACCTGCTCTCTTCGTTGAATGTTTTATCTAGCCCTGCTGCACGGCGTCAATCTCTCCGTATTTATACATCATGGCGCCCACTCCGGCGGCACAACTTGATGATACCAAGAATAGGAATGGAAAGGAAATGCTCTGGTCTGCTTGTCTCGTCCAGCTTTAATAAACAGGAGATCTAACTGCCTTGGAGAAGGAAGAAACGTAGAAACGAGAAGGTGGAGAACAGGTACTGGGTGTGTAAAAGTTATTAAAAAAAAACACGGCGGGAATACTCTAAACAAAGTAGTACAGGTCATTCATATCACATTATAGGCGTATACAGCCTACAGACGAATGTTATTATCCCACTATATATTTTGTCACCACATCTATTGTTAAGTAATGTACTAAGGAATCACTCTTAAAAGTTCCTTCTAGCTAATAACAGGCCCAAAACATCCCTCCGTAATGGGTTTGACTGAAAGAAACTAATAAATCTGATTATTTATCATATTAAAAAAAGTTTTAGAACAAAGTTAGCCTGTCATGGCCTCAAATATACAGCAGAGAATTTCTGATAGTCTGTGGTAGTTTCCAAACTACTTTACTAGCTCCGCTTTCACTAGTGTGGAATCGATTACACTTTTTGCGCTGCACTAATGCACAAATGTGATCTAGATCATTTTGCTCTTATCAGGGTTTTAAATAGTTGATTAGCTTGTCAGGGAAAGCAAATTCGAAGAAATGCTTACAGCGAAATGTTTATGTTAGGGGATTCTTTGTCATACGTATAACCAGGCGGTTAAGGTGTAGGAGAACCTTTGGTGTTGATAAACTTGTAGCTTAGTTTTGATAGTATTAAATTGTTTATATATTATGTGTGTATATTTTTAGGTGTAATGGAGCAATTCAGAAGCATGGGAATTAGTGTAGAAATTGCAGTTAATTGGTTATTATAATGTTTTCGGTATAAATTATTTAAAGCAGTGTGTTTTTCTTTTGATTGGATCAGAGCCTGATTCCCTGGATATTCCATAGGTAGCTCCTGATGAATGGGAACTGGAGGGCGGAACCAATCAAACTGCAATTTTGATTGGAGTTAATGCTTTCTGGAACTGTCGAAGGCACTGGTCCTATTTGTTATATTTCAATCCTAATTGGTTTTTGTGTTTATTTTGTAATAAATATTTCGTATGTTGATGTGTATGAGAAATAAAAATTCATTCATTCATTTATTCATATAACGAAATTTAAACCATTAGCAGTAAATGAAATTGAAAATTTATTGAAAATATATCCCCACAGATTACATAATATATTACACTCAAATACACATACTTTATTAATTCATTACAAAATAAGATCTAAAAATAAAATAAAATAACATTAATCTCACTTATCTCATCTAGATATTTTCTTTCAAGGTTGCTTGTTTACATTCTGGTCCCAATACACACAACTCTAGGTATTATTACTGTATTATCCTACCTTTGTTTTTACTTATCTGGTGTATTGTGTTCTCTCTAACTTTGCCCAAATAATCATTTTTATTTTCTTCTCTTCTCGTACAGTTAAAATATTCCTAATTAATGTTTTCCCATCTGATTTCTTCCATTTACGATGCCAAGTCAGTTCTCTCCATAACTTTGCTTGCATTATAATAAACAATGAAAATGCATATCGGTTTCTCCACACATTGAGCATTTTTCTACATCTTTATCATATTCTAACCGTTTTAAATTGATAACTTCAGTTCTAGCCCATGCAAATCCTTCCCGACCTGCTTTATCACATTGTTCTATGTATTTCACTACCCCATACTATTTTTATTTCCCTATAAAGTCTCAATGAACTTTTTCCCTCATACTACCATGCATATCTTCTCTTTCAATGTCTTAAGATTTCAGGTTTATTTCTTCCCAGGATCCTCTTTTGTGATATTCCATATTTATCCACCATACCTATCTGTTGAAAAAAGTTCTGCCCTTTGAGGTACCTGATCCTTTGCACTTACATTTTTCTTGAATACTGAAACATTCTTTAATAATTCCACTCTCTTCAATATTATTCTATATATGTATTTTACATTTGTTGTAATAATTTTTATTTTGGCGGAATGCCTATCTAATTCTAGCTGCGCTATACCATTTGGCATATCTATCGGTAAACCCTAAGACCAGTTTAAAAAGCTTCTGTTTATTTTATCATCATCATCATCATCATCATCATCTTTCCATGCATCTTCTACATTCCATATTTGTGCCCCATGTAACATTTTTGCTTCCACTGTGCTTGTGTAAATTCAGTCAATTTACTATTATATCAGGAATTTTTCTTAAACATCTTTCCCTTTGCTATTGCATTTTTTTTGTTCATTCCAACTTCTATTAGAACCTTATCTTGTTCCTAGATAATAAATTACCTTACCACCTCTATTTCTATCTCATTTAACTCTCATCCTTCTATCTCATCCTTCTATCTCATCCTTTCTCAATTTATAACCTCTTTTAAAAACCACAATCTTTGATTTCTTTTAAATTAATTTCAATCTCCATTCGTTACAAAAAGTATTCACTACTTCAAGTACCCTTGTCAATCCTCCGCTGTTTATACAGATCCAATTACCAGATCATCTGTAAAAAGCAACCGCTGGCAGTATTGTTAAATAATTTATGTTTGTTTTAATATTTCTGGGTACATATATCTTGAAATGCATGTTAAATTTTACGGGCACTGGACTAAGCTAATAACAAGACAATAAACACTTTAACACCTGTTAAGTGATGTATTGTCATAATTGTTCTTAACAGAAGGTGAAATGGTAGGAATATAAAGAAGTGTGTTCTTAAAATATTGGCATATATTATCGTTTCAAAAATATGCTCAAATGTGTATAATAACATTAAAACATCAGTCCCAAATGTAGAAAATTAGCAAAGCGTTCAACATTCGTGTAGTGGTGAACAAAACCTATGTAAACTTACTTTTAGATTTACAGGCTTGAACCCACACTTAGTAAAATTGATAGTAAGACGCATGCGCATAGTCTATGTTAGTATTCATCGATAGATAGCTACTTGTGGATGAATTACTTCTTTGAGCCACCTTTCAGCGCCTTTAATATTTTCGAAATTTCTTTTGTATAGGAAATGGGCCATGGATCGAAATATATCGTAATCTGAAGGAAGGCGTAAGATGAGGGCTGTGTGGTAACAGCTCGATCCCTTCTAATTCCCGGTTGTTCGAACGGATGGGGACAAGAGAAACATAGTTCAATTAACTAATGCTGGGCATCTCTGTCTCAAAATTTCATGAACTCATTCCAGTTTTGAGAACAAAATTATTGAAATTAAAAAACTAGATTCGGTCTCAAATAAGGATAAAGAACGTATATGGAGGTAAATTACCAATCTATTCTTAAAACTTCTGCATTATTACCCCCATATAATAATATAATATGATGGGTATGTGTGTGCAGTCTATAGCACCTAAAACTCCAGGAAAATAGCGAAGGCTAGAGAAGCCTAGCATCACTTTCATTACATCACCCTCGGTTTTAATGAAATGCTCTAGTAAATTTATGGGTGGTTCTGCCAGCCGTTCCTTTCTCCACTTTGAATACACCTTCAATATATCTGGGGTGCCAAAAAATGTATACTCACTTTCCCAGTAGACATCTATTTAATATATTTCAAAGTTGACCGAAAAACAGCAATCATGTGTAGTATGATGTTCTGTAAACAGATGGAACTCGCATACATTATGATAGCGTTGTTTCATGACAGGTAAACGTTCGCAAACGTTGCTCAATCAGTAGTTCAACGTACTCAGGATGTACTGACGCCGATGCTCAGCAAGTGTTGTAACTGTAAAAGTCTAAGATGATTAGTGCTCATCATTTTCTGTTTGTATGAATTTACTTTTGTCATGTTAACACAGTTTTTTCTTTGCTTGGAGGGTGTATATATTTTTGGCACCCTCTGTATATTTGGAAGCTCCCTGCCGCATAGAGCCTTAAAGTTAGTAGTACCATGAACTTCGGACTCAAAGCATGGTTTTGCTTAGTTTGTAATTGTAATCGGGAGAAACCTCTGTTCCGGTTCTTCAACAGCATCTTATACCGTAAGAAAAATGGGATTTGGAATTGTTTGTCATTCAATTCTAGAATGGGTAATTTCTCTCATGAAATGCGCGAAGAGTACGTTGAAATTCAGATGTCGGAAATCAGAAATCTGTACAATATACCGCTAGTAAGGTTTTCCAAACATAACCTATAATTGAACGCAACTCTTGCCTGTTGTTACCGGAAATGAAAAGTGAAACATTGAAGAACCTTTATCTACATGGAATTAAAATGAGCATGACTCAGCATTTAATTTATAAATGAAGTTGTTATGCTGTTGTTCTGTACTCTGAGAAATGCTTTAATTAACAATTACTAATCTCTAGTTAGTGCTTAAGTTTGTGAAATTTCGCGAGTTATATTTAATTTGGGGTTAAGACAAAATAATCTTAGATCATTTCAAGTTAAGTGAAAACCGATAGTTAATATTTTTGCACAAAATCAAGCTAGCTCTGTATGCAACTGGCCCTAAGTGTCTCGGTGGTGTATGGTATCTTGATGCATCAAGTTCCTCTCACAGCCTATGAATACTTTTTTTGCGTGTATTCTTAATATTCCACACGTTAGGTATTTCAGGACGTGGCAAATCTTTAGTGTTTTGTTCTCCTTTATTGGAACCTCGCTGTGCTACACACTCACTAGCGACACCTTACCCCACCACTTCACATATTCTTCAGCCGCGACATCCGCTTTATAACCTTGTTTCCTGTAATGCTTTAGAAGGAATCTAATCTCAAACGTTGTTACCTTCATTTTATGATTGTGTATTAACTGATGACTGACCCATGTCCAGAATATGTACAATAATAACCCGGTAGCCCGTAAATAACGTTACCAAACAAATGAAAACTTAAAATCTTACAAAATATTAAAATGGACATTTCTTATGTCAAGTTTAGACAACTTAATAATGTACGGGAGTCGAACTCGATAATAATGATTCGCTTTTACTTGACGCCAGTATCATTCCGATTCGTGCTCCACAACTGGAGTTCTGTGCGGTGTAATTTCGTATGAAAACTTCACTAGTCTTGGAACAACATAACCGACAGGTTTGTATATCATATTTTGAAACGAAGATATCTTTTTAAAGCTAAAAAAATTAGCAGCAAGGCTGAAATACTATTATTCTAAATTTCCTGATTCTTCGTAAATTTAAAATTATTTTAAAACATAATGCCATTTCATAGGGCGGAAATTTTTCTACAAGGTTATGCGTTCATCGTTTTAAATTACAATATTTCTTGTTGTTGAAACTGTGAGTAATTATGAAATGAAAGACAAAATATATGTGTTAAAAAGAGAGGTAAATGCTTAATTTACTTCCACGCTCTGTCTTTGATGAATGAAACTCAGTATAGTTGTGGAAAATGATTTTAACTACACATGTTGTTTCCTAATCTAATATAAAGGAGCATTCATGCAGATAAGAAAAGTAAGAATGCATTTTGGGAATGAAAACGAAGAAGTTATAAAAAGAGCGGAGATTTTATGGAGAATTGACGAAATTAAAGTTATGTGGGGATACCACTAAAACCCATGCGGACAATCATCCGAGTTGAAGCGAGTAATGTAGGTTGTTTATTAGCATTTGACCATGTCAGAATTCCAGCCCTAAGCCTGCAGTACGTGACAGGACAATCGAGGGAAAAGAGAAATATATGAGGAATGTTGCTACCCTATTGTAGCATGCAGCACCCCGGATTATGCGCCACAAAAGGGATTACTGCGGAATGCAGCGTTTCCTCACAGTACTATAGATGCTCCCCCGCATTCCTTAAACCTTTGTGGTGATAGGCATTCTCACAGAGTGGCCTTTCCCTTCCGTTTCAGCCTCTAATATGTTGCATTTGTCCATGGCGTCGTCCTGCATAGAACAAGACAAGCACTGGAGAAAGTATACACAAAATAGACACAAATCTGCAGTTCTACTTTCTTCTATCTGTTACACACATTATAGTTTTTAAATACCGCAAAAGTTCCAAAAATTGGATGATTTGTTTTTCTATTTGAAAACTCCCTCAGCGATTGAAACCAATAAAGAAATTCCGGTTAAGTAACATTCGTAATCATGGAAATCATTTATAAATAGCAATAAATTAATTGTAGAAGTTCATGAAGAATTGCAGTTTAAATGTATGAGTTGAAAAGACGAAAACAGTGACATTTAAAAATAAATATCATAAAGGTCAGAAATTGGTATCTGCGCCCATGTAATAGAACACTTCAAATAATAATTTTAATTTTCTCAGCTGTAATATTTCATACTTTTATCAAGAAGCCATAAAGAGAAAAGTTAAATGATGTGTGAAATAATAAGTTTATTAAATATAATTTTAATAAAACACAACAAAAGAGAATCGTTCAATTTTACAAGATTATAGTGGCTTTTAACTGTAGTCTTTATAGAGGGGTCAAAAAGAAGATAAGTTGGTTGAAATGAGTCTTAACTACAGGCTGTGTACGTATACAACGAATAGAGATGAATAAAAATGAGAAGTTTGTTACAAAAATGGGACAATTTCATAGTTGTATATTTGCAGGAATGAAGAAAAACCTTCCTACCGCTGAAATAAAAGTATTAAAAAGGTTAAAATAACATTCTAAATATTCTACACATGTATACCTACGTGATATATGTTAATTTTTAATTATACAAATTGTGGTTAATACATAAAGGTACTTTTCAACTTCAGTTTCGTGGTTTACTAGACATTTAAAGTGCATTTTTTTTTTTGCGAATTTTCTTCCGCCTATGTATGTTATCATGTCTTCTTCGTTAGATATTTCATCTTGGGTACCCTAAGGATGTCTTCATAGAAAGTTTTGTTTTGTATTTCTAGAAACTGTGTCGGTTTAAAGCAAATCTCAAGCTTTTCCTGTTGGGTTTTTGTCATACGGCTGATTTAGATCCAAATTAGTATTTCCACTGGAAGTTTGGTATGGATAAAATACTTATTGCATTCCCAAAAGTAAGAGTTTCACAGCGCGATTAACTGGATCATCTGCACCTACAGCAATTTGCGTGGAAGTTTTGGAGTTGTCAGCAAGAATTCTTCTGTCATGAAATCGTTATGTCCCATTACCATCAACTAATGGAAGAAGTAAAGTACATGCTTTAACAATTCTTATATTCAGGTTTTTATTTTATGTATTGTTTGGTAAATAAACATGTCCTTACACTGAATAAATATGTAATCCATTTGTACTTCTTCAGAATCTGTTGAGGTGTATTCTAAATTAAAAGCATCTTCTTCGATATTAGTAGTTTCACTGATAAAAATATTATACATATTATCTAAATAAACTTAACCTACCTGAAGTCATTGACAATTTCAATAGCTGGAATCAACGACCTGACATGATCAATTCCTCTTTATTTTTAGCTTTCTTTATATCTTTTTTTATTTTCATTTTTGTTTTTAATCTTTTGCCAATATCCTTCTTCCGTTTTAATATTAACAGGGTGATAACAATTTTAATAATGAAATCTACAACATAACAATGAGAAAGTTTTATTTGTCTGCACCAACATAAGTTCTATATTAACAAAAAAGTTAACAAGCATTGAATATGTCGTTTTTATGTAAGTAAAAGGAACGTAAGAGTTTTTTGTAGAAATAAATTATTTTCAACTGGCTATGGACCTATAACTTTTTGTAGAAATAAATTCTGTCATATAATAGTGTGGTGACGGATAAAAGCAAGTTAATATTAACTAATTAATCAATTTTTGAATTTGTCCGATTTTCGTAATAAACCCCTCAAAGATAACAGAACGAATAAAAAAAAAACAAATGAAAATGGGGGGGGGCACAGGAATAGGGTGAATTACAAAAGAATTCCTAAAATAATATTATAGTGTAAATTTACTGGAAAATGAAATACTGAAAGACTGTAATTAAAATGATAGTATGATTTTGAAAAATAATAATTTAATGTTCTCAACGACGAACCACTGAAATTGATAAAGGATGCTTGTGATGCTTTTAATGGGCGGTCCTTTTAGGTTGGTAGAGCTTCATCCTGATCGGATGGCTGCATTTAGTAAGGATTCATAAGTATATTTATATAATTAATTAACGTGTTAAAGATAACTTTATCAGCGTTATCCTCTATATTTATTTTGGTATCAATTCTATATTAAAAATAAAGAATAATAAAAATAAAGAAAGCCAGCTTTTTATTGGAATTTACGGTCACTCGGATTGATAAAATGGAGCCAGAGATATTTATTATAAATCACTCATGCAGTTTCTTTGTCCTTGCGACATTTTATGCAAGAACCATCCTGAACAAACCTGAGTGTATAGATAGTAAGCGACTGCTTTTACAAGATTGTACGTTCCCGTTTTAATTGTTCTGTTGTTCTATTTGCATATCATTCTGTAAAACCAAGTGAACAATAATTTAAATAGTTCCTCTTTCCCTCCAGACCATATAATTCCATATAATTGATGAAATACCAATATAGTTTCCAGACCATGAAAATGTGTGAAAGATACTTTTATTCTACAGATTTTTCATTCATGTTTTCCTTCCGTCTTGTCCCAGCATCGCGAGCAAATTGCACAAATGTTTACAGGCAATTCATTACCAGTTTAGATCCTTGCTGGAGTTAGGTGCCTTCCGTGTTGTCTGTTAAATATAGCAGCAGCAGCAGCAGCAGCAGTAGTAGTAGTAGTAGTAGTAATTATTTCTCATGCATCACATACAGATTTTTAATACAAAATAGACACAAATAATAATAATAATAATAATAATAATAATAAAACACCTCATTTAAATATAACAATTAGGAACAGTGCCTTCGGCAATTCCAGAAGGCATTGAATCCAATCGAAATTTATTCCAATTTGATTGGCTCAGCCCCCAGTCCCCGGTTAATCACCAGCTACCTACTGGAATATCCAGGGGACCGTGCTTCGATCCAACCGAAAACAAAACACAACATTAAAAGTAATTTATACATTGAATACTATATTAAGTTATATTTCCTACAATACGAAACCTTTCTTCTTTTTTAATTAAACCCATTCGGCCAAATTTCTATCCTTATTCCTTAGGACCTTATACACACTAACACCCTGGTTATTGGTGTATAAGGGTCCTGTTTAACTAATATTAGATAACTAGCCCCATACCCTCCCCTATTCATTCCATCCTCCTTTCACTATCTGACAATTTTATTCTCAAGCACATTTTCTAAGTATTTTACACCCATAACCATTTTTGTCTTACCTTGCCTATATATTTTCCTAGTTCCTTAATGTTTTCATCTGATTTTAAATTTAAAATTCTTCTATCTCTTATTTCATCTGGTAGATTTTCCCATTTTCTTAATATGAACTGTTCCCTCCAAAACTTAGTTTGCTTACATTCTAGTATACAATGCCAAGTACTATCTGGTTCTGCACACACAGGACATTTCCCCTTAGTTGTCCATTTTTTAATCCACTTAAATATTTTACTCCTGTTCTAAACCATGCCAACCCTTCCCTTCCTACCTTATCACAAATTTGAATATATCTTTCTCTTCCCCACACATTTTTTAGTATATTGTATAATTTCACAGATTCTTTGGTGTTATAAGATTTGCCCGTATTTCCTGTTTTTCTATATCAATTCTTATTGTTATCTCTTTCCAAAATCCTTTACCCAACCTTTCTCCCTCGTACCATACTAGTCCCATGCCCGCTTCTTGTACGATATTTTGGATTTTAGATAACCAAGTTTTCCTCCTCTTGATTTTATCTTGTGCTACCAAACACTGATTAATAATATTCTCCTCTTCTAGTATTCCTATTCTATACCAATATTTCAATGCTCTTTCTATGACCTTGTTTTTATAGCCCAATCTTCCTAGTTCCATTAGAGCAACCTTGTTAGGTGAAGATCTAGGTAAGCCTAGAACAATTCTACAAAATAATCTATTTATCATATTTATCCCTTTCCATTCTCCATCTGCCCCCCCCCCCCAAATTTCTATTCCATACATCATTCTGCTCTCCACTATTGAGCCATATATTCTCTCTAACCATTTTACTTGCAAATGTGGTATTTTGTTTACACAAGATCTGATTACACTCATGGATGCTTTTCATTTTGCTACTACTTTCCTTTTTTTGATCGCTCCATTTCCCATTACTAGATACCAAAATAATCAATTTTCTGGACAACTTCAATTTTTGTGCCCTCCCACCACCATTTTTCCTGTTTTTTTAAATTGAAACCTTTTTTTCATCACCATAATCTTAGATTTGTATTAAATATAAAGAAAATAAGTTCACAAAACCCCAGCTTTCCTAAACAATATGGGTTTTAAATTTTCTAATTAGGCAGAATCATTCAGAAACCTTTGGTTCCGGTTTTATCCAATCTTAAACAGTTGACACTCCAACATCGCACCTGAAAGAAGAGGCCTCTGAGCAAAATTTGTCGGTCGTATCACGCCCTGAATTGAATGGGATGCTGATGATCTGTGATGTTAAAGATCGTCCGTAAATAAAAAAAAAAATAAAAAAAAATTTCAACATCGTAATCAGCTATAACATTTCCCAAAATTTCACCATTTTTATTATTTTTTTTTTTCTTTCACAGTTTCCCTTTATGTATCAACATGTTTTCGTAGTCAATGCAAAACAATAAGGTTGTATAGCAGTACAGTTAATAAAAACAAGGCACTCCACACGTGTCAACGTATTATATGAAACCAAAACTCCAAGCGATATAACAGTGCAATTGATTTAAACAGAGATTCGAGGCAATATGGGGCTGGAGTGCACAACCTTACTGTCGAATACAGATAGCAAATCTATAAACTCTTAATAATTAGAATAGTAAAGACCGAAATACACAGAAGAAGGAAAGAATGAGAGAGAGAGAGAATTTGATAAGGACATCATAGTAATACACCTTGT
This sequence comes from Metallyticus violacea, assembly GCA_030762175.1. NCBI lineage: Eukaryota > Metazoa > Arthropoda > Insecta > Mantodea > Metallyticidae > Metallyticus > Metallyticus violacea. The sequence continues at coordinate 42,558,498 of CM060835.1, read as the reverse complement.
TAACAAAAAAAATCCTTTTATTAAAGTCTGTATCTGAACAATGAAGCCTGTCTCTACAGAAAGCATTGTATACTTCTATATTTTGAAATCAAAATTTGAACCAAAATGGAGTTAGTCTAACCACTTTTCTAATTTAAATTTTCTCTTCCAATGGTAGTAAAGGAACAGGCTTAGAATGTAAACGTTGTATATGCTAATTTGCTTCAATTTCAAGTAGCACAAAACGAAATAAAGCAACTGTTTCGTAAGTTAACACGAAACTGCACTAGCTTGATATTCAGCAACAGCTTATTGCTAACGAAACGACTGCTGGAGAGTTACTGCATGAGAATATTGTTACCTCAAATGTAATCGTTTGATATTGAAATAATTGAACGTATTTAATGTATATAAATGTGTTGCTACTAATACACAATTTCATTATAATTAACAACAATCAGTCTGTATAAACAAACAAAGGCTAACTTTTCTGGAACGAACCAGCACCTCTGGTGTCGTTTCAGTTGACATAATGATTGATATGGTGAAAATGCCCTTTCTACTGCTTCCTCTCACCTCCTCTGATCAAAATACTCATAATATCGAGATCAAGACTGACTGTATTTACCAGGCCCCAATAGGGAGGGGAAGGAGAAAGGGGGGAAAAAGGGCGAAGTTGCCCCATATTGCCAATAGCAATTACGAAACTTCTGCACAGTATTATGTTTACTAGAAAACATTATTTATTAGAAAATATTGCGATGGTTTTTAAGAATCTAAAATTGTTTACAAACAATATTTCTCACATGTGAACGAACTATAAAATAATATGTATCATAAATTTCTCCACAGGTGGACATTAATCTTTACAAAATACACTAACTTCAACATTATTGGGCACCTTAAAACTAACCAGCATAGATGGGACAGCATCGCAATTATCATCGTCTATTTTAAGAAAAGGACAGTCTTCTTTGGCAATGAGTATACCTGTTTTATCTTAACTTCATTTGTGAAGAAGCCAAAATATGATATCCTGCTCACACCATTCATTAAAACTTTCTTCATCTCTCTCTAAAACCCGCTTCATATGTTCTCCCGAATCTTCCCTTTCATTGTTAACCCACACCGTCACATATGATGGTAGATTAGGGAAAATTGCGTTCATCAAGCGCTCTTTGGCACGTTTCAGAATCTGTCGTGTTGTGTTGACTTCTGTTTTGTGCTAAAGTGCTTGTACTTTATGAAACGTATACCCATACGAGTCATAGGGTCTTTGCTTAAATAAAAATGTAACGTGTAAACAATGCCGAAAATGTAAAAACTCTAGAAAAAGAAAAAGAAAACAATTGTGTAAATGTAGCAAAGTTCACTATCTCTGGCATGAACCGAGCCGGGACTCATACTCGGAAGGTTCCGAGCTCAAATTTCTTGGAGTAGGCCATCCTGACTCTATTATTATTATTGTTATTATTATTATTATTATTATTATTCATCTTCCCTTTCCACGAATTTCCCACTTTGCCATTTCATATAATTTTATTCACTGGTCAAAAAGTTAATCCAGGTGGGCTTGTGCTATGTGCGCCATAACAGTGACTTGCGCCTAAGAGAGCTCTCAGTCTAGGCGTCTGGTGTGAAAGGGAACCTTTTGTGGGACTTCAGCTCCACCGAAGTCGGGGTTTCCATCAGGTAAAGCTGTTAAAGACACCGTCCACTCCGTGCCTCAGCGCCAAGGGATCCTGGCCACTCGGATTCTCCCTCATTTCATCTCGTAGGTACCCCCATTGGGACATAAGCACAGACGCCAGCCGATGAGCAAGGCTGAAGTACCGAAATATCTCCTTAGTCTGTAACAATCCAGTGCAATACAATCCCTTGCGCCCAAACTTTACTTTGAAAGCGGTTCGTGAAAAGAACCTTCAGGGAAGCAAATGTGCATTTCAATGATCACATTTACCTTAAAAAAATCTACCATTTTTATACACCCTACTATTTCTACCGATGTCTATCTGGAAACCCCTCTATATCCTTACCCTACCACCCATCTATGCCGTCCGAAGCATCCTTCATCTCATCTCATTCGTTCTTTCTGGAGGTGCTCCCATTGGTGGCACAAACGGCCTGCCGTTGAGCAAGATTGTGTTGAAATATTCTTCTCTATCTCTATCAATAATTATGGTACCAATTTGTTTTATTTCTTCTTCAGTAGAATTGGGAATTTTGCCAGACATAAGGAAATGGAAGTTACATTATGGTGTTTTTTTAATGGTGTTTAACGCCTGTTTTTACTACACCACAGGCGGTGGACACTGATGATACATTATATGAATTGGTGAATATTGGGAAAGGATTTTTTTAAGGAAGGAAACGTTCCAGGCTTATGATTGAGATACCTCATCGGCATTTGCCAATTATGAGGACTGAGGAAAACCTGGAAAAAAAAAAAAACCAGTCAGGGAGGATGGTCCTGATGGGATTCGAATCCCAGACCTCCCGCTCACGCGTCGGCGCCTTAACGACCTCGGCCACCCGTGGCGGTACTTTTTGGTGTATAATCCTTATGAACTTGCCGATGCAGATATGCAGAGAGGAACAGTACTCCATGACATAAATAAAGCCGGTAAGAGATTAATAGAGAAAACAAAATATTCTAGATTTTTTCCTCTGTCTGTTAAAATTTTCCAGAAAAAAATCTTTAAATGAAATCAATTGGCAACACTGCTCAATGTTCTCCATTGGTGCCCGTTGTCTGCTTCCTTGACAGACGGGCAGAACACTTACTATATTCGCAAGTACGTAATTGGACCAGGCGACAAAAGTTAGACGGTTTGTGGTCTTGTTGGGCATCTCCCTTGATACAAACGAGTTGCTTTTGTTGAGATCTGATGTACTTCCCTTAACGAATAGTGTGTCAATACTCGCGAATGGCGTGCATGTTCATGGTTAACATTAAATTGCATTTATATTCGATAACTATTTGTTTGCATAACCTTACTGGAAAACAAGTTCATAACGAGCGATGGTCATTTTTTTTTTTTTTTTTTTTTTTTAATATTAGCATCAATGCTATTGCAACAATTTTAATTCCACGAAGTTTAATTTACGTCGTCGAAACATTAATGAAGTAATAGGATGTGATATTATTTGTATATTTATGTCTATATATCGATTATCATAATCGAAGCATACGAATTCGGACACATTAACATGTTACAGCACATAAAATAGAGAATAAATTAACTTTTTCCTTAAAAAAATTCGTCAACCATCAAAATGGTATTAGAATATTTTGTTCCATTTAAAGTACATAAAATTATAACTTTGATTTCGCTTCCACTGTAGAGAAAGCACACAAAAAACCGACCGCTAACTAGCAATGGCATGTCTGCATTATTACGCTTTTTTTTTTTTTTTTTTTTTTTTTTGCTGGTTATGTAGATTATGTTTATTTGATATGAGTAAAAAATGTTGGTTACTTGCTACAAGAAATTAAAACAGAGAATGAAAAGAAAAAATCTTGTATAATTCCACATCTACAACAAAAAAAGGATATCATAGACTTCAATAATTAACATAGATTTGAAAAGACCATGAAGCTGCAGGAATTCTGGATATAGGTAAATAAATAATAACGATTCTTGGTACAGATAATAAATAAATAACTGGAAACTTTACTGCGTTTTATTAGCTATGTCCTGTAATTAATACATTTAATGAGGATTATACTCGATTCTATGTGCAGTTTATCACAAGTAATATCACAAGATATTCTAAGTTCACTAGGAAGCTTAGAACATCAAGTGATATTTATCACAGCTATTTCGGAATAAAATTAGAATTGAAAAAATATATTCCTAAAATTCGCTCACACTATATTAATAATTGTACAAACTCTTTAAAATTAATTTATAAATATCTACTTATTCGAAGGCGTGAGTCAGAAATAATCAAATGTGGATTACTACAAATGGATTTTTTCGCCAATGCCAATTGAGAAAAACCAGTTAGAGATTTAGCAATGCTAATTGCATGAACTATACTTTCTTTTATTATTGAAGTACATTTGAAATGAATTATTTAATATAAGATTTGAAAAAAAAATACTTTTATGTTCCAAATAATTACTTGGAATTTCGTAAATTTATTGAAAAATCTTGCAAAGAGAGGTTTGCTAAAGGTAATCACTTAGATGTTTGTCAATTAGTCTCTCCAACATCAACAAATCACATCCACTCTAGATGAGCTTGTTGCCATAGTTGTGAAGGCCTTCCAATATCTTCCTGCGGAGACACTGAACAATGTCTTCCTGACTTGCAATACGCTGTAATTACAAACTATCTCACATGGGAAAGCAGAGTTTACGACAGGAGTGTTTTTCCCTTAAGCTCTCCTTTGCAACCTCATTTTCGCCCGTGCTACGCCATGTTGAATGGCTGGTTGTTTGAAAATGCTGCTAATACCATCTGCTCATTATTTGTATTGCAAATAAATATCTGTATCCATTCAATTTCATTAAATACTTCTATAAAGATGTGCGACTATTGTTTTGGGACAGAGGTAGTACATATGTACTAGAATTATTATTTATATGCAGATAGTTCGCGCCTCTCTTTCTTAGATCAAGCGAGATGCAAACCATATATACAAAGGATGTAAAATCCTGCATAATTATCCATATCCATATTTTTAAAATAGTATGCAATATACCAATTTACACAAAACAGGTGTAGCGCTAATCTTCATGGAAACAACCAAATGATAAACACCTACGCTCCTTTCACTGGTGTTTTAACCAGTAAGAAGGGGTAATAAGTGGACTCGCTACATGACCATACAGCAAGCGGGCATATCGAACGTTGCTTGAAGAAGCTAATAGTTTTATGTGTCTAATTTAAAAAGGTGGCATTTGTGTCATAAATATGGCAATGAATTGTACATTACATAGGAATAAATTGAACATTACGTATTCAATAATCGCGAAATAATCATGCAAAGGTAAATGGAAATATGACAACAATGTATTTTCAACTAGGAACAGTTTTCCACTGCAGGTTGGCACACACCAATTGATTCGAGGCCCTGCTCACACCTTACGCCAGGCTAAAACACCAATGAACAATCGGCGAATTCAAATGAAATACTAAGGTCATGGGCTTCGATATAACTAAAGGTGCACTTGTTTCACAATTTTTTTTTTTTTTGAGAAGTGTCTAACGCCCGTTTTTACTACTGAGGCACCACAGGCGGTGACACTGACGATACATGAGACGAAATATTGGGAAAGAGTTTTTTGTAAGGAAGGAAGCGTTCCAGGCTTAAGTTTAGGGTACCTGCCTGGCATTTGCCGTTTATGAGGACTGAGGAAAATCGGAATAAACCCCAGTCAGGGAGGACGGTCCTGGTGGGATTCGAACTCCATACCTCCCGTTCACGAGTCCGAGCCTTAACGACCTCGACCACCCTTGGCGGTGCTTCACATAGACAGACACACATCAGAATCAAAGAAAAAAAAACAGGATTAGTTTTGTGGAGGTAAGCTACATGTAATTTTTCTTCTGGTTCTCCACTGATCATTTTGCAATAGCTAAAATTCAATCGAATTGAATGCTCTCTAATACGATCAACTATTTCTAGCCATGGTTTCTAACATTCCTTATTTGCTATGCCTTAAATAACTTCATCGTAACGCCGATAAACATGACGAGTACCAATTTAGAATATTTTATACCAATCAAAAACTGCTGCAAAAGGCACCAAATAGCAAGAAGCGCCTACGAGACTATGCAACCTATTTATCAACTTGATTGCGGGTGGAGTCTATTGCTAGGGGAATATGCTAACTGCTAAATTTATTATTATTATTATTATTATTATTATTATTATTATTATTATTATTATTATTAGTAGTAGTAGTAGTAGTAGTAGTAGTAGTAGTAGTAGTAGTACTAGTAGCAGTAGTAGTAGTAGCAGCATCAGCAGTAGCAGTAGGAAAATACTCGCACAAAGGACATAAAGGATTTGGGGATTGAAACGAAATTTGAAATTTTTCCGCAACTACTGGATCCTATTCCACAAAAGTGTGGTATAACACATTACAGGTATGGAGTTGTAACTTGTACGTATTATCTGTTCGCTCTTAGTTATGTCCTAACATAAATACAATAATGTGGTGCAGCTCTTTTCTCATTGGCTCTAGGACGATTACATTCCTAATGTTGTGTACAGTATTTCTTAATTACAGTTTAAAATTTAATAATGACTAGTTTTATTAAAAAAAACCTATATTAATGAATATTGTTTCAATCCTCAGAGTTACCAGTTTTTATGAATATCTTATTATGCATTTTATTGGTTAATAATTTACGTATATGTTGCATTCTGTTTAGTGCAACCAGTTTCAATACAAAGAGACGCTATGGCGGAAGGATGGTCTGTTCCTGCTAGTATTCAAAAGTGAATAAGGGGAATGAAAACGGTTTGGGGGAAGCACGCTACATGTTTATTTTCACGTCATGCACAGGAAAACAGCACATTGATATAACTTTGATCGCTAGCGGCGGCTCATGACAGCATAAAGTCGGGCTGTAGAACTTTACAACTGCAACTGTTGAACATAGAGCACAAGCTAACTAGAATTAACTGAGTGGCTCAGCATGTAAAATAGGAAAGAGAATTTAATAAAATACTGTAGTAACACATCTTTTTAAAATGTTCTTCTGTTTAAAATGCCACCTAACGTATTTATGACACTTTGATTAGAGTCTGGAATCTGCAGAATGAAGTCTGTCTTTACAGAAAACATTGTATACTTGCTTCCTGTTTTAAAATAATAGTTTGACTCAAACTATGATATCAAAAACTGCAGTTGGTCTACCAGTCATAATTTAAGAGCCTGCTGCAAGAAGTTCATAAATCCAATTTTTGTGATTTGAGATAAAGGCGTAATGAATTGTTTTCCTCAAGCATCGCATATAGGGAAAAAAGTATGCAGAGAATATGTTCCAAAGTCCTGTTTCTAGACACTATAATCAACCGTGTGAAAATGTTTGTTTGTTAACAGTTTCCGAGACATGTGTTATCAAGATCTGCTGAAGGACATTCCGAAGCAGTAGGAATATGCCTTGACTTTTGCCAAGATTCAGGAAGAACGACGACTAATAGAAATTATTCCACGTAGATAAAGGTCATAAATAAATACAATCTGCCCTTTGAAGTAGTACAGAGCTTTCACGCAAAAATTATCCCATATGCGCGATGTTTTCAATCCCGTCGGCTGCGAAGGAAGCTCATCGATCTTTCCCCTGAAAGTCTTCTCTTTTTCCTTGAACATCGCTTCGAAGCAGTGCACTAGTTGAACTTCGCTATGATGGGACAGTTTACTCTAGAGCAGTGCATTTTCGTGTGCAAATGTTACTACGATTCAGCTCGTCGTGTTTCATTTTCTGTTCCCTGATAATAGAAAGCAGAACGGTAGAGAAGGAACATTTTGAACCAATTTTTTCATCTTACAGAAGAAGAGAAATCATACGGAAATGAAACCAGAAACATTACAGTGGCCGAACTTAAACGCGGCCAATCAGAATGTATTTTTCCGACACAATGTCTATTTAGCCAAAGGGGGATGACATTTCCAGTATCTCCTATGAGGCAAGGTTTTGTGCATACTTTTAGAAGCGAACATGTTCTCGAGTCACCTCGACACACCCAGCCGCCGAGAATGACAACGCTGCGCATGCAGGGTAGTTTTTTTACGTTAAGACCTAGTAGATGTGAAGCATCCAGTCACAGGTGTTATGCAACATGATGATCTATAGTAGAGATCTACAATTTCAAACATGCTCTCCACACTATATATGATCAATTTACAATATTGCATGAGTGAGAGACGCTTGATCAATTTACAATATTGCATGAGTGAGAGACGCTATCTTTGGCCGTAGCTTCCAAAGGTTTGAGAGACTATATACTCCATGATATTTTGTACTGATGCAGTTCTCAAAAGTGAAGAGAAATCTAGTGCCCTGGTAAACGTTAGGGGAAATCTCCAGCAGTGGTACTCTGTATTCCGACCTGTTAACTGCAGAAAGCTCCAGGATGTGCAACAGCACCTGCAACACATTGTCATTCCGGATATTGTAAATTGTTATGATGCCTCAGATGAGTGGGGAGGAATATTAGTTGATATAAACGTTAAATATACCGAAATTTCTCATGTTTCTCGTTTTTCCAGAAATTTATTAAGTTCAAAACATTAAACTTTTATTTTATTGGTTCTTATGCATAAGAAAACCTGATAATGCTTATTCATTAATTTTTTTTAAACCCATTCTCTTGAAAATTTTACAATTTAAGAACTGCGCCTCTCATTGCTTAAATTTAAATTTCTCTGTGATGACGCAGAAAAAAAGGGGGGGCTTTCTATAGTGTTCATTTTCTATACATTCGGTTAATACAAGACTAAATAAAGCAGGTACCTCGCAAATTCAAAAGAAATTGCATTATCCTGTCATTCATTGATCAACATTTCTGAAGAGTGCATAATATCATTTATATTTCGAATGCAATATTGTTTGGTACTGAAATGATTGGGATGTTCTCAATATTTAATATCTATCCATAAGTTTCTGGCCTAACCATTTTCTAGGTATGATAAAGACAAAAATTATATTTCAGTTTTCAATATAGTTAATATTTATTGCAATACACTTCTCACATTTTTGAATTAACATTTCAATCACCCCCTAAAAATAATCAGAATTATTTTCTGCAAAATGGGCATAAACAGCATCCATTACTTCTTCGTCACACTTAAATTTTTTCGAAGATGCTTCTTGAGTTTTGAGAAGATAAAATAGTCACTGGGAGCTAGATCTGGGCTGTAGGGTGGCTGGTCGATCTCCTTGAAGCCACATTTCTTCACAGCTTCCTTTGCAATAAGAGCTGTGTACATAGGCGCGTTGTCGTGAAGGCGCACACCACCACTCAGCTTTCCTCGCCTTTTATCTTTGATGAAAACACGTAATCTGTGCCATAGGCCAGCATAGTACTCCCCATTTACTGTGGTGTTCCTCTCCTTGAAGTCAATGAACAGTATTCCTTCACAGTCCCAAAATATTGTGGCCATGCTCTTCTTGGTTGAGTGACCTTAGCCTTTAGAGGCGGTGCTTCGTCAGGTTTACGCTTGCCACTGCATTGATTTTCTTTTGGACAAGGGATCATAGTAGAGAACCACAGTTTCATCTCCTGTAACAATGGTTTGCAGAACCTCTCATTCGTTGCCACGACAAAGCTCCAAAAATGCCTGACAACAGATAACTCGTTGCTGCTTTTGAACTGAGGAAAGAAGTCTAGCTGCTCATCTTTACTAACCTTATTCATGATTAAATGTCCATGAATAATTCGAAGGACTGTTGTTTTGGAAAGGCCCAACCTTGCTGCTATTTCTGTAACTTTGAGCCGCCAGTCTTCCATAATTTCTCCTTCCACAAGAGCGATGTTTTCAGGAGTGAGCACCTCCAAGGGCCGATCTGCAAGCTCTTTGTCTTCAATGCTTCCTCGACCCAGTCGAAAAAGTTTGGCCCATTCTTTTACGGTAGAATATGAGGGGGATGCTTCACCATATACACCGCTCAATCCCTGTTCAATTTCATTTGGAGTAAGGTCTTCTTTTGTGAAGAGCTTAACAGCTCAAAACTCCATTTTGAACATGTCACAATCTTCTACACATAGCCTTCTTTATACAACAATATCTGAACAACTGAACACAGCAGAGCGGAAGTTACAGCTGCAATTGTTACTTAACAGATAATGTATGGTACAAGATAAGGATTTTGTGAAGGCGATAATTATTTATCCTTAGCGGCGAAGCGGAAAACTTATGGACTTACCCTCATATATAACTCTATTTCATTAGAATTATCTGGTAATGTTTTAAAATCGTTTAATCATTGTGTAAAATGGAGGCAAAATTCCCTGGTAACGCACCTGATCACACAAGCTGCACAAACTTGTCGAGATACTGGTTTGAAACCAAGTTCCATACAGGTAAACATGCACATGCAAATATTTACACTGCTAAGAGTGGCCGAGGTCGTTAAGGCGGGGACTCGTGAGCGGGAGGTCTGGGGTTCGAATCCCGACGGGACGTCCTTTCTGAATGAAGTTTTTTCCAGGTTTTCCTTAGTCCTCATAAATGGCAAAAGCCGGGAAGGTATCCTAAACTTCGGCCTGGAATGTTTCCTTCCCTAAAAAATCCTTTCCTAATATATCATTTCATCTCATGTATCACCAGTGCCCATCGCCTATGGTGCTTCAGGAGTAAAAACGGAAGTTGAACACTAATAAAAAAATAGGCGCACGATTAGAAGTCCCCTACAGGCATTTTACGCAGAAAGCAGAATGAAGAAATAGTTTAAATTTATGGAGTAGTTGAAACCAACAGCTTTCTAGAGTAGCAGCTCCTGCCACAGGCTAATTGTGTTTTTGTAGCTTAAGTATCAAGATTGCTAATAGACATATTCATATTCCCTTGTTACTGTAAAACTTTTTATAACGTAAGTAAGTAAACTATCTGCAACTTGATTATGTGGTTTAATATAATTCGTACAAATATCAGTACAATAAAAGTGGTAACAATAAATCTTTACAAAAAGCGTTCAATAAACGGTGGCACGAAAGCTAAACATAATTATTTATTAAATCTACAACTGAAAGTGAAACTTATCTTAAAGAGAATCTAAAATTCCATAAAATTGGATCATTCAAACAGAATCTTTTGATCGACCATAAAGAGTGTTTAAGGGTTGTACGTGTAATAATCTCAAACGTGAAATTTACCTTTCTTTTATATTCAGTTTATAAAGATCCTCTTGGATAATAAGAAAGAACAGGTTGTGCGGGACAGCTGAAAGCAAGAAAATCTGCTATACCATCTATAAATCAACATGCTTAATATCATCAATACGTACATATTTTAAATTACAATCTAATCAGTTCCAGCTCAGCGTTATTGACATCATTAATATGTACACACTTTACACTCGTTATCACTTATGATTCTAATACAACACTCAATTAGTAAACAAACGACTGACCTATACAAAAAAATCGGTCAATAAAATAAATATTATGTCTGTGATAAAAAAAACATAATAAGGATATTTAATAATGTCTGTACTTCATCGGGTTAAAAAGGACAAAACCGCTTAAGCTTCAAAATCCCCATGAAGTTCCACAGCATTAGGAACGAGATAAAAAGTTCTTTCGAACATCTTTCTTAAACTCTCCTTTTGCCTCCCAGTATTATAAAATGCCTCAGTTTCAATATGCATTTGCTGGGAAAATATTTTACGTATGTCTAAGAGTTAAACTAAAACCTTCTCCAAACGTTTGAGCTTCCAGAAACACTTCTGCTCTCTTCACAACTGCGACGTACAGGAACATATACAATCCTCAGGAACGGGATAAGGCACTTTCAACCAAAGACAGCGATACTTATTACGTCGTTTTCCATGTTGACTGCTGTTTCCTCGATGTTGCCCTCGTAACATCCATACATTGTTATTGCTATTACCTCCCAGCATGTTTTTCCTCAATCTGAAACAAAAAAATTAGTACTTGTTCTAGTTTGTAGGACAAGAGTGCCTGTCATACCGAATAAAATTATAACTTACTGGCTCTGCTTTATCCTATGTTCCCATAGTAGAGTTAAGGTATGATTCAGCTCTGTATGTTTAGCAATATCTAAAACTATCTGATGAGTTCCATGGATCCCGGCTAGAGGCTTAAAACTGAACATGGCTGAAATGAGAGTTAACAATACAGTCCGCATATCGCTATGCTATATGTCGTTGTCCACGCTGTATTAGGGCGTTTAGTGGCCATTTTAAAACTTTAAGTTAGACAGGATAACAAAAATTGCATGTATATTTGCTATAATTCATAAGATAGATTTCAAATAGTTTATAATTATTTTGAAGTGTTCTATAGTTATGTTAAAAACTAAAATAAAAAACAACACATACACAAAATTCTATTTAAAATACGAATATTAAAAACATTTTGAGTTATGAATGTTATCCACTCCGATGCTTGGGGTCGGTAGGGCTAGTTTTTATTTTGCATTTTTGTCTTATTTTGGGGCTTCTGTTGCATATATTTTAAGGCTTACAAAATTTTTTTGCTTATTTTTGGATCGTTATTTATGCATTTTAAAAAGCATATAACGAATTTCAATATAATGAAGTGAAAAAAATCATAAAAATTAAATGGCACGTCCATCTCCTAAAAATATCCATTGAGAATCTTGTTATAAATTTATTTCTTTTCAAGAAGTCAAAAAGTGTCTCCTCAACCCATTCACTGATGCTCTTTAAATAGCAGAACCTTCATTAAAACACACAGCTCGGACATACGAATATCAGGAAATAGAGAGCATGAGGGAAATGCGGTAGTTTTGAATAGTCCTGGTGAATGACCTTGTATCGATCTGTGCGAGAAAATTCCAAGAAATATGTGGTAGGGATAACTTCTCAGCTGCATAAATGGGACAAACAATAGCAAGTGATAAAGATGAGAGCGTTACAGCTGTGCAATAAATTGTCCCTACAACATGTTTAGTACGGAAGTAAGAAAGATACTAACCGATTCTCCTATAAATGCACAGACTGAAAACAAACTCTACGAGAAACCACTGCATCTTTTGCACATTTGCCAGGATTATTCATAACTACTTTACTTTGTCTTAATCGACGTTTCCATGATGTCCTGAAAGGTGAACATTCTGTGTAACTGGTATGAATTCTTCCGAAATAGCTTGTTTTAAATGTGCTCCAAACACTTCAGTGGAAGTAGAACGTTCTATTTCCTTGATGAAAAATGTTCCCCCTGACAAGCGGCTGACTCTGACAGTTGATACTTTGAAAAAAACATCTTGTTGTTGCTTGTAACTAAGAAAAGCAAGCTTAAGAACTTAATTACTTGATAAATAAATTATTAAGTATTAAATCTTAAATATTAAGTATCTTAAATATCTAATGTAAATATCTATTTACATTACATTACATTACATTAATGGTGAGTGATATTACTCTCTGTTTTCACTTTTAATGAATGCCCATTTTAATTGTATTGCTGCCCATTTCCATTATTTAAGTTTCTTTTTTCTTGTCTATTTTAATATCAACAAATGGCTGAACTTCCGGGCTCTGCTAATCAGAAAGAAATAAAAAAAATAGAAAATTCAGTTGCATGAATACCAGCACTTTAAAACAAGTTTTATGAATTATGAAGAGAAACGATGCCAAAATTTTATAAAGTAGTCTCCAGTGTGTTTCATTTTTTTATGGAAGTGGAACATGGGTCATGAAGCAAAAAGATAAATTAAAATTACAAGCAAGTGAAATGAAAATTCTCAGCTAATTTGCACGTTACACAAAACTAGGTCACAAAGGAACTGAAGACAATCGGTCAGAGTTAAACACTTTTTAAACAAATGGGAACATTGACGCAAACCGGAGTAACATTCGGGAAAAATGAACACCACCAGACATCCACGCAGACTTTGAGAAGTTCACCCTGTGGCGGGAAAGATATTAGAAGACGTTGTAAACACTGGATTGATCAAATGTGGCCACTGAATGCAGAAACGTATAATGCATGAAGACTGGTGATGCTTTGCTTAAAATAATTTGTAAATTGTTTCAATATAAAATGTTTATTGAAAAACATATAAACATCTGCAGAAGTTTCTCAGCTCTATGTTCTGTTGTCGTTTACGTTAATGTTTCATGCAGACATTTATACATACATAGTGATATCGAAAGATCGCCGCATTTTGACTGATGACAAAAATTTTATTGGAAAAAATTAACAGTTTGAACAAATACGGTAATACAAAGTAATGTTGGCAGTCTGACATATATATGGTAACAAAACTTTGAAGATGGGTGCTTCGTTTTTAGAGCTGTGCCGTAATGTATTCATTGGCATGGATGGAATATTGGCTATTTCAAAAACTCGGGACTCAAAATTCAAAATTCTGGAGAAAAATCGAAAGCTATCAGGGCCATCTCCGATTTGGCGATCTGGAAACAGAGCGCGCAGTTCTACCATTGAAATCTAAGATATGTGCGATTGCGTTTTTCTGGTTTTTTTTGTTTTTTTTTTTGAGTAGTGTTTAACGCCCGTTTTTACTACTGAGGCACCACAGGCGGTGGACACTGATGATACATGAGATGAAATGATAAATTGGGAAAGGATTTTTTTTTTTTTTTTTTTTTTTTGCGTTTTTCTGTTGAAATCATCTGGTCGTACGAGGAAGTTGCAGCGAGAAACCCTCGTATCATGGTTACTTGGTCCTCCGATATTGTTTACTTCTGGCTGTGCAACGCTTGCTGATGAATTACCGAGGTTTTCGACGCCACAACTTATTAACTGACCGGACAATCAGGCATGGAGATTATCAACAGTTGCTGGATATATAGGTCACATCTGCAGAAACGTATCGCATAATTGAACATGCGCCAATTTCTATGAGGGCCAATGCTTGTACTATCTAAATTAAGTTGGCGTGTACATGCAAGTCCAAACATAAACTGCCATAATTCAAGTGCAGCGCCTGCGATTTGTATCATATCAATCGTTTTGGGCTTTGCTGGATGGATGGTTGTCTGCATAAGATGGATGTTCTTCTGTATCATGACGGTTTGGGATTGTTCTCTACCCGGGATGTCTCTGCAGTGAGCTGGTCGATGCAGAAACTCGTTGAATTGTTACTGTATACTTTGTTTCAATAAACAGTTTCCCCGCGCATAGCTCCCAACTGCGTACAAATCACAGGCTGCCAGCGGATGATTTGCTGCTTACCGACAAAGCACCTCGTCACAAACTCCTAAGAACAAGATATGTTATCAAGAATTGTGGGGACTTGGAGAGTTACAATTCACTCTTAAATACCGCCACGGGTGGCCGAGGTCGTTAAGGCGCGGACTCGTGAGCGGAAGGTCTGGGATTCGAATCCCTCCAGGACCGTCCTTCCTGACTGAGTTTTTTTCTAGGTTTTCCTCAGTCCTCATAAATGAAAAATGCCGGGGAGTTACCCTAAACTTAGGCCTGAAACGATTCCTTTCTTAAAATTAAATCCTTTCCCAATTTATCATTTCATTTAATTTCATTTCATGTATCATCCGTATCATCGCCTGTGGTGCCTCAGTAGTAAAAACGGGCGTTCAACACTAGTCATTCATTCCACTCAAATTCAGGCCTGGCTCCGATTTTGAAGAAATTCCTTTGTGGGTGAAGATGTTCCAACGATGATGTCATGCGGGGTTAGTTGAGGACCAAGGCATATTGAAGTTAAACGAGACTACAGTGGGAGGGGGGGGTCTAGTGTGAGTTTCGCCGTTAAATTTCATTTCCATTTTCGGGTAGCTTATTACACAACGCTCATATGCTTCATCTCTCAAACTTTGAACAGAGTTTATGTTCTATTGTAGAAAATATATTAAAGAATATAATAGTGTTCTGATAGAAAAAAATTATGTTACCTGCAGTGCCACCTAAGAATCTGGAGATTTCGAGCAAGGCCGGGGACACACATCATCCCGGGAGGCCAACTGCATGTTGGTTTAGTTGAGTTTTTCGCTTCTGGTTCTGAAACAAACCAATAACTATTTAAAGACATTCTTACGAAAATATGTTGTTCCTTATATTATCTAAATGATTAACCCACAGAACAACCCCAAGATTGACAATTGCTCCAAAAAGTTTTGTTGCATTTAGCATTGAACAGAGTTACATTAAATACTTTGATAAACAGGAGCTACCTGTATATTACCCGATTAGTCACTGTAAAAGTGTCCTAACTCTCATCTCAATCACTTAAGATAATCTCATACTAAGGCATTAAGGAGAAAAGTGAAAGATACGTTGAAAAATTTTGTGTAACATAACAGGAACAAGAGAAGCAGAAAAAAAAAAAGTCACACAAATAGTGTTTGGAAATCTATCCAAGAAAGAAGACACTATATATAATATAGTCTATTGGAATTTGTTATATTTTAAATATATTTTATATTTGTTATTTGCTTTATTGCAATGAACTACAACATACTGTACTTTCAAATGGAGGTTCATCCGCTAGATCGCGGGAAGCAATAGCGGAGAAGCACTGCTGCTGATCAGTTTCTTTGACCTTCAGCATCCTCACTTACAGCAGTTAGAGCGGTTCCTTTATGCCGTCCGGACGTTCTTACGTCGTGAAACAGTGTTTATGCTTTATTTGTACGTTAGTAATATTATAATGCCAAACAGCTAGTACAGAATTTCCATGTACGATTCATATATGAAAACAAAATCTTGTAGAATAATGAAAATGCGATTTTTTAAAAAATTACTGATGTCCCTGCATCTCACAGGTGTACTTGTTCATATTCTTGTGAATGGGTTTGGGGAAGCGGAATATATTCTCGGTAAGAAACCAAAAATAAACTACCTTGCTCTTAATGAGAAGATAGAGGTATACTAGTAAAATAAGATTGAATGGGAAGTAACGAAATAAAATTGAACCCCTTTCGAGAACATATGTTTGTCTCCATAACGAGGTTGTTGAAAAAAATTGTGTTTATCTGGATATTAGTAATAAACCTATATCTCCGTTCCTACCATCTGCGATTTAGAGCTATTTTAGCGAATAACATTTTATTATTGCACGTAAAATACTCTTCATACAAGACGGCTAATAGTAAAAATCAGCGCGAATTGCTTGCTTTTAGAATCAAATGTTCATGATCAATTTTTTCTCGCTAGACTGGGTCTCCACTTACATGAAAATAGAATTTTGACTAAACTGAAATACAGAGCCTTCGTTTGGACGCATGGCCGGCTTAACGGGAATTTACCTGTTCTGCGCTGAGCTGTTTCTAACCGGTTCTGTTCCCCCCTCCACTTTTACTCCTCTCCGTGTACCGGCTAATCAGTTGACGCGAAGTCTTTGTGCTGTACAGAATATGAAACGTTTTAAAACCAACATTTCAATGTTATAGTGTATTAGTGCTATTATAGTGACAATAAGTCATATACTTTAGCACACAAAATCTTCATGTGTGATTCCTATATGATAACAAACTCTTGTATAGAAGTAAGACGGCTATTTATAAAGATTCGCTGCTGTTCGTAATCTTGTGAACAGATTTAAGGAAACGGGATCTGTTCTGATACGAAATTAAAAGAAAAACGCCATGTTCTTATAGAGGAAAAAACTCGATGGCATCTGAAAAAGTAGGAACGAAGCCCAAAGAAATCACTGAGAAAGCTTGCAACAGGGATTTCACAAACCTCGGCTTGGAATGTCACTAAATTTTTAAAATTAAAACCCTATAACATAACTATAGTTCAGGAATTGCAACCACGCGATAATGTGAGTAGAGTTAATGTCTGCAATTGGATATTGGGTAATGCTAATGATTGCTCAATTGACTGGCGATTAATTTGTTAACGGACAAATTATGGTTTAATTTATATTGCCTTGTAACGATAAAAACATTAGAAACTGGAGTGAGGAAAAAAAAAAAAAAAAACAGATCTTGTATACGAAATATCATTGTATGACCATTTGATGTACTGTGGATGCTTACAGAATTACAGGGCCTATAAGAAAATAAATTGCGGCAATTTCAGAAGAAGAATTAATCAATGTTAATACAAATTTTCTTAAAAGATGTGAGGGATGTGTAGCGGCACCAGAACATATTTCTAACACTTTTTATGATGAAGGCATGTGCTTATTGTGGTTATAATTTGTGTGAGAAATCTATGCACTTAAATTTAAGGGGCTATGAATATCCGTCTCCGCCTGCAAACAGCGTGCTTCCCGGTCTAAGCAAATTCCCGTTAAGCCGGCCACGTATCGAAACGAGGGCTCTGTATTTCACGAAATACTTTTAACCACAACTATTACCATGTTTATTCTGTATATATAATACGTGTATCTTTTGATAGAAGCAATAGCTTTAAGTAGGACATAATGTGTACACTATCATAATTATAAAAGGGTCCCTAATTTTGTATATAATATCTATATTTCTAGTACGCATACACCCTTTTTTTTACATAAGCAACATTCGGGAAAGGCGCAATATTAGCAAAAAGCAGACGTTCGTCCAAACCCGACTGGTCTGCTCAATTAAATTGACCAAAGGGTTGAAAACAGCCATATCAGAAGGTTATTAGAACACTACCTTCACTATGTACTTGTACTATGAACACTATGTACTACATTTTTAGTAACAAGAATACGCATACATAAAGTTGTTCATTTAAACTCTTTGACCACTGCTACTTGGAAATACTTACGTGTATCAACTTCGTGGGAGAGACACTCTCCGCGGCGTATCCAGCGCGGCCAGAAGTAAGGTCCCAGATCATCCCATACGTATCGTATTGGACAGGTAGCTCTTCGCACAAGCCACTGTGTGATAGCTGCACGATATTCCGCAGGGACCAGGTCCTCCGGCAGCCCTAATTTTCCATTCTCAGCTGCCTCCCTCAATGCGCGCACCACTGCACGCTCCTCCGCTGCTGTCCCATCCTGTTCAACATTAAAAACGTTTTTCTACTAATACAAACCCAATTCTGTTTGTTAAATTAGTAAATGTATACTTTGGGAGTAATTTTACCAGTGGATTGGTGAACTTTAGCAATAATTAGCTCTGTGCATTAACGGCTATCGTTCACTACGTACTCTGAGTTCAGCAAAGTTCGAAATAAAACTTTAACCAGTCAACTTGAGACAGAATGGATATGTGTACACTTGTAGGTTTGAGGTTTAATAGTTTTGTTTCTGCAGTGCAGAACCCACCGAAACCCCCACTTCTTGTGTTAATTACGGCAATGATTTTTTTTTTTTTTTGTGGCATGTTCATCATTTACACCAATTTCGTCTAGTTTATCCTCTGTTAAAACTGTACATTTCCGCGGGAGTTTTTTATGTGCTCTGATGATCCAATAGAATCAAATTTATTCGCAATATGTGAATTACTTTTCTGGAAGGAAGCAATTGACCAGTGAACTTCAAACGAAATTCTGCACGAACATCACGCGCTGACTCGCATTTGTAGTAACATTTACACGCAAAAATGCTCTAGAGTAAACTGTACCATCTTGGCGAAGCTCAACTACTGCACTGCTTCGAAGCGAAGTTCAAGGGTAGGAGGGAGATTTGTAAGGGAAAGAATGGAGAGCGCCGCTCGCAACTCAAGGGATTCAAAACTCCGCTCATGCGGGATGATTTTTAAGGGAAAGCTCTTACTATACAATACAGCTATATTAAGAAAAATGAATAATGAGAATATTGGAGAGGCAGAAATGAACAAAACACTTAAAAATTCATACAAATTGCGCAACATTTCCAACAGCTTGTATTCTTCAAAGGCAGAAGACAACTGCAAAGCTTTCCAAAACGATTTTAAAATATAATCATTGCAAAGATGAACAGAGAAATTATACAATTTTTTTTTCTTTGTTAAGCGCCGTTGAGTAGATATTGAGTAGGTATTGTTGTCCCCAGGTGTCAGTGTTTGCAACATGGTGGCGAACAATAAGGAAAAAGCGTTGTGTAGTCTCGAATAGCATTCATTTCGGGCTCTAGGCACCCCATTGCGTCGGAGGAAACATGGACCAGGTCTGAAGCAGTAGGGAACTCGGCATACCGCGAACCATAGTTCGACGTTCGTCACGAAAGCACCTGAGAATAAAGCCTTATAACCTTGGACTGCATCTAGCTTCATACCTAGTAACAAGCACTTACGTAAGTTGAAAAGTCGATAAACTTAATGTTCGTATATGAGTGACAGAAAATCCCCATTGTAACGTTAAACATGGGTGAGACACTCAGAAATTTAATGTGTTATATGTTGTTTTCATGGTGAAGATATAGGCCCGTTTTTCTTTGCGGAAAGGACAGTAACAGGGCTGACTCTCTGGATTTGGTCACTTAATGGCTGCTACTACAGCTAACCGAGGTCAGAGATGATTTTATACCGAATAAGATGACACTCCACGTCATTCCCATAAGGATGTAAGGGATTTTTGAACCATAATTTACCGCAGCGAAGGATGAACGCAGGACCGATGATGATGATCACGTGCTCTTGCCTCAGTCACCCTACCTAATACAAGTTCCAAACGCAACCCGATCTGTCAATAAGTCTTAAGCGGCCTACATTTGTGCGGTTTAGCTTATTTGTGTTACGTTTGGTATATTTTTATGCTTTAATTTATACTTATTAGATAAAACTTACGCATAATACAGAAAACGCTTTTTGCACACTTTCGGAATTTCCCGCGTTTTTTTATCATGTGCTGGGATTTAAATATCTTTCTACGATTATGATGCCGACAGTGAAACATATGCTAATAAATTTGACTGACGAAGAAGCAGAAGACGCAGTTAAGTGCGAAGTCAAAATTATTTAGATGGGTGTAACCGCAACAAATGGTCCTCGCAGCTTCTAGTGTCATCCTGAACTTATATACACAGCATAATCACTCGCTGCCAAGATTGAAAGGACCTGCACTGAATAATAAATCGACGTGTCCTGTAGAAGCATAGAACCTATTGTTTACAGAAAATGCCTATGTTATTAAGCGCTGTTGAATTCACTAATGAAAAAATAACGAATCAGAAATTAAATTTCAAATACGACCCTATGCTTAATTGTGTATTATAAAGAAAATCGGAGGTTTTTCTTCAGCTTCTGTTACTAACCGTAATTTGAAACCATATCACGATTATTCGTTATTGATAGCATAGGAATAGAAATACTTAGGCAACTGAAAATATTCCCTGGAATAACAATGAAATTCCTCAGAGAGAAATTTGTGAATACTGCAAATTTCCTAACTAAGAAAATAGTTAGTTATATCAGATCTGGAAAATGAAGTGTCGTTGTAGAAAAAGATTTTCGGCACAAGAATCTTATTTTACGATATTTTCTACAATGTATGAATAACTGGACTTACCAATTCTAAACAAGCATGCCATCAGACATGGATTAAGCTACAAAGTCGAATAATTAGGACAAAAGTTACTGACGGCTTTTGAGGTTGATAGCAAGATCGGTCGAGATGAACTCTTTAATGAAGATATTCTTATAAATAATGTTAAGAATACAGAATTGAAAGATTAGATGCTCAAGTGGACAGAAGGTGGTGTGAGGCTTTAAAAGTGCTCCAGGAAAGATACACATAGCAACAAATGCAGCAATAGACAAAAGGTTTTACCGCTTGTACATATGAAAAGAGCAGATTCGTTTTCGCGACAACGAAGGCAATTGTTATGACTATTTTACTCATGTCGTCTTAAAAACGACCAATGAAATTAAACAAAATTTTGAATCTCAACCAATCACAGCCGGATTACGGAGTGAAATTATTGAACATATTAAATCCGTTTTATTACACGGCGTGCTTTTGTCTTGTGGTCAGGGTAGTCAACTATACCTCCACCATATACTTCCTGAACACGCGTCACTGACCACTTTTGTTAGAGGCGATGGGAAGCTATTGATAGCAACACAAGCATGGACAATCGACAATCATAACGCAAAATGGAGGGTTCTTCAAAGTGTTTTGGTGATGCGCCAAATGTGCAAATTGATCTTATCATTAGGAATTCCAAACTACAGAATACAAAGAAAATTAGACACTGTGTTTTCTTCTTCTTCAGTTTGTATTAGAAAATCGAACGGTAACGATTGTAATGGTCGACTTTTGTCCATTTCAGTTTCACGGTTTCTGAATAGAATGGATATTCATAAGAATAACAAGTGTTAATATTCTGGGGCGAATTTCATATACATTATTCTATTCATGAAATAGACTCAAACCCGTGTTTTACTCTTCTCTTTTGGTTTTACTGACAATCGACATTCTTCTGTAGCAAGATTGCTTGAAAAGGTTAAGTACAAATATACATTTATTACAATTTTGAAAGCCAAGTTTAAAGGAATTACATTTAAATTGCTATTTGATTCGTGAAATAGTGGTAATAAATATCGATTGAGGGTCTGAGCTTAGGTAATTTCAGACCCTCTCGTGATATTACTTGTGATGAAAACACGCTTAAAGGGTACAGTATAACTCCGCCAGTTCGAATTGGGACCAAAGCCTGTTCGGATTGGCAAAAATTCGGATTAACGGGGTTAATTTATAATCAATGTAGTTAGGCCTATACAGTGCATATATGAAGTCTACAAGTTAATTGTACTTAGTTGTTATAACGTACGGTTTTATTTTTATGACGCGAGCCCCATTGTAGAAAGCGAGCTAAGAAGTCATTCGCACTTAGGCGCTCACTCATGGATATTTGTTCATCTTCCTTAGGATTTGAGCGCTTGATACGTTGTTTGTTCTGAGTTCATTTGAGTTGCAGATACAGTATCAATCTCAATGCTCTTAGTGGATTTGCTGTACTGTATCGTGCTTAGTTGTGTTTTTTAATTCAATAAAGTGGTTTTAATTTTTGCTGTTTGATTAAAAACGGTAGGCAAGCGAAAACATGTTTTTTTTCATTAAGAGAAAAACTTGAAGGTTTAAAAAGTTTAGATACAGGCGAAAATGTGCAAAATTAGCAGCTGAATTCGGTGCCGGAAAAGCAACGATGAGTGACTGGAAGAAAGATAGAATACTATTATGGAACTGTGACGGGGAAGGTAATGGAGGAGCGCCATACATAAAAAACGAGAATTTGTCATAACTTTTTCCATGATGATCACTATGACCAAGCACAGAGACCAGAACTGAAGTTTTACATCTCATGGAGCAAATCCCAGAGGAAACAGAAGATCGAGTTTCCCTAGTAAGTCAGTCAGATGAAGATGCAGCAGATGAAATGACTCAGCGATGAACATCCTGCAGTATATAGAGCAGCACCCCAGCGCCACAGCGACGTACACGATGTTTATGTAGCGATGGTGCAGGATTGCATTGCGTCATCCTCAACATTTTCATCTTTGCATTAGCAAAAAGTGACTGAGTTTTTGTGTAACGATAAGTAATGTATGATACTGTATTGTTTTATTGTATTCACTGTTAAATTTGTTGAGTGTTCAACCTGCTGATCTGTAAACATAATTACGTATTATATTGTATTATTTTCACAGCACATGTATGTTCTAAGGTAATTTTAGTTTGAAATTTCTTTGATAATTTTCCTTTCAAAAAAAATTGAGTTCGGATTATCCGGGTTTTCGGACTAGTGGGGTTGTAATGTGTTTCTTATTATATTATTACTATTATCTGTTATTATACAGAATTCCGTGAGTGCATCTATAAAGCGAAAATGTCTTCAGATAATATTATTACTGGGTAAATTATTTCTGTAGAGAAATGTTAAAAGTAATATTAACAACCAATAATATAATTTTAAAAATATGGTCACTCTATGTGTGCCCCAAGGTTTATATCTCTTACCTGTATATGTTTATGGCTGGGTGGAGTGCGTCGCATCCACCGAGAATCGAAGTCCTGTCCCATAAGCCGCAAAAGGGTAGATTCGTCCAAATCCTTACGGCGGGGTTTGAGAGGAGACTTTCTTGGATTGGCCCAGAATTTTAGAGGTAAAAGTAGTGAGCGATCCGCAGGAACGGGAGGTGCTCCCACAAGACCAGTACTATCTGGGGGTAGCACCCGCCCCCGTTTTGCTCCGCCCCCACTCAGCACCACAACCAACACTAGCACCACCATACGGCGACATCCACAAGTAGCACCACCCATATTCTGGATACACCGGCTAGGTCGCTAAAACAGGTTAGTTTAAATACCAGTGAGAATGCTGTACGAAAAATGTGAGTTAAAATATTATAGGTAAAAACATTTAGGTTTTCTTATTAGCACTGGAATAACTGTGCGTTATGACTCAGAATGTGACTTTGCTAACGGGAAAACAGCATTAAAATTGTACACTAGTATGATCTTTTGGTGATTTCTTTATAATAATGTGTTTTACTGTTCCTTTCACGTAAGAGAGAGAGGGGGGGGGGAAGGAAGAAACGAGGAAAAGTTTAACTCTCCGTGATGAAACACAAATAAAAATAAAACGAGGAAAAACAAAACTAACCAGTCCGTAAGGCAAAAAGTTTATGCTGTGTACAACTGAAGTGGACATTTTATTATGTTATTGTTATTAACAATGAACTAAGTACTAACATTATTTCACTAAACTAGGGTTTTAGTTTGAAACACAAAGCAGATTACATCTTAAACAAGGGTAAATTATCAAAATAGCCATAACAACTCTATATAGATCTGGGTAGTAAAACGTTTTTCATACACTTACAATACAGTTTAATATACATCTTTTTTGTACATTTTCATCCATTAGGTCATTCGCAAATTAATGAAAGTTTTCCGATTTGAACTTAAATAAAGCATCAATAAATTCATGACAAACTGTATTATCAAAATCTATCATCCGTTCTATACTAATTAGTATTGCGTTTATTTATGCCATTGCAGTCAAAATCGTAACTTCCGGTGATGAAACTTCTAAATGCCCGCTCAGCTTTCGTTGGATCGGAGCGAGTCTTAGAGAGGGGATGAGTTAATTACGAATATCTTGGGGTATCTCATATATCTTGCTTAAAGACCTAAAGAATCCGTGGAAACGGTTTGTTCTTTATTTACTAAAAGGAAATAAATATTTAGCAACATAAAGCAGATTTATTGAACAATTACTAATCAAAACTTGAATGCAAATATCGTATATTACGACAACCTGAACAAAATTCAATTTGACACTTCAAACAATTGAATATTATATGAAATAAATTACAATGTTAAACAAAAAATAAAACTGCTGGCAATAAACTTTCAAATCCATTTAATATTTTTAAATTGTTTTCCTTTATAAAAGGCGTATATGCTGCGAAACTCTAGCCCAATAGAAAATAAAGAAAGCTAGTTAACTGTAGTATCAATCCGTTGTCACAGCAAATCCTCGTAATTATTCTCACAGTATATTGTAATAGTTCTGTAAAATTAGGCACAAATCTTATACACAAATTATTTTTCAAATCAAACAAAATCAAGTTACAAAATAACGTCAAACCTCGGTCACCATTGTAGGCAAGAAATTCCAATAACAATTTCAAAGATCAGCCGACTCAGTTCCATTTCCTGGGAACTTCTTACCTACGACCTGCCATTGGCAGCTCATAAGAAAGAGACCAAGTGTTCACAATAACTACTCAAGCGTCTAGATAAGGTATGCAGTAGACAATAAATTAAGTATCAGGTGACATCACCACCTAGGAAACGAAAGAGTAAATATCGATCGGTAGAAAGTTCTCGAGTGCCAACAGCACATTATTCAGATATCTGTTCAGATGTTTGAATAAGTAAGTCAGTTGGTGAAACATCGTATAAATATGCTGGACGAATAAAGTTTCACAGTTCATTCAGCTGAGCTTTATTATGAAGAACAGACTCTGTTCTTTACAACATTTGTCATAAATAATTGTTTTGTCACAATACAGAAGATTGTAGTGTATTGCACCAGCTGCAGACCACCATAAAGTCCCCATAACTCTTTTACTGTGCGCCCAGTATTGTCACAATTATTCATATACTGTGTACTGTGTTATGAGCAGTCACTCATATTTAACAGTAAAACTGCATGTACTATGGTACAGTATTATAGGTCTTAAAGAAATTTTCCTGAAATAGCTAGAGGTATAAATTAACCTAACGCATACAATTTCTTTTGCCATACAATTTCAAGATACATGATGAAAGCTGAAATATATAAAGCACTAGAAACAAGTAGTTAATCAACTATATATTCTGAATAAAATTTACGCAATTGTTGAACATTAGGGGAGATCCATTGTTCTTTTGTTATAACGGGTGCGTCACTGTCTGTTAGCGACTGTTTGCTAACATAAAAATAGCTTCCCATCTTGACAGGTTGAATGACGGTTCCCTCTTGCATCTTTTAGATCTCAGATTAATGTATTCTCTGATCTCAAACATTTTCTCTGTCTTCCCTTCAAAGACAGGGCACATTAAGTATTTTATTAATTATTTCAAACAAAACATACTCAAATCCCACGACGTACATCTTTGCTGTAACGTTTTCAGTGCTCATTAACCATAAAATATAAAAGAGCAGCAATTAAAAGCTAGATTTTTACTTCTCATACATCAGAAGTTGTTTGAAAATAAATTACATTATGCTGTAAAATGTGGAGTAACATGAACCACCAGAAAGAGTTTTATTTTATACCCATTTTTTCCTCTCTTCTGTTCGTTAACGCAGCCCTTTGCATTTTGTCATCCTTGTCCTGTAATATTCGTATTTAGTTTGGCACCTTCAGACCTTTTCCAGCTTTAAATAACATAATACAAAGTGATTTCTTTTTTCTGGAACGGTACATACATTGGAATTTACCCTGGAAGGAAATCAGATGTCCACTTGTAAATGAACAGTACATGTCTTTTAACTAGGCGAGTTTGTAACTTTGTTATTCTCATTGCGCAAGCGCTAGGTGCCGTACAAAAGCAACTCCCACACAGTGAGAGTTGACTGGACGGATGTTGTGAGACTTTCTATATTAATTCACAATATATATGATGCTTTTCCTGCAGAAGTTATCGACCATGCTAAAAGTGATCAGTCTTGCTAAGGACTCTAATGATGAATGCACAGTTTCATAAGACCAAGGAAGGAATAATCATCGTTGAAACATAGAACTGCCTGAATCCACTTCCGCTTCAAGGCTAAAGGGATACTTCGTATGTCTCTATTCAGAGAACAGGAAAGTAACCTTATCATGCCAGAAATGAGGCAAACGAATTGCCCTCAACACATTGCTAAATTGTGCCAAGTTTTTGGAAACAACAGGTAAACAAGTTTTAACATTTCAAGCATTTTTTGTTGTGCATATCATCGTTCTCTGCCACATGTGTGCTCTTGAACACAAGTTTCTTAGATCCTGCCCACTGATTGTACAAATGTAGCAAGTAACGGTTTTTATTATTGTTGACATGGCATATAGAGTAATTGAAAATGTTCTTAGTGTCTTAGAACTCCAAAAGCATTATAAAAATATTAATAAATTACGTTTGTTTGCATAAAGGAGCTATGGGTTACTGGTGTACAACTCATGTCACAATTTTACAATTTTACACAATTTTATAGTTTTAGGGTTAAAATATAACAAAATGTGCTTAATGCGTTTCTTAAAGTACTGGCATTTCCACAAATAAAAAAGATAAATTAGTTGACATTATTTTTCCGGAGCTGTAATTATGTAGTCTAATCTAAATATAAGGCAGGTCTTTGGCCTACATTGCTTTTCTATTGTAATGTGCTCGTTGGCTTAATTTCGACTACGTTTACACAAAAATTAGCTTGTTCTGTGTGTATGTGCAGTGAGTGATATTACAATAATTTAAAATTCTTTGTTTTATTTATTGAAAGACCCTTCTCCAGTCATCGATAGATTTGATGCTAGAAAATCTCGACGACTCTAGTTCGTCTTATGAAGATATGTCTTGCATGATTATTATACTTTTGATTTGTGTGTGTGATTAAATTAAGACTTTCGAGGTTATGATTATGTTTTAAGGTCTACGGCAATGTCATAGCCATTGTTGTCACTTTCAAAATACCAAATAAGGTATTGATATCTGGCCATTCAATATAACTAGTCTGACTACGCCCATGAACATACCAATTAATTTTTTTCTTTTGGCCATATTTCTTCCTCTATTCTCGCCAGGTTTCCAAACCATTTCAGCCTTATTTCATCGTTCATTATTTTTCTAATTTCGTAATTTTAATATTCTTATTATTTCTATAATAATGATGTTATATACAGAGGATGCCAAAAAAGGTATACACACTTTCATAGTAGATATCTATTTAATATATTTCAAGTTGGACCGAAAAACAACAGTAATGTGTAGTATGATGTTCTATAAACAGATGTGATTCACATACATTATGACAGCGTTGCTACGTAACAGATAAATCATCAATGAACAAATGAAGCTAAGATTATTGTAAATCAACAATGAACAAATGAAGCCAAGATTATCGTATGAGATGTTCTGTAAACAGATGTGACTCACATTACGTTATGCAAACGTTGGTACAACAAAACGTTTAAAAAGCGGAAAGCAATTTTGAATTGGCATTGGAAAGCCGAGAATGTTGTTGAAGTTCAAAGGCAATGGAGAAGTGTGTACAGAACAAAACCGCCGCTGTACATCTACCTATGGGGAAATCTTAAGGAT
This sequence comes from Metallyticus violacea, assembly GCA_030762175.1. Taxonomy (NCBI): domain Eukaryota; kingdom Metazoa; phylum Arthropoda; class Insecta; order Mantodea; family Metallyticidae; genus Metallyticus; species Metallyticus violacea. Next base: position 42,530,220 of record CM060835.1, on the reverse strand, counting down.
TTTGTATACCGTAGAAAACCAGCTACACTGACAGCACTTCGGGAAGAAATTGAAACGGTGTGTACTGTAATCGCTGAGGACACTTTCGCAAACGTTGCTCAATCAGTAGTTCAACGTATACTCAGAGTGTACCGATGCCGATTTTGGGCATTTTGAGCAACTGTTGTACCTGTAAAAGTCTAAGATGATTAGTGCTCATCATTCTCTGTTTGTGTGAATCAGTTTTGTTATGTTAAAATAGTTTTTTCTTTGCTTGAAGTGTGTATACATTTTTGGCACCCTCTGTATTTTCATAGTAATAAGGATCATTTTAATACTGTATTACATGTCTGTCAACATGCAAGGATAATCTTGAGATGACGTTGTAAATGTTTATGCATGTGCCTACGTAGCAGCATTAGTTCCAGCCAAGAGATGGCATAAGAATCGATTTTCCCAATTACTCTGGAGCATTTATTTTATTGGTTCATTTGATCATTTATAGTTACATACTTTTTTATTTTGTTTAGCAATCAATTTTAATACAAATAAAAAATATAACAATTGTGTCAAAAGAGATTAGATTGTTTATTTTGAAAGAGAATGAGGCAAGGAACTTTTTGCGCTATTTAGTGAGAATCTTTAAAAAAAAAAAAAAAAAAAAAAAAAAAAAAAGGACTAAAAATTATGTATATTTGAAATAGTAAAACCAACGTCGGTTACAAGTTCACTTAACCTAAAATGTTCGTTGTACTTAAATGCTGAATCGTTAGCGTTTCAAGGTGCTTTATTCTCATTGTTATTATCATTACTTTCCCTACTACCAGATCACAAATTCAGCTCAACCAATTTCCTAAATTTTAAATTTTAAGATACTAAAAATTTGCTAGTATTTCAAACTACTAATATTCCTACACTTATATAAATTGCAAAAGCACGTAAAATTTCTGTAGAACTAGCGATGAAAGATTACTTATGCACTTTAAATATGAAGTTGGCAAGTACAACTTTAGAGTTGTACTTGAAATAGAATTCTACTACAAACTACAATTTACAAGTCCTTACTTTGATTTTTCAAATATATATTTTAGTCCAACATTTTAGTTTTTTTTTTTTTTTTTGGGGGGGGCGACATTCTCGATGAAATATTTCCTTTCTGTTAAAATGTCCATATTTAAAAATTAGAATTTAGGAAGTTGTAGTTTTCAGAGCACATTATAGCTTAATAATATGTATGAGCTATATAAAACATCCATTTGTTGTAAATGATTGCGAATAGACATTTTAGGAGAGTTTTCCACCTATTGAGAACATAAAAAAAAACTGTGTGTAAAAAATAACTGTTGAGCTAAAAATGACTACACAGCGATACACACCGCCATGGGTGGCCGAGGTAGTTAAGGCACGGACTCGTGAGCGGGAGGTCTGGGGTTCGAATCCCGGCAGGACCGTCCTCCCTGAGTGAGTTTTTTTCCAGGTTTTCCTCAGTCCTCATAAATGGCAAATGCCGGGGAGGTACCCTAAACTTAGAACTGGAACGTTTCCTTCCTTAATAAAAAAAAAAATTCCCAATATATCATTTCATCTCATGTATCATCAGTGTCCACGCCTGTGGTGCCTCAGCAGTAAAACGGGCGCTAAACACTATTCATTCATACAGCAATACATACCTATATTTTCGTTTTAACTGGAAGATAAACATTTATTTCCATTTCATATTTCTTTAAACTTCAGATTAAACTAGTTTTTTTCCCCCTCCCACTGTTTGCTGGACAGTAAATGGGATGACGGAAAATGTGTCATAGTTCAAAATAAAACAAAACTTAAAACTCTAAAATGCAGTGCATACTTTTATAGTTAGTTCTGGGTAGTATAAAATAGGTATTCTTTTCCGGTACTTTCTCGTATGTTGCATTTAGCAAAAGAGCCAACATTTTTCAAAGCGAAGTAGATTCATTGTTCGTTTGGTGAATAATTGTAATGACAGAAACATTTTAATGCCGATACCAAGTGCTGGTCGGTAGGAGAGTCATTCATAATGAAATTTAAACGTTTCAACTAAATATGAATAACCTACTCAAAAAGAAAGAAAACTGTTTTGTTTCCCTTAAAAGTGCACTGTTGCACTTTGAAACTAATCAGTAATGACAATGCAGTGGAAGGTTGCGATACGCTAGCCATTCATTGTCTGTGTTCCTTGCGAAGAACGCAGATCCTGTACGCTGTACCATGCCCACAAAATTACGAATAATAAATATTAAACATCTTGCATGAATGTCATTGATTAACCTTACAAAGAGTATGCTAATTTCATGGTAATGAGCTGTTTTGTATTACTATATTATCATACTTTAGCGTGTTGGTAGTATCACTTGGATATGTGGTGGTTATACCTTTGCACGTGCAATAAAATGGCACATGGTGTAGCAAAATTTGGTAAAACGAAAAGAAAATAAGAAGGGGTTAAGAGAGACAAGGTGCTTTATACTGAAAGCAACTCAAGTCTCGTATTTATATGGTGATGCAGGTTTTCCAATCTTGCATTAATTAAAATACAGCTTTCTGGAACACCGGTATACTTCAGCAAAGCACAATTTGCAAGATTTAATGAAGGCAAAAGAAACAAAAGAAGAATTACGTGATACCAGTGGCAGCTCGTGATATAAAACGTTGGTGTAACCCTTTTATCATAAAAGGAATTTATTTGAAAATAATGTTGAGTATATACTAGACAATTTAATATATATAGTCACTGTTTCAGACTACTTTTAGACAACAGAGGGCTCATAAAGTAAAATCTGCATTTCAGCATAAAATACATATCTAAGGTGGTGCAGCAGGTGTAATAGTGGGAAAATGAAATTTAAAGAAATATTGTAGAACTTACAAGGATTCACTGTTTTACGTCATTTTTTGTATTTGGAATAATGCATCTTATGCACAGGAATGACGCTATAGTAAACCGAAGCTACAAACAATGGTACCACACCCTCGCTTCAATGTAGCCGGAACTAAAAGCAATAGCAATTAAAGTAATGCGTTAACCATCTATTTTTGTAGCTACAGACTGTAAAACAAGTAGCTAATCACTATATGAGTAAATGCAAACTTTTAAATTTGTTATAGCTAAACGAGTCCCAAATAAAATTATATTTAGTAAGCTGACAATGCTCGCCGGCCTCTGAGTTGCTATGGAAGCAGAACGGTCAATCACCGACACACAATTCCCTCCATTCTAGATATTGCTCACATATTTATTCACTTCATATTCATTGTTGAATAAAGTATTCAAATATCTAGGCTTTCCCGTTAAAGAAACTGCCCGCCAACTTGTAAAAAGTTACAAGAGACAGAATTTCTCAATGAAAGAAACGTATTCCGAATCGCTGTGTTCTTACAAATGAAAAGTTAAATGAAATACAGGAATTTCGCACGCAGATGTCGCGTCATATATTACAATTCAGGAATATAACTCTCAACATGTTTTAAATACAAAATAATTTATGGTTGCAGTAAAAATATAAATACTCAAATAAAAATATTTGTGCTGGCGAATCTATTTCTCTTTCCGGTTGCGGCGGAGGCACTTCCCTAGAAACCAGTTGCGCTCAAGCGGCCTGCAACTCAAATAACCGTGCATATGGAGCTTTTATTTGAAAACTTCAACTATTAAGATACAATCTATAATATAAATTTAATTTAAACAAAAACATTGTGATGTTACATTTTAAAGAAGATGCAATTCTTATCACATCTTCTGTGTTCTATCGCTTCCTGGATTGCTATTATTGCTTGGACAGAATAAGAAATGTCAGTTGTAAGTTCAAAAACCATTTATTCTGGGTAAAATTACAATTATTAAAACTAGAATAATATAGTCTGTTTCGAAATTCCTGACTAATACTTTTATATTATGTTCTTTCTAAAGATTATACATAATTTTGAAACAAATTATTGCCGAAACACAAATTGAAGCTGTCTCTGGTTCCCCGGCAATTACAGAATAATTGAAGTAATTAATCTCTGTAAATTTTAGAATCAGCAACTCTGTAATTAGGTGCAAGTATGCTGTGCATTTTCTCTCAGTGGAAGAACTTTATAATGACATATGTAAAATTATGTTGTATAGTGTTTAATGGCATTCATAAATGGTAATTTCTGTAATATTTAAGAAAGAATGTGTAAAAATATATCAGGAAAGGTCTCGTCTCTCTCCGAACGCAGAAAGTCAGACAATTGGAAAGTAATCCCTTCTTGTGTGCGTTTGGGGTTTGAAAATGTTCCTGCCTCAGGGCAAATACACGGCAAAGTTGCATGTGTCCGAGCAAAAAGAGTCGTTGGCAGTAAGGTATGAAATCTGTTTAAATTCATATTACCGATGAATAGTGAAGCATTTGGCTTGATCAAATTTTTTCCAGCGAATACAAGTGAAATTCGGAAGGTAAGCATTCAGCTATCAGACACGTTAATACAAAGTTGGCGGGAGTATTTTGCGCCTTGCACACGGATAAAAGGGCTAAATTTTTCCCAAAAACGGGGCAGTCTCAGAATTCTCCAGGCTCAGATACGTGTGACTGCCGTCGCGCGGAGATCAGCGGAAGAGCGGCCTAAGTAGTGCCTAAGTAGTGTAAGTTTGGTCGGCGCAATAAATATACACGTCTGCAAAGATTATCTCGCTGTGGTTCGACGAGAGACTTCAGTTCGCCAGGATGTTCAAGTAGAAGAATAAAATTTATTAACAAAGTAAGTAACGAAGCGTTTTTTGTCGTCACCTTCGGAATCCCGTTCCACTCAGACCCGGCTGGCACATAGCCGCCAAAATACAGCGAAACACCCTCGAGAGAGTCGAAGAAGAGAAGAAGAGTGGGGTCATAATAAACATCTGCCACCCACAATTACTTCAAAATATAAAGTACTTTTTATAGTACTGTTCTGTCCAAATTGAAACAACAAAAGTCCAAGTTACCAGACAACAATAAAAAAAAAAAAAAAAAAAAAAAAAACGAAAGATACGATAACAATTTAACCCTCTTTAAAATATAAGCATCAAAAGGTACAGGTATCGTTTGAAAGTTTAAAGTGCAGATACCTGATTTAGGGAGTGAAACCTAAAATGTAATCATGCTGGTTTTAATCTTCCCTATCATTTAAATTGAAACATTTTTATTTAAATTTAGCACATGTATAACAATATTTATTCAAACTGGAAATTTCTAAATGAAAGTTCTGTATATAGTAATGATGCTAATAAGCTGTTAAGGGCAAAGAGTCTTTTATATCGCTACTTACAATACAGAGTTAGAAACTATAAGTATGTAATATTAACTTAAAGTTTGTCCAAATATCAATGATTACAGTAGATAGAGATATGTAATTGTTTACAAAATGAAACATTAAACGCTTGTGACTTTTCTGACACCAGATAATCAAACTAATAGATATCTAATGTGTTGAATTTTTGTGGTAAAATGAACTTCTCCGAAACTGATAATGAATGAGACACTATAGAAAATATTTGAACGTTAACAATTTATCAACAGACAAAAGATTACAAGAGAAAAGAATAGCTAATAATTAAATTTTATTAATGCGCGAGTGTCCGAAATTGCTCCGACCCGAAATTTCTTTATTATAATTGTTATATTTCGTGTTAAGAAACTATTATATATCTTCTGTCAAAGTTCTGAGATTTCTGTGACGGAATAAATACGCTTACATAAAAACCGAATTGAACGTAATATATGCATTTGTGTGCATGATCACGCTTCTGTCAAGTCATTAGGTGTAATGTGATATGAAAAGTATACACCTTCTGCTCTCCAAAAGTGCAAACCGCTATAGAATAATAAGCGGTTCTGCAAGCACGAACTTGTTATTCAGTACCGCAGCAACTGCAAGAGAGTTGGAAGGGATTTAACGAAAGAGGCAGTGCGAGCAGGCGAACAGGCGGCTCGTCCTCTTCACAGAAAAAAGAGGATTTTTTTTTTCTCTCCTTTGAATGGTTGCCCCTTCAAGGTCGAGTAGCTTGCCTTCACACAGGTGCAGGCGTTGTGGGAAGTCCCGCATATTTTGGGGGAAAACACCCCAAATCTGAGACAGCGTGGTATTTTCTTACAAAGGTTTTTCAATAGACAAGATGTAGGCGTTGTGAAGTCTTTTTCAGTTTAGCCTCTACCTCTTAAAACGCTGGTTAGCAGTTCTATTGAATTTTCCTCTGAGTACCGTTATACCTCAACAGAAAGTTAAACGTATAACAAAGTTTGTATACTAGAATTATAAAAGTCTTTAATAAAATGCCACATTATTATAAAATTGCGATAGTTACAATTAAGCAATTAAATTATTTTCATTGCTGAAATGCTCCCTTAACCGAATATTATGTTACAATAATATTAAGGAAATAGTAGATGTATTATTTAAAACAGAATCAACTACTCATCTTTATCACAGAATACGTAATTAACAGAGTTAATACAAATTCTCATAAATTTACTTATGTATGTAGTAGTACTTGAGAATTTTATCTTGTTCTGAAATACATGAGAACATTAAAGTTTCTGAAATATCCTTAATGTTTTTTTCTGTTCATCCAATTAATGAGTCTGTCATATTCCTTCTGATAAATTTAATAAGATTTTGTCGATATTAGCAGAAATTCAGCCTTTCCAGCTTGGGTTAGAATTTCTTGTGGTAAATAAATCCATTTTAGCTAACAACTATAAAGGAGATACGAAATTACATCATTAGTACAACAGAAGGCATTGACCTCAGAGTAATTCATTAGAAAATAGACATTAATATTAATTTTATTTTTACAACATCCTTTTATAATTTTGATATACAAAAATACCGTATGAAATTCTTTTATAATGTTATATAATTATTGCATTCGTAAAAATTAAGAAACTAGCTTTGCTCGTTTCTTGAACATTTACTTATGCAATAAAGTATAACATTATGAACTAATATCACAATATGCTGTTATAGTTCAAACAAAATACTACATAGTTCCTTGAAAAAAAAAAGTATTAATATTGTAAGTAAAAATTGCTTTTAAATTTTTCTAGATTTTGCTGTTTGCAAAACTGTAGCAAATAAAATAGGCTTCCAAACTGAATAAAATTTGATTATAGGATCTTGAAAAGCACAACCACATTACCTATACAATACTTGCACACTTAAACAAGTATTCAAAGATAAAATGTTTCACGTTCAAATGTTTAGCGTTCATTATTACATATAAATAAACAAACAAACAAATAATAATAATAATATAAGAAAAATACATAATTGCACAACAGTTCCAAGCAAAATATATTGAAATACAGCGAGCACCTGGGGTCTTTATTTTATTTTATTTTTTTATCTTATAGAATATTATTGCTGAACATTAAGTACTTAATAGCTTAATGTTCTATTTCAATAGCAAAAATTTATGTCTAAATTAAAAGAGAAGTTTTATTGGAGTACAAGTTTATTAGACATAACAGAAGCTTTTTCTTAAGTACCGTTTTTATTGTCACCATACTTTTCACCAGCTATGCCAGAGGTGCAGAACGCCGAGCCAAACAAAAGATTTGCAACCCGATCACAATTTTTGAATGGTGTTTAACGTCCGTTTTTACTGCTGAGGCACCACAGGAGGTGAACACTGGTGATACATAAGGTGAAATGATATATTGGGAAAGGTTTTTTTTTAAGAAAGGAAACGTTCCAAGCCTAAGTTAGGTACCTCCCCGACATTTGCCAGTTATGAGGACTGAGGAAAACTTGGAAAAAAACCTCAATCAGGGAGGACAGCCCTGGCGGAATTCGAACCTCAGACCTCCCACTCACGAGTCCGCGCCTTAACGACTTCGGCTACCCGTGGCGGTAAACCCGATCACACAATCCAAAGTCACGGACATATTATAACTCGGATTTGACTCGGCCTGACTATGCTATGAACAGTTTTAAATAATATGGAAGCATTCTTGCACTTTCAAAGACTATGTGCGCACACAATATAATGCATCTAAAAAAATATTGCACGCTTAACGTCTGGATATAAGTACTGGAGAAACTGTTTGCTACTTTTAACTACACATACATTTTCAAAATGTTTTCTTGCTTTCCACCTAAGTTATAGGTACCATTTTTTATTCTCATGCACTGAACAAACCGGAGAGCTGTATTTCTATCGAGTAAAAATGAGAGAGATTTTGTTTCTATTAGCACTTCGGTGATCCAATAACATTACTCGGAATTTTATGGAACATATAGGACATAGGTTTTCCACGTTAATTTAATGAAGAGTTGACGCATACATACTCGAAAAGTTGTACATACTAGTTTTGCTTTCAACAAACAAAAGTATCAATACATGAAATATCACATGTTGGGCTGAATTTTTTTAGCAATTTATTGTCTAAAAATATGCAACCAGTAAAAGTATGCACTTACATACGTCATATGTACATTTTATGTAATGTGCATCATCATTCTGCAATTTCATTCATGCATGGGATAATCCAAGTATTTGATGACCGAGCGTAGCGGGGACTGTATCGGTCGAAAGGCAGCCGAGCAACACTAGAGTCGTGCTTGGCGAGCTGAACAACACAAGAGACTGTGGTAGAAACACTAGAGTAACAGTTCAATAAATTCTAATGCACTTAAATTGTTATGTATTCACTCATGTCACACAAATAGATGCTGGAACTACCTGTCTTCGTTTTCCACACATCTCTGGCATTTCCTTATAACATTCTCATTTCTGTTCTTAATTCTCCTTGAGAAATTAAATTAACGAATTCCAACCTCTGTTTCGTCTAAAGTGTGTGAATATTAATTTGTGCATCGCATTGCCACATGGGACTTGATTATCCGGGAATTTCTGTTCAAATAATCTAACAGCACCGGCGGGCTCGGTAGGGGCATAGGAATCATAGCTAAATACTGGTCGTGGAATAGAACAATCAGACCTGTTATTTGTCATTTAGTATTGTAGCAGACTTCTGCACTAGACATTGCTTCTTAACTATCCAAACGGAGCTGGTTGAGTGGTGTAATATTGAAGTTCATGCAGTAGTTCGGTAAAACCCGCCTTCTCGGAATCGTGTAGCCCTGCTGGCACGATGGCTTATCCACTGATGCAGTACTTCGACACCGTATCATCATAACATAATTGGATGATCGATATTTAATTTATTTTTGACACTTATGATCTCTAAAATAATACATTTAGAGCAACAACTGCATAAAAACTCTTTGAAAAACAATGTTTTGAATTTTATATTTCGTACATCTCTATTTTTAAATTGAGTTATAGAGACCGCCACGGGTGACCGAGGTCATTAAGGCGCGGACTCGTGAGTGGAAGGTCTGGGATTCGAATCCCGCCACGACCCTCCTCCCTGACTGAGGTTTTTTTCCAAGTTTTTCTCAGTCCTCATAAATGGCAAATGCCGGGGAGGTACCCTAAACTTAGGCCTGGAACGTTTCCCTCCTTAAAAATAATCCCTTTCCCAATTTATCATTTCATCTCATGTATCATCAGTGCCCACTGTCTGTGGTGCCTCAGTAGCAAAAAGGGGTATATAATAATGTTTATATTTTGTGAATTTATTATTTTAAATAGTACCAATATTATTTCACGTATATCTTGATATTTCCCCATAAAACTAAATGCAATCACTGCAGCACTTGCTCCCAAAGATATGAATGGGAGAATGAAGAGATCTGTAGCTCACCGCGATTAAACTATGTGAACTACCACATTACTTAGCATGGTTAAATTTATAAAAAAAGTTTTAATCCTAGAGTTAAAATATGTCACTCATAAGTGAAGCAGAGAATGCTGCCATGTAACCGCTAGGGGGTAACTCATTGTCCACACGACTAATTTTTTGATACAACATTTAGGGACATGCTGATTTATGATCTATACAAGGATAATGACCTGTAGGTTGCATAGATTTTAAGGCTAAGGGTGAATTACCATATTTGTAGATCAACATTATAAAAAATAATATTTGAATTTTAACGCTCTTCGAAAATATAGTTCTAAGTTGGACGTAGTTAATATACGAGTGCACAGACCGCAGAAAGGTGGAGTTCAGTTCTATTTTAATATTAAAATGTCTATTAAAACTGTTATTCCGAAACATCAATTTGATAAAGTTGTGGTCTATTTTTTATCTGAGAACCAATATTTTCCATTTTAAATATATTGTGTGTTGTAACCATGTAACTTCGCTCCATATCGCCAATAGATAGGTATAACTGTCATTTGGCCCACGCACCCACTCCTCTAGATGAAATAAAACAAAACAAAAATCTTTAAGGTCATTCCAACCTCCTCCCTTGAGTGCTGGAGATAACCTGTTCGCTTTGATCTGGATCATGTATTCCGTCTTCCACAGCTCCATTTCGTTTCCTTCTGTTCGCATTGTGTACTTTCCTCAGAAATGTCCCTCGCTGCTTAAGAATTAACTTTCATAGTTGTGGGTTACCTACTTTGAGCGGAAAATGGATAACCCTGTGCATCCAAATCCCCAACTTATGCTTACAGTAGGACAGGTTTAAGTTAGCTGTTCCACGGGTATGGTAATACACTTAACTCCAACCAAGAACAATGCAGGTTCAGGGAGTCTGGTGGCAAGAAAAGTTATGACTCTCCGTTACCTATATAAGTATCCAGGTTTGCTTTTTATTTCTTATAACTAAATGTATACAAATATTTTGTTTGAGAAGCGTTTTGAACGAAAATGTGCAATCTTTTCACCTTGTGGGAAGATGTAAATTATAATTTTAATCAGGGGCTTTCTGTCATATTCGTTTGGTTATATTCTTTGTGCGATGTATTTTTTGCATATAATATAACAAATAAAGAGCCTGAAAAAAACTATTCTTTAAAACCCGAACTTCTTCCCTCGTAACAAATGCTTTCCTAATGGAATAAGCAAGAAAAATAAAAGTGTAGCAAAAATACTAACTGTTCAGAAAGTACAGTAGGCATTCATTGTGGACAATTTAGGCAAATTTTTGTTTGTTTTCAACCTTAACAGAAAGTCTGTTTGTTTTCAACCTTAACAGAAAGTCATAGATTTTAATATGCAAAGTCAATAAATTGTGTTTTTATTTTGCATACGGTGTTATTAGTACTAGTTTTTAAAAATGAAGCAGCATGTTACATTTCTTATAAAATAATAAATAGACGTTAGTGACATTATTCAATTACTTCATTACTTTTCATCTTTGTGCAACAGCGGCATAATTTGTTATGTGTTATATTTTAACGAATTGCAGAATTCTTCCATTTAATTGTTGCATCGGCTTACCATTCTTGTTGTAATAATTCGCAGCTGTCTTAACTGAAAAGAAGATCTGTATAGCGTGGGTTGAAAGATTTTTATTGAAAATAACGGCTTTCAAGTCACGAAAGCACTCTGATTGGTCCCCGAGTAAAAAAGCAAGGCAATAGCACTTCGAGAGGAAGGTTAATTTTACGAAGAAATAGCAAATATTGGTGGCGCTACAACGTCAGAATTGAGGAATTTTTGCAAGCGGCATGAAGAAACCGGGTTCAGAAACTTTCTCCAAGAACTGGCAGAAAACAAAAATTGACTGCTCAAGAATGTCATAGAATCTGCGGCTTTTCTCTGCAGGATCCTCGGCTTACATCAAAAGATGAAGACTTCAGGATTATAAGTTTCTGACCAAATGATTGGACAAAAATTGCGAAAACGGTTTGAGAGAAGTCTTATTTTAATCAAAAGCAAACATTATGTGAAGTGGACGAAGGAAGACAGAGTAAGTCTATTTGGAGTGATAAAACCAGCATCAACATCTTTGGAAGTGATGACATTAAATTTGTTTGTTCGTCGACCAACACCGTGTTATGAGGGTAACAAAATCTGTCGTGCTACCCACTATCCGCGATTTGTTTGGAGGTTACAGCTGCATCTTTCAGCAGGACGCTGCGAAGTATCACACTACAAGAATCAATCAGAAAGTTTCAGTAACCATCATGTAGCCTGGCAGTAGTCTCCATCTAAATCCGATAGAGAACTTTTGGAGACGGCTAAAAGTTCAGGTGTTGCTTTGAAATTCAACAATAAGAGAGAGATGATAGAGGGCATCATCCACTTGTGGTTTAGCGTGATCAAACTAGAAGATTTCCGTGATTCGGTGGATTCCATGTCAGAAGAATTGAGACAGTGATTAAGTGACAAGGATGTTCAACAAAAGTTTTAAAAAACCATTGCAGTAATCCAATATTACTTATATAAAAAAGTTAGCTTTTAGAACTGTTATTTTGCTTAGGAATTAATGTGAAACTGTAATTTAGTTTTGTTAATTTTTCAAGCAATCAACTTGAGTTTTTTTTTTTCCGGTTTTGCTGAAAGTTTGTATTCAATTATTATTTTAAATTTCTATTAAACCAACGGTTGTACGTAATACTAAACAAATTTCTCAAAAGTATCCAGGAGTAATTCCAATAAAAGAAGTACAATTTGCACAGTTATCACTACTGCATTGTCGAACCTGCTCCTTTGGGCATGCGTTGCGTTTTACTTTTTCCAAGCCGCACTGTTAATGTCGTGAGATTCTGTCATGATTATATTTGCTCTTGTGCGTTCTGTGTTGTAAACAATTGAACGATGTGCCGATTGTGAAACACACACACACACACAAAACTCATTGAGAAGTATCGTGAGCTCTGAAAAGTTTGTAGGCACAATGCTCAGTAACGACATAGCTAGAAATGGGGTTCAGATGTTTAATAGACGAGCTTTGATATTCAGTTTCGAAACACCTCATTTGGATGGGATTACATTGACTACTACACCACCACGGATGGCAGAGGTCGTGAATGCATGGAATTGTGAGCGGCAAGTCTAGGGTTCGATTCCCGCCAGGATCGTCCTCCCTGATTCAGGTATTTTCTTTTCCATGTTTTCCTAAGCCGTTATAAATATCAGGGAGGTACCCTAAATTTAGGCCTGGAACTTATTCGTCCATAAAAAATACCAATTTATCATTTCACTTCATGTATCATCAGTGTCCACCGCTTGTGATGCCTCAGCAGTAAAAACGGACGTTAAACACTATTCCAAAAAAAAAAAAAAAAAAAATGACTACTATTGTATTGCCTGAACTTGGAACCTAGGATTTTCGCCTCTTTCTGGCTGCCTAGAGTTTTGACAGGAATTATGCGATCTTAAAGAAGTAATAAATATCTGCACAATAGCATAGGTGTCGCATTGAAAATGAGAGTAAATAAATATTAACGTTACGCTGTGATAAATGCTCCAATAATAGCTGTGTCTGTGTAGAAAAGTTTCGGCATGGACAGTTACATAAAATGTTCTAATAAAGAGTTTATCACCCAAGTTTATTCAAAATTGGCAGCTACGATCCATCCTGTGGTCAATGGATTTTTCAGGACGTAAAAATCCGGGTTCTCCGGAAGGGACTTAAGGCTACAGGTTTCTTGTCGTATATTTATGGCACGTTAAAGAAATGTATACTAGAAAGAAATTGTACCTGGGCAAAATTATATGCCTTTTCACATCCAAGTATTACCTTAGTTTTCTACTGGAAGGCGGTGGAAATCATGTGCTTACCACTGTTACTTGTCGGAAGATAGGTGAAACTAAATTCTCATTGGAATAGTAACCTCTCTGAGGAAGCCAAGACTTGAAATGGGCTGTGGTGTCATATGTAAGGAAGTCAGACATGGCACTTAAGATTCTGTATACTCTCATAGAGCACTACAAATGCAGTATAAGCTATTATTAGATGAGGTCTTAAAAGGTTTGGGACAGTTGTGCATTTTCTTATATGAATTTTAGAGATTTTATGAGAACAAAAGCCTAGGATGTTTGAATAATAGCAACTGGAACGTTGAAGCTAATAAGTTAGGGAATGAAAGGCGATACATAATAAATAACAATTTAAGTAATTAAGGAAAAATTGGTCCGGAATGAAAAATTAATTATGGTTTTACTCCTAGCGAATTTATCATGTTAATACATGCTGTTTATCACGAGAAAATCACGGCCTATCTCCAATGTATTTTAGTCCTGAATCCCAATATACAGGGCGTGCAAAATGTCCCACTACCTCTGTTTTATGCTATCTTTCTGAAATACGAATAAAAATATACGTATTCCGCATATATGACGTCAATATGAGTTCTATGATGATATCTTCAGAGGCGAATATAACATCATGTTCTATCGTTCATTTTAATGAGTATTTCTGGCGTCACTTCTTGGAAGGCAGCAAGAACAGCAATGGCGGCTTTTGGGAGGAGACAAGGGAGACCGGGCTTCCTGCTCCTCCGTTCTCCTTCCCTTATCTTAAACTTTAAACATTTGCTTACTAATTTCAAGTAGGTATTCATTGTTTAATTTATGTTACTGCTAAATATTTGTGAGTCTCTCCCGTGAGCTATCGCTCCTTCGAAGACACTACGTTCCAGATTGTAGTTAGCTGAGGCCAATAGATGAGATTGCTCATGTGACATCATGGTTGCCATGGTTATGAGTGAGGTCATTCACATTCGCAGCTTATGAGGGTTGGTCCGTGAGGCCCGTGAAAGCAGGCCACAAAATGAGAGCTCTCAATACAAGACATTTATCACGCTTTACTTATAAACAGTGGATATATTGATAATTTCAATGTGGTGTGTGTGATAAGTTTATTGTCTTTTTGGTATACATTTTTACTGAGTGAAAATCTACAAACATATTTCCAATAGTCAAGATTCTATAACGAGTGTGTTGCAGATTTCCTTTTCAAGAAGATCAGAATGTGAGAGGAATGACAACTTAAAATCTCAACGGCCTACATCAAAATTATCATAGCTACAGAGGGATAGAGATCCTTTCAATGCACTTGGTATCACTTTAATCATAGATTGGTGTGGAAGCACTTCGAAGAGTAAATCAATTTCCTGGCTCTGCATTCTGCTAAGCATAATTAAAAATTGTGGTCCTATGATAACTTAAAAAAATCTATCCAGGTTAATGGATAGAAATGAACGAAGTAAAGAGCACATAAATTCGTATCTTTGGTTAAAAACTTTATTTAAACAAATGTTCAGTACCTGACTTAACTTAACGATTAATAATTTATTATTTAAATTAAAAAAGTAAGAAAAAATGGGACATTTAATAATGTTAATTGCTATTATTAGTACATTACGCAAATAAGAGTTTTTCCTTTAAGGGGACTTGGAATAAGATGTTTCAATTATTTCTGGGAAGCTCAAACTTGTTTTAATTGATATTAAATAAAATATAGAGCTAAAAGAACATTAAGAGAAAATGAGCTACTTCAGGGGACTTTTGAAAACAATTCAGAATGAGTCAATCAAATGTATTCAGAATAAATCCAGTGCTATACGATAAAAAATGAACAATACTCCCTTTTTCGTTTCATTGTAGATGAAAACAAGAAATAACAGAAAAAGTTCAGTATGTAATTCGGGTTAAAGATGCTTTATAGGATATATAAGAATACGTTCTGGAATTTTATGACCTTGAGGACATTTTTTTTTCTTGCAGGGTTAAAAATGAATCATTAAATATTAAAAATAGCATAGTCATGTAAAGTTTTAGCATTTTTAGTACTAATATTGTGTTCTTTTCCTCTCACCATGATCTCCGACAGTATGAACCCATGAGCCGTCAATGAAACAGTAGCTTTAAAGCACTGTCGTAAACATGGTGGTGCTGTCGCACTCTTACTTAATGCAGCAAACAGCGCATTATCTAGCGTGAAGAGGTTAAGGATGCGTAGTGGGCGAGGTAACAGTGCAGGTGACTGACCAATTCCCCGTCCAGTACAGTGTCGTCCAACAGTCACAAACGACAGCATCAAAGTGTGCAGCACAATCTTGTTGGAACGTGTGTTCATCATATTCATTGTTTGCAGCTGTGAACAAAGCGACGTATTTAACATTCCAATATATTACACTTTATTTACCGATTCTTCAAAGAAATCGGGACCAAATGTACGATCTGCATTCATACTCGTCCACAACTTCGCATGCGAAGGATTCTCTTAAACTTCTTGATAAAATGGGGGATTTTCCGTAGTATGGAAGGGATTTCTGTTTCGTGAACTGCATGACACGTTCTTTTGTAAATAAAGAGAACTTCCTTCTGCCGCGCGCGTGTTGGAGATGCTTGAAAGGGACAAGACACACGCAGTCTGGCGCCGGCCCAAACCCACGTCTGTTCATTCATTGACAGTCACAGGCGTAAAGGTTCATTTTCTTCATGTGGTTAAGCAATGTTGATCGCGATTCTCATATTTCAGTCGGACTTTTTCTTGTTGACTTAATGGGTGATGGATCCACTAACCAACCATGACAGCACAAGAAGGTCTACTTTGCTTCGCGTATTTAACATGCCCTTTGCTGTGAGTTGTCAATAAGTTATCTCTGGCGCCTTACCAAATCGAGCTCTAAAATCCTGCACGGTTAGGCTTATGGTTTTACTGCTCGGGGACCACATGGAAACCGCAAGTCCCTCCTCATATTGTTTAAAGCCAATATAGCGCCACGGGTGGCCGAGGTCGTTAAGGCACGGACTCGTGAGCGGGAGGTCTGCGGTTCGAATCCCGCCAGGACCGTCCTCCCTGACTGGGTTTTTTTTTTTTTTCCAGGTTTTCCTCAGTCTTCATAACTGGCAAATGCCGGGGAGGTACCTAAACTTAGGCCTGGAACGCTTCCTTCCTTAAAAAATATATATCCTTTCCCAATTTATCATTTCATCTCATGTATCATCAGTGTTCACCGCCTGTGGTGCCTCAGTAGTAAAAACGGGCGTTAAACACTACTCAAAAAAAAAAAAAAAAGTCAATATTGAAGTTTTACTCCAATATAACCAATACAGATTTATATTCATAAATATAGCGTATTAACAGGCGTAGTGGAATTTTACCCCCTATTGTATGGTTTCCCTTAATATTGCAATCCTAACTTTCTCCATCATTCAACTGAGCACTCTTATTTCTATATGATGTCGGCAGCAGAAGCTGGTGAAAGCTTTGGTTTTGAAATAAACCATGGATCACGACAAAATAGGCCGGAACGAAATTAATAATAACACCAGCCGTGAAAACTTATAATGTGTATTTACTGCTAAGTTTTATGTTTTCGTGCAACTAGCAAAAATATTATTCGGTGATCGTGATAGGAATGGGTTATCTTCATTTGTTAGGCTCCTCAATGAATGGAAAAACGATTCATTGCATATGTCATTTGCAATCCTAATGATCTGGAAGAAGACTAAAATCATTAAAAAATATGTTTTTTTTGGGGGGGAACCAAAAATTAGAAACCTATCGCCATATACAAGCCATAAGCAACTGAAACACGTCCGGGCCCATTTATAAACTAATATAATTAATTACAAATAACAGTATTATAGGAATAAAAATTAAATGCTGCCTTAGGAGCATTACACGCATCCCACTGCTACACCAAGTGTCGGATACTGTCCGTAAAGAAAGATCGTAGTTGCTGCTTGAACCAATTCTTCGCCGCAGCCTTGAATTCATCATGAATAAATTAAAGCCGCAAGGTGATAGGTCAGGCCTAAAGAGTAAATTTATGCAAGAGAAAGTCATCACCATCGTCCTCGCAGCAGCACAGGTTTAGCAGACACAAACCCATGCATCTCAGTCCATACCTTCACAAGGGATGGAACATCGCCTTTTTCTGACATCTTTCCCGTTGTCTTGAATATACTGCACACCATACACAACATACAACGATGAATTTCACTCGCTCTCAAAAGCTAAACTTTCGATGTGTTCGTAATCATCGCCATATTTACTGGCGACCACATAGCCAATGACGCCAGTCTACTGTACCCGCCAGAACAGTTTAGAGCCGTCCTACGGACGGGTGTTAAAGGCCACAGTCCCTAGCCGCACCTGCGACTTTACCTGTGTGGTCTGTAGGTCTTCGTGGGGTTTAATGTGTTATCATATTATGTAATTTGTCATCTATAAGCGAGGATTCCTTTGATGTATCGTAGGTAATGCATTTTAGCAACCCATCCAAGCGATGACCAAGGCCAATGCTGCTTAACTACAGCATGGTATGGTCACCACTTTTCCGGGCGGGGTGGTTACTTGTACTTTTGATTATCTGCCCAAGATGTCCTTTGGGAGCCTGTATGAGGGGCGACGCCTGTTAGCCCTGTGATCATATTGTCACAGGAGACGCGCCAGCTGGTTCCGGTGATAGGGGAGATTGTGATACATTGTCTTTGCCCTCTTTCGAATGACGTCGACAATGTCCGGATTGTTCGTGGAGAATGTGCGACGGAAACTTGCGACCGGTATCGTAGATCATCCTGAGCGCACTGTTCTGGACGCACTGGATGCTGCGGATGATGAACTTGGCCATCACTCCCCAGACCTCGCAGCCGTACAGAATCAGGGGCGGTACGATGGCTCGATATATCCGCAGTTTTAGGCGAGTGGGTAGTGTTTTGGATAGGAATATTGGATACAGCTGCCTGAGAGCTGCATGGCCTAGCTTTATTTTCCCCTTTGCCTGGGGGATGAAAGTGAGACGCTTGTCTAGCAGAACGCCCAGATACTTCGCGTTCGTGACCCAGGGGATCACTCTGTGGCACAGCCGGAGGGGCTGCTGGTCATTTATCAGTCTGGTCTGAGCTAGGAGTAGAGCAGAACTCTTCTCCGGGCTGATGGCCATACGCCATTTCTCACTCCATTCCCCAATAGGTCGTAACTGTCTTTGAAGCGGTCGGTAGCAGCACTGTGTGTTTTTGTTTTGTGCGTGTAGTAGAACATCCCGCGTACTGACACATCGTAACTTTCCTCTGTCGGGAGATCGGCCATGTAAGCAGCAAAAAGTAGCGGGGACAGTACACTGCCCTCCGGTACTCCAGCGCCAATGAGCCTTTTGGTTGACATTGAACTCTCCACCCTTACACGGAGGAACCCAGCTAGACTGCACCTGCTACCGGGTAAGATGATCTTATAACTGCCTCTTTCCTCACTACCCTCTACCGCACTGATTGGTACGCGCAGCTCAGAGAGCAATGGGGACCGGACCACTCCTCGTAGTTTTCATCTTCGAAGTCATACAAAGATGTGTCCGTTTGAACTCCTACTAATACCTTTTTCCAGAAAAAAAAACTACGTTCTTAGAATTGAGCATAACGATTTTAACAACGTATAAGAAATAGCAAGAAAAATGGAGTCTCAGAATTTTTGTATGACTGTGCTAAACATTTAAGAGACATCTCATAGGAAAAACATGTCATTGGATTATCTAACAGTTTTAGCCAGGCCAGAATCTGTAATATACCTATCAATTTTACTTAATTAATTAAAGTATGTTACAAAAAAGTTCACTAATAAAAAATACTTGAAAGTGTATTCTAATGCCACATACCGAGTGGGGTAGCCCTGGCGATAACACTTGGGATTTGCTTTCGGGAAACCCAAGGTTCAATTCCCGTTGGCCGGCTAACCTGACCTTGGGATTTTCGTATTTTCTCAGCGAATGCTGAGATGGATATTTACATTCCATGAATATTCCGCTCTCCCGTTTCTATCATTTCATTTCGTTGGTTCTGTTACAAGTGTCAGGGCGAGGAGGGTGGACGCGTTGTAATGGTGGCTTGCGCTTTGGAAAGGTTCCTGTTCCGGCATCTGGAATGGAAGGAACCTTCTGAAGGATTCGAACTATTCGAGGGGGACGCTCCATAGCGTTGGGATGTTAGGAGCCCCATTTGCGTCCGCGCAGTCACCTCCCGTAGATTCTTGCGCCCGGTGTCTCTCTCGGAGATGCTCCGTTGGGAAATATATATGAGTAGTTTGCAATACATAGAGAAAACTGCTGATTGTAACACAAAATTTAACTAAGACTGCATTCCACATTTAATTAAATCTACTAAAGATCGCTTTTAAAAAAACAGTTTTACAGGTTTCAGTGAGAAGGCTACAGTATGTTCAGTAAGAGGTGTATTTCACTGCTGCACTGAAATAAAGTGTTATTAGGTGAAAAAGTAGTATCTATAACTCAAGGCTGTCATCTGGTAAAGAGGCGTGACATTGCTAGGTATTGTTCAGTACCGGTTCTCTATAGTGTCAAGTGTTTCCAATGCCGTCCATTACCCTCGCCTCGCTCCCTCCAAACAAGAATCTAGATGCTTTAAATACGCGTTCTTACAAGTTAAATTTCAGTGTTCGAGCACATTCCCAAACTCGTTCAAAGAAATCGGGATTTTGTTTACCTTTCTTCCTTCCAAGTTTAATCATCGATTTCCTCCGTTTGAGCGTTCCTATCATTTTCTCTTTACGAGAATTGCTTATTAACACCACTTTCATATGAACTGAGAATCTACTTCCTCTCAAGCCTTGGCAAATGTATGTGCTTAGGCACAGAACTATACTAGCGTTTCATTTGCTTCTTGTGGTGCATACTTGACTCATATGTAGTTGGCAGTCATATACGTACATAGCAATTTAAATAAAAATCATGTTCTTTTCTTTTACAGCATGCCTTAGGTCTCCTGGCCTGCTCCGGCTATTCTAGCGCTTTTCTTTCTTTCTGTTTGTACTGATTTCCATTCCATTGTTCGTATAATGTTACAGGAATAGTTTGTATTTACAGCGATTTGTGGCTTTTTATGTCATAAGTTCCATGATGTACAAATATCTCATTAAAACGTCTTCTGGCAAATGTAAACACCCTTTATCACCATCTGTATCTGCACGCCAAGTTCACCAGCAACCTACTTATTTCTTAGAATAATTAAGTACGACCAAGTAATAAACTAAGCATGCATTAAAATTCCTGAAAACCTGCCTCGTTCATCAAGTAATTAAGGCCTCGTTTCTGAATCAGATATCTGTACGATAGGCTATCAGATATGTAAACGTTACCGAAACATAAGATATCTATTCCCCAACTTTAGCTTTTCGATTAAATTTTCTGAAAAATCATATATCAGTTATGAAGCAGATGACCTTTTGATAACTTACCTCAAGAAAAATCACTAGTTAT
Organism: Metallyticus violacea; assembly: GCA_030762175.1. Lineage (NCBI taxonomy): Eukaryota > Metazoa > Arthropoda > Insecta > Mantodea > Metallyticidae > Metallyticus > Metallyticus violacea. The sequence continues at coordinate 42,509,192 of CM060835.1, read as the reverse complement.
CTCTCTCATAAGTCTTGATTAACCAGTAAGATGGCGAACTTTAGTTTTTTTTATGTGCTTAACGTCCATTTTTACTACTGAGGCACCACAGACGGTGGACACTGATGATACATGCAATATTGGGAAAGGCTTTTTTTAAGGAAGGAAGCGTTCCAGGCCCAATTTTAGGGTACCTCCCTGGCATTTGCCATTTATGAGGACTGAGGAAAACCTGGAAAGAACCTCAGTCAGGGAGATCGAACCCCAGACATCCCGCTCAAGAGTCCGCACCTTAACGACCTCGGCCACCCATGGCGGTACGAATTTGTAGAGCAGTGTGATGAAACCTCAATATCAAAGGAACGAAATAAATCATTTTTATACAGTCATTTGTTGCGTACTTTTTCCTTGGATGTCAAAATACATGAGAGAGGGGGGATCGATTTCCCAGTTCTGAATCTCCAAAGCAGCATACATTACATTTTAAACTTTTTGTTCGAAATGCGCTAGAATGCGTTTATATTTAAAAACTTCCTGATATTTATAGAATGGATACTGAGTCATTGTCGTTTTAATTGTATTTCTCTAATGATGAAGAAATAATTGGGTTTAAACAGTGGCCACCATATATTTCGTGCGAGGAAAAAAAAAACCATGGATGATGATGAGTTTTAGGAAAGATTTGAGTGATGATTCTATGGATGAAATGTGAGAAAATTTAGAGTGAAACACAAATAGAAATAGAATTTTTAATGCGCATACATGTACTGTATGCAGAACTTTTAGAAACATTACTCATTTCATTGCAATTTATGGCAGACTTCTATAAAAATGGCACAAAATAACAGAGAGATGACAAACTGGAAAATTTTGTTATTATAACAAAACAGGTTTACTAGTATGCGCGCCTATAGTTCCCTAGTAGAGAAAATGCAGAACAGTATAGAAAAGGAAAAGGCTGTTTTTCATTGGACGTTCAAGTGATATGTAATGCAAAGTTGAAATTAGTGCCACGATTGTAAACTTTTTAATAATTCTTACCTGCGTGCGGTTTGAGCAGGGAAAATTCAATGAATATGTATATGCTATGTTATACTTCTTGTTACAGCGCTACTTGCGGGCACCATACTTAGTATCTAATTTAAAAAAAAAAGGTGTCTACAAAGAAATTAAGTCAAGATAAAATTATATGACAATGTGTCAGCAAGTAAATCATTAACATCACATACCTTTAGTGTATGTTTTTTCTTGTATTATTCAGTCTATAGCTTGCACATAGTTTTACGACTTCAAGTTATACACCTTCATGTAAAAGATATCTGCGAGGTTCTTCATAAGCGCTGATGAAGTCAATAAAACACTCCATACATCCAAATTGTATTTCTGAGTTGCAATATTCTCGTCTTGTTTTCTATTTTTTTTTTTTTTTTTTTTTTTTTTTTTTTTTTTTTTTTTTTTTTTTTTTTTTAAAGAATCAGGCTTCAGAAAACAGCTGCTCAGATCTAAAGATAAAAGCCTTGCTTGAATTCCGCCAGGTTGGTCTGGAAACTGAAAATCGGCGGATTATTTTAATAAGGATCTCTTGCTAGCTGTTGATTTGCTCGCTAAGAGAATGTTAGATCCAGCGAACTATCAACTTCTGAGTTAATAAAACTTAGGGAATAAGATTGGCAAGAAGTTTCAAGCCTATTGGAAATGCAAAGAGACCCAACTTATCAAAACGCATCAATGACATGCAAGTTTTTTTTTTTCTCATTTGTAATTGATTTACAGCTGTTCTTAAAAAGGAGAAATATGAGCCCTCTTCAAATGATAGTGATCTTGCTTAAAACTTCGCTAAGCTCTTGTTCTCTCATCAGTAAAATGAATTCTCTCCCGATTCCAATTTCTCAGTTGTGTGTTCAACTGTTTGCACTCTTTTAAGTTCTAACATTTCTCCATTTTTAATGCTTCAGTTATTTCAGTCTGCTGTCAAGTGTTTTTTTTCTCCCCACCTCCCTTTCCTGATGACCTCCAGATGGTCAAACGCTTACCTTACCTTACCTTTAATCAGATTTATAATTAGACAGAGGACTTTCAGGCATGAAAAAAACATTACTTTGACTCCTAAATAATTAATTTAATTATTTACCGTGGCAAGACTGAAGGCCATGGGATCTCTTTTCTACTCTATTAGGCAATAACATTTGCTAATTACAAAGTATAATATACAAAACATAATCATATGTAAGATATATACAGTAAGTAAATGTGACAAAGATAGTATTAGAATTCCACTAGTTCTTAAATAAATTTTCTTAAGTACGAGAGGGGGAAAAGAAAATGATTAAGTGAGAAATAAGTGGTAAGCTCTAAAAAGCATGAAAGTATAAAACTGAAAATATGCATTAAAATAAACAAATCTATAAGTTAATTTTTAAAACTGCTTAATTATGTATTTAAGTCATTAAATTTCATAAATATAGTTCCGCTTTTATTAACGCAACATTTTCAAGTAAAAAATACTTGTAGTACATTTTAAAAGTACATTAATTAAACTAATACAATATACAATTTGAAAACATATATAAATTTGGTACCTAAAAAAGCAATTAGAGAATGTTATAAGAAACTATTGTTTTCACCATAAGAAAAATCATTCTCATTGTCTAACGGACACAGGTTATAGCTTGTTTCTTTTATCCATGAAAAATAAAAAATTAATTTTTGAAATAATCTTTAAATGCGGACATGGTGGTTTAGATATCTAGAAAAAATAAGCATCAAACTGTTTGACACAAGTCACTTTTATCCCATAGTTTGCTTCACAATAAATTACAAGAGCCTTTTCTAAATTTTCCAACAAAAAGTATTTATTCTAATGTAAGTGTTAGTTTGAAAGCGGAAAAAGATTTTTTCATATGTATAGATACAAAATTTATCGATCTTTCACGCTCTGAATTGAATGGGACGCTAAAATCAAAGGTGTTAAAGATCGTCCTTAAATAAAATAAGCCTAACCTAAGAAAAAACCAGCATAGGCGGATCTTAGGCTTGCAAAACCAACAGAAGGCACAAATCAAAAACAATCGCCGACAATTGGTTTTCGTCAATTAGATTGGTACCAAAACTAGGAAGAGGAATTTAACCCACGTAGGAATCCTAAAGAACAAAGGAGAGGTTCCAAAAGAATTTCAACAATATTCTTGTTTGGTTCCAGTAAAAACATAATAGTATCACATGTGCCTAAAAAGAATAAAGCAGCACTTTTAGTTTCCTCAATGCATCATGCAAGCCAACTGAGGAACGAAAATAAAAGGGGGAAAAACAGACATTTTTTATTTTACATTAGTACCAAGGATAGGATAGATTCCTTGATGAAAAATGCACTATATATTTTATTAACCGCCGCACATGCAGATGTTCTCCGCTGTGCTTAATATTTCCCTTGTTATTCCATTTGTCATTTATGTGGTAACTTATCCACATCAGGAGAAAACACGCCTAGATTCAATTAAATTTCTATCAAAACAACTAACTGAGCCACAGTTGACTAGAAAGAAGCTAAATAGCTATATTTCTCGTCAAATTCGACAAACATGTGGAATCTTGAAGAGAGAGCGTCCAGTCTCACGTAAGAATGAATTGGTGAAATGTGTAAAAGTGTCCTCTTGGCAATGGTAAGAAAACTAAACAGAGTTGTGCTATATTCACATTGCCAGTTCGCGTGGAATGAAGAAATTACTTTTGCCAGGATTACTTAAATTCGAGAAGTTTCTACCGCTGATGTTTCCTGTTCATTTCCTAGCTATTGGCACGAGTATCGTGATATCACCCGAGATTTAATATGATTGGGTACCATTTGCCTTGTCTAAACGCTTGAGGGATTATTACTTGGGTCAGTGCAAACATTTCGTCTCTTCCTTCTGAGCCCGCACCGTGGCAGGTCGTAGGTAAGAAGTTTCCATGGGAGAATAGATTTGTTTCGGACAACCTTTAGAAATTGAAAGTAGTGCTTACTGTCTACAGTCGTAACCCAGGTTTGGTTTTGTTGTAAACATTTTTTATTTGAAAGGTAAATTGTATATAAGATTTTTGTTTAATTAGTGTAATGTTATACCATGTCAGAGTAGTCAGAGGGATGTGCTGGAACAAAGGATTGTCCATGAAAAAATTTTCGAGAGTGCTGAACTTGCTTGTTATTTATTTAATGACATTGTAAAAGATCGCCTGCTAATGGGGAAAACACATTATCGAGCCAGTAGGCAGTTATTTTATTGTGAAAATGTTTCGCAGCATTTACTCCTTGCGTAAAAGATAATCTTTAAATGTTTTACAAGGTTCTAAAAGGCGATTGTCAATATTTTTATTCTTTGTTTAACGTCGCAATTTATTTAATGCAATACTTAATGGTTTCATGCTCAATACACAAACTTAGCTTATACAGTTTCTCGTAATATATGACATTTGCATTCAAGTTGATTATACATTTTGTTAATGCTGCTAAATCCTTACTTTCTTTTAACAAACACACAACAACCCGTTTCCATGAATCCCTTAGGCAGTAAACCATAATCTTAAATAATCTTTAAATTTCGTAAATGTTGCTGCAGGTTACAAATTAGTGTAACATATTTTATACAATTGTAACAATGGTGTTTAATATTACATTAGTTTAAGCTTTACTCATTACCATTCATGGTTGTTATTTTTATGTTCTTTTTATTTTGCATGTGTTCCTATTTTGCATTTATAGGAAAGTGTTTAGGAAATTTATAAAATTAAGCCTTAATTGTAATAAAGCCTTAAGTTCCATAAAAATTATAACACTTTTAATATCCATTCAAAACAACTATAGCCCATATTCCACCTGGACTAGAAAAAAGAACCAATTAAGAAACACCCCAAATCCAAGTAGCGTAATAAAACATATACATCCCAAGTTACAGTTTAAGTAGAAGAATAAGGCATATACTAATTAATATATCATTTTAAAAATAGTTAGCATATTTCCATTGTTGAATTTATTTAAAGGGATGCCGGCATAGACGATGACTTTGCAAAGCTCTTCAAAGAACTGTGAACGCTTTGTAGAACCTGCCCAAGTAATAATTGTTGTGCTTTCTTTTCATCCTGCACACGATGAATCTTGTGTTTATATTTTTCTCATGCTACATCACAATAAGCCTTCTCTCATCATTTGCTCCCACATTACAAAGTTTACAATTTATTATTTATTTATTTATTTATTGTCAGTGCTAAATATATTGTCACCATACTGAAACAAAGTTTTTTTTTAAGTTCTATATAGTACTTTCCTTCACATTAGGTATATCTATTGAGAACATCAGAATCACAAAAGCCACATGATAACTACCCGCGGGGTGCTGGCATACTAATTACATGCCCCTTGCAATACTGCCCTCTATCAATGAAGTCGTAAGACGGAGATAGAGGAAGCAGAGGTCGCTGCGGTAGGCCAAGGCTCACCCTGGTCTGTAGTGCCAAATGAGAAGAAGAGAACCGAGGACATCAATTGAAAACATGATACCATTATTTAAGATTTAACCCCATAATGTGCATTATTTTCATATCGTGGTTACGTTACCGTATATAGTTCCATATCCGTCCGTAACTCTGAGTGCTTTGTTAGCTCGTTCCAACTTTCAGAATTGAAACCCGACGGGAACGGACGTAATTGATTGTTGGAGTGGCAACAAGGAAGTCTAAAAGTAAGTGCACTACGCCATTTTCCATGTGCCTAGTGTTTGTAGGAAATCTATCTACGTAAAGAATATGCATCATTAGTGTTAACGCGTGTAACAGGTTATAAGCATTCTTTGCACATTTTAGTATAATAAATTAATAAATTTGTCACACAATATTTCATGTTAAATGTTTTACTTTGAGAACGTGGCATTAATGTTCGTACGCATTATGTAAAGGCGGTCTAAGTGTTACTCTATTTTTCAGAGCAATGGAGGGGGTTGCCAATCAATGATGAAGAATGAATGCTTCAAATGTTTAGTGAATTCAGTTGGAAAATTTATAGGAAGAAGAAGAAGACAGTGTTTCCTATGATCCTAGATCGAACAAGCTTGTAACTCTGGTATCAAAGTGCATGATGATGCCCCTATTCAGATCACACACAACCAGACCAAGGAATCCGCCGATACTGTGGATCAAATGTGTCAGAAAATTAATGATGGCCGGAAAACACGAAAGTGCTTAATATTCTCAATAGTGCATCAACTTGAGCCGAAATTTGTATTATTCCAGTGGAGAATCCCGTTCCTTCTCTAATGACACCACGTCATTAAAAACAGTCGATATTCCCCTGAGATTCCTACCCTCTGCTTTGGAACTAGAGAAATAGGAAACATCCAACTCCAAACTTCAAGAGCCGGAGCAACTCAAGAAGATCATCTCATCTAATAATTATTTGGCATATTCAAAATTAAAGACCACTAAGTTAAATCCCAGTAAACATTAAAATCCCCCACCTTTAAAACCCGTTCCATACAGGCGCTGGGGCTTTCGCGGACAAGGAAGTGTGGATTCGGCTTTCGTTAACCAGGAAGGGAGCATTCGACTTCGCAGTTACATATAGAAGCAGTTAGCGAAGTTAGTAATGATATAACTCAAAACGAATGCATATTGAGCAGGACCATGAACCAAACGAAAAAAAAACTAGCATAATTGTAGAAAAGAAATTAGAAGAAAAATCCGGGGAATTTAGAAATAATAGGCAGCAAAGAGAGGCCAAAAAAGACGATAATGAGAAACTGGGGGAATAAGTGATAAGAGCAAAAAATAACCAGAGGGGAAAACGATAAAAGATGAAGCATAGGATTAGAAGAAGAACAAAATAAAAAAAAACTCGAGAAATGTAGCAGTCATAGTCAGCAGACAGAGAGGAACGAAGCAAACAGGGAACAGTCAGTGTCAGAAAGAAGCAGAAGGAAAACTAATAAGTGACCGGGATTCGAACCAATGATATCTAAAAATGAGAGATCTAGATAACTGTTTTGAGTCAAAACTTGCGAAGTATCATGTCGAAATAAAACTTAAATGCAAAAGTTCAGAGACCATACGAACACCGAAATAACAAACACGAACACTGGACAGTGGACACCAAGCCACGCCAATGGAGACCTCCATAGTGTATTTGCGTTCAACTCATCCCCAAAGAGAAATCAATACCAGAATATAGATGAAATGAGATGAATAAGCTGATTGATAAATGATTAAGCAGTAAATAGATGTAAATAACATAGATAAAATATGAAAATTAATATAAATTATATCTGAATAACGTAAAAATATTGTAATGCAGAAAAACTAATGATAGAATTAAACAAGTGGGTTTGTTATATGACACATGAATCAGTTAGGAAGATAAACAAGGAAATGAAAAGTGTCAGGAAAGGATGAAATAATTACAAAATTGACAAAGAAAAGGTAATAGAAAACGATAACATGAGTCGCAGGAATAAGATATATTAATAACTTTATGGAATCAGGTAGAAAAATAGATAACTCTGAATTAAAATAATTAAGAAACAAAATGATTGTAACCAGGCCAAAATGAATTCAACATAATATAGATGTGTAAGTATCAGGAATCAAATATATTAATAACGTTAAGGAATCAGATAGGAAGATAGCTAACTTTCAATGCTAAAAGGTCGTTTGATAAATTTGTTAGGATGTAGACTATTTTTTTGTATGGTTGTTTAAATAACAGCATAAATTGTCAAATAATATACCTGTAATTAGCGTCAGTAGTTCACTAATGTAAGAATAGATTAGAAGGAGGCTAGTTTAGATAGAAAAAAAAAAAAAAAAAGGAACAGGAATAAACGAGCAATCATTATGGGCAAAGATATAAACATGTAAAGTGTTAATGACCAAAGTAAATAGTGTAAACAAAATAGTGCTAATAAGGTAGTATGGCAATCAAGTGTTATATATTTAACGAACTATCATAAAGCTGGTAAGTGACAATGAACCACGCGAAAGTGAATAACCACCGTTACCTAAATATTTCACCCGTGTAAATGAAAGGGAAAAAATACTGCAAGCTATGAACTCTGAACAGACTCTCAAGAAGAAACTAATATGACTAGAGGCTATGTATTGCAAAAAACAATTGTAGGATAATTATTATACTATTAAGTAAACTAGCGTATATAATTGTATAATATTAGACATATTTTGTGACACAATCCTCTTTGGACATTACATACCAAAATGTCTTTCCCAGAGAGAATACATTTTGAATGGAGGCACTTTGAAGCAGGAACTGTTGTCTCAAAAATTCCTGTTTTAATAATAATTGCATTTGATTTCAGGTATTGTTTAACAAGGTCAAGAATTACGTAACAATCAATTGTATTAATATTACAATTTTAATATTATTGTTAGTGTATATACAATAACAACAATTTTGTTCAAAAAGTAATATTCAGACAAGGATTAAATTTCTGACCATCTGTCAAAAAGGCAGACTGTATAACAAAAGAGCATGTTGGTCATATCGATACGGTTAGGAAGGGAACAAGTCTCAAAAGAAGGTAGCCTTTAGTTAACATTAGACCTATTTTACCCTTTTGTAAACGTCCAAGACAGGCCACTGGGCTAAAAAAAATTATGAATATATATATACATATATTGTGTGTGTGTGTAATTTGGTTATACTTACATTTCAGTGGGTAAATAAGCATATTTTAAGCACGAAAGTAAGGAATAAGCACTAAATTCAAACTTAGCATTTAATTGCACTGTATAACTACAAATTTTAAGTATTAAATGCCGCAAAAAATAATATATTTTTTCATCATAAATATAATGGAAAAAATAGGCACTTGCTTGAAGTTCCGCTATCTCTTTATAACATTCTGGTGTGACTATACCATACCTTCAACCCGCCGATTGTCTATCTTCCCTCAAACACCAACGTATTCTTATCAACAACTACTCTAGCGGCTCCCCGCTTAGCAGTAAAGTTAGGCGGAATAGGTTATATATATATATATATATATATATATATATATATATATATATATATATATATATATATACACAAAAGGGTGCCAACGGTTGTGTTTATCCATACAACTCATTAAAAAAGAAAAGAAAACTCAATAAAACAGAATTCGGATAGGTAAATGAATTAAAAACGTTTGGAAGGCATTTAATGCTAATGCCAGTAAGAAGCTTGTATAATGATTTATAAAATTCATGAAAAAAGTCTGAAACCATCCTGTACATTTCAATTTACTGGTGGTTTCTGTAAAATGGGAATAAATGTCATATATTAATGCAGGAAAATATGGTTATGTATTCTGTTAACATCAATGATTGTTTTGCAGCAACGGAATGTAACTTTTTAACTGGACTCGAAAGATGCAAGGACTTACTTTAAGATGGAAGTTACAACGTCTGATTTTACTTGCGGAGCATCAGTTTGCTAAATATTTTCTCAATGACATGTTTGTTGCAGTTATTTGCTGTATATACCTGAATATGAAGAAAACCGAAGACTGTAAAAGCTACCATTTTTTTTTTTTTTTTTTTTTTTTAACTTTATCTGGGTTGAAATTTCAAGAACGGGATACAAAGGGAAAAAAAGTATAAATTCAATTTATAACTAAAATAGAAAAAACACTTTTATAATATTGTAACGTGTCATAGTATCATTGAAGGTTCATATTAAACCGGGAGATTTTCAAGCTTTGCAATCAAGATACGGCGCCTCTTTGCCCGGACGTATCAATAGTGTCGGGTGGCGCGTGCGCGCACAGTCTTGTATTAAAACTGACATGTGTTGATTTGTGCACTGCATTTCACTTCAAGCATCACATTAGAATCAGCGTCGGGCTACATCGGGCCAAACTAGAGGCATTGCTTAATTTCTAAGTGACGAAGAGCAACCCATACTTGTCACAAAATAGCACCATCGATAAGGTAATGGAATACTTTGCGGGGATAGCACAGAGTGATTTATATAGACCTAGCATATTCTTTCTTTACTTATTTCAAAACGCATGGTGCTAGCCATAACTTATTATACCTCTAATGTGGAGTATCTTTGGGGGATTATTAATCTTTATAGAAAATATCCTCTCTCCTGCATAAGGCATAACGCAACACGTCATTCCTTTCTGACCGCTCTTGGAAGACTGTGTTGACAACACCATCAATCTCTTGCGTAATGTTGTGCTTCAGGTCGTCCATTGTCTGAGGGCGTGTGGTGTAAACTCTGTTTTTAAGTAACCCCATACGAAGAAGTTCATATTATGAAATTAGGAGATCTCGGTAGTTACAGGTTCTTGGAGATTATCCGGTCGTCAAAGAAATTTTCAAGTACAGCCATAGATTGGTTTGCTGTGTAGCATGTAGCGCCAATTTGTTGAAAATAGTCACAAACCAGCTCTACAGTTGCTCAACAAACCTCATGAAAATCTAGCGGTTCTCTAGTGTCCACAGTCTGGTAAAAAATTGGTTCCCTATTCTCTGTGTGGATATTATGTCCCAAACCCTGACTTTAACTGGGTGTATAGATGCTTCACGAATGACGTGTGGATTTTATACGACCCAATAGAGTTATATGAGTTGACATAGCCGCATAATTGGAACCATATTTCATCTGTGAATCATATGATGGACAATATGCCAAAATCACTTTGTATAACTCGAATTTGCCCCGATATGCTCACCCTGCATTAGATGACACTTGAAGCAACGGGATGACTACCTATCCCTCTGGCATTTGTGCATGCTAAGTATAACTAAATTCTAATGGTGCATATGAAACACCGGGTACAACAAGCATTAAGCCAAGCCCTTGTAAGTCGTATGGTATAATATTTAGGAATGTTACTTGTCCATGAAGATAAAACCAAAAGTTCTTGCTGAGCTCTTTGATATTCTTGTCTCTTGTGCTGTGACTTCTTTGGAGAGCATTTTAATCTCGCGCCTATCTCATCTAATTTTTCTTCTGTGAGAACGTAATGCCATTTATTATACTTTTTTGTCATGGAAAGAACCCGTTCTATGCACTTTCTCTACGGATCTTTTTATGGTGCTGCTATTTGGGACTGGTCTATCAGGAGAGTTTCTTTCTCTTCTGCTGCAAGACTGTTTTAATGCACGTATTGTATAAAAGAACACTATATTTCACTGCCGGCATTATTAAACACACGATGCAATTGTATTCAAATCATCTGATTTACTGACACACTTGGCTCTGCTTACGTACATCATGTAAAGTTACGTGAGAGACCGGGCAACTGCAAATGAGTTGCTAAACCTTGTGTTTTTAGTTGCACACTCTGCTATGCACCTATCAGGCAACAAGCACGTGATATATCGAGGGAGGTTACGAAAAGCATATATGCAAAGCAGAAAATCCGCCCTACAATATGGTGATGCAACCACTAAAGCACCAATACAAGGTCAAAAAAAAAAAAAGGTAAACATTTAACTGCAGAAAAAGAAACCTGGTAGCGCATAAATATCCAGCAACAAATGAAAACAATATAGTAACAGGCAAAAGTATCAACGGGTAGGCACTAGTTCTAGGCCTATGTGGTTTCTTGAAGACCACAGGGTGTAACATAATAAATATCAAGATCCAAAACATATTTTCCTCCCTCTTAATCAACTAATTTTCTACATCAATGAAACTTAATGGTAACATGACTCTTAGATAACGAATCATATACAAAATGTTAACAGCATGGTGATTGCCCACCATAGAACTTTGATTATCAGTACTTTAACACCACCGAAAGTAAAAGTTGCAAGTTTACCATTAAATCGCATTACTCTTTCTAACAAATCAATTCTCTACCAAAATGAAATGTTCAAGCATATCTTGTCGTGACTTTGGATTGTTGAACAGTTCTGTACTTCCGGTGTGCGCAAGTACTGTTCATTAGTGCCTATTACCTATTGGGGCACTTCCGGAAGGAGAGGATACACTAGGATCCAGGAACAGTGAAACACAAATATTGACTTGTCCCTACATTGTTTCCAGTTAAAGTGGCGGAGTTCCCCCAGATGTGATAGATATAGTCATTTTAAATCTAGCGTAAACTTTTATTAATAACTAAAAAACTAAGGATTTCCGGGAAGATGTTTATATTGACTTTAATTTTCTTGTTTTGGTAAATTTTCATTAATAACTCATAAAACAAATACTTTCTGGACATGTTTATATGCATATTTTTCTTGTTTTGGTAAACTTTCATTAATAACTCGGATTTCCGGAAATATGTGCATATGGATTTTTTTCTTGTTTTGCTGTGAGGAACCACCCACCAAAGTTTGTATGAGTATTTCCGAAACACACTCTATATAAATATTTAGCTTTGAAAAATTACTAGCTTCTCCTTCTGCATTGAAAATATTTTGGACAACATTTATAATAATGTTTAACTGTAAACCTATAAATGTTTTGTATGATTCATTGGTTCATACAAAAATTATAGAGTAAACATGTGTAAACAGAATAATGCTTCTCCTGATTATATATATATGAAATTTTGTGAAAACGCTCTTTAATTGAATACACGTAAGAAATTGAGAAAAATGCTGTTTAAAGTTTTCATAGCAGTGCTCTAAATGCAGTAACCAATGAACCAGAAACGCTGTACAAATTATCGGTTAAATATAACAAAATGATACAAATATTTTAATCCAAGCTTATACTGTGAAAGGTAATAAATAAAAGAAATGCACAATACATAAGCCCCCCCTTTTTTTTCAGAGAATACATTTAAATAAGAAAAGTAGTGTATAGTGCATATAAAAATTACTGTTTATAAATTGCTTTTTTACATAAATGCAAATATTTATGATCATACTTAACTTTTAAGCAGTTAATCATGTTCTACATAATATAAATATCGCGTTGATATAAAACATTGATTTCCCCAAACAAAAACGATAAACTCTTTGAAGAGCCAATGTTTTTTCCAAACAAATCATTACTTCACATACATTTTCAAATTTAACAATATTATTTGTCCGGATCTCTGTTCCGAATACTCAGAAAAGGCATTGTAAAGTTTCCTACAGTAAAATCAGGATTTTCAAAGCAACCTGTTCGTCTTATTCTATGATCAATGACTTGAAAGGTGAGAAATGATTTTGAGATGTGTCAATGCTAGGTTCGCAAATTCCACCTTCAAATTTATTGGGACGATTTGTGTGTTACACTCTCTTCTTTTTGAAAATTACTCTTCAAGAAAATGTTCTTTATTACTGTATTTCTCTTAGCAAAAATTTGAAATAAATTGATCATGAAGGTACGACATAGCTATATAATATGTCCCCCCCCCTTTTCAAAACGAACTTTAAGAGAACAAAATTTCCTGTGACTTGCTGCTTCTGTTTCTATAAACACTCCTAAATAAATAAAAACTAAAATCTCAGTAAAAACTATCAGAGAAATCAATCATAGAAAGGGTAAAAAAGCAGCAACTGCTACAACATTTTATTATGAATTGAAAGTTTTAACTTCAACACATTTTCCCGAAGTTTGTCTTGTTTTCTGTATTTTTGTCCATTAATTCTTGTTAAGAGTTTAACTGCACATATTTACTTATTGAATTCAATACAAATTATCTAAACAAAGTGTTTTACAATATAATGACACTCAACAATAAAGAAGTTCAATATATAAAGGACCCATGACATATTACCAAACAAACCGGTATGCAATAAATACGATTGAAAACTTCTCCCCGAAGCTTTGTGGTATAACAATGAATTTATGTATTCTCTCAATGCCCACATTGCAGCTGTCTTTCCTGGGGGTCTAGTGGTAAGCATACATGCCTCGTAGACCCAAGATCCGGGTTCAATCCCGGCCAGGGTCGATGGCTTCCTTCGAAAGAGAAGTAAAGCCGTGTTCCTTGGCCCCGTGTCGTAGATTTAATATAAAGAACCTAAAGAAGAGGTCTCTGAGAAAATTGTATCAGCTTTTTCACGCCCTGCATTGGATGGGACGATGATGACCTGAGATGTAAGTGTCCGTAAATAAATAAATCAATCACAACATTATTGCAGCTAAGAAAGACAGTTTTGGTATCTGGTGGGATTGAATTCTGAGTGCGCATGTCACGAAATTGAGTTTACAATTTGCATTCTCCTTTTGATGGATCTGCATAAATAAAAGGATGACATAATCGAATATAAACCGTGGAACATTAATTTATTTCTACATTTTTAATAAATTCAACAGCTAGCAGACGTAATAATAATAATAATAATAATAATAATAATAATATTTATTGCCAAATATAAGCAGTAACGCCTGAGACTTGCATTCAGGAGGTCCAGAGTTCAATTCCCGTTGAGCCTGTCATCCTAACTTCGGATTTTTTCGTGGTTTCCCCTGGTCACTTAGGTAATTGTTGGGAAGGATATTTACCTTTTAAAATTGTTCGTTCTCCCATTTAATATCATTTCATTCTGTTATAGAGTCGAAAGTGCCAGGACGAGGCTGGCGCGGTGTGACGGTGGCTTGCACTTTGAAAAGGTTTCTGCCCGGGAGTTTGGAATAGAAGCGAACCTTCCGAGGGTCTCGTACAACTCGGAGTGCTCCATAGACGCCGGGATGTTCTATCTGGATCCCATCTGCACCTGCATAGTCGCCCTCAACTCATTTCTTCTTCCCGGAGGTGTCCCCAGTGAGGGGGTGGGGGAGTAGTCACAAAGAGCCAACCGTGAGCACGACTCGAGTACCAAAAGCATTCTCCTCCACGCAGACCATCCAAGTATTCTAAAAGTTTAACCTAAAGTTTAAATCACCGTGTTGGTGGCGGTTGGTACTATCCGTTCCTTAAATTAAACCCCACGCAGATTGTAGAAGTTTCGACTATAATATAAAAGTTGGTGCTGAACTGAATTCTCTTAAATAATTCCGAGCAAATGATCCTAGAAGTTCCAAGTTTATGCTTTTTCACATTTCGACAATTGAAAATGTTGCACCGAATAATAAATAAGGATATTAAAATTAATATTAAATGTGTTGATTCTTTTTTCGTTATAACTATTTCAGGTTATGTTAGGCTGTTCTTGTGCGACCAAAATACTACCAAGAAAAAGAATACAGACAAATTAACAATTCAAGGGGGTATTTATGTGATGAACTTTTCTACTAGATAATGGTTTATTTTTTTTAGTAATTTTTCAGGAAACCACTTGTTCTCTCTACGGCCCCTCAACCACTTCGATTATCCGGTAATAAGTATCATATGGTAAAACTGTGCCCGGTTTTCAGAGTTCAGATTTGCGCTAATTATAAAACTAATCTCTGCTCGCAAGCTCTTTAGCATAACATTCGTGTATCCCGGAAATATTCGGAAACGTTACAATTTCTCAGCTAAACATAAAGTAGCACTTTAAGTAAAAAGTACAGAAGTAAAAATAGTAACATTGATAAAATTATTTGACAGTTGTTCGGAAACCATCAATAAACATGCAAAACCGAAAACCAGAGGGGAAAAAATTACTCATTTTAATTAATGTGGTGTTCTGCATAATTATCTTTTATTTCAGTGACAAGCATTGGAATTCCGCGTCTCTTTTGAAAAGAAAAAGTTCATTCTCATTACAGTTAGCGATTTATTTCATAAATCTGCAACTTCTGCGATTAACAGCCATATTACCTGCGGCGATAGCAGTGACATCACACGATTGAGAAATAAACCCAACTCGAAGCGGATTTATCAAAGGTGCCGGTTTAGCTGTTCCTACTCTATATTCTTATACCGTGGCTACGTCCTTAATTTTAGTTCTTTTGCTCAACAGTCGCAAAGTAACAAACATTACAATACTAAAACTCAATACACACACTAATATTATGTCATCTAAAATCAACAGAGCTTAAAATAAAAACTATGTGGGAGTGGAAAAAACAATTCGTGAGTTAAGCAGATTTGACCAGTCTCGGACTCTTTGCCAGTCCAAGTTTACGACTGGTAATTACTGATTACCTCTCTTATAGCGCAATTAACTACAGAGGAATGAAAATAATTAGAAACGTTTTAACATTTCGCTTGTTTAAGAGAAATCCATACATACATATGTTGTGTATGTTTATGACTACGATAACAGTAACTATAAAAGCAGAAAAGGATAAAACACTAAGAAAAAGTCACAGATTTGTAATCGCTATATGTCGAACTTGTCTTCTTGCTATAGAAGAACTCTAGAAGTTCGACATATAGCAATTACAAATCTGTGACTTTTTCTTGGTGTTTTATCCTTTTTTGCGTTTATAGTTACTGTTATCTTATTTACAGCGTTAATAGTGTTATATTATTTTTCATTTATATGCGTGTGTGTGTGATACTGGTACTCTTTGTGTTATATGTAAATGATATTAAAGATTGTATTCATTGAGATTATTCACTTTTGTTGTATCGTATATATTTGCAATGTGAGCTCTCTTACAGATTTTTTACGTTATGGCAGAACAAGTGACCTTTCCCCTAGAAAAGTTGCAATTGCAAAGTGTTTATTGCATCAAACACAGTTAGCACAGCAAGAAATAGCTAACAAAATTCTAAGTTATAAAGGACAATCTTTGAAAAGTAAATATGAGTACACCTAGCTCGACAAGGAAAATGTGGACGTTAGAGCAAATTGGGCCCAAGAACACTCCGTAAGCTTTTCCAGATAGGTAAAGAAAATAGAAAAGCTACCACCAACGACTTGAGAAAGTCTATGGAGAGTTATGGTACATATCTGTTCTTCCACAGTTCGTAAAAGGCAGTCTTCCAGCATGACGCAAAGAAGAAAAGCAAAGCCTACTCTCGCAACGGCCAAAAGGGACTCGCATGGGCTCATGAGGTCAAAACATGTTGGAGAGGACTGGAGTAAGGTAAACAGCCTATTTATAATTATTAATAAATATTATTTATCCACACACACACATATATATATACTATTAATATCTATCTAAAGATTAAATTTTTAAAACTTCAAGTTTCTCCTTAAACATTCAACGTTCCTGCTTAACTAATTTCTGTTAATAGCTGCATTTTGAATCTGAAGTTCTAAATGTTTAATGCTGAAACCCGTTCTTTTTCAGGTCTTCTTTTGACCAATCAATATTCTGAGTATGTAAGAAGAACGAGAGATCAATTTTTGAGAAAGTGCTTGGCTCTAACTGTAAAGCATCCTGTTTCAGTCAAGGTGTGAAGTGTAATTTCGGCACAAGGAACAGGATGTGCCTACATTGTTGAAGGTACAATGAAACATGAACAGTACAAAAAGGTACTGGAAAGGAGACTGGTGCCCCAATTGAAGAACTGGTTTCCATATGGAAACTTTGTTTTTATGCACTACAAAGCTCCATGCCATAATGTCAAATCCATTACAAGTTATTTGACTAATAACAATGTCAAAATGTTGCCGTGTCCTGGGAATAGCCCAGATATGAATCCTATAGAAAATATTTGGTCAATTGTTAAGCAGAGGTTGAAGAAAGTAAACATTTCTGCAAAGGTGCAACTGATTGAGAAAATTATTGAAATCATTATCTTCATCGTGATGAAGAAATAAAAAAGTGCCCCAAGTTTATTGAAAGCATGCCAAGGAGAAGTGAAATGTTAATAATAAAGAAAGAACGGTATATAAGTATTGATTGTATGTTTAGTTTCAAAATAAACTAAAAGCTCCTATTTATACTTTCTGGTAGAAATCTTTCCTTGGTCTTTTAATTTTCACACTTTGTATTAAATATAGCCTTAAATATATTATTGTAGGACATTTTGTTTGGGCGCTGTGTCTGCAAATAGAAGAAGGCTATAGGAATGTCTTCTGTAATAGTTAAAATAATAATAGTAGCGTTGCTACAGTGGTGGACTGAGAGGAGAAATTGCATTCTATTCTTCCACAATCCCTTCATCACAGAATGCTGAACGTTGGTAATTACTTATATAAACACAACAATCAAGCGAATGTACGAATTTTTTATTGCCTTTTACTCCTTACTGAGCGCGAGCTATACATTTTTATGAACCTCTGTAATAAAACAGGATACTTTAGCCATGGGGAAGGTTAACAAATTTCCTGTACCAAAACTTCAGAACCGTTTACACTTCTGGTGCTGCGATGCGACGGTGTTGGCTGTTTATTCTGCCGTTGATAAATCGGCTTTTAAATTCCCTAGAGTTTTCGGACTTTTGTGCCTGACATAGTAGTGAAAGCCGTAGGCATGAACGTCCATTTCCAAGTTATTTGTATAACTATGTGCAGCTTTTTTTTTTTTGCTTTACGTTTCACGAACTATAATTACTTTCGAAATTTTGGGAGAATATAAACGCATGTTCATTCTTGAATTATGCTGAAGAAGAACAAGAAATAAGTGTAAAAATGATTCCACAGACTGTTGGTCCCTGATTAGCTGACATTAACGTTTTCAGGTGAAAAACTTAAGGAAAATAACTCACCCGGGGATCGAACCCGCAGCCATCAGTTGACAAGCAGACGTCTATAATGCCTGGGCCATCGTGCTGCATGTTTTAAAACTTAAAACGTCTAACTATTTCACAACAGATGGTAGGCTGTACTTATTTTCCGGTATTTTCATCCCTATTCTTTAATTAGAAACGTCAAGATGCACACATATGCTCATAGCATCACCGCTATTTTACTGCTCCACTGAAGCAAGAAACGAAAACGTTTCGCACTATAAGAATATACATTTTCGAGAGTCAACGTTTGTGAGTTAGTTGCACAATGCATAAAAATAACAAAGACAAATGCCAACACAAAACAACTGAAGCAGCGAAAATACAACCTACACTTTCAAAACAAACGTAATGGTGACTAAATTTAGTACATTGGTTGTCGTGGCACTTAGCTTTAAAGATAAAATTGTGATATCTCACCCTGAAAATGAAGAATGCGAACAACCCGGTGCCGGGGACCTGTTGCACTAAACACGCACACCACAAGACTAGCAACAGCGGGTACGGGATGGATGGGACGGGACGCTGTGCAGTTGCCCTTCCTCCCCCTCTTTTCGCCGGCTCCAGCGCGTCTGGCCCGACCAGGCATGGGCTTCCCCCCTCCATATCCTACCAACCTGCCTAATCCCAAGCATTGTCATGAGGAGTAAGCATTTGCGAATTTCCAGGTAGTGTTTGTTTAAAATTGTTCAATGCGTGAAGAAAACAAGGCTGTTTCACCTGTCAGTCACCTCAAACTTTTTCTACCTGTTTCTTGTTTATTGATTGCTTAATACAGAGTAACGTTTGCACCGTTTAAAATGGTGCATTGTTATGTTTATGCCTACTAATAAAAATAGTAAACATAATAGAAGAAAGTCTCGCTTGCAGTCTGTAAACTAGTTACAAACACTGCGGTTTTCCTAGTTTGCAGTTCTTCCATTTCAAGAGGGAGATGATAACGTCCTTTGCTCTAGGTAAGACTCTGTTTAAACTTAAGAATTTACTATGGTCCACATGTTGGAATTCGCTCAGAAGTAACATTTTATCATGTCGTTCCTGAATTGTACATTATGTAACAACAGCTCTATCAGCACTTTATAACCAGGGCTCTGTTACCACTGTAACGGTATAATCGCGAATTCTGCTACCATTTGTTACGTGTAATCGATCAAGAGATGCACTATAAGGAATGTAAGCCCCGAGTTATCATTGGTGTCTTATTAACAAGGAAAGTAAGAAGCTTTAAATAATTTACAAGCATTTTCGCATTCATTTATTACATACATAATTTGTTAAAACCCCTCCCACCAAAACAGCATATACAAAAAATGCAGCTATAATTGATATAATTGATCGTAATTGATATAACATTAAATACGCATACTGCACCAAAAAGATAAATATTGAAATAATTGTTCTCATGAAGTAGTCAAAATAAAACCCCTCACAAACATTTCTCAAAATGTCGCTCCATTTAACTTACAAGTTACATGAAAAGTGAGCACAAGAACACCCTAAACATGACCGAAAAATTTACGTACATGCCTCAAAATGCAATACTTACATAAAATATGAAAGGTATGACGATACATTAATGTATTGAACAAATTACTTTAAACAACATTAAAAGCCCAACAAATGCAATAAAGAAATATAACAACGTGTTCTAAAGAAAAATGCTTACATCACACCATTTGAAATCAAGAAAAAATTATTAAAATTATATACTACCCTTTACATTAATATCTGGGTCACTACCAAGAGGCTCATTAAAATATTTAATTAAGAGCCTGAAACACCCCCCCCCCTATCGGAGCGTCTTGATTGCCTCTCGAGTCGATACGCAAGGGACCAGCTACCTCGTGAGTCCGTTAAACAAGAGACATATCAGCCAATCAACGCAGGTTTAGAATACAAGATAACCCTCATGTGACGACTCCAGAATATAGAAAGAAAGAAAGAAAGAAAGAAAGAAAGAAAGAAATTAAGAAACTGTCTTAATGTTAATTACCTAGATATTCAAGGTGATACAGTTTATTAACAATTAAAAGGAATTAATTATTTTTGCGCTATATTAACCTAGGAATGGAATGAGGAGTAAAACAAACTGGTATATGTTCTAAAATCTCAAACAGGATTGAAAACTACGCCTATGCATTTGCAAGTCGTATCCCTTCCCAGTGATATTATGAGGTGGGTTGAATTGGGTAAATCATATAAAATGTTTGTTAGATGTTACTGTGTGCTGGATAACAAGAAACTAAGTGCAGGAAAAATTAACAACACTTTCAGCTCGATTGCAGCTGAGAGCCGAACCTGCCTGGTGGCCTGAAATGCCTCTGGGGCACAGCGTCATCTCCGCTTCTAGTTCTCGTTCATCTCCCACATCTGTTACCTTGCTAGCGAGGAGGCGAGTACATAACCTTGCTTTGACCATACCCACGCTTTAGTGCAGAGAACACCAGTTCATAAGAAACCTAATCAAACATTTGCTCAAAATGATCTTTCTTTCTTTTCTTCCTTCTTTGCTTCCTTTCTTTCTTCCTTCCTCTCTCTCTCTCTCTCTCTCTCTCTCTCTCTCTCTCCTCTTCCTCTCTTACACACAATGAAAACACTGAGTAACACACGAACTCAGAATCACTGGGTGACAGAGCTTCCCTCAAACTAACTACAAACTGCTACCTGCACATACATTATACAGTCTTTACGACTGGCTTCTCGCAGTACACAGTCACGCTCTGCTGATCCATAACTCAGATAATCGCAATGTACTTTAACATTACCGTAACGTATACATACTGAGGGTGAGGGTTGGGTTTAGATTAAAACTATCGATTTTATGTGTCGGAAAGATTAATAAGAATATTTACATTCTACTTTTCTACATTCAACCATTTGAAATTCTGCGATTTGTTCGATCGGCTGCCGCCGATATTTGCGTTCTTGACTCATAGAGTGAAACGCATGGTATTATTGTCACTCTATATCAGTAGCATATGGGTGGGTACAGCAGAACACCTACAGCTGTGTTTAACATTGGCTTAATATATTCGTACAAGTCATAAATCTTTAAAACATTATGATTCCTTTCCTATTTATACATTATCAATATACTTAATATTCTTAACTAGTTTCTCATCACGTAAACGCAACAAAAGTATTTGTGTTGTTGTTGTTATTATTATTATTAATTGTATCTACTACAAAACATGACACAAAAGTTGCTTGGCATGTGGGGAAAACAACTCTATTTGAAAATCATACACAGAGCCCGGAAGTTAGGCAAAATGCCCTTTCTATCTGAGTGGATATATTTAGAGTCAGATAAAAATGAACAAGTGTCCGTACATTTGGGGTCGATAGGGCCAGTTTTTTATTTTACCTTTTTTTATGGTTTAAAAACTTTTTTCGCCTGCTTTAGATCATTATGGATTTTTTCTGCGATTATATACGCATGTTAAAAAGAACATAAAGAATTACGATGCATCGAAGCGAAAAAAGTTCCAAAAAGTAAATGGCATGTTCACTTCACAAAAATATCTATTGAGATTGTTATACATTTATTTATTTTCAAGCAGTCAAAACTTTCTCCTCAACCCATTCACTGAAGATCTTTAAATAGCAGAACCTTCATTAGTGAAAAGAACGCACGGTTACCTGTCATACATTGCCAGGAAATAGAGAGAATGAGGGAAATACTATAGTTTTGAATAGTTCTGGTAAATTACCTTGTATAGATCTGCACGAGACAATTCTAGGAAATTTGTTGTGGGAGTAACTTCTCAGCTGCATGAATGTAACAAACAATTGCAAGCGAGAAAGATAAGAGCAGTACAGCTGTGCAATAAACCGTCCCTACAATGTGCTCAGTACTAAAATAAGAGATATACTAACCTGATTCCCTATAATCGCATAAACTGAAAATGAACTCGGCCAGAAACCGCTGCGCATCTCTTGCTATTTATCAGACTATTCAAAACTACTTTACTTTGTTTTGATCAATATTTCCATGACGTCCTTAGAGGTGAATATTCTGTTGCAACTGGTATGAGTCCTTGCGAAATAATTTGATTTATATATGCTCATTTTCATTAATAATGAGTGATATTCCAAACCTTTCTTGGAAGCGATTCATAACCTCCATCAGTGCGTTACGTATCTGGAGAGATTGGCATCAGTAGAGAATCTGATCGCAGATCGTTCCCCTCCCTACAAAATACAGCATAGGCACACAATCCAGGAAACAGATCACCAGAAGCGGATAGCATATTGGATCACACAGCATTTGCAAAAATTACCATTCATTCTTTCAGAATGTTCTTTTGAGTGAAGAATGCCTATTGTTCATGGGTGCATATGCCCATACCCAAAATGCACGATAGTGATCCACAGAAAATCCAAGGTGGGTGCGAGAAACCAACACCCTGATGCTCCAAAAATTATGATGTGATGTGTTATATTGAGTGACATGATTGTGGGACCATATTTTTTATGGCCATGTAAATAAGATCACTTGGGGTAAATTGTTGGACAGCATTCTAATGACATTTCTGGATGATATTCTACTGAATAAATGGAATAAGAAAGGTGGAACCACCACATATTATGCTCATTCATTTCGTCGGAAATTAAATAGAATGTTTGGTGTGCAAAGGAGTGGAAGAGAGGGACCTCAACTTTGGCTCCCACATCGCCAGTTGATGATTTTTTCCTAAGGGGTTGAGTTAAACAGCACGTTTTACAGATAGAAACAGAACATCCGACACCCATATTATTTAACTTATCCCACCAGCTACACTTTTACACTAAGAGAAGAATGTGAAATTGAGTCTTCAAGTAAATGGAAGACATTTTGAACGATTGCAATAGAGTACACATTTTTTTAACATGAAAACTTCTTTAAAGCTAGCCTTGTTTTCTTTAGAGTACTAAAGTTTAATTAAATAAATAAACAAATAATGTAACAAAGTTGCTTTGTGTTTAATACAGCAAAAAGTAATTATTAAAAGTTCTATTAAAAATAAAAATATATTATATCCGTGTTTATGATTTTCGATACAGAATTTCTTTTCCCGTGTGTCAAGATACTTTGTATCACGCAGTATTTCAAAAAAACATTCGTGCAACACAAAACACATACTTTACCTATTTAAAACGTTGTTTTTAATAATTACGTTTGGTGTAAGGGAGGTAAATGTCAGTAACGAGGACTGACACTAAGGGTCCGAGACGGGTCAACTCTACCAAATAGCATGAGTTGCGTATATGTTTATTCCACTTCCAAAATCTATGCAATAAAGATAGAGATTTTTATTTTATGTTTGCTTGATTCTATATAACTTAATATCGAAGTCTATTATTTAATATTTGTTGTCATGCGACCATTGTATAAAACATTTTAAATTATTTGTACATAAACAGTGATTCTTTGTTGCTAAACTATCTTTTTTATTTCCCTAGGGAGATAAGCTATCTCACTTTCCGTTATCAGTAGCCAGTAGCTATCCATTTATTTTCTTTAAAGCGTGCTTAATACAGTGGAAGTGGTAAATGGTTATTATGTGCCTAGTACGAGAAGTAAAACTTTAGCGGGCAGATGTAAATGTTTGCGAACGAGGCATTATATGCAGAGTCCGCTAAAGTTTGTAAAAATGGAAAAAGAAAAGAGTAATTAAATAAATTTATCTCATATTCGCTGCCATGCGTTGACATAATACAGTCTCTGTTTCTATGTGACTGTAGTACGTCACCAAAGAGTGATATTCCTGAAGAAATTTTGTCTAAGGCAAGAAGAGTTAAGACACAATTGCTACAATTATAATTTCCATGTTTCACACAGAGTTTTACGTTCTTACAAGTGAATTCTGTTATGTAAAAGGATGTTGCCTAAGTTGATAGATATCTAACAAGGTATTTTATTTGAAAGACTGATAAAGTGCTGTTACGACAACTTGAGCACCTAAACTGCTAAAATTGAAAGTGCATCTTGCTTAGGCTATTCTGCATGAGCAGTTACTGTATCCAACTTGCACAACTCTTTGGCTACCATGTCAAGATAGAATTCTGTCAGTGACTTCAAAGTAAAATTTTAGAATGTCCGCAGTTCACCACTTGCATGTTTTATATTTACTGATGAGGCGAGTTTCACAACAGATGGAATAATAAATTTCTACAATACACACATGTAGGCAGCTGAAAAGCTTCAAGCGATTGAACGAATGCGACATTAGTATCGCTTTAATTTCAGTGTTTGGGCAGGAATTCCGAGTGATAGACACATCTGCCAAATAGACTAACAAGTGCTGTTTATCGCCAGCTGATGAAGTATTCCTTAAATTAAGATAATATATGTGGTTCTTGCACGATAGAACACCACCTCATTCTCTACACATTTTACAACAACACCTGATCTGACCTTTAGTGGCTATTGATTAGTTACGGAGGTCCAGTAACATGGTCTCCCCTGACTTAATTATTTTGGATTTTGGCTATTGGAGCACTTAAAAACCCTATACCACACTCACCGACAACAAACACGCATTGTGGGAGAGTGGTGTGAAAACCTATGTCATTAATTCCATTCAGTCATGTGTTTTCGCACGAGCATCTGTTCTCTAAAACATAGAATTGGAGGGTGATGCAATGAATGGTAACTAACTATCCAGCAAGAAATGAAACTTAGCCAAACATTACTTATGTTGCCAAGTCACAATAGAAATATGAGCTCCATCCTGACATGGATCTTGGAGAGTGAGGCGAAATTCCTGTACGCAGTTTATAATTGCATGTAAAATATAATATGTACTAACAGATATTTATGTTAAAAGCAACGTATAGTAAATAAAAATGCTAGTTTTGGGCAACAACAACGTTAATTTACGCAACTTTCTGTTATTTGTAACAAAACCACGTCAAATAGGCTGTAAACTGCAGAAGATTTCAAGCTATTATCTGTTTCGTCGTTTTTTATTAATTTATACATTTGACCAAAAAGTTTTGTCAGATTTTTTGCGATGCCCAAATTTCAAGCGTTGGCAATATTGCCGAGAGTTAGAATGTGTAGGTTCATTCCGAGAAGCGCGATCAAACATGAGCATCCCAAAGATGACTGTGAGGCTGTATGCTCTATGAATTTACCTGGGGAACAATGCAACTGCAAAGGTCTGTGAATGAATGGATGGTTCGCAAGTTCCAGGAAGGCAATGAAACCTTGAGAATGAGTCACTGTCAGAAGATCAACAACATGGGTAACGGGGCTCTCTTAGCGACTACAGAAGTGAACAAGAGCTGGACTTTTGAAGACACGGTAATTCAGCGCTCCTCCATCAGTTAGGACAAAAATATCTTTGTTACTGGGTTTCACTATGACCCAGAAAGCGCCACGTCAGCAGACATCTGTTTCTTGATAGATTGTTGATATGCATTGAGAACACTGGTTCTACGACACTGCATGACAGTCATCGCTGGTTGGCAGCCCAGCTCATGAATCTATCCCCAACAACTGAATTCACCACTGCTCAGAATATGTGTGTGAATATGTTTAATACTAAAAATACCTTGTAGAGATGTTTATAAAAGTGTTTCATAATATCAAATTCACAGATTCTGCAACTTAGATTAAACCGTTAGTGTTTCTTAAAATTTAATTAAAATTTCCTCACCACACTTTCTCGAAAAAATCTCCAAAATAAAACTACCACAGAATTTGTAATAAATAATTTTTCTATAAATTCTATTGGAAATTCAACTGACCCTCATTTACTCCTTTCGTAAGTGCTTCAATTTGATTTAAGCATCTCCTTATGCACAACGCGATGGAATCTCAGTGCAGGATTGGAGAATTTATTCAGAATAAATTGACACAGGCCCAGTCGTGTTCATTCTGTTTTCATGTTCACGAATCTCGCGTTGCAATAAACCTTTTAAAAACTTATGTTCATTTTCGTTACATTACTACCGTGCAATCAGTGATACTTTCCCTCGCGGCGGAGGTTTTTCCTAGAGCAGGCCCCCACTTGTTTGCCGAAGAGGGGATAGCAAGCCTGCTTGCTTACTTGTTGATCTTGCTGACTGTCGCAATCGCAGAGCTGGGTGTGTGCTGTTCGTTTCTTAATGCGACTCTGTGTGTGTGTGTGTGTGTGTGTGTGTGTGTGTGTGTGTGTGTGTGTGTGTGTGTCATGTATTATGCCTCGTGTGTTTACAATGGCACAGCATGTCTTTATGTACGATTCATAAGTGTTAACTCTGTGGTGAAAGAATCACAGGATCAATTTTTTTAAAGTATGCAGTTGATTCTGTTACTTATGTCAATACTATAATAATCCCGTTTATCAGGGAGCGTGGTCATGCATTTTTAACAAGCCGTGATTTTCAGGAAACGAAATCAAAGAAAGGCAGGACTTAAAAAAATTATAGCAATTTCAATTTAATGTATACAGAACCTCAAAATACAAACATGTGTAATACGGTTTGACATCTAGACCATCGCTGTCCCTGTGATGATTCACAACTAAACCTCAAGCATCTTGAGTTCTATCCCTCGCTCCATCAAAGGATTCGCGTCAATCTTATAGGGCGTTTTGAAACTCCTTAATTCTGGTAAAGCAAACTCCAATGTCAGCTGAGTTCACTTGGAGTGTATCGTACTAAATATCTGTGATGCTAAATTTAAGAGAAAACGTCTGTTTTAAATAAACTAAAGGCAAAATCGTCCATTGTGTTTAAGAAATCTTATGCTGTCGTTGATGCTTTCCTTCGAACTAGACGAGAACCACACTTGGCAATCACTTCTGTATTTTCACCCAAGGCAGGAGACATCTTAGAAGGCTTACAACAAATGTGATTAGCCCATTTATAGTTTAAAAAAAACGTTCTAATACATGAAGTAATTTACAATGTTGTATGTATCGTTCGCCAGTTTACATACTGGAAACGAAGATATATTTTCCAAACATCGTCTTCAGCTGTAATATATATATATATAAGTGAGATCGGCCATCCTGACCTGGGATTTTCGTGATTTCCTTTGATCGCTCTTTCCATTGCATTTTCTGCTTACCAACTTAATATCATTTTATTCCGTTGTCCTGTTACAGGATCGAGAGGGGCGGACGCAGTATTGGCTTCTGCTCCGGTGTCTAGTATGGAACCGGCTCTTCTGAGAAGCTCGAATTTAGGGGACTGACTCTCCTTCGCCATCTGGTGTTTCACTCACTTCATATCCTGCTCATGGAGATGCTCCCTCTCAGAACGTAGGCACAAATGGCCAGCCATGAGCAAGGCTAACATACCGAAATATCCCCCTCCGTTCCTAACAATCCAATCCAACATATGCTAGTTCCGCAGAAAGTCGGAAGAAAGTGGATACATTTGTCTTTTCGTCCAAACAATTTGAAGCAAAATTGACTTCAATTTGTTTTTTAAGTAGAATGTGTAAATATTCAAATTTTATAATGTGTATACATTTGAATATAATTAAAGGCATATATATGATACTATTCTCTGTACAAAATTTAGTTATTGTATGCCTCATAGCTTAAGAATTATAAACTTTCTCTGTTTTATACTGACGTAAAAAAACTTCTCGCTAAAAGTTTTTCAAATTATTTATTTATATTTTGTCAAAAGCTTGAAAAATCATTAAAAAGTTTAGTTCGATTTTTTTACTTCAGATATAGGGTCACAATAAAATTTTAAAATTAATAAACTTAATTTTTAATTCTGTTTTGCAACACTATGATTACTAACATGGTCAAAACTCATTACAAATAAAAGGTTTTTACATTTTATTTACAAACATATTTTAACTTTATATAAAATGTGAGGTCAATCTAACGAAATTGCTATACAGGGAGCTTTTTCAATGTTACAGGATATAAACGATAAAAATGCAATTAAAACTGTCTTCACTCAGTCAAAAGTACCCCACATTGTTATGTTGCTCGGTCTGATTTCTATGCTTCAGCTTTCCCTTTGAAATTTGGTTTTCTTGGTTGATATTCTGTATCTTTTGGTAGCGTCAGAACCGCGTCTTTTGTTTTGGAAGACATACCGCCACTTTATAATTCCTGGTGTAGCTGTTCTTCAAATATGGGCAATCCTTTTGTTTCAAAACATCTTATATTGAACTCAGCTACAGCCTTGAGTAAGTACTGCCAATTAAAGTTTGTTAAGACATGAATGCTATAACATATAAACACTTAACTTCTTTTTCTCATGCCTTGCACGAAACACAAACTGATAAGGCTAAACTGGCTATAATTATAAGCGAATTGACAGGAAATTAAATATTATTGATCAACTTTTTAGATATAGTTTCTCTTAAAACTAAAATCTCCAGAGAAGAAAATTTCAAACTGCTCACAACGTTGCAAATAAATTTGATTGTTCATATTTTTACCCTGTGGTAAATTTCTATACTACGTTTATTTGCATCAACGTTTATAACACACGTAAATTTGCGACAAAACGTTTTTAAAAAATGAACTGCATTAAAAACGAGTATTAGAACATTTTACTTTCTGCCCTACTTATTTCGTAAAAAATATTGATAAACTAGTTAAAAGCAAATCATGTCAAAGAAGACATTCTCAGAAATATAAACTAGGTTTAAAATTTTGTCTATAAGTAAAAGTTTAAGTTTCTTTTCATAAATCATCTCCTAATCCGTGACTGAAACAAAGTAAACACGGGAGACATGTCTCAAAGTTAAGGGTGTATGAACGCGTTGTTCTTTCGCAATCAGTGGAAGGAAGTGATTTTGTTCTTTCCTCTTCTCGCAATGTTTGGGCACCGCTTTTTTAGAAGCAAATATCACCAAAACTACCACCCCTGCCATCATCGCATTCACCAACGTTATGTTCTTCCCTCGTACTTTTGCTTTCGCACTCGTAGACTTTGGAAGTCATTCTGACAAGGGATTCTGGGTAAAGGAAACATATTTTAACTTTCTTGAAGCTGCTATTTGAAAACTTCCAATGTCCTTTTCCTTAAAACAAATAAATAAATAATAAGATCTAATACAAACTGTTTGTCACTTAACTTCTTTCTGTCGATTTTAGTACCGACAATAGCAGCAGAAGGCGTGAAGGCACTATATGTGTGAAGAATGACGAGGCGCATTCCCAGCTAGTGGTTAGTTGCATCTAGAGAGCCTTGCCCGATCCGCTTCTTTCCCAGGTGGCCGTGACTGCGGCCAGTGTATATGTACTAGAAAAAAAACCTTCTCTAACACTTTTATTACCATGAGTCTTTCGTGATGTCATGGCAGTCCATCTATCTCTTCCTCTTGTTCCTCCTTCTCGTCTGTATCACTGCACTGTCCAATCACAACTGTAATGCAAGGCCATGAAGACCGACCTTGTTTATTAACAGGAAATGCACCTTAACCAGCAGAACGTTAAACATAATTACGAGAGTTCCCTAGGTGCATATGGATTGTAGATGTGATTAAAGGGTAGCGGTTGAGGGATGACGTAAGCAACGCCGATATGCTCGCTTTACGAATAATCAAACTGTACTAATAGGAAACACATTGGTAGGATAATGATTTCAGAAATTTGTTTGTGCATTAAGTAAGAACTTAAAACTGTAGTTGTTTTTACAATGTATTATTATTATGTACAATAATATAATCAAGACCGACTACATTTACCAGATCCCAATACGGAAAAAATGGCGGCCGAAGAAGCCCAATAACAAATATAAACTTTTACGCAGTATTGTGTTTACAAGATGACATTATTTATTATTAGAAATGATTTCGATGCCTTTTAAGAATCTGAAATTGTTTGCATACAATATTTTTCATATGTAAACGAAATATAAAATAATGTGAATTACAAACCTTTCCACAAATAAGCACAAACCTTTATAAAATATATTAACTTTCAAATTACTGGACACCTTAGAACTAATCGACATACATGGGACAACATCATATTCATCATCTATTTAAATGAAAAGAATATAGTCTTCCTTAGCAATATTTATAAATAGGTAAACCTGTTTGTCTTAACTTTACTTGCAAAAGAGTCAAAAAAATCCTAATGATACCAGTCATAAAAACTCTCTTCACCCCATTCTAAAACCCGCTTCGTACGTTCTTCCGGCACTTTCCTTTCATTGTTAACCCTCACTGTCACATACGATGGTAGATTAGGGAAAATTTCACAAGGAAAATGCCCTCCCTAACCACAAATTTGAGTACGAAAAGTTTGATATACACTACAGTTTCATTATAAGCTTCAAAATTGGTATTGTGTATACTGTTTATTCACTCCTTTAATCACTGCTATTTAGGAAATGTAAATGTGGCATTATAGGACGAGCTGCCATAATTAAGACATACAACAGTAACTCACGTTGTACTAATACCTTATATTAAACAAGTTTCTAGTGTGATTTCACTAAATCAATATTAATTTAACAAAAAATAAAAGCAGTACCATACTACTTCCGCCGTAATAAATCAGGTAACTACAACAAACCAAATAAACAAAGCCATGTAATTAACATCGCGGACCATATTTTCCACCGTTTTGTCTACCATCAACACCTGCATTGGGGTATGGTAAATATAGTCGGTCTTCGATTCCCACCATGACCGTTCTCCCGACTGAGGTTTTCACCAGGTTTTCCTCAGTTCTCGTAAATGGCAAATGCCGGTGAGGTGCGCTAAACTTAGGCCAGAAACGCTTCCTTCTTTTAAAAAAATCCTTTCATAATTTATAATTTCGGATACTGCGGTAGCTACGTTTTATGTTCCACGGAACTCAGTTCATCTCCTTGGATACTGCGGTAGCTACGTTTTATATCCCACGGAACTTAGTTCATCTTCTCGGATACTGCGGTAGCTACGTTTTATATCCCACGGAACTCAGTTCATCTCCTCGGATACTGCGGTAGCTACGTCTTATATCCCAAGGAACTAAGTTCATCTCCTTGGATACTGCGGTAGCTACGTTTTATATCCCACGGAACTCAGTTCATCTCCTTGGATACTACCGCCACGGGTGGCCGAGGTCGTTAGGTCGCGGACTCGTGAGCGGGAGGTCTGTGTTCGAATACCGCCAGGACCGTCCTTCCTGACTGAGGTTTTTTCCAGGTTTTCCTCAGTCCTCATAAATGGCAAATGCCGGGGAGGTACCCTAAATTTAGGCCTGGAACGATTCCTTCCTTAAAAAAATAAATCCTTTCCCAATATATCATTTCATCTCATGTATCATCAATGTCCATCGCCTGTGGTGCCTCTGTAGCAAAAACGGGGTTAAACACTATTCATTCATTAGTCATTCCTCGGATACTGCGGTAGCTACGTTTTATGTTCCACGGAACTCAGTTCATCTCCTTGGATACTACGGTAGCTACGTTTTATGTTCCACGGAACTCAGTTCATCTCCTCGGATACTGCGGTAGCTACGTTTTATATCCCACGGAACTCAGTTCATCTCCTTGGATACTGCGGTAGCTACGTTTTATATCCCACGGAACTCAGTTCATCTCCTCGGATACTGCGGTAGCTACGTTTTATATCCCACGGAACTCAGTTCATCTCCTCGGATACTGCGGTAGCTACGTTTTATATCCCACGGAACTCAGTTCATCTCCTCGAATACTGCGGTAGCTACGTTTTATATCCCACGGAACTCAGTTCATCTCCTCGGATACTGCGGTAGCTACGTTTTATATCCCACGGAACTCAGTTTATCTCCTTGGATACTGCGGTAGCTACGTTTTATGTCCTACGGAACTAAGTTCATCTCCTTGGATACTGCGGTAGCTACGTTTTATGTTCCACGGAACTAAGTTCATCTCCTTGGATACTGCGGTAGCTACGTTTTATATCCCACGGAACTAAGTTCATCTGCTTGGATACTGCGGTAGCTACGTTTTATGTCCCACGGAACTAAGTTCATCTCCTCGGATACTGCGGTAGCTACGTTTTATGTCCCACGGAACTAAGTTCATCTCCTTGGATACTGCGGTAGCTACGTTTTATATCCCACGGAACTAAGTTCATCTCCTTGGATACTGCGGTAGCTACGTTTTATATCCCACCGAACTAAGTTCATCTCCTTGGACACTGCGGTAGCTACGTTTTACATTCCACGGAACTGAGTTCTACCATACGCAGAACGCCAGAGGACGCGAAAGATCTTGCAAATAATAAATGACCACACATATTCAAATCTACTCATCGTGTGATTATTAACACAATTGATATCCTCTCCTGTTGAGCACGACTCACAAATTAGTATAACAAAATCCTGAGATATTGTTGTCATGAAGCGTCGGCAACAATACCAAAGCGATCAATAGTCTATCAACGATATGCCGTTACAAAATATGGCGATAAGCAATTCAATCGCTTCATAATTGGCAATCAACATATCACTACCGATTAAACCGTTTCAAAATTGGTGCCCAACCCGGGGCACTCAGCCGGAGCCTACCACCGCTTCAGGAAATGCTGCAAATATGTAATGTTACAGAGTCTCAATCCGTTCCCCACCTTTAGCAGCACAGCACGTTAATATTTGCGCACATTACTGAATATCAGAAATTTTGACGAGAATGCTCTGCAGCTCTGCCCTAACTTTCCAGGTAACACCGCCATCTTTGGAGACATTTGCCAATTCTTTAAACCGCCGCACAAGATTTAGAGTATCAGAAAGCTTTATTTCGTCTTATAGGCAATTCTTCAGAAATTTTTTTCCAAGTTTTACCATAGAATATAAAGTTATGTTATCAAACAGGGAAGAGATTGCTGAATGATTCAGCTTTATCTAATTAATATCTCTATTGTTAGCAAATATTTTTGATCTGCAATATTGAGAGATAGAACCTCAACAATAACCCAGATTTTGTTCTCAGCTACTGGAACACCTTAATAAATAATGTTTGTATATTGTTGCTACGTTTGGTAATGTTCTATTTGTATGTTTTCTCATGAACTTTTTAAAATGTTTGTTTAGAAGCTTCTAAAATGGAATATTGGCATGCACGATCATCTCACCAAAATATTAAAAAAAAAAAAAATCGGACTAGGGGCTAATACATTAGAAAGTTGAAGATTGCCCATTATCTTTTAATGTTCAATCATACTGCAGTTTTTTCAAATGTGTAATGTTATTGCACATGCATTCATTTGTTATCTCTTAAAAACATTTAACCGACTGCCCATTTGTGAAGAAATAGGCTTTTCCAAAAACCCTTCACAAGTGATTTAGTTTTAGAAGTTTAGAGTTTTTAGTTTTAGGCATAGCGAAGTATTAATGGCTGACAGTGTCACACGCACATTGATCTGTATCAAAGCGACAGGGAAAGCAGTCGGCAATCTGCATTGCGTACAGCTGTCAAGCATAGACACGCGCCTAACTTGTACTGTGCTACTTACGCGTTTTAGTAATTACATATAGCGTCTTATCTGCAATATATGCACAATGTCCTTAATAAAATACCTAAAAAGTCAAAACTGATGAAGCTATTATATGTTAATATTACTGCTTTTGTAACTCTTCTAATTATTGCGAGGTCTATGAGGTCATCCTCACCCCAGTGGGGGTTAACGTGCTATCAAATTACCATCAAAATGATATTAGAAAGAGTAAGACAACAGTCACACTTACTTTTTAAGGAAGACAACAGGCACACTGAGATCTTATTTGACAAATTATCTTCATAGCCGGCCAGTTTGTTATTATATTTCAAGCACCCATTTAAACAAATTACAAATATATCGCGGAACAAATTTAACCAGAAGAAGCTATAAAAAGTTATTATAAGCACAATTTATGTATGATCCTTATGTCAATTACTTTTACATTATTGTATAATAATAATAATAATAATAATAATAATAAAATTTAATCGTCCTTTTTGTTGTATTTAACCCATGTGTTATATCAAAAGACATAACAATAACGAAATGCAATTACATAAATTTTACAAACTCAGTTTATCCATTCCAAGCAACTGTGCCTTATGTTCGTCGCATATCGCCCTTCTACACAAGTGACAAACATGTTTAGTTTTACGGTCTCTTGCTCTTAAACAAAAGTAGCTCCGTTGTTTCTTATTAGCAGGAGGTTTTGTTTCTTCTTTTTTAATGTTCAACATTTCCTAAATTGATAGTCATAATTTCCTTCTGAGGGCGGTAACTTCAGGCGTTCCAGCAGAAATGACTCGATGAGACTCATGGCAAGATTTTTCAGAAATCTCTCCTTCTTAGCTTTTCAGTTGACATATGAGTATATAGCATAAAGACTTTGATCTAACATGCTAGCGATTTGTTTTTCTCCTTGTTGTGTAAGAACAATTTCTTTCCGTATGTTTCTTTCATGGGGTACCACAGTTTCAGAAAGTTGTTCGTCCCCTCTCAGTTCACTGTTGGAGTCCGAGTGAACTTCGACATAATCAGGTGCATTATCCGAGTCATCATCTCCCAATAATCTTAAACTTCTTTTATTCCCCTCTCTATCTCTTCCGTAGTTCCTTAAAGGACGACGGACCGCCACGGGTGGCCGAGGTCGTTAAGTCTCGGACTCGTGAGCGGGAGGTTTGGGTTCGAATACCGCCAGGACCGTCCTTCCTGACTGAGGTTTTTTCCAGGTTTTTCTCAGTCCTCATAAATGGCAAATGCCGGGGAGGTACCCTAAACTTCGGCCTGGAACGATTCCTTCCTTAAAAATAAATCCTTTCCCAATATTTCATTTCATCTCACGTATCATTAATGTCCATCGCCTGTGGTGCCTCTGTAGCAAAAACGGGCGTTAAACAACATTCATTCATTCTTAAAGGACATCTATTTGTTTGTAGCAATAATACTTATATACTTTTATTTAGAGTTTAATTCATTTTACTCCTCAGGCTTAACCGTTGGCTAGTTAAACTATATATATAAACGGAGAATATATACCTGAAGCTACAAACAAAACAAAAAAAAAAAAAAAAACGCAATCTGAACAGTATTTTGTACCCCAGAGCACGCAACGCTTTACTTATAACTTCACTGGACAAAATCCTTGCCGCCAATGGGATGGAAAGTGGTTGCACTACAAGTACAAGAATGCGAGCTGAATTTGTGTGAGACGAAAATGCACTGGAGTTATTGTTGAAGGAGCTGCAATGAAAAGAAAATGAGGGGGAGTTTAAAGAACCCTATTGTGACTGTTGAAGGTTAATAATATTTTATTTTTGATAATTGGTACTGTGAAACTCTTCCAAAACGTGCTGAACTCCAAGTCAGTAGAGTCTACGTATGGCTACATCTAATCTTGCCCCTCCTATGTATTTTGTCCATCCTTGTTATTGCCTAGACTCTAGCACGATGCGTTTTTTTTTCTCTCGCATTTTCCTGGTGAGTTCACTTCCGTTTACAATTGTTTGGGGCATAGCAGCCGACAGAACAGTACTGTCTACTGCCTCCACAATTTTCAATCAATAAATAACTTCACCCTTGGTGGGTTTTAAGTAATTACTTTGTGTTTCAGTAAAAACATGCAAAATTAAACAGAATTTAGGGAATGCTCTACTGAACATTTTGAGATAGGGAATCTGTGGTCTCAAGATATGAGCTTAAACATGACAGAAAAAGCCTAAAGGCTAAGCAATCTATATTGCAATGTTTTGTATACCTATTGTCAAAAAATGTCTTTATCTTATCGTATTTACAAAGCCACATGACAGACTCTCTGTAGATAGGCGGTTGAGTAGACTAGTTCGTTACAACCAAGAAAGAGGGCTTTGTGACATGAAAATCGTACGCACGCCCGAGTTTCAAAGTAAAGTATCGTGTTGCGTGTGCACACAGTAAATAAATACATTAAAATCACTGTATATAATATAAACACCAATTGTAAAGAAATATATGTAAATAAACCGGAAAATAATAATTGTGATGGACATGGCGAGTCCATATCTCCTGAAGGTGGATTTCCAGATCCCAGGTTCTCTATTTGCTGTTATCTTACTGAAACTTCCTGTATAGTATCGAAAGGTGGATAAGTTTGCGAGCCTGCTGAAATATACTTCATAATGTGTAAGCTGATTTATTTTGCAGTCATTTTAAATTTTGTGCCTCTATTTTGTGCACAGTATAAGTGAAACATGAAAAATAAGTTTAGTGTGTGTGTTTGTGTTAACGCTTCACAATGTTAGCGAGAGATAAAAGAACAAGAATAAATCAAGAAGTGAATTCAGAAATTTGTAGGAGCGTTCGGATTTTTGACAAATCGAAGGTGCACTTCCTCTATTACAATTGATACATAACATCACTTGTGAGAACAGTTTATCTGCATGGGTACATGATGAAGTTTCTCTGCAGCTATCACTGACTGTTAGGAACGGAGGAGGATATTTCGGTACATCAGCTTTGCTCAAAGGCTGGCCATTTGTGCCTACGTACTTCCGGGAGGAAGGGATGAGGTGAGACAACCGGAGGCCAGGATCAATGGGCGGTGAGGCAATGGACCAGTCCCTAACATGGTTACTAGATAGAAAATTCCAATGCCGACTGAGTCGCTCTCCATATCAGACGCCAGGGTAGAAATCTTTCCAAAGCGCAAGTCACCGTCACCCCGCACCAGCCGAACTTGCCTGGCACTTCGATCCTGAAACAAAACCAACAAAATGAAATTATATAAAACGGAACAGAAAAGTCATGGAAAGGAAACAAATCTTTACAGCATTCGCCTAAACGACCAAGGAAACCACAAAAAAAAAAAAAAAAAACTCAAGGTCAGGATGGCTGGCCCAAACTCTTCAGAATGCGAGTTCCAAGCTTTAATGCCTGAGCCACTCTGCTTAGTGGTTCCAGCATGTTTTGAGTTGGCATTAGTATTGCAGTCCACAGCAAGTCAATGACAATTTTTACAGAAATTGTATGACATCTAAACTCTTAGCGCTTGCGGCACAGTATAGAACCTCATTCAAGACACGGCCTGAAAAACTTGCACATTTAGTAGACAGGTTGTTGTGCATGAAACTTAGGTTTAAATCCTCTTCAACACTGCATATGAGTACGTACGTACTGCTACAAATTTCTACTAGGTACAATGCTAATATTCTTTCGCGCGAAAATGAAAGTTAATACAGCGTGTTGTTTTGTTTTTTGCGCGTTGTTTTCTGTATACATTTTATATGCATTACAAAACCGAGATATAAAAGTGTGTGCTTAATGAAACATTTAAGCCCTATGGAGTTTTCCTTTATCTTCTTGCCTTTACTAAAGCTTAGACGTTGTCTCGGGATTGTGAACGTAATGCAAAGGCAGTGACTTAAACTATCTCAAATTACAAAGTCCTTATATTTCGCAGCTCTTTATACAGTTCAAACCATCTTTGTTTTAGCTATTAATAATACATTACAAATGTATCTAAATATTAATAAATGCATTTACCTTTATAGTAATACAGTAACATAAAATCAGGTTGGTCTAGGGCGAAGGAGGATATTTTCGTTACCTGAACCTTGCTCACGATTGGCCCTTTGTACATTCAACGGGAATACCTCCGGGAGGTTAGGGGCTCGGTGGATGACTGCGCGGACGCGGTTGGGGTCCTTAACGGGTTTCCAATAGAAAATCCCCCTCCCTTCTGAGTTGTTCGAGCCCCTCAGGTCTGCCGCTTCCATTCCAGACGCAGAGGTAGAAACCTTTCCAAAGCTCAGGCTACCAGCCTACCTTGTCCTGTACTTTCGACACTGTAACTGAACCAACTGAATGAAATGTGAGAGCGAAAAACTTGTGCAATGCAAATATCCATCTCAGCATTCGTCTAAGTGACCAGGGGAAGTCACGGAAGAAGAAGACAAAAGAAAAAAAGGGCCTAACAAGAACTGAATCCGAAACTTCCCGAATGCAAGTCTCAAGCGTTGCTGCCTGAGCAGGAATATACCCCCTCTTGAACATTGCAATGATGTCACAAGTTCTCCGCCATTTTTCCGAAAGCAAATTTTTGTACAAGTAATATTCTTGTTTTCATTTTTCTAAAACTATTCGCTTAAATGTTGAATTGAGACATTTTAAAACAATCTAATTTCTAAAGTTTATTTATTTAAACATTGGAATAATATGTACTAATACACGCGTGTTAATTACATGTTTACTCTTCTAAGCGACATACATTTAATATATTAATAATTCTTTTCAGTTGCAATCCACTTTTTTCCCCGTCTTTAAGCTTTTTTTAACAGATTTAATTCTGTTACAATTTTTAAAATTTTATTTATTAATATATAGACTTCTTAAGCATGTGCTCCCTAACTTAGTGGAAGTACATCTTATTTCAGATGGCTTTTCAGCATGTAAAATTACAATATTATACATAGTAAATATAATTTTACATGAACATAAAAATGTACTTGACACTAAATTATTTTAACTACAAAATTATATTTTTTTTAAAATTACCTTTTACATAAATATAATACATTTACATGTACCTGATTTTAACTAATATAAACAGCATTATGTACAGCATTAGAAATTAAGTTAATTATAAATTACTTAATTCTTAACGGTTATTTATTATATGTGGAGCATTATTTAGTATTTCGCTTATTTAAATTCTTTAATGTATGGATATCGCAAGTATTTTTAACTTGTATCTGAAAAGTTTAGTTTTTAAATTTATTTTTATGCTTTCTGATAATACGTTATACTCTTTAGATACTGTATAAAAAAGTCAGACCCTATTTTGTTGCATTCGGTCTTTTTAACTATTTTATTTGCTGATCTTGTTTCCTAATTGTGAATATTTGATAAAATAGAACTGATATGTTACTGCACTTTTTAAAACTGAGTAGTTAATGATATATACAAATCAGGAAGCAATTTTCCGACTACGAGATTAAAATGATTTTGCCTCATCAGCAATGTCCGTTAAGAATCGTTCAATGTGACCTGGTAGTGACTCCATGTTTCCACAAAATATCTTCCTGTTGCTGCATGCTCAAGTATGTAAGATTCCTAGAAGTAGTTCATTACTGGAATCAATTCATCAAGTTCCCTGTCTCTAACAAGGTTAAAGGGAAATTTAATATTGCTTACGGGCACAAAAGCGAAAGCTAATAGGATGTGCGCGACATTTTGCAATCATTCACTTTAAATTTATAGTGTGTATACAGCTTGCCAAGATTAGAATGCAAGAAATATCCTGAAAGTTGCACTTCTGAAAACATGGTTGTGCAAGAGTTCATGATCGCCAACAAAACTTTGAATTCGAATATATAGCTGATACGACAGAACATACAGTTTCATTAGAAAATCATATGGAAAAGATAAAGATAATGTTTCAATTTCTGCTGTAGTATCATTCCAATTTTATTTATTGCTCCAAGCATAGTGAAATTTTGTGTAAATCTGGAAACGGAGAATATACGAGGATAGGTTCATAAGTTTCCGGCCTCGCCGATAAAGATTTATCGTCTTCACAAAACCCTTATCTGGTATCAAACCTTATCTGTTAAGTAAATAATTGCAGCTGTAACTTTCGCTCCGCTTTGTTCAGTAACAAAATATCAAGCTGTTATCAAGATCTTCACAAAAGAATAAATTACTCCAAATGAAATTAACTAGCGACTGGACTGTGTATATGGGGAAGTATTCCCCTCATATTCTACAGTAAAAGAATGGGCCAAACTTTTTCGAATAGGTATAGAAAGCAATGAAGACGAAGAGCGTGTAGGTCGGCTCTTGGAGGTGCTCATTCCTGAAAACATCGCTCTTGTGGAAGGAGAAATTATGGAAGACGGCGGCTCAAAGTTACAGAAATAGCAACAAGGTTGGGCCCTTCTAAAACAACAGCCCTTCGAATTATTCATGAACATTTAAACATGAATACGGTTAGTGCAAGTTGGGGGCCTAGACTTCCTTCCCCAGTTCAAAAGCAGCAACGAGTCATCTGTTGTCAGACATATATGGAGCTGTGCTGTGGCAACGAGAGAGAAGTGCTACAAACCATTATTACAGGAGAAGAAACTATGGTTCTCTACTATGATCCCTTGTCCAAAAGAGAATCAATGGAGCACCGTCTCTAAAAGAATACTCTTCATTGACTTCAAGGGGAGGAACACCACAGTAAATGGGGATTACTATGCTGGCCCACTGCACAGACTACGTGGTTCCATCAAAAAGAAAAGGCGAGGAAAGCTGAGTGGTGATGTGTGCCTTCTTCACGACAACGCCCCTGTGCACACAGCTCTTAGTGCAAAGGAAGCTGTGAAGAAATGTGGCTTCAAGGAGATAGACCATCCACTCTACAGACCAGATCTAGCACCCATTGACTATTTCCTCTTCTCAAAACTGAAGAAGAACCTTCGAGGAAGGAAAGTTAAGTGTGACGAAGAAGTAATGGACGCTGTTTATGCCCATTTTGCAGACAAGACTTCTGAGGGGAGGGTTGAAATTTTAATTCAAAGATGTGAGAAGTTTATTGCAATAAAGGGGAACTATATTGAAAAGTGAAATATAGTTTTTGTCTTCATCATACCTATAAAATGGTTAGGCCGGAAACTTATGGACCTATCGCGTAGCTAAGGCGGTAAAGAATCATGCTATAGTTGTGAAGTTAGAGGTTTCGAATCGCACCATCCCGATACTTTTTTTTCTGCTGGATAAAGATTTGACACAATTACAATGATTTGCATAGTATCACGCACAGACTGACCTATAACTTGATGTTGACCATTTTTTTTTTTCCTGCAATCAAAGGAGGATTGCCAACATTACAGTGATTTATCCGCCCCTATCAATTTACATTTACGAAAAGGAGGGGAGCGTAGACCGTCAAGCCTAATGTTTTTCCCGCGTAACAATGCACTAATAATTCATTTTTCACAGGGCAACACGTAGGTTACGTTATATTTAACAAAAAAAGTAAGAAGCTACATTCAACATGAGACACAAGTGCGTTCGCTGTCCTTGGGGACTGCCAGTCACTCGGAGATTCCATGATTGCACTGCAGTAGGAGGTTCCTAATGCTTTCAGCCCTGCTTATAATGACAAGTCATATTCCCAGTTAATTATGTCCGAAATATCTCAGCATGTGGTTGCACTGCATATTCTTCCGCGGTTCATTATGTGTATTTAACAAATTTGGATATATTGACCAACCTTAAGTGTAACCATTCGCCGCTTGATTTAACCTGACATATTCTCGGCAGTTTTAGCTCCAGCAGGCGACCTTAATCAAAATATATACCTATAACTATAACAAATTAATTTTGATCAATAATTTTCGGCTGTACCATTTATAATTTCTTTGACTACTAATAATTGTACATAATTCCTTGAATTATAAAAGAGAAAAGTGTTTAATTCTTTGAGCATTAAAGAATTATTCAACTCTTTGTCCAGACACTATAAATCTTTACCAAACGTTACACGGAAAACATGCCTGGTACACGCCTTCTTTCACGATACTTATACTTACCTTGTGAACATAACGGCTGCTGTAGTCACCCATACTTTCTCAAACGCCAGCGGTGGGCAGCCGGAAAAAAAAAAAAAAAAAAAAAAAAAAACCCGAGCTCAACAACTCAACTAATGTAGGTGCATAGTTATCACTTTATCCATCTCGGCCTGGGCTTAGCTGGGTAGAGCGTCATATTACCAACAATGGGATTGTGGGTTCCTTTCTTTCTAGGGAGACCTTTTTTTATTATTATTTTAAATGAGCAGTTTTCCTACTTTTCCTACTTTAATAAATTGAATTTGTTTTTGTTTTATTTGTTTTATTTTTATTTATTTATTTATTTATTTATTTATTTATTTATTTATTTATTTATTTATTTATTTATTTATTTATTTATTTATTTATTTATTTATTTATTTATAACTGAGAAGACAACACATAGGTTGCAGTTTTGCTTTTATCTCATGTACGTTGCAAATTTAGGTTACGTTAGCTTAAGTTCAAAAAATGCAAAAGTTATCTTACGATTAAAAAAATTGCAAAAACTATATTGTTAACGCATAGGTTGCAAGTTTTGGTTTGGTTAGCTGGTTAAGTTTAAATATATATATATAAATTATCGCTTCCGTAGTGTTAGTTTGCAGTTGTTAAAGTATCAAGCCTATATCGTTCCTGTTCTAAACAATTATTCCCTTTTCGTGCATAGTGTATCTTCTAAAAAATTCTCTTTCTTTTAGAGTGGGGTGTGAGTATTAGTGAGAAAGCAAGGGGTCGATTCATCGCAACTTAAACTTAAGGATGCGTTCCCGCTACCCTCTGCACTTATTCATGGAAGGAGGTGTGGCTGCAGCAGACCTGTGCTATTAACAAATGTGAAATATATATACGCTGTTGCTCTAATGTGACCTATCTGGTTGCTAAATGAAAGAAAAAGTATAACCAAATGTTTTCATTCCATAGTTTCATTCGGATTTAAATATTCCTGTACACTGCGAACGCAATGCAAAGTACATGAAATAAAAATAAAATTGTAACCTATATGTTGTCCTCCCTTAAAAAAAAGGGGGGGTAAGTTTTATTACAGTAAGACAAGTGTAGAGAATTTATGTAGATTTAAATTAAAAAGAAAAAATATCCGCTGCCCATCGCAGCGTTGGTGAAAGTAGGCGTGACTGCAGTAGTTGTTGCATTCACAAGGTAACGATGCGTTTCAGTTTCGACAGCGGAGAAAACCGAACACCACTAACCCTCCTTAGTGTTGGGCATGTGCTGGAAGTGCGAATTATATTGCGTTTTGCGCTATTCTATTGGTCGTGTTTATTGTGGTTTGGCGTGGAGTTAAAGTGTGTTGTGTGAGCTTGCATTATTATTAATGTGCTGATATTATTTTATTAATAATGACTGCATTAAAACAGCTCTTATGTCTGGAATATGGGAGGAAATATGAATATAATAAAACGCTGAGAAGGCATGACTCTATGTACACCCGGATGTTTTCCCGTCTATCACTGTGAAATGTGCAACAAGACTTTCAATGATGCATGCAGCTTCAAACGCCATCAGCGAGATTACCGTGGTGAGCGATCAACCAGAAAGCAAACAATGGCCTGCAGCTTCTGCAGTCATGAAGTAACAACGGAACTTCTTTTATTAGAGCGTTTAGAATCAGTACATGAAATAAAAGTAAAACCG
The DNA here is from genome assembly GCA_030762175.1 of Metallyticus violacea. Classification (NCBI taxonomy): domain Eukaryota; kingdom Metazoa; phylum Arthropoda; class Insecta; order Mantodea; family Metallyticidae; genus Metallyticus; species Metallyticus violacea. The sequence continues at coordinate 42,465,651 of CM060835.1, read as the reverse complement.
GAAAAACACAGTTCTCATCCTTTGACGATTTTAAAAACTGGAAGCAGGAAACTGAGGAAACAACGGGATTGATGTTTGTAAAACATCTGGTTCTCGCACTTCTTCTGACAATATTGTAAAGCATTGTTATGCGTGCTACATCGCTCTGACAATTTATTTTGTATCACTTTCTCCTTGCAAAATCTGATACAACGGACACTAGCTCCATCTCATATTAAGAAATATTTCACTTATACAGCACGAAATACATGCAAAGCTTATACCGTTAAAAGCACATAGCATTTCTCTTTTAATTATCATTTCCTTTGCGTGTTACATTGCAACATTACAGTTTCCCATTTGCTTTCGTGTGATTAACTACTAACATGCTTCCTACAAATTTACTTTTGGCGACTAAAATTGCTTCTTTCTGTGCGATCATACGACTGTTATCCGCTCCACATTGATAGTCACACACGCCTCCAAACGAATGAATGAGAGGCGTTCGGTTTTCTCCGCTGCCGATCGTGAAAGCAGGCGTGACTTGTACCAAGCATCGTTCTCCGTGTAACGTTAAGCACTAAAATTGATTGTTTCTGTGCGTTACGACATACAACTGTTATCCACTCAGCATTGTTGCAGCCACACCTCCAAAAGAAGAGAAGTTTGGATAAACAGGCGTTCTGTTTTCTCCGCTGCCGATCTTAAAAGAGGGCGTGACTTGTACTAGCCATCATTCTTGGTGTAATGTTTAGTTAAACCTTTTGGGAGGAATTGAAGTTCTCTGACAAAGTATTTTAAATTTTACAATGAAAACTAAATTAATTTCCGGAGAACCTTTTCTTTCAAACAAAGTATAAGTAGTTGAAGACCTCCTTTATAGCGGAAGGAATTAACCGTCTGTTAGCAGGTAAGCATGAGCTAGAAACTTGTGGTGTTGGTTACAGTAATGATTACTTACAGATACTGAATTACTCCCGTTTACAAATTAATAGAAGTGCAACGCCGATGGACAATTTGCAATACCACATTGACATATAGTTAATTTCTCCAGTGACTCAATGCCAGATGCTGTGCTCAAAGGCGAATACTGAAGTTACTACCAATACTCAGCACGACTTCATATGACAAACATAGCTGAGGGCGCATTTAGACCCGGCTGATGTGCGCCTACGCATGCAATAAGCACCTTTCACACGTGCCTCGTTGTGGCTAGGTACAAGCCCTTTCCTTTCACACCTGCAGAGAACCACACATAATATTTTCAGTAATGAAATGTATGCTCTAAGTTTATGTATGTCTTGCTCTTTGAGTGTATGTGTTATTTTAGTAGAAATACTGACTTACATTTTGGTTTTATTGAATAGTATCCAGTGCATATTTATTGTATTAGAAATTGTAGCTTTTTAATATTATTTAAGACAGGGAGCTTCTGATATATAAATAAGTAATTAAGAATACTAGTAAAAGTACACCAAAATAAAAAGTTTTCTAAAATAATAAATAATTGAATAGCTGCAGATTTAAATTTTAACTTTTAACAATTTAAACACGATTAATATACGTAACGCATTATACAGGGTTTCCCATTTATCTTGCTCGCTTTTTCTGATACGTCAAATGAAAAAAAGCACCAGAAAAAAAATATTTAGGGAGTGTAAGATAAATGTGGCGCCCGATATGGCAGACCGTAGATGGCATTACATTCCCTTTATTTCATATGTGCAATAGATGTTATCATTTGCTTAATATCATACCATACATTGAATAGTATCTGTATGACCGCCATCATAGTAACACAACTGAATATGACGCCAAGTTTTGCATCTAAATGCTTCTGTCACAGCAACCAGCAGTTCTTTCGTTGTTTGGTAGAGCTGTTGGCTCACTGGCGTGGCAGATTCATAATCGGTTTAGACTTTCAAAACTACGACTGGACAATCATACTGGTGCTAGAAATACGATTGTCTATAGTGTTGCTCGTGGCGGTAAACAGTTTTTATTCATATCTGCTATCTTCGGGACCTGTATTAAATTACTGTGCATTAGTGTACACTCTAAATCCTGAATTTAACAAAAAAATCTTAGATTCAAATGTGAACTTATAGAATAATGTTAGATTTACTTTATTAAAATAATTGTCATCTTTCATACAATGTTTAATCTAAGGTAGGTATAGTAATTTCAATTGTTAAATTCTTAAGAATTATAAGTGTTAGAGGAAGAAGAAACTAGTTATTTGTGTTAAAATAGTACCTTGTTTCTGTTAGTTCTGAGGCGACCTGTTGTGTTTCTTGTTCTGATTGCAATGCAGGATACAGTAAAGACGCCAATAATAAATGGTTTTTCAGATCCCTAACGACAAAAAGTATATTCAAAGCTGGCAAAGATCACAAACTTTCAAATAAAATATAAATTTGATTTACGCCTCAGAGAAGAGTTCATCATAAAAACAAATTCTTCCATAGTGGAAGGTAAACGTGTGGAAATATCCCGGGTTTGTTGGAAATTGAAACCAGGAGCAGTACCTCAAACTTTCCTAACTTGTCGAAATACGAGGGTCATTTGAAAAGTTCTCAAAATGGCCCACAGATTACAGCAGCTGTTCCGAAGCGGGTTTGTTATCAAAACCAACCATCTTCCATAGAAACATTTCTCCAATAATACGAAGGTAGGTCCATAAGATTCCGACCTCCCCGATAAAGTTTATGGCCTTCACAAAATCCTTATCTGGTGTCATACCTTATCTGTTAAGTAAATAATTAAGCTGTAACTTCCGCTCCGCTGTGTTCAGTTTTTCACACATTGCATAAAGAAGGCTATGTGTAAAACATTGTGATATGTTCCAAATGGAGTATCGAACTGTTATTAAGTTCCTCACAAAACAAGGACTTACTCCAAATGAAATTAAACAGCTATTTGACGGTGTATATGGGGAACCATTCCCTCGTATTCTACCGTAAAAGAATGGATCATATTTTTTGAATGGGTTGAGAAAGCATTGAAGACGAACAGCGTGTAGGTCGCACCTTGGAGGTGCTCACTCCTGAAAACGTCGCTCTTGTGGAAGGAGAAATTATGGAAGACCGGCGGCTCAAAGTTACAGAAATAGCAGCAAGGTTTGATCTTTCTAAAACAACAGTCCTTCGAATTATTCATGAACATTTGAACATGAATAAGGTTAGTGCAAGATGGATGCCAGGACTTCTTTCCTCAGTCCAAAATCAGTAACGACTCATCTACTGTCAGGCATGTTTGGAGCTCTGCCGTGGCATCGAGAGAGAAGTTCTACAAACCATTGTTACAGGAGATGAAACTATGCACCTCTACTATGATCCCTTGTCCAAAAGAGAATCAATGGAATGGCGTAAACCTGGCGAAGCAACGCCTCTAAAGGCCAAGGTCACTCTGTCAACCAAGAAGATCATGGTCACAACTTTCGGGACTATGAAGAAATACTCTTCATTGACTTCAAGGACAGGAACACCACAGTAAATGGGGAGTACTATGCTAGCCAATTGCACAGACTACGTGCTTCCATCAAAGAGAAAAGGCGAGGAAAGCTGAGTGGTGGTGTGTGCCTTCTTCATGACAACGCGCCTGTGCACACAGCTCTTGATTGAAAGGAAGCTGTGGAGAAATGTAGCTTCAAGGAGATGGACCATTCCCCCTACAGCCCAGATCTAGCGCCCAGTGACTATTTTCTATTCTCAAAATTCAAGAGGGACCTTCGAGGAAGGAAATTTAAGTGTGATGAAGAAGTGATGGATGCTGTTATAGCCTGTTTTGCAGGCGAGACTTCTGACTATTCGGGAGGGGAGGGTTGAAATATTAATTCAAAGATATGAGAAGTGTATTGCAATAAAGAGTAGCTATATTGAAAAGTGAAATATAGTTTTTGTCTTTATCATACCTAGAAAATGGTTAGGCCGGAAACTTATGAACTTACCCTCGTACATGGATTGATGTATGCTATAATTGTTTGTTTCAGTGCAGACGTATGCTTATGGAAAAAATGACAAGTATTGAACATCATGCGGTTCTTAAGTATTTGGTAAAGAAGGGTATGAAACAACAGAAATTCATTCAGAAATGACAAACGCTCTAGAGCATGGGTCCTGAGTGAGCGTTTGATGGGTTGCGAAATCTCCCAATGGAGTAAGGAATAGAAATGCTAACGTTTTAATAACAGTTTACCATTGCTTAACTGGAGTAATTTTTACTTTTTATATTAGAGTGCATTCATTCAATTTTAAAATCTCGTGATGTTTAATATTCTTTAAAATAGGTCCGGACTTAAAAAGGTTGAGAACTACTGCTCTAGGGGACTCCCCATTATAATTTTAACCCGTTTTCAAGTGAACCACGAATTTAAACTTTGGAAGCAGCGGGCGACCAAAATCCGTTACGACAACACGATAACGTGCACGACATGGTTCTGGAGGATCGCCGATTAAGGAGTCAGAAATTGCTGAAGCTCTGGGCATTTCAGGGGAAGCGTGTTTCACATTTTGAGAGAAAAATTGTGCTTGAAAAAAATATTGACAAAATGGGTTCCACGACTGCTGACTCAGGATTAAAAGCAAATCAGAGAACAAATTTCTCAGTAAAGTTTGACATGTTTTTCAGAGAAATTCTGCCGACTTAATGCGTCGATTTGTGACCAATGAGGAAACATGGTGCATTACTACTCACCTGAAACAAAATAGCAATCTAAACAAGGAAGCATCGCGGTTCTTCATCGCCAAGACTAAGTGCGTGAAACCGGGCGGGTCGGTTTTCTGGGATGCCAAGGGTGTATGCTATTTGATTATTTTCCCACTGGAACACTAGAGTGTATTGTGGAACCTTTTGGGCCTATAGAAGACAAAAAATACACGTAGAAAGTTACCTTGCATCAAGACAATGCTCGCCCTCACATATGCATCGTTACAATGATGATAATCAATTAACTGGGGTACGATTTGCTGCCACATCCGCCTTATTCTCCTGACTTGACTCCATTGGACTTTCATATGTTCCCTAAACTAAGAAATTACTTGGTGGAAAGTAACGTTCGTCCGATGTGAAGAGTTTAAATCATTAGTTAAGGCGTGTTTTGCAGAACTTGAGGAATCTGGCTTTGTGATGGGACAAAATGTATCAGTGTCAAGGGAGACTATATTGAACTATAAGAATACCATCAAAATGAGCTCCATTCCGAAAAGTTTTCAAATGATCCTCGCAGGTTACAACAAGAATTAAGTCTCGCAAAGGCAACCCAGAAACGTTCTAAAGTTCTGAACCCAACTAGTCTGATGGGTACAAAACTTATTCTTTTAAAATGCCGTAGTTGATAAAATGTTGAGCATTTAGTCTCCTCATTTTATATTCTGCTATGGGCGTCGGCAGAATTTCCATAAAGAGAGAGCAAGATCTTTTTTTTAACCAAATGTTATAACGTTTTTGTTTAGTCAACACTTCATTACAACAATTATTATACATATTTTAACATATTAGTTATTTTTCCACCGAACTTATGTAAAACTATGTAACTTAAATATTAACACATTCAATGAAGGCATAGTGAACATGTTAAGTAATTATTTGTGTTAGAGTTAGACGATTGTTTAAATTTTCAATTTGTGTATTGGTGTACAGTACATACATAACTTACACTATATGGACTTTTCACATAATATAGACTATTCTTTGACGCTCACTTATTTCTTTTTACTTTAATTATATATTTGTATAATCCAGGGAGTGGCCGCGGGCCTTTTGCTTCCCTCTCTCGAGACCTGTATTTAATTTGTTCTTTTATTTACATTTACTGACATTAAAATGATTTTGGATGTTATCAATTGTTTAAAACCATCTCTTTCTTTAGGTAAAAGCGTGTTTTTTAACATTATTCCAATAATACAGACAATTATGATTCACATTAGGCACATATAACACATAATACAGTGTGATTACGTGACATATAGCCAGTAGTACAGTTCAGCTAGATACTAGCGCTGCTGCGGAGATCACATGCATAATATGTGAATCAACACGCTATACATCTATATTTCTTCTATACTCTATGGTTAAACCCCACAAACGTTGTCTGATGGCAGATCGCTGCCTCTAAAATTCATCGCATAATTAATTCTGCGTCACAGTGCATGAACCCCATAAACCTCAAACTGTAAGCTTATGAGAAAGTGGCATCATCCGTTTGTTGTGTCTTTAATTTTTCAACATACAATCAGAAACCACAATTTCTATAATCGTTACATATTTTCCATGACAGAAGGCAAAAGTGTATATCTTTTCATAAGAAACCATGTAATCCTGTTAACTTTAAATGCCATTTTCTCAAAAGCATGTTAGTGTGGAATATAGGATTCATGCGTTGTACCACAGAATTGAACTTGGTATGTAAAATTTACCTATAATTTCCTGCAGAGAAGCTCAGTCTTTCTGTCTTTCATTTGAGCAAATTCCACAGCGTTTATTCCCGTGTTTTTATTATTCTTTCACAATTTAAACGAAAATACAGATCACTATGTTGAGGCACACGTTTTTTACACAGATATTTAAAATTTCACTCCTCGAATATTTGTTACAACTAACCACATCTTCCAAAAATTCAAAAACTGAGAAGCGCACTAGCAATAGTAAATTGGTTCGGTTTAACGGCTTATCTTTGTTACTCCCTCTCACATCAGCAGCTGTTTAGGTTGGAGTCCAGTAGGCTAGCGGGGGAAGATCTTATTGTTGTCAATGTGGCAGTTAATAGTAAAGTGATGCCTTATGGATACTAAAGCGAGTACTTTGGAGATGTCTGGTCGCAAATTCATCGAGCCCATAAAAGCGTACCGAACAACACTTCACCGTGTAGGCCTTAAAGACAAGTATAGAACATTGTCCGCAAAGTGTAATATTTTAATACAAACTTTCTTAGTTACTTTCTATCACTGGAACAGCCCAGGGAAACGCAGCTTACGTTGTCACAGAGCGCAGTACTAAACACCGACCGTTGAAGGCAAGACTTGCGTTGGCCAATGAAATTATACTTAAAAGTAATGCAACCACGTTTATGTGGCAGTACAAAGAAAAGAAATGAGCACTCAGTGAATCATGTGAGTACCTTAGTGCAACAATGGCACAGGTTGACTGCAGCAACAAGAGCTATAGGTACACCAAGCTTGCAAATCTCTCTCTTAGAACAGTTTTGCAACTATTTCAACTTAAAATCCACTAGGTTGCAACATACAGTCTGGAAAACATAAGAACTTTGACAACTATCTCGAAATATGCACTCTTAAGGCTTATCTATGAGCTAACCAGGCAGTCGTTCTACATAAGGATTTGCGAGTAATACTGTCAGTGACAACAGCATACTTGACACTTCTAAGGGAGTTGTGTGAGGGAAGTGAAAATTGGAATGAATTCTGCAATGACGAAACGTGGATGTACTCAAGGAAGATGTGAACATGCAAAATAATGACAAGACTCTCTGTCCATGGTTTTTCACCATAAGTTATGCCACATAAGGGGTTTTCACGAGCCGGTCCGAACTGCGTGTGTGTTAGATGTGCAAAACAAGAACTAAATTGCAGACTGCGATCAGAGACGCTGGTAACATTTTGCACTGAACACTAACCCACTTCAACTACAGAGTGTACGCGTTCCTCTTAATATTATGACAGGATTGCCAGATTTCCCTATTTTGGCGGAATTTTCTGAAAATTGTAAATCTTGTAACAAAGTTTCCCGCTTTCCGATCTAACGTAAAAATGTTTGTAATTTTCCTTCGTTATTTAACGAACTTGTAAAATAAAACCAACTTTCAGCAGGTTCTATTTGGCGCTTAAGATTTTAGAAAAGATTCCTTTAATTAAGTTAGAGTGTGAAGTCCAAGCTGGACTGCAATTACTTTTATAATGTTATTTAAATTCTAAGTGATGCCAGATTTTCAGAAAAATGTGGGTCGTTAAGGAACTTTTGATAAACAATATCTATATGTGATATGTAGGATGACTTGTAAAGGGTCATCAAGGAATTGCTTCGCAGCCATTGTGTAGCCAAGAATTCACTTCGGGTGGTAGCACTGAGCACGCGCCTAGAGTATAATTATTGTGTTCACTTAACCACCAAGACAAGCATGCCCTCCAAAATACAACCCTTAGCAACGGTGAGCGGATTATCTGCTAAAAACCAGCTTCGAAGGAGGGAATGCCAGAAATGTAGGAATGTCAACTTTCTCCTGCTTGGGTACATCACCCAAGTGCGGAGGAACATGTCGATGATTCGTTATTATAGGCATTTTCTCATCCATTTTAATTTTCCAATAGATTACTGAAAACATAGCTTTCTGATGTGAGTTAAAATAACGCTACCAATCATTTACAAAATTTGACTTTAAGTTATTCAGTTGTGTCATTCAGTTGCACCACCATTCTATGGTGGTAATTTAACTTTCTGTGTACTTTTCCTTTATTTTTTGTTTGGAGCAAAACCATTTATTTTATGACCTCACGATTTTATTCCCATGTGCTGTTTTTGTGAAAAGAATAATGAATGAATTTTACCATCCTGTCCTAATTTTTATCAAAATCGTCTGGTAACACTTTATAATCCTCAGTAAAAACTACACTATAAATAAAAAAAATCACATAACTGTGTATACACACATGACGCTTTGATTAAGGGAGTTTAACAATAAGTGATTTTGAAATTTGAAAGAATGTATACAAATTTTAAGAGGCATTCATTATGAGCGTTAAGTGAAACACTGCAACCAAGTCACAGGCATAGCTAGTTCGCCCACTAACTTGAGAAATTCTGTAAAAAAAACAGGTAGGTATTGCGTACACGAAAGCAACTCATACCGTTAGGTAATGCTGCACTCCAGCCAATCTCTCGCAACAAAAACTGCATAATACATAGAATGAATACAACTTCTGCAGAACACACGTTTTTCTCGTACACCGTTTCATTATTGTATTTGTTGCACATGATATGAACTGCTCAGATTGGCTTTGTCATCATAAGTGCCGTAAAGTTCTCAAGTTAAAAACTCAAGACAGTAACAGTGTCACTGTCTCAAATATGAGTCTAAATCATAAAAAAGCTGTTCGTGAAGGGGTGAATCATATTGTTAAAGGTGAAATAAAAAGTCCTGTGTGTTAAAATTTGTTTTTAATATTATTGAAAATTTTATTTTATTATAGCATTAAAATAACATTATATACATTATAACACTATAACATTAAAACCTCGTTACCGCCGAAACGAACATTTTTAACTCTAAACTTCAGGAAAGTATATTTCCATTAATACGCTATCTCCAATATTATGGCAGTTATTGCTTGTTTAATGTTATGCTTCATTTAGATGAGTGTTAGACTTTAAAACGTTCTGTGTGTGAGTTCCATACTTACTGCTTCTTAAAAGTGAACATTTTGATGACAAATTAGCATTTGTTTCCCTTACAGTGCAACACAATAAATTCTTTATATTAGATTATTGACAAAATAATACAACAATGTTGATCAATATTTAAATAAAACAATTTATAAACAAATTCATTGCAAATAATTTAAAATGCCCTAAACAGTAACAAAAATACATTTTTTTTTACAATGAACAAAATAAAGTTGCACTGATTAGTTTAAACATATAAATTATAAACATACACCTAAGACATGTGTAATTAAGTACGATAGAAAAATATTAAATTAAAAATCAGTTATGATAACGATATACTTTATAGAACATTAACAGCAAGCAGTACGATTGCTGTTTTAATTTAGTTTTAAATTGTGAAATTATCCGGCAGTCTCTAATATTGCAAGGAATTTCAAAGACGAACAAGAAAAATTGTGAAAAGATAGGTTATTTAATGAATTCACAACTGGAACACATACGAAGTGCGTTAAATCGTCGTATTAATATAAACCAATGCAATGAAACAGAACAGCAATATTTAAAGAATATAAAAGAGGTACTGTCTTACATGAAGTCACATGGACATTCGACTCACGTCCCGCTGTTTCACCAAGCTCGGATACCGTCCTAAAAGGGGGGGGGGGGGGGTCGTGGTTGCTGTATGAACCAGTTCCGCATCGCAGCCTGTGGAAGTATTTGCCCTTCAGAGATTTCTTGAGAGGTTCGAATATATGAAAGTCGCAAGGCGATAGGCCATTATGCGCAGGAGGAAGTCCTCGCCACGTTCCTCGTACCGGCATAGATGTTGCAGACACAAACCTGTGCACTGTTCTTTGTACTTATGTCTCAGTCAGCATTCTTTTCGATGCAATTTCTTCTTCACAGAGCGTGGAAGACCGACCGTTTACTAATGTTCTGTCCGAAACATCCGTGCCCAATCTTTCATTGTTGTCCTCGATACACATTTTCTCGCCATACGTGGCATTCATACGACGATGAATTGCTCTCCTTATCAGAATTTGAATCACCTCACATTGATTTACTTTTCACCTGTTCTGAATCGCTGCCATTTTGCTCGGCGCCCGCATTGCCAACAAGGCAAGAGAACTGTACCTCCTACTGGGTAATGATGATCTATATAGTTGCCTCTTTCTCCACTCCCTAGCACAATTGGTTAGTACGTGCAACTAAGGGAGCAATGGGGACCGGGAGGGTTTCAGTTGATCACTGCTCATGTAGGCGGCATTGAAATATGTCTCTGAAGCTCGGATCCAGAAGCTGAACAGTTTTGTTTCAAGAGCACATCCGCATGCATATTCGTTAATGAACACTCTCCGAGAAGATGATTGAGCACCTACACTTATCAAAGAATAAATCTTGAGGGAAAGGATCGGAAAAAATTACCAATTAAGTTTAATCAAGTCATAACGGAAACGTTAAAAAGCATGAGGAAAATGAAAAGCTTATGCAGTTTCTGAAAGCAGTGGTTATGTACAAAATATGAAGCGAAACAGCTATTCACTGTCTAAAAGAGAAGATAATTATATGACTATCGCAAACATACAATATAAAATGTAAATGTTGTACATACAAAACTGAAAGCTCTGCTGAGACAATATTTTTAAGAAAAATCTGGAAACGACTATTTCACATTGAAAGACTGGATTAAATTACTTGTATTTTTCTAAAATAAGAATAAAATAAAATTAATAACTATAAAATATTTTAATTCAATGACGTTGCTCAATAAAAAGTTTCTAAGATTTCTAGCTGTTTCTCGACAGCGAAAGACTACATTGAACGTTGTGCATAATGAGTGCGGGTAATTTGAACACAGATTTTTTTTTGTTGATTTATCTATGGACGCTCTTTAACATCTCAAGTCATCAGCGTCCAATTCAACTCAGGGCGTGAAACGGCCGACAAATTTTGCTCAGAGGCCTCTCTTTCAGACTTGAGGTTCTTTTTCGTGCCGCAAATGTACGACATGGGACCCACAGCTTTACTTCCCTTCCGAAGGAAGCCATACTTAGGATTTTTACGCCCGAAAAAATCCATCGGTCCTGGCAGGGTTCGAACCCGCGTTTTGGGTTTAGGAGGCAAGTATGGTAACCACTACACCACCAGGATCGACTTGAACACAGATAAGGGTGGTTCTGGGCTATTGTCACTCCGGGAAAATGTCAGCATATCATGTAGGTTTCGCCATAAAGCTGTAAATTATTTTATTTAAACCTACGAAAAATAAATTAAATTTGCCTTTTAAAAGTAAATTTTTCTTCGATTGTGAATCATAGACATTTTGGAAATGGATAACCAGTAAATGGAATAGTATCTATTACATTCAAATGTGGCCAGTTCAAATACTGCTCCATATAGCAAAATACACGAGAGAGAGAGAGAAGTTAATTGGAAATATAATTAGCGTGTAGTTTCGTCCTAATAGACCAGTCTATTTTGGTTAATGCTATTTGGTATTTTCACTTTGAATCTCTGTTTGAGTTTGATTATTAACTGTGGTATGCAAGGTATTTTGAATATTCAAGCTGTCTGCTTTGATTGCGAAAGGAATATATTGATCTCTACTGAACATTATGCAATGTAATAGGTGCACACATGACTTCCTGAAATTAAAACAAAATCTCATATCAGCTGCATGTAATGAAACTTCTGTTTGTTTGAAACAAAGAAACTTAAGCAGGAAGAGTTTGCTAATGTTTTATTTTGGCACTGTGCAAATCATAGGTTTGAACTTTTTATTGGTGAAGATGTAAATAAAGTGGCGGGAGTTTATTGCTGTTTCGAGCTCTAGCCCAAACAATTGACTGTGTGTCGGGCAAACGAGGTCATCAAGAGACACTTAAAAGTGTCTGAAAGCGTCTGGCCCACACTTTGATAACAGGTTAAATTTCATTTTATAACAATGAAACAAACAGAGCAAACGGTGCATTTATAAAATAGCAGTACAGTTCTGTACGTATAAACCTACGGAATGTTCTGAAAAAAGACTGAAACAGTGACAGTGATCAAGACCTATGTAAAATATTTTCAACCTGAAAAACTGGCCAGCTAAGATCCATTAGTTTACAGAGTTAAAAAAAAATATATATTTAATACTTAAAGTTCATGACAGGAGTTTCTCTTGATTCTATTTTGCTGATAAATAAATGCCTGTGGCTTAATCTTTTAGCCAATGCGATTATTTTCTTTTCATATTCGTTCAGTGAATATACGAGAACGGAGCGGTTTGGCTCAGGCGGTAACGGGACCTACTACCCTGACTGAGGATTTCTGTTGTTTTCCTCAGTGCATTTTTAGAAAGTGCAAATGCCGGGTTAATGTTTTTCCGCCACATATTCGCTTTCATATAACCATTATCTTCATTCCTTCTACCTGTAGTGCCTGTGTATTTCGAGTTTGTGGTGTTATCGAGGTTGCTCTGACATAGGATTGACTATCCATTCAGGGAGCCCCTCACTGTGCATGGTACTTCAGCATAATTAGCTTTTCGACAGATGACTGACTCGGGCATTGGTGTGTAAGTCCCATGGGGGTGAAAGTTTTGCAGTCTCGAACCCCAGGAGATCGCAAACAGTGTATTGCACAATATTCGAGCATTTTTAATAATTTTACTGTTATTTTCAAATAGATTTTATTGAAAATTAAGAATAAGGAAGTTTTTCTTTTAAAATATTTAGCGTGTTAAAGAGACACTGAGCTGTTATTAAAATAATTTTAATACAGCATAAATTAATTCTAGTGCCTATTAAAATTACTTGAATTACAAAATACAATTTTTATAGCTGCAAGAACTAGTGTTTGCCAAATGTTGGAGTAAGCAAATTTGGCTTACGAAATGGGATACGCTACTACTAGAAAAGATAGGCACAAAAATGCTTAAGGAAAGGCGAAATAATACTGGTAGTTAATAGGAAAATTCTTATGTGAAGTCGAAGGAAAATGAGATAGGTTATCATTAGAAATAGTAGGCATAAAACTCTGAGAGAAACGCAAAATAACAATATTAAGTTCTTAGATAAAGTCCAAGAAGAGTAGCTGAGAAGAATACAATTACAAGTGCATAGTACATATAACGACATAAGTGGCAAATCATGTGAATGCATAAAATATTTATAACCAGGATATTAGGAAATATATTAGGGAGGTTTGAAATGTAAGTAACTTAAATTAGTTTAGTGTAATTAAGTGGTTTTTGTAGTTGGGTTGTGAACGTTCATAATTGGTTTAATGCATGGTTATTTAGGCTTTAAACTGATCCAATTCCTCTAGAGTGTTAAGGGGAAATTATTCTGAGGCCAGTATCTTCTGAATTCAAAGGATGAGACCTCCATTGTTATTAATTTATTTTATGGCTGGTTATTGATGTAATTAATGATTAAATTATTACACTAAAATCTATGTAATTTAACTGTCAAGTTTTTGCTTTCGATTAATTCACAGTAATCTTTTGTTCGGAAGAGATTAATTACACATTTTTCGTATCAGTCATAAATTGTATGTGGCACAATTAATTAATGTAAACCTTTTGTAGAATGGGAGGAGCATTTTCTCCATTTAATTTATAAGTTTCGTTTACATTTTTATGTAAACTAAACTATTTACCTATTTACCTACATTAGCATAAATGCAATTTGTACATATTTTTTGTATGACAGGCCACAGAGGAAAGGTTATAAATGTAAGATGCTAGTGAGAATGGTGGTGATGAGTTTTCAGAGCATGGAGTGAAAAGTTGAATAGGAATATGATTTTAGAGGGATGACAGTTGGATATAAGGAAATGGTATATGCGAAGTTTGAAATACGGTTTAAAGGAGGATTGGATACACAGACATTGTTTACTGTCATTGCCATTGGCTACGATAGGTTCCGAAAGACTCAAATTTATCATGGGAAATCTTCCTGCGAAATGCTATGGCATGTGTAATTCTTCAAATCGTACACACATTTCATAAAGTGCATTGCAGATATAACGTTAGACCTTGCTCCTGACTACCTAAAATGAGAGCCTATCAACTTCTTCAGTCGCCTGCTTATTTCCAACTCTCATCTGGCATTTTAAACAGCATGGGTGTATATATATATATATATATATATATATAAATTAACAGTAATAATATAATTTCTTACATTGTTAACAAATTAACACATTGTTAATAGTATTACTTTATTTTTATTTTTATTTTACAGTATACACACACACTTCCCCCTCCCCCAAACTGGATCAATTGAGAATTGGTTCATTCCAGGCGCCTATACAATTCTGCTTTGATAGTGTTGAAGGTGACTGCAATCATAACGAATGTGACAAAGGTGATATATGAATTGTGCCCACTCATTCTGCTATGACCATTGTGTCATTTAACTATACATTTGTCGTGCGTGGTTAGGATTTGAAATGGTTTCAAATGATGTCAATGTATTTGTTATTCTAACGTTGTATTACCATATTTTATGCACTCTTACATACATAGACGCAACTTTTCAGCTATACAGCTGTTTTTAGCACGCTACGTCTAAAAAACATGGCCATGGGAACTTGTATTTTTCCTAGAGATTGAGGTATAGCTAACTTTTTTCCGCCGATGTGCTGCATAAACATGTGACTGGTTAGATTAAGGTCCAAATTGCCTATGATTGTGTCTCCATCAGGACATAAATTTACAGTTGACTGTCTACTTGTATGAAGACAGGTCACAGCGCAACGTAGATATGACCTTGATCCAAACTCAAGAGTTTGAGACCATTCGTGTTGTTGTTGTTATATTATTATTATTATTATTATTATTATTATTATTATTATTTACCTCATTACTTAGTTTTAATACAAATCCTTCATGTTACGTAAAATGTTTCACATCTTTTCTTACGAGATTTCACATATACAGTGCTATAATAATAATAATAATAATAATAATAATAATAATAATAATAATAATAATAATAATAATAAGGACAATATACAGAGTACTGAGTATAGTCTTTAGGAAGTAGACATAGTCCAGTTAATGAAAAAAAAAAAATATATGCATACTCCAAAGCTTAAAAATAGTCTTCTCTTGAAGCTGACGCACGCACGCACACAAATTCACTTAATTCACTGTGGTAAATATGTACAAGGAACTGTCCTTAGTACTGAAAATATTCTGCATTGTCGCAAAGTAATTAGGCAGCTTCCAATTTTGCATTTCGTAGGCCCGAAGTTTTTTTGCTGTTCGGCATTCTCCATGTTGTATGCTGTTTTCCTAATTAAAAAAATAATTGTGCCTATGTCTACGTCGATCTGAAAGCAAAAACTATTATTCACTAAGTGTCTAATCAATTGTTCTTAATGAATAATAAGTATCGCCTTCCGGAATGTGTTTCGTAACGGATTGCTGAAGTTTAGTTTAGCTAACAAAAGAAACAAAGGAATTACGAATCAGAACCAGCTAGGCGTGTTCTTCAGTTGATTAATATCAGCCTCTAGGGTTGACTTGGAATGATATATCGCTTGTGAGGGTGAGAAATTCCCTCCCACATTCCTCAGTTTTCCTCTGCTGGATTGTCCGTTGCAGCATACTGTCTCAAGAAGCAGTTTTCGTTTTCTACGAAAAATTACTGTAAAATCCGTGGGCCAGCTATTGTTTTATTAATGACCTTAGGATATGCATTAGCTTCGTTTGAGAAGCTGGAAGCGGGAACAATTTTGGTGTGTGCCTGTGTGCTTGACTGCAAAACTGGACGTTTTCGTTCACCAACCCAAAGGCAAAATATCTGCAAGAAAAAACTAAAACTTTAATGCCGGGGTTCTCAACGTTTTCCAATGACATACCATTCATTACATTCAACGCAGTTTATTAGATGTACTATCAGCAAGCAAATTTTACGAGAGAATGCGTGATTTTATGATGCAAGTGTAAAAATAAGAATTTCTCTCTACATTTAAAACAATACTAGTGATTTATTTAATTATTTCTTCTATGTAGCAGTTAGAATTGTATATTATTGGATAAAAACTGCTCAATCTATTCTGATTCAATGGATAGTTCTGTGACATGCCTTAAAATTAATTTTGTTAAGGTTAAAATATAGTGAATGAATACATAAACAAAATTCGACAAACATATATTCCTGATATTTTTTTTTATTTTAATTCTGCAATACTTACATCCTGATATCTTGGTTCTACATCAGGACGTAATACTCCAGATTTAATTTATTTATTCCTCTTATATCTTTCAATATAATTTAAATTACGATTAAATTTTACAGATTTTAAAATCTACACTACTAATACTATGACTAAACAAAATTAAAACTTCAAAAAACAAAACCGGTACTGGAATCCAGCACTACGGCTATTTACTATGACTTATAATAACATCTACAATTGCAACTGGTACCCAGTAGCAATGATTACATTTAAACTTTATTAATTTACAATTATTATCCAATTTACTCTATGCATCTTCATTTCTGCTAATGCTCGGTATCCGGGCTGCTCCCCACTGGAATTCCTGGCATAAGAACCTGGACATCAATGGAATTGCTGCCGGTCTCAAGCAACAGCTATACTGGATCATGGTATGTTGATAGTGTAGTTTCCTTCTCTTGATCTCTGTCTACTTCTTCTCTCAACTGCTTCGTTTCCGCCCGAAAACTGTCATTATTCCTTTCTTCTGTCAGTTCTGCTCTCTTCTTCTTATTCATATTGGGTGTTATATTCTTTATCATCTTTTTCAACTAATTTTCCTGATTCTCTCGGATCTTCTAGGGGAATATACCATTTCTGGCCTTTGGATTTTTTCTCTTGTTTGTTTTTTGCCATTTTTATATTCTTCTGCCATTTTGCATGATATTTTATTTGTTAGCTCATTGAATGCCCTAAGATCATATTCGTCTCTCATGATGTTCCAGATGCGTTTCCCAGCAAGTAGTCGTCTTTCCTCTGCTACAAATGACTGGTATTTAGGGCATTCAAATGAGACATGTTCCGGTGTATCGAAGATTGTAAGTCTGAATACTTGAGTACCAGTATCAGGAATATCATCTGAGAAAAACAATATTGGGGGGGGGGGTTACCATTCTGAACAACGTGGTTATTACGATTTATGGTTGCTTAGGCAGATATTGTTACATAATTATACGATGATTTTGGACTGTTTGGCCAAATACGCAAATACGCAAAATAAATAGTGAATACAGTTAGTTCAATTTACAATATTACTGAAAACACAGAAAAGTAGTCAGTGATGCGTGCTCAGGTATTATATAATGGAGGTATAGTGTTGGCTACACTGACCAAAAGATAAATGCATGTCGATAAAACGGATTTGATAATTTTTTTTTTTTTTCGATATTTTCACTGGGTTATACGACTGTGATGAGTCAAAATTCAAAATTTTGTTTCATCTAATATGTCGATTTAAAGATGATGTTACATAAATGAAATAGTTTTCATAAAATTGTTACCTTTATCATTTATAAGAGAGCAGAGAGAACAATATCAGCTTTTAAATTCCTGTTCCAGTAATCAAAGTACACTCCTAACGAGATGAAACAATACATATATATATGTAGACTTTCAATTGCAGGTCCACACTAATCGATGATAAAAATACTTTTTATTTACAATCGTTATGTTCAAAATTTTATTAAAGATAAGCATAAAATTTACGCACAATAACTGAAAGAAAGATGTAGATTGTTACACTTTCTCCTATCATCTTGCTTTAAAGTTGTTAAAGTTGCATACTTCCTGCATTTGATATTTAGAACATTGAATTAAATGAACTAATGATGGCATAGCATAAACTATAGCTTGACATTAATCATTTGAACGCAAACTTTAAGAAAAATTCTAACCCTTAAAACTAAGTCCAATGCTGGTTGGAGTGAGTTGGAATTGTTAGAACAAAATTTTGCGTTAACACCTAATTAATTACTACGGCTCAAGAATTAAATGTCAATATGTCTACAAGAATGCTACATAACTATGTGTAAACATTGATACAGGAAATAGAGAACAGCGCCAAGTGGGTATATTGTGGCATATGAGAAGTGACAATGTGGGAGAATAGTACATGTATTGTAGCATTGAAACTATTACTATTTAGAAATAACGGTTGGGATCTGTGCATGATTAAATTAGCTTTTGTGCACGGCATGCGTAATGGGGAACGATTTTTCAGAAAGTCGAGAGCTGGAACTTGAAGAGAGTCCACTCTCTTGCACCTTTCTGCATCCCGGCCATCTTTTCAACGGATGAGTTCATTCCAGAACAACTTTACGAAGTGTAAATAAATAATGATTTTGTTCATATTTGAATAGAACACCTCGGTCCATTATTTCCTTAGTTTTATTTCATTTTTATTAAGAATCGGTAGGATGCTTCTGGATCAGTGATACAGCTATGGCCCTATTCCGCTCTAAGGAAGATGTAATGAGTACAAATTGATATTTATGATGATGACTCAACAGAGAACTACGACATATTGGTCACCGGCGTCGGCTACTTAAAATATTCGGCTGTGACAATATTTTTAGTTTGCGCACGGTCAAGGAAGGAATTGTCGTTGTTTAAAGCTGAGTGCTGACCACAAGACACCTACATGAGCGATACCGAGTTGGGTTGACGTCAAACTAGCGACAAATGATGAGGATGGGAGAGTTCTATCTGCTTATACTGATGATAGCTTTATTTTGTTTACGCCCATCAATAATGCAGCCTGACAAATTTGTTTCTGTGATATGCCTTTTGCTGGCATTCCTACATGGTTGCGCTGCGTTGTGTTCTGCTAAGAGTAAGGGTAGTGTGAAAGACACCAACAGGAGCAGAATAAACAGTTCGCACCGCTCTCATCAAAGTCGGCGGACGTAAAATAGACAGGTAATGCATTCCTATCCGAAATAAATGTCTTGATTTTCTCTCTTTTGTGTAATCTTTCCAACCTTCTGTATACACGAGTATATAGGGTGTCTTAATGGTAATCAGTAAATATTGACTATAGCATAGCATTTAATCTCCTCCAGACATAAACCGTCAGGCTTGGGACACAATTAGGAACGAAATTAACTGGCAGCACTTTCATAGCTCGGCGTGCCTCATGATTTACTTATGAAGTTGGCCAGTAATAAATTCAAACTACTTAAATACAAATTGCCATAAAGTATTGGAAGCTTCGAGCGTTGTGGCTAAACAACTTATATAATTGCTATTACACTGGTTCGATAATAGTTCAACTTTGCGCCAACATCAGTCATAGTAACGCAGGGAGCTTTGCACAGAAGTGCAAAAATAAAATAGGGCCTGGACGTTTTCCGTGCTGAAAACATAGCAGCCTACGTAATAAACGTGGTGCACGGGAACAGTTAATAATTAATTATTTGTGCTCGCTTTTCAGTAGTGGTAGCAATTTATCATACTACTGCTTCCATATTTTTAATTCTTCAACATTGATCTTCAAAACCCATACCTTTAGATGGCTTAGAATCAAGTTTTCTTTTTAGGACTCGTGGATTAAATAATTTTATTCTCTATCTGATGAATTATAAAAATGAACATTCTTTCTCATAATAATTCTTTATTATCATGTTGATTTCTCGAAAGGTATGGAGGAATGCAAGCGTTGGCTTTCATGAGGGAAACTGACATATATGTTGATTTATCTTTTAATATTTAATTTCCTTTTCCTACTGAAGATATCCCCTAAGATTATGCAATTCAATGTTTGCTAATTTTATTTTCATAAATTAATATTAAAATACCAAGATTATAACTTTATTCGTACAGTCTAGTGATCAGAATTCCTGATTTCTTCTACTGGGGTCACGGGTTCGATTTCTGGTGTAATAAGAATTTTGCCTTTCATGGGATGATCGCTATGGCGGCCATGGCCTGGTTAGTATAAGTACTCCTAAAGGACCCCCTTAGCGTACCATATCACCTTTACCATTATCATCACTGGGAAAACGTAGCAGCAGTGTCCTATGTACGTTCCGGCCTAAGAAGTCCGCTACAATTCCGACACGCCAGGGTAGAATGCCCAAAAGTTCGCGAGAACGGGTTGGCATTTCTCCCCTTTAAAAAAAAGTTGCAATTTTTTTTGTTTATTTACAAAGCACATTAAAATTTGCCTTGATAGGTGTCAGCACTTTCCCTTTATGAATATGACAATTTGAATTTAAGCAGCAATTTTGTTATTTATCCGTTGGATTTGTTTTTTCTCTTCCTTTCTGTATTAGTTTCTTTTACAAAGTGTGCGAAATGGAAGAAGCTATTGAAGACGTTGCAAGATGTTGAAGACACGATAAGTAAGCATTAAAGCTCAGACAATCTCATAATAAGTAGATACTACGAGTACGCTTTGTTTTTGTCCTGTAAAATTAGTACGACTGAAACATAAAACTTTTCTTGTGTGCTAAGTTAAAACTTATGTTACTGCTTAATAAAATGTTTGAGCATACAATTTTGAACGATAAATGTGGGAGGGGAGGATATCTCAGTATGCTACCTATTGTTTTTACAGTTCATTGTTTTACGGGGATGAATCAAATATAAATCATATTTTCTTTATTTTATTAAACCTAAATTAAATAAAAAGGGGACACTCGGATTTTTCTACACAATTTTCCGATTTACAAACACATTTTCCTCTCATTATTGAAGAAAGAGTGGAGTTGGGTTTCCTGCCAATTGTGCACGAATGGATAGGCTAAATTATAATCTTTCTCGCATTTTTCTGATGTCAATTTTTGCACCTCAGGTGCACAGCTAGTACTTTCCATTAGAGCACATACGGCAACACCTTCATCTACACTAATGAATTCTTTGAAACAACTCAAAGTTTGCAACGTCTTGAATACATTCATCGCCAAGGTTAAAGCAATGAGAAGACAGAATTCCAGTTTACGGCAATAGCTTCCACTGCATCAAGCTCTAGCTTTGGTTTACTCATAATTTTCAGCAAGTCGCTTGCCATGAGAGCAATAACATCTTGGTTCAAAGGTTTAGGAAGTCTTTTCGCATTTGGCGGGATAAAACTTAACATTTACTTTGAGTTATGTTTATTGTGCTGTCTATTGCTGTGGCTAAGACATTAGCATGTCTGTCTTGGCCGAATTCGGTCCTCGGTCCGAATATGTTGATCTGGTTACGATTTGGGGGAAACAAATTAATGCCAAGCACCGCGTTCTTTTGCATAAATAATTCTTTTACACATCCATCTCCAAAGATCCATAGCAAGTTACCACAAAAGAGGGGGGGTTACATTTGCTTAGTTTCAGAAAACATATTTATTCTTAGCGATCAATGCACTTTAAAAATAGACTTACTTACGAAATAATGAGCTTCCATTATTCTAGCATGGTGCTAGAAAAGGCAACGTAGAGTATTGTTTCTAAAGTAACGTGATTTGCCGGACATTCACTCTCATCTGCATTACATACAAGCACAACCGACAAAATGTTTACTTCGTCACTAATTAATATTTATTTGCCTTGCTGCCATCAACTCTCTATCTCAAGAGTCCTGGTGTCTTCAACGGTCTTCCGTGCGCGTGGATGTGGGCGAACCGACTATTCCAGCTCTTTATCCACTTTTCTGGAGTGTTCGGCTCAGTTAATGCAAATATTTTTTTTTCAAAACTACATCTCTGACCAACAATAGTATGTTGCAATAGGAAATCGCTTTTCGTTTAAAGGTTAGTAAAGGAATGCCATACGCAGTTTTGGCATGTCAGCGAGCACCTATCTCTCGCGTACCGCTTTTTGCACACAGCCAGCGATTTTAAGCAGGCAGACAGGTCAAGACACCAAAGAAATAAAAACTCTCTTTCTCTTCAGGACAGGCTTTTTCCCTTTTCTTCTTTGCTGTTGTA
Organism: Metallyticus violacea; assembly: GCA_030762175.1. Lineage (NCBI taxonomy): Eukaryota > Metazoa > Arthropoda > Insecta > Mantodea > Metallyticidae > Metallyticus > Metallyticus violacea. The sequence continues at coordinate 42,443,372 of CM060835.1, read as the reverse complement.
ACTAGATTTGGCACTAGACATTTATTGGGAAGTTCCTATTATTTCAAATCTATTTCGGTTCTAAGTGCTTCCGCAGCTGAGAATTCGTGTAATTAATCTTTTCTGAGCTGTCAAAATATCAAGGATGGAATTTAATCGTGGAGAAAGGAAAGGCCATAGTTTGTTATTTTTAAAATTGTTGGCTTTTCCCCATATTACTGATCTGCACTACGGTGTTCCAACTTTCATGAATTTGTATTATAACCACTTAATATAAAATGAATATGTAACTTTCTTCACAGCGGCTCCATTTTATACACTTTTCTTGTAGAATTACTTTAACCACGTTCTTATACAGTAATTTCTTTATAACTATGTTAATTATTGATCTATTGTTGTGGATCGTTACATTACTTTGCTATTTATGACGTTTAATTATAAACTCAGTCAGTAAATCAATGAATTATTACTAACAATATTTAACGATTCCATTTCCAAACACGGTTCCCATGTCGAATAAAAAAGGGGGGTCACAACGGTGAGTACTTGGAAAAATATTATTTTTTATTTATACGAATGACGTCAATCACATTAAGAACTGCAATTACCACATACGCTGACGATCTACAGCAGTATAAAAACTCAGACAAGACTTGTTTATCTATATCATAGCTGAACGTCACAAATCCAGGAAAATTGCATGCAATCATAATGGGCCATCATAGATTATTAAGCCCAATTTAATAAACAATATTTTATCCCGTGAAACTTAATGAAACAAAGTACCAATAAAACGGTTTGTAAAAGAGCTCAGCGCCTATTTTGAAATAATCTTAATTTCCAAGTTCAAACCTATGAAAACTCTAAAACTAATTTTTAATACTCTATTGTTTGAAATGACTTATGAAGGTTTTCACATCCAAGTTAAAAAAAAAGAATTATGTCAACATTGATTATATCACATTTCAATTACTGCTACACTTTGTTCACAATACGCATGCATTCGCTATGTAACCTTTTCAAATTACATCACTCCAGCTTGCAAATTGTTATTTTGGCATTGAATGGAAGCTAGTAAGAAGTTGCACTCCCTCATTCTTCTATGTGGAATTCTAGGCACAACTCCTTGCTGTCTTTCCAATCATTTTCACTCATGTTCTCAACATAATTTAAACACCTGATCAAAATATGATTCCATTCTTGCTATATGCTTCTTTTCTTCATGCTTTATAGTTGTCACAAATTGTCTCTGGAACCCCCTGTCTTCTCATATCAAAGACTGCTGGTCCAATGATTACTCATTTGGAAAATGTAGCTCTTAATAATTAGTAATAGACTCAAATTGATGTATATACCTATGTAATTGTCCATTATGAAGTGGAAGAGAGGACCTTATGGTCTTAACTTAGTCGGGGTAATATTATTATTATTATTGTTGTTAAGTTTCAAAATGTTAACTGATGAACACTATTACTGTTCACTGAATTTATATTATTACTATTATTTGATATATTTGATTTGTTTCCTTTCCATGGAAATATTATGAGATATGCAAGAATTTTGTTCTACAGCAGTCAATTAATTTCATGTGCTGTCTTTTATGTCATGCATAACAAAAAACTGGTCAGGTTCATGAGAACTGAACCCAAATGGGGGGGAGCTCTTTCATAGGGAGAAAAACAATGAAAACAAGATTGACATGGCATTGTACAGAAGTAAATAATTATGCCCTTGTCTAGACAGTATGACTGGTTTATCTCACGAGACATTTTGGTAGTAAAATATATTCCAGGAAACACAAGCTACGAATGTTTATATGTGAACGTCATACACACCAACATATTTCTGAGCCTCTACCCTATTGCAAAATGTTTAGTACCTTATTGTTCTTTAGGTTTATCAGCTTATTAGCTGCCTCTTGAATGTTACGGACATTATGCAATTTCATTGTCTCTCCATCAAGCAATATGTTTGTAAGTACTTATGAGTATTAACACAAAATGATACAACAGCTGCCTTCAGCATAGCATTCCACTCTATGTAAGTGGGAACAAAGAGTACCCCGAGAGATATGCATTACCACTAACCAGAGCAGCACTTAACAGTCATAACCCCACTTGCTTGTTCAGTTTTGTGAAGATGCAACCCTAGTTGTTTGACTTCTGAGATTGACTTTTGATTGTGAAGTCTAATTTACACTGCAAATGATCACAGATACTTTGCATGTATCTGTTTAGGTAAATGGCAAGTGAGGAAATCTTTCTTAAATACTGAGCAGTAAAACATGCAGGACAGAGTAAACCCTGGGTGCTTTTCCTTTAAGCTGTATACAAGCCCACTTAAGACATTCTCTTTGAGATTTGGATTGAATGTAATGACCAAACTCTTTGGGTATAAATAAAATGTAACCTCTGACAAGCTGCCGGCACAAACCATCTCTTTGTCAAATCTACATATGAGCTTTCCCCACTTGCTTCTTCTGCTTCTTTTGTGCAATAGTTTCCACAGCTTTCTGACCTATTGGAAAACAACTTTAAATACTTTTATACATGAAGAAAGCTCCCGCCTTTACCATTAGGAGTAAAGAGGTTATGGTTGCTTATCTGTGAATGTTGTCTCCTTTTCACATTAAAAAATATTTGTCAGACTCACAACATAATTTCTGATGCAAAAACACATCATCAGCAGTAGTATTACGAATGAGCATAGTTTCAAAAAGCAGTTTGTCCATCTGTGGGCAAAATTCTGTTTCATGTGCTTTCTTACTCTTGAGTAATGCCCTGCATAATAATACAAAGTCTTTCCTCTACCAAATGACGTCTGTCTATGTAAAATATAAATCTCAAATTGAATATTTGGTGCAGAATGCATTTAGTCCATTCTGTGTCAGAGCAAAATATAATCCATCCAAGAAATGCTGTTTTCCGCATTCTTTTCTTATAATGTATATAAATGTTAGAGAATGGAACAACATAAAATGAATTGTTGCTTATTCAATATGAGAACTCAACATTAATAAGGTATTCAAGATGTATTATGCCAGATTTCCATATAACCTCAGAGTAAAGAAGTGGTTTCTCCAGAATATTTTTTCCAACAATTTCAATTTGGAATTTTGTTCTCCAACAAGAGATGCTTGTAGCTATCCTCTTTACTGAAACCCATCAATGATGAAAACAAAACAAAAGACTGAATTTAGAGCAGCCTTAGTTCATCACAATTTGTATGCAAAAACCTCCATAAAATTATGAAGGAGAAACCTAAAAACAGCATCTCATTCTCCTTTGATCTCCAGCAAGTTCAGTTTCTCCCTAAACTTTCCATAATGCAAGGCTTACTATTCATGGCAGATTTAATTTTATGCTCTTTACATAAATGACGTAGAAAATAAATTTCCACACTTCTATTGGCTGGACAGAAACAGGCAGGTCATGGGGTGTTGAAGTATCTTCTGTTTTAACTGATTTCCTCAGTAAGTTCCAATTTGATCCTTCTACTACAATCATACAACTTTTCTGTGATGGGCGTGGTGGACAAAAAACCAAATCAGTCACACTGTCCATTGTCCATGCTTTTGAAACATTCTCTTTCACAGATAAAGAACATTTCAATGATTTTTCTAGTCAGGAGGCATTCATTTCTGCCTTCAGATAGAATGTTGGAGTTACAGAAAAAGAGTTCAGAAAGAATGCCTGAAATAAAAATACCAGCAAAATACCATAAAGTTGATGGAAAAGTAGCCACTATCTATTTATTCGGCATAGATTTAGGATTTTAAGTATTTATCTAATGTGCTAAAAAATTAGATGGCATTAGGGATATGAAGATCATAAGATATTGATACCCAAGATTAAACCTGCCAAAAGGAATGATGCAGACAAGTTACTGAAGCAGAGGCTTGGTGACAATTGGATAAGCCTAGATTCAATGAATTTTTATTTTGGTGTCATTGATTAGGCAGTACAAGATACTGATAAAGATGAGATCATGTCATTAATGAGTTGTTGATTTGATTTATTTATGGATGCTCTTTAACAGCTCAGGTCATCAGCATCCCCGTCATTGATGAGAATATTACATGTGATTGCCTTGAAGAGGAAGAAGAATTGGGCTTGTTTTAGATTAACTGCCTTTTTAAGATACCATTAAAAGTGATTAAATAATAAAATTTACATTTAAGTATGATGTGTGTTGTTTCAAACATTAATAAGTCCATATGTTCAATGCAAAAGGTAACTTGTTCAAGTATTTTTTTGGGATTGTATGAAAAATTATAACTGTTTTGTTTTTTAAACATTATGGTCTTGTAAGGTCTTGATCTCAGAAATTACATTTTTTATTTTTGTTTATCCTTTTTAGTTTGGTTGCTGTGCATTTTTTCTGATTCCTGAAAAGTTTATATTTGCGGACAAACTGCTTTTTGAAATTATGTTCTTCAAATGGTTGATGGATTTTTAAGACCTAAAAATCCTAAGTATGGCTTCCTTCAGAATGGAAGCCTTTGGTCCAGTGTCATAGACTTGCGACACCTAAAAGAACCTCAAGCTGAAGAGGCCTATGTAATTCAATTTCCCTAAGCCAATGTCATAAAGCAACTTTGAAGTGGTATTGGAAAACCATTAATGTTGTTGAAGTTCAAAGGCAATGGAGATGTGTGTACAGAATACAATCACCAATGCAAGTAACAATTGCATGCATTCGAGACAAATTTGAGACTCATGGTACCGTATGCGATGTTTACAAGGGCAGATCTGGGAGACCTCGCACAACAACAAGATCCATGTTCCCAACTGGATGACAATCTTCCAAGGCATTGGATAGGACAAAGAGGTCTGATTGAGTTTCCACCATGTTCTCCGGATCTAACTCCGTTGGACTTCTACCTATGGGGAACTCTTAACGATGTTGTGTACCATAGAAAACCAGCTACACTGGCAGCTCTTTGGGAAGAAATTGAAATGGCATGTATTGCAATCGCTGAGGACACTTTTGCAAATGTTGCTTAATCAGTAGTTCAACATACTCAGAAGTGTGTCGATGCCAATGGTGGGCATTTTGTATAACTGTTGCAACTGTAAAAGTCTAAGATGATTAGTGCTCATCATTTCCTGTTTGTGCAATGTTATGATAATGCAGTTTTTTCTTTGCCTGAAGTGCATATACATTTTTTGACAACCTCTGTAGAAATGGAACCAAAGTTCACCAGAAACCATACTTAGTTTAGGATCAAGTTTTCCATTGTGTATGTACACGAGTCAAAGTTCATCCGTAAAATCTACACCTGGCTGCAGTTCACTCGATGCTTGCTCCGTAGAAATTTGATAAGGTTTTTAACTTATGCAACTTCGTAGCCACACTGATTGAAGTGTAGGAAATTCATATTTGATGGGAAAGACAGTGACAAAATTTTAATGGGACTTCAGGAGGCATTCAATGTTATCCGAAGTTTCTGCCATGAACAGAGCATATAGTCTTCTTATTTTTAGCAATTCCCATTTCATTAAATATAGAAGAAAAAAAAATGAAATACCTAATTATAATAAAAATCTATTAAGGAATAACTACCGCATTAACCTAGTTATGAATCTTTTTAAGATCTGGAAGATGAATTCTTTGACAGCATGAGTGGATTCTGCAGGAATACATGAATCATATAGATTACTAGTGGAGGAAAATAATAATTAGGGATGTTAAAATTACTTGCAGATTAATTCAAGTCACTAAATGTGAATTCAATATCAATTATTGTAAGAAACTGCATGCTTCACAGCACCCAAATGCCGGTCTAGCAAAGATAACCTGCCATTGACTCAGTTTCATAGATATCTGCCCACTGATTATAATGCTACGTGTGTATGTATGCATGTGCAAGTTGCAGCCAAATGGAAATGTGTATTTCCAGCAAGTAAATAAGAAGTATCATTTTATGTTAAAATAAATATTGCATATCAATTCATTTTGAATAAAACCTTGCTATTACAGCTATCTAGCTTTAAAATTGTCAGTAGTTGTTCTTCCGATATCTTTATGGGAAGATATATTTCACATTTGCAGAAGTTATACAATCATACTAATCCCCAGATGCTGATACAAATCCTGAAAAACTCTAATTAAATTTGCTACTATTTTTAAAACTGTAAACAGTGTATACCTAAATATTGTACTCTGTACTATGAGTTTCGAGTAATGGTGGTTCAATGAGCAACTGAAGATGGTAGAGATTCTCCCTAAACACATCTTACTTTTGTGTAAGCGAATGGAGTTTAGTGTAAAAAATTAATACCTAAGTTTAGGTTATGTGTATACCTATTAATGTCTCACTAACTATTTTAATGCCAGAGGTGCTATGAAGCTCACCAAGACAATATCCCACTCATTCCTTGGGTTCTTATTGAACTTTTTGTCCTTAACAAAACATTTAAGTTGAAATGGAGCTGTTTTTGCCAGACATGCTGTGTCTACAGAACTGCACAATACAATTACATCATCTATACTTTTTACTTGCAATTTCAGACATCCCTGTTTGTGATGCATTAAATGCATCATTGCTACTTTTGCAGAAGTTAGCATGCAGCACCCATGTTGCGGCTGCAGAAAAATGTTAATTGTGGTCGTGTGTGCCAGCTGTTAGATATTCTAAATTGGAAGGGACTCAAGAACATTTTGTTATTTTATTTTTTACAATTATAAGTATGTCCTGAGCTTACAAGAATGTCTGAAAAAATTAGAGCTTTTCCAAATTCTGATCTTTCACATATTAAAGTCTATTACTGGTCAACAGAGTTTAGACCAGGAATAACAGTCACGAAATGCAAAGAGTATACATGGACATCCACATATGACACCTTCACTCATGTAGAAGTTGTAGTGAAGAACGATCCGAGAGTGTCTTACATGGAGATGAGTCTAAACATTTATTCACATCTTTGTGTCTTTAGGTATCCCACAACCTCACAAAAGAATAAAAGGCAAAAATGGAATGGTTCCAGAAAATGATTGATCATTTTGACAATGGCAGTCCCTAAGTGTCACAGGTGACAAAAGTTGGGTTTACCAGTTCAACCCGTAATCAAGCCAGCCAATGATCTGGGTCTTCCCAAATGACAACCCTGCAGTGAAATTTATGTGATGCCAAAATGTAGTGGTCTGAAGATGGTTATCCGTTTTTTCTCAGCAAGTAGCCACTACAGATACACCATAGTTTGCCTCCTCATGGTCTTCAGAACAAATAGAAAGCAGACCAAGGTTTGGGTTGCAAGGATTGCTGCCCCATCACAACCTCTGCACAAATCGCTTTGAAAACAATGTAATTTCTGCAACAATTACGAGCGATACTGGTGAACAATGCACTGAACAGTTGAGATCTGGCTTCCTGGCACTTTTTGTCACAAAAAACTGAGATACATCAATATGGGAGTCTGGAAGACGCTGTTGCACTCATGACTAAGAGGATGGTGTCATCTCTTAAGAAACATGGTGTTTCTGCTTCCATAACTGTTCCAAAGATGCAACTTTGTATCGAGAATGGAAAAGAAATAGGCAGTGTTAGTGAATTATGGCCAGCTATAGTAGAGTGTGGAAAATTAAATAGCTATCCTGATAATTTAAGGAAATGTTCTAAAATGGCTTCTTAAAGGATACTTCTTCTTCTTTTACAAGTCAATATTTTATGAAATACAAAGTAAAGTCATTAATTTCAATTGAGCTTGAAATGCCTAGGAGCTCCAGGTTACATCCAACCCCCTGAGCAAAGCAAATCAATCAGAGTTCAGTTCCACAGGCACCCCCACTATATATACTACCACCCATTCCTGCAACGAGTCAGTCACTGCCTTGTCTCAAAGAAGATTACATTGAGCACAGCATTGATGATGTCTACTGCAGTCATGGATGATATGTTTGGGAAGAAGAAGGAGAAGAATCCCATTACAGCCTGGAAGACTCAGTTCACATAATTTAAATGCATTTTTAGTACAAAATTAAAGTACATACCTCTAGATAATCTATCCAATTGGAATAAAGAATGGATACACTTAACAGCACGCAAAACCAACTTCTTGATGAGGGATTTAGAATATGTCAGGCATTCAGAATAGGAAAAACTTATCAAACATTAATTTTGAAGGTCAGTTGCATCACGTATTTGGTTTTAATTTATTTTTATATTTCCATTTAATGAAATTCTAGCAGGCCATGATTTACATATTTGTTCTATGTAGTTTGTAAAAGGTTCAAGAGTTCTTAAAAACATAATGGCACAGACCAAAGCCAATAGCATTTTATGCATAAAATAAACATTGCAATGATGATGTTGCATCAAATTATACCAATAATACTAGGAGTAATACAGTATTATATGCCATTTTGGTTTTACATAACATTAAATGGGAGTTTACAGCCCTAGGCAATATATTTTAAATAACAACAGTGAAACATGTGAAGCCACTTCAAGTTAAAAATAATAGGGTATCTAATCCTAGTCTAAATCTTAACATACGTTTTAATAGTTTAAAGAAAACATTCGTTTTGTATACCAAAAATAATAAAGTTTTAAAACTTCAAAGGAAATATAAAAATGTTATCTTTTATCTCCAAAACTAATATTTTATTTAAACTACCCTTTGATATCACAATTCAGTCATACTACCCAACCACTTGAATCATAACCCATTTCAGCAAATGAAATAACATTTCAAAAGGAGTTCTGTTTACATCTCCAGTGGGAATATGCAATGTTACAGAGGGAACAGGAGTGCAGGAAGTATGTATATGCCAGCAATTAATCACCTACAGCTTTAGCATATATTACTATAATGATGTTACTTATGATTACTTAAAATCTGAATAATCCTTATTTGCTTTATATATGCTTTATATCCAGAAGAACATAACAAATAAAGATGGACTTCTTTATTTCTGTGGTCAACAGCATATTCTGTTGAACCTTAATAATTATGTAGTCTTCAAAAATTAAATGCAATAACCTGCATTCAAAAATATATTTTATATGAAGGTATATGGTACAGTAAAAAAAAAAATAACAAAATACTTAGTAAACATATCTAAAGAAAAAATGCAACCTTTTTATGAATATCTCTTGAATATTTATGCAATACATAGATTCATATTATATATATTCTGACTATACCCAAAACACTTAGTTGCTAAAAAGTTTTATAGTCAGTCATAAAAATTTGTTACACATAGGTTCTATTTTATCTGTATAGCAGTCTTATACCTCAGTGCAGAAATGCAAAGTCCAAATGCATTATGGCCACAACATGTTAGCAACTCGTGGCGTGAGTAATCCCATAATGATACTGGAAATAAGATTCACACTATGGTTATCGAGCACTTGGGTTCCACTGATATGTTGGATACCTTTTCCCTCATATTCCACTATTGCACCTGTTCGTTCATTCACACCTGCAAAATTCAAATATATATACTGTAATGAAAACAGCACACTAAATGAATGTAACAATATGCCAAAATAATGAAATTGATATTAATATCCTAATTCCTGATCTCATCCTTTCTATACATATAATCATGCTGTGAGTGTGTGCATATAAACATAGCTGGGAGCTGGAGAGATGGCTAGTCAGAGGAATGTGTTGATAATGTCTAAGTGTTCAGTATAATATTGTGTTTTTGTTAATGCAAAGAGAGGGAACGACTATTTGAATAGAAGATGATACACATGCAGTGCATAATGTAAAGCCCTCTCCCCATATACATCCCTAGTCATCTTTCCAGCTCACAGCAGTAACAAGAACTAGAGAAGCAGAAATAGATAAAAAAACTTCTTGTTTCTGCTTTGAAAAAGAACAGGAGTTGTTTGAAATATAGCAAAAATTGTGTGACTAAGTACTTTATCTATTTCTGCTTCTCTAGTTCTCATTATTTTAGTTATATTGTTCCAAGTTTAGAGCATTTTTTATTTTATATATATAAAGAAATTAATTTACACATTAATGATGAGCAAAGCAACTGAACAGTGGAAAAATAAAAAGAAAAAATGAATTATTTATATATTCATTCTTTTTCCACACTTCAGTTGCTTTGCTCATCATTACTGTGTAAATTTATACATTATCTTTATACAATAGGTAAAGGTAAACTGAGAAGCCTGGTGGAAAAGCAAATATCTGGTAGTTGCCTAGAAAAATTATGCAAATATATAATCTATAAAATCTAGAGTGTATGAAACACTCTAGTTGGATAATCATTTATATTTTATCTAGCTTCACTGTGTTGGTTCCAACAGAATTTTAAAAAAAATTGTTATAAACTATATATCTGCTTATAGACATTGTGATGTAGAAAAACAGATGCTGTGGTAGGGACTGCATCAGTCAATCTACCATTCACAGCCAACTGGGCTACACTAGAATTGGACTGGCCTCGGGTGGCCACAATCGTTAAGGCTCAGATTCATTAGCAGGATGTCTGGGGTTTGATTTCTGCCAGGACTGTCCTCCTTCACTGAGATTTTGTTCAGGTTTTCCCCAGTCCTCATAAATGGCAAATGCCAAGGAAGTACCCTAAACATAGGCCTGGAATGCTACATTCCTTAAAAAAAATCCTTTCTCAAGTTTATCATTTCATCATTTCATTTCATGTATCATCAATGTCCACCACACCTTTGGTACCTCAGTATTAAAAGAGAGAGAGAGAGAGAGAGAGAGAGAGCCGCCACTAGAATTGGGACAACATAAGAGTTGGAGATAAAAGTACTAGAGTAAAAGTCTAATAATTTCTGACTTTAAAACTTTGTAATATTGCAATTTTTATGAGGAAATCACCCAAATCTCATTAATTTTGTTCCATTTACTTAGATGGATATGTTTTTACATTTTTAAGTAAGTGGTACAAAATTAGTAAATTTTGAGTAATTTCCTCATTAAAAACACTGCAATATTATAGTATATTTCACTGACTTCACTGTGAAAATTGCTACTATTTAAAACCACTTAAAATTTGTGCTCACTGATGTCAAGCAAGGAGATGCTTAAAACTGCCTGCCTTCATTTTCTACATGTTTTTGACATCTGCTTATGATATATCCATTACCCTTCTTCATTTTCTATGAGAAATTAAATATTTCTCTTGACAGAGTTATCCTTTAGTACACGTAAAGGATGTGGATACTACTAATTTATTTATTTATTTGTTTATTTTTTGAAGTGTTTAAAGCTCGTTTTACTACTGAGGCACCACAGACAGTGGACACTGATGATACATGAGATGAAATTATATATATTGGAAAAGGATTTTTTAAGGAAGGAAATGTTCCAGGCCTAAGTTTAGGGTACCTCCCCACCATTTTCCATTTATGAGGACTGAAGAAAACCTGGAAAAAACCTCAGTCAGGGAGGATGGTCCTCGCAGCATTCAAACCCCAGACCTCCTGCTTATGCTTTGCACCTTAATGATCTTCCACTCGTGGCAGTACTAATTTATGAATTTCATTACTTGGAATTCAATCACCTGGGAATTTCTTTTTAAATCCCCTGACAGCTCAAACAAATTCAGGATGAACATTAAGATTAAGAAGCTAGAGTGACTGGACATGCATTAAGAACTAATCATAACAGGATGATTTAAGGTGGATCTAGAAAATCCAGTAGACTGAGGCTGAGTTGGCAAAAATGTACTACAGCACTTTGAATTAGGAACTGAAGGAATAAGACACTGAATTGAGAACAGTGGTATAAACTTCTGAAGAAGCCAGGGCCCAAAAAGGCCATCAAGCTAATGATGAATCTTGATATTCTTTAAATTTATAAGATGAACACATTAATAAATGTAAGTTAAATTAAGACAGGAGGAGGGGACACAAAAATACTGAATTAACTTATTCTATTCCCTTACAGTTTCTTTAACAGTATTTAACATGATAGCTTGCCCCTTACTTAGAAAATACTTTTTAGATGTTACACCTTATGTACACAATACATCAATTATAGAAAATACTTTTTAGATGTTATACCTTATGTACACAATACATCAATTATAAAATTGTAATGGAACATTTATATCTAGTCTTACTATAAACATTGTCAGAACTTTTGATATTGGCTGTACTACTTATAAAGGGCAGCACATTGCCAAGATGTGATGTGAGTTGTCATGAGTCATTATTAGTTGAGCTGCAGAGTGGGAAATTGTTTGTAGTTGCTTTCAAAATGGACTGGGATGATTATAAAAATTGTGTAGTTTTCATATTGCAGTAGAGTACATCAGATTTTCAAAACACTCCAGAAGCTCAAAATATCCAAGTGGTTTATATATCACACTATCCAATGTTTCACAGCGACTGGAACTGTGAAAGACCACTCCTGGCAAGGAAGGCCATGCACAATACGAACTCCACAATCAGTTAAAGCAATGGCAATCTGTGTAAGGAAAGTCAGTGATGGCCTGTAAACTAAAAATATTCAGAATATCTATGTCTCACATGTAAAACATTGACCTGATGATGCAAAGGACACCACACAAATAAAGTGAAGTGCCAAATATTCATAAAAGAAAATTGCTTACTTAAGCATCACACAGCAACTGGGCACTGATAAAAAGGTTTTCACTATTCAGGAGGCTTTCAATGCTCAAAATGACATATGCTACAAATTCAAGAGAAGATAGTAAAAAGTCTTCAAGGGTTTAGAGCGGCCATCATCCTGCATCAATCATAGTTTGGTGCGATGTGAATTATGAGGGCACAACTGAGCTCAATTTCTATTTGAAAGGGGCAAAAACATCAGCCAAGTGTATCAGGAGACAGTGCTGGAGAGACTGGTTGAGAATTTCAACAACACCCTCTTCCATAGTCAGAAGAAATCGCGTTCAACAGGATTTGGTCTCAGCACATAAGGCTTGGCCAACCAGCAGTAATGGCTGGACTTCACTTCCACCTCTAATTGGCTTTCTCAGTCCAAATCTAAACCTCTTTACCACAAATTCCAGTTTGTGCTCAAGAACATGGCTTACAAGAAGAGACAGCAAATATTGTCAGTTTGAAGTGTTCTCTTGTGAAGGCAGCAGCACCTGTTGATGGGCCTTGTAAAGCAATTGATTACTGGCCACAAAGATTTAAAAGATTTTGTGCATGCTAAAGGTGGTCATTGTGTTCATTATATATCCATGTTACTAGTTTTATTGGAATATTAAAATATCTCTCACCATCTTGTGTCAATTTGCTAAAAATTTTGTAACAGTATTTATGGTAAAACTAGGTAAATCACATTAAATTAAACTTAGAAATTATAAAGAAGCATTACAAAAAAAATATATAAATCACTGTACTAGCAAATTTCTCATCAAAATGTGTCACTGAAGAAAAAATCTGAAAAAATAGCAAGATTTACAAAGAAATATTAAATCACAGTACTAGCACTTTTCTCACTGAAGAAAAAATCCAAATAAATAGCACCATTGTCAACAGCTTCGTAAGTACAATATAATTTAAATAGCAAGAGTTTGCCACCAGTGAACAAATTTCATAGTTAATCACTGAAAGTCATAAATGTTGAACTATAAGATGTTAGAGGCAAATGATCATCATACTGAATGTTAATTCACTTGTCTAATCAATGATGGAGTTGCGCACTGAGCTCAAAAATAGTGATTGCACAGTTTATTTTAAAATTAAGTTGCTGTTGCCAAATTACACTGCATTAGGATGACAATAATGATGAGGACAGCCATGATCATGAAAGTTAAAGGTAATGGGTATTAATTTTACAGAATTAGCATCATGGGAAACAAAGTACTCAGAGGAACACAAGTACATGCAATATTTTCCAGTTGGAAGGTATAAGATAAGTTCCATAAGTTTCCGGCCTTACTTATTCTTAGAGCAGGGGGGGGGGGGATCATGTCATGTTTCAACATAATCTTGGGTTATTTAAAAAAAATTTCATATATTTTAATTAACATTGCTATGCCCTATAAAAATAGTCTAAACTTTTGCCTGCAAAATGTTCTAAAATGGCTTTTTTTACCTCATTGTCGTCATTAATTTTTTTCCTCATACATTTCTCTTTAATCCTGACATAAGATAATAATTGCTAAATATGGATTGTAGGGTGAATGGTACAATTTACTGAATCTACATGCTTTGCAATCTGAGCAATGTGCACTGGAGCATCGTCATGCAGAAGGTAAACACCATGGCTCAACATGTGTCTCTTTTAATACCTGACCACAGTTTATGTAGAAGGCTGCAGTAGTCTGAGTTGTCACTGGTATATCTCTCTTTGAAATTAACTTAACAGAATTCCTTTGCAGCACTTTATGGCTATAGTCTCTCTACACAGATAACCCAGCCTTTCCGTGCAGCACCTCAGCAAGTTTATGCCACTCCATGGACTCCTGTTTTTGAAAGTAAATCAAGTTAAAAGACCACAGTTTCATCACACCACAAATGATCCCAGAATTTCGACCCTGTTAGTTTTGCTCGAGGTCAAAAACCTCTCACAGTATTCCCCTTGATATTGTTTTTTAACTGCCACCCACATGGCACCCATCTTGCACTGATGCAATGTTCTTTTGCCTCTGGAGGTGCTCATACAGAATCCTGAAGAGAATTGTTCTTGAAAAATTTGCAACACTTCTTTTAGATTTAGTCTCCTGTAACTTAACATCTCCTCTTTGAGAGTGATGGATTCTGGTGTCAACACACGATCTATCTTCAATGTTTTCTAATTTAAACTATTTAGCTCATTCTTTTACTGTTAAATAAAAAGAAGAAGGTTCACCATACCCTTCATCTAAGCAGTTTTTAATTTTTACAGGAGCAAGTCTTTCTTCTGTTAAAAAAAAATGTTTTTCTATGAGGTACTTAATTTTCAATATTACAAAAATTTACACATCTCTAGCTACTCATATGATCTTCACCAAGATACTGACAGAAATAAATGTTGCATAATTATTATATATTAACAACAAATAATATATTTCCAATGCAAAAGGTTTTTTTAATTATTGTACTGCAACTTGGCCAGGCTGGAAACTTAAGAAACCTACTACCTTGTGTAAGTAATTTGAATATAATAGTGAAGTCTTTTTTTTTGCAAATAACTGAATAAATGCTTCTCTAACTATGGAGTCCTCAAAGCAGAAGCAGACATGTGAAACCTATTCAAGATGTAAATGGCATGTCTCAACTTATTTTCCATTCTAAACAATTTTCTGTATTATTCAGTCGTAAAGTTAAATTGAACCCTTCATCATCTGCAGTATCTGAAAAACAAAGAAGCATGCCAAAAAAACTACTAGAAATAGGCATAATGTTTGATAATACTCACATTAAATGGTATTTCCATATAATACATTGATGAATCTTCTTGATAAAATCACACTATATAGCACCAATACATATTTTTTGTAACATTAAAAATTATTAAACACAACTAATGATTCCTAATGATACTATACACCAACCTACTGACAACACTCTTTATAATGTATACATTTAAATGATCTTTAAACTCCATATATGGGAGCATTCTTAAAGTTCTCAGCCTTACCAAGAATTAAAAGAAATGTTTTTTTTTTTTTTTTTTTAATTTTGTAACATAGTCACCTTGTAAATCAAAACATTTAGTCCAATGACTTTTGAAAATTTAGATACCCTCAGTAAAATAAGATATGTCCAACTGTGAAAGGTAAGCGCCAACTTCAGTTTCAACCCCATCATTTGAATGTGAATCTTCATCCACCCAGTCATTTTATCAGATATGGGAACAAAAAGTAATTGCTGGGAGCCAAATCTGGAAATTGGCTGATGTAGAAGCACTTGCAAGTGAAGGTCATGCAGTTTTGCAGCAACAATCTCAGATGTGTGCATCATCATGATGAAAGAGAATATTTTTTGCAAAGTGTCACATATAGCCCGAATAGTATCTTTCAGTTGGTTAAATAGTAAATTGTAATACTCCCTGTTGATGGTTATGTCCTTCTGGAGGTAGACTATAAGCATCACACCACGAGAATCTCAGAAAATTGTAGCCATGATTTTTCCTGCAAATAGAAAAGTGTTTGCTTTCCTTGGTGCACTTTCACTTGTTGCCGCCCACTGAACTGCTCCTTCATCTCTAGCACATAGTGATGAATCCATGTTTCATCTACTTAAGAAACATCCAAGAAATTCACTGAAATTGCATTTAAACAAATCTAAACATTCTTGTATAAATTTTATTCTAATGGGTTGTTGATCATTAACAAATGTGGCATCCTTCAAGCAGAAAGCTTTCTCATACCCAAAACTTTGTGTAAAATTTAGTGAACATAACCTATTAAAGCTTCACAATGTGAGCCAAATCGCATACCTTCAATTGGCAATTATTGAGTTTGGCATTGAGAATTTTGTCAGAATCTCGTAGGGTGATAGCAGTTTTGGGATGCCCTGAGTGCTCATAATTTTGAATGGATGTACAACCATACTTAAATTCAGCAGCCCACTTTTTAACCATCAAAAATGAAGGGGAAGAATCCTTTAATATGGAATCTTAACTCATTTTATATTTCTGTTGGGGTTAAACCCTTCAAAATGAAGTACATTATTACAGCTCATATTTCAGTTTTATCCATTTTGTAGAAAATGTTAACACTAGTATGTTTACATGATCATCACAAACATGTGACTACACTTCAGCATCTGAAACTTTACATTGCACCATCTAAAGGATGATACTTAAGAACTATTATAGTAATTTGGCCAACTGCACGACATATCTGAGTCAGGCAGAGAACTTTTAGAAGATGCCCCGTAACTCTCAGTTTACCTGCTTGGTTTGCACTCTTCTCCAAAAAATTCTTTCACTTTGCACAATTGTTTATGGAGTTCATTCAGATTTATATTTGTAGCAAATATTTGCAGGTTTCTTACATTCTTGAGCTCTTCAGAGAAAGTCAAGATTTTTAGGCATCTTTTTCTTCTTCCTCATTGTCATAATTAATCTCATAAATTATTCTTTTCATATTCTGCAGCATCCATGTCAAATATTCTTTTTGAGCATAGAGGTGATATCATATCTGTGTTATTTTATACTTCATTCACATTTTCATTATCTTGAGAAGTGGGGATGAAATTTGTCTTACTAAAGCACTTAATGACTGTGTCGTTTATTTTGTGTTGCTATATGAATCCAATTCACAGAATCTAGCAAAGAAATGGATTTTACCATTCCACTGATATTACTTGCATCTATTTCCTAACAATTACTGCCTTGAGGACTAGTCTCCTGTAATGATTTTTTACAGTGAAGATCCCACTTTGATCCATTGACTGCATGACATTAGTGGCATTGGGTGGTAATCAAGCTAGAGTGACACATTATATTATATATGTCTGTCACTCTAGCTTCATCTGTGTGTGTGCATGTGTATGCATGCATGTTTGTGTGTGTAGGTGACATGTAGCTTTGACAAGAAATAGCAGTGGATGTGAATTCTCTCTCTTCAGCTTAGTGCTGAAATTAATGAACCGTTCCTCCATCAATGCAACAGTCATTCAAGCTTTTTTGTTCCACATTCAAAGCACTGACAGTTAGTGTTACATTTTTACTTGCATCAAGCTTTATGGTTAGCTGATTTGCCTATCTCGCAAGTTTTCCCCCCCTTTTTCATGTCATATTATCACAAAGATGGATATTGATGAATTCTTTTGACATTTTGCCACTTACACATTTTTCTCCATGCAAAGACAGCAACTTTGTAGAAATTACCCTAAAAAACAAACCTGTCTCATCCCCATTGATTACAATGCTTGATTGATGTCCCTCTAATAATGTTTTCAGCTTTTTCTGTCACTTAGAAACAAGGTATTTGTTAACATTATTCACTTCCCACATATCTGATTTCAGACAATTTTGCACCTGTTTCTGAAGCTTTCTAGCCACCCATTAAAAGCCTTGAATTCCTGCTTGTTGAGTTTTTTTCTCCAGTTCCGAAGCTTGGGTCTGCAGAGTATGTCCAGAAATAGGGGATGTTCTTTGAATGAGCATGAACAAATCATTCCCATAGCAGTTCGTTTACTTCTTAATAGCTTGCTGTCTTCTTTCCATGTCACCATTATAGCCTGCAAGTGATGCACTCATGATGCAATCTTAATTTTTAAAAATTTATTATACACCTGAATTTTTTCACAGTTAAATTTTAACACTATTACATATGTCCTTTACTTTCATTTCGATAACTTTTACCTTATCACTTAATGATAGTGTCACATATTTACTAGCATTGTTGATCATTAAAATCATAATTATATGCTTTGCTTGGCTATTCATAATAAGATATTGTTAGTGTGATGTAAGGTAACTGGCAGAAAGGTTTTTTGTCTAGTAAACAGGGCAATAAAACAATTGATCAAAAATGCAACACATCCTTGCAGACTGTTGCACAGAAACCCTGTTTTTATGATAATGATCCATATACATTGTTGTTTCCTTGAAACTATATGCTATCTCAAAATTTAGTTTACTTCAAACAGTTGTTCAAGAATATTGTTTTCATTATAAACAATGACAGAATATTTTTGTTTCCATGTTAAACAGTGCCTTTTATTCAAGGAAAAAATAACATAAAATATAAGAGTTTTCTCCTGTACCAATATATTTTTCCAAAATGGATTTCAGGGTATTATGGTTCTGGAATAGCAGATTTTTTGTGATTTCCTCAGAGAGTTTATTATTGCAAGGTGCTTGTGTAAAAAAGCTATAAATAAGTAGTGTATGCAAATAATACCTGAGTACTGAAGTGTTGCACCTAATATGGAGTCTACAATGCTGCCTACTAGACCGCTTAATGATCCTGCTAATATCAGCGGCCACTGAGAAGGGCTAGCAGCCAATATTTTTGTATCTACACAGTAAATTACAGTCAGATAGTATGCCACACCAATAACTGTGCCTCCCAGTAAGCTGAACAGTAACCCCGTGAAAGTTACTCCGCCATTTGTTCCTGAAAGTGACAACATGCAGAGAATTAAGGATTAATTTGAAAAATATTAGTACTATGTTCAGACATGCCATCTATGACAGCAATAAAATAATAACAAGGAACCTATCTTACTTCAAGATTACAAGTGCAAAGTGTTCTTAATACCATTAGAAAATGTTAATAATGTTCATGGAAAAATATTACCTATGGATTGCCTTGTGCAAAGCAGAACAATAGAAATTTTATACAAGAATGGTCAGACTAGGGTTATCATATTCTGAAAATGCTGACACCCTTCCCCTCACCAACTCCACACAGGCACTACCCTACCTCGCCTCGCACTTTCAATCCTGTTAATAAAACCGACTACATTTACCAGAACGCAATAAGGAAAAAATGGCAGCCGAAGCCCCTTACTACTGTCAACAGCAAATATAAATCTTTTATGCAGTATTATGTCTACAAGATAACATTATTTATCAATAGAAAATATTTTGATGGTTTTTAAGAATCTGAAATTGTTTACAAACAATATTTCTCATAGGTAAACAAAATATAAAATAATGTGTACTATAAACCTCTCCAAAGATAGGCTGTATAAAATACACTAACTCTAAATTACTGGACATGTTAAAATTAATGAACATAGATGGGATAGCATCATATTTATTATCTTCTATTTTAATGAAAAGAACATAATCTTCCTTGGCAATAGTTATAAATGCTGTACTTGTCTTTTCTTAACCTTATTTGCAAATGAGTCAAAATATAATATTCTGCTCACACTAGTAATTAAAACTTTCATCTCACTCCAAAACCTACTTCATATGTTCTTCCAGATATTTCCTTTCATTGCTAACCCTCACTTTCACATGTGATGGCAGATTAGATAAAACTGCACAAGGAAAATGTCCTCCCTAAATACAAATGTTTAATATACATTACAGCTTCATCTACTTCAAAATTTGCATGGTGTTACCATTTATTCACTCCTCCTTTAATAACTGCTAATTAGGTAATGTAAATGCAGTATTATGCAGTGCATTGCCATAAATAAGACATACAAGAGCAACCCATATCGTGCTAAATACTTAGTATTACAAAGTTCATACTATTCATTAAAACTGTCATCATCTTGATTTGAACTTCACTTCATATATTTTTTCAGATATTTCCTTTTTTGCTAACCCACACCATCACATATGATGATAGATTACAGAAATTTGCATGAGGAAAATGTCCCACCTAACCACAAATTTTGGTAGGAAATGTTTAATACACACTACCTTTTCATCATTAACTGCAAAATTTGCATGGTATATATTCTTTATCCACTCCTCCTTTAATTATTGCTATTTAGGAAAGGTAAATATGGTATATGCTGTGCAATGCCATAATAAAAATATTCAAGAGCAAACCCATATGGAAACAACACATTCTATTAACAAGTTCTTGGAGTAATTTCACTAAATCAATATTAACTCAATAAAAAACAAAAGAGGTAACACGCTACTATTGATTTACTTCCAACTATAAACCAATGTAATAAACCAGATAACTGCAAATTAATAAAGTGATGTAATCAACACACAGACCACATATTCCATAATTTTGTCAACTATGCATACCTACCTTGGGGTCTGGTAAATATAGTGGATTATACTGTTACTATACAAATAATTAAACATATTTTTACATGTAACATGTTTGAAATTAAATTTTACCATTGCAAGTGCATTTGCAGAATTGATGGTAAGTTTATTTCATTCTTTGGTCCACGTGCTTATATTAAAGAAAAGAGCCTTTCAGCACTATCATTGCAGAGTAGTATGAATACAACAGAAAGTGAGCTATCTTCACAATCTCTGCATAATGTTCTTTACATTTTAATTTAATTACAGTTGCATCTTTTTCTTGACTTGACTCTTCTCTCCAATCATATGATGTGATACATTTATCAAATTGGAAAACTGATCAAAACATTGTCATCAATCTGCATACATTCGTATGCATATTGCTGATAAGACATCATATCAAAACTGAGAACTTAGAATGATCAATTTGATTAGTTTTGAATAGCAGGAATTTTCACAGTGAAATATAGTATAAGATAACAAATTATTATCGAGGGAATCACTGAAATTTCACTAATTTTGCTCCACTTACTTCCACATGTTGCCTTCATCTTCAGCATGGTTCCACTGTCTGCTTCCCAGCATGCTGTTAAGATGTTGTTCTATGGATTTTACAAACTTAGTGATGAGGTTACTGTTATTTGAGAGATCAAAATTAATCAAATGTTCCTTATTTTTGTTTATGAATATATTTTCCACCCCTATTAATTCTTAGGGTTTTTGAAGAGCTTTTAAGAGTTTTGGTTCCATTTGGAACTGAATCAGGAATTTAAGAAATCGGTTGCAAAGACTGCAATATGAAATACATAGGCAAAACAAAAAGAAATATTACCATACAATTTAAGGAAAATGTAAAAACACAGAAAAATCAGCAATAGCAGACTATTTCTGGCAAAGAACCACAAATTCCAAAAGGAACCAAAACTCTTAAAATAAAACCCATAGAATTAACAGTGTTGGAAAATATACTCATACACAAAAACAAGGGATTTTTGGTTAATTTTGATCTCCCAAACAAATTATAACCCTATCACTAAGTTCATAAAATCCACAGAGCGGCATCTTAATACCATGCTGGCAAGCAGACAGTGGAACCATGCTGCTGAAGATGAAGCAACAGCCTTTGAAACATGTCATAGTAAGTGAAGTAAAATTTGTGAAATTTGAGTGATTCCCTCAATAATAATTTTTATATTATCAATTTAGTTGAATGAACTGGTCTATAGCCAACATCTGTGCTCTTTATTTATTCAATGTCATTAACACTGAAAGAATGCTAAATATCGCCCTTCGTGCTTACAAAATTAAAATGAATAAATTAGACTAATATGAAAAATGAGGACAAATTAGAGGATTTGCAAAAATGTATGCAAATAGCTATTTTTACTATAAAAAAAGCTGACATTCCGACATAAATGCTAACTTATGGTAACCCAGAAGCGACATAGAAAATCTTAAATGTAAATTGGAACTTGCACAGTGAAGCCAATCATATTAATTGATATCATTGTATGATTCAGTTGAACTACACACTCTTAAAGCTTCACTTACTTTTCATAAATGTTCTCGAAACCGGTTCCATACATTTATGAAAAGTAAGTGAAGCTTTAAGAGTGTGTAGTTCAACTGAATCATACAATGATATCAATTAATAGAAAATCTTTCTAGTAAATAATGAGCTACACTTTGCAAAGTGGTCATTATAAGAGTTTACAAAATGCTCATAACAAACTTTCAATTTGCTGCATGAAGCAACAGATGAAAAATGACTTGCCAAACTGTCACAATGGCTTTATTCAGCTCAAAGTGGTATGTTAGCAGGACAATCAGATATTTTATCACTCTTATAGAATGCATCAAGAATCAAACTGGTGATCAGAACTGACTGATAGCAATGACATACAACTGAATATGAACTCTGCTGTGCAGCTAATTCTGAAACTGACTGTATTAACACATGCTGCAGATAGTGCAATAATATATTTTGTAAAAAGCATGTACCCTGAAACAGAATTGGTGAAATCACTTGGAGTAGCATGAATTTAACTGTCACATATTTTTCAGTGTAAATAATTTGCTCTTGATATAAATTTTGGAGGCAGACCATGAATCATGTAAAAATAAAGCCATCTAAACCAATGTTCACTGTTAATGCCAAATAGTCTTTCTGCTTCTAACCCTTTAGGAATGCTTTATTATGCTTTTTCTCTTTAACCTAATCATCAGCATTGTAAATAAAGTCCCTGTTGAAATAAGTTGTCTTACTTCTATCTTTGAATTCCATATCACTGTTTTACTTTTGTAAGCCAAAATGTGCCTATTTAGAAATTGTTGCTACCAATGTAATGTGCAATTTGGTAACCTTAATGCTGCATGCCACTATCATGAAAATTGTTGCAAGCTTCCTTGAATTGTCTGAACATTAGTCTTCATTAAAGACCCTGTATATGTTCTACCATACTGATCTATGAGCAAATAAATTTTTTGTTACATTTTATATGTCTATTTCTGTTTATTACTATAGTTTATATCTGTTTTTAACAAATATTTTTGCTGTTTTGAAATGCAAATGGAATTGGTGCTTCTAAACTGGATGATGCATCACAATCAAAAAGTCCGGTTTAAGTTCACTTTCACTTACATCCACTTCATCATTGTTGCAATCCTTGTATACTATTATCAACATACCTCAGGCTCAACTGACTTATTTTGCTTAAATACAGTACATCTTGAAAAATGCCTGCAAAAATATTCTGTCTCCTTTTCTCATTACAAGTTAAAAGTCTGTTCCTTACCTTTGGGCACTCTTTTCCTTGTAGTTATCAGAAAGGGCTCCTCTTTGCCAATAACTGTGGCAAGTTCTGATGCCCATGTGTCTCCATTGCTACATCCAAATGCTCCTGAAATAGAGACTTGGTTTCTCACTTGTTCACAAGAATAAAAATGTAATACAGAAACTCATATTACCAAAATGAAATAAAAATAGATGGGTTTATTACAAAAACAACCCTTGTCCATTTTCATAAATATTTTCAGAGAAAAAAACAACATTACAGCTACTCACAACTTTCTGAGATCAAACCTTAACTAGAATATCTAAAGAACATGTTAACATATGAGCAGGTTTATTACATTCATCAAGGATACAAAAACTTTAAAGTAAACATGGTCATGTAGGTACATGTGTTCTTTTTGAAGGAAATAATACAATATATTTTACAATAGCAGAACAACAGTAATATTTTATATAACTGTGTGATTGGCTGGAGGAGGACACATATGCTAAGTGATAGAGAAGTTTTCAGATAAATATTAAATTAAATTTTCAGAGGATAGTTTATTAATGTACACTCTTTAAATCACAAGTCATCAGCATAATTTTCAAAGGAGATGTTGCAGAGGCACTCTATTATTAAGTAAATATCAAAAAAAAGTTTGCTATATTAAACAGTGAATATTTGGGTGTTTTCAAATTCTCTAGAAAAACAAAGTTTCCTATGCACCCTTCTGTCAGTATATCATTAGTTAATACCTTTCTATGTCATTACAGAGTGTTGGGCATTTTGTTTAGCAACTTGTAGAACTCCATAAAGATTTTATGACATTGTTGTTCAAGTATTCTGCTATAAAACTTGTGTCAAATAACTTAGAAAAATTACATATTATTTAATAATAAAAATTATAAAGTAATAGGAATATAAATATTATACATAATTATATTAAATATTTCCAACAATATGGAATGTTTCGAATAATACTGAAATTGTACATGGCCCAATTACCTGCAGTCATCTCCAAACATTTTTCTGTTCCTCAGCATGGTTAACTTATTGTTTGCCCACTTTGCATCTCTACTAATATCTTCTTTCTTCTGCAACTGCTTCTTAACATTTTGAGAGCTCCTTTTAGTTTTATTCCATTTTTAAAAAGGAATTTAATAATAACCGTTTACCATTACTGTCAATCTATGTGGCAAAAATAATTTGTCACAAGGGTCTTTCTTGCAGAAAATTAATCTAACAAGGGCTCATTTTATAGAATGGTAAATGTTTCAGCTTCATTCATTTATAATATGGGCATGTTTTGCTAAAACTACCATCACTGGCATTTAATTCACCATTCACTCTATTGATGGTATCAATATCAGTATTTTCCAAAATCTTGGTCTGTATTTTATAATTCTTAATATGGTTATAACAAAATTATTAATAATCAGTATCCTTTCTGAAATATACCTTAAGATAATATTGCAATTTTTTATAAGGAAATCACTAATTAATTTCACTAATTCTGTTCCACTTACTTGTGAAAATCCCCACTATTTAAAACTAATTATATTTTATGTACACTGCAAATTGGAACATTTCATAGATACAATTCACTTTCTTGCCACAGTAACTATACAGCCTTGCATCCTTCAATCCTTCATAATTATGACTTGCCTTTAGCTTTATTAAGTATACAGGCCTACCAGTAACCATAATTATATCACAATGTGTATAGCTATTAGTAGATGCCATACAGTTTGCTCATCTTTTCTGCAAAGATGCAATTTATTTCAAAATGCTACAACATTCCACACAGATAGGCTTTCTCTCTAGTAATTAAATTCTTAACCCATAAACTGAAAATTAACCAGACAACATTTGTGGAATAAGAGTAAATGGCAAAACGTAAGTGATCTATATTATAGTGATATCTAAGAAGAGGTGATGAAAATATACATTAGAGCAAATTCCCCCTTGAAAAGTCAGATGGCAATGGTGAGTTGAGCAATTAAAAAAGTAGGATAGGAAGAAAAAGAAATGAAAGGAGAAACTGTTACAATAGTATATGATATACAGCAATAATTTTACAAGCAAAAAATAATAATAATAATAATTAAAACAATTTGGTAAGCAATCACTGGGTTTCTGGTGTTTATGACATGTTATATTTTTCCTAACTTTCATTACACCTAAAAAGTTGAATTAAATGTGAATAGAATGTTCAGTTATATGTTGCATATAAATGCATATTTCACTCATTTCCTTGTTTTGGTCATATTTTGCTAAAATATGTCAGATTAGAGTCACCTGGGACAGATCTATATTTATTTGAAAATAGTATTGGCTGTCAAAAGAGGCTACTTCCTGATATTTTATGTAAATTTACATGGAATATTTACTGCTTGCTGAAATTTTTTGTCGTGAACAGTAGAGAATAATGCAGTAACATGTCATTTACCAACCTTTAAGCCAGGGACAAGTATAATTTTCTTTTCTCCCAAGCATGTGAAATTCAATGGAGGATATTTTTCTAAATTTTTGACTCTGGACTTCTGTTTAAGATAAACAGTGAATCAGCTAATACAAATGTGCCAAAAGCTAGCAGCAAAAGTGTAATATTAAGAATTTATATCAAAGAACTGGAGTGCAATATTTTAGCTCAGATGAAAATAATCATTACAGTAAAATGTTCAAAGTTGAAATTACAACAGCAAAGGTATTAAATGTGCAGCAACACATAAGAACCATTAAAGTTGAAACTCCTGTCAACATTGCAGGCATCAACAAAGGTTTAATGCAGCAAAATCTTCGGCATCATCCAAACTCATTTTCCAAAAGGCCTGTGTAACATGATGTCTGCCAATTTTCCATTGAGCAAAGTGAATAATAAACATTTCAGAATCTTTACAAAGAAATATTAATTCCAAAGGAATCAAGAAAAAGTATTTATTGCCCTATCATGAAAGTCAATGCTAAGCATCAGAAGTACTATTGACAACATTAAGATTAAGGTATCAATTAATGAAAGTAATGATTGGTGCACACGTTAAAATATTGTTGTTGGTATTGCCAAATAGACCTGGTGACATACTTTACTGGACTATGAAGTTCATGAAGCAATGAGTCATTCTACAATCACTGTACTTTTTGATAATGCCAGGAAAAAATTGTGGATGGTGAATTAAATTGTAATAAGTTCTGTTGTTCATAACTCATGCAGCATCATGTTTTATAAAAGCTGGAAAGGGCATTGCATCCTTCAATGGTGCACTTAGAGAGAATGCTCAGCTTTGCAATGTACTTTTCAACATAATTCTCTCAAAGTTTAATAGACTTGCTCCAACATTTCTCCAGCATTCTTCAAGGTCCCCAAAATCCTTATTTACTTTCTGCATGACCTTTTCATGTGAACTTAAATTTGTGTCTAGCGAGCAGGATCCAGACAATTCAGTGGATGCAGAAACATTTCAAATCATAGTTTTGTAAATATGTCCTGGTTAACATGGCTTGAGTGCACTGGCACACTGTCATGGTAAAACAATGTCTTTTTCTTTTTGGCCATTCCCAGATGTTTTTTCATGATTGCTTTCTTCATTCTCTCCAAATTTGAAAAGTAGTACTTTCCAGTGATAGCTTTTTCCCCTTCCCAAGTAGTTAATAAAGAGAATTCCATTTGTATACTGAAAAATTGAAGCATTCCAATGGAGATGGAATGCATTTTGCCTTTTTCAAAGCTGATTCACGTCATGTGGTCCACTATTTACACTGTTTCATTTCCAGTGTATAATAACGAATTCACATTTTGTTCATAGTCACAAAACCCCACAAAAATCTATAGGATTCTTCTTAAACATTTTCAAACAGCTAATTGAATTTGCATGTGACTTTGCTTTTGCTCTAGAGTGAACAGACACAGCACTCATCTTGCACAAAGTTATTTTCATGCGTAACTAGGCAAAATAAAATGAAACTGCTCAGTTGAGTTGCCCATGCCTTCTGCTAGCTTTCACACTCTCACTCCTGTCAGCTAAAACAATATCATGGACTTTATGGATAATTTCTGACCTCACAGCTAATTTTGGAGCTCCAGGATGGTGCATCTTAGATGCTTATTCTGCTTCACTTGAACTCATTTACTCAAGCCAAACTGTTTCATAGGAAGGGCATACATCACCCAATCTAGGCATAATCCTCATGAATTTCCTTTGCTGTTTTTTCCTTTCAGAAAAAAAAGGATTCAATCATAAAATGAATTCCAATCTTGTCCATTATTTCACTGTCACTCAAAATGCTTGTAGTTAAACAACTACCAAACAATGCATTAATATTAGAATCACTTATAATATTGATACATAGAAAGTAAAGGTGATGACCACATATACAGATGTTGCTGTTGTCCTCTTCACATACTAAGTGTACTAAGTTACTTATCAAACCAACCTGATAACTCACACAGCTCAGCTTTGAATTACTTACCAAGAATACCAAGTCCCAACCATGAAGAACGATAATCTCTAAGAAAATTTATTGGTCTTTCTCCACATCCTGCATCCAAAAGATATAAGAAAGCAAGCTGTGTTGCCATTCCACCATTGCACAACACCTGTATCCAATTTCTTTGTCCACCTGTAACAATATATGTGTGTTTATAGCTGAAATCTTACAAATAATACAATAATTTAGATCATTGCTTTCAGCCTTTTTTAATTTTCTCCCTATTAGGTTGTTTTTACATAAGCAAAGTAACAGAAAAGAAAATAAACAATTTAAGCTTTAAAATATTTATATAATATGACATAAAGGTTAAACCAGCATAACTGTCTGGCATGGATTCCTCGTTGAAATAGTACCCTATAAAGCCCTGTCCTCTTTACACTATCATAAGCATTTTTAAAATCTATAAATAAGTGATTAAATTATATTCCCAGAATTTTTCTGATATTCCTTTAATTTTGGGTGTTTGGTCAATCATTTATTTGGTACCCTACTGTAATCTGATTATATTGCAGTTGCAATTTTTCTTAATATATGTGTTAAATATCTTACATACTGTACTAGGTAAAGCTATACCACTATAGTTTTCACATTTTAGCTAGTCTCCCTTTTTTTATACAGGACAAATCAATGCAGTTCACCATTCATTTGCCATCTGTGCCTTTTGCCATATGAGTATCACTAGTACACGTATCGCCCTTAACATGGAACATCTACTTGCTTTAATTATCTGTGCTGGAAGATGATGTATCCCAGGTGCTTTCCAGTTTCTCAGCGCTTGTATTCCTAATAACGTCCATTTTATTTGGGGCTTCTAGTTCAGTCTCTGTGTTGATATAACTAGCTCATCTACATAACTTTCTAATGCTCTACTTATTCAGTAATTGTTGAAAACATTCCTTCCATATATTTAATACCTTATTTGGTTTGCTAATCATTTCATTGTTTCTGTCTCTGATCATGTTTGTTCTTGAGGTGTAACTCTTCCTGTTGACACTCATTTCTCTGCAGGCTTGTCTTATGTTACTTCTAAAATTCTCTTCCATCTCTAATATTCTCCATTTTGTATCCCTCTCTTCATACATGTATATGGTAGCTGGCTTCTCTGTGCTTAACTTGGTATAAGATGAGTTTACTTTTAATGGGCCTAGCTAAATAATTATTTTGTGCCCTGTTTCTTTCGTCTAATACCCTAGTGCATTCCACATCAAACCAGCCATTTCTTGGGGGTTTTGTTTCTTAACCAATCGTTTTATTAATGGCATTTTTAACTGCCTCCCTAAATCTTTCCCATCGAAATTCCGCTTCTTCCTGCTCTTCTACTTTGGTTATCTAGTCTTTCTGCTAGGATTTGCTGATATTTAATGACATTTTCTTGTTCTTTAAGAGCTAGGACATTTATTTTAGTATTATGTTCATACTGTTATCTTAGCAATCATATTTTGCTTTGATTAAATTATGGTCTGTAACCCCATTTACTCCTCCTTTGTAAGATCTCACTGCTATCCCTGTTGCTCTCCTTTTTTGTCAATACATGATCAATCTGGTTAGCTGTTTCTCCATCTGTTGCTATATATTCTTACTAGGGATTTGAGTTGAGCAAATTATCATATTCTTACTTTACACTAAACCTATTAATCTTTACCTATTGTCATTGTAAATATTATGAAGGCTATATTTACTAATTATATTCCTATATCCTTCTTTCCTCACTTTGGCCTTCACCTTCGAGAATAATTTTCAATCATTAGTCGGGAGGGCATCAGTGTGCTTTCGATCATGTTATAAAATGCTTCTTTTTCATGTGGGTCCTTCTCTTCTGTTGGTACATATATATTTATCATGGCAATATTATAACATTTGCTCTAAGTCTCAATATACAAAATTCGACAGGCTTAAAATAAATTATGCCATTCTTAAAAAATTTTAACCACTTTAAAGGCTACCTCATATTCATGTGGCCCTTCACTCTTACCACTATGTGGTTCTTAATTCATTTATTCCTATACCTAACCATTTAGTTTCTTGTATGGCTATTACATGTAGGCTATACTCAAGTAGTGATATAATTGCACCAGTTTTGTATAGCATTCTTACATTCCATGTACCAAATTCAAATATCATAATACTTTGCTTGAGTGGTCGTCTTTCAAACATACCATTCTGAGGCTTCAGTAAAGGCTTCTCAATCTGTTAAGTTTTCTGCATGCTGGATAATCAGCTCCACTATTCAACCACCAACTTGGAGAACCAGATCTCTGTATTTATGTCCTCAGGAGGCAGGATGATCTGGCTATATCCCCAGACAATGGGTGGCTCAGGTACCTCAGCATTGCTATTCCCTGTACTTATAAATGGGGGCCCCTGGAGAAACAAATCCTAGATTTTATGAATTTAAAGGTGATTACTTAATGCTGTATCTTCACTAATTTTTTCAAAAGATTTTTACAGCATCTTGCAACTTCCGGCCTTTTTTTTTCAATTTCTTCCTTTCATCCAGGACATTCTTCTTATTAAAAGTAGTTTTCATTTCTTGCACCCATTTATCAGTTGATATGAGTAGTAGAAGATTTTCCTTTAGAATGTTTTGTTTGTCCAGGTTCCACTTTCTTTATTACCATCTACTATTCCACAGCATATTTGCTTTTGCAGTGAAGTGTTTTATTCTGATATTATGTGTTAAGGTATGAAAAACAATTACTTTTAAATGCAATACTTCAAATATCAAGCATTTACAATTACAACAAAATAATAATAAAAAAACTGCTTTCTTACACCAATAAATTTCAATAACATTTGACTAAATTCCTTAATATGATTCAAATGTCACTTTTGTGAGCACTTTGTATAGCAAAGTACTGCCCCACAATGGTCCATAAGAGCATTAGTGATTTTGAAACAAACTGGCAAAATTAATTCTGATAGGATATTAATACTAGTAATATAATTTTGAACAAGTTTTACTAAATAAGCATGATATTCATAAAGAAACTGTGCATATGCATACTTAAATATAAATTTACAAAAGAATGTTACATTTTACAATCATAACAAACCTTCTTTGAAATCATCTTCCAGCTTACACTTGCGTTCACTTCGAAATTTTGTTGCTTTGGATGATGTAATGAAGAAGACAATGAGGCATGCAAGAAATGCATAGCTTGTCAATGTTAACATAAAACCCACAAAAATACCTATAAAAAGAAATAAAATGATCAGTCATATTCAATCCCTTGATGCATTAATGTTACTGATATCTTATTCTCTCTCATAGCCGTCATTTTAAATTTTTGCTTCAGATCTCTAAAAAATAAGTTTCTTTTTTTGTGCTGCTTAATGGAACATGTAACAAATATTTATGTACCTTTTTGAAACATTATCCTTCTCTTAGCACATTCTTGCACAATGGAAAATATCAAGCTCAGACCAAACTAATCAAAAAGTTTGCTATAAACAATGAACCTTTTCTAAATCAGTTCTTGAGTATATATTTAGGCTCTTTTATTCAATATTAAATAATCCAAAATGCCTTTATTTGCAATTTGACATGCATTAGAGGAATATCATTTAAGAGCACGGGAATTTATGCAAGTTGCATTCTTTAAAAAGTAATAAATGACAGAAAAAAAAAACAGAAAAGAAATAAATACACACTTCTCCTATCAGAAGAGGTGCGATCACCACAACACATGAGTTTTCCTTGGCGTGAGCCTCACTCCAGGACACGGCAAATGCCATGAAAGGGGTAGCAATCCCATTGGCTTAATTGTTGACCCTACTCAGTGTCATAGCACAGCTGTTACCAGGTGTATGTTGTGTTAATTTCTTCATTCAACAGTATACATAAAGTGTATTATGCCTCATGTTTTTACAACAGCACAACTTATCTTTATATATGATTCATATGTATTAACTCAATGGTGAAAGAATCATAGGACCAATTTTTTTGAGTATACAGCTGATTATTATTTATGTGAATACCATGCTAACCCCATTTTTTCAAAAGGATTCTGCCCATGCAAATAATTCCATGAAAGCAAGTCATGATGTATTTCCACAAGACAAAGTAATTAGTAGGTATTTGTGGCCCCCTCGATCCCCAATTTAACAGCCTGCAATTATTATATCTGGGATATATTAAAAAAATGCCATGTACAAGACAAACCCGCATACCATACAAGAACTAATAATATAATATTCAAACTCATAATATCATATTCTTCATGAAATTGTTAGGATTTCTCAATGTGAATAACGAATCAATTTCCTAAAGAGATGTCAAAAATGTTGGGGAATGGTGTCCAGTTTCAATACCCCATTTGATAATTTGGTAAATAATGAGTTCAGTCCCTTAAATTGGTTTATGTATTGTTGTATAGTTGGTTTGTTTTATTGTTTCTCCCTTCTGCTAATCACCAAGACCTGGCTGTGGAAGTGGTAACAAGTTTAGAGAACTACAGTAGATAAGTTTTACAAATGATTACTGTACTTGAAATCAATCAATTAATTATTATTACTATTATTATTGACATATACTTGACAGATTATTTGTTTAAGATTAAGTTAATTATATTTTCAGTTCCTCGCCATCCATAAATATATTTGTAGGTTTGAAGTTAACATCTGCAGCACCAAAATAAAGTGCCCAAAACCATTTGTTTCTATTTTTGAGGTGCCTACTTTTCTTTACCCTCTTTCTACTTGTTAATTATTTGTACATATATTTTCTGCATTCTGCATAGGTTAGCATCAATCATAAAACTTTTTCAACTTGCAATAACTAATAAGGTGCATCATCTAAGAAAGCAGATAACAAAGGTAGAACATTAGGGGTAAATTTTTCTAAGCCTATTTCTGGGACTTCTCTGGCTTTATTTGCCCATAACTCTGATCACAAACAAGTAAAAGATTTTCCAAGAAACTAACCAAAATAGCTGCGCAAAAACTATTTTGGCTGATATTAACTCTCCTCTTTTGTAAATACCTTATACAATCATTCCTCCTATGGTCTATGCCAGTATACTCTGGTAGTACATAAATGCAACTGATATTACTGATTCCCAGTATTAGCAATATAACATTCTGCATTATAAAATATAATTTACAAGAAACAAAGAAACGTAAAAAGCATTAATATTAGCAATAGTTAATCAAAGTTAACTATGAAAAAATAATTTCCCTTTTCTGGGGAAGAGGGTCCTGTCCTTTTTTCTTGAATATTCTTTGTATTTTACATCACTGTATATGGTTTGCCCTAATGACTTTTTTTCCTGTAATAATTTATTGGGTTGAAATAAGTGGAACATACAAGAAGTATATGGATGACATATCTGCTATATATAGTCGCCTTGTCTGTTCCAGCAAGTGTCCCAGCACATTACAAGGTTATGAATATCCTGAGAGAAGAACCTCTGTGGTCCAGTGCATAACAATCTTCAAAGAGACTGCCTCCCTTCTGCTTGATAATGCACAAGCTGAATGTTGAATGAGGCTACTAAAGTCAATGACACACATAAAGAAAAAGTAAAATGTTTACAAAAATAAGATACAGAAAATAATATATTCCCAGAAAAACGATGTTCATATTTCATGATATTATGGCAAGATTATAAAATAAAGTACAAAAATATTTAAATGAGAACCAGCAGTTTACTGATGACCTAGAGGTGGAATTAAAGATGTAGAATTGTGTGACCAAATTAATAAATTAAAGGTAAACAAAGCCAGTGGTATTGATGGAATTCCAGGAAAATGTTAGAAGGTTTGGTTTAAAAATGATATTAGGAGAAAATGTGGCTCTATTGCTTAATATATTAGAAACAAGGTAGATTCCTAATATAGAGAATAAGTATGATAGTACCTATATACAACGGGAAGGGAGACTTAATCCAGTTCATTCTTAAAACTGAAAGTAGAAATCACCACAGTGAAACTATATAAATTCTGGTTTAGACTAAAAAAGGAAAATTTAGCATGTATAGAATTAATTGGAGAGATTGTGATAAGGTGTATATAGAAAAACAAAAAATGGATTTAAGTATTAGACTAAAAGAACATTGCAGAAATATAAAATACAAACAGATAGAGAAGTCAGCAGTAGCAGGACACTTTTGGAAGGAAAACCATGATATAGAAAATGACATCACATTATTAAAGGCAATTTAACACCCAAATAAACTCAGTATATGGGAAAAAATTTACATAAAAAAATATGAGCATCGACTTATGAATTTTGACATATCGGAAGCAGACAACATATTATATAAGTTCATCAACAGACTGCCAGAGTGAGCAGAGTCACTTACACTTCCCTACCTGACCAGATCTATTAGTCGTTGAATGGTTGACAATGTGAGTGAGTGTTTACTTTTAAATAAGTTTTTAAAAGTGGAACATCATGAGAGTTTTAATGTGTTGACATGAATTTTAAGTAGTTTTACTTTTGGTCTAAATCAGAATCTAATTCATTATGGAGGAGGATAAGTCTTCTTTCCATTTTAGGGAAGGCTTTTACTGGAATTTTAGTAATCAATTTAGTAAATTGATTAATATTGATGATAAAATATTAGAGTTTCAAACAGGATATAGAACAGGGAAAAGAACATCAGACAATATTTACATAATTAAAACAAATGTGGATAAATATTTAAGTAATAAAACAGGTAGAGAATACATGGCATTCATTGATTTCAAGAAGACATTTGACACTTTTTTTTTGATTGGTTTATTTATGGACGCTCTTTAACGTCTCAGGTCATCAGCGTCCCATTCAACTCAGGGCGTGAAACATCAGACTAATTTTGCTCAGAGGCCTCTCTTTCAGGCTTGAGGTTCTTTATCGTGCCGTAAATGTACGACAAGCGACCCACGGCTTTACTTCCCTTCCGAAGGAAGCCATACTTATGCCCCGAAAAAATCCATCGGTACTGGCCGGGTTCAAACCCGCAATCTTGGGTTTAGGAGGCAAGTATGGTAACCACTACACCACCAGGACCGACACATTTGACACTCTAAATAGAGAAGCTCATAAAGCTAAAATGTAAAGAGATAATTGATCTTTAGGATAATAAAGATTGATAAAATTAAGATAATTTCTTTTGCACCAAGTTGTCAGATTATAAAGTAACTGAATATGTGAGACTAGGTTATAAATTAAGTTCTGTGTTATTTAACTTGATATTGATAACATCTCAGAGAAGATACAAAGAGGAAATGTACATATGCCAGCGATTATAATAAAAAAATACAAGGTTTATTTTTTACAGACAACTTAGCCATTCAATCTATATCCTGTGGAGGATTGCAAAATGCAATTGAAGTAATTCACAATTTTTGACAAAAATGGGGATTGAAAATAAATGAAAAGAAGTCCAAAACTATACTTTTTAAAAAAGGTTTCAAATTAAGAAAGGATGAGAAAGCACTGATGAATCGAAGAGAATAGATGTGATAAGACAGTTTCATTATTATGGGGAGAGATTAAGTTCCAATAGAAGATGGAATGAGCAGAAAATAATGATACCAAAAGGGAAAGTAGCCACAAGTGTTATAAGAGTTTGTTTAAGAAATAAGAGTTAACTGGCTTGAAACAGTTTATAAAGTCACAGTAAAGAATAAAATGTTACACGGAGTAGAAATTTGGAGTAAGAGTGAAGTCTAGAAATATGCTCATTAAATCCACAGAACCTTCTGTACACTGGCTTTAGGTTTACCTACAGCATCACCAAATGGTGTAGCACAGAACTGGATAGTTACTGCACTAAAAGTAGGATTAATGAAAAATCTATGAAATGTTTAAATAGAATTATATGTTGGAAGAAAAAAAGTTATTGAAGAATGTTTTCCAATGCATGTGCAAAGAACCTTAGTCTCTCAGAATGCAGAAAATTTTACAACAGATAATTAAGGGTGATATGTGGATTAATAAGGAATATCAAAATAGAGGTTTCTGGAAAGAAGTGAGAAAGGGATTAGAAGATAAGGAAAGACAGGAAATGTTTAGTAGTTTGGGCTAGAACTGGAGTTATGAATCTAAGTGGTTTAAGGGAGTAACAAGAAAAGTGCCCAAAGTGTGGAGTCTAAACTTGAAATTTCGATGTGTACTATATTGCAACCAAAAACCTTTTGAAAAGAATATGCATGGCAACAAAAATGGTATAATTTAGATTGAAAAATTTCTTTTTTGTTTTATGCTAGTTGAAAATGGTTGCAAATTTGAGGTTGTGTTTTGTTTAAATATTTGCATAATTTTTGTTTCTAATTTCTTTACATTAGTAAACATACTGCTTGTTTAATTAAGATAACTGGATTCTAGTCTCTTAGAATTCCAGCAGACTACTGCTTGATAAGCCAGAGTCTAGGGTCCTGTACCAGTTAAGAAAAATTTTACAACTATAAATATGTGTACTAATACATAATATTATATTTTTACTTAAATGTAAATTGGAACTTGCACTGTGAAGCTAATCATATTAATTGATATCATTGTATGATTCAACTGAACTACACACTCTTAAAGCTTCACTTACTTTTCATAAATGTATGGAACCGGTTTCGAGAACATTTAGTTCCCATCTTCAGCCAGGCTAAAGTTCGGCTGTCGGATTATTTGTTGAGCTGTGGGAATGTATATTCTGCTCTGGTGGCGGTGTGATAAACTTGTAGTTTATGTTTTCATCCCCAGCAACGTCGAAGTTCATTATGCTGTCTTTGTATTTGTAGATGTAGATTTTCTCCCAGGTTGCTAATTCCGTAGGTCCTTGTACTGATTTTAATAATTTTGCTTTATTTATTATGTCATGATTTTGTGTCCAAAAATGATATGCTACTGCTGACTTCTCTATTTGCTTGTACTTTATGTTCCTTTAACGGTGTGGCTGTTTCTCTTTGTTTTTCCAATGTAGATTTTTTCACATTCTGCACAGTTTATTTTGTAAATACCTGATTTTTCTTCTTGTGGAATATTGTCATTAACATTATGTATCAGTAAGGTTTTAACATTAAATCTATTAATCGCTGCCAACCTGATATTAAAATCTTTAAGAATATTCTGAAATTTTTTTGTGGATGATATATGAATTTTTTAAAAATTAATTTATTTTTTCTTGCTGAAAGTATTGTGGTTTCTTTTGATATGTTTTTGTCTCTTGAATTTCTGCACCTTTTTATGTACTAGTTCTTTTTTAAAACTATTTTTAACTGATGTTTCTTCTATTTGTTTGTATTCATTAAAATATCCTTCTTTGCTAATTTGTAAGTTAACTAGCCAGTGTGTTAAACTGTTAATTACTGCATGTTTGTGCGCTGTGGAGTTAAAACTGTCAGCTTTGATGTGATTATCTGCGTGTGTATTCTTTCTGTATATTCCAAATTTAAGATTTTCTTGGCATTTCATTATTTTAATATCCAAGAATGGCAGCATGTTATCTGTTTCTATTTCGTATGTAAATGATATGTTTATATCTTGTATATTTAGAAGTTTCAAGGCATTGTCAATGAGTTTTTTTGTTAACTATGGCAAATATACCATCTACATATCTGTACCATACCTTAAATATGTATGGAAAAGCTGTGTTGATGTGTGCTTCAAATCTACTCATGAAGAGGTTAGCTTGAAATGAAGATAAGGGGCTGCCCATTGTTAAGTCCTGCTTGTTGTTTATAAAATTTTCCTTTAAAAGTAAAAAAAGTTGGTTTATGTAAGTGGTAAAAGTTGTTGGTTTATGCAAATTTCCGTGTGTTTGATGTATTCTTTTATGTGTGTATCATATATTACACTTGTTTTTAGCCAATCATGTAGATAAATCAGGAGTTTTTCTTTTGGTATGCTCGGAAACAGAGATTCTACATCAAAAGATATAAGAGTGTCAGAGGGATGCAATTTTATGTCTTTATGTTTACGCAATCCCATACACATTGTTCATAAGAACGATACATTTGGTTCCACTAACACTTTCTGACTTAAAAAATTTAATTACCGCTTGCTCCATTTGGATGAATCTCTGTTATGAACATATTCAGTTCAATGTGTTCTGCACTGTGAACACATTGCTCCATCAAGTCATACCAGACTCAATAAAACGATGATTTATCCGGGCTTCTTGGCCGTGGTCTAGAGGTAACACTAGTACCTGACGTTTCGCCCGTCACTCCGTCGGGCATCTTCAGAGGTAGACTCATGACTGACAAAACTCAAGAGTGGCGTTCTAGAGAACGCACCGTCAATATATAGGGGAGCGAGTACCTCCCCACATCCCTATCATTGGCCCGCCTCTCCGCCAATCATGGTGCGGCTAGGGTCCCCTCCTACTGTACGTCCGTCCTGGCTTCTTATTGGCTTGATCCTGGTGTTCTCCAAGACCGGCATCCATGCTTTGTGAATTCGTGTAGCCTCTTCTTTTTTATTAAAATTGTCCTTGTGCTTAAAAATCTCAATGGCCTCACGGTACAACCTCGAATAATATGGGGCTGTATTGTCGAGGTGCCGGGATACGGACACCATGCCGAATTTTATCAGAATGAAGAGACAATTCAACTCTGGTAAAGCCCACCGGATATACAGACGGACTGAACAAGCCTTATTACGGGAGCGGGTCCAGGCCAATGTCAAGGAACTGGCCCTCAATGACAGAGCCCTGTTTCTTCTACATCTGGAGATCAGCCACCGATTGGCGTATGAGGATTGGAATCGTATAGACAGCATTACATACAGCACAGCGGTTAGTTTGAGGGAATCTGTGGAAAGTAGGCAAAAGAAGAAATATGACAACTGTCAAAGGAAGCAGGCGAGCTGCCATTTGGATGTGCGGCGCACCGTGGTTAATTTGAGCAAGAGGCCTTTATCCGCTAGTGAGACTTCACTGTTGGCGAAGGGTGGTAATTTTGCTATAACCCCTCTGCACGTACCGAAAGAAGAAATCATTGCTAACATCGAGTCTGCTATTCGAGGGCTCACGGTAGCAGAAGCGGAGGAAGTTCGCACGGAAGCCGCGCGTATTCTACGCCGCGCCACACAACCTAAGCAGAACGTGACAAGGCAGGAGAGGAGTGCGTTGAAGACTTTAAACATGGATGCTTCTATTATCATTTTGGATGCCGATAAGGGAAATGCGACGGTTGTGATGGACGCAGAGGAATACAGACATAAAATGGGACAGCTCTTGGAACCTGAGACTTATAAAGTCCTACAGAGGGATCCAACCAGTAAAATTCTAAGGATGACGAATCTATTAATAAAGAAATCATCGCTAATGCAAGAGGTGCAAAGGACCATGGTTATCAGTGAAGCCGTTGCACCGCGGTTATACGGTTTGCCCAAGATTCATAAGGATTCGACGCCATTGCGTCCCATAGTCAGTACCATAGATTCACCAACCTATTGTTTGTCCAAGCATTTGGCTCAAATGCTGCAACCGTATGTTGGCAACACGGAGACCCATATAAGGAACTCTGCACACTTTATAGAAAAACTTAAGGACATCAGGTTGGACCCACAGGATCAACTTATAAGTTTCGACATAACCTCACTTTTCACTAGGGTGCCATTGGAAGACACATTGGTACGCATTGCGGAAATCTTTCCGGCTGACATCACGGAACTGTTTCGTCACTGCCTTACCACGAGCTATTTTAGTTGGGGTGGCAAGTTTTACGAACAGAAAGATGGAGTGGCTATGGGTAGTCCACTGAGCCCACCGATTGCTAACTTTTACATGCAGTATTTCGAGGAAAAGGCCTTGGAGTCAGCCCCGTACAAACCTAAGGTTTGGTGGAGGTATGTTGATGATACTTTTGTTATCTGGCCACATGGCGAGGGGGAATTACAAGGGTTTTTGGACCACCTAAACAGTGTCAATGAGAGGATCCAGTTCACCATGGAAAGGGAGAAGGATGGTTGCATTGCGTTCCTGGATGTGTTGGTTAACAAAAAGCCAAATGGGACATTGGGCCACACTGTATATAGGAAACCAACCCACACGGACCGGTACTTACAAAAAACGTCAAATCATCATCCACGCCAGAAGAGGGGGATCATCAAGACCTTGGCAGTACGGGCAAAACGCATCTGCGAACCGGGGACCTTGGAACAAGAAATAAAACACCTGAAGGTCACACTGCAAGCTAATGGATATGGTTATGGAGAGATCAACCGGGCATTACATCCCAATAAAAAATGGGTTCGTACGGAGAACCCGAAAACTCAGAATTCAGCTTGCTTACCGTACATCAACAAGGTCACAGACAGAATAGGGAAACTATTGGGGAAATTTAATATACGTACTTTATATAAGCCTACCAAAAAGTTGAGATATCTTCTTCGATCAGTGAAAGACAAGCGGGACCCCCTTTGTTCAAGAGGCGTTTACCGCATTCCGTGCAGTTGTGGTAAAGTGTACATTGGGACCACAAAACGGAGTGTACGTACACGGATAAAGGAACATCGAGGCAACTGTCGACTTGGTCAAACTGAAAAATCGGCGGTGGCGGAACATGCTATGTTGGCGGGCCACGATATCCTGTTCGGGGAGACGGATATTCTCGACAATACAGCCCCATATTATTCGAGGTTGTACCGTGAGGCCATTGAGATTTTTAAGCACAAGGACAATTTTAATAAAAAAGAAGAGGCTACACGAATTCACAAAGCATGGATGCCGGTCTTGGAGAACACCAGGATCAAGCCAATAAGAAGCCAGGACGGACGTACAGTAGGAGGGGACCCTAGCCGCACCATGATTGGCGGAGAGGCGGGCCAATGATAGGGATGTGGGGAGGTACTCGCTCCCCTATATATTGACGGTGCGTTCTCTAGAACGCCACTCTTGAGTTTTGTCAGTCATGAGTCTACCTCTGAAGATGCCCGACGGAGTGACGGGCGAAACGTCAGGTACTAGTGTTACCTCTAGACCACGGCCAAGAAGCCCGGATAAATCATCGTTTTATTGGATTGACGCCGGCCGTGAAAGCCTAAGTTTGTATATCATACCAGACTGCTTTCTTACATACAATGCCACCTTCCACAGCAAACACAAAGCTCTGCATTGTTAAGCTTTGATGCTATGACAAAAGTCTTGGTTTCATTTGTTCTTCATATGTAGAGAACAACTGATCTTGATCTGGAAGAACTAGAAGCACCAATTCCCAATATCCGCCATTATTAGTAATCACTGTCATCTTTTGGATAAGAACAACTTTGAGATTATGGCATAAACAAAATACCATTTGACAATTATTTTTCCCCATTTATCATTTTTATCATTTCAAGAGAGGTAAGCCATGGCCTAATCTAAAACAAAAAATTACCTTCCTTATTGCATCTTGGCTAACAACATTTTATTTTTCCTTCACATAATATTTTAATGAAATGTTCCATTTTTACAGTTTAATGCATATACTTTCCTAGCATTTGTCATTGATGAGAAGTGAGGAAAGCATGGAAAAACCTCAGTCAGAGGGTACATTAAAATTTTGTTTTGCAATACAAATGGACAATTATAAGTGAAAATTCAATCTTAGTCTCAAACACAAAATGCATATAGAGCCTGCACCCTTAACAGCACAAACCTTAATCAAGACACAATAACACAAACCTAACAAGGCTCCAGAAATATCCAAATTCTTCTTCCGAAGGCCCCAGGAACCAAACATTAATGGAATCATAGTTGAGAACAACCATCTGGCTGGAGTTATTATGAACCCTTCTGCAGAAAAAGAAAGTATTTATAATGAATAATACTTATCACATATTATCTAAGATGCAGATACAATTTAACATTCTTTAGTGTATTACCTTCACTTTGCAAGGAGTTTTCTCTAGAAGTAAAGAATGATAATGCTAAGTTACCGATCCACATTAGCATAGACAGTGGAAGAGCAATAGCACATATTACCATTGGTAACATTTTTGTTGACCTTTGTTGTGGATCTACTTTCTGTATCCCAGGATTGCACATTTTGGCTCAATCAACCAGAACCAAATAAAATGGAGAGATTCAAATTGTACTGCATTTGTAAATTCCTAAACGAAAAGAAGCAATCAATTTATTACTTAAAACATATTCACTGCATTTATACATTTTAAATACACTTTCTGAAATCCAGTATGATTTTCAAAAGGAAAAAATCTACATATATAATGATTTAGTTTATGGATAACATTTATAAAAGGATGGATGCTTCTGAGAAATACAAAGGAATTTTATTGATCTTTCTAAAGGTTTCAACCTTGTAAATCATGACATTTTATTTAAGAAAAAAGCAGTATATGAAATTAGAGGAGTAGCACACCTATGGTTTACCTCCTACCTGAAGAACAGAAAACGAGTGGTAGAAGCCAACTATTGTGATGAAAATAGAAATTAAATATACTTTTTACAAATCAAATTTATGTACCATGGAAAGCAGCTGACCACAAGGTTTCATATTAGGCCCTTTATTCTTTCTGTTATACATAAATGATCTAATAGATTGGTCTACATAAGGGAATTAACTTCTCACTATTGCATATGACACGAGTATCTTGATATCTGATAAAGAAAAACGTGCCTTAAAAGGAAAAATAGAAACCATATCTACAAACATCACTTTATGCTCAAGTGAGAATAAGCTAGTACTAAATAAAGAAAAATTATTAACTATTAAATTACATCATGCAATAAATAAAAATCAATATTAACTTGGTATTATTTTAGGTGGGGGCAAAGTTAACTATGCAAATAAAAATACATTTCTTGGGATATGGATTGATAAATTAAATTGGAGCATACACATTGATACATTAACAAAAAATATATGCCAGCTTTCTTACCAAATAAGCATACTTAAACAATTAGTAAACACTCAGACATTTACGATAGACAACACTTTTCAAACTTTCACTCTGTCCTTTCCTATGGAATAATTACCTAGCAGCACAGTATTACATCAATCAAAATATTTAAACTGCAAAAAAAAGTTATTAGAATAATTTTAAATATATGAAAAATTACCAGTTGTAAGCTATACTTAAAAATACTGAGGATATTGCCATTGTCTTTCATGGGTGTGTATGCAGAATGTTAATGAACTACACTGAAATAATTTTAGAGTGTAGGGATGTCATTTATAAGCAATTTGAGATAGGCAATGTATGGTCCACAACTAAACTTAATGCAGTTTTATGGGTAAAACATTTTAGCATCAGACGATAAATCGGTGTTAAAACCACATGCCGGATGAAAAATTGGTTTAGAATGTCTTTTAAACTACCTTGCAAACATAAAATTATGGATTTTCTGCAGCTCACTATCAGCATTTTCAAGTTTAGTGCCATAAAATCCCTTAAATCTTGAACTAATCATTTGCTAGTGCAACACTGAATCTTCTTGCATTATGTTAGCCAAGAACGACTACATTACATTTATGTAGTCAGTCTTGATGTAGTCTAATCAAGAAGGAGCTCTTTAACTGCTTGTGTGGTGCAATGCATAACATAAAAGCTGATGTTCTGAAGGCTGCGGGATCAATTCTTGTCATGCTGTTAATTTGTTTTTATATAATATGAAGAGCTGCAATAGTCATACTAATAAATTTTGAATGAAATTTACTTAATGCTTTCAAGTTTTATTCTCTTTTTCAAAATGAATATGTTACCAAAAACAATGGTTATTAAGCTTACTACTAGCATGATGCCTAAAACATAATTTACTGACACATACTCAGGACACAATTATGATTGATAAGTACAATAATAACTACCAGGGTTTTAATTATATGAATTGATATGTTAAGATGTAAGTGTATAAATTGAAACATCAACTTAAAACATAAGCTAAAAATTGTATTATTAAGCCCTAGTCAGGAAGAAGAAGAGGGGAGAAGAAGAAGAAAAAAAAAGAATGATGGAACTCCAAAACAAATAACCACCTCTTACTCAAAAGCTAATGTCATAACCAATGCGCCAAAGCGATACATTTTGAAATATCCCTTCATTGTTATGTGTTATGCTTTAAAGGAGTATTTTGATTAGCCAGAGGCATTAATGGTGCTTTAGAAACTTATAGACATAGCTTCAAAATTTGAATAGACATGCAATAAGTTTTCAATCTCAAATTACCTGTCTAAAACACCTCTACTTTATGAAATTATTCTAGCATGGTTCATTAACAGTATGAAGTTTTAGTGCAAATGCAAACATATATTAAAAAATGTAATATAAATTAAGTTATTCATGATCACACTTTCTTATCAAGGCTTTAAATTTTTCAAACACAGTGTTCATTTCTAAGTCTTGCACTTTTATTATAAACTACCTTTATAATTAAAATCTAGTCTCTGCAAAACTTTAAAAATGTTTTAAATGTGTTTAATTAAATTCATTATTTTATAAACTAACTGTATTTTGCATTCAAATAACTTTTTATCTGTGCTATTTCATGTGTCATATGAAATATTTGTTACATTTTATTGCACTATTGTAACATAAATGGTCATCTATAACATTAAAATCATTTCATGAAAAACCAATATGAAACTTTAATGACTCAGATTTTTATAAAAATGTGTGAAATTGTTTAGAGAGGTAAAACATATTATTGCACATTTTTATCAAATTTCAATAAATGAATAGGGAAATACAGGATAAGTTTAAAATTTCTGTCAGTGTAAACAACTGCAGGATGTAGGGTTTTATACTATTACTTCTAAAGCATACAACACAGAAGAATTATTTTTATTTCATATTAAAAAGTTTAAAAATAGCTTTCAAACTCACATAAAAGCTCCTTAACACCAAATACATTACAGTAAAAAATAATGAAAGACAAAAGATGTTTTAATTTTTCCTGTAATT
Source organism: Metallyticus violacea (assembly GCA_030762175.1). Lineage (NCBI taxonomy): Eukaryota > Metazoa > Arthropoda > Insecta > Mantodea > Metallyticidae > Metallyticus > Metallyticus violacea. The sequence continues at coordinate 42,398,724 of CM060835.1, read as the reverse complement.
GTTTTTTGATTTTCCTGAAAATTGATGGAATTATTGCAAATATATTCTTAACCTCGCACATTAAAATGTAGGATACAACAATAAGAGTAGAGACTTATTTAATAATTATACCAAAAACCATCTAGTTTTGGTACTGTATATTTAAAAAAAAAATACAGCACATTACACTGTTAACTAACCTGGAATACAGTGAAAAACTGTTTAATTAAATGTTTTGCACATTTGATGTTGAAGACACTTTAACCCTCTAATGCTGTGAGCACTCTTATGATCATGAGTTACCACTTTGTATATGGCTTATTTCCAATGCTATGTATAATCCTGGAAGATCATTGTCAATTATTTAGATAAGAAAGATATGCTAACCTGTTCAATAATATTATTATGCTTCTGCCCCTGATCATTTGTTTTGGTGCAGCTTCATCTCTAGCTAGTGTTGTTGCAAGAAAAATATAATATGCCTAAAGCATGTTTCCTGTTTTGTTTGCTTTTGTTTTGATTGTGTAATCCAATAGTTTAATATATTCCAAAATTATTAATTTTCTTTGTACATACTATGAAATTAAGCTACAGATTATATTATATATTGCACATATACTCATCTGAAACATAATGTGTAGATATGAATCTTTAGACACAAGAGGCAAAACCTTACAGGAAAATCTGGTTATTCTTTATTTTAATAAGCCAACAGGAGAAGTTGACAACATTTTAGAGTGCCTTCGTAGCAAGCGTCTTCATTTTGTCTATAAAGTCTCATGTCTGAACACCTACTCAAGCTATCTTATAAACTTTAACAAAGTCAATATGGCAATCTAAATATCAGGAACACTTCGGAAAGTTCACTGCTCCAATGGTGCAAATAGTCAGTCAGTCCTGTTCATAGGGTTTACTTGCCCTTCCTATTATAGTTTGACATCTTTTTCAGAGCTGGAATTGATGGCTTATCTTAAAGTTTGTGAATATGTTATGACAGGAACAATTAGAGACAAGAGAATTTTTAAAGAATAATCTCTCATGTCTTCAAAAGAAATGAAGAAATGGGCATGAGGTACCTAATAACATGGCAGAGAAATCTGATGGCTTAAATACTACTTGTTGGGCAGAAAACTAGATTGTTACCATACTGTCAACATATCATGCAGTTCAGCCAGCTTCAAAAACATTGATAGTTGAGGTTGATGTTCATAAAATTTCTGTTACTACCGAAGTGAGTGGAAACTTGAAAGACTTTATTCAGTGAGCATATTTCTTCTGTGGAAACAACTTCATTCTTTACTCTTTGTATTTCAAGTTCTATAATAGTCTACTATGTACTGTATAGTCTACATTGTTTTCCATGAAACCGTGTTATTTGAATGCTGATACATATATAGCATAAGTACTCAAATAAATAAATATATATAACTGAAAAATATATGATTTATTAAATATCTTATCTGAAATGCACACATAGATAACACATTTTAGGGGGACCAGATATTGAAACTTAATAAAATACACTAATTAGTAATGTAAATAGCAATATATTTACATATAAAGTTTTGTGTTTGTATATTTCAGTCCTATTATTGTTCAGTTAATAGATTACGCTCTTCAAATAATATTTCCTAATATTGCAACATATTCCTATAAACTAAAATGTATAAAAGGATTACAGAAAACTATATCATCTTTGTATATTAAAAATTCTATGATATTGAATGAAGCTGTTTAGTAGCACTGATGCATCTGTACTTTACCCAGGATTTCTAGAGAAAATGAGATCCCAGAATAAGTGTTGGTATTTTAATAGAGGAGAATGGGAGCAACATTTCCACCAAATTTGAACAAAATTGAAGATGCTATACTTTAAAAACGGGGTTTCAAATACAACCACATATTATCATAATACTGGAACACTGGGAATTTTTGTTACTAAATGAAAGGGCATTTTATGTGGTTTCAACTCCTGTAATTTAAATACAAATGTTATTGTAACTGCATTTCTTTAGAGTATGCAGTGTTCAAAGCCAGTTGAGTGGAAGAGAGGACTTTATGGCGTTAAATTTGGCAGAATAAATAAATAGTAATAAATAAAGGCAGATAAGTATAACAGAAACAGCAGTATTGATTTTTGCCTAATAAAACTTATTATACTAGTAATTTATCATACTAAAATAATTTGAGTCTTTTAACTGGTATTCTGGTATTCAGTCTTTTGTCAGATTAGGTAATCTTCTGTTTAACATTGTTAAAATATCTTTAAAGCAAAGTTCTGCAGACATTTTGTTTGCATTATCTCCTTTGCCTTTATGCAATATTCTGACAATCAATTCTCCCTGGTCCTCTGCAATTTAACTGGATCAGATGCACTCTAGATGCAACAGAAAATCTAGGGGGACATTACCATCCAGAAAACATGTCAATGTATATGTAAATATGTATTAATAAAAGTTGTATGATTGGTTTGTCTGTTTTTGGTGTTGGTTGAGTTGTTCTAAGTGTTCTTTTTTATTTTTATTGTAATTAATTATGTAGATGTAAACAAATTTTTGTAAATACAGATTGAAAACTACTGTTGTATTTGTATATGACAAGTTCAATGTTCGTAGGTCTCTGTGGCTGCTTCACGAACTCACTGAACGCTCCGAGAACTAAAATTAGAACTAAAAAAAAACTAAAAAAAACTCTACGCAACCTAGGTATTTTTTTTTATTTGGTTTATTTCCAGATGCCTTTACCATCTCAGGTCATCAATGTCCCATTCAATTCATGGCGTGAAACGGCTGACAAATTTTGCTCAGAGGCCTTTATTTTTAGGCTTCAGGTTCTTTATTATGCCTTAAATATACTATACAGGACCCATGGCTTTACTTCCCTTTCGAAGGAAGTTATACTTAGTATCCTAAGTACTTCTCTGCTATAGTGCCAAGCATGTGCTTATCAAAATCAAGCTTGTGAAATCACTATTATAGAAAATATAACCATTACAGGGGATAATTTTATAAAAATTAACACATTTTCTATTAAGGCATAACATTAACAAAGACCATGCAAATACATAATTCAAAGTGGTTAATAAAAGTATTAAAGCTGCGCATGCTGAAGTTAAAATAACCATTTATTTGTTAATGCAAAAAAACTGGTCAACTTTAATGTTTAAGGGATTCAACCAATATAAAAGCATTAGAGCTTTGTGATATAAAATTATTTAACTGGTGACATTAGCACTGTAACAGAAAATAAAACTTCACTATATATTGATCACACTAGGCATTTGACAAATGGAACAAAAAGCTTTTAATAAACAAGAAGTTAAAGATTGGCATATAAGAGCAACATTCTGCTTATCTAATAAAAGAACATGCTCTGGGTCAATTATATGAACAGCATCTAGCAAAATAAACAGACTACAGGTTCACTCAACCAGGAGACTAACTGAGCTTAAAACAACAGCCAGGAAGTTTTTAATTTTAACATTATGAACATTTAAGCTTTTTACTTTTATGTTATGACAGCATATTTAGTTAATGCAATTATAACTTGGGGCTATGTGTGCTCCTTGTATTGCAAATATGATACATACTACAAAATCTGAGAAGTGCAAAAATATTCCACAGATTGGCAAGATGGACCAATAAAAATTGATCAGGTATGCACCAATGAATAAAAATTATAGTATTCAATCTGAGCCTCAAGAGCTCTCAATCATCTTTGTGAAAGGATTTTGTAAAAATTATAAGGATTCTAAAATGGCCAAATTCTACATTCATTATATTATTTAGTTATATTTATAGTTTTTACTAAAAAATCTTATGATTCTGTTACCGAAAATATGTACTACTTTTGTTTCAATCTATAATAGAAAGAATTTGCATTTTTAATAAAAGAAGGGCATAAAAGTTTCTGAACCAATCTTTCGTGTCTTCGAATCGACGTAAATGGAAAAGTTTTACATAAATGTATTTTCAGATTAATCACATCAAAAGGAATGGCAGAATTTATTTCTACAGGTATATAAAATTATTCCGCATGTTATTGCTGAAATTCGCATGATATAACTAATATAGTCAAACACTAAATTTATCACACAGTTATGCTGTTTTAATTACTTCTCCTGTTATTATAGGTAAGTTTAGTTTCTCCTATGTATCATGCAAATTTCACTAGGTTTTTTTTTTTTTTATTTATTACATAAACACTTATTACATAAATAACACTTACTATTTCAAATGTAAATAAAACAAAACAACTATTTAAATCACACACAGAAAAATTGTGATCTAATTAAGTCAGAAAAAATAAATATATTTATAATAAATGACTACATTAAAATATATCGTGCATCAATATTTTCTTAAAGGATTGATATTTTCCCTAAACGTACTTTGCAAAAACTCCTTTTTTATGAACTGGCATTTCCTTATTTCTTAACTTTTGTAAATATCCACAGCCACATTTTTGCTACTTTGGTAAATATAATTATTATTTATTAACGTCTATACGCCCCTCCTCTATATTCTTACCTAAAACATTGTAGATTGCAGACTGCAGTCGCACGTGCTGGTGTATACGGTACAGACTATAGACACAACGTTGCCAAACCATCCTGTTAACGTCACTGGTTCATTGCGACTTTGACCCGTATGGATACAATTAACACATTATCAATGAGACCAAAATGCAAGTATCGATAATATACAATATGTCGGAAATTGAAGCAAGAACTATGAATCACATGGGTTTGTTAATTCGGTTCGTTGCAGTTAGATGGTTTATTGCAGTGGTTTATAGTTAAAAGTAAATGAACAGTAGCGTATTATTTATTTTGTATTTTATAAGTTAATATTGATTTAATAAAATTACACCAGGAACTTGTATAGTGGAAAATGCTTAGCACAACTTAGACCTACATATATTATATTTCCTCGAAAAATATGTCCAGTCTAGTAATTGCTAAGATACCCACTTAACGCTAGTGTACATCCCACTCTCCATACATCTTTGAACCAGCTTTGAGTGCGTTATATTGTTTATTTTTCATTTGTGTTTTAAAAATGTTTGCAAAGGTTTACTGTTATGTTCAAATAAACAAGGCAAAGCGCAATGCATACAATTTCACGAATTTCCTGGTGACAATGTTTGTAAAAAAAAAAGTGGTTGAAAGTTATTTCCCGCCAAGGTGAGTATTGTAGCTTCATACCAATGTTGCACTTAGAGCAACCTTTCATTTTTTTTTTTTAAGTTTTGCGCCTAATTAAGACAAGAAAGGTTAAAATTTTAATTATCACCTAATGATTATATTATATTTTTATTTAGCAGGTTCCGGTGGACTTGCCAAACGTTAGACCATAAAGTAGTTTTTAGTGAACAATTTACGAAGAGTATTTTTTTTTTTTTTTTTGAGTAGTGTTTAACGCCCGTTTTTACTACTGAGGCACCACAGGCGGAATTTACGAAGAATGACTATAGAAAACTGTAATAGAGGGTTATTGAAAGTAGGTAACATTCCTTTCCTGTTCCTTAAATATCCCAAATGTAAACAACTGGCCCACCAAGGAGGCCACTTAAACGAAATGTAACGACTCAATTTGAGGTATTTCGCAAGGGAAATAAAATAATAATTCAGTCGGTTCCGACAATTGTGACACAAGTCATCACAACAATAAAATAATTAAATATCTAACAGCCGAGATTAAAAATAACTGAAAATGACACCACTGATAATAAATCTAGATCGGTTGCTCTTACCTATAAAACCGACAAATCTTATCCTTAAAACGGAGCAACCGCAGACTCGAAAGTAAAGTAAAGATTTCCAGATTAAAAAAGAAAGGAATTGAGCCGAAATTATGAACTATAATTAATGTAAAAGTATTTTTAAAATACAAGCATTAGAAGCTCCTATTGAAGAAGACATTAACGTTTTATTTTATAACGAACAACTACAAGTTCTTGGGCAAATTAATCAAGGTGAGGTGAACTTGGTGTTAGATTTTGCATATTATGACAGAGTAAATCGTCATCAGCTTACGATTTCTTCGGAATGCACCATTGCTGACTTTTCCAAGCAGGTTAACTTTGAAACGGTACAAAGGAGCTTCCACTAAAGTTAAATACCATGGGTTTAGATCTACATCTATATTTTACATGTAGTTCTAGCCAACACTTGTACTGTTAAACATGATTTATTCTGCAACAATTCTTGGTATTTTCATTTAAATGAACTATAGCTGCGTTTATCTTCACTTCCTAATGTTCAAGAGGGGTTTGAATGCTAGCGACCCACCGGCAAATAATGGAACTATATGCGGACAATCGAAACCAAAACTGTTGCAGTAAACGATCAGGTCTTATATATAGATGTCGGTCTAGATACAACACGCATGCTCTTGTTGTATGTCTTAATTATAGCAGTGCACCTCATAATACAATTTAAATGCTTTAAGAGCAGTCATTAAAGGAGGAGTGAATAAAGAGTTAATATGCCAATTATGAAATTAATGATGAAACTGCAGTGTGTATTAAATTTGTTGCACCAAAGTTTGTGGTTAGTAAGAACATTTTCCCGAAATATACTGTAATATTAAATTCGATCTCGCTGCTGAATCAGCAAGCGTGACCTTCATTTCTCCTCACGCTGTACTACAACCACACAGCTTAATATATTCTCCTTTTTTTTTTTCCATAGGTCTTTATTAATTATTTCTGGGAAGAAATGCATATCATTCATGTAGATTTACAAGCCTTCTATAATTAATAAGGAGGTAAAAACATTATAGTTGCAGTTGACCACATTCTTATATTAAAAATTACTTAATTTCGGGGAATAAATTGTACTGGTTTGTATCTGGAATTATATAAATTATACATCACGAAATTTTGGGTTCACTTTTGTCAATATTGCTTATTAAGTGGAAATTAACCCCGTTTTAACATGTGTTTTTATTTATTGTTGCATCGGAATTTCATATTTCGCTATACTTTTGCAAACGATCTGTAATTCTCACCATTAAGAGCGTGGTTCCAAGAGTTATTTTATTTTAAAGTATATATATATATATATATATATATATATATATATATATATATATATATATATATATATCAATGTAACAAATTAACAGTAATTATGAAAATATAAAAGGATAAAACTTGTCTTCTTGCCATAGATGAACTCAGCGAGTTCCAAATATAGCGATTTCAACTTTATCTCAGTGTTTTTCCTTTTATACTTTCATAATTACTGTTAATTTGTTACATTGTTAATAGTATTCCTTTATTTTTATTTTATATATATCACATACTTTAAAGTTGTTTTCAGTAATTAAATTTAATCTGGGGCCTGTTGAAGCTCACCATGATGTTTAAATTTACTCGATTGTAACAAATTTAAAATTAAATCTTCATATGGATAACAAATTATATATATTTCATAATTCCTTTAGAAGTGGCATATTTCAAATTCTTGAAAGGCGGGTAAACTAATACTCATAAACAACACATGCTTTTTTACTCTTTTTCAAATCCTAGTTGGCCAGTGTGTCAATAGACGCGCACGATGTAGGAAATTTGGCCAAATTTTCTGAATAATCCATGTGTATTTCGAAAAGTTTCAGGTTTTCAGAAGATAAATAAATTAGGGCGGCAAACAAACAAACAAAAAAAAACAAGAATATGGCGGTAAAATATTTCGTTAAGCTTCACCATAAAAATGCACATTTACTGATTTAGATGGAATTAAAATAAAAATCTGATACCAAATAAAAAATAATTACATTACATTTTTTTAATTGTTTATTACATTTGTGTATTAATTGTTATTTACATCTTTCGTTTAGATCGCTCTGCCTTTCAATCCGCTGAAAGCAATTTCCTGATTTAGGTGAAAGCGGTAAAGCGAAGCGCATACTAAGGGCGCAGAATTTTTATGCTCGCTTTCAGTCTGCGCGCCACAGTGGCTAGGTTAAAATGCGAGTTCCTCGAATGTTCAGGATTGGAATACTTTGCATAAATTACTTGTATTACATATTACTTCATTATTATTTCTCTAAGCACATTAAATGGGTAGAAATAACGTTCCTTTTCAAAATACACAATTTTAACATCCCCCCCCCCTCCCGAAGAAGCATGGTAACGCACTTGCACGTTCTGTACAGAAGTTTTACTGAAGTAGTGGTCAAAACATGTGGTTAATATTTAAATCTAATTACATCTGAAAACATTTTCTAAAATTTGGTTTGATTTGCTTTTTCTTGGTGAAACAAACTTTCAATGCTAAGTCATCTCTCACCAACTTACAGGCAAATAATCAAGCTCGTTTTTGTCTTCTGAAATTCATATATGCCATAAATTGTTTTGATTATGTTCTTTAATTGTGTTATTTGGATTTTGAATTTGCAGTTTGAAAGTACCTAGAGCAACATCTCTTTTTCTGTAGATAGTGTCCACTTGAGTCTTCTGCAGAAATAAATGTCATCTCTAACATATTTTTGAATAATTTTCAAACATTTTGAATAAATGTTAACTTTCAAGTTATTTCTGAATCTGGGAAAATAAAACTGTTTCTCAATGTATTTCAGAACTATGTTCATTTTCAGTGGCTACTTTTTGGTGTGAGCAAGAGCTGTATTATTATCTTGGCAGCACACTGCATGGAACAGTGATGTCTGTTACTTAAATGTAAATTGGAACTTGCACAGTGAAGCCAATCATATTAATTAATATCATTGTATGATTCAGTTGAACTACACGCTCTTAAAGTTTCACTTACTTTTCATAAATGTATGGAACCGGTTTCGAGAACATTTTGTTCCCATCTTCAGCCAGGCTAAAGTTCAACTGTCGGATCATTCGTTGAGCTGTGGGAATGTATATTCTGCTCTGGTGGCGGTGTGATAAACTTGTAGTTTATGTTTTCATCCCCAGCAACGTCGAAGTTCATTATGCTGTCTTTGTATTTGTAGATGTAGATTTTCTCCCAGGTTGCTAATTCCGTAGGTCCTTGTACTGATTTTAATAATTTTGCTTTATTTATTATGTCGTGATTTTGTGTCCAAAAATGATATGCTACTGCTGATTTCTCTATTTGCTTGTACTTTATGTTCCTGAAATGTTCCTTTAACCGTGTGCCTATGTTTCTCTTTGTTTTCCCTATGTAGATTTTTTCACATTCTGCACAGTTTATTTTGTAAATACCTGATTTTTCTTCTTGTAGAACCCTGTCATTAACATTATCTATCAGCAAATTTTGAACATTAAATCTATTAATCGGTGCCAACCTGATATTAAAATCTTTAAGAATATTCTGAAATTTTTTTGTGGCCCATGGATGATATGTGAATTTTTTAAAAATAAGTTTATCTTTTGTTGCTGAAAGTGTTGTGGTTTCTTTGATATGTTTTTGTCTCTTGAATTTCTGCACCTTTTTATGTACTAGTTCTTTTTTAAAACCATTTTTAACTGCTGTTTCCTCTATTTGTTTGTATTCTTTAAAATATTCTTCTTTGCTAATTTGTAGGTTAACTAGCCGGTGTGTTAAACTGTTAATTACTGCATGTTTGTGTGCTGTAGGGTTAAAACTGTCAGCTTTGATGTATCTGCATGTGTATTCTTTCTGTATATTCCAAATTTAAGTTTTTCTTGGCATTTCATTATTTTAATATCCAGGAATGGCAGCATATTATCTGCTTCTATTTCGTATGTAAATGATATGTTTTTATCTTGAATATTTAGAAGTTTTAAGGCATCGTCAATGAGTTTTTTGTTAACTATGGCAAATATATCATCCACATATCTGTACCATACCTTAAATACGAATGGAAACGCTGTGTTGATGTGTGTTTCAAATCTACTCATGAAGAGGTTAGCTAGAAATGGAGATAAGGGGTTGCCCATTTTAAGTCCTGCTTGTTGTTTATAAAATTTTCCTTTAAAAGTGAAAAAGGCTTGGTTTATGCAAATTTCTGTCAGTTTGACGTATTCAAATATACAAATTAGCAAAGAAGAATATTTTAAAGAATACAAACAAATAGAAGAAACAGCAGTTAAAAATGGTTTTAAAAAAGAACTAGTACATAAAAAGGTGCAGAAATTCAAGAGACAAAAACATATCAAAGAAACCACAACACTTTCAGCAACAAAAGATAAACTTATTTTTAAAAAATTCACATATCATCCATGGGCCACAAAAAAATTTCAGAATATTCTTAAAGATTTTAATATCAGGTTGGCACCGATTAATAGATTTAATGTTCAAAATTTGCTGATAGATAATGTTAATGACAGGGTTCTACAAGAAGAAAAATCAGGTATTTACAAAATAAACTGTGCAGAATGTGAAAAAATCTACATAGGGAAAACAAAGAGAAACATAGGCACACGGTTAAAGGAACATTTCAGGAACATAAAGTACAAGCAAATAGAGAAATCAGCAGTAGCATATCATTTTTGGACACAAAATCACGACATAATAAATAAAGCAAAATTATTAAAATCAGTACAAGGACCTACGGAATTAGCAACCTGGGAGAAAATCTACATCTACAAATACAAAGACAGCATAATGAACTTCGACATTGTCGGGGATGAAAACATAAACTACAAGTTTATCACACCGCCACCAGAGCAGAATATACATTCCCACAGCTCAACGAATGATCCGACAGTTGAACTTTAGCCTGGCTGAAGATGGGAACAAAATGTTCTCGAAACCGGTTCCATACATTTATGAAAAGTAAGTGAAGCTTTAAGAGTGTGTAGTTCAACTGAATCATACAATGATATTAATTAAAGTGATGTCTGTGTTTCTCAATGATCATTAAAGATATTTTCTCCAGTATCACTGAATGAGATCCAGTGATTGCCATAGGAATTTTCAATGAATTATCATGATATGTATACAATATCAAAATGATCCTCTGGCACAATGACTGCCAGCTTATTGCTTTACATCAGATATATTTTTTCTAATCCAAATTTCATTTTAATGTTCCTACATTTTCTGACCAATTTTTTTCTCCAGCAATTCTATTCTCAAGCTTGTGTCACTATTTTGTAACTTTTGGAAACGACTTTCATAAAATGAACAAACATCTAATCATCTTTCATAGCACTCAGCTTCTATAGGGAAAACAAAAATGCTCAATTAAGTGTACTTATGAAGCTGTTGACAATAGAGTGGTATATCTACAAACAATGTAATACAGTTTTTTTCACACTAACTCCATTCACTTATTTTAACTGTTTTCCTCACGAATTTGTGCCTAAAAAATAAAATCACACCAAAATTCGTGAGGAAAACAGTTAAAAAAAAATAAGTGAATGGAGTTAGTGTGTAAAAAAACTGTATTACATTGTTTATAAAACAAAAATGGTTTACCTTCAGTTTTCTAAAACCTCCTCAGTTGTTTTCAACTTTTCAAGTCTACTTAATGCTATTTTGTCCCAAAATAATCTTCTTTTGATGACAAGTCTGCAAAGGTTTTTCATCATCCCAGAGAAGGTAAAACTGTGAATGGCTGAAATTTCTGCTCTTTCTGTCTTCAGATATTTTACTAGTTTAAACATTTACTCCCACTTTTTCCTAGCTGGCTAATTATGTTTCTAATAAGTCAGCCCCTAATTTACTGAGTATTACATTTGAATGAAAAGAAATTCACACGAATGTGCATAAATTGAGTTAATCTTTGGTCTAGTCCTTGGTTGACTTTGTGTTATTGCAGCACTTTGTAATATGGAATCTTTCACATTCTTTGTCACACAATTTATATTGTTTGGGGCCTGATAGGCTGTTTTCTTGCAATTTATGATAACCCTGGCTAGAATGGCTAGTCATGTTATCACACTTTATAGTTCCTGGTTTGTTCAAATATATGTTTAAGCAGCCATAGCGTCTGTGATGTAGATGTGCAAGTTCTTGAGTCACTCTTGAGTATTTGGAAGTATTTGGAATTTCCAGAGCAACTTTAAGAAAACAAGACTCATCTTATTTATTCAAATCACTGATGCTCAGCTTTTCCCTTATTAATTCTATGCCATAAGTTAAAATTGGTATTAATTTGGTTCTGAATAGGAGCATGGCTTTTTTTCATCGACAGTGCTATAGTGTTTTCAATGTAATATGTGGTTTTTATCGAAACTGCTGCTCTATCTTGTATGTGAATTTTGGATGACTTTGTAGTGGTTTGTAATGCAATACGTAGATATTTGAAGGAGTTTATAGGGGAATATCTTTGTACTTTATTATGTTTTCTGGTGTTGTTTTGCCACTTTTCTGAAGACTATCTGCACAATTTTGCTTTTATTTATGGAAAAATTCTCGATAAAATGACCATTGTATTTCATCTTCATTAAACTATCAGAGGGAATACCCAAGTGTAACTGCAAGTGTATTATTCCAATACATTGATAAAAATACTCCATTATGTGCAAGGAATGCTCTGTGTTTTTACCTTTATAAATTCCATTTAGAAATCCTGCTGAACTTTTGCTTGCATTTTGTGTAACATAGTTTATTTCCAAATGTAATAGTAGCAATAGCAGCACCGGTAGTAACATCAAGCTTTACCAACTAACTAATCACTGCTTACCCTTACTAATATTAGAACTGAAATGTATACAGAAGAATTTCCCTTATATATTTAATATATCAACAATTGTTTTCAACTGACATTATAGAACAGTGCAGTTGTGGCATTCTTGTGGTTTGGTAGTGATGCAATGTAAAAGGAAACTGCTTTCACATCAGTTTTATATGAATTACAGATAGTTTGATAGTTTTCAGATTAACAAAACTTCTACATTTAAGAATTTCTTGTTCTGTCTTTAGTTCAAAAAATCATATAATATATAAATTTGAATAGTTTGGAATTTTTGCAGTGAAAATATAGTATCATATAACAAATTATTTTTGAAGATAATTTGTTATCATATAATGTATACTTGTTTATCCATTTTGTTTGCAAAAGCATCTAGAGTTCCCTCAGTAAATCTGTTTTGCTCAAATATTATCTTATCTTCTAGTTCTTCTGTGAAATATCCACCATTTTTGAGAGATTTTATCATCTTACTGTACTGTGGCTAAAAGTTTTCCACATATAAATTTTAGTTTTCCTAATTGGTAAAACATTTAATTGTTTTTGTTAGACCTCAGTAGGATCCACAAATTATTCTTTCTCTGGATTAAAATAACATCAAACACATATAAACTTTTTTAATGTATTAAATTCTTGCTTTCATTACAAAACATGTAATATGATTTTAGTGTGTCAATTTTGTTTTGTTTATTTATAGATGCTCTTTAACATCTCAGGTCATCAGCATCCCATTCAAATCATGACATGAAAATGCCGACAAATTTTGCTCAGAGGCCTCTTTTTTCAGGCTTGAGGTTCTTTATCATGTCATAAATGTATGACACCGGACCCACAGCTTTACTTCCCTTCCAAAGGAAACATACTTAGGATTTTTATGCCCACAAAATCCATTGGTCCTGGCCCGGATTGAACCTGCAATCTTTGGAGGAGGCATGGTTACCCTACATCACCAGGACCAACTTGTTTTGTTAAGAGCTGCACTGTACTTGATGCTCCTCAATTTCACAAATTGCGTTATACAGCATTAGAGTCACTTAGTTTTAGCCTCCTCTACATTTTTTAAAATGATTTATCTTTTTCAGCCCTGATTTTCATACATCTAATTTGTAAGACAGTTACTTGTCCTGATATATATATATATATGGATGACATGAGTAGCCTGTCTCAAAATTGACCACTTTTATTGTTATTAATATCTGCTCTACTCAGATGCTTCTTTTCAGCTGATAAATCTGAAGCTACTTCATAAACTTTAAAAGGATTATACACAAAGTACATGTTCACCTTTCCTGGATTATTTTATTTGTAGACTTCTGTCATCACCTATTTCTTCTTAACTAAGTCCTCTAGATACCTTTCAGTATTAAGGATATGAGAGATCTCCATCCCTTCCTATCCTGCAGTGATGTTAATTGCTTCTCTTACTGACGATCCCCTTTCCTATAGTGCCCCTGAAATTCCATTCTCCCAAGCCTGTCTTCCTTGTTTGTCCTCAGTCTCTGCTTCATCCACCCTCATCTCCTTCTCCTTTCCCTCAGCAATCAGTCTGTCAACATCCATTATACATGTCTGAACCATGTTAATTGATATGCTGCATCATTTTCTATCATCACTGTAGAAACTCCTCTAGCCTTATGTGACCAAGTTTAAGGATGTCTTTTCTGTGATTTGTCTGTTATGACATAATTTCAGTGAATCATTTGCTAGCAGCGCAGCCCATGTAACAGCCAGCCTGCAGGCTGCTGATCAAATAAACTCCAACTCGTGTTATCTATCTGCTGGCAGATAGCTAATTGATATTAACGTGATATTAGCAGATTCATTCATGGAATTGCATCTGGGGGCCACAGGTGACTATCTCCCTGGGATCCTGCACCTGACTTGGGGACTTTGAATTATGTATTAGGGAGTAGAATAGACAGCCAATGGAGCCTATGGGGTAGATACTGTACTAATTCATTCCTCCCAAATGTCCCTACTTAGGTTGCATACTTAACAGTAGAGTATAAGGTGTGTCAGGTTGTGTGTGATACCATGTCCCACTTGATTCCTCTGTTCGCTGGGTGATGTTGGACAAATGACAAGGACAATATACACACAGAGAGAATATGCTGCCGCCATTATGATATTGTGTTGTTTTTTTTTTTCTTTTGCTTTCAGATCATAAAGTCAGGTATTTTATTATTTATATTTGTGATTTTTAGATTTTCTGGTGACAAACTTCTCTCTTGCACTTCTTGCAAGTGCACACCTCGTCTTTGTCTTTAAAATTTTGCAAATTTTTAACATATTAATTGATTACAGTTCAAAAATGTGAACAAGATATATTTTGTGCACTATAATGCTTTATTAAATTAAAAAAGCATTTAAGGATTTCCTTTCCAGACATGTCTCCAAGAAGGCATGTTTTGATGTGTCTACACTTTTTGCTGTTTATATTGTATACGAACTCGTTGATAGTGTTCAGTTTAGCCAATTACTAGGTAGCCACTCTATGTCCGGATTAAGTGGTCTGGAGTTTACATAGCATTATCATAATTAGTCAATCACTTTTTTGGAAAATTAGTTATATATTCTCAAACTTCCTGCGCCCTCCCCCTTCATGCCCCTGTACCTTATTGTGGTTTGGGGGTGGCAACAAACAGAAGTTTACTTGTATCACAAATTCTACTGTTCATTGTACAGACAGTACAGACCAGAGCAGTTCATAATTTTCTTATCATGGTCAGTGTATGGCAAGACTGGATCCAGTTGCAAGTCCTGCGCTCCTCAATATTTTATGTTGTTGTTGTCAAAAGTGTCAAGCATTTTACAACCTCTGGCATTTCAATATTAAAATGTAAAAAATTACTTTAACAGCACAAATATGAAACATTTTTAATTTAAAAAATTTAGAATGTTGGTAGGACTATAATGGATACTAGTGAACTTTTGTTTGGCTAAAGCTGGGGTAAAAATAATGTTCATCTCTCTGAGTTTGTTGCAGACAAGATAGCATCTACAGGCAAAAGTGAATTTTATATTTTTTTTATAAGTGTTTAACACCGCTTTTACTACTGGGGCACTACAGGCGGTGGACACTTATGATACATGAAATAAAATTATATATTAGGAAAGGATTTTTTAAGGAGGGAAACGTTCCAGGTCTAAGTTTAGGGTACCTCCTGGGCATTTGCCATTTGAGGACTGAGGAAAACCTGGAAAAAACCTCAGCCAGGGAGGATGGTCCTGGCGGGATTCGAACCCTAGACCTCCTGCTCACGAATCCACATCTTAAGGACCTCGGCTACCAGTAGGTTAGAATTTTATATGAGATGTATCAAAATGACAAGTGCATGCAGCAGAATCACTGCAGCAAACCATAAATAGCAGAAATTAGAGGTAATATGCCTATAACTTTTGACAGTTTAATAATAATAATAATAATAATAATAAACATGCCTGGCTTTAAGAATTGTAACATCTTATACATCTTATACTATCTTGTACTATTGATATAGATTTGGTTTGGTGACACTTATATTTCACTTACTTGATATTTTAATTGAACATGTTTCAGGAACATTCGCTCTTTTTTCATCAGCAGATCAACTGGTAGAGGTCTGTAGGGGATCAGAGAAATCCATCAAATATATACAATGATAGTGTCTCAAAGTTCTTGATGCAGTTTTATTTTTGATGATGCAATTTTTTTCCCATGTTAGTTCCACAGCTTTGCTAGTGTGTTTCAAAACTTTTTTTTATTAATTTCATGGTTTCTGACCAAAAGTGGGCTGTCACTGCTGATTTCTCTATCTGTTTTTATGGATATTTCTGAAATGTCCTCTCATTTTTTCAATAAACGAATGAATTTATTGACAAACAACATTATAACCAATCACTTTATACTTAATCTATTCTAAGGACTCTTAACAGTACCAATAAACAGGTTCCTTCCATACCTTAAATACCCGGTTGTAGTATATGAGAAACCAGTAACTTAAGTTTTCATCCATTATACTTGTCCTCTTTTTGCTTCTTCATACTTCTCCTTTACTTTTCCTAGAAACTCTTCCATCTTTTGAATTTTTTCTACTCTCTTAATTGATAGCATTCTTATTACCACCATATCTTTTTGTAAATTATCCCATTTATCATCCCAGATACTATCTGGCCACCACCATTTAGCTCTTTCACCTTCCAATAAATAGTGAGACACACAAATCTACTTCCCCACACAGAACGCATCCTTCCTTATTACTTCCCCTTAATTCTTTCAAGAATATTACTCCTGCACACATCCATGTTAAACGCATTCTACCAGTATGGTCAAAAATTTCAATATATTTCTCTTGCCCTCAATTCTTTTTAATTACTTTATATAAAACCAAGGAGCTTTATTTTCTAGACTAGCCCAAATCTCTTGCTTCTCAATATCCTCTACCCTTTGTCTCACTTCCTTCCAGAATCCACTAACATTATTTTCACCTAATCTCCATATATTCCCCATTCCTATTTCTTTTAGCATCTTTCTCACCTCCCCATACTAGCTCTCCCTTCCCAACACCTCTTTTTCCAATATATACCTGATCATAGTTTTTGCAATTGATTTGATACATACCAAACTTCTTGTCTGAGGATATAGGATCTTGAAAATTGTAATAAATGTTTAATACTATGGATGTTTTGAGAAGTCAACATTATTTTCCATTTTTTATTTTTTTTTAATTTATTGAACATGCTAAGGGGATATAATAATTATAGCATAATTATAAAAACATTGGCTCACCAACCTGCCATATGGCAAAATGGCTTTCCCAGGAATTCTGTTCATTAACAAAATTTAGAACTTTAGGAATTAAAAACTCAAAATTGTATTGAAAAAGTTATGTATATATTTTGTCAGAAGACCTACTTGTATCTTTTGATGTGTCTGCTTTATTCCCCAACATTCTTAAAGAAAAGAATACCTAAATTGTTAAAAAAATATCCATACATTGGTGCTGAAGCAATAGATGATTTTATCATTTTGACAGAACTAAGCATCAACCAGCATTTATTTAGTTTAAATTATAAATTTTATCAACAAAGTTCTGGATTGTTATAGGTAGCTCTCTTTCACCTTTCTCGGCAGATTTGTTTATCAGTGATTTTGAAAATTGCCTAAATGATGCTTTTCATCTAATTTTTAAGACTTGGCACAGATACATGAGTGACATGTTTCCATTATAAATAAGCATCTGGTTAACGATGCCTTTAAATTATTAAATTTACAGAAAAGATCAATGGGGTTTACATTAGAAATTTAAAAGAATGGATGAATTCCCTTTTTAGATTTGAAGATTATAAGACACAATAACAATTTGGCCTTTGCAATGTATAGGAAACCTATCAATAGTGACAATACATAATTAAAAAGAAATAAAGATATCAAAGACAAAAGTTTGCTATCACAAATAAAAGAAGATATGCAAATCAAAAAATTGACATGTACCATAGCATGTTCAATAAATTTAACCAAATTTTTAAAAACCAGAAAACAATGTTGGCTTCTCATAACATCTACAGTATTAAAGTACTGACAATCTTTCTGTAAAGATCCTATATTCTCTGACAAGAAGTCAGGTATGCACCAAATTCATTTGCTAAAACTATGATCAGGATATATTATAAAATGAAAAGAAATTTGGAAACCTGTATAAAGAACATTTCAGAAATATGCTTTGCAGACAGATAAAGAAATCAGCAGCACTGCACTTTAGGCCAGAAAACATAAAATTGATTTAAAAAAAAAAAAAAAAAAAAAAAACTACTGAAACATACTTCCAAACATTTGGAACTAACGACATGGGAAAAAATTTAAATTACCAAAAATAAAAAACTGTGTAATGAACTTCCAGACACCATTGTTGGATATGTTTGATAAATGTCCAATTAAAAAACTAAGTAAGTGAAGGATAAGTGTCACCTAAACAATTCTATATCAATATTATGTTACTACCTCACTGTTAATAGCTTCAAAAGTATAAGTTCATATGAACATATTAGATGTTTATTTTACATTTTCCAATTTTGGTGAGATCACTATGAACTGTTTACACCACTCCTATTAATGCTTTATGTACACATTAGCACTACAGCATTAGAACAGGTAATTAACTATAAATTTTTTGGGCATATACATAGAAAAAAATTTAACTAACAACACACATGTATAAATAGTTTGTAACAAAATAACTAGAGACTGTGCCTATTAAGATAACTAAAAAAATATGGGAACATTAATATTCTAAAAACAGCATATTATGGCATTATTTATCCACATTTAGCATATGTGGGGGGTATAAGTAAAACCAATATGACAGAATATTAAAAATACAAAAAATATGTGCATAAGAAATGTATACAACCTTCAGTTTCAACAATCCTTCATCAATCATAAAACAAATCATTCCAAATATAGTTTAACTATATGTATTCAAAACTATTATGCTAGTCAGGGATAAAAAAAAATATTTAACAGCTTAATAAAGGATGCCATATATATGATACAAGAAGAGGAAATGATTACCATAGGATGAGCATAAATAAAACTCAAACCAATAAGGACCCATATAAAATGGGAGCTACATCACATAATAAATTTGCCATTATTAATTAAAAATACTAGAGACTGGAAATTTAAATCTGTTCTAAAAACATTCCTAATACAGAAATGCTTGTATAATATTGCTTACTGTAATGGAATAAATGCATGTGTATTATACATGATTACTGTAAATAACTTGTATTATTGTATTAATCTAATTGTGTAGAATCATGACAATGTCAGATGCTCTTGTAAGAGTCTATTGGCTGCAATAAATAATTATGATTATTATTTTAGTCTGTGATGATTTTAATGTTAATGTCCTTAAAGAGAATAGGGCAAAATGTAGGATATCTTTACTCAGTATCTATAATCTTACAATTGAAATGAGAATCACCCATAGTACAGCAACTGCTATAGATAATATATTCTAAAATTCTAATTTTGCAGAGTTTCCTTTATCATGATGAAAATATAATTGAGATAAAATGTAGTAATGTTTATGTTAACTCAACTAAAATAAAATGTATATCACATGTCAGAGTAACGAATGATGAATGAATTAAGAACTTTTAGCAAGATTTCATGAATGAAAACTGGTACCACGTTTACTTCTGTGAGCACATAAATGATGAATTTAATATCTTTTTCAATGCCATATCAAGATGTGAATTTTTCCCTCTAAAGAATCCAGAGGTCTTAGAATGCAATTGATAAATCTTGGTTTAAATCAGAAATTAGAAAATCCTGCAGTTCTGTAAGACTGAGATTCTTGTCATAGTATAAAACATACTGCAAAATGCCTATAAGGGTAATCAAGGCTGCAAAAAGAATGCATTTTTCTTAGATCATAATTAAATCAAATAATAAAGATTATAATTATATGGAACATAAAAAAATATTATACAGGTAGAGCTGTTGTAATGAAAGCAATGTTGAGTAAGTAAAAAGTATTTTTTGCAAATGCTTTCAACAATTATTTCTTAAATGTTGCTGAAGAGCAAATGAAAACAAATAAACAGAATGTCTGCCTAAGAAATACAGCAGCCTTAAATTTCCTATACAGAGTATACCTAAACATAAGCTGCAAATTCACTGTGAATTCTACTTCTGAATCAAAAATTGTAAGAATAACTAGATTATTTAAAGCCAAAAATTCAAATGAATAGGATAGAATAAGCACTACATTGCTGAAATGCTGTGCTTTGAAATAAGTTTACCTCTCAATTATTTATGTAATAATTTCATCTTATCAGAAACATTCCCAGAAACTTTAAAGCTAGGCATGCATAAAAAAGGTGACAAACATTTACCAATAAACTAGATCTATATTATTATCCTTTACCAAGGTTCTGGAAAAAGTAGTGTATTTCCAGCACTTTAATTATATTTTAACTCCATTTCAGTATGGCTTTAGAAGAGATGTATCAACCATCAATGCCTCACACAGACTTACCACCGACATAATAACAGCACTAAACAAAAAATACTCTTATGTTAGGAATTTTCTGTGATTTAACAAAGGCTTTTGACACACTGAACCATGAACTTCTGAAAAAATATGCTTTTATGGCCTTAAAGCTACCTCCATAGCCTGGTTTGCCATATTTCAAACAGATATCAAAAGACTGTGGTTAACCAGTGTATGTCTGAAGGGGGTATAATTAAGCATGGAGTTCCACAAGGGTCAATGTTGGGTCCCCTTCTTTTCTAATATAATTCAATGACTTGCATGGCTGTCTCAGTACTGAAGCTCTAGATTAGTACTCTTTGGAGATGATACGAGTGCATTAATTTCAAGAAAATTAAACAAACTGTTATCAGTAAAGGCAGATAATGCATTCAAAGAATTGAACTTGTGGTTTGAGGGTAATAAATTGTTCTTACACTTTGATAAAATATATTTTGTCCATAAATATTGCACTTATGAAGCTGTTGACAATGGAGTGGTAATATATCCTAAACTTAGGTATTCATTACTAAGGTAGTACTTATTTTTATGTAAGTTAGTGGAGTTTAGTGTAAAAAATGAACACCTAAGTTTAGGATATTTGTCCAGTTTAAAGCTAAAACAAGAATGTCCCTGACCTTAGCATTCAATATACAGTTTAGCTTTAATGAAGGCTTGCACAGAAATTTTAGGATTAGAAATTGATCATGAGCCATATTGGGATAGTCACATAGATACCATTATGCTCAGCTGAGCCTGTTATGCCTTCAGAAGCCTGAGAAATCTTCTGTACCAGAAAGAGATGTATTATTTACTTTGCTTACTTTCACTCCATTCTCAGATGTAGGGTAATTTTTGTATACAGTAAAAGAGCACTTTATTCTGCAAAAAGGAGCATTAAGAACCATATGTGGCATGAATCTTGTACACTCCTATTCAAGAATCTTAAGTTCTTACTCTCACAGGTGTAGAGATTTATTCACTTATGTACTTTTTAGCCAATAATTTCAAAAGTTTTAAATAAAGATTCAAAGTTCATAATTAACAACACCAGGAGTGTAATAATTTGCATTGGCCAGCCAACTCATTGATCCTTTTTATGTAATAGACTTCCTAGTTCTTTAAATACCTTGGGCAATCATGTTAAGTGCAAAGACTTTAAGAATAACTTAAAACAATTCTTAATCAATATTTATTGTAATATAGAAGAATACTTCAGCAGTTCAACCAGTTGAACTGCATATCATGTTGTACTTTTTTATTTGTTATATTATAATTAGCTGTATTTATTTTGTATTTGTATATCTGTAGTGCAAGTTACAAATACAGTTAAATGTTTTTATAGCATTGTTTATCTATCTTGTTTCCTTATATTTAATTCAGCATAAACCAAATTACCTTATTTTATTTAATGTATGTAAATTTATTTATGCATTATCTATAGTAATACAGAATATTGTGTTTGACATACTCCATTTCTCAAACCTGTGCTCACTATAGGATCTACGGATCAGCAACTGACTAAGACTTAAACACTATTGTGCAAAATTTGTCTGACATTTATTTCACGTTTTAAAATGTTCTGTACATTAATTTGGTGGTACTAACCATTTTATACAACATGAGTTTTATAATTCCCTTTCCCTTCAAAGCATTTGAAAATTTCCGTCTTAATTTAATCAATGGCAAAATTTCACATATGCATCCAACAAATAAACTTTTTCAAAACTTACCTACAATAATAGGCCTGCCTCCTTATGGTAAGCACAAACCAAATAAACAAAACAGATAAAAATGGAATTCCTAATCAATTCACACACACTAACCTAGACCTTATGTCACAAGAATTCCTGAAACCAGAGGACCTAGTCATTTACTTCGGCTCATTATGGCCTCTGCTCACCTTCTTTTCTCGAGTTCAAACTAAATAATGCTAACAATTGACATAAATGCAATTCTTGTAAATTCATACCGATACTCACACTAACATAGCCCTAGCCTACTGGAGGACCCAGTGGTTTATTACTTTTGTAATATCTCCATCTACTTCTGTGTTATGTTACTTAAGTTTAAAAATGCTCGCATACATTGAAGGGAAGTTTGAAATTGGGATGCATATGTTGAAATTTGGATAAAGATTTTTTATCTCAATGCTATTCTAAATAATCTCTTCTGAAATGGAATATTTAGGACACTCTTCATGCTTTCACTTACATGAAATTTACTCAGAACGTATGTTTTGTGGAAGTTTTGTCCTCAGTAAATCTCATGTAAGTGAAACCATAAAGAGTGTTCTAAATATCCAACTAAGAAGAGATTATTAATGTGCATTTAACTGTGTTCGATTCCAAATTGAATTAATATTTAAAGACACCATTACTTTTATATATATTTGCTAATTTTGTTACTGCCTTGCCAATCTGTCACTAACATTTGAAGGCAAACTGTATAAGCATTTTCTGGTCCCACAAACTTTCTTTCTAATGCAGATAAATTACACGATAAGAAGCTTGGGAGCCCAAGGAAACCATAAGACCAACAAAACAATTCAAACCACATCACATTTGTTTTACATGCATAGCTTGCAGTGCCAATTTTGTACCTTTCTTAATGGCAACTTCAGAATGAAACAAGTCTACAAGACCACCTATTAAGTTACAATAGCCTGGTGGCTCCTAAAGGACTGCTTATGTTGGCTGGTTGTTACAGATGGTAGCTTGCTGGAATGCATAAAATGGTGGCTGTAATTTTTAAATTTCTTTTGAACCAAACGGGAATTAAGAATGTGCCTATCGAAACAAGAATTTGGGTGCCTTGCAATTTGTAAAGTTTCTGCCTATATCTTGTGTGGAAGCAGGCCTTTAGATGGGTCAAGTGGTTGG
Organism: Metallyticus violacea; assembly: GCA_030762175.1. Lineage (NCBI taxonomy): Eukaryota > Metazoa > Arthropoda > Insecta > Mantodea > Metallyticidae > Metallyticus > Metallyticus violacea. The sequence continues at coordinate 42,375,246 of CM060835.1, read as the reverse complement.
AGTTCTATCTGGAAGCATGTTACAGACCCCATCTACGTCCATGCAGGTGTCCCCATGCCTTCCAGATATTCAAATATGTCATATATGATGTAAATACATTGGTATCTTTGAATGTATTTCTACAAAGAATTTTTAGGAGATACTGCCTTCAACACAAAGAAAAATTCCTGGTAGATAAAGCGCTTATTTCTTTTGCACAGACACCTAACAGACATACCACACTTTGCCACAAACAGTTAATGTGCAGAAATGTGGGTAACATCACCATGCTACCCGTAAAAGTTTATTAGTATTATTATACTCTATCCAAGAATAGTAATTTCGTGCCTCTTTTGATCTCCTTCCACAAATATAAACTCGACTCCAGCAGTTTTATTCCTACAAATTCTCATGAACCCTTCTGGGGTAATAAAAAAATTAGGTGACATATTCTCAGACATTAATACTTCTCCTTTAGAGTCCATATATCAAAAGCTATCCTGAGAGTGGCAACTCCAACACTTCCCTAGACTTCTAGTTAACTGAACTGTACAGCTTAATTTCTATATTTTAGGTGTATTTTAGCACAAAGCATGTGTTGATTAGGATTTTCAAATTTTAAGTACCTTCTGGTAACATTCAAAATTCTTAGATAAGCACTTTTCTCTTGGGATCATTAATATTTCACTAATTTTTAACATTATTCTTTATCATTTACACTTAGTGGTAATAAGTTCTGTAGGTTGCAAGCTCCCTCTGGTGATCCCATGGGATATTCCAAGCAGTTGTAGTTACCAGCCTTTTATATATTTCTCACTGTTTATGATCGACACAGTATCAAGCTACTTTCTTCTACCTTTTACAGCTGAGACTAGTTCTGTCCATTTCAGGAGTTGTCCTTTTTACTTTTTCTAGCCATTATACTTTGTTTTGTACTCTTCTTCTGCTTTCTGATGTTTATCCTAGCATTGTCTAAACAAACCTACTCTTCTTATCGGATGGCTGAAGTATCTCAGTTTATTCCCTGTGGCAAAAGCTTCTGAGGGTTCTGGATTGATTTCATCAATTATTGAGGCATTACTTTTTTTATTCCACTAAATTAATCTACACCATTGTACCTAAATTATAATATATGATACATAAATTAAATAATCTCTGAAACTCATTATTACTGTTTGCCTTTATAAGTAAAGCAAACTCAGTAGTATGCATTTAGCAGAAGTCAGTGAAGCACTGCTTAGATAACTATTTATTATGCCACTATAATTTAAGATATAATTTTTAATAATTGATTCAATCTTTCCTCAAAACACAATATGCTTATACATTGCATTGCATTACATTATGAAGAGGCCAAAGCAATAATGACATAGCATTAACTTAACCAAAGGCAGCTGTGTACACACTATTAAGCCCAGGAGAATTCTGACGATTTAAAATGAAAATGGAATCTAACCTAACCTATTTCCAATACATGCTTCTATGAAGAATATTAATTAATAATCTAACTTTGGTGTCATACTTTATTCTTTCCACCAGTGTTTTACAATTGCAGTAAGTGTATTACCCTTACAATTTTCACAATTCTTGATCATGTATATTAAGTGAATATTGAGATTTTGGCACCAATGTTGACAAGTATTATAGATTTTATCCAAACCTTTCTCAATCCAATTATTTTTTTCTTATTAAAAAAAAGAAGATTTGTTAAATTGGAATGGAATACCAGAACTAGCCAATTTGGTTCAAAAGACCAATAAATTTTATAGCCTACCACAAATGTCTTTCTAAATGACGATTGTTAAAGAATAATAATCAAGTGAATTCTGTTTTGCTTGTATGTCTGCTACAGGGCTTTCACATAAAAACTATCTTATCCACTGCAAGTGGCACTTCATTCTTTTCCCTACAAATGGGATAGTGTTTATGTTAAAGCCCTGTATTTGCAAAGGATTAAAACTCGGTTCAAACTTTAAGTCAACAGCCAAACAAAGAATTACTATTATCATTTTTGAAAATATAGCCTTTTGGGGGAAAGAAAATAGACGCTGTGTTTGACAATCTACTTAAAAATAAAATATGTTTATATGATCAAAGGAAAAACAGAAACGAAATTCTCACAACAGATTTGAAAGTGCCTAATTTTCAGATCTTATACAATCAAAAAGTAATGCAAACAGAAATGTACTAAGACTTGTCAATGCAGAATGCAGCGTATTTTATCAGGGTAACTAAAGTTGACCTTTTAAACAGAAAACTTACTGACTGGGGCAATTATGTTGAATTGCTAAAATATACTGCAGAGTATTACCCATGATTATTGAAGTATTTAACACTCTTTCAAGTTATATAAATAATGACCAATGTCACTTATATTGCTTCATATTTCATATCAAAATTTAAAAACAATGAAAAACTGGTTGCATAATCATATGAGCATGTGGCTAACAAGAAACATTGAAAGTCACACATCCAGAGGTCATAACTGTACATATCTCATATTTGTCTCAAAAGTACCAGAAAATACCAGTGTGTAAAGTTTTTTTTTAATTTAATTTTTTTTATTTATTTATTTTTTGCTATCTTCCAAATGTTTGCTCAAATGATGTGTTACTGCTCCTGACTAGCAAAAGTATTCGTAGAGACGAGACAGAGTCATATATATTATTGGCTGTTGATGCTTTTCTGTCAGTTTAGGAAGAAATCAAGTTTGCTTTTCTTGTAAGTATATCCAGCAAAATATTTGCTGTTAACTGATCTGTTACATAACATTCTTCAGAGAGAAGCAAGTAACATTCTGTACCAGCAAAAGAAGAAAACTGCAACACAATAGTTGCATTACACAACAATGATGGAGAGGTTTATCAAGAAACATTGTTTTAAGTAGGAGAACCTTCAAAGAGGAGAACATTAGCTATAAAATACTATAATATTGCATTGTCAGCTTCCCATTAAGGTTTAGCTCCAAGAAGCTGACAGTGGAACCATGCTGATGATGAGGACAACAGCCTTTGAAACAAGTTCAAGTAAGTGGCACAAAACTAATGCATTCCAGTGAATTCTCATAAATAATTTATTATATGATACTATATTTTACTATGAAAATCCCCACTATTTATAAAATACCATATTTGATAAACTTGACAGTCATTTAGATTGGTCTAGGATGCACTTACTGTCAAGTGAAAAGTATGGGCAATATTTTGCTTCTCAAAAGAGAATGGCTTTCATTTATTTCTGTTGATGGAAAAATTGTTTTGTTGTAATTTCAAAATTAAATGTTATATATTCCCAATTACAATTTTGTCTTGGATATTTAATTGTTTTTACTGAACACTCCGTACTCCCTCTATTGAGCAAAGCTCCTGTATGTTGGAACAAGATGTGCCGGGAGTCTTTTGTAATAATTCTAGTGTTCTAATTACCAACCATTAATGCAAACAAAATTGAAAGTACCTATGGCATCTTCTTTTCATAAGATCCTTTCTAATTTATATCATAGAAAAAATCAAATCTAGTTTATTCCTAAACACAGTTGTTGTGGCCAGTTGGTATAGAATATGTTGACATCTGTTTTTGTAAAAAGAGTTTTCAATTGTAACTTCTAACCTGAATACGCCAGAAATCTACATAATTTATTTGAAGAATGAGTTTGCTGCCTTACAACATTATACTGACAACTGTACCAGAATGCCTGGAATTATTAATACTATACAACCAAAATTTTTGGTTATTTTTCAGCTATAAATAAAATACAAAGTCTTTACAAAAAAATGGCAGAGTTTCTCATGCAAATAAAATAGTTAGTTATTATCTTATAAAGGTGTTACTTGCACCATTAGAAAGAGCAGCTTTCCAAGTTTAAGATGTGTTATCAACAATTTGTTTATGACAGGGCCACAATGTGAGTCAGCAGGGGGAGCTCCATTTTGAGGCATTCAAATCAGTTATTACAATACAGCAGGAGTTTCATACTAGGTTTCAAAAGGACGCACACATAAGAGAATATTTGCAGGTGGTATAGACAGTTTGTAAGCAATGGATGCCCATGTAAAGATGAGAATTCCAGTCAGCTGCATGTATCCTATAAAAATGTTGAAAGAGTGCACAAGATGTTTCAGTGAAGTTCCTAAAAGCAGTGGCTAGAGGAAGCACAAAATTAAATATGCTGCAAATGACAGAGTGAAAGCAGTTATCAAGTTCCAATTGCTGCAGGTCCTTACATTTTAAAACAATTTTTGCATGAAATACACTAAGATGAAGATGGTTTCACAGAACTCGTCTTCAGTGATGAAGCAACATTTCACATAGGTGGCAAAGTGGATTGTCACAATGTCTACATCTGGGGAACAGTGCCCCCACATACAAGCAAAACAGTAGAAAGATCTACAAACATGAGCATTTTCTGTGCAATGTCTGCAGAAAGTGCATGGTCCTTTTTTCTTTGCCATAGCAACTGTGACTGGGAGCATCTACCAGGACATGTTGGAAAAATGATTGTCCTTAATTGAACTGATTAAAATGACTACATTCTCCAATTGAACAGAGCTCTTTCCCATTTTTCACAGGAATGTGCAAGAACCATTGAATTGGCCATTCTCCAAATGAACTGAGATCTTCCCCATTTTCACAGAATTGTGCAAGAATTTCTGAATGTATTCTTCTACAGAACTAGATTAGCTATGCTACAAATGATGACAACCTTCTCTGCAACCACCTCATTTGCCAGACCTTCAAACCATGAAATTTTTTTCTTCCTGAATTTGTCAAGACAATGTTTACATATCACCATTACTCATGTCCCTCTATAATATTTGTGGTCAGATAATATGTGCACTACATACTTTAATGCTAGACATGCTTTATTGCGAATGGCAGGAATTTGATTATAGTGTTGATATGTGTGATATGTGCTGTGTGACCAAGAGTGTACACATTGATGAACTATGCATAATGGGACATACGGTCTTCCTAATGACCCAAGTTACACTTATACAACTATTTTATTTGCTTATGAAACCAGATCATTCTTTTGTAAAGTCCAAGATTGTCTTCTGATGATCTCTTACTGATTCAGCAATTAATGCTTGGAAGCATGTGAAATATTCATCTGCACTTCTTGCCAAAATTGCATTAACATTATTATCCAGCATTCTTTTCAACAAAGACACCAATGGAATGTTTTCTGGAAATGAATCTTTGCAAGATACTGTGAAATGCCAAAGGTACAAAGCAGAAAATATGTCCAAGACCAATGAAGTTAAAGGGAAAATGGAAGATCTTAAACAATAGAAAAAAGTGATAGCGCCATCTGATGAAGAAGATACTAATTGAACATTTTTTGAGAAAAAAAAAAACCATTGCTAAATACTGTGAAATGCTAAAGGTACAAAGCAGAAAAGATGCCCAAAGTCAATGAAGTTGAAGGGAGTTGCTGCTGTACCACATTAATGGTAGACAAAATCACAATTGGGGGGGGGGGGTAAATTATAAATTAAAGGCAGCATACGAACAAACTTATGCTCATGTAGCTGAAATGCTGCTTTCCAGAGAAACAAAGAAAATTTTATTCATTACATCATAATACAATGTTTATATATACATTCTCTTTTATGTAGCTTACTAATTACTAAGTAAAAAGGAGAAATGGGAAATTTTATAAAAATAAAAACCAGACCAGAATGGTGCATAAAATCTAAACAACAGTGTTGCAACTTAATCTTCCAAATACCAAAACCATAATGAGCAGAGAATACTTTAACAATTTTTATATTATGTGCACCACATATGCTGGACAGTAGCTCTACAATGCTAACAATAATTAATTCTTAATTGTAGAATATTCTTATATCATAATAAAGTAAAAACATCTAGTTGTGTGATATAACAAAAATTCACAAAATGAATACATTTTATCCAGTTTTGCCTTGCTCTTAATTTTTTTTTTTTAAATAATATGATAATGTACACTGCATTGATACAGCCTTTCAAATTCCATAAACATTCTCATCACTGTAGGCAATATATAGGAAGAAGTCCTCTTCATGATGCTCCTGAAAAACAGAGAGTAAATAATTTATAAGAATGTAACAAATGTTCTGTAGTTTAATTCACTAAAGGTCACTTCAAATATTCCTGCTATGCACAAAATTCCTTTGTTTTACCTGTTGAGTTACTGTGGTATAATAAAAATTAGTTTCAATATTTATTGCTCTAGAAAAGCAAAACAGATAGGCAATTGAGATCATGACTGGGAATGAACAAAGCTCATCTTGCTGATGTGCTAATTATTGTCCTATTGTTTCCTTTTGAAAGATTACCTTCATGCTTCTCCCATATGACCTTTATCATGTAAACATTAAATTTCAGAGCGATTTAAGCAATCCTACAGGCAACTCACATATTCCAAATGCTTTTAGTCCAGGCTTCTAGTACCATATAATGGAGGTCAGTTAATACTTCGAAACTATTCCTTCACTCCTTACTGCATGTGGATAAGGGTGAAACAGAAGACCATAGAGAAAATAAAGATTTAGTCTTACCATAAATACTTGCTCAACTTTTAACATGGCTGTACTTCCATCTTAGAAGATAGCACATTCTGGAGGCATGATGCCAGAGGTGAGTGTTAACTGAACTGTGGAAGTGGGAAGTTGTTTGCAGTAGCTTTCATGAACTAGGGTGATTACAAAAATAGCATTTTTCAATATGCTCCAGATGCTTAAAATATCTAACAGGTTCATGTATTGCACTATTCAGCTTATAGAGAACAAAACTGAAAAAATGCCCCAGGCAAGGAAAGTCAAGACCATACAAACTCTACAACTAGTTAAAGCAGTGGCAACCCTGCTCAGAATTTTGGAAAGAGACAATCAATGATAGCCCATAAACTAAAAATAACTAGAATATCTATGTCTCACTAGTTAATTTGTGGTCTTAAATTACATGCTTACAAATTACATAAAGGTCACCTCCTCACAAGTCAGTTCTGGTTGGCCCATACTTCCCTCATAGACCCAAGATTATGGGTTCAAATCCAGCCAGGGTATATGAATTTTTAGAGTTATGGGTTTCCTTTGGAAGGAAAGTAAAACCATTGGTCTTGTGTCATAAATTTACAGCACATAAAAGAACCTCAAGGCTGAAAGAAAATATCTCTGAGCAAAATTTATTGGCCATTTCAACTGATTGCCTCCTTTTATTCAGAATCTAAATCCTCTGTCTGTCCTTCAGGACATTGCTTGAAAGAAGACAAATATTTTGAAGCATTCTCTTGTGAAGATAGCAGCAGAATTCCAAGTTGATGTATTATGTAATGAACTGATGAGTGGTCACAAAGACTTAAGCACTATATGCATGCTGAAAGTGGTAATTTTTATCAATTATGTGAGACTTGTGTTCATTATGTATATCTATGTAACTAGTATTACTAGGATAATAAAATATCTCCCAGCAACTTGTGTCAATTTATTAAAAACTTTGGGATGGTATTTATAGTAAGACTAGATAGAAAGTCAGAAGCCAGATGTTTGAGACCATGTCCAGATAGATTACAGTGGGCCAGTAACAAATTAGATGACAGATCCTTGGTTTCACTTTAAAAACTTGCCTACATACAAGAATGTCAAAGAATAATTCTGACGCTAATTGCTCATTACAATACAGTAGAAGCCAAGAAAAAGAGGTACCTGAAAAAAAAAAAACAAAACAAAACAAAAGAACAAAAAAAATAAAAAAGGAAAACTACCAATCATTCCCTCAAATAGTTTTTATTTAAAAATGCCGACAGATTCTGTGTCCTAATGAATGTATTTGTAAAATGTAGCACTAACAAGTTCAAATCCCTATAAATTATTATACTTCTTACATTTAGTCTACATTTTGCCACACCGCATCATCATTTCATTTGCCCATTTCAGCATCTAATTCTATATAATGAAAAAAGATGTGAACATGTTAAAACCTTAAATCCTAAACTTTGCATTTTCAAAAATGGATAATACATAATATAAAATATTAGTTGCTCATATGAACTAAAACTGTGTGAAAACTTATTTGGAATATTCTATTTAGAAGCTATGGAAGGTACCTGGGGAGAGCAGCTTAAACCTCTTGACAATATACATGTGTATAGACATCCAAATTTAAATGGACTCCAGTAAAATGAATTTGTATAGATGTTTTGCAGTCGTATTAAACTAATGTTTTTAAAAACTTATCCTGTTAATTCTTTTTCCACAAAACAATTTATTTAAATTATACAACACTATTCAAGCTTACCTCTAAAAATTGTGATATGTATAATATACCTGAAAGCATGGGTAAATAGTGGGCATAGTTCCACATTTGCTGCAAATCATGTTTCCTTGTTTATTCCCGATTTTGGCATACCATAACACTTCAGAAATAAATGCAACTTTTTGGCTATGAGAGGGATCCTTTCAAGAACATGCTTTCCTGTTAGTCTCAAGGTTGCAGGTTTGTTAGTTTTTTTTCTATCCCTATGTATGTAATTAGGCTAAATCCAAAAATGTTATTGGTTTGCGTGGGTTTACAGCTCTCCAAATAACCAAACAATTTTACAGTGATGTCCAACATGTGAAATAAATAATTTTTTGTGCCATTTTAAATGCGTTTCATAAAGAGGGATATGCCTATATACCTGATCCACCAAATCACCATTGTCCATATGCATATTATATTCCTGTTTAATATCAGGAGTGAAATGATCACATAAATGTGAGCATCCATTTTGTGTGTATCAACCATCAGAATTTTCTAAGTGCAATTTGGTAATATTGTTACCATCCATTCATCTTGCCAAGCAATGTATGTCCATGGTGAGAACTGAAGTATTTCCATTTTCCCTTTTTTTAGTACCTGTGTATTTACATCCTTTAGCAAGCCAATACAATTTGAGCATACATATCCAAAATAAATTTATCATTCTGTAATAAAAGGAAATGCATAATAAATGGTGAGCTGTACCAGTTATTAAAACACACATTTCTACTCTGATCAAGAACAGGTTCCATAACGTGCATTACTGTGGAGCCAAACATTCCATATTTTTCTTATTTTGATTTAAAGTAAAACACTAAAAATCATGTCGTCACATTAAAACTCTCTTTAAGTTTCACAAACACACACACACAAAGATTAACAAAAGTTTCACTGTGTGGATTCCCAAATTCCGTAAACATATTCCATATTTTGCTGTTTTTTCATTCCTTTACCAGTGTAAATGCAACTATTGTACACATATCATGTTTTACTTTCACAAAGATCAAAATTCTTTATGCTAAATTTGCTCTGTTGATTTTTATATGCTGCATTAAATGTAATTTCCATTCTAAGGCACCCTAGACCCATTATTTCTTAGCTGAAGCTGTTTTTTGGAGATTAAAAGGGATAATAAATTTAGCAAGTCTAAGTAACAGCTCCTTGAAATGTATAGCTTTTTTTGGAAGTATGGGGCAGGTGGAGAGGAGGAGGCGACAAACACAAATGATTGTACGTGTATGAGATGAATACTCTGAGTCAGCCCTGGAGCACTGAAGAACAGATATTCATAATTATTCTGGCTTTCAAAACAGAGGAGGTGATAGAGTTTTGTTTCACTTGGTAAGCATCTTGAGTTAGATAAAAATGTACATAATAAACAAAAAAGAACATGCACTCAGTCTAAGAATGAAACTATTTATACAAATCTTCCCCATATTTTAACAGTTTCAAGAGTTTATAAATCATGTTATTTAAAATAAACAATGTATTATGGTGAAAAATGCTTTAATTTCATTTCTGTCTCATTAAAATATCTTAACAAATAAAGGAACGATATGTGATTTTCTACAACACAAAAAAAATTACATTTTCTAACCAATTTAAATAATCATCTCTGTTTATTGGGTATTTATAAGAGCCAGAGGGAGATTTAAATGCCATCAGGCAAAAGGATAACATCCTTATCTCACAGTCAGCTTCCCTTCCTATGCACAAGCAGTAGACATGAAAATATTTAAATATTGTACTTAGGAAGCTGTTGACAATGGAGTGGTAATATATCTTAATCTTAGGTATTCATGTTTTACACTGAACTCCATTTACTCACATTAAAATAAAATGCATTTCAGGAGAATCTCTCCCATCTTCAGTTGCTCACTGAACTGCCATTACTCAAAACAATGGCTAGACAGTCAGATGTTTCTGTGGTGGCCTCTGTTGGTTGAAATAGGAAATTGCTGAGTTCATCCATAGGAGGAAACTTGAAGTTCATTAGGTTTTCACTATTTTTTAATATGAAAATTTTTTCCCAAGTGGATAGCTCCAATGGGTTTTGAAGATGTTTCAGCAGTTTAATTTCTGGTTTTATTTCATGGTTTTTGGTCCAAAAGTGAGCTGCTATTGCTGATTTATCCACTTGCTTAAACCGAATATTCCTAAAATGTTCTTTCCTCCAAATTTCTCTTTGTTTTGCCTATGTAACTTTGCTCACAATCTGCACATTTTATTTCCTAAATTCCTGATTTCTGTTCTGTTGGTATGGACTCTTTTACTGTGCAACCCAATAAATTCTTGATGCTGTATCTGTTTTTTGGGGCTAACATTATCCCATGTTCTTTGAAAATTTTCTTGAACTTGTGGTAAATTGTATGGTAGGTGAAACTTTTGAATTTGTATTCTTCTTTTATGTTTTTCAGTGTAGAAACTTCCCTTATTCATTTTTGTCTTTTAGATTTATTGATAATTTTTATCACTGTGTCTTTGTTGAAACCATTGATTATAGCTGTCTTTATTATTTGTTGGTATTCTGTTTTGTACTCTGCTTCTGTGAGTGGAATATCCATCAATGTGTGCCAAACTGTGAAAAACTGCATATTTATGTGTAATGGGGTTATAACTAATTTTTATGTAGTTTTCTGTGTATGTTTCTTTTCTGTAAATTCCAAAATTCAAAAAATCTCCATTTCTTATAATTTTTAAATCTAGAAATGGTAGCCACCCATTTCTTTCTTCTTCTATAGTAAATTGTATGGATTCATGTTGCAAATTAAGAAGTTTCAGGGCATCTATTGAGTGTTTCTGCGGTATTGTTGCAAAAATGCCATTCACATACCTATACCATGTTTTGAACATTAAAGGGAAGGCTTTTGTGATTTGTATTTCAAATAAACTCGTGAATAACTCTGTTAGAAAAGGTGACAAAGGGTTTCCCATAGTTAGGCTTGAAACTTGTTGGTAATATTTTTGGTTCAAGCTGAAGTAATTTTGTTTAATGAAAATATTTGTTTACAGTAAGTCAAGTTTAAGTTGTTCTGCATTTTAGTCAAGCAATTTAAAACTTCAGACACTAATATGGCCATCGATTTTGCTAGTATGAGTGATACAAGTAAATGCATAATTTGGATTGCATTCATCTTGCTCAAAACATGCATTTTTTTCTTCAGACACTTGCAGCAGTTATTTAGTTTGCTAACTGATGTAACACCGTGATTGCACTTGATGAAGTTAAAACAAATACTGCTTTTACACATACAAATCAAAGCAAACACTTGCACTGCATTAACCTTGTTCAGTGCATTTTATTTTGGCTAAAACAAAGCATTTGTGTCAGGAACTCTGGCGACTGCTCTGAGTAAATTTCATAGCATTATCATAATCATAATCATTGATTACAATGATTAGACTTCAGGCCTGTTCTGGGCTCTAATGAACCATTCAAATTTAGGTACACTTTGCATCTATAGATGTTAGCATTTGGTCAGGCCCATTGCTTCAAGGCAGATCTAGTTTGATGCCAAGGTAATTATTTACAATAGTATTTTTTATACCTTATTAATTTATGCAACATGGTTCAATGCACAGTTGCCACCTTCCTAGTAATTTCATTATGGAATCATAGAACCAATGTTTGTTAGTACTACACCATTACTCATGGACAGGTGCCTGAATTTCCTCGCTGTTGCTTAATTTTTATTTCACAGCGATTCCTTCATGTTATTGAATAAACCATAAGATGGAGCAACATCTGGTGAATATGGTGGGTACAGCAAAAAAATGAACCTCAGTGGTGCCTACTTAGAATTGCAGTGCTGCTGGTGTGGGGGCCATGCAATGTCATGTTGGAGGAACACTCTTGTAGACCACTTTCACTTTCACCAATGCTGGATCATGCATCTAAGTCATGTAAGGGTCTAGCGGCACACCTCGCTGTTGACAGTCATTCATTGAGGAAGCCAGAATTTTTTGGGCCTGGGAATTCCTGGATGTTTCCATTGTGTGGATTGGACTTTCTTCTCTGGTGTTTGGTAGTGTCACCATGACTTGTCACCAGTTTCTCAAAAAAAAAAAAAAAAAAAAAAAAAAAAAAAAAAAAAAAAAAGAAGTTAAAGGCAGGCATCAACTCTTTTTGTTCCTCTGTGCTTGTGTCAAGTCCCATGAAACACCATGTGTGCACACCTTTTTCATATTCAAATTAATGTGAATAAATGGTGTGCAGGGTAGCACAGATGAGGTCTTCTAACATATCAGTTCATCAAAGGTTATGTGCCTATAAGTCATAATTAAATCAAAGAGAACTTCAATTATTCTGGGAAATCGTAATTTTGAACAACCAGTACTCACATTGTGTGCATATTCCCTGTTGCTCATGAATCTATTAATCTAGCTGTAAATTGTCTTCTGGCCAGGAACTTCTTCACCACATATCACAGTTGAACTTCTATGGATTTCTGCCTTCCTTCATAAAAACCATGCAATCTATCTCTGTCCCTGATAGTCACCTTCCATATTGTCAACATCTTTCTCGGTGAGACAGCAAATGAACAGTCAATAAACTACATGCTCTATTTTCAATTGCCATCTAACATTTGCATTCAGTACTAATATCAATCCTTGCACTATGAACAAACATGTCCATAGATTGCACAATATATATAAAACACCACTATTAGAAATCATTTCCTAATGCATCTCATACTTTTAACTCCATTGGAATTCCCATTACACTTTACACCTACATTTTGCAAAGGTAAAGCTGTTGTTTTGAAGCAACCAGCCCAAAATATGGTGCCAAATACATATTTCTTCCCCCTTCCCCCAATCTTCATTTAGCCACATCTTGTTGCTTTCCTTTATCAGTGAACATTTTTTTTGGGACATGGTTCATAAAAGATTACATGATGATTTAACATCATTTTACAAGTTCCTGTAGCTGATGTATCATATGGAGAGGATAGGGAAACCATTTCTTCAGAGGAAGTATTTTCATTTTCTTTGCTAGCCAAATCTACTGATGCTTTAACATGAACATCGAGAGCCATTTCATCAGAGAAACTTGATCCTAAAGGATTATCCATACTCTTAAAGAGAAGAGAAGGAACAGGAAAGACCTTGGAAAGGTGCAACACATTTCATAAGTGATGAGCTGTGAGAGTATGTCAGTGCAAAGGAAAGAGAAATGACAACTGTATCTCTTCCTTATTAATCCCATTTTACACAGTATATATTTGTAAGAATGCAAATAACAGGATTCAACACTTGCTTAGTAAAAGTCATGTTGAATATCTACTTGAATCACTCACTGTTTAGATCTACCTATATGGTTGAAACACAGACAATGCCTGTTGCTGATATTAGCTAAACTGAACTTTTGGTGGCATGGCAGAATGGGTAGGGCTCCACAGAGTTTTAAATTTCATTTCACATCCCTGCAGCAAATAATCATGATCTGCTAGAATGAATCTGAGTTTCATGAGGTTATTGTCAAATATTTGTAATGGATCCGAAGTGTTTTTAATTAATTCAGTAAGTGAAACAGATTGAATTAATGTGTTTTTATTTTATCATTGATCTTGAATCATAATAAAGCCAAATTAAATCATACAATAATATCAAAGCTATTGTTGTTAAATTTATCACACTCTTGTAATACACCCAAATAGGTGCATTAAAATATAAAACCCTCCTTACAGAAATCAAAGTGTTGTGTGTGTTATTTAAGAAGTTTACTATTCAAGAAAAAAATTGCATGTGTCTTAAGGATGGTGGAACAAAAATCGGTGATTCTGGTATGCCAATTCAAAAAGAGCAAAAGAAGGATCCACCACATGAAAGCATCAGATGATAGTATAAACAATTTAGAAAAACAGTATACAAAAAGGAAAAAAAGAATCTTAGAACACTTTAAAAAATTTTTTTTTGAGAATCCAACAATCCTGTATTTAACTCCTTGGAAGTTCATTGCATGCTACAGTCTATAGTTAAGTCTTAAGTCAACTGTGCACAACATCGTGTGGAAGAGATTGAAGCTACCTTCCCATAAAATTCAGTCCTTACATATAATCAAACCACAGGAGAAGGTGCATAGGGTTGAATTTGCTATTACAAAGACTTGATGAACCAGAACTTAAACTCCATTATCACCAAAGCCAAAAGAAAGCAAAAGTGGTACCTTTGCTGGAAATAAATAAACGTGAAGTATATTCCTCCTCCCCCTATTGCACACTGCAATTTTTTTCTTTCTTCCAACCCAGAAAAAAAAAGGGGGGGGGGCTTTCATGGGAGGAATTATATATCGGTTAGAAGCAGCTGCTGAGGTAATTCTGAAGGATGTATTAAAAATTGGTTTTGGCATGTCATTTAAGGCTGACTGAAATTCTGGAATGAGTGCATTGCATCCAACATGGACTACTTTGGGAAAGATCAAAATTACAAGTAAAGGTATGTTAGGGAGAATGAATGAGAGAGAGAGAGGGAGATATATACATATATAATACTTTTACATTCCTAAAGTCATGAACTCTTATCATCTCCATAACTAATTATTTAATGGCATCAGTTTCCTTAGAAATCACCACTTTATAACTAAGTTGTTTCATTCAACATTTCTGAATCTTGATTTTCTGAATTTCACTAAAAGAAACTTCATGTTGAAAAGAATGGCAGTGGAAAGCAATATTAAAATTTTGGAAGGGTAGTATTTGAATGGGAACATAAACAATAAAATATAACAAACATGTGGATTCTGAAGAGAGGTTTTAAGAATGTTGTATCCCTACCAGGCTTTTAAATTTTTTTAATGTTTTATTTATTGTCACTTTGACCGTAGTGGTTTTGTTGCGATGTCTGTAGATTGTTAACTGAATGCTATAGGCATAAGTCTGTAGGGATGAATGAAATGAATTTATAATGGCGCAAATTAGCTCAATGTCCTTGGCACCTTAAAGGTACTTGGTATTCACCTTCTCAGGTAAGGAAAAACTCTAAAAAAAAAAAACTTTACCCAAATAGTTTGACCTGAACAGGATTCAAACCTGGGACCTCCAGATTCGTAGTCGCAAAGGCTACCACTAGACCATGGCAGTGCAATCTTCTTGTTTGACCCCAAAAATGGTCTTCTCGTTGGCAGAAGTAAATATGCATAACAAATTTTATTTGTTAATAGTACAAGTAACTAGCTTAACAGAATTATTAAATAGCATCTTACTGCTGCTCCATTATAGGAGTTGTCTAATTACATTACCAAAGAAATAATTATACTGCCATCCCAAGGGAATGAATCTCTTGCTTTTATGAACTAGTTTCTGTTTAAGTGTCAGCAGTTTGCTTCTTTTTAACTTCTAATGCTGTATTGCCTATCCACTGCTAAGATAAACCTATGTCTACCTAAATGGAATGTATAAATTACATTGTTGTAACATCTTGTGTGCAAACCTTACCACATTTAGGGCTATTAATTCAGCTTGGCATGGAGAAAAACAAAAAGGGTGTGGAAAGACATATGCAAATTGTTGCATATGTTCATCTGCATTTAAATACTGATTTTTAATGGAAGCAGATGTGATACACATGGAACTAATGAAAGTGAATATGGTACTTAACTGCTTCCCACTCTCCTAAAACAAGGAAGCTCCACCATAATATATTTTATTTGATTAAAATAAGAAAAATTTTTAACTTAACATGTCACCAGAGATAAATGTGCCCCAAGCTGCACAACACTTATTGCTGTATATTAGCTATGAAAAGAAACTGTTTATACTTACTGGCATCAAAGAGCTAGTAGGTTAAAAATATAAAATTATTAAAAACTAAAATAATTTTTCTAAGGATACAATATTACCTGATATAAGGAGCCCATGGTTGCACTGGTAGGAGGAATCACATTGTTAACAAAGAAGAACAACGCATCCTCAGGACGCAGATGGATTCGTTTTCTGATAAGGAAGTAAAACTGGCCAACAGTTAAATCTGATGGAACAAGATATTTCTTCTTGTCTAGATCTCCAATCCTTGCTTTTGGTGCTTTTTCCACAATCACCTATGTGTAAATTATTTTTTTTAGTAAAAAAATATCCAAACTTCAGTTAACTTCCACAAAAAAATGTACATATTGAAAGATATACACTTTTTCATCTGATTAAAGAAAAAAATTATAAAGTACATTTTATCATGATTTCAAAAAAAATATAGGCACTAAAAATAGAAAATATGTTTTAATTCCATTATTATGCATGTCAGAATGGCACAGGCCACTTCTGCAAGCTACTTAGACAACATAACATAGACAGTTTTTAAACCAACAAAACAGATAAATGCGTTCCGCCCCACAAAAGACACAAAGATACTTGCTTAAGCCGATGTCTACAGAATATCATACTCATGGTGTGGTTTACATTAGTACAACACAGCACATCATTAATACACATCTTACAGAAAATAAGAGATATTGCCACCTAGATCAGAGAGACAAATCAGCTGTTGCATAGCATGTCCTTCTAGCTGATGGAGAGCATAAAATTGGTTTTCAAGACACTGACATATTAGCTTCAACATCCCTTTATCATTCACACTTATACCAGGAGGTATTTGGAATGTACAAGCTTAGAAACAATTTTAACAGGAAAGAAGCAGCTCTGAAATTACACTCAGCATGGAATCCAGATTTACAAAATACCAAGACAAAGAAACCAATCAGCAACCAACATCCTGCTGGAAATAACCAGGAGCTCCAATTAATGATCCAACCCCTTAACCAGCGAACCAATCGGTGAACTGTTCCAGAGGTACCCCCACTATATACCGTCACCCATTCCAGCAACTAGTCAGTCACTGCCTCGTCTCCAAGAAGATCATGCCAAGCACACCACTGAGTCTGCAGGCATGGATGAAATGTTTGGAAAAATGAATCAGAAGAATCCTATTGGATCACAGCCATTTGTCGGTCCAGGTGGTGTAGTGGTTACCATACTTGCCTCCTAAACCCAAGATCGCGGGTTCGAACCCGGCCAGGACCGATGGATTTTTTCGGGGGTAAAAATCCTAAGTATGGCTTCCTTCAGAAGGGAAGTAAAGCTGTGGGTCCCGTGTCGTACATTTACGGCACGAAAAAGAACCTCAAGCCTGAAAGAGAGGCCTCTGAGCAAAATTTGTCGGCCGTTTCACGCCCTGAGTTGAATGGGACGCTGATGACCTGAGATGTTAAAGAGAGTCCATACATAAATCATTCAAAAAAAAAAAAAAAAAAAAAAAAACCACTGCCATACAGTCCAGAAGACTCAATTCACATGAAAGCAGATAAGTAAATATAGTTTTGTAAAGTATCAAGCACATTAGAATTGCTCACTGATCTAATGAGATAACATACTGATTTTCAGTTCTATTATATATATCTTGTTCTGTAGCTCTCGAGTTCAGCAAGAGTTCCAGTTTGTTTTATAAGTAAATTATGTTCAGCAACTGATAGTTTTGAGTGAAAATGGGTTTTGTAGTGTTGATTTTAACCCACAGTTATTTTTTCACATATAGGATTAGCTCCAGTGAAATGACGGGTTTCCTGAATGATGCTGGCAAATTTGCACTTTTTATCTTTAAGTGGATATCAAGTCATATGGTAGTTGATCCTCCAAAGTCAATGCACTTTACTATGAGTTAGGAACTATTTTTTTTAACACATTAATGATTTAGAACAAGATAGTAAAATGTTTTGTTGTGGGTGATAAAATATAATTTGGATTGTCCTGTATGTGGTAACACCTGCTGTTAAATATGAGGATTTATAACTTTGTTGTGGCAAGTATTATTCATAGTATGACAAAAAAATATAAATCTGATAATTCTGGAACTTCTGTTGATAAAACAAAATTGCTTACAGTGCAAATATGTTGTTTTGTTACTAATATTTTTCTCTGCACAACCTCATTAGAAATTTATGGAATAAGAATTATGCAATTGCTGATTGGTGCTCTGTAGCAAGCATGTCTTCAATTGGCCATATTTATGGAGATGTGTATGTTCCAACTGGTATAAATGAACATGTCAACATGGATCAAGCTAAAATTGTTAAGAGGAATTTGAAGAATGTGGTTGGTTCCCTTGTTGAGCTTTACTTCAAGAGCATTTTTCCATTTTAATGAAAATGTACATTTTTAAGGCTGTAGCACCATTATATATTCTGAAACATTGAGGTATGTCTTCCATATAGGGACACAGAAGAAATTAAAGTGTTAAACTTACCTAGAATAAAAGGAAAGTTAATGATAACAGTATTAAGAGATGATGTGACTCAGTTAAAGGTTCTATGTCACCCACCCTCCCAAAAATGTGCATCTACTTTTATACTGAAATACAACAATGAAGCAAATTGCTATATAGTGTACTTAAGTCATGGTTGTACATACAGTAAGAAATACATTAGAAACCAGAATGTAAAGGATAACTATATATATGGGGAAATTTCAAAATCCTTGTAAAAAGCGACCTGAAATAAAAGATAACGTGCAAACATTATTAGATAAAAGTAACACATTTCCAAAGTAGCAAATCTAATACAGCTGGAACAATGGGTAAATATTATAAAACAAATTGCCTGCTCTTAGACACTGGGTTATCAACAAACCATAATTGCACATTGCCATGCTGAAATATAGTGATCTCAGAAAACAAATTACAGATGCATCTATGCTAACATTTAACAGTATCAACAGAAGCAAAATGTATGTACTGGGTGCTAACACACAATATTTTATAAGTATAGCAGTATTTCTTTGTTTTGGAATCATGAGCTGACCTGCCTGCTGTCTCCTCCCACCCTCAAAATGCAAAATGGCCCCTTTTAACATCATTAAATAAACAATTGAAAAAATGCAATTAGTAATCAATTCATGTACACATACATACTAACATAGGGTAAATCCTACAAAACAGAGGATCCAGTACTTTACTCTTTTTCAAAACCATAAGTTATTAAATTGACAACTGCTTCATGCAAATATGCATACTAATTTCCTCACTTCTCAGTAAAAACTGAAAAGTTGTTCAAACATCAATAATTTCTAACAGTTCTACACATTCAATCATAATGAGCCTTAGCTCATATGCTAAAAATAAAAGGAAAAACTGCTAAAAGCCATTTGCCCCAGCGAGGAAAAAAGAAAAAAATTACATGCAAACATGTTGCTGCATCATAAAATTGTACAGAGGTTGGGTTGGCAACTCTGAAAAACTAAAGCGTAATTACTCAAGCAGATGAAAGACTGCTGAGGAAAACCTGAAGCTCAGGCACAGATTCCTGGTGTTGAAAATTATAAAACATAAAACAGAACAGTAGATACTATATGGTAAAATTATATAATTCTAAAAAATTAACGATTTACTAATGAAAATAGTTCCCTGGGCCGCCCTTGTGGGTAAAAAACGAAAGACAAGCACACGAATATGTGAAATTTTGCTACATTCATAACGCAACATAGTTAATAACTGAATATGTACGACCACGAACTCCGAACTATGATAATATCTACACTCATTCTTCTGTATTTAAACTTGCTGTACTGTGTATACTAACTTTATCGTAAGTTTGTAAAACTATACATTGTGGTTGAGTGTGTACCGATATAGAAGTTTGTACATAGAAATGATTCGCAATATATTTTTAAATTAGAAATTCAAAGGTACATGAAATCATTTCGAAAAATATTTCGCTCATTCCAAGTGTGCCGTTTTATCTAATAGTTACCCTTGGCTCGGAATATAAAAATGGCAATGAAAAATACCGTGAAGAGTCTGGTTATATTTATTCGTCCTTTATAATATTTGCACACCCGTTATTGGCAATGCTAGAAATAATACTCAATTATGTTTTGCACTGAAGTACTGCATGAAAATATAAATTCCTTTCAAAACTTTTATTTTGCCGTTCACCTTTGTTACTAGTATCGACAAAAAAAAAAAAAAAAAAAAAATCAAGCACCAACTTCCCTTTTACAATTTGCAATATAGTTAATGATTTCAAGGCTAGAACACTTATAATTTGTGTGAATACAATTATTTTTTCTATCACTGTCGATATAAACCTTGGGTGCTTTTGTACAACGTCATTACAATCTGTCACATATCTCATACTCTTTATACTCACTGGGACACGATCTGGATATTTCCTTCTAATTTTTTCACCTTCCGCCTTCCTCTTCTCAAAAGGATGTTCTTCTTTATATTGAAACTTCATGTTTTGGAACTCATACACTCTACAACTTCGGCTTAGAATAATTGTTACTGAATAATCTACGTGTTACTCGGAATTGCGCTTGACTCATCAACAGCTGACTACCAGCCACAGTTCCCAGCATTCTTTGTCATTAGAAAAGTAGTGCCTTGGACATTTTATCCTAAAATATGTAAAAGAACCTTAAGTTGACAGTGCAAAATCTAAAATACACGCTTTAAATTAAAACAAAGGAAACTTTCATAAATTTATATTTTTAATCTATTATTTATTTCATTTAATGTGAACAAGTATTCTGACGCAGTAACACTTTGGTGGTGCAATGCCACAGTCATAGATTATTTATGCAATAACAACTATTATTATTATTATAAATATTATTATTATTATTATTATTATTATTATTATTATTAAAAATCAATGTTCATGATAAATATAAATAAAATAAAAAATAACATATTTTGAATTAAAAATTCTACCCTTTTTATGAAACATAAAGGAATTAAAAACAATACAAAAAAATATAAACTAATAATAATAATAATAATAATAATAATAATAATAATAATAATAATAATAATAATAATAATAATAATAATAATGCTTTATTGCTCATAGGCTTGCAAACATTATGAGTTGTTAATTACCTTAACAGTCAATTTTATGAAACACTTCAATCAAAACAAATAAAACGAACTAATTAATACTATAATAGTCTGGATAATATGATCTAGAGAACAATTGTACCCACACCTATTATAATTCATCTAACCTGTACGGAGATTTTTTCATAATCTTTTATTTGATGTGCATTCCACTTTTGATTTTATTAATAAAATGACGATATGACTGTTAGTATCCGCTTTTTTCTTAACATTTCTTTAACAGATTGGCGATTTGTTAAATTAAATATACATCTCAGACTTCTTTTCTGTATTATAAGCACTCTTTTCAAATTAGATATACTTGCCCTTCCACGGGTTTTTATACCGTATGCAATATGAGTGTATTAAATCCATAAACAATTTTAAGATGATTTCATTCTAAATGATAGGATAATTTTCTTAACAAATCAATAATTTGGTGAACATCGCGTTAGGCGTATTTGACAAATTATTTTTATTTCATGGATTCCGTGAAAGGCTTGCTTTTCTTAACCATTTTTACAAGAGAACTAGGGTTATAAATGCCAAGGTCATGGGCCAAACATAAAAAGCAGCAAAGCATGCTACCAATATAGCAAATGAAGATTTTAATGGAAAGCTTCTAGCCTAATACCGTGCAAACATGATGGCTATTGAATAATGGCTACATAGTTACATGCGTACATTCACACACACACACACACACACAAAACAAACAAACAAAAATAAAATTTATTTTAAAATTTTAATATAAAACAAAGTGACTTTTGGAAAATAAAATCTTAACAGTTCCCCCTCTCATATCTGAATGGATTGTAAATGCATTTGCTCGATTTTTTAAATACGTAGGTGGATTACATTCAATCAAACGAGTTCTATTAATCGCATCTTGAATTATTTAGTCAGGTTACATGCGCACCTACTAAACCCAGTTAGCAATTTCAATACCCTGCTCAGGCCCACATGCTTTCAAGCCTTAGGTTTATCCAAGCAATATCTGCACCATATCTGATAATCATCTTTAACTTAGGAGAGAGGTATTGTTGTATTTCTCCCTCATCGCTCTAATAATGTAATTGCATCGAAACAAGAGAATTTGTAACACTGTCGGGAACTCTAGTGAATTTTACATAAGTTCACTGCAAAAGGATAATTTCTTGTCAAATAACCCGGTATGTATAAAGACAAAGTTATGTAAAAGGCTTCCTTTAATATATTACCCTACTCAAATTATCGAATTTTAAAATAAAAATATAAATGTTTTACATACCAATAGCACCGTTGAACGTCAATTGATTGGTAATAGGCTGGGGGGAATGGTTTTTCGCATTGCTTTTTGCAGTTGAAAAAATACATTTTGATTTTTTATCAATACTTTCAAACTGTTTAATCTAGGTTAGAAAGCTAGAATTAAATTAAAAATAACATTAAATTATCACGTTAAACATTATTCTAGCTGTTTTAAATTTAATTCTACCTTAGTCACTTCCTCTTACTAAAGAACCCTTTCGAACAAGTGCATATTGCAATTCTCCAACTTCTGACGCATTGTACTGGTATTTCCCATTACATATATATGGGGACAAGAAGCAACATCAATAACGTTGATTCTGCACTTAATTACTTCAACAAATCAAAACAGATTCTTCAGTTCTTAAGAAATAATATTATTAAAGTTATAATTTTTGCGTTCATTATAGACCTCTAACATTTATTTGAAAAGCGTGGACGAGCCTTATCCTGGCTTCAACCCTCCAGGCAAGCATCATTGCCAGATTATATTACGTATTTTATATAGTAGTATAAAATTATATAAACATTGTAGAAATTACTTTTCAAACAAGTAATCACATTATATTTATTTAGTTACACGTGATGCAACAAGGCACCAGTAGAGATGCGAGTTTTATTTGTCAATATATTTGTGTGAACATGCCTGAAACCTTTACTATCCAGGCATAAATACTTCCGGTTCTTCCCACATTACGCGGGAAATGCCTGCCATTCCCATCGTTATTTCTTGTTTAGATACCCCCGAAGAACCGTTAACCTTTATAAAGAGACTAAGTCTGAAAATAGTGTTTGAAAGGGTTCCGGCCTTTAAAAGTTGGACACTCTTAAGTACTTGCCCGAGAAATCCATAGTTGCTTCACGATCCCTCCTGACCCGCGCCCCCACGATGTTACTGTTTCTTCTAGCATAAACACCAGTAAGGAGAGGTAGAACGCCAATCGGATAATCGTTAACTAGTGTTTAAGGCACTGAACTAATGAGGAATCAGGAAAATACTTATAATGCCAAAAGGCATCTTATTTCGAGAAAAATGTAATCGGCCAACCGACATTTAAGAAAAGGGGTATTAATTCGAGAGGGGCATCGGTCAATGAGTCAGTGTCCTTAGTTTCCAGTCGTTGGCGATATCAGTCCGCTATTGTTCTCCCTTGCAAATCATCTGCAACAAATATGTTCGTTCTCGGTAAGATGTCACATCAGTTGTGATATTTTATTAGTTGCCATTGCAGTACGAATTTCAGAACATATTACAATCAGTGCATTATTTGTCTATGAGAACCGCTGCGTCAGAAGCGAGTAGTGTAGAAATTGTCAGTTTCAGCAAATAAATTGAAAACGAATGGCGCTTGCAGTTCGCATCCATTAGACAAACCGTCAGACGAGCGTCATCGGGAACGGCGAAAGTTTTCTTAAAACCTGATCAACCGACTTGTAAACATTATTAAGGTTTCTACCTTTCATAGACAATTATTGAGCCCCGAGGTGGAAACAGACATTGAATAAAGCCACATAGCTATCATCAAAGGTCTTATTTGTTAGCTATAACCGCTCTCGCTCCTTCAATTCGAGACAATGAATTAACTCTAAAATATTAGCCGAGTCTCAAAGGCCAAGGCCGTCAGGTGATTAATCCATCATCCACGAAGCGGACGGGAGAATTTTCACCGAAGAACTTCACATTCCCTATAAGCACTGAAAATGGGGCCCTTCATCAACTAATTAAAACTAAAATTTCCTTTCCTTCCCGTACCATGATTAATTCTCTGCAAACCTCCCACCCCCCATCCTCCAAAATGCCGCTAGTGTTAATATTATGTCAATATGAAGCACAAACATGAAATAAAACATGAGACGAATGTCCTCCAAGGCTTCGTTAGCACAACTTCATTCTGTTAATAAAATGTTCAATGAATTTAGAGCAAAGTTCTGGCTGAATTACAATCACGAAACGTCTAATTTCTGTCTTGAGTTGAGGGATGATTCGTGGATTGTCTCCATAAACACAAAATTAATATTCACTATAATCGGAACGGTTAATTGCAGAGGACGGCGGCGAATGTACTAAATTGGGCTCTTTGCAACTTTTAGACTAAGGACACACAAGCTTTGAAATTACGAATGTTATAAAGTACGTCTCAGCGTCCGTTGTAGCTTAACAAATAATCATGTGAAACGAGACACATGGTTAAGTTACACGGAGAACGATGCCTGCTTTTATGATCGGCGGCGGAAAAAATTGAACGCCTCTTAAAATATCATTCGTTTGGAGTGTGCCACTGCATTATGCGGAGCGGATGAGTCCTATGATCGTTAACGCACAGAGAGAAGTAATTTTAATCGCTAAAAGTAACTTTGTGGGAAGCATGTTAGTAGTTAATAACACGAAGCAAATGGAAAACTGAAATATAGCAATGTAATACGTAAAGGAAATAATAAATTAAACAAGGCATGGGTTTTTGCATGTATTCCAAACTGTATAAACGAGATATTTCTTAATTTGAGATGGGACTAGTGTCCATTGTATCAGGTTTTGCAAGGGGAATGCTATGAGATGTTGTTTTTCCATTTTGTAACTAAGAAAGTGAGATTTTGTTGACGGCTTCTCATTATTATTATTATGTAGCAAGTCTTGTTTGTGGAAATATGTTTCTCTTTGTTTTTCCAATGTAGATTTTCTTTTTTAAGGTATTTTTCTTTGCTAATTTTAAAAGAATACAAAACAAATTAATAGTACAGCAGTTAAAAATGGTTATAACAAAGAACTAGTACAAGCAAAAGTACAGAAATTCAAGAGGCAAAGCTTATTAAAGAAACCATAACACTTTCAGAAAAAAAAGATATGCTAAAATTTTATTTTTTATATAAATAAGTTATGCAGAATGTGAAAAAATCTAAATTTGAGAAACACAAAATACAAGCAGTTGGAGATATCAGCAGTGGAATCTCATCTCTGGATAGAAAACCACAACATATTCAATAAAATAAAATTATTAAAATCAGGCAAGGACCTACAGAATTAGCAACATGGAAGAAAATCTACATTTACAAGTACAAAGACAGTTTAATGAGCTTTGAAACTTCCAGTGATGAAAACAAACTTCAAGTTCATCACACCTCCACTAGAGTAGATTACACATTCCCACAGCATAATGGTTTATCCTTCAGTTGACAATGGGTTGATGATGCAAATGAAGGGTTTGTGACACCAGTCTTTACATATTTAAACAAGTACAGCAAAAGAGCATTAGTTCGACTCTATCACACAATAATCTTAATATATGATTAGCTTTACTGTTCAACAATCCAATTAAAAATTTAGGTAATACTAATCAGTGTGTTAGGTATATTACACAATTAAAACAAACAAATAAGGAAACTTGTTTGAAATGCACCGTCATCTTTCAGCTGGTACAAACATGCAGGAACTACAAGCTGTGCCAGACGATTGTTTACACAAGTGTAATAACATGAATGGACACGGTTACACCATTCTTTGACTGATATAAAGTCACAATGATCTCCAGAAAGCTAAATGGAAAACTGTAATCCTCATCTAATAACACATTATTCATACTTTTATGATATATTTGTTAAAAGATATTTTCTGAAAATCTGTTTAATTTCGTTAATACTGTCATATTGGCTTTCAATTTCAAATTAACTGGTTTCTTTTAAGGTTTGTATGGCTATTTCTATATCCACAATGAAGTCTTAAATATTTCTGGAAAAGAATATACAAATTTTTAAATCCTTATTTAAAAATTTTGAATCTTGCTCACTTACGATTCTATTTTTGTTTTTCTAATTAATTTAAATTCATTATTGTGTATTTTGCATAACTTCAAAAACTTTCTCTTTAGGATTCAGATTTTCTTTTGCATATGCAGGTTAAGTTTTGAGAATAATGTGAACTCTAATTCTTCCCAAACACCAGATCCTAATGCTTTTGTTAAATTTAAAGAATAATTTGTGATAAATTTCGCTTCAGATGTTATATTTTCCGATTTCAAGATTCAAAACTTACTTTTCTGCCAAAACATGTACAAAACTGTAGTTTGGTATTACCTTATTCTTAATACAAAATTTTAAAAAAATTACCTGCAGTATTAGTATTTGTCCTACTTAAATTTAAAACATTTTGCCATCTGTTTCTGTTCCTTCAAAGCTTGTATCGTTAAATACCATCTTGTAAGCTCGTTGCATGTAATAGTCTGATTTATATTGCTTCAGAGATTTGTAGGCCTAATTTCATATGAACTTATATCCTTGCTTTTGCATTAAGAAAATATGCTGATCAATCTCCTATGGTTCCAAACATTATAGCCATCCTCTATAATTTTGAACATATTATCATTAGGGCTATATGAGGAGAGATTTTGGTAATAGAATCAGAGTATGTACAAACACTATAATGCATTTACACTAATATGAGTCAAATAGCATTGATACTTCCAGGCAGGCCTGTTGGCAGTTAGCAGTAACAAAGGCCTCTCATGTTGGAGCATCATATTCTGTAAAAAATTATAAATTGCAATGGTGTATATATTTATCTAATTATATAATTAATGCTAAAAATGTGAAGGGCCCAATTTTTCAAGATTTGTAGCACCTACTGTTGACATTAAATATCACTTATTGCAATTCCCATTCAGAATGGATGATGGAAATTAATTTTTATATCTTTAAGGGTGCAAGGATTTGTACATTTTATCCTTAAATTTTTACATTAAATGTTCCACAATACATAACAGTGAATAAATATGGGGAGACAAAGTATGAAATATATATATAATAAATTAAAACCCTATAAGAGCACAATATTAGAGACACTGGATTACATTAACTTTTAATTACAAAATTAAACAAACTTTCTTTGGAACCTTTTGGCT
The DNA here is from genome assembly GCA_030762175.1 of Metallyticus violacea. Classification (NCBI taxonomy): domain Eukaryota; kingdom Metazoa; phylum Arthropoda; class Insecta; order Mantodea; family Metallyticidae; genus Metallyticus; species Metallyticus violacea. The sequence goes on along the minus strand of CM060835.1, from coordinate 42,347,938 downwards.
GTTCCTGTTTCCCTTTAATTTATTATGATTAACTATCAGTTTGTTACAAGGTTATGAAATTTGAATGGTGGGTATATATGATAAATGTGGATGTTAATGAAGCTCTACTTATATACCGATGTTTATGCAGTAGGCAAGATGACTGTTTAATGACTAGTTTTCAAGCACGACTTGTGTGCATTAAAAAAATCAATGAATGAAGTTCACATATTGAATAAGATATAGCCCCTCAACTCATCTATCATTTAAAGCAATCAAGTGGTACACTATTTTAAGTGCTGCTAATTAAATTTTAAGTAGGACAAATGCTTGCATGTGTAAGTGTGTAAGTGTAAGTGATGGGAGTATATATATATATATGACTTAATATATACTAGGTTTAACACGAGACTTGACAAAAGGATGGCATTGCAACCTTTAGCTAAAGTGGCATCTACAGTAGAATTGCTTCAAACCGTCAATATCAAATGTATGCTGATTTTTTAGATGATCAGAAAGATGGGTTAACAGCGATACACCACACATACAATGAAAGGGGCTAAAGCTACATTGTTCATATACTACATTAATGTGTTCAGTTGTTAACTGTTCGAAACGGGGGATGGACACTCCCGAACAACAGCATTCAGTCAACAACAGCCGATGATGGGAGGAACCTCTCCCAAAACTAGTCCAAAGTTTTAAAAAAGTAAGTGGAGTTAGTGTTAATAACTGAGCTGTTGTTCGAAACGGGGGATGGATGCCCCCGAACAATGGCATTCAGCCAACAGCTGATGATGGGAGGTACCTCTCCCGAAACTAGTCCAAAGTTTTAAAAAAGTAAGTGGAGTTAGTGTTAACAACTGAACACATTAATGTAGTATATATTACCACTCCATTGTCTACAGCTTCGTAAGTACAATTTTCACTTAACTACATTGTTCAGTTCAATTGCTATTAATGTTAACCTTCAATAGGAGCTTTATATAATAAACAATGTCCAAAAAGTTCTAAATTAACCTCTGACATCACTATACAATATACCTACCCCATTAAAGATTCATTCTTTCTATGAAGAATATGCTATTGCTATTATGGAACTTATGTATTCAGAGAGTCTACACCTCAGTATCATTGGTGTGTACCATGAGTAGGAATAGGGATGAAGTAAAATTGTACTTACAAAGCTGTAGACAATGGAGTGGTGCTATATCCTACATTAATGTGTTCAAGTAGTGAACACTAATTTCACTCACTTTCTAAAATTTAGGACTAGTTTTAAAAAGTAAGTGGAGTTAGTGTTAATAACTTGAACACAATGTAGGATATAGGGATGAAGTATTATTACATGAATAAGTTTACCAAAACTATAAATATATGTAGTTTTTAATGTGTTTCATTATAGTAACTTTATTTGCTTTTACTTAAAAAAAATAAATCCAGAATTAAACTTCAGGGAACTTTGGCGGCACTCAATAAAGCTGAACTGAAAGTAGGGCAAATTTATCTGTATTTGCAAAGTTTCCAGTAAATGTCATGTGCATCACAAACATGCACATACACAGCTAATCAAATGGGGATTCCTTCCCATCCTACCTAATAAGATGCACACCTGAGTTACTCCTTAGCTGGATTTTCCATAAGATGGCTTCTAGATTCCTTCCCCCCTCCTTTTAGGAGGTGGAAACAGATATGCTGCTTATCCATGCCTTTTTTCCCTCAGCTAAGCTACCAGTACCACATGCCATATTAGCTGGCCTAATTTAGCTCAGCTTCATTTTTTGGTTGCGCACCATCCTCACAATACTCGATCACTACTATGCTACATAATATACAATTATCCATGAGTTGTAGGAAATACAATGCCCCACTAAGCTCAACTCTGCAAGCTCCTTGAGGGCAGGACCTCAGATGTCCCGCTTAGGGTCTGCAGAGCTTGCACTAGAGCATCTGAAGAAGTTCGAACTCCTGGTAATGCAAGTACACACAACAATAGAATCCAACAAAGTTATCATATTAGAACTAATTAACCAATGGTATCAAAGATAACCAAAATGGACTTAGGTATATATTCAACCTTCAAGAGTAGGACACTTTTTTTGCCTAAAGATGTGCACAAAATTATTTGATCTGTTTAGGCACATGCATTAATCTTTACATCTACATGTAACTTAGATGGCAGCATTTTGCAATACTAGAGTGTAGAACTACATGCAGCTTGAATTTAACATAGCATTGGTAACTGATACTTAGTGGAGTGTTGACATTTTCCCATGCACTTGTTATGAATGACAAGCCTATAAACTGCAGAGGGCTGGCTTAGTTTCTTTTTATTACACATAAATAAAACAAAGCAATTGATGGAAAATCAAAATCAAATAAAAGTGTATGGCAGAAATCTTTGTACCTTAGAGGAACCACAAATGAATATCGAACATAAGGAGTACTACAGCAATTCCTAATTTCAACAGGTACAAAAAATGCTTGGAAAATGTGGGCTTATGATTTCACATTTACTTAGTAAATAATATGTATATAAATATCTAATACTTTGTTACAGAATCCATACCAGTGCCATGAATAAGAGGCCTTTATTGCTACCTGCACTTGGCTACAAGACTGATTATGCAGTACAGATAGTCATGATGGCATTATCATTTTATTAAAATATTAAATGTGTAACAAAATAAAAGTGCCATTTAATCATTATCTTCCTCCTCTTCATCTTCCTGGCTGTTGATCTGAAAATAGACATAACTTTCTTTAGTTAAGTAATTAAATTCAGTGAAGGTAAAATTCAATACATTCTAGCACTGGTTTCTGCTATTTTACTTTTCAGCAGCAAGTTTTTAACATGCTATGCTAACTTACCTGGAAATATCGAAGTTCATATGTATCTTTCCCACTGGCTACCACACGCAGCCAATCACGGAGATTGTTTTTCTTAAGATATTTCTTTGTAAGATACTTCAGATACCTGCACATAGAAAAAGATACCTCATGGATGTAAATCTAACCCATTTATTTAGCAGTAATGTTTGCAATTCTCCGTTCAGTGCATAATTTAGTAGGGGGTTGGCTAATCTTGTCTATAATTCCATAATAAACTAGTAAATAAAAATAAGATATTTTTAGTGGCTGCCTAGCCTACATGCCAAACAACAAGAGTACCATCAACATGTCAGCATTTATTACACACAGATGCACTTCCCACTTTGAACTCTTAAGTTCATACTATAACTAATTTAGCTCAACTCCCAATAGAATAATTACTGTGTATCAGCCCATAAGTCAACATCAGATAACAGTGAAGGTCCAAAAAACAATCATAAAGGGATTGTGACTTTCAGGTGACAATCTAGCAAATTCAATGTTAATATCAGTTTCCCTGAACAGGACTTTCAAAATTAGTGCTGCAAATAAGCAATGGAACGTATATGAATAAAATGTTCAATGAATGCATTATTAGTGATAAAAGGGTAACATAAACTAACAACAAAGATGATATGAATGTCATTAGAAGTTCAAAGAATTACATATACATTTTCTAGATTTAAAAAAAACTCTTAGTATGGACTTCCTATTCCTGCCAATAGATGTTTACAGAGTAGTAGCAGCTCAGATACAGCCACAATCACATCAAGCAACCTCTAAACTTACCAAACAGTCAGTCAGCAGCTGAAGATGGGAAGGACAGTTCCTGAAACATTTCCTAATTAAAGGAGCAAAGTTTGTGCTAACATTTGGAAACATTCAACTTGAAAATTTCAGTTGCTTCACTTTCAATAGCTTCTAAAAACACAATACAGATAAGTTATTGACCATTTGCTCCAATCAGGATATTTGAAGCTGATATTTTCTACCATTTTTATAATTATAAAGTTTTAGAGCATGTTTTTAATTACTTGCTAAAAAATCCAAATCAAACACAGCATTATGCAGATGATGTTCATTTTCATAATCATTATAAACTTTTACCTATTCACTAAAAGAGAAACATATTTAGTCTTATATTAATTTTAGGAACATTACAAGTATCAATACTGCAGCATCAAACATGCTTATTGTCTGCTACATGTTACAGGTTTGCACCTTTAGAAAACATTAATAAAAAAATAATCTTGATTCACCAGGTAGCATGTGAATAAATATACCAAGATCAAAACAAGCAAAAAATCAGTTTTATTTCATTTTATGAACACTTAAGATGATATTAATTCTTGTGACATCTGACCATCATAGATCTTAATTCTTGTGACATCCGACCACAACAGGCTATCTATAACATTACTGCCTATTCGATCTTAAATGCTTCTATAAATAAAAATAGTTACACTCTGCTGGATTTCAGCCAATATTCACTTTTCCCAAATGTGCAACCTTCCAAATCACAACTTCTGTAACAGTTTAATTTAATATTCATCTAGTGGCTAGCATTTAGAGATGATTTCATTAGCTTTCTTGCACAGATTATTTTGGGAAGTATTAACTTCTTGCATAGCAGGAGGTAACTACAGTCCATTAGTGTTTGCTGCTAAATGTAAGTAGATGAGCAGATAATTACCTTAGCTGCACATGTAAATTAATCAATTATAACTAGAAAGCCAAAGCATGCTTCTAGAAGCCTGCCTTTGTATAGCTGTACAATGTACTTGCTTATAATAAATGTGAAAACAAATTTCATGCAAGGGGTGGGGGTGGCAGTACTTGTAGGAAAGCTTTCTAAATTGAAAACAGGACGAGTATACACAAGGCGTGTCCAGAAAGTAAGTACCATTTCATTCTACCACCACCGCAATGCTAGTGTCGCAGTTCCACACATACACACTTGTCTCTCTGGTTCATTATCTGTCCACTGATGCCATTACAGTCTGATTGTGTTGCGTTTATACGATAGTTCAAATGTTGAAGATAATTTCTGATCCTGCTAACTGTAAAGTGCATTCCGTAATACTGTTTTTGAATGCAAGGAATGTTAACTTGTAGAGATTTATGGTGAAAATGTAATGACAGATGGAATGGTGCGAAAGTAGGTTAGGCAATTCAATGGTGGACGATCCAATGTTCATGACAAAGCATGGGGAGGACGGCCTTCTGTTGCCACTGATGGTTTGGTTAAACAAATGAATGAGGTAATTCGTGAAAATAGACCATGCACAATAAGAATGCTTTGTAATGTATTTCCAAAAATTTCAAAAACTGTTGTGCATAAGATTGTCACAAAGCGCTTAAATTATCACAAACTGTGTTCCCATTGGGTTCCGAAGATGCTTACGGATATCCACAAAACAAAGCAACTTGACAGTGCTTTGACATTTCTTACCCGATACAGTGATGGGGGAGATGAATTATTAAGCAGGATAGTGACCGGTGATGAAACTTATATCCAGAATCAAAACAGTTGGAGTGAGGCACACAAGAACAGAAGGGGCATTCTGCTTGTCAAGTTCCTTCCCAGAGATGCAACCATCAATGCAGTTCAATACTGTGAAACATTCAGAAATCTTCAGCATGCAATTCAAAACAAGATGCATGGAATGCTCAGTCAAGGAATTGTGTCGCTTCATGACAATGCACGTCCCCATTCTGCTGGTGTCATACAAAACAATATTTAACAATTTGGTTCAGAGCAGTTCAATCACCCACCATAAAGCCTCAATCTCATGCCTTCTGACTACCACTTGTTCTTGAACATGAAGTGTGAGCTTGGAGGAAGGAGCTTTGGCAGAGATAACGGTGCAAAAAACAGTGTTCAGAAATGGCTCTCTTCACTGGCGGCATCTTTCTTTGAAGAGGGCATACAAAGTTGATTTCCTGCTATGAAAAATGTCTGATCAATGGTGGCAACTATGTCAAAAAACAGGTTAAGGAATGCTCTTTCATGTACAAATAAATGTTTTTTCCAAACCAGTACTTACTTCTGGACATGCCTAGTAATAATACACTATATTCAAAGGCTTACAAATTGATTAACTACTGCCTCATTTCTTTTTGCACAAATATTTTGCTCATTAATGTTAAACGTTTCAATCACATACATATGCTCTACAGTTAGATATGTAAAACAGAAGGGGAATTGTATGTGGAATATTGTGTGCAGATAGCATCAACATAACAGAAAATTAAAAGATTGATTTTACCGCATAGGATGCATGGTCAATTCCTTACCTTTTAGAGAATGGTATTTCTGAATTCACTGAAAGCTTCATTTTATTTCTTTCTAGTGATACTGCATTCCCCAAGTTATTTGTCTTTCCATTTACTTTGATGCGTTCTTGTAGGTACTTCTCCTAAAATGGAAAGAAAATTATTAGGTACAGAAATCTGTGCATCATCTCTACTACAATGCTCTCCATTTATATGTCTCTGCTTAGTACATTGGATTTCCCAGTTTGAGAATATTATTTTATTACAACAGCTTTAATGACAGAAATCTGCAATCATTTGTGCCAGTTCTAAAACAAATAAATATTCATGAATTTATTATATGACTTGGCTTCACTGGGTTAGTTCCATATATTTTTTTAAATAATTTTCATTTTAAAGATATGTTTTAAATAAATGTATAACTTCAATCGTGCTATTTGGATGCTTAGGAATAATAGAAAAGAAACATAACTAGGATGCATACATTTTATCTTTCCATATTAATGTAAGGAACCCACAATGGCAGTAATAGCTGCACTGTGCTGCCATTAAGGATGCACAAAGGTAATTGGTGATAGATTGCTGTGCACAGTACTGCACTGATTTTTATAGCAATAAGTCTGTTATTTTGTGGCACAATTTAAAAGATATATTAATTCAATCCACAAGAATTAGATGAACAACAAAACAAAATATGAAAAGAAATAACTATCATTTCAGAAACTTAGCTGTTATGTGTTTAGGCATTAAAAATCCTATCTAGTCAAATAAGTGTACTTACGAAGTTGTTGACAATGGAGTGGTATATATATATATAAACAATGTATGCAGTTTTTTTCACACTAACTCCATTCACTTACATAAATTTGGAACATATGTTTCAGGAGCGATCCCTCCCATCTTCAGCCTGTTGACAAACCATTGTTAAACGTGGCGGTTGGGTCTCTTGATGTTCTTGTGGCGGCATCTGTTGGTTCTATTAGGAATTTGCTGAGTTCATCCAATGGAAGGATATCGAAATTCATCAAATTATCCTTATTTTATTATATTATAATGATTTCCCAAGTGGAAAGTTCTATTGCATTATGAAGTTGTTTAAGTAGTTTTATCTCTGATTTAATTTCATGATTTTTATTCCAAAAGTGCGCTGCTATTGCTGATTTATCAATTTGTTTTAAGCGAATATTTCTGAAGTGTTCTTTTTTCCGGATTCCCAAATTCCTCTTCGTTTTTCCAATGTATTTTTTGTCGCACTCTGCACATTCTATTTCGTAAATACCTGACTTTTGTTCTGTTGGCATGTAGTCCTTAAAAAAAAAAAAAAAAAAAAAAAAAAAAAAAAAAAAAAAAAAAAAAAAAAAAGAAGAAGAAGAAGAAGAAAAAAAAACCACACACTTCAGAAATATTCGCTTAAAACAAATTGATAAATCAGCAATAGCAGCGCACTTTTGGAATAAAAATCATGAAATTAAATCAGAGATAAAACTACTTAAACAACTTCATAATGCAATAGAACTTTCCACTTGGGAAAACATTTTCATTACAAAAAATAAGGATAATTTGATGAATTTCGATATCCCTCCATTGGATGAACTCAGCAAATTCCTAATAGAACCAACAGATGCTGCCACAAGAACATCAAGAGACCCAACCGCCACGTTTAACAACAGTTTGTCAACAGGCTGAAGATGGGAGGGATCACTCCCGAAACATATGTTCCAAATTTATGTAAGTGAATGGAGTTAGTGTGAAAAAAATTGTATACATTGTTTATTTATTTATTTATTTATATCCTATCTAGTATTTCAGTACATTGCCAGTCACATGACAGGAAAGGTTCAGCATTATTGAACATTATACTTTGTTTAATGCACAAGTTAACTATTCAATTCAATTCAAAATTAAATTCAAAACATAATATATTCTAATTGATACAGTATCCATTATATTTTAACACACACATTAACTTTATTGAAAATAAAACACACGATTACAAATATACATGTTCACTTGAATCTAATGGCATAGTTAAGGTAATTATCACTCTCAATACAACTCTTAAATGCTATTGTTGCAGTCATCCATCATCTTCTTGCACACAGTCACAAGGTCGTTAAGGCATGGACTTGTGAGCGGGAGGCCTCAGGATTCGATTCCCACCAGGTTCATCCTACCTAATTGAGACCTAAAACACTTAGTCCCTTTATATATATATATATATATATATATATTAAAAAAAAAAAAAAAGAGAGAGAGAGAGAGATAGATAAAAGAAATTCCCCGCTTATTTTATCTCATGTTACATCAGTATCCATTGCCTGTGAAGCCTCATAGTTAAAACAGGTGTTAAACACTTAATATAAATCCTTTTCTTGCTCTGCCACCAACCACCACCATAATTTTTTGTCCTTGTCACTGCTCAATTACTTGAACCATAGTCAAATTTCATCAAAATATGATCCCTCTTGCAAAAACTCTTCCTGTGTTTTATTACAAGGGGCAATCAATAAGTAACTGCCATTATTTCCAACCAACACTGGTATTATGAACAGTACACAGTATGTAATTTCTATCTAATCTGTCGCCTAACACTCTCTTATGCTTCACTTACTTTTAAATACAGTAGAACCGGTTTTGAAGAGACATCCTCTCCATCTTCAACCAACTTGACCATTGGTTGACAAGTTGGTTGACAACAGATTAGATAGAATTTACATTTAATAAGTTTCTCTGTTCCAACAGAATTTTTTTAAAAATTTCTTATAATTTTTTGAAAGTTCTTAATGGAGTACAAGTATTTTAGAATTTAAAATTTATGCTATCCAAAAAGTATCAATACAATGCATTTTATATTGCCAACACTCTCAATTCCTTTGTCTAATTTAGGCAATTAAAAATTTTACCATATAAATATATATTGTCCCTCATAAACATTTTATATTAATATGAAAGAGTTAAATTTGTACAAAATATTCATAACAAGAATAAAATGCAAATCTACAAAGACTGGTTTCTACACCTTCCAGCCATCAAAAAGGAGTTTATTATGATTACATTTTAATACAAAATGCTCTTTCTCAGCCTAAAAGCCCTAATAAACAAGAGAATCCTTTAAATCTACTCTTAAAAATACATGTGTAAAAAGACTTATTCTGTATTGGAGTGTATGAATGGTAATACATTATATCAATTGACATCGATTATATATGATTGACATCCTGTTTATTGATGATTGTTTTCCTTCAACACTTTTATTAATTTTGTTTTTCTTGTTTCCATTGGCTTGCACCACCTTAGAGGTGTAGGTTAATTCCTTTTGTATTGTCTCTTCTGGCATATGGAGTACACACAGTTAGTATGTGTAGAGATTATCGATCTTTAATGGCTTTAAGTTATCTGTCAGTATGGATTCCTTTTCTGAACATTGTATACCAAGCAATCCATTCTCCCAGCATGATACTAGAACATACCATTTATTATTTTCCATTTAGCATTGTAACCTATATGTTCTTGTAATGATTACTAATGTGAAGGAGGAATTGTTGTAATCCAAACCATATGTCCATTCTTACGAAGCTGTTGACAATGGAGTGGTAATATATCCTAAACTTAGGTGTTCATTTTTTTACTCCAAATTCCAATTACATAAAATAAGAGCGTTTTGGGAGAATCCTCCCATCTTCAGTTGCTCACTCTACTTGTATGTCCATTATCAAAAATATATCAACACACGACAGTCAAAATTTAGATTTTAAGTCACTGGATTTCAGAACTTATTGTTCAACAGCTGTCATTAAAAAAATAAACAAAAGGCAACAGACAAGAACCAAAGGCTGTACCTTCTACTTGGTTATAAATTTTGCTTTGAAAAGAGAAGACTGTTTTGCTGACACAATGATCAGCTCAGTTGGCAAGGAAGGGAATTGTTTGCAAGCTGTTCTTGGATTAGCTGGATGGCTTCTTTTACACGGATCTTGGTGAATAAGGGAATCACACCAAAACTCACTCATAAGTCTCCTTATAAATGATGGAAGCTTTATGAACTTTAGCATGGCTGAAGATGGGAACAAAATGTTCTCGAAACCGGTTCCATACATTTATGAAAAGTAATTGAAGCTTTAAGAGTGTGTAGTTCAACTGAATCATATAATGATATCAATTAATAGGAAGCTTTATAATCATTAGTTTCATGTAGCATAAGCCAAAAAACTTTTAGCATAAATTTCTGCTACAAATGTCTATCTCATTAGTGAGTCTTTACTCCCACATCCTGAAAAAACATGTATCTGTAATATTTACAGACAATTGTATAAATAACATGCTTAAAAAGTAATAGAAGCTCCACTATCACCATTCTTCTCCAGGAGTCCTTTGCTCCTGTAGTAAAGTCTATATTGATCAAACAAAATGTAGTATTAACTGCAGAGTTAAGGAACATAATCAGCAGAAACAAATGCATATTTTCAATCAGTATAGTGGATCATGCCATTACAACCAAACATGCATCATATAACCAGATAATAAATTTGCTTCAATACAAAAATATATGCCAAGATTAATTAGAGAAATTTTCAAAATACCAACAACTTTAACAGAGGTGACAGCATAATATTACATTTGGTTGTTATTCTTATGATCATCTCAAGGGCAACCAACATTCCATCAATCCATCTGGTAATGTGCCATGGCCTGTTAACCTCATCATGACACTCCTTGCACCCATCCCCAAACTCCTACCTCCTAGAATAACACATTTAAATTTATAACTCCCTGAGGAAGTGGACTGCATGGTCCTTGAAACTTGGGACAGTTTATAATCATTAGTTTCACGCGGCATAAGTCAAAAAACTTTTACAATGATATTGCACTTCCTTTGCCTACAGCTAATTTAATGTCTATAGGTTTCTCATTAACCATTGTTTCTTATCATTGCTGACAATGGTATAATTTGTAACTCTTAAAAGCAATGTGGCTCAAGGGTGTGATTAGCTTTCTGTTTTGAACTGCTTTGTTACAGTAATAAATCACATTTTTAATATTCTTCCCATGTGATCTTGCTTGCTCTACTACTGCACAGCAGACCAAGAGGATGTTTTAAAAGATAATATTAAATGTTATCTCTGGTCAGCACTACTCATATTTGTATGGCAGCTTAAGCATATTCTCCCCCTAGTTCTCTTCCCCCAACGCTCGTTATGAAATGTTTCTATAATACAATGAAAATTTAATTGTAAAATTCACATATATACCGATACTAATGCTTGGGTCCTGTTCCATAAAAGTACAATCTAATACATTGCAAGTGTATGGACTTTTAACTTGTAGTTATTAGTAAAATTCTGTTCCACAAAGGTTTCTGCTACTCTTGTACTTGACTACTCCATACTTACAAATGTACAAGTGATTTTTCGTAGTTCTGTTCCAGATGTATTAGCTGGGCACTGATAATTTGTATAAATTTCTCTACAAGTGTAGGAAATTGTTAACTTCAAATACTAGCACAAAATTTATTATCTTTATTACGATTTTGGGAGCCAGTTGACCCAATGTACTAAGTATTAGCGAAAGTGATGTGTAGGAATAGTATAAAGGAAGAATAAATATTTGTATATAATGATAAAGTTAGCAAATAAAGTACACTTATGGCTAATATTGGCATTTCCTGTTCCAAATGCATGATTCAGACCAGCATCTTAGTTAATGCACTTTTAAGGTTCTTGCTACATACACAAAAATAATTTCTTTTTATGCTTCATTCTCTTTTAAAATAATCTCTTTTGGCACAAATGTCCCAATTTTTTGCATATGAGAACTTGATTGTCAAGCACTATAAACAAATAAATATAAAGGATCAAATGGACTAATAAAATTAATGACCGAGAGCAATCAGAAAGCTTGATTCTAATGCCATCTCTTGATGACAAACTGATGCTCTCAAATGTAGCCTTATGGGACCATCTTCTCAAAGTGGATTATTATGCTTGAATATCGATAAATATAGAACTAAGTATTTAAATTATCATTATGTCTAGGGGGGGGGGGGGAACTGACCCATTTTGCAGGAATGACAATGATACACGCTGTGCATTAAAAATCCCAAGAGTGGACATAATCTAATTCACAGTATGGCAAACAGATGTTCCTTCATCTTACTCTTATGACATCACTTGTAACTTTTTACTAATACTTTACCAGTATAGCATTTCTTTCCTGGAACAGAAAGTTACAAGACCATATTTTTGTAAAACAGGGCCCTGGAATTTAAATTACTTGCCTATTAACTGATACCCTCTTTGCTGCCAACGCCTTACTGAACAACAGCAAATAATGTGATTTAATTTATGTCATCTAAACACTCTTAATGCTTCACTTACTTGTCATAAAATGTGGTACATGTTTCGAAGACGTTCGTCTTCATCCTCGGCCACGGGATGACTGATTGGAGACTTGATTGCACCTGTAGATGTACGGTTTTGCCCTGGTGGCACCTTATGAGCCTAAAGTTTGTGTTTCCTTCTTCCGGAATGTCAAGGTTCATTACACGATCTCGGTATTTGTAAATGTGAATTTTTTCCCATGTAGCCAATTCTGTAGATCCCTGTACTGCTTTTAACAATTCTACTTTTTTTAATTATGTCATGATTTTCTGTCCAAATTTGAGCTTTGGTATATACAGAAAAGATACACATACAGAAAATCACATAAAGGCAGGTGGTTTTAACCCCACAACACATGAACATGCAGTTTTTAACAGCTTGACACATCAATTGGTGAACTTACCAATTAGCAAAGAAGAATGTTTTAAAGAATATAAAAAGATAGAAGAAATTGCGATTCAAAATGGTTTTAATAAGAAATTGGTACACAAAAAAGTACAAAAGTTTCAAAGGAAGAAATTGATAAAAGATACCACCACACTTTCAGTAGATAAAAATAAGTTGGTTTTTAAAAAATTTACATTTCATCCAAGGGCAATGAAGAAGTTTCAAAATATTTTTCAAGATTACAATATAAGACTGGCACCTATCAATAGATATAGTTTGAAAAATATTCTAAAGGACAATGTTGATGAAAGTACCCCACATGAAGAAAAAGCAGATATTTATAAGATAACTTGTGCAGAATGTGATAAGATTTATTGGAAAAACAAAATGGAATATAGGCACACGTTTAAAAGAACATTTTAGGAACATAAAATACAAACAGATAGAAAAGTCAGCTGTAGCATATCATTTCTGGACAGAAAATCATGACATAATTAAAAAAGCAGAATTGTTAAAAGCAGTACAGGGATCTACAGAATTGGCTATATGGGAAAAAATTCACATTTACAAACACCGAGATCGTGTAATGAACCTTGACGTTCCGGAAAAAGGAAACACAAACTTTAGGTTCACCAAGGTGCCACCAGGGCAAAACCGTACATCTACAGGTCCAATCAGTCATCCCGTGGCCGAGGATGAAGACGAACGTCTTCGAAACATGTACCACATTTTATGACAAGTAAGTGAAGCAGATGACATAAAATTAAATCAAATGATTAGCTTCACTGTGTTTAGTTCCATATATAATTTTTAAATAAGCAAATAATGTATTATAACTTTTGTACTATATATGGCTAATGTAGAAGAGCAACTTGCATATACAAATTAACCCCAAAATAGTTGGTGGTTAAACTAGAAGCCTGGGTCATAAGTACCCGTAGCATTGAACGTTGCCCCTTAAGGAATTAATCTCTCATTTTAAAGAAACCTTAAGGAGGTCTCCAGTGTGATTTATATATATGTATAAAATCAAATGAGAGAGGTTTGCAGGTGCTTGCTTGGAGGACACAGTAGCCACACACATTTAGAGTGTCAACCCTGAAGGTTGGAATCCCAATCACAATTCACAGTTTTCAAGTCTTGATCTTGTTTTGAGGCAAATAGGTGCTGCATTATTTTTCATATTTTGTTGAATTACAAAGGAGTTCAAAGGAGCATCATCTTCTTTAAACTACTAATATAACTTATAATATTATGGCTTACTGGTTATTTGCCAATCAAGTTTCTAAATACAACTTAGAATAAGTGAGATGAAGCAGTAATATTTCTATGGCTGATCATGTTAAGAATGCAAGACACTGTGCAAATTCCCTAATGTTAATTGCAAATATAGGTATGAATATAAGCAAAAGCTTAATAACGATGCACAATGATACTTTTTTTACTTGCATCTAGCATTACATTATTATTTATATTAGTGTTTTCTGTTTTAAATATTTTCCGGATGAGCACAGTCCCACTTACAAAGTTTGCAACATCCATGATATTGTCTTCCACAGGATGTGTACAGTCAACAGTGAACTTCAAAGCTATTTTCTTTTTCTTCTGACCCTTCGCACGAATATGTTGTTGCCTTTTGGGCCTCTTTCCTGGAGCAGCCTGAAAAAAAAGTAATGAAAGACAGTTTAAGCTAAAATCGCCATTATTTAATAAATTTATATTTGCAAATAGATATTTCATTAAGATGTAAAAGTCCTGAAAAAAAAAAAAAACCTTGAGAAGATTCCTATGGGTGTCGCAATTTTGCCAATCCAGACATAGCTTGTGTGGGGGCCTTTCCTGATAAGAAAACTTCAGTATATTGTACTAACAGGTACAGTACTGGCAAAGGAAACAGACTGGATTTCTACAGCATCAAAGTGATTATAAACCTCAGCTGGACTGCAGTAACATATGTTAATCCAGTTTGTCATGTGTGGTTTTTTGGTAAAACACCGATAGTTGCTCAATGGCATTAAAAATGAAGAGTGGAAGATTGCAAAACTTGCTACATAAATTGTAGTAATAAGTCATTAGTGTAAATGTTAGCTTATAGGAAGTTGTTAACCTGCACCCCAACCCAAAAAAGTGATTTAATCTACAGCATATTTTGGGGCAGGAAGAAAAATGGCCTTTGAATGGTGAGGATAGTGATGGCATCACTGTCATTGCAAACAGCAAGAATGTACTAAATTGCAATACAGTTCAAATAAGACAAAAATTTTGGTGGTGTCACATTTACGGCAGTTTTGTGATAGCAAATTTAGTGAACACCTAATTTAAATTAATGCAAGGAGATTACTTGTTGTAATAGGGTCCTAGTAAAACTTAAGCGTAGCCTAGGGGTTACTTGTTGGGTTTGCATCAACAATATTAAAATATAGCAAGTTAACGAGTTTTCACTTTGCATGTTTATTTCACAAGCCTTGATTGAATAGGTTGATGCGAAGAAATGGCTTGGAGACTATGGAAAATAGTGATGAACATAGGAAAATGATGTAAAAAGCCGCCCCAGAGGGAAATAATTGCATATATACACGCGATAGCACATTTTGCAGAAAATTAAGGCATTTAAACTAGCAGAGGTGAAATAAACATTTGCAAGATATATACGTGCTGAAAATTAACTTAGCAGTATAAAAGATAAGTGTAGTAACAGTTAATAACAGCAGAGTACCGCGAAATTTCTGAAATCGAACATAAAAAACATAGTTATTAAGGAAATTGATTTTCACCAAAAAATCTGTTCAATGTCTTCATCTGGCTAATGAAGACTCACAACAGCATGCATTATAATATCACTTAAAGAGTTTTGAATAAAATGCATAACTGCATATCGCATATAAGAAATGCAGCGCCACTCGTGCAATTCTGCGCGTGTTTATTTGTTAATAATAATAATAATAATAATAATAATAATAATAATAATAATAATAATAATAATAATAATAATAGTGAAGACATACTACGTAATTTTAATGTAGCTATAAAATCTTCCATAACCAAGCTGAGTGCAATCCGTATAGTACTGATGCATCTTTCAATCATTTGCACGTAGCTCTAAAATAACTTAAAGTGTGAATAATATTAATTCTTTTTGTCATTTACGTATCTGGAGAACTATACATGCAAGAATGAGTTTTACAAATACGGTACCTATCAAGAAGTACATGCCTGTTCATTTTTTTTTCTGCATTCCAAATGTCTATTTCATATTAAAAATTAAGTGTAAATCCAGAGTCTGGGTTATAAGCTAATGTTACTAAACAGTAGCACTTACTGCGGGCATGACGTATTTCTTCCAACACTTTTTTCGCAAGTAGGTTCTTTTATTACTGGACCACCTTTCCAAAACAAATTACGAAAGGCTTCCGGTTTTGGCTCTCCACAGCAATACATGTATGTGTATCGTTGACAACTGTAGACAACACAGCTCACACATATTTCCCTTCTAGAACTTCACCAACGTATGCCCAATCTCTTTGATTGACTGATTTTATTCCATAGAGAAGATAAACTACAACACTATCATATGTATTTAGACATGTAGCGTTGATGTGCATGAAACAAAATTCGAACCGCGCACATAAGACAAAGGTCTTAGAATCTCTTGATGTATTTAAACGTTTAGGTTAGAATTTATCAATTTATAGTCAAGAACAATAAAGTTAGGATATTAGAGTGTTCATTTATTAAAATAAGGTACTTTTATAGTGTTTAGAGTACAATGATAATATGCATAATCCTAAATAATGAATTAAATAGCTGTGTACGCATAAGGTTTATATAACCAAGTAGTTTATAAAGACAATAACCGAAACTCCTAAAAAAATATTTTTATATGCTAGGTAATACTGTTCTGGCTCTGTTTATTTTGACAGTGGGGAAGTTATGCCTGGTACAATATTACACACCCAGAGACCTGTGAGTGATTGGGAGACAATTTGCATTTTGGAGCTGCACAGTTCATCTAAGCATGCAGCCTGTGTAGCTAGGTCTGTGGTGATGCGACGCTCCATGAGTTTAGTTTTGGTATTTAGAGCGGCATTCTTAATCTCTACAAAAGTTTCTTCGAGTCTTGTGAGTCATGTTGTGGTGGCTTCCTAAGTGATGTGATTTGTGAGATGAGGTTGAGTTGTTTTGCTAGTTCAAAAATAGATCCTTGGAGTGCTTATGATGTGATCTGGTCAGAAAGTTGGTGTTGTACCGTTATGTTCTGAATGATTATGCTGGCAGCGTGGGTTGTGACGTGTGGCCAGGAGCGAATAAGCAAATTGCCTGACCCTTTTAGTGGTCAGTTCTCGCACAACTGCACAATAACAACGCTGGCGTGTTAGACTGTGTTGTTTGCAGGCTGCTGTGAGAGATTCAGACCCATAGTAGTGGCAGCACAGTGGCTGCTCACAAGATGCGGCATCTGCGGCTGGGCTGGGCTGGGCTGGGCTGAATCTTATGGTGTTGTCCTGCAACGCGCATACCCTACTGGACTGCGTTAACGCAGTCCGCCTCTTCCAGAAAGATGAGGTGAACTAATGGCAAGGTGCCTTGCGCTGATTTAATCCTTACTGTCTTGGGTGTGAAGATCCATTGTAGTTGTACTTTGTGAAGGAGATACTGTTCTGAGAGTTGTCGTGGCAATGATTACGGCATTATATGTGTTGCTATTCTTCGTTGGTAGATTTGTGTGACGGTGCTGGACTGCAAAGGCATAGAAGACTTCTTGCGGTAGTTGTCAGGATCTTCCAGGAGAATTGGACTAGGGCCATGGGCTGCGATAGCGAAGTTGCCGGCTAGGTTGGGCGAGAAGGCTCGATGATATTGTGATAGTGACGGCTGTTATCTTCTTGGGTTTTCTGATTGAAGCGTATTGTGCGGTGATTGGCTGCTACTTCTTCTTGCCCATGATGTATTTTTAGCACTACTTTATTATTATTATTATTATTGTTGTTATTATTGTTATTATTATTTACATGCAAATACATACAACAAGAAAAATGTTTAATGATTTTGTGTAATAGTTTTCTGCTCTTTTTTTCTTCTTCTCTTACTGTTTTAATTTATAGTTCCGTTATTACAGTGTCCATTTTATATCTATAACTTTATGAAACGTAACAAAACACTTAACGTTCATGTTGTTATAGCTACAAAAGAACAAAGAATTGCTTCAACAAATAATAAAGAAAATAGTCAAATGAACAATACAATACAAAGTAACACATATCGGAACATAAACACAAAAATTGCTCTATTAGCACAAATAAGTTTATTTTCTTTGTAAATTATAATCATTTGACAATTTTGCACACAAACAATAAGTGTACAATTTCTTTTCAGTGCGGTAAGACAAATGTTTGTTTGCACTAATGTAACAACCAATATTTTAACAACAGAAGCCATAGATACCATGTAGGTGGGACAGTTGAAGTGGAGCCAACGAGTAATGCAACTTTTTAGCATAAACCTAACTTAGCGATTACATCAGCAAATGCTCTAATAAGAGAGTAACCCCTTGTGTGCTGATTATCGTTGGTTACAATTTATAGATATTAAATTAAAATGGAAGCTGTACAAAGTGGTGGGCTCCCGCCTGAAGAAAGTTATTATTATTATTATTATTATTATTATTATTATTATTATTATTATTATTATTATTATTATTATTATTGGTAGTAGTAGTAGTAGTAGTAGTAGTAGTATTTTATTTATAAAAACTTTGCAGTTTGAAATATTGGTACGGTAATTATTAGCGGTGATAGAAGCCAATGTGAAGAGCTTGGATCTTTTACTGACTTATTTGTAGTATATACTATTTCAATTATTGTGGAAAATCCTAATTCTCGACATGGATCAACAAAATTACAAGTTGACCCCACTAATTTGCTTTATGTTTACTACGGTTAACACTAGAGGGTATGCAGATCGCATATGAAGAACAACTAAAGTCAAAACAACTTTTTTTCATTGCATACCAGAAAATGTTACCGGCCACAATCACACACAGATACAAAAGCATTAAAATCACAAACTTATGCATTTATAAAAGTTCACAAACCGTTAGACTAATCATGCTCTTTTGTGATGTATTTGGTGGTTACTAAAGGAACCTTTGGGTGTTGCCGCGATTGCAGTGGCTAGGTTGCCAGCTATTCCAACACCCAAATGAAATAACATTCCCCAGTCTGTAAGGCCAGCTCGAATAAGTATTTGGGCTTCCAATACATTTCTGTCCATATCCCGCCTGTTTTAAATTTCCTGTTTTACTAATATAATACTCCACGAACCACAAGCAACCCTCCGCATCATGGGAAATATGAAACAAAAAGCGGAGTGCCATATACTCAAAGATTACCCAAAATAGTATTTTTTTTTCAAAACAATAATTTAATAACACTAAACTTAATACGTTTAAATTTATCTTTCAAATCAACTGTTGATTTTTACCATGGATAATTTGACTACTATACTATGGCGGCGAGCGTATTATTTATGGCACTGCTACTGCGCAGCCGGTATGTGGGTGTTATGACAGGAAATTTGCGACTCTGAACATATGAGGTGAGTGCTAGAGAATATCGTAAAGCAGTAATCACGACGTCTACCTGACTGTTACACTTCTTGAAAAGGCTGTAAATAGTGCCATATTACATTCACATGTAATACATGATGAGAGAGGAATACTCATAATGAATTCATTTTAAACTAAATATGCTATTACAATAAAGGCGAACCATATTATATCTATTTAATAAATCTCGTCTAAACAATTTAATGTGCTATATAATGGTAAACAGTAACAGTGAATAAATTATTATTAGGTTAGCACCTGAGGTGCAGAATTATGACCTATTATCTTTGTGACCTTTTGATAGCATTAAACTATTTACTGGTTATTGCATCATTGTTTGTTTTTAACTTCTGTAGTTTATATTGGTATCTGTACTGAGGAAATACAATTAGCAAGATATCAACATAGGAAACATTAATATCAGTGCTCAAATGCTCAAAATGTCTTCCACCAGCTTCATTGCAGGCATAGCAGTTTTGCTTCATTAACTGTTGCACCATCTGAAAGGGATGTTCTTAATAATGTCACGGACAATTATGAACCTTACTAAAAGATCTTCTAATGATTTAATGGTCCTTTAATAGTAAACAAGATCATTGAGATAACTCCTGAAGAAAAATGCAGTGAGTATAAGTGAGTGAGTAGTTAATTCATTGGATCTCCTTTACCTATCCATCTTGCTGAAAATGATAAAACATGTTGAGAGAACTGCACAGATTGCTGTTATGCTGCCACTATTTGTGTTGGTGAATATGTGATAAAATATCCTTTTAACAATAAAGTATATTTTGTGATAGAGCATAACAACCCTGTGTTACCCTCCTCCCCCTATCTAGCACTGTCATTAATTTTCTTCCTGTCAGTTTCAGTTTTTAATTTTGTCTACTATAATAATCTTATACATAAGTAGCATTTAAATAAAATGGATATTGATATTTTGCAACATACCTGGAAAGTTGTTCCTCATCTGAGGAATCAGTTGGGTTGATTAAAGTCATAGTTACTTCATCAAATATTGATTGCAGATGCTGATAGCTATTTTCAGTGTTTTCTACATATTTCATATAATTTCCTCAGTTTTTAGGACTTACTCAAAAAAATATATGTTCACTTACAGAATATACTTTCAGATTCTGCTTAGCCCCCTTTATGGTTAACTTGACATGGTATCAGTCAGGTTCAATATACAATGATGGTGGCAAACAGTATTCCATGTCCACATGAATCTATCATACCAGGTATCATCCTGGTATAAGTCATATCCTCTCAACCAATAAGCTTAAATATCTTTAAAATATTTGTATCTCCAAGCTACAACTACATAAGATTTGGCCCTGCATAATTTTGTTTCTAGTCTTAGGTGTGAGCCACATACTATGCAGTAATCTAATCAAGTATAACTTTCATAGGGAAATTCATAATTTTTTCCCATGATCTTCTTCGAAACAAGTTTAATGTAGGTTTCAGATAATATTAACTTCTTGTAATATTCATAAATGAATTAGATTTCATGTAAAGCATACATTTACCCTTTTTATTTATCTAGATCAGAGTCTGATAGGTACCAATAGGTGATTTAGGAATATTTTTTAATTGCAGTTAATTTATTCACATTTACACTTATCAAAACATCACACTTTTCAATCATGTCATAAAAAAACTGTTTTAGTCTTTTAACAATGCACATGCTTTGGTTCCAGCATGTTCTAATTATGTGGTTCAATTTCTAGTTGGGGTTTTAGCATGGAAGGATCAGATTGTGGTCAGCTTTATTCCTAGACTCATTGTTTAACCTAGCCAAAAATGTAGTATTCTTAAAACTGAACTTTTAAACTTTTCATGTGCTCAAACTTTTGTGAATGTGAATACATTCAGAAATTTATACATAAAGTGGCAATGCACACTTCATGACTGGTTCTTTGTTAAGAAGTGACAATCCGTAAGAATTATATGTGAACTATGTGAGGAAGAGACTTTTTTGTTTCAGAGGTTGCTATGTTGTAGTGAAATTTAGCAATATTATCTCAGCCTAAAGACACAGCAGTAAATATGATGCTATCAAATAGTAAAGCAGTATTCCAACCCTCATTTAAAATTTCTACATTAAAAATATGGATTTTCCTGCTATTAAGTATGGTATACTAGGTAGTGTATGTCTCATTAGAAAACAATACAGTGCTTTCAAATTTGGATTTTTGGATACACTTGTATAAAACCATTGAGAAAAGTTTGTGCAAGGAGCACAATCAGCTGTAATGCCAGGATTTTTTGATCATGGTATAGTTACAGGCCTTGTTCATGCACATGTGTGAACACCCAATTATCTTTGCAACCTTCCAAAGCTGCTCATCACATGATGCAGAACTGAATTCAGAATTCATTATATTCCTTTTGCAATGTTTTCACAGTAGTTTATTGCCACATGCTGCTGAGGTCATATGGACTGGTGAGCGGGAGATTTGGGAGGACCATCCTCTCTGGTTGAGGTTTTTGCTAGGTTTTCCTCTGCCTCATAAATGGCAAATGCCATACTCTAAATGTAGGCCCAGAATGCTTCCTTATTTTAAAAAAATTCTTTCTTAATTTATCATTTCATTATGTTTATACCAGTGTCCACCTCCTGTGGTGCCTCAGTAGTACAAACTGTCATTAAACATTATTTAAAAAAATGAAATAACAGCAGTTTAGTTACAGATTCTCCGTATGGTGCAATCATTGGTAAATTCTCATAAAAGTTGTGTTAAGTAATTGATGTTATGCAGGATATTAACTAATAAAGTTTTGCAGCTTTTCCTCCATTTTTGTTTGCCCTTCCATATAAAAAAACACATATCAACAGTTTCGTTTAGCTTTTTATGAATCTTTGGATGTAACAACAAAATAATATAACAAAACTAACGGTATATTTCTAATAAGCCTAATGATATAAATATGAACTAATATGAAGTTTAAATGCAGTATCCTTAAATAAATTAGTGCACTGTTTGAGCTTGTAGGTCGTGATGTAGCAGATTGTATGAATTCTGACATTTGGCCGTAATCTGCATCTGTCATTTTCAGGGCATGTTAGCTGTTCTTTCCAGTCACAAGTCATCAGCAGTTGCATCAATTTGTTTGCATGATGCCAGCTGTGAAAGCCTCAGCATTTATTTTATTTTTAAAGTTGATGTCAAATAGCCATTGCAATACACACAATAAAAAATATTCAATATTAGGATGAACTTTGTAATGCTAATAAATGTCACCATGGCAATACACATTAAAGGATTACATTGAAAAAAAAGATGGGCACTACCATTCACTTAAGAACAAAATGTTAATGGTTTGCAATTTGTATAATATAACCCTAATATAATGACATTTAAGGTGTCATTTGACAATTCTTTAAGTTGACTAAGATTTAAGTGTGTTAACTCCCAATCCAGTGAGATTTTAGAGATCAGATGCAAATGGGAAAATTGGAATGAACATAATGTTATAAGATTTGAAGCTTTCCTGGTGTATGTTGTTATAAATGAGTTCTCGGGAGAGCACACGGGTAAGATTCAGTGAATCTACCAAGCTTTTGATGGCTGGCTCTGCCATCTTCTTGAGGGATCTGGTATTAAAGTGCCACGGGGACTGACTGTGTCTATATATGTACTTCTAGTTGTGGGTGTGGCTGCTACATAATGTTGTTTAGAAGTCATGTGTTTACTATCATAAGTACCTACCTCTTGCATTTCAATTTTAAACTAATCAGATTAAATGTAGAAGGCCATAGTTATATCATTTACACATTTCTTTACATGTCTTCAGTGCTTCTACAGGCTGCAATAGCATATTACACAAAAATTAACTGTGCATTAATGTTTTTATAATTTGAATATTCATAATTAACACTATGTCCTTTAATCTATATTTTTACGAGAAAATATACTGTTTTCCTACATTTAGTGAGCAATGATACCATTCTTTTATTCCAAACTATTTGTGATGCTCATTATTTCTGTTGTTAGATGGTAGTATGGTATTTGAAAGAGATTTGCCACTTTTATAGCGTACATTCTTCTGATTTACCTACCAGGATAGAGAGTGCACCCAGTAATGTTATAGGCATATAAAAAGGCATATAAATGTAATATTTGAAACTTTCATGGCATTGATAACTAATCACGGTTTCATGGAGATTGGCCCTAATAAGTAGGTACATAAATGTAGCATGAAGAAGAGTAATGCAACTTTTTAGCATAAACCTAACTTAGCGATTACATTTTAAGATTATTGTGGATTGCATACTTGCAGTCCCAACAAACTTAAAATTAAATTGCTAGGTTAGGTTTACATGTCGTGGGGGACCATGTAACAATGAATATTTTCTTAGGTTGGACTAGGTTAAGTTTTTGCTCAAGTTAGATTAAAATGTTTGCCTTAAATGTATACTTAAAGAGGTATTACCACAGCTAGTCTTTTTGCATCAATTAATATTTTAAATTTCATGCCTAATTGAAACCTGCTAAAATTCTGTCATTGTGTGCTTGTAAGTTGGCTACCCTATTTTTCAACGAAGGAAGAAGTTTATAGCTACATAAAATACACACTCATAAAGATGGATGGAAATTGAGGGAAGAGATTAACAGCTTAGCTCTATGCAATGACAGAGTCCTGCATCAATATAGCTTTGGGATTACTTTTTGTTTTATCTTGCACATGTCAACTTGCTTGTTATTACAAAACTCATTTTTAAGGTAAGGTGTAATATCCTTTTTTTTTTTGTGTGGGCATCCTTTGTTTAAGCTTTGCCAAAAAGCATTCCTCAAAATACTGTTGTGACATTCCAATGTTCCATGAATTATTTTTTTGGGGTTAGTTTGGAGTGTGTGTTAGGGAAGTGAGCTTGCAAAAAGATTAAAAAAATAGCTAAATAGTTAAAAATCATTTTATAGAAATAAAAGGAAGTTTGGCAATTTTTAAAATATAAAAGTGTTTGTGCCTGACAAATATAAAAATATTATCCATATTAAGTTTCACAGGCTTTTAATGCAAAGGTGTATTAAACATAACTGCAAAGGGGAAGAAAGAATTGGAGTAAGTAAGTGGTTTAAGAAAGGCATAACAGGCAAATATTAGCAAGGGTCAGGAATTAACATCTTTGCAATTGATTTGATAAATACCCCACTTCCTGTTGGAAGGTATAGGAACTTGAAGATTGTAATAAATGTTTAATACTGCAAACATTTTGAGAAGTCAAAATTAATATGTTTTTTTAACAATTTATTGAACATGCTAGGGTGTTTAACAGAATTTTTTGAATTGCATAGTCTGCAGATAATCAGTGAGCATATTTTAAATGGATTCTTTTACTGCCTTCTGCTGCCCATGTGGAACTTCATTTCCTTGATCAGCAAGCAAGTTGGCTTTAGAACACATATACACATTTTTTAACCTTATTTCTTCTCATCTTTTAATTTCATGCTTGAAAATATGCCTTATCTTTACTATGTAGAATTATGAGGTTGGGCACCTTATTGCTACTGATTATTTCAGTTCTGCTGCTGAGTTCAAGTCTCTGCTACTAGGGTGTACAATTACATCATAAATTAAAATAGAACTGTTTTGATTATGAATAGTAAAACAGTAGAGTCTGGAAGTGAACTACCTTTGATATGCATATGTACCTTTTCCCATATCACTAAGAGTATGGACTTAAGAACATTGTCATTAAGAAATTGGTGGGAGCCAACAGCAGAAGATCCTTCCTTTTGGAAGTTTCTGAAACTTTGACCTATTGAGATCACCAATGAACATGCGCTTTTTTCTGAAACATTTACCAATCTATTTATGTTTTACTCCGAGGCATATTCATTTAAAGTAAAGCAGAAATGAATAATAAAGACTTTATTTTATTAATAAATACACATTTATTCATCTCTAAGATAATTTTAATTTCATTTGCTCTTGATTAAGCATCTGGATTGGTTTAACAATGCACCTCAGTATTTATTTATTTAAATAGTACTACATTTACAGATAATACAATATGGCCTGGTTCTATTCCAGGACAATATTTTAACTCACTTTGATACAGAATTTCAATTAACATACTAATTTTCACCATTCAACTGTATTTAGCAGGTTTTGTTAAGCCCCAGTCCTCGATTATCCAGAAGACTCTGTCGCCACCCCTTCTACTAAACAAGAAACACTATAATAACAAAACTAAAACATTTTATGCAATTCATTAATCATCCAAAATTAACAATTTTGGATGATTAATGTTACCATTTATAAAACTCCTGCCTTTAGTTAGGTTGCATCCATACACATTTAAGTCGGTCCTGGTGGTGTAGTGGTTACCATACTTGCCTCCTATACCCAAGATCGCGGGTTCGAACCCGGCCAGGACCGATGGATTTTTTCGGGGCGTAAAAATCCTAAGTATGGCTTCCTTTGGAAGGGAAGTAAAGCCGTGGGTCCCGTGTCATACATTTCGGCACGAAAAAGAACCTCAAGCTTGAAAGAGAGGCCTCTGAGCAAAATTTGTCGGCCGTTTCACGCCGTGAGTTGAATGGGACGCTGATGACCTGAACTGTTAAAGAGCGTCCATAAACAAATCATTAAAAAAAAAAAAAATACACATTTAAACCTTTTATCTATTACACACATAATCACAATATTACTACCAGCCAGTTACCCAAGGCAAACACAGTGCAACTGATAGAATCTCTCTCTTTACTGACCATAACCATTTGTTATTAATTCTGTAGAAATGTTCCCCAAGATTCCTAATTTTTCTTTGGTCACCAAACATTTTCTTTGCAATTTGCTCATTTAACTTCAACCATTTACCATATATTACTCGTTGTCTCCATTCCCGAACATTCAAACAAAATATGTTCTGCATTTTCCCAATTAATACACCTGTAGTACATTTGACAGTTAACAGAGAAAATAATTTTTACAAAATCTAATGATGAAATGGTTATAAGCCTATATCCTTAACGTCAATGCTAAAACAATGGAGAACTACAAGATTAATTTATCTGGAATCTCAATATCTCCTTTCAGAACTTTCAAGCAATATTCAACAATTAATCAGGTTTTACAATTAACACAGGGCATTAAAAATGCCTTCAACAAAAAAGAAACGATGCTTACTCTCTTTTTTGACTTCAAAAATGCCTTTGACATAGTATGGAGAGAAAAGCTAATATGTAAGATGATTAATGTTGGAATAAGAGAAAACATCTTAAGATGGTTCATGGATCTATTATTACAAAGAGCCGTAAAATGGAATAAAATGGCATATGACTAAGTAGGCCTTCCTCAAGGTGCTGTCTTCAATCCAATTCTTTTTAATATTTTCAGCAAAATATTAGCTGACTTCCCAAAGGCAAATATGGGTTTGTTTGCATATGATATTACCATATGGATCAGCCAATTATAATAAACAAGAAATGCAGAAAATTATCAATAGTGTGGAAATGGAAACATGGCATCCACCAACAATATGGTAAAAAGACAGTTTTTCAGCTTTTTCAGTCTTCAACACACTACAGATGATTTACAACTTAAAATGAGTAATGAACTAGTACAAGAGAAAGAATAAACTAAATATCTTGGTATAATACTGGACAAAAAACTTTCCTTCTCTGAATAGATTGGCAATATAACTAAGAAAGTGAATAAGAAGAACAGCATATTAAGAAGAAGTAGACATTATATGAGGATCTATAGGTCTCTTAATGACACATACAAAAGATACATAAAACCCAATCTGCTCTAAGGAAGTGAGATAATGTCCACAATAAACAACCAACTTAAAATTAAATTGGATACAATACAATCTAGGCCCTTAAGAGTAATAACAGGGGCTGTAAAAACAACACTGCAAAGTAGAGCATAACTAACAATGTGCCAATTAAAATAGAGCTGCATATTAAAATGGAATACTGGGACAGAAATTAAAAAGTAATCAGAACAGGAATAAATCATTTCATATTCTTGACAGCACACAATGATTAAAAATATAGCAGACTTTCAGCATTTACATACAGAAAGAAGATTTAGATAAAATTTTAAAAATAAGCACTAAACCTGTCATTATACCAATGATGAATGAATGAATGAATAGTGTTTAACGCCCGTTTTTGCTACAGAGGCACCACAGGCGATGGACAGTGATGATACATGAGATGAAATGATATATTGGAAAAGGATTTATTTTTAAGGAAGGAATCGTTCCAGGCCTAAGTTTAGGGTACCTCCCCGGCATTTGCCATTTATGAGCACTGAGGAAAACCTGGAAAAAACCTCAGTCAGGAAGGATGGTCCTGGCGGTATTCGAACCCAGACCTCCTGCTCACGAGTCCGAGATTTAACGACCTCGGCCACCCGTGGCGGTATACCAAGTGATGTATAGATACAATATATGCATATCAGCATGAACATCTGGATACAATGGTCAACAAAATGAACGACCTATCTGATGTATTATTGCATCAACATAGAGATTTTTTTAACAAAATAAACACACACACACAAAAAAAAAGATTCCTTTTAAATATAACAATTAGGAACAATACCTTTGGCAATTCCAGAAGACATCAACTCCAATGAAAATTGATTCCAATTTGATTGGCTCAGTCCTCCAGTACCTGGTTCATCAGCAGTACCTACTGGAACATCCAAGGTACAGGGCTCTGATCCAACCAAAAACAAAACACAACATTAAAAATAATTTATAAATACAATACAATATTAAGTTATATTTTCTTCTTTTTTTTAGCTAAATCCATTTGGCCAAATTTCTACCCTGACCTTATACACACTAACACCCTGGTTATTGGTGTATAAGGATCCTGTTTAACTAATGCTAAATAATTAGACCCATTCCCTCCCCTACTCATTTCATCCTCCTTTTACTATCTGACAATGCTCATTCCTTAATGTTTTCAGTTTTCATCTGATTTTAAATTTAAAATTCTTCTATCTGTTATTTCATCTGGTAAATTTTCCCACTTTCATATTAGGAACTATTCCCTCCATGACTTGGTTTGCTTACATTCTAGTGTACAATGCCAAGTACCATCTTCACACATAGGACATATCCCCTTTGTGTATCCATTTTTTAATCTGCTTAAATATTTTACTCCTGTTCTAAACCATGCCAATCCTTCCCACCTTATCACAAATTTCAATATATCTTTCTCTTCCCCACATTTTTAATATACTATATAATTTCAGAGATTTTTTGGTGTTAAGATTTACCATATTTCCTGCTCAATTCTTATTGTTATCTATTTCCAAAAGTCTTTATCCAATCTTTTTCCCTCATACCATACTAATCCCATGCCCGCTTCTTGTAGGATATCTGATGTATTAAGATTGACAGCACTTAACAGGTATTATCTAACTGATACATGGTGTATAGTATATACAGATGTATACCTTAAAAATGGAGATGCAGGCTTTGGAATATACTGTGAAGAATTCTCTCAATATACACCTTTGGAACAGTATGCAAACAATTTTGATGGCAAAATAATGGCCATTAGAGCAACTTTAGAAAATCTACTGAATAAAACTAACATAAATAAAAGAATTATCTTAAGTGATTCTAAAGCAGCACTACAAAGTATAATGAATTACAGTTACCCGGCAATATGTTATAATGAAATAAAAATGTATATCATACAATCCAGATCAGAAATAGAGAATTTTATAATGGATCCTGAGCGCCATGTGGGATTGTAGGGGAATGAGATTGCTGATGTTTTAGCACAAAAAGAAGCCACCATAAAATTAAAATCACCTTTTGAACTAGAACTTCCCTCAAAATTGAAAATCATAAAAAGATTAATAACCGAACAAGAACAATAAAATATCCAAAAAAATACTTATAGGAAAACCATATAAAGATCTAAATATTTTTTAACATCTTGTATTGAAACCAACAAAAACTGGATTTGCTCAATTCTGCTTAATTGTTGGGCATAATTGCCTGTCAGAAAATCTCTTCAGGATGAAATTAGTAAAGGGCAGCCACTGCTTATTGTGTAAAGATGTGAATACTATCTTAAACAAAGAACATCCACTGAAATGCAGCCAACTTAATAGCAACAAACAAATAAAAAGTAATATAACAAATTATTTATGTGGAAATCACCTAAACTTCATTTCCACTTCACTTAAGTGGAATAAAATTAGTGAAATTTTAGTGATTTCTGCATAAATATATTATACTACATTTTACTGTAAAAATTCCCCCTACATAAATCTAAAATAAAAAATAATTTGGAAATTCTTTATTGCTAGGGAAAAAATGATAAATATTAGCATCTCCAATGGCCACTAGCAACCAACAACCAACCTGATGAAAAAGGACATATATGCTTTACAAGATGACTTGCATATAGATCAATAGAACCATATGCACTTTTTCTAAACTGTCCTGAGGAAGGGACTTTCATGATACCTTCACACGTGACACTGTACTGGGGGAATAACTTAACAATTTTAATTGGAACGATAATATAATTTTTATAACTTTGCTTGTACTCAACAAATTAAACATTTTTGTTTAAAACTTTGTCTTACCTTGCAATGTCCTCTTTGTTTTCTAAATAACCAAAGACCCAAAATCAATAATACTTTGAATAAACCGAGTTTAAGATAAACATTATAAATATATTTTACTAATTTAACTAACTGAACAGTATAATGTATATTTATATATTTAAGTGGATGGATGAATTCCAAAAATCAAATGCATATAAATTTATGAAACTTGTAAAATTATAAGTCAATTCTAGGTGGGTTTTTTATGTAAGGTGGATTAATTTGGAATCTTTCTGTTTATATTTCTACAGGAAGATCTTTTTTTTTTTTATTTGATTTATTTACAGATGCTCTTTAACATCTCAGGTCATCAGCGTCCCATTCAAATCTGGGTGTGAAACTGCGAACAAATTTTGCTCAGAGGCCTCTTTTTTTCTGGCTTGAGCTTCTTTATAATGCCATAAATGTAGGACATGGGACCCACGGCTTTACTTCCCTTCAGAAGGAAGCCATACTTAGAAATTTTATGCCCGAAAAAATCCATCGGTCCTGGCTGGGATTGAAGCCGTGACCTTGGGTTTAGGAGGCAAGTATGGTAACCTTGTACACCACCAGGACTGGAAGATCCTCAAGAGAGCATTGTCTAACATATTGGCTGCTACAAGAGTATTATAGAGATCCTGGCTGGATTCTTAATTAACAAAAGATTGAGCTTTTTGTTGAGTTTTTTCCCCCTCCCTCTTTGTGAGGCATAGTGTTCTTATACTGCTAAATATGGTGCTTTTTTCGTACATCTTACTGTGAAACAAGGAAGGCTCCTTTGTTACTGTTAGTAATAAATTTAAATAAAATAATAGTATTAATAATAAAAATCAAAACCAAAATAATATTAAGCATCATTGTTCTAGTTTTATTTGTTTGGAGTTGCCTCTTTAAAACCGGCTTGACAAAGTATAATTATTCCATCTCTAGTAATATAGGTCCATGGGGAGTAGACTTGGATGACTGTTCCTTTTGCATAAGTATGTAATTCAAATCAGACAAGTTAAACTGCAAGTAAACTAAATGCATCTATATTATTAGCTATTGCCATAGATAGATATCAGGGTAGGTGGAGTTTGAACAAAATCCAGCACCTCAACCTAGAGGCTTATTGTGCTACCCCATTGGAGAAGACACCTTCATTATTTCCCAAAATCTGTTTCTTGTATAAGTTGAAATATTTTAGTTCTGATGTTGATGTCTTTTCCCAGAACTTCCCTGGTTATAGAGAGAATAAGTATCTTTCTTTCTAGGGCCCTGTTCCACAAAAGTATGATCTAATACATTACTAGTGTATGGACTTGTATCTTGTATTTATAAGTAAAATTATGTTCACAAAGCTTTCTGCTACTCTTGTACTTTGCTACTTATTAATGTACAAATGATTGTTTGTTGTTCTGTTCCACAGAAGTATTAATATTAATTGAGCACTGATAATTTGTATAAATTTCTCTTAAAATGTTAACACAATATTTATTATCTTTTTAATGATTTTGGAAGCCAATTTACCCAAATGTGCTAAGTATTAGCAAAAGTGATGATAATGATAAGTAGGAATTGTATGGAAAAATAAGTATTTATGTATAATGAAAACTTTTCATGTTTCAAAAGCATATTTCAGACCAGCATATTCAATGTATTTTTAAGGTTTTTGCTACATGCCACAAAAATATATATTTTTTTTTCATTCTTCATTCTGTTTTAAAATAATCTCTTTTGGCACAATTGTCCCAGTTTTTTGCTTATGAGAATGTGATTGTCAGGCAACATAAACAAATAAATGTAAAGGATCAAATGAACTAATAATATAAATAACCCTAAAGCAATGGAAAGTGTGATTCTTCTGTCATCTCTCGACAACTGAAATTGATGCTGTTAAATGTAGCCTTATGAGCCTGTCATCTCAAAGTAGATTATTACACTTGAATATTGATAAATACATAATAAAGTATATAAATTATCATTATGTCTGAGAAAAAACAAGACCCTTTTTGCATAAATGACTGGTCTGCTCTGTGCATTAAATATCCCTAAAAATTGGACATAACCCAATTCAAGGTATGGTAAAGTATGGCAAACAGCTGTTCTTCCATCTTGCTCTTGTTTGATGTCACTTGTAACTTTTTACTAATACTTTACCAGTATAGCATTTCTTTCATGGAACAGAAAGTTATAAGACCATACTTTAAAAGAGTCTGCGCTAATACACTTGTATGTATTAGACCATTCTTTTGTGAAACAGGGCCCAGGATTGGGCACTCGAAACAGGATATTAGAGGAGGATTCCTCAACCTGTGACACAATCTGCAAATGGGTTCACCTTTATAGAGACCTACTTTTCGCAGATGTTTCCTGAAGTGACCATGTTCAGTGATTAACACAATTATTCCCTTATTCCTCTTCTGTCCAGTTTGAGAATATAATTAGGTGCAGGTATATGTGGCCTACCTCTAAGGACAACACCTGGGTATATATTGCACAGATTTTCAGGCAGAAATATTTGGTATCTTGAACTCTGCTTATAGAAGACTTAAGAAGCGTTATCACCAAAAACAAATTCTTATCTTCTCAGACAGTCAAAGTGCCTTAAAAGCACTTTTCTCTTACCAGGTGAACTCTAAACTGGTATGAGAATGTCGAAATGCCCTGTCTGCCCAAGCATCCCACAACAGGCTTGAATTGGGGTGGGTGCTGGGGCATTAGGGCATTTATGGAAATGAGAAAGCAGATTAGTTGACAAAAAGGGTGCTGATATTGGCCCTGAGCCCGCAGTTGGAATCAGTACACAACTGCTAAGACTGCAGTTAAAACATGGATTAGGGTTAAACATTAATTGAGAACCTATAATGGACAAACACAACTAGGAAATTTATCCTAGGTCCTAGCAATACTCTTTTCACATCTCTATTATCAAACCAAGGCAATGAGGACAATGTTATATTTGATGTGGCATCTTGAGAAAATAATACCAGCAGTGTAATGAGACAGTCAAACATTCATGTATCTCATTTCTTAAGTAGTACTTCAAATTGAGCCCCATTTTCAGCTCCTCATTTCTTATTAAAATTTCTGTCTTGCAGGCAAATGCTACTAAAATGTAATTATGTGTGAAATACAGGAAAATTTAATTTAGTTGAAAATGGACTTTTAACAAATCTATTATTTTAGGCCCTTTAAAAGTAGCAATCTCAAAATAGGTAGTCATTTATGGTTAGGATAGGCAATTATAGTTACCATAAAACGGTTATTTGAATTACAAACTGCCTGAGCATAGCCACTCACTGCGAAAGTGCAGCCACCACAACCGGAAAAAAGTAAGATATAGTCACGGTGAATAAAGTCAGTATTTTTAATTTAGGTATTTATATTTTTACTGAAAGCATAAAATGATACTGCAATTAAAACTGATAATAATAAACACTAATCAATGTAAGAACTGTAGAAAGCGTTGTCCCTCAGCAGCAATACTTTGCAGACATCTGCATTAGAAATTCCTGTATATCATCTAACTTTTCTTCCTTAACAACACAGTGATTTGGAGCTTGTTTCTTGTCATGGATAGATCCTGTCTCTTGTAACTTTTGGACAAGCTGGTGAACTGTGCCTGGAACATGATTGCCAGAATATTGCTTTATTGCTTATTTGCAGAAATCCATTTTCACATATGCACCATATATAAAAACTGTTCAAGACCATATTTATATAGTGGCATAGCTTACAAAAAACAATTTGCACACAATTTACACACATTGAAAGCACTGAGTAGCGTATGAATACACAACTACTTACTGACAAAGGCTCCCTCAAACTAACTGCAAGCTGCTACCTGCATGTGCACTATATGACCTTGACAACTGACTTCTATGGTAAAAATCTGTGTTCTGCCAGCCCATGGACTCAAATAACCTCATTATATAAGAGTGCAGTATACTCACAATAAATTACCTAAAATAATATATTTTAAGCAAAACAGCATACATTTTGTGACAAAGGAGCGAAATGAACATTTAGGATCCCATAGATTCATTAACACAAATAGCATTCTCTTTGAACAATGGCTTACATGAATTTTGTAGCAAAGACATGTATTTAAAATGCTTATAATAGTTATTGAAAGTGACCTGCCAAATTGTGTTTTTAAAGCCTGTTTCTTTTTCTCTCTCTCTCCTCCCCACACACATATGTGCATGCACACGAGAGTTTTTGGCAGCTTTTTTTGTCTATATGTATTTATTATTACCTGTATATGGATGCTAATTTGATAATGTGTTTTATTCTTCCAGCATTAGATGTCATCCTGAATATGCCTCGCAATGAACAGGTTATTTGCAGTACATTTTTATCTTTTAAAAATTGCTGGCAACGGCTTTGAATGGTGTATTTCGCTCTCTCTCTCTCTTTATGTAACATTGTCATTTCTTTTTTATACTGTTTATTGTATCTCAGTATGATTTTAAAACCATTAGTTAACATGCAAGATAGTATAATTTAAAATGTTGTGTATTTATAAAATAAATTTTCTTCTGCGAAGTAAAGTTTCTGATCTTCATATCTTAGAAGTGTTACTGTGACTCATAGTTTTGTATTTCTGTAAAATTGCTAGAAAAAATTAAAATTCCATTTATATATCTCTGCAGAATCTAAACTGTTGCTTCTGATTCTGCATGCAAACATTGCTTAATTTGTGGGTCTAAATGAGTTAAAAAATTAAGCTAAGAAAGGAAAGATATCTCTTCAAAATAGGGCAAATATTAAAATAATGAGAAAACCTGACATTTGAGATGTTTCAGTTCTGTTGTTTGAACATACACAACCTTTAAAATGAATGGTTTACACAGCACTGTCTAATTTGATTTTGCAAGTTTAAAAGTTGCTATTCTTTCTTTAGTTTGCTGGTTTACTAGTTTAGCTTTCTAGATATTAGGAAGCATGCAAGCTCCATTTCCACCATAAATTTTAGTTTCTAACAAGAAAGTGCATTGGCTTTTTAGTAGGATTGATGGAGATCCACTTTAAAATTATGAAAGTTAACAGTTTGCACTATTTTAAAATATACCTTAAAGCAAATAATGCTGTTAATATTTGTCTTTGCAGCCAAGCAAATCCTGACTGATAAAGTGTTCTTGCAACTGATTCCTTATATTTTTTTCCTTTCCCCCCCCCCTCAACTTTTTTTTTATATGTTTCTGTTTTAAGTGTAAGGATAAAATAAATCATATTTCCAACATTTCAAAGGTATACTAATAGCATTGTTTGATGGGCATCCTCAATAGCTAGCCACTGGAGTTTCCGTTTCCTTGATAACTCAGTACACACACTGAACAATTCGTAATAAGGAACTGCCTTTTTTCAGAATTGCACAGTAATGTTTTGAAAAGTATGCAAGATTTATTCACTTATGCCATTCAGAAGTATAAAAAAATATGCATGTACCAAAGATGCTCCAAAGCATAGATATGACATTACTAGTCGTATCCCAAAGGCTGAAGCAATGGTTGAAAAGGAAAAATAAGCAGTATAATGAAAATAATATGAACAGAAATAATATACAGCCAATAATGTGTATATTATTTATTTTCCTTGCAATCTCAGCTGTGTTTATTTTGCAGAAATGTAAAGATATTTGAAATTAGACATATTTTTCTGACAATGAATGCTATCATAGAGAGTATAATGTCATAAAAATATAATTTATTTTTGCTGTAGATGTCAGCCAATTTGTTCTATCAAAGATCATACTTTACATAATGGGCATTGTTTTAGAGAGTGTAATACAGCTTTCTATTTGAAATCATGTTACACTGAAGATTATTTAGGAACTAATTCAAAGACTGCAAAAGCAACTACACTTAAATCCCATAAAAGATGTGGAGGAGCATGGTCTTGGGAACAGAGAGATAGTTGAATGGCAAATGCATAAATTATTTTCAAATTATGTTTGGGTGTTTGCAAGATGTAAAGTTCTGCCTGTCTGATGGTATTATCTGTTTTGAATGTTGTTGTTATAATTATGAAATACATTTAAGGTAACTGGGTTCAGATATTCCTTTAATTTATTTTTATTTATTTTATGTGTTACAGTAGCTTGATGTGAAGCATGTCTTCTTTGATGTTGCTTTTTTATCAAACTCAGTGTTTTTTGTTCTGTTAAATGTTTCAGTTTGCAAACCTGCATGAGCACCTGGGCTGCACCTAGTTCCTTGTTGTAGTATAATGGCTGCATATATAAATCGCACAATCTCACATATGTCTGGGGAACCTGTACCAATTGCTGACATCCGTACTATACATGATTCCTCCTCTCCACTGCAGATCTTTGTCAAAGCAAAGAAGAAGATCAATGACATCTTCGTGGAGATAGAGGACTATGTTCGTGATGCTGTTACGTATATACAAGGTAAGTAACTAAAAATGTAATTTAAAATGTAAACATTCATAAACATTTTACAGTGCAGATGCAATATTGTAGCATAAATAATCTTGTTTAACATTATTCATATGTATCTGATTAGCATCTTCCCTAAGAAATTTTAAAATAGTGTTTCATATTAAGCATTTTTAAACATTTAGATTTGCATGGAAATTTCCTGTGAGGCAAATATCGTACATGTACACTAAATGGAAACAACAGAATTTTTTTCATTCTAGTGTATACTGCTAATTATATTTACCTAATGTATTATAAATACTGTTATAATACACTAGGTAAATAAATATATTTTGAAGCAGATAATACAATTAGCTGTGAATTTACTAACTCACTAGTAACAAAGCAATGGACGCTGGCATTGCAAGTTGAGTCAGAGAAGGAAGAGTGTATTTTGTATAGTGGTTATAATGAAATGGTGCAATTATGAAAACTGTGTGTCATTTTAGAGCTTCATAAAGGGAAAATCTGCTTCTGAGATTTTCATAACCCTCAGAAGCTGAAAATCAGTAGGATGTTTGTCTACTGGACAAATAAATAGGTTCATTAAGACTGGCACCATTGATAACCACCTAAGACAGGGTTGTCGACACACTGTAAGAGGAAAGAAGCTAGTAAATATAGCAGCTTGTATTCAGTTCCTGTCAGAAACCAGTTCATGATGACTTATGAGTTTGGCATTTACAAAATTATAATACCCTATATGCTAATTAGTGACTTAGGATTAAGAACTTACTAGCAGTGTACAGGTCACTTTCTCACTCCACTATTTAATTACCAGAGGAAGTTAAAATTTAAATGCCTTCTTCAGCATTATGCAGGCAAGGAGCACAGGAGATTTCTTTTTATTGATGAAAAAAGTATTTTCCATTGAAGAATCATTCAACCTCCAAAATGATCAAGTTTATCTATCTGAAAAGAAGTTTGAATCAAAGCTCCAGGAGTTCTCAAGGGTTCATGCTTCATCCTATCTCCACAATGATATGGTGGGGCATGTCTTATGATGATACCATTTAGCTGCATTTCCATGAAAAAAGAGTGAAAACCTCTGCCACAATGTATTGAGATACTGTGATGGAGCCTGTTGTTAAGCCTTTCAGCAATATCTTGCTTTCAGCAGGATTCAGTACAATCCACAAGGCAAAGAGCATCCAGGCATGTCTTTGACAAATATGTGGACTTCATTTTACCAGCTAATTGACTTTCCAGCATTCCCAATTTGAACTCAGTGAACTATACATTATTGATAGTACATGGCCTGCAACAGTAGCCATCTCAATATTGCAAGTTTACAGCACTCTCTGATGAAACAGAGGCAAATTTCCCATTAGGGAGTATATGCTGCACAACTGGTTAGTGGACAGAGACTTAAAGACTGTGAAAGCCAGAGGAGATATTTACATGTGCACAAAAACATATAAATATCTCCTGTAAATCTGTGCCCACTGTGTATTTAATTAAAATCTTTGTAACAGTATTTGTAAATGTAAATGCCATGTTAAATTTGGATGCTTAAGTAAAACGTAATTTCCTTGTGTACTAAGTGGAATAAAAAACTAGCTCAAGCTCTATTTTCTTACAGTACAGTTATACTCATATAATTATACATATTACAAAATAGAACACCAGTATTACACATCAAAGTATTAATGTTGAATAATTTCCATTTTCATTTCCATTTTCATTTCCATTTTCCAATTTCCATAATAATCATTATCACTTACATATTTTAATTACCCATCCATTTCTCTGCAGCTCTTTCATCCATTTCCTAAACTATTTTCATTACTCTGTTCCCTTCTTCTTGTGACCATTCACATTTATGAAATCTCCTAGAAATCCCCTGTCCTTTGTGTGTGTGAATCATCTTTTCTGTTTTTCTATAAACTATTTTTATAAAGGCTTTAATTTACCTCACTCATATTCTTAGCCATGAAATACCCTCTCTTTCCTTAAGGCCATATTTAGCTTTCTATATATTTTTCTCTTTGATAACAATATTTTAATTCTTCATAAAATACTAAGGAATTTATATAGCTCACTTCCACCTATTTATTCATATCCTCAATTCTACAGGTCCTCATTTTGCTGTGCATTTTGATTGGTGCGAAGTTACTGTGTAAAGGCCTTGCCACCTTCTGAGGGAAATCATGTTGTGTGGTTGTAATTACTATCATAGTACATGCTTTTAAGTACTGTGAAACATGCCTGAATCCTTTTGAAAAGATTTTTTTAATGCTCATTGCAATATACCTCCCAAATACTGCAAACTACTTCCAAACATTTTATTTTATGCCTCTAAAGGTTTTATTTTAGGAATAGCAGGATGAAGATGCATAACTGAGAGACTTTATATGCAATGCCAAGAGGTACATTTTTTGCAGAGCCAAATTGTGGACACTTTCAAGGAGAAGTTTATGATCAGTAGCCTATTTCATCAAGCTTCTACTATGTTAAACATGGTATTTTGGTCTCAGCTTCTAGTTAATGAAAATGCCTTGGACTTAAAATTTGTATCAATATGGAAATTGTATTTTCCATTGACATATTATTGCAAATTTAGCACAAAATTCTCTCCTCCAGCACTTGTATAATTTCTTTAGTACATACCAATCATAAAAGAATTTTCTTTGTTCTAGCTCCAAGGGTAGGTCCATAATTTTCTGGCCTAACCATTTTCTAGGTA
Source organism: Metallyticus violacea (assembly GCA_030762175.1). NCBI lineage: Eukaryota > Metazoa > Arthropoda > Insecta > Mantodea > Metallyticidae > Metallyticus > Metallyticus violacea. The sequence goes on along the minus strand of CM060835.1, from coordinate 42,308,750 downwards.
TGATAAAGTCATAGACTATATTTTACTTTTCAATATAGTTACCCTTTATTGCAATACCTTTTCACAACTTTGAATTATCATTTCTACCCCCCCCCCCCAAATAATCAGAAGTCTTGTCTGCAAAATGGGCATAAACAGCATCCATCACTTCTCTGTCACACTTAAATTAATTAAAGGAATTAAGTTTCTGTAAATTTCCTTCCTAGAAGGTCCTTCTTGAGTTTTGAGAAGAGGAAATAGTTACTGGGATTTAGATCTGGACTGTAGAGTGGATGGTCAATCTGCTTGAATTACATTTCTTCACAGCTTCCTTTACAACAAGAGCTGTGTGCACTGGTGTATTGTTGTGAAGAAGGTGCATACCACCACTCAGCTTTCCTCGCCTTTTCTCTTTGATGGAATCACGTAGTCTGCATAGAACTCCCCATTTCTTGAAGTCAATGAAGAGTATTCCTTCACAGTCCCAAAAAATTGTGTCCTTGATCTTCTTGGTTGACTGAGTGACCTTGGCCTTTAGAGGCAGTGCTTCACCAGGTTTGTGCCACTCCATTAATTCTCTTTTGGACAAGGGGTTATAGTAGTGGACCACAGTTTCATCTCCAGTAACAATGATTTGCGGAACTTCTCTCTCGTTGCCATGGCAGAGCTTAACTCGTTGCTGCTTTTGGACTGAGGAAAGAAGTCTATGCAGCCATCTTGAACTAATTTTATTCATCTTTAAATGTTCATGAATAATTCGAAGGACTATTGTTTTAGAAAGGCCCATTCTTGCTATTTCTGTAACTTTGAGCTGCCGGTCTTCCATAATTTCTCCTTCCACAAGAGCGATGTTTTCAGGAGTGAGCACCTCCAAGGGCCAACCTGCATGCTCTTCATCTTCAATGCTTTCTTGACCCATTGGAAAAAGTTAGGCCCATTCTTTTACAGTAGAATATGAGGGGGATGCTTCCCCATTTATACCATCCAATCACTGTTTAATTTCATTTAGAGTACGTCCTTTTGTGAAGAACTTAATAACAGATTGATACTCCATTTTGAACTTGTCACAATCTTCTAAACATAGTCTTCTTTATGCAACTATATTTGAACAAATAAACACAGTGTAGCAGAAGTTACAGCTGCAATTATTTACCTAACAGATAAGGATTTTTGAACTTCTACCCGCATATATCTCATTTTAGGCATAATATACAACACATGAATACACAGCAGAAAGTTCAACATGCCCTTTCTACAGATTTGGAACTGCAACAGTTGGCATGATAGAGACAACTAATCCAGCTCAAGTGCCTATGTTATTGGAATTTTAATTCCAGTCTTACCGGTAACTGTGCATCCACTGAAGGTCATCTGGTGTCCATTAGTGTTTACAAGCTCATGTTTGTGCGGCAGAATGAGAACAGAGTGATTATGATAAATGACAAAGCATTTTCTTAAACATTATCTTTCCAGCCAAATATTTTCCATTCCATATAATCCAACCACCCCATCCTGCTGTTCCTAAATGATCAAGTCGAAACATTAAACATTAGTTTAAAATGTTTTCCTGTAATGAACTAAACCAATATTTAAAACTCTATCAAGTACCATATTTCTTGTGCCAGCTTTCATAAAATTCCCTGTGAGTAATATCATCACCTATCTTCTGTTTTACATATAATGAATATAAACCCAAGAGGAGATGGGAAGAAAGAAAAAAAAAAGAATTAAATTGAAAGTATTGCACATCAGAAGAGTGCTCATCAAAGCAGTAAATAGTATATTCTATTTAAGTGCAATTTATAAAAGTTCTCTAACTTTTTTCTGGCTTTAAATACATTGTAGTTACAGTTATTGCTTCTGGTAGATGTAGCTGTTTAGGATTTCAGTGATATGTGGCTGATGCTTCTACTGACATGACTAGTAAATGTGGGTAATTTATGATTCCGGAGCACTTGTCTGATCTTTTTTTCTTCCTCCAGAAATTTCATGCTAATATAATTTTAGTTAAAATTAGCAGCATTTTGTTTTAAGATTGCCAGAATTGTGTATTATTATAACTGCCAATCCTCATATGCACGATGTCCTTTTTATGCTTTGTTCAAGGGTCCAGGTGGATTGTTGAAAATTTAATGCTTGTTCTCCTTTTTCATAGTTTAGATCCTTAAATTAAAATTTTCAACTGCCTTTAATGAAATTACTTATCACTAGATGATAGCATTATTGTTAATATGTGCAGTGCATATTTGGTCAACAATTATAAACTTGAATGGTTTACTATCTTCCATTTAGAATCTTTGCCATGATGATGTAGCTTCATATGTCTTATATTTAGTTGGTTGCTAGTGACCATTGTGGATGCTGATATTTATAATTTTTCCCCTAGCATCTGAATAAAGACCTTCCAAATTATTTTTCATGTGCTTGCTGCTATCAAGTTGGCTGCATTTCAGTAGAGTTTGCCATGGCTCTAATCCTCTTAGCATTACCTGGTCCACCATGAGGAGGTGGGATTACTGCACATCCAAATGCTTTATATTTGGAAATTAATTTTACTTATTTTGTGTACCAATTGAATCCTCCAAAATAATAAGTCAAAATGCAATTTTCACTTTTATCTAGAAAACCATTTCAAATGCCAAACTGCATCTAACTATGTTAAAAGGAACCAAGTCTGACTTCACCAATACAGAATTTCAGCACAGACCAATTTATAATGCAACATAAAAATGCACTAAGTCATCGACTTGATTCCTTTTAACACATTCTGTTCCCTATTAATAAGAATGTGTCTTGGACTATTTGATTAGGATGTCTGAAGAAAGTGACTTACTACTTCCCTGAATGAGGGCATTCTTTCCTACTATGCAATCAAATGTTTGGTGTTTTTAAGAAGAATCTTAAATGGGTGGAGAGAATATAATATGCCCTTTAAGATTATGTAGAAATTCTGGCCAATTCAATAAAAAATGTCCAAATAAAAGCTGTCACCTCTGATGTTCTAGATTTCACCAACTGGTGGCCTAACAAGTATAAGAAGGCTTTTATCTCTAATGAAACAAAAGTTTTACCCTGTGGCAAAAAATGCAGTTTGGACCTACTTCTTTTAAGGAGTTTGTGTTTGGTGCTAACAAACCAGGCACGTTAAAGGTCAAACCATTCATTGATAGCAATGTAGAACACACTTTTCCCCTTGCACACAAGCGTCTACCTGTTGTAAATATGTACTATATTCATAAGGCATATTCTGGTAAAATGCTTATCAATGCTTGGAAGGTTGAAGACCTAGAAAAAAAACTATGCATATGTGTATCACATTTTGGAATCAAAAAAAATTTTATGATGAAATACTTGCTTGGCCCAAAGAGTAACTCAATTGCAGCTGCTCAAGCAGTGCTTGAACAGGAAAACAAAACTTCTTATAATGGAAAACATACATACATCTATTTGTGCTACATCATTTGTCTTTCTAAACTAATATGCCTAACAATGTGTATTTGTGTTGAAGCATTCACTTTTCAGTAATTTCACAATACAAAAATTATCATTATCATAACAATATTAACTTTGCTTCCTTTATTATTTAACATAATGCTAAAAGGAACCAAGCCAAATTTTACAATTGTGTTATAAATTGAAAGTATTTGTATTTTTTCAATATGTTAGGCAGTCTACATACATGTCTTATGCACCCCTAATAACACCACAGAGAATACTTTGGTTCATAGAATACACACTTAATGGCCAAGTTTTTTTGCTCTCCTGAAAATTTGTACTTTAGTTATTAGTTCCTTTTAACATAGGAGAATTCAATACATTCTTTTTTCCCAAACCACCTGTGTTCATAGATGATGATTCCTTCTCTTGTTTCTAATATGATAATTTCTGAGGATCACTGGCATTTCAAGGAAATAAGGTTCAAAGTGAAAACAGAAGATTTTTTAAAAACTTATTATCCTCAGTCTTCGTTATATCTTTAAAACTGTTCAATCTGAGATATCTGCTTTTGATGTCATGTTAAATGTCAAACTTGCCTATAAGAATTAGCGTGTAGTTTGTAGTCTCAAGTAATGTTCTCCTATATAAAGTATGAAAAAAATATGTACAAAGAATTTGTGAAAAGTATATTTGATACTTAGTATTTTGATAGTGATAATGTATGGGTTCAGACCCTTCAATAAGGAGCTACAGGAATCGATATGATTCAACATCATAGCTATCTTGTAATGGGGCATTTATTCATAGCCAGTCAAATGCAAACCAGTGTCATTTACAGAAGTGCAGTCATAAGCAATTTTATTTGTTCTGTATGCTTATTGTACAACTGTATTATTTACAAACAATGGAGAAATGCTCAATGTATTGAACTAAAGTTAGTTTATATTCAGTAACATGGAGTATGATTAACCCACAATAAGCACAAAAAAATTGCAAATCACACTGTTTTTATGAATTTTGGTGCAAAATGTCTAAAGCATTCCCTAAAATATTTGGGTTTTAAGCTTTTAATTTTTTTTTCTTTAATCGCCTTTCCAAATAATTTACACAAACTATCTTGCCAATTGGATGGCTTGTCATAAGCAAGAGTAGACTGCATCTCAATCTAACCCCAAGTCATGCTCTATCATTCATTGTGCACTTCTTCATGGAAGAGATAATATTTTTTAAGAACTATAGTAGAAAAGTTTTATGAACAATTATTGTATTTGAACTTCAACTAATTAAATTGCATATTAGCTTTTATTGTATGGACTATACTGTTGTTGTTTGAAATGAGTAATATGGCTCATTGTTTTATGCATGAAGACCTGGCTGACATTCGCTTAGCATATTGTGCATCAAAGAGTAATGCTATGGGAGCTCATTCTGAACATTTATTACAACATATTATTCAATGAAGTAATGATCTGTATTTGATAGTTAAATTATTTGTTTAAGGCAAGTTAATATGTTTTCAGTTCTCTTAACCATCCACAAATACATTTATATCTTTGGAGCTAATGCCTAAGGCACCACAACAAAGAGTCCAGGTCCATTTCTTCCTATTCTTGAGGTGCCTATTTTTCAACCCCTTTCTTTGTACATATTTTTACGCTTGCAATATATTTAATTTAATTGCATAGCTGAACCATGTTTACAATTATTTGAATATAAAATAAAGTGACGTAGTACCTAATTTTATAGATATATGTTATTTGCTCAGCTAACAACTTGTTTTTATATTTAAATGTCAAGTAGTATATCATAGCAAATATATATAAATAGCATGGATGGGAGGAATAACCTGATGCATCCATTGTAATGATAGCTTTCTGTAAGTTTGATTAAAATTATTTGGACAATTTTTAAGAAGTTTTGCAATATTGTGTACATTGTAAAGAATTTTTAAATAATTTTCATCTGCATATTTCACAGGTCTTCAACAGGAGAACAAGCTCATCCAATCAGACGAGACATTGCAGGTGGAGGGCTACATTGTCAAGGTGAAGGGTATTAGAGATGTTCTTACACGAGATCACATGAAAGTTGCTTTCTTTGGAAGGTATGTTGTTTTTACAAATACTTATGTTTCTAAGTTAAAACATAACAGTAAAATAAAATATTCTTGCACCATTATTGTAATTTTTTTCTCATTGTTTCATCATTGATAACTACAAAATCTTAAGTACCAAGAGTTTTTATACAAAATGTAAAGCCAGCAATATATAGTATAAAACTGAATGTGATTCAATTTTTTCCCACCAAAAGGTTGCCTTAATCCAATCCAAAACTTCTTTTTTAGAGTTAAGAAGTGTTCCTAATGGCAGGATATGAACTTCTATTTTCATTATCCTTCTTGTTCCCCAGTACAAGTTATATAAGTTAATGAAGTAAAGGTGAACTACACAGTTAAATTAATCTGTTGTTTCCTGTATTGTACATTATGACCTGCTTTTTTATTTAATTTTTTTAAAAAAAATTTTTTTAATACCCATTTAACAATTTGCAGGTCTGGGCCATCTTGTTGCGAAGTGACTAATCAAAAATGTACCACCATGATCAATATGTTGACCTTTGGGTATTTATTATGATTTGAAATGTTGGCCTTTTATTATTTGAACAACATTAATTTTTGCTCATTTAGTGCCGTGGCATAGTTTTATAAATGTTACTTCTAGATTGAAGCCAAATAACAGCAATTTTCTTTCAGTACAGCACTTAATTTAACAATTTTAATACAGGACAAGCAATGGCAAGAGTTCTGTAATAAATGCAATGCTGCGAGAGAAGATTCTACCAAGTGGAATTGGACATACAACCAACTGCTTCCTACAGGTAGAGGGTTCAGATAATGGAGAATCGTACTTAGTAACAGAGGATTCTACAGAAAAACAGAATGTAAAAGTAAGCATAATTATTTAGAAATTCTGTAATTAATATTTATCTTTTTAAATGAGGAAAATCATTGATATTTGAAGTGAACCATAGAATGTATTCCAGAATTTCTGATAGTACTATCTTGGGCCAAATGTTGCAGTCTGTTGGCCAGCTGGCACATGCCTTGTGTAAGGAAAAACTTGGAGAAAGTCAACTTGTGCGCATCTTCTGGCCGAAGGATAAGTGCTTGTTGCTGAGAGATGATGTGGTTTTCGTTGATTCTCCAGGCATTGATGTCTCACCAAACTTGGATGAATGGATTGACAGACATTGTTTAGATGCAGATGTTTTTGTTTTGGTTGCAAATGCAGAATCAACACTTATGCTTACTGTAAGTGGCATTGTGACATATTTTTAGTTATATTTTATGTATATTTAAATTGCTGAACTAGTATTTAGTTCCCACAGCCTCAGAAATTATTCAAGCTTTCAAATAGGTAAAGATATCCTAAGCGTTCAAAATTCATGCTGGATTTTTAACATGCTCTTGAATTAGTTCTTTGTGATTTCACAGTTTGCTTGGTAGGTTCAGTCTATCCCGCCCCCCCCCCCCCCCTTCTGTTTATTATTTGCCAGTTAGAGATACGTCAGCTTAGATTCATAAATGAGAAATGGTTGCATGAATGGCTAGCATCATTTTGATGGCAATTACTAAATGTATATGATTAGTTCTTTTGTATAAAGAATTTGAAATGCATCTTAATTTATTATTTAATTTTAAGTTATTTGGGCACATAGATTTTAGCAAATAAGGTTAAAACAAATCATTTCTCCCAATTTTAATTCTAAGTGTGGAAATGGAATAAAAGCACTTTTCATCTTAAGGTTAGTTTTGTATAATAAAATGAGCCACATTTTAAACCTTCCATTTGCAAGTTGGCTGCTTACTGATGTGACACCTTGAAATCGCAGGCATCTGGTGCTGTGAGCTCAAAGCATTACAACACTTGACCTTTTCAAAAAACTTGGTACTACAAATCAAATGAATTTTTCTTCTGTATTCACCTTTTTTTATAGATGATACTAGTGGTATTGCCCATTTTGTATAACATACAATATATATCCTAAACTTGGGTATTCATTTTTTACACTGAACTCCACTTACATAAAAGTAAGTGGAGTTTAGTGTAAAAAATGAATACCTAAGTTTAGGATATATTACCACTCCATTGTCAACAGCTTCGTAAGTACAATATTTATATACAATCAATATCTTCTTAAAAAACTACCTTTTGCTGCTTGTCTTGCAGATTCTTTAGGAATTCCTTTATGCAATACTAGATGCCTCAGGGATTTTCAAGAGCTAAATTCAAAGGAAACTCCTGTTTCATCAAGTGTTTCTTCAATGAGCACATGGCATCTTTGTTTCCTTTTATGATCTATCACAGAATCTATTAGGTTAAACTTATTCACTAAATCTCATTTATTATTTTTGATGTAACTGGGTAATTGGGAAATTTATTTCTAAATGTTTGCCTTATTCTATACCATATGATTTCTGGCACTTTATGTATGTTTTCAAAATGCATGCATACTTATGCAATGTATACTTCACCATTACCCTATACTAACCTGAATTACGCATGACTCAAGAATGATCTGCGTACTGTTAGAGACTGGAGACAGCATGCAACTGCATCTCTACTGAATGGAGGCAAATGCCTGCAATGGTAGCAGGGGGCAGTAAGTGTCCTACTTGCAAATTGAAAGTTTTTAAATGTGCTTCATTCTATGCATCGTGGTGATTATAATGGATTGTAGGCTTATTTGCATTTTACATATGCATACTAAATTTTAAAGTTCAGGTATATACTTAAACATATCTAGACAAACAGTATTAACCTATAATTAGATGAAGGAAATAATTAAAGTTACATGTAGTATTATTTGTTCCTACTTAAGACTGTAATAAACACACAGTGCTTGTGACAGATTTTTGTTCATAATTGCCACATTACAAACAGTGCACATATCACATACTTTCTCTTTTTCACACTGTGGAATGTTTGGCACTGGCATTGCTTTTGGTTTTCTGCAGTTCTGTTCATCTATGGCTAGTTTGCTGTTATGTGATCTTTTTGCATGTAAGATGTTATATTTACAAGTAAAAAATGAAATTGTGATGTGTGAACTTCTTTCTGGTTATATCCTTAAGAATCCAGTCATTTATTGCAATAAGATTCAGTATGCTGTAAAATATGTGCACAGGCAATCTTCTAATTGTTGCTCTGACAGAAATTTTCATTCTATTTTAATCATTTTTTGAATAGAATTATAGAATTGTACTAATTCAATAAGTTTCCTTTGTCCTGCTAATACCACTGTGTTTTAGTGTAGAAGAAGCAGTATAGTTCTTTGATACAACATCAGCTTAGTATTACTTGCAGCTTTCAGTACTGTTTTCAAAAAGCTGAGCCTTCAAAATTTTGTTTTCTTCTGGTATTTCCTTCTCCATCTTTTGCTCTTTGAGTCTGTGAGTCAGTTTTTGAAGAAGCAGTGATGAATCATATTTTAGGTAATAATGAGTAGTTGGCAGATCATGAATCATCTTTCTGAAGCTAAAGGAATCCATTGCATATAAACTTTGATTGAACATTAGCATAAAACTGTGTTCCAATGTGAATATATACATGAATCCTGATCATGGATTTGTGAATGTGAAACAAACATTTTAACATCATTTTTGTATTATTCTATTTTAGGTCAGGTAATTTTTTTGTATTTTTAACCATATAGTTAATTTCTTTTTAGATTTAATTGAATTTATACTGAAATATGCTACCTTCCTAGAAAGTAAAGCTAGGATGGAATTTTCAAATGTGACATGCCTTAACCTGCAGTAGAAGGAAAAGTGTTCGGTTTTATGTATTAAGTTCACAACTTTAGTAGCCTGCCAGGAAGTGTTGTTTAAACAGTCAACCACATTCTGGAAATAAGGGATAAGATGCAGCACAATGAAGCCTCTCATTATGCAACCATTAATTTAGATTGCTGCTGATGTTAACTTATATGACTAGCAATGACCTTGGTTTACTGCATTCCAGGACAGCTATTGTTTTGAAATCTCCTCATCAGGAAATAGCAAATGTAAGAAAATAGTTACTTTGATAACATGCAAATCAACTGATGCAGAATGGTCCATTTTAGTTCCAATTCAATTGTTTTGTAAAATGTCCAAAGTAATGCCATTTAAACAGTATCATTTAACCATGGTTTCTGAATTTGGTAAAGATGTGTTTGGGACTAATGGTTTGATATTAAATTGCAAGGTTTGTGTAGTTAAAAAGGTAGCAAAGTAGAAATTCACAGTACAATTGCACAACAAACACATACATGATCTTGAGAATGATGTTAAAAAGATAACAACTGCACAGTTCAGTTCAGTGAGCAACTGAAGATGGGAGAGATTCTCCCAAAACGTGTCTTACTTTTGTGTAAGTGAATGGAGATAGTGTAAAGTGTAAAGTGAATACATAAGTTAAGGTTAAACTGCACAGTTATTAACACAAACTCAGCAAGTAGCAGTAAATCTTCAACATTTTTCAAAGAACTGTGCCGTTCTAGTTTAAGTGAATTTTCCTAAATGGAAACTAAGTAATGCAAAACTAAGGGATTTCCTGTAATAATATGCTGGTCAATCAATTCCCAGTGAGAAGAGAAATTATATTCCTTGTTGCTTTGAAGACACCATAAGAAGAATTGAAATAATCAAAGCTTACAATACTTTGTCTCTATTGATGAAACTAGTAATTGAAGGCTACTCCATAACCTATGTCATTGAGGGGACTGGAAATTAACAGATCAAATCAGATATTATTGCTGAACATCGAAGTTAATCTGTTAACTGTAAGGCAGTTCCATGCATATACTGTGGGCATAGGGAATGTTACATCTCAATATCCTGTTGTTTGTCACAGGTGCAACATCACATATGGTAAAAGGGGCTAAAGCTATTAAAGGCTTTTATTCAAAGATGGTGCATCTAATTTGCGCATGCTTTGCACAGAATCATGGAAGAACTTTCTTAAAGTTGGTCAGCTCGTGTCAAAGCTGATCAACTTTGAAGGAAAATCTGTTAAAGCTCCATCAAGAACAGTAGTCTTCAGATATAAGCTCCAGGAGTTCCCCTGCCATTAGAACCCATCTCTTCATAGTGGGCTCTTGGATTGATGCTGCTTGTACTACTACAAAAACTTCCCAAGTTGTGAAATCCGTGGTTGATGCTCTGAAGATGCAAGATGTGAAGGTTATCCAGCAAGCTAAGGATGTTTTCCAACAGTGAAATGGATGGTGAGATGAAAAATTTGAAACCCCTAATGAACTTGTCAGCGGAACTAGGGTTGCGCTTGGAGATGTGTATGGTGAAGCTAGTGAAATGGTGAAAAATAAAATAAAAAGTATGCTGGATAAAAATCTGAAGTACTGCTTTATGTACTTGATTTCTGAAGTGCTAATGGTGAAAACTTCAGCACATAGATTAGAAGAAGAACTGACTTCTAGTGACTTAAAATACTTTAAATGTGCTTGATTGTAAGTGTTGATGTGAAAGAAGTTTTTCAAATTATAAGAATGTTCTTGCTGATAATTGGCATTCCTTTACTTTTGAGAATCTGCATATATATATATATATATATATATATATATATATATATATATACTGTAATTTACGGTATAACAGATCAAGGTGGCTACATTTTTACAGTGTAATTTTTTCAGTTTATTTTGGTTTATTGCGAATGAATGTAAAACATGTGGTTTTAAAAAAGTTAGTAACTTACATTATTGAAACAAAGATAAATGCTAAACTTCATTATTTTTCATAGATTTCCAAACATTTTAGGTATAATTATTAAGATTTTATAAGGGTAATTTTAAGGTGTTTATAGGTCCTGGTGATAAGCACATAGCTTCGAGGTATAATATGAGGGATAAGTCATGGCAACTATTTTTTTCTTGCAAACAAGGGACAACACAAAAAATCTAAGATATATGATTAAAAGTGTATGAAATGTATTTTAGAATGAAGCCACCAGATGGTGTATGTGAGCAGAACTGCATGTGTCAGCATGCCCCAAAGTTCAGTTGGTGACAGTGGTCAGGAATAGAAGTCTTGAAGATTGAACAATTTACATATGTGAAAATGGCATTTCTCCGTAGCAGGAATGTACGAAAATGTCAGCTCGGGAACCACTGGATGCATGTGCCCTGTCCCTATTGAGCAGTGGCAAGGTGGACAAAGGTCTTCAAATGGGCCAGAATGTTGATTGCCAATCTGCTGTGTAGTGGGTGTCCTGTGTTCATGGACAATGATGTATGGGGTGATAATGGTGGAGCAGTGCTTATGCAATGATGGGCACTAGACAGTTGTGGAATTGGGAGAGCAAACAGGAATTACGGCATAAATATTGAACCACATTTTCCACCTGAACATGTGGAAAATAAGTCCAAGTGAATGCCACATCAGTTAAGCAAGGCACAAAAATGGACTTGCCTCAAAACAGGTGGCATCAATCTACCAAGATTTTAGGAAGAAGGAAATGGTATGTTGAATTACATCGTTGCAGTTGTTGGGCTAGGGCATATGAACCAGAACTCAAATGATACTCCAGTGAATGGTATCCTGGGTCACCTTGCAAACATAAGTTTCATCAAACTCGTTCACCAATAAAAGTCACAGTCAATCATTCTGGCATTTGACAGACAAAGTGTGCTTATGTATCAGAGCTTTTAAATAACGCCATTTTTCTCCACAATAATGTGACATCTCACATAGCTGACAGTGTTAAGTGTCTTTTACAGCATTGGGGATGGGAAGTTCTTCTACACCGGCCATTTTCGCCTGATCTCAGTCCCTGTAACTGCATCTACTAATTCTATGAATTCCAAATGTAAGATATTTTCATTTCTTATGATTTTTACATCTAGGAAGGGGAGATATCCACTTCTTTCTTCCTCTATGGTGAAATTTATAGATTTGTGCTGCAAATTCAGAAGTTTTAGTGCATCAGTTGTATGTTTTTTTTGGAATTATTGCAAATATGTCATCCACATACCTATACCATGTTTTGAAGATTAGAGGGAAGGCTATGGTGATATGCATTTCAAACAAACTCATAAAAAAATCTGCTAGAAATGGAGATAACGGGTTTTCCATAGCTAGTCCCGAGAGAAAATAAAAAAACAAAATAAATTCAACAATTTTGGAATTCATAGAAAGGATACTCACACAGAAAATTACATAAAAAATGACAGTTTTAACCCCATTCCACATAAATATGCAGTGTTTTATAGTTTAGCACACAGATTAGTTAACATCCCACTCACAGAAACAGAGTACAAATTGGAATACCAACAAATCATAAAAATAACAGAAACTAATAGATACAACAAAGACACAGTAATAACAATCATCAATAAAACCAAAAAACAAAACACAATAAGAGATGTTTCCACACTTAAAAGTGCAAAAGAAAGGTACAAATTCAAAAGTTTCACATACTACCCAATTTACCACAATAAGTTCAAAAAGATATTCAAAGAACAAGGAATTATGTTAGCCCCAAAGAACAATTTTAATATAAAGAACTTATTAGGTTGCAGAGTAAAGGACTACATGCCAACAGAACAAAAGTCAGGTATTTACGAAATAAAATATGCAGAGTGCGATAAAAACTACATTGGAAAAACGAAGAGGAATTTGGGAATGCGGGCAAAAGAACACTTTAGAAATATTCGCTTATAACAAATTGATAAATCAGCAATAGCAGCGCACTTTTGGAATAAAAATCATGAAATTAAACCAGAGATAAAACTATTGAAACAACTTCTTAATGCAATAGAACTTTCCACTTGGGAAAACATTTTCTTTACAAAAAATAAGGATAATTTGATGATTTTCGATTTCCCTCCAATGGATGAACTCAGCAAATTCCTAATCGAATCAACAGATGCCGCCACAAGAACATCAAGAGACCCAACGTATAAAAACAGTTTATCTACAGGCTGAAGATGGGAGGGATCACTCCCGAAACATATGTCCAGATTTTTATGTAAGAGAATGGAGTTAGTGTGAAAAAAACTGTATTACATTGTTTATAGTAAGTTTGTATTATTGGAAATTGGTTAGTACTTTTATTTTGGTTAATTTACTATTGCTCTTTAACATCTCAGATCATCAGCGTCCCATTCAAATCAGGGCATGAAATGGCCGACAAATTTTGCTCAGAGGCCTCTTTTTTCAGCCTTGAGGTTCTTTATAAAATTGTTAGTACATAAACAAATTTATTATGGTAGAGAGTTTGGAAAAGAGGGAATTGGTAGGTTGGAGGAATTTATAGTGTACCATACATACATGCAGGCTGAGGCATTTATAGTGTTGTGGCAATTTTATCCAAAGCGAAAAGAAAATAAAAAAATGCTTCAGACAAAATTTGAAGTGCGCTTAGGGGTACATAAGTTAGTGACCTTAACTTGTCCTTGAATGACATTCTCAAGGTCATTTAAAGGTCAAGTTATTTTATTTAAATGGGATGGTATATTTTTTTTCTTGGGAATGAAAAGAGCATTCAATTTTCAGTATAACTTCTAGTACATCTATCAGTTAGGGATGATAGATGATAAGATATTAGACAAATAAGGCAGCAAATGTTTTTCGCTTTGGCATCAATTTACATACAGTACAGTTATAGCCATATGTGAAACAATGTCATGTTCACATTACAAATAATTTCAACTCAGTAAATCCTTGAAAGTATGACCATTAACTATGATGCAGTTGCGAAAATGTACTTCAAAAGATTGAGGGACATGTCTCAACATTTCTTCATTGATTCTTGCACAGACATTCCTAATTTGTTGACTTAGTTTACCAGGTTTAATTGGTACTTCTTCATAAACTTTATCTTTAATGTATCCCCATAAGAAAAAGTCTGGAGAAGTGAGATCAGGGAAATGGGAATGCCAATGAAAGCTCCTCTGCATCCTATCCATTGATCAGGACACTTTCTGTTTAATATTTCTCGAGCTACAGCTGAGTAATGAGATGGACAATTATCATGTCCATACATATAGCAGCCCGGTCCTCAAGGGGCACTTCTTCAAGCAACATTGAAAGTCCTTGGTTCAAACAATTTCTGTATTATTGCCCATTAATTTTACCTTCAATGAAGTATGGTCCAATTATATGGAATCCCAAAATACCACACCAAACGTTCATACTCCATTGCCACTGATGCTCTACTTCTCGTAACCATCTTGAATTTTCCACTGCCCAATAATGAATGTTATGTCAGTCACTTAAGCATGATTGGTGAATGTTGCCTCATCAGAATATGAAATGTTGGAAAAGTTATCAGTTTTGAATTTATAATAGAGCCCATTGGCAAAATTCAGCACACTTCTGAAAATCATACCCATGAAGGGCTTTGTAGGCTAATGCATTATGTATTTGATGGTGAAGTATTTGAAGAACAATCCTTTGAGAGATTCCCAAATCATATTCCAGTTGACAGTAACTTGGGTGAGGATTAGAGGTAACTGCAGCTTATACAGCAACTTCGGAATTTCTCCAATGGCACTTCTCATTCGATGATGTTTTCTTGATGCTTCGGAGAATAAGTTTGCAAGTGATTGAAAATTTCTAACAGATGGCTGCCTTCTTTTAGGTTATTAATGTGCATATAAGTTGTAAGCTGCTCTAGCTTTCTTATGAGCTGTGCCATAAATGTAAACCATATCAATCCTCTCATCGATTGTGTATCAAACATCCATAATTGAAATCAAAGTGGAACTGACTGAGAATAATATTCTTTTAGGTTTGAATTGACAATGATGAGCACTTGTTTGTATACCAATGTCAACAATAAGTATCTGCATGTAAACAAATTAATTTCCTTCATAGCAACAACAAAACAAATAGAGAAAAGTGAAAGTAAGTGAGTAATATTTGCTGATAGATGTACTAGAAATTTTATACTGAAAATTGAATGCTCTTTCCATTCCGGGGAAACAAAATACACCATTCCATTTGAAAACAATTTGACCTTGAAATGACTTTGAGAATGGCATTTCAAAGACGAGTTAAAGTCGCTATCTTATGTCCCCCTAAGAGCACTTCAAGTTTTGTCTTAAGCATTTTTTGATTTTCCCCTTCATTTCAGGGTAAAAAGGCTGCGACACTATAAATGCCTCACACTATGTGTGCGTGTGTGCTTTTTTTTTTTTTTTTTTTTTTGTAAATACTTTTATTAGAGTGTTTTTGATGGATTGGAGCCTAGTCTCCTGGATATGCCAGTAGATGACTGCTAATCAACTGAGGACTGGGCTCTGAAGCAAATCAAGTGAAATTTTTTATTTGATTAAAATATAGATAGGAAGTGTCAGTGTATAACTTATAAAAATATTGAATAAATCTATGTATTGGTGGAGGGTAACATGTAAAAATTGCCTGGGCCGGATGAGTGGAGACCTCCTAGTATTTTGTATTTCGATTGTTTTAGCATTTCAGTAAATTTCAATTTCAATACGTAATATTCATAAATAAATGTTCCTTATGCTAGCATATCCCATTCTTGGCATATTCCAGAATACACAAATATACAGTTGAAAGTATAATGTGCACTTCCTATGCAAATGCAACTGAAACATTTGGCATGATAAGCACAATTGAACGAATTCAGTTCTCTGTTTTAACTCCAGTCTTACTGGAAATTATGCATCCACTGAAAACAACCATTTCCATCAGTATACAAACTGTGATTGGCTTGTAGAATGAGGCTGTGATAGTTGTATAATTGTATATTCATGATGGAGGTGAGCAATGTTTAGCACCCTAGCATGTCATGCTATCATTGGCCAGATTAGGAAATGCATTTTAACTATATTATTTATTTACAGGAAAAAAACTTCTTTCACAAGGTGTCCACAAGATTATCAAAACCAAATATTTTCATCTTAAACAACCGTTGGGATGCCTCTGCAACAGAACCAGAATATCTGGATCAGGTGAGCATTTCTTTTAATAGCTAATGACGATTCTAATAGTAATTTTTCATGATCTGAAATTCTAGTGTAATGTCTTACACACTTTTGTGCTTTGTAGTTTATTGGCATTAGCATAGTTTTTGAGACTGCACCTTTGTAGAACTCCCATTATGCTAGGTTATTGATCAGGGTGAAGATATAAGTTTGCTTGATGAGAATAGGAAACTAAAGTTCCCAAAAAAACCTTCATATTTACTGCATTGTTTACCATAAATTTCCAGCAGCAGCTGGGGTTAAACCATTCTAACTCTGTAGAAAACATCAGACAAAGCATTGTTTTTCACGAATGATTTATGGCAGTAGAAACTTAGAAGATCTCTGCAAGAACACCAGTTATCAAATTATATTTATAGATTACTTGCTTTCACAACTAGAGCAGTTTTCCTTACAGCATAATCAATGAAGTAGCAGTGAATGGTTTTAGACTTTAGCAAAAGAAATAATAAAAGGTTTCAACTAAGTGAGCATTTGCAAAACAAAAGAAAACCTTAGATAAAAGTATTATCTGAAGATAACTTTTAGGCACATTGGAAAAAGAATACATAATAATTAAGTAAAATTGTACTTACGAAGCTTTACACAATGAAGTGGTTATATATCCTACATTAATGTATTCAATTTAACACTAACTCCACTTACTTTTTAAAAAATTGGACTAGTTTTGGGAGAGGTCCCTCCCATCATTGACTGCTGTTGAGTCAACAGTATAGATCTATATTTATGTAGATATTGAAATACATATTACAATGACTAACGTACTTCCCTTGGGTGGAACAGCAGAATTCCAAAGTTTGTTTTAGAAACCACTATTTGTACTTGACCTCAAGTAAAAAAAAAAATTATGACTTTCCTCAATTTTTTCTTCTCCAATTATAGTTTGGGTTTAACTTATTTAACTTAGTTGTTGAAGAATTTCCAGCAAAATATTTTTCGTTTGGGGCTCATCAACTTATGATAAATATGATAAACTATGAAGATGTTTGGAGTTTTTAAGGTATGTATGCTGCTTCTGTTTATGTATAAATCAATGAATGGAATTAATTTGTGCCTGTCATTCTTCTTTTCAGAATAATAGTATGATTCCTTTTTATGTATAAAATCACCATGCAGATTGGGACACTTGTATTGGTGCACTAGCTTTCCAGTACCCTCTGCAAAAAATGTTTATTCAGGGAAATGCTGTCCTCCCAACCATTCCTTCATCAATGGGAAAAGATGGAAGTCACTTGGTGCCAGGTCTGGGCTGTAGGAAGGGTGAGCAAACACTTCCCATTTTAATCTTGCAAGAAGTTCTTGGGTTGATGCAGCACAATGTAATCAGGCATCAGACATTGTCATGAAGCAAGACCATATTTAAAAACCAAATACCTTTTCATTTGTTTTGTAAGGCTCTTCATATTTTTTGCAATGTACCATAATATGCATCCACATTAATTGTGGTCCCTTGTTCCGTAAAGTCAACCAGTAATACACCTTGCTGGTTTCAAAACATTGTAACATCAGCTTATTGCTGAGTGTGTGTTTAAACTTTTTGGGCTTGTTTGGGAAATTGGTGTACATCTACTGTTCTGCTTTTGGTTTTCTTCATTGTTGAAACGAATCTATTTTTTGTCACATTTCACAATTGTTTTCAAAAACAGTTTTTTGTCATCCTTGAAATGCAGCAAATATATGAAGGCTTTCCTGCACCATACATTACTCATAACATTTTGACTGTACACACGACTCTGTCTGCAATGAATTTTTGCTGCAGTATGCTCCTCTACCTGTAATATTATGCAACTTGCATTTGGTGGGAGAATCGATTGTAGTTGACATCTTAAGATGCCCATAGTAAGGTAACCAGATGTCCCGCATTAGTCACGTTAGTCCCTTTATTTTTTAATCTCTGGCCCATTTTTTTTAAAGGTAAAATGTATGCCAAAATGTCCTCTTATTTGTGGCAGTGACTTATCAGCATAAAATGCCATTAATAGTAGTTCTCATTAATGTATTGCTTACTGTCGTATACATCAGCTGACAAAGCAAAGCACTTTTTATGTTATCGATATACACCTGCAACAATGTGGGAGGCAGAGAATTGAACTGCACTGCTCTGTGCTCTCTGTGGTAAGATAATGCCAACTAACCAATTACGGCCAACAATATTGAAAACTGCAAATGCATATGCTTCTGTTTAAAGAAATTCATTACAGTTGTGACTCTGGTAGAACACAGTATTGGGTTCTGAATTTGTAAAATACTAAAATACAGTATACTTTTGTCAACTGCTTCAAAATAATATGTCACATCTGAAAAGGAAGTGTATTTTCAATAGTGACCTACAGAAGGATATCCATACATTAAAACACAATTTCTGACTCAGATGTTTGATGCACCAGAAAACGATGGTGAAAAAGATATGTAATTAGCAGCTTTGAAGGAGCATTTGCTTATCATACTGTCCAGCATAACCAATCTTTCAAATCCATGTACTGTGCTTCTAAACTTATGCAATCTGTTTTTTTTAACCAAGGCATTGCACAAAATGTTTAACCACATTTGCCATTTCAACTAGAATTTGATTTACAGAAAGCTAATTTTATTTCAATAATGACGGATGCATCAAACCATAAGGATGTCGAAATATTTCTGTTGTTTATTAAGTACTTTAACTCTAATGAGAGGATTCAACTTAAAATCTTGAATCTTAAATCTTTGTCTGGAGAAACTTAAAAAACCATTACTATGTTTTTGAGTGAGTGTTTGGAAAATGCTAACTTAAAAAAAAAAACAATTGCTTTTTGTGCAGATAATGCAACTGCAATTTTGGAGGTGTATCTAGAAAGGGCATCAATAAAACATCTTCACTAAAATGAAAAGAAATTTAAGGCATAACTTACTTGAGGTTGGGTGTTCTGCTTATATAATTCACAATACTATCCAGATGGCTGCTGATATCCTTCATATTGATATTGAAGTCATTGTTTCTGAAATATATTGTTATCTATATACTAGAGTAGGTCCATAAGTTTCCAGTCCCACCGATAGGGATTATTGTCTTCATAAAACCCTTATCTTGTATCTACCATATCTGTTAATTAAATAATTGCAGCTGTAACTTCCACTCCACTGTTCTTTTGTTCAGATGTAGTTACATAAGAAGGCTATATGTAGAAGATTGTGACATATTCAGAATGGAGTATGGAGCTGTTATTCACAAAAGAAGGACTTACTCCAAATGAAATTAAAAAGCAATTTGACAGTGTATGTGGGGAAGCATCCCCCTCATATTCTATTGTAAAAGAATGGGCCAAACTTTTTCGAATGGGTAGAGAAAACATTGAGGACAAGCCTGCAGATCGGCCCTCCTGAAAACAACACTCTTATGGAAGGAGAAATTATGGAAGACTGAACATGAATAAGGTTAGTGCAAAATGGGTTCCTAGACTTCTTTCCACAGTCCAAAAGCAACAATGAGTCATCTATTGTCAGGCATTTTTGGAGCTCTGCAGTGGCAACAAGAGAGAAGTTCTGCAAACCATTGTTACAGTAAATTAAACTAAGGTCCTCTACTATGATCCCTTGTTCAAAAGAGAATCAATAGAGTGGCGTAAATCTGGCGAAGCATCACCTCTAAATAAGGCCAAGATCATTCAGTCAACCAAGGAGATCATTGCTGCAATCTTTTGGGACTGTGAAGGAATACTCTTCATTGACTTCAAGGAGAGGAACACCACAGTAAATGGGGATTTCTGTGCTGGCCTACTGCACAGACAATGTGCTTCCATCAAATAGAAAAGGATAGGAAAGGTGCGCCTTTTTCACGACAACGAACTTGTGCAACAGCTCTTGTTGCAAAGGAAACTGTGAAGAAATGTAGCTTCAAGGAGATTGATCATCCACCCTACAGCCCAGATCTAGCTGCCAGGGACTTTCCTCTGCTCATAACTCAAGAAGAACCTTTGAGGAAGGAAATTTAAGTGTGACGAGGAAGTAATGGATGCTGTTTATGCCCATTTTGCAGACAAGACTTCTGACCTTGGAGGGGGGGGGTTGAATTGAAATGTTAATTCAAAGATGTGAAAAGTGTACTGCAATGAAGGGTACTATATTGAAAAGTGAAATATAATTTTGTCTTTATCATATCAATGGTTGGGCCGGAAACTTGTAAACCTACCTTCTTGTATATATATTTTGTATTTTTTGTAAATTAGTAGACCAGGAGTACAAACAAATTTTAGGGTATAGCAAAACAAGGTGGCTTGCTTTATTCCCTGCAGTTAAACCTCTTCGGACTAAGTTTGTTCCTTTGAAATCATATTTTGAATCTCAAAATAAAGTCTTATCTCTTATCAAATCATACTTTGAAAATTCTTTATCAGAAGCATAGTTGTACTTTCTTCGTAACCAAGCATCACTTTTACTCTGCAGTTCAAAGAGTAGGGGATCAAACAATTATAGTTTTTGAGATAATTTCTATGTAAATGATTTAAAAACTAATGTAGCTTTCCAAGAATGAAGAGATTGCAAAATTTAAACAGTCTGTCCATACATTTTATCAAACTGCAGCGCAAATATAGCGTTTGCGGGACCTACATTTGGATACTCCAATGGAAGGATATACAAGGATATACAAAAGACTGAAGATTTCATTTGTGAAGTGACTCCTTCATCTGTAATAGATTATACTGGTCTTTATGATGAGTATGTGTATATTAAACAATACATAACACCAAAAATATTGAAAAAAAGGAAACTGGAAAGATGAGCAACTGTTAGGTAGAAATTATTTCACATTTTAATGTGAACAATATACCTTATTCCAATTTTCTTAAAATGTTAGAATTTCTTCTTTATTTACCTGAAACTAACGCCCCCACTGAATGAGTGTTTTTTACATTAATGGTTTGTGGACAAGTGACAAGAACTCTCTTTCAGTACAAACTTTGAAAACTATTAACTAGAAATGTTAATTGGAACTTAGGCAGTGAAGCTAATTATATAATTGAGATCATTGTATGATTGAGTCGAATTACACACTCTTATTGCTCCACCTGTTTATAATATGTAGAACTAGTTTCACGAACCCTTTGTCCATTGCAGTAGACTGATGATGCAGACAAAGAGTTCATGAAACTAGTTCTACATATTATAAACAAGTAACTGGAGCAATAAAAGTATGTAATTTGACTCAATCATACAATGATCTCAATTATTCGAAAACTATGTTGATTAATAAGGTGAATTTTAATCGCACTTGGTAAACTTTCACAAAATGCTGTGTGATATAAAGGACTTACTAAAGAGGATCCATTCACCAGCAAAATATCAATGAATGCTGCACTAATAATTCTAAAGGATTGTTTAGCTTGAGTGAATTCAATACTACATCCTGAAAGTTCCACAGAAACTATTTATTTATTATTAGTTTCCAAACCTAAGTATTTATGACAAAACAATTTTTAGCATCCTCTTTTACTCTTTTTTTCATTGAGATAAATATTAAAATGTCCCATTTTCTTGTTTTAAAAGTATATCACTTTAGTCCATACACAAGCTTCAGCCGATAAGTTGGCCTTGGCATTGGTAGTGGTAGTGGACCGGGGATAAATTATACTTCATGATGCCCTGCCTCCTATCACATGGGGTCACTTGGTGGTGCCATCGGATGTTAAAAAATAGCTCTTGTACACTTATTCAACCAATGAGTGGCTGCTTGTCAGATACAAAGATCACTTAGTGCTTCCGAACATAACCCAAGCCTCAGGCAGGCTCCTGCAAGCAATGTTTTTACAGTACTTAACATAATGTGATTGGGAGTAGTATTAACATAAATAAACCTTAAATGATACATTTGTTTTTTCATGAAAATCATAGAAGTTTACCACTTTCTTCAATAATGTAAAGAAGTATTGGATTTTAATTGTTGATTGATTAAACACAATGCAGTCAGCAGCTGTTTTCTAATATGAAAGCTTATCAAAAAGAACAGCATTGATATTCCAACCTCAAAGTGTCCAAGTGGTGTAAGGCATTACTTGATAGATTATATCTATGAAGTAATGTGGGTTCAAATCTTGCACAATTTCTACATGTTTTATTTTTAATTTTTTCATTGTTTACATGACCAACAATTTTTAAATATAAAATAGCTTTTTACTGTAGCTTTAAAATGAATATTGCTGCTTTAAGATCTTCCTGCTGTGGGTTTAAAAATATATGTTTGCATTTGAGATACAGTTTGGTCTCTATTAAAAATTAAAATAAACCAAACAAAATATAAAGATAAATAAAATACTTCATACCCAGACCAATATCCTTCATGTTCGAAAAACTTGTTAATTATTCTCAGCATGAAGTCTACCAGCTGGCAAAAATAATTTAACCTTTCTGCGAGGGAATCCCATGCATCATTAATCCTGTACCATAGTTCGACAGATGGCCTGTATGTTGGAAAATGGGAATTTTGTAGAGTCTCCTTTATTTCTGCCCAAACATTCTCATTGGGGTATAGGTCAGATGTTTTGGGAGGGTAAGGTATCAGTGAGATATTCTCCTGTCTATAAAACCAAAGTTGAACTACCCTTGAATTGTGAACACTATGTTATCCTCCGGGAACAGGATTGTTCCATCAGGATACCTTTCTCTGGCAAATGGATTAAAATAAATTCCAAAAATCGCCGTAAGTCAAAATGTTTAACTTTTTAAGTACTTATTCAAGGTATCCAGGACCTTAAAATGAAATCCACCCTGAACATGAGATACTTATGCAGCTATTGTGAGCTGATAGCCACATAACATCTATCATATCAGTGATTACATGGTTGGCATGTGCGCACGGGCCCATTATATGATATTACAAATTTGTTTGCAAAGTTTATTCTTTGCCAGTCGATGTTCCTAGCTTCAACGGCATATGCAATACAGTCCAAGGCATGTTCATCAAATAGGACCTTCTTATGCCCAGCTAAGTAGCTGCCTAAACCAAATTATCTACTGTGATTAAAAATCTATGTAAGTGGTAAACTGCCTATATTTGGGTAGCAGAGATAAAGTGTCTTTTTTCTACCTCTGCTCGAAGATGTTTATCAGCCTCCCAAGTAGAAAGAAAGTAAAAAGCGACCTGAGCTAGGTCGATTTTTTACATATCGGTCTTCCCATATTGCTGGATCAACACATCCAATTCGTTCTGATATGCCACATCTACAGGCAGCCTCAGATGGCAAAAACTCTGAGTTAATCAAAGCTAATATAGCAGTATGTTTGTCTACCAGGTAGCCATATCTCAATGAAAAGAAAATATGTCAACAGCAAGTGGTTCTAGAGTCAAAATACAGTATAACCCTGCACCAAACTAATTGGGACTGAAGGCTGTTTGGATTGGCACAAATTTGGACTAATGGGGTTAATTTTAATGAATGTAATTAGGTCTATACAATATGTATATGAAGCCTACAAATTAATTGTACTCAATTCAAAATAAATTTTGAGTGGAAAGTTAATACAGTGAAACTATTAATTTATCCTTGATAAATTCTTAATAACTCGCTGTCTAGTTAAGAATAATTGTACTCACTTGTTGTAACATGTGTTATTTTTGTGATGTGGAATGCCATTGTTGAAAGCTAGCTCATGAAGGTTATTTGCACTTCAGTATAACTCATGGGTATTTTGTATCTTCCTGGAACTAGAATTTGAGTGCTCTATCCATAATGTTTGTTTTAAGTTCAGTTCAGTTTCAGGTACAGTATCAGTCATTTAGTGCATTTATTGTACTGCTTAGTGCTTATTTGGTTTTTTAATCCATTGAAGTGTTTTTAATTTTTGCTGTTTGATTAAAAATGGTAGGCAAGCAAAAACGTAGTTTTTGTTCTAAGAGATAAACTTGGAAGTTTTAAAATGCTAAATTAATATGGACAAGAGTGAAGAAAATGTATAAGGAGAGAGGAAGAAAAAATAGTATAAGCTCTGAAGAATAGTTTAGATAGGTAAATAGGGGTTTGGCAGTGGAATGGTTGAAAAATACAATTTATAAAAATAAAATAACATGTTGATGAGTTAAACAGGTTAATTGGAGGAATTAAGATGAAGAATCAGATTAGAAAACTCAAAAGTAATAAAGGAGTGATATAGTTTTTTTAATTTATTTATTGTTTTTATTTACATACCCTCTTTAACATCTCAGGTCATCAGCGTCCCATTCAAATCAGGGCATGAAATGGCTGACAAATTTTGCTCAGAGGCCTCTTTTTCAGGCTTGAGATTCTTTCTCATTACGTAAATGTACGACACGGGACTCATGGCTTTACTTCCCTTCTGAAGGAATCCATAATTAGGATTTTTATGCCCGAAAAAATCAATCGATCCTGGCCAGGATTCAACCCACGATCTTGGGTTTAGGAGGCAAGTATGGTTACCGTTACATCACCAGGACCAACTAAGAGTGATATAGATGGTATCCCAGGGGAATTCTGGAGAATTTGTAGTTCAAATGAAAACAGGTTTTATTTATTAACTAAAATGTTGAATGTAAGTTTGAAAGATGAAATGTTCCTAAAAGATGGAGAACATCAATAGTAGTACCAGTATATAAGGGCAAAGGAGATATACATTGTCCAGTTTACTATAAAAGAGTTAGTTTATTAGCAGTGATACCAAAGATACATATGGCAATATTAGCAGAAAGACCACAGAATTGGGCTGAAAGGAGAAATGAACTTTCTGAATTCCAATAGGATTTAGGAAAGATAAGAGAACAGTAGATAATATCTTTGTGAAAAATATAATGGTAAATAATAAGTATGAAAAGAGGAAGAATATACAGAGGGTACCAAAAAATTGTATACACACTTCAACCAAAGAAAAAACTGTGTTAACATAACAAAACTAAATTCATACAAACAGAAAATGATGAGCACTAATCATCTTAGACTTTAATAGTTATAACAGTTGCTCAAAATGCCCACCATCGGCATCAATACACTTCTGAGTATGTTGAACTACTGATTCAGCAACGTTTGCAAAAGTGTCCTCAGTAATTGTAGCATATGCCGTTTCAATTTCTTCCTGAAGTGCTGCCAGTGTAGCTGGTTTTCTACTTTATAAAATATACTTAAGAGTTCCCCATAGGTAGAAGTCCAACGGAGTTAGATCCAGAGAACGCGATGGAAACTCAATTGACCTCTTCATCCTATCCAGTGCCTTGGAAGATTGTCATCAAGGTACACACGTACATCTTAGTGGTAATGTGGTGGTGCACCTACCTGTGGGAAGTGAAATTCCTCATTTCCGTAGAGTTTATGAATGGCGGAAAACACAGATGTGCATATCATGTTCAGGTGCATTGGGCCAGTTACTGTTCCTTCAAAAAAGAATGGTTCAATTAGACCTCTAGATTACAACCTACACCAAATATTAATTTCAGGTAAATTAACAGTCTTTTCCAAAATAACTTGTGTTTACACGCCAGTAGACACAGTTATATCAGTTGACAGTTCCGTTCAACTTAATTTGGACCTCATCGCACCAAACAACTTTTCCTATGAAGGCCTCAACCTCATGCACCATGTTCTGAAACCACTCACAGTACTGCATTCCCTGATCAGGGTGATCTTCATTTAATGCATGCAAAATTCATGGAATGAAAACTTTCAACTTTGCTGTTTTAATAATATGGCATATGCTGGTTCTGCTAAACCCAGTCTCACATGCACATTGCTTTGTAGATTTCTGCGGTGAGTGCTCAAAATGTTCGTAAACCATAGCTGAGGACCAGGGACTTGTTATTGTGTGAGGTCTCCCAGATCTGCCCTTGTGAACATCACATACAGTACCATTGGTGCCAAATTTGTCTTGAATGTGTGCAATTGTTACTAGCACATCTGTGCACAGGTCTCCATTGATTGCCTTTGAACTTCAACAACATTCTTGTTTTCCAATACCACTTCAAAATTGCTTTCTGCTGTTCAAACGATAATCTTGGCTCCATTTTGTTGTAGCAAAGCTAGCATTACATAATGTGAGTCACATTTATTTACAGAACATCATACTACACATTGCTGTTGTTTTTCAGTCCAACTTTGAAATATATTAATTGAAATCTACGGTGGAAGTGTGTATACATTTTTTTGGCACCCTCGGCATATGTTTTTTGTAGATTTTGTAAATCATGTATAAGAACATTACAAATGGTTTATGCTGATAATTAATTTGTTTATTAAGGTATCTAATGATGCAATAACCATACTGTTCCAAATACTGCTGGTTTAAGACAAGAATGTAAATGAAGTCCTGTATTATTCAATTTGTATATTGATGATATTCTAGAGATGATTCATAAAGCCAATGGGTATGATTCAATAATAAATAATAGAGAGATTCCTGGGTTATTTTTGGCAAATGATTTAGTTACAGAGCCAATAACTAATCTGGAATGAATGAAATCAATTGAAGCAACGTCTCTTCTTCTTCTTCTTCTTCTTCTTTTTTTTTTTTTTGTAAAGAATGGAGTTTAGAAATTAATATAAAGAAATCTAAGATTATGATGTTCAAGAAGAGTTCTAAACTATGAAGAAATGAGGGATGGTCCTGGGAAAGAAAAGAAATTGGTATGCTAAGCAAATTTGAATATCTAGAAATGGAAACAAGTAGTGATGGAAGATGGAATGAGCAAAAGAAAAAGGTATTATCAGAGAGAAATTGGGGAAATTGCCAGATTTGCAAATTAAGTGGTTGGAAAGAGTTTATGCAGCGATAGTTGAGGCAAAACTGCTATTTGGGCGTTGAGATTTGAGAGATATTTGTATTAGAGGATTGGATAACTGCTGATTTGATTCACAGAAGTTTTTGTAAACTAATTTTTAATCTACTCACATCTTCATCCAATAGGGTAGCTTAAGCTGAGTTAGGACAAATAGAGAATATGAGGAAAACAATGGAAAGGACTTTAAAGTATTGGTTCAATTTTAACAGGCTAGAGGAAGAAAATATATTCACACTGCTTAATTTTACAAGAAAGGATGAAACAAAGAGATACTTGAGTCAGTACAATTAAGAAGATTTTGGAAAGGATTGATATGGGAAAAATATGGAAAGATAAATAAAAAGTAAAGGTTTTTGGAAATAAATTAAGCTAAAGATTGAAGATATTGAAGTGCAGGAAATATATGTTGGCTTTAATAATAAAAAATCCTAAAGTTTATATAGATGCATGAAAATTTTTGTAGTTGGAAAAAATATGTTGAATGTTGTAAAAGAATGACAGAGAAGGATTTGCATTGTCAGAACTGGAGCTGTGATGGTAAAAGGAATAGACAAAAGGATCAATATAGAAATAGTCCATGTGTGTGAAAAGAAGGAATATCTGGCATAGTTTATTAGAATGGAAAGAAACTAGGTATTTGAGATAGAAATCACTTTCAGAGAAAAAGAGTAATCTTCTAACAGAAGTATTGGAAATAAGATAGTGAATTTAAGCTCAGAGATTTTTTTTTTAATCTAATGCCAGCTCATTGTTCCCATGAACTTGTGGGCATGGCATGGCAGTTATAGCAGATTTCTGAGGCTGGAGTGCCTTTAGGCCTCAGAAATTTGCCACAATACTGCCATTTCAGGGGAAAATGCCCACAAGTTTATGGAAACAATGAATTGGCATTGAACCAAAATAAAGAAGAGATAGAGAGAATGTAAAGAAAAAGGAAATTATTTTGGAAAAGCAAGGAAAAATTGGTTGAGGGGGATCAAAAAACAAGCAAATCAAATTAGGTAAATGTGCAATAAATTATTTATTAGAGATGACAATTTTAATTATGTGGGGGAATCCAATATCTTAATATCCACATTGTTTCAGATATTGGACCAATAAAACAGAGCTAAATTGAGATTAAAATATTAAAAAAGTTATAATTAATAACAGATTAACTGCATAATTCTGTATGTGGTATTTTACTTAGTATTTTTATATTGAGTATTGAATAAATTCATTCATTCATTCTCATTGCAGTAGTTAGCAACCTTTTCTGCCCCATGCACCCCTCACCATTTATCATATCATTCCCCCATATTGAAACAAAATTATATCTATATGACGTTGAAAACACTTAATCTCCATATCAATACATATATATTTATTTTGATTTTTTATATTGTGGCATGGGTACTTTGGAATTGTGTATTTTAGAATTGTAATGTGCTGTTAACATAGTGGACATAGCAATATGCCCAGGAGGGGTCTTTAAAATTGAAAAGGGGCACTAAGTGCACGGTGAAAAGATGACAAGTAAGCTTCTTTAAAAGTTAAGTGATATCCCTTCAACTTCTTTTTTTCTTTTGAAATGTGAAGCCAAATAGACAAGCCAGATCCCCCACAGAACCAGAATTAGAGGCATTTTATTTGGTCAGAGATGTAAATCAGGTATCAATAAACTAGTTTAATATGAAAGGAACATTATTATATAACAATTATTGGATAAAATTACTTCTTTTATTACCTATTAATTAATTTTTAGAACAAGGATGTGATAGATTAAAAGCGATTAAACTCTGACTATATCCCCTAATGTGAAGCTGTTTAGTTACTAATGAGTTTAGACAATATAAAAGTGTTCTTTAAATTGAATATATTTGGTTTTTATGCAATGGACAGATAATTATAGAGTACTGTGACAATATAGTCAGAATGTTTGTAAATTTCAGAAATTGAGAAGAAGATTATATCTATATGATATTGAAAATACTAAATTTCTCCATATTAATACACATATATTTATTTTATTTGTATAGCCAGAATGTTTATAAATTTCAAAACTTGAATAGAAATTTGCCCATAACAATTTTACTATAAAGCATAAATTGAATAAAAAAATAAACCAAACAAGTGCTAAATAGAATGCAGGTTATTGTAAATCAGTTTACAGTTAAGCAACAAATATATAATGCCAATGAGAATCCTATGATTGCCTTTTCTTCTTTATCAATTCTTTGATGCATGTAGGAATGATTACAAGAGTACAGTGCAGGTCATTTGAATCTCCAATTTCCTTCCTTTGTGTATGAGTTTTCATTTGAAGCACAATTAAAAAAACCTGACTCTCACAGATAGGTTGATACAAATAAAGGCAAAGCACAAATAGCATTTTCTGCCACTTTGAATATGAATTGCACATCAAATGCCAAAATTCTGTTATTGTTTTTAATCAAACAAATTTCTTTCTCCCGAGTAGCTTTCATCTCCAGAAATTTATCTTGACAATTGTTATGCAGTTTTCCAACTCCCAATTAAAATTAATTTCCTAAATTAACTTATCAGTGTGTCAAGCCCTGCAAGATTTCATTCTTGACAAATTCTGGAATATTTGGTGATCTTGACTAGCAATTACAAATTATAAAATGTTCGCAAACATTGCAACATTATTAATCTTCCAGTTTTCCAGCTTACTCATGAAGACTTCAAAGAATCAATAAATTTTGTAATTCTTAATTATGTAGTGTATCAATTTAATAATCTTATGCCCACTTACCATTGAATTATACAAAACATGTTTCACAGGCTTTTGCCAGCATCATCAGCTGTGAGTTGACTGCCAAATTCATTGTTGGATGGACTTGGTGTTGCTCTGGTGGACATTTTATAAATTTTTGGACTAATAAAATCTTCTGTTGGGATATCGAAGTTCATAACCTTATCTTCATATTTTTTTATAATTTTTTTTTCCCATATTCCCAACTCCAAGGGTATATCTACGAATTTCAATAATTGACTTCCATTTCTATATCATGTTTATCTCTCTAAAAGTGATGTGCAACCACTGACTTATCTATCTAATTGTACCTGATGTTTCTACAGTGTTTCTTTAGCCCAATTCCAATGCTGCTTTTTGTTTTGCCAATATATACTGTGTTGCATTCCAAACAGTTGATTTTATGTGTTCTTGGCTTCTTGTCATCAGATATTCTATCATCATCAGAGTTGAGCAGATAATTTAGGCTGAATTTGTTAACTGGGGTCAAAGTAATCCCAAATTCTCTTGAGTATTTTCTGGAATTTTTAGTGACCCTAGGATGATAAATAAATTTCTTGTGAATGGTAGTTTCTATTCTTGCTGTCAGTGTTGTAACCTGATTTAATCACTTCTCTTTGAAGTTCTTGATTCAAGGTGAAAACGATAGTTTTGCAGTGGTTTTTTGGCCACTATGGTTTAACTGGAAATGAAAAGGCAGATGTGCTTGCAAAGTATGGTACAGTCATATAAGAACTCTTAGAGGACTTCCTTTCCTATCCTATGAAGAACACTACATATAAGAACACACCCAATAACTGCAAGTGGAAAGATAAGGTTTTAATATACCCAATGATCCAAGAAGTGAAACAGTCACTATTTTCCAACTCGTTATAGGTCAAGACTTAACTGGATAACTCATTGGAATCGTGCAAGATCTTTACTGCAGTCTGTGTGACAGAAGGAATGTATGAACAGATATCACATCAACTATGTATGCTAAGTCTATATAAGCACAAGATATTAGGAGCACAAAGTTTATTAGAAGGTCTGTGATATTTGTTCAGTGTAACTTGCCATTGGAACAAATAAATATATGTGAAACATTAAGAATTGCCTTAAACAGCCATTTAATCCATTTGGGCATTAAGAACAGGGTGTTGCAGAAAATATAGTATAAGGTAATTTGTTATGGACATTTATTTTCATGTTAATGTTTCTAATGTTATGGTATGTGCTGTTTAAAGTGATGTGTGGTGTTTTTTTATGTATAAAAATGTATAGCATAGCATATTGCATTAATTAGTCGAAATTTTTGTGTATGCCTCCAGATATTTTCCTAAATTTCATGTTAAGTGAGAAATTGCTTTGTTTTAGTTAATAAAATAATAATTTTCATTTTATTCATGTATAATTATGGCTAAACTTTTTATCTAAATTTTGCAGGTTTCATATGCACCAATTAACAAAATCATTCTGCTTTTGTTTCCTATCCAAAATACACAAAGTGCCAAATCATAATCATTTTATTTACATTATTACATATGATATGTTATTAAAATATGTACTGATTCTTGTTGCTAGAAAGCTACATAACTAAAAAGCTAATTTTTTGTTTTTCCTTAAAGCATCGAAATGAACAAAATGAGGTAAGACAAATCATAAAATTTTTAAACATAAGCTTATCATGCCTGTCTATGTTTTAGCATTTTCACTGTTAAGCAGCAGTCAGCTTTAAGATGTAAATTCATCTGCACTGCTTCCTAAAGTATCACATTCAAAATGACTACAGAGGATAATTCGCATGCTCCTGTCATTATTCATAGTATAATTACCATTGATAAGGAAGACTGAATAAGTGTGATAGCTTCTGCCCAAGTATATGTGCTGCTGTTTGTATTATAAAGCATGGATAAGAAGACTGAGCACAGTTATAAATGCTTTTGTTGTAATTATCATCCTCATTCAAGTTGTGTGTTGTGTTTCTCCCTCATTGTAAAAGTAAAGGACTGTGTAAAGATAGCTTTGGTCAATTTAAATTTTATGACATTAGTTAGCTGATTAAATGTATAAGGGTTGTTCAAAAGAAACATAGACAATGCCATTAATATTGAAAATAGTTGATAGGGTGACCAAGAGATGGCAGCATGGCATGGCTTTGTATCCGTTGTAACAGTAAGGAATGTGGTTAGTAAAATGTCTGCTGAGTAGAGAACACAATTGAAGCATTGGTGGTGTATAATGGATGCATCCACTTGAGCATAATAGGACATGATTCAATTTTTGTGCAAAGAAGATACTTTGGCGAGTGAAACCTTTAACTGAATGCAAGTCCTATATGAGAAAGCGTTATGCTGTGAAAATGTATATTCTGTTCTGGTGGTGTGATGAACTAAAAGTTCATGTTTTAATCCCCAGAAGTGTCAAAGTTCATTACTTTGTATTTGTGTATGTAGATTTTTTTCCCATGTTGCTAATTCTGTAAGTCCTTGTACTGATTTAAATAATTTTGTTTGTTCAATGTGTCATGGTTTTCTGTCCAGAAATGAAATGCTACTGCTGATTTCTTCATTTGCTTGTATTTTATGTTCCTGAAATGTTCTTTTAACCATGTGCCTTTGTTTTTCTTTGTTTTTCCAATGTAGATTTTTTAACATTCTGCACAACTTATTTTGTAAATACCTACTTTTTTCTCCTGTGGAATACTGTCATTAACAATGGAGAAATCATCAATAGCATTTCATTTCTGGAGTTTTTTTTCTTTTATTGATTTATTTATGAACGCTCTTTAACATCTCAGGTCATCAGCGTCCCATTCAACTCCGGGCGTGAAACGGCCGACAAATTTTGCTCAGAGGCCTCTCTTTCAGGCTTGAGGTTCTTTTTCGTGCCGTAAATGTACGACACGGGACCCACAGCTTTACTTCCCTTCCGAAGGAAGCCATTTCTGGACAGAAAACCATGACATATTGAATAAAGCAAAATTATTAAAATCAGTACAAGGACCTATAGTATAAGCAGCATGGGGAAACAATCTACATGTACAAATACACAGACAGTTTAACGATACTTCCAGGGATGAAAATATAAACTTTAAGTTCATCACACATCCACCAGAGCAGAATACACATTCCCATAGCATAACAAAGTATTCAGCAGTCAATGTTTTAGCTGATGATGCGGACAAGGTTTCGTGAAACTGGTTCTACATTTATAGGCAAGTAAGTGGAACAATATGAGTGTTTAGTTCCACTAAATCATTCATTGATTTGAAATATATGGTTGGCTTCACTATACAAGTTCCAATTACAATTTATAGTAAATAGAGAAACCTGTTCAGCATTGGGGCAGGTGCCTCAAACTGTCATTCTGTATGCTGTTATGGTATAGTGTATATTAGAAAATATACACTAGTTTCGAAATACCTGTCTGATTAATTTAAACAATCCTTATAGTTCACAATGAAGATAAAGTATGAATGTTTACTTCTTACTAGAGCCATTTGTAACATATTCTAAAAAGTAAATGCCCAAAACAGATATGAAACTGTAACTGATATCACAAATAACTTGCACTCCATTTAAAATCTTTAGGTTTTTCACAATTCTTCACTAAGTGTACAACACTGAACAGCAGTTATATTTTGATGTTAGGTAATATTTTTATTTTTCAGCATCATCTAACATTTCCCAGCAATTTTGATGAGGGGTTCTGCTTTAAGACCTTGGCAATTCGCTGGAAGTTAAATGCTTATAAAAATTGCTTTAAGTTTCAAAAGGAGAAAAGAGTTTTATTTCATGATTTTGTTTGTGTGTATAATTATTATAGTTCTAACATAGAGTTAACTATATTAGTCTCTTTGAATTGATTAGTTAAGTATGGTGGACTTTTGTAACAGTAATGTTTAATACACTAACGAGTTTAATATAGTTGAGTTCAAAAAGAGAATCAAAGACAACAGCACACTCATCCCCAACAAGGAAGAAAATAGAAGGTAAAATTCACATATCCATCAGTCTTCTATAAATTCCAAAGGATCTTCAAAAAACACAATATCAATTTAGCCCCTAAAAACAGCTACTCCATAAAAAAAATATACTAAATTCTAAACTAAAAAAATGATATTTCACAATGGAAAAAACCAGGAATATATCAGATAAATTGCAACGATTGCAAAAAAAACCTACAGTGAGAAGACCAAAAGAAACATAAAGACACAAGCAAAAGAACACATTAGGAACATAAATCAAAAACAGGAAGAAAAATCGGCAGTGGCTTGGCATTTTGGGAAATTACAACATAGTATTAATATGAATTCCAAGCTACTTAAAAATATCACAGGAAAACAGAACTTACAGTCTGGGAAAACATTTACATCTGGAAGAAAAAAACCTTGTTTATAACTTTGAAATCCTGCCAAGTGACATCCTAATGCAGAAGTTCATCCAACCACCACCAGAGACAAACCAACATGAAGAATAAAGCCAGCTGTGGACCTGCAACTGAGAATGTGAGCAATTAGCTCTTGAAACTTGTCTTCCTCCTTAAATAATAAGTTATGTAAGTGTTACAAATTTGACTCAACTAGATTAAACTCGTTACTCTTTGAGCTGAGCTGTTTTTTTATATCATGCAGACATGTTTATCCAATGTTTTGTATCCTGCAGTTCCTGCTGCAAACTTCAAATAAGCATATCTATATTACATTGATAGTTTTCAGAATTGAACTCATTAGCATTGAATAGTTTTTAAATCTGTTGCTCATTGCTGTAATACTGTAGTTTTAATGATTAACAAACTCATCAAGATGGTATAATCAAGATATTCTTAAACCTTCTTGGTTCACAAAAAAACTTATTGCCAAAACAACAACAACAATTATTAATATTGTTGATGAGGGATTTTTTTTTTTTTTTGATTGGTGTTTAATGCCAGTTTTTACTACTGTGGCACCACAGGCAGTGAACACTGGTGATATATGAAATGAAATGATAAATTGGAAATTATTTTTTTAAGGAAGGAAACATTCCAGGCCTAAATTTAGGGTGCCCCCCAGCATTTGCCAGTTATGAAGACTGGGGAAAACCTGGAAAAAAACCTCAGTCAGGGAGGACGATCCTGGTGGGATTCGAACTCCAGACCTCCCGCTCACGAGTCCGCACCTTAATGACTACGGCCACCTGTGGCGGTTGATGAGGGATGACGGAAAGAAAAGTGATAGTCATGATGACAGTGATTGCATTGTAGTGCAATTTATCCATCTTAGTCATACATTCTATTTTCATGTAGGTCTGTCATCACCTTATGTCTTTAAATTGTAATAGTTGGTTGTTTAAAAATACAATACTAAACTGAAAGAAAAAACATTTAATTATTTAATTTCTAAATTAACAAAGAAAAACAGGAATTCTAAGAGAAAAAAATTATATGCAGTTATTTTTATGATATAAGACATTAATGCATATTAAGAGGCTGTTGCTGTCCTAAGATCTTGCTTTTAGTAAACAGTTGACTGGTTGTTGCTAATCTGACAGGTCTGGATAAAGTTACTATTATTGGGAACAACCATAGAGCAATAGTAGAACAATTACTTGGGCATATGTTGAACACTTAAGTTTAAATGGTGGTTACAATAAAAATGGCTTTACTTTCATGAAAATATGAAGTTAATAGAATGTTTTAAGTTTCAGAATCTTTGAGTTTGGGACTTGACCTTCTGTCAAAAGTAAATAAAACATGTTTTCAGAATAATTTTAAGAGTTTTTGGACAAGAGTGTGTGTTATATCAAAGTATGAACATGCTATATCAGTATCAAAGCATATAATTCTGTAACATTTCTTTACATCTTTTCTTTTAAAAATTTTCAAAAGACAATGGCATATACTATCAGAATATATATTAAAGAATCATACACAAATTATCAAGCTGGTAAATTAAGGGAGGTGCTTCTTAATGTTCTTTTTAACACAGATTATTAACTGAAATTTCAAGAAACTGCTATAGATGCATTTTATAGTATAGGAATTTTTCATTAAAAACCATTTTGAAATTTTAATAGCCCACTAAATAACTATGAAATATTGTCTGTAATTAATAAATAGTAAAATATAACAACTACTCTTAGGACCACCTCCTTGGTCTTGTGGTCAGCATGTTTACCAGTGAATCTGGAGATCCAGGGTTTGAATTTCATAAAAGTCAGTTGCCTGGCTAAGGTTTTTTCTGGGACTTTTCCTTGCCCAGGTAACTTTAAGTGTTATTCCCTCTGAGCTCATTTATACATTGATTTCATCAAAAAACATTCATTGTCTCTTTAGACCTCTTTGTTGTTATGAGGGATATTAAACTATATATAAAAAAAAATCTTAAAAAGCATTTGTCAATCTTTGCTGGCTTGGGTTCTCCTCATGTAGATATCTTATCCTATTTTCATTGGATCCCTGTTATGAATAATTTAGTGCAGGTCGCACTAAGGCTGGTTATCAACAGTAAAGTTTGCAGATAATACTATTATTATATAAAGAACAATTTTACTCTGAACTGTCTCTAAAGTGCTATGACTTAGCAATTCAAATGATGAAAAATGCTATACATGGAATAGCTTATCCAATAATCTTATTATTTCATAACTTCTGAGTTCTATAACCCAAATTTGTTTTATAACTTAGGAAAGGACATGAAGTTTTTTTTTATTAGTGTTTCACACCTTATTTTACTGCTGAGGCACCACAGGCAGTAACATGGAGGTACTGCAAAACAAATATGAATACAGAAATTTTATTATGACAGATGATTTTAATGCAAGAATAGGGGAGGGTTCAGTACATTTTGTTGACCTAGAAAGTGATACTGGGAAAGAAGACAGTTTGGAAAGGGTTAGTAAAGGTAAAATATATAATAAGGAAGGAAATAAGTTATTGGACTTTTGTGATGAACATAATCTGATGATTTGTAATGGGAAAAATTCTAGGGGCGAGTTTACTTTTGCAAATAATAATGCTCAAAGTATTGTTGATTATATGTTACTTACACTAGAATTAGGCAAATATTTGATAGACTTCCAGGTTATGGATTTAGTATGTACTAGCAGTCATTTCCCATTAAAAGGGAAATGTCAAAACCAATTTAGGAAAGTGGTGCTAAGTTAAGAAATGTGGGCATAAAATAGAGAGAGATAAATGGAGTGATGTGAGG
The DNA here is from genome assembly GCA_030762175.1 of Metallyticus violacea. Lineage (NCBI taxonomy): Eukaryota > Metazoa > Arthropoda > Insecta > Mantodea > Metallyticidae > Metallyticus > Metallyticus violacea. Next base: position 42,271,640 of record CM060835.1, on the reverse strand, counting down.
GCACCAGGCTTCATAAGAGAGAAGTTTTACATTATTTAAGCTCAATGTAGAAGCTCTAATGAAAGTAGGGAAAATAGGGCAAACAATGGAGATTTTAAAGAGGTTGGTTAAAGATGAGAGTAAGAGAAATGGATAACAAGATACAGGAGGGTGGCGTGATAATGAATGTAGAACTGGAAAAGGAGACAAAGAGCAGAACAGGCAAAAAGAGAGAACTTTATAATTGAAGGGTTGGGATATAAATCCCTCATGGAGGCAAAAAAGAAAGAATGGGGTCAGCATATTAGTAAGAAAATACAGGAGGCAATGTGGATGATGGTTAAGAGATTATATAAAAGTAGAGTAAATGAGAATAATATCATTTTTTTTTTTTTTTTTTTTTTTTTTTGATACGGTTTATTTATGGATGTTCTTTAACATCTCAGGTCATCAGCATCCCATTCAATTCAGGGCGTGAAATGGTTGATAAATTTTGCTCAGAGGCCTCTCCTGTCACGCTTGAGGTTCATTATCATGCCATAAATGTACGACATGGGACCCACGGCTTTACTTCCCTTCTGAAGGAAGCCATACTTGATATTCATTGGCAGATATTCATTTTGTGCCCTTGCAAATAAGAAGAACCGTGTAGTTTATGTTTGATGGGGCTTCAGCACCTTATAGCCACATTGTTAGAGATGCATTGCTGATATCTTCTATGACAAATGGATAGGGAGGACCAGTTCCATGGCATGCATGTTCCCTCGACCTTAATCCTTTGGATTTTTATCTGTAGGACCACCTAAAACAATTGGTTTATATAGCAGACACTTCATCAGCATGCCATGGAAACTTGAGAACCATACAGCATCATGTGCAAGTATTTGAAAGGGTGCATAGTCCATGATCCTACTAGTGTCAGTATGTGTGTGTGGAAGCAAGAGGTTTGAACATTTATTATGAGTATCTGAGTTGATTTGTGTTTTGTTTCTAGTTTTGGTAAAATTTCATTAATAATTAAAAAACTAAGGACTTCTGGACATGTATTTATATGGACTTTTTTTTCTTGTTTTGGTAAAATTTCATTAAAAACTCAAAAACTGAAAATTTCCAGACATAAGTTTATATGCACTTTCTTTTTCCTTGTTTTGGTAAACTTTCATTCATAACTCAAAAATCAAGGACTTCCAGTCATATATATATTTGGTGAGGAACCTGCCTCCAAAGTTTGTAAAAATATTTTTGAAATATCTTATATAAGGACTGACCGGTAGAGATGCTGACACCAGAATCCATTGCTCTTGTTGAAGAGGTATTGTGGCAGGAGACCTAAACTGAAAGAAATTACCACAAGTTAGGCATTTCAAATCCAGTTGTCTTTAGGAATCTGCATGAAGATCTCCATGTGAAAAAATCAGTCCAAAATGGGTGTTGTAACTTCTCTAGTCAGCTCAGAAACATCAAGTATAGTGTATAGTGTTGTGTCAAAGGTGCAGAAAGTTCTGAAATCAATTGTAACAGGATTAAACTATAGTACTCTGCCACAATCATCTTTTTAAAAGGGAGTCCTTTGAATAATGTAAACCTGGTGAGGTGATGCCAAAGAAAGGCCAGGGTTATCCAGTCAGGAGAAAAATCATTTCTCGGACTGCAGGGCGATTTGGTTAGTTGACTTCAAGAGAAAAACACTGGTGTCAATACAAGACTGCAGCCTTCTGCATAAACTGCAAGCATTGATTAAAGAAAAGAGTTGCAATATGCTGAGCCATGGCATTTGCTTTCTGTATTTGTTGTGTTTATGGATGCTGTTTAACATCTCAGGTCATCAGCATCCCATTCAATTCAGGGCATGAAAAAGCCAATAAGTTTTGCCCAGAATACTCTTCTTTCATGCTTGAGATTCTTTTATGCACCGTAAATCTAGACATAGGACCCATGGCTTTACTTTCCTTCCAAAGGAAGCCATACTTAGGATTTTTACGCCCAAAAAAATCCATCGATCCAGACTGTGATCGAACCTGCAACCTTGGGTCAACAAGGCAGGTATTGTACCACTATACCACCAAGACTGACTGGTTTCTGTATGACACTGCTCAAATTGCAAAGGATGCTATGAAGAACTGTGGATTTAGAAAACTGTACTATTTCATCCTACTATCCAAATCTAGCCCTCAGCAATTATTTTCTGTTCTTGGAATTGAAGAAAGACTAATAAGGAAGAGTATGTAATGATGAAAAAAAGATAAAGGAAATCTTTTTAGAAATTTTGCAGCCTGAAGTTCAGACTATTGTTTTGAAAAACATAGAAATGCTAATTCAAAGACATGAAAAGTATGTTGAAATAAATAGAGGCCCTCTATGTTAAAAAGTAACAACTCAAATATAATTTCAACAGAATCATCTCTTAAATATTTCTTAATTCAATCTGATTTAAGGTATTTAAAAGAAGATTTTTTAATGTTGATATAATGAATTGATGTTTTCTTTCTCTTACTTTTAAAAGTAAATTAGGCTTGCCAAAATAACTAATTGGGTAATATCTGAAAGAACTATTGAAATAGAAACATTTTAATATATTTTGTTTGTAAAATAACCCTTGAAGACTCTTGTATTATCTTGTTTGGTATTGTCTGAATCCTATCAAGATATTGGCTGGACACAGCAGAGTTATACTAATACAGCATTGACCAACTCGGCTCTCTTCTGAAATAACATGTGTACTCAGGAGTAAGCAAGAGCAATGCTGAAACATAGCTTGGTATAGAAATTCACTCAGAGGCAGCTAGTTACTGCTGCAGAATATTGACTTATAGCTCAGTTTTCAAGAATTTTTTTTATGAAATTTGATTAGTTTATGCTAAATTGTTATTAAGTGGATGAAATTAGGTTTGACTTGAAGAATGTTCCAATGGTATTAACCATACATTATCTTAATGAAATGTATATTACATATACAAATTGTTAAATATCACACTTAAAGGTACAAATGCATTTATAAAATTCTAATATATACAATTATATATATAATATTGCACCCACATTTATTGACCAAGATAGGTGCTTTTGGACCCTGGAATCTCTTACTGTTTAAATGAATCTGAATAAATTAATTGTAAGAACAGATTTTAAATTCATGCCACTAATGCACTTTTTTTCTGTTTTTATGCTTGTGTTCGTAGCAGAAAAGAACTATTCACTGACACATGTTGATGCAAACATTGATAGGATTCTTAGTGGTATGTCTATAAAGGTGAGGCAATGTGACTGAGGAAATTTCTGATAAAATTCAAGAAAGCTATTCTGGCTATACAATTTTATAACTGGCATTAGACTGACATTCAAAAATGAATGACTATGGTGACAATAACAATAATAAAAGTTATAATAATACAACCTAATGGTAGTAATATGATTATTATTAATAATAATAATAATAATAATATAATAATAATAATTTGCAGCTAATGAGAAGAGAAGCATTCAAATATAAATATATTACTTCTGCCACTATTGAAGTAAATAAATTGTTTTTCAGCTTTTCAACTTGTGCCGCATGGTTGGAACCTAATAACACATCCTTTACATGGTAAACAGAATAATCCCTTTTAACGTTGAACTTTCTCACGTGTTAGAACTTTGTAACATACTAAACATATTGCCCTACTCTCATATTCAATAAATGTTCTCATTGCAGACTAAAATAAATAATTGGATATGATCGCTACTTTAAATAACCTTCATTTTGCAACATGACTCCTTCAAGAAGCTCAGTAGAATGTCAATACTGTTATTTTCAGCACAAACTGCCATGCTCCACACTCTGAATGATACAGTTTAACTTCATTGTGTTACTTCTAATCTACTTTTCTCATGCTGCATGCAGGTCACAAAGAGCTCTTGCACAAAGAGCAAGAGTTGGTCACCGCTTTTCTAATATTTCTTGACCACAAAAGAATAGATGATGTACTAAGTGAGTTTCTAAGATGCTTTTAATAGGACTCGAGCTTGATATTTGCATCTAATCAGATCATCTGGGACTGGATATAATCATGAAGCATAGCACTGGAAATCCATTTATGGATGCAAACATTTACAAGGCTTTCATTGAGCAACCCAACAAAAACAGGTGCTTGGAACTGCTTAAACATAGCAGGAAATATATTAATTCTGTGTTAAGGCTACTACCTGGCATTGTAGCCTTAAGAATCATTTTATGAATTTGGAATAGGTCACATTTTGAAAATATTTTTCATAGTACCAGTGTGCTTACTTACAGCTCCATAAAGCAAATTAAAAACAGCTGTATTCTCTGGAGATTATAGATGGAAAACTGAGAGTTGAATGAAACAAATAAACAAATAAATTAGCCATTGTGTCTCATGAAAGTCAAAGGCCTCCAAGTAGAGGTGCACCTAAAGAGCATACTTAGTGGACTATTCTGAGTCGGGGTTCATATCTTACAATAGAATAATGCTTACATAAATTTTCTGTTCTTTTTCACATTCTCGCAATTTGTACTCTATTCACTAGTGGTTTACAGTAAACTAGCATTGTCAGTTATTTTTCTGATAAGCTATTCACATTAATCATAACATATACATTATCAGTCTGCTTTATTGTCCTATTCACTCGTAGATGAACAGTTAATAAACATTTGTCCGTCTACATTCTTTGGCTTTCTTTGTCAGTTCTTTCCATTCCTCCCTGTCCTTTGCTTTCCTAGACTGCTGCCAGTGTAGGGGTCCCTCATGGTAGCTACATACACCCACCTTTTATGAGGTATGTTTGCTGCATGACCTCTCCATTCCCTTCCAGCTTCACCGCATGCTCAACTGCATCTGTTACATCGAATGAAATGTTGAGTTGCTCATTTAATGTTTTGTCTTTCATTGAAAAACCTATTATTTTTCCTGCATCTTCCTTTTACTTAACCTGGATTGCCATTTTTTGTTTTCTGGTTAATGATTACATTTGACAGCCATAAAATAGTGTTTGGAATATGCAGATCTTCAGAGCCTCAAATTGAATCAACCATAGATTCAATTTGAGATTCCAAAATACTTTCTATGCAGATGTTATTGTTCTGCTTATTTGTGCATTTAGGATATTGAAGGCAATTAGCACCCTAAATATATGTACTAGAGATGTATTGTAGTTTGACGCCACTGTTCAGACTGTAATTGCATGTTGGTCATTAACTTTGTTTTTGAGCTATTTATAGGGAGGCTGATGTTGTTCTTCTGGGCATTTAGTTTTTCAATAATTTCTTTAGTTCTCTTGCTAATCAGTGAACAGGATGATGTTTTTGCAAATTACAAGTTGGCTGGTTTTCTCCCTTGCTTTGCCAGTTCATTTACTGAACAATAATACTAAAAGCTGCAGAGCTGTAGATCATTTTATAGATTTCCTTTCACAAATCTAAACAATCACTGCTTTCAACAGTGTTGTTAAAATAGTTTTTTTTTAAATTTTTGAAGGATGCACTAAATTATGTTATATAATACTGAAATTAGACAGGTTTAACAGAAATAAGGAACCATGGAAAATATGAAAATAAATTAGGTTTTTGCTTCTGCCTTGTAACTATACCATTTGTGTGCTCATGGAAAACAAGTTGTAAAATTTCAAGGAGCAGCCTTGAATATTACAACATATCATGTGGTTTCATTTTATATTACAGGTACGTGGACAGCACATGGAGCGAGCAGTAGACTTCCTTGTTAAGGAACTGAAAGTTTGTTCACAGAAAGAAGCAGCAGCAAGAGTATTTTTTGTATCTGCAAAAGAGGCTCTACAAGCAAGAATACAGGAGCAAAAAGGACAACCTGCACATAGTAAGTTTGTACTTATACTACAAAGTCTGCTAAACAGATTCACTTTCTTCCAATCCTTTCATATTTTCCTCCTGTAAATAATCACTGCTATTCAGTGGTTGCTTTCAAATGACACTTCTTGCATTTATCTGTGTATTTAAAGTTTTTGAACTGGGTCTTATTTTCAGCAGCATTTTGGATTTTGATAAAGCAAATTCCAGATACTTTTTAGATCTCAGAAAACTGTTTGGACACTAGCATCATGCTATTTGCTGTTGTAAAGGGTAAAATGTTATGCTCAGTACTTTGGAAAACTACAGACATTGACCAACATAAAGCTTTTTATGACTTTAGAGAGAAAGAGAGACACACACTCAGGGTTTTGGATTTTGCTTTGAATAGCAGAGTGATCTTGGAGGGTGATAGGATGCTTGCTACACTGTTCCATGTGAAGGCCAATAAAGCAGATAGTCTGTGAAACAAAATAAGTGCACAAACATTCTTATAAATAGATGAACCTTTGAGGCTAGGTTGATAAAATAACTTTGGAATTTATGAATGGTAAACATTGCTAAAAGCACTGTTAAAAATGTTGAAATGTTCATTTTTTGTTGGAAGAATGTGTTGTAGTGTGTAAGCAAATTATAACATCTGTGGTTTCCAGCTAATTCTGTATGTGTGTCTATGTGGAAAGTTAAAAAACATGGAGACAAAAAAAAAAGTTCTTTTGAGATTCCTAAGTTGTGGAGATAGTCTAGAAATCATGAAGAGGACTGCTGCTCTTGTTCAAATAAAATTTTATAATATAGTATGAATGAATGATTGAATGAGAATTTTATTTCAACAAACAACATTACAATCAAATTTACATATTGCTCATAATTCATAAATCCCCAAATATTCTTATTAATATTTTAATTCTAAATAATTAAATACAACATTTTCTAATTTGATTGCCTCAGACCCCAGTCCCCAATTAATTAGGAGCTGCCTTCTGGAATATCTGGAGAATCATATCTGATCCAACCAAAGGCACAATAATAAAAGTATTTTAATATATCTACATAAACAATTATTTTTATAATTTAATTATAACTTATATAAACTATAATTCCCTTAATTTCCAAGCAGTGTAACGCACAAAAAACAAACAAAATATCTAAGAATTTTTTACTATCAGATCTAATGCCTTAATCACCTGGTTATATGTATGGTAAATTACCTCTAAAATAAATAACCATGTTTTACAACTTTGTGTGCCCTCAAGCTCCTTCCTTATACTTCTCATTCATTTATCCCTTATACTTTTTCTAAATCTTGTTTTTTTCTCTGCCCTCATATCTACTGTCAGCGTTTTAATTGCCACTATTTCTTGTTGTAATTTGTCCCATTTGTCATCCCAGATACTATCCCTCCACCTTTTTACCATTTTACATTCTACATATTAGACAATAGAAAGCACTATTCTTTATCCCCCACACATAGTGCATCCTTCTTTATAAATTTTTCTTAATTCTTTTAGAATTATGTCCCTTTCTGCTTTAATGCAAGACCTGGTATTCCGAATTATCTGTATATTTCTCCTGTCCCTAATTTCTTTTAACTATTTTATGTAAGTCTAAAGAATCTTTATCCTTAAAGCTACCCCAAATCTTTTGCTTCTTTATATATTCTAACCACTGCCTCACTTCTTTCCAAAATCCACTGACATTACTTTCACCCAGTCTCCACACACCTATCATTCCAATTTTTTCTAATGGTTTCCCCCATCCCCAAACCATCTCTTTCTTCTCAATATGTTTCTTTGTATTTAAGACATTCTTTTAGTGCACTGTTATTATCTAATTTTAAACATCTTGCCAATATTTCAGAATTCTCTGCAATATTATAACTTGCTTTCGTACTCTTCCTAGTTCTGCCAAACTCACTCTATAATATAATATGAAAAAAGGTCATATGCCTTAGAAAACACATAGCTGTTTGAAATATTACATATTTACGACTTGGTATCCAGAATATTCGGGACTGGTGCTGCCATCTGGTCAAAAACTTACTTTGAGATTAATGACTGCCATCACCCTCAAAGTAGATTCCTTCCACATGTATATACCGGTCCCAGCGATTCTGTCATTTTCCAAGTGCATCTTGGAAGTAATGTTCTGTGAGGGTGTTTAGCACAGACAGCGTTTCTTCTTGAATCCGATCAATTGTGTCGAACCGACGTCCTTTCAACTTGATTTTCAGTTTGCGGAATAGAGCGAAGTCGCAGGGTGCCAAATCAGGCGAGTACAGTGGATAGGGGACAACCGTCATGTTGTTTTTCGCCAAAAAGTTCCAGATGAACAATGAATTGTGGCAGGGCGCATTATTGTGATGCAACAGCCAGTTCCCTTGTCGCCAAAGTTCTTGCAGTCGTCTCCGCACATTTTCACGGAGCCGTCGCAATACGTGACAGTAGTACATAGAATTCACTGTTTGATTTGGTGGGACGAATTCTTTGTGCACAATCCCCTTGGTATCAAAGAAAACGAGGCGCATGCTCTTGACTTTGCTCATCACTTGTCTCGCTTTTTTGCTCTTGGTGAGTTCGGGCTCTTCCACTGGGAGGATTGTTGTTTTGTCTAAGGTCATAAGCGTACATCCAGCTCTCGTCGCCGGTGATGACCCTGGACAAGAAGGTTGGGTCATCGGATACGGCCTGATGAAGCTCCGTGCAAACTTCAGCACACTGCGCCCTGATCAGCAGTCAGGATCATTGGCACAAATTTTGCGTCGACAAGATGCATACCTAATTCATCAGTTAAAATTCGTTGGCATGTCCCATAACCAATTCTCACTTCATGAGCAAGGTCTTCAATGATTCGACGTAGATCATGAACGAGGTGTTGAACTTTGGAACAATGTCAGGCATTGTGAAGCTGATGGGCCTACCAGTGTATTATCTTCAATAGCTGTGCGGCCAGCCCTGAACCGAGCATGCCACTCAAACACACGTGTACGGCTCATGCTTTGTGAATCATTGCAAGGGTCTCCATAGCATTTTTCCCAAGATTTACACAAAATTTGATGCACACTCTCTGTTGTAATCTTGGATCCATCGTAAAATCACCACACACTACACACAGAATATCATGAAAAGTATTATAGAATCTCAGCACATCTACCTAGCTGCATGAAACTTTAAACACTCACTCTTCAGATTGCTAGTGTTGCCATCTAGCGGTACAAATCTCTACTGCAACTACTGTCGAGATGGCAGCACCAATCCCGAATATTGTGGATATCACCACACAAGTGATGTTTATTGTTTATTTATTACTATGTCTCTAGTTCTTTATTTATTTCTATGCCTCTAGTTCTTATTATTTTTAGTTGTTTTTTTAGCATGTGTGTTTTTCAAATATTTTTTATTTATTGCCCAGCATGTTCCATTACATATCAAGTTTGCAATACTACATAGCCTTGTCTTCTTCTTTTACAGTTGGTTTTTTTTTCTCTCTCTCTTTTTTATGTTACTATTTATATAGTAATAAATCTATTTCTGTAAAATTTAATATTACAAGTGTAAATAAATAATGTAGATTTGATTAAATGTTTTTTTTTCTTTTGTTTATTTATTGAACTATATGCCACATTACGTGTAACACTGCATGTTTTTAGCTCTCTTTTAGCTGTAGATATTTACAGTTAAATTATGCTTAGTTGATATATTTGAATGGCTGAAAGTGTTTTAAAACAATTTTTTTCTTCTTTTTTTTTATTCCCGTGTGTTTAGTAATGTTTATTTAATAGAAAGTTAACTAAAACATTTACATTAATTACTTATAGGTATTTTCTGCTTCTACTGTAAAAAATTAATTGTGTTATATTATTATAGTTGACTAAAGCCTATAGATTTAATGACTTTATAAAATACCAATTTGTATGCAGTCACAAGATTCTTGTTCTATGTAGGCCAATAGCCATCTTTTACTCTTATTTGCTGTTTTAATGTTCTCCTTTGGTTTTCAAGTATTCTGCATTTGTAAATAAGATGTTCTGGTGTTTGTGAACCTTTTTGGCAGGGACACTTCGGACTGTCTATAATTTGAAACCTATATATATATATATATATATATATATATATATATATAAGATTTGGATTGCCCATATCCATTGATGAATGCTGTGAATTCCAGGTTGATTGGGGACGTTTAATATGTGTGTAATTGAGGGGAAGAATTATTAATACAGAGCACCATTTCCAGCATTATTTCATTGTTTCTGCCCATTTATTAACATTCCTCTTCTTCTGTTGTTATACAGAGACAGTTATTAAAGGTTTGTTGTTTTATTTTATGCACAGATGTTCATACTCGGCTCCTTCTATGGCATGTGTCTGCCAACAATTCCAATAGGGGACATTCCATCTAAAATCTGACACGGCATTTAAAAATTGACCTTTTTTTTTAATCAATGAATTTTTTTTAATACATATAAAGCAACAAGAGATAACAGTTTCTGCAAAATCTCCTATTTCTAATACATCTTGTTACAATGTTAAATTTTTAATACTTTAAGAAATATGCATCTTGTTAAATAAATATATATGGAACTTGCACTGTAGAAACACTAATTAAAACCTCATTTTTAAAGCTTTCTTAATGGCATATTACCAATATTTATTTAATTCATATAACGTGTTTTAAAGAGTTGTGTTCTTCACTTTAATGCAACATGTTAAAATATTCTACTTTAAAAATGCAACGATTATCAGTTTTTAAAAATATGGTCCATTATTAGAAAAGAAACTTACAAAAATTAAAGCTTCTTATAATAATTAATTTTAGCACATGACAGAGGGTCAGTGACATAAGGTACATGTGCAGCCTTTCTTGTTCAGACATGGACTTACATCATAGTTAAGTTAACACTCCCACTGCATAACTAAACACCATGCAATCACTGGATGGTGAAAACTGATTGAATGCTGTATGTGACGATGTTGCCATTCTTTAATTCTTTCTCCATTACTGCATTTCTTTATGTATAAATTATATATATTTTTAATAGTCTAATGTGAGATTCACTTTTTGTTGAATATAGGGTAATATATCCAGGAAGTGACCAAATAGGGTTTCCGTCTCTTTCAGACATGTTCTGCCTTTATACTAAGAATACATACCAGATTCACCAGCTCTCTTGTTGCTGTGGTAAATCTTTTATTTAAAATATGAAACATAATTAGATAATTATTTATATAATCACTGCCCCAATAAGTGGATAAATTCTGTAGTTGCTATGACATGATGATGGTTTCAGTAATAATAAATTTTAGTTCTAAAGAACTCAAAGCGCAAAATATGAAAGGAATCTTTTTATTTTTTCTTCACTTGTATATAATAGCATTGAAACCTACAGCAATGGTTAAACTGCTTTAATGGTCTCCTCTCTTTCATTTTATCCCCATAACCAATATATTCTGACCCTGTCTGTAAACTCTTGGTCACATATGCTTCCAAACACTAGGATTCTTTTTGTACTTCCATTTCACTTTGGATAATATACATTCTTTTTTAGGATAAAAACCTAATTAACTTGAAAAAAAATAGTACTTTAGTCTAGAATGCACTATCATTATCACTTAAGTCACCAAATTTACCATTTCCAAGTCATCCATTTCACTTTCTTCATCACTACCACCATCGACAATAATATATGTGCATTGAAATAATTATTATTATTATTATTATTATTATTATTATTATTATTATTATTATTATTATTTAGCTGAGTGAAAAGAAAGGTTTGAATTTTGAAATTAAGAGTTTATGATGATGTGATATCAATAGTGGCTATTTATTATGAGATAAGCAAAATCACTACTTAAGCATAAGCAGTATTGAATAAAACCATCTTACTCTTCATATACATTCATAAACCCTTTTTTTCTTGTTTGTAACCCTGTTATATAAGGCACATGAAAAGCTGCAAAACAGAATATTTTTTCTGAGCATTCAACTGATTTTTTCAGAGTTCATACATTAGATGAAATATAGCAGCACCAGTCTTAGATTTAACCGTACCACTTTTTTCTTCAAAATAATATAGAATGCTTTCACCACATAAAATTAATTTTTCAGATTTTGTCACCTTTTTTTTTCCAAATTCTTCAATTGTAGGTACAACATGCTTATAGTTTGGTATTCCTGTTGTTTAAACAAGAGTTTTTAAGTTTTAATTGAAACTTTATTAGGGATAAATGTTTAACCCTTTTTGCCAAATCCAGTAAAATAATGGTGAATCATTGAAATACTCAAAGAATGTCTTGTTATTATGTAGAAATGTCCCAAGATGTGAAGGAGCATGATAGTACCCATATATAAAGGGGAGGTAATGTAAATGGTCCAGCTAATTATAGGGAGTATAAGTCTTCTTTCCATTTTAGGTAAGGAATTCTAGCCAGTAGATTAAGGAAATAGGTTGAGAAAGAGAAGAAATTATCAGAGTTTCATACAGGTTTCAGAGCAGGGAGAAGAACTGCAAATAATGTTTTTGTAATAAAGACAATTGTAGATAAATATATAAGCAAAAAAAAAGGGGAAGAGTTTTTATGGTATTTATAGACTTTGAGAAGGCATTTGATACTATAAATAGAAAGGCAATGTGATTAAAACTACAAAGGGAAGGAATAAGTAAGATGTTTATAAACTATTACAAAAAATATATAGTGAGAACCTATTTTGTGTCAGATTTTCAGGTGATGAGGTAACAGATTATATGCAAGTAAAACAGAAGTAAGACAAGGTTGTAAATTAAGTCCAACACTGTTCAATCTCTATATTGATGACATTTTGGAAGAAACTAAAAGATATAAGCTACACCTACCAGTAATAAATACCAGGATAGCTTTTGCAGATGAATTAGTAATCATATCTATATCCAGTGGAGCTTGAAAAGAGCAATTCAAGTAGTGAATACTTTTTGTAACCAATGAGGAGGAGGATTGAAAATTAACCAAAAGAAATCAAAGATCTTGATTTTTAAAAGAGGTTATAAGTTGAAAAATAATGAAAAATGGCAGTTAAATGGGAGAGAAATAGAGGTGGTAGTGAAAATTAATTATTTGGGGACAAGTTTAAGCTCTAATGGAAGTTGGAATGAGCAGAAAAAATTAGCAATAGCAAAATGAAAAGCAGCTATGAGTGTTATAAGAACATGCTTAAAAAAATTTCTGATATAAGAGTGGATTGGTTGGAAAGAATATACACAACCACAATAGATGCTAAAATGTTGTATGGAATCAGAAATTTGGGGTGTAGAATTAAAAGATTTTGATAAAATAAATAGAAGTTTTTGTAAATTGATTTTAGTTTTACCAATATAATCCCCAAATTGTATAGCATAGCTAGAATTAGGTAGATATTCCACTAAGAAAAAAATAATCACAAGAATTATGAAATATTTATTCAGAATTACCACATTAGAAGAGAATGATATTATTAAAGAATGTTTTAGAATACAGGAGAAATGTAAGTGAAAAGAATCATGGGTATTTAAAAGTGCAGGAAATTTTGTAATATAGGTTTGGGAAAAATATGAATAAATAGGAAATACTAAAACAGAGGATTTTGGAAAGAAATAAATCTAAAATTAGAAGATATTGAACGACAAGAAATAATTAGTAGTTTAGGTGAAAAGAGCTCATTAAGACTTTATAGGGGAATAAAAATAGTATAGGGTAGGGAAAACTATATAGAACAATGTGATAAGAGAGGTAAAGAAGGGTTTGCTTGGGCTAGAACTGGAGTTATGAATTTAAAAGGATTGGGATGATATAAAGGAATAGGAAATGACTTAATGTGTGGAGAAACCAATACAGATTTTCATTGTTTGTTATATTGTAATCAAACAAAGTTATGGAGAGAAAAGGTTTGGAATAAAAAATGGGGAAATTTTAATTAGGAAGATTTTAACTGTAAAAGGAGAGAAAGATATAAAAATGATAGGAAACTATTTAGGTAAAGTTAGAAAAAAATAGATAATAATGAAGAGGATGGTGGAAGGAAATGTAGAAAGAAGTGATAATAATTTATAGATTTACAGTACATTTAGGGAAGGTGAGGGAGAAATAATAAAGAATTGTGAGATAGTTAATGATTGATAAATTGAATAGAAGAAGGAATGGGAGTAAATTACCATTAGAAACAGGATTATTATACACCCGTAACCTGGTTGTTAGTGTGTATATAGTCCTAAGGAAATAAGTAGTTCACAAATATAGGATAATATTTTAATGTAGTGTTTAGAATTAAACTATTATAATAGAGGTCATAATGATATGTATTAATTTTATATTGTCAGTTAGTATTATGCAGTTGATGAAGACTTAGATCTTACTGTAATAGTTAAAATTGTATGTTGATGTAAAGAGAAATAAATAAAATTTCAACATAATACCATGTAGAAATGAGCTATCTACATAGAGTGTCTTTAGATGATGTGATAAAATATCAAAATCCAGTAAGTAACTTAATTCTTTAATGGAAATCATGAATCAGTTATTATTTTTTTATAGCTGGAGCAATAGCAGATGGCTTCCCTACTCGATACTTTGAATTCCAAGATTTTGAACGCAAATTTGAAGAATGTATTTCTAAGTCAGCAGTTAAGACAAAGTTTGATCAGCACTCACAGCGTGGAAAGCTTATAGTTAGTGAAATTCGCTACACCATGGATGCTGTCTATGATCGAGCACAGCAGTTGCGCACAGAGAAGGCCATGGCAAAGAAAGAAATACATGACAAACTAAATTTCACAGAACAGCAACTTCTGCTATTAACACAGGAAATGAAGGACAAGATACATCAGATGGTGGAAGATGTGGAGCAGAGGGTAAGTACATTAATGAAGCCAATTTTGTTTTTTGTTAAAGAGCACATGCTTTTGAAAGTCACAATTTAATTTTTGGGAAAGTTTTCCTAATCATGTTTTAAGGCTGTGCCTATTATGTAGTATGTGATAGGAGCAGAGTGATAACTGCTTAGTAACTAAAACTGTAATTTGGAACATTACACACTGAAGCTATTCATATACATATAACTTACTTTTTTAAATATGTAGAATCAGTTTCACGAACCCTTCATTCGCATCATCAGCCCCTAGTAAGTAGAGCAAAAGGTGTTAGTTCCACTGAGTCACACAATAATCTTAAGCTACTTAGAAGTTTAGTATTTAAACAAATTCTATCCATTATCTTATTTCATAAAGCTTGCTTTTCTTTAAGGAAATTATAAAAGCACATATGCAGACAAAAATGTTATTTGTATAACAAATTATTTTTGAGGAAGTCACTCAAATTTCACTAGTTTTATTCCACTTGGACATGTTTCAAAGGCAAATTTCCTTCATCATCAGCACCTCCTAAAAACAAACACAAAGGACAAAATCCTGCCAGGAAAACAATCAGGCTTTACAAAAGCATTTAGAAAGACTGCAATAATAAATATATAGGTAAAACAAAAAGGAACATTGCCATACGATTTAAGGAACACATGAGAAGTGTAAAATATAAACATATGGAAAAATCAGCAGTAGCATACCATTTCTTATGCAAAAAATCCGTGAGTTCCAAAATGAACCAAAACTCTTAAAAGCTCTTCAAAAACCCATAGAATTATCAATGTGGGAAAATATATTCTTGAATGAAAACAAAGAAAATTTATTTAAAATTTTTTAAAAATTGTAAAAACTTAAAAAAAAATTTTTCATATGGAACTAACACAGTGAAGCTCACATGAATTAAATCTGTCGTCTAACACTATTCGTGCTTCACTAAAAAAATAAGGTTAGTGAAGCATGAAGAGTGTTAGACGATAGATTTAATTAAATAAAAAGAAAATTTAGTTAATTATGATCTTCCAAACAACAGCAACCTCATCAAAAAGTTTATAAAATCCAAAGAGCGACATCTTAATACCATTCTGGAAAGCTGACAGTGGAACTGTGCGGACGATGAGGGAAATTTGCCTTTGAAACATGTCCAAGTAAGTGGAATAAAACTAGTGAAATTTGAGTGACTTCCTCGTGTTTATTTTTCTATGCTTTTATTCTGATCAAATTTTAAAATTTTCTATTTATCCAATAAAGAATACCACAGTTTTAAATTAAATTAATTCACTCATCTCCTCTCCTTTAATTAATTGAAAAATACAATTCGATAGGCTTTGGTTACAGACATTGTAATAATTATGCTTTGCAGAGTGCCTTTTGAACTTCAAATATTAATAACATCATAGTAAGTTGCTGTATGTGTCTTCCTTTATAGCCTTATTTGATGCATAGATAATGGAAGCATATAATATTTGGATGATAGAGGTGTTTGGTTAATGCAGACCACCATAGCTATAAATATTTTGATAATGGTTGATTACCAATATGTTCTTAAGTTCTTAAAAGTGTGTACAAATAATGGCAAATCCTAAGCATGCATATGAGCAGTTAGTATGTACCTATGATAAGTGGGTGAGATATAATAGTGTACTGATGTATATCTAAGAGCACAGTCCTTCACAAAGACAGTGTTGAAAACATTGCTTTTGTTAAGACAGAATCAGTGTTAAACAAGAATGATAAATGAATATGTATGTTCATGCGAGTAAAGAAAATTGTTGCAATACAAGATCTATGTATAAAAATGGCTTATGCTAAATTGGACAACAGCCAATATTTCAAGCTTTTTGGCAAAAAAATGCAACCAAATTTTTAAACCTAAAGCCATATAAAATGTTCTTAGTTTTATGAATTAAACTGTGGCAGACAATAAATTTTCCATTTGGATTATTTGAGGATAATAGAATGATATGCCACATTTGATTTCTTTTCCAGTGAAGCCAGTTTTTATTTAAATGGGTGCTTACCATCCATAAATAGTAGATATTCGAACATAACAAGTCCTTGTATAGCTCTGCTGGTTAGCATAAAAACTTTGTGATGTTCCATTAAGGGCTGAGAGTAATAGGGCCCTTTGTTCCTTAATGAAACAACTATAAAGGTTACAAATTCTTAATTTCAGACATAATATACCTTTCTTCAACAAGATTCTTCCCCTTCTTATACAGCTGCAGCTCCAGCAAATGTGTTTGAAGGTGGAGTTATCAGATTTAGATTATGGCTTCCAAGATATCTGAATTAGATTTGTGTTAGTTTTTATTTGTGGGTAATACTAAAAGAAGGATTAACAAAAGCAAATTCTCTCTGCTGAGGGAAGATGACTGAAAGAAACTCATGAAGACCTGGTGGAGATGTCCTATGCTATAGTTACTAGTTAAAATGTTGATGTCATTTAAACCTGAAAGATGACCCATTCTCTAGAAGGACATAGCTCAGGATTTTTTCCCTTTTCTCTGCAGTTTCAATTTCAAAATTTAGATTTGAGGTAATGGGGTGACTGATCAAAAGTGCCAAAGAAAAGTTGTGTCAGAATAAGAATCAATGAGAAATATAAAGTATTAGTGGAAAGGGCAAAACTATAGCTAACAACATAGGATGAGTAGTGACATAATGACAAAGAACAATGATGCCAATCTAGCAGATGTGAATCAAATATAAATCAGAATTTTTGCTTACTAATAGTAAAGACATGCTTTTGAGATTTTATACAAGTATATTTTAGGAGTAGGAAGGGAAATCGGTTTGCCATGCACAACCCTTTCATTTGTCCAAGCAAGAGGTACACTTGTTGATTGTGCACTGCACTTTTATTATGTTTTGGCATGTGAGGGCATAAAATTGTTCAAACTTTTGCAGATATTAAGGGCACGATTGGGGATAAGGTGCTGTCTAAGATACCAGTGTGCAAATGGCACAAAAATTTTACAAAAGGATGAGAAATTGTGGAAAATTTACAATCACCACTATTAGCCCCAAATAGAAAAAAATATTTGGGCCATTCATTCATTACCTTATTGATTGTGACTGATGTTTGACATTTTCTGAAATTGCTTCTGAGAATGGGCTAAGTTCTGGAATTATACAGTCCATAATTCCAGATTACTTGAACTACCAAAAGTCTTGGCAGTTTTCCCAAATCATTTTGTTCATCTAATAGTAACGCTGCTTTCTCCCAGCTTCTGATTGAGTGAAACAAGATTATTGGCAAAAAAGATGCCAACAACCAATTCTTCTCCTCCAAGACAATGTCTATCCACATACAGCTACTTTGAGAAGAGAAAAACTTGAGGACATGCACTGGACAATGTTGGAACACACTCTATGTAGTCCTGACTTAGAGCATTGTGATGTCCATATTTTTGGATCATTAAAAGAAGCATTGGGAGGTGGGTGATTCAACATCAATGAAGGTGTAGAAGAATTTATGCAAACTGGCTAGAAAACCAACCCCACTCTTTCTCCAATAATTTAAGAAGCTCCATATGTGCTGGTGAAAAATGTTTTTGTAAATAAGGATATTATGTGCAAAAATTAGATATATCACCATTTTTATTTACATTGGGTTCAGTAAATGACAAAAAAGGTGTGGTTTACTTGTTTCACCCTCAAAACATGGTTCTCACTCATAGAAAGAAATACAAAGTCCTGCTACTTTAATATACTAGTTACAATCATTTTGACTATCTATGCCATCAGAATTGGGACATATGGAAGAATCATGTAAGCTTAAAACAGGAGCAGTTGTTTTCCGAAATAGGGAAGTGTTGAAAACTCTTATCATTAAATATCACACTTTTCTAGGTGTAAACCTATTGGAAAAGCAGCTTCCTCTGCCAAAACACTTCTTCACCACTTCAGTAATTAGCCTCTTATGCTGAGTAGTTGCAGCACGTACAGAAGCTTGCAGTACCATATTAATTCTCTTAAATTTTGTTCTCATGTTATGGGTCATAATTGCCTCTAAAAATGATTTTTTTTATGTTGTAAAGATCCTTGCATAGGAGATAACCTGCCTACTAATAGCTGATATAAAATGGGAAGAAATTCGAGTCTTGTGCATAAATATGCATAATACATTACATTGCATGAATAAAATGAATAAAGCACAAATTAATTTTTCCTATAGGTGTCCAAAGCACTCAGCGAGGAGATTCGACGATTGGCAGTATTGGTGGATGAATTCAATCTTCCATTCCATCCTGAACAATTGGTGCTAAGTGTGTACAAGAAAGAGCTACACCTCCATGTAGAAAATGGTCTTGGAAGTAACCTTCGTGCAAGGCTGTCCACAGCTCTTGCTATGAATATCGAAAATAGCCAGAGAGAGATGACAGGTATAAAAATATATTATTTTATTCATTAAATAGGTTACATACCACAGTCTCATTAAGTTTGTACAGATACCAACATGTCAAGAGAATCCTGAAAATCATGAAAATATAACAATTACAGATGCTTAAAAAAAAGAAAGAAAGAAAAGCACACGTAGAATAATGAAATTATGAGGCAGTGTCAAAAAATAGCTTTAATACTTATTTTGTTAACACAATATGTAGAACAGGATTGAAAGCACCATCATTTTTTGTCTTCACCACATTCAGTGCAGCTCCAACACTGCTTCACTAATGTCTTGTTTCCTCAAGAAAATTAATCTTCTGGCTACATAACCACTCATGCACCACATATTTGTGCTTATAATCCATACTAAACTTGTTGCAGCCCAACACTTCCTTGAGAGGCCCAAACACATGATAATCGCATGTGTTGCCAGATCAGGGAAATATGCTGGTTATGAGAGACACTGAGCTTTTTGTACTTTGCACATGCTGTGTGCAGTTGCATTATCATGGTGTATTGAATAAACTACAGTGTTTTGACTTCATTGTGGTTTTCAAGTGGTTTCCAAGCAAATGAAAGATCTTTTGAGTCAAACTATTAAAAAACTCTTTTTGGCTTCACTTACTGGAGATTTACTCAGGATCTGTTTTATGGATCCTTGTCTACATACTCAGTGTTAAATGATTGTTGGATAATTCATTGAAGTTTCTTTGGTAGGTGTCTTGATCGACTTCGGTGGTCTTGTGATAACATTGAATAAAGAACTATCTGCATCTCAGATGTCAAAATTCATTAAGTTTTGCATATAGAAAAGGATTTACATTAAAATATGTGAACAAATTTGAATTTTGATATCCCAGAAGCAGACAGCTCTTTATTCAAGCTTATTGCAAGACCACTGGAATCAACCCAGACACCTACCAACCCAACTACATGAATAATCCTACAGTTGTACAACCGAGTGAATGAGAATTCATGAAATATGTCCTGAGTAAATCTCCATTGTGTTTACATAGCAAGACTTAGACGAGATTATAAATGCATTCTTGACTGTGTTAGATTCTAAATTTAATTAATATTGAAATGAAAGTATGATTTTCTGTAACATTGATTCCTCTGGGCATGCATTAATCCGAAATTGGGTCTTTATAGTCCTACAAGAGAATGAGCATTATTTTCTAGTTGATTGTACTGTACAGAACTCCTTTAATTTCCTTGCTGGCTCTCCTAGTCTCAGACTAAAAGTAATGGACCCAGTATTCATCTCCAGTAACTATAAATTATAAGAAACCACTTCTTCAGTTTCATAATGGCATAAAAGGATTTACAAACATCTATACAATGTCCCTTCAAATCAGGGATATAAATGTTTAGTAGTTATTTATTTGGTTTTATTTAAGGATGCTCTTTAACATCTCCGATCACTAATATCTCATTTAATTCCAAGCATGAAACAGGAGATAAAGTTTGCTCAAGACCTCTTCTTTCAAGCTTAAGGTTTTTTTACGTCATTTTAATGTACAATGGTTTTTTTAAAGATGCTCTTTAACATCTCTGTTCAATAGCATCCCATTCAGTTCCAGGCATGAAATGGCCAATAAATTTTGCTCAGAGGCCTCTTCTTTCAGCCTTGAGGTTCTTTTACGTGCCATAAATGTACAATATGGGATCCACAGCTTTACCTCCCTTTTGAAGGAAGCCATACTTAATGTTTTTATGCCCTATAATACTCGTGGACTGGCTGGAGATTTGAACTGCAAATTTGGGGTTACAAGGCAAAAGTATAGGTATCTCTAGATCACCAGGACGACTACTTTTTGATACTGTAACTTGTATTGATATGATGTGTCTAAGATTAATTTTCAATTCTGCAGCAATCCCATCAATTATAACCTACCATTTTGCACATATAATGT
This sequence comes from Metallyticus violacea, assembly GCA_030762175.1. Lineage (NCBI taxonomy): Eukaryota > Metazoa > Arthropoda > Insecta > Mantodea > Metallyticidae > Metallyticus > Metallyticus violacea. Next base: position 42,250,663 of record CM060835.1, on the reverse strand, counting down.
GGTAGTGTCAGGCATATTTGCAGTGTGAGGCCAGCTGGAGTGGTCTGCACCAGCAAAACTTGACAATGCATTTTTTTTTTTTTTTTTACTTTCTATGCATACACACACATAATGTTCTCATGCTGCCTCTTCATCATCTGCTGATTCGTCACCTTTACTAACCCAAGGAACGAATAAGTGCTTATTGCTCCTTTCTTAGCATACTTTCAAAGGAGCGGCCAACTTAAATCTGGTTTGGTGATGTCACATGTCAATATTAGTGGATACCTGCACTTCCAAATATCTAAAGAGAAAGACAAAATGTATATGTAGTGCGACTATTTACCATTTGATTTATAATTTTTAAAGTGATATTAAAGTTATTCTTTTTACTCAGGCTTATAGTTAACAAAAAGAAGGTGCGTACATGCAGTAAAAACTTATAGTGGAATTTAACATTGTTATAGTTGTCTGCTCTCAGTAAACTATGGTGGGAACATAGAAGCATCATTTTAATGAATCTAGAACTGCATCCTCACTCCCAAATTGGAGTTTTACCTGCACAATATAGAAAGGGCATTAGCATTGTAAATATTTCTGACCTCATACCCCTCTACTATTCCCAGTATTCTCCTTATCCACAGCTCCACCACATTGATGTCCACAGCAGCGCTCTGACCAGCCAGCTTTTTCACTACCATTCCATGGCGTTCTTTGAAGTAGGAAATCCAGCCATTGGATGCAGAAAACTGTGCATATCCCATTCTTGAAGCCACCTGTAACGCTTTCTCCCACAGAATGTTCTCATTAATTGGTATACCTAATGCCCTGGCCTGCTAATACCACATAAACAGGACTTCTTCCAAGTCGCTGTAAGTTGAGTCCTTTCTGGTCTTTCTTTTCTTTACAGACATGCCACATTTATTCACTTGGTCCTGAATCTCACATTTCTTGGCCACAATAGAGTTCAGATTAGAAGGAACCAACCGTTAGGGTATATCAACTCTCTTTTCAAATGGTTTCTCTCTACTTCATCAATAATGGAGCCTTTCTTCGAAGGTTTTAACGTACTTAACAGATCTAGGCATGATAACTTTGGGTTTTCAAGGATAACAATATAATGAAAAAGAAGAAATCATGGCAATGGTATGTAAACATAGAAATGGAAACCAATCAGTAACAAAGATACCAATAACAATAACATGGCTGGAACAATAATGATTGGAAAATGTAACAAGAAATTAAAAACTAAGGAACAAGATTAAAAACTCAAGAAGATAACTATAAACCATAGTGAAGCTCACAATCAGAGAACACTGAACCAAAGCACAAAGCGAAATGAATGCTGCCATCAGAACTTGGAAGAATGGCATACATTGCACTTTCCATTATCATTTTCAATAGCATATAGTCTCTACTGAAAGTTTAAGTATAGCTGCATATATCAACTAAATGCATTCTTCCTTAAACTATTTTGTCTAGCAGCTTTGTGCTTCATCAAAAAATCACCTTATTAACAGGTACATTTAAAAAAAGAATTAGGTTAAATCATTAATTTTTTATAAGTTATGGTGTTTCTTCACTTTTAGAAATATTGCAAAAATTATCCTTTTTTAATCTTTGTCATGAAAATATATGGGGTATAAACATTACTTTTTCTGAGGATAAATGCACGTATATAAGGAAAATTTATAAATATTTTGCAACAAATTGGAAAAAACATTGTACACTATACACAGGCATCACTCTGATTTTGCTGGTTCTTTCAATGTGCAATTTAAATGAAGATCAAATAGTGCCAATTCAAGCTCATTTTTTCCAATTTGTTGCAAAATAATAAAACATGTCAATTTTTGATAAACCAATATATGATTACTATCATAATGTATAATATTACATTTATAAATGTTCCTTATGTATGTGCATTTATTTTTGGAAAAAATAAAATTTGTACATCATATATTTTCATGGCTATATCCCCACACAGATAAAAAAAAAAGATAATTTTTGCAAATTTTCTAAAAATGAAGAAACGCCATAACTTATAAAAAAAATAATGACTTTTACATAATTCCTTTTTTTAAATGTATATCTTAATAAGGTGATTTTTTTTTTCAAAACAAGACTGCTGGATAAAATATTTTAATGACAGAATGCATTTAGTTGATATATAGATGTCCTTAAAGTTTTGGAAGGGCCCGTATGCCTAATGCTGGAGACTGTCCTGCTCACTGAATAAACGTGAACATTCTTGTTGAGTTTTTAATCATCTTCCTTTGTTTTTAATTCCTTGTTATGAGGGTAGGTTCATAAGTTTCTGGTCTAACCATTTTCTAGATATGATAAAGACAAAAACCATATTTCACTTTTCAATATAATTACCCTTTATTGCAATACACTTCTCACATCTTTGAATTAACATTTCAATCCCCCCTCAAAATAGTCGGAAGTCTTGTCTGCAAAATGGGCAAACAGCATCCATCACTTCTTTGTCACATTTAAATTTCCTTCCTCAAAGGTCCTTCTTGAGTTTTGAGAAGAGGAAATATTCTCTGGGAGCTAGATCTGGGCTGTAGGGTGGATGGTCAATCTCCTTGAAGCTTCCTTTGCACAGGCACATTGTTGTGAAGGAGGTGCATACCACCTCTCAGCTTTCCTTGCCTTTTCTCTTTGATGGAAGCATGTAGTCTGTGCAGTGGGCCAGCATAGTACTCCCCATTTTCTGTGGTGTTCCTCTCCTTGAAGTCAATGAAGAGTATTCCTTCACAGTCCCAAAAGATTGTGGCCATGATCTTCTTGGTTGACTGAGTGACCTTGGACTTGGCCAGGTTTATGCCACTCTATTGGTTCTCTTGGATAGGAGAAAAAGTAGAGAACCATAGTTTCATCTCCTGTAACAATGGTTTGCAGAACTTATCTCTAGTTGCCATGGCAGAGCTCCAAAAATGCCTGACAACAGATGACTCGTTGCAGCTTTTGGACTGAAGAAACAAGTCTAGGCACCCATCTTGCACTATCCTTATTCATGTTTAAATGTTCATGAATAATTCGAAGGATGTTATTTTAGAAAAGCCCATCTTTGTTGCTATTTCTGTAACTTTGAGCTGCAGGTCTTCCATAATTTCTCCTTCCACAAGAGCGATGTTTTCAGGAGTGAGCACCTCCAAGAGCCAGCCTGGACACTCTTCGTTTTCAATTCTTTCTCAGCCGATTCTTTTACGGTAGAATATGAGGGGGATGCTTCCCCATATACACCATCCAATTGCTGTTTAATTTCATTTGGAGTAAATAACAGCTAGATAATACTCCATTTTGAACATGTCACAAACTTCTACTCATAGCCTTCTTTATGCAACTATATCTGAGCAACTGAACACAGTGGAGCTGAAGTTACACCTGCAATTATTTACTTAACAGATAAAATATGACACCAGATAAAGGTTTTGTGAAGGCAATAATACTTATTGGCGAGGCCGGACCTACTCTTGTACATCTTCCCATCATTATTGTTCCTGTTATTGTTATTGCTATTGCTATCTTTGTTATTGGTTTGTTTCTATTTCCATCATTGACATATCCATTCCCTTGGTTTCTCTTTTTCAGTATTTCATTTTTCACCATATTGTTATTGTTGATAGCCAAGTTAACATTTACAGCCCTTAATCTGGTTGGTACAGGCTGTTCCAAAATTATCAACAACTACATTTGATGATCATGGCTTCAATTCCAGTTTGATAACGATACTTTGAGGATAGAATTATTTGGGACTAAACTTTTTAAATGAATAATGCAGGAAAATGATACTTCAAGGAACGATGAATGCAGAATTTTTTTTTACCTAAGTTTTAATGTAAAAAGTTACCTCATAAATTTAACAATACATTCGAGAAATCAGTGTTTCTGGAAACGATAGATCAAGGTTGCTTGTAAAATATTAAACTTATCAAGGAACATTGGGTTTCATAGCCACTATTGGTTTAAAGATAATTTTTTTTTTGTACTATGAGTCATGCCCCACTGGAATTCTTCTGTGCAGATGCTTCATCTCCATCTGGCATACATCTTCAATGGTGCAGCCTAAGTACTCTTCCTAATATTTTGACTGCCCTCACTTCCCATTCATATAAATATCATTGCATACTACCAATCAAGTCAGATGTTTGAAACATCAAGAAGAATATTTTATGTCATTGCTGATGTATAGCACAGGTGCACATGAAACATCTGGAAAGAAGGAAAATTTAAGTGAACTATAGCTGATAAGGCTAGGTTTCAAAATATGGTTGGTTTCTAATTCTTAGCATATTGGTGCACCTTCCCTTAACCTCTTACTTCTCAATAGATAATGGGGTATCTGTTAAATTTTGACAGTCTGGAAAATATTTCATATTTATTACAGTCTTTTCTTCTCGGCAGCATATACAGTTTATAGTAGGAAAGATTTCATTTATGTAGATGTGCAACCAAACTATCTGTCCTGTATACAATGATAATGATATTTATGTACTATCAATGGACTTGGTACAAATTTCTGACATTGTCAGTTTATATTTACATAATATTTAAATTCATTTATATATAATATATTATATATATATTTAAATTCAGTTATAAATACATTTATCAATGATATAGTTCTTTGGTTAAGCTTAAAACTATTACCTTTACTATTTTTTATATATAAAGATATCAATTTGAAAAAGAGGGACAATTTTGCAATTTAAGAAATTGCAAAATTAAGTTTTTTTGTTTAACAAGATATTCTATTAAATTCAAAATGAATGTAGTGTTGGAACTAATACAATTACACAGATAGTAATACACAGAAGGCCTGTGAAATTCAATGGTAAATGGAGCATAAGAGTATTAAATTGACTCACTATCTATTTAAAAATAAAAAAAGACATTCTATTGTTTATTCACAATTCATGAATTAATTTGCCATATATATATTTTTGTTTGATGCTTTTTAGAGTTAATTTTGATGAGTGAAACAATCAACTTGAATTTGTAATTTGGTGAATTATTATGCATTTTTTTGCTAAGGAATCCTCATTTTGTTACCAAAAATTCCACAGCTTGAAGTGTCTCAAAATATTTTGCTCAAAATAAATAAATTAGCTGTAAAAAGAGAAATGGTAGCATGTAATTTTCAATATAAAATTGCAGAGAGTCCAAGAATCTTTATTTGAGACTTGGTTGGATCTAAATTCATGAGGTATGAGTGCGAAACAAAATATTTAAGATTAAGGATTGGCAATATTTAGGTTGGGATTAATACATTGAAAACTGGACAGCTAAATTGATTACATATGTTATTCTTTATCAGGTTTCTATTGTTTGAAATGCTTGAAACAATTTTTTATTTTTATTAATTATATGAATTGAATGATGGAAAATTCTATAAATAGTAACCTAAATAAGTTACCTTTATTAATCAGGGAAGCAATATGATGTTTGATGTTACAGCACTTTTTCCAAGTATTCCTACACTGAATTTATACTCTCTGATAAAAACAAAAAAATGGTTACAAAAGATAGGAATAACTACAAAGGATATTCAAGAATACATTACATTAATTAACTTGTGTCTAGAATAAAATTACATTCAATAACAAATATTACAAACAAAACTTTGGTCTGACAATGGGTAGCCCACTATCACCAATATTGGCAGATATTTGCACGAGTGCTTTAGAAATTAGAATAGTAAATAGTTTCCCTTGGATATTTAAGACTTGGTATTGCTATGTGAATGATATTTTTGCATTAGTACCAGAAAGACACTTGAATGATGCACTAAAGTTACTTAACTTACAGGAAAAAGCAGTTAAATTCGCTATGGAAAGAGAATGCAATAAACAGTTACCTTTCTTGGATATTAAGATAATTAAAAAAAAATCACCTAAACTTTGGCATATACAGAAAACCTACACACACAGATAATTACATTAAATATAACAATTTTAATCCAGTTCCCCACAAACATGCAGTTTTAAATAGTCTTGTATACAGACTGGTTAATGTTCCAATGAACAAAGAGGAATATGAACTGGAAATGAATAATATAATGGATATAGCTATAGAAAATGGCTTCAAACAAGAAGTTCTGCCCAAGAAAATAGACAGAGCAAAGAATAAAAAGAAAATTAGAGACGCCACTACACTTACTCCCATCAAAGAGAAAAACAGAACATACAAAAAATTCACATACCACCCATCAGCCTTTCATAAATTTCAAAAGATTTTTAAAAGATACAACATTGTTTTGGCTCCAAAAATAATTATTCCGTTAAAATATCCTTAACTCAAGACAAAATGAAGATAACCTACAAGAAGAAGAAAAATCAGGAATAAATCAGATGAACTGTAATGATTGTGAAAAAATTTATGTTGGAAAGACCAAAAGAAACATAAAAACAAGAGCTAAAGAACACATTAGGAATATAAACCAAAAACAAGAAGAAAAATCGGCAGTAGCTTGGCACTTTTGGAAAGAACAACATAACATTAATAAAAACCCCAAATTACTTAGAAATATTAAAGGAAAAACTGAACTTACAGTCTGGGGAAACATCTATATTTGGAAGAATAAAGAGAAAGTTTTTAATTTCAAAATCCCGCCAAGTGATGTACTAATACAAAAGTTCATTAAACCTCCACCAGAGATGAATCGACCTACCACAAACAACGAGACCGGCAGTCGACCAGGAACTGATGATAGGAGTGATGGCTCCCGAAACTAGTCTTCCATTTTATTGAATTTTAGTGGTGTGTATGTTACAATTTTGACTCAATTTTTTTAAAATGTTAATATTTGTTTAACTACAATCATGTTGTTAAAGACCAGATGCTGGTTGTTAAATCTGAAGAAAAGTTGAAATAAAAAATCAAACCAAGGTTTTAATTAAGTATAACAGAAAATATTACATTTAAAACTAAAATGATGCCTGTGTATGGTAAACAGTTAAAAAAATGTAAAATGTTGATTGATTTAGAAAATGATAAAAGCAAGGGAAAGTTTTTAAATATATGTGATGTACACTTTCAATCAAATAAATACTTGTTTGGAGGAAAATATTCTAAAATACAATAGAATCGATGAATGTATAATTATTAATTACATTAGTGAAAGCCATGAGGATTAAAAAACTAATTAGAATGCATATTATAACTTAGCATACAAGAAATGAGGTTTCTATGGCAGACCGGGGGGATCACTAGAGGGGATCAACTGAAAAGTGAACAAATTTGCAAAGAACTCCATGTAGTGCCAATGATACATAAATTATCAGAATGAATGGTTCTCTCACATACAACAGATGTCAGGTATACACATTCAGTGGTTGGCTTATGTTTATCAATCCAGGGAAGAGGAGATGTTGGTTAATCTCTCACAAGAAAAACAAAAAATCCTCCTTTGGTTTTGGAATAGAAGAAGAAGAGGAAGAGGAGGAGGATAAAGTGATAAAGAGATAAAGAAAAAGTGTGTAGGGATAGAAATTTTTCTAGAGTAGATTTGCTGATTACTTGATATCTGTATTTTTAGTATTGATAAGTCAATACTAAATATGTTCATGTATTTATGAAATAAAATAAAAATTTCTTGTTTTATTATTTTTAGAACATTAATGCATGAAACAACTAGATCTGAATTTTATTGCTTGCCAAATGTATTTTTTACTATGAGACATTTAAACCTTTACAATTCTAGAGTTGTGAGATTTTCTATCTTGTGAAAAACTCATTTTAAAAATGTGACAAATGGCATGGTTATCACTCACAGGATCCCAATTAAAAATAGTTCCAAATTTCACTCATACAATCCAAAAAAGGTGGACCATGAAATGCACTATCTTGTCACTTGAAAATAATAACAGACATGAAAATGATAACTGTAGTAATCAGTTTTCACATTAAGGACATATAAATAAGACATTGTTATAATAAGTTATTAATTATTAGTTAATAGAACAGACCACATGATGTGTTCACCAAAAGTCTCTTTTATTATTGGACCTATTCATAACTGAGGTTGTTTTGCAAATAATCGTGGTTTTTCCATTTTAGCAAAAATGAAAAACATGCTAAAAATTAATGTAATATATGTTGAAAATATATATTTCATACTGCAATTCACTACTATTATTACACTCTAAAATAAATGTTAAGAAATTTATGGTTCACACATGTAACTGCCAGACCATCTGGAGAACTTAAAGGAAGTCGGGCTGCTTTTATTATAGAGTCTGTAGTTGGGCTTAGAAGCCACTCAGTTTCTTTCTATCTGCTACTTGCTTATGAAAGAGACATGTGTTTCTTGCAGCCACTTCAAAATGTGCTACTTGTCACAATATTAATTTGAAGTTGTTATATTAATAAAGTATCTGAAAAGTATTGAGGATATGAAAGGGCTATCTTTCAACATTGATACCTCTTGAGTATAACTTATTGGCAATTTTGTGAACTCATATTTATTGTAAAGTTAATAGTTACTAGTAATATGAAAAGTTATGCTTCTATGCTTCACAAAAAATTTGCTGTTTATAATAATTTGCAAGAAAACAGTTAGTCCTTAGCTGAACAGCAAAGTTTATTGGATACTTAACACTTAGAAAGGTTCAAAGTGCCAAGTTTTAAAAAATGAGATATTTATTCAAATAATTTAAGTGCCAAGAAGCATAACAAATCAACAGGGCTAAGTCCAGAGAAGATTGTAGAGAGCTCTTAAGATAACAGAAGATGGCACTGGTGCTAACACCCCAAGCTCTGTCATAACAAAGATGAAATGTCCCATTCATTTCTTTTGATTTTACTCAATTTCCTGTATGGAATGTAATAGTGAAGCTATTTGTTTGTGGTTAAATAATGACATTAAATAGTTTTGTCCAGGAAGGATTCTTTATTATATTGTATGGTGTTCTCTGTTAACATAAAGTCTATTGGTAAATGTATTTTCCTCAAAGACTTAGGTCATGAGTTCAAACTCAGCCAGGATCAAGTTTTTTTATTAATATTTTGGATGTAAAAATTCTAAGGATCGCTTCCTTTGGAAAGGAAGTAAAGCTGTTGGTCCCATTTTGAATGGGATGCTAATGATTAAAGACATTAAAGAGTATCCTTAAACAACCCAAAGGATAATTAACAATTACAAGCAAATAATATGGTAACTGATTTTTATTATAATTGTTATACTGTTGCATTGTGTTAACTATTTTTAGGTTACGGATGATGAAAATGATGTGAGTAGGAAGTGGTAAGAATTGAAGTGGAATAGCTTTTATTCTTCCAATATTCCTCTCATTGAACCACTGAACAGCATCATATACAGCAATAATTGGAACATTGCACCTATGAAATTGTTGCAGAACTTAGCACCTTTCATAAATTGTGAGTTTTGTTTATTTCTCAACGTGTTTTTTATTTTATCAATCTATTGATACATATTGATAGAAAGTTGTCATTTGTGTCTTTGATTTAATTTTTTAAAAATAAAGCCCTTAATTTGTTTGACAAAGACAGTTTTTTTTTTTTTGAATATCTTACTCTTTATAAATTTTGTACTTTGCACCTTTCTACTGTTAAGTATCCAAAGATTCCAGAACTTGAGGTTACAAGCAGCTGATGATGAGAATGGTGAATATAAGAGGTCATGTCAAAAGTGCATATTATTATTATTATTATTATTATTATTATTATTATTATTATTATTATTATTATTATTATTATTATTATCTAAATAATTAACTAAATATCTATAAAATTAACATTGAATCATGCATAAATCCAAGACAGATCTTATTAAATAATTAAGCTAGTTTACCTTTGTTAAGTGTTATCCATGGAACATATTTGGTGCAGGACACAAAAACTAACATATAATTTTAAAATTGGGGCTAATTAGTGAGTATTAAATTCATATGAAAATGTTTTCATTGTGAAAAAATTAAAAGGGAGTATTCTAAAAGGATCAAAGTTAAACATTTTCAAATATAATTTTATGCCTATTATTATTATTATTATTATTGTTATTATTATTATTATTATTATTATTATTATTACTATTATATTATAATAATAATAATAATAATAGTAATAATAATAATGGGCATAAAACTATATTTGAAAATGTTGTTTAACTTTGAGCCTTTTAGAATACTCCCTTTTACTTTTTTCACAATGAAAACATTTTCATATGAATTTAATACTCACTAATTAGCCCCAATTTTAAAATTATATGTTAGTTTTTGTGTCCTGCACCAAATATGTTCCATGGATAACACTTAACAAAGGTAAACTAGCTTAATTATTAGATAAGATCTGTCTTGGATTTATGCATGATTCAATGTTAATTTTATGGATATTTAGTTAATTATTTAGATATTTTTGAGAAAATAAGTGAACTGTTATGTATGAAATGTTGCAGAAAGGATGTCAGCTCTTTTACCAGTTGATAAAAAGCATGTTTCGCTCAATGTTCTGCCTCGAAGGGAGCCATTTGAAATTCTTTATCGCCTTAACTGTGACAATCTTTGTGCTGATTTCCATGAAGATTTGGAGTTCAGATTCTCATGGGGATTGACGTCTATTATTAGTCGTTTTGCTGGCAGGAAAGCACATAGTATTAACATTTCTAACTGCTCTCAGCGGGTAAGTATAAGAAACTTATATTCCCTCTTTAAAGGGACTAGAATGTTAACATTTATATACTCAGAATATTTACAGCATATCTTATGGTCTTTTATATATTCTTCATTTTTAATAGTAATATAAAACCTAAGTTACATTAAAGCATAATGATATTGTGGAGGGCATAGCATATTTGCCAAAATTTTGCTTCATGTTCTTGAATTCTAGTATCTGAACTCCAATTATTGTTTATATTATTAATTGTTTAATATTAATATTATGGTTATTAATATTTTGCATCATTATTTAGCTTGAGTCCTGTTCCTGCTGATATTAAGGGGAAAATTAATTTTTTCTGTTCTGTTACTACTAATGAACAAATTATTTTTATTTCTATCTTTCAGATTCCAAGAGAACTATTGTCACCATCTGAAAATCAAGATATTCAATTCACCAAATTTCCACAAACAAATAACTCTGATGACTGGACATCCTTGGTTTCTCGTGTAGCCATGGCCTCCATTGGGTCCCAGGGCACTATGGGTGGATTGCTAGTTGCGGGATTTGTAAGTTTTATTCTAATATTCACAAACTGCACATTTTAAATCTCAAAAAAAAGCTCATTTTAAAACTATAATGTATTAGTACTTAATTAGTTGTTATGATTGCAAACAAAAACAAATCAATGTTATGAGGTGCACTTCATAAGTGTCTAAGTCAGATAGATGATAGAACAAAAATACAGATTTAATTGTTCAACAATTAAAATGCCCCAATACTTGAATGCTTTTCTCACATCTCTTTATTGATGATTGACGTTTCAATCCCAATAAAAAAAGCCGCATCTGGAAAACAGCATCCTTCAAATCATTATTGTTTATGAATCTCCATCTTCCAAGATAAGATTTCAGTTTTGAAAACAGGTAATACTTGCTGGGGGCAAGGTCTAAGCTGCACAGGGGATAGTCTAGCTTTTCAAAGCCACAAATGTTCACAGCAGCTTTGGCAATAGCAGCTGAGTAGACTGGTGCATTGTTGTGCAGCAGATAAAACTCCTAAAGTCCTTACCTTCTTTCTTTGATGGTATTGCACAGTTAATGTGGTAGTTCCATATAGTACTTCCCAATCACCATTGTATTCCTTTCTTTGAAGTCTATCAGATCAAAAAATTATCTAATTGATCTTCTTTGGTAACTGTGTGGTCTTGGCTTTTCTAGGGGATGCTTCATTCTTCTTCTGCCATTCCATTAATTAATTTTTGAAAGAGAGATCATAATAGAGCACTATAGTTTCATTCCCAGTGATTCCAATGTAAAAAAAATCCTAAATATGGCTTCCTTCAGAAGGGAAATAAAGTTGTAGTCCCATATCATGTACTTACAGTACATAAAAGAACCACAAGCCTGAAAGAAATGGCCTCTGAGCAAAATTTATGTGTGGTTTCATGAATTGAATGGAATGGGATGCTGATAGCCTGAGCTTTTAAAGAGTGTCATTAAATAACAAACAAATAAATAAATCCCCAGTGTTAATGGATTTCAGTACTTTCCTATCATTTCCATACCAAGGGTTCAAAAGCTTCTGACAATATTCCATATAAACTTGCTTTTGAATTGCTGAAAGAATTTGGGGCATTCATCTTGCACTGACCTCATACATATACAAATGTTAGCGAAGGATGAGAAGCACTTTTTTTTTTTTTTTGGGGGGGGGGGGTCTTCAGATGCCTGTCACTCATCTCTTTCTTGTCAACAAGGAAGATGTTTTCTTGTCAACATATCCACTGGCCTACCCTCAAATGGATTATCTTTAGGACTCTCTACACAAACAAAATAATATTAACATGCCTTCACAGAGGGAATATGATGGCAAAATTTCCCTATACACATTGTCAAGGCATTGATTAATATCACTGGATGAAAGCTCTTTTTAGTTAAAAATGTAATCACTGCTCTGTATTTTACATTGCACAACACTGTGTTAAGACTTAAAGAGCTTCTCTCAACAATTCAACAGCATGGCTGGAAAGGAAATGTAGTATACTCTCCTGAAACAAACAAGTATCGCATAGCATTAACATTGCAACAGTGAATCACAGCCATTGATATCAAGCCAGAAACATACAGACCATACATACCTCATTTTTAAGGATTCAAGCTCATGCAAACAATAAATATTTTAGCGCATTTGTTATAGTGATATCAGTGTTTTTGAAAAAGTAAAAATATATTCAGAAAATAACCATACTGACTTATTACATATAAGGCATAGGGTTTGGTAACAGAGAAATATTCATTCTTCCTGGAAATTTGAAAAATACTTTTTTAATGCCTTACGTCTGTTATTGTTTTATTGTTATATATTTTCCTTGTTCGGTTAGTGCAGTGAGATTTGGATACTCTAAATTAGAAAAACACACTTTTGTACATCCCATGAAAATAACAGCAATGATAATGTTCTGTGTTCATCTTCTCATTATGGGTGACATGTAGAAGGTTTTAGATAATATTCCCAGTCAATTTATCATACAGCTACCTAACTTTAAAGTAGAAACATAGACCCTGAACTCTTCAGAGTGTGGTGGTGTTGTCAAAGCTCCAAGAGTAAAGCACATGTCTATTCCCTCTCTTCCTTTTCTATCCATAAGAGGAATAAGGCAAATTAATAAGTAGATTAGTCCAGTATATTGCTACCAGCAAGTTTTGGACTTGACCTAGTTGCAGCATAATAGTTGGAAAGTATTTTGCACAGGAAATAACTACATCTTTGCTTGTTATTATTCAACAATCTTGCTTGTTTGTGTCTTTCAGGAATTCATATGGATAACTAAAGACATTGAATTTTGTAATGTTGAAAATTGAATACTGCATGGTAATAAATTTTTTACAAAGGAAATACTTAAATGGAGTATATAGTGCAGCTTCTCCATCATATTCAATAGCAAAGAATGGACAAATCAGTTTTGATTGGTGACAGAAAATATTGAAGATGAATAATATGAGTGTTGACAACTAGAGGTGCTGATACTGGAATCCATTGCTCTTGATGAAAAGCAGGATGTTGAGACTAAAGCTTAAAGAAATTGCTGATCTTATGTCAAAAACAGGAAGAAAGTTGTGGAATCAATTTTGATGAAATGAAACTCTGATCCACTGCTATGACCACTTTCTAAAAAGGAGTCCATGGATGGGCGTAAACTGGTGAGGTATCACCAGGGTTGTCCAGTCCAGGAAAAAGATCGTGGCCATATTTTTTGGAACTGCAGGAAAATTCTGATAACTGACTTCAAAGAGAAAAACATCAATGTCAATGCAGACTACTGCTGCAGCCTTGTACATAAATTCTGGGTAGCAATTTAAGAAAAGAAAAGAAAAGGAGTGTGCTGAGCCATGGTGTTTGCCTTCTGCATAACAATGGATCAGTGCTTACTGTCAGTTTTGCAAAGGATGCTGTGAAGAACTGTATAATAATTGAATAGAACCATTTACCTATCTTGTTTCCAGTGAATTTTATCTTAACTTAGAATTGGAGATAGACCTACAAGGAAGAAAATCAAATAATGGCAATAAGCTGAAAGAAGCCATTTCAGGACATTTATTGGCAAAAAATAAGACTTTTTTTTTTAATGGCATAGAAATGCTAATTCAAAGATATGAAAAGTGTGTTGAAATAAGTAGAGATTGTGTTGAAAAGTAAATAATTGTTTTATTTCTCTTAACTTTAAAAGTAGGTTAGGTCTGAAACTTATGGAATCTACCTCATATAACAAACATTGTATATTTTCAGTTTTTGTAGAAATAAAAAGATGTGAATATTTTTTGTGTAAAAAGAAGGAACATGTCCACTTTTTGTAGAAATTTCAACTGACTTTTTTATATGAACCTATAATGTTTTTATGAAAATAAATTCTATGAAATAGGTGTGGTGTCAGAGAACAGCAAGGTTCCATGACTAAAAAGGTCAATTTTTAGACTTGTCCAGTTTTTGTAATAAACCCCTCAATTTGTTTCTAGGTTTTCTTAATTCTGTGTTCTATTGCTTATTATTAGATATTGAAATCATCATTCTTGTGTTCATTGAAAAGAATTGGTAACTGATTTTATTTGATTAAAATCATGTGAGATATGTGAACCTAAACACTCTTATTTCTCCACTTGTTGTATAGTATGGTATCGGTTTCGAAGACCTTTGTCTTCATCCTCGGCCACAGGACGACTGGCTGGAGACTTAACCGGCTATGTGAAAGTGAAGTTCCACCCTGGTGGTATTTAAATGAGTTTAAAGTTGGTGCTTTCTTCCTTCAGAATATCAAAGTTCTTTAACCTGTTTCTGTATTTATAAATGCAAATTTATAATGTCATGATTTTCAGTCTAAAAATGATAAGTCACTGCCAACTTATCCATCTACTTATATTTTACATTCCTAAAATGTTCTTCTAAACGTGTTTCTATATTTCTCTTTGTTTTCCCAATATAAATCTTTCCACACTCTGCACAAGTTATTCTGTAAATAGCTGCTTTTTTCATCTGTGAGGTCCTTTCAACAGCATTGTCCTTCAGAATATTTTTCAAATTAAATCTATTGATAGATGCCAGTTTTATATTAAAATGTTTAAAAATACTTTGAAATTTTTTCATTGCCTTTGGATGGTATGTAAATTTTTTAAGAATCAGTTTTTCTTTATCTGCCGATAACGTGGTGGTATCTTAAGTTTTTTACTTTGAAGCCCTTTTACCTTTTTCTGTACCAAACCTCTATTAAAACTATTTAAAATTACAATATCTTCTATCTTTTTGTATTCTTTACTAAACTCTTTACTAATTGGTAAGTTAACCAGTAAATATGTCAAACTGCTAAAAACTGCATGTTTATGCATTATAGGGTTAAAACAATCTGCTTAGATGTGGTTATCTGTATGTATGTATTTCCCGTATATACCAAAGCTCAGATTCCCGTGGCTCTTCATGATTTTAATGTCTAAAAAAGGCAGCATGTTATGTATTTCTGTTTCATGTGTAAAAGAGATGTTTCTATCTTGTGTATTCAGGAGTTTTAAGACATCAACCAATTTTTTGTTTACTATAGAGAAAATGTTGTGGACATATCTATACCAACTTTTAAAAATGTATGGGAAGGCAGAGGTGATATGCATTTCAGAATTACTCATGAAGAGAAGGAGATTAAAGACTACCCCATAGTAAGTCCTGTTTGTTGTTAGTAAAATTTACCTCTGAAAGTAAAATAAGATTGATTTATGGAAATTTTGGTGAGTTTAATATATTCCTTTTTATGTACCTCATTAATTCCAATCTCATTTAACCACTCACCTAAATGAGACAGAAATTTTTCTTTTCGTATACTTGGAAATAGTGAAACTACATCGAAGGATACTAATGTATCTGATGGTAATAACTTAATGTTCTTTATTTTTTCTATTAGTTGAAATGAGTTCTTTATACTTCTACTTGGAAATTTTGGTAACATAAATCTTCCAGTTAACCATTTTGCTAAAAAATATGATGGGGTGTTTAACATTAATAATGATGGGTCACATACTTTTTCCAGGTTTGTGAATATTAGGCAAGCCATATATCTTTGCTATGGGATTATTCTGTTTTAATTTGTATTTAGTTGCATTCAGAATGACCATGTATGTTCATATGATATCATTCACTAATTTGATACATTCTTTTAATGGATCTGATTTAATTTGAACAAATTAAATCATTTTGATTTTATATTTGTTAACTTGCAAGTTATTTTGTTCTGAATGCAATTTTGTAAGTTTGTTCACTTCTAAATGTTGTCAAATGTCAAATAAATTTAGGTATATATGAATGAAAAATATTTATATTAGTGTGTTTATATAACTGGAATACTGAAAGTAGAATTAAAAAGGTAATTAGTTAAATTAAAAATAAAAAAACAACATAATAAGGGAGAAACCAAAATAAACTGGAAAGATAATTAAAATGCTCTTCAAGAAAAAGCCACAAACCTTAGATCACTCAGAATACCATTGAAGACGGGAAATTGTGGAAGTGATTCATTGTTCCTAAGTTACATATAAGGGTTAGATATTGCAGCCAAATACCTTGTTCTTTCATATGCATATAATAAATCCTGAGGTTTAGAGCCTCGTAGAGACATCTCTCTCTCTCTCGCTCTCTCATTTTTCCCCCTGTAGAAGATTGAAATTTAACCACTTGCTACAGTCCCTTGGGGAATAGATAATTTTCTCTCTTATCTGTTAGAGTTTATGTTATTTAGATAATAGCTTGTAAATATATTTGCACAAACCTTTAATGATGCAAAATAGGATCTGCTCATAATCTAAATGATCTCCTCCCACATCCAAACTGTGCTTGTTAACTTTTAATAACTTACTTCTTCCTTACAACTCTTTATTTACTGCAATGATATCTCTGTATCACACAATCAAATTATCTCCTTTGAGCTATAGGTTTTTTACAATTTGATTAACTGGCATGAGCCTTGTATTTGAACAGTTATCAATATAGATGACATGGTCCTTAACAAAATATTATGAGCTAGCCAAGAAACATTTAATAGAACAAACTCTTGGCTATACTTAAAGCATTGCATTCAAGAAGATAACAAAAGGGGCCAGCACCAACTAGATTATTGTCTATGAGACATGCAATAGTGCACTTTGATTTTCGGAAAATAAATGGTTCTTCTTGCACAACATGAGAATTTTCTGCTGCGGACATATATGTTTTTTGAGAGGTTATGTATCTGTAAGCTTCATATGTATACCAAGTGACATCCAAAATTTCAGGATTCTGAGTAAGAAAACCTCTAAACCATAAATTAAACCAAATATGTTTTTCATGGGCATTAACATTCAATTCTTGAACAAATGACACATGCTTTTCCTGCTGTTCTTTGAAATGTGGAACGTGGGAGATTAATCTCTTGGAAAGGTCTTTGTAATGATTTTGAAAGTGATCCAGTAATCACTGCTTTACATTGTTTATTTCTGAATATTGAGTGAGAAGGCATTTTGTGGTCTCTAACTTTTTAAGCAATAGGTTGCAGCATTATAATGACATTTGTCTTTCCCATATTCAGCCCATATGCCATCTAACATGCTTTAATGAACCTGTTTGCTAGTATTTACAAACAAGAAAAACATGGTATGCAATTGTGTACATTGTTAATCATGCTATAGTCAAGTCACAACTGCTGATGTGTAGTAATGCAAAACATAGACAAATGAAGGATACTGGATGATTCTGTTATATCAAGGATGTTTTCATGCTGTTTTCACCAGCCAGAATTCATGGATTTTTAATAAGGAAAACATCCTAAGCATGGCTTCATTTGGAAGGGAAGTAAAGCTGTTGGTCTCATGTGTAGATTTATGGCATATAAAAGAACCTCAAGCCTGAAAGAAGAGGCCTCTGAGCAAAATTTATCAGCTATTTCATGTCCTGAATTTGGAACCTAAGGACCAAACATGTTAAAGAGTGTCCTTTATTGTTAAGAGTATTGATGGCGATAATGCTGTTTTGTATCATATAATTTTATAGGCAATAGTTTGGAGCCTCTGGTGACAGAATCATACATGACAGTCTACAGGAATTGACCCTGGCCATTTTTAGGTAGATAATTACTACAACAAATGTTATACCTAACAAACAATTACATAAATTATACAATTGCTTCCATTAATTTACAATAGTAAAAAAATAACATGTTTTTTTATTCTTTTTCTGTTTTCACTGTCTATATCCTTTTATTTTTCACTTTAAATAAGCATTTCCATAGATTTTTGCAGACATTTGCAAACATTTTATTTAGAGCAGTTCCTTTCTCCAATTTAAATCACATGATATATAATCTTGCTACTCCAGTTTTCAGCTCCCTTATATTCAAACACTATATTTCTGTTGTCCAATGTTTTTATATACCCATGCCTATTTGAGTGATATTATTAAGGTGCAGGTGCCATGTGATAATTCCATTACCATCACTATCACCATTAGTAATAATAATGATGCTGATAATGATGGTAATATAGTCAAATAATTAAAAACTGATAAAATCTATTTTAAAATATAATTATATTTCAATAATGAAATAAAATAAATTTACTAGTGAAAACATCTCAAATATTATGTTCTGTTTTCAATATTTCAACAGATGCTGAAGACTGTAGGTTGGAGGCTGATTGTGGTCACTGGAGCCATATATGGTCTGATATATTTTTATGAACGTCTCACTTGGACAAACAAGGCCAAAGAACGAGAATTCAAACATCAGTATGTGGAGCATGCAACGAAAAAACTGAGGCTCATTGTAGATTTGACATCAGCAAACTGCAGTCATCAAGTGCAACAGTAAGGACATTAACATTATATATTAATATATTGTTGTCATATTATTTAATTACTAGATATTATTTTAGGTCTTCTCTTCAGATTTCTTTTTTTGTTTATATCTTTCTTTTCCATATGTGCTTTTATCATTCAGTTTTTCATTGGTCATTTCAAAGGGAGAAACCACTTTGTCTATATAGTTTATTTGAACTTGCATAACATTTTACTGCTTCAGAATATTTTAAATCTGAATTTCAGTTGTCAAAATAAAATAATATTTAATTAATTTTATAGTTTGAAATTTATCATTTTGATTTTAATATTGTCATGTCCTACTTTGGAGCTACTCACCCAGTTATCACTCTTTACTCATTTCATCATCATTTGGCCAGACAAGAAATGAGCTACATCACTTATCTATGAAAATCATCACTATCCATAACCAGAATTAAATGAAAACAAAGAAATAATAAACCGAGGTAATCTCTTAAAAACACAAACACTGCTAAATTCAACTATATCATTTTATTAACATAAATAATAATTACCTTCGCTTGAGTTGTCTGAGCCGATGGTGCAGTCCTCTCTATTGAACCTCTCAACCTCAACTCTTTTAAAAATATATTACAACACAACGCATCCACTTTCTGTGCAATGCATCCACCTTTCTTCAAGTACAAACATGTAACCGTAAAATGGGACAACAAAACCAACTGCCTGTTCTATGTACGCTACAGTATGCAAGTTCAAACCATATTGTCAACCCCCCCATATGCCACAATATTTATCATTTATAGGAAACTACCAGTGTTTTCTATGAGTATTTTGTTCAGAGATTATTTTAAAGCATACAATTTTGTAGATTTCTTATGTTATAAATTTATTGTTTTTTCTAGCTGACTTTTTTATTCCTCTTGTATAAGCTGGTTAGTTTTAAGTTTATGCAACACCATGTCTGCCTACTATTAGGATCTCCTTAAGATCCCACGCTACAATGAGTATTCCTCTCATCACGCAACCAACCACATAAGAGTTTTTCTGGAGTTGCTAGAGCATTACTATATCTGAAATGGGCATACAAATACTGAAAATAGTTCTTTATTTTAAAGTTAGTTGTCCTATAAAGACTTTTTTTTATCTTCATATTTCATTTTCTTTAGAATACATCATGTGTATTGTAAGCCAAAACATTGTTATCACCATCTTTTCTCTTTTTTCCCTCCCCATTTCCCCTCCTCCATTTAGTTAGAAGACTTGAATGATTTCATTTGGTGTTACATTTTCTTAATGTCCAAGAACTAGATGATTCACTTATATGAAAACAAGTAGAGGGAGAAGACTGATTGAATTAGCGCAGCAACAGAATCGAGGAAAGCTCTACGATTCCCCGATTTATCACAGACTCCTACCATTATAGAATGCTCATAGGAAGTGATTAAACCTTTATAAATATGTCTAACATTTTATTTCCAAAAAGTTAGGATAATATCCAGAAAAATAAACAGAGCTGTACCTGAAGGAAATGCTCACATGTGACCATTCAGAATTCATTGTATAGTTACCATTTGCAGCTAAAAAATAAAATCAAAGTTATAGTACTGAATAGTGATTATTCACAGAACAAGACTAAAATTACACACGAGTAATTTCTGTGTTACTATGTTTGTGAATCCACTGCATTGTTAAATGAAATCATAAGACATGTTTCTACATGATGCTCTTGTCACTTCATGTTCTTAATGTCACTTACAACTTCAAATAACAATAATAACAGTCCAGGCTACTAGGCAACAATAAAAAAAAAGTTGTCACAACAATCACATTTTTTTAAAATTTAAGCATCAAAAGATACAAATGCCATTTGAAATTTCAAAATATAGGTGAGGGAATTAAATCCAAATTTCATGGTGTTACTATTCCTGCCATATACAAGATTTGGTAAAAGATGGCATATAATAGCATAAGTTGTGAAATAAAGGGGTAAAAATAAGAACCCCATCCATTCGTACACCAGCTATGATCGCAGATATTCAAGCATGGATGCTCAGAAGCTCTACTAAGTCAGCACATAAATTGATGCAAATGTACAATGTCCACTTCTGTTTACAAGGCAGGGACCGGTTTTTCATGGGCCATTCTGTATAAGTTTCCCTATGCTGTAATGCTTTTATTTCTTAATATACAGATAGAAATACACACATGTGAATAGCTATACTCTTCTGCGCATAATGTTCACCATCATAGAGGCATTTGTCCCAATGCTGCAACAATTTATTGAACCCATTTGCAAAAATTCCTGATTCAAGCACTTAAATACTGGACTTTAGCATGAGTTTGAAAATGCCAATGTTGTAACTCTCTCTTAAATGTTAGAAATGGATTAAAATTTAATGCTGTCAAATAAGGGCTATAGGGTGGATTGAGCTTGGTTAAAAATGTCCCATTGTGTCTATAGGGAACATGATGCATCATCTGCACAAACATTACTGGATCACCATACATCACCATACTTAGCCATTTGCCTTTTCACACTGGATCATGGCATACACATCTTCCTTACACTATCTCTCTCCGTCACATGTGCATGTATCATGATGAAATATTCCTTTGATGTGGGCCCAGCTTTATACAACATACTTAAATTGCATGCATCACTGTGCCAGCATATTTGTATCTATTAGAAAAAGGAGAACTATTACTTGCATGGGATAAATGACACTAGATAACCATGTGCATACTCGTACTTCAATATCTTCACAACAACTTTTAGGGAAGACAATTTATTCAATATCCTCATAAAAATAAACGTGTGTGTATTGTGTGTGCATTTCCCTAGAGGAGTGAGTTATAGGATAGGAGTTATGTTCAATGTGTGAAAGAAGGCAAATTTAAGCCATAATTTGATTGCTCTTCTGAAGTCTGTCAACAGATCTACTGGTAAAGGGGAACAAATCCTAATATTCATCTTTTTATTGGCAGATAAAATATTTCAGATGTAATGTAATGCTGTATTGAGTTCTAAGTAGATTATAAAATTATGGAAATATTTGAGATGCTGCTGCTTGTGAAACAGAACAAACCAATTCTTGAATGGATAATGCTTCATGCTCTGCTGTGATTTTAAAAAAATATTTCACTGAAATTTTGTTTGTTCTTTTCCTTATGTCAAGTACAAGAAGTCCAGAGCTGGTTTAGTATGTTATCTAAGTTATTTTTATTGGCAAACATGACATATTAGTACTTTTTAACTGTCTTGTCAAATTGTTTTTCAAAAATCTTTGGTTGGATAAACCAAAATTTAATATTTTGCCATCCATATATTTTCTGTTCCTTTTATTTTATGCTGTTAACTGAAATCTATAAAGCTTTTCTCTGAATATTGAACATGGTTCTTTAAAACCAGTATGGATTCTAAATCAGTGCATCAAGCATATGTCTATAATTGCACTGTTCTAATTCCTTTTGTAATCTCTTGTAACATTTTCACAGTAAAGTCAATTGTCAAGTAGATTGTCTTATAGACATTATTCAAATTATTCCATTTTTCTCATTTCGCAAATTATATACATGGACTTTTTTTTAATAGGCATCAGAATGATTCCAGTGATTCATTCTTTTTATATTATTTTGCCAATAAGGCTTCGTTTGTTTTATTTTTTTACTTTCAAAAAGCTTAAAATTGGTTTGCAGAGGAATAGTACAATTGTCATCTGAGGTTGATTGCTGTTATAATAATTATTAGTTTCTATTATGCAAATTAGTACTATTATACAAATTTATGTTTGTTAATATTTTTGTAGGGAACTATCAAGCACATTTGCACGCCTATGTCATTTAGTAGATGAAACAACAAATGAAATGAATGCTGACATAAAGACATTGGAGAAGGAGTTGAAGCGACTGGAAGAAGCTGCAAATTCAGCTAAGGTGCTGCGTAACAAGGCAAATTATATTGCCAAGGAGTTAGAGATGTTTGATGAGGCATATCTCAAGATGCGAGATTGAGGTATTAACCTTTTATATATATATATATATATATATATGTATTGTGATAGAGCAATAATTTTACAAATTTTCCTCATGCTATATATTATATGAGAAAGAAATAGAATCCTTTTTCCATAGTTGCTGTTTAAAATTCCTGGCATTTTCCACAGTTGATGTTTTAAAATTAAGATTCATGCTAATTCATGCATATTTTCTGAAAGTGGTAGAAGCCACAGTGCAAGTTTTCCAGAACAATATTAGACTTTCTGATATTTTTATTTTATAAAGTATAACATACAATACCAACCCATTCTACAGAGTTAAACAAAATGAAAAGGGTGGCATAAACATGTTGGTCTAAATTGAATTAAATTTCTCTCCCTAAAGATAAATACTCTCCCAGACCAAGGAAATCCTAAAAAATTCACCCAAGCAGTTTATCTCATAAGTTGAAACTGGGTTTTCTGGATGGAGTTAAGGCATAGATTAGGTCTGAGGTTTGATCCCTATCAGGACTGAGGTTTTTTCCAGGTTTTCCTCAGTCTTCATAAATGCAAATGCAAGTGAGGTACCCTAATTGCAGGACTGCAACACTTTTTTTCCCTTAAAAACATTCTTTGTCAATATATAATTTCATCTTTGATCACCATTGTCCATTGCCTAAGATGCTTCATTAGTAAAAATGGGCATTCAACACTATTAAAACATTTAAAAAAAATAACTTGAATTCCCCCTTGCTTGTTTATTTTTCTAAATATTTGTATCAACTTAATAGGTATAAATATTTTTGTTTTACATCTTAGCATCTGTGTGGTTATGTTGTTGGTTTTGTTAGTTACCTCACGAGGTAAGTATCGAATCTTTTCATGCCATGCCTCTGTTTTTGACGGTTCATTTCATGTGTAATTGGGGGGGGGGGGGCCTATGCAAAAAATGAGCTACTCCTTTCTACTGGAACATCCCAAAATTGAAGTTGGAATTCTATCTATTATGCAAACAGTGTAGCACAGCTGGACTTCCCTGCAGGAGAGCCTCGTGAAGAGGGGGTTTACTGCAATCAGCTGAGCCAACGAGATGGAGTCTTTCCCTACATGTGTTTTGAAGCCTGTAATTGGAGATTGTGAACTGATTCAAAATAAACTGCTATAATATTTTAAAAGTTATTTAAAAAATGTGAAATGTGTTGGAATTTGGTCATCCCATACAGCAGCCGTAAAACATTCTTTACTTTTTACAGCTGCTACTGTCTTCTTCAAATTTTCTTCTGACCAGCTTTTCCTTTTCTTGCCAGGCATCTATGAAAAAAGAGATATCTATATTAGATTCCAAAAGATGTCCCATTTTCAAATTGTTGAAATTGGGAAATCCAGTAGTATCTGAAATCAGGCACATTTTTGTACTGGACAACAGATGACACAACATGCCTTATGTTAATATATACTATTAATAATTCGTTAAAAAGAGGCATTTTCATTATAATAGCATGAATTTGGATCACTTACCTCCTTGATGATAGAATTAATGTTTTTATCCATAAATAGTAGAAGGAAACACACAAAAACAACAAAATTTTGATAGCATGCTAACAACAACTCTAACATTGATGACCTTTACTAGACCATTGATATAGCATGGGAGGACCAAATTCCAACACCTATTGCATTTTTTAAATAAGTTTTAAAGTATTATAGCAGTTTATTTTGAATCATTTAACAATCTTCAAATATAGGCTTCAAAACACACATAGCAAAAGACTCTGTCTCGCCAGCTCAGCAGATTGCAGTAACCCCCTTTTTGTGCTGCTTTCCTGCAGGATGCCCAGCCGCTCTACATTATTTGCGTGATATACGAATTCCAACTTCGATTTTGGGATGTTGCAGTAGAAAGGAGCAGCTCATTTTTTGCATGGGTCCTTCCCATAACACATTGACAAACCATCAAGATCAGAGGCACATCTTGGTATGAAAACCTTCGATACTTCCCTTGTCAGAATGTTTCTCCATCTCCCCACTATTTGACTATGCCTGTAAATCATTGATTACCAAAGACCTTGGTACAGAGCTCCTAAATTTTAATAGTTGAGCGAGTTGACTTACTGAACAGGCACAGATTTTATTATAGTGATATATAGTAATATTGTGAATATAAAAATGTGAGTTCTTAAGCATAGTATGTTAATGTAAGAATTGCAATGGTGGAGGCATACATGCATTACCATTAAGAAAATTTGGGAAATTTCATTGTGTTGGTATTTCTGTAAAGAGCAATATATGATATTTGGTAAAAAAATAAAGTGGTGTACAATGGGATTAGTTGCAAATGTGTAAAATAACCAGGCCTCCATTAATACCTGCTGTGGTTGTAGATATTCAAACATGGATGCTCAGAAGCCTGATCAGGTTAAAACATAAATTGGTGATGTAAATACCATGCAACTTTTGTTTACAAAGCACAAGGTCAGTTTTTTGAAGACTATACTGTATTAGATATTGTTACCAATTCCTTGTGCAAAATAAAACATTGATGCTTGTCTTTCTGTTCACAGATAACATATAACAGAGTAAAGAACTTTGTAGCAGTGGCACAAGATTTAAAGATTATTAGAATGTGATATAGAAGCACATCACAGAAGGTATTAATTTTCCTTCCTGTCATTATGGATGTGCAATTGTGGCTTAGCAATTAAAACTTAACAGAATAAATGTAGAACATTGGAAGCATTTTCATTATTATTTGTGTTGATAACTGGGCCACCAAATCCATGATTTTGAATAAGGGTCTTTGTTGTAATTTGATTAATATTTATTAATTAGATTGTTAAGCTGCTTTCATAGTGTTAGCTATTTATAAAGTTTTGGTGTGTTTTTGCTTTTGTTGTAAATAACAATAGTGTATAGTACTGAAATATACCAATACTCAACAGGGGCTTACACAAAAGAAGATGCAATGGTATTTTTAAGAACTCCTCCACCTTTTTTTTTTTTTTTTTTCCTAATGCATCCAGGGAAATCTGATGGAATAGGTATTTTAGTTTTTTTGTGTTTGCACAATATACTTCATTTTACATATTTCATAAAATCAAACTCCTAAGCTAGAACTTATCTATGGCTTAAAACATGCCTTTTATGGTGCTGCATAAGATCGTTTAACCTAAGAACTTGATCAGAAAGGAAGGAAAAATTGAATGAATGCACAAAAAAATGGATTAATCCTCATTTGGTTAAAATGAAGGAAAATATATTTTTGTCTAAAGAGAAAATAAAGAATTATGGGCTCTTGTAAATTGCATACTTTAATTTTTAAATGACACCCTTGAATAACATTACAAATCAAGTCATACTTTTTAACATTAATACATTAATGGCAATAAAACCAGATATATATGTATTTTTTTTTGTCAAGATTTAAAATCCTCAGGGATTCCTCCTTCTGTAAGTGAAGCATTAAGAGTGTGTAATTCAACTGAATCATGCAGTGATATCAAGTACTCTGAATGTTAAGAAATTTTTTCAAAGGAATCTCCAGTAGATAAAATGTTTTTAGCATTTTAAAATCTACTGGAGATTGTATACTAATTTTTACTGTGTTGATTCCTGAATCTTTTAAAATTGAAAATTTTCAAAGGAATTTATGACTATCACTGGATACAGTTATAATGGTAAATAAACTATTTGCCATATTACTAAACAGATCAAAGTCAACTTCCTATATTATCAAGATGAAGTTCTGACCCCAGTTTCCTGCAATGAGATATAGGCTCTTTATGGGGCAGACACAAGTAAGGGTTCATCAGGATAAGTTCTCTAGACCTCTGGTTTGACCTTTAAATTCCTAGGGAGAATGGAGCAGGAAATAAGAATACATTCATATTTCTTTCAACAACATTCGAATGAAGTCACCTGATGCCATCTATAAAGTTTTATATATTTGGACTCGTGAAAAAGAGCATTGGGAAACAAGTCAACAATGCATTATAGACTATCTTTGGAAAGATTGTAACAGAACAGTGGACATGATGTACTCTGTAAAGCCTTCTTCAATGGAGCATTTGGTGCAGAGCTGTAGCTACCATGAAGGGATATCAATTTGAGCATGATAGATGGTGAAGACATGACATTTTCTGAGATAAGATTGAAAGGTAATTTGTTATAAGGGATTGAAAACAACCCCCTGTAAAAGGTTCATCTTGCTTAACTATAAGGCAGTTTTTCCAATACATTTTAATTAATCTTATTTTGATTTAAAGTGAAACACTAAAAATCATGTCGTCACATTAAAACTCTCTTTAAGTTTCACAAACACACTTATAAAAGTAATTTTACATGTTTTGTGAGGAATGTACCTCACGAAACATGTAAAATTACTTTTATAAGTGTGTTTGTGAAACTTAAAGATAGTTTTAATGTGACGACATGATTTTTAGTGTTTTACTTTAAATCAAAATAAGATTAACAAAAGTTTCACTGTGTGGATTCCGAAATTCCGTAAACACATTTTAATTAGTTGAATGGCTTTTTAACTGCTGCCATTTCATAGATTTATGGTATGAAAACTCATGCAGCACCATTAATCCATTTTATGGTATCAAAACTCATGCAGCACCAAATCTCTCTCTTTTTACACACATACTTAATCCAAAGTCTCAATTATATGAAAAGTAAAAATGGCTTGGAGTTAAAAAATTTTTGTATCAAATTTTTCAGACTGAACTACTTATAAATATGACAATAACTGCCCAGGAACCAGAATACAGAGTGAAATACTTCATATTATTTAGTTTATTGTACTGGATATACTAACACATTTCTATAAAAATCATGCCTAGTATTCCCATGTCAGTAACATAAAAATTCAGGGCATTTTGATGTCACAAGTCTATACATGTCTTTCCATACCTTAAAAAAAAAAAAAAAAAAAAAATATCAACAATATGTACAATATTGTATTAATAGACAATAAAATAACATTAAACTGGATTTATTTTCTACAATATATTATTTACATTTACATTACTCTTTTGATTACTGGTCATGCTAATCAGATTGTGAAATCTTTTAATAAAATAATCTTTATTCATGAGGTAATTATGAAATGCGCACTTGTTATATCTTTAAAATTATATGTAATGTTAAAGTTTGTTTTACAGAGGTCACTCTAAACCTATTCCTTTTATAAGTTCATTCACTATTCAATAAAGAGAAAATCCTTTCAACATTGGCTCCAGTAAACAAAAATATAAAACACCTTAAATGTAAAATTGGAACTTAAACACAGTGAAGCCAATCATATTAATGGATATCATTGTATGATTAGTTGAACTACACACTCTTAAAGCTTCACTTACTTTTTATAAATGTATGGAACCGGTTTCGAGAACATTTTGTTCCCATCTTCAGCCATGCTAAGGTTCAACTTGAACTTGAACTTGAACTTCAAGTTGAACCTTAGCATGGCTGAAGATGGGAACAAAATGTTCTCGAAACCGGTTCCATACATTTATAAAAAGTAAGTGAAGCTTTAAGAGTGTGTAGTTCAACTAATCATACAATGATATCCATTAATAAAACACCTTATTTCAGCAATTCTGAATATTTGTGCAGAATTTTTACAAGTTTTAAAAAATTTTCATACTTGTCAGAGGCTAAAGAAGAGCTGTAGTTGTCACTACACACCGGCTCTTGGGAGACAAATTTACTTAAAAGTGATTTGAGTAAATGCTAGAGATTCATCCAAACTTTACTGTCTGTCAGTTTGACAGCCACTACTTCAAACCTATTTCAATGTCATCCCAAACTGGAACATTTTCCAACAGCATCCAAATACCAGCAAAACATCTTCTACATCATTCAAGATAATTCACATATGCTAAACAAAATTACTTAGTTTTGCTCTGAAACTCTGCAATAAATCATCATCTAGGATATATTTTATGAAAATAGGAAGAAACATATGATCACTTCTTTATGTCAGATTTTCTGCAAAAGAGTCTTAATATTTTAACCTCAATCACAGATACAGATTTGCTTTATATTTTCAAAATGGCATTGTGAGTGTAAAAAATAGAGGTAGTCTTTTACAAGAGAGTATGGAAAAAAAAAAATTCTAAAGTTTAAGACAGCAGTCAGTTGATAAAAAATAAAATTTCAACCCCTCAAACTGATACACAATTCCTTCAACAGCAAGAAAATGTTCCAGCATTTTGTTTTTGAGTGGATTAAAAATTCTTGATAAGATATGTGTACAAAATCACAAAATTGAACCGTCATTATGTAAACAGGAAAATGATTATACATTTGCATGATCATCTACATTCAAAATGTCAACTCCACTACATAGTGTATTATGCACAGTGTGAGCTAAACCTATTAAATGAAATTTTAACGATTTCTTCAAATGATGAGTAAGCTGTTTTCATCCTTTTGATAAATACCCTGTAGTTTGTATAAATATTTTCACCTCCAAATGCGTTGGTCCTGGTGGTGTAGTGGTAACCATACTTGCCTTCTAAACCCAAGGTCGCCGGTTCAAACCCGGCGAGGATCAATGGATTTTTTCAGCCAAAAAATCATAAGTATGGCTTCCTTTGGAAGGGAAGTAAAGCCGTGGAGGTCCCATGTCGTACATTTACGGCATGAAAATCTCAAGCCTGAAAAAAAGAGGCCTCAGAGCAAAATTTGTCAGCCATTTCACGCTCTGAATAGAATGGGACGCTGATGACCTATTGTTAAAGACCATCCGTAAATCAAATCAATGAACAACCTCCAAATGCAATCACTTTTTTCAATATATCAACAATTTAATTGTGTGTAACAGATAATTTGCTATTTCAAAGGAAATTTCAATTAACATAGTTCCATATCAAAATATTTTCCTACAACTAGGAAGATCTCATGATATTTCTCATTACTTGTATCAGTAGTTATACTAATAAATTCCACATTATCTTGGTCCTGGTGGTGTAGTGGTAACCATACTTGCCTTCTAAACCCAAGATCGTAGGTTCAAACCCAGCCAGGATCAGTGGATTTTTTTCAGGTGTAAAAATCATAAGTATGGCTTCCTTCAGAAGGGAAGTAAAGCCATGGGTCCTGTGTTATACATTTACGGCACGACAAAGAACCTCAAGCCTGAAAGAAGATGCCTCTGAGCAAAATTTGTCAGCTGTTTCTTTCCCTGAATAGAATGGGGCGCTGATGACCTGTGGTGTTAACGAGTGTCCTTAAATAAAAACAAATAAAAAAATTCACATTATCTACTTCATTTTCAAATAATTCAGTATTGTGGGGAGCAAAAATTGTTTACCGTGGCTGCTGTCTTTGGTTTTAATTGCAAAATTTGGTTGCAGTATTACATCTTTGAATATTTTGGCACATATTTTTGAGCTACGTGTACTGGAATTATACGACATATAATATTTCACCTTCAGCAGTGGCTACAGACTTTGCTTCATTATTTGTTTCAACAATATATCCCCAGAGCTACCCACAGGTTTATTATTATTATTATTATTATTATTATTATTATTATAGTTGCCATATATATGAAGTTATATGCAATTGTTAAAATTTTTCTTGACTTTAAACACAAAGGTATAAAAAATGTTCAACTTTAAATATAAATTACTATAAAAAAACTTCCTGGTTTACAAGGCCCCAATAAAAAAAGATGCTGTATTTAATTAAATGTTTTCATATTTGTTAGTCCATTTTTGCCTGCAACCACTCAATTATACTAATTTTTACTATTTGACACAGTATATTTCTTATAAGTGATTTGTGTATGTAATAGAGTTTTGATTTTCCCAAAGCTTTTATAATAGTCTGTTAATTTTTTATCTAATGACAGGTGCTTTCCTTGTATTTTTTATGAATTGGTGCTTATTTGGATAGTGATAAAATTTATTATTATGGTAAAATGAAAATTTCATCACAGAAATAATGCAAAGGTTGTAACATTTGAATCCTGTTTAGCAATAAATTATATGATAACCTTTGTATCCAATATTTTGTAAAAGTGAAAGTATCATAGTAAAGATAAATGAAGTTTTGAAATCTTCATATCTGCGAAAAGGGTTCATATATTGTTGAATTTTAAATATGTTGAAAAAAATTTAACAGAATGGGCTTTTTAGTAGAAGAAAGCATATATTTAAAAAATTAATACTTTTGATTGGTGAAGGTGCTCTTTTTCCATAACCCATAATTTCAGATGTATTATCTACTACATAAAAGTTTGATGCTTCTTTCTGTAGTATAATAAATAATTTGTTTCTGGCATTGTAATTAATGCTGCAATGCAGATCCAATTAGCACTGAGGTAAAACAAGGTGTATAGTGTGTGTGGTATAATACCAGCATATGAACTGTCATAAATATAAAAATATTACTTTATGTACATAATGTAATAAAATAAATTAATGTTTTTGAAAAATTAAATATAACTCAATAAGAGTTGAACATCATCAGAACAGCAATGTTATTCCAGTATATAACATATCTACTTATATAAGTGTACTTACGAAGCTGTTGACAATGGAGTGGTATATATATAAACAATGTATACAGTTTTTTTCACACTAACTCCATTCACTTACATAAATTTGGAACATATGTTTCGGGAGCGATCCCTCCCATCTTCAGCCTGTTGACAAACTGTCGTTAAATGTGGCGGTTGGGTCTCTTGATGTTCTTGTGGCGGCATCTGTTGGTATTAACAGATTTAACGACAGTTTGTCAACAGGCTGAAGATGGGAGGGATCGCTCCCGAAACATATGTTCCAAATTTATGTAAGTGAATGGAGTTAGTGTGAAAAAAACTGTATACATGTTTATATATCTACTTATGTTTCTAATTTTTTAAAGATGTAAGTTAAATGAGAAATTGCTGCCATTCTTGTAAAAGAAAATAATAATGGTATAAAAAAATCTGTTACAAATACATTTAACAGAATCAGCAAAGGGAAATATTGATCTTTTATGTTGCATAGTTTCTAGTTTGTTACATCACACGAATATTATATAATAGCTGCTACAAATTGTCAGAACACTCGTTCATTCGATAATTATAGTCATTAATTCCCTTTGTGTCTCTAGATTTTTTTCTTATATTTTAGTTTTATTTCAGTCACTACAGGAGAAAGTCTTATACATTGTAAACGTAATTTTAATAAGAATTGCACCTCCCTGAAGTTCACACTTGAGTGCTCAATTATAAGAACTCCTATAATTAGCTAATTTTGCAAAGAAAATATTAACTATTTCATATTAGTACATTTACATGATTCGAAATCTCTGCGGATTTGTCATATGTATATGACAAATAGCATTGTTCATTTAACTAGAGTTATGGCTGCTGATATGAGTTATTTATTCAGCTTTCATCCACCCACATATTAGGTGTATTTCCTTGACCACAAATGTCCAATCCTGATGGTGTAATGGTACCATACTTGCCTTCTAAACCCAAGATCGTGGGTTCACACCCGGCCAGGATTGATTGATTTTTTCTGGCATAAAAATCTTAAGTATGGCTTCCTTCGGTAGGGAAGTAAAGCACAGACCAGGACAGCCTGAAAGAAGAGGTCTCTGAGCAAAATTTGTCTGCCATTTCACACCATGAATTGAATGGGATGCTGATAGCCTGAGATGTTAAAGAGCATCCTTGCAGAATCCTAAAATTTAACTCAAAGATTAATAGCTTTGTGTATTTTTTAAATATTTTATCACTGGTTAATAAAATAAAAAGCAAATAAAGCACATTTTGTCCATATTTGCCTTTTTATTGTAGTATGTCCTTTTACATCACCATAATAATAATAATAATAATAATAATAATAATAATAATAGTAAGAGTAGTAGTGGTAGTGGTGCATTCAAAAAGTATACAAAAAGAAGAACACAATATTAATAACTCACAGTATATGAAGGCACAATATTACTCATTTTAATTGTTTATAATATAAATGCTTTATAATCTCTTCTGAATCAGATGTTTTAAAAACTCTTTATGGTTTCCTTAAATGAGATTTACTCAGGACATATGTTTCGCGAAGCTATCGGCTACATCAGCTGTTATGTGAATGATGTGGACGATAGTTCCACGAACATATGTCCTGAGTAAATCTCATTTAAGTGAAACCATAAAGAGTGTTTTAAACATCCGACTCAGAAGAGATTATTAATGGGTGTTTCACTGTGTTTGATTCCAAATTGAATTATTATTAAAAATATAAATGCTTGTTTTGAATAGGTACAATTTCCTAATTCCATTTAAAAATGTGATATTTCCAACACTTTGCCAACTTTAGATTAAATTTAGAGTTTTTACTAAAGTTTAATATGTAACATTTATTATCAACAAAATAGCATTCCAAGTTGGTAATTCCCATGCTACATTGTCATTGATATATGTAACAGTAGGGAAGATTGTTGAACAATGGAACACTTTTACATTTTTTAAAGTTTATTTTGATAATGACTTTTTGAAAATAGCTATCAATGCTTCTTTTATTTCTTCCTGTTCTATTTTCCTGTTTTATAATCCTATTAAGGTAAAAATAAAAATTTATTAATATGTAGTGTTCCATGGCACAACAAACTCATAATTTGAACTTAAGGAATATAATTATAAACATCTGCAATCAATTTTAAATATATTTATTATCATAAACCACTGTTACACATTATACATTTTTAAAAGATATGTCGTATCATTTTCACTGACATAATGACAAATTGAACTTTTCCAATCCTTTGGCCCAACATCAGCTCACAGCTCATGAGCCCATCTATGCTAGGATTGCAGGCTATGTCCTTTTTATACACTTCATAGCAGAAAATACATTCTTCATTGTTGCTGTCTTGATCTTCACTCTCAATGAGGGAAGTGACGTCATCTTCAAAAAATTACATTTTTCTTGGCATAGCTGATGGGGCTGTACTTCCTGTGTTGACACTAGGGCTGTAAGTTTGTGTTCACTTGAGATTTTGCTAATGTGTGTAGATATGTTCATCTTTGCAGCAATTGACATATAAATTCTCTGTTAAATTTAAATCATTGCCTTGGTTTGTTTGCCAACCTAGTGAGAACTATCTGACATAAAAGCTGACAATGGTTGGACTAAATTTTCTTTGCATGTAGCTTAAGATGCAGATCTGTCCATGACAAATGAAGGAGCTATTCAACTTGCAATCTTGTATTTTCATAGGTTCAACAGCATTAGAACATTTAAAAGTATTGCAGTTGAAAGTTCAGTTTAAATAGAATATCACCAAAAAATTTCTACTTATGTCTTGTTACCTTTTTTGTTTTTGATGGAAACTATTCTTTAAACTTTTATGGTTTGATAGCATCCAGTAACTTTGGTCATCAAATAAACCTTGTGCAATGAACCAGAAGCAAAAAAATGTAGTTCCATGAGAACACATTTGCATAGGTTAAGGCAACGAAACAAATTTTGATGCTTAATCAAATTCCTTTAAATAATTCTGACAAAATGACCCTATAAATTCCAAGTTTTAATCCTTTGTCATTGAAAATCATATAAACACTGAAATAATAATATTGATACTTAAATAAATCACACGATTTTTCTTCTTGTTCTTCCAGGTTATGTTAAGCTATTATGGATAAAATGCTGCTAAGAAAATGATTACAGAAAAATGAAAAAATCAAGGTAATATTTGTACAGTGAAATTTGCTCTTGGATAAGTGCTTATTTTATATAGTAATTTTGCAGAACACCACTCACATCTAAGATATTCTTCTCTTCTTCTCAATTATTAAGATAACAGATATCATATGGTAACACTACTGTAAAGTGCAGAAAACACAATATACACTTTTCAGAGAAGTCCTTCACAGTAATTATAAACCTAAGCTACACTAGCCAGCTCCTTATTTTTTTTTTTTTTTTAATATTGGAAATATTATACTTTCTCAGCTAAACATCAAATAGGGATTTGGAGAAAACTTAAAGTACTAATAGTGATTATTAAGATCATTGTCAGTCGAACTAACACTGTTTTGATCCACTTACTTGTTTAAATATGTAGGACCGGTTTCACGAAATCTTTGTTTGCATTGTCAGCCCGTTGTCGACTGGAAAATAAACCGTTATGTTATGGGGATGTGTAATCTACTCTGGTGGAGGTGTGATAAACTGAAGTTTATAGTTTGATCACCTGAAGTGTCAAAGTTCATTAAACTCTCTTTGTATGTGTAAATGTACATTTTCTCCCATGTTGCTAATTCTGTAGGTCCTTGCACTGATTTTAATAATTTTGTTTTATTCATTAAGTTGTGGTTTTCTGTCCAGAAATGAGATGTCAGTGCTGATTTCTCCAACTGCTTGTATTTTATGTTTCAGAAATGTTTTCTTTTAACCATGTGCCTATGTTTCTCTTTGTTTTTCCAATGTAGATTTTTTCACATTCTACACAAATTATTTTATAAATAGCTGCTTTTTTCTCTTGTGGACACTCATTAACATTATCAATCAGGAGATTTTCAACATTAAATCTGTTTACAGGTGTTAACCTGATATTAAAATCTTTAAGAATATTCTGAATTTTTTTGTAACCCATGTTAATTTTTTTAAAAATTACCTTATCTTTTTTTGCTAGAAAAAATTTAAAATTATGGCACTGTCTATTCAGAATTTGTGCATTTGTTTCATTTTAGGCCTGATATTTCAGAAATGCCTCAAACATATAAACAACTGCTTGGAATATGCAAATGAGTCAGTATTAGGTGACACTAAAACTTCACTAACTGGTTAATTCTTCAGAACATGTTTCAAGAGCATTCGCTCTCATCCTCAACTGGGTACTGACTAATGCTGACAGGTGATGTATTGACCTCTGGTGGTTCCATAATGGAACAGGAAGTCCATTGGTGAAATGTCAAAGTTCAAAACTCTGTTTATTTTTTAAAATGTAAATCTTTTCCCAAATTGCAAATTCCTCAGGATTGGTGGTAGCTTTTAACAGTTTGGCTTCTCCTGCATTGTTGTGATTGTAAGTCCAAAAATGATCTGCAACCGCCAATTTATCCACTTATTTATATCTTACATTTCTGAAGTGTTCTTTGGTCCTTGACTCCAAATTTCATATTGTTTTGCCTATATATATCTGACCATACTCCAAACAATCTATCCAATACACTCCTGTCTTTTTGCTGGGTGGAATAACATCTTTTATGGTGCTGTTCAGAAGCTTTCTAATACTAAATTTATTTTGCGCTGCCAAACCAATATCATACTTTTTAAAGTTTGCCCATGAATGATATGTGAATTTTTTAAAAATCATGCCCTTTTTACTGTGGAGAGAGTTGTGGAGTTTTTAATATCTTTCTGTCTTTTGAAATGTTGATCTTCTAATCAACTAAAGAGCTGCTGAATCCATTGTTGAGGGCCATTTTGATGTTATAGTAATATTCTGCTGAATATTCTTCTTTGTTGAGTGGGATGTTTAACAATGATGAGCAAGGCTGTTAATAATGGCATGTTAGTGTGCTTTAGGGTTGAAGCTGTTATTCTTTATGTGATTATCTGTATGTGTAGGTTTTCTATATATGACAAATGAAAATATATTGTTTCTCCTGTATATTTTTAGGTCCAAAAACAGCAAACTAGGTAATACCAACTCATTTGCATATTTAGCAACTTCACTGTTCCTAACTTCTTTTTTTTTCCAACTGCTTGGAAGTCAAAATTATATTAATTATAAACCAGAATGTGTTGTAGAATGTCTTGATAAAATTACAACAGGTAAACTGTTACAATGGAAAATTGTAGTTCATTATGAAATTGTTAAAAGCACAATAAAATTGAAACTAAAGACATATGAACAAAACTCCC
Organism: Metallyticus violacea; assembly: GCA_030762175.1. Classification (NCBI taxonomy): domain Eukaryota; kingdom Metazoa; phylum Arthropoda; class Insecta; order Mantodea; family Metallyticidae; genus Metallyticus; species Metallyticus violacea. The sequence continues at coordinate 42,213,864 of CM060835.1, read as the reverse complement.
CTTGTCGCTCTAAAGTGTTCAACTATGCTGAAGAACAGAGTTTTGCAGATCAACTTATATGACTTTCAAATTATGACTTTCCAGTTATTGAGTTGGATTTTAGAATGATAGTGAAGTGGAGTTACTATTGTCAAACAATTTACAAATAATGTGCATGGTTATGAATGGTGTAAATTCTTTCTTGCTAGACGTACTGAGCATACCACAAGGTTCATACGAACATAAAAATAAAAAGTCAGAACAATGATTGGTGAGATGATAGAAATAAATATTTGACCAACTTAAAAATTTCATTGAAAGAAGTTCCTCCTTTCAACATCTAGATTGTGATTAAACAACTGATGATCCTGGTGCATCTAAAGTTCTATGTAAAATGGAGACAAAATAAGTTGAAAGCATTTTTTCCCCCATGAAACGGGCTTGCTGAGTCATTCTGAAGCTGTGGAAAGGCTCCAGAGACAGTGCATCATATTCAGTTCTACCAAAAGATGTCCTGCCTTGTTGAAGAAACTGATGACAACATTTGAAGACAATCAAGCTGAAAATTTAAAATCAGGGTTTTGCAAATGCAGCATTTATCCTATGGACAAGACTGAAATTCTCACTCGGCTTCATGGTTATAATAATGTTGATACTAATTCTATGGTTGATGGTGCATTCCTAGCTAAACTGAATGAAAGGTGTGAATCTATATTTGAAGGTACTGATACAATAAGAAAACAGGAAGGAAGGTAGGTAGATTTATTTCCTGGAAAAAGTATCACACAAGATGTTCTACAAGAAGGTGCTGGACATTGATCAAGCAATTAGTAGAAATGAAAGAAAAAGAAGACTCCAAAATATGTATTTTGAGTCATCAGATTAATATTTAAATGAAGATGATTATGATAATGATCTGATGCTTCACTCTGATGGCTCCTCTGGAAGCATGAAAAAAATGCAAAACCAGTTATAGAGCAGTGCAAAATACAGAATTACAAATTGGTAATTTTGTGACTGTTTTATATAATGGATAATGAATATCCAGGGGAGGTTATGCAAATGAAACAGGAAGTGTGAAGAAGTGTATGGAGAAGGGCAAGTCCTATTAGTAAAAGGACGAAATGCTTTATATTTGGGAGGATATAATAATAATTCATCCACAATAATAATCTAGTGTGAGTATTTTCAAGTTTCAGAGCTTCAGTTGTTGTTGTTGTTGTAGTATAACATTATCTTTGTAATACTTGTTTTATTTCATTATAATATTTTGTATCTTATTTGAAAAGTTTGTGCAACACAGTACAACATTTCATGGTACCTATAACAAGTAAAAATAAAAATTTCTTTCAATCTATATGTTCACTACCAGTTTTCAGTCACATTCCTTAGTGTAACTCTAATCCACCAGCAAAGTAACACTGTTTAACTATGAAAAATGTTATTGGGCTAAAGTATCCCCTAACAACAGGAAACTTTTGCCCTTTATCTAGAGCCTCTTCTGTACTGCCAAGGAACTTTAATATTGGTTATACAATTACAAAATTAACTTGCAACTTTGAAGTAATACACCAATGTTTTCCCTTCTTTTTTTAAAGAAAAAACTCATTTTTCTTCCATTTTTAAGAAAAGAGTGAAAATAGGTGAGCCAAAGTAACCCCAGCTTATGGTATCTACAGCGAAATTAAAAGAACATGATTAGATAGTCTGATCTAGTTACATAACTCATACAAGCTGTACAAATCTTATATGAAAAAAGTAAATGTAAAATATTATTAAAACTAACAGCTCAAGTAATATATAAAAAAGTAGTTATAATCTAAACATGAAACAAAAAAGAGAATAATGGTGAGCTACTAACTAAACTCAACATGTATGCTTCATTTCACTTGTGCTTCTCCTCGCACATACCATAGAAATACAAAAAAAAAAAAAAAAAAAAAAATGCTTTGCAAAAAGTGAAAACATCAAGAAAACAGACAAACATAAAGAATGAAATATAACAAAACAAATATTGTTAATCACCTTGTAATTCTTAATTCCCTAGTGTTTAGTCTATCCTTGAGACTATCATTTAATTTTCGACACCATCCTGGGATTGATATAGCACATATGCCCTGGATGATGTTATTGATCTTGGATACTTGAAGGTCCATTTATTTTTTACCTATTCATGAAAAATCAAATTCTATTCTGTTAGCCTCTTAAATTTGTTTTCACATACAAAGAGTAGTGGTAACTTCAGGCATACATTTTTCTGTAACATTTGCACCAGTTCCTCTACCCTTGTAATTCCTTGTTGAAGGAAATGATGTTTCTGTATTGGTGCTGCTTCAAGCTGTTCCACAAGCACTTAACACCATGTACAGTGGCAAGCCAAAGCACCCGAGGAACATTTCCATTAGCAGGACTTCTTCCCAAATTGCCAACTGTCAATGTCATTAATCACTGCATCCCAGAAATTTAGATGCAGTGTCTCCCTGTTCACATCTACCTCACATCTTAAAACCCCTGGAACTTGTACCTAGGTGGTGATCCATTCTGTCAACAATTTATGGTGGACAAGCTTGGTTGTTGCTGCTACCGCATCTGAAGTTACCTGTAAGCAAGGAAAAAAAGCACATAAAAATTTGAAATCTTAGTGAATTACACAATTTAAGTTAAAAAAACATCTTAACTTTATTTTCCTGCTATTATATGCATTCTGTTATAATATTTAAAATAATGTTAAGAAATATCCTTAATTTACATTTTTTCCCTTAATTTTTAACGTTAATGAATAATAATGGCATAAAAATTTGTTTCAAATTAACCTAGCTCAATGTGAGATGACAAATATATATGTACATTACTGTTGCCAGGAGATTTCTCAATGATTCTTTCAAATGCTATAAGTATACAACATGGCACATAAAACTCTTATTTCCTTACATAGAAAGCTCTGACAAAGAGTTGTTAGGGGAAAAAAAAGAAAAGAAAAAAACTGTTATAATAGGGTTAGAATGCAAAATGAATCCCAGTGCCATCTTAGTAAATACAAGAGCATTGAAAATGAATATTTGAAAATTCCGGGGGTTAGATGCACTGAGTTTGGAATGAGGAATTGTGGGATTGAAACTACTGAAGTCAAGTGAGAGTGTTCGTGTAGCAGAAAATGAATAACAGGCGGAATGCAGCCAATTGTTGCAGGAACATCCCAGAAATATATACAGTCGCAACTGAAAGCAATCAAGGGGCGGGCAGTTTTAAAAATGGCAGGCCGTATTCCTTTGTTACCTTTATTTTTTGGCCGAGTTACCGTGTCCTACAGTTTATTCTTCTGAGCAAAGCAAAGCAAAGTCATAGGACAATAAGCACAGTATTATTAATACCGACCGATAGGGGTCGTTTTAATAGCAAAGGGGATCTAACACTAATGTGTATAGATGAACAGACCTGCTTAAAATTTTTATTTGATGAGAGTCTGCTGAGGACAGCAATGCTGTGCACAAGGCATTCTGTAGTTTTAGCAATTAGTGCAGTTTAGATTAGTTTAGGCTTAGATATTTTACAAATTAGAAACTTCTTTTGCCTGCATTGTTTGTTAATATATACGTTGGCTGCTCTGCTTCACCATAAAACAGTAAGTAAAAATAATTATACAGTATATATCATTGTGTGCGTGAGAGAGAGTTCCGCTGTGATCGCAAAAAACTTAAAATATTATTTAGCGTAAAGTCAATTGGGAAAAACGTTCAAACATGTCCAAAACTAGATGTCTTTCAATCCGTCAGGTGCGCATGCCCACTGTTGTCTGGTTCGGACTTATGTGATTCTCGCGTCACATGTTGAAAAGAAGAGCCGAATATTGTGTCTTTATGTTTTTAAAAGCCATGTAATTCTGCAATTACTGGAAATACTTGTATGCAGCCACGGAAGTTGCAGACCCGGACAATGATGAAACTCATGCTCAAAACAAAAGAAACCTGTGAAAGAGGGCTATGCGTAAGATTAGAAGGTTGTATGGAACTTTGGATGTACTCTTCACGTTCTATCTTCACGAATTTGTGGAGAAATTCCTTCCATCATAGCAATATATTTTCTTCTTTTATCACTTGCATTGTGAATACATAAACTGTGGACCAGTTCTTGTCGCATTAAAACATTTTATAATTTCCCTTTCGGTTAGAAAGAAATTTAAAAGTTCCATCATTCCATCACTTCATCAAGTTACCACCAGTGAAGCAACAAACAATATTACATAAGGCCGCCTTCACCTTTTCACCGTAATCGCGGTAGGAAAAAAAAAAAAAAAAACATCACAATAAGAGCATTACTAGTCTGTTAGAACATCACATAGTGTTCGCACCGTCAGCGCTTGTGTTTTGTGATTTTCATTACACAAAAAGCATTACTAATGCACTGAATCGTGATACACCGTGTTCGCACTTTCAGTGCATCCAAATATATTTAAAAATCTTAACGTTAAAATAAGACCGTTTTCTCGTGCCTATCTCGTCCGTCTCCTTCTGATTTCACGGATGGCAGAGGAGAAACCTGAACGTCTCCTTAGTGTTTAGTTTATTCATGATGAGTAGATTAAAAGAGTTCGCATGCCTGGAGTGTGGGAAGGAGTATTTCTGCAATAAAATTTAAAAGAGCATGTTTTTAAAGTACACCCGGAAAAGTCGGATGTTTTCACGCCTATTCTAAAAAGACAGAATGAAACCCTGTTAGCTCAGTGGACCGCCGTGGTAATGATATGGTTGTGATTTCGATTCCCCATGGGTAATTTTCTTCGTTTATTTATTTATTTATTTTTTGTCGCAGAATAAATTTTACTAGTATATCTCCATAAATTTTCTACACATTTCTTAAGCGAATAAATGTTACTTTTACATCTTAAAGACATGTTTTCTTGTTTATTTGTTCTTTAATATAATACCTAGAAAGTTTCTTTCCATTTTTGCTTTTCATACTTCTACTGTAATCGTAACCAGTATCCTTTCTTACTACTGTTCTACTAAGTAGGCGGATAAATCATGTAATGGTGGCAAATTTCCTTTGACTCCAGCAGAAAAAATCGTAAATATGTTAGCCAGCAAATCATTGAAATCTCCTTTAACTCCAGCAGGGGAAAGAAAAAAGAAAAGAAAAAATAATGAAAAAAACTTCGGCCGTGAGTGTTTGAACCATTGTACTAGAGTACCCAATTATCTACCTATATCCATGGAAGGCCTACGCTGGCCTCTTTTTCGTAAATATAAATTAATAGGGGATTTCGTTCTACTAAGTACGCGGGTAAATAATTGTAATGACGTCAAATCTCCTTTGACTCCAGCTGAAAATAAAAATACGTAAATATAATGTTAGCCAGTAAATCATTGTAATGGTAGTAAATCTCCCTTTAAAAAAAAAAGCAGTCTTCCGCTGTGAGTATTTGAATTAACTGCCTTTGTTTTCCAGCACGACGCTGTAACCATCTGAGCTAACACGCCATACTTTGTACAGGAATAGCTAATTATCTACCTATATCTGCCGAAGTCACTGGCGAACGAAATGGACACGAGAAGACGGCCTTACTTTAATATCAAGTTCTCAATATTGCTTTACTGGTGAATTGAATCGTGACCCCACGGTGTTCACACTTTCAATGCTTGTGTTTTGTGATTTTGATTGTGCAAAAAGCATTAATAGTCCATTTCATCGAGACCCGCAGTGTTCGCACCTTCAGTTTTTGTGTTTTGTGATTTTAATTACGCTTGTGTGCTTTTATAACGGTTGCAACTAGTGTGATAATGCTTTTCGTGATTCTATGTGTTCCGCTAACAATGAAATAAAGCGGTTATTTTGATTCGGATCGTACGTCTACGCAATCCGCGCACCATCTACTGTTGACTCTGGGAAACATTTAACTTCTGGAATAAAGTGCCCTATTTTCAAAAATATACTGCAGAATTCCCTTATGGGGAAATTTGGAAAATAAAATGAAAGCATCTGCTGTGGTTCGAGGAAGTTCATTTATCTTCCTCTTTTATTTGAATATAGTCGATTTTGTGGCCTCCACAGAACAACAAGTGGTCTTTCCACTACCCATACACAAATGTGGTATCATTAGTACAAAAAATGGCAGCGATCTAGGGTTCAGGATTATTGCTGCTATTAAGCGCATAGAATTATTTTATTCGTTGGAGTCACATGGTTTATAGTTGCAAGTAAATCAACAGTAGCTTGTTAGTTCTTTTGTTTTTATAAGTTAATATTAATTTAGTGAAATTACACGATGTACTTGTGCAATAGAAGTGTTTAGTCAACATGGGGCGCTCTGTGTACCCAGTTGTACCTATAATTATAGCAGTTCACAGCATAATGATGTAAGGTGGATAAAGAGTATATATCGTGCAAATGTTGAAGCTAATGGTAAAACTGTAGTGTACGCAGGACGTTATAACATGTTTCGACTCCTTTACAAGTGATGCTAAGAAAAGACATACACGCCCGTTTATAATTTGCCAGGGAAGACTTTCATTAAAATAGATGATGATAAATGTAATGGTGTCCCATCTTCGTCAATTAGGTTTAAGGTGTCCAATAATTTGGGAGTTAGTTTTTTTAAAGGTTGCTTGCCTATGGAGAAGTTTAGTTCATTCTTAGGGTGCTGTTGAAGTAGGGAGTTAAAATGTGACCAAATCGGATGATTGGCGAGCTGCCTTACCACCACCACCATTCATCGGTTACTTCATTAATGAAGGCTTTCAAGGAAAGTTTACCACACTGGATCAGAATGAGAATATAGAAAAAAACGGTAAATGAAAATTTACATTAGAACAATTGGAGCTTTCTTATGCAATGCTCCAGGAACTAAACATATCCAAATACACATTTAGCATAGCTCTTGATATGGGCTGCAACTTTTTTTCACACACACACACATATAATGTAACTAAAATAACAGTAACTATAAAAGCAGAAAAGGATAAAACACTAAGAAATAATCACAGATTTGTAATAGCTATATGTCGAACCGCTACAGTTTTTCTATGGCCTATATATAATTGTGATTTGCATTACATTTTCTTTTCCAGTAGTTTAATTAAAATTGTTTGTCCTATCTGTAGAGACCATTGTAACTAACAATATTTTGATGTAAATGGCTAACCATTTTATTATATTTGTATGGTTTTACAAAAGTCAACTATATATTCATGCTTGTGTATTTAAATTATCCATTAATTTTGCAATACAGTAAATTTTCTTAAAATAGCTTCTGTGCATATTACACTAATGGAAAATACTTGATTAAGTTTTTCTGGGAATGTAGTTCTGTTTTATAATAATAATAATAATAATAATAATAATTTCATTATTTATTGTACTGCAGTAAACAACGGTGGGCCGTAGTTGATTAAACAGTTAATTTTTGTACATAGATGGTTCTATGTAACCCGAATTCATATTATTTTATGTTTTGTTTACACAAGAGAAACATTGTAACAACTTATTCTTAAAATCCATCAAAATGTTTTCTAATAATAAACATTGTTATCTTATAAATGTAATACTGTGTAAAAAATTTCGGGTTTGCCAGTGACCGCCATATTTTTCTATATTGGGATTTGGATAATAGAGTTGGTCTGTTTTAAATAGTGTTTAACGCTCGTTTTAGCTACTGAGGCATCACAGGCCTTGGAAACTGATACTTAGATAAAATGATAAATTGGGAAAGTACTGTTTTTAAAGGAAGGGAACCGTGACTAAATTTAGGATACCTCCCGGCATTTGCCATTTTAGAGGACAGAGGAAAACCTAGAAAAAACCTTAGTCAGGGAGGACTGTCCTTGTAGGAATCGAACCCCAGACATTCCCCTTACGAGTTCATTCCTGAACAACCTCGGCCATCCGTGGCGGTCAGGGTTGGTCTTTCTCAAATATTCGCATATATAGAAAACTGAATTCGAGAACGATCCAATGATCTTAAACATGCTTTAACTTAATTTAAAGGAAAATCCTTTTAATAACGAATATGTGATTAAATTCTATTTTACATTAAGTTTGTTATCCAAGCTTGGCACACGGACAACTTCATAATGATTTACTCCCTCATTCAATATCCGGAACATACGCTAAATCTTTACCGTAACCTTAAATTGAACTAAGTTATATAATCTTCTTATACCTGTATATCCACTACATTCAAATCTTACCTATTTATCGAACATGAGTCAACATATTTCGTATCGCATTACCCATAATAGGCCGTACATTAATGCGGGTACTTTAGAATGATCGCCTTCAACCATAGAGTAGACTTCAACGCCGTGTCTTCTAAACGCCAATATAACCCATGTTGTAAACCGTTCCAACATGCCGCTGCCACGCCAGGAGCCAACGACAAGGCCCAAGTCTACAGATTACCTCTCCTACCTCAGTTTTATCTATGGTGCTGACAGGTTAAGCGGCGAACAAGTGTGCTTTAGCTTTACAAACGAATTTAGCTTTAGGTAATATGTGGTGGGGTTCAAGTAATATGACAGGAAACATGCGGCTTTAAATATATGAAATAACTGCAAGCTAATATCTTATGGAACTAATCACGACTTTTCTCTGAGTTGTATGTGGGGTTGAGGATCCCTCTCCATACCAGGGGAATATACACAGAGGTCTCTGCGGCCCAGTGATTTTTTTTTTTTTCCCTCCATTTAAGACCTTGCCTAGAGTCTAAACGACCTGCCTTTCGGCCGTAGACGATCTCGTCGCTCAAGCGCGCTAAGCGAACTTAGCTACCAGTTTCTCACTGGTAGATAGGTCACGTCTAGCATAGACCTACTCAATTTAAGAGGTGAGTCCCCCCAGCATTAAGGTAGCCACCCCACGACAAGCAGTGATTCGGGTTAACCTGCCCCCAAGGTACACGCCTTTGGCACTCCCTTGGGACAACTTGCCGCCGTTGGTACTTATTTATCCGTGAGTTACGGGATCACTGCCACGTCGAGTCCAACCCATCCGGACAACTCCTCAATGGGAGGGCTCGAATAAGTCCTGCGCGGCTACTTCTAGTAATGTCAGAAGTACCACGGGTACTGAGGGTCCGCACAGCCCGCACCTGGAGCAACTGTAGAGTAACGACCGAAGTCGCAAGTTGTACAATTAGTGAGAAAGTTGTAAATAGTGTCCCTACTGCGTTCACAAATGCAGTATTCATATTGAATTTAAAATTATATATGCCATTATAACGAAGGCGAACCATGCTAGTGTTCGTTTCATAAGGCACTTCTAATCAATGTACTGTATAATAGTAAATTAAACAGTGACAGAGTGAATCGATTTTATTTGGTTAGTGCTTCGGGTACTGGGGAAGAACATGTTAAAAATACACTATTATTCATCATTACATCTTACTTGTTCTTCAGCAATAATTTTGTTTCACCCACTACTACTTATTTACTTCTTAGGGGAATGAAGGCAGTAATGAAGTATATATTTGGCGTATAGTTGCTTGATAGTATTGCTCATTTGGTTATGGTTTTCAATATAATATTAATTGATTAGTACGGTATGGTGTATGACCATAATAATCTAGCAGTAACGATTGCACTTCCCACGCAACGGGCACGGGTTCGATTCCCGGGGGGTGGGTGCATGATCTAGGGCGGAATAGAACACTTTCGATACTTGAGTACTCCTGGCTGCCACTTTGACTTAAGCCAATGGGTACACCCATGGAGGGAGGAGATGAATTGAGGTAGAAACCAGGCGACCAGGATTTACGGGCGGTGACGGCGCGGACGCAGAATGGGCCCCTAACATATTTCCAGGTAGATTATTTCCATTCCAGACGCCGGGGTAGAAATCGTTGTAAAGCAGAAGTCACGATCACACTTCACCATGACACTTTCGACTCTGCAAGAGAATCAACGAAATGAAATGAAATGGGAGAACGGAAAGTTCGTAGAATGTAAACATCCATTCCATTCGCCTAAGTGACCGGGGGAAATCAATCTCTCTCTCTCTCTCTCTCTCTCTCTCTCTCACACACACACACACACACACACTACAAACCAAAGTTAGTATGACCGTCCAACAGAAATTGAAACAGGACATCCCGAATACTAGTACCAAGTGTTACTACCTGAGCCACGCCACGCGGCCGTTGTTGGGTTGGTTTACTAACTGAGGTTTTTCAGGGATTTCATATTAGTTCTTAGGAGAGTATCTGAGAAACTTAGGCGACAATGTCCCCGAACTCATTCCACCAAGTTATCAATTATTCGGCACAATAGATTTTCAAGTTGCGATGCCATGATAATTATAAAAAAGTGTATGAAAAAATGACAAATTAAATCAATAATGTTAAATAATTATGGTATCATACTTCAGTTCTTCAAGATTTCTTGCTTCATCACATTGCATGAAAGGAAAGCAAGTTCTTCAGTAATTAATTTTGATAATGCTTGCAAATTATATCAAAGTGTTTCAAGCCAGGTATAACATTGGTTTCAGCACTTCATGTGGATCTAAGTGGCACTAAGACAATTTCTTCTGTATATTCTGGTTGAGATCAAGAGCAGCTATTTTTATCATTCCAGAAAATAATGCTTTGTAAACGTTGGCATCATTGACAACAATACGTATATATTTTAATCTATTAAAAACAAATCCCTGGTACTGTCTTTATTGGGGAAAAGTTTTGCTTTTTAATGAAAACTAAGATGCACTGTTTCTTAAAAAACATTTTATACGAGAAGTACAAGTCACTTACTACAAAGCTGGTAAGTTTGTTACTAGTTTATTTATGGTACGTTTTACAACTAAAACGACACATTTTGACCTTTTATTTAACGGGATGGGAGATGCTGCAAAGGGATGGGGTATTACTGTATTAAAACTGATCTAGTGGGAAGCTTTACCTACAACAGTTTTATTACCTTTTTTACTTTAACCTCCCGCAGAAAGTTCCGCCTTATATAGCACAAACGATTTTTACATATTATTAGATAAAATATGCAGTGTAGTCGTAAGTAAATAATTATTCTCATCAGCATGGAATAGAAATAAAAGAACATTGTTCGCACCTCTCTTTGGGGAAAAAAAGCGATTGCTCTCGGCAGCTTTTGTTTTCAATTTTCCAAATTAATTTAATGCTAAGGCTATTAAACACTTTCTTAAGAGAGGAGATATTGGTTTTGAGCTCTTTCTTTATACATGCATTATACACTCTTGTCTCAACATTCCGTTATCATTAAAAACAGTGTTTGTATATAAAATATCTTTATTTATTTAAATAAAACTTCATAAAAGAAGTATCTTAAAACAGTAAATATATTCCTGCATTGTCATCAGAATTCCATTCTACATTTGGAACAAAATTTCTAATATAATTTTGGCCTTTAACATGTTGTTTGGCAAATAAACAATAATATTTAATTAATTAATTAAAATGTATATTTCTGTATAATCTTTCAAATGTAATACGTTAATGCATTGAAATTATAATAATGAATAGAGAAAAACAAACAGAATAAATAATATCCTTTGTTATTTTTTCATAATTCGAAGCGTTTTGACTATGTCAAAATTCACCTGAAAATTTTGTGTAATTAATTTGTTTTCTTAATGTTAAATTTTGCATCATTAATCTTAATATTGTTATTATAGCACTGTGTTATAAAAGATTTAAAGTGAGTAATACTACTAAGAACTTGCTTTCGCCGTACGTAATTATGCAACCATACACATACTGAGCATGTGCAATCATTGGTGCATCCGAAATATATAATTAGGTACTTATCAGTTAACTAAATATAGCATAAGCAGTGTTGCCATATGCATAAAAATTATTTTCTCAATAACTCCAAGAGAGAGAGGAAAAGGTTTCTCTTCCACTCTGTACATGCTGTTTTAGAATTGCTTGGTGTTTCTTGAGCCTTCGTTTAATTTAGATTTAAGATGAACGATCACATAGAGCCAGCAGTTTGAAACAAATCGAAATGCTCTTATTTCTTCTTAAATGCTTTAAAATTTTAACAACATGCTTTTTACGGTTTATTATTGTAGTTTTTTGTTTCACTCTTCGTATAAGCATCTGTGCCCGCGAAGACTTGTGTGCACACTCCATTTTAGATTTTGCTTCCTTTCATATATTGGTTTATTATCTTTGTTGTTTAAACTGTCTTTCAGTATACTTGTATACAATTTTATGTTTAGTTTTAGGATGCTTAAATTAATAAGTTTATCAAATGAACACTCTTTTGAAAACAGTTTTCCTTTTTTTTTTTTCCTTTTCCTTTTTTTTTTTTTTATTTTTTATTATTATTTTTTTTTTTAAGCATTATTGTAGTATCTTGCTCCGTTATGGGCAAAACGCTCGCTGGCATTCTTTCTCGTCTTCCGTGAGCAAATTTTGTCTCTTTTGGTAGGGAAGAAGGATGCTTCCGATAACTGAGGGGAAATAGGCTCCCTAACCTTGGCAGGGGCGCCGATAGCTTTTTTATTTTAGTGGGGGCTACACATGTGCCTGTACCTAATAATTTAAAATTGTCCATGATGCCTTTATACGCTGAACCTCTGCTGCTCCTAGATTTATGCTAGGAGCTTTATAAGTACTAGAGGAGTTTTTAGACATATACCAAATATACATTCTACCCTTTTGGTTGTTTCTGGTAGTAACCATGGTTGCCTCGTAGACTCAAGATCGCGGGTTCAATCCAAACCAGGGTCTCAATGGATTTTTTTCGGGCGTAAAAATCCCAAAGCAAAGTCGTGGGTCCTGATTCGTAAATTTAAGACACGCAAAAGAACCTCAAGCCTAAAAGAAGAGGCCTCTTAGCAAAATGTATCGGCTGTTTCACACCCTGAATTGAATGGGATGCTGATGACCTGAGATGTTAAAGAGCGTACGTAAATTAAAAAAAAAAGTGCTAAATGGCCTATATAATTATTACAACTTCCATAATCACTTACTGTCCCATTATTATAGTAATAATTACAGCTGGTATTTTTCATAAATTCTGTTAAAATACATAAGAAACCTAAGGAAAGATTAACATAAAATCTGTTCTTAAATAGGAAATTAAATTGCAAATGTACTTTCTTCTTTTTCGGATGTAAGTACAATAAAAAACATGGGGTTGGTATTTCTCTACACTTATTTTCATATTTACAAAATCTTCGACTCTAAAATATGAAGTAAAATGACTGAAGTATGAAAAATAACCGATGTTAAGAAAGTCGCCTGAATAGGCTGATAGCTCTTTGCATTACACACTGGTGTCCATGGAACTAGGCGGATTGCCGTCTACACTTGTTCAAGCAATCTAAATAATAATTAGAATTTCGATGATCGCTTTCAGATTCACTACCTATCATGTATCGTTATTGTAGCCACTGTGTTTCATAGTAGACCACCTCACCTTAGGCGGACTCGTGAGCGGGAGGCCTGGGGTTCGAATCCCGCCAGGACCGTCCTCCCTGACTGAGGGTTTTTTCCAGGTCTTCCTCAGTTCTCATAAATAGCAAATTCCGGGGAGATACCCTAAACTTAGACCTGGAACGTTTCCTTCCTTAAAAAAAATTATTTTTCAACACATTACTTCATTACATGTATCATCAGTCTCCACCGCCTGTAAAACGGGCGTTAAATACTATTAAAAAATCCTCATCTTAGCTGGCTAAGCTTCTGATTATATTTTAACAGAAATAATGAATCACAACTTAATCGTCTAGACAACAGCAGATCAGCATTAGTCCAGTCAAAATGTTCTTGAAAAGCTTATGTGCATAACCTTTAAAGTTTATTTATAATATTTCACACACCAGTTTAACTATTGAAACCTTGTTTTATAGAATATATGTTCTTCTCTTTCAGATAAACGTTCATTGTTTCGTAGTTTTCTTCCTAAACTCCATATTGTGAGGATGAACCGTTCTATGTATTTTTTCACAATGCTCGTAATCCTGTGAATCCACAAGATTTTTTAGTTGAATTACTAATAAAAAAGCACACAATTAAATGGGGATAGGATGCAGTTTGGTAAGCAGCTCTATGAAGTTAAAGTGGAGCTAGTACTTCATGAAAAAAGTTGCCACTGAATTGCACACTTCGCTTTTATGGATGAAAATGGCACCAGGGATCAATAAGCGCTCACAACAAAAACTTGCACGATATTGAATATGCACATAGTAATATTTTTCTTAAAAATCTTTTGCTACAATCAAAAGCCACCATTATAGTATTTCACATGATAAAAATGCTAATGAAATTGCTATCAGCAAATATTAAAATGCACTGGTATCACATAATTGGGTTTAATTGAAGAAATTTACAATTTGTTTATTAATATTTGTTTTCTTAATTGAAATTTCTGCTTGCAGCTTTCCATCACTTTCACTGAGGTAAATGCCTGTAGGAGCATTACCACCAAAACTGAGGTAAGTTTGGTACAATTTCTCTCTCTCTCTCTCTCTCTCTCTCTCTCTCTCTCTCACACACACACACACACTAATTTAGCTAATTTTAACCTTCTCATGCACGACATTTACTGTATTGGGTATCTGATAACTTTTTATCTGAGAAAACTAGGAAAGATTATCCGCTTTGTTCGGACTGCTGCATTGTGGTCAAGGAAAATACTAAAACTACAAAAGCATTCTCTGTGCAAGAATGTAATAAAAACTGCATTCATAAAGAATAATACTGTGATCAGTAGATGTGCTATAGCTTTACCAAAATACTTTAATAGAAAAAGGCAGATATGGCAGTTATGCTCTTTGTTATACTATGCAATGGGGATGCGAACTCTATATACAAACTTACTTTCAGAGGCTATTCTTTAATGTTATCGGAGTGTTTTGATATAGTTAAGAAACCCAAAGTTTATATTGTCTCATTACTGAGTAATTTGATAGTAATATAGTGGATTTTATTATTCCCATAAGACATTGAGAAATAAAGCAATAATAAAATATTCATCTCCATCTGTATCTCATGATTAAGGACAACATTGAAAAACAACACCTTCTTTCAAGCAATCGTCGACATGATGTTAAATAAAGACCTGAGGAATGAATTAGTAAAATATAGAGTGTATTCTTATAAGAACTTGATAAGGGTTGATCACCTGAACTCTAGCCAAACATACACGCAACAGCAATCGCAAAAACAGTTCAGACAATTATCCCATTGTGATACAAGACGTTGAATTTCTTGTATTGTTTTCAGATACCTTTCCAAATGATATATTTCAGTTAATTGTCAAAGGGGAACCTAATAATTTAAAATATTTTTTAGCTATTGGAAAAAGCGGGGGGGGGGGGGGAAATCACACAAGGGGATGAGTCCGAAAAAAAAAAAGGCTGACTAGTGAAGTGTTTCCACTTAACAGGTTAATGAAGTTTCTGTTTGCTTCTGTAGTATAGACAATACATTATCATTGAGAAGAGTCACATTCTCTGAATGGAGCTTGAAACTTTCGACCCGATTGTTGATTGCAGCTTCTTCAGTGTTTTATCAAAGTTCACCAAGATCAATAAATTTTATCAGCACTGGACATTAGTAATTAACCAAAGACTTTCCCAACACTGGCAGTTCGTGATAATTTTTGTAATTTGGGCCTGATGTAAGGTTGATGATCTTGATTGGGGAATGAGATATACTTTTTAAAATACGACCAATCTAAATTGTACTACAAATACTCTAAGATAACAAACCATATAATATCTATACAATTCACTCTAAAATAAAACAAGGGAACAGAACTTGGCTCACTGAGTTGCAGCCTTACTTATATAAGAGATAAACATGTCTGTTCACCTGATTAGCAAACAGCTAATGCCTGTTTGATGCCTCTGTCGTTGAAATTCGCAATTTCACCAATTTACTCCTTATATCCTGAACAAATAGCTAGTAAAGTCAGCCTATTATGATTCATACTATTTTTAAGTAAGTTTGCCTTCTTTTCAGAGTACTAAAACATTGCTATGCCTCCAATTTTGAGACTGGAGTGATCTATTTGTAGAATTTTTGTACTTAAAAAAAGAATTCGTCGAAGGAATGCTGCATGAAACAAAATGAATTGACCACAAATTGAAGAAGTATCTTAGAAACTAACAGGCAACATGTTTCACAATTTCTCTTTGCAAATAAAGACACTGTAGTTTCGTACAAAAATGCTTATCAAACATTGTTGAATAAGCTAGCTGGAAATCTTCTTTGAACGTTACGGAATGCTTTAGGTTCAGAATTTCAAAACTACTAATTATCTGAGACTCTTGGATTCGATTTTTAGGTTAGTTAATATATATCACACGTTCTTTTGGCATATGCGGAAAAGTTTACTTCAACATCGATTTATATTTTTTCTGGAGGGAGTAAAACATGTTTTCGTCATTTTGATGGACTGCCTCCGTAGTCTTATGATCAGTGTGCCTGCCTGCAAATCCGGGGATCCCGTAAGGTCATTTGCCTGGGTAGGGTTTCTTACGAAGTTATTCCTTGTCCTTAAAAAAAAAAAAAAAAAAAAAAAAAAAAAAAAAAAAAAAAGTGAATTCCAGGTAACTTTAAGCATTGTGAACTCCAGGTAATTTATTCACCCATTTTATCAAACGTTTATTCGTTTTCTATTTAAAGTTTCGTTGTTATGAGGAACATTAAACTGTAACAATAATAACTTGATACCTTTCAGTTTTTTGTGTATTTTAGATACAGGTGATTCAAAATACTGTAAGTGAGCTCCAATGTCAATTCTCTGGCTGGCAAGTACTGAAGTCCCGCACACGGGCAACAGAGGGCAGGAAATTGGTTAATTTTTTGTAATGCTCGCACCGAGAATCGGCGAACTACTTAAGCTGAAAATGAGAATGAGATGAAGGAGCAGCTGCGGAATAAATGCATGGGAAAAACAGAATATCTGGAGAAAATGTCCAGATAACGATTCGTCCACCACTAATCCCACTTATGACGGCTGGAATCGATTCCGGGCTACCTCCTTGGGAGACGGGCAGTCTCATTGTTCAAAATATGGAAACGCTTTGGGTATGACTACTATATTAGCACTCTGAATTTGAATTATATCAAACAATATGTAGACATGTTTCATTATATTATAGAAAAAAGAGCAAAACTTCTAGATTGTTAAGTAACATTTATAAACTAAAACTTCTTTCCTGCTACATCATTGTATGATCTTCCTCTCCAATCTTCTCAAGATATGCCAATAATAGATTTGTTTTCATGAGCATTGTTTATAGTTCGAGGATGAAAGCTCTAACTTCTTCTGGAAAGAGTTGTAATATATTTATTGTAGACTGTAGGTAATCAAACTTAAACTCTAAGCCTTAGAGGAAGAAGTAACTTCAGTAAATTAATAAATTTGACAATAGACAACCTAAGTAATTTTTTGTACCTTAGCACTTTCCCTGTGTTGTAATGTGATGCCTGGTATTTCCCGCACACGTTTAACCTGAGGATATTACTTGAAATGTGTGAAGGTCATCGGTATTCCAAACACTATGAGCAAAATCAGTATAGAGTATACATATAATTCACCAATGTTTAATGGGCTGCCTACTCAAAGGGAAAACTTTAATTAACCTTGTGTTAGTGCAATGAACCGAAAAACCCGAAATGACTCTGAAATAAAATATTTTTCATAGTTTTAGCGAGTGCGGATTTTTATTTACTAAAACATGCTAGTTTTAATGGCACTAAAATTAGTTAAATTTTTATCTCTTTTGTAGCAACATATAGCTTAACATAGTTTACTCAATTATACCACTGACATGTTATTACAGCATTTGATTTTATGCTATAGGACTCAATAAAGCAGATTGTGCACATACAGCCTTTTCTGGACTATAAGTGCAGAATGTTTTTTTGATTATGATGTCTGCTTCTTCTTCTTTTCCCCTTTTCTTTCTTTCTTTCTTTCTTTCTTTCTTTCTTTCTTTCTTCCTTCTTTCTTTCTTTATTCTCCTGAGCAATTATTCTTTTGTAGCTCATTGTGCAATATCGCCGATTTTTTTTCTAGTGTGTCCATCAAGTTTTCCCATAGTATGAGCTCGTTTTCTTGAAGGGAAGGATTTTTCATTAAATATATTTACATAGATCCAAGGCAAGTGATTCCTTGAAGGCATGAATTGACATGTCCTTTCTTGAAGTTCTTTTTTTAACAATACAAAAGTTTGGCTCTCACTATAGCACTTCCTAGTTCGGCCTCCATAGTAATTTTCCTCAATCAATCATCCCCATTTTCAAAGCCAAACAGTAGCATACGCACGCTTTTTATATATATATATATACACATGGTATACTTAGCATTAGTATCGTCAATTTGGTTCTTTCTTCTTCCAGTTCCCTGGAAAATACAAGCTAGTGGATCATACTTACGATGCAGTAGTAGTGGGTGCTGGGGGTGCAGGTCTGAGAGCAGCAATAGGACTTGCTTCTGAAGGTTTCAGTGTTGCTTGTGTAACTAAAATCTTCCCAACACGCTCACATACAGTAGCAGCTCAAGGTGGTATCAATGCTGCACTTGGAAATGTGACAGAGAATGACTTATGGCAGTGGCACATGTAAGTGAGACATGTTTACTCAATCTGTGATATAAAACATTTATTATATATTTGAGGCAAAGAAATTAGTTAAATAACACATACTGTATTCAAACACACCAATGTATACGTCTTGTATAGTGTTTCAGTCATAAGATACGTCAGTCCTGGTGGTGTAGTGGTAACCACACTTGCCTTTAAACCCAAGACCGCGGGTTTAAACCCGGCCAGGATCTATGGATTTTTTCGGGCGTAAAAATCTTAAGTATGGCTTCCTTCGGAAGGGAAGTAAGGCCGTGGGTCCCCTGTCGTACATTTACGGCACGATAAGAACCTCAAGCCTGAATGAAGAGGCCTCTGAGGAAAATTTGTCGGCCGTTTCACGCCCTGAATAGAATGGGACGCTGATGACCTGTGATGTTAAAGAGCGTCCATAAATAAATCAAATCAAGTATAAAATGCAGAATCTGTATATTTAACCTTTCTAAAATATGTTGTTTAATTTAAGCTATTCGGCTTTTGAGTGAATTTTCCAGGGCATTCGAAAAGCTGCTTCAAACTAAATTTAGTTATATTACTTTAAACATAGCATACTTCAAATATAGTCCTCATCCATGTCGATAATATGAACAATTCTTGGAAAATGGAACTCTCCGACTGCAACATTTCTCTCGCTGATGGGTCCTGGTGGTGCAGTGGTAACCATACTTGGCTTCTAAACCCAAGATCGCGGGTTCAAACCCGGCCAGGATCGATGACTTTTTTTCGGGCTTAAAAACCCTAGGTATGGCTTTCTTAGTAAAGTCGTGGGTCCCGTGTCGTACATTTACGGCACGACAAAGAACCTCAAGCCTGAAAAAAGAGGCCTATGAGCAAAATTTGTCGGCCGTTTCACGTCCTGTATAGAGTGGGACGCTGATGACCTGAAGATGTCAAAGAGCGTCCATAAATAAATAAAATCAGTTGATCGATCTAAAGCAGGGGTTCTCAACCTATGATATGCGTACCATTGGTGGTACGTAAAATTTCAGCAAAATATTAACATTTGTTTTAAAAGCAGCAAACATTACTACTATAACTAAACGGAAACAGTTGCTTTTATATTATCATAAAAACTTTGGTGTGATACTATACAAAAATAATACGGAAGGTCAATTTTATTCCTAAGACTCCAATATATTTTATCAGAGAACAATGAAATACATTTTGTCGTTTGTTTAACTGCCAGACGCATCTGAGTTAAGAAAGCAATGGAGTTACATTATTATTGTTGAATGCGTGATTTCATTTGTTAAATTGTCATATTTTTAAGTAGTTTGTATCAAATCCAGAAAAAGTAAGTACATGAACAAGTTGTTAATTAAAGGACTCTGCTCGCAAAGCTCAAAGGGAGAAATGAGTGTAAGCAGGTAAATAATTCCACTCTCCCAGAAGCCAGTACTTCTAATGTTAAGCATCCAACAGAGGATATTTGTACAAGGTGACAATAAAAAGCTCCTACACAATAAATACGAACTATAATATGTATAAACTTTTTTTTCATATGGCTTCCTGTATATTGGAGATGGAGAAGAAACCTCCCATTACCGCCGTGTGTGATTTAACGTTTTAAAATCACTCGGTGAAACCTTCCCTTTTGAAACGTAATTTTGACACCAAACATGGTGATTTAAAACACAAACCATTGGAATATTTTCAGAGAAAACTGCCAGATTGATTATCAAGGAAAAACAAATAACCTCATTTGCAGGATCTAACATGATGTCTCTAGAGCCATCGTATGAAGCCAGTTTAAGAGTAGCTAAGGCAGGAAAACCTAACACGATCGTAGAGTCATTAATATTAACAGCAGCTATAGATATGGTTAAACTAATGTTGGGGGACAAGGCAGCACAACAACTTGAAGTGATTCTATCATCCAACGACGCCATAGCTGGAAGAGTTTTAGATTGTCTGTAAAGGTTAAACAGCAGCTGACAGAAAAAAATCGCCGTAGTCAATATTTTTCCACACAACTGGGTGAAACTATTGACACGAACATGACCCATCTTTTAAGGAAGAATCAATATTTTGTGAATCAATGCCTGTTCGAACAAACTTAATATTTTTAAAAGTAGATCAATTTATGAAAATTAATGTTATAGAAATGAATAAACGTGTTGGTGTTGGTTCTGATGGAGCATGTACAATGACTGGAAAGCACAGTGGCGTTGTGATTAAAGAAGTGGCTCTAGAAGCAAAAGTTGTACTTTGTAGCATTCATCATGAGGCATTAGCCGCAAGATAGACGTACCTGTTGCTGTAAGATGGATTTAAATGAAAGTGTGAAAGTTGTAAACTCATGAAGTCCAGAGCTATGAATTCACGATCATTTCCCATTGTGTGTAATGAAATGGGTGCTGAACATGATTCTCTTTTACTTCACACTGAAGTTAGGTAGCTGTCGAGTGCAAATGTATTAAGCTGTCTGTTTGAACTTCGTCCAGAAGTGCAGATTTTTCTCTCCGACTCATCCTTAGACTTCAATTATTTCACTGGTGAGTTGTGGCTTGCACGGTTGGCTTACTTGATAGATGTATTTTCCCGCCTCAACCAACTGAACAAGAGTTTGCAGGATACGCTCACTTTCATAATTTTGGTACAGGATAAATTTGGGCTCTTAAGAAAAAACTAAGCTTTATAATAACATAAATCAATGTCGGAAGCACATCTTTCTTTCCATTCTAAGATGCTTTCTTAAGTGAAAATGAAATTCTTCTTCATAGTGAACTGGCAGTTAATATTAAGGAGCTTCTTGGAAGTCTCATCTCAGATTTCAATGTATACTTACCTGAAAACCTGGATTCAGAATTTTGAACTAGAGACCCGTTTTCTATTGTGACTCTTTACCAGAAACCTTAACTCGTTCCGAGAAAGACGAATTAATCGAGCTATCGTGTAACAGAAGTATCAGGCAAATGATCAAGAAAATGGATTTAATAGACTTCTGACTGGCAAGAAAATACTAATATCCAATGATCTCAGAAAAAGCTGTAAAATATTTTATCCCAATTTAAGAATAAAATTAAATCAGTCGAAACCAAGCATTAAATAGCTGTGTTTAGCTAAACAAGCACATTCTTTGTATTACAAAATCAGAAATATTTGTAAAGTTAATAGATTTTGCTAATTGTAAATCTGGCTGAGTACTGGAGTGCCAGTATTAGGAATATAATATGTATCGATGTTTGTTTACGCATGTATTTGAACCTTAACAAAGTTAATTTTTAAGACATTTCAATAATAATGCGTGTTAGATATCTATTAGCAATAGAAAGAGAATTTACGCGGAGTAGAGAGTTAAATCAAACAGATTATTGTCAACTACGAAAAGAGCATTGCCACTGAAGTACACTCGTCGGAAGAGAAATATAAATTCCATCATGCCTCTCTTGTGTTCACTATACATCTAATAATATTTGCAGAATCCATTTTATCAGGAAAATGTATAGTAGTGCGTTAATGACAAGACTTTAATAAACGTTTGTTATATATATATAAAATTACTATCACACTACTGGTACATCTGATATCCTGCGTTGAATGTACTATGCGACTATGTCACTGGAACAGGTTGAGAACCCCTGGTTTAAAGCTTTTCAAATGTCAACCTGTGGTTGAAAGCGAACGCCTCGCAAAGATATTTTTATCTTCGAAACCAGTCATGATTATAAGAACTCGTGTCTAGTGAATTTGTAGGGTGTTACAGTATTTCCCAATTCCACTTTCTTAACAAATTGCGCATTGCGTCGGTTATGTTACAGTGAGCGTTACCATGTAACAAAACAGGCCTCTGCTCAATGGCCTGAGATCTTTTATATCACAATGCTGGGTGCAAATAATGTTCCAAGTATAAAGTAACCAGATGTCCCGTATTAGCCGGTACAGGCCCCCCTTCTCTCTCTGTCCTGTCTATTTTAAAGGTAAAACGAGATATTCATACAAAAAAAAAAACAATTTCTGACTCAGGTATTCGATGCAATAAGTGTGCATACTTTCATTGTAAACCATGGGGAGCAATCGGATATATCGCAACATATAAAAACATAAGTATGGTGTGCGTGAGTGCATCTCCTAGCACCGTATTGACAATTTTTTTAAAGTGAAAGTTTGGTTAAAAATATATGAAATTAGCAGCTGTTGAAGGAGCATTCGCATATCACACTGTCCAGTACAACTAATCCTTCAGATCCATGGATTGTACTTCTAAATTTCTCCATTGTACTTTTGAATAAATATTTACCTGCGGCCATAGTAAAGCCAGTTAATGGTACTAAATGTTTTAAACACGTTTGCCATTTCTAAAATAGCATAAAGCTGGTTTTATTTTAATAATGACGGATGCATCGAACCTTAAGGATGTAAAAATATTTTCATCTTGTTAGGTACTTTAATCCTAATGAGCGGATTCAAGTTAAAATGTTAGATCTTAAATCTTTGCCTCGAGAAATCCTGACAGACACCACTGCTACGTTTTTGAGTTAGTATTTGAAAAGGGCGTCAACGCTTTCACTAAACTAAAAGGAAATCTAGGGTGTAGCTTATTGGAGTTAGGTGTTCTGCTCTTATAATTCACAATACAGCCCAGGTAGCTTCTGATTTCCTTCCTATTAATAGTGAAAACATTGTTTCTAAAACATTTCTTATTTCTTTATGTATACTCTAAGGGTTGAAAATTTTATAGACATTTGTGAATGTATACATCAGGAGTACAAATAAGTTTTGGACTGTAGCGAAACAAGGTGACTTGCTTTATTCCCTGCTTTCAAACGTCCTCCAACTATGTTTGTTCCTCTAACTATAGTTTGAATCTCAAAACAAATCTCCATTTCTTTTAAACCATTCTTTGAAAATTCTTTATCAGAAGCATGGCTGTACTTTCTTTACAACCAAGCATCAATTTTTCACTCTGCAGTTAAAAGAGTAGAGGACCAAACAATTACAGTTTTTGAGGTAATTTCTGTGTTAAATGATTTAAAAACTAATGTAGCTTTCAAGGGTGAAGATTACTTCATAATATCAGCTTCAGATTCAATTCTTGGTAATTTGGAAATGGAGGATTTATCACCAGAGGTTTAAACAGTATGCCCATACACTTTGTTGAACCACAACTGAATATTTAAATAAATGAATTGCAATTTTTTGCTGGACTGCAGTTTGGTAACGCTTAAGGCAGGGATATCCAGGTGGAAGGATATACAGAAAACTGAAGATTTCAATTTCGAAGTGACTTCTTTATCTATATATAATAGATTATATCAGTCTGTATGATGAGTGTGTGTAATTAAACAATACATAACACCAAAAATATTGGAAAAAAGGAAGCTGGAAAAACAACCATCTAGCGCATGTTTGGTAGAACTTATTTCACATTTTAATGTGAACAATGTGCCTTATTCCAATTGTCTTAAAATGTTGCAATTTCTTCTTTGTCTACGTGGTACTAACGCCCTAAGTGAACGAATGTTTTCTTACATGAATGTTATGTGGACAAGTGACAAGAACGCTCTTTTAGTACAAACTTTAGTACAAATGTTGATTAATAAGATGAACTTTAATCACACCTCTTTTAAAGCAAACTTTGATAGTTGTGTTGATTAATAAGATGAACTTCAATCACACTTGTGTAAACTTTTACAAAATACTGTGTTATAAACAGGACTTACCTAAGAAGATCCATTTTTCAGCAAATACCACCACGGGTGACCGAGATGGTTAAGGCGCGAACTTGCGACCGAGAGTTCTAGGGTTCGTTTCCCATAATTATTTGTCTCTGATTTGCAGAGCAGTCTTCTTAAGTATAATTCCTGTGGTATCGTGAGAACCTTGTTTGAGTGTATGAGGTGATATGACCCAGGTAAAGAAGGAAATAATACTGATGCTCATAGCACTTTTCTGATGTACATCTTGGTTGTTTGGGCAAATCTATTTGTAACTGTTCCCTTAAAAATATCAGTTTGTTTCATATTTTATCATAAAAATGTATTTAATTCAATATGTTTAATAAATTACTTAAAACTGAAAGTTTATCGGTAACTTATATTTTCTGTTTCAGAAGCTGTTAGATGACAACAAACAATCATATTTGGTCCATTTATCACAAGTTTATTTCTCACCTAGACACCACTCAAATTGTTGGCTAGGAAGTTTTACATTATTGTGAAACACGTGGGCTACCAGATAAGGCGCGATTTTAATGAAGCCTACTTTTGGTGTCAAAATAATGCACTTGCATATATTTGGCGCAATAAAATACAACCACTTTAAATCATTAAAATGATCTCTCATTCCTATATTTGACCTGACTTTGAAACTCAACAAATCCGCTTATTTTGTTTCTTTCTTTACGTCCCTCAAATTGCTGCTTGTCAAGGACAAGAGGTTTAAACGCTCATTCTCCCCCCTTTTTTCTTTCTTTCTTTTAGAGGGTAAATGTTAGGATAAATATGATGGCTGATTTAAAAAATTGTGAGAAATGAACGTTCCTTCAAGTTATTACTTTTTGTCTCGGTACAGTTACATATGAACCAATTATCACATTCAAATTCATATTCTGTAATAATGAATCGGTGATAAAACATTTAATACACAAGGCAGAATGCTTTGTAAGAGTAAAATTATCCCGATTTATGCTTCTGCATCATTTTTGCTTTGAGTGATTTTGCCCTAATGGTTTGCACTTATAATATCTGAATTTACACTCAGGAGTACAGCAGTTGCGTGACATATTTGAGTGTGTTATTTTAGGTTAAGCTAATGCGCATTACACATAATCGCGATACAGTTTAAATATTTTCGATTTTATAACAGTGTTTATTATAATAGACACTTCCAACAGAACATTATCAGAAAGCAATTATGCGCAACTAAATTAAAATTACTAAAAATGTACAACCACATGGCAACATCCACGCACCGTCAACTCTCGTCCTCAACTTTTACTCTAATTCCTATCCGTGTGATGTTCATTAGTTATAGGCGGTTCTTGTCAGGACATTGCATTTCTACATATGGGCGGCAGAGGGCAGGTTCGCAGTCCATTGTAACTTGCACACCGATGAATCGGCGAACTATATTACGCTGATTGATGATGAAGGGGAAAATGGACGATGGAGCAACGACGGAATTAATGGCAGGGAAACCGGATTACTTACCCGGAGTAAATATTCTCAGTCAACGCTTCGTCCTCCACAAATTCCATTTACGGCTTCCACTTTCATCTTTACCCTCATTCAGTGTAATGTAGTCCGCCGATTTAGCTGTGCGCGCATTCAAATGGAATATGCCATGCATTCTAACGGCGAATGGAAGAACTCCAATAAGCCACCACCACTTGAGAATTTCATTGTAATTATCAAAAACATAATAACATGCAATGAACTATACTGCAGAGACACAGAAAAAATAAATTTTGACACATTAACCAGCACAGATTATTATCATGGATATCCTTAGATGTAGCGAAAAGCTTTAGCATTTTTCAAATTTGCTCTTATTTACCTAATATTCACAGAGCATTGCTTTAAAAAGTTTAATGTGTATTGTTCGTCTTAGGTATGACACAGTTAAGGGTTCTGTTTGGTTGGGAGACCAGGATGCAATTCATTATATGACAAGAGAAGCTGTGAAGTGTGTGCTGGAGCTAGAACACTTTGGTAAGTGTCCTATATGTAGCAATATTATGAATACGAAATTAAAGTCTTAATCCAAAAAACCGAATCCTCCTAATTTTGAAACTTTTTGAGTTTTGACATAATACCACTACAATAACAAATGAATTACAGTCGAAAAACTAATTTAAGTCACCTTTATTAAGTATGCATATTTAATTTAAGATATTCATAGCTACACAGTAAAGTTAACGGAAGTTTTAATGACAACAAGAAAGAAAATACTAGAGTGAAAAATATAAACTATGTAAGTTACTCCTAATATGAGAACTGGCAATATATATATATATATATATATATATATATATATATATATATATATATTTTGTGCTGTAACCTCAGAAGCATACATAGGCGTTTCTCATGGAATGAAATTAAATTGACCTCAAAAGACATGCCGGTTTGTCAGCCTGCCTTAAAGTGTACCATCAATAATAAAACATGTATGTAAGCCATACTCATCAATAACAGCTTTTTCGCGATGCTTAGCATGAGTTCAAGACATTAACGCATTATTGAGTGACTTTTTCTTGATATCCGTTCCATAGAACAATTATGTTGGTTAAAATGCTTATATGTATAAAATATGTATAATTAGTAAAATTATATTAAACATGCTCTGTGTTAGTTTAATACAAATGCTATGATTAATTAATTTGTCAATGGCAAATACAAACCTAATCCTTCACAATATTGAAAGCTGTTATCTTGGATCCAACTTTTAAATTTCAGAAAGAAAAGCGGTCATATCACTACTCAAAATTAATAAAAACCATTATGAGTAAAATGTCATATTAGCTCCACAGGCGAAATCGGTTTTAGATAATCTTAATTCCCATCGGTAATGCCACATATTAAAGTTCCATAAAACTGTTGCATATGTCGCAGAACAAATTGGGCTCTCAATGAATAAATAAACGTTAAATATTATCAAAAGTGTTATTAGCTACTGTTATCTTATTTGCTTCCTCCTCAGGGCACAAGTACAATTATCTCAGACGACGAACGAAATCCATGATGAATACCTAAAACTATTATTTTCCACCACTTTCATAATTGCTATATGTTTATTTTACATTCTTCCTCTATATGGATAGAAAGAATGACGAAGAAATACAATTGTCATACAATTATTTGTTTTTAATTTTGCCAGCAGAAAATATTAATATATGTGTCTTAAAATTATAACAAAGGATATAAAGAACTATTATAAAAATGAAAAACAATTATTTTCATACATTTTAGGTAATTTTTGTTGAATATAAATAATTTCTTTAGATAGATATTGAACTCTTTAGTTCTTAGAGAGCTATATCTTCAAAGATTCTGTTGTTAAAGCTAAATCCATTTAGGCTATGTACAGTAAGTTTCGGGGCCTCTGGTTCCTACTGTATATTCCAACACCTCCAGATGTTCAAACTGATAATGTTCTTTGCAGAGTGCAGTAAATGTTCATTTTTTCTTTGCATCCATGTCAGCTGGTTGTTCGGCACGAGATTGGAAACGAACCGGTGGATCCAGGATGTAACTTTGGTTATCGCCTGATTTCATCGTTATGATGTCTATTCTACGATTACTGCCGTTGGTTTGTGTTCCATGAATCTTTTCATAAACTGCAAAACTTATAATCTTTAGCAATCCTTCTAATTTTAAAATGTCTAAGACAACAACAAGGGCAACCGTGCAAGGTGTGAGTTAAAGTTTCAGTCTCACTGAATCTCCTGCAATGGTTGTCTCGAAACCTAGAAAGTTGTTAGAAACTCTTTAAATAAGTATACACAATGGTCCCTATTTGTAAGCTGGCATCATTTTTCAAATATTTGCATTCATTAGAGGTCTCGAAGATGTCTAAGGATTTTCCGAATATCTCGGGCTTATGGTCCCTAGCGATATGTCTTGCTTATAAGCAATGATTGATCATATGTAGATAGTGCTGTTCTCCAACAGCGTCTAGCTCATTAGCAAACTTTGCATTACTCATATTTAAACTCAGGGGGGAGTATATTAAGATGTTTCTGTCATTTTAATGTGTTTTGTCAGTAATAACATAAACTAGACTGTTCTATGTATATTTCCATTGGAACATGCGTGTTGATTTTGAAATTGCTTGTTGATCATACATAGAAATCATGTTCAGCTGTGTTTAATTTGGCATCCAATATTGAGTGACAGAAAGATAATTCCAGGTTCAATTTTGGTTGAATATGTAGACAACGATTGCATAGAGAGGTGACTAATTTATTCAATGATATTCGCCCAGGTCGATTGCAATATCACACATAACTGTGACGACGACTAAGATAATTCGCTGAAACTAAAAGCTTATAGGATTTACCAAAATAAGGTCGTCCGTAAACTGAAACTGATAGAGTAGTTCATTAGTTGTTTTCCATATTATACGAAAATCCGGAATAACAGCATTGTCAGTTTATAGCACAACTGAAGCACTTACAAGGCTCCTGTAATAAAGTTCGCTTGTCCAATGAGCAGTAGAGTTTGCAAGCAATACATCTTCTTCAACTCAGCGTAGAACTAGCTATTGCTTACTCCGGCAGCGGAAGGCACTGCGGTATTCATTTGACTGCCTCTCAAGTTTGATCTGAGGTTGACATTAGTATTGTATGCTAAATGGATAAATCACTTTAAAAATGTGTGGAAAAAATATTAGGCAAAATAGATATTTAATTTTTAACCTCTAATGAATATATATTGATTCTTCTATATTATATTGAAAGTAATTGCAATCAATATTCATGACAACAGAGGTTCAAATGTCTTTCACCAGCTTCAATACAGGCAATGTCAATACTGTGCCTCGCCAATTTAACCCGTTCACAATTCACAACCTCTTCATTTACGGTGTCGCAAGAAATTAATGCTTCTTGCAACAATTTTTCTTCCAATTTAATTTCTTAGCTGTAAATGCAGTCACTAGAGTACTCTACGAGAAAAACTGCTGTGGGAATGTCATTAGAATGGAACAGACAATTCATGGATCTTGCCTTTCGGTCCACTTAATCGGAAAAAGGGTAATCAAAGAGATCTCGGCCATATTGAGAGAAGTGAGCGCGCATGGTGTCATGCTGACACCAATTGCAAGAATGTAGTAAAGGCTCACATAAATAAATAAAATAAAATAAAATAATATACTTAAGCACTTTAGAACGAAACAACGTGGTTTCTAGTGTATGACAGAAAGCCACCTGGCCAGATATATTAGCCAAAGAGACCATTTCCAGACATATCTTCATATATGAAGGTTATCTGTACTATCTTTATAGTTTTATAATGATGTCACGGATACATCGTGGTTATACTTTTCACGTTTGTTAACAATAATAATCTATAGAACCTGAAAACAATATGGATTTCAATATTAAAAAATTAATATGAACTTTGAAACGTTTGCTCTTAAAAGATATACAGTGATATAAGAACAAATAGAGGAACGTTTTCATCAGTAATAGACGATAGCAACGGCCAAACCAGCTTGTTCATCAAATGTCCGACCTTCTTGAAATTTCTCTATTCACCGGTACACTTTTCTTCATTTAGGCAATGCAGTACCATCTTCTGTGAATTTTCCACAGTTTCACTTTTCTGATCACAAGTCTTATTATAGAGCTCTTCTCCTTTATGAAATTTCTAGCAGCGCAATCGCGTTTTTTCACACTGTCTTTTGTTTTGCCTACGTCCTGCAATATACTGAAGACATCAGAACTTGTCTTTTAACGCTGTTGTAGCTATACGATATTACACCCTCTTATTACATATCAAGAAATTTGCCATTAATTACTGAAAGGCCACCGTACTATTACCACCACTTCCGCAGATGCCACTATCACCTTCAATATAGGATGACGCCAGTTTGCTAATTAAGCGACAGCAGCACAACAAAAATTAATAATAATAATAATAATAATAATAATAATAATAATAATAATAATGAGATTATGATAATGATGATAATCAGCAACAGTTAGTAGCATATTATGTGAAAAATATATTTCTATGTGAAAATTGTTACGTGTTCTTCTTTTCAATTCTATATTATATTCAATGCGCACCCTCCTGCTGAGAATTAACTTAGTAACTGTATTGACCAGGATATGGCTGGGGAAATGTAGTTTTCAATTACGGGAGAAGAAAATTACCAACTATTCTG
The DNA here is from genome assembly GCA_030762175.1 of Metallyticus violacea. NCBI lineage: Eukaryota > Metazoa > Arthropoda > Insecta > Mantodea > Metallyticidae > Metallyticus > Metallyticus violacea. The sequence continues at coordinate 42,183,486 of CM060835.1, read as the reverse complement.
ATTTATTATACAAATGAAATGTGAAATAACATATAAATAATTAAAATTGATATAGCCCACTGAACTCGCACTCAACCACATAATTTAAGTTTACATGCATTTGTGTCATTGAACAAGCTGCAATAATCTTGAATGAATAGTGTTTAACGCCCGTTTTTGCTACAGAGGCACCACAAGTGATAGGCACTGATGATACATGAGATGCAATGATATATTGGTAAAGGATTTATTTTTAAGGAAGGAATCGTTCCAGGGCTAAGTTTAGGGTATCTCCCCGGTATTTACCATTTATGAGGACTGAGGAAAACCTGGAAAAAACCCTCAGTCAGGGAGATTTTCGAACCCAGACCTCCCGCTCACGAGTTCGCGCCTTAACGACCTTTGCCATTCGTGGCGGTTAGTCTACTTTGAGAAGAACTACAATTCATATTATTGCATAATTAACAAATCCCTAAAACAACATTAAAACTTTCAAACTGAATAAAAGCTTACATACTACCTTGGTCACTGGGTCAGGCTGGTGGAGAGAGAGAGAGAGAGAGAGAGAGAGAGATCCTAACAATTAGAATTAATGACCAAAACATCTAACCCGCTGAAGTCGAGCCCTCTCTGCGAGTAAGCAACAAGAGTCAGACCCTACGAAAGTTCTGACGTCACATTAGTTCTGGAAAACACCATACTTATCTCAGCCAATAGGGAGAAGAGCACGTTAACAAAGGCTTCCAACATAGAATGAAAGTACTGAAGAGGAGGGGAAGGGGTATTTGGTACAAAGGTATACAGGAGTACGTGCAAAAATGCACCAAAATAGAAGTAGCATATAAGTAGTATACATTCCCATCAGAGTAACTGGATGTATAAAAATACATAGTTGCCATTATTTAGTTCGTTAGATTCTTAGGAATAAAACGAAGTACTTAATCTATATATCCTGTCTTTAGTTGACTATATTATACACAAACATTATATACGTCTGTGTTCAGGTATGCCGTTTAGCCGAACTTCAACAGGGAAAATCTACCAGAGAGCCTTTGGGGGTCAAACAAAGGACTATGGGAAAGGAGGTCAGGCAAAAAGGTAATAATTTTTTATTTTGATACATTTATAGATTAAAATTGCTTATAAATTTCATTAAGAGGTCTACTATATACATAAATGCTAACAGTCAGAAACTAAACAGAAAAGTCCGCCGCGCAGGAGCTGCGAAAACTAAGCGAATTCCTCAGTAAGTAGAATCATTTTAATAAGAATATAAAATCCAAATTGTGGCCTTATTAATTAATGAAATAAGTTATGGCATTACTGTGTATTAATTAATATGACAAAATCTAATGCAAACTAATAAAGGAAATACTGAACTATAATACAATACTTAACTAGGTTGTTTCCTTCAAAATCACACAAAAATAATGTCCAATTTTCAATTGTAAGGGATAGACAATAAGAATTATTCTTGCAATCTATAAATATTACAAAAGAGAAATCACAATTTTAGAATCATCATCATCATCATCATCATCATCGTGATCATCATTATTATTATTATCTTCATTATTATTGTTTTTGTTGAGATTAAACCACAACAATTAATGGTGTACTATTAATTAAATTGAATATATGATCACTGACAGATAAAACTACACTGTGTGGGTATTTTTAAGCTTTTTTTTTTGTGTGTAAACTAGTTTATAAACTGAGACCTTGATATCATCTTTACCTTCACTGAAATAGAGAGAAATAACAGAAAGTTTCGACTTAACTTGTACATTTAGAAAGAATTATATATATATATATATATATATATATATATATATATATATGTCAATTAAAATGTTGCTATTTAATACACCAAAGATTACTACAATACACTAAGGAAATATACACAATTAACAATATACAATCAAAAGTTCCTTCTATTTTCAGTGGCTTTGAAATTTGATTTAAATTTTATTGTAGAAAAACAGTGACGTAAATGTTTTCTGAGGGTTATTAATGAGCGCTCTACATACAAATATAATAATTCTCACAAACATATTAGATTAATATTTCACAGTGTTATCTCCAGGTTAATGCTTTTCTTAAATGTAAAATATATGCATCGTCATAATACATTTTATCTGCTGAGTCAATTTGTCTTTCTTTCTTTCTTTCTTTCTTTCTTTCTTTCTTTCTTCCCTCTTTATTTTTCTGTTTTAAACAACTGAGAGAAAATTAAACGCTAGAGCGCTTTTTTAAATTTTGCTTTTCAGGTATACCCATTTCCTTAAATTTCGGATTTTTTTTCTTATTTTATTTAAATAGTATATACGGAATTTTGTTGTGAAAAAATAAATATTGGTACCGTTAGAGCGGTTTGTTGGGTTTCAGGTAAACACCCACTACTAATGGCCCGATTTCCCTGATTTTCAGGAACTATGTTTCTTATCTTATGTAAATAGTATATACCAGAATTTGTTATGAAAAAAAAACCAATTATTGGTCCCGCTAAAGCAATTTTTAAATTTCTGTTGCAGGGAAACTGTAACTCCTAATAGTCAGATTTCGCTGCTTTTAAGAAACTATTTTATTATTTTTGAAGGCAAATGCTGTGTTTCGTTGAAAAAAACAACAAAAACAAAACAAGAATTACGGCCGTTTGAGCGATTTTTAAAATTTTTCTTAGGTTAACCCCCGCCCCAATCGTCCAATTTTGCTGGTTAAAGAAATAGGTAAATCATTTATTAATTGATCGTTATATGCCGAGTTTCGTTGGAGGGGGGAATTGCAACTTCTGGGCCGCTAAAACACACACACACACACACACACACACACACATCGTTGTCATTTTCGATGCCAAGTAGGTAGAATCATAGAGAAGTTTTCAAAAATCCTTTCCTGAACACAACCGCAATAGCTGGGATTCCTTCGAAATTCTCTTAAACGTATACTAAAGAACTCTTAGCTTTGCAGCTATGAATTCTATTGATTCAATTAGCCTGATTTTGGTTTCTATCCAAGGTGGTATCTCTTAAACTTAAGCTCAAACTCTAGTTCTCACAGGTTAGCAATTATTATTTATTTAGCAACATTAATGAAAAGGAACTTGCACATCTGGTTAGATGTGTAATGTGAGGTAGACATTAATCGAATAAGTTTACTGTCATTAAAAATAAGTCTAGGCACGTACTCCATCTTTTCACAAGCTCCGTAAACCAGCAGTATATAATTATTTCAGTTGCTGTTCAGCTTTCTTTTTTATCGAGCTATCAGCGAAATAGCGTTTCCCCGAAAGAAGTTTAAGAAGACCAAACAAATTAAAATTACATAGTGCAAGAAGACCGGGGTTATGTGAGCGATGCTCTAGGATTTCCAAATTGAAATATTTTCAAGCGTCCTGTAGTTTTTCTGGCGTATTGGGACGCGTGTTGTCATGCAACAGTAATACACCTTCTAGTCGCATCTAACGACATTTTTTTCAGAATTTTACAGTAGGATACAGTCGTTGCAGCGTCACCAAGAGACTGAAGCACGTCTTGATAATGCAAACAAAAAAGGGGAGGCAACTTCCCTTCCCAGCTGATGGCGTCACCTTAAACATTTTAATGACGCGAAATGTTTCCACTGCGTTGTTGAACGCTTTATTTCCAGTTGTTGGTGATGTACTCGAGAACCACCAACTGTGACTGTCCGGATTAGCATTCCTTCATCCTGGTATCATGAAATGCTGCAATACTGGCACATTTTCTGTAAGTATCGCAAGACCCGTGAGATTTTGTGAAAACCTAACCCCTCATGGATTATATTGTAGATGAAGCCAAATGAACTGCCAATAACAGCAGTAAAAGTGTCGATGGTTTTTCTCCTGTCTGAGTCAGGATCTCATCCCGTTGCACATTTGTCACCGTGGTTATCTCTATGGACCCACTAGGTGTCTTCCAGCAATACTTTTCCGACCTCCAGCGAACTTCTACACCAAAGTGCAGACAGCTTCAAATAACGAGAATGCTCAGCAAATAAGGCAGTATTTCCTTAAAAATATGTTTTTGCTACCGGACCTTTTGCCTAGAAAAACTGCACAGCGTCGCGCTATTCGGTAATGTTTATTCGTTGATAGGCGCCGCTTTCTTACAATAGCTTCTTCTCATCTTCGCTTTTTAGCTCTTAGATGATCTTGCTTCACTTAATACTAGTTGCCTTTTTATTGATGATTTTTACGCATCTCATTTAAAACTATAGTCGCCATTTCAATTCGTAATGTACTGATCCTCCCTCATAGTTCATAAAGATAATATTATTTCAAAATCACAACTGTCGAATTTCATTAGTTATTTCAAAAGCACCGCTGTTGGAATTTCATTATATAATGATGGCTACTAGAGTATTTTAGAAACTAGAAGTATATTAGATTTAGATATGGCACAATTGCATGAATCATGTATATTGATGCATGTCATAACATTTCAAATCGAAGAAAATATTTGCATTAACATATAAAAGAAAAATAAATCTGGCACACACACTCTTGAATCTCTCAAGTTACATTTTCCTGTTCAGGCTCAGGCCTTAGATGGCAGATACACATCTCCTAGAATCATCTGACCCACATTTTCTTTCTTATTCTCATCTATGTAGTCACATAGAAGGTACCTTATCATTATATATATTTTCACATTGTCTACCTTTCTTAATTCAGTTTATATCTCTCATGGTTTATGTAGTTGTCAGTAGGTTGATATACTATACATACCTTAGAAAATCACTATATAACTTTTAACTATCATAATATATATTACTGTCCTTAAGCTCATTTCCAATTATTATTATTATTATTATTATTATTATTATTATTATTATTATTATTATTATTATTATTATTATTATTATTATTATTATCATTATCATCATCATCATCATCATCATCATCATCATCATTATTATTATTATTATTATTATTTCCTTTACAATTAGTAATGGAGATGATTAATCCCACAGAAAACTTAAAAATTAAGTTAATTTACACTGAGGTAATTTTAATCATTCTTACTTTATGTGATTTACAAGCTCTTTACTTTTTATAGAAATATTACAATTAAGAAGACATTATTTTTGGTAAAGGGAAAATTAATAAACATAGCTGTAGGATGCAGTGATTGCATTGTCTTAGTTAAGTACAGGATGACCCTCTATTTCATTTATGTACACTTTATTTGACTTCATCTTAACATGTACAATATAATTTTATTATATGCATATATATAAATCTAACCCAGAAGCAACAAAAGATCCTAACTTACTGAGAGATTGGAGAAAGAAAACTGCATTTCTAAACAGAGACATAAAAAATACTAAGGAGTCATTTAATAAATTCCCGAGTTCCCTTGACTATAGAAGTAATAGGGCAAAGCACATAAATATATTAATATATAATATATATAATAATATATATAATAATAGTAATAATAATAGTAATAATAATAATGATAATAATAATAATAATAATAATAATAATAATAATAATAATAATAATAACAATAATAATAATAATAATAATAATAATAATAATAATAATAATAATAATCTGTAATACTACAGCCTGGTACCTTGTTCCCTACATTGGAATATTTATTCTTTATTTGAAAAAGTACATATTAACATTTATTACATTATTATTGTTCAGATTGATCTAAATCTAAATCTAAAGAATAACTATAACAAAAAGGGGTGGAATAATAATAATAATAATAATAATAATAATAAAATGTATAAAAATAATAATTATAATAAAAATAGATAAAAAATAGAGAACAAAAGAAAAAGTGCTAAAGGAATATCTACTTTAACATAGACAAAACATGTACATAAACTAAACTAATTATAAACCCCCATACATGCTGGAATCCAGCACTGATCCACAACTGGTAACCAGGTGTTAAAACAAAAGTCAACACTATTATTTAATTAGTAAATTAAAACAAAAACTGGTCCACCTGTTTCTGGTGAAAATGTGTACTGGTATCCTGTGCAATTATAGTTTACCTTAAATTTCTTTCTTCTGTATCGCAAATAAATTACGTAACTTTAATCCAATTCTTGTTAGTTATGTATAAAACCAATTTACCTATATACTGTACAATTTCTACCCTAATACCTAACTTATTCTGTGATTTAGTTTCCCTTACGTTAAATTATTATTATTATTATTATTATTATTATTATTATTATTATTAATTTTAATTTTATAATTTTTTTTTACAATATATGACAAAGAATACCTATGATTTCTATCGTATGGAAGGAAATGTAAGAACACTTTAATTCCTTAAAATTTTATTTACTGGGAGTGTGTGGTGGTAATTTTGCATTATTATTATTTTTTTTCTTCCACTTTTTGTTTTTTGCCATTTAAAGACCCATAGCTGAAAAACTCATAGCTCCCCAAAAGGGTACACCATAGGCTAATACAGAATATATATAAAATGTACTATTCTTAAAGTACATATTCTACATAATATGTGCATTCCATAAGATATTTGGCTTAATTTGTTACTTTTGATAAGAATTCCAAGTTAAGTTGAGTCAACTATGACATTTAAAAATCTGTACTATTAAGGTTTTATAGGTATATTTTCAGTTTCTATGCTGTATGAATTATTAAGAAAGCACATTTATTAAAATTCTATTAGTTCATCCTGTCAAAATTTAATATTAACTTATTAGTTTTTAACCATTTATTTTAAATTTAAATTGAATCACTTGTAAAGGTTTGCAAAGTAACTTTACTTGGGTACCTAAATATAATATTGGCATCATCAACAAACAGAACCACATTTGCAGGTCACATAATGCTGGAATATCATAAAAGAACATAAATAAAAATATCCCCAATATTAAGTCTTGTAATACTTCAAACCTTTCAACAGAGGAGAAGATTGTGTATTGTCTAATTGAGTTCTCAATTAAGATATATAGCAAACCACTCATTTATGATACCCCTAATACTATTAGTTTCAAGTTTTTTTGAGAAAATGCCATGATCCACTACATTGAATGCTTTAGTAAGATATACAAATAGACTTAGAACATTTTCTTTATTATCTTATTTTTTTGAAAACCAATCTGAGTTTGAAATTATATTATACTTTTCCAGAGAAGGCACTAAAAACTTGTGTATATTTTGACCTACAGTTTCCAACTTTGTTTTATCCTTTTCTTTTAAAATGTTAAAGTTAACATGTTTTAAATGAGCCATAAAACTAAAGGTTAACTTTTTTTTAAACTTTTGGAGGAAAGGGCCTTCTGGATACCTCCTGTGGCAACACTTCAGTGGTCCTTATCATTAGGCTCCAAAGGGGAGGAACATCATAATTTTAAATGGAACAATGCATATCATTCTATTAGTGCTTTTAGTATTAAAACATTTTGCTTAAACATAATGCATTATCTGATTGTGTTGATTATAATTTGAAATCTGGATATTAATTTGATTTTCAACGTATAAAATATTTCACTGTCATAAATTCATATCTGCCTATCATATTCATTTTCTTTAGTTTTCATCAAGAGAACACATTTACTTTAAAGTTCACTTTAATATTTTAAAAAAAATCCTCCGATATTTCTGTTAGTATATTTCTGCATCTAGCCAGCCAGTCCAACAGGAATTGAAGACCTCCTGAATAAAGTCCCAAGCATTACCATTTGAACCACACCACTCAGTTATAAATATATACAGGGCTTTCACATAAAAACTATCATGCACATGCACTGCATGAGTGACAGTTCAATCTCAGCTCTGGGCATATTGTGCCACTCGCTGCTGAAGGGCTTCAAAATACCACCCATGCAGGATATATTTTATGTGAAAGTCCTGTAAACTTAAGTATAAAAATATTAATTCATTATATTTTAATTCAAGCTTAATTTTTTCATTTTAAGATTGTAGCAATTGTACAATAGTGAGTCTAACAATAAACATCCTTTGTAGAGCCTGTGCTGCTGCAGATCGTACTGGGCAAGCGATGTTACACACTATGTATGGCCAAGCTCTGCGTCACAACATTCCATTTTTTATTGACTACGTGGCACTTGATTTACTCATGATTGGAGGGGTCTGTGTGGGTATAATAGCTCTTTCTATGGAAGATGGAATTGTGCACAGATTTAGGGCTAAAAACACAGTAAGTACCTATATGTTTAAATGAGAAGAATATTTCTTCTGTTTAATTTTTGAATATTTTAAATTAACAATGAAAGAGTTAATACAGACAATTTCACTGCTATGTCATTAGTGCTATGGTTGTATAGTCAGATCCCAGACAAGGTAACCCAAGTCCAAGTTTGATTCCAGTAGCCAAATGAATCTTATACTGATTGAAGTTGTATCTGGCAATTTTCCTCTAGATACGGTGTATTTATGTTAATTGAATGACAGTATATTTCAGTTTTATAAGGATCTCTCCATTATGTAAAATTTTCTGAAACCCCTTCCCCCAAAAAAATGTTGGAAGCAATAATTAGCTATTTTTTAACTTTCCTACATTTATTTATTTGTTAAATCTGAACACAACTACATGATTTCACCATCAGGTGTTGGCCATTTTACAGATCAGACAAATTGACAATTATTATACATATACTTTCATACATCTTATAATTCTCAACCCGTACATTTAAAGTGACTATTAAAAATAACTTTTATAATAAAAAAAACTCCCTCTAGGTACAGCAAATTATTTCTCATCTTCAGTTTGTTAGTAGTTGCCTACTGGAATGTCTGGAAGATAGATGATCATCCTCCATCTTAAATTATAAATTTTCTATAAATCCATAATTTTTGATTCCCTATCCTGATGTCCCAATTAAACATTATGGAACACTATTTGTTTTATTTTCTGATAATAGTAGCATTTTGATCCCACTTTCCACTTTTTTTTAACTATTGCATAACTTCACTTTAAATGTATCAGGCTTCAAACATTTTGAATATTCCATATGTATGAGTGCCTCAATTGGTAATATGTACTCATTGCAAATACACTTTCTCTGCAATAGGATGAAATTTTATACCATTTTATTATTTAAATATGGCAGCATTGCTACTTATACATCAACTGTATATTTGAAATAAATGAAGTTAACTATGTGAATAATGTTGTAAACCCTATGAATAAAGACTGCAAGGAACTGAAATTAAAATAGTTAGCAGGTAGTGTGAAGTTTTTAAAGTGCTCTATAAAAGAGACACACTACAAAAACAAATTTATAGATGTTGGATTTTGGAAATTCCAGGAACAAATGCAACGGTGGAAAGAATTTTTTTATTTATAAGTTACTTTGGACAGATGAAGATAACAGTTTTATTATCAAGACTGTGAAGGTAATGAATAATAAAAAATAACATCCTGAAAAAAATAGTTTATTATTATTATTATTATTATTATTATTATTATTATTATTATTATTATTATTATTATTATTATTATACTGTGTAAATACATTTCAGTTCTGAATTTTAGAAAAAAAACTATTTCTATACAGAAACATTATTAACAGTAACATTGAATTGAAACTGTAAAATGTATTGAAGTTAAATTTTAATGCAACAATTATGTTATACTTTAATATTTATAGATCATTCCTGGTATGTCTTTTTTCAAGTTTTCAATTTTTCATCATCTGGTTAACCTTTCTCTTTGTAAGAATCTCAGGACAAATTTATATTTATTCCTAAAATAAGATTTTTCTCTAAAATGGGTGAGCATAAAATATGCAGTAAACTGCTAGAAATTATCAGGATAATGTTTTAACTATTTGATAATCATTTTATCAGAAATTAATATGTTTATGTGCTACTATCTATTAGAATAAAAAAATAAATTAAACATGCACCTAATATATGTAAATAAAATCAATTCTGAAAAAAAAATTTACTGGGTTTGTCAATAATTATTCAAATAAAATATGAAATTTATATTTAAATTTTAAAAAATATAACTTTTATTCTTCATTTTGTACCTAAATTCATGTTATATTTTGAGTTACAGTCTTCAAAGCTTAAATTTTCTTTTCTTTTCTTTCTTTAGCCAGTGTGCGTGTGCATGTATGTGTGTGTGTGTGTAACGTTAATGAACTACACTGAAATAATTTCAGAGAGTGTAGAGGTGTCTTAGACAGGTAATTTGAGGTGGAAAATGTATGGCCTATCTATTCAAGTTTCAAAATTATGGCTATAAGTTTCTGAAGTGCCGTAAGCCACTGGTTAAGCATAACAAAGATAACAAAGGGAGGTTTCAGAATGTATCCCTCTGGCACAATAGTTATGACATTAGCTTTTGAGAAAGAGGCGATCATTAGTTTTCGAGTTCAAGTCTTGTTCATCCTTTTTTCCCCTGACTAGGACCTAATAATACAGCTTTTAGCCTATGTTTTAAGCTGATGTTTTAATTTATACACTTAAATCAATTTGTATAGCTACAAATCCTTGTGGTTGTTATTGTATTTACAATCAGAATCATGTCCGAGTATGTATTAGGTAAATTAAGTTTTAGGCATCATATTAGTGGTAAGCTTATTAGCATTGTATGTTGGTAATACATTCATTGTTCAGAAAGAGAATAAAACATGAAGTAAATTTTATTCCTAATTATTTAGTATGAGTATTGCAGCATTTCATATTAAACAGAAAAAGAAAAAATTAACTGCATGTCAAGAATTGAACTCGTGGCTCACTGAACACTAGCTTTTGTTAATTGATATCATTGTATGATTCAGTTGAACTACACACTCTTAAAGCTTCACTTACTTTTCATAAATGTTCTCGAAACCGGTTCCATACATTTATGAAAAGTAAGTGAAGCTTTAAGAGTGTGTAGTTCAACTGAATCATACAATGATATCAATTAATATGATTGGCTTCACTGTGCAAGTTCCAATTTACATTTAAGTACTAGCTTTTGTGTTATGCATTATGCCATGCAGGCAAAGAGCTTTCTCTTAGTAGGCTACATAAAGCAAGAAGGCAGTTAATAGATGCTCAGTGTTGCACTGTCAAATAATTAGTTTGAGATTTAGGGGATATTTATGGCACTAAATCTTGAAAATGCTGATAAAAAATTGAAAAAAATTGACATTTCTATGCTTGCAAGACAATTTGAAAGACATTCTAAACCAAATTTTAACCCTACTTGGCTTTAGTACTGACCCATCAGCATCTGATGCCAAAATGTGTAACACCATAAAACTGCATTATATTTAGTTGTGGACCATGCATTGCCTGTCTCAAATTGCTTATATAAGACACCTCTATACTCTCTGAAATTATTTTGGTGTATTCATTAACATCCTGCATATACTGGGAAATAAGCTACTAATAGCTAGGTAGTGAGACTCTGAGAAGCCAAATTCTCTAATGCTAACTGAATGATTAAATGCCCTTTTTTAAAAAGATATTAGCAACAGGTGGATGGGGAAGGTGCTACTTATCCTGCACAGCAGCTCATATATGCACAGGAGACGGAACTGCCATGGCATCAAGAGCTGGTCTACCATTGCAGGACATGGAGTTTGTTCAGTTTCATCCTACAGGTATGTTTTCACAGTATATTATTTCAGATGTTTTAAATGTATTTTTTATTTATCTAATCCTTGAGCTAAGGCCACCCAGTGCTGTGCAGTCCAAAGGACAATCAATTCTTTTGGCAGTATTTTGTGTGGTTCCAAGATCTAACAACAAAAAAGGTGTACAGAATCCATTACTGCAAAGAGTGGACTGGAAGTTGGGAGTGGTGTTTAGATGTTAGCAGCACTTGGAAGTAAGTCCTGAAAAATTAGAATGGGAAATACTATGATGAAAATGTTCATGAGCTGCACCATGTATGCCCTTATGGTTTCTTAACATTATCCTGGGAAATCCCAAGGGCACCATTCCACCTTATTACTTTACCTCTTCCACAATATGAATGTGTATACATGTCCAAGTTTAAATGGTCTCCAGTGATAAGGAATGTGTAGATGTCCTGTATGCGCATCATAATGAATACTTTTAAAACCATTGTTAAGTTTTTTTCTACAAAATGATTGATATAAACCATATAAACTATGCAACACAATTCAAACTTACTTTTAAAAGTTGCAACGTGTATGATACATTTGAAAGCATGGGTAAGTACACTAGGGCACATTTCCACAATTGCTGCAAATCACATTGGTTTCCTTGCAAGTTTTCCTTTTTAGCATACCATACACTTTCAAAATAGGTGCAATTTTTTGGCTATGGGCAAAATGCTTTTAGGAAAGTGTTTTCATGTTAACATAAAGGTTGCAGATTTGTTGAATTTTCTATCCTTATGTACAGGCCTCTGAAAGTTGTATGTTGCAGTCAACAATCAGGTTGCAAGCTATTAACAATTGAAAATCCAAGTATATCATTATTTTGTGAAGGTTTAGAGCTCTCCAAATAACCAAACAATTGTATTAATATACAACATGTGAAAAAAATAATTTCTCCTACCATTTTATGGTTTTTTATAAAGAGGCATATGCTTAAAATACCTGACCCATTAAACAGACACTCCATATTACATATTATATTCCTACATAATATCAGGCTTCAAAATGGTTATATTATGTTGGCATCCATTTTGCCAATCATCAAATTTTTGAAATTACAATTTGATAATGCTCTGATTATGCCTCTACCTTGCCAATCCATATACATCAATGGTGGGAGCTGATGCATCATTTCTCCAATTTTTGTGCCTGTATAAGTACAATCCTTGGTAACCAAATTTGAACATGCTGTTCCAATTACATTTGTCATTCTATCACATAAGGAAATGAATAACTTTATTGAGCTGTACAAGTTATGTAAACACACAGTTCTAACTTGATCAAGAACAGGTTTCATGAGGTGAATTATGAACCAGATAACCACATATCTTTGTCAATCCCTTTACCAGTAAAGGCAGCTATTATAGATATCCTGTTTTATTTTCACAAGATTTAAAACTTTTCATGCTAATCTGACCCTGTTGGTTTTTATATATTACTTCTAACCTAATTTTTGTCATATTTTCAATCCAAGGCATCCTATACCCATTGTTTCTTAGTTAAAGCTTTTTTTTTATATAAAGTTGAAGAGCTAATAAATTTAGCAATTGTAAACAACAGTCCTTAAATATATAGCTCTTGCAGATGGGAAGCGAATAGAAACAGTATTGATTTATGTTATGAATGCTTTGAGTCAAGCCTGGAGCATTGAAGGTCAAATATAGGTAAATATTCTTGCTTTCAAAACAAACACAGAGGAGGTGATGGAATTTTGTTTCACTTGGTAACAACCTGAGTTAGATAAAAGTACAGTGTTAATGAAAAGGAGCATACATAATGATGCTGTTACTTAAAAAAGAGCCAGTATCTCATGCATAAAATGTTTTTAATTCTTGTTTTGTTTCATTAAAAAGTTGATAAATAAAGGAAATATTAATTGATATCATTGTATGATTCAGTTGAACTACACACTCTTAAAGCTTCACTTACTTTTCATAAATGTATGGAACCAGTTTCAAGAATGTTTAGTTCCCATCTTCAGCCAGGCTAAAGTTCAACTGTCGGATCATTTGTTGAGCTGTGGGAATGTATATTCTGCTCTGGTGGTGGTGTGATAAACTTGTAGTTTATTTTTTCATCCCCAAGTACAAGCAAATAGAGAAATCAGCAGTAGCATATCATTTTTGGACACAAAATCACAACATAATAAATAAAGCAAAATTATTAAAATCAATACAAGGACCTACAGAATTAGCAACCTGGGAGAAAATCTACATCTACAAATATAAAGACAGTATAATGAACTTCGACACTGCCAGGAATGAAAACATTAACTACAAGTTTATCACACCGCCACCAGAGCAGAAGAATGATCAGACAGTTGAACTTTAGCCTGGCTGAAGATGGGAACTAAACATTCTTGAAACCGGTTCCATACATTTATGAAAAGTAAGTGAAGCTTTAAGAGTGTGTAGTTCAACTGAATCATACAATGATATCAATTAATATGATTGGCTTCACTGTGCAAGTTCTAATTTACATTTAAGTATGAAATATTAATGTTTTTCTAAATCACATAAATTTGAATTTCCAGTCAATTTTACTGCCCCTTTCTGTTTATAGCATATCAAAGAGTAACCAAAGGGCAATTAAATGACCATTGGGCAAAGGGTTAAGTGCTCTTAAGTTTTAGTCTTTATTGCATGACGATTTTGATAGTTCTAGCCTTTTACAACATGATTGTCATAATGTATGACTAATTACAGTTGTATCTACACAAGTCTTAAAACCTTAGGGCTTAATGGCTTTTGTTAATTTAAATAAAATACATATTAACATAAGCTGTGCTGTAAAATGGGGCAAAAAAATCACATTTAAAAGTAGAGATCTCTAGGCAATAGCTTTAATGGGTGCAAAACTAAAGTATATTAATATTTAATGTGTTTAGAAGCTATTGACAGTGAAGCAACTGAAATTTTCATTCAACTTGGAATAAAGTATGTCAGTTTACCTATTCTTTCTCACAGTGATTTCTAAATTTTACAAGTATAATTTTAATTTATAAAATAAATTATTAGTTTAGCTCCATGCACCATTGATATTTTGGTATAACAAGAATCAAGCATACAGTTACAATCAAGAGTAATAAATTGAAAAATTATTAATACTTTGAAAAGTTTAAAACAAAGGCCTGCACAGGAACTTATTAAAAAACCTGGCCCATTTAAATTAGGCTACATTAAATCTTGGACAAAGCAATAAAAATTTACTAACATACATACAACTTGCCTTCATATCAAAGATATGAAGAACAAGATACTAAAATTTGTAAATGTAGTATCTCTGTGAAATTTCATGACCAAGGCAAATTAACTTAAATACATCACATAATGCCCTTAAAACCACATGGCAAACTATTACAAAATATACATAAAAAAGAAAACATTGCATGAAGGAAAAAATCTCAAAAGTTGAAAGCAATATATTACAAAACATGATCCTTTTACTTATATATCTAAATACTTTGATCACTGGGATACACAGCAAAGAGGTTCCTTACAAATTTATATTTACAATGGCCAAAAATTACCATAAATTCAGAGCATTTTGATTGCATCTGCTGAGGAAGAATACTAGGAACTATCTCCTCTGAAAGAAACCTAAAAAGAATGTCTCTCTTCCACTTAATGTATAGCAAGGATAGCTACATCTCATGTTTGTTAACAGAAAGAGTGTATCAGCCAATAGGCAAACAAATCGAACATATACCCATGTCTATGTCACAATTAAGGAAGGTTTATTAATTTTTATATTTGGTTTATTTATGGATGCTCTTTAGCATCTGAGGTTATCAGTGTCAGATTTATTCTGCTCAAATTATAAGTTTTGCTAAGAGGGCTTTTCTTTCAGGCTTGAGGTTCTTTTACATGCCATAAATCTATGACACAGAACCATGGCTTTACTTCCCTTCCAAAGGACGTCATATTTAGGATTTTTACCCTGAAAAATCCATTGTTCCTTGCCAGGATTGAACCCATTATCTTGGGTCTATGAGGCAAATATGGTTACCACTAGACCACCAGTACTGACATTAAGGATGGTAAAAGAGGGATAAAAAGACAGGCAAAATATCAATCTAGGTAATTGCATGAGCTCAAAACTGTCACAATTCATTTATCATGTAGTCAATAAAGTAAATTAACTTATTTTGCAGCAATGCTGATGATTATATCATTAGAAAACCGCAATTTCCTGTCCACATTGTTTTAGTTAGCAAAGTAAAAAGAACTAAAAAGAACTAAAAAATATACATATATATGGATGAGAATAGATTCCATAAGTAAACTGGTGATTTGATTCTAAGCACTAGTAAATAGCTGCTGATGAACCAGGGACTGGGGGGCTGATAATCAAATTGGAATAAATTTTGATTGGATTCAGTGCCTTCTGGAATTGCTGAAGGCACCTTTCCTAATTGTTATAATTAAAATTAATGTTTTTTTTTAATTAGTGTCTATTTTGTATTTAAAAAATGTATATTATGCATGAGAAATAAATACTAATACTAATACTTCTAAGCACTAAAATATTGCTAGTCAGAAGAAGGTTACAATATCAATTCTTGATCCTCAAACCAACCTGGTGATTTGCAATATTTTGCATTTTTGCCAACTCTATGATACTTTTTATAGCAATTATTGAAACACTGAAGACTGAAGTATCTTTTTACTTGCTGCATTTTCAATTTCTTAATCATGGTTAACATTATTAATTTTTCTTTTTCTCATAAATTCCTACCTAAAGCCTGAAAGTTGTGATGTTTGATCTACTATGCATACATATAAAATCCTTGTTTCTTTCATTGAATTGTTTATTAATCCTATAAATCATATAAGTATACAAAATACTTACTACTTGCTGCAAAAACTATTCCACTTGCTATTTGATTCTGTTGGGCCAGCCATCCTGACCTTGCATTTTTTCCATTTTTCTGATCACTTAGGTGAAAGCTGGGATGGTGAATTTTTCTTTCTCCCATTTGATATAATTCCATTTTGTTGGTTCTCTTACAGGGTTGATAATGTCAGAGTAAATGTGGGGCTGGCATGGTGTGATGGTAGCTTGCACTTTGGAAAGCTTTCTGCCTTGCCATCTGGAATGGAAATGAATCTTCTAAGGGAAGATTTATAAAACTCAAGGAAGGCCCACCAGTGTCAGTGCTCTATCTGAAAATATATAGAACTCCATTTGCATCCAAGCAGTTACCACCCTATGAATTCTGGCAACTCCCATATCTTCCTAACATCATCCTTTCCTCCAATGATGTGAGGGAGATACCAGGTGGCCAGTAACCATGGGTGGCTCTTAGAGTATGTGGATCAAGATATGTTGGCTTTACGTTATTTCATTCCAAAAGTACTCTCCAGTCAACATTCATGAAAGAAATAATTGAAATTGCAGCTCAAGTATGTGAATCAGTTAATTAGTTCCACGTTTGTTTAAGGTATTTATGGCATTGGAGTGCTGATCACAGAAGGCAGTCGTGGAGAAGGTGGTTTTCTGCTAAACAGCCTTGGTCAAAGGTTCATGGAAACATATGCACCCACAGCTAAAGATTTGGCCCCAAGAGATGTTATATCTAGGGCAATTACAATGGAAATTATGGAAGGAAGGTAAGAAACAAACAAACAAACACATTTGTTACCTCAGTCTGAATATGGCAATTCTGTTAATGTCTATAGATAAAATGTTTCTGTACATACTCTCATTTAATAAAACCAGTTAAATATATATAAATGAAAAATAAAAAGAATGAAGATCATTAAATATTAACTTGAGAATGTGACATTTAGAATAAAACGAGAGTTTAAAATGAAAGTTATCAATCACCTCTATTTTGCTGTTTTTTGCTCATACCAAATTCAGTAACTGTTTGGTCACATTATATGGATGCCTAAGCTTTGCATTCCCCACTTGATAATTATTTGCCATTTTGATAATATGCACAACAAACAAATCAGAAGTTCTGACTGATTACTATTTGGATTACAAACATTTTAACTTTCTCTGGTTTTTGCTCCCATATTCAGATACTTATTGGATAATTTATGAATTGTTCAAGGTCCAAGATTTTTATTCACCAATTATGTGTTCAGTTTGCACATTTGGCTTCATCAATTAATGTTAATACATAACTATGAATTAATTACATACATGTGTACATATCTAAGTCTATAACTTAGTTTCCAAGAATTCCTCCATAGTATTTCAGTTGAATTTTAGCCCAGCTGATGATAACAAAATGTTCTCAAAACAGGTTCTATATATTATGACAAGTAAGTGAAGCATTAAGTGTGTAGTTCAACTAAATCATACAATAATATCAATTATATGATTGGCTTTACTGTGCAAGTTCAAATTTACATTTTAATTTCATTTTTTAGTTTATATGCTGCATTTTCTGTAGATATACTTTCCTGAAACCAACTTTTTCTTTAGCCAGAACATTTGCTTTTAGGATAGATATTCAATCTGTAATACATTACTTTTTCAAATTTTTGGGAAGGTTGTTAAAATTGATATGGATCTGTAATCAGAAACTTGTGCTTGTCTCCTTTTTAAAATAAAGATTTAATAATATAGTATTTAAGTCTTTCTGGGAAAATGCTAAATGACTGCAATTAATCACCTAGATAACTGATTGATATACATATTATCAATATCTTCACAATTTTATTTAGTATTTTGTATATTAATAAGGAATTTATAAAAAAATGCAATGCAGCATATTCCATATATGATGAAGTTCATAAATGGAATGCATTGGCAAGGAAAACGGTATCAGCATTTTCAGATTTCAGAATATGGTAACCCTAGACTAGTCGCATCTAAACCTTTCCACATTCACAAAGTACTTTGAAAATTTATGTTATATAGAGGTTCTCAGAGAACTTCTGCTGACCAAAAAAATATTTCCTAAATTAATGGCAGAAAATCATTTTTATCTCTTTAGATAAGCAGTAAACATACTAATAATGCTTATGCTTAAATTTTTCAGGGGAGTTGGACAGAACAAGGATCACATACATCTAAATCTTACTCATTTATCAAGAGAGACCATTGACAAAAAGTTACCAGGTATTAATGAAACAGCTAGGATATTTGCAGGAGTAGACATAATGAAAGAATACATTCCAGTCATACCAACTGTACATTATAATATGGGAGGAATTCCTACAAATTATAAAGGCCAGGTACCAGTAACTATTCATTACACACAATCTATTCAGGTTCATCATAAAAATAATAACTCCATGAAATTCTCATTCTAATGAACACTCACATTTTTGTAATGATTACTAATGATTTAATGATTACTTTGTAAACATAATTAATGATCTCTCCCAAAAACATAAAGCACCATGGATAAGTAACCAAATCCCTAGGAATATAAATACAATATGCCTTTATCCGGTTACAACTAGGGAAGTGAGTAAAATATTGAAGAACATGAAAAATAAAACCTCCTATGGAGTAGATGAGATTCCTGATTGTATTTTCAAAAACTGTTATCAGTATTTTTTTGCACCACTCTGTTATTCGATTAATGCCTCTTTCTCAACAGGCATGTTTCCTGAGTGTATCAAAATTGCAAAAATAATACCTGTATTTAAAAAGGGTGATAAGAATAAAGTTGAAAACTATAGCCAATAGCAATAATATCCTCCATTTCAAAAATATTAGAAAAGGCTATGTACAACAGATGCCAAAAATTTATTAAAAAATATAACATGTTATCTGCAGGGCAAAATGGGTTTATAAAACGTAAATCAATTGACACAGCCATATTTAATTTTTTAGATGGCATTTATAGTTCATTAGATAAAAAAGGACATAACATTGGCATATTTTTAGATCTTTCCAAAGCCTTTGACCTAGTTAATCATGAGATAATGATAAAAAAATTGGAATGCTTTGGTATAAGAGGTTTAGCCAACTGCTGGTTTAGATCATATCTAAATCAACGTGAGCAATTAGTTGAAGTAGTACAAAAAAACTGTTATAATCAAACATCTAAAGTGTATAGATCTGATATAAAATATGTAACTTGTGGAGTTCCCCAAGGTTCAGTTCTAGGGCCATTTTTATTCTTATTATATATAAATGACTTAGTAAACCCCCTACATCCAAACAAGACTGTATTGTTTGCTGATGACATGTCCATAGACATCATGGGTGGTGATAAAGATGTTGAAACAGACATATTGATTTTAGAACAAAGAATCCAGGAATGGTTTGCATAAAATAAGTTAATAATAAATAAAAATAAATCTGTAGCCATCTCATTCAATCATGTTCAAAATATCAATGCTCATAAGCCAAAAATAAAAGTAGAAAATGAACTGGTGCATTATAAATCTACTACTAAATTCCTGGGTGTATGGATTGATGAACATCTGAAATGGAGCATGCATGTTGAAAAACTAGCATCCAAGTTAAATCAGCTTTGTTTTATGTTTAGATCCATAAAAAATATTGCAAACTTGAACACTGTGAGGAATCTATGCTTTGCATATTTCAACAGTTTACTAAAATTTGATGTGATATTTTGGGGTAATTGTGATAAAGAGCATAAATATAATCTTCAAAATTCAAAAACGAGCAATTGGAATAATAATGGGGAAGAAACAAAAGGATTCCTGTAGTAATCTATTCCGAATGCTTCATATATTACCACTTCCTTGTTTATATATATTAGAAGTTATGACATTTGTTAGAAAACACCTGGTATATTTTCAGACTAATTGTGAAAAGCATAGCTATCACACAAGAAATAGGCATAAACTGAGCATGACTTCACATAATACTTCATTATTTAGCAAAAGCATGACATTCTGGAATTATATTATATAACAAGCTACCTAATAACATTAAACTTACCACCACAGAAGCTACATTTAAATGTAAATTGAAAGACTTATTACTCCAACATTGTTTTTATTCAACTGAAGAATTTGTAAATACCTTTTAAAATTATGATCACATTAGGGCGAATAATTTAATTTATTGTAACTAAGTGTATATTTATTCTATTTTGTTCTGTTTTGACGATACCATCAATTCTTGTAATTCCCACGGTTGACAATAAATCAAATCAAATGAAATCAATGCTAAAGCATTAAAATTTTAGTGGTTGTTAAAGCACACTGTCTAGACATCCAAGGTGTGTGGTTTTAAGAAAACTGAGTTTGTAGTATTATATAATAAAATCAAAAGCCAATTAAGTTATTATAAATGCTGCACTACTTGCTGAGAAATTAATGATTCTAGTGCCCAGTGTGCAAAATACAATAAACTGAACTTTGCTCACTGGTATATATAAAGACAAGTATATAGATAAGGAATCTATGGTTAAAAAACAACTATTTGGTGTTTTGCTAAAAAATTAATTTTTTACTTGTTTTCATTCCTCAAGCAATTCATTCTTTATCCTTTTGATATTTATATCTTTTATTCTTATTGGAAATGCCAGGTTGTATAAATATAATATGTCAAATTGAATATCAGGTATTAAGATCATTGTATGATTGAGTCGAACTAACGATCTTTTACTCCATTTACTTGTCTAAGTATGTAGAACCGGAACACTTCATTCACATCGTCAGCCCCATTGTCAACTGGAGGATAAATCGTTAAGCTGTGGGAATGTGTAATCTGCTCTGATGGAGGTGTGATGAACTTGAAGTTTATGTTTTCACCCCCAGAAGTGTTGAAGTTTATTAAGTCTTTGTATTTGTAAATGTAGATTTTATTCCATGTTGCTAATTGTGTAAGTCCTTGCACTGATTTAAATAATTTATTCATTATGTCGGGATTTTGTGTCCAAAAATGATATGCTACTCTGATTTCTTTATTTGCTTGTACTTTATGTTCCTTAATGTTCCTTTAACCATGTGCCGTATGTTTTGCTTTGTTTTTTCAATGTAGATTTTTTCACATTCTGCACAACTTATTTTATAAATACCTGATTTTTTTCTTTTATGGAATACTGTCATTATCATTATCAATCAGGAGATTTTTAGCATTAAATCTGTTTACAGGTGTTAACCTGATGTTAAAGTCTTTAAGAATATTTTGAAATTTTTTTGTAGCCCGTGGGTGAATCATTTTGTTAAAAATTGGTATCTTTTTTGTGAAAGCATTGTGGTTTCTTTAATAAGTTCTTACTTCTTGAATTTCTGTAATTTTTTGTGTACTAGTTCTTTGTTACAACCATTTTTAACCACTGTTCTTTGTATTTGTTTGTGTTCTTTAAGGTATTCTTCTTTGCTAATTTTAAGGTTAACTAGTCAATTTATTAAGTTGTTGATAATTGCATGTTTGTGCATTGTGGGGTTAAAAATGTCAGCTTTGATGTGATTGTCTGCATGTGTATTCTTTCTGTATATTCCAAATTCCAAGTTTTCTTGACATTTCATTTTTATGTCCAAGAAAGGTAACATGTTATCTTTTTCAGTTTGGTATGTGAATGAAATGTTTTAATCTTGTAAATTCAGAAGTTTTATGGTGTCATTAATGAGTATTTGGTTGACTATTGCAATTGTATCCTCGATTATCTGCACATATTTTGAATATGTATGGGATTAAAATCAGATTTTTTTAGATTGATTTATTTATGGATGCTCTTTAACATCTCAGATCATCAGCATCCCATTCAACTCAGGGCGTGAAACAGCCGACTAATTTTGCTCAGAGGCCTCTCTTTCAGGCTTGAGGTTGTTTTTCATGCCATAAATGTATGACATAGGACCCACGGCTTTACTTCCCTTCCGAAGGAAGCCATACTTAGGATTTTTATGCCCAAAAAAATCCATCGGTCCTGACTGGGTTTGAACTGCGATCTTGGGTTTAGGAGGCAAGTATGGTAACCACTACACCACCAGGACCGACAATCAGTGCAAGGACCTACACAATTAGCAACTTGGGAGAAAATCTACACTTACAAATACAAAGACAATTTAATGAACTTTGACACTTCCAGTGATGAAAACATAAATTTCAAGTTCATCTCACCTCCACCAGAGAAGATTATACCTCCCCACAGCATAACGGTTTATCCTGCAGTCAACAATGGGGCTGACAATGCAAATGAAACCGGTTCTACATATTTAAACAAGTAAATGGAGAAAAAGAGTTAGTTTGATTCATTTGTACAAAGATCTTAATATATGATTAGCTTCACTGAGGAATGTTCCAATTAAGAATTTTAGTTAATAAATAGCAACTTCTAATTCTTTAAAAACACTTATTGGTGTTCTTCATTTAATACTTGATTGAAAAACTGAATACTACCATCTCGTTAGAATGTTAAGTCCACATTTGTTTGATTGAATTTATATGGAATTTAAGAAAAATCAACTGAATAATTTATTTATATTTACTTATACTGCAGAGCTAAGCACTTAGGATCTTTACTTTCACTCAACAAATCAATATCTACATACATACATAGACACACATATTTTATTTATTTTTATAGATGAGGTTCAAAGTCATTTGAAAATTTATTTAATCTATAATAATTACATATAACAATGAGCTTGGACTTTCCATTATTTCAGTAGGAGAAATAACAATTTGGTAGGTTATAGCTGCCTAAAAGATTCTCAAACATTGACATTTTAAACATCCACTTTTTTATTATATTTATTTAAATTAAAAGTATAATTACTTTAAGATGTAATAACTTAGATGCAGACCTTCCATTTTAACATTTCTACAAATGACATTTACCATATTTACACTCATCAGTTTTATACATCTACGTTGATGCTAGTCATTGTTCAGTAATACAGAATACATCAGCATGTTCAGTAGTACTTTGTATTTTCATTTAACAAAAATTTCAAATCTAAATGTTTACTAAATGTGCTTTGAAGGTTTTGATGGAGTCATGCAATTAAAATGTCTCATTGTATTTTAATTTTAGTTTCCAATATGTAGAGGGCATTCATATTTACCAGAAAGAATACATTATTAATAAATATAACATTTAATTTTGTGTCGGTATGATTACAGTAAAGCAACTATTATATTCTTAATTATCTAGTAAGTCAATTTGATAATCTTATGCTCCACTTACTGTTGAATTATGCAAAACTAGTTTTGCAGGCTTTTGCCTGCATCCTCAGTTGTGAGTCGACTGTCGGCTTCCTTGTTGGTTGGCTGGAGGACTTGGTGTAGCTCTCGTGGACATTTTATGAACTTCTGGATTAATTTGTCTTCTGTTGGGATCTCAAAGTTCATAATCTTATCCTCATATTTTTTTATATAAATGTTTTCCCATATTCCCAGCTCAATGGGTCGATCTATGAATTTTAATAATTTCACTCCTATTTCTATATCATGTTTATCTCTCCAAAAATGATGTGCAACTGCTGATTTCTCTATCTGGTTGTACCTTATGTTTCTCCAGTGTTCCTTCAGCCTGATTCTAATGCTTCTTTTTGTTTTTCCAATATATACTTTGTTACATTCTGAACAATTGATTTTGTATATTCCTGGCTTCTTCTCCTCCGGTATTCTATCATTATCACCAGAATTGAGCAGATTTTTTAGGCTAAACTTGTTCAATGGGGACAAAGTAATCCCGAAATCTCTGAGTATTTTTTGCAATTTTTATGGTGACCCAAAAATGATAAGTGAATTTCATGTGGATGGTAGATTCTTTTATTGCTGTCAATGTTGTAATCTGCTTTAACCTCTCCTTTGTTTGAATTTCTTGATTTTCTTATCTACAATTTCTTGGTCATACCCATTGAATATGATGGTATAATATGGTGGTGTTCTTTGTTGTATTCAAACTGATTCATAGGTATGTTGATGAGTCTATGTGCTAAGCAATTGAGAACTGCCAAGAATATGGTATGACCAAGAAATTGTAGATAAGAAAATCAAGAAATTCAAACAAAGGAGAGGTTAAAGCAGGTTACAACATTGACAGCAATAAAAGAATCTACATGAAATTCACTTATCATCTTTGGGTCACCAAAAAAATTGCAAAAAATACTCAGAGATTTCGGGATTACATTGTCCCCACTGAACAAGTTTAGCCTAAAAAATCTGCTCAATTCTGGTGATAATGATAGAATATCGGAGGAGAAGAAGCCAGGAATATACAAAATCAATTGTTCAGAATGTAACAAAGTATATATTGGAAAAACAAAGAGAAGCATTAGAATCAGGCTGAAGGAACACTGGAGAAACATAAGGTACAACCAGATAGAGAAATCAGCAGTTGCACATCATTTTTGGAGAGATAAACATGATATAGAAATAGGAGTGAAATTATTAAAATTCATAGATCGACCCATTGAGCTGGGAATATGGGAAAACATTTATATAAAAAAATATGAGGATAAGATTATGAACTTTGAGATCCCAACAGAAGACAAATTAATCCAGAAGTTCATAAAATGTCCATGAGAGCTACACCAAGTCCTCCAGCCAACCAACAAGGAAGCCGACAGTCGACTCACAACTGAGGATGCAGGCAAAAGCCTGCGAAACTAGATTTGCATAATTCAACAGCAAATGGAGCATAAGATTATCAAATCAACTCACTAGATAATTAAGAACACATTATTGATAGACTAAAAACTAAAACAAAGAAAGGAAAATAATTAATGAAATAATTCAAATTTGTGCATGTGCTTCAAAGGGTAACAGATGCATATTTTAATTTTTAATTTTCACTACTAATATTTGGTTCAATAAATACTGAGGCCTGATAAGAGTCCTAATTGCAGCCAGTTCTTAAGAACCAGGCATACAACCCTTCATATTCATTCATTCAAACCAAAACTTGTTTTGTATTTCTATTTGTATTCTGTATTTATTATAGGCCAGTGAAGCTACTGTTGAATGATAATTCTTTCCTTTTAGTACAATGCAGTTAAAGAAAAAAATGCATTGTGTAATATGTATTCAGTTTTAGATTTAAAACCATAATGTTCTTTTAATAGGTTCTGCATGTGAAGCAGAATGGTGAGCATGCAGTTCCAGGCCTTTATGCCTGTGGAGAAACAAGTTGTGTTGGAGTACATGGAGCAAACCGATTGGGTGCTAATTCTCTTCTAGAGTTAGTGGTCTTTGGTAAAGCTGTGGCAAATTGTATCTCTGAGTGTCATTGCCCTGGTGATAAGATTCCAACTCCAACTCCTGTGAGTAATTAAGATATTATTAAAATTATATTATTAACAAAGTTACTTTGGTTAACTAACTTTATATGTTTAATCAAGCAGGGTCTTACACGTGATCGATTATGTTACCTTTTGGCAATCCTAGAGTTCAATTTTATAAATCTGACATGGCAGATAACCTGTGAGGCCCTGCTTAATAATCAATGTCATGAAAGTTTCAAGTCTTTCACAGAGTTTATCAATAAAAAATCCATAGGTAAGGATTAGGGCCAATAACTTTGAGTAAATTCTTGATATGGAAAGGAAATAACAAAACTCTCCTCCCAATTATAGTGCATAAAGAGGGGATAATTATGCTTCCTAGTGTCATCCTTATGAATTCTTGATATGGCAAGGAAATAACAAAAACTCTTCCAATTATAATGCATAAAGAGGGGATAATTATGCTAGTGTTGTTCATACTGAGCAGAAATGCTTTAAACTCGCATTCAGGAGGTCTTAGGTTCAAATTCGTTTGGCCTACCCATACTGACCTTTGTTTTTCCTGTCACTTTTGCAAATGTTGGATAGGATATTTACTTTCCACAAATTTTCTGCTCTCCTATTTTCTCTCTGATTTCATTTTGTTGATTCTATTACAGGATTGAAAATGTCAGGAGAGGTGAGCTGAGTAGTGTGACAGTGGCTTAGGTTTTGGAAAGATTTTTGTCCAAATGGCTGGTATGGACTTACTGAGGAGTTCAAACTCCTTGCAAAGGGGGGGGGGAGGCACTGTCAGCATCAGGGTGTTGTATTTGGAAACATTAGAGATTTTTTTAATAGTGTTTAACACCCATTTTTACTATTGAGTGCCCACGGGCTGAACATTAGAAATGCTATCTATGTCCATGCCTCACCACTTCTAGTCCTGCTGCCCAGCATCTCCTTCACCTTATGCCAGTGCATTATGCTCCTTTGGTATAAGAAAGTATCATGCTTATATACATGGAGATTTTAGTTTTGTCTTGTATTATTTTGATGGACTGTTTCATTCTTAATTAAGGGTGAACCTGTATTATTGATTATTTAACAGATTAACATTATTACTTAAAATATAAGATATAAGGAACAGGAAGAATGCCTGATTTTTTAAAAAGTGGTTTACAAGTACAGCGACTTTTGAAATTTTCCAAGTTACACTTCTCATTCAATGGTATTTTCTTGGTGCAACACCTCCTGTTTTGTCTCCGAAACAAGTTTGCTAGTTATTGAAAATTTCTGACAGATGGCTACCTGCTTTCAGGATATCAATTTCTGTATAAGTTGCATATTGCTCTAACTTTCTTATGAGCTTTGCCATAAAAGTAAATCATATTAATCCTCTTGTTGATCATGTATCAAACATTCATGATTGAAAAACGAAATTGAATCATCTGAGAATAATATCCTTTGAGGTTTGAACTGGCAATGATGAGCACTTATTTATATATTGATATCAACAGATGAGCATCTACGTGTAAACCATTGAGTTTTCTTCATAGCAACAACAAAGTAAAAGAGAGAGAAGTAAAAGTGAGTAAAACACATTTGCTGTCTTATTTGTCCAATGTCACATCATCTATCACTCCTATCTGATAGATGCACTTAACTTTTATACTGAAAACTAAATGATTTTTCCCTTCCCCCCCAAAAAGCATCCATTCCATTATTTGACCTTGAAGTGACATGGGGAAATGCATTTCAAGAATGAGTTAAGGCCATTATCTTATGTCTCTTTTATAAATGCTTCAAATTTTGTCTGAAGCATTTTTCAAATTTTCCCTATAGCTAAGACACTATAAATGCCTCACTCTGTATGTGTGTGTGTATATATATATAAAAGAAAAATAATGTAACACTATTAACAATGTAACTAAATTAACATAATTAGTAAAGCAGAAAAGGATAAAACACTAAGAAAAAGTCACAAAGTTGTAATCACTATATGACAAACTACTAGAGTTCTTCTATGGCAAGAAGACAAACCATTATATATATCTAGGTCTAAGTTTAGGGTACCTCCCAGGCATTTGCCAGTTATGAGGACTGAGGAAAACCTGGAAAAAACCCCAATCAGGGAGGATAGTCCTGGTAGGATTCGAACCCCAGACCTCCCGCTCATGAGTTCGCATCTTAACGACCTTGGCCACCCGTGGCGGTTGTGTGAGAATGACCATGTACTTCATCTATATACTTACCATGATACTATTGTATACACTGAATTGTATTATGTTTGTTATTTTTACTCTTTACTTTTGATATTCTTGTATATAATTCAGTATTTTATTAAGATGTGTCCAACATCAATCTATGTATTAAAGCGATCAACTGGATCAATATACTACTACTGCTACTGCTACTGCTAGTGCTACTGCTGCTGCTGCTACTGCTGCTACTAGCTGGAGTTGCTGCTAATCCTCACATAAATTCCCATCAACTGAAATATGATTCAGGAATCTTAAAGGAGTATTCTTTGAATACTTACATGTCACAAATACTATTCATGTTACATTAACCTAAAATAAGCCCTTCATGGGGATGATTTTAAGAAGTATGTTGAATTTTGCCAATGGGCTCTATTACAAATCCAAATGGTAACTTTTCTAACATTTTATTTTCTGATGAGACAACATTCACCAATCATATTGAAGTGAATCTACATAATATGCATTATTGGGCAGTGGAAAATCCAATATGGTTATGGAAAGCGAGTATCAGTGGTAATGGAACTTGAATGTTTGGTGTGGCATTTTGGGATTCCTTATAACTGAACCATACTTCATTCAAGGTAAACTTAATGGGCAGAAATACAGAACTTTTTTAGACAGACAACTTCCAGTGTTGCTTGTAGACATGCCTGTTGAGGACTGGGTTACAATAAAGTATCAACATAATGGTTATCCATCTCATTACTCATCTGTAGCTTGAGATATTAAACAGAGAGTGTCCTATTTGGTGGATAGGATGTAGAAGACCTATGCATTGGCCACTCCAGATCTCACTTCTCAAGACTTTTTCTTATGAAGATACACTAAGAATAAAGTTTATGAGAAAATACCAACTACAGTTGGTAAACTACATCAATAAATTGTCTGTGCAAGAATCAGCAAAGAAATGTTGAGACATGTTCATTGATCTTTAGAAACACATTTTTGGAAAAGCATTGAAGTTACTGGTCATACTTTCAAGTATTTACTGAATTGAAATTGTTTGTAATATGAACATGACATTGTTTGAATTATGGTTATAACTCTACTATACTAGAAGTAAATTGATGCCAGTAAAGTGAAAGTGAGTGAAAAATGTTTGCTGTCTTATTTGTCAGCTGCTAGATGTACTTTATCTTTTATATTGAATATTAAATGATCTTTAAAAAATACACCATTCCATTTATAAAACCTTGAAATGACATTGGGAAATGCATTTAAAGAATGAGTCCAGATCTTATGTCCCCTTATAAATCCAAATCCAAATTTAGTCTGAAGCATTTTTTTGATTTTCTCCTTCATTTTGAAGTAAAATGGCCATGACACTATTAATGCCTCACTATAGATTTCACCTGCTTTTATTTATATATATGATATTATAAGTACAAAAACATAATTATATAGTACTTGTAAAAAAACTCCTCAAATGTGCAAACAATTTTACATTTAACCTAATTTTCCAACCAAATCTATTTATATTTTGAGACCTTATATTGGAAGGAGGTTTATTGTACATTTTCAGTTGCATGTATTTATGACTATTGATTGACTTACCTAACTGAATATTAGGTGTCTCTAGGCTACTAGTTAGCTATAGCATGTAATGTGATGTAGTATCTTCTGCCTTTGAAAAAGAACACACTGACCTTCTGAATGTTTCTGTAAACAAAGCAAATGTTTCTTCAGAATTTTTTATTAGAGTTCTAGTCCTGCTATTAAGCCAATAACATTATGCCTAAATATGCAATTAAAAAATCTAAAGAAAATCTTATGCAGGACTAGCAACAAAGCATGCAGTACACAACTTTTATGTATGTATTTTATTCTTGTCTTCTACCTTTGAAAAGAAAACAAGCAGTTTGAAATATTGCAATATTTGTTTTATTATATAAACTCAAGCTAAAAATTTAAGTAGAAACTCAATTGTACTTCATCAGTTGGATTCAATAAACATTTAAAGCCTTGTTCCTCAATTAGAGGCTCAAAATTAGCCACTATTTGGTTTAGATGAACAAGAAAATAAGATATTAGACGTGAAATTGCTTCTTGGAGTAGGTATCTTAAAATGACTGACTATTTATGGTGAAGGTAGTTAGCTTGAATTTAGAGATGATATTATTAAAGGAAAACATAGTTGAATGTACACAGTTGTGCGAAGAACCAAAAAATGTAATTCAAAATGAACTCATTTCGAGTAACAGCGGTTCAGTGAGCAACTGAAGAGGGGAGAGACTCTCCTGAAATGCACCTTACTTTTATGTAAGTAAGTGGAGTTTAGTGTAAAAAAATGAATACCTAAGTTTAGGATATATTACCACTCCATTGTCAACAGCTTCGTAAGTATAATATTTAAAATGTTTAATGTTGCCTTTATTAACATAACTGTTTGAATGTTCTATAAAGTATCAATTTATGTAGGTTAGAACTCTTAGGTTTCACAGAATAGGAGGAAACAAGAGAAAATTGGGTAAGAAAAGTCTTTAATTAAAATTTCGAAAGCTTGAACTCAAACCATAGATTGTTGACTTATTTTAATGTTCTACCATAAATTACCCCTTTCCTCTTTTACCCTTTTAGTGTCCTGTAAAGGTAAATTTTTTAAATCTAACATCTTTCAAGTGGTACTTTAAATCAGGGGAGTTCCTGTGTTTTAAAGTCTTTTTCCAGCATGACCCAAATGTGCTTTTAAAAGTCTTGCATTAAGGATGGAGTATATCAGTGAGAAAAAAGGAAAGATTATGGATGATATGATCAAGAATGCAAATTAGCTAGGCATGAAATGTCAAAGGAATTGAGTATGTGGAGATGAATTGAACAAGAGTTAAATAGGCAATTATATTTACATATAAAAAGTGTCATAAATGTTTAATACAAGATAAAAAGAAAGAGTGGCATTGGAAAATGAGTGAAAAAATTAAGGAAGCAGTAGCAGATAAAGATAGTAAATATATATGAGCAGTAATAAAGGGGATTCAGAGAAAGAAACAGGATGGAAATAAAATAAAGCCAATGGAATTAATTACTTTAGAAATTTTATAGGAGCTGGGAGTATAGGAAATTATGATTTAGAATGGAGTTGTGCCATAAATAGAATAGAATGTCTGGTTATAGATTTTAATATAAAAGAGGCAGGAGACCAGACCAAAACAATGAGAAGGAATAAAGCTCCAGGAGTGGATGGAATTCCAGAGGAGTGCTGGAAAGCTCTTACAGGAATATAAAGTATGATAGTACCTATAAATTAAAAGGTGATATTAATAAGCCAAACAATTACAGAGGAATTAGCTTGTTATCCATATTAAGGAAAATATATACTGGTATATTGGTGGGAAGATTGCGTGAATGGGTGAAGAAGGAAGGCAAACTCACAGAGTTTCAGGCAGATATTAGAAAAGGAAGGTGAACACTAAATAATATAAATAATCTGCACTATTGTGGATAAATATTTGAGAAATAAAAAGGGAAGAGTACACATCTTCTTTGCAGATTTTGAGAAAGCATTTGATACAATAAATAGGGATGCCTTGGTTTAAAAGTTAAAAAGAAAGGGACAAAGCTGGTAGTTTACACTTTCATCCCAATGTTGACCTGCAGCTATGAGTCCTGGACACTGGCAGAAAAGACTAAGGGTAGTATCCAAGTGACAGAAATGTAATACAGAAAATTGAGAATAAAACCAGGAGAAATAGGACCAGCATATGGCCATTCAGAGAAAACTGAGTGCAGTCGCTAGATTATGAGCAGATCCGATTTGGATATATCCAGCAGATGTTGACAGATTTCTTGCCACAGCTAATGAAGGAGGTGAAAGTGGAACAAGCCAGAGCATGAGGATAACCAAGGAAGACTTGGAAGAATGGAATTCAAGAGACACTACAAGAAAGGGGATTGTCAATGAGAGAAGTAGTTACTATAACTGCAAATAGGAAGGGATGGAGACCTATAATATTCTTAACACTGCAAGGTACCCAGAGAATATGATTAAGAAGAAGATATCTACATTTTCTTCTTAACTCTTTCTATTTTAAGTTCTGTAATTTGACCACTAATCATACTTAATATTATAATAATAATAATAATAATAATAATAATAATAATAATAATAATAATAATAATAAATTACATCCAATAATGATTTTTTTTGTATCTGTTATTCTTGTCAGTACCAGTACCGTATTAACTAAATTGTAATACAGAGAGCAAATCTTTTATTTTATTTACATTAGTGCCCTCTTCCAAGAAATCTACCTTCCAGTCTCCAAAAATTATGATATTCTTATATTTTCTAGTTAGGCGAAATGAAACTACGTGTTAAAAAATTATCAAGTTTTGTATTTGGTTCCCTATAAATGCACATGATAATTACATTCTGGTGACTAATCTGTATCAACGATAGCTGAAAGTTCCTATCTTCCTTGAGATCCTCTACTTTTTATATCTGATCTAACATATATACATAATCCCCCATGTTTATAGGCTTTTCTACAAAAGCAATCTACTGGCCTAAACTGTTTGAGGTTAGTAACTGTTAATTGCTCTAACTTTAACCAATGTTCAGTTATTCATTGAACATCTACATGTAAAAAAATCTACATTTAATAATAATAATCTAGTTGTGTTATTTTATTTGTTATATTCTGTACATTTTGATATAGTATGCATAATTTGTTAACTATTGTTTCCTTTCCACTATTACATACCTTTGATTCTATATTTTGTTGTTCATTGTCTTTTCCATCCACCTTGACTTTAGTTTTCCTTTAACTGGGATTGAATAACTTCTATAACAGAAGTTTAGAGCAATAATAAAGAATTAGAATAGTTGAATCATTTAAAATAAGGAAGTTGGCACATTCCATCATTGTAGGTGTGATTACAATGTGCAGTCACCCAGAGTTGATTTGTTTTATTTACGGATGCTCTTTAACATCTCAGAAAATCAGCATCCCATTCAACTCAGGGTGTAAAACGGCCAACAAATTTTGCTCAGAGGCTCCTTCTTTCAGGCTTGAGGTTCTTTATCATGTCGTAAATGTATGACACAGGACCCATGGCTTTGCTTCCCTTCTGAAGGAAGCCATACTTAGGATTTTTATGCCCAAAAAAAATCCATTGATCCTGGCCAGGTTTGAACCCATGATCTTGGGTATTGAAGGCAAGTATGGTTACCATTACACCACCAGGACCGACGCCACCTAGAGTGAAGATAATCAGTAGACAGTCTCTGTATTCTAATAAGGACCTTTTCATCCAATTATTATTAACAGTCCTTTTATCTCTCATCTTCTCTCCATATGCATTTTCAAGTGCTTGATTGCTATTAGTGTTTTTTTTCACCCAATTCAGCTTTTGCTCTTTTATTTATAATACACATCATTTAGAGACTCCATTTTGAAAGCTAATTATATCATTCCTGCCTGATAGAAAAATAAAATTGGTCTGCATGAGACTGCATTCAAAGATTTGATGATACTATGCATAAAGTATTATATTTTTTCAAAATAAACTAGTCAAGAAAAAATGTTTTACATTACTTGTTGAACACTCCTTGTAGCTGGTAGCAGTAGGAGCAGTTAAGTAAGGATGGTGGCATTATTAATAGCAATGTAAAGAGTTGTGAGAGTGGCAGTAGTAATAATGTGGTTTTATGGTGCTCAGCTGCAGCAGTCATATTGCTATAGATTATACTAGGCCAAACTATTTAATTATTCTTTCTTTTGGTATGTTGGCTGACAAGCCTTTACTAACTAATGACCGTTGTGTCCTCTACCTCTATCTTGAGGCATCATCGGCAGTGCAGTATTGCAGAGGACATTTGATCAGCACACCAAAATATGCTGAACTATGACATGATTTTCTAGATCAAAGGACACCTCCTCTCTATTAGGCAGCTTCACAAGTCTGGGCAGACTCCGTTCCATATCTCTTTAACATAGAAAATGCTTAAGCAGGTACTGGGGATTGAATCCTGGCTCTCCCAGACAGTAACCAGCAATGCTGACTACTAGACCAAGGCGTCAGTCAAGTTACTTAATTATGTTAAAGGTAAATCTCTAGTACTATTAACAATACAATAACCTTTTTGCTTTATGATCTTAAATACTTTCAGGAAATTGGAGAAGAAGCAATTAAATCTCTGGATAGCATACGACATGCTCGTGGAACTGTGCCAGTAGCTGAATTTAGAAAATGCATGCAGACAATTATGCAGACCTATGCATCTGTTGTGAGAAATGAAGGCTTATTAAAAGCAGGAAAACAGCATTTGGATACTTTGTTGCGATCATTTTATGATATTAAAGTAAGTAAATTACAAAATTAAAAAAAACATAACATCAGTGATCAATTCACTGAATCTCTTTTGGCCTGAATATGAATGAATATTTATTATTTCTACACATTAAAATTACAGTTTTGCAATATTTTCTTAATCCTTGAGTGCTTGTTAACTCAGGATCCTATAAAACTAACACCCGGATTATTATGTACACAGATCTTACATCAAGTGAACTTTACAAATTTTCCTAAAGGTGATCATCTTTCCTCATTGTTTCCTTAATACCATCTTTCTTTGTCTTGATCATTTTCTGTACATAATTTCCAAACTGATTAAAAAATTACTTTCTGCTAATTCCTAAAATCTTTAATGCCAGAATTTCTGTCTGTAAATTATCCCATTTTTTGTTCCATATTTCCTCACTCCATCCTTCAGTTCCTGCACGTTCTAATATACAGTATAAGTTCTTGTCTACCTTACCACACAGTGGGCAAGATTTTTTGTCAACTTTTACCCCATCTAGCATCGTTGTTCTTGTTCTTGTCCATTCCATACTCTCACTACCCCTTTTGTCATAAATCTCAATATATTTTTCCATGCCCCACTCTTTTTTAAAACTCCTATAATATATCATGGTACCTTTATCTCTTAAGCTACCAAATATTTCCTTTTTCTGTATATCATCAATTCTTCCTTTTATTTTATTCCATGTGCCTTGCCCATTTGGTGACTGTAAACTAACTAGCTCTCTCAAATCAATTTCTCTACAATTTCCTTTAATCTACCTACCCAACTTCCTACCCATTTTCCTTTTTTGCACCCCCAAGCAGTCTTTCAGAATATTTCCTTCCTC
The DNA here is from genome assembly GCA_030762175.1 of Metallyticus violacea. Lineage (NCBI taxonomy): Eukaryota > Metazoa > Arthropoda > Insecta > Mantodea > Metallyticidae > Metallyticus > Metallyticus violacea. Next base: position 42,148,404 of record CM060835.1, on the reverse strand, counting down.
TAATGATTGAATCCTCTGTTAATATTTCCTAATGTGTTTGATTACTAGACTTTTTTGGCCCCCCCTTCCGAGTTCCATCAGGGCTGCTCCATTGGGTGCTGCTCTAGGTAATCCTAATCATTGTACAGACTATTCTATGAATCTGATCTATGCATTCCCACCCTTTTTCTGCCCCCCCCCCCCATATTTCTATTCTCATGCATCATTTTCAATTCAACTCTCAATATGAATATTTTGTTATCTTAAATCTTTTCCCTAAGTATTTCAAGCTTGAAAATTAACAAATACTTATGAAATTGAAGGCTGTAAAATTTTGAGTATTATTTAACTGGAGTTTAGAAAAATTTAGATTTTAAGTGTTTCGCTATATATCTTTTATTAATTATTATGGCATACATGTTCATTAGTATCCATGCCCAAATGCATGAAAAACCCATTTTAATACAGACTGCAACATTTGTAATAGGAATGCAAAGCATATTATGTATGAAAATGAGTGCATATATGCATATTCACATATATATATATATATATATATATATATATATATATATATACAAGGGTATCCAGAATATTTGAGAGTGGTGCTGGTCAAAAACTTACTTTGAGACTAATGACCACCATCACCCTCCAAGTAGTTCCCTTCCACACTTATGCACCGGTCCCAGCAATGCTGCCATTTTCCAAGTGCATCTTGGAAGTCATGTTCTTTGAGGTTGTTTAGCACACACAGCGTTCTTCTTGAATCCTCTCAATTGTGTCGAACCAACGTCCTTTCAACTTGATTTTCAGTTTGGGGAATAGAGCGAAGTCGCAGGGTGCCAAATCAGGCAAGTACGGTGGGTGGGGCACAACCGTCATGTTGTTTTTCGTCAAAAAGCTCCTGGTGAACCAGGAATTGTGACAGGGCGCATTATCGTTATGCAACAGCCAGTTCTCTTGTCGCCAAAGTTCGGGCCGTCGTCTCCGCAAAAGTCATAGTGGAACTCACTGTTTGATTTGGGGATCGAATTCTTTGTGTACAATCCCCTTGATATCAAAGAAAACGAGGCGCATGCTCTTGACTTTGCTCTTCACTTGTCTCGCTTTTTTTGGTCTTGGTGAGTTCGGGCTCTTCCACTGGGAGGATTGTTGTTTTGTCTCAGGGCCATAAGCGTACATCCAGCTCTCGTCGCTGGTGATGACCCTGGACAAGAAGGGTGGGTCATCGGATACGGCCTGACGAAGTTCCGTGCAACCTTCAACACGCTGCCCCTTCTGATCAGCAGTCAGGATCCTTGGCACAAATTTTGCGGCGAAACGATGCATGCCCAATTCATCAGTTAAAATTCGTTGGCATGTCCCATAACCAATTCTCACTTCATGAGCAAGGTCTTCAATGGTTCGACGTCGATCATCACGAACAAGATGTTGAACTTTGGCAACAATGTCAGGCGTTGTGCAGCTGATGGACCTACCGGTGTGAGCATCGTCTTCAATAGCTGTACGACCGGCCCTTAACCGAGCATGTCACTCAAACACGCGTGTACGGCTCATGCTTTGTTCCCCAAATACTTGTTGAATCATTGCAAGGGTCTCCGTAGCGTTTTTCCCGATATTTGCACAGAATTTGATGCACACCCTCTCTTCTAATCTTGGATCTATCATAAAATTGCCACACACTACACACAAAGTATCATGGAAAATACTATAGAATCTCAATACATCTACCCAACTGCATGAAACTTTAAACACCCACTCATCAGATGTGCTAGTGTTGCTACCTAGTGGTACAAAACTCTATTGGAACTACTGTCAAAATGGCAGCACTAGTGTCTAATATTGTGGATACCACCTCGTATTGTTCATTAATACCTGTAGTAACACGAGTGGCCGAGGTCGTTAAGGCGCGGACTCGTGAGCGGTAGGTCTGGAATTCAAATCCCACCACGACCGTCCTCCCAGACTGAGGTTTTTTCCAGGTTTTCCTCAGTCCTCATAAATAAATCAAATCAACAACAACCTTATATTCTATAGCTCTGTTGTCAAACTTAAATTTTGATGGTGAAGTGTAAATAATGCTTATTGACTTCTTTGAATGGCATTTTAAAGTAGAGATGTTATAATCAGTGACTCTATTTCAATAATTCAGGTTTAAAAAATATTTAAAACATTTGCTAACCTCTAAAATTCTATAAACCAGAGAGAACTTAAACATTTAAGGAAAGAGGGAAAATTAATTGCATTTCAATGAACACTCTCATTTTGGAACATGAGCAAATTAAAGAGTTAACTATTTAGCAAAAAAAAGGGGAGGAACAGCTTTACTCAATGTTAAGAAAACATACCTATGTTTTAATTCGGCAAAAATAAATCATATCATTCTTTTAATACAACAGCATTATATCTTGGACAAATATGCACAAAAGCACTGACAAATGGAAACACCATACCAGAGTTACAATGAAATGAATCTTTCTGAGTGTTAACCCAATACAGCTGTCTAGCAGAGCACCTGCTTAAAATTAATTTCACTGCATCACCAAACTGCACGCTGAGAGATATGTGATACCTTAATGAAATGAAACCATCTCAGGCATGCAGTGCACTTCAGTCAATACACAAAATCAAATGGACAACTGCATTTGATTTTGTTCATTGACTAATTGTTGGGAAGCCAGAAGACATTAAAACAACATATTTAAAACATGCTTTGATAAATAGAACTGCACCTTGAACTAAGACTAGCTAGTAAAATATTTTTAATAAATGATATGAATGGTGACACAATTAAATCCAATTGGATGTACTCTTTGTAATGGTAAAAATCACATGCATTTGTTATCAGAAAATCTATACTTTCCATAAATTTTAATAAAATTTAACTAAACTATTTGCAATTAATACATTTATCTATATGTATTTTCATGGAAGAAAATATGAAGTGTAAAATATTTTTCTTAACTGTTCAACAGAATGTTACACTTCTGTATTGTGCTATATAAAATTCTATAACCCTATTACAACTTTTATAGCTTATCAACTTTTAAAAATTTTCACTGCTTAATTTTACTATATTCCCAGCATGCATAGAATACAAATAACAGTTACCTTCAAGGCAAATCCATAGACAATGACAACGTTTAATTGATTTTTAGTGCTTTTTGGGGTAAGGGAAAGATTGATATTGCATATATATTTACTTCTACTTCATGAGCAAAGTAAAAACTGTTTAAACAATAATAATGCATTCATTTCAAATTGCATAACAAAAAAGCCAAGTAATCATAACAACATAACTATGATGTGCTAGCTAAATAGGATTGGCTCAAACATATATTTAAAATGTTAAAACAAATTAACATCAGAAGTGAATGGTTTACAGTTCACTCATTCACTTCCTCATTTGCCCCCAGCCATACCTATAATATAATTAATATATTTTGTTTGATGAGATCTACTGTATAGTGATATGGCATGTTAATTCTAAACATCCATTTGCAGCTGGGAGACTCCAGTATTATATGGAACACACAACTATTTGAGGCAATTGAGCTTAAAAACCTCTTGGTCAATGCAGTTCACATAATGCATGCAGCATATGAGCGAAAGGAATCGCGAGGGTCACATTTTAGATCTGATTACAAGGTAAAAATAATGTATTTTTTAACTCTTAGAAATAATGTACCTATTCTGCAACCACAATAAGGTAATAACATTGAAGCAAAAAATAATCTAATCTTTCTAGCTATTGTTATGCTTAATATGCCTAATATTTTTGACTGATATGAGATATATTTTACATATAAATTTTTAAAGAGAACATCGTTTTCTACTATAGTGAATTTTACCAAAATGTCAAAATAGAAATAAGCTGTAAACTTCCCAATGGCTTGTTTTTTAATGTTCTTGAGTATTACATTGATCAAACATTTAAAACATAATGTTTGATCTAGACAAAGCTCTGTGAAGCATATAAAGCTTACTTTGGTGAGCTGATAGAAATCAGGATATGTTATTAATTTCTTGATAATACTTTGAAGGTTTCTAGGTGTTGCAAGAGCAGAAGAAATGTAAAACAATCTTCCATAATTTGGAATCAGAGTTAGAGTTGAACTTTAGCTTGTCTGAAGATGGGAACTAAATGTTCTCGAAACTGGTTCCATACATTTATGAAAAGCAAATGAAACTTTAAGAGTGTGTAATTCAACTGAATCATACAATGATATCAATTCACAGCTTCAACGTGCAAGTTCCAATTTACATTTTAATTTAATTTAAAATTTTCTCAAGTCACTTTCAAGGTTGTTCAAGCTTATGCACTGATGCTGTCCTACTGAAAACTTTAGTCCTCACCATGGCAAAAGTTATTGCTAAGATCCTTGACCACTGCCTTCAGCATTCTCTACTTGTACACCTGGCTGATGTTTTTACCCCATTCTCACAAGAAATACAGCTACGGCACATCATTTGAACTCATTACCTACCCACCATTATTGAAGCAGATGATCACTCCTTTGAGCCCTTGCAGATTTCCACTAGCTCTTTGTCAATACCTGGAAATTGAAAGTCTTTTCATCAATGAAGAGGACTTTCTTTGTCATTTTTCATGAAACACTCCAGTAGTTGCTTTGCATAGGGCCCACACCTTATTAATAGCTTTTCATGAACTTTTAGCAACATCTATTGTCTAGAAATTGAAAGTCTTTTGACCAGAGAAGAGAATTTTTCCAAGTCCATTTTTGTGTAACATTCCAATGAGTTTCAATTTTAAAATACTCAAGAATCATTACAGTGAAAATGAGTATAAAAGCTCCAGTGGATAAAATATTTTAAAATGCTAAAACCATTTCTATTGCTTTACTTCCAATGAACAAGGAAGTACTCTAAATTAATAATATTTAAAATATTGATACAATTACAAAACACTCTTAACATTTCACTCTCAAAATTAAAAAATTCAGGACATGTTTCATGAAACCTCCACTCACATTGTCAACTGTAAATGACTGGTGCATGGTGGATAATATTAGTTGGAAAGGAAGGCAATTGTGGTGAATCTGGTGGTCTGCTGATGAACTTGTACAAAATGTTATCAGCTTCCAAAATGCTGAAATACATGAGTTTACATTCATATTTCTTTATGAAAATCTTTTCCCATATGTCACGTTCCTTGGGATGTTAAACAGTTTTTAATAAAGAGATGCCTTTTTCTATTTCATGATTATCATTCCAGAAATGTGCTGCTATGGCTGATTTGTCTATTTGTTTGTAATGGATATTTCTCCAGTGTCCCTTCAATCTGATGCCTATATTTTCTTGGTCTTGCCTATGTATATTTTTTCACAGTCTTTACAATTGATCTGGTATATACCTGATTTTTCTTCTTTGGGTTTGGAATGTGCTTCATTTAACTTTATGAGTGTTTTTGATACTGTAATTCTGCTGTAAAGAAGTAACTTAGCAAGTTTTTCAATTTTAGATAGATTTTTAATACTTGAGTTATGGACATTTTGAAAATGCTCAATATTAATGTTCTATTCAATTGTTTCTGTATGGGATTTCTGTAAATATGGACCATCATTACTTTAACCAAGCCTAATGATGTGGCCATGTCTGTCTAGCCAGGGTCAATCATTGTTCCAGTATCAATGAATCACTGGATAGTGCCACACATAAGCTTCTTAATATTTTTAAACTTCTGGAGGTCTTGGAAATCTCATCTGTTTATTTCCTGACTTATGAAGTGTAAATATAAGAGAGACAGGAATGAGATTTATTTAAAAATTATTATTATATGGCCTTTTTCTCAACACCCCAAAAAATAATAAAAAGGAGGATAAGAAGAGATAATAGCAATTAATTAATTAGGTTAGAGCAGTGAATTAGTACATTAAAATCTGAAACTTCTTTATAAGTATTATAAAATATATATTATTTATTATTATAAAAATTATTTTAAAATCAGCATGGAGTATCAGTAGTTTGTTCTTTTCCTTATTAGTGTTTCCAATTTATCCAAGAATCTAATATGTAATTTAGCCTCATGGCCTATATATGCATGTTACAGTAATTACTATATTTTGAAATATTATTTCTTCAATTGCATGTTTTTCCTCATTCTCAAAGGAGGTATTTAGAATTCCCAATGTTCTAGGCTAGTTTTTACATGTATTAATAAACCTCCATTCTTACATGCTGTACAGCTTCCTAGCAGAACTTTAAAAAATTGCATCTTGACATTTTTCCCTTCCAAACTAAATGAGGCATAATGAATCTTCAATATGTTTAAGGCACGAGTTGATGAGTATGATTACTCCAAGCCTCTTGAAGGTCAAGAAAAGCTTCCATTTGAGAAACATTGGAGGAAACACACATTAACTTTGCATGATGAAATTACTCACACTGTAAGTATAAGGCAAAAATTCAATTCTCTTATTTATTTTATTTACAGTACATACTTTGTATAGTTTGTAATAGGGTACACATCTTCTAGCCTCTCCTTTCTCCCCAGATGACTGAGTGGTAGGCTCAGATGGTAATGCTTGGCACTCCCATTTGGAAGGTACCAGATTCAAATCCCTTGGGGCCAACCATCCTGTTCTTAGGTTTTTTCATGGTTTCCTCATGTCACTTAGACAAATGCTGGGATGAATCTTTACTTCCCTTGAATTTTCTGTTCTTCTATTTTTCATATCATTTCATATGATTCTGTTGCAGGGTCAAAAGTGCCAGGGTGAATGGGACTGGTACAGTGTAATAGTGACTTGTGCTTTGTAAAGATTTCTGCTCCATTGTTTGGTATGGAAATGGAGTGGTTCAAACTTCTTTGGAAAGAGCGCGGGGGGGGGGGGGGCTTCACTAACTTCAGTGTGTTCTATCTGGAAACATGTTATTCCATGCATTCCCCCAGGGTCTCTCTTTCTCTCAAAGGTACCTCCATTTGGCATGTAGGCACAAATGGCCAGCTGTGAGCAAAACTGAATTATGCTCCACCTTGGCCAGTCCTATATCACCTAAGTTTTAAACTGATCCAGAATATGAAATTTATGGTGACAAAGTACAAGGTATATGAACATGTTCATTTTCTCTGAGTTCTTCTGTTTTCCCTGCCATCATTTAAGCATATTCATGAGGATCATAAGAAGTACAGGTCATTCAAAAAAATGCTAGTGAGATCAGATGTCTGAGACATAACACGCTATAATGCCTAAATACAAGAAGAAGGAGAAGAAGAAGGAGGAGGAGGATGAGGAGGAGGGGGGAGGAGAAGGAGGAGAAGAAGGAGAAGGAGGAGAAGAAGAAGAAGGAGGAGGGGGAGGGGGAGGAAGAGGAGGAGCAGAAGAAGAAGAAGAAGAAGAAGAAGAAGGAGGAGCAGAAGAAGAAGGAGGAGGAGGGGGAGGAGAAGAAGAAGGAGGAGGAGGGGGAGGAGGAGAAGAAGGAGAAGAAGGAGAAGAAGAAGAGGAAGAGGAGCAGGAGTAAGAGTAGGAGGAGGAGAAGGAGAAGGAGAAGAAGAAGGAGAAGGAGGAGAAGAAGAAGAAGAAGAAGAAGAAGAAGAAGAAGGAGGAGGAGAAGGAGAAGGAGGAGAAGGAGAAGGAGGAGAAGGAGAAGAAGAAGGAGGAGGAGGAGAAGGAGGAGGAGGAGGAGGAGAAGAAGAAGAAGAAGAAGAAGAAGAAGAAGGAGGAGGAGGAGGAGGAGGAGGAGGAGGAGGAGGAGAAGAAGAAGAAGAAGAAGAAGAAGAAGAAGAAGGAGGAGGAGGAGGAGGAGGAGGAGGAGGAGGAGGAGAAGAAGAAGAAGAAGAAGAAGAAGAAGAAGAAGAAGAAGAAGAAGAAGAAGAAGAAGAAGAAGAAGAAGAAGAAGAAGAAGAAGAAGAAGAAGAAGAAGCTCATTTGTTTGTTATATCAGTTCAGATGGCTACAAAATGAGCCTTCTTAATTTTTGCTTAATAACCAATAATCTCATCAAACAATCATTATTTTATTTTTAATTTGAGAGTATTCTAAAAACATGCAGGTGTCGCTTTCTTTTTATTTTATAAGGACAATTAATTTGAAATCTGTTCATTAGGCACAGATGTTTTTTTTTGTTTTTTCCAAAAGCAGCTTTATTTACAGGTGAGCATAAATGATTAACAGTTATATCATGTATGGCTATAGACTTCACAGCTTCTGTGAATGTTTGATCTTAGTTTTGGTCCAATTTTACCAATAACAAACAATATCAGTAAATAAACAGTTAACTTAACTATTGTTGACTCACTATTCAAATTTACAGACATGGCTATCTGAAAATGTTAATAAAATTGAAATTTTTAGTCAAATTTGATAGTTCTGGTGTTGGTATCTAATTGTTAATGATTAAATTTCCTGAGAAAGAACCGGTAAAAAAGAGTTTTGATAAAAGCTCTTTTATAATATATGCTAAATTCCAAATATTCACTTACTAACATAATAAAGTAATCACAAAATAGGAAAATTGGATCAATAACACATTTACTGCAACTATAAAGCACTTACGTAACAAGAATAAAGTGTGACATCACAGATCACATTGATAATATTATGCATCCAAAGAATGTTTTGATTTTCTATTTAAAATTAATTGCTTTCTTCAGGCTTCAGTGGTACATGCACAGTTATATACATTGTTTAAATTGATTCAATGTCAATTTTATTTCAGTTCCATCATATTACTCAGCATAACATAATGCAAAATATTTGATCTAGAAATATATTAGCTGTAAATGAAGTTTAGAAAAACTTTCTAGTTTATCTCTTATATTCAATATTTCAAGCTTCTGTAGATAGGTTGCATTGTAAAGAAAGTGAAGAATTATCACAGTTAACAACTCATAGTGGTCAGTCATCTCATTAATGATTTTTGCTGTGGAGTGAAAAGGTTAAGAAAATCTTGGACAAGAGTTAATGACTTTGCTAAAATAAAACCAACACCTTAATATTTCAATTAAAAATGAATGTAGGAATCTACACAGTGAAACTATCAAAAAGTAAAACTTCTAAAATCATGTCAATACATTAAACTCTCTTGACATTTCACATTAAAACTTTTTAATAAAAAAGTTTTAATAAACAAGTTTTAATGTGAAACATCAAGAGAGTTTAATATATTGACATGATTTTAGAAGTTTTACTTTTAATTTAACAAGACCTTAATATTTGTTATATTAGTGGCTATATCTGCTGTAAATAAATATAAATATTAAAAAATTTAAATTAAAATTGCTTTATTTTTGTATTAATAAGTAGGAAAAGTTTTCAATTGTTTGTTTCTATGACATGTGTCTATGATATACATAATTATCGACCAATATCTGTGCTCTAGTAATTTCTAAAATTTTTGAATGAATCTTATACTACCAAATAACAAAATATCTAGGTAAATATAACTTAATACCTAAAATATAAAATGAATTTGTAAGCAACAGGTCCACGCTAAATGCAATACTTGATTATGTTGAAAGCATGTATAATTGTATTTACTCTGGAAATTATACTGTTGGCATACTACTGGATCTTACAAAGCTTTTGACTGTGTAGACATAGGCTTACTTATGTCTAAATTATCTATGTTAGGTATTATTTGGATTTGGATATAGATTGATAAAATTATATATGACAAATAGAAAATATTTTGTGCAATTGAAAATAAATAATGGTGAATTTTTCTCCCAAACACAAAAAGCATGGTGTACCACAGAGATCCATTCTTGGAATGATATAATATATAATAATATATTTTTCATATATTATGATATATTTTTCATAATTCATATAATTTATGCAAAATATCAGTGACAAAAAACAAACTGCTAACATCACACAGTTTGCAGATGATACTACTATGCCATTAGTGACTCACATTTTGGTGATTTGGAAAGGAATCCTAAGACAGTTTTAAACTCAGCCTGTTTAATATTCCAATGTAAAGTGTAAATCCTGTAAAGTTTGAGGTAAGCAGATTGTCTTTAAGAACTGTGGTAAACAACTGCTGTTAAATATAGGGAAAATAGTAATAAAAAATACTGAGGCTAAATTATTAGGATTATACATAGACAAGACATTTACTTAATACCTATATCAAAAAACTAGCGACAAAACTTAATAAAAATCTATTTGTTCTAAGATAATTGAGCAAGCATGTTCCTCCGCAAACATCCAATACCGCCATGGGTACCGAGGTCGTTAAGGCACAACTCGTGAGCGGTAGGTCTGGGGTTCGATTCCCACCAGGACCGTCCTCTCTGACTGAGGTTTTTTCCAGGCTTTCCTCAGTCCTCATAAATGGCAAATGCCGGGGAGGTACCCTAAACTTAGGCCTGGAAAGCTTCCTTCCTTAAAAAAAAATACTCCTTTCCCAATATATCATTTCATCTCATGTATCATTAGTGTCCATCGCCTGTGGTGCCTCAGTAGTAAAAACGGACGTTAAACACCATTAAAAAAAATCCAAGACCCTTTACTTTGCCCTTATCAATTCTCTCATTGGATATGGAATTGAAAGTTTACTTCACAGCAAGAGCTTGGTAATGGAGAGTGCAGTGGCTTTTTGTTTAATTTTTGAGGTAACATCAGACATCAATCCAATCATGACCTTTGCAGTCTGTGCACACATCAACACAATTATCCCTTGAGATGCCATTCACTGTGAAAAAACTCATCTATTAATTCAAAAATTTCAAATGTAGTTGTAGTTGGTAACGATTTGCAGGTAAGCAGACCCTGTTAAAAACTCCAAGTACTGTTAGCGCACCATTAAAATTGTCAACCCAGCTACATCTGCTGACTCATCCATTTGAAGCACAACTTTGCTGAATTTTATTCGTGAAAGTACATCTGCTAAGACCCTGATGAGTCGTGAAATGGTATTTGACATAGGAATTATGCCTATTAATCTTGTGGTTTTTCATCCAACATACATTCACTATGTCCTTTGCACAAAGGTTTTCAGCTATGGTATGATCTTCGCCAGCTTGAGCAACTCGGAAACTTAATAAGTATGCTGACATCAAAGCCAATTCGTTAATAGTTTTTGAGTGTTATATATAATTTTCTGGGCGTCTGTAAGTTCACTGCCCTTCCTTCTGGAAAAATGAATTGGTTTACCCTTCCATTCTGGATGGACCCCCTCAAAATGACGGCGCGTTTTCTCTGTGAACATCGCACTGTTTGCAACACTTTGCCGCAAATTATGCACTACGGCTTCTTATCGCTAGACTCCACGAATCCAATATCTAAGTAGGAACAGTGGTAGTTCCTTTTTACTGTTCTTTTTCCTCTGCCACTGATCTCCGAAGAACTTGGCTATATTTTTTTGTTTAAGGAGTTGCTGCCGCATCCACAATCGCCGAATCGTCCAAAACTGTTACCCTCTCCAGAAATTCTGACACCAGAACTTCTTCCACACTAAAATCGAAAAACAATATTCGTATCAGATGGTTAAAAAAATTAATAATAATAATAATAATAATAATAATAATAATAATAATAATAATAATAATAATAATAATAATAATAATAATAATGCCGTATTATGTATATTTCCAAATGTAAAGCTCACCCCAAATTCAAGATATAACAAAAGTATTTTTTTCACACATAAGGCATAAAAAATGTGCGATATAAAAGCGAAAGTTATGAGCAGATCGCAAGATATTTATGTATCATAAGTAACAAATTTAATGTTCTCTCTTCTTTTGCTATCATGTTTTTCAAACTGTCCCTACCAAACGTGCATTGTTGAAAGTACCGGCAAGTTTCTGAGAACAAAAATGAGAATTGTCATGTTTCATTGAAAAGAGAAATTACTAAGTAGCTATAAATGATTAAGGTTGCTTGTACTAACAGAACACAGAAATATAATACTAACCAAGCGAATGTCATTTCGTGCGCATAAGTGAGAGAGAGAGAGAGAGAGAGAGAGAGAGAGAGAGAGAGAGAGAGAGAGAGCGGTTATCTTATATGCCGAAGAACAGGGAAACCAGCATGCTAGTCGTACGTTCGGTGTTGCAGAAACAAATGTTACTGACAGCGATTCAGAAAGACTCCAAACTTAAGTGATTCCAGTGGCAAATCAAATGATGATACAGACCAGTGATGAGGACGAATGACAGCGATACCTGGTGCAGTCTGTAATACTTTTTTCATTTTTGAGCCTGTTAATTTTGAGGCGACGATCTTGTATGAATATACCGGTAGCCTGAAGAGTTAAATAAAAATGTCGGTTTGTGATATTGGTTATATGTTTCCTTTGTATCATAATCTACATTTTTTTTTATTTGAATGCGAATCCCGATTTTGAGTAGCAATAATTGGCCTACAGGTGATCGGAAATAACCATAACAACAGCAACAAAGATGATGAAGAAGAAGAAGAAGAAGAAGAAGAAGAAGAAGAAGAAGAAGAAGAAGAAGAAGAAGAAGAAGAAGAAGATGAAGAAGTGGAAATTTATCGCTAGCTCTGGAATTCTGTCAGTTCGTTCATAATTAACTTGATCCACCAATCATAAAATATTTGCAATAAATATTGAAACATGGCAAGCAAAAAGTATTTTTTTTAATTCTGTACAACTTATCAGAAAAGTCTTGGGAAATAAACAGCAAAAACTATTCCCCACCCCAATTTCGACTATATTTGACAAATATTAGTCACTTTTCTTCGAAACCCTTTATATTAATTTAAACTCCATATGTATGATTATTCATGAGTTGTTTCATGTGTATGAGTAGGACAAAGTAATGCTAATAAGCACTCCACGTGGTTGCGATCGTTCATAAAAATGCATCTAACATTATCTTAAACAATAAAAATAAATATTTGAACAGAACTTCTAACATCTTCCACAGCTATTGGGAGCACTGTGATGGAAATTTTGGGATATTTTTTAAGGATCCAGTCTTCAGCCACAGGTACATTGCACGAAACTCGACGATATTAAATTGAAAGTAACACACTAAAAGTACTCGTAAATAAACATTACTGGTTTGTTTCTATTCTCCACTGAATGCTGACAGGAGCAGCTGAGTAAAATAAGCTTTAAAATGTATCTGGTTTCGCCGCATGCTGTCTGCATGCTCTGTGCTTCCGGTCGCCCCCATGTGGTATCAAGATCCTCTATTATACAAGTGTGGACAAGCTCCATTTTGGGCCTAACCGTCTCTAACTCCCATAAGACTACCTGTTAAGTTCCTGTCGTTTTATTCGATTGTCGTACAGTCAATTAATAAAACAATTGTGTTGTACTGTTGAATAATACCTCCTGCGTCTGCTCATGTTCTTTCTTTTTGTATTAAAGATATATGTCAGACAGAAAATGAATACTTTTGAGACGATGTCATAGTTACGACACTTTCGAGTAGTATTATATCAGAACTCAGCAGCCAATGACGTATCATTTACCGGCGGAGGAAAAGGTTGTCATCGGTTAAAACAAAAATTGCAATATTAAACGTAAACCTTATTAAGTACATCCTTTTAACACGTGAAACTTAAAATAAGAATTTGTCATGTTATTTTGCTATTCACTGTTTAAATTATTTGTTGTAATGCATTTATTATATAAGTGTTAACATAAATTGTATAAGCCCTGCATAACCTGCCAGTTAATAATGAATTATAAGAATTATAGGCCTTACAGAGCTTCCTGCCAAATTCAATTTAGAATAAAAACTTTATGCAGTTTAACATTTCTCTGCTCTAAATTGGTCCAATGAGAATGGCTATGACAACCAGAAATCTATATTTTTAATTGGTGTGTGAAAACAAAACATAAATAAACTAATTGATAAGCCTGAAAATTTAAAGTATTCATAATCCATAGATCTGCATTTTCTATTTCTTTTCTTCCAATTATGAATGTGCATTTAGTTATCTTATAGTAGCATGTTGCATTTTTTAAATTATTTTTTCTGCAATAGTGGCATTGCAAATGAGCTACATGACTGTAGCAAACTATTTTATGTAAAAATATTCAAAACACCTTCACAAATTAATACATTTATCTAATTTTTGAAAGCTATGGCAAATGTATTCCAGAATAAGCGCAGAGTATACTGTAATATAGTAATAATATTGTAAGTATAATACACTTAGTAATAATCACTGCTAAATTAAACAGAGCCATATTGACAAATATATTATTACATTACATAAATTATTTTTAACCCAGTTTACATGTCAAATTAAACCTTGAATGCGATAAAACATAAGGCCTTTCTTTCCTTGATTTGTACAACAAAATGCACAACATCCAGATACATTACCTAAATTAAAATAAAAAATGTTAAATGTTCTTCATATAAGCAGAACGCCAGAACAGCCACAAGCCGCCCTGCGGGAGGGTTGAAGGCCACGGTACCTAGCCGCACCTGCGGCTTTACCTGTGTGATTAATAGGTCTCTGTTGGGTTTACTTCTGCCTTATATTTTGTTTGTAACACGTCTATAAATAATAGAGTCGAATCTGAGGAGGTTGATAATGGTCCCTAATGCATTGATTGACCATGGCCAGTTTAGCAAAACGGTCACCCATCCATCTACTGACCATGGCCAATGCGACTTAACATTCGGTCACCCATCCAAGTGGTGTCCACGCCCATGCTGCTTAACGTTCGATTCACTCTTCAGTTAAGCAAGGGGTACGCCACTTTTCTGGTGGAAATTCATATAAGTATATGGCACAACAAACAAGTCATCAAAGCAAAAAGGCGGCTGATGCTGGCGAACCAATCACGGAGCTCGGTTGTCGGCAAATTCCGCCGCAAAGCGTGTCCATACATATATAATAGAGGGCTTTAGTGCCGAATAGTGAGAAGACGTAGGCGATAAAACTTCACAACAAAAGAAGACACCAAACGCCTTATATTTTTGCGGCAACGTCTGACTTCCATTGTTACATGCAGAAGGTCAAGTATATATCTAAATTATTTCTACTTGATTTTTAGCGTCCCACGACTCATGGCCGCAAATAATTCACAATATTAAGATCGGGCCATTTCTTTATTCTTCCAATTTCTTCAAAGTGCACTAGGAAACATTTCGTGGAGCACAGTTTGGGAAGCGCTGCACTAGAATATATTCCAGTTTGTCTTATGAATAACAAACGATTTCTAATAATGTAAAGGTGAAATAATTTTTTACTGGCTGAAGAAATTCCGACATTAATACATGTTACCTATCCGATGTAATATTCTATCGGCTCTTTTCTGTAATTTAAACACATTTGCACACACTTGATTACTGCCCTAAAAAATTAAACCATATCTCAGGCGAGAATGAAAATGAGAGTAATAATGGTGATGGTAGAGTACCAGTATCTAACTCATGGTAGTAGGCTGCACCACTTACTAACAACAACAACAACAACAACAACAACAACACAACAACAACAACAATAATAATAATAATAATAATAATAATAATAATAATAATAATAATAATAATAATAATAATATGTTATTACTTAATGCTTAAATGTAGTATATGAGTATCATTTAAGAGGAAACGCTAGTTTCTTCTGTGGAACTAGGAATGTTGAATAAAGAACAGAGTATTTCATGAACAAGACAATCATAGAAATATAGAAGCATTAATATATTATTAATAAGGTTTATGTTTGACATTGAATATGAAAATTCATTTTCAGGTAAAAATCAGCTATCGTCCTGTTCGAGATGAAACTATGGATAAAAATGAAGTATCGAGCTTCCTTCCAGCTCCGCAAAAATATTAAAAGCCAACATTGATGATTATTAAAAAAAGTGATTATTTTCATCACTGCCATTTCTTTATGTTGCTGCAATAATAATCATTATCACTATCTTCATCATGCTTTGTTAGCAGAAAAACCTGAAACAAGGTTTTCGTTACTCTCTTATGTTTTGTGTATCAATTAGGTCAATATTGTTTAACCTTATTAATAAAACCTTGAGCTTTTGGTTCAGAAATAAATTAATTATTGATAAGTACATATATAACTGTAATGTTCCAAGGACATTTCTGAGTGATAGACTCACAATTTAGACATAAAGATTTATTTCCTTACATTTTATCACATAAAATAGTGATACAATGAAATAGAAAATTCCAACTCCCTTGTAAAAACAAAATTTTATTTAAAAGAACTTTTACCTCTTTGCAATTAAATAATATTAAAAGCAGCATATGGTTAGTACAAGTGACTTTCATTCTATCATTGCATGAAGGAAATATATTTTTATGAAATTCACATCATATGAGAAAAATTATTAGTTTATTTTTTACATTAGTGACAAAGTGAACAGACTACTTTTGCCTTCTATTACAGGATCTACCTTTGACCTCTGCATCTAGACGTCGATCTCACCATTATTTTATTACAAGTTGGTCTGCTGTAAAATGTGCAACTAGAAAATGCATTAGTGATGATCCTTTTCTACTGTAATGAAAATCAATTTTGGTCAAGCAGGGGAAGTATTAGGCAGTTAGGATCTTCTGGATGAGAAATCTGCTGCAAAAGTTATGTGGACAGGAAAATGGTACTGTAGATTGGTATGTGGCACTTTTCCTTATTAAATTTTTAATAAATCCACGAGGCGACCAAAGAGATGTTTCTGCAGTCTTCATGCCCCAGCACATACCGCAATGTGGACAATTCAGTTTCAGTGGGCATATTCTGTTGGTTATTCGTCTTTCCTATATTTCCAATCTAGTGCCACATGACTTCCTTTTATTCTTTAAAGTGAATGAGAAACTTAGGGGTGATGGTTTGACAGTGCAGTAAAGAATGTTAAAAGTTGGCATACTAGCAAGAAGTTGCAAACTTATGTACCTCAAGAAGATTGGCATGAGTGTGCTTCCAGACATGGTTTTGAAGGATGCAAAACTGCATAGACTATGAAGATGTATGTTGAGAAGATGTGATAGTTTTCATATATCCAAAAATTAAATTAGTGGCCCAAATAGTGAAGAAAAAAAAAAGCAGTATAAATAAATCTCCTTGACAAGGACTTCCTGTAAGACATAATACTCATAACCCAATATGAGTGAGTTTCCAAGAGCCATATTTTTTATTTCTGAATCTATAGTGGCATGGCTCTAGTGTTTTGTACTGTTACTTTTTTTTTTTCCTTAAGCAAATTTTTCTGGGTTAAATGTTTTTATTCATCTATGATTCCACAAATTGGGAAAGACTTGCGGTTTATGTTTGAAGAAGCTCCAATATTTTATAAATGTTTAACAATATTTGCAAATGTTGAATGGCATTCCAATAAATAATGAAATATCCAGAATTTATAAATTTTAAGAGGAGCTTCTTCAAAATGGTATATTGTTGCAATCTCTATATGTTTGGAAAATTATTTGCAGAATTGCTTAAACAATCAGAATTAGAATTCCATCTATGGAATGGAATATGGAAGCTGGTGTGTTCTTTACATCAACACCATGAGATTGATGATGGTTTCATAGGTATTTGTTAAATTTTGCTGTGCGTTATATTATTTTTTGGTTGATAATTATTCTTCAAGTAGATATACACAATGAGATGAGTGCCTATATGTTAGAAAGTCAGGTGTTTTCTTTATCAATGAATTAACTTATTGGTCACTAATTTCTTTACATAAATAAATTTACTACTTTTTAGGTTAACTACCTACTGAATTCCTTATCTTTGGTTCATCGGAAGTTTCTCATTGAAATATCCAGAAGACTTGGGCTCAGCTACACCTTAATTAACAACATTGTGAAATATACATTAATTTCGTATCATGAATGATGAAAATATGAATTTGAAACTAGTAAAAATTAATAAATTAAAGCAATACAATTTCTTTTGTTGTGTTAAATAAATTGAATAGTAATTTACATGAACAGTCTGATTGTTGATATAATGGAAGTTTTAGTGCTTTTTATACTTCAACTACTTCTTACACCTTTTAAAGTGGATTTTTCATTTCCCTTAATCATTTTGTATGCACTTCAATATCTTTTTCAGTATCTGTGACTTATCTTACAACCAGTGATGTTTAAAACAAATTTTTTATACTTAAATGAAAATTGGAACTTGCACAGTGAAGCTAATCATATTAATTGATATCATTGTATGATTCAGTTGAACTATACATTTTTAAAGCTTCACTTACTTTTCATAAATGTATGGAACCGGTTTCCAGAACATTTAGTTCCCATCTTCAGCCAGGCTAAAGTTCAACTGTCGGATCATTCGTTGAGCTGTGGGAATGTATATTCTGCTCTGTTGGCGGTGTGATAAACTTGTAGTTTATGTTTTCATCCCCGGCAATGTTGAAGTTCATTATGCTGTCTTTGTATTTGTAGATGTAGATTTTCTCCCAGGTTACCAATTCCATAGGTCCTTGTACTGATTTTAATACTTTTGCTTTATTTATTATGTCGTGATTTTGTGTCCAAAAATGATATGCTAATACTGATTTCTCTATTTGCTTGTACTTTATGTTCCTGAAATGTTCCTCTAACCGTGTGCCTATGTTTCTCTTTGTTTTTCCAATGTAGATTTTTTCACATTCTGCACAGTTTATTTTGTAAATACCTGATTTTTCTTCTTGTGGAATACTGTCATTAACATTATCTATCAGTAAGTTTTTAACATTAAATCTATTAATTGGTGCCAACCTGATATTAAAATCTTTAAGAATATTCTGAAAAAATTTTTGTGGCCCATGGATGATATGTGAATTTTTTAAAAATTAGTTTATCTTTTCTTGCTGAAAGTGTTGTGGTTTCTTTCATGTATTTTTGCCTGTTGAATTTCTGCACATTTTTATGTACTAGTTCTTTTTTAAAACCATTTTTAACTGTTGTTTCTTCTATTTGTTTGTTTGTATTCATTAAAGTATTCTTCCTTGCTAATTTGTAGGTTAACTAGCTGGTGTGTTAAAAAGTTAATTACTGCATGTTTGTGCGGCGTGGGGTAAAAACTGTTAACTTTGATGTGATTATCTGCGTGTGTATTCTTCCTGTATATTCCAAATTTAAGATTTTATTGGCATTTCATTATTGTAATATCTAAGAATGGCAGCATGTTATCTGTTTCTATTTCGTATGTAAAAGATATATTTATATCTCAATATTCGTCTTCAATGATTTCTCGACCTATCCGAAAAAGTTTGGTCCATTCTTTTTCTGTAGAATATGATTGAAATGCTTCCCCATATATACCGCTGTTTAATTTCATTTGGAGTAAGTCCTTCGTTTGTGAAGAACTTAATAACAGGTCGAAACTCCATTTTGAATATGTCACAATCTTCTACACATAGCCTTCTTTATATAACTATATCTGAAAACTGAACACAGTGGAGCGGAAGTTATATTGCAATTATTTATTTAACAGATAAGGTATGACACCAGATAAGAATTTTGTGAAGATGATAATCCATATTGGCGAGGCCCGAAACTTATGGACCTTCCCTCTACATTCGTGTTTATCCAATCTGCCCCAGTTCCCCCGAATTCAGCTCCAAATATGCAACATTTATTCTTAATAATTTTTTCATAGGCTCCAAATATTTTATAAGCATCTGGTATCTTAATCATACCGTTCTCTAATTCTTTTCCACTGGCTGATATATTTTTTCTTAGGTTCCTGCCATCTTCTTTTGCTAGATAATTTTATGCCAAATAACCATTTTTCCTTATTACTTCAATATCAAAGCCTTCCAAAGTCCACTTTTAATCATTCTTTAGTTTCTGATCATTTTTGTAATTTTGGATTTGTGTGTCTTCTATAAAAATAACATTCTTATCATTTTATAATTATTTAGGCTTTCACGGCCGGCGTTAATCCAATAAAAGTACCTAGATATATAGAAGACGGGGCTGCCACAAGCGTCACTTGAGCTACAACAACGAGTGGTGATAGTCATTCCTCCGAAGATGTCCGGCGGAGTCACGGGCGAAACGTCAGGTGTGTTTGCAGCCTTTGGACCACGGCCAACAAGCCCGGAAACATCATTTTATTGGATTCTTATCATTTCATTTACCCCATCTTGGCAAATCTCCTATCAAAAGATAAATGCCTCCAAAAGAATGCCATCACTTCACCTTCCATCAAAGCCTACTACCTCATCCTTTATTCCATGCAACAATTAAGACTGATTGGTGATTGACCGCATCACTATTCAGGCTGCTGATTGATATTCATCCTTCCATTTTCTCATTGTTTGCAAACAACAAACACATTTTTCTGAAGCCTTAACTTAGAAAGAGTTAGAAAGAACTCTTGAGCAATGCATTCCAAGAATATGTCCATGCTCTGGAGGAATGGATGCTTTCCAGATTTATTTTTATGCTGTTGGAAAAATGTCAATCTTCAAGTTTTTCAGGATAACCCAGTATTCGCATCAGTCAATGATGAAGACATGGATGGAGGATCATTTGGAATCTTAGGCAATGCAGAAATTCACATGAGTCCTGATTAGAATCAAATAAAAATTGTAAGGGGCTTAATAGTACACGAATGGAATCAGCAACAGAAGTGGATGGCAGAGTCCTTTCAGGACCATATCTGACAGGTGAAAGGCTTGAAGTTGCAGACATCAGTAATAAATTCCTTTGACTCATCACTTCCAATAAATTAAACAAAATTTTAGATAATAATCGTCAATTTATCTCATTTGGATTTAAAAAAAAAACATGTTTGTTTTAGTTTCCGTTTTGGTTACAAGAAATTTATGTTATTTTACTTGCTTAATGTTATATAAATAATAATTTTCTTATACTTATAATTTCTATTCTTTTTAGAACAATTTAAAAGAAATGTTTTTAAAATATTCTATCATAATTTTACATAAAATCACAATTTTCTATTATATATAATAACACTTCTTTTTTCAGAAGTCATTTTTACAGTTATAATTCACAAATGTGTAATATTTTGGATATATTTGACTCTTATTTTACATATTTTAAATTCCTCCATTTAAAATTCATTAAGTTGTTTCTGTATCATTAAATATACATTTTGATGGATAAAATTAAGAGGTTAAATAATTTTCAGTTCATTCAGCATAGTCTCTATGAAATATCTCTTATTTCTTCATGTTGCAGTCTCTTCATGTTTCAGTCTCTCTATCTCTCCACCCATCTCTTCTCTCTCTGTCCCTCCCTTCGATTACTTTACTCCACTCACCAGCAAAACATTTTCTTTTGTTAAACAACCTTTCAGCAAGTTGCATTTCATTTATTGTATTTATACCTCTAATATCTAAAGCGATTCTTGTGAGTTTTGTAAAGCCAAATAAATTGATATTTTAAGCAAGGAAAAAAAAATATAACAATTTAAAATGCAAATTTTTACCGAAAACAAATTTAGTTTAGTTAGGATGTTTCTTCTTATATTAAACTTGTTTTCAAATAAGTCCAAAGAATAAATAAAAAGAAAAGCTGGAAGATGTTCATCACAATAAAAAAAATGTCAGAGATGGAGTGGGTAGGTTCAAGAGTAACAATTTACATCATATACATTATTTATAAAAGATGTAATGAAAATGTCATCCGGTAATAATCATCCATGATAAGGAGAGAAAAACAAATAGTATAACTAATATAGGAACCAAACCTCTAACTCATAATTATCATTCAGAGGTTTAAGCAAGTTTCAGGAACTTAAGCACTTAATAGCTACTATCGAGACAAATACTGCGAGCATTTGTGGTTCACCATATTGTACGAAACCAGCAGCATTGTCCATTATGCATCAATTAATGAAAACTTATGTAGCTGACAGATTAAAGACCACCTAGTTTGATATAAATCGGCACCTCAGTATTCACAGTGTCTACATTAAATATTTGTATCTCAGCATTGCATTGTGATAGAGGTATTCAGTTTGCTGAGTCCAGGGTTAGAGTGGTAATTCCAGTGCCACAGAAAGACTCTACAGATTAATATTCTACACACGGTCATCCAAATTGCCATGTTGGACTGGTTGGACAGGTGTATGCGAGAAATGCATGAAGTAGCCAACACTCCAACTTAAGATCAAGGTCATCCAGCATGTTGCAAACACGGAGGTGGATGAGAGGATTCTGGCATTGGTCTAGAGAATGCAACTTTGAGCAAACGTGAAATTGCTTAAAGACTATAACTGAGTCACAGTCTCATTCATGAAATTGTGAGGGAAGATACCTTTGTGCAGTACATGAAAAATGTATTGCACAACTTAAGTTTTTGTGTATTTTTACACTTCCCGTACTTAAGGTCAACAGTGAATTCACCATTTCAGCTTTGTTTTATTTTCTATAAGCGATTAAGCATTGTTGTATGCAACAAAACTTCTAAAAATTATTCTGATACTACTGCTTTTATTGTAGGTTATAATGGGGTAGTCAGTGATGAATGTTTAATAACAGCTGCACAAAATGATCAAAGGAATTGAATTAACTCCTCGTTAAAAGTAAATCGTCATATTAGCTTCTGAGGATTTTTCTACTCGACATATTCCATCAAAGATAGGATTAACCAGTCCACAAGAAAACAGGAAATTTAAAAAAAAAAAATGAAGGAAGATACAGCAAAAAATGTTTTGCTGCTGCTAATGACCGCGTTTTGAAGCGTAGCAAATGAAGTGGCTAGGAACGGAGTCATTTGGTGATAAGGTTATCCTTATTATTGAAATTTCAACTCCATTAAATTGGTACGGAGTGATTTAAAAGCCCACGTATGAAAGCACAACAAGAAATGTACAATAACCGAGGTGAAAAGAATTTTACAGGAAAGAATTTGACCGTTCGTGCAGCTTTATGGCGGAAGAAAGTCGGGCATGTAGAAAAATCTAATTCTAGAATAACCAATAATGGACTATATCATCAGTGAGCACATTATAGTAGATTATATGCCCTGGCGACGGCCGCGGGGGAGATAAATGATTTTGGTTTTGATTCCTATGAGAAAAAGGACGTCGGAGAATTGGACAGTGTTGCATTAATTCCTTTATAAATTGTTGAGTGGAAGGAACCTAATTCATTTTGTAAAACTATATATTTTTTATTCATTGTTTAAATTTCATGCATGCTTTTTAACTTTGTTTCGGTCATTTTCGAAAGTTTTTCTTTTATTATGCTGCATTACAACGCAGAAATTTAATTGCAGGTAATAATAATTTATAAACAAAATTATTAATTATTACGTGCATTGTTAATGTACGTTTACGAGGAAAACTTGAAAACGCAACAAATTTGCAAACATAGGATAGCTAACGTTACGTAAACTAATGCTAACTGTCAAGTGCAAAGTTTCAGCGGCCCAGTTTTTATGTAACTGTCATGCCTGCCTACTGTTGCACTTCCTATGATTTTTTTAAACAATTGTTGACAGTGTGCTATCTGCGTATTTCTTTTCTCTGTGCAAGAGGAAATTTCCCAATAAAATCTTATAGATTATGAGGCGGTGGATAGATCATGGGTGGCTTGTATTATACAGGATGTATATAAATGATTATAGCGGTTTTAAACTTATATTTTTTTTCTCTGTGGTATACAATATAATTTGAATCATAACTTAAATTGAGAAAATTTGTGGAAGTTACCACAATACACATTACAAATATTCAATATGGGGTTCATTTGTGACATCGCATACATCCAGCGGTGGTCCATTTCTTGCTACACTATTAACATGTCTGGTGCAACTGATCCAGCTGTTGCAATAAACCTCCGTCTCAACTCAAGGAGGTCCTAGGTAGCGGTGGCACGTATACACGATCTTTATGTACCCTCACAAAAAAAATCACAGGGGGTCAGATCTGGGGACCTCGGAGTCCAACTGAGAAAAGTCAAGGTGTCCGGACCATGACAACCGATCCAACGATGGGGAAAAATTGCCTTTCAGTATGAGTCTTTAGCAATTGCTGATGATATGATCTCTGTTGGAGATGTTATCTTAATACCTTCCACACTATCATTGTTGAAATTGTTAGTTCTCCGGTAGCCCACTCCCCCGATTTTTAGAACTGCGCGCGAAAACTGTTCTGACCCTCTACACATTCTCATATCATTCACGAGGTCGTCCGGGGTTTTCTTTCCTTTACAGAGATATCCACTCGTTTGGATCTGGTTTGTGTCACATACGAATGTTGTTACCAGAAGGGACGTTAAGACCAAATCTTCAACTGTACGCCCTCTGGACTTGATTATATTTCGTGATTTCCAAGACATAATAAGGTATTAGCACGCGAGTTGTATTATTATGTTTATTTCATTACCATGGCTACAAAACAAAATCTGCGCATATAGAATTGAAACTTCTACAAATTTTCTTCAATTTAAGTTATGATTCAAAATTATACTGTATACCGCAGAGAAAAAACATAAGTTTAAAACCGCTGTAACAATTTGTGTACACTCTATATAATCATTTCGAACTTAAAGCCCCTGGATTATTTCTTTTGTTAGGGTGGTGTACACTGTATAGAGTGAACTTGAAATGGAGAGGACCTATTCGCCTACACACTGCTGCGCTATTGTTCTGCATAGAGATTGAGCTAAGCATACTTTAAGACAGATGGAGAACACTTGAGCATTAGTTGATGTGTCGCTATACGTAGAACAAATGTGAGGTGTAACACATAATAACATTT
This sequence comes from Metallyticus violacea, assembly GCA_030762175.1. Classification (NCBI taxonomy): domain Eukaryota; kingdom Metazoa; phylum Arthropoda; class Insecta; order Mantodea; family Metallyticidae; genus Metallyticus; species Metallyticus violacea. The sequence continues at coordinate 42,123,820 of CM060835.1, read as the reverse complement.
TGTACCAAACCTCTTTAGTTTGATTTCGTATTCTGCTTATGTGCACAAGTTAAGCTGCAGATTCTACGTACATCTTGTTTAGGATTGACATGGAACGTTGCTTTCAATACTTAAGTTAACCGGGAGATGTTTTTACCCTCCAGTATCATCATTGGACGGCAATTTCCTAAGACTCGGTATAAAAATAGTAATCCCGCATTATGGTAGTGTTAATAACAGCAAACCTTAAAAACCCAGCCACAATCATTAAAAAATTGAAGACTTGGATTAATCACAGTTGCTGATGGATCTACACCAATGCATGGAATTGAAATGCAAACGCATCAAACATGAACGGGGAAAAGGTGGTATTATTCGGTATGAAAAATGAATAAGACCCTAATTTATTTAGGGATTATGAAAGTTCAGGTTCGCGTAAAATCTCAGAAAAGCTTTCCATTTACGAATATTACGTGAAAGATTAATTTCCAATTTGTAAAGAAATCTTAATTCCTAAGATTAACCGCGCACGAACAATAGGGATAAATTATTTCCTGGGTTAGGTATATGTCAAGGAGTATGATACTGCAAGTCTTCAACATATATATTAAAAGTATTAGCTTCGTAAACGATAAATACTTTCGAGTAAATCAATTATCTGATGACCTATGCAGCAGTGGGGACTTCATTGGCCAATAAGCCATCACTCAAAATCGCCTGAAGGAGTGGACGATCTGCCGAGCAATACAAAAATCAATGAAAGAAACAATAAGAAATTCATAATGCACTTAAAAAGTTATGTGCTCACTTGTGTCACCAAGAAGATGATTTTATTTTCCATATATTTCTGGCACCTGCTTATGAAATGATGTTTCTTCTTTGCTTATCATCTGAACACTTCCCATTTCACGAAATTTATTTACGATTAGAACTTACCCGTGTATTCCCTGTAGAGCCAAAAGTCTATTGCCTGAGCTAGGTAGTTGGTTTGTCTATCCTGGATTGGAAAATTATATTTTATTTTTGGAGCTTGAGCAAGAATACTAGGAACCTCTTAAGTATTCTTATTCGCATTGAACTTCGTGAAAGATCTTCATGCTTGTCTAAGTGCTTCTTTCGAGTGTTCTTTTTTCAGTCAACTATGTCCACAGACTCTACCATTCGCCTTTGATGATCAGTTGTTGTCAAAACGAGTTTTTAAGTCTTCTTCATCTTCATCACGGTTGTCCATGTTACTGTCATCTGTTCAATTCAATAAATGATGATTATTGAACTTTTCTCGGCGGTTAGTTTTGGCATTGGAAAATATCAGGATGTAGTTTGCAGCTTTCTTCACACGCATATATCCTTAAAAAAAACCTGCAAATACTGAATAGATATTTCCGTGCTTTGCTAATGATTGCTCCTTATCGATCGTTTTCACTAATGTTTAAAATAATTTTATTTGCCCCATTATCTTTGAATATTAATAAAGTCAATTTATTTGCCGAGCTTAAAAAAGGAGAGAGAAAAAAAAAAAAAAAGCAAAACTTTGATCTAATTTAAGGAAATTGAGTGTTTACCCATAATTCGTGGAAAATTTGATCGAATAACATTGGCTATAATGACCATAATGGAAACGCGAAAGTGAAGAGAGGAATGGTGTAGGAAAAGGGTTAAATGTTGGCCTGCAGGGATATAAGGATGAGCAGTTTTCAACACCCGCACTCTATGGCAGTGCGGTTGGATCTGCGAAGTAAATATTTTGTACTGTTAGCATTTGGCATGTTAAAGTTCTGTGAAAGTAATTACACATAACCTCTATTCGTTTACAGAAGGCGCTTAATGTTCAACGGTTAACCAGTCCAAGCGACTTCCATGCATTTGCAGTGGTTATTATTCAATGAGGACCAAGACTTTCGTATTATTCCTCCTTTGTGTCATCGCCACCAGTGTTTTTCTGATTTTGGTGGGCAACCAACGCCCTTCGATACAGACAATTGTCACAGAGACACACAAACAGCTCAACAATTTAAAAAACTTCAAGGTATGATGCATAGCTATCAGTGGAATAACGGGCCGTACCGAATGTTAGTTGTAATTTTGGATTAATGCATTTATGTTTCCAACATAATACACAGATACTGCTAATCTCCACCAAATCGATTGACGTTTCCAAGGATGTTTGCGCAGAAAAGAGCAGATGGACTCCTCCAAATAACTTTGTAAGAAAAAAGTAACTTCACCCTAGCATGTCCTATTACAGAAACAATGAATAGGTAACTAAAAAGCAAAATAGGTTAGGTTAAAATAGATTTTGACTTATGAGAATTGGGCTGATATTTACATAGGGCAACACTTTAAATCTGCACATTTCTTCACTGGTTCTACTTTTTAACAGACTACAGACTATCAATTAACGCTTACACTAACCTCAAGCAAATTCTAGAAACTGAAGAACCCAGTGGTTTACTGTGGCTTGCTGCAGCCTAATTGCCTCCACTCACCTCCTTTTATAAGTACAAACCAAATAATATGTACAGTAGTCAACAAAAATATAGTTCCCAATCAATTCATACATACATACATACTAACCTAGACAAAACCTTATGGATCCATTGGTTTATTACTTTACTAATACCATCGCCACCGACTCTCTTGTTATCTAATTTTAAAACTGGTCACATATACAGAAGGGAAGTTTGAAAGTGGGATATTAGTTTAGTTTCTGGAGCATTCAGTAAGTTTGCGAAACTTAAATGAAAAGGGTACAAATTTTGTTATGTCTTACAGTAAGGACAATTGCTTGTGCCATGGCTATGCAAAAAAGTCTTAACACCTCTGTCACCAGAAGGTACTATATAATACGTGAAACAGTTGCGATTATATTACATGTAATATGTTGGTTTACCTGCTAGGATAGTGGATAACATCACAGGAAGTTAAAAGTAATATGAAATTCATTAATATAGCTTATCTTAAACCTAACTTAAGTGTTACATTTTATGATTTTTGAAGTATGTGTGCAGTCCTAGGTTAGGTTTAAGTTACACATTGTTCAACAATAGAACAATCCATAAATAATGTGCTTCAGCTGGTGTAACCAAATGACATTAAAGAAGAAATGCTGATATGTGTACAAGTACAGCAGTATAATATTAAAAGCCACTAAATCGCTTGGAATGTTTATTCAAATTTGGTGCACTTGCCCGGCTCATGCACTGCAAGAAATGGTAGATATAGAATCTTGTTTTCATAGTTAAATAAGTTTATATTAGCTATTAAAATGTGTTTTTAAAGCTCTCTGCTATGCTCAGTGCCGTATGCAGCAGCCGAATCAATGTTGCCTCCAGAAACTGAATTTAAGCCATACATTTCTGTAGTAATCACTTTGACACAATGAAGTCAGTGATGAAAAAACTTCCCTTGTGATTCTATACTATCTGTGAGTAAATTCTTGCCTGCATTCAGCAGTTCCAAAGTATGACTCGTCAAGTTGGTTGAAGATGGAGAGGATGTCTCTCTGAAACTGGTCTCATCGTATTTAAAAGTAAGTGAAGCATAAGAGTGTGTTAGTTGACAGATTAGATAGAATTTACAAATACCATTTCTGCTTGCCATGTGATAAGCCAAGGATAATCCCAGTTATGTTAGTTATCTAAGCAGAATTTTTTCAGGAGTTTTCCTCATTTCTTAAGGCAAATGGTCCTTAAAAGCCTCTGAACTCATTCAGCAAAATTATAATCTTTCATCTCCCTACTATACATTAGATCTCAAAGATACTGGTGATCTTAAAAGAAATGTATGTTTTCAAGATATATACTGGATATATACACACATGCACGCATGTCGGTATTATACACAAATGAGTCAGTATTAGGTGACACTAAAACTCCACTAACTAGTTAATTCTTCAGAACATGTTTCAAGAGCATTCGCTCTCATCCTCAGCTGGGGATCCACTAACGCTGGCAGGTGACATAGTGACATCTGGTGGTTCCATTAGATGACGGAACAGGAAGTCTATTGGTGGAATGTCAAAGTTCATAACTCTATATTTATTTTTTAAAATATAAATAATTTCCCAAATTGCCAATTCCTTGGGATTGGTGGTAGCTTTTAACAGTTTGGCTTCTCCTGCAATGTCATGATCATAGGTTCAAAAATGATTTGCAACCGCTGATTTATCCACTTGTTTATATCTTACATTTCTGAAGTGTTCTTTGATTCTTGTCTCCAAATTTTGTATTGTTTTGCCTATATATATATCTGATCACACACCAAACAATCTATCCGATATACTCCTGGCTTTTTGCTGAGTAGAATAACATCTTTTATGATGCTGTTCAGATGCTTTCCAATACTAAATTTATTTTGTGCTGCCAAAACAATATCATAATTTTTAAAAATCTTCATAATGCCCTCTTTGCCCATGGATGATATGTGAATTTTTTAAAAACCACATCCTTTTTTATTTTGGAGAGAGTTGTGGTGTTTATAATATCTTTCTCTCTTTTGAAATGTCTGATCTTCTTATCAACTAAAGAGCTGCTGAATCCATTGTTGAGGGCTGTTTTGATGATATAGTGATATTCTGCTGAATATTCTTCTTTGTTGAGTGGATGTTTACCAATCTATGAGCAAGGCTGTTAATAATGGCATGTTAGTGTGGTTTAGGGTTGAAGCTGTTATTCTTTATGTGATTATTGTATGTGTAGGTTTCCTATATATGCCGAATGAAATTATGTTGTTTCTCCTGTAGTTCTACATTGTCTAAAGAGTATCCAGATAGATTAATTACATTGTCAGTGCTGCGTTGACTGATAAAGGGAACAAGGTAGTATTAATGGACAAGATGATTACATCTTCATCGAACGGATAGAGAACATGTTGGGCACTTCTGAATATGCAGTGATAAGTCATGATCCATTGAAGGAGTGTATCAACACTTTTAACTCCTCCATGAGGCAGATCAAAATGCTGCCATAAATTGATAAATGGAAAATTAAAACAAATAATCCACATTAATGAATATCATTGTATGATTCAGTTGAACTACACACTCTTAAAGCTTCACTTACGTTTCATAAATGTATGGAACCGGTTTCGAAAACATTTTGTTCCCATCTTCATACATTCCCGGTTCCATACATTTATGAAACGTAAGTGAAGCTTTAAGAGTGTGTAGTTCAACTGAATCATACAATGATATTCATTAATATGATTGGCTTCACTGTGCAAGTTCCAATTTACATTTAAGTAAATAATCCACAGTTGCCCAGAATTTGTGGCCTTCTGATGGTACACAAACCAGGCAAAAGTCTGTGCCCAATAATCAACAACATCAATTCACCAACCTATAATTTGGCCAAGTGGTTGGTAAAGTAATTTTCATCTTTAGAACAATTTGAAACTAGAAGTATGGTTAACTCATATGAACTTGTGAATCAGTTTAACAATGAGTGGATTTTGCCAAATTACGCCTTTGTCTCTTTTGATGTTGCATCTTTGTTTACTAGTATTCCTACAAAAACACTGCTCCTAAATATCCAGAATTAGCTAAAAAGTACGAACTTAACAGTAGAAGAAATTGAGAGGATTATACCAATCTCACAAAACTGTATATGAACCAAAACTTTTTTACATTCAATGGAAAAATTTACCAACAAATTTCTGGCTTAGCTATGGGTAACCATCTTTCTCCATTTCTGGCAAATTTATTCATGAGTGCTGTTGAAACACACATTACTAAGGCATTTCCTTTCACCTTTAAATCATGGTTTCGTTATGTGGATGACATACTTGCAATAGTACCAAAAAAAAAAAAAAAACAACAGAGGATGCCCCTAAAATTACTAAATTTGCAGGGCCAAAATATTAAATTCACCATGGAATTGGAGGAAGATGGTTATTTGCTGTTTTTGGACCTAAAAATATTACAGGAGAAACGACATAATTTCATCTGGCATATATAGAAAACATACAGATAATCACATAAAGAATAACAGTTTCAACCCTAAATTACACCAACATACCATTATAAAGCCTTATTCATAGATTGATAAACATCCCATTCAACAAAGAAGAATATTCAGCAGAATACCTCTTTATCATCAAAACGGCCCGCAACAATGGATTCAGCAGCTCTTTAGTTGATAAGAAGATCAGACATTTCAAAAGATATTAAAAATTTTAAAGATATTAAAATATTAATATTAAAAACACCACAACTCTCTCCAAAATTAAAAAGGATGTGGTTTTTAAAAAATTCACATATCATTCATGGACAAAGAGGGCATTATGAAGATTTTTAAAATTATGATATTGGTTTGGCAGTGCAAAATAAATTTAGTATTGGAAAGCTTCTGAACAAAACCATAACAGATGTTATTCCACCCAGCAAAAAGGCAGGATTGTATCGGATAGATTGTTTGGAGTGTGATCAGATATATATAGGCAAAACAATACAAAATTTGGAGACAAGGATCAAAGAACACTTCAGAAATATAAGATATAAACAATATGTACGTTTAACAAACTTCACAGTTCCTAACTTCTTTTAAGTTTATATACTGGATGTTTCATTGAATAGGTAAACCTGCACAGTACATATGTTATTATGTACAACTGCTTCTCTGAATGAAATCTGATTCAAGATTGAGTGGCAGATATCTTGAAGCAGCTCAGAACTAAACAACTTAATATAAAGGAATACAGTGGTAGTGCAAGGTTGCACTGTTGTATGGCTTGCCGGTCAACTTGCAAACTCCTCTCTCAGTATTATAGGTGCCATAATTTTCACTAAATGGCAAGTTGGTCCAAATAGAAACCCGCAATACTCAACTTTTCTTACTATGATTTCATGTTTAATGGTGAAGATGTTGACATTCCTGGGAATATTATTGAATGTGAGTTCCTTTCTATAAACATGACCATATATCATGTGATGCCAAGAAAACTTACTCAAACGTTATCTCAGATTATCCATGCTAATGTAAAATTTGGAGTATGGTTTTATATTTAATGGTGCATACTAAAATTGGTGCTGAAAAGCAACTTTAAAAGCTATGTGCATAACTCTTTAATTTAAAAGTGTTAGCACTTCAACTGATGATGTAATAATTAATTTAGATTTAATATTTGTTTCTGAATGAATTACTATTATAAGGTTATTTATATGTTAACATTTAATGACAGTGCAATAGAAAGTTAAAAGGAAGTTATTTTCATAATTTTGTAAATAGTTGTGGGTCTGCACAATTATTTTATAGTAAACATGGTTTTATTGGTACACATTTTTATTATGTTGCACCATGCTTTATTACACATTTATCTCTGTATTCAATAGATATCTATATGTTTAACTATTTTATTACATAAATATCTGAACTCTTTTATTTTATACATGCATTACTGCTGTTGCTGTATGTTTTTAGTTTAGTCGTACAAATGTTAAACATTTTTATATCAAAGTAAACATCCTGGCAACATTTTGATGCTCATTTTCCTACTTTTGCTGAGTTTTTCCATGAGTAAACATAGGACGGCTCATTATTCCACATTTGTTCCATTTTACTAAAATGATGATGTAGGATTCTGGAAGTTTAACTGTTTTATTGATTTATAGGCTATTTAGGAATTTAACTTTATTGTTTATTACTTCAATTAATATATACATTTTACAATTATAAATGTTATTAAATTAATTTTTAATGAACAATAAAATATTAACCATATCAACAAGATGGGGTCAGGGTCTTTGGCTAAATCCTGAAAGTCCTCCACATTTATATACATTATCATGTATATAAATTATAATTAAACTGTCGTCTAACACACTCTTATGCTTCACTTACTTTTAAATACGATGGGACCAGTTTCAAAGAGACATCCTCTCCATCTTCAACCAATTTGACGACTGGTATGAGAAACTAACATCTATGAGGACCTGTGGCTCCGTACTGGTGGTGTTTTTTCTTTATAAACTGGAAATTGGTATTACATTCTTCTATAATGTCAAAATTCACAAGATGATCCCTATGTTTATGAATATAAATCTTCTCTCATGTGTCCAATTCTGTGCTTCCGTGTGTTTCGTTTAGTAACTTTATTTCTCTTTTTATGTCATGATTATCTTTTCAAAAATGGTGTGCCACTGCCGACCTATCAATCTGTTTGTACTTAATGTTCCTGAGAGTTTCCTTTAACCGTGTTCCTATGTTCCTTATAGTTTTTCCAACGTATATCTTATCACATTCTTTACATGTTATTTTGTAGATGCCTGACTTTTTCTCCTGTGGAATGTTATTAAAAAAAAACTGTTGTCCACTAAAGCATTTTTCAGAGTGTATCTATTAACAGGTGCCAATTTAATGTTATTATCTTTAAAAATTTTTTGGAAATTATTCATAGCTACTGGATGGTAGGTGAATTTTTTTAAAACCGGTCTCTCTTTTTCAGTTAATAGTGTGGTGGTATTCTTGATCAATTTCTTCTTTAGGAATCTATTAAGATTTTGTTTACTAAATTTTTGTTAAAACCATTAACTTTTCCTGTATCTTCTCAAATTCTTTTTTGTACTCCTCTTTACTGATTGGTAAATTCACCAGTCTATGTGTTAAGCTGTTGAAAATTGAGTGCTTGTGAGCTATGGGATTAAACCCATTTGATTTTATATAGTTATCTGTGTGCGTATCCTTTCTATAGATTCCAAGTTCTTAATCTGCATGATTATTATTAATTTTTATATCTAAAAATGGCAACATTCCCTTATTTCTGTTTCCATTGTGAAGGATATATTCCTATCTTGTATATTTTTAAAAGCTTCAAAGCATCTTCAACAAATTCTTTTTTCACTATAATGAAAATGTCATCAACATATCTGTACCAGCATTTAAAATATGTGGGAAGACAGAAATTATGTGACTTTCAAATGTACTCATAAATAAACCTGCCAGAAAGGGGGACAAAGGATTTCCCATTGTGAGTCCTGTTTTCTGTTTATAGAACTCTCCTGCAAATGTAAAATATGACTGGTTTATACAAATGTTAGTAAGGTGGATGTATTCTTTCCTGTGAGTTTCATTAATTTCTATCTCCTTTAACCAATCATTCTAAAACGATAAAAGCTTGTCAGTTGAAATACTCGGGAACAAAGATACTATGTCGAAAGACACTAAAATATCAGAGGATAGAACTTTAAAATCTTTTATTTTTTCTTTCAACTGGAGCGAATTTTTTATGCTTCTACTTTGAAACCTTGGTAAAGCTGTAAATCTATCTATAAGCCATTTTGCTAGAAAGTATGTAGGGGTATTTATATTATTAATGATGGGTCTCATGCCCTTCCCCGATTTATGGATTTCAGGTAACCCATATATTCTGCCTATATTAGGATTGTTTTGCTTTAAATTACGTTTTTCTATGTCTGGTATTATAGTGCAAGTCTGTATAGCTTCATTTACTGTTTTTGTGCATCCTTTCAATGGGTCAAATTTGACATGGGCATATTCTTTTTTGTTTAACAACTGTAACATTCTGTTAGTGTAATCATCTTTGTCCAATATTACTATTTTATTCCCTTTATCAGCCTTTTTGTAAATAACTACTTTTCCTTTGAGTGATGTAATAATGTTACTGTAATTTTGAATTCTACTTGGTTTCATTTTGTTAATATTTTTAAGAGCATCCTCTGATTTTATTCTAATCTTTTCTTTCTCTTTATTAGTTAAACCTTCCATGGCAATTTCCAGATCAACTATGTAATCTTCAATGTTATTAAAGAAGTTTACACCAGTTTTAAAACCCATATTGAGCATAGATAACTCTTTATTTTGATAAATTATAATGTAAATTATAATTTACATTTAACAGGCTTGACTGTGTAAGTCCCAACAGAATTTTTTAAAAATATCTTATTTTTTGAAAGCTCTTAAATGAATTATTATGTATGTTCATCTTTGTAGCTTTTCAGGATGATGTTCTGCGTTTGTTTTTGGTTTTTTAATTCCCCTGGTTTTTTTTTTATTATTATTATTATTGATCAATTTGTGTAGCCATTTTTTTGGTACTTTTTCATACGATTCAGTGGTATTCAGATTTGTAATCAGACTTGCTAATGTATAGTTAACAAATCTGAATGTAAGACTTGATTAATGCAAGTTTATGGATTATGGCTGTGGTTCTTAATGTTAATCTGTTAGTATCCTTTCTCAACATGCCAAATTCCAGTATGTTATGATTTTTGATGATTTTGGCTAACAGGAAGGGTAAATGTTTCCATTTTCATTTTTACTGTGTTGTATTGAGTAATTTGATAACATCTTCTTACCATTTTCATTAACTGTTTCAAAAATCATCTACATAATGATACTAGCATTTGTATGTGCCTGGGGAAAGTTTCAACTATTTGTTTCTACAAAACCGTTCCTAATCAATTTTCCAATTCCATTTTCCTGAATCCAAAACCTGAAAGCCTTTTTTATAGATTGGATCTTTTCCTGAATCAGCTATCCTGAACCATCCAATTACCATAACAAGTTCAAGAAAATTTTCAAAGAACATAGGATAATGTTAGCCCCAAAACACAGATACAACATCAAGAATTTATTAGATCGCACAGTAAAAGACTCCATATCAGCAGAACAGAAATCAGGAATTTACGAAATAAAATGTGCAGATTGTGAGCAGAACTACATAGGCAAAGCAAAGAGAAGTTTGGAAATTTGAAGGAATGAGCATTTTAGGAATATTTGGTTTAAGCAGGTGGATAAATCAGCAGTAGCAGCTCACTTTTGGACCAAAAACCATGAAATAAAACAGGAAATTAAACTGCTGAAACATCTTCACAACCCATTGGAGGTATCCACTTGGGAAAACATTTTTATATTAAAAAATAGAGAAAACCTAATGAATTTCAAGTTTCCTCCTATGGATGAACTCAGCAATTTCCTACTTCAGCCAACAGAGGCCACCACAGAAACATCCAGGTGTCCAGCCATCATTTCGAGTAACGGCGGTTGGATGAGCAACTGAAGATGGGAGAGATTCTCCTGAAATACGTCTTACTTTTTATGTAAGTAAATGGAGTTTAGTGTAAAAAAACAACTACTTAAGTTTAGGATATATCCTGAACTCATCTTTGCGAATGTACATCATCCAAAATCCACATAGTGTATTTATCACTAAATAAAAGCACAACTAAAAATATTTATGTATATTTCTATAGAAGCATAAGGTATAAACTTAGTGTTGATGTTACTATGCATTTGAAAATAATATGGAAGTAAATGTGACACAGTCAGGAAAAACCATAATAGACAACAAACCATCAAATGTAAGGGAAAAGAGGCACCAAATTATTGAATAGAGTAAAAATGAATGAAAGGAAAAATTTACTGCTCTTGTAAGAAACTAAAACAGAGATGATGCAGAGCTATCATGCTAAGCCAAGCGCAAGTCATTAAAAGTGACATGTATACTCCCAATTTTCATCCACTAACAGTGATGATGCTGAAGCTGAAATTGTTAACGTGAAACATTTAGCAGATTAACATTCTGATTCCCCTGCAAAAATTTTGAAAAATCATATGCATAAAGTTCCTTCAGAGGTTTTAGTACTAATACTGAACTTGAATATTTTGAACTATAAGGAGGAAATTTTGAATGATTACCATTGATAGGATTTCAGATGGTCCCAGAAAGATTTTAAAAAAAAAATCTTTTTAAGGTTACTTCTGTTTGACAGCTTTAATGAATTTTGAGAAGCTGAAAATTGTATAATAGTTTTTGGAATACACCAAAATTTAGAAATACCATTCAAAAATAATATCTGGTTCCTCATGAAACTTTCAGTTAATCTCAATAATAGGCTTTGAGAAGAAAGTTTCTTGAAAATCTGAAACTTTTATTCCCTTCACATTAATGTATGCCCTAATGCCCAGTAAAAATCTGGAACTGTATCATGCATGTTATTCTATCAGTTTTGGACTTCTTTGACTTAAATTACATTTCTGGTCAATGAGCAAGAGGCAGACAATAAGCCAGGGTTCCAAGTTACACATCGAAATTCTGGAATCAGTATAAAATCATGTCAACAAATGACCATTGCACAAATAACGTTAGTGAGTCAGGCATATTTTATAACAAATTTCAACTCATGGCCAGAAAACATTGCCCAAGTGTATTTGCAGCTCTGAAAGAACTATAGAAGGAAAAAAAACAACACAGAGGCTGTGGTAGAAAAGATTGTGCATAGCCTAAAATGCAGGGGCATCAATTCAAAATCGTACAGTTACCATGCAGTGTAATATTTACAAAGAGGAAAACAGAAACCGAGATGCATCGGATACAATATCTCTTGTGAATACATTCTTTTAAAAATAAGTTCAAGATAATATGGCATGTAAGAACTGAACAGTCACTGGATTTTAATATTTTTGGGGGAATTCTTCATAGTATTGGGAAATTTTGGTTCTGGGAAAAGTCATTAAGGAGAAAATCTTTCAGAAGAATGTGTATTTGGGAAAAAGTCCAGCAATACTACAAAACTCATGTACATATAATAATATGGAGAGTGGATTCTTAGGGGATGTTATAGAACAAAGAAACTCCATAAAAAAAAATGAGCAGATCTCTTATACATATAAAGAAGTCTGTTTTAGGTGACCCTGTACTTCAATAATTGATTATCATCAGAACATGCTTCAAGAGCTTTAGCTGTCATGTTCAGCTGGGGACAGATTTAGATTTCTATTATCTAGTTTGATGTGTTTGATTTATTCTAAGCCTCAAAAGTGTTTTTGATGCTGAGACTTCAGCATTTTGTTAAGGTTCAAAACTTTTTCAAAAGTTAATTAGCGGAGTTATATGGAAGAAAGTTTGTTTTTACTGTTGGTCTCATTGTTTTCTGGGTTATGTACTTTCAGTAGGATATATATTCTGGATATGGCAGGGTTGTCAGGAATAATTTTATTTTTCTCTTCTTCATTTAGCATGTTTACTTTATGTAACATTTTATTTACCTAATTTACATGTTCCTAAGAAGGATCAGTCTTCATTTTCTCATAATCTTGGCTTGTTAATAAACTGTCCATGTTATTGTCATAGTCAGTATTCATTATTACTCTTTTGTTCCCTTTGTCGACCTTAGTAGTAGTACCACTACAGGTGGCCGAGGTCGTTAAGTTTCGGACTCGTGAGCGGGAGGTCTGGGTTCGAATACCGCCAGGACCGTCCTTCCTGACTGAGGTTTTTTCCAGGTTTTCCTCAGTCCTCATAAATGGCAAATGCCAGGGAGGTACCCTAAACTTACGCCTGGAACGATTCCTTCCATAAAAATAAATCCTTTCCCAATATATCATTTCATCTCATGTATCATCAGTGTTCATTGCCTGTGGTGCCTCTGTAGCAAAAACTGGCGTTAAACACTATTCATTCAACCTTAGTATAAATGACACCTGTTCTTTCAGAGCTCTTTTTTAGATAAAATAACAGATACACCGAAACTTTCCCGTCTTCTGGATTACCAAAACCAGCTATTTCAATGTTGGCTACTTACTCTTGAGTAATACTGAGTAATCAATGCATTTTCCAGAAAAAGAAAAATAAGAAAATTGTTTAATATTGTTGCATTTGTTATATTCCCACCAATATAAAATAATATTGTTTATTTCAGGAGAATTTGGAAAATGCAGAAGAGAAAAGACTGGTTGCAGATGACAAGTACCTTACTTTATTAGGTTTTACGGATCAACCACGCCTTTACCCTTCCGCAATATGGAAGAATACATCATTACCTATTATTATCACTTATGTAAGTAGTTCTTCTGTAATTTCTGTTTTCACCATATTTTTGAAATTGCTTTGTTATAATCATATTTTTATACCACCATAATTATTCATTATATGAAGGCTGTTCAGTAAAGAATCATCATATTTTTTTTCAAGCATAATTTTTTGTGCTAAAATTTAACTTTACAATATTTTGTTAGCTTGTACCCAAAGTATTAGTTTCCTGTGAGAAGTCTGCGAGTTGACACATGTTAAGTTCTGCTTACATCAAATTGGAGGTAACACATGATGAAAAACATGGTGTTCTGAAAATTTTCTTTCATCTCAAATCTTCAGCTGAGGCCTAAGTAATATTACAGTAGGTATATGGAGATTTTGTTCTTCCCTATAGCATAGCTCAAAGATGGTTTAAAGAGGGGAGGCAATCAATTTAAAAGGAAGATGGACCCAACACTCCAGTTTGTGCTCTAACGGAGAAAACATTAACACTGCTGCTCTCATTGTGAGGGAGAATTGCCAAATTACATTAAGAACACTTTCAGATTTTCTGAAAATTTCACTGGTTGCCACCCATATGTTGTAATTGGAAAGTTGCATATGAGACCTGTTTGAGCATGATGGGTTCCAAGACTGCTGATTCTGGAACAAAAAGATGTTTGTGTATGGTTTGCAAGCAGTTGAAGATGATGTTATAGGCAGATGCAAAGTTTCTTTCAAAGATAATCACTGCTGATAAAAATTGGCTACATCATTTCAAACCTGATAGCAAACAGCAAAGCTATGTATGGAAAGCACCATCATTATCAATGCCAAAAAAAGTAAAAGTTGTTGCTTTTGTTGGGAAAGTTGTGGTCATATCATTTTTGGATATTCAATTAATGGTTTACCAGCATGTTATACCTGCACACATAAATGTAACTGGGCAATACTACAGAGATATCCTGAAAATTCTGCAAGGTGAAATCACATGCAAAAGGCCACATTTCCGTGCAACAAGCTGGATGTTGTATCACAATAATGCCTGGATGTACATAGCAAATTTTATTGCTGAATATTTCACAAAAATCCATGTGAAGTGTATCTCTCACTTTCCCTATATTCAGATTTAGCCCCGTGTGACTTTTTTCTTCCCCCCATATTGAAGAAACATCTTTGTGGGAGGCATTTTTCATCAGAAGCATTGTTAAAGGCTGAGGAAGCAATTCTGAAAGACCCATCATAAAATGTTTTCTAACATGTCTTTGAATACGGGCAGAAATGCTGGAATGTTGCATTGCATCCACTGGCTGCCACTTTGGGATAGATGAAAATTATGAGGATAAGTAAAGAAATTTTGTCACAAGAGAATTATGATCTTTATTGAATAGCCCTTGTAAAATGTAACTATCATCAGAAAAAAATACAACAGGACTTTTACATTTACTTACCCATCAACCATTCAGATAAAAAGCTAAATTAATTGCACACTGCTGCTTACAAGAATAATATATTATTTGTAGTACTGAAGGTGATCCACAGTTGGTCCTGGGCATTGTCAGGACAATGTGACCACAGTTCATGAAACATGTTCTGAATTTTAGCAATTTAAGAGTTTAGTAATTTAAAATTTGAGTGAAATGCTCAAGAGAGTTGAATATTTTAACTATTATAAAATTTTAAACTTTCCCTTGGGGAAAAAAGTTTTAACTGGTTTGAAATAGGTTTATACAAAGAAATTACATACGCTTTGCTATGTTGATTCCTATTGAGTTTTATATCTAAAGTACTTGTTGCATTACAAGCCATCTCTTAAAGAACAAATCTTTCTCTGTAAACCAGGAGAGCACTTTGCTCTCAATAAGATAATGATTGGATAGACAGCAACCATCCTCTACAAACATTGTGCAATAAAAATAATAGATCCATTGCTATAAAGTAGGGTAATATAGCTATACAATATTTTTGTTGTGAATAAAACTAATATTTAAAAAAAAATGTAGTTTATAATTCATTCAATATGCTGTTATCTGAGGGTTTTTTTTCCCCTTTCTTTTTTCTCCTTTCCCCCTTCCTTTTCTTTTACCCTTTTATTTTCCCCTCCTAGTTTACACAAATATTTTGTATTTTATGCAAATAAAAATATTAATTTCAGCTTAACTTCTGTATCCATATGAACTAAAACTCTGCCAATTATACATTATTTCTTCCATTTATAAAATCAAAAACTTTTCATGTGCTGTATGAACATTGTTCTTATAGAAGCAATTTCAGGTTTACCTGAAATACTCGTAGCTTGATAAAAGAATTTACTGGATATACATAATGGCTTAGTTTCACATGTTACTTTCCATTGTCACTATAGAACGTTATTTATATTTTATTTATGAGTGCACTTATGTCTATCTAGATTCTAGAAGGGCAGGAGCAACAAGGAATTGGATTTGCAAGAAATACAGCTCATTTTTTGCCAAACCATACAACTTTGGTCTACAATCTTGGTCTAACACAATCAGAATTACAAAGGGTAAGTGTAAAATTTTGAATTTGAGGCAGATACCTGAAAATAAATTTGAACATATTGAGTTTGTTAATAAATCTATGTAAACACAATTTATTATTTGTTCATTATGCATTATTTTACATGAGTAAAAACATAAAAAAGGCATTTGTGTATTTATTTTGAAAAAATAGTAATTTTTCAATAAAATGTAAAAGTTATAATTGAGATACCTAGTGTAAATAAATCAGCATTATATATTATGATAAATCATGCACTGATCAACAAAATCTCCCATTGTTTAGACTTAGCTTATTTCACGTAAACTTTTTTTATTTATTATAAATGTGCAATTAGCTGTCTTTATGTTAAATAAAAAGGTCTTGGAAAATAAATACAATAAAAGCAATTAATGGACTGATTAATATACTACTGTAAGATGATAATTAAGTTTAAAGCATATATAATTTTTCTGCTCTCCTAGCTGCAGAGTCACTGTAACAGCAGCAGATGTGTTATCATAAATTTTGAATTTGATTCATTTCCTTCTCATATTGAGGATGAAAGACTTCATGCATTTCGCCCCTTGATAATACAGGTAAGAATTTGCAAATATTTATTCACCAAATGAGCATGCAAATAGCATAGAATAGCATAGAATAGTATATATATATATATATATAGTAATGAAATTATTTGTATTATTGAATATGTTTGCATTTAGACTGGTTTCTGCAAAGAAGATAAAAGAAAAGGAAATATAACAGTAATGCTGCTGGATGATGCAGGTGCATGGATGGGTTCATGTTTTATGCAGTTGGTAAACTGTAATGGTAATATTGTAATGTAAAGTATTATCAAAATGATTAATTTTATGAAAAATTAATAACTATTTTTCATTCATGAAAACCGCATGATAGGCGACCTGCTGGGTGGTGGCATGCTGATCACATGCCCCCCTGCAATACTGTCCTGTATCAATATAGCTGAGATGAAGGTAGAGGAAGCAGAGGTTGCTGCCCCCCACCAATCCCCCCTTCCTGACATTATTTAGATGTTTTGTTGAATATAGTTGATTTTTTAACACATTGATAACTCTGATACAGTCCTAAACATCAAGCCATAGGGCCTTTCCCAATAACTTTTAACTCTTCCTTCTTTTCTTCAGATACAGTACAACTAATCTTAACAAATTTCTGGGGACCAGCTTTTTCTTTCCTTAAATGAGGATTTCTAAATAGTTCATTGTTAAAAAAATAAAGGAAATGTTAATATTTTAAATTTATGTGTAATAAATTGTTGCATGTTTATTTGAAACATACTTAATTATTCTTTAATGAAGTCCAGCACAGTAGTCTACTTTGTCTTGCTTGAGTATCTCACATTGAGTTGACCAAAATAAAGTATCCAAATTAAATGAAGCAAGGCACAAATAGTCCTTCTCACCTTCTTTTTCTTTTTTGGAGCAATGTGACTGGCTGCATAACATCTGAATCATCCAGGTATAGAGATTGTCATCACTACACATTGGAAATTTAGTCCTAAAAATTTTAGGTATGTGTGTTTGTTGGAAAAAAATATGAAATATGATATTAATACTTTGAAATAGGCATAATTAAATTTATGGAATACCACCTAAAGAATTTTAGTGGTAGGGGCATGATCATGGTCATCTAAATTTTAAAATTTCTGAAACCAAACACTTAGAGAATGACACAATATTTTACCATTCATGTTTTCATTACTTAGCAATGAAAATAATTATCTGTTAATTTTACAACCAATAAATGCACTGGTAAAATAAAAATCTTAAATTTAACAAATAATTGTTCATTATACACAAAAAGTAATCATTCATCATTCTCACTATCATCTGCACATAATTTTATGCACAATAAATCATTAGAACATTTCAAAAAAGAGTGTGTGGTTTTGCTGGACAGAATATTTTCAATGCAGAAAAGACCTTGAACAAAGAAACCCTAAATAATCAAATCCTTTTGATAGCCTCCTTAACATCCTTAAGATCATCTGATACACTTTGAGCACAGCATACCCCAGATTTTAGGTAAGCACCATTTGCAAATTCTTAAAAGCAATTTTTCCAGCTTACCTTTGGACTTTTTCAATTCTCAGTGTACTTGTAATAAACAAAGACAAAAAAAATCAGTGAATTAAAGATATATCAGCAAAAGAAAGCAGTTGTGATAACACAATGCTGGTTCTAAACTTAGGTATTCATTTTTACACTAAACTCCACTTACAGAAAAATAAGATGGGGGAGATTATCCCAAACTGCATCTTATTTTTATGTACATGAGGGAGATTCTACCAAAATGTGTCTTATTTTTATTTAAGTAAGTGGAGTTTAGTGTAAAAAATGAATATGTAAGTTTAGGATATATTACCACTCCATTGTCAACAACTTCGTAAGTACAATATTTATACACAATGCTGGTTGCTTGATGAGGTGCATCATATGATACTAGTGATTCTCCACTAGAAGACTTCTTGAGCCTTCAAGGGTGTTTATCCAGTTGCTAGTTGCAAATTGTTTTGTTGACCCACTGAGTGAATCAGAAATGGGAAAAGTTAAGTGTTATGACTTCGTTCATTGCATTCAGATGTCGAAGAGAGATTTGCTCTCATAAGAAAGATGAAACTCTACTTTGATGTCATTCAACCCAATAGCAAATAATAATGATAGTAAAAAGTTACACTGCTGGAAATAAAGATAATAAATGTTTGATAAGCGATAAGTTTAGCCTACAGACAATCATGCCGGCAAAATCATAATTCAGAATGTGTTTAATACATTAATTGAAGATTCAAAGAACCTTTACATATATTTCAGAGATTTACAAATGCCTGAAATTTTCTAAATTCATAGCAGTTTGAAAATGCTATGAGTGATTAATTCTTAAAAGAGCAGTTAGAACCTAGAGAAGAGCTGCTAAATTTCATCATGAGTCAACTGACCATTCACCATCCAAGAAATGACTACATCATATATAAGTTATACCTTGGTGATGATTCTGCTGCAACTCCCATCCATACACCAGGAGCTTATCATGGTGTGAAATGGGTGTTTTTTAACAAGACATAAATGGAATTGAAGCAGAACTATTGCTTGTGATATTGTTTTCAAACTGGAGTATCTAGTTTGCACTATTCATTGTAATGTTGTTTTCAAATGTCATATTTTATTCATACTTATATTATTAATCACACCTGCAATTATGGAATATGGCAATACCAATATTTAGAAAATTGGTTAATAACCAAATAAATTAAAATGTAAATTGCACAATGAAGCCAATCATATAATTGACCTTATTGTATGATTTAGTTGAACTACACACTCTTAATGCTTTACTTACCTGTCATAATATATAGAACCAATTTCGAGAACATTTTGTTCTGATCATCAGCCAGGCTAAAATTCAGCTGTCGGATAATTCGTTAAGCTATGGGAATGTGTATTCTGCTCTGGTGGCAGTGTGATAAACTTGTAGTTTATGTTTTCATCCCCGTAATTGTTGAAGTTCATTTGAACTGTCTTTGTATTTGTAGATGTAGATTTTCTCCCAAATTGCTAGTTCTGTAGGTTCTTGTACTGATTTTAATAATTTGGTTTATTCACTATGTCGTCATTTTCTGTCCAAAAATGATATGCTACTGCTGATTTCTCTGTTTGCTTGTACTTTATGTTCCTGAAATGTTCCTCTAACCGTGTGCCTATATTTCTCTTTGTTTTTCCAATGTAGATTTTTTTCACATTCTGCACAGTTTATTTTGTAAATACCTGCTTTTTCTCTTGTGGAATACTGTGAATGTTATTGCCTATCAGTAGATTTTTAACATTAAATCTATTAAAATCTTAAAGAATATTCTGAAAATTTTTTGTAGCCCATGGATGATACGGGAATTTTTTTAAAATTAGCTTATCTTTCCTTGCTGAAATTGTGATTTCTTTGATACATTTTTGTCTCTTGAATTTCTGCTCCTTTTTGTATATTAGTTCTTTTTTAAAACCATTTTTAACTGTTGTTTCTCCTATTTGTTTGTATTCATTAAAATATTCTTCTTTGCTAATTTTTAGGTTAAATAGCCGATGTGTTAAACTGTTGATAACTGCATGTTTGTGCACTCTGGGGTTAAAACTGTCAGCTTTGATATGATTATCTGCATGTGTATTCTTTCTGTATATTCCAAATTTCCTTGACGTTTCTTTATTTTAATATCAAAGAATGGCAACATGTTATCTGTTTCTGTTTCATATGTAAACAATATGTTTCTATCTTGTATATTCTAAAGTTTTAAGGCATAATCAATGAGTTTTTTGTTAAGTATAGCAAATATATCGTCGACATTTCTTACCATACCTTAAATATGTATGGAAAAGCTGTGTTGATGTGTGTTTCAAATCTGCTGATGAATCTGCTAGAAATGGAGATAAGGGGCTGCCCATTATAAGTCCTGGTTGTTGTTTATAAAATTTTATAAAATTTGCTTACTACCGTTCATATTTTCATTTTCATATGCATAGAATATGCTTGTATAGTTTCACATGCTCTCAGAACTTCGGCTGTTGTATCATCTTCGCATTCTTACTCACTCTCCTCCACCATATCCAAAACACTTGCGACTCCTCCCACTTCGTCGCACACTTCACCAACGCATGCCACGTGACAATGTCCTCATCCATTGCCTCGTAGGTGTCAAAACTGACAGCAACTGCAACTCTGGCTCAATCATCATCATCATCATCATCATCACCATCACCATCACCATCACCATCACCATCCTGTAGCTCCAAGAGTATCAGCAACTACAGAAAGTTCAAGTCACGCTTTCTCAGATCAAGCCTGACGTGAACTCTCTACATGTGATGATCATTGCTATTCCAGTTTGCAAGAAATCGTTTGAGGATAGAATTTCTTTGGGACTGAACTTTTTGAACGAATAATGCAGGGAAAAGATAATTTGAGAAACAACGAATGCTGGTTTTATTGAAATAAGATATAAGGTAAAACATTTGGGACCTCATAAATTAAATGATACATCCGGTAAAACGATGGGAACTATATATCGATGTTCCACTGTATTAGGTTTGTTACTGTCACCAAAACCCCACTCAGACCAAGGCAGCTGTAAATTGTAACATAAATTTGAATATTTTTTAATTAAATTTTTAGCTTTTCCTCTGTTTCATTGTGTAAAGTTTAAATTTATCATTTTATTAGCACTTATTAATGTTTTAATTTTGTTAATGCTTAACCATTGTGGTTTTAATAGTATATGATAGATGAACACTGGTTAAAGTTGATATATTGTGTAAATATGCTTAGCCTTTAAAGTTTTTATATTGTTTAATTGCTAGCAAACATCAGATAATGTTAATTCTTGCAGTAAAATTGAGTAAGTGCTGAACCTTTAAAATTTTTCATATGTAAATTGCAGACAAGCACACTTTTAATACAGTAAAACATGTTCAAAGCAGAATCCCAGGGGACCGAAATATTTTTCCTAATTGGCTAAGTCTCCACATTAAAGAAAACAGTATCATACACTAAACTTATAAATATTATACCATCATTCGTGTATTTTATTGTCTTGTATGTACAATTTTAAAGACTTGGTAATTCTAATGAAAATCACTCATTTTTTTGTATTCATATGGGTATATACGTATCACAGTTAATAGTTTTCTATTCATAGAGGTATATACTTATCACAGTTAATAGATTTATACAGACACTTTTATTACTAACCTTACTTATATATGATACACAGTCCTTAGCTGCTCTGCTTTATTCAATACATGAAATCACACTTTTATGCACATATCAAGAAGAAAACTTGTTTGTATTTTTGTTTGACAATGGTTTGTTCAACACAATCATTTGCACTGTACAATCATTCCAGGAGCTTGGGGAGTTTAAATTCACTGTAAATTATTTAATATTGTTGGTATATTTTAGAGCCTCTTTGTGGGATTTTATTTTCTGAGAAACTTCTATGCTTTCTTCATATTCTTCCTCTTCTTGGATATCTTCCTCATCCTTCTCTGCTTTTTGGATTGTTAGGAGGCCCTAGCAGAAGTGAAGTTGTAATGGGTGGAGAGGAAGTCATTGCTCAAAATGTATTCCTTTGGAGTGCAAGAAGTTTTCTACATTACATTTAAAGGGGCAATGACTGCTACATTTTCATTTGCTTCAATGTATCAACTTCTTCTTCAAATTCACCTCCAGCTTTGGCAAAGCACTTGCAAAAAGTTTATGGTTAAATCTTTATTGCCAGGTTGATTCAGTTTACAGCATCCAAGACTGACATTGAATTTGTAAGACTGTATGTGCCATCTGCTTCAGTAATGCTTTCAATTAGATGCTGCATCAGTCTCTGTAGTGAGATTTGAATGTGAAAAACTTTTGGGTTCATTGGTGGTGTAATGCCTTGGGAGCAGGTGGGGACCATGCAAATTTCATTTTTGATATTGTGATTACAGGATGCCAAGTGGTATCATCTGAAAAAAAAAAAAAAAAACAATCACATGATGATTTTGCTCTTTCTTTTTTTTCATTTAAAGCACTTAGCCAATCTTCCATTATGGAACTCCCATCCAGTCTTTTGCTTCATCATATGACTGGAAGCTTACTGACAATGTTTTTAAAACATCTGGGTTTTGCTGCTTTTCCATTTCCCCAAGCATGTTCTTACAGAACAAAATGGTCAGCCTTTCTTTCAACATTTTTCCCCAATGCACTGATTGCCTCAAATTGCAAGGGATTTAGAGGACAAAGCATGATAAAACAACCCTGTTTTGTCTGTATTAAATATGTTTATAGAATGATAGTCCACAAATAGTCTGTAGTATCTGCTTCCATCGTCACTGCAGTTTCTTGCACATCATTAGCTTCCCTGCACATTTCATTCCACACAATGTTATGTCTTGCTTTGAAATCATCCAGCCATCCTGAACATGCCATAAACTATTTCCTAACACTTTAGCACCAGAAAGAGCTTCACTCTGTAATATCGGTCCAGATATCACCAAGTTCTTTGCTTGCTCCTCACAAACAATTCCCACACTAATTTATTTCTTCATTCTCAGTTTTTTTAGCTTTTTTCTTTATTTTTTTAAGATTTTATTCACTTAGGCAGATTACCATTTTATACATGTTCCACTTTGAACAAGCTTTACTGTATAAAGTTTCTTTAAAGAGTTTAGTAAAGTCCTTTGCCATGCTAGAGAATTCTTGTTGGGGTGTTTAATGTAGTTTGCATAGAATTAACACAATTTGTTACAATTGTTAGTTTGTTAAATGCACTCATGGTGAACAATTGTATATAGCTTCATGTTAATTATTACAATAAATGTAAAATCTTCCATATTTGGAAATACCTTTTTCAGTCATATCTTGATTCATTTACAACCTTTTCCTAATTTAAATGCCCATGCAGGAATCAATGAAAGGTTGCCATATAAAGCAGCATATTTCTCGTAGGAAAAGGAAAGATGCATAATACTTAGAATGCATGCTTAGGCAAAGCATGCAAAAGACAAATTGCTGCACAAATGATCTTCAGGTTTCATAAGTTATATTAACTATAATTTTTTCCACATAGAAATAAAACATCAGTAATTTTATAATGTACTTCATAGGTTTCAGGAAAATGGCAAATTTGCTTATGCAATCAGAGCTATACAGAGCATTTAGAAAATCTGAAGAATCCTCAAAGTGGGTGCAGTTTTATTATACTTCACTGGCAGGTTTCTGTAAATTACAAATTCTGCTCAACATTAACCACTTTATTTTTTACTGATAAGTAATTTTGTTTCAGGATGCTCTGAACAAGGCAGGAGCTGTATTATTTATGGAGAGTGACCTTCGGCTTATATCTGGACACCTAGATCCACTGGTGCAGAAGGCACTGGGAGGCAGTGGAGGTGTGGTTAGCTGGGCAACACACCATGCTACATCATCATTGACTCATCCAAAAATGTTTGATTACTTCCGCACCACTGCAGACAGCTTCTTCTTTTTGCCTATGGTGGAGGCATCCAGATTATTGATATATAACATTCAAAGTGTTCACACAGATATAATGCTACCTTGGGTGCAGTGTGCTCTTACACAAGATTGTGTGTTGCCTATAGGTAAGTGCACTTTATGGAAAAATCTTGCAATATTGGGATAGAGCTATACAACAAGCCCTGATACAAAACAGGTTTCTATATATAGATACAGAACTACACCAAAATAATTTCAGAGGGTGTAGAGATGTTGTATATAAGCACTTTGAGATAGGCAATGTATGGTCCACAACTAAACTTAATGCAGTTTTATAGTGTTAAACAATTTGGCATGTAATGCTGATAAATCAGTTTTAAAGTCAATCTGAGTGAAAAATTTATTTAGAATGGCTTTAAAACTGCCTTGCAAGCATAGAAATATCCATTTTCCACAGCCCATTATCAGTTTTTTCAAGATTTACTGCCATAAAAATCCCTCAAATCTGGAACTAATCATTTGACAGTGTGATACTAAACATCTATTAACTGCTTTCCTGCATTATGTAGCCAAACCGACTACAATCAATTACATTTTAAATATCTTGATATAGCCTACTCAAAAGGAAGCTCTTTAACGGCTTGTGTGGCATAATGCATAACTCAAAAGTTGATGTTCCACAGACCTTGGGTTAAATTCTTTTCATATCTTATGAAGTGCTGCGATATGCATACTAAAGACTTATGCATGAAATTTACTTAATTCTTTCAAGTTTTATTCTCTTTCTCAACAATGAAATGTATTGCCAACATACATTGGCTAATAAACTTACTACTAACTGATGCCTAAAACTTAAGTTTACATAACACATATCTAGGACACGATTCTGTCCACCAACAACAAAAACCAACACTTCTGTGTTTACATGTCAAATTTTTCTACAAGACATAGTATGTCTATTTATCAGTATGCTGAGACATTCTTATTTTGACTCAAAGCAGAAACTTATATTTTGCATTAACTCACTTGCCTACACCTTACCCAGGTGAAGGAATGGATTGAGAACTGGTGCAAACTTGTCAGTGGTGAGAAGTTCTCATGTACCATGGCACTGCAGACCAGCCATTTTGGTGGTTCTGAGTCTGCAAGGCCAGGCAATTTCATGTAGAAACTGAATCAAGTACCTCAGGGTTACCCTGGACAGGGGCTGACCTTCCAGCCCCATGTGCGAGTACAAGGTGCAAAGGCCCAAGCGGTCACTCAAAATTGACTCCAATTTTTAAACTAAACTCCATTCTAATTCACATCATATTGTGAATTTATAAGGTCGTTATTGCGACAATAATGTTGTATGCTAGCAAGGTTTGGGGCTATACAGTTCCATCCTACATTGCTTATTTGCAAAAGGCACAAAACATCGCTTAAAGGAGAAATTAAGGTACTGATTTTATGTTCCCCAAAGTTTTTCTCCGTGAAACTTCTGGCCTCGAGTACATTAGTAACACCATAAGTGGTAGGTCAGAAAGCATATACACTCTATGCTAGACATCCAAACCAGTTAGTACATGGTCCCATCTCCGATCCATCACCTATCTGATTCATAATTTTACTCAACATGACGTGTAAGCGGACAGCAGGTGTACAAGGAAATATAGCTACCTAATGGCCAGTAGTTCCCTTGAACCATGCTCCATAACAACAGGGAGTTGGCCCAGAAAAGGTGCAAGGTGCATCAGCTAACATCATCATACTGCAGCTTTAAAAGTATCAGCAACTATGGGGAGTTCGAGTCTCACTTTCTCGGATCAAGCATGATGCAAACTCTCTACATGTGATGATTATTGCTTTACTATTCCAGTTTGAAAACTATTGTTCAAGGATAGAATTTCTTTGAGACTGAACTTTTTGAATCCGGGAAAATGATACTTTGAGGAACAATGAATGGGAGTCTTATTTACATATGGTTTAAGGTAAAAAGTTTGGGGCCACATAAATTGAACGATACATCCGAGAAAATGATGGTTCTGGGAACGCTGAATCAAGGTTCCACTGTATTTGTGCAGAATATGACACCATACTCATAACATTATGTAAGGGTTAGTGAATAAAAACTGAAAATGGTTTATTTTCTCATCACATAATGGAGATAAAATGGTGAAACAATTTTTCATGAGAAGAACAGATTTCAAGTAATATGTGGAAAACATTGTGGGTCTTAGTAAAGGATGCCAGCAAAGAGCTAGGTGTTTGCTGCATAAAATGGAGTCACTTTATAACAAGCTATGTGCTATTTGTTTCCATCTACAGAAATCTGATATGAAAGCATATGTAGTGCTACTGCAGACATATGGCAATGTTCTGCCACAACCATCCACACTTCAGTAAGTTCAGAGAGTTTAAGGAGAGTTGTGTTTCAACAAAAAGTCAGGGTGAGCTGGCATTATGGTTCAACAACAGCTGTTGTGATGAAGGTGGAGATGGTTCTGAAGATATTGTAAAAAACCATTTTCCAGCATGTCTTCCAGAACTGGCAGACACATTGGGTCAAGTGCATACAACTCAATAGGGATCTTCAAAAAAGATCTTACCAACCATGACCCTGCCTAGTGTACTTTGTAAGTAAAAAAAATCATACACATTCTTTATTGACTAGTCCTCATAAATATAATCATTATTTAGAATCCAGGTAAGCAGTTGGCATAGGATGGTGAACAAGCATTTGAACTTTTGTAATGTTGATTTTCATCTGTTAAATTTTCTGCTTCCAGCAACTGCAATGTCTGAGTATTGTATGTTAGCTAATTATTTATCCACATCTTAAACCAGTTTATTATACTTCTAAATTTAAGTAAACACATTAGCAATTGCATATAACACCTGCATCAAATAGTGAGCAGCAAATGTTACAATTTTTCATATCGAAATGAAATGGTTAACCTTTGTTGTTTCTCCTACCATTACTAACTCTATTGAACTTCTGACAGGATGTTAATCTATTGGTTTCCCCATGTGTATAAGTTTATTGAGTTCTGTATTATTCATTTAGTTGCATATCATTGATATTTGTTATTGTTTATTTTTGTTTCTATTTGCAGGGGCACAATCTGGAGGATGTAGATATAACAAAAAGCCTCAATATCGTTATACTGGTTGCCACCTGTATGATGGCTCTGCACTCAATATAGTGCTCGGGTTGAAATTTGGGTTTGATGAAACACGATACACTTATCAAGGATCAGAAAAATTTTTCAGAAAGGCTAATCCAGAAACTGTGGCAGCTGAGATGGCTGGACTGGAAGGAAATATCACAGAGTCACCTGGTTTAGGCCGTGAAGGAACCTAAACAATTGCTATGTTCCAGTGCTGTTCATTCACTCCTTCATTAAGCAATCCTTACCAAAGAAAAGAGAAAAATGTATAAAAGACTTTTAAATTATTTAAAATAATGTGTGAATCCAAGCTCATAACTTTTTTCTTTACTTTTGTGTTCTTCAGTTCCAAAAATGCTGAGTTTAGGCTTTCTCTAAGGTATTTTTAAGAATCCTTTCCTACAGATAATGATGACATTTATAAAAGATGTATCCTTTACAATATTAAGGAAAGATGCTGCATATTAATATTAGGAAATTATGATATTTATCACATTTTTCTTTTCCACCAGAATAAGTTTGCATTTGAAATCAAATAATGCTCTTTAGGAATGCTCTCTCTCTCTTCACACACACAAATAAGATCGAACTTGAATAAACATGGTGGGCATAAAGATACTGTAGTGTTCTACAAGAGTTAAAATAAGTATTGTGTGTTTCATATCCTTTCTTATACTAGCTTTCAAAATATGTATACATTAATCAGGTATCATTCAAATGTTAAAGTAAAATAAAAATAATATACAAAATATTAATTTCATATCTAATAAAAGCATTTTAATTATTTGGCAATAACAATAATTCAATAATAAAGTGCCACAAATCTGGTATATATTGTAGGTTGATGAATTGACATTTCATAGTTTGCATCTTTACTTTGTTAACATTTGAACTTAACCCTATTTATAAAAGAAATTTGAACCACTAACTCTCCCTATTTATGCATTTATGATGCAGTTTCCCCTTAGTTGCACTTTTCCCTTTAAGTTTGGCACAGATATACCAAATCTAACTTTTGGATACTATCATTATGCTATCTACGTTAGCAACATGAGTGAATGCTATCTGTATCATTGTTGAGCATATACTTTATGCTTGTACTGTACAGGGTTATTCCAAATTTCTTACCTAAAAGTAGTCTTAAATAACTCTTTAAATACTAGTACCTACCAATTTGATAGAACATCAAGTTAAATTTATAATTAATTTCGTGTCGGAACTAATACAATGAAGCAATTAATTTATTCTTGATTAGCTAGTGAGTCGATTTAATGCTCTTATGCTCCACTTATCATTGAATTATATAGAACATGTTTCACAGGCCTTCGCAGCCATCATCAGCTGTGAGTCGACTGCTGGATCATGTTGGTTGAACGGACTTGGTGTAGTTCTTGTGCACATTTTATGAACTTTTCTTTGGATCAATTTGTCTTCCATTGGGATCTTGAAGTTCATAACCTTATCTTTATATTTTTTTATGAAAATGTTTTCCCATATTCCCAGTTCCAGGGGTCTATCTATGAATTTCAATAATTTGACTTCCATTTCTGTACCCAAAAGTGATGTACAACTGCTGATTTATCTATCTGATTTTACCTGACATTTCTGCAGTGTTTCTTTAGCCTATTTCCAATGCTTCTTTTTGTTTTGCCAATATTTACTTTGTTGCATTCTGAACAGTTGATTTGATATATTTCTGACTTCTTCTCATCAGGTATTCTATCATTATCACTGAAATTGAGCAGATTATTTAGACTGAATTTGTTGTATTATGTGGAAGTACTGTTCGCTGTATTCAAACTCATGCATGGATATGTTAATGAGTGTATGTGCTAAACTGTTGAGAACTGCATGTTTGTATGTTGTGGGATTGAAGCCACTGGTCTTTATATAATTTTCAGTCTGTGTGTGGATTCCATATATTCCAAATTTCAAATTATTGCCTGTTCTTATAATCTTTAAGTCAAGAAAAGGAATCATGTTGTCTTGTTCTATTTCAGAAGTGAATTTAATTTCCCTATCTTGTAGGTTTAGCAATTTCAGAGCATCATCCAAGTGTTTCTTATTAACTATCCAAAGATGTCATCCACATATCTGCCAGGCTTTAAAAATGTATAGAAATGGTTTGGTGATGTGCATTTCTAAACTACTCAAACATGCATCAGCCAGAAAAGGTGATAATGGATTCCCCATAGCTAAACCTGCTTTTTGTTTGTGAAATTCACCATTGAATCTGAAGAAATTCTGACTGGTGCACACTTCAGTTAGTTGGATGTATTTTACTCAGGGCTGATGATGCTGGCAAGCTGTGAAACATGTTCTGCATAATTCAATGGTAAGTGGAGCATAAGAGTATTAAATTGACTCACTACCTAATTAAGAATAAATCAAGCTTTCTTTCTTTCTTTTTTAATTTTTTATATAAATGTTCATTGTGGCTTCCTCTTGTCACTTGGCCTACTACAAAATTTAATTTCTTCCTAGAAATGCAAGAGCATTTTGGCATCCACCTGTGTCAGAATACTATTGATCCATTTACTAAACTCATCAAGAGTTGCAGGAAGGGAGGGATATACACACTGTCTTACACGGAATAATCTTAAGTCTAATGGCATTAGATCAGAAGATCACCAAATTGGACCAATGCAAACAGTAATAGAGCAGGATAGGTTGTGATGACCTTGTGGTGGTAATGTGAAAGAACCTAAAACTGAAAAATAAAATTTACTCCTTTATCCTGTTCAGCTCGGTAGTTTTGCAACATATTTAATAGATATGTGATGCCTGTGAGAAAGGATGATCTGTACATTAATTTTGTGCATAAAAGATATTCTGCTTTGGACAGTTGGCTGTAGCTTTAAGATTGAAGGTTATTTTATCATAATTTTATGAAGAAAATTATCTCCATTTTTCATCCTGTTCATCATGTCTATATATAACTGAAACCTTTACTGCTTATTACCATCATTCAATGCCTGAAGCGTTATAACCTTATACATCTTAAAATGCAGTCATTATTATAAAATTATCCATATCGTAGACTTTGAAATGTTCAGCTCCAAACTTGCTCTAGTTGTGAATATTTTTGGACTTCATTGATGGGTTCCACAATATGTTCTGCTGCATGGGGCTTTTCCATCTTTCAGTGCCACACAGGTTTTATAATCTTTACATGATGTTGGTTCTTTGTGGTACTTTGTCCTGAAACATCTTAACAGTAATTTATGATTGTGCTTCATGATACCACAAACAACATGCCCATGCTCCACACAGCTGTACACCTCCATTGCATTGCATTGCATTGACAGTTGCAAGTCATGTATCCCTTAAGAATGGTGGCACAGATAAAACCTGGTGACGTAGGCTTACACTTGATCAGATTGTATGAGGATTGCATGACATTTGAAGAAATATTTAATATTTTAAAAACTATTTAATAATACTTTAAAGTAATTAATTTAGAATAACTCTATATTAAAAGCAGAAAGAGATCTTTAATTTTTGGCATGAAAGTAGTAATTGACAGATGTACCATGTTTAGTAATTAAGAAGCCCATTTCATGAATGAATATTTGTTTCAGAAATGACTGGATTGCATTGGATTGTTAGGGATGGAAATTATTTTAATCTTACTCAAGGGCAAGCCATTTGTGCCAGGAGGAAGGGACTAAGTAAGGGAATTACTAGTCTGCCAGGATCTATGGGCAGTGAGGCATAGATGTATATGGGGTTCTTAATGTTTCTAGATACAAGATAGACCCTTCCACACACAATATTTCTTTGTAAGCATAAGATGTCATACCCACACACGTCATAGTAAACATAGATATACCAATCATTGTCTATTTGCTAACTACAAAGTTTTCACAATATTTAGAATTTACTTTTCTTGGGAGTAATCTTTAAAAAAGTTGTTTATGCAGTCTATACTTTCATAGAATTTTACTAAAAAAATTATATCATTGTGCTTGCATGCATGTGCATATGTAAAGCATGCATGCATGCGTGTATGTATGTATGTAGTCAACAACAGCATTCAAATGAAGAGAGACGCTAAAATTGATGCAGGAAAAATTACATAGTTTTAACCTACATATATACAGAATAAGCAAACCATATAGCATTATCATTCTTGGTGCAGACTTTGTGCACCAGTACAGTGCAATAAGAATCTATCATACTTCTGTCCTGTTTTATCTATTGGATTATCTGCCAACTTGCTATTTTTACATAAATCATATTTTTTATTTATTACAAAATCCACATATACTGGAACATAAAACTTCTGCTTTGATTTTCATATACTAATATAGAATCACTGATATTATCAGCATATCACATAAGCTTGCAGAGTTTTATTAAAGTATAAATTTTGTTAACCTATGCTAAATGTGTAGAACTGAAATGCTGGATAATGATAGGGTTAACATATTTCTTAAAGTAGAACTCTAAAGATGTCACATAATTGCTTGTATTTTCCCATTCAACCATTTTCTGTATTCCTGACTCCTCTGTTAATTTCATACATATAGCTAGCTAATAGTAATGGAATGCTTGAATTAAACATATATCTAATAAATTACACATTAGTATTAATTAGGTATTTAAAGATGCAAAAGTTAATAAACACAAATATTAATGGCATTTATTAGAAACATATATGTTTATTTATTAGTTCCAAAAAAATCATAATGTTATGGCTTGGTTTCAGCCCTGGCTAAACCCGACTCCTACATAGTAGCAATGAATAACACCCAATGAAAAATAAATCTAAAATTTAGTACTATATTATTGTTACTAAGTTCAAGCAGAGTCTCCTCCAACAGAACCAATGCTTTTCACTAATTTATTTGTCAAAAGCATTTGTTTTTAACTTGATACAAATATTCTAAGTTCTTAATTTGAAATTTGTCTCTAACCTTTTTCTTTATTGCTATCCCTAGTCTCATTCGTAACCATTTTCATTTGATCAAATGCTTCATCCATTCTCCTGTTCATTCAAATAAAATGTGTATGGCATTTTCATTACACTTGCAAACTGGACATATATTCTGCTCCAAGTTCCTCCTAATTCTTTTTAGCTTCTATACCCCTAATCTAAACTATGCTAACTCTTCCCTTTCATTTTTGTTACATTCATCAATGTAAACTTCTCTCCTTTAACTTTTGATATAACATCAAAGAACTCTTCTTCTTAAGACTGAATACATAATTTGCCAATCTATATTCTTGAATCTGCCTCTGATCATCTTCTAAAAGCCACGTATTAGTTCATCTCTTCTGAAACATACTTTTCTCATTCCATTCTGCATTCCTGTCCAAGTTTTCCAATCCAGCTAACCTATCTTAACATGGATTCCTGCAATTTCAAACCTTCTTTCAAAAAGTGACCATGAGACATCTGCTGAATTCTAAACCAATATTTCAATTAACTAAAATTGTTAATGGATAATTGCACAGTGAAGTTAATCATATATTAAGATCATTGTGTGATTGAGTCAAACTAACACTATTGCTCCACCTACTTGTTTAAATATGTAGGATGGGTTTCACGACCCTTTATTCACATCGTCAGTCCATTGTCAACTGGAGGATAAACTGTTATGCTGAAGGGATGTGAATCTGCTCTACAGCATAACGGTTATTTACACTGATGTGTTTTTCACATTTTTCTACATGTTATATGAATGCATTCTTCTTCACTTTTATAATAGTGAAACATCAGCATGCATTATCCAAGAAAACAAACAGGCAGCAACACAATGCATGTCTGCTGTAAGTAAGGTTTTATTTATTTATTTGAGTTATTTTTTACTTTTACTTTTACATAAATGTTGTAAATGTTATATTTTGTAGTTTGAAACAAAGCTTTTGTGTTAAACATTTTTAAATTGAAAACCTCAAATAATTTTCATAGGAATATTATACTTGAGATTCAGAAACAGAGCATTTAAGCATCCCAAAAAGGTTTTCATGACATCAGGATATATCTGAAAACCAGTGTAGCTTGGCAAAACTGAAATATCTGGAAAGCTAGAGTGAGTATAATAATTCTACAGCCATGCAAGTCTGAATTTTCATAAGGTGACATCCGTAAGGTTCTGACCTGATTGTGATGGAATAAAAATACAGATATTTTTCAACATTATCTCCCTTTACTCCAAGGCATTTCTCGCATGTGGATTATCATTTCATCCCCCTAAAAAAAGAAGAAGAAGAAAATTAAGTTTTGTCTGCAAAATGCTGAAAAACAGCATTCTTCATTTCAGTTTTTAAAATAGATAATAGTCACTGGGAACAAAGTTTGGACTGTACAGTGGATGATGCATCTCCTGGAAGCCACATGTGAACTGGTGTGTTGCCATGCAGCATACTAACTCTTAGACTCAGCATTCCATGTCTTTCTTCCTTGATGTCATTGCACAATTAATGCAGTAGCTCGCCTTAGTACTTCCAAGTCACTGTTGTGTTCATTTCTTTTAATTGTTACCATCAAAATTTCTTTGCAGTGCAAAAAGTGTGAACTTGATTTTCTGTGTGAACTGTGCAACTTTGATCTTTCTGAGGGTTTTTCACCTTCTGTCATTCCATTGATTTTATTTTTGAAAAATGGTCACAGTAGAGGACCATAATTTCATCCTATGTGACGATGGATTTCAGTACTGCCCAGTGCCCTTCTTGTTACCATTAAAAATTTCTGACAAAATTCCACGAGCATTTGAATTTGTGGTACCCATTTTGCAGTGCATATGCATATACAAATAATGATGGATGAGAAGTACAGTTTTAGAAAGCTCAGAAGGCTGTCGCTCAGAAATGCCTCTTCAACAAGGGAGATGTTTTCTTGTGTCAACACATCCAGCACAAGTGTGATCTTCAAGAATCTTTCTGTCCAAAAAACAAAATAAAAAATATTGATCGCTCCTTCACAGTGAATTATGAAAGGGGGGCTTCCTATATACTCTGTCAAGATGCTGTTTAATGCACTGGATGTAAGTCTTTCTGTAGTTAAAAATTGAATCACTGCTGTGTATTCAATTTTGAACATCTAGATGTTATTGTGCAACATGTCTGACTTAAATGAGTTTCTGCAAGCAAATGAATGACATGGCTGGAAAGAAAATGCAGTGTTTACCTCCTAAAACATGTATTTATTAGATAGCATGAATGTTGCAACATTGAATTATAGTCTTCTATGACAGCTTGGAAATGTATAGACTGCATCTTGTTATTCCTTGTCACCAAGATTGAAGACATGTGCATTGCTGCTGTAATACTATTTTGTATTTGCCAATTTTTTGTTTAATATAATGGAAATGTTATTTCTTATATTAATATCTGAGCTAAGTATAAAATTAATAAATAAATAATTTATTTATATATTTAATTAAATTCATTAAGCTTTTAGAAACAAATTACTAAAATAGAAAGCATCTGGAGAGTAGAAAAATGGATGAATACATTTAGAATGGGCAGCAGTGTTAAAAGAAGAAATCTCTTCATTATTATTTGCTGAGTTAATAAACAATATACCAGTGTCTCATAAAGCAATATGTTAGTATATATACGAATCATAAAAACTTCCTGGTAAAATATTTCTTATTCTTGTTCTGGTTGATTGAACTATTCAGTACATTCATTATTAATCTTATTCTACTTGATAAATCATTTGGCATGAATTTGTTCTAATTCTTGTTCTTTGTCAAATATTTTTTAATTAGTTATTTATTTGAATGCTAAGAAAATACAAAACTACAATGGACCTCCATCTATCTGACCCAGGCCAGTTTAGATGTACCCCTCACAATTATAATTTTTACAGTAGTTCGTAATATACTAATGCCTTAATCTAAATTTCAAATAAACAGAATACCAATTATTCACTTGCATCAGAACCCAGTCCCCGATTCATCAGCACAACATACTGAAATTCCAGGGGACCCAAATGTGACGTGACCCCAGGTACCAAAATGATATCTAACTTACTCTGCCTATACCATTATTTTATCGACTATATACTCTTATTTGCGTGAATTTTCTTCTCTCTTCACTGTCCATTTCCGCTTCTGTTTAACTTTAAATAAATATTGACCTATACTCCTGCACTCTTTTATGAATGTTCTCTTTGTTATTTTATTATCCCTTTGAAATTTTGCTTTAATGAGTTCATTTCTCCAGTTTTCAGTTTCCTTACAATCAAACACTATATGTTCTAAGTTTTCTTTCCCTCCACATAATGGGCATTCCCCTTGTGTAAAGCCTCCTCTGTGAAATATTTGGCATCCAACTTTATTATATATTCTAATAAAGTAGAATATATATATTTATAAAGGACTTACAAGTCATTGCTCTGGCATATGATATAAATATTATTATATAATATAAATATGCTGTCTCTTTACCTGTAGGCAATTGACTCATAGAGGAAAGAAGTGGAGAAAGTAACTATGAAATAATGTTCTCTACTTTTATGGGAGATACTGCCAGTGGACATTACATAAATTAGTGTACTTAAAAATTAAAAGTATATTTATAATGGAATACCATGTAAGAAAAAAAGACATAATATTGTTTACTACATAATGACATCAAATAATGAGTGATTAGTGTTTTTATTATTATTATTATTATTATTATTATTATTATTATTATTATTATTATTATTATTATTATTATTATATATTTTTATTTTATTATTTTTAGAGGGGTTGACATTCAAATCTATATTAAAAGAACAGTGCTGTGAGCTTAATTGCTTAATAGTATGTTAGATTAGCTTTTTAAATAGCATAATATTATTTTAAAATCTTAATTCAAACCCGGCCAGGATCGATGGATTTTTTCAGGCATAAATATCCTAAGTATAGCTTCCTTCAGAAGAGAATTAAAGCCATGGGTCCCATGTTGTACATTTACAGAACCTCAAGCCTGAAAGAGGAGGCCTCCAAGCAAAATTTGTTGGCCATTTCACATCCTGAATTGATTGGGATGCTGATAACCTGAAATGTTAAAGAGTGTCCATATGTATATATAAATTAACACTAATAATAAAAGTAGATAAAGATAAAACACAGAGAAACAGTCACACTTGAAATTGTGACTCTTTCTCTGTGTTTTATCTTTATCTACTTTTATTATTAGTGTTAATTTGTTACATTGTTAATAGTGTTTCTTTATTTTTATGTTACATTAATATATATATATATATATATATATATATATATATATATATATAAAATCTTAATTCTAGTCCCACCCTAAATTTAATGTTGAATAATGAAAATGAAAAATGATGTACTTACTTCTCAATTTCATATTTCAATGACCATTTCTAAATTTTGCTGAAATGGACAGGAATAGTTTTGAAAGAAGTGCCAGAATTTTTAGGATAACATTGGTTTTATTATTTCACTTTTTTTTATTCATTTTTCATATATAATCTTTTCATGCAGTTGTCCAAGTTATTATCGTCATTATTTAATAGAGATATTAGACTTTCACAGCCAGTGTCACATGTATAAACCAAGAATTATTGTCTATGTGTAGGATAACTGGATCTCCTTCTCTTCCCAACTATTTCTGACTGTGGCTGACATTTTCAGTGCTGGAGCCAACGTTTTTGAAAGACTTTCTGATTGTCCTGGCAGCAACGTGCCCTAAGTGGATTTTATTAATGTTTATATAGGGGAGGGGGTACTGGGTTGGGTGACTTCTGACTGTCTCGCTGAATTATTTGTCCCTGCATTCATAAAATCTCATTGGGAGACAGAACTGGTGGTTTTTGATTGGTTTGCTGTATTAAAAGTTTTTGAGGGGAAGTTATATTGTGCAAGATGCCAAGTTTTGTTTATATAAAGGCCATCCTCATTAAAATTGAATGTTTGAAAATATTTATGGCTTTCTGGTACAGGCAAGCATGTTAATGTGTAATGTTTGATAAAAACTAAATGCTATTTTGAAGGGCATCTGACTTATCTTTTTTATCTTGATGGCAGTTGCTCTTGTG
This sequence comes from Metallyticus violacea, assembly GCA_030762175.1. Lineage (NCBI taxonomy): Eukaryota > Metazoa > Arthropoda > Insecta > Mantodea > Metallyticidae > Metallyticus > Metallyticus violacea. The sequence goes on along the minus strand of CM060835.1, from coordinate 42,086,425 downwards.
TGGCCAGTCTTCTTCTTTTTTTTTAATTGTATTTAATGCCTGTTTTTACTGCTAAGACATCACAGGCAGTGAATACTGGTAATTATGAGATGAAAAGGATTTGAGAAGGATTTTTTTTATTAAAAGAAGGAAGATTTCCTGGCCTAAATTTTGGGTTCTTCCCCAGCATTTGTCATTATGAGGACTGATGAAATCCCAGAGAGAGAGAGAAAAAAAAGCTTCTGTCAAAGAGAATTGTTCTGGCAGAAATCAAATCCCAGACCTCCATCCAGCTTGCAATTCTGTGCCTTAATGAAATGTGCAGTAGGTTTAGTAATGTCTTTCACGGTACCTTTACATTTTGAATTTATTGAAGTGCTAAGAAAAAGATACAAATTACAAAGGGGCCTCCACCTATGTGGTCCAGTCCATTTTATATATAACCCCTCAAATTTATAAATAATTAAATGAAATAATTGATTTTATACTATTATGTTTATCTAAATTCTAATATAACTAAAAAAAATACAAACTTTCCACCTTGATTGCATCATTCCCAGTTCATCAATAGCAGCAGCTGAAATTCCAGGGGATTGGGCTCTGACCCAATCCAATGTCCTAAAATAAAGGTTTTCAATTATTCATGCTATTATTTTGTTAGCTAGCTAAAGTATCTACAAATTACTGATTCCTTTATTTCTCAAGTGCCTACTATACTGCTACATTTATCCACCTTCTAAAAACAATTTCCAATCACAAGCTCAATAATTTAATCAAATGTACTTTTAATTAGCTAGTGAGTCAATTTAATACTCTTATACTTCATTTACTATTGAATTATACAGAACATGTTTCACAGGCTTTTGTCTGTATCATCATCTGTGAGTCAACTGCGAGATTCGTTGTTGGATGGACTCAGTTTAGATCTTGTGAACATTTTATGAACTTTTGGATTAATTTGTCTTCTGTTGAAATCTTGAAGTTCATAACCTTATCTTCATAAATGTAAAGATAAGGTTATGAACTTTGAGATCCCAACAGAAGACAATTTAATTGAAAAGTTCATAAAATGTCCACGAGAGATAAAGTCCATCCAACCAACAATAAATCTAGCAGTCGACCCACAGCTGATGATGTGGGCAAAAGTCTGTGAAATATGTTTTGTATAATCAATGGTAAGTGGAGCATAAGAGTATTAAATTGACTCACTAACTAATTAAGAATATATTAGTTCAAATAAGTGTACTTACGAAGCTGTTGACAATGGAGTGGTATATATATATAAACAATGTATACAGTTTTTTTCACACTAACTCCATTCACTTACATAAATTTGGAACATATGTTTCGGGAGCGATCCCTCCCATCTTCAGCCTGTTGACAAACTGAGTCAACAGGTTTTGAGTTTTGAGTTTGTCAACAGGCTGAAGATGGGAGGGATCGCTCCCGAAACATATGTTCCAAATTTATGTAAGTGAATGGAGTTAGTGTGAAAAAAACTGTATACATTGTTTATATAAATATATTAGTTGCTTCACTGTATTAGTTCTGACAGGAAATTAATTTTAAATTTAATTCAATCAAATTTAATATATTTCCACTGCCTGTCATAATACCTTTATTTAAAGTTTAATATAATTTAAACAAGGTACACCTTTAAGTTATTTGATTTACTTCCCTTTTTAGTACCCAATTTTTTCTGTTTTTAACTTTACTCAGGAACTCTCCTACATTCCTGCTATTTTACTGAAGATTTTCATTAGGGCTATTTTTCTATCTAATTTAAACTATTTCTCATTTATAAACTCTTTCCTCCAGAGTCCCATCCTTTTGCACTCAAACACCATATGTTCCATATCTTCCTTTCCCCCACATATTGGACACCAATTCTGAGGAGACCCTTTCCTTATTCCTTTAAATCTCCACACACCTGCTCTTACCCTTGCAATATTCTTTGTTCTTTATTTGATTTATCAATATACTTCTCTTCCATTTATTTTTTATCGGTATATAAAATACTAAAGATCTATTACCTACTATCTTGCTAAACAGTTTTTGTATTTCTATATCTTCCAATTTCCTTATAGTTTTCCAAAAACCATTTACATTGTTCTCTTTCCTCCTCCAAATATCCCCCTTCCATTATTCTCCAAAATTATCCTAAGACCCCACTCATTGCTGCTTAGACTCTTTTCTTGAAATTCTAAGCATTTCCTTATCAAATTTTCTTTCATTTAAATTTAGAATTCTAAACCAATATTTAAGAGCTCTCTCCATAATCACACCTTTCCTTGCCACTCTTCCCATTTAAATTTGTGCAACTTCCTTTACTGTTTTGCTTACTAAATTTCTCTACATAACTCAACATCCACAATTTCCCATCCTCATTCCAGTTCCCATATTTCAATACCATTCAACATTTTTGCCTCAACCACCATATTATATATTTTTTCTAGCCACTTAACATTTATATGTGGTATTCTATTTACAACCTCTAACTGCTACCATTACTAATTTCCCTTTGGCCAAAGGTAATATATTTTCTGCTTTTCCCATTTTCCACCCCCATCGATTTTAATTTCTAAATAAATGCATTCCCTAACTACCTTATATTCTTTATCTCCTACTTTACTATTTGCTATTTGTGAATTGTTTCCCAAAACTTGCAATGTTTTGTATTCTCAGAATATTATGGTATTCTGAATAATTAGTTCATAAATAAGTGTACTTACGAAGCTGTTGACAATGGAGTGGTATATATATAAACAATGTATACAGTTTTTTTCACACTAACTCCATTCACTTACATAAGTTTGGAACATATGTTTCGGGAGCGATCCCTCCCATCTTCAGCCTGTTGACAATTAGTTCATACTTTCTCATTTCCCTTTCCATTAACCCAATATCCTATTTGGGAACTTAGAATGTCCAGTATCAGAATAAATTACTTCAATTGAATCTAGCTTTTTATTTTTCCAGAACATCCATTGCAAATTAACCTTAAAGATGTTGTATTCTTGAAACTCATATGATATAGTCAGTGGTGAAGAACTGAAGATTCTTATTTGATACATTGTTGTTCTGTTTCCAGCCATACATATATGGGCATATTTAACCCTGATTTAGAATTACTGGATAGTTATAAAATTGTGAAGATACAGCTGGCAATTGCATCACACTCTCTGGTCAGATATTTTTGGCAATGTGATATTTTCCTGACAGTCAAATGACAATGTCTGCAAATCTTTGCATAAAACGATTTGCACATAAATTATATAATCTTTTCTCTCCCTTGAACTTATCTGACTCAGTATTATAATTTACAGCTTTAATTTCTTCCAGGAATCTTAAGACATTCAGAATAAACTTTGCTCTAGGAGCACTGAAGTCCATTATCAGATTTTCTTAAATGTTCTGAAAATACTGTGAGATCATTTTTTCATTATGAACCCAAATTGTAATGAGAGCACTTTATTTCAATATTTATGGTTCCTGAAAGAAAAACATGGCAGAACTTTTTTTGCACTATAATTTGATTTTAGTAATATAAATCTCTTTGTGTAAAATTATTCTTGCACCTTTTTATAATTTTTCATACTGTTATGATCTCATTTCTCAGTAGACATTGCGCCAGTGTTAAAATAATGCCTTTGAAAGAATTTGGACTCTTTATTTAGAAATTTCCAATTATTTCCCAAAAGTGAACAACTCACCTTTACATTAAAATAAAATAAAAAATTGCCTATAGAAGAATGTAATACCAATTTCCAGTTTATAAAGAAAAAACGCCACCAGGATGGAGCCACAGGTCCTCATAGATGTTAGTTTCTCATACCAGTCGTCAAGTTGGTTGAAGATGGAGAGGATGTCTCTTTGAAACTGGTCCCACCGTATTTAAAAGTAAGTTAAGCTTAAGAGTGTGTTAGATGACATTAATTGTAATTTACATTTAACAAGCTTCACTGTGTGAGTTCCAACAGAATTTCCTTAAACAGTCCTCTTAAGTTTATTTGAAGTACCCAATTCGTTGTGAGAGTAATTAACATTGGGGCTAGGCCATCTTCTGTCTGTTATTCTTTAGACACTGTTCTATTAGCCAACTACACACACACACACACACACACACATATATATATATATATATATATGTGTGTGTGTGTTATTTATTCCAGCAGCTTTACCATTTTTCAATGAGCCTATTTCTATTACCACATTTATTTTATGTGGTATTTCTAATTCTTCTTCTTGTTGCTTCCATTTGGTTTTTCAGTATCTGTTTCATTGTTAGCTGTTGTAAAAAGTGTTTCTTCCACATATTTAGAACAATTCTGGTGTATTTACTATTTCCCCAATTCTGCTTCTGGTCATACTATTCTTGGCACATATCCTTTCCTACTATAATTTACCTCTCTGTATGCTTGCCTAATGCTATTATTTTGGAAATTTTTTTGTTTCCTCTATTACTTATTCCATATTTCTTCTCTTCCTATGTCTGCAAACATTGTTTGCATCCCTATACTTTATTTGGTATTTATATATTTAGCCCTTGTAGGGCAGACAAGGTATCTTTTATATCAATCATTCCTTTCTTCCATTGCCCACAAAATTCACTATTAAACAAAGCATTTTTAACAAGCTTTGGTTTGTAGCCAAATGCTCCTTCAATTGCTATTTTAACTTTCCTTTTAAACTCTTCTCAATATGCATCTCCTAGATGCATTTTCTTTGATTTTGGAGTCTTGTTGGTATTGCTTGTTTGTATTTAGTTGTAAATTCCTGATCCTTTAACTCTGCTGCCTTTATTTTACATGGTTGTGGATTAGTTAGTTAGGTGTTCCTGTGATTCTGCAATATATTTTGCTTTGATAAAGGTACATATCCCCATCAGCTTCTCAATAGGATCTCACATCTATAATCTGATGCTCTTCTTTTTTCATAGGTGACCAAGGTCATTAAGGAACAGATTGGGATTTGAATCCAACCAGGACCAGCCTTCTCTGACTTGAGGATTTTTCCAGATTTTCCTCAGTCCTCATAAATGGCAAATTCTGGAGAGGTACCCTGAACATAGGCCTGGAACATTTCCTTCCTTAAAAAAAATCCTTTCCCAATATATCATTTCATCTCGTGTATCATCAGTGTCCACCACCTGTGATGCCTCAAGTAAAAATGGGCGTTAAAACACTATTAAAAAAAAATCTCCTTCTGGGGACCTCAAGTTTGCTGACAATGACTGAAACTCTATATAGAGTGTATGGTCATAATAATAATAATAATAATAATAATAATAATAATGATTATTATTATTATTATTGTTATTGTGCATGTTCCTATAGGAAAATTAAGTGTAACTTATAACACTGGTGTAAAAATAATTTTTTTTTTTCCTCCCTGCAAAAATTACAAGTAAATTATATTGATATAACATTGCTCAATGTTAATATGGCAGCCAAATTGCTCTTGCACATACCATTTTAAAAATCACATATTTAAAGTAGTAAAAATTCCTTCTTTTTTTCCCCTAAATTACTGATATATCAATTAATACTTACATGCAATTTTCAGAATACGAAACTGTTATTAATTCATACTGTCTAACTTAAACAATCATTAAAAATATCATGAATGTCTCATTTTGTTTCCTTCTGTCTCCAGTAATGTTTTTGGTGTCTCTCATATAAAAATCCAGCAGTAGTCTGCTGATATATTTTTATTCCATTTACCACTATATCTGTTCTCCATTTGAGATATATCTTGATGGAATCTTTCTCTATATTCATCTAAAACTGTACCCATACCATCACTGAAAAAGTCCAAGTGAGAGTGTAGGAATGGGAGTTTTAGACATATTACATCCCAAGGCACTAAATGAGGACAGCACATTTTCATTTGCATTCAAAAACTCTTCTTTCAGCAGCATTCAATGTATTTTTAAAGTTGGAATCTTAAAATAGCTATTTTACCTGAGCACCCTCAAGATAGCTTCTTTTATTTGGAATTTACTAAGGTGTGGAAATGTTTCTTTTAAATAAGTAAATTATTGACCATCTTTATTCATTACTTTCACAAATGTTTTATTAAGCCAAGCTTTGTGTGGAGGCAAGATATCAGTTTTTCCTTGTTGACTAATGCTTGATGGGCTACATTTTTCTGTCCTGAAACAGTTTTTTTTCATAATCATCACTCTTTCACACAGTAGTGCTTGTACCTGTTCAGCTGTCCCATTCACAAAGGATGGAGTTGAATTTTGTGTAACCTTGTCGTAGCCCAGTTATCAAAACCATAACTTTAAGGTCAGTATATATACTCTAATGATAGACTCCTAATTTATTTTCTGCAACAAAATTTGAATGTTTGTATAGATTTCCTTCATGTAAAATGCATGTGCTAGTGAAAATGAAGGCAGATTTTTCCATTACAAAGTACAAGTGCCATTGAACTAGTCTTCAATGAATTGATAAAAGGGTCTCCATGTTCTGGCACATATTCAAGTTAAAGTTTTTACACTAACCTGTGAACATTGTTGCAGTAATTTAGATAGCCAATCATCAAAAAATAATTTGATAACTTCAACTGTCACTTCCTAAAAAAGCACACCGACAACTTTCTCTTAAAGGTACCAGTGCTAAAATCAAGATCCAAGCAGCTTTGCCTTGGTTTTGGGAAGTTCCTAGTCTCAAACTAGGTGATTCAATTCAGCCTGAGTAATTAGATGAGGACCTATGGTAGCGCACACAGAGTATGGTAATGGCCATGCTGTTATAATCTCCATGTCAATACATCTTGTTATGCTATTACATCTACCCTATATTTTAGTATTTCTGCCAATAGAGACAGCACGCCAAATTTATATAAAGTTCTTACATTCCATATACTAAACTCAAATGCCACATTTCTTTACCAGAAAGGTCTCTGTGATCTAATCCTGTTCAAAGACACAATTTTCTGGACATAATGTAATTAACCCAATGACCCAACTACGAACTGGAGGATAGGAAATTTTTCATCAGAGTTTTATTCCCTCAGCCTTTGATGGTTTAACTTTGTTACTACAAGGCAGCAGAGAGTGGCTAAGGTCTGCCATGATTATTTTAATTCTCTGGTACCCACCATCTGGTGGGCCTTCCCCTATCCCTTACTTGGGGAGATGCCCTGTGGGAGACCAGTAACTTCACAAGTACTTGGCTTTAACCCACAAGATTTCTTCTTATGGATAGAAAGAGAAATAGAGAAAGTTAATTACAACAAGCCACAGACTGATGTGGAACTACACGAAAACATTCAGTGGGAAAATGATTCTGTGACTCCTGATATGCAGGTAATTCTTGATCTGTTGGCAACCATTTTCAACACTTGCTAAGAGATCATGCCTCTCATATACCAAATATGTCCATGTAAAATGTCACTGAATTATATCTTTTAGGTAGAAAGTTATAAGGGAAAATCGGGCTGAGAGCAAGTGTTGTACTCTGTATGTTTTCAGCTATTTTAACAGAATTGTTAAAATTATGTGTATCTTATTACAATAATACTTATTTCTACAGGAATGTGAAGCAATGTATGAATGGCACATAGAAATAAGAACAGGAAGCAGTATTTATTCGTGACCTTTGTAATTGCTTCGGTAGTAAATGGAGAAGCTTGTAATATATGTTTTATTTGCTAAGCAAGGTGGATTACTTTATTGACTGTAAGAAAATTTGCTCTGTTCTTAAAAATTATTTTAAATTATTATCATCTCTCTTTATGCTAAATAAAGTAATTTAAATCAGAAATGCTAAGCATATTACTGAAATTATCATTATTTGGGCTGAAACTTTTAACATAAGTAGAAATTGTACACAATTAGGAGACTATAATGAATTCATATTTGGTACATCATTCCAAGAAAGGAGCTTAGTACATTTGGGCTTTCATGGCCAGCATTGTTGTTAAAATAGTTCATTATTTAAATAAGAACTTAATACAGTTTGGATTGAAAATGAAATGTGCTGAAAGATAAGAAGTAAAACATAATAATATATGCAATGTAAAACAGGAAACAATTTTTTTCATAGCACTGGTACTGTTAATTAAATTGTATTATGAAGCTGTAGGCAATGAAAGTGGTAATATAATTTTATAAGAATGTATTAAATATATTTACACTAACTCCACTTATTTATACAACTTTAGGACATGTTTCAGAGGCCAAGATCCAGCCACCAAACCAAGTAGTCAGTCAACAGCTGATGATGGAAGCAATTCCCTGAAAAATGTTCTAATGTGTATAAGTGGAGTTAGTATGAACATATTTCATACATTCTTATAGGATATATGATCCTGTGCACTTTGAAGGATAAAACCTGGGAGGCAAGTGCTAAACCACATAAAATGTTACCTTAAAGCTGCTCCAATTTTTCTTTAACAGCTGTTTTCTATTTCTGTAGGATTATCAAATGTTAACTGGAGAACATCACCAAAGTTCATATGGATTATGAATTGCTGGTAACTAACATTGATTAATATCTGCTTTTATGGTTGACATGTTAACTCCTGCAGAATTTTAGCCATAACACCCCAGCCAGACATCTACCAGAATTGTAAATTATCATTTCCTCCATAATGAGTAAACAAAGCAATCTAAATTCATGCTTTGTTACTTTCTTTTCATACTAGTTCATAAGATGGATAAGGGAAAAGAGGATACTGCAAGGATAAACCACAGAAGTATCAAACATGTATGCTAAAAAAAAAGTAGTCCATTAGGCATATCAAAAATGTAAGAAATTAAATACTGACATGCAAGCAGTATGCTCCTGGCTACTTGTACAAAAGCATTGTGTGTAGTACCTCATAAAACAGCACTTAGCATTATTGATAAGTTCCAAGGGTGTAATCATAAAAATAATAGTACCAGGGTAGTCTGCACATCATCATCATCATCAATGATACAAATAGTATAATGCTACAGCTATTTTTATTTATACTACATACTAATCCACATTTGTTACATGCAAATTAAGAAAATCATCAAAGTTGTTCATATTAAAGAGTTTCTGGTTTGAAGCTGTGTCTGAAATTTAAAAAAAAACTGATTAAATAATAATGTACATACAGCCCATCAAAAGAGCTTCCATATCCCCCCTCTCTTCTTCATGTTGCTATCTGTTGAAGTTATTGGAAGGTGGCTCGCGTGGGTGTTAACTTTATTGCTTTGATTATGCCCCATTGGTTGGCCAAAGTTTGAGGGAGCTTAGGAGGCAATGATATGTTTCTATCCTGTATATTCAAAAGTTCATTTTACATAAGAAACAGAAAAAGATAACATGTTGCCATTCTTGGATATTAAAATAACGAAACGTCAAGGAATCTGGAATATATAGAAAGAAGACGCACCCAGATAATCACATCAAAGCTGACAGTTTCAATCCCACAGTGTACAAACATGCAGTTATCAACAGCTTAACACACCAACTAGTTAACCTACAAATTAGCAAAGAAGAATCCTTTAACGAATATAAACAAATAGAAGAGACAGCAATTAAAATGGTTTTAAAAAATAACATACACAAAAGGTACAGAATTTCAAGAGACAAAAACATATCAAAGAAACGACAACACTTTCAGCAAGAAAAGATAAGCTAATTTTTAGAAAATTCACATACCCATGGGCTACAAAAAAAAATTTCAGAATAGTCTTAAAGATTTTAATATCAGGTTAGCTCCGGTTAACAGATTTAATGTTAAAAACCTACTGATAGACAATGTTAATGACAGTATTCCACAAGAGAAAAAAAGCAGGTATTTACAAAATAAATTGCGCAGAATGTGAAAAATTCTACATTGAAAAACAAAGAGAAACATAGGCACACGATTAAAGGAACATTTAAGGAATATAAAGTACAACAAATAGAGAAATCAGCAATAGCATATCATTTTTGGACAGAAAACTACGATATAGTGAATAAAGCAAAATTATTAAAATCAGTACAAAGACCTACAGAACTAACAACTTGGGAGAAAATCTACATCTACAAATCAAAGACAGTGTAATGAACTTCGACACTGCCAGGAATGAAAACATAAACTACACGTTTAACACACTGCCACCAGAGCTGAGTTCATATTCCCAAAGCTTCACAAATTATCCAACAGTTGAATTTTAGCCAAGCTGATGATGAGAACGAAATATTCTCGAAACCGGTTCTATATATTATGACGAGTAAGTGAAGCATTAAGAGTGTTTATTTCAATTAAATCATACAATAATATCAATATGATTGGCTGCACTGTGCAAGTTCCAAAACATTTTAATCCTTGTAAATATTTAGCAGCTATAGTGCAATAGTATTGCCAGGAGAAGAATAGGTGGACTATTGCACAATATCAGAAGAGAGTTATGTATTGTCTGCTAGAGTAGATGTCGATCCTGGGGTGTAGTGGTAACCATACTTGCCTTCTAAACCCAAGATCGCGGTTTCAAACCCGGCCAGGATCGATGGATTTTTTTCGGGCGTAAAAATCCTAAGTATGGTTTCCTTCGAAGGGAAGTAAAGCCGTGGGTTCCGTGTCGCACATTTACGGCACGAAAAAGAACCCCAAGCCTGAAAGAAGAGGACTCAGCAAAATTTGTCGGCCATTTCACGCCCTGAATTGGATGAGACGCTAATGACCCGAGATGTTAAAGAGCGTCCTTAAATAAAACGAATCAAAAAAAAAATATCAATGCTAGAGTAGATCACATGTCTGCGTGTTTGCAAAGTTTGCCGTTTTGTACAGTATGATCTTCTGCAATGAGGCAGCGATAATTGTGAAACTGCTAAGGTAAAGCATACTTTTCTTTTCAAACAAATAAAGAGGCAGCGTTTTAAAGAAGAGAGTGTTGTAGAAGAGGTTTTTTACACTTTATTTGATAAGGATAGGATTAAGAAAGTGATTAAGCCGTGAATTCATTGCTGATCAAAGCTTTGAACTCTTAGATGAAAAAGTTTAAACAATAATATTGTCTGTCGGAAATTAGCCCACGGTTATCAAGAGGTTGGATGAATTCGTGAAGGAAATCAGGTCTCTCGAAGTAAATAGTCTTGTCACCAGATTAAGTAATTAATGCCCACCGATCAAATTATTATAGAGTTGCGATCTGGATGAACTGTTGCAGTGAATGGAAGCAAGCAGATCTCTGGTAGGTATAGTTTTATATGATAATGCTAGGGATTGTGAATGATGGCACACTGCTATCCCCATTGTTTGCTATTATCGGAATCCATTGGCAGCAATGTTTGAAAATAATTGCATTCATTTTCTTTTTCCCTCAGAAGGCGGGGGTGGCACAAGAGTTTGAAGGAGTAAACCAGTGGAGTTAAACTGGAATTTATGTTCGTGCAAGGGAATTTGTAAAAGAATGTGAAATGACTGCCCCTGCAGCTTTCCAATACAAAACTTTCCTGCATCTGTAGGTAAGAGATAATTGGTTCAGGTTCAGAGTAGCATTCCTAACTGAAAAGGCAAAAGTTACTGGGGCCTCGGGTATAGTTAACTTTATTTATATCCTCGTCGCTCAGTCTCCAGCCATTATAGGGGGATAAAGAAAGAGGTGAAAATGTTAGCACTGCCAACATACGGAATAATAGACATCTCAATTCTAGGGTAAATGAAACTATGTTGATACATTTTAACCGATAAACATTCAAATCGGCACTTTGGCTGGGTATATTTTATTGCTTTTAATAACGATAGTTTTTGTTACAAGATTCGACTTCTATTACAGGCTAAAGAATTAATTCACGCTTTGCATTACTCAGGATGATCGATGGTCAATGTAGTCTGCTAGCACCAATCGTTCCTCTCGTGTTGCTCACTATGTTGCCAATTTTGGCTAACGGAAGCGCATGCGCTCCCAAAAAAAAAAAAAAAAAAAGGGGGGGGGTCATAACTGGTATCACAATTTTTCTCTGTCACGGGAAATGTCGGAGCCGGACACCGAGCCGCCAGGGTATATACTTAAGGCCTTTTCTTTCTCTCATCCAACTTGTATACATACATTGTAGTATAAAATAAAAGGAATAAAATACTGCTTAAATTTATAAAAATATTTGTAAAAAAAAAAAAAAGGAAAATACTACAGACCATATATAGCAAATTCATAATTCATACATGTTATGCTATGATTCTTGCTTAGAGATCAGCTTCTGCTATAATAGGCGATAGACTAACCTGAGTATCAAATCCTCTTCCGCTGTATAATGAAAATAGCTTATTTTTGACTCTGGTAGTTATCTACATGCAATTCGCTTACCCCCTAGTGGTAGCTTAGGGAAATAAAAAATAAATGACTAAAGGAAGATAGACCTCTTCTCAAATTAGCATTTGTTTGTTAACAGCTGATAAAGACATTACTTATTGACCGTTCTGCAAAAGATGTGTTATGTAAGTCATGAATAAATCGCATTTATTTAGCATGTCAGGTGGTCTAGTGTCTTGAAGGAATGGAGCTAAGTGATGATACGTTACTGGAGGAGGGTCCCGCAGCAGATTTTCGTGGTGCCCAACTCCAAATACATCAAGATTCGTATTTGATTAGTCGCAGTCCTAGCAGTCAAGGAGATGATAGTGAATCCGTGGCGAAGCTCCCAATATCACCTGATGTCTCCTTAACACATGATGCGGAGAAGAGGGAAGACAGTACTCTGAAGCCGGCTGTTTCAAGTGGAGTTGATGTTGTGTCACCAATAACTTCCATACCAAAACGCAGTATGTGTGTAATATTGTAATTGGGTGAATTTTCCTTCGTGGGACCGTTCCAAGCGTAACGGTCAGCCGTTCAAGCTCCGCGGTGAATGCGAGCCCGAAAATCCGCAGCTATGATTATCCCAATTATTACTAATATTTAAAAGGTACATATACTCACCATTATCAAGCAAGGAGGTGCTGGAACTGCCGCCCTTCCTTTTCCATTTTGCCATCGGTTAATGAAATAAACTATTACAGTTTATAGTAACCTCTGAGAAATGGAAGAAATTTCGTCACGAATGTTAGTTTTCAGTGCATGTAATGTGTGTGGATTTGTCTTATACTTTTTGTTTCTTTAGTGATATAAAAATCGCAGGTGTTAAATCAGAGGACTGAGGGAGCAATATGTTGTTAGTGATGAATGATTCATGAAAGGAGATATGGATTGTATGTGTCATTGCAGAGTCCTGTTGGAAAGTTAAGAACCTACCCTTCCATACAGTTAATTCACGGGAAAAGAGTTGCAAAATATTTTGCACATACCTACCACTATTATTAAAAAAAAAAAAAAAAAAAAATGGGACATTCTCTCGCCGCTGATGGTGCACCACATTCCTATCTTTTGTTTATGCAGGGTTTCCTCGTGAAGCAGGTTAGATTTTTCTAACTCCAGTGCGGTTGTTTTGTAAATTTACCCACCGGTGAAACCAAAATTCGTCCGTAAAAGTAATTAGATTAACGGCAATTTCTGTCATCCCTACTATTCAAACTCCATACACTCGGTTGAAGTTCTTGCACTGTAGTAAGTTTATAGGGTGTTATCTTAAGTAGCTTTGTAGCCGTTCAAACATAAGAATAGAAGATTCTCATTTCTGAGATAGACTTCAAAGTGATTTTTTAGGGGAACGTTGCAGGGCATTTCCATATGTAAACTCTGTCGGTCCTGGTGGTGTAGTGGTAACCATACTTGCCTTCTAAACCCAAGATCGCGGTTTCAAACCCGGCCAGGATCGATGGATTTTTTTGGGCGTAAAACTCTTAAGTATGGCTTCCTTCGTAAGGGAAATAAAGCCGTGGGTCCCGTGTCGTACATTTACGGCACGAAAAAGAACCTCAAGCCTGAAAGAGGAGGCCTCTGAGCAAAATTTTTCGACCGTTTCACGCCCTGAATAGAATGGGGACGCTGATGACGTGAGATGTTAAAGAGCGTCCGTAAATAAATCAAAACAAATCGAATCGATGTAAACTGTGGTTTTTTCTGTGACTACTCCACGTGGCTGTGTACGCTTTTTACCGAGAATGTTTCCTATTTCACGAAATTTAGTTACCAATGCGTGAATCGAATTTGGACTTGGAATATGAATATTAAAGAATTTCTCATTAAACAATCTAAGTACATCACGAGATGATTCTGTATGCACATATGAATCCTAAATAAATACTCTTTGGGGGATAGAATACCTGAATTGAGTCATATTAATGTAATTAATACTCTATATAATGCTGCCTAATGAGTACTCGTATACTGGCCTCCTCTCCGGCTTCCCTGCCGACTTTCAACCGTGAGAAACGAGACGGGAACTGCAGATCATGGTCAACTGCAACCAGCTGCATATGAAGCAATCCCACAAAGAAAAAATCACCCAGTACGTTATGATAAAATGGTTTTTATATTTGCTCATTGCAGTTCATTTATATATATAGACACACACACATAGTATAACAGATGTAAATTTAATAGATCAAGAGTGAAGAGTGTTCATTAAAAAGTGAAATTGTAAACAAAGCTGCCAGCTTTGTGGCAGTGCACATAATATGCATTTAATAACATTTTTATTGTGCATTGAAAATGAATTTTTTTGCATATGGACACATTTTTAGCTTTGCAGAGATAGAAAAAAAAAAACAAAATATTGTAAAATTGATACTTGACAAATATTATAAAATCCTAATGAAAGTAATTTTACTGTCAAATCTAGGATAGTGAATAATTTACAGATTAACAATTTTAAACAAGATCTCATAAGTGACAATTGGTATCCACTTTGTCCTTGTTTACAATTAAATGAAATATCCAGTGCTTCTAAGTATATTATTAAATCATTTAAGTGTAACATGTGTGTCGAAGAAGTATTTATACCTCCTAAAATAAAAATAAAACTTAGCTATGTAACCTGTTTCATGGCTGCTGGTGGGTTGGCAGTCAGCAGCAAAGTGGGTGTAATATCTTTGTAACTCATTCAAGTTCTTGCAAATGCAATCACAATGCCTAGCATATGACAAGAGATGTTGGAAATGTTGTTTTGTTACATCCATACATTTCCAAAATCTTTTTTAAAAACTGTCATTCACACACTTCAGTGAAAGTGAGTAAATTTAAACTTGAAAGCATTCAAGGTCATTGTTGACCACAAATTGTAGTTAGGTGATCCTGATATTTGGGTGAATTTCTCTAATTGGATTTAACAGAACAATAATGATAAAGAATAATTGATCCATGCTTAACAATCTTACTGATTATGTGATCTTGTTTTGGTGCAACAGTGTAGTGCACAGTAAATGCATACAGAGTAATAGGGCGTATCTTTTTTGAAAGTACGAGAAATGCAGGACGATAAAGGAGTAACATACTGACAGTATGTGATTTTTATTAATGGGGTAAGTTGGAAAATAAAGTACTTGGACAAGCCCCAGCTTATGAAAACTAAAGAAAATATTGGGTGAGAAATTGACTTTTTAAAAGATTAATTGATGCATGTAAGTGACAGTGTTCTAAAAAGATACCAGAAATATTTGGATGTTGCAGGACAATTCCAATATCTCCTGACATAAGGTATGTGCTTATTTTCATTGTAATTGTGAGAACTTGAATCAGTTGCATGAATGTTACATCCATATTGTCAGGAGGTACCACTATTGTTACTGACATTTCACTAATTGCTGTTAAACAGATGACAAAAACCATGAAAGATCCAATAGTTAACAATTTATCATACTTTAACAAACATTGAGCCTTTGTTATTTATACATCATTAATGCAACTGCGCAATGATGATTAAGGTGTTATTTTTTTTTATTGATTACATTAAACATAACTGAGAACCAAAGGCATTTGTATATCTTTAATAGAATGGCATTTAGGCATAAATTATTATACATTTATAGGAACTTACTGTGCTTTTGTCGGTCCTGGTGGTGTAGTGATTACCATACTTGCCTCCTAAACCCAAGATCATGGGTTGGAACCTGGCCAGGACCGATGGATTTTTTTGGGGCATAAAAATCCTAAGTATGGCTTCCTTCGGAAGGAAAGTAAAGCCGTGGGTGCCGTGTCGTATATTTATGGCACGAAAAAGAACCTCAAGCCTGAAAGAGAGGCCTCTGAGCAAAATTTGTCGGCTGTTTCACGCCTGAGTTGAATGGGACGCTGATGACCTGAGTTGTTAAAGAGCGTCCATAAATAAATCATTCAAAAAAAAAACTGTGCTTTTGACTTTGTTATAATTATATATTCATTTCAATTTTGAATATAGAAAAGGTATTTCTTTCAAATCTAAATTACTATGGAAGATATTAAAATGTTAAAATATTACTCTAGCTAACATTACAGATATTAATACGATATTATGGTATTATTTACATTTCAAATTAAATCACAGAAAAATAAGTTTCCTTGCTTTCCTACTGTTAGCAAATTTATCTAGGACCATTTAATCAAACATGGATGTTTTCCTTGAATAGAAAGAAGTGCATGTCCTGTAAGGTACAGTTCTGAAGTTGTGTTCCTCAAATATGTCTTCACACTTTTTAAAGTTGAAAAACTTCTTCCAGTAGCTATAGACATAGGAAGCAAGGCCAGCATTTACATCAATTAATGCCTATATTCAGAAAGGCTGCAAGTCACTTTTGATTAAATTATCGATAGCAGTGCTCAGTCATAGATTTTGCTCAACTGACTTCCATTTAGTTACCATAAATTCCAATCCCCTTGCACAACACAACATCAGTGAATGCAGTTAAATCATCACATGGAAGGAAACTACTGGTTCAATGGATGAATATTATTGCTCAAATGCTGTTGGTGGCTGCCAAGACTCTCCTTCCTGATTGAGGTTTTTCCAGGTTTTCCTCAGTCCAACTCTTCCTTCTTGAAAAAAATCCTTTCTTAATTTATCATTTCATCTCATGCATCATCAGCGTGTTCATGCCTATGATGCCTCAGCAGTTAAAATGGGCATTAAACATTATTAATGCCTTTGATGGGAAAAATACTGCAAAGCAGCTATGCTTTTCTTATGAGATGTGACATAGGAAACATTCATTCAATAATGACAGTAAATCTATATGAGGAATATATAACATTCTTCTATAAGTACTCCTTGCATGTCTGAAAATAAGTATTTTGCTTGTTTTTTTAACTGCAGAAGTTCATGGAACTATCTCCAAATATTCATTAATAAGGCAATTTCTTTAGCTAGTTGTCTTTCCATTTGGTTTCAGCATTTTCTCTTAACATTTTATAATACTGGGTTGATTTGAGTATGTGTTAATGGCATTAATCAAGATTAGATTGTTTTTCCATAAATACTCTAGCAGCACACAACGTAACTAAAAACAAAACTGCAAATGCAGCAGATTGTCTTTTTGGAAGAGTCTGTTCTTTATGCTCAAAATTATCTTCTAATGGAGCAACAATGGACTCTTAAACATTTTCATAAAAATACTTGGAACTTTATGGTACAAAACCCAATGAGTTTCACAAAGTGCCTACAGTTTTGTAGCTCTAACCTAAGTCTTATCTGTTTTATTTTATTTTTAGGGTGGCAGTTCTGTTAGTTAAATATTAAAACATGCACAAACTTCAGACTTTACAGCAAATTCATTTTGTATATCCTGTATTCTTACACTGTTACATCTTGGGAAGCTTACAGTTACTGTATTCTGCTCAGCATTACCCAGGTGCACCACGAGATGGAATTACTGTGCACTGTATTGTTACACTGTGATTGTTATCTTAAGTGACTCTAAAGCAGCACTACAAAGTATAATGAATTACAGTTATCCATCAACATACACATAAATGAATGTTCTTTTATTAATGGGCGCTCTTTAACATCTCAGATCATCAGTGTCTCAATTCAGGGCATGAAACAGCTGACAAGTTTTGCTGAGAGGTCTCTTCTTTCAGACTTGAGGTTGTTTTTTGTGCCGTAAATGTACAACATAGGACCCACTGGCTGTACTTCTCTTCTGAAGGAAGCCATACTTAGAATTTTTATACCCAAAAAATCCATCAATCCTGGCTGGTTTGAACCTGCGATCTTGGGTTTAGAAGGTAAGTATGGTTACCACTACTCCACCAGAACCAACACTATAAATGAAAAATTAGTAAACTATATCATACAAACCAGATCAGAAATGCAGAGATAGTTTTACAATGGATCCTGAGCTATGTGGAATTAATGAGGAATAAGATTGCTAATATTTTAGCAAAAAAAAAAAAAAAAAAAAAAACATTTTTTGAACTAGAACTTCCTTCTAAATTTAAACCCTTAAAAAGATTAATAACTGAGCAAAAATAACAAAATATCCAACAAAAACCTAGAAGAAAACCATATGAAGAGGTAAAGACTTTCAAACATTTTTATTGCAACCAAGAAAAATTTAAGTTGCTCAATTCTGCTTAATTGTTGGCATGATTAGCATTTTCTCGTTAAGACAAGAGCTCTTAAATTTTCTTATATACTTTGTTTGGATATAAATAATTAAAGTTGTAGATTTAAACCAAAATATAACAAAAATCCTGTTCTGTTACAGTATCAGAGAGGTTAAGGCAGGGAAGATCAAAGAGTGATACATCATTACCAAACAATGTCATCTGTCAGAACACATTGCTAGAAGAGGATGAAGCTCGAGACTTCTTCACTTATAGGGATGGAATTGTTTCAGCAGCTGTGCAGGAATGTATTAGCAATGTGTTAATGCCTGATAAGGATGGTGAATTGATGGGATCCTGGCTTCTCACAGAGTAAGTTCATATGCAATTAGAAAAAAGCACAGGAAAGACAGAAGTCATAGTACTAATATTGCCAAAAAACATTGTTTGTAAATATATTCCACTAAATGTTGATATAAATAGTCTAAGTTGGTAGCAAAAGAGCTGAACATTGCTGAGCTGAGCATTGGAGTAAGTTTCCTGTTAGTACCTTAGTTTTCCTGCTACTCATTCAACTAACTGCTTCATTCTTGTCATAGCTCGTGCAATACAGTGCAGTGACAAATACATAATTTTAAAATGGACTATACATCTTTCACATATTTGTAAAATGTGGGACTACATTCAAATATATAAATATTGTACTTACGAAGCTGTTGACAATTGAGTGGCAATATAACCTAAACTTATGTATTCATTGAATCTGTCGTCTTAACACTCTTCATGCTTCACTAACCTTAAATATATACGGAACCGGTTTCAAAGATATGTTATCTCCATCTTCGGCCGTGGACGAGTCGTTTGAGTCGTCCACGGCCGAAGATGGAGATAACATATCTTTGAAACCGGTTCCGTATATATTTAAGGTTAGTGAAGCATGAAGAGTGTTAAGACGACAGATTCAATTCACATGAGCTTCACTGTGTTAGTTCCATATGAAAACTTTTTTAAAGATTTACAATTTTTAAAAAATTTTGATTATGTATTCATTTTTACACTAAACTCCACCCTCTTACATGTGGAGTGAGTGGAGTTGAGTGTAAAAATGAATACCTAAGTTTAGGTTATATCAAATATGTGTTAACAATTGTCATCCTCTCATTTGTATAGTGCAAAATATTTTAATTGTAATGCAGAATTTTATGAAATTATATTTTTGAGTTGCAAAATGCCTAAAAATACAAACTTTAACTATAAAATTCTCCTGAGGAAGATGGATGTTTGGCATTTTAGACCTAAAATAATTAAATATGGCAACTATACACTCTTATTGGCTCCATTACTCGTTTAAACTTAGTACATGTATCACAAACCATTGTCCACATCATCAGCTAACCATTGATTGCTGGATAATTCGTTATGCTTTGAGGATGTATATTCTGCTATGGTGGAGGTGTAATGAACTTAAAGTTTATGCTTTCATCCTCAGAAGTGTTAAAGTACATTAATCTGTCTCTATATTATAAATATAGATTTTCTCCCATGTCCTTGTACTGATTTTAATAATTTTACTTCACCATGTCCTGGTTTTCTGTTCAGAAATTATTAAATTATTAATTATTAAAATCACTACAGACTTTAGCAGCATTTTGGCCTTTGGAATATATAGAAAACAGACTCACACAGATAATAACATAAAGCACATCTACAACCCCAAACCACAGGCTCGTGAGTAGTAGGTTCTGGGGTTCGATTCCTGCTAGGGCTGTCTTCCCTGACAGATTTTTTCCAGGTTTTCTTGAGTCCTTAAAAATGGCAAATGCTAGGAAGGAACCCTTAATTTGGGCCTGAAATGCTTCTTTCCTTTAAAAAAAATCCTTTCCCAGTTTATTGTATCATCTCATGTTTCATCAATGTTAATTGCCTGTGATGCTACAACAGTTTAATCTAGGTTTTGATACGCTATTCATTGTTTAACATTCATGGTTTCTGAAGTTACAGATCTCAAAGCTGAGGCAGGCATTTTTGTCCATCCAATGTAATTAAATTTAGAAGCTGCAGTTGTCATATTGATAGTGTCAGTGCTCAACAGTTGGGCCTGGTTTAATTCCCAGTGGGGACATGTTGCCTGGTAACATTAGATACTAAGGACTCCAAACTCATTTGTCCATTATTTCATAAATTCCATTTATCATCTGGAAACACCTTGGCAGTTACCAGGGGATTAAACACTTAAAAAATAGTCAGACCAACATTTTGTATTTATCACATTTTTCATTGACAACACAAAAAATATGTATTTAAATGACATTGCATTGTCATTATTTGGGAATGTACTGAATAATGTCAAATATTTAATTATTATTTTGGTATTGTTGCAGGATTAGTTTATGGGACACAGAGAAAGAAAGACTTGTTCTACTGACATCAAACACACTGATAACTATAAAATATGATTTCATTGCTTTGAAATGCCTGGAGCATCGCAAAGTGCCTCTTGACCAAATAGATACTCTCATCATAGGAGATATGGTCTATCCTTCAGGTTCACTTGTGCCGTAAGTTTGCACTCTAGCATCTTTTTTATACTTATAAGCAAAGGTCACTGGGGAGATGAGGAGAATAATCAAACTTGATCCTTTTGAAAAAGCTAAATATTATATGTTGAATCACAAAATAAGAGGTACCATGGTCAACACATTAACTTATTAGAAAATTTTGGATAATAATGAATGCTTTTGTTTGATTTTCAGCGCCCAGTTTTACACATTTTCTGTGACTAACTCACATACATCTTTAGCTACATTCCATCGCAATTTGCTAACGGTTCAGAAATCCTGAACCTGATGTACCCTCTAACAGTGAATGTGACTGATTTGCAGTATTAAAAATTATATTTTTTCATTTTTTAGTGATAATGTTATAATTGCAACATACAATTAAAGTCTAGCTTAATATTGTGTACACCTTGCAAATTTAAACAACAATTTATGTGAATAATTCATGTGATATATGTAATATTAAACATTCTTATTGCTTCACATGAATTTATTCGTATACTTGACTTCACTGTGTTAATTCCATATATATTTTTTAAAATAATTTCTTTTTTAAAAGATATGTTTTAACAATTTATATACTCCTATCTTGACATTTAAGTTTATTGTGGTTATTCTATACAGTCATAAAAGAGATTGCCTCACATTAAACAAAAGAAGAATTTATTTTATTAGTTATAATTGTTAAAATACAAAATGCTTATGAATGTTAAGATATCCAACAACAAAGCAATAAAAATAGGCAAAAAGTACAATAATTCAGGATATGTTCTTATAAGAGTTTAAATCTTAAAACTGTTTTTTTCTGAAAATGGTTGAAAGATGACTTAGTCACTGTTACCAGGTAATAAAATAAGTAAAATAAATAAATAAAAATAAAAAAAAATAATCTTCTATGCAGGAAAAAACCTACAGACCTTTATAGTTATTTCAGACTTCTGGTGTTGGCCGAATAATGGCTGATTAGTTTTTGGTTTTCCTTTACTTTGTTGAGCTTCTTCCTAGGATGGCTCTGCATTGTGCATTTACTGTCCAATGAATCAAGAGGGACATCACTGAGAGTACAGTCTAGCCTCTCAAAGGGCTTTAGATGCTGCAGAAGACAACAGAGAAAGTTCAAAAAATCCTGTAAAGAACAGCACCTTGCACATACCTTTGACAGTAATTACTACTATTGAACTTGTTGAATCATTTAATGAATGTAAGACTTCAGTCTTAGCAAAAAGCCTGAAATTTACACCATCATACTGATAGATACTGATAGAAAGGATTATCACTGGCATAGAAATATCTGTCACCAATTTGTTGGAATGGTTTGCCAATGGATTAAGGCAATGCATAATGGGGTTCTTAGAAAGGTTAAATCTCCAAAGTCAAATTTCACCATCTTGGAATATCAAGCACAACTAACCCTGAAATCTGTTTTGCCAATAGACATAGGTAATATAATGGTCATCTTGGATAGCAAGTATTATGGAAGAAAAAGGTCTAATCTACTGAAAGTCTGCATATGCAGAAAGATTCAGGGGGGGGGGGGAAATACTAGTACTGTGGAATCTTTATCTATAGTTCCTGGAACCATAGTTTTCCTGAATGTATAATTTAATTTATGCAGTTCCAAAGTTTTACCTTATATCTTATGTAATTAAAACCTGCATTCATCGTTCCTCAAAGTATTGTTTTCCCACATTATCCATTCAAAAAGTTCAGCCCCAAACAAATTCTATCCTTGAATGATGTTTTCAAACTGGAATATTGAAACAGCAATCATCACATGTACTCGAACTCTCCTTGTTACCAATACTTTTGGAGCAGCAGAATGATGATAGCTAATGCGAAGAATGGGCCAGAGTTTTGACACCTACGAGGCAGTGGATGAGGAAGTTGTCACATGTGGCATTCGAAGTGTCCAACAAAATGGGAGGAGTTGCAAATGTTTTTAATACGGGATGATGCAACAGTTGAAGTCATGTCAATTTTGCCAAAGCTCTGAGAGCATATTCTATGCACTTGACAATGATGTATGGACAGTATAGTGAGCAACAGAATGCATTGAAAAATTTACTTTACATGAAAAGAAAAGCAGCAGAGAAGCAAATGTCAGTTAATGCCCTTTTTGAAAGAAAGGGTCAAACATTTTGATTTTTATTGATTTGTTTTATTTACAGATGCTCATTAACTTTTCAGGTCATCAGCATCACATTCAATTCAGGGCATGAAATGGCCAATAAATTTTGTTTAGAGACTGTTACTTTCAGGCTTGAGATTGTTTTACATGCCATAAATTTATGAAATGGGACTGTCGACTTTACTCCCCTTTTGAAGGATTTTTATGCCCAAAAATTCCATTAACCCTGGGTGGGATTGAAGCGATCTTGAGTCTACGAGTCAAGTATAGTTACCACTAGACCACAGGACCGACAATAAAGTGTAAAATTTGTACATGGTAACATGTAAAATGGGTGCAAAATATAGTGTTTGATTATATACTGGATTTACCAGTAGGCTGCTGCTGATGAACCAGGGACTGTGGACCGATGCAATCATGATGGAAATATTATATTGTTCAAGTATATTAGAACTTCAATAAGGTGATAGAATAAAACTAATTATTGTATTTATATTTTTTGTAATTGTGAGAGGGCATACCATAAAATGGCTTGGGCCAGATAGGTGGAGACCCCTGGTAGTTTATATTTTTTGTATTTGTTCTTAGCATATCAATAAATTTCACTTTCATTTCATTTACTGGCTTTATTTGTTTTTGAACAGGATTTATGTACTTCCTGCATGTATTGTTATCCAGCATTCTAACATGGTTCCTCCAAAAATCAAGGTTGTATTCTATTATTTTGTTTATATGATCTGGAGCAGAGTTTGGACAATTATGTGTAATAAGCTTAGCATGAAATAAAGAAATGGAGTGAAAATTCATTCTCTTTCTTGTAATGCATGAGCAATGAGTGAATGATCTGCAACTTGTTCGGATCTATAGTGGTCATGGATTCCCACTTGCACTAACCTGATATTATAGCTGGTCCCTTTAATGAGTGTCCACATTATCAATATTTATATTCAACTTTGAATCTGTATTCTGCACTATGATGCACAGATGATTATGGATAATTTTATCAGTTCTATAAACACACTCCTTTTGTCAACATTCCTGGGTGCGGGGTTGAGATTCATTCTGATGCTAATTAAGAGCCTTGCTTCAACAAATAGTTACGTTAGATTTGTGCTCTTATACTGTACTTTTATACTGTTTTTCATATTTTTGAGACTTTTTACTCCTTTGTCAAAAATGTAAAATATAAACTTGAACACACATCTGTCACTACTAGTCTTTATGGCACAAACATGCCAACTATGATTTGTATATACACATTGCAGAACAGTGAGTACCACTTTTTGCATATGTATCATTATTTAAAATTACTAGCTCAAATATGGATCAAATTTGAATTCTTCTAATAAAGAAGTAAATATCATACAATATTTATTGAATAGTTTTATTAAAAATAGAAATTATATCATAGATTTTTCCAAATTATTTAAATTTCTTGATGATATATAATAGAAAATTTTCCAGAGAGACAGTATATTATACTAATAAACTTTAAACAGATAGCAGAGACATTATTTCAAAATATTCAATATGTGTCACACCAACTTTTTTCCCTTTTCTTTTTTATCAATGACAAATAATTGTGATACACATTCACATAGCCATTGAATGTTTTCTTATGTTTAGCCGACTGAATGGCCTTGCCACAGGAGTTTCGAATGTGGTCAAGGGCTGCTTGTTGCGTCCACTTCAGGAGCGTTGGGCACAAAATAACAACAGGAAAACCAAAGATTTCTGTTCCTCTGCATTTGACTTCATGAATTTTGAGCCCAGGTAAGTGTTATGGTACAAGGGACAGGGAACATGTATGTACATGCATATACACACTATACCTTGAAGGAAAAGAACACAAAAATAGATAAATAGCAGACATAAGAGGCAGAAAGTATAGAATGCATGAGATTATAAAAAATGCTTATATTTGCAAATGGGCATGCATAACACAACCATTCACAGTAGTAATTTCTAAAATATGACTATCTTATGTTAAAACAGGAGGAATGCTGTAAAAAGCAAAGCAAAAATTGGGAAATTAGTATGCATCTGTTGTGAATTGCAAGAATAGAAATTAAGTAATGTGTACATAAAAATTATATTGTAAACACTTGATCCAAATCTATTATCATTATGTACAAGGATGAATCAAATGTAAAGCAGAATGGTTTTTTGTAATTTATTGAACCCAAATTAAATAAAGTTGGGATGTATCTCATTTTTCTACAAAGTTTTCTATTTACAAACACATTTTTCTTATACAAATTACCAAAGAAAGAGTACATCTCATTTTTCTAATTTACAAATATATTTTTCTTAAGCAAATTACAGAAGAAAGAGTGGAGTGGGTTACTAGCCAGTTGTGCACAAATTCTTTCACACCTTCATAGCTGTCAAATTGCTGGCCTCCTGATGCTTCTTATAATGGCCCAAACTTATTGTAGTCTCAGGGCAATAAATCTGGTATACCGGGGACAGTGCTCCACTGCTGTCCAATGGATTTCCTTGAGTTTTTCTCTTGTCAAAGTAGCTGTGTCTTGGAGAACAAATTCGAATTGATTGTTGGCAATTTTTTTTTCTCTTCCCCCCTCCCTTCTGACAAGTATGTTTCGTCTCAACTAGGAGCTGTTAGTAATAAGTTTCATTGACTGTTTGATGTTCATGAAGAAAATTGATTAACAAAATGCTTTGGAAGTCCCGGAAAACTGCCTAAGATTTTGCTTTGACTGGAGCAGATTATCTTTTTTCCTCTGCTCCATGTTTCAACTCATGATGCACCCATATTTCATCGCAGATTTCGATTTGATGCAGAAACATTTCTGCTTAATCTCAGTATTGAGCCAGAAGCCTTTGATACACTCTCACATATGCAGCCTAATGCTCCTCAGTGAGCATTTGAAAAAACCTACCTTTGCTGATACTTTTCTGTAAATCAATTAATCTGAAATGATGGATTGAGCACTTCCATAACTTATCCAAACCTCATTAGCAATTCCAGAAATTATCAAATGTTGATCACATGTGATTAAGTACCTAATGGCTCAAATGTTTGTTTCTGTTATGTTGTCCAAGGTTGATATTGGTGATTTTCATTTTCCATTTTCACTATATGTGACTAATACACTTGTGTGTTAGACAACATCTTGTTCCCAAACTGTACCCTTAATCTTTGCAAAATTAAGGGGTGTTATGCCCTCCTATGCCAAAAACATAATAATGTATTGCTCAATTGATGAGTGTACATCTTTCTCAGTCATGAAGCTGTTGGAAAAATAACAGTGCGAGGTGAGCAGGTTTAACCCATACTCCTGAAACCTTCTTATGCAACATCTCAGGTATGTTTCACTCTCTACTATACGCACAAGCAGTAAAATTTAAATTCTGGTTTATATTTAATTCACTCCTATATTATTTAGTATTGTCTTTTTTTCTACCCAATGCCAGTCCCTTGTTCACATGAGTTAGTGGGCATTTTTCCTCTGGCTTCGCCACATTGTAGCAAACTTCTGAGGCAGGATGCTCATAGAGTGTTATTGTGTTGTCCCAGTGGGAATGATGGGCAAAGGTTTGATGAACTGATTTGATTTATTTACGGACATTCTTTAACATCTCAGGTCATCAGCATCCCATTCTATTCAGGTATTGATATGGCTGACAAATTTTGCTTGCTTCTTTCAGGCTTGAGGTTCTCTTTTTTGTGCCGTAAATGTACGACAAGGGACCCACAGCTTTACTTCCCTTCCAAAGGAAGCCATAATTATGATTATGGATGAGGGTAATTTGGTTATGGTGCACTATAGGAGTCCTTAAACCTATGGGTACCTAAACTAACCAGACCATTGCAACTGTAGGTATTATCCTATTAAAGGAAAAATTCCATGGCAGATCCAGGAATTGGACCTGGGACTCCAGGAGTAAAAGTCAGAACTCTGACCAATAGACTATAGAGTTAGTCATAATATAGTAGTATAAGGAAGAGGAATTGGTTGATGCAAAGAGAGAGAGAGAGAGAGAGGTAAGTGAGACAAAGGAAAGGAATAAATAAAAAAAGAAAAAGACTATATGGAATAATGCAAAACACAGTTCCAGATGTATGTATTAACTGAAAATGATGCTGCTTAAACCACTGTTATCAAGGTACCATGGAATTTGCAAAATAAAAATAAAAAAGAACATAGCAGCCTTTTATCATTACTTAAAAAGCAAGATTATAACTATGCATGCAAATAAAGAGTTGTTGCTATTCAAGGCTTTTTTTTGGCAGAAATGTGAGTAGGGGTGGAGCACTGATGCTCCAGAAAGATAGAATTGTGTACCAATTGCTGGTTTTGCAGTGGGAACAAGAAAGATTTGCAGTGCACTGTTTACAAGTTTACGATATAAATGTATATATTTACATACATACTAAATTACAAAATGCTATAATTCATCAATCATGTAAAAGCATTTTCTCAACTTCTAATTCAACATCATTTTAAAAGAGTTACATGCACAGATTTTATAGATTCTGGTAATTTGTTCAATAATATAGTTCCTCTGATGTTGGGATCCTTTTCTGTTGCAACTTTTGTTGTGGTCACTGAATGATAAATTATTAATATCCGTAGTGTTATATGAATAATGCTTTTTGTTTAATGTACTGTTGCTTTTATTCTTTTTAATTAACAATATGACTATGTACATTAAGCTAAACTACTGTCAAAATATACTGGTTTTTAAACACTTCTTTTACAGACTGGCAACTTTTTAGATTCTATATACACTGTAAGCTTCTTCCCCCTTTTTTTTGTATTATCAGTAACCTATTGCAGTTTACAATGGTTGTTCCACCCAAATTTCAATTCCATACTCAATAAATGAGTGAATTATTCCATAATATACTGATTTTAAAATGTCCTTTTCTAAATGATTTGATAATGTTCTCAGGTAATGTTACATTGATATATAAAGTAACAGCGTCATGACTGCAGCATGGCACTTTAAGAATTCAAAAACATAGTAAATGCCACATGCTTTGATCTAAAATAGCACATTGCTGCATTATCACTAAAAATTCAGGCAAGGGTATAGTTACAATATGCAATGGATGGAAGGAAATATTTTAATCAAACAATACAAATTATTTGAAAACTCCCTGAGCAAAAACAATTTTGATGCAAGACACTGCTATAAAATTGTTTCTGTGAAGTTTTATGATAACTGCAAGACAAAGGATTTACAGACATTGATAAAAATATAATGCAAACAAAAAGTTTTTAATTTTTCTTTATTATTGGTACACTTAACAGATTTGTACTTTGGAACTAAAGTACAAAAACCAATGGAGAAGCAATGGTAGTGGCAGGTTGTTGTTATGATTAAATCATTGTAAGAAAGTGCAAAATAAATGCTGGTCATTGATATAGTTGAAAGCTTCAGTTAAGTTTGAGAACATTTAGTACATATATAATCAGTTTGTTTGTCATATTGGATGTTCTTTTTTCATTGTTTTTATTTCTGTATATACATGTACATATATTTGATTTGGATAAATGTACATTTTGGTAGCTATCTCCAGGAAGATATATTGCAAAATAATTTATAACCATAGTCAGGAAAATATCCATTATTCAAGAAAGCCAATGCTCCTAGTTGTTCACTGAAGTATCGCAACCAGGATTACAAGTCTGGTTGCAAATAATGTAATGGAATTTAGAGAATGATGCTTCTCTAGAATTGGTTGCCATAACAGTAACATAAAAATGCAGGACATTATCATGTGACAAGTCTACGTATCTTTTTAAATCTCCTATTGCAGATACAAGGAGGTAACAATATTTTGAGAATATTGTATTTATAACAGCACAAAATAAACTGTATTTATATTTTCTATTTATATATTATTTAAATTTATATTACTCTTTGAGATCAGTCATACTTATCAGATTGTGAAAATTTTTTAATAAAAATTCATGAGTAATGAAATATAGCACATTCATGTATATAAATTATATTGCAACATTAAAATTGATTTAACAGAGGTCATTTTGAGCTTATTCCTTCCATCAGTTTATTGACAATTCATTAAGTAGAAAATCCTTTCTTAACAATTTATCCAGCGCGCACACACACACACAAAATACAAGCTCCAGAACACGTACAAAGCAAAGAATAACAAAGTTCAGCTTCAACAAGCTGGTAGCATTTAACAATAAATACCAATTCAGAATCAAGCATACAAAAAGGAGGAATTGGGCTTCTTGTGACTTTGGAAGCAGATTTGCAAACACTGTGGTAATGAGATCATTCTTCACTGCTCTTTGTTGAAGAGAGTTAATAAACAAAATTTCAATTTAATTTAAGAGTTACTTAAACTAAAAGAAATAAATAACCACCAAATTATGTGCACGGGAGGAGCTTTAATTTTTTCTCAAGTAATATTAAAAATTCAGGAAATTTGCAGATGAGACATCTTTTTTGAAGCTAAAATTGAGAACAATCCTGATTTTTCAGGACCTATGGCTACTTAATTCATAACAATTATTCCCTACTGGTGTGAAATCAGTCAGAGGTGCCACAATGTTGGGACAATTGACAAAATGAGTGTCATTTAATATATGTTTCCCTACTTTGTAACCACAAATGAAAATATACATATATAGATAGGTCATTCCTCACTATTTCCCTTTATAAGTGCCACAAACATTGATGCATTCGTCCCAGTGCTGCTGTGCAACAAATACAAGCTCACAGTGACTTTAATCTCCATATCCATTTTAAAATGCTGCCCCTTCAACTCTTCTTCATTGCTGGGAATAGATGAAAGTCACTTGGTGCCAAATTGAACTGTACATTGGGTGCAGCATCAGTTTCCACCCCATTACACAAGTTTGGTCAGGAGTGAGTCAATGAATGCAATGTGCACACACTTTGTGGAATCCCAAATGCTCTTGAATAATGATATGAGCTGGTTCCAATAGCAATTCCCAACCTTTGTGTCTCCTCATGAAGCTTAATTAAATGCATTAACTTTAGCTCTGTTGTCATTCTTAATGGCAGTTGAAGGATGACCAGATTGAACTTTGTCAAAAATGCTTTCATGACCTTCAGTGAACTTGCTGCAGCACCTTCAGATCATCTGCAAAGACATTACGGTATCAGAACAATAAGTTTCCAATGTCAGAGGGTGCCAAGCTCATTCATATCGAATCACTGCATGCACTTCTACTTGACACCAGGTCTCCAACATGTGCATTTGCCATGCTGCAGTACTGCATCTGGTGATAGCCCACTGTTTCACACTGGGCCTCCATTTCCTGAGCCTCTTCAACTGCACCTTTATGTCTGCAGAGCAAATTACTTATAATTCCTTGCAGGCAATTTATAGCAGTAGGCAACCATGCACATACCAGTATGGAATTATGTGATAATTTCTGTTTTGAATTCACTGCACAAGTTATCTAGTTTCAATTATTGCCATAGAAGATGGTCCACTGTTTGACTTTCTGCATTGCATGGACATGCAGAATCATCTTAAGATTTTAAACCTGTAATGATATGATCTCAGTTTACCGTTAAGATTCTAAATCTGTTATATGATCTCACTATACCACAAGTCCTGAGACCATAGCTGTAAATTTTGGAGAGATATTCAATTTCATTCTATTTTACACCAGTGGAAAAAAAATGTTTTAATCATTGCACCTGCATGGGTGAACAACCAGACCACAAAAGTCAAAATGGTATTTTATTGCCTATAACCATGATGGGTCAGAGAAAACATTTTATTTTTCACATCTAAATAGGAGAACTTTTAAAATGGTTGATAGATTTGCCAAAATTACTCCTCTTGAAGTAAAATTTAATATTGCATTAATCATAGCCCAAAAAAGAATAATGACATGCTAGAGAAAAAAATCATTGACCTTGCATGCAAAGGTACATATTTGGCATAGTAGCTGGGATCAGGTTTCAAAAGTACCCTTTCCAGCATTACAATCTGATATATCTTCAAATATAAATTATTAACATCTAGAGAAAATCAAATGCAATCTCACATTTTCTTTACTAGTAAATGGAATACCAACTCTAGTAACAAAATCAATACCTTGTATTTATAAATGTTGCAGATGAGCGTTGAGCACTTTCTTGTGTACAGAGGGATGAAAATTCTTATATCTGACCATGATTAAGTTGTAATGAGAAACAAAAGGACAGAAAAATAGCTTGAAGGGGATGCAGCAAAAATAATGTGGTGAGGAAGAAACATACAACAACAGAATGAGAGTTTCCACATAGTTACAAAGAAAAATAGGGAGACAATGAGAAAAGAACTCCAGGGGAAGAGACTAGATTATGAATCTGGATAAAGAACAAATGCAGACCAAAATTGATAATAGGAAAAAAAAATGCTAGATGAAACTCCAAATTGGATGGATGATTGAATACTTCATGGAAATCAAATTATAGAATTATATACATTTATATTATTAATTTGTAGTTCTACATACAGAATTTGTAAAAATAAACTTACCAAACCAAATGTACAAACTGTAAATAATAATAATAATAATAATAATAATAATAATAATAATGTCTCCATTAATTTATAGGTATATACATAAAATTTGTAAAAATAAAATGTCAAAGCCAATGTACAAAAACTGTACATATTAATAAATAAATATAATAACAGCAACAATGTGTCTCCATTAAAATTGTGTCCAGGTTGATTTTTGTATTAATAATTTTGGGGATAGAATTATGATAATGAGATAATGATAATACAGACTGCTCATATGCTGACCATGCAGGGTAGTTCCAATTTGCAAATCATGTAACCACAATTGTGAGACTACATAACACTGAAATGTTGATGATGACGGAGTAATGGGAAAATGACTAGCAGAGGAAACTGGAGAACCTGAAACAAGCCTACACAAATGCTCTCCATATATCACAGATCCCACTGGGATCAAACCTGAGCAGCCTTGGTGAGAGGCAAGTGTTCTAACCACTCAGCCATGTACCACCCATATAAAATTTATGTAGAGAATTAAATATTAATCATTATAGGTTCCATACCATTGTGCAAAATAGAAAAGTTGCTGAAACAGAGGATGGATAGAAGTTTATTGGCACTAAATGGTTAACTTATCTGCCTTAAAAATATTATTCAGCACATGATTAAATTGAAGCAAAAATAAAAATTTTAAAAATGTACAATTCTAAATTTACTTTATGTAAAAATCAAAACTGAGCTTTGTTTACGATTTTTAGTTTTCTCTTCCAATCTAAGGTCATACAAATTATTCTTTGTAAACTGTTACTTTTCTTTTTCTTTTTTTTTTTTGTCTCTAGGACTTAACATTTGTATTCAAATGATTTTATATATATTAAGTAATTTTATAATTACAACGAAGGTGATAGTTGTTAAAATTTTCAACCATTTTTATGCTTTCTGTTTCTTGAAAACTCTATTTTACTTTTATATATGTTGATCATAAAATTAGTCCTTCTGTATGGCACGTTGTCTTGAAAATACTCTTCATTTCACTATTTAAGAAACTGCATCAGTGAAAAATTCTTTGTTTCAGGGTAAAACTCTGAGCTAGCGGAATTAAACTAAAACTAAACAGAACACAATCACAAGGTTGATGGAGATCTATTGTTTGCATTGCAGCTTTGCCTGCTGTGTCATGGTAAACATTTAAATCGTAACTATATCAACTAATATCAGTAGCATGTGTGCATAGGAGTAATGAAAAAGGGCATATAATGTT
Source organism: Metallyticus violacea (assembly GCA_030762175.1). Lineage (NCBI taxonomy): Eukaryota > Metazoa > Arthropoda > Insecta > Mantodea > Metallyticidae > Metallyticus > Metallyticus violacea. The sequence goes on along the minus strand of CM060835.1, from coordinate 42,053,638 downwards.
TCAGCATAGCTTAGGTTAAAGGGTGGGCTTAGATTCATGGTTATAGTAAACTAACAGCATGCTATATAAAGAATGACAGAATTGACATTTATTTACTCAGCAGTGCATGCTGTTTTGGAGTGACACATGATCTTAAAGCTACTAAACCCACTACAGGAATAATACAGATGTACCCTTTATTGACTAATCATTGCTTATTTGAAATTGAATTTCTAGAGAGGTGATACACAAGAGTTACAGGAAACTGACTGCAGACCTGCATAGCCTACTTTGCTAGTGTGATATACCAAGCGATTTAAAAAAACACCAGTGATGCTTAGCATATTGTGTGGGATGGCAAACTAATAATTTTACAAGAGGAAACCCATGTCCAGAAATGCAGAGTTTGAGCATTGTGGGTTATCTGAATTACTTTGGATATGATGGGCATTCCACATTTTGTTAAAACCTTCACCAACCCAAGAAGAGTATCACATCATGAATATTACTACAAAAGAGGTTCGAATTGTTGACCTCTAATGTGATTACAAAGCGTACATCCATTGTACAGAGATTGGCACACAGATCAAAGACTTGTAGTGGTGTTTGAAGTATTTCACATACTGTTGGATCCATGTGATGATGTTGCAGGAGTCTCGAGATGGCATTGTGAACTTGCACAGTATGCATATGTGGGGAGAAGAAACTTGAAAGTGCAAGTGACACAGTAAATCAATGTTATTTCAGTGTTAACATATAGGCTGGAGGACGAGGACCTTAGCATATAGATCCATGCAGCATGTGAAATACTTCGCACACAGCCACAAATCTTTGACCATGTGTGCACCACCAACACAGGTGGCTGAGGTTGTTAAGTCAAAAACTCGTCAGCAGGATGATCTGGAGTTCAATTCCTGCCAGGACCATTCTCCTTGACCGAGGATTTTGCACAGTCCTCAAAAATGGAAATGCTGGGGAGGCACCCTAAATTTAAGCCTGGGATGCTTAAAAAAAATCCTTCCCCAATTTATCATTTCATCTTATGTATCATCAATGGCTCTTGTCTGTGATGGGTATTAAACCTATACACAAAAAACATCTCTGTACAGCTAATGTACTCTCTGTAATCATGTTAAAGATTGACAATTCTATCTCCTTTTGTAGTTAAATGCTTCAGGTTTCTTGACAAAATGTGGAATCAAAATTTTTTAAAAATTGTAAATCTTTAAAAAAGTTTTCATATGGAACTAACACAGTGAAGCTCATGTGAATTGAATCTGTCGTCTTAACACTCTTCATGCTTCACTAACCTTAAAAATATACGGAACCGGTTTCAAAGATATGTTATCTCCATCTTCGGCCATGGACGACTCAGCATGAAGAGTGTTAAGACGACAGATTCAATTTAAAATGTGGAATGCCAGCTCATCACTATATCCAAAGTGTAGCCATACTTCGACATCCCACAATGACCAAATCATGCATTTCCAGCTATGAACTTGAAAAAACATTAGTTTTCCATCCTGTACAACATACTAAACATTACACAGAGAAGTGATTGTTTCAGATTAGCTAAATGCAGGATATCAGTTGGATAGAAAAAATTAGATTTGAAAAATTCAGGTCATGGCTGGGATTCAAACCGCAGATTTTCAGTCCTCTGTGCTGATGATCTAACCAACTTAGCTACCATGTCATCTTCCAAGTACAGAACCTGAAACCCCTCTCATCTGATTCTGTATAACATGGAGACCTTCATGGGGCCTGGTGGTCTAAGGTAACCATACTTGCCTCATAGACCCACAATTGCAAGTCCAGTCATGGTCAGAGTCAATGGGTTTTTTTTGGGCGTAAAAATCCTAGTACAGCTACCTTTGCAGGATAAACAAAGCAGTGGGTCCTGTGTTATAGATGTATAAATGTAAAAGAACTTTAAGCCTGAAAGAACAAACCTGTAAGCAAAATTTAACTGCTATTTCACGCCCTAAATGGAAAGGGAGTTGATGACCTGAGATGTTAAAAGAGCATCCATAAATAAACCAAATTAATTGGAAACCTTCCTAAGTATGTGTGCCACCTAATGGCCATTAAAATTTCTCTCTCTTCTCTCACCTGTTCTAAATTGCATGTACATTCAAATAATAAGTACTTTGGGTTATCCTGTGTTTTATAAAATCTACACATATCGTCCTGTGTTTTGTTAATTTTTTTCCAGTAAGTTTTGTAAGGTCCATGGCTTATAAGGTAATGTACCATGCCTTTGGTAGGTTGTATAAATTTTAGCTTTAATCTCTCAAAAATGTTAAATAAATTCAAAGTTCTCCTGTCTGCCTCGTATTTTCCATTTCATGCTGCCATTGTACTTTTAGTTTGTTTTATTTCCTTGAAGTTGTTGCATTGACTGCCAATTATTAAATTTACTTTCTCCAAGTTGTCTTTCTTCAACCAATAAACAGCATCTGTTAATTTAATCAATAATTCAATTGGCCATATTCCTGTTACTACTAAAAGAGCCAAAGTGGGTGATCTTTTTAGTAGAGTATTTTTATTTGTACATCCTTCATCCTCAAAGCCTAGACCCTGCTCCATAAGTCATTATTAGAGCAAAAATGCTCATATGGTATGGTTGTTATGGCATATAATGGAATTTTAAACTTTAACTGAACTAACCTAGCTTATTTCATCAAAATGTTTTTGAATTTTTTTGTATGTTTCCTAGCTTAGTTTTTCATCTAAGTAAATTCTCAGATTTTTGCTTCTTTTTGGCATCTTATATTTTGGTTGTCATATTTACATGGATCTTTTTTAAGATTACATTCAGGAGAATGTAGCCTGATGTAATTGGAGGGACTTGGAGTTTAGTTTTACTGCACCAATAGTTAAGTTATTTGCTCTTCTTTCTATATCTACTCTATTATTTCCTTAAAATATCGTTGGCATATGCGATGTGTTTGCCACGTTTTCGTTGTTGTTTAGTTCGTCTAAAAGAGTCTCCAAAATTATGTTCCAAAAAATTGGTCCTAGGATTGAGCCATGTGGACATCCCTTAGTTATATCTCTGTAAATTGTTTCTTTAGTACCTTTTGCATTAACCCTTCTGTCTTTGCAGTAATCCATTAATATTGCATATAGTCATTTAGGGAGGTCTCTCTTTCCCATAACCTCCCAAATAGTACCAGCCACCATATATTATTGAAAGTGCTGGAAATGTCAATTGAAATTCCAATTAAGTATTTGAATTTGAATTATTTACCATTTCCAGTAAATGATTTATGATGTCTTGTGTCGGGTTTTCCTTTTCTAAAGCCAAATTGATTGTTGTTCATACCTTTCATAATCCTAAAGTCTTTTAATCTTTATAAACGACCAAGAGTATTTAGGAGACATATAGATCTATATGATTTCTGCTGCTTTCCAGCAGTAGGGAATACATTCTTTCCATATACAGTCGTTAAAAAGTCAAAATAGGAATGGTGTAATCTTATCTTCCAAATTTATCAGGACTTCATTAATTATACTGTCTGGACTTGCTGCTTTTTTTTTTCTCTTCTTTCTTTCTTTTTTTCTCCCCTTATATTTATAGTTTAATTTCCAAAGTATCAAAGAGACTAGATTAACAAAAAGCAATTTTGCTACAAAAAAGTGAAATTTATACAGGCTACATAAGAGTTGCATAGATCTGGAGTTGATTGGAGTTATGTCTAGTTGATTTATATTGCCACATTGAAGGAGAGCAAGGCATTGCAAGCCAATAACATGGATGGCACTGTGCACAAATGAATTATTCATTTTGCTTAATCAACTGTATGTATTAAATAATTTTCAAAAATAATTATAATGAATGGTAAATAACAGCAAGCAATGTTCTAATGCTACACTTGTAATAATTCTGAAAATAATGTTATTAATTTCAGGACAGTGTGTTGTTAATAATACAATAGAATCTCTCATATCCAGCAGTGATAGATAACCAATTTTTCCAGATAATTGAAAGATGTATTATAGATTATGTAAAGTCATACTGCATTTTCTTTTTTTTCTAGGCAGAAATTGAGTATTTTTCATGTAGATTTTTAAAAATGAAATTTTGAATGAAATATAAACTTTATTTTCAGATTTAATATTAATTAAATTTTGGAATCAGACATAGTGAAACATGCATTAATAATCTCTTTTGAGTTGAAATATTTAGAACACTTTAAGGTTTCACTTACATGAGGTTTACTCAGGACATGTTTCGTGGAACAATTGTCCACATCCTCAGCTGTTAAATGACTTGGATCATTCATAAAAAATTGGTGGGTTGGTAGGTATCTGAGTTGACTATAGTGGTTTTGTGATAAACTTAAATAAAGAGCTGTCTGCTTCCAGGATGTTGAAATTCATAAGAATTTGCTCATGTTTTGTATATAAATCCTTACCCATATGTTTAATTCTTTTGATTGTTGAACAGTTTAAAATAGATTGATGCCTTTTTCTATTTCATGGTTTTAATTTCAAAAATGTGTTACCACAGCTGATTTGTTTATAACTTATGTTTCTACAATGTTCCTTCAACCTAATGCCTATATTTCTCTTTGTTTTTCCTACATAGATTTTTTTCAGAATCCTTGCAATTAATCTGATAAATACTTACGTTGGGTCTGGAATCTGTTTTGCTTTATTTCAATCAATTTTTTTACACTGTATCAGTTTTATTGTTACAGAACGAAATTTGTTTTAACCTGTGGGAGTGTAGTGTTTTCAGATGGCAAATCCAAGGATGTGCATTGGAGATCTGGTAGTCAATGGACAAGTGGCAGCCCCATGTGCCCCATCGACTGCCAGACCAACAAACATCCTCCACCATCTGAACACACCTACAGTCCAATTGGCTAGTACTAGATTTCATTTCAAACCAGTCAGGATTAATTCACATCCCCATCAAGAGAGATGAGTCTCAATTAGCTAGCTAACCACATTTCCTCTTCCCTTTCCTCTCTATGCTTTATTTTCATCTGTCCCCTAGGCTTCCATGTGAGGATACTTGCAGGCGACTTGGATCTAAGTGAGTTTCAAGCTATAGAAAAAGTCCATTGAAAATAGTGAAAGTGTGGGAAATATTTTTATATTAGTGGAGTACAAGGAAAAAAGAGAAAAGTTCACAAACAAATTTGTAGGGATAATGGATAATCAAAATGCCATCCATTATTACTCTCTATTGGTTAGCTACCCACAGATCTTACTTTAAAGAAACTACTTTACTCTCTATGCTTCACTGGCTCACTTGGGAGGACACTATGGCTAGACAGAATCTTGTTGATGATAATATATGGAGGATTGCTAAAACCCTCTATGGACAACCAGACAAGAATTCCCATCATACCCATGGCACCAGAGGCCTGGTCTATGAACAAAAAGCCAAAGCAAATGCTCTTGCTGCCTACTTGGAACTGCTTTTTAGGCCTAGAGATGACCCCCAGGACAAAACTTTTCAAGTCCTGTTCATTGGCATCTCCAACAACTGCCAGATGACGAAGACTATTGCATTCTTGTCTTTGACCCCAGTGAATTTCCAGGGTGCACTACCATGCCCCCATCCCAAAAAGGTTGCCAGACTTGATGGGTGAACTCCCTCATGCTCCGCAACCAAAACTGTACTCTTTGTTAACAAGATCTTCAATATGTGTATTACCTTGGGTTACCTCCCACAAGTGTGGAGGGAAGCCCACATGATATGCATATTGAAGCTGAGCGAATACTCGGTACATCCATCCAGTTAGCACTCCATTAACCTCCTCTTCCGCATTGTCAAAAGTCTTTGAGAGACTTTTGTTGGTCGGCTTGGTACACCTCCTAGGGGACATTCAAGCCATACCTCCTGATCAATTTGGTTTCCATCCTGACACTCTTCTACCCAACAGTCACTGAGAGTGGTGGAGGCTGCAGCTCTGGGTTTTCAGGGCAAGGGGTTCTCTCTCACAGTATCTCTGGATGTAGAAAAGGCCTTTTCTTATGACCTGGCATGCTGGGCTGCTGTACAAATTTATCTCCCTTGGACTTCCACATCCTTATACACAATTATTACAATTATACCTCAAACACCAAATTTTTACTGTTATGGTGGCAGAAAACAATTCTACACTGAGACAGATATGCAGTGGAGTACCACTCTTTAACATTTACATGGCTGACTTCCCCTACGTACCAGATGTTGTAGCACAATATGCAAATGATGTTATGGTATACAAATCAAACAAACACATTGGCTAAGCCATATACCCCATTCAAAGATTGTTACACTTAATTGAAAAGTGGAACAGGCATTGGAGAATGTCCATAAATACGGCAAAAAGCAATTTATATTCACTAAATGCCGTATTCCCATAAATTGTCCTACACTCAGCAAAGGATTCAGTGGGAAAATTCCCTCACATATTTGGGAGTTCTACTAGACAAACAGTTGATGTTTATGACACATTGCTGGAACTGCTCACAGGGTGCAGGGAGCAATTGCTCAAATGAGTGCTATATTTAATTCAAAAATGATGCCCGTTCACTTAAAACTTCACTTATTTAAAGCGTTGATTATCCCTCCTCATGTAGTATGCCTGTGAAATCTGGGCCATGGCAGCAGATAGTTGTCTGATACCTCTTCAAAGGGTGCAGAATAAAGGGCTTCAAGCAATTTACTCTATACTGTAGCTTCCCGACCAGATTACTACATGAAGCCTCCTCCCTTCCATATACAGAGGAAAAATTCTTGCATCTGGCCAAGAAATTCTACAGCAATTAACCATTTCATGAAAGTGCTCTCATCCACTCTCTAGACAATATGATTGCCAAGGTAGACCAAAGCCAAGATTCAAGGTGCCATGAATGGCCTGCAGGCATCTTGGATGACATTAGTTCAACTCCTTTCAACAGGAATAAATTTTTTCCAAATATAAGTTGCACTTAAAACTAAATTAAATACAAAATGTAAAGCAATATTGGCATGCTAAAAACTAAATAACAGGACATGCCTATATCGGCAAAAACCTGGACACTAGATCCACTCATCACATCAGGAGAGGTCAGTTCAGCACTATTTCCCATAATTCACATCCATCTACCTTAAAATCATCTTACAAGCCCCATTCCAAGCTGCAATGAAGCCCAAGCATGGATAGGAACACAGCAACTGTACACAGGCTGGTTACAACCCAGTCTGCCACCATTCCTGTGGTCCTGGTTCTGCTTCATTTTTCCTCCTGTGGCTAAACCCAAGTGCAGGTAGGTACATAGCAATTTTACACAGGCTGGGTTCTAACCCAGTCTGCCAATCGGTCGGTATGTGGGTTGGTAGGTCGGTGTATGGGTTGGTTGGTTGGTTGGTTGGTTTTGCTTCAATTTCTGATGATGCACAGATCTGCAGAAGACAAAAGCTCAAATCTTATCATCTTGACATGGCTGATTACCTGAGAAGCCATAATCATTAAATAAACAGAATTTTTAAAAAATTACATCAATTATTAGATTGGAGTTAATTGGCATTTTTTAGTTGTGCAAGTATTCTGATGGCATTCTTTTTTCATTTGTTTTATAGTGATCATATGGTTATACTCCTTTGCAAAAATAAAATGTTTTTTGACCAATGTGTGTGGTATTCTATGCAAATTTTGTTTTGTTAAACATGGCTAACAGTAAGAAAATAAAATACAGATAAAATAAAATTTACCAATAATATATTTAACTTATAAACATTAATACTTTGACAGGGCACGTCAAATGAGAGGATTGCGTGCAATGTGGAATCATGGACAACCTCTTGCATTTACCAGAAAGTGGAATCCATTTACCAATGAAATCCCTTGGACAACGTTTGCTTCACATCCTCTTCTGTGGAGGAAAGGTAATGTCAATGAGCACATGTTACCATCAGATCCGTCATTTTATTGTTCTTTTAATGTATGTATCATCTTGAGGTAGATACAGGTGTGTAAAGATCAGATATCAGAATAAAAGTGATATGAAAAACAGGGATAGCAACCTGATATTCATATGTTTTTATTCAGTTATAAAGCATGTGCAAAATCATACATATTTTTCATTGGCATTTCTTGCTATAGTAATAATTAAAAGCTCAGGAAACAGCTATCTAAGATGATATAAAGTAGATATGATGCTAAAGGTTATAAAATCCATTACTCTGAACCTTTGCCACATTTTTATGATTTTGTATATGCAGTAGATATACATTTAATGAGAAGTTGTAGTGACAGCCAAGAAAGAGATATCTGTGTTGCAACAGCAGTGTATCATTAAATTTATTGCAAAGGAGAGATAAAGCCGGCTAAAATTTTGTGAAGTTTAATAAGCACAAAGTAACAATGAAACACTGTTAAAGATAATGTCATTTGTGCAGCTTATTTTCTGAGGGCCAGGAAAAAGTAGAAAGTGAGAGTTTTAATGTAAATATATCCTGTCATTTACTGAAACAGGCAAAATGCATTTATTTTGGGAGGATGAGAATATGTAATGTTGCTGCAGTTAGCAGCAGCATTTACATTACAAAAGAAAAGGTGAATGAAGATGCATGCAATAGAATCCCGTGTTAGTAAGTTTTTTCTAGTATAGTGAAGACCACATTGACAAGCTTTCATAATTCTATGACTTTCAGAAAATTCATTTCTGTTTCTGTTGGTTAACTTTGCAAAATTGGCATTTATTACATTAACTTCTTTCACATTAGACATATAGATTTCCAGGTTTAAATGGACTCCATTGATATGGATATGTATAGACATCCTGCATGGCACCAAAACTAATGCTTTTAAAACCTTTATTATGTTAACTCTTTCAATGAAATTATTTATGTAAATTATATAACCAATTCAAGCTTACCTCTAAAAGTTGCAATGTGTATGATACATCTGGAAGCATAGGTAAGTGCACAAGGGCACACCTGTACAATTGTCACAAATCATGTTGGTCTCCTTGTGTATACCCCTGCCTACTGTACACTTCCAAAATGGATGAAACTTCTGTGTGTGAAATCTTTTTAGGGAAGTGTTTCCCTATTAATCTAAAGGTTGCACATTGGTTGGATTTTCTACCCTCTATACATACAGGCCTCTGAATGTTGTAGCCAGCAATTAAGCTCTAAGCTGTTGATGAACAGAAATCCAAGTCTTCATTGTTTTGTGTGGGTTTAGAGCTCTCCACATATGCATATGTTTGTGATGTCCAACATGTGAAAAAAATAATTTCTGGTACCATTTTATAGTTTTTTTGTAAATGCCTGATCCACTAAATTGACACTCAAAATGCTTATTATGTTTCTGTGTAAAATCAGGCTTGAAAATTATCATATTAGTGTGGCCATTTATTTTGTGTATTTCAACCATTAGAATTGTTGAACTACAATTTGATAATGCTATAATAACCTTCTATCTTGCCAAGTAATGTTTTTAATGGTAGGAGCTGACACACCTCTATTTCCCCTTTCTTTGGCGACTGTATTTACATTATTTGGCAACCAATACAGTTTGAATGTACTGTTCCAATTGCATTTGTCTTTCTGTTACATGAGGAAATGAATCCTTTGGTAAGCTATACGAATTATTTAAAAACACAGTTTACCCTGATTAAAGAACAGGTTCTATGAGATGTATTGCTATAAAACAGACAATCCATATCTTTGTCTCCCCTTGATAGACTCTTTACCAGTGTAATTGCAGCTATTATAGATATATCCTTTTTTACTTTCACAAACATAAAAGCTCTCTATGCTAAAACTGGCACTGTTGATTTTTATACACTACTTCTAATATCATTTCCATCCCAGGGGAACCTAAACCCATTATTTCTTAGCTTAAGCTTTATTGCTGGTTCAAAGACCTAATAATTTTAGAAAATCTAAACAGCCCCTTGTGGAAGAGAAGGCAGAAACACAAGTGATTGTATGAGTATGGAATGAATGCTTTTAATCACGCTTGGAGCCATGAAAGTTAAACATATGAAATAAACTTCTGACTTTTAAAACATACACAAAGGAGGCAATGGAGTTTCGTTTAACTCGATAAACATCCTGGATCAGATAAAAAGTACAATGTGAACAAAAAGGAGAGTGTATTTAATTTAATATTGAAAATTACAAGTCCCATATTTTAATAGTTTTTAAGATATTGTAAATCATGAACACTTTACTTAAAAGAACCATTGTGTCATGTATGATATAATCTTTAATTCCTTTTTTGTTTCATTGAAATATTTTAACATGTTAATGTTTTTTTACAATGCAGAAAATATATGTTTCCAGTCAATTTAAATGCCATCTATATTTATGGGCATCTGTAAGCAGTCAGAAGGGGATTTAAATGTTCATCTGGCAAAGAGTTAATGCTCCTTTGGTAATCTACAAAAAATATATTCTATATACAGAATAATAAGAAAGTCATCAATAGTTTGACAATAAATATATATATTAGGTAGTCAGTGAAAAGAAAATTGCCAGACTTAAAGCTGTAAAAATTAATACATAGAAAATGGATAAATAAATAAATAATAAAAATGAAAAATAAAGTAACTTGTAGAACAACATAACTAAAATAACAAGAACAAGACAAGCAGAAATAGATAAAACATTTGTCACACATTTTCGCCATATTTTGAACAAAAAAAAATTGTGTGACCATTTAAGTATTATATGTACAAACAGTTTATAGAGGGAAAAAAGGAGAATAACTGGAAAGATATTAATAATAGTCTAATTATCAGAGGGAAATAAAACTAGAGAAACTGGTTGTGTGGGACAATAAATTTTCTCAAATCCAAAGCTGAATTATGAATTTTAAATCCCAACACAAAATAGCTAAGTGTGTGCAAGTGAGATTCTGCAGACAGTTGAATATAACTATCTAATTAGAAATTCTGAGCTATAGATGAGTAATGCTTCATAGTTTACTTCTAGATAACTTAAGTCATGTCATTTTGAATCTTTATTTCAAGATTTTCTGGATTCAAGCTTAGAAATAAACATGTGAGAAATACAACAGATTTAGACATAGGAAGAATATAAGAATGCTGCCCAAATATATTTTGGAGCAATATATCACGATTCATAGGTGATAGAATGGGTAAGTGGCAGTAACTAAGAAGCAACATATTTTGAACAGAAACTAAAACTTGTTGAACTGTCCTGTTATTAGTTATAAGTGATTTTGCCTGTTAATCCAGAAGTCCTGGGTTTGAATTCCATAAGATCAATTATCTGAAAAAGGTTTTCTCTAGAATTTTACCATATGTATGTTTCAGGCTCCAGACTCATTTCATGAAATATTTATTCATGACCTTCCTTTCTCGAGTATCTGGAGTCAAACATAGTATCTATTGCACACTCAGCTTCTTCATATGCAAAGCTTCATGCACCACTCATATGAGATGCCTATCATCTGAGCAATGTCAAGAATCTTAATGTGACAGTCTTCTATTACGATACAAATTTTATCAACCATTTCTTCAGAATAAACCTCATTCTTCAGTAAAGAAAGTGCAGCATCTGCAGTACTCATGGCCAGGATTAAATTCATTTATCAAGTAATAAGTGGTCTTAAATGCTGGTTGAGAGTATCCATGAATTTCCTTCAGCTCAGTTTGTATCCGGACCACAGTCTTTTTTTTAAATAAAAATGCTTTATCGCTTCATGATACTGATCTTGATCCACTTCTATGAAACATGTTACACCGAACACTTAAGATAGCTGCCAACAAAGAATTGCAACATCTGTTAGAAAATTTGAGTGAAACAAGAATCACACTTATCAACAGTCATGCCACTTAACAAGATTTCCCACCATTTCATGAAATGTATCAGACATATCAATCTACACTCATAAATTTGAGGAATGTGTTAATTATAAATTAGAAAGCTAAAGTACTGGATTCAGGTAAGTATAGAATTAAAGACAAAGATATAATGACTTCATCTATGTACACAACAACTTGAAATTAGGTGTATCAATGAAGTTAGTGACATGCATGCAACTTAGAAATAAGTTTTCTATGCTTTGAATAGTGGGAACTTTCACATACTATAATATAACAAATAATTATTGGGGAAATCACTCAAATTTCACTAATTTTGTTCCACTTACTTGGACATATTTCAAAGGCTGTTATCCTCATCCTCAGTATTGCTCCACTGTCTGATTCCCAGCTTGGTATTAAGAAATTGCTCTGTGGTTTTACGAACTTAGTGATGAGGTTACTATTGTTTGGAAGATCAAAATTAACCAAATTTTTTTTGTTTTTGTTTATGAATATATTTTCCCCACACTGTTAATTCTATGGGTTTTTGAAGACCTTTTAAGAGTTTTGGCTCCTTTTGGAATTTATGGTTCTTTTGTCAGAAATAATCTGCTATTGCCAATTTTTCCAGTATTTATATTTTACATTTCTCATGTGTTCCTTAAACTGTATGGTAATATTTATTTTTGTTTTGCCTATGTATTTCATATTGCAGTCTTTGCAATTTTACAACAGTGAAATTTGAGTAATTTCCTTAATAATAATTTGTTATGTTAAGTTTTCTATTATTTGTAGATTGTAGAGTAATTTGTAGTTTTCTAATCGTATTGTTTATTGTTAATGGAAATATCTAATATTTTCTTGATTTGGATTTAGATGTTATAATTTTAGTTGTAATTAAGCCCAAGTTTTCTGGACATTTCAGTGAGAATGTGCGACATACAAGAGTTCAACTTAAATCAAATAAATTGTAAATATAATTATGTAAAGATATTAAGAATCAATAAATTCATTCATTCTTAAGGATCACATTTATCTTGCACAAGTACAAATGTTAAATAGACACTTGATATTACCCCTTTCCCCATTCAGTGCCCTTGATTGTCACTGTCATTTAGAGGCAACCAGTTTATACATTTGATTAAAGTTTCCAGACATTAATATTTGTTTTATGGTAATAAAATTAAGATTAAAATAAAATGTAGCAGTCATGGCATCTGCAGTATCTGTCATTAATTTGTACATCTATTTTTCTCCCATTGCATTACACATTTAAAACATTGTCAGTAAAGTATCTGTTTGGTTTGAACAACTTATATATTAAAATTCTAAAGTATTGATAATTTTATACTCAACACATATGTATGTGTTAAAACAAATATATGTTTTTTGTATTCTTATTGTTATACAGAGAGTGACTGTGGCAGCAACCAAATGTATGATGTGGATGAATTTGCACGTAACATTGTGCTTGCTGTGGAGAAGGTACAAGGTCCAGATCCAACCACGTGCAGGATTGAGCATAAGTCAATAGTAATGGAAAACTATGTGGGACTTGGTTCATTGATCCACAACAGAAATGCCCTAGGCTTTTTTAAAGTGCGTGGGAAGTTCAGTTTCTAATCTTGCTTGATTTTTCTCTTTAAGACACATTGCCTTATCAGTATAGTGAAGTTTTAACAAAAAGTTTGATTTTTGTGAGGTAGTGCATTAAACTAATATGCTAGTGAAACCAAAGTAGAGTGTAAATAGGTAATCAGAATTTTGCTAAGCCCTTGGGGCATAAAAAACATAATATTCTTGTTCATCTATAAAAGACGATCAGAAAGTATTATCCACATCTTGGAGATCAGTCATTTCCGCTACCATTCATTCAGTTCATAAAACAAAAGAGGTGCATATTGAAAAACCTACATATAAGTAGGCTGTATATATCATTAATGCAATATCTTCTGTGTGACAATATGTTAATTTTTCAGGAGAGAGAAAAAACGTTTTAAAAACTTCTAGACATGTATAGAAAGAAAGAAAAATTGTTTATTTGAATATATTATATTGTATACTTCACTTATTTTGAAACTTCCAACATCATTATGCTCATATGTATGTAATCAGATGTATTTTAATTCATATTTGGGCTACATTAAATATCAGTTATGAGCACACGGTAGAAATTACTCTAATAGTGGTGCAAAACATTGACTTCTCTTGCCCTGCTTACAGGTTAAAAAGCTGTAAAATTCATAGTGATCTTTACCTGCATTTACTTTTGTCAGTTTTTAAACTTTGCTTTTAGTTTAAATATAAATTCAATGTGGAATCGAACACAGTAAAACACGCATTAATAATCTCTTCTAAGTGAAAATATTTAGAACACTCTTTATGGTTTCACTTACATGAGATTGTCTACATTCTCAGTTGTTAAACGACCTGAGTAAATCTCATATAAATGAAACCAAAAAGAGTGTTTGATATTGATATTGGTTATCTATATAATTACTACGTTGCTCAATACTAATTTCTCACCATTCCTGAAGCAATTAGAGCATGTACACTTCAATAAATCTCTGGCAAAGCTAGTGGGTAAATTGAAATTTATTGAAAATATCCCAATAGACTACATAACATACTACATTCAACTATACATACTTTATCAATCCAGTACAAAATGAGATCTAAAAAATACACAAAAAGTAATACTAATCTTACTTATTAGATATTTTATTTCTTAATTGCTTGTTTACATCCCAATACACACAACTCCAGGTTATACGCCCTAATATTGGAATGAAAATTTATTGAAAACATCCCAATAAATTACATAATATACTAGATTCAAATATTTACTTTATCACACCATTACAAAATGAGATCTAAAAATACCAAATAATAATCATACTTATTAGACTTTTTCTTTCTAGAATTGCTTGTTTACATTCTGATTCTAATATACACAACTCCAGATTATTAGTGCATTGGTGACTATCATATTGCTGTCTTATTCCATCCTTGTTTATTGCTTTATTTCTGCACAATTCTCTTACATTAACTTTTTCAATTTATATAACTATTCTCGAAGTGCTTGTTATTTTAGGATCTATATATTTAACGTCCTGGTTATATATGTAATGGATCCTACTTTCCACTATCTACCCCTTTCAATATTATCTCCTAACTGTCCGCTTCCTTTATTTTAATCACTTTCATACACTACTTCTCTCTTATTTTCCCTATGCATTTACCAGCTTTTCTCAAAAACATTTTACTGCCCTTTCCAAAATGTTTAATGTTACAATTGCTATCTGTAGGTTATTCCACTTCTAATCCGTGCTTCTTCAATTATACAATATAAATCCTTATCTATTTTCCACATAGTGGACACTTCCTTTTCCACCTTTATCTGGTTATCCTATTATTCCTGCTCTACCCCAAACAAAACCCTCCCCTCCCTTTCTGTTTCAATTGTTGCCCAACTAACCCTGCTCTTCTCCTACTCTAACACTATAATCTCGTAGAATCACAAAAATCACTCTCTAAGTGCTTATTTTCTATTTCTTCCTTATGAAGATTGTAATTTCTTCTTTGTCCTTGTAAATCTTTTTGCCTATCCTGGAATTTTTGGTACCATCTATTGTGAAAATACTTCCCAAGAATGAAGACACCACGCTCCATCTCTTGTCTCCCAGGCCATCCACTGACCAGCTGCCCCCCCCCCCTTCCGTTTCTCCCCACCATGTCTACTATCACACTCAGTTCTTCTGGTGGATATGTCCTTAAAACACTAGCCTCTATGCACTCTTCCTCTCTCTGTTGGCTTTGCTGCAGGTTAAAGCTCCTTCTCTCCTTCACATATGTTAATCTTGCTCTACTCCCCTCACTCTGCCCTTCCATCTCATATTTCAATGTACTGACATGGTTCTTGTTTCACTTCACCAATCCTAAAGACACTTCCTTTTACAAACTCTTTTTTTCCCTTCTTCCTTTGTTTTCTTCATTTCCCTTAGTGCTATAGATTTTCTCTCTCATTGCTTTTTTACCAAATCCTGTTCAATGAATATTTTTGTGCCTTTTAACATCTTACTATTTCTTAATACTTCCCATTTAAACCTCATTTTAGTGGTTTTAACAATTATTGGTCTCGGTCTTTGTCCTTTTCTTCCAATCCTATAGCAAACAAAAATGATGCAGAAGTTTGTTATTATCCATCCCTTTTCTCCTTTCCTGTGGCAATTTATTTTTCTTGCTTTAAAAATGCAAATTCTAATCGATACCATTATCCATCTCTTTCCATCACGAGAACATGTGTAACACATTTATCTCCCTTCCCAACTTGCAAGCAACTCCATTTAACAGGTATAGTGGGCAAGATTTTTTTGTCAAGAGTCCACTTCAACCTGTATGTGTTTTTCTGCTTCTGTACAAGTGAAATTGGTTAGCACATGCTTCATACAATAATAATTATTTGCATATTTGTGCAATGCAGTGAAGCTCATTATGTCGTCCAGTCATTCTAAAGTTTATGAAAAAACTTTAAGATTAGCATTTACTGTTAATGGCAACAACAGCAATACAGAAAGTGATAATTCACCAATGGCTGAATATACTCTAGCTCCAGGACAAATGCATTCAGCATACTGGGAGCAGACAACACTTTAGAGAGCACTGAGCAGCTTGATTAATCACTATAAGTACATATTCTAATGCCACATCATGCCATTCCTATCCATTAGATTAGATTAGATAGTTGCTTCTAAGTTAAGCTGTATTAAATGTTTGGGACTTTATGGGCCTACCACCTATTAGATTAGTTCAAGTTATATTATGTTTGCCATCAGACGTGTACTTCATTTGTCATTTATCAATCATTGTAGAAGCACTAACTTTTTTTTTCCCTGATCTCAGGGAAATATTATCTTTCAGATGAATGGTTATAAACTTCATAGTTCAGAACCTTTTTATTATAAGGCTGTTTTTATCTTGCTAGTAATATTTTACAGATGTAGCCCAAGGGAGAAGAATAGCTCTTTAAAATACAGGTTTAATTTAAAATTAATACAATTGGTCTCCATCATATATCCTTCTGCTAAGAGTAGTTGCCCTCTTGTAAGCAGTTTTCTCTTTCCCATATAGCTCAGTGCACTGGAAAAAATCTTTAAGTTTCAGTTTTCTGATTAGGACAGTATGTTTTTAGTTTTCATAAAGTTTGTCATTTAATCTACTGTATCTGAACTGAATTCATTGCTTTAAACTTCATAATTAACATCTTTATGAACCCCATCATTTTTTCACAAATGATAAAGTTATATGCATCAAATTTTATTATAGTACATTGTAAAGCTTTCTGTCTTAGGGTATAATAACAGTCTTTAGTTCCATTATAACTACCATTTTGTCATTAACTCTGAATTTTGGTTCATCCATTACAGTTCTTGCTTCATATTTTTTAGATTTTCTTTAAATGCATTTGCATTATTTTTGATGATTTATAATTGTTTCTTTTGACATTTTCAAGAGTATATTTATGGAAACAAGTGAATAGTTATTTTATTGACTTGGATCTTTATAAATGGAGTGTTTTTTTTAAACAAATCTGAGACTTTTTCTTAGTGTTTTATTCTTTTCTGCTTTTCTAGTTACTGTTATTATATATATATATATTTTCTTTATAAATAAAATCGTTGTATCCGGCAACAATTTAGACAAAGTCAGTGCCAGATTACTGGAAAAATGTATATATATTTTGAATTGAATTGAATTTATTTCCACTTAATAATACAACAAGCTTCCATAGTACTCTTTTACAATCACTCAGTCATATAAGAAAATACAACCATAGTCACTCTAGTAAGTCTTCCCAAGTTGCTGTGCAACCAAGTGGCCCGAATAGTTTCAACCTTGCGGTTACCCAACAATTGGCAACTTACATTCACAACATTAACTCAATCAAAAACCAACTTAAATTATGTTTCTGCTCAATTTGGTTCCTCATTTCTTACTTATTTTCTTCAACCATTTTCTTTTAACCTTACCTAAATAATTCCCAAACTCCAAGATTTGATGCCTTATTTTCATATTCACTAACTTATTTCCCATTATCTGTACTGGTAAGTTATCCCACTTTTCAATCCTAAGTTTTGCTGTCATTTTTTTAGTTTCTGTACATTCCACAATTGCATGCCCGTAACTATCTTGCATTCCACACATCAGACATTCCTCTATATTTAAACCTCCTCTTATTCCGTTCAGATTCACTCTCCCTGTCCAGGCCCATGTGATTCCCTCCCTTGTCCACCTGTCACCTTCATCCACATAATTCTCTCTACCCCATATTTCCTTCAACCCACTATAAACCCTCAATGACTTTTTATTACTAAAACTATCTAATATCTCCTATCTTTCCATATCGTCAATTCTTTGTTTAATTTCTCTCCAAAAACCTCTTTCTTTACTTTCTCTATCATGCCACACCATAAACAAGCCAATTTTTTCCATAATCGCATTGGTTCTACTAACCCAAACCTTGCCTCACTTTCTCTTTCATCACTAGACAGTGTTTCAAAATACAATTCTCTTCTAAATTCTTAACCCCAAACCAATATTTCAAAGTTTTTGTCATTATTTTACCTTTACTTCTTACTCTGTCTAATTCAGCTTATGCAACCCCGTTTGGCAGAACTTTCCTGTGAATCAAGTCTATATTTAACCATCCCTCATCACTGCCCGAAATTTCTACCCCAAACATCAATTTAGTATCTACTACTACCGTATATATTTTCTCCAATCACTTTATATCCATTTCTGGTACTTTATACCTACAGGCAATAATAGCTTTCAAAGCTAGCCTACCTTTTACTAGAACCTTTCTTCATTGTTCCCTCCATCCTCCATTCTTGTTAAGTCCAATACTCAAATAATAAATTTTTTTAACCACCTCAATTTTGTCCCTTCCCAATACCATTTTTCATTTTTGCATAATTTGTTTCCATTCTTAAATATCATGATTTTTGATTTTTGAATATTTATTCTTAGTCCCCACTTCTTACAGAATTTAGTGATTACTTCAATTGATTTTGCTAGACCAATATTAGTAGTTGACCCCACTACCAAATCGTCTGCAAATAATAGTCTGGAATCTCAACATTTTTAATTGTGGGCATGAGTATATTAACTTTCCTAACTTCTAAAATATCATGAATAAATAAATTAAACAGTATGGGACTTAACTTATATCCTTGTCTTAGACCTATTGTGTCCAAATTATTTGGAGTCAATCTTAATGCAGTACTCATTTTCATAGTATAAATTTTATAAAGCTGTTATAAACTTATTGCCAACTCCTATCCCATTCAATTTTGACCATAATGCCTTGTGGTTAATTGTATTAAATGCCTTTTCAAAATGTATAATCTTCCTCTTTTTTGGGCCTAGATATTTCTCTACCATTGTATTAATAATGAATACATTATCCACTGCTCTCTTATTTTTCCTGAAGCCTACTTGGAACTCGGATAATTTATTTTCTTGTTCTGCCCAATTTTGAAGCCTTTCTGTCAAAATGCACGTATATAGCTTACCCAAGACTGATAATAGATTAATTCCTCTATAATTAGCCGGTTTATTTATATCACCTTTTTCTTTAAATATAGGTAACAATCACTGTTCTCCAACCTTTGGGAACTTTAGTCTCTTCATATATTGAATTAAATATCTGCGCAAATAACATACCTCCATCATCATCCTGACCCCATGCCCACAAAAAGTCCTGCGGAATCCCATCAATTCCACACACTTTATTTTATTTTAATCTTTTTATTTGTTCCTTTATTTCATTTATATCAATTTGTCTATCCAAACAATCTACACTTAATGTATTTTTTTCCACTATCCAACTGCCTCTGGTGGAATATCTCCTCTACTCCTAAAAGGTTCTTAAAGCATAAACACCATTCCTCAGCATTGATATTATTTTCATTTACTCTCCTTTTATATAATCTCTTAACTATCATGCACGTTGTTTTATTGTCATTTGTCCTCGTTGCCTCATGCATTTTCTTACTAATATCCTGACCACGTTCTTTCTTTTTGCCTCCTTGAGGAATTTATATCCCTGCCTTTCAATCATAAAGTTCCCTCTTTCTGCCTGTTCCACTGTTTGTCTCCATTTTCTCAACTCTCTTTCAACCCTCCTTTTACCAATTCTACTTTCATTATCATACCAACCCTCCTGTATCTTGTTACCCATTTCTCTCACCCTCATCATAACCCCAGCTTGTTTAACGAACCTCTCTAAAATCTCCATTATTTCCCCTACCTTTATTAGAGCTTCTACAGTGAGTTTAAATGATCAATTAACTCCTAATTCTTATGAAGCCTAGTGTCCTCTCATCATTCCATTTATGCAGAAATTGAGCATTTTTCACGTGGATTTTTAAAAATGAATTTTGAAATATAAACTATATTTTTAGTGCTTAACACTGTACATTCATCTGTTAGTTAATAATAGAAAATATACTAAAATTGCCATATCTGATGACAGTGTTAATTGGTGACAATATGATGTTAAGATCAGGGGAACCAGCATCACAACCGATTGCAACCATGAGGATGGTGAAATAGCATATGATGCTTCTATTGTGTGTGTCCTGCCAACACCATTTTCCATTTTATCCAACATTTCCAAATACTGTTTAAGCATAAGAACATTTCACTTGTACTTCACAGAATCAATAGTTCAACAAGTTAATTCACTTTAGGTACTATCCACAAGTGTGGCTGTGTGTGATTGCCATGCTATTATGCTCACTAGTTTTTTATTGAAAAGTGCCATTGTTTTGGTGTTGCTGGTTATGAGGAATTATACTGTACTTGTTTGGCAGTAGTGGTAAGGGACTTTTAGAAGGATCTCAAACCATTTTTTTCACAAAATGTGTTGATCTCTTCCTTCATCTCCGAATATGGAATACTGTCATGAACATGGATGACCAGACTAAACAAGATATAACTCGCACTTTAATACAATTTAACATACTCTTAGTATGAGCATTTGGGAATGCAATTAATGGGAAAAAATTGAGAGAGTAAATATATTCCATTATTTATCTTTTATTGTGATAATTATAGTTGACTGGGTTGCTACATAGAACTACCTGAAAATAAGTTCATTAGGTACCTTTCAGAATGATGTACATACTGAAACAAATCTTCTCAAGATTTTTTCCTATTTAGCAGGCATGGATTTCCAGGAAGTCCAATCCCTAGTTCAAGGTGTCAATCTGCTGGAAAGTTCTCAATCAGATTCCTGTAATTCAGTGGCCCACAACCTTTTAAATACAAGATATTGGTTTGCAATTATGACAACATGGTCATTTTCAAACATATGTTAGCTGGCATGTAAGTTAGCATTTCATGCAGAATGTGCAGTAGCAACAATGCATGATTTCATTTTTGTTGGGCAGTAGGAAGCAATAAGTATATGCTGTTATGCAGAAAAGTTTATATTCATTCATTGATAAACTTTTTTGTTACATTTTAAAGTATTTTGTTAGATATAACACATTATTTAGGAGAAAATTACTCAAAAATCACTAATTACTTACTTGGACAGTTTCGAAAGCTGTAGCAATAATGTGTTATATTATGTTACATTTCACTGTGAAAATTCCTGCTATTCAAAAATATTTAGTGAGTTTGTGTGTGTTTGTATGTACATACACAGATTTTTAATTTAAAAATGTTTATATTTTTGCAGTTAAATATTTTATATTTTAATATTAAAATGCCTGAGGTTGCAGAGTGCTTGATTCTTCCATGCATTTTGACAACAGCAACACAAAATATTGATACAGTAGAATTTTGATACAAATGAACTTTTGTTTGTTGCCATTCCCAACCCACAGGGGCATGAAGGGGGAGGGCCCAAGAAGTTTTAGAATATGTGACTAATTTGCTGAAAAAGGGATTGACTGATAATGCTAATGCTATGCAAACTGTAGACTACTTAATCCTAACTTAGAGTGGCTACCTAAATTAGACCTTATGTAGTATTGGCTATACTGAACACTGTCATAGAGTTACATACCATATCACATAATCAGCAAAGTGTGCAGAGACATCACAACATTTCTACCTGGAAACTTGCCTGGAAAAGAAATGCTCAAATGCTTTAATTTAATAAAAAGCATAATGGTGCACAAAATGTAATATCTTGTTCACATTTTCAAACTCTCATAAACTGCAAACAAAGTGCATTACTATTAATTTCAAAAAAAAATTTGCACATTTTTAAAGACAAACAGGTGGAAGCTGCACTTACAAGGAATGCAAGAAAGAAGTGTGCCACCAGAAAATCAAAATCACAAATACAGATAATTAAATACTTGACCTTGTGAATGCATGCAACTGAAACAGAAAAAAACAAACATAACATCACAGGTGGCAATTCATTCTCTCTCTCTCTCTCTCTCTCTCTCTCTCTCTCTCTCTCTGCTGTATTGTCCTTTGCCGTTTAGGAAGGGAAGTAAAGATGTGGGTCCTCTGTTGTAAATTTATGACATGATAAAGAACCTCAAGCCTGAACAAAGAGGCCCCTGAGCAAAATTTGTCAGCCATTTCATGCCCTGAATAGAATGGGATGTTGATGACCTGAGATGTTAAAGAGCATACGTAAATAAACCAAATCAACAACTTTGCCATTTTCCAACATCACCCAACCAACAGAGGAATCAAGCTGAATATGGAAATAGCTGATTCCAGGTATCACACAACCTGGCACACCTTACACTTACTGTTAGTACCCCACTACCTAACCAGGGACTAATGACAGGGTTGGGTTAGTATCACCACCCATACTTCATGTTCCATTGGCTGTCTACTCTACTGTCTTATCACATCCTCCATAGCCCCCAAGTAGGGAGCAGGATCCCAGGGAGATAGTCATTTGTGGCTACCAGATGCAATCCTATGAATGCATATGCTAATACCATGCATCCCAGTCAGCCATCTGTCAGCAAATAAATAATGCAGGATGGTATTTATTTGGCCAGCTGTTGCACAAGCTATGCTTTGAGTAATTGGTTGGCTGAAATATATACCATAAAAGACCAATCACTGAAAAAATATCCTTAAACTTGACAAAATCAGGCATGTGCAGGTTCTACAGTACCAATATATGCAAACAAACTCTTCTCCTACCTTTTGATGTCATCCCCTTAGTGAGAAATACCAGCTGTATATCAGAAACAGAAAAGATTAGGTCAGTATCCAGGTGTAAAATATTATGAGACTCTTGATGGATTGTTTTAAAATTTGAAATTTGTTTTGTACCAACATGATGTGAATTATCTGTATGCCTAAATTTTGTGTATAAGCAAGCATTGTTCACTCACTTCGGAATTATACCTGGATATACAATGCATTGTATTTTCACTTATTCTAGAATATTTTCTGGATTTAACTGGATTATATTTTCACTTAAGAAAAATATTTTCTGGATTTACACTGCACTATATTTTCATTTGCTTCAGAAATATTTCCTAGATTCACGCTGCATAATGTTATCACTAAACATATTTGTTGAATATAACTTGAAATATTCAAATATTATTTCAGGCTAAAAAGTTTTAAAATATAGTATGTCCTGATGGTCTAGTGGTAACCATACTTGCCGTAAACCCAAGATGGGGGTTCAATCCCGACGAGGGTCGGTGGATTTTTTCCAGCTTAAAAATCCTAAGCATAGCTTCTTTCAGAAGGAAAGTAAAGCCATGAGTTCTGTGCCATAGATTTATGGCACAAAAAAAAAAAAAAACCTCAAGCCTGAAAGAAGAGGCCTATCAGCAAAAAATTTATCAGTTGTTTCACACCTTGAATTGAAGGGATACTGATGACTATGTTAAAGAGCATCCATAAATAAAACAAATAAAATGGAACTAAAAAAGGAAAGCCAAAAACCTATTAAATAAATGTTTATTCTTTGATATGCTGCTTCCTGCATATAGACTGAACCTATGCTTAAGTTTTAGAATGTAATAGAAATAATGGGAATTAAAGAAGAATAGCAACTATTGAGAAATTAAAATGTATAGATCCATTTAAAATGACATCACACTGAAAAATTTTAAATGAGCATAATTGATAAAATAGATAAATGCTGAAGTCAGAGGCAAATCTGTATATTTGCAATGTTCACAGACAAAATGTATATTTATTTTTCTCTGCATAAAAACAAATTAATTCATTACAGGAAAATGCACAAAAGCATAAGATAAATACTTTAGGGCTTGTACATTACATCCAGAGGAATAGGTTTGTTTCAGACCTAGGAGATTCACTGCAATGACAGTCGCAAACGAAATCAAGGATCTACAAGTAGAAGATAGCATGAGGCAGTGAGGATGAATCCCTTGAGCTGTCTTCTATCTAGTTCAGTGGAAATACAGAAGATGATTATGCACTAACATAATGGCAGATGGAAAATTAATTCCAAATAGGTGAGAGAAAAACTAGGCTGATGATTTGCAAGATATGGGTCAGACTAACTTAAGACACAAGAGTGGCATATAATAGACAAACCCTTAAAATAACCAAATTTTAGATACTTAGGGATACACTGTACAGGTGACAGGGAGGGCATTTGCTGAGTATAGAAAAGAAAGGCTAGTGATAACAGTTATACCATAAACAAACTTAGATATTTATCAAAGATGCCACTAATTTCAGCCTCTAAGCATTTCAAGACCAAAATTTGGCCATGTGCATATCAACTTGAAATTTATAAGAGTACTTTACATATACCCAGCTATATAACATAGAATAACTCTAGACAAGATTGCTAAAGAAGGCTCTTGGGCTGCCAAAATACACTTCCTCAAGCGAAGTAAAATATTTCAAGATCTGCAAGAAGAAAATTTTCATGAACGTGTGATAGTTATGTGTACGTCAATATTGTGACTAATATCACATACTCATTGTGTATGATATGGAAGACTATTAGAGAACCAAGAATGCCAGTGATTATTAGATATATAAGGATCAAAGAAGAAAGATGAAAAGCCTGGCGAGAGTAGCAAAAACTAAGATGTGAAAAGAATTATAGAGAGAACCCAAGTTATTCTATTAAGCATTAAAGAACTTTAGAAAAGGTAAAGGTCCTCTGAAGTTCATAAAGGAAGGAAAATCTTAACTGAAGAAGAAATAATGGAGAGGCCAAAGATGGCGGATGCTTGAGTTTCAGCGGTAACGTGGCTCCATAGTTTGTTTTAGAAAACTCGAGAAATAGAGCATATAACTGGGTGAAACTAATAGTATTTAACACACAAAAGCCCGTTGTAACTGTGCAAGTGAAGGCATCATTTAGGACTGAAAAGTAAATTGTAAAGAAGAGACGAAAAGACTGCCCAGATCAACCATGGCGTCACCATGTTGCACCAAATGGCGGGAACAGGTCGCGTCGTTGCAGATAACAGTGATGACTCTTCAAAATGAACTAAAGAATGCCCACGATGTAATCAACAAATTAAAAGGTAAAGAAATATCAGACACCGAGGAATTTAAATACGATAATGGTTGGTCAACTGTAACAAGGGAACAACGTCGCCAAAGTTCACGGCGTACTGAAAACGAACAAAAATGGCCGAAACTTGGTCAGCAAAAACACCGCGACCAAACGAAGAAACAGGAAGTGACCACAAGGAATAGATTCGAAATTCTAAGTGAAGACAATCCGACTGATGACACCGAGGTAACCACAAACAACTGCGATGATATAACAGATGACGAAACAAGCAGTATAACGGAAAAGGCTATGTATGAGCGGAAAACAGCCATAATTGTTGGAGATTCAATGGTGCGCCATGCTGGGAAAAGTTTGGACAGGAATGAGGTTTCTGTTTACTGTTACCCGGGTGCTAGAATAGAGCATATAGAAAGAAGATTGTACGACAACAAGGATGACCCCGACATAATAATATTTCACGCCGGGACCAACAATCTGCAAGGATCTACCTCTCCAGATGACATAATGAAGGATATGAAGCACCTCGTTCACACTGCAAAAGAGCTGTACCCTCAAGCTACATTATGCGTGAGTGGTATACTACGACGAAGGGATGAAGATTTAAGATATATTGACGCAGTGAACACTACGCTGGACTGGATTTGTCAACAAAATGGATGCATCTTCATCGACGGTAATGCCTGGCTTGGAGAAGAGGACCTGGGAAGAGATGGACTCCACTTCAATCGAACAGGTTCAGCAAAGTTCAGCAGTCTTCTGGGCAGAGTCATCAACCATCTAGACCGAAAAAACGCAGAGCAGTAACCAGCGGTTCAGGTTAAAGTAAAAATTCTTCAATTAATGAGGTACCTAGCCTTACCATAAATAGCTGTATAGCAGTAACCTCAATTATTACTGAAATCTCCTCTTCAATGAATAAAGATAATTGTAATAATAGCTATTTCCAAAGCCAAAACAATAACTTATTAAACATATTTCACCAGAATATCCAGAGCGTTAGAAACAAGCTGCTTGATATAGAACTGCTGCTTGAGAGTGATTTAAAATACGTAGATGTCCTATGTTTAACTGAGCACTGGCTGAACAGCAATGAACTGTCTGAATTTAAATTTGAAAAATTTAGCGTTACACATGGTTATTGCAGAAACAAAAGAAAAAATGGAGGATCCCTAATCATGATAAGAAATGGAATCAAAGCAAAACCAGTCATAATCTTTGAACCCCAAAACATAGAAGAACATTTCGAAGCTAGCATAATAGAGGTGGAAAACAAACTTATTATTATTTGCATTTATAGGAACCCTAAAAGTGAACTAAGCATTCTTCTGGATAGGCTTGAGGTCATCTTACACCACTTTCATAAATTAAACAAAAACGTGATCCTACTCGGGGACTTAAATATAGACTTTCTGAAAAATAACAGTGAAAAACTAAAACTCATCACTACACTGAATTGCTATGGACTGAAACCATTGATAGATGTACCAACCAGAGTCACCAAAGCAACAAAAAGTGCCCTAGATCAAATTGCAATCACTAAAGATATCACCTATAATAAAGTAAATATATTAGAAACCCATCTCTCTGACCATTATGCACAGACAATTGCAATTAACTGGCACTACCAAGATGCAAAAGAAAACAAGTGCAGTGTATTTAAAGAAACCCGTTTACAAAAACAGGAAAATGTAAAATACTTTTGCCATATGCTTGAAAATGAAGAATGGGAGGGAACCTATCAGGAATCAACACTAAATGCAGCGTATACTTCCTTTATAAATACATTTAGATACTATTATGATGCTGCATTCCCGATTGTTAAAGTAAAAGTAAATGATAAAACCCCAAAATGGATAACTAAGGGAATAAGAACCTCGCAAAGTAAACTAAGACTGCTGGGTAATCTACTAAAAAGTAGAAAGGCATCAGAGGAATTGCAATTATATTATAAGAAATATAAAAAAATATATAGACAAGTAATTATAGCAGCAAAAAAAATGTTTAATAACAGAAAGATTATAAACTCTGAAAACAAACCAAAAGCAATATGGGAAGTGATAAAAAGAGAAACAAACAAAAAGAATCTCACCCTAAAGAACATCAGTCTCAAGCAAGGAGGGAAAAATGTAACACAGCCCAAGCAAGTGGCAAATTCATTCAACGAATACTTCACAAATATTACTAAAAATGTACAACACCCTAATAATTTGTCAATATCACACAGTACAAGTTTTAAAATAATTAATGAAAAATCTCTATGCCTCAGTCCTGTTACTGAAAGCGAATTGTTAGACATAATAAAACAGCTAAAAAACAAAAAATCATGCGCTTTAGATGAGAGCTCAAATTTTATTATTAAAAAATGTGGCAGGTTCATCATCAAGCCACTATGTTATATTGTTAATGAATCTCTGAGAAGCGGGGAATTTCCAAAACAACTAAAGATATCTAAAATTATACCAATCTATAAGAAGGGAAAGACTGACGAAGTAAACAATTATAGACCTATAGCTCTCATTTCAGTTTTTTCAAAGATACTTGAAAAAGTAATGTACAGACAACTAACCAAATTCCTGAACAAATTTAATATTATCACCAAATGCCAATTTGGCTTTCAAACAAACAAGTCCACTAATATGGCAATAATAAACTTTGTAGATAGTATATACGACATGCTAGATAAAAGTGAAATCGGGGTGGGAGTGTTTCTAGATTTATCTAAAGCATTTGACATGGTGGACCACAAGTTGCTGTTGGACAAACTGTGGAACTATGGAGTAAGGGGTATTCCATACAATTGGTTTAAAACCTATCTGGAAGGTAGAGAACAACTGGTTGAGATCGAATTCAATGATGTGAGAAACCAAAAAATTGGGAAAGCACACTCGAGCAAAAGAAATGTAATATCGGGAGTACCACAGGGATCAATCTTAGGTCCTCTTCTATTTTTATTGTACATAAATGACTTACCGCATTGCTTAAAAGATATTTCTGAAGTAAAGCTAACACTTTTTGCAGACGATACAAGTATATTTATAAGCGGAAAAGAAAGTACTGACCTGGAAGCAAAAATAACAGCAGTAATAAAAGCCATGTTAACCTGGTTCAAAACTAACAAACTTCTGATAAATGAAGCAAAAACAGTAGCAATTAATTTCCAGCACAAAAACAACAAAAGCATAACTACTCCGGGAATCATGCTTGGGTCAAAAACTAAAAAGTATGAGTCAGAAACAAAATTTTTGGGGTTATGGATTGACTTAAACCTCTCATGGGATAACCATGTTGAAAAACTAGCTACAAAACTAAGCAAGGCTTGCTATGTTCTCAGCCAACTGAGGACAAGAGTAACATTAGATGTACTCAAAAGTTGTTACTTTGCGTACTTCCACTCGCATATTTTATATGGAGTAATATTATGGGGAAACTCTGTAAATAGTCATCTCATCTTCAAGCTTCAAAAGAGAGCGATAAGAACCATGATTGGTATCCCAAGAAAAGAAAGCTGCAGGAAACATTTTAAGGATCTAAAAATATTAGCAGTCCCCTGTGTTTATATAAAAGAAATTCTAAACTATGTCCGGACTAACTTAGATGATTTTGTAATCAATACTGAGATTCATTCACATAATACTCGAAATAAAACTAAACTCCACCAACATAAGCATAACACGAAACTATACGAGAGATCCTTCAAATATAATTGTTTAAAATT
The DNA here is from genome assembly GCA_030762175.1 of Metallyticus violacea. Taxonomy (NCBI): domain Eukaryota; kingdom Metazoa; phylum Arthropoda; class Insecta; order Mantodea; family Metallyticidae; genus Metallyticus; species Metallyticus violacea. The sequence goes on along the minus strand of CM060835.1, from coordinate 42,024,662 downwards.
GTATAATGTCTTACCTCCTTATCTAAGGGACTTAGCAACAATTAAATCATTTAAAACTGAAATTAATAAAGTCTTACTTACAAAACAGTTCTATACAATTGATGAATTTAGCAGATACTGTAATGACATGAATAAACGCCCTAAAGGAGATATAGTAGCCCAGATATAAAAATGTAAGTGCCAAATGCTTAATAGAATATTATTTAATGTACATACTACTCTGGTGGAGATACTGTGCTGCTCTGTTTTCTGTCCACAGGAGCTAAGATGCCAAAATGGAAAGATGATCTTCATTCAAGAATGCAACTGCCACTCTGCACTAATCAGAATGTGCTAGTATATAGTATTTTGTTGTATTATCACTATTTAATACATGTATATATTCCTACTATATTGACGAAACCAAAAATTTGTACAAATTCTTATGGTGAATAAATCTGAATCTGAATCTGAATCCGAGGTGCATTTGCACAAACTACTGAATGTGAATGAAGCAAGCTCACAGATTTTAGTTCTGTCTTTGTGTTTGACAGAAAGGATTAAAATAAGAGACAGTGGTCGACCAATACTCTAATTGAACATTGAGCAAGTGCAACCTGCTTGTAAGAATCGAGGAGTGTTTACTCGTAGATTTGATTGTACTTTGTACCAACAAAAAAAAAAAAATCCGTGTTTGTGTGGCTGTGGGGAGTAAAATTCTCTACTCTGTTTTGAGTGCTTACTGTTAGGAGATGATAGTTGGATAAAGGAAAGGGTATGTAACTGAAGACACCTCCAGGAAAAAAGTAAAAAGCAAAAGAATTCAAAAAGATATGAACATAATTCGTCATTTTTCATCTTCTCGGAAAAATTAATACCGTCGAAAGTTTGAGCAGTGCTTATAAAGAATCAATTCGCGCTCACAATGATTTATCGATATTTTGAAATTATATGGTGCTTGCAATCTACCTCTTAGGGGATATGACGAGTCTACTATCTCGAGCAACAAAGGGGTATTTTGGAGCTGATAGAAGTTAGCAAAAATCCTGGTCTATTATTACGCAATCACTTCGAAAACGCAACTGTTTTCAGAGGTACGTTTAAGACCATACAAAATGAAGTGTTAGATTGCAAGCTTCAAGTTTGTAGAGAGTTCATAAGTAATGAAATCAAGCAGTCCATCATTCCTAGCTTGCATAGTTGGTGATACAACAGATATCTCCACATGCATACAAATCGTGATAGTATTTCGTTATGAGTTGAAGGGAAAAAGTTATGAGCGATGTTGGGGATTTTTAATGCAAAGAATTGCGATGCATTAATAAAATGTTCGATCATTGTTACAAGATTTTCCTGAAAAATTAATCGCGACGACGCACAATGACGCTGCTGTATTCTGAAGAAATATAGGAAGTGTCAATGTTTTGGTTAAATGTGTCTACATAAATGCACATTATATTTACTGTTATGCACACCAGCCAAATAAATGATGGAAAACGCTTTGTCTCATATTCATAGCTTGAAGATCTCTTTTGCCAACAGGGTTTTCGGCCTCAAATACGCCTGGCAAAACAGCAGCATAGAAGAAACATGCAGCGTTAGAATTTCAAGGGCATGCCACACAAGATGGAATACTCATTCAAAATTGGTACAGGTGATTTAAAAAGAGTCACTTCCAAGATGTTTTGAGGACATCCAATGCGGAGTGGCAAAAATGTGCAACGAAGAAACAATGTGCTAAGCTGCTGGATGTATTAAGTGGCTTAATGATGAAACTTTTCAATTCTAGCTGGGTTTCCTCAACTAGATAATGCCTCATGTAATCTTATTTGCATGTTTTACAAAGAGTAAACCTGTAAAAATTCAGCAAGCACTACATTGTTCCGAGGCTACAATATTGGATATTAGGAATAAATTGCCTTCTTAATTAGAGGAGATACGAGAAGTACCAGCTGCAAAAGACGACTTGGAATCCCTCCACAAGATTTAAATGCTGCCGCGAGAGAACTTTGTGATTGCGTTGTAAATGAAGAGAAGGATCGTTTTGAATTTCGAAGTGATCTCTCTGGAACAAAATTGTTTCAGTTGGAAAAGTACGAAGAATATAAGAAAAGGTTACCACTTGAAGAACAGACACTTTTAGATATGTTTTCCCTATCACAGACAAAGAAACTTTGAAGTCAGAATTAGAAACGTTCTACTCGGGACCAGAATTTTTACAAAATGAGCTATCTGGTTGCTTATAAACACCTAACTTTCTTGTTATTTGGACTTGATGCGAATATTTTTAATCAAATAATGAAAGCACTGAAACTATTAGTGACGATGCCCATGACATGTTTCAAACTGAAAAATGTCTTTCAACTATGATTATTTATTTTTAATGGTGTTTAACGCCCGTTTTTACTACTGAGCACCAAGGCGGTAACTTTGATCAAAACTTATTTAAGAAATTTCACAGATGAGGACGGGCAAATAGCTTTAGGATAGTTATCTATTGAGAAGGAAGGACATGGTGAAAAAATTCCTGTTTTTAATACTAAGGCGATCGAGTAATTCGCAAGTGAGGATGGAGGATGGAGTTCTGCCACAAAGAGTTGAGTGACTGGTGAATAACGAACGTTTTATCTAACATTTTTTGAGTGCTTATAAGTTATTTTGATTTCTATGGTTGAGCCCTCTCAGAATAAAATTCACGAGCCGCCACTAGTGATCACATTCAAATTTTCGCTTTTGTGTCTTTAACGAATTTATTAACATTTATCAGATTTCTTATAAAAACAAGATGAAAAATAAAATGTGATTGTATAAAGAATAGTAGTTGCCTTTGACATCTTTTGTATGCTGCACTCAATTCTTCTTCTTCCATTACCCACGTTCAAGAAAGTCCAAAGTAAGAAACGATTCTTAACCTTTTCAAAAGATTTCATTTAGCATAAATATTCGGTCAAAATGTTTATATAGGATATAAAAATGTGTTAGTTTTTTTTATTATTATTATTTTTTATTAGCGTTCAACATCACTTTCTATACTTTATTGCCCTTCCAATATATATTCGTACTCAAATGTTTTACATATTTGAGGATATTTATTGCTATTAGGCGACTTCAATGAGGGATCAAAGTGCAAAATGGTTGGTTGCCCTGCTGAAACGTCATTGTAAAATGCAAGGTGTTTGTTTATTTCGGAGAGTGTTACGAACGTGAAAATCTTGGTTATAGTAAGCGGCAGTCCAAGCAAAATTTTATTACATTTGCACTTCGAAGTTATGAAAGACCGATGTAATTTGAGTATTGAAATGTTACCAAATTTGTGATCTTTGATTGTTTTTATTCGTGTATCAATTATGGATGATTTAAAACAAAAACTTTTAGGTTTTATTAATAAGCAGGCGAGTATAGTGGTGAATGAAAACTTATGGGTTTGAACTTTCTGAATGCATAAATTAAGTAAATAATTTTATTTTCATGCAGAGTGTTCATACAAAGTCATCCCCAACATCACCCAAAGAAGATCCTTTAAAAATAGCAGACGTGGAGCAGAAACATTTAATAAGAAGTCAGATTAAACAGCCATATTCAACATTTTCAGCAGATCCTCTGGCTGATCAAGATATTTTAGAAAGCATTGAACCAGAATATTTTTTAAGTGGAGGATTTGATCCCTGCAGACATGAGCTAAAGGTACTTCTTTACAGTTAAAAAAAAAGTCTGTATTCATTCAGAAGACAAAGCATAAATAAGTGATTAGAATTGTGTGTGCTTATGTTGGGTGGCGGGTATGGTATTGCATTCATTTTTTTTTTTCTTCATTTAGTTTCTGTTAACTTCACACTGGTCCTTTCCATATATAAATTTCTTTCTGCATTCTCTCTGTATTGAATTCTAATTATTTTTGATTTAGTAACTAATATCCCATATAAAATTCAGTATTTTTAAGATAATGAATGGAACAAATTTATTAAAGAATTAATAATGATGCAGAGTCCATCTGCACCTAAATATACCTGTGCAAACATCTTGTAGTTAAGGTTGTATTTATGCTGAATAATTGATTATGATTCAATATACCTAGCATTTTCTTTTCAAATAAGGAAAAACTTTGAAAAGAAAAGGAAAAAATATCAGAATTTTAACTTGTGGCACCTGCTTTTGCAGCTGATTACATATTGATGCTCTTGACTTCTTAGCTTATAACTTATTTAAAACTACTATTCATTTTTTTCTTTTGTCATTATTTTTAGTAAGCTTTAATATAACATTATTTTGACTTCCAAGCCTGTTATTACTAAAATTAATCATTATCATGTTATTTTGCTGAATTGTTGGTTTAAATTAAAGCTTTTTTCAGGCACTATGGTCAACATCATCAATGGAATAATAGGCTTCTTATAGATATTAACAAACCTGATTCTGTGCAACATGCAAACAAACTAGAAAGTAGATTGGAAATAAAATCCATGGTATTTTTATATAGGTAACACAATGATAGATTTAGGGTATTTTCACTTGTTGCTTCTTTAATTGTATTATCCTGGCTTATTGGTGTAAAGATTAGGGTGACTTTGATTTATCTACATTTACATTTAACTGTGCACACACTCTAATATTTTTCCTTTGGTTACAAGAAATTTAACCAGTAGTTCATGGAAATAAATGATGTGGAACCTTTGGCACAGAAGTTGGAAGTTGCACATTACATATTTGCATTTTGCTACATGTTTATACTTGAAGGAGAATGCGGCTGGTGCTTCCCTACTTTCAGTTCATTGTCACCTTCCATTTAAAAATATTCTATTGTTTTTTCAATAACATGGCAAACAGTGAAGAAGTACTGTTGGAAATATTATTTAGTTAAGAAAGTTTGTGCCAGGTAACTGGATGTAAATTACCATCTAATGTGCAGGTTTGATCAGCCATATTTTATAATATAACATGAAATGAAACAATTGACTATCAGTGAAAGTGCATATTTTGCCATACATGAGCATTTAATATTTTTATAGAAGGCTAGGATCCATCAAGAGCTTTATCTTATTGCACATAAAAGTAATAGCCTCCATTCAGAGTGGTGCAGTCTGCAAAAAGTTCCTACAGAATAACAAATAAGCACAAAGATCAAAATTGTGAAGTTTGTTCTGAATTTAAATTAACTTCTTTGAAATTGTGTATGCTAATGGTGATTGATTGGTTGGTTGGCCATTGGGGATGCTGATATTTATCATTTTTCCTTAGCTTCCGAATAAAGAGCTTCCAAATTATTTTTCATTTCTTTGTCACCATCAAGTTGGCTACATTTCAGTATGTTCTGTGTTTAAGATATTATTCACATTCATACACAATGGACAGTAGCTGTCTATGATTTAAGCCACTGGCACTCCAGAGTAGCATTGAAAAGTACTGTTGAACGTGATTAAAATTCATGAAGGTAAACTTTTCTATTGCAATAAAGAGAGCTTGTCCATAGAGTATACCTTGGAAGAGTAGAATTGGTAAAAAAGAAGAAAAAGCAAGGATTACAGTTATGAAAGTGGTGGTAAGATGCGTGAATGTTTAAAACAATCCACTCTTGGGAAATAATGAAGAAATCACCGGAAAAGTCCAGGATAAAGTGGATGACTGTCATGTTGTTATAAATTTCCTAGAATCCTCCACAAGCTTAGCTATGACATCTTATTCTGATGTAATTCTAGGTTTAGGGAAGGCTAATTTAAAAAATGAAAAAGGCAAATATATGAATGCTAAAAGAAATGTTTTATGATATAAAAACTAATAGCTGTTCATGACAGCTGCTAATTGAATTGGAGAGATGCTTTTGATCTTTCAGCAACAACTGAGGCCTTGGGACCTAGCACTTAATTGAATTTCATTTCAAAGATAACTGAGAACAATTAAGAACATAATGGAAAAAAAATATCAAAGATTTACTTATGAAGAAGGGTAGCTTTGGGACTTTGCACAAGAACAATTAGTTGCAGCTGGCTTTGAAAGTTAGGGATTCAAAAACTGAAAGATTTCTTATCATTATAACTTATAAAAATAAGGAGTAATTAATTTGTTTGCTTGGATTATCAAATTCCAGTGGGAAAGAAATATAGTGAGCAGTTTGGAATGCTGTATAAAACTGGGATTGAATAACAAAATTATAATTAATTGATATCATTGTATGATTCAGTTGAACTACACACTCTTAAAGCTTCACTTACTTTTCATAAATGTATGGAACTGGTTTTGAGAACATTTAGTTCCCATCTTCAGCTAGTGTAGTTCAACTGATGATTAGCTTCACTGTGCAAGTTCCAATTTTTCATTTTAAGAAGTAAAAATTAAAATTGTTTATTCAGAATTCTGGGGAGAAAATATTTCTTACCTTAATGACAAAGAGATATTGAACAATAATGTGGTAAATGGTATGTTGGAGAAAAGTGTGAAGTTATTCAATGAACCTTTTAACTCTTGATGAAGAATTTGTTTTGAGATTTGTGGAAAATCATCAGAGTGTTAATTAAAAAAAAAGATTGAAACAAAAATATTAATCAAAATGATAATTATTTATGATGTTGACCCTTTATTTCATTCATTTATTTGTGTTTGCAAATATTTGTTTTGTTTCTTTGTTTAAGAGAATAGAAAAATAGATGTATATATACCATACATTTTTATATGTATTCTTATTTACAAATTCAGGTGCATTGTGACATGGGCTAATTTTGATTTATAGATGAAATTTGGTATACTATCCAAATAGGCCAAGAGGAATGAAAATTGAGAGGTGTACATTCAAATCAGATGACCTTTTTATTTCATTCTCCAAATAAGGACCACCCAGGTTTACATGACAAAAAATTGAGTTATCACTAGACTCTACGTATTGATTGGAGAATTTTGGGGATGCTCTTAAAAGCTGTATTCAGTAGCACATGCAGCAATTGCACACTGCAGTGGATGCTTTACTGTAAATGTAATGGTCAAAATCATAAGCATCTGGAAAGAGAACATCAGGGTAGAGTAGCAGTAGCCAAGAGATTTAGAAGGCATTGCTCTTCTGCATAAACTCCTGGATTCAAATCCACACAACATTTTTTTTTATTGGTTTTATAAGTGAATATGTAGAACATTATAGTGCCTTAATATCATATTACATTTTAATGTATCTTTTGAGTTTTATGACAATACCTGTGCTCACACAAAAACATAATCAGAAACTAACATAACAAATAACTAAATAAATACATGAATAGAAAAATTTATCTTCTAAAGTGAAAACACATAGAAATTAACACAAATTGCTATAGTGTATGAACCCTCAGCATGTATAATGGTCCTCAATCTTTTGGGCATAGATGATGACAGATTCCTACAGTAGAGTGGACGAGAGGCTATAACATCCCAAGCTGCTTCAATTTGTGCCCATCTTTTGCCCTTATTGCATATGCAGCATATTGCATTTAGATAGAACAAATACTGAAGGAAATATTATAATACATTAATGTTAAAACTTGCTGTGTAAGGAAAACAATATCATGAAACTAATTTGTCATGATATGTTAAAAAGTTTTATTTAAAAAAAGGTGCTTCATGCCAGTAGCCAAACCTGCACTCTTAGCCATAACATCATCACTGCATGCTTTGCCACAGATTAAGAACACACATACTAGGCAGAGACTTTAGTGCATGCCATATAACACAATTACTGCAGTGGCTACACACCCTTGCTAGTTACCTAGTGAGCTACCTGCTGTAACAAGTAGAATTTAGAAGAATTTGTATTAATGAAATGACTTTTGTGTGTGTGTGAATGGGTGTACCTACAAATCTTAATTCCTTTAGTGAATTTGTTAGTTATTATGATATGAGTTTATAATTATAGTGCAACAAGCTAAGTAATAAGTAAAGTACTCTGCCATCAGTGACAGAGAGAGTTTAAGTTCAATAAGAGGTGGAGGCAAAAAATTAGTTATTAAACTAATAGCCATTTCTTCATGAGGTCCTGAGATTTATTTAATGCTGTATAATTGAAAAAAAAATAGCTAGTGTCTAATTATAATAGAAAATAAATATGTTCTTAAATCTATATTTCCACTACTTCAATATCTAGCTTATGTGGCATACCTGTTTCGGCTCATCTTTGATCTGATGATTATCTGATCTGTGCAATACAAAGTCGTCAATTGGTTGACAATGTGAGAAATGTACCTCACGAAACATGTCCCAAAATTACTTTTATAAGTGTGTTTGTGAAACTTCAAGAGAGTTTTAATATGATGACATAATTTTTAGTGTTAAAGTTTAAATCAAAATAGGAGAAATACAAAGTTTGTTTGCTTATGGAAACTGAAAAATCTTAAATTCATTCTGATTGATTAACATGTGCACAAAATTATAAATTAACTCATTCTCACATATTTATGCATGATGTAATATACTTATGCTGCATGTTTTAAGAGTCTTTACGTTTAAGGTGTAAGCATAAGTATTTTGTTCACATTGATATTTTCAGTGGTCACAACTCTTAGACAGCATGAAATATTAGGACATATAATTATCTGATGACTAACACAGAAACAGGAGACATTGTTTAAGATCGACCGGACTACAAGAGTTAGATGGGAAGGTTTACTGAACTACTTGGCTGTGAGACTCATGCCACTCATTCAATGTCATTTGAACAGTGAAAGAAACAAAATATCTTGTTGAATTCAAAGTAAAACTTCTAAAATCATGTCAACATATTAAAACTCTCTTGCTGTTTCACATTAAAACTTTTTTATTAAAAAGAAGTTGGTACTATTTCTGTGAGTCACTTGCTCACATTGCTAACCAATTGAGGACTAATGGATCTCTTCAAGTAGGGTGTATACTTGGCTGGGTGCACTCTGGTGATCTGTTGATGAACCTGTATAATATGTTGTCAGCTTCTGGTATATCAAAATTCATAAGTCTATGTTCATATTTTGTTATATAAATCTTTTCCCATGTACTAAGTTCCTTTGGGTGCTAAACCTCTCTTAGCATTGTTATATCTTTTTCTATTTCATGATTTTCATTCCAAAAATGTGCTGCTACTGCCGATTTTTCTATTTGTTTGTATCTGAATGTTTCTCCAGTGCTCTTTCAATCTAATACCCAAGTTTCTTTTGGTCTTGCCTATAGAGGAGGGTAGGGAAGAAGGGTTGGGTGGTGGAGAGAATTTCAAAATATTGGTAGAGAATTTTGAAATTAGGGGACTGCAATGTTCTAAAAGAAATGAAATGAAATATCAAAAGGAAATAAGAGAAGTAACAGCTAGATCGGAGAAGTAAGGGAAATATAGCAAGAAATTGGGATGGGGGAACTTTGGGAATTTGGAGATAAAAATAGAGGTTTTGGAAGGAAGTAAAGCAAAGAATTGAAGATATAGAGAGGCAAGAGATTTGGGCTAGTTTTACAGATAAGAGCTCTTTAAAATTGTACCAAATAATTAAAAAGGAGAAGAGAGGGAAATATGACATTTGTTGTGATAAATTTGCAAGAGAGAGGAGGCAGGAGCATTATTTTTAAAGGGTTTCAGTGGAGATAATGGGGGTTGTATGTGTAGAAGGCCTGAAGGAATATTTCATTGGTTATTAGAGTGTGAAGTGATTAAGAGATGGAGGGAGGGGCATGGGAAGTGAAATGGAATAAATTAGAGAAAAAAAGTATAGCATGTAGAAAATGGGGACAAATGGTAAGGAAATACTTAGGAAAAGTAAGAGAGAAAGGGATTACAATAGTTAAGGATGGTATTATAATGTAAGTTAAATATTTTAATTTGTCACATTTTCATAAATGTTTACTATAAAATTAGTAAATAATTTTTTTTTTTGTGGTTTTATATATATTTATGAATATTGTATGTAGCCAAACTTGAGTCTTCAGGAATTCCAGTGAATAATCACTGACAAGCTGAAGACCAAGGTTGGTAGGTGGTAAATTGAAAATTGTTAACTGTTTATTGTTAAATAAATTAAATTCAACAGTAGTAGTCTGTAGAGGTTTGATGTCTTTATCATCATTCTTTCTACTCTCAACTTTATTATTCTTTATCATGCACATAGTTAAAAAAAATATGGCTACAGTTTAAATCTAGCATTTGTATGTTATTTACTACTATATATTCTGTATTTATATGTTGAGTGAGTGCACTGGATCTTTCTGTAAAATAGAGTATATATTGCAGAGTTGGCAGATATGTTTTTTTATGGACCAACAAATGGAAACAGTAGGGAAACAGAAAGATTGTATCAGACAACATAACCACATAGACATACAGCTCATACATCTTTCAAAGGTTTTTCCAATGGTTACAGGAAATGGGGCAATTGATACCAGAATTCCATGAGCAAGGAGGAAGATAGTATTGTATGGATTCCCAACTTCAAGGAAGGTGCTCCTTCATTTGGTCAAAGGGCCTTCATTTAGCACTCAAGCATTAGCAAGTGAGATATACTGGTCATATTTGGAAAGTGTTGGGGAACAACAGCTGCACCCCTACCATTTACATAAATTTCTCAACTTGAATTCTGCTGGCTTTGCACTTCATGTTGTGTTTACTGCAATGTTGTGTGGTCAGCCCACACTTTCCTGATTATGTACTTTTAATCAAAGAAATTTGTTTTACTAGATATGGGATGTTTAATAGTAAGAACATACTAGATTTGCATGCACTAATACAATCTAGTTATGAAAAGTTATCAACAAAGATTTGCAGTGAACTTGTGTTGAGAGTAATCAGTGATTTCTTAATAGGCCTATAACTTCTTCCATCCCACTTAACTGGAGCGTTTATAATGCCTGTTGAGAAAAACTTTCCCCAGAAAATAGGAACATGTGTCTTTTGATGTGAATTATTGCATATGGTTTCAGAATTATGGGACCCTAGTTCATTTTGCAAGTGGCATTCACGAGTACTTTGATTCAGACATTCCCAGAAATGTGGATAAGGTTTCTGTTTCTTAACCAGCTCATTCAACTGATCTGATTTCACTTATTTTTTCTTGTAAAATGTAAAAAGTCTTGTTTATGAAACATCTGTAGAGAAAGAAGAAAATCTCTGGCAAAAATCCTTGCTCTCTGTAATATTCATACAATGACTCCTAACATATTAGACTGAATGTGATGGAGTGTATTGCAACACTGTTATGCCTGCATTGAAATTGGAAGGCCATTTTGGACCCTTGTTATAAAGTAGTCATTAAACGTTTTAAGTATAAATTATTATTAATGTGCAAACAGAGTCTTTAATCTGTATGGCCACTATAGAGTATTTTCCTAACATTATTTTAAAGAAAAACATAGATTCTTTATGTTATGGTTTTTTTAATGTGTTATTTATTGTTGCTTGACTGCATTGATCTTGCGATGTCTGTAGATTGGATGTGAATTATGTAGAGTAAGTCTGTAGCTATGAATGAAATGAAATAAATTAATGATGGTACAAATGAGCTCGAAGTCCTTGGCACTTTAAAGCATCTGGCATTCACCTTCTGAGGGTAAGGAAATAATCTGAAAAAAAACCTTAACCAGACAGCTTGATCTGATGGGAATTGAACTATGACTTCCAGATTAGAAGTTGCAAACACTGCTACTAGACCATGGAGGCAATAATTGTGATTTTGTCAATTTTAATAGCTGACTTTTTATTCTTCCTGCATAAACTGGTACAGTTTGAAGTTTTTATATCGCTGTGCCTGTCCAAATTGGGCTCTCCTTCAGATCCTGCCCTGTTTTTTTTTTTTTGATTGATTTATTTATGGACGCTCTTTAACATCTCAGGTCTCAGTGTCCCATTCAACTCAGGGCGTGAAACGGCGAACAAATTTTGCTCAGAGGCCTCTCTTTCAGGCTTGAGGTTCTTTTTCGTGCCGTAAATGTACGACACGGGACCCACGGCTTTACTTCCCTTCTGAAGGAAGCCATACTTAGGATTTTTACACCCGAAAAAATCCATCGCTCCTGGCCGGGTTCGAACCCGCGATCTTGGGTTTAGAAGGCTAGTATGGTAACCACTACACCACCAGGACCAACCCTGCCCTGTTGAAAGCATTTCTCTCATCGTGTAACCAGCTGCTTAGGGAATTTTCTAGAGGTCCTGGAGGATTATTGTAACCAAAATAGACATCCATACATTCAAAGTTGTTCTTTATTTTAAAGTTAATTGTCTTCCAAAGCCTTCTTTTATCATCAGAATTCAATTTTCTTTTGAATAGCCCATGTACTGTTAGTTAAAATATTGCTACCACCATCCTGTCAAGAATATTTTCCATTGAGTGAAAAGAGCTGAGACTGGCTTGTGTGTTATTTTTTCTTGATGTTCAAGAATTAGACAATTATCAGGTGATTTTTCTTTTGGGAAAATTAGGAGTAGATGGAGAAGGTCTTAATTAACACTACAGCAAAATCAAGGAAAGCTCTACAATTCGGTTATTTTTTACAAACTCTTACTCTTGTAGCATACTCTTAGGAAATGATAAAAATCTTATAGGTATGTCTAATATAACTATGTTCATATTATTTTCTTAAAATTAAAATAACATCCAAAATAATAGGCCAAGCAAAATGCTGATGTACAACTGCACACAGATTAGTCTTTTCTTCTTCTTCTTCTTCTTCTTCTTCTTCTTCTTCTTCTTCTTCTTCTTCTTCTTCTTCTTCTCCTTCTCCTTCTTCTCCTCCTCCTTCTCCTCCTCCTCCTCCTCCTCCTCCTCCTACTCCTACTCCTACTCCTCTTCCTCCTCTTCTTCTTCTATTTAGTTTTTGTTTTCCAGTAGGTGATTCTTGTTCATAATTACTGTGTCTGGTTGATTGCATATTACACATTGTTTACTTTGGTAGATCTTTATCTTGTGCAGGTGGACTGCACGGCAATCATGACAATTATTTAGTTGCAAGGTTGTTGTCAATTCTTTTCTTGGTTTGTTTTTATCATTGTGACAGGTACCTAGTATGTTTTTCCATGTTTTGTTATTTTAAACTGTCTTTGAGGAATTGTTCTTTAGTTCTTTTTTTAAAATTAAATTCCTTGTTGAATGTAACTGCATCATTGTTTTGATGTGTTGAATGTTTGTTCACTTTTTTGACCAGGGATCTGCTACTTATTTCCAGTTAGATGAACATATGAAAGTACCCATTGAAAGTGGATAGTTTCGTTTAATTTGGCAAGCATTTTAATTATTTGCCATATTTCATTGATTGTTCAGAAGCTGGGGCATATATTGGATGATATTACCTTTAGTGCTAATGTAGAATGTGAGAGCATTACTGCCTTGTTAAATGCTTGTGATCAGTAAATCATTTGTTAGTGTAGTGTAGATGACTTTGATCTCTCCATAGAAGTACTTGTTTTAACTGACTACGATATAGTGAGAAAATAGTGTTGAAAACACTCCAGTGCCTGCTGTTCCATTAGACATTAGTGAGCCATTTGAGTAGATTCTCAGCCATCCTGCACAACAGTCATCCTGCCAAATTAAAAAAGAACCAAAAATTGAACTATGTTGGTGTTTCATATCATATATATGAACAATTCCTGCATGGTCATTTCTTTTCAACTGTAAGCCAAAAGTGCAATAATTTCATGTTAGAATTTAAGTTGGTGAGCATGTCCTGAAATTGAAATTTGTGGTAATGGTACAAATTTTTTGAATAAGAATGCTGAATATTTTTACATTGATAAATGTAAATAACAGAATGAAATGTGTACTTTGAGAAATTTGTAGAATGAGTAACTGAATAAGCTGTAATGAAACATCAGATTATGTTGATTATAAAAGTAATGCCAAACAAAATATCTGAAACTGAAAATATAGTCTGAAACTAAAAATAATTGATGTTAGTTAATAAGTATTTCAATATTAAATTGAATATGACCATTATTAATGTTTTATTGTTTACAATACATTGTTACAGAAATTGGAAGAGGTAATCTGCTCTGATGAAATTGACATATACTTGCAGAAATTGCGACAGCAACAGTTGATTGTTTCAAAGCAGGTTCTACAACTTATAATGCAAAAGCAGAACACCTTTGGTGAGGAGTTTTCCAGGTATAAAATTGTATACAGATAGTAGCGTTCAACTGGTTATATTAATCAGAATAACAAGTGAAATTTAGTAAATTGTTAAAGCCAACAAATGCTGTATTCATTTGACTACACCATTTTTCTATAACTTTTCTGTGATTTTTGACAAATTTATTACAACACATACAATTTAAACTTCAGTTACAGCAAACGCGATATAAAAACCTTTTTGCAACACATACAAATTATTTGTTTTTGTTTCATTATTTGCTTATTCTTGTAAGAAATTCTGCAGTCTTCCTGTAGTTTTATTGTAATGCATAAACAAAGATTCATAGAAAATTCTCTGAATGCAAGGGGGAAAGGAGCATTCTTCATATAGTTTCATCTGTATGAGCAAACAAGAAAACAGAATTTTTATGGCAAATTCTAGCTCCATAGGTCTCATCAGTTGTGCAAAATAATTGTTTAATTAAGTATTTTTTTCTAATGGGAATAATGTATCATTTATAATCTCTTCTGAGTCAAACTATTAAAAACACTCTTTATGGTTTCACTTAATGGAGACTTACTCATCCACATCCTCAGCTGTTAAATGACTGTTGGATTATTCATAAAAGTTGTGCTGGTAGGTATCTGAGTTGACTTTGGTGGGTTTGTGATAAACTTGCAAAGAGCTGTCTGCTTCTGGGATGTTGAAATTCATTAAGTTTTGCTCATGTTTTTTTATGTAAATCCTTTCCCATATGTTTAATTCTTTTGATTGTTGAACCATTTTTAATAAAGATCCTTTCCCTTATGTTAATTCTTTGGTTGAACCATATTTAATAAGGATTTACATAAAAAAACATGAGCAAAACCTTAATTAATTTTGACATCCCAGAAGCAGATAGCTGTTTATTCAAGTTTATCACAAGAATATCGAAGTCAACTCAGATACCTACCAGTACAACTCAGATACCTATCAACACAACTTCTATGGATGATCCAACAGTCATTTAGCAGCTGAGGATATTGACGAGTGTCCACAAAACATGTCCTGCTTAAATCTCCAATAAGTGAAACCATGAAGAGTTCTTAATATCTCAACTCAGAATAAATTATTAATGTGTGTTTCATTGTGTTAGATTCCAAATTGAATTAATATTGAAAATGTATAATTTGTTGATAAACTGAGTGATTGTGATCAAATGGGCATCTCTATGTTTAAAATATTTTGGCACTGTTTATACTTAATTTTTTTTCAGTATTTTTTCATAAATGGGTATTTGACTAATTATTTAATTTTATATACAATTTTTGTAGTGGTAGCTTGTCAGCAGTAGTGATTGATTTTATTTTAATGATAATTTGACAATTTTAAACGATGACATACTAAAAATATTGTCAGTAATCATTAGCTTCCTCAACCCCGACCATGAAAAATAGTTTAAACTGTTTATTAATGTAATTGTGATTTTCACTTGCAAGTTGCGGGTATCAATTTTAAAATGCATCTGGAAACTGTAAACTCTATTAATTTGAGTCAGTATGTGCAGGATTATGGGATATGTTTACAATGAAGTTGTATTAGCCTGTACTCTTTTCAAGAAGAATGTAAGTACAGAATGCATCCACAAGTGACACAACACATTGTTATTGCAAAGCATTAAATATGTATCTCTTAAGAAGCCTTCACAATATTTATTTCAAGATAAATGGTGAAGATACAAACCTAATCCTGAAAACTCACACTTCTTTCATAATGTAAGCAATACATTTGTTGTAGTTAATATACTCTTAAACAAGTTGCAGCATTCAGTTGTTGTTTGAAACTTTAGAGTTCACAAAATGAAGTTATGTAGGTACCATTATTATATTCTGACATCAATAGAATTTGAAATGAAATTGGTGATAGTAACAGATGAGTGACAATATAGAAGTGAAACTGTTTCAAATGGATACCACATGGCCAGTGTAATAACAGAACACTTATTGGAGAACCTTGCCATTTTTATTGTTTAGAAAAAACAAATAATACAATTGCCAAAATATTCAATAATAATATGAAGCTTTTTTAGCGAGTCAGGAGCAAAGGATAGCTGTATTGTAGTAATACTCTTACTTTTCCTTCTCCAAATATTTACCATAGCAAAATATTTTAATTGCATTCCAAGGGTTCATGTACAGAAATACTTTCAATACAGAATATGTCAAGCTTCTTATTATGTAGTGTAAATTGTTTAAAATTATGTACATTGCATGGTATAATTAATGTAATAACACATATATATATATATATATATATATATATATATATATATGTTATTACAGAACATGTTAAAGTACATAAAATATTTTAGTGTGAGAAATGTATTATAAAATATTCATTTATAAGAAAATATGGTTATATGTGTTAAAAATATATTGTATGCAATACATCATAGGCGTCTATTAAGTCAGTCCTGGTGGTGTAGTGGTAACCATACTTGCCTCCTAAACCCAAGATCACAGGTTCGATCCCTGCCAGGACCGATGGATTTTTTGGGCGTAAAAAACCTAAGTATGGCTTCCTTCAGAAGGGAAGTGAAGCTGTGGGTCCTGTGTCATATATTTATGGCACAATAAAGAACCTAAAGCCTGAAAGAAGAGGTCCCTGAGCAAAATTTGTTGGCCATTTCACACCCTGATTTGAATGGGATGCTGATCATCTGAGATGTTAAAGAGCATCTGTAAATAAACCAAATCAACAAGAGTATATTAAATCTATTTTACAAAACATATGTTATGTTAATATTATCGAAGTAAGAAAAAATTATTGTTCATTTATAAATTTTTTACAGAATGGTAGGTTTTCTTACATAAGTTTTCATTAAGAGCAGATTTATATTTTTATTCATAATAGATGGTGATGATGATAATTTGAAATTGTTTGGGAGAGCAATAATCATTCTTGGCATTCATAATGAACTCCCTTTAGATAGCAATGTAAATTAGCAATAGGTTTATGAAAATTTGTGTTTTTTTTATCTAGTATGAATATATTTGCATATTTTTCATAAAGTATTCTTGATTTTAACATAAAAACTCAAAATAGAAAGTATATATTCATAAGGGTTTTTCAAAATATTAATTTCTTAAAACAGGCTCTTACATGAAATTTTGTTATTAGCATCATAAATTATTCAGATTACTCTCTTTTGTAGTATAAAAACCGGCTTGCTTTCAAAAGAATCAAAACGTTAATCTATATTTCATAATTGAATAAATATAATAAACAATTTTAGAATAGATCTGGAGCTGGGGTCAGATTGTGATATGATTGCATAGATAGCAGATCTTAGTTTTGGGATCATATATTTGACATATTTTCCAATTTACCCATTTATCAACTTGGAGACCTAGAAACCTAACATTTGTGAGCTATTCCTAATACTTGCTTATTGAACTTTTTTATCAATAATTAATGATAATTTGTTAATAGTTACACATACATTTTAGTACATAATTCAATTTGGGGTTAGATGATTAATATTTTTGCTGGAAACAATTACACTGTGTCATCAGCAAAGAGCACAATGGGAGCTATATTTTTGATAGATTATTAATGTAAATAAGAGCAATGGACTCAGGATTGAACCTTTTATGATTTCATGATAAATAATCCCCCAATCGGAAATATTATTAATTAAAAATAATTATTTTTAAATGCTGAACCTATTTGAATCCTTTGCATCCTACTGTTCAGATATACAATGAACCATTTAAGATTCTCATGTTTTATTTCATAGAAGCTTGATTTTTCTTTTAGAATGTTAATCCATCAAAAGCTTTGGCTGGATCACAAAATATTGCACCAATATGCATTTTATTATTCAATGCTATCTGAATTTCATTTGTAAGTTTAAAAGCACCATTTTCTGTTGATAAGCCTTTCCAGAAACCTGTTTGCTCTTTTATTAGAATATTGTTACTTTCAAAGTTTTATAGAGTCTATTTAATATTATTTTTCAGAAACTTTGGAAAAAATTGTTAAGAGCAATATGGGCCTGTAATTGGAAAAATAGTGTGATCTTCTTTCCTGATATAAAGGTTTAACAAGAGCATATTTAAGCCTTTCAGGAAAAATTTCAACCTTAAGGGATTCATTACATATATGACATAGTGGTGCACTTGTACAGTAGTCATACTAAATTATGCCACACGGGTGTGGCATAATTTAGTCAGCAAAAGCTGATTTAATACTGAGCTTCAATTTTTGCATCAGGCTGTGAAAGCAAGTGGAGGAAGAAGTAGCATATGCATGCTTCAAGGCCAAATAACTATCCTCTTTCAAATGAAAGCTATTTAATTTTATACGACTAGTAACAAAAACTTTCAAAATAACCTAAATAACTGCAATGAAGAAAGTTTTCATTAAAGCAAACAGTTGAGTTAGTATATTTAAGCAGCTTAAACTTAGGTATTCATTTTTACACTAAACTCCACTCACTTACACAAAAGTAAGACACATTTCGGGAGAATCTCTCCCACCTTCAGTTGCTCACTGAACCGCTGTTACTCGAAATGATGACTGGACAACCAGATGTTCCTGTGGTGGCCTCTATTGGTTGAAGAAGGAAGTTGCTGAGTTCATCCATAGAAACTCAAAATTCATTAGGTTTTCTCTATTTTTTAATATGAAAATTTTTTCCCAAGTGGATAGCGCCGATGGGTTGTGAAGATGTTTCAGCAGTTTAATTCCCAGTTTTATTTCAAGGTTTTTGGTTTAAAAGTCCATGGTTTTTGCTACTGCTGATTTATCCACCTGTTTAAACCGAATATTCCTAAAATGTTCTTTCCTCCGAATTTCCAAATTTCTTTTTGTTTTGCCTATGTAGCTCTGTTCACAATCTGCACAGAATTTATTTCGTAAATTCTGGATTTCTGTTCTGTTGGTATGGAGTCTTTTACTGTGCAACCTAATAAATTCTTGATGTTGAATCTCTTCTTTGGGGCTAACATCCCATGTTCTTTGAAGATTTTCTTGAACTTGTGGTAAATTGGATGGTAGGTAAAACTTTTGACTTTGTATTCTTTTTTTGTGTTTTTCAGTGTGGAAACTTCCCTTCTTCCTTTTTGTCTTTTAGATTTATTGATAATTTTTATCACTGTGTCTTTGTTGAAACCATTGATGATAGCTGTCTTTATTATTTGCTTGTATTCTATTTTTGTATCAATCTGAGTGCCAAACTGTGAAAAATTGCATATTTATATGGAATGGGTTATAACTCTCATTTTTTATGTAGTTTTCTGTGTGTGTTTCTTTTCTGTATATTCCAAAATTCAAACAATCTCCATCTCTTATAATTTTTAAATCTAGAAATGGTAACCACCCATTTTTTTCTTCTTCTATAGTAAATTGTATAGATTCATGTTGCAAATTAAGAAGTTTCAGGGCATCTATTGAGTATTTCTTCGGTATTATTGCAAAAATGTCATCCACATACCTATACTATGACTTGAAAATTAAAGGGAAGGCTTTTGTGATGTGTATTTCAAGTGAGCTCATGAATAACTCTTCTAGAAAAGGTGACAAAGGGTTTCCCATAGCTAGGCCTGAAATTTGTTAATAATATTTTTTGTTGAAGTTGAAGTAATTTTGTTTAATGCAAATATTAGTAAGTCTTCTATTTCTTCTGTTTTTAAATTTATTGATGTTAACCATTTCTTCAGTATAAGCATAAGTTTCTCTGTAGGTATGCTTGGGAATAAGGCTTTTACATCAAATGAAACCATTATATCTCCAGCTATAATTCTGCTATTTTCAAGTTTTTTAACTAGGTCAACTGAATTTTTAATGCTCAAACTTTGGAATCTCTTAAAAGAATTTAAGACTTTAATCATTTTTTTTGCTACCTGGTATGTGGGTGAATTAATATTGTTTATTATTGGTCTTATGTTGTTATCATTTTTATGTATTTTAGGTAGTGCATAAAGCCTGGGTAGTACTGGATTACTCTGTGTGATATTCTGTGTTTTATTCTGATATTCAGTTTTTTTGACTTCATTTAATGTTTTGTTTATCATTTTATTGCATTTATGAGTGGATTCTTTTCATTTGGTTTGTAGTCTTTTCCTGTTAATATAATTTCAACTCTATTCATGTATTCATTTTTGTCTAAAATGGCTATTTTATTTTTAATTTGGAAATTTGGAGGAAAGCATTTTAGGAATATTCGGTTTAAACAGGTGGATAAATCAGCAGTACAGCTCACTTTTAGACCAAAAACCATGAAATAAAATTAAACTGCTGAAACATCTTCACAACCCATTGGAGTTATCCACTTGGGAAATTTTTTTCATATTAAAAAGTAGAGAAAACCTAATGAATTTTGAGTTTCTATGGATGAACTCAGCAACTGCCTTCTTCAACTAATAGAGGCCACCACAGGAACATCCGGTTGTCCAGTCATCGTTTCGAATAACAGTGGTTCAGTGAGCAACTGAAGATGGGAGAGATGCTCCCGAAATGCGTCTTACTTTTGTGTGAGTGGAGTTTAGTGTAAAAATGAATACCTAAGTTTAGGTTATATTGCCACTCCATTGTCAACAACTTCATAAGTACAATATTTATATTTAAGGAGTTTAAAATGTATCTCTTTCTCCACAAGCAATTTTACCATTTGGGATACTTGCTTAGAGACTGCTTGCTATTACGCATATAATCTTGAAATAATCAACTCATTATATGAGGAATTGCTGAAGAAGATACATTGTAAATTAAATAAAAGAAGATTTAGTGTGGGTGCATTAAAGCAAATATATCACTCCTTAGTTTTACAAATAAAAAACTGCAGTATCCTTTCTAGCCTTGAATTACAATGGAAATTTCCAAAGACTTAACTGCTAGCTAGCAAGGGCTCCTTTTATTCCATGCCTTGAGCAATTCCTTCATTATCCCTAGTTAATATGTAACAAAATTTAATTTGATGGGTTTGTTTAGTTTTTCATTACAACATTTTGTCACAGAGATTTGATTCCTAAGAAGCAATTTCAATATTTAAAATAATCTTCTAGGTCTCCAGAACACAAAGATCAAATGGAAGAAGTTTGAGGTTGTAGCCAGATGGGGCATGGTATATCAACAGTTAGGGCATTGTCATGCAAAGTCAAAAATTTGAACTTTGACTTCCACTCATGATCTCAAGTTTTTTCTCTCTGACTCCTCTTTCAAATCCTAGCCAGCTTCATGTGAAAATTTTATTCAAATATAAAATTAAAGAGGTAATTTGAGATTTCTTAAGTAGTTCAGATAGTTTCCTTTTGTACCTTTCTTTCATATAAGCTTCTAATGTCCTTAGTCATAGACCTTCAAAATAATGAATGAAATAAATCTGGAGAACTTACATTCATTTTAAGCATTCTGTAACTATTCTCTAGATTTTGTACTTGTAAGTTATCACTAAATCTTCTAACTTTCTATATGCTCTAGCCTTTAAAAGCTATTCTATTACAAGTATGAATTTTATTTTTATTCTTAGGATATTGGAGATGCAGCAAAAATTGCAAACTACATTGCATGTATGTAGAGAAGGACGAAGAGAACTTAATTTGGCCAAGCGCCAATTTACTACAGCAAGTCTTGGAATCCTTGCTAATTATAGGAAACGGCAGCAGGTTCAAGGATTGCTGCATTCCCTCAATACCATCAAAACTCTGGTGAGTGGAGTTATAATTTTAATGTAAGAAAATACGTTGAATAGTATATTGAATATAATGTATCCATTGTTTTATTACAGCAACGTACAGAAGAACGCCTGCAGGAGTTACTGAGTGAAGGGAATTATCCTGGAGCTATCAGTCTTTTATTGGAGTGCCAAGGTGCTGCTGAAACATACAGACACTTCATATGTGTGGCAGCTCTTAGTGGAAAGTTGCAGGACACACTTGTAATGGCTGAGGAAACCCTTGATCAAGCATTGGCCAAAGTAAGTTGTTGATTTTAATACAACCCATACATTTCATCCATGACACAAACATTTTTTAGAAAATGCAAATTAAAACAAGCATATATTATCAAAAATCTATATGATAAAAATTATTCATAAACTATATTTTGTGTGTAATTGCAAAATGTATGATTTGGCTGAAGAGTAAGCTAAATGCCCATATCTCCATAAACTGCCCAGATTTTTTTAATAGACTTTAATGACCATTTTCACTACTCTGTGATGGATACTGATAATACATGAAATGAAATGATAAATTGGGAAGGGAATTTTGGGAAGGAAGTGTTTCATGCTTAGGTGTAGGATACCTTCATATTCATCATCAGAACATCCATGTTACCACTAGGGGCTTTTCCCTACCAGCCCCATGTGCAGCCTGTGCATGAAGACAAATGACCTCCTCTGTCCTTTCAAAGAGACATTTTACTGGGTGGGTAATGAGTATCGATTCTGCACTCAGCCTTGGCACTCCACCTATGAGCCATTGTGTAATATTTTGCTTCATGTAAATGCTGATAGGTTGCTGGCTCCCAAAACCATCCTAAAGTTTTGGGCACTTTTAAGGACCCTGGATGTTCAATTGCCTGCTGTTTTTGCCATTAGAGATGCTCATTCTCTCCCTTGGTTGCAAGCAGAGGCCTTCATTCATCTTGTGCTTACATCATATACAAAGTCCACAACCTTAACTGTTATTTGTCAGTATTTTAGGGAGATAATATTTTCCTTTGGGGAATATACATTTTATTTACAAAGACTGTTTGAAAGACGACATTGGCATGGAATGCACTTTCGTTTTTAATGGATTATTTTTGGTGTTAACTCTGTGACATTTTTTTCTATGGCAAAATTTCATGTATTTTATAGAGCACTTTTATATATCTCTGAGCAGCTGCTGGGCAACTCAGTCATTTGTTCCTATTTCCGGAGTGCCTTTTTGACCATTTATAATCTGTACAGTTTCCACCCATTTATGCAGATGATCCAAGATGTAGAGAATGCTGTGGATGATGCAGTCATAATAATATGGGTTCCTGGACACGTGAGCATACAGGGAAATGAGGCCGCTGATGTCGCAATGAAATTATTACTTTTAGCTCCTGCCATAATGCTGCAGTGTGTTTACTCAGAGGGTTTTAATACTTTTTTTATGTGGAGCGTTTCTCTCATGCTGGAACAAGGAATGGTATTTGCTCTGAGTGAACACGTTTCTGCTTTGCAAATCTACTTTTTTTATTTGAATTACCACTTCTCATATTGATCATTGGGAGGAAGTAATTTTAGCATGCTTACTGATTGGGCATTGTAATTTTAGTTACCATCATGTTTTTTAAGGATTAACCTGCTCGAACTTGCCTGTATTGTGGCCATGCTTCTACAGTGTGCTACATTTTAATTGAATGTAGCCATCTGCAACTTCTTTGGGTTTCACTGTGCTTACCTACCACTCTTGTGGATATTTTAGTTAATGGGTTTATTGCTGCTAAGGAGTGCTCTGTTTTCATCTTTTTGTCTGTGGAGCAAGATATGACTTTTAGTTTCATGTATTACAATTTTCTGTTTTTTGCATTTTTAAGGCCACTGCTCTTGCCGATGATAACTTTAGTATGTAATTTTTTTTACCCTTTGTACCCTTGTGATTAGATGAGGATTTTGCATTCTGTTAGTGGCCAACTAGCTGATTTCTTTTAATGTTATTTTTATGCATTTCTTTTGTGCAATTTTAATTGTGCCTTTGATTTTTCTATTTTTCATGATGAAAATTATTGTTAATCCATCCTGCATTGTCAACAGCTTTGTAAGTACAATATTTATATTGTTGATCTGCTTGAGTGCCAATGACCATTGAAGTTGTGCACCCATAAACCATATGATGAGGGTGATGTTCATCATCATCATCACCACTATCAGATTCTCTACAATTTTTATAAATTTTCCTTTGCACAGGAACATCCATTAAACATTCCACCATTATGCGTATCGATCTTATGCTTCCTTGTGAGTTACCTATACAGCACACTTGCTGATTTGATAGCAGAATCTTGTGCCACTTAGTTTTTATCATTCTGAATATCCTTAGCTTTCAATAAGAAAGCAGCCTGACTCTGTCTCATATTTATGATCTGAAAGTCATCATTTACATGTTGGTAATAAATTGAAAAATAAATTTTAATAAATGCAAAGCATATGCAAATGTTAACTTAAAAGATATAGTTTATTAAATAAAAAGAGAAAAATAAAAAGAAGTCAACTTATTGCATTAAAGTGATATAAAAAGTTAAGATATTCTACTTCATAATGTGATCATTTTTAATTTACTTATTCAATGAAATCTGTCCAGGAATGCTTTAAAATACTCTTATAAAATTAGTAAACTATGAAAATAAGAGCAAATATAAAATATGATTGTCAGATAATGATTAAATGTTAATGAATTTGTAGTTCAGTGATTTTTTTCTCTCTCTTATCTTCTTTCCTTTTTTTGGTGGGGAGAGAGAGGAAGATTGTGCTGTGTGGAACTTCTGAAATGACTCTCACATTTTCTTAGTTGCTATGCATTTAACACTGAGATGTAATGTTATTTATAGTATATTTAGGGTTATAACCAGGGTGTTGGCATGTATATGGCCCTAAGGAATAAGCAACTCTCAAGGATAGAAATTTGGCCAAATGGGGTTAATTTAAAAAGAGGGAAGGTCTAATATTGTATTGAATGTATAAATTCCTGTTGTGTTTTGTTTTTGGTTGGATCAAAGCCTGGTCCTCTGAATATTCTAGTAGGTAGCTGCTGATGAACCAGGGACAGGGGGGCAGAGCCAATCAAATTCGAATACATTTTGATTGGATTCAGTGCCTTCTGGAATTGCTGAAGGCACTGTTTCTAATTGTTATATTTAAAAGTAATGTTTTTTTTATTTGTGTCTATTTTGTATTTAAAAGAAAACATGAATGTGATGCATGAGAAATAAATACTACTACTACTACTTATTTAGGGTTACAGTAAGGCCCGTTTTCCTCTAAATTAGTAGAGCTTAATTTTTCTAGTAGGCATTGATATTGTCAGTGTCAAAAATATAACTTGCATAATAGGCTGTGATGACCATACTACCATCACCATGACCACAACGAACATCATAAAAACATGTGTAATAGATGTATGATTATGTTTGAATGTGCAGGTATGTAGCCATTTTGATGCAGAACATTATAGTCAAGTGCAGGCAGCATACCGTCTACTTGGGAAAACTCAGACAGCAATGGATCAACTGCATATGCATTTTACATCAGCTATATGTAATGCAGCTTTTGGTGTAGTTCAGGGCTATGTGATGCCTGGAGATGGTACAACTCAAAAGAAACAGTATAAACAGCATTGTGAGGTAAGTATGCCTCAAGATATATCTAAAGTTTGCTGCATAAAATGCTGTTGTTCAAAGGATATTATTAAAGACCCACTGGGTATAAAATATTTACGTGAATAAATATTTATTATTTCTACACATTACAATTACAGTTTTACAGTACTGTGATCCTTGAGTGCTTGTTATTTCAGGATCCTGTAACTAACACTCAGTTGTTGTGTACAGGATCCTACATCACTCTAACTGCATATATCATCAAGTGACCTTTACAAATACTTCCCTAAAGGTGATCATGTTCCCTCATTGTTACTTTATTAATTTCTTCCTTACCTTGATCACTTTCCTCCATCACTTTTCTCTTACTTTCTCTATATAGTTTCCAAACTGCTTCAAAAATTCTTTTTTATTAATCCCAAAAACTTTAATGCCAGAATTTTTGCCTATAACTTATCCCACTTCTTGTTCCATATTTCCTCTCTCCATCCTTTGGTTTCTGTACATTCTAATATAGAGTGCAAGTTCTTGCCTATCTTACCACACAGTGGGCATAATTCTTTGTCAATTTTTGCCCCATCTAACATCATTGTTCCTATTCTTGCCCATGCCATACCCTCACTACCCTTTTTGTCACAAACCTCAATATGTTTTTCACTGCCACATCTTTCTTACAACTCCTATAATATGTAGAATACTCTTAACTCTTAGGCTACCAAATATTTCCTGTTTCTCTATATCATCAATCCTTGCTTTCACTTTATTCCACGCACCTTGCCCATTTGGTGACTGTAAATTAACTAACTCCCAAATAAATTCCTCTTATAATTTCCTTTAATCTACCTACCCAACTTCCTACCCATTTACTTTTTTCTTGCACCTCCAAGCAGTTTTTGAGAATATTTCCTTTCTCCAATGATTGTATCCTCTGCCAATATTTCATAATGTGTTTTATTACTAGACCTTTTCGGCCCACCCTTCCTAGTTCCATGAGGCTACTTCTTTGAGGGTGGTTCTAGGTAATTCCAATATCATTTTAAATTTCTTCAACTATGTTATTATACTATTGGTAGCTAATTTTCCCTTCCCTAGTCATTTTTCCTTTGTTCTGTCCATTTTCCATTATTGTTCAGCCTGACCTCCAAATAATCAAATTTCCTTACCACTTCAATTTCATTCCCCTCAAGTCATCATTTCTCATCTCTGCTGAGTTTGTTCCCTTTTTTACATATCAACATTTTTTATTTACTTTTATTTATCTTTAAGTCCCATTTATTACAATATTTTTCTGTTGCTTCTATGCCTTTCTTTAAATCTCCACTTGTAATTGCGGCTGCTACTAAATCATCCACAAAAAGCAAACCTGGAATATCTTTATTATTAATTGATGTACAGTGCCTATTCTCCCTCTGTATTGCTTCAACTATCTGATTTATAAACAGATTGAATAATACTAGACTTAATTTACAACCCTGTCTTAAGCAAATTCTATTTAGTACCCAGTTTGTTACTTTGTTGCTTGCAAGGCTAATGCAAAAATTAATACCTAAATACAGCCTCTGCATTAGTCCTATAAACTTCCTACTCACTCCCTTTTCTCTCAACTTAATCCAAAGTGCATCTCTTTTGATAGTATCAAAGGCCTTTTCAAGATCTGCGAAAAACAAATTCATCTTCCTTTTTTTTTTATATTCAGATATTTATCTATTGATATTCTTAATTTAAAGATGTTATCTACTGTACATTTTCCTTTTCTGAACCCCCTTATTCAAAAGCTTCCTTTTTGCCTCCACCCATGACTGTAATCATTTTGCTAACACCCCAGTAAACACCTTACCTATTACTGATAAGAGACTAATGTCTCTATTATTGGCTGGATTATTCACCTCTCCCTCCCTTTAAACATTTGTATGATCACACCCAGTTTCCAATTCTGTGGGATCTTTCCACCCTCAAACAGTGCATTGAACAATTTTATCAACAGCACTCTCCTTTCATTATCGTGATACCAAACTTTACAGAATTCCTTTGTTATTCTATCAATTCCATTTGCTTTCTTACATTTTAATTTTGTAATCTGTTCCTTTATCTCATTCTCTAATTTTTCGTGGTCTAGCTCTTCTATTTAATTGTGTATTTCCCCCATAAATTTTGCTTGCCTTATCAAAATGCTTTGTACTATTAATTCCTTAAAGAACCCCCTCCATTTTTTTGAGCCAGTTTAATTCTCTATTGATCTTACTCAACACTCTCTCTTCATCAATTCTTATGTTTTTACTGTCCTCCTCTTTTGCTACATAAATCTTGAGCGTAATAGTTTGGCTCCACTCCTTCCTTTTCATTTAAGCATTTATATCCCCATCTTCTATTAAATAGTCATCTTTTTCCAATATTTACTTATATTCTTAGTTATTAAGAAAGTTGTCACTTTAAAGAACAACAATATAAAAACCACATTTTTGTAAAATGTCTGGAACACACTTTGTTTGTGGTATGGCTTTATTGCAGGTTATGATGATGTAACAGCCTACTGACTCACAGTATACCTGAGGAACTAAACATATCAAATAGCTAATGAGCACATTTTTCTAACAGTATTTCATAGGCCATGGCTGGGCTTACAAAGTTAGTTTGAATCTCAGAAGAAATCAAATGTAGAAGTGTCAGAAGACAATTCCCGTGAGAACAAAATTTATAACATGATGGTGTATTTACAGTAAACAATAAGGTAATGCAAACAAAAGAGGAATGTTACAGGTTGCAAAAATATTACTATATATGACAATAAAAGCAATATAGTGTGCAGAACTTCTCATAATTCCTTCGAAAGGGTTATTCAAATGTAAATATTCTAAATAAATTTTAATTATGGTTAGAATAGAGTCTGTGCATGAGAAAAATTAAGAGAGAAAAACCAACATTTTTGTTGTGTTGTAGGCAAATCATCTATTACCTTCTGCTTGGTTTGCTGAACTTCATCTTTAAACAAATTATTAGATTAATTCTTAGTAGCTTTAGAAAAGAAAAATAAACATATATTCCTTGTTTAGTAATAAAATAACAATGTGTTTTTCAGAAGCTAATCAATTTGTGGAAATTTTAAGCTGTAATGAATTGCCAAATGGATTACTTCATGTTAAGTTATAAGCTATAAGTTATAAGTTATTTAATTTTGTATATACATAAAATATTTTACATACTTTCAGAAAATATAGCACTTTATTATGAAATTTACTTCTGTTGTAATTCAGAGTTTCTGAAAACTGATGTTCTACTATCTTAAGTCATGAGGCTGGAACAGCAAATGTGGAAATATCGTGGGTGTGTAAGCAGTCTTTTGCCCCTAAAATTCTTTTGCAATATTTCATTTTTACTCTAAGATGTGTTTCTGCCATGTATAACTTTAATTTTCATGTGCAAATGGTTGTTTGTGTTCTCAAGGAATGAATTTATTAACAAATTTAATATAAATGAATCAAATTTGTAACACATCACTTATTATGAAGAGAAGGAAAACAAGTTTCTGGAGCTAATCGCTCCCATCATCAGTTCCAGATCGACTGCCAGTTGTTCTTCTTATTGGTTTGGTTTGTCTCTGGTGGTAGTTGGATGAACTTCTGTATTAGGATGTTACTTGGCAGGATTTCAAAGTTAAAAACATGGTTTTTGTTCTTCCAGATGTAAATGTTTTCCCAGATTGTAAGTTCTGTTTTTCCTGCAATATTTTTAAGTAGTTTGGGATTCCTGTTAATACTATGCTGTTCCTTCCAAAAATGTCAAGCCACTGCTGAATTTTGTTCCTTTTTTGATTTATGTTCCAAGCAGTCGACATGGAACTGATAATGGGAGCAATTAGCTCCAGAAATTTGTTTTCCTTCTCTAAATAATAAGTGATGTAAGTGTTACGAATTGGACTCAGTTATATTAAATTCATTAGTATATTAAGCATCATTGTTACAAAAGTTCTCCATACTTAACAAATGAATTTATTATTTGAAGAAAAGCCAACACGTATCATTCCATCATTTCAATTAACAGCTTTTTATATGAGCTCTGGATCTCAATTTCTACTGAAAATGGTTTTTGCATAGTACCAGCATGTCCATGTTTTCCACTCCTCCCCATAGACCATCTATAGAACAAGTTGCCTATTTCCTGTATGCTTTTCAGGAGTTTAAAAGGCATCAGAAAAGTATCAGGTGAGTTCACTGGGTTGTTATGGTGTGGAAATCTACTGTTTCCTACTCCTTTTAATGTGTGCTCCACCTTTTTTGTCTGTGTGGTACAGAGCTGATGTCAATATGGTGGTAAATTGGATTTAAACTTCAGTATGGTATAAAGAGTTGACTGGCATTTTTAGCAACAAAGCATTATGATTTTAATCTGCATTAATCACAAGTCCATGGGAGAAAATTTTCCTGCATTCACAATATTTTTTTTTTGTGTCAATCCTTTGGCCAGTAAAGTGACTGCCATGGGTGACTGAGGTCGTTAAAGTGCGGACTTGTAAGAGGGAGGTCTGTGGTTCGATTCCCATCATGACAAACCTCTTGAACTGAGATTTGTTTCTAGGTTTTGCTCAGTCATAAATGGCAAATACCAGGGAGGTACTCTAAACTTAAACCTGTAATGCTTCCTTTAAAAAAAATCCTTTCCCAATTTCATTTAATTTTCTGTATCATCAGTGTCCATTGCCTGTGTTAGAAAATAATTTTTTGCATTCATTAAGTGATGCCATGGCCAAGTGGTTAGACTATTTTCCTCTACCAGGGCATCTCCAGTTTGATCCCAGTAGCTGCATAACTACATGTAGGATTTGTGATGGACAAAATGTCTGGGCAGGTTCTGTGGCTTTCCCTGCCATTCTGCCTTTGTTGTATTGTTACACTCCTCTCAATCTTGGTTTAAGTTTGTTAATGGAGTGTGTAATATTACACCTTGACACTTAAGCCACAAGGGCCTTTTGTGCACTCTTTTAATCCCAGCTTTGTAGCTTTAGATCTAGAGCTTTAATCAGTTCTAGAATCTTTCTCACACATTTAGGAATTACAGTTCTTTAAAGAACTGTATCTTAATAGAGATATTCTTTGTCTTTCCAGACTTTCACACTCTAGTAAGATGTGTTTTGCACTTTCATCAGAATTGTCTGTGGTGCCTCAGAAGTAAAAATGGGCATTAAACACCATTACAAAAACTCTCATCAGACTATTCACATATACACCATGCAGGTTCATGATACAGTTCCATGTCCATTGGCATTATGGAAAGGCCAATGTCCAGTAATCATTCCAATAGTTTTCTTGGTTTACTTTTGTTCCCTTTTCAATAGGTCCTTATCCAGTGTGCTTTTGGATGTTTTAATAAGAAACTTATCAAGTTCTTGACCAGGAAAGCTCTTACATCTTATCTGATGTTCTTTCTTGGTTCATTGGTATAACTGGAGTTCTAGCAGTTTTCTTGCTCATGCTGCAGAATGGTTGTGATCCTATGAAGTTCCTTATTTTGCCCCAGTTTTTTGCCACCTCATTACCTCCTAAGTTCAGATATCCAGTATCCAATAAAGTTCTAGTTAGTATTCATGCTTTTTTTCCATTTGTTTTCAAACAAGAGCAATATTGAATGAAATAGTAGGCATAAAGATGTCTTGCCCATCTAGCACTAGATGAAATTTCAAATCTTCTAAAAATGCACAAGTTGTATACGAAAATCTAGACAGCTTAATTTCATGCTTTGAAAGGATAGAGAATAAATTGTAAACAAATAGCTTGATCACAAGCTAGATGCTTGTATCTCAAATTAGAACAGCTATACTTTGAATTTTGAACTGTAATACAGAAGAATACCATAAACATTTATAAGCTGTTGAGGAAATGTGGATAAATGTTTCAGCAATCCAAATAATGTAGAACTTACACAGACATCCTAAATAAAATACTTGCCAAAGTAGTCTGTGAGACAGTTATCATCCAAGTGAAAGATTGTTTCCAGCTCAGAGAATACTTTCAAGCAGCTACTTCATGCAGAACATTTTAAGGCAAATGAAGTGAGATTTCCTCACACTTATCTTATCAGAACTGTAGAAGCATATCCATTCTTGGATTATAGTAGACCAAGAAAGGAAATAGAACTTTTATATAAAAGAGAAGATTTTTTATGTTACAGGAACTATGTCTGTACTCAGTTAATAATGATTGAACATAATCTTCAAACATTTATTGTAAATGGTAGGCTGTTAAAATTGGTCACAATTATGACAGTAACAACTTCAGAAGGAGAAATATGATTTTCTGAAAAACATTTCTTCATAGCACCATATCAGAAGAAAGATTGACTGAATTTGAGAAATGAACTTCATCAACAATATGTGTTTCTTTAATAAGTTTGCTGCTTTAAAAGAGAGAAGGATGTACTTTATATACAAACAAATGAATTAGGTGATTCCACCAGTATTATTTTGTTTAACTAACATGTAAATTTTATCAGAAGTAATGGGTAGAACGTAACCCTCTCTCTCGATCTATGAGGAATTCAGGGTGGCCTGGGAGGAGGGCGGTTGGAATTCTCTGTAGAAATTAAAAAGGCCTTCCTTAAAAATGTAAAATCTATTTGTAAATTAATACAATATTTAAAATTAAAAGTTAAAACAAAGAATGAATTAATATTATCATCCATTTTAATAACTGCCAACTTGTAATGTGTAATAAAATTACATTTAAAACTCAACAAGGGAATTAAAGCAGTAGGGCTTGTGTAGGGTAATAAGCTTCCATTGTTATAACAATTTCAACTTTTGGCGTTGCATCTATTTTAACAGTTTACTGTGTAAGGGTGATATGCTTATGCAGTCTTGTATAAAGAAGTATTACCGAAATATGTCTAAACAAAAAACATAATTTTTTTTTCTTTTCCAATAAAAGAGAGCATATCACAGAATCACAGAAGATTCCTGTATTTGAAAGAAAGGCAAGTGATGGCGAATTGTTAACTCATTCTTCAGTTACTCTTCCTCAGTCTTTGAACAAAAAGCATACTATTTCCTACCCATCCTTAAGTCATCATCCTGAACAAAGTATAAAAAATGTTGAACTTGAGATTAAGTATCAGCAAAAATGAAAGTGTAAGCACAATTGGTTGTACTTGACTGCAATTGAAGAAGGGCTTTTTGGAAATTGTGTGAAATGCTTAAGAAAATGATACTGAACCTGTACAAAAAACAGACGGAGTGTTCATTTCTGTACCATTCACTAAATTTGGAAAAGCTACCAGAAGTGTGGGAAAACTGGGAAAGCATGCCAAATCAAAAAACACGCGAAAGTTATTGCACTTGAAAATTGTAGATTACAAGGATTAAATGCTCCAGTTTATATGCAGATAATTCAACAAAATGAAATTGAAAAGCATTAATCAGCAAGCTGTGTCTTCTTTAATTCAAAGTGTGTATTTTCTTGTAAGGAAAGCATCTTCCACACAACAAAAAATGAACCTCTAATTTTTAAGATAATGCTAAAAAGTGACATTAACCTTGAAAAAAGGGTTAAATTTCAGGATGAAAAATCTGTATATGTTAGCAAATATACTGTTTCAGAATTTTAAATTGTATTGGTGAGATTCTAGACCATCAAGATGAATCAATTCTCCATAATAAATGCTTTTCCTTAATGGCAGATGGTCTACAAATGTTTGTAACCAAGATGAACTGTCTTTGCTAGTTCATTAAGTTGTGCCAACTCCATCTTTTGAAGTGAAGTAAAGGTTTTTATGTCTAATTGAATTGAAGAGTACTACAGCTAAATTAATATTCACTGCAATTGATAGTGAACTAATAAACAAAACCTTTCTTAAGAAAAATTAATGCTAATTTTAGTGATTGTTACTGGGGTCCAAGGTTGGTTATCAGAAAACCATTCATGAGTTGTCATTCATTCACTGCAGAAAGTATATTTTGTCGATTGCTGTCACTAATTGTAAGAATAAACACTATAATTAACTCATATTACACATCAAGGACATTGATAATTTTTTTCATTTCAATATTAATTTAATTTGGAATTGAACACAATGAAACACACAGTAACAATCTCTTCTGAGTTGAAATATTTAGAACACTCTTTGTGGTTTCATTTATATTTCCTGAGTAAATATCATGTAAGTAACTATGGTTTCATTTATATTTCCTGAATAAATCTCTTGTAAGTGAGATCATAAAGAGTGTTCTAAATATTTTGACTCAGAAGAGATTATTTAAGCTTTTTAATTAACTAGAAATGTTAATTGGAATTTGTACAGTAAAGTTAATCATGCAATTCAGATCATTGTATGATTGAGTCAAAGTACACACTTATTGCATCACTTACTTTATAATATGTAGAACCAATTTCACGAATCCTTTGTCTGCATCATCAGCTAACCATAGACAAAGGGTTCATGAAACCTGTTCTACATAATATAACCAAGTATGGAGCAATAGGAATGTACAGTTTGACTCAATCATGCAATGATCTCAAACTTTTTCATACTTTTCCTAAAAAATATATTGCATAAAATTCATTATGCTTTAGAACAACCTATTTTAAAAATATCCAAATCTTTACATCTGCTGGGTGAGTACCTATCACACAGTTCATGCTATATTTCTGTGCTACAAGTTCACTATAATAACACGTGAATGTGTACAGAAGTAGAAGTATGGTGCAGATTTAGCAAGTTTGGCAGGGGGGGAATCTGATTAGAAATGATGAGTTACAATTTCATTGTAGGTTTAGTGATTAAGGACAAAACATTAAATGCCATCTGAAACTTAAGTAATATTCTACAAAAAATATCACTCAAAATTTCACAACTCCCTGTACTTGTTTCTTTTTCAGAGGAAAGTGGCTTGATTCAGTTCTGCTCTTGACGTATATAAAAGGTGTCTCAAATATAATGCAGGATTTAAATTTACAAAATGAACCTGTATTTATGCATGAATTGGCAAATTGTGACATACTTTGAAAGAGTAAGCATTCCAATTAAATATGGAAAATAAAATCGTCTCATACAACACTTGTACACTCTTTTGACAAAATTTGCAATCACATTTTTGAAAACTCATGGGCCAATTGTTGTGATAGCACATCACATTTCTTCTTTTAGTTCAGTAATGGTCAGTATAGATTTGCTGTAAACCTTGAACTTTATAAGTTCCCAAAGTTAAAGGTCACACAGTATAAGATTACATGACGTTAGTGGCCAGTTGTGATCACTGTTACTGGAAATCAGCTGACCATAAAATTTCTGTTGTAACAAATCAATGGTTTTGTATGCCCGCATGACACCATCCACCACCATGTTTTTCCTAACATGGTGAGCTATTTCACGCTAGTTGTTTGTATGCTGTTTAAGACACTCTGACTGATTTATTCTTTGGTTACTATTACTACACTAGTTGTTTTTTTTAGAGATTTCCATTTTTCTCTTCCTCTTGCTACTCTTGACCTATCTGGACCTGCATGTTCATTGAAGAGATCTGTCCATCTTCTTCTGTGTCTGCCTTGTGTCCTTTTTTTTATCTGCCAGTCCCACATGGAGATGTTCCATCTATTGTATGGCATTCTTGCAATGTGACCACCCCACTGCCATTTGCTTCTGGTAGCTATTTGTGCGATGTGTGATAACTGGTTTATTAATGCAATAGGTATTTTGTTCTTCAAAGTTATTCCCATGAACATGCCTTGCATTTTTCTTTGGCATATTTGAATTTTGTTCTTTTGTTTTTCTGATATTGACCATGTCTGGGTACCCACATAGTAATACAGGGTATACACCGGTTTTGGAATCTGATTTTCTTAGCTAGTGTTTGGTCTAACAATATAAACTTAAGCATCCAAAATGTTCTCCAGGTTAATGAGATCCTTCTTTGTACTTCTTTTTCTATTTTTTTCATGAAAAGAAATCTGTTGCATAACTGTGTCTTCAGTTTGTTTAGTCACAGTCCTGCATTTTTGCTATACTCATATAATTGTTCCAGCATAGTCTTTAATGCTTTTGGTGTTTTGACCAATAAGACTACATCATCGGCAAATCTTAGATATGTTAGTCAACTGCCTTTTATGTTGATTCCATATTTATTATGCTAGTTCATTTTCATTAATATAAGCTGTATTACACAGGTGAAGAGTAGTTGACTATAAAGTGTTAAAGTTAATAAGTACATACCTGATATACGGCATTAAAAAATTAGGAAATTGCAGGCAAAAAAGCACTAAAATATGTAATATAGGCAGTTAAAAGAAGCTTTACACACTAAAAATTAATTTAAACACAATGATCATAAAATTTTCAAAAATGATTATTATTATTTTCTCAAATAATTTATTATTTTTTATTTTAATTTATTAGTTGGATACCTGAAGTATATGTAATTCATTTTTAGAAAACAAATTAAATTTTGATTCCTATATTTTTTAAATAGCATTATTACTTGTAAAAGAAAAATCATAAAAATATGTAAGACATTTAAAATAACTAACTTTCTTCCTCAATATTTGTATTAACATTGTGCAGATTGTGAAAGGAAAGTCTATTCCTTCTTGAGTCTAACAAAGAATATGGCCACAAATTGCAAAACAATAATGTTTTAATTTGGCATCTCATTGAAAAATTATGATGGCATATCAGATGTAATAGCCTCATTTCCATAATTGACAAATGGCATATAAAAGATTTTTTGTATTACATCGTTGCTGTTTGTCTTTGTAATCAAAACCTTTTTTTAAATTAAAGTAATACCCTTTTTTATGAGAGGAATGAAAAACTGGAAGATAATTTCTTATTCTTACCAATGAAGATATAAACTACAATAACAGAATAATTGTAACAGTAAGAAAGCAATTTTAAAAAAAGGCAAA
Organism: Metallyticus violacea; assembly: GCA_030762175.1. Classification (NCBI taxonomy): domain Eukaryota; kingdom Metazoa; phylum Arthropoda; class Insecta; order Mantodea; family Metallyticidae; genus Metallyticus; species Metallyticus violacea. Next base: position 41,988,435 of record CM060835.1, on the reverse strand, counting down.
AATAGGCAGAATAGTATAAAATATGCAGCAAAAATACAAAAAAGTAAAAGATAAAACCTTCCTATAGTGTTTGATACATGAATGCCATTTCTGTATACTTTGATATTTTTGACAGTCATTAATAAAAAGGCATTTTGTCATAAATCTGCACTTTAATAATATTAATAACTAATTTTGTAACATTTTCTTTAAAATGAAGTCTAAATGTCAAAAAAATATACATGGATTTTCTTAGGACATAGGGAGTTAAAATTATTAGAATAAATGAAAGCCTAATCTTCATTGTATTTATTGAGGAATAATTCATCATCGTATTTTTGTTTCAGAGTGTCACCCCTGAGAGTTTCATTCCTTGTCTAATAGATTTATGCAAGGCATTGTGGACTGTGATGAAGAGCTACCATCAAGTGATTGGCTGGCACCAAATAAATGATGTTGGAAAACTTTCCACTGGTATGAAATATGCTATCTATTGCAGGCCAAGATTACATTTATTCTTCCATGTAGTGCATGCTCTTATACGTTGCAGATGGAGTTGCAGAACCAATTTTTAACAAACAATATGTGAAACAGAAGTTGGAGAATGGTCTGGCAAGGATATGGCAAGATGTACAGTGTCGCATTTCCATGTTTCTCTTGGGGTCAGATCTTACATGGTACAAATTTGAAGAATTCTTGCAAGTTCTTGGCATAGTTCACAGGTAAGGTGATATTCCAGATGACAATTTCTTCACATAAAGAGGGAAGATATACTATATCTCTTGCTTCCTGTAGTATTTTAATGATTCTTACACCAACTAAGATACATAATTTTTCAAATATAAAAATAATAGCAATACTGTTCCTCAGTTTAGGTGTTGCAAGAAACCAGAAGTATCCTTCGCCATCTCTCCATCTTGGCCCAGATCCTCTTCTTCTTGCAGAATAAATATCCTAGGGAGCTCACTGGACAGTACTGTTGTACCTCTACTGTTGCATAATGCAGTTCAAACTCAATTATCGATGCTGGTATATGGTTTAGCGTAACCTTCAGTGCATTGTCACCTTAACCCAATTTATCATCAGGGCATCCATGTTGTCATTGGGACTTTTCCTACCAAAACCATATCCGTCTGTGTGTAAATATATGTTTCAGAAGTTTTTAAGGACTCTGGACATCCAATAGCCTGGTTTATTTTTTTTCCCTACCAGAGAAGTTTATTCTCTCCAGCTAATGAGGCCCCTATTCATCTTGGGCTAATATTCCATCCAAAGTCCATGATCACACCCTGAACTATTTGTCAGCATTTTAGCAAGATAATCTGTTCCTTTGTGTGATGTAATTTTATCTATATAGACAGTTCAAAAGACTATACAAGTATTGGATGTACCTTCGTTTTTAATGGATCAATTTTACTTTTCTCTTAACTCTGCAACATCTGTTTTTATTTCAAAACTTCAATCTCTTTTATATATTTCTGGACATCAACTGGATGTCTCGAGTCATTTTTTCACTTTAGGTACCATTTCTGTCAACAGCATTTGAAGTCACTCCTTCTATTTGTCTTTACATTTATCATCAATTTATGCAGGAGTGATTTCCCACTGTCACATTTTATCTGATTTATATGTGCTGGTAGTATTGTTTTATGAGCAATAAACAATGGATGGGAGCATGCGTGGATGGATGAATGAATTAAGAAGAGTTGAGAAATCAAGTTACAAATCCATTATGCAACCTTCAACAGCTTACATAACCTATGCACTCATATCCGACCTTGCAATAATGATACAGTTCTGAGCCTGCATTATGAATGCCTAGCTAACAGTAATGGCAGTAGAAGTTTATGGTGTAATTCTGACAAAGTGCTGATTTATTACATGTTCTGTTATTTGCAACAAACTACTTTAGTGAAAACATTTTTGCATCAAGTGAAATTAGCGAGGAAGAACAGAAGATTGTAGAATGCATAAATAACCTTTTAAAGAGTCATTCTTTAGGTGCAATCATTACTTGTTGAATTATCATTGGCTGTTGATAATGAAGATGATGTATCAACAAATGATGAAAGTATATATATATGTTCTCTTTCTCTGTGGAATCAAGAGTGTACTTGTGCTAGTGATAATGTCACATACTCTGTAACCTTCATCCAATTTATGAATCAAGCTCACAGAGGGAGGGGGGGAAAAAAGCATCTTCATTGTCAACAGCCAATGATAACTAACAAGTAATGATTTCCCTAAAGGATGACTCTTAAGAAGGTTAATAACGCATTCTACAATCTTCTGTTCTTCCTCGCAAATTTCACCAGATGGAAAAAAGTTGTTTTCACGAAAATAGTTTGTTGCAAATAATGGAACATGAAATAAATCAATACTTTGTGAACATATAATCAGATAAAATCTAAGTGACAGTGGGAAACACTCCCCCAGAAATTGGTAATAAATGTAAAGACAAATAGGAATGGCTTCAAATGCTGTTGACAGAAATGGCACCTAAAGTGGAAAAATGACTCGGGTCATCCAGTGGATGCCCAGAAATATATAAAAGAGCTCTACAAAGAGCTTGAAGTTTTGAAATAAAAATAGATGTTGCAGAGTTAAGAGAAAAGTAAAATTGATCCAAAATGAAGGCACAAAATAAATTTAAAAAAAATGTAATGATTATAAAAGAAGAGCAATACAATTTTGGCTGAATGAAAGGGTAATAAAAGTTATAAACTAGCCACAGTTTGAAAAAATTTTCAATGACTTACATCTCAAAGAGTTTTACCTTTGAAAATCACAACTAAGACATTTAAAAATACATTCATTGGAGTTCAGAAAATTAACAGAAAATTATTTTCATGCTTTCACAGCACAAAAAGAAATAAAACTTTTGTGATGAGGTTTAAAATTGTAGGCCTTGGAAATTTCCAAAAATCTATCATTAACATGCAAATTTACAGCTTAAAATCCTAAATTTCAAATTTAAGAAAGAATTTTGAAGTTACAAACAGGAAAATTATGAAAAATTATTGTAGAATGTAAATAGCGCTTGAGAAAATAGCAGAAGACCTTTTATCCAAAACAAAGAACAGACATGCTGATCACTCATCTCATGAAATTTATAACACTAGTCTGAGAAAATTTGAAAAATAAATATGAGCAAAACAAACATAAGAATTTAAAATGATTCAGTCGAATATGTAATACTAACTTTTTAAAAATATATTAATATTTTAAAAAAGGAAAACTGAGTTTCTGGAGCTAATCAAAACAAAAATCTACTATATTTAACTTAAACAAACATTGTTTATTGGAGAAAAGATAAGTGAATCCAAACCCCAATTAATAAATGTTCCACCATATTTCTATACTAAATTTCTACATTAATATAAATGGAACTGTAGTGCTTAAGTTGTTTATTATGTTGTAAGAACCAACAGAACTTTTGACTCAGTAGTTACCAGAAAAATATTTACCGCAAAAAAATGTTGTAAAAACCTTGAAATCCAGTTAAATGGTTGGGGGAAAGGGGAATTGAAAGAATTATATGCTGCGTCATTCTTCCAAATATTGGGTGTAATGAAAGTAGTGAACCAAACTGCAGGTATGGATTTCTCATAAGTAGAGAAGAAAAGAAGCTTATATGAACGTGAGTCTGGAAATACCTGGTTGCTGCATTATAGGGGTTACAAGGAGGATCAGTCTGAGCACATTTGTTTACAAGAACTATTTGAAACGTCCACTGCTTGCCTGAATAAACTACAGTTAGTTGTTGCAGTCTGAAGTTCCAATCTTTTATTCATTTCTCATTTTCTTCACCAAGATTCAGGAAGAGGATTAAATATGCATGGTTAACTACCATACAATTATATAACAATGACTGCCAGCATTTGACGATGTGTACAGTTCTTCACTGTGCCTCCAGTCTCCTACGCAGATTGCAGCAGCTGTAGTTTATTTTTATGGCCATAGATGTACAATCTGCACTATTTACCTATCTGCTACTGTTGCAGCGGTTGATCTGGGTCATCTTCAGTCTCAGCTACCACCCCTTTCCTACTTTTGGGGGATTTTAATGCGCACCATACTCCATGGGTATCTACCATGGAGTGTGCAAGGGGTAGAATGTTAGCAGACTTTTTAGATCGCCGCAATCTTACTCTGCTCAATACTGGTCACTCCACTTTTCTTTCTTACTGTAATCATAGTTTTTCACATTTGGACTTATCTTTCTGTTCCACCTCACTTGCTGTACATTTTACCTGGAACATCCTCTCTGATTTGCACTCCAGTGACCATTTTCCATGTCAAATTCATATCTTGTCTTCTCATGTACATTCTCAGTGTGTGCCACATTGGCATATTGCTAAAGTGAATTGGACTTTGTTCCATTCTTTAGCCTCTTTCCAGCTATTGACGGTATGGTCAAGCACCTCTATACGGTCCTCATTACAGTCGCAGATGAGGGTATTCCGCGGTCGTCTTCCTACCCCAGAAGCTTTCCGGTTCCTTGGTGGACCAATGAATGCCGGGATGCTTTGCAAGTTTTTCGGTGCCACCCTATTTGAAACACAAGATTCGTTACAAACAGATGTGTGTCAAATTGAATTAATCAGGATAGCAAAGAGGGGTGTTGGATTGCTTTCGTGTCTTCTTTTAATCTTACCACGCCTAATTCTGTCATCTGGAATAAGGTTCGGCTCGTTGCCAGCAAACCTGGTTTTTGCCCAAACCCGGTCTCAAGGTAAAACACCTTGTGTTTGCTACTCCTATAGATATTGCCAATAAGTTAGGATGCACTGTCGCTGATATTTCGAGCTCCGCTAATTATCCAGCGTTTCGCACAATTAAGGTGCAGGTTGAGTTGAGAGGGTTCTCTTTTACCTCTGACAATCAGGAGTGCTATAATTTACATCTAGGGAATTGGAGCATGCACTTTCTACCTCTCGACATTACGCTCCGAGGCCAGAGGGCATCCATGTTGCAGCATTTAACAGCGGAAGGCAAGGCATTTTTACTCCAGATTTTTAACCATATTTGGTGTGATGGCACATTCCCGAGTGCTTGGCAGGTGGCCACCTGCAGTGAAATGTTCTTTTGGCATCTTGCAACCTCCATTTTTTTATTGCTTGCAAAGAGAGTGATTTTATAGAAAGTGCCCTAAAACTAACTTCATTCTATTACATATTATTTGTTTTAAATCCCTCTAATATAATATTTTCAATTTTTCCTACCACTCAGAACCAAGAGATCTGTTAACTTATTTGCTTCCTTACACATTCGATTCTAGACAATTTTGTGTCAGTTTCTAAAGCTTTATAGCCATCTATGAAGCCTGCAGAATAGATACAGAAATTACATATTCTTGAACAGGCATGAGCAAATCAAAGTAGTGTACTTTTTCATAACCTTTGAGTTCTGTTTTCTTTTCATGTCACCATTATTGCCAGCAAGCCACTCAGGATACAATCTTTTATTTACAAGGTGTCATACGCTTAAGTTTTTCTATAATTAAATTTTAATACATGATTACTTACACTCCCTTTCTCCTTTTCATATAGTTTGATAGCTTGCACCTTATCACTTGTGGAAGTGCCACATTTTTAAGTGACATTGTTGATCATGAAAATCACTATTCCATGCTCTGCTTAGCCACTCATGTTCTTTATTGTGATCAGAAATTCATTGTAAGGGTTCTTTCCTTCAATAGGGCAATTAAAAACTATTGACTAAAACCCAATGTACCCTCATGGACTGTTGCAAAGAAACCCAGTTTTTATTTATTATAGTGTACTTCAAAGAGCATGTTGAAGAATTTTCGTTCCACTATAAGTACTGGCAGACTATTTCTGTTTCCGAGTTTGACATTTTGTTTTATTCAGGAAAGAATTATAAATGGTTTTTGTGAATACCAATAAATTTGTTCTAAAATGGACAGGATTCTGGAATATTCAGGTTCCAAAATGGGCAGGTTTCACTGTATTGAAATATTGCTCTCTTGGGTGTAGATATATCTTTATGTGAAATTTCAAAAGTATTTCAACATAGCTGGTCCATTCATCTCTTGTAAGAGCTATTACACTGGTTAATTTATTGCTTTGCATAACATATGTTTTTATTTTATTTAGTTGAAATGAGAAACGTATCTAGATGCTAGATTACATTACTTTAATTTTTAATTTATTAATTCTTTTATGCCCTACATTTTTAATAGGTTTATCAACATTTAATAGTGCTCATTTTATTGGCATGTTCATTGCTACTTCATTATTATTGTTCACATCCCATGTCAAAACCTTTAAGATAGTGTATGGAACAAATTATTGCTAATGCAAATGAACTTGATGTCCATTCACTCATCAATTGGCCTGGCATTCACTTTTTAAGTATAATAGAAAGCTCTGAAAAAAAAAAATTCATCCACATAGAATTTGCATCTTAAATTTATCATTACTGGGCACCAAATAAGAGAAATATATAATGCAATATACAGGTTGAGGCATTTATAGTGTTGCAGGCATTTTACTGGAAACGAAGGGGAAAATAAAAAATGCTTCAGACAAAATTTGAAGTGCTCTTAGGGGAACATAACATAGCAACATTAACTCGTCCTTGAAATGCCATTCTCAATAACATTTCAAGGTCAACTTTGTTTTTTAAAATGGAATGGTAAATTTTTTCCCTAGGAATGGAAAGAGAATTCAATTTTCAGTATAAAAGTTCTAGTATATCTATCAGCTGGCGGTGATAGATGATGAGATATTAGACAAATAAGACAGCAAATATTATTCACTTACTTTCACTTCTCTCTTTTCTTTTGTTGTTGCTATGAAGGAGCTCATTTGTTTATATGTAGATGCTCATTTGTTGGCATTGGTACACAAACGAGTGCTCAGAGTGCTCATCATTGCCAATTCAAACCTAAAAAGGCATTATTCTCAGTCAGTTCCCCTTCATCTCAATTATGGATGTTCAATATGCAATAAATAAAAGGATCGATATGGTTTACATTTATGGCAAAGCTCATAAGAACACTAGAGCAGCTTGTAACTTATACAGAGATCAATATCCTGGAAGGAGGCAGCCATCCATTAGAAATTTTCAACGACTTGTGAACTTATTCTCAGAAATGGGAGGTGTTGCATCAAGAAAACACCATTAAATGAGAATGCTGCTGGGGAAAATTCAGAAGTCACTGTATTAGCTGCATTTGCCGCTAATCCTCACACAAGTTCCTGTCAGTTGGAACATGATTCAGGATTCTCTCTAAGGAGTGTTCTTCAAATACATTAGAATCACAAATACCATCCATATTACATTAGCCTACACCAAGTCCTTCATGGGTATGATTTTCAGAAACAAGTTGAATGGGCTCTGCTACAAATTCAAATCTGTAACTTTTCCAACATTTTATTTTCTGATAAGGCAGCTTTCACCAATCATGCTCAAGTGAAGCGACATAACATACATTATTGGGCTTAGGAAAATCTAAGATGGTCATGGGAAATAGAGCTTCAGCAGCAATGGAGCGTGAACGTTTGGTGTGGTTTTTTGGAACTCCGTATAATTGGACCATACTTCATTGAAGGTAAACTTAATGGGCAGAAATACAGACATTTTTTGGACCAAGAACTTCCAGTGTTGCTTGAATACGTGCCCCTTGTGGACCAGTATAAATGCGATGGTAGTCCATCTCATTACTCAGCTGTAACTTGAGAAATATTAAACAGAGTATCCTGGTCCATAGATAGGACTCAGAGGGCCTGTCCATTGGCACTGTCCCCCAGATCTCATTTCTTATGACTTTTTCTTATGGGGCTACATTAAAGATAAAGTTTATGAAGAAATACAAACTCTACCTAGTAAACAACAATAACAAATTAGGAATGTCTGTACAAGAATCAGCGAAGAAATATTGAAACATGTTAATCGAACTTTTGAAGCACATTTTCAGAAATGCATCAAAGCTAATGGTCATACTTTCGAGCATTTACTGAATTGAAATTGTAGTGTGAAAATGACATTGTTTCAATTATGGTTATAACCGTACTGTACATAAATTGATGCCAGTAAAGTGAAAGTGAACAGAAAACATTTGCTGTTTTATTTGTTCAATATCTCATTTTTCACTCCTAGCTGATAGATGTGCTAGAACTTTTATACTGAAAATTAAATGCTCTTTCCATTCCTGGAAAAAAGTTACACTATTCGATTCCAAAAACCAAGTTAACCTTGAAATGACCTTGAGAATAGCATTTTAAAGATTAGTTAAACTTACTATCTTATGTCCCTCTAAGAACACTTCAAATTTTGTCTGAAGTATTTTTTGATTTTCCTCTTCATTTCAGAGTAAAATGGCTGCAACACTAAAAATGACTCACCCTGTATGTATAAACAAAACAAAAAAAAAAAATAGAAATGGATTTAAAATAGATAAGTACATTATGTGTTATGTCCTCTGTAGCCAGTTATTTTTTCTTGTCCATCTTATCTTCTTAATAAATTTACATAGCCCTAGCCAATTTTTCATATACAATCCAAATTTAGACATGCTGCCCTACTCCTTGATCTTACAAAGTTTTTGGAGAGAATCTGTGACCTTCAGCACTCTGTAGCTTCAAATTCTGCAAGAATATATACCCAATTTTCCTTTTTACTACACATAGGACATATTCTTTCTCCTGTGTCTTCCATCATTTTCTGTGTTTTCCCAACTTGCGAGATGCAGCCAGACCTTTGCCATTTTGTCTTCTCCTGTCATTATATTTATAAATGCTTCCCTTCCCTTCCCAATATCAATTAATCTCTTTCTTTCCTCCAAACATTTCTTCTACTTCTATCTCCCATCTTCCACATCCATCCATTCCTATTCTTTCCAAACCTCTTTTTACGATAGATGCCCATTTCCAGGTCTTTCAGTTGTTCCTGATATGAAAACAATTTTAACTTTGTGTCTTGTCTTCCTTATTAAGTCTAATGACAGTATAATTTGATATAATGGATAGGTAAATGAGAAAAAACTGATGCAGCAGTAAAAATGAGCTAGAATTTTTAACTAACTGGTTTTTGATGCAACTGCTACTAGAAGTCCCATTTGAAGTAGTATGTCCTATATACTCATATTAGAGGTCATGACAATTTTAAGTTGCCTCCTCATGATAGAAGAGAAATTAAAAGGATTCTAAAAGAAAAGTAATACAGCAAGAGCAGTTTTAAAAGTCATGCAACCTAGATCAGCTGAACAGTGAATTTAGCTCTCTCCAAACAATGAGATTTCCATTGCAAATGCAGCGTCATTCTCTCTTCCAGTCAGTAGTGAATGAGATTTTGACATAGGCAGTTGTATTGTGCAGTTCAGAGTGAGATTTCATTAAATAGTGGAAAATTGTGAGCTGGTGAGATATTCACTGCATCATTGTATATTCATGTTCAAGGCATATATCAAGTATGGAAAGTTGTACAGCAGAACGAGACAGCATTTAGGTGTAAATTTCCTGGCAGCATGGTTCCAACATGAAAAACAATAAAAAGTTAGTACAGAAGTTTAATGAAACAGGTTCTGTGAATGACTGGAAAAAAAATCAAAGACTGCTAATCAATCCATGAAAAAATTGTGCCATATATTTAGTCCCTGAATTATTGACCCTGTTTTATGGTCTTCTTGTTCCCCAAGTCTTACTGTTTGTGATTTTGTCTTTGGGAAACACTGAAAAATAAGAGTTTATTCAACTATGCCTCATATGCTGGAGGATTTTAAAACAAACATTCAAAAGGAACTTAGGTCCATTATTGATGGGAAACTGAAGATTGTCATGATAACTTCCTAAGAAGATGTGGATAGTGTATTTCCAGCACCTACTATAAGGAGGGTGAGTACCAAATTCTATTATTTAATGTGTTATAACTAAGTTTTAAAACGGTGAAATGCTTGAGCACCATGAATCAATGCAAGAAAATACTGATGGCAATGCTGATCTAACTGCCAACCGGCTGACCTATGTATTGGAACTTTTAAACTGCTCTCACTGTATTACAGAAATCATTTATTTACACTTATTATACTTTGTGGAAGGGGATGCATGCACATGTGTGTTTGTGTATGAGATAGAGAGACAGAAAAAAGAAAGAAACAACTGTTCTGTACTCTCATGAATTTTTTCCTCTATTACTGAAAGAAATAGTCTTTTGAATGGTTATATTTCTTTTTTATGCAGGCTAATGGAGATTGGAGAGGAATTTTGTGGAAGCAAGTCTGAAGAATTACAGAATTCAATTAAAACCCAGAGTAGCAAATATTTTGCTACCTATCATCGTGAGCGCCTGGATGAGCTGCGTACTTTCTTGGAAAATGAAAGCTGGGCTCCATGTCCTGTCAAGCATGATTTTTCTGTATTGCAGCTTCAGGAATTTCGTTCATTAAGGCACGCCTTACTACACAGCTCAGGTAGCACATATTCACAGGATGGTAGTTCAGCTACTGGTGGGGACTATTTCACTCGCTATGCTGAAGGTGGCAGCCCATTTGATATCATTCTAGATGATACACAAGAGGAGGATTTCCTAGCAAATTTCACAGTAAGTGCATGTGTTTAATATTTGCATCCTTTCTATGCCTGGTTGTTCTGCTTAGTTATTGTAGTGCTTTATTAATTTATGGACTCTCCAGACTCTGGTTGCTAACAGCAAAGAATCTGTCCATTAAGGTACATTTTACATGAAGCCAAATATTAGAATTGTGACTTGAAGAACTGAAATAAGGAACATATTGCTTAAAACAAAAGTGAAGAGATCGAGAAGTGTTGGCAAGGAGATAGTCTGCTATTTTTTCTCAGCTAGTGGTCATTTTTTGACAGCTGTGCTGAGGGACAAAATATAGTCACTGTCACATGGTATCTAATCTACAAAATGTCTGCCCAAAATCTTGGATTTGCTGAGACTGAAGTTTCCAAAGGCAGGCCTGCATGGAATTCTGCTGTACCATGAAAGTACCTCTGTCCACACTACATAGGAAATAGCTGAATTTCTGCAGGAATCAGAAGTCAAATGTTTGTTCCATCTTCCCCAGCAGTCCACACCTGGCCCCATTTGACTTTCTTCTATTCCCAAAAGTAAAAGAAAAACTTTGTGGTCAGTGCACACCACCACTCAGCTGCCTTTTCTCTTTGATGGAAGCATGTAGTCCATGCAGTAGGCTACATAGTACTCATTAACTGTGATGTTCCTATCCTTGAAGTAAATGAAGAGTATTCCTTCACAGTCCCAAGATTGTGGTTATGAACTTCATAGTTGATTCAGTGACCTTCTCCTTTTAGAGGCAGTGCTTCACCAGGTTTACGCCACTCCATTGATTCTCTTTTGAACAAGGGATCATAGTAGAGGATCATAGTTTCATCTCCTGTAACAATGGTTTGCAGAATTTCTCTCTTGTTGCCATGGCAAAGCTCCAAAAATGCCTGACAACAGAAGTCTTGTTGCTGCTTTTGAACTGAGGAGAGAGGTCTGGCACCCATCTTGCACTAACCTTATTCATGTTTAAATGTTCATGAATAATCTGAAGGACTGTTGTTTTAAAAAGGCCCAACCTTGCTACTATTTCTGTAACTTTGAGCTGCCGGTTTTCATAATTTCTCCTTCCACTAGAGTGATGTTTTCAGGAGTGAGCATCTCCAAGGGTCAACCTGCACGCGCTTCATCTTCAATGCTTTCTTGACCCATTCAAAAAAGTTTGGCCCATTCTTTTATGGTAGAATATGAGGGGGATGCTTCCCCATACACCCCATCCAATTGCTGTTCAATTTCATTTGGAATAAGTCCTTCTTTTATGAAAAACTTGTAACAGCTGATATCCGTTTTGAACAATGCACAACTTCTACACATAGCCTTCTTTATGCAACTATATCTGAATAACTGAACACAGCAGAGTGGAAGCTACAGCTGCAATTATTAATGTAAAAGATTTTGTGAAGGTGATAATCCTTATCGGTGAGGCTGGAACCTAATGGACCTACCCTCGTGTACACTGATAATTAAAGTGATGTACAAGTGTTCATTAGTTTTGCATATATATAATAGGAATTTTAAAAACTCTTGTCATATGCTTTTGCATTTTACCTTAATTATGTGTATTATCTGTGAGGAACAATCATAGGCATTGTTATTGATTCTTCCTAAACAAAGAATACAAATGAGAGCTCTCATGCAATATTAGTTGCATCTTTTTTGCCAGAAGCTGGCAGATTTCTCTGGATCCAGAAACTATTTTTTCTTGAAATTTTCCCTCAAAAAGTATTCTTGCTTGATTTTGTGAAAAATTTAATCTCTCAAGGGTGGAGACATCATTCTGGCATTGGATGTTTAAAATGGTAATGCTTTATACAGGGCTATTCTAAATGATTGTCAGGGTCACAAAAATTCATAACTCAAAGTGCAATTGACATAGGAATATGAATCTTGTTTTATTGTGTACTGTAACTCATAAAGTCCCCCCCCCCTCCCATACATTACAAATGCTCAATATGTGCGCCTTTTGTAACTCTACACACAACTACTCGATAGTCCATCTCTTCCCACACACAAATCAACGTGGCAACGGTGATGGGTCGGTCCTGGTGGTGTAGTGGTTACCATACTTGCCTCCTAAACTCAAGATCGCGGGTTCGAACCCGGCCAGGACCGATGGATTTTTTCGGGCGTAAAAATCTTAAGTATGGCTTCCTTCAGAAAGGAAGTAAAGCTGTGGATCCCGTGTCGTACATTTACGGCACGAAAAAGAACCTCAAGCCTGAAAGAGAGGCCTCTGAGCAAAATTAGTCAGCGGTTTCACGCCCTGAGTTGAATGGGGCGCTGATGACCTGAGATGTTAAAGAGCGTCCATAAATAAATTAATCAAAAATGGTGATGGTTTCAAAGATGGCTCGGATGCGCTGCTTCAGTTCCTGAATATCTACCGATAGAGAAGGAACATATACCTGATCTTTAACATATCCCCACAGAAAAAAGTCGCATGGTGTAAGATCTGGTGAACTTGGTGGAAAGGATAAGAGCATCAGATGACCTTCCGTTCCAGGTCCCATCCATCATTGTGGAAGTTCTTGGTTTAAAATGCTCTGACCTCCCTGTGGAAATGAGGTGGTGCACCATCTTGTTGCAGCACATAATCGTCCCTGTCGTCACTCAACTGGGATAATAGCCATTCTGTGAGCATGTCCAGGTAAGTCAGTCCTGTCACTGACTGTACATTGAAGAAGAATGGGCTGTAGACCTTCGTGTTTGAAATGGCACAGAACACATTCACCTTAGGGGATTCTCGCACATGTTCCACATAACAATGGGGGTTCGTTGTACCCCAAATTCGAACGTTTTGCTTGTTCACTTTTCCATTCATATGAAAAGTAGCTTCTTCACTGCAAACTAATCTGTCAAGAAAACCATCATCTTCTTCAAATCCTTTTTGCAGTGCCATGCAAAAGTTGAAACATAGAACTTTGTCATTAGCTGTTGGAGCTTGATGCAATTGTAGGTAATATGGCTTTACCTTTAGGCACCTTCGTAACACATGCTATACTGTGGTTTGAGGAACTTGCAGTTCCCTGCTACATCTTGTAGTTGATTTCTTAGGACTGCGGAGATAACCATCCCTAATTTGATTCACATCCGCTTCTGATGCAGCTGAACGCCCACTGCTTTTCCCTTTGCACAAACAACCTGTATCCACAAATTGTGTGTACCATCTGTGAATAGAGTTGTCGAAAGGAGGCTCCTTGCTGTATTTTGTCTGAAAATGGCGCTGGACTATGGTAACAGATCGGTGTTGATATCCAAGAGTACAAAAAGCTTTCTCCTTACTACTAACCGCCATTTTGTTAAACACTGCTGTTACTGCCATCTGGTGGTAACTGATGTCACTACATTTGATTCAAAACAAAACTTTGACTGTTTGCTAACCGTTTGCAACAATAAAAATGATATGGTTTCCACGTTTTTTTAAAAAAAATTCATGAACCCCTGACTATCATTTAGAATAACCCTGTATATCCCCTCTGCAAAAAATGAACATGCTGGTCCAACCAAAGCACATCGAAATATAAGTTTTTTATTTTTCCCATATTAGTCCAAAATATTGGGGTACTTATGTGACCCTCCGCTTTTTTTTTTTTTTTTTGGTTAGTGTTTAATGCCCCTTTTTCTTCTGAGGCACCACAGGCGGTTAAATAAACTTGAAATAATATCAGAATGAACAGGAATATTCCTTTGTTAAGCAGGGAAATTCATTATAGTGCTTATTTTCCTCCTCGTACTCCATACAAGAAATTCACTCTGTGAGTTATGGAGCACATGATATCTAAAAACATTTAGTTGCAATAATGTCTGGGCCTGGTTGCAGCAAGAAAAAAGTAGGTGCATCATATTTAAAAAAGAGTAGAAGTGTAGAAAATTTGTCCACAAAGTTTTATTGCACAATATGGCAACAATGCCTTAAAAATCAAGTCAAAGGCATTTAATGAAGTAACACTCAAAATTGTGCATTTGGTTTTTTTAAACATGTTTTCTACACAACAACATATTAATACAGTAATGATGTTCAAATCCAACTAAATCAAATTGCTTGTAGATGTGAAATGAACATTTCAGCAGTTAAAACAAACATGCCATTTCAACAATCATATTCTATGAGATATGCTACTTAATTTTCAGTATTCTCAGTATTCTACTAAGCAGAAGGCCATAACTCATTAATTCTTCTTCTTCTTCTTCTTCTTCTTCTTCTTCTTCTTCTTCTTCTTCTTCTTCTTCTTCTTCTTCTTCTTCCTCTTCCTCTTCCTCTTCCTCTTCCTCTTCCTCCTCCTCTTCCTCCTCCTCCTCCTCCTCCTCCTCCTCCTCTAATCACCCTCATTCTTGATACAGAGTTGCATCTCCCAGAACCTGTCATGGAAGCAACCATTCCATGCTTCTTCAGAGATGGCAGCAACCTCCTCTTTGTACTGATAAAGTAATATATAGGTATTTGATATCTTGTACACTATGAAAGATAATATCTTTCAATGAGGTTGTTCACAAAATTCTTCTTTGACATTTCGTAAATTTGGAGTCATATTTTGTAAAATGACTTGAATAAATAATTATTATTTATTGTGAGTATGTGTAATTCCTAAGTATGGCTTCCTTTGGAAGGGAAGTAAAGCCATGGGTCCCGTGTCGTACATTAACGGCACGAAAAAGAACCTCAAGCCTGAAAGAGAGGCCTCTGAGCAAAATTTGTCGGCCGTTTCACGCCCTGAGTTGAATGGGACGTTGATGACCTGAGATGTTAAAGAGCGTCCATAAATAAATCAATCAAAAAAAAAAAAAAGTATGTGTAATTTTAAGAATTTAAAATTATTGAGTCAAATTTGAAACTTTTACATCAGTAATATTTTAAAAAAGGAAAACTTAAATTTTTGGAGCTAATTGCTCTCTCTTCAGTTCCAGATCAACAAATGTGTAATCTTCTTTACATTTATCTTTTCCCTATCTTACAGTAAAGTTTTCATTTTAATTGTACATTGTTATGGTAATCATTTGGGAAGACCCAAATTGCTGACTGTCTCTTTGATTCTGGGTGTTATTGGTAAGTCAACTTTCATCAACAGTGAAGATATTGTGCACAGGTCAGGAGCTGCCATTGTCGAAATAACAAACCATTTCCTGGCACCATACCACTCTTGCTGCCTTTTGTTCTGTGAGGCTGTGGGGTACTCAACACAACAAAACTTCCTGACATGAAGATATTTGTGCAGATTTCTGACATCTGAAGAAAATTAATGTTTAGAGACTCCTGTATTTCCCTATAAGTCACTTGTGAATCATTTTTCAATATGGCTTGTACATGGGGAACGTTTCCATCAGTGACTCTGTTGTGATACCCCACGTGCTTGTCATATTTCATGGCTATTCTTCCTCCCCTAAATCCTACAAGCCAGTTATAGACTTTTGTATGTTAAGGAGCGAAGTTGCCTATGAGAAGCAAGGCAAGACAAGCATGTTGGGAGAGCACATGTGAAGAATAGTAATGAGAGTCAACATTCGCTTTACAGAGTCAGAATTGGTCTGTTTAATGCAAGGAAACTACATTTTAATAATGGGCAAGAAGAAACATGAAACATTAAATTGTAATATTCATGTTAAATTTGTTCAAATTTTAATATTGCTTTATATTTTAATGTAGTATAATGGTATTTGCTAACCAAAGAATGTATCAAACATTTATTCAAATGGAAATAAATCTATAGACGGATGGAGGGAGGGAGAAAGAGGAGGAGGGAGGGATGGACAGTCAAAATAAAACTTAATAGATTTAGACAGTAAAATCCAAATCCATGTCTTTAGCAACCTCTACCATCTGAAGTCTAGCAATGACCTATTTAAGAAAATATTGTAATCTGCAAAATGAAAACTACTTGAGTTAAAAAGCAGTTTTGATGGATGTGTTACAACAAATTTGTTATTTATTTACCTCATAGATTTAATTATTATGAAACTAGAATAATTTTATCAAGCATAAATAGTATTTAAATAGAGAATTGACACTGTAAGCAATATAGCTCAATAGAAGAAATAGAATAAGGTAGCATGTCAAAAACCTGGTTGTACATACACTCGAGAACTTCAACATCATCCCACTTAAAAGAAAGTAATTGTCATCATTCATAGACATTCATAAGCATTTGGAGTAAAACAATAAATGCTGACACCCTTGTTAGTGTCCTTAGACTTGGCTACTAATTTGTTAACTAGAAAACTTGGACTTTGTTTCCTACATGTCTGATTTATAGATTCTCTCCAGCTTCGGCACATTAGAATGTGAAAGAAAGAACTTAATTTGAGACAACCTAGTAATGTGTGAAGTGTAAATTTGAGCCAAAGTGTATGGTACAATTAATGGGGTATATTTCGTATGCTAGTATCCATTTGAATAAATTGCAGTAATCTTTACTCAAAATAATTTAAATTTGTTTAAATCAAAAACAAAATACTGCTATTGCAGGATGAGCCTTCAGGCTACTTTAGTGATGAGAGTGATGAAGACATTCCAGAGGAACTGAAGAAAGACTTTGTGGATGAAAATGCTGGTGAATCTATGACAGCAACAAAGTAAGTTGTTTTGTTACATGTTTGTTCATTGCCATTACAAAGAATTTTCCATTATTTTTACCAAAAATAGTGTGGTAGAAGTAAAAAATTCATGTGTTTGTTGCAGACCAACCCCATGGTCTAGTGGTCAGCATTCCTAGCTACTATTGGGATTCCAGGTTCGATTCCCAAATATGTCAGTAATTTTTCCTTGGTAAGAAAGATTCCCATGGTATGGTTAGGTTAGGTCTCACTAAGTTGAAGGATCCTCTAGTATACCATAATTATATCATCTTCATCTCATCCAGCTTATGGGCAACCTGGCTGTAGAAGACTGGTTGGCATTGACCTATTTTTGTTCCTGGAGTGGAATGGTTACAATATCGCCCCTTGCTTAGAAAAAACTGGCAACCATCTTCCAGCCTACATTTCAATTTCACTTAACCTTCACTAGGGGTCATCATTTGGGAAAACCCAGATTTCCAACTATCTCTTTAATTTTAGGTCATATTGGTAAATCCAACTTTCACCGCCTGTGAAGATACTGTGGAAGGTCAGAAGCTATCTAAGTTGTTTGGGGTCAAATCTGTGGGCATGGTACATATGCCAGCAATTAAAAGTACAATCAGTGCAACTTTGCAACTGCAATTGAAGAAGTGTATGTGTGTAAGTGCATGATTGCGATGGGAAAGCAATTAGTTCTTTGACAAATGCAGACTCTTGGTGGTAATAGCATCCTTTAACTGCTCCAGCAATGCTGCATAATGCTCTCCATGAATGGTTTTGCTTTTAATAGATAGTCTTTATGCACAGTACCCTGAGCATTTCAAATACATGGCCCTCATCTTTCCATTTTATCCATTTTTTTGGAAAAATTTTACCTTGTTTACTTGCTTGACCATAATGATTGTACAAATGAAACAGCATGTGTTGAAATTTCACAGTACATCATCTAATAGATCATACTTGAGAATATCCTCGCTGCTTAGTAGTATCAGTTTTTGGCCTGACAGAAATTCATTCAATCTCATGAGGACATTTGGGAAGCTACAGGTACATAATAGAGATGTGGTATTCTTTGTTTTAGAAAGCTGTGTGATGGCAAAGATTTTAATATGCTAATGCTCCCCTGCAATATTGCCTTCTGCTGATGGTGTCAGAGATTGAAGTATAGGATGCAGTGGTTACTATGGTTGGGCAAGACTTGTAAGGGCTGTCACGCCTAAGGGGGCTATATATATGTGTGTGTGGGTGTACAGGAGGAATAATTCATAAGTCATGGCAACTATTTTTTTTCTCGCAAACAAGGGACAACACAAAAAACCTAAGATATATGATTGAAAGTGTATAGAATGTACTTTCCAATGAAACCACCAGATGATTTATGTGAGCAGAGCTGCTTATCTTAACATGCCTGGAAGTTCACTTGATGGGCGACTGTTTAGGAAAGGAGATTACCTGCATATGTGAAAATAGCGTTTCTCTGCAGCTGGAATGCATGAAAATACCATATAGAGCTATGGGAAGCACTGGGTTTGTGTGCCTTGCTGTATCAAACAGTGGTGAGGTGGACAGAGGCCTTCCCATCACTGGCAACGAACTGTTAAAATACTTGGAGACTTCTTCGAAGGCTGCTAATATTGTGGATTACGTGGGAGACCCATCCTGTGATGAATTTGCAACCATGTGGAAGTAGTTGTGTAACTTTTGTTCATGTCATAATAAAGCAATGCTGTGTGGTTGCCTGTGGTTTGCATCTCTGTGAGGGCCACCTACATCCAGCCTTTCATTGGTGGCACTACTCAGCAGTAAATGCCATATACTTTCAATCATATATCTTAGATTTTTCATATTGTCCCTTGTTTGTGAGAAAGAAATAGTTGCCATGATTCTGACTTATCCCTCATGTGTGTGTGCACGTGCATGCATGCGTGCCAGGTGGCCCACATAAGCCATTTTCTGCAGCTTTATGTTTCCCACATATGTTAGTGCAAAAAGGCTTGCTGTGTAACTTCTGTTCAAAGGAAATGTGCAGGCACCAGCAAAAGGTCACTGAGTAGTGCTGCTTGCTGCATGCGTTTACTTCCTGGTTTCTTACTGATAAAATTGCGGGGGCATCTGTTTGCAGTTCGAGTCTGGCCTTATTTGAACATGTTTATTATGAATAATGCACTAATAAAAATTATGTAAGTATAACATAGCTTTAAATAAACATTATTATCTTATTATATTGATTGTAAACAAAGAATAATAGCATTTATTTAATATTATTAACTGTGAAGTGCCAATTGGTGTCATTGGTATTGATTGTAAATTAGCTGTCAGATAATATGACCATTTTTAAACCTGATATTACACGGGAATATAATATGTATATGAAGGTGTTGATTTAGTGGATCTGGTATTGCAGGCATATCCCTCTTTACATAAAACTGTAAAATAGTAACAAGAAATTATTTTTTTCGCATGTTGGACATCAGTATATACAATAATTTGCTTATTTGGAAAACTCTAAACCCCCACAAAACAATAATATACCAGAATTTCTGATTATTAACAGCTTGCAGCCTAAAGGTGGCTATAACATTCAGTGAGCTGTTCACAAAGAGGGTTGAAAATCCAACAAACATGCATCCTTTAAATTAACAGGAAAACACTTCCCTAAAATATTTTGGAAGTATATGATATGCCAAAATGGGGAGTTCACAAGGAAAACAATGTGATTTGTAATGATTGTGGAGATATACTCTTGTGTATTTACCCAGGCTTCCAAATGTATCATACACATTGCAACTCTTAGAGTTAAGCTTGAATTGTGTTGTATAATTTATGTAAAACATTTCATGGAAGAAAAGAGTTAACTAATAAAGGTTTTAAAAGCAGGATATCTAAGCATATATTATCATTGGGTCCTTTCTAAACTTGAACATGTATACACTCCATATTGTGGAAGAGGTTAAGTCACTTGAGGAGTAAGAAAGAAGGGTGAAATGCTAAACGTTTGATTATAGCAGTTGATAGGACTTTTAGCAACTCCAGAGACAATTTAGATACTTAAGTACCAAAAGGAATAAAACTAAAAAAAACAACAAAAAAAACTATAAATGTAATAGCTGCCTAATCTATCTAGGTGGTGTTTAATCCTCATTTTTATTACTGAGGTACCACAGGCGGTGAACACTGATGCTATATGACATGAAATGATATATTGGGAAAGGAATTTTTTAGGAAGGAAATGTGCTAGGTCTAAGTTTTGGGTACCTCCCCAGCATTTGCCATTTATGAGGATTGAGGAAAACCTGGAAAAACTCAGTCAGGGAGGACAATCCTGGCGGGATTTGAACCCCACTCACGAGTCCATGCTTTAACTACCTCTGCCTCCTGTGGCAGTCATCAGCCCTTATTATAAATTGTAATATGTTATACTTTATTAACCAGGACAGTATGAAAGATAGTAGGACAATAATGTATCTTAGTATTAAAATATATGCCTATGCATTTCCATAATATGCAGCAAATTTTGCTGTTAAGAAAAAGTGCCATGTATTCATCACTGCTTGATGTTTGCCATTTCTTTACAAACAAGTTGTTTTTACTTAGCGTTGGGGACTTATTTATACAATATATTGCATTTGTTTTATAGAACATGGAGAGTGGGACCTAAGAAAGTAAGTCGAAGAGAGTTGCTGAAAGCACCCATTCTAACTAATACTTCACTTGCTGTTTTACGACACTGTGGGCGGTATCTCCAAATGAGCAGACTACTACGACCCATTGCAAGCGAAGTGATTGCATGCATGTGTCAGTTGTTTGATTTCTACCTCTACGTTGTCCATGCCTTTTTTGCTGCTGATCTGGTAAGTTTTCATATACATGACCAAAGAATCACTTCAAGGAATCCCTAGCTTTAACCTGGGTTTTAATATTTAATATTAGTATTTTGTTTTGAAAGTGCTATAAAGCATGAAATGTGATTTGCATAATCGTTATGGTTAAATGCTATTACACTATTTTAATAGATTTTTTGCAGTAATGCAACATTTATCTTATTTGGAGATAAGTAGGACAATTTAATGCATTAGATTGAAAAGGAGAAAAGAAATTGAAAATATTAAATTATATTCATAGCTCAAACTCTCCATGTTACATGCGCATTCATCATATTTATTATAAAGTGTAGTTTTGATTCATCTTAATTGAACAAATGCAAGCTTGCTCACACATACTCTTTCTCTCTTTCATCAGTCATTTTACGCCCTGAATTGAATGGGATGCTAATGACCAAATATATTTTAAGAGCACCTGTAAATAAAATAAACCTAACTCACTCTCCATCTCTCTCTCTCTATCTCCCCCCTCCCTCTCTCTTATTTTATGTGCTTACCCAAGAAATGTTTTTCCACTCTATGCACCTACATTTTAGATTTTTTTTTTTTTTATTGATTTATTTATGGGTGCTCTTTAACATCTCAGGTCATCAGTGCCCTGTTCAACTCAGGGCATGAAACAGTCAACAAATTTTGCTCAGAGGCCTCTCTTTCAGGCTTGAAGTTCTTTTTCATGCCGTAAATGTACGACACGAGACCCATGGCTTTACTTCCTTTCCTAAGGAAGCCATACTTAGGATTTTTACGCCCGAAAAAATTCATCAGTCTGGCCGGGTTCGAACCTGCAATCTTGAGTATAGGAGCAAGTATGGTAACCACTATACCACCAGGACCCACATTTTAGATATGATTTACACATAAAGCACATGTATTCTCATATTAATTTTGTTGAGGCAAGGTTAAACATTGATGTAATCCAAAAATTACATTATCAATGGTGTGTATGTGAAAACAAAATCCTAGGTTTTGTCATGTTTGATCCAATATGGCCAAGAATAATGTATTATATAATAGATGGTGTTGAATGGACAGGAAATTTCTGAGACTTTCCGAGGTTATAAGTTGGGAAAGGCACAAGAGAATGGCATTGCCTAAGGGAAGAATGGCAATGACAGCAATACACAGATGTTTATATTTAGCACTGAGTATGAACATTAAGCAGCTTGAAAGAATTTATTATGCTTTGGTTGAGTCACAATGGATTTAGAAGCAGAAATCTGGGGAATTGACAATGGATAGTATATTTGGATTTAATTCAAAGATTTTTTGTAAGCTAATATTGGGATGTTGCAATAATACAGCTAATTGCTGGAGCTTTGGCACATTTAGGAAAGGTAAGTGTGAGAGGGTTAATGATGGAAAGGATATTGATATATTTGTTTCATTGTCTAGAGCTATCTGACACTGATATTGTGAAAATATGTCTGAGACACTTACAAGAAAAGTTGGGTTTTATAGTTAATACCTGGTTAGGGAAAGTTAGAGAGCACTTGTGTAAGAAAGTTCTAGGAAATTTCTTGGTTAAAATTGGTGATTTCAGAAATGAATTTTGGAGGTAAATGAGAATAATACTGAAAAATATGGATGGGCACATTTTATTCCCCCAGATTAAGGAGAGAAATTCATTGATATCATACAAAGATATAAAAATTGCCCAAACAAAGGAAAGTATAATTGATTTATTGTATAATTTAGTTGAACTACACACTCTTAATGCTTCACTTACTTGTAGTAAGTGTGTAGCTCAACTAAATCATGCAATATCAATTATATGGTTGGCTTCACTGTGCAAGTTCAGTTTATATTTTAATTAAAAGAAATTATATTGTAATTTGTGTAAGAAGAATGAAGAGAAAAGGATAGATAGCTTGGTTTTTATTAGGTATTTAGAAATTAAATATGTGGGGGGATGTTATCCCAGAGATCTGTTCTATCTGCATGGAGAAGGAAGATGAGATACATATTATTTTTCAGTATAAAGATGAAATTTTATTCAGAAATAAGGATGTTGCAGTATGAAAGATTTTTGAAGATCAAACACAGCTATCTAAATTAGGTGGATTTTAATGGAAAGTAAAGTTGAAATGGAAAAGGTCAGTAGAGAGAAATAAGAAATAGAATTAAAGTAAATAAATTGTATCTTCTCAATATTAAGTAAATTTGAAATCTAACACAGTGAAACATGCATTAATAATTTCTCCTGAGTTGAATTATTTAAATTCACTCTTTTTAGCTTCAATTGCTGTAAATTTACTCAGGACATGTTTCATGGTACCTCGTCCACATCTTCAGCTGTTAAATTACATTTGATCATTTGTTGAAGTTCCACATTCCAGAATGACATAACTCTTTATTCAAGTTTATCTCAAGATTACTGGATACCTACCAACCCTACTTCAATGAATGATCCAGCAGTCGTTTAAGAGCCGAAGCTGTGGACAAGGGTTCACAAAATCTGCAGTCTGCCTGAGTGCCTCATTAGTTAAAATGGGCATTTAATACTATTCAAAAAAAAATCTGCAGTAAGTGAAGCCAAAAAATGTATGGTTAAATAGCTCAACTCAGAAGAGATTATAAATTGTATTTAATTAGATTAGTAGACAATGTGATATTATATAGGCATGTAACCATTTATATTTATTATATTTCCAGATATTTATCGTTTTGGCAAAATAAGTAGAGTTAAGGTCAAATCATAACTTGGTATGTATTAAGCATTAGTTTAGTTTAGAGTTTGTAATGTATATAATTAATTTCTTTCAGGGTATAAGAATAGGAGGGGGAGGGGAAGGGGAAGGTTTGCCTCTGGACTGCCAGAGGTGCAGTTTCCCTCATTGATGAGTGGTTAGTGTTTCTGCCTTCTGGCCATCCAAAGGGAGGGAATGCTGACCACTGAAATAAAGTTAAAAGATATTTGCAATTTTATAGTTCAGTATTTGTCAACTTAATAATTACATGGTTAGAAGAAATATTGCAGTGGTCTATAGGAAAAAGGCCAGAACCTGTAGACTTTTATTTATTTTGTATTTTGCTTAGTAATCAACAAATAAATAAGTATTAATGCACAGCTTGCATTATATTTAGTAGATCCTAAAAAATAAGTTTAAAAATTGTATTAAGTAAGATATAAATTTTATTTTACATCCATTTGTATTCACTAGTTCAAAATAATTGAACTGCAGATAAAATAAGTAATCCTTAAGAGCGCTTATAAATATTTATCTTTCTTTGTTTACTTTAACTATTGGGCAAGTCATTGAAGGTTCTCATACACTCAGACACTCCTTTTAAAAGTGATATGAAGAAAGTTCTAGCATACAAAAATCATATCTTAACTAAGTGTTGAATTTTTGTTTTGCATAAGTTGATTATTAACATAAAATGACATTTAATTCAAATATAATATTTTATTAATACTTGGAGTGGAGCACAATTATATGTTCTTGTTCTTAATTAACTTCCATTCTGTTCATTGAGGCAAGCATATTAGAGGTTGTAAGCTTTCATTGAGATAGGACTGGATCTCAAAGAACTAACATTAGTAGATTTTAACTTTCACTATATAATTCTAATTTGTTAAGCAATGGTATAAGTGTGTTGTATATGGAGAAGATAACAAATAAAAATACAATTCTTGAAATATTCCTTTAGTTTGGACACTTTTTCAGCCATTCCCAGATGTTTTTCTCTAATTGCTGTCTTCAGTCTCTCCAGAAGATATGGGCTGTATTCTCCAGTAATGGTTTTCTGTTCTCCGATTAATGAATCAACAGATTTCTTTTTCCATCTTGAAAAACTGAAGCCATCACCTTCCCAGCAGATAGAGCTCATATTGCCTTTTTGAAATCAATTCCCTCATGCTGTTGCTGTTTAGACTGCTGTTTTGTTTCTGGTATATGGTAATGAATCTATGTTTTGTCCTTAATCACAAATTGCCTTAAAAATTGGTTGGATTCCTCTTAAAAATTTCCAAACAGTTTGTTGATATTCTCATGCAATTTTGCTTTTGCTTCAGAGGAAACAGACATTGCATCCATTTTGCATAAGCCATTTCACATGTAATTCATTGTGAAAAATAAAATAAACCTGTTCATTTGAAATGCCTGTGGCCTGTGCTAACTCAGGCGGTTTTACTTGTCTGTCAGCCAAAACAATGTCTTGAACTTTATGATTTCTAACCTCAAAGATGATTTTGGAGCTCCAGGTTATGGTGCATCTTCAATGCTTTTTCTGCCATGCATGTTCCTGTTGTGCTGTATGAGTATGAGAACCAAGCTACTTATCAAATTACCCTCATACATACAATTGCAAAAATGTGTATCATTCAATTTCTGATTTACTGTTGGGATAACCATACTTATGTTTTATATCTCTCTATTAGTATGTGAACCAAGTTACTTACCAAATCACCCTGGTTCATACAATTGCAAAAATGTATTATATATATTATTCAATTTCTGTTCAAGTTCTGTATAAAATATGTTGTGTTAAGTATTAAAAATAAGTCAATGGTTGCTGTGTGGCAGAAGTTTCAAATTAGGAAATTGCAAATACTACTGTGCTTTTAATTTATAATAATATTTTATGATACAGATTATCTGAGTTTTCATTTAACTGTTCAACTTATCTCCTTCATAGCAATGGAGATTAAAGGTTCCACTGTACTGTTATTGTTATACATACTGTTAGACTATATGAATAGATAGAAAAAAGAAGAAGGAGAAGGAGAAGAATGCCCCTAGTTATTATATATCTATTAAAGTGACGAATCCTCTAATTTATGCATTATGCTTAACATATTCTGAAAATTCTGGAATTTCATATGCTATGTTATATGGTTTTGAGCTTAAATATACTATTAGTTGTAATTGTGTTCAATATCAGCATCTATATTGAAGAATACCAAGAATTTTTTCTTCTGCTTTTTTCCAGCCTGTGATGAGCCATTCCCTGTATCATTTAAAGCTGCAGGCATCCTTGAAAAGGATAGAGAAGGAACTCATTATGACTGGATCTCATGAAACTGACATGAATAATATACAGCACATTAATGACAAGGTATTGTAGTATTAAAATGTAGCATGTTAAATATAGTATTCAAGAAATGCTTATAATTGATCCTGATGGTCTAGTGTTAACCATACTTGACTCATGGACCTAGCCAGGGTTAATGAATTATTTTAGGGCATAAAAACCCTGAGTATGGTTTCCTTCAAAATGGAGGTAAAGACATTGGTTTCATGTTGTAGATTCATGGTACATAAAAGAACCTCAAGCGTGAATGAAATGTCCTCTGACCAAACTTTATTGGCCATTTCATGCCCTGAATTGAATGGGATGCTAATGACCATAGCTGTTAGAGAGTGTCATTAAATAAGATAATCTTAACCAAACCTAAGAAATGTTTATCAATGAAATGGAGATGAATGATTGAAACATGCAAATAAGCCAACATTATTACTTTCATTGTACTACTTTTTAATTACTAAAGAGTATGGGCTATGTTCACAGTCCCTTATTTAAATACTAAGCGATAAGATTTTAAATACCTTATTTAAATACATTAGCGATAAGAAAGTGACATTCAAGATGTCTCAAGACCTATATTCTTTTTGTTTCACCACATAAAAAGTGGGCCATTTTGTGAACAGTCTATGAAATATTCACATTGTGAATTATGTGGAAATAATGGATTTAGAGAATTTGAGACTATATGGACTGCTTATAAGAAGAAAGAAATATACCTAAAATAGAAACTATCACCTTGGCCTAGTGGTAGCATGCTTCCTAAGCAGTGGACCAGGTTTTGATTCCCAATGGGTCAGTTTTCTGATATTTTTTTTCAGAGGCTTTTCCTTCAGGCCTTAAGATTAATGCCTGGGAAACTTAAGCCATAAAATCCCCATAGTTCATGTGGCAGAAGTATCATCTGCCACCCACATGCAACTTCCTTGGAATAATTTAGCTGCATCTTCCAGGCAACCTAATCTCAGTAGTTGGCTACACTTTCAGCAGGCTGGAGGAGTATCCCACAAGTTCCAGAGATTATTATATATGAAACAATGGCTACCATTTCAATGCACTAACCAATTGAGAGTTTAAAAAATGATACAGGCATTCAAAAGAGTATATGTAAGCAATACTTTGTCATTGCTCATATCAATAGAAGTGGAAATATACAGTAAATGTGGATTATCAGTACCTATTCCTACAAAGTTACTGACAACATTAAGGTTTTATGCAACTGGCAATATGCAGATAAGTAAAATAAATTCTGATATTGCTCTTTATAGCTTTTCTACATAATAATAAAAACAACTATTATTAACAAAAGTTCATTTTATTATTTCAGCTAGTATATGGAGATCTACAAACAACTAGCTATCCAATATTCTGTCAGAATAATAGCACAAATATATGAATCTTTGGCTAGACACTTAAGGAGATATGTAAAGTTCCCATCCATTCATTAAGCTCTTTATAATATAAAAAGCCAGATATCATGGGGTAATTGATAGTACTCACGTTCCCATTATAAGTCCAGAAAGCCCTATTGCTGAATTGTACAGAAAACATAAGGGATGGGTGTCTCTGAACATACAAATAGTATGTGAGCCACAAATGCAAACATTTTACATTGTAATTTGCCAGCCTGAATCAGCACATGGTAACATAATTTTCAAAAACAGCAGTATCGTGAAGTACAGGAGGATACCTGATTTTCTAACAACAGATAGTGGTTATACATAGAAGCTATACCTATTCACAACTGTATAACCGCCACGGGTGGCCGAGGTTGTTAAGGTGCAGACTCATGAGCGGAAGGTCTGGGGTTCGAATCCCACCAGGACCGTTCTCCCTGACTGAGGTTTTTTCCAGATTTTCCTCAATCCTCATAACTGGCAAATGCCGGGGAGGTACCCTAAACTTAGGCCTGGAATGTTTCCTTCCTAAAATAAAAATATCCTTTCCCAATGTATCATTTCATCTCGTGTATCGTGTATCATGAGGCATCTAGTGCCTCAGCAGTAAAAATGGGCATTAAACACTATTAAAAAAAAAACAACTGTATGCTTAGACAAAATGCAGCTGAGAAAAGAAACAATTGTGCTTGCAAAAAGATAAAAGCTGTTACAGAATACCTATTTGCTGTTTAGAAAAGAACATTTCCTTCAGCTAAATACCAAGCTAAAAGCTACAGGACATTAATAGCAGCTTGTGCTATCCTTCACATTTGTATGGATTGTGAACCCAAATAAAATATAATTATAGTGAACATCCTGACAGGGTTGCACCTATATTGCCCTAGTTGAGCAGTTAGTGTGTCTATTATCAATAGGCATTTTAATTCACAAAAAGTAACAAAGAAATAAAGTAAATTAAGACAAATTATCCAATTTTTTTATTGTGGCTTCGAGGCATATCAGCTGAGTGAACTTGCCAAACTCCAAGCTTTTGCCTTCCTTACTTTATCTTAATAAGTTTATTATAAATTACGGAGGTCTGGAACGGAATCCATCCCCACCTGAGGACAGTTGGGAAACTGCCAATATTTCCTGTTAGTTTCTGAACCATTATAACAGCAAAAAAGGTATAATAGTTATCTTTAGATTATATATTTAATCTATTGTGTTAATAGCTACTCCAGTTTAATAAAAAGTGTATCTAGTTATGCTAAAATAAAAATAAAATATTTTTTTTAAAAAATATAAATATAAAATATAAATAGATGTAAAATAGATACCTGAAAGCTATCACCAACAATTGAAAAGCTGAACTGTAAGAAAAGCAATACATTTTTTTGCCGTAGACAGTGAAATATTTTATGTAAAAGTAGCTTTCAGACTTCATACACAATCTCATGTAGTTGTCTTATATCATTAGGTAACAGGATGCAGTTAACTTTAAAAATAGTCTCTTAAATTTTGTTATATAAACAAAGACAGTAATTGAATTTCTTTTGGCAGGAATTGAGATTATCACCAATATTCAGCAATGTTTAAAGGAATGCATATGGAGAGGTGACAGTGAATAACAGCACTGTCAGTTGTTCATGCTTTCTGTAAATAAGTCATGGCTGCATTCTTCTGGGACCCTCAAGGAATTATTTTGCTAGACGTATTGCCTTAGTGAAACACTTAATTATGCAATGTATGTCAAAACGCTTTTGGAAGCTGAAGAAGTGGTTGTGGTTGCATACTTTGTCACAAAGATGTGACAGCTGTGAAAATTCTTCTTCATGACAATGTGGAGACATACATAAATCTACACATCCAAGAGATCACTAAGTTTGCTGGACTGTACTTCCTCACCCACCCTAATTGCCTAGATTTGTGCCTTCTGATTTCTATCTTTTTAGTCTTCTAAAAGATTGTAATCTGCAGAGGGAGATTTAACAATGATGAATCATACCAAGGCTTACCATATGTCTAGGATTTTCCCAGACAGTCCTCGTTTTTAGTGCTGTCCTGGGTATTTTCTGCATTGAAACATTTCCTGGATTTTGGAAATCTGAACATGAAGATAGCTATTAAATGTTTACAACCAGAGGTTATGATAGGTAAGGATTTCTTTTTTATTTTAGGTCGACAAGTTGATCATCTTGTACAAGTCGCATTTCTGTTTTAGATATCGACTTGCAAGTGGATTTCCAGTTCTTCAAGTCATGCACAGTCTTGGCTATTTTGCACACTTGTGAACTGATCTTTTTTAAAACTGTGTAACAACAGTAACAATAATCTTGTGCAATGTACAGTAATGAAGTGTTTTCTCTTATACATAATGAAAGAGATGATATTAAGCACAATGTGAAAACAAACATGTGAGATCTATTAATGCTGCTGCTCAGCAGATATAAGAGTTTTTTTAAAGCCAGGAATATGAGTATCAGTGATCTGGAGTGTACTGCTAATGAAGCTACATTTGCATACCACACTAGTAGGCACAAATTCAGTTTCAGCACATCAGAATGAATTTTAAACTGATTAAAAATTACCCAACTTTTCATCTACAAGAATCCATACAAAGGCAATTATTGTTAATGTTATTTCGTCATTTATTTTTGATAATATGCTGTGTTCTTTGAGAATATTAATTATGTTACCGTATCAATAGATAGTTCAAAGAGAAGGAAATAAAAATTTGTTTTAATTATTGTAAGATACAGAGTAGCTGAAAAAATATATACACTCTTTATTCATCAATACTTTTGAAAAAAGCAAAATAAATTTCTTATTTTAGGGAAATTGTAGCTTAATATTATTAGTTGACAGAGACCACATGAGTGCAGGTTTAGTGTTTTGTTTGTTCATGAAACAAAATGGTGAATGCGAGGTTGTCATTTGAAGAATGGAAGGCAATTTTGAAGTGGTACTTCAAAATTATCAAGGTACAATGACAGTTGCAGAATGAGTTTCAAATAAGCCATTAACATGTCAAACAATTGCATATATTTGGGACAAATTTGAAGTTCACTATACACAATGTGCATAAAGTATGTTCTGAGTGACCTGTAACAGAACAATTGCAGTTAGCTCTGTAGCTGTGTTATAACAATATAACATCACAGACATCTATGAAACAATGTTCACTTGAAACTGGAATTAGTGGATCAAGTGTATAGCAAATTTTGAAGAGTGCTAAGTGAAAGTTGTACATTCCAAATTGTACATTGTCGGAGTTGCTCAGGATAAAACTCTACCCAGACAATGGATTAATTGAAGAGATGCTGTGGAGCATCCAGTGAAATACCCAGACATAATGCCTCTCAACTTATACCTATGAGGGACCCTAAAAGATTTTATCAGGAAAAACCAGCTTCACTGGATGCACTACGAGAATAAATCAAAATGTTGTATGCAGCTATCACACCAGACTTGCTACAAGAACATAGTTCATGGAGCACTTCGGCAGCATTGAGAGTGTTTGGATGCTGATGGTGCAACTTCTAACACCTATATTGAGCTACAATTTCTTTGAAAATGAGAAATGTATTTCACTCTTTTCCAAAGTTATTAATAAATAAAAATTGTACACATTTTTTGGACTACTCTGTATTCTAACACAGAGGAGAGAATTGAATTAAACTTTACTTTTCACTGAAGTGCCAAATAAAAGTGCCCAATTTTTGACATAGTATCTTTTGCTGTGTGTGAAAAATATACAAATTTGAAGTTAACAAAAGTTATTTGTTAAAAGTACTGAAAACACTAACAATTTTTGTGGTGCAAAGGGAAAGAGGGGGAAAATGTGTTTAGAAAACTTCAGGACGATTAAATACACCTATTAGGGGTGTTCTAAAAGTTCTGGTGAAGATGGCCAAATCACTATGGAAGTTTTTAAAAATCATCCTTTGAATGACATGCTGTAAAATTTTAAATGCATTAAGGTAGTCAGTTGTTTGCAATGCTCATTTAAACAAACTAGTATTAACATTTTGTACAAAATAGGTAAAACTGAAATGCAAGCTGTGATAAAGTACTTCATTTTGAAGGGTTTAGGGGTTATATTCCTCAATGAAGAATTTTTCCTTTCATTTTCAATGGTTAAAAAGTGGGTTGCTAAATTTAAGCTTGATTGTACATCCATTCAAGGTGAGAGTGCTCAGGGAATTGTGAAACTGCTATGATCGAGGGATTGTGACAACCTTAATAGGTCATGTCCACGGCATTTTACACAAAGTTTTAGGTATGAGAAAGCTTTCCATTCTGTGGGTGCTGTGTTTATTAACATTTGACCAAAAATGCATTCAAATGAACATTTTGCAAGAGTGTTTAGATTTGTTTAAATACAATTTCAGTGAGTTTCTATGACATTCCGTAAGTGGATGAAACATGGATTCATCACTATGTGCCAGAGAAGAAGGAGCAGTCCAAACAGTGAAACAAAAATGGTTCAATCAGCAGAAAAAGTCATGACTACAGTTTTCTGGGTGTCTCATGATGTGGTGCTCAAAGACATAGAAGGGCAAAACCATCACCAAGGAGTATTTATTATGTTTCACTATGGAACCAATGAAGGATGCTATTCAGGCTAAATGTCCACATCTTGCGAAAAAGAAAGTTCTCTTTCATCGCAATAATGCAATGCACCTTTATGCATTTCTGAAATTGTTGCTACAAAACTGCACGACTTTCACTTCCAAATGTTTCCACATTTGCATATATGCTGAATTTGGCTCCCAGCAATTACTTTTTGTTCCCAAACCTGAAGAAATAGCTGGGTGGATGAGATTCACATCAAATCATGAGGTTGAAGCTGAGACAGAACTTATTTTTCACAATTGGACAAATTTTGTTTTACTGAAAGTATTAAAAAGTTGAAAAGTCATTAGGCTGAATGTATTGATTTTCAAAGTCACTATGTTGAAAAATAAAAAAAAAAATTCTTTTAAATCTTGTGTTTTCTTGGTTTGGCCTAGAACTTTTAGAATTTGTTGTACAGCCCATATTGTACACTATTCAGTATAAACACATGCAATTCTCTACCCCTTAACATAGAAATTATTGTGATAAGGGAACAAATTCTTCTCAAGCATAGATAATTTTTATAACTCAAGTATGCAGTATATAGAATTGCAGAAAAAACAGTTTTGATAAAGCTAATAAGTTTCTGTGAATAAATGTACAAACTGAAATAGCCTGATCTGAATTACAAGAAAGTGCACAAATTATTAATGCAATTGTAAAAGATTTCATAAATATTGGTGGCCTGTTTAATGAACATATATTGTTGAACAAAATAATTAAAAACTAAAAGGTAGGTTGTGGTTCAAATCCTGAAAAAGTATCAGATACTGTTAAAAAAATCAGCTTTTAAGATGTTTCAAAAAACTAAAATTTCTT
This sequence comes from Metallyticus violacea, assembly GCA_030762175.1. NCBI lineage: Eukaryota > Metazoa > Arthropoda > Insecta > Mantodea > Metallyticidae > Metallyticus > Metallyticus violacea. The sequence goes on along the minus strand of CM060835.1, from coordinate 41,955,626 downwards.
TATGTTTACGGAGTGTCGGAATCTAAAAATCATGTCGTCACATTAAAACTCTCTTTAAGTTTCACAAACACACTTATAAAAGTAATTTTGGTACATATTTCGTGAGGTACATTCCTCACATTGTCAACCAAAACAACGACTGAGGAGTCAATTTCAGCAAAGTATGTATGTTACTATGCTTGCTCTGGTGGTCTGTTAATGAACTTAAACAATATATTGTCTGCTTCCGGTATATCAAAATTCATAAGTTTGTATTCATATTTTTTTATGTAAATTTTTTCCCATATATTAAGTTCTTTCGGATGTTGAATTGTTTTTAGTAATGTTATGTCCTTCTCTATTTCATGATTTTCATTCCAAAAATGTGCAGCCACTGCTGATTTTTCTACTTGTTTGTGTCTAATATTTCTCCAGTGTTCCTTTAATCTTATCCCCAGATTTCTCTTTGTTTTTCCTGTGTATATTTTGTCACAATCCTTGCAATTAATTCTATATATACCTGAATTTTCTTCTTTCTTCTTTTTTTGTTTAATTTTATTTTAGACTTCTTTCCTCAGTCCAAAAGCAGCAACAAATCATCTATTGTCAGGCATTTTTGGAACTCTACCATGATCCCTTGTCCAAAAGAATCAATGGAGTGATGTAAACCTGACCAAGCACTGCCTCTAAAGGCCAAGATCACTCAGTCAACTAAGAAGATCATGACCACAATCTTTTGGGACTGTGAAGGAATAGTCAAGACAAGACAATGAAGACGAAGATTGTGCAGGTCGGCTCTTGGAGGTGCTCACTCCTGAAAACATCGCTTTTGTGGAAAGAGAAACTATGGAAGACTGACAGCTCAAAGTTACAGAAATAGCAGCAAGGTTGGGCCTTTCTAAAGCAATAGTCCTTTGAATTATTCTTGAACATTTAAACATGAATAAGGTAGTGCCAGATGGGTGCCTAGACTTCTTTCCTCAGTCCAAAAGCAGCAACAAATCATCTATTGTCAGGCATTTTTGGAACTCTACCATGATCCCTTGTCCAAAAGAATCAATGGAGTGATGTAAACCTGACCAAGCACTGCCTCTAAAGGCCAAGATCACTCAGTCAACTAAGAAGATCATGACCACAATCTTTTGGGACTGTGAAGGAATAGTCATTGATTTCAAGGAAATCCTGAGTATGGCTTCCTCTGGAAGGGAAATAAAGCTGTGGGTCCCATGATAAAGAACATTTAAGCCTGAAAATAGAGGCATCTGAGCAAAATTTGTCAGCCGTTTCACTCCTTGATTTGACTGGGATGCTGATGACCTGAAATGCTAACAAACAAAACAAAACAAAAAATTCAAGGAGAGGAACACTACAGTAAATGGGGAGTACTATGCTGGCCTACTGCACGAATGTGCTTTTACCAAAGAGAAAATGCAAGGAAAGTTGAGTGGTGGTGTGCACACAGCTCTCATTGCAAAGGAAGTTGTGAAGAAATGTAGCTTCAAGGAGATTGACATCCACCTAAACCTGATCTAGCTCACAGTAACTATTTCCTCTTCTCAAAACTCAAGAAGGACCTTCAAGGAAGGAAATTTAAGTGTGATGTAGAAGTGATGGATGCTGTGTAATGCCCATTTTACAGACAAGACTTCTGACTATTTTGAGGGGGGAATTGAAATATTAATTCAAGGAGGTAAAAAATGTATTGCAATAAAGTATAACTATATTGAAAAGTGAAATATAGTTTTTGTCTTTATCATACCTAGAAAATGGTTAGGCTGGAAACTTATGGACCTAACCTCATAAGTACAACTGAGTCAACTAACAAGTACCGGTACCTAGAACAAAAATGTAGAGCGGTCAGCATCGTGTGTTTTGAGAGATCTGAAAATGTATTATTCATTTAAATATCTGAAAATTTATTGATTGTAGAAATTAATAATGATGTTTTTCTTGTAAAATTCACAATCTTCATTTTTTAAGTGGTTCACCTTCAATAAATATTAAAACTTATGTCTTCTATGTTTTCAACTATAAAATATTAAATTAACTGCTCAGTTGTAATTGAATAAACATTTTAACTTAAAATTTTAGAATTTTTAAATCAAGTTATTTTTGTAATATTATAGGAAAAAAAGAACAGATATCTGGCAGTAACAAATTTATCATGTATGGGGTCCTAGGTTGGATTTAAAAAAAATATGGTAAGCCTAGTTTTTGCTGCTTTATGAAAATGACTGAGAGATTAGCAGAGTTATACAATGAAGCATACCGGCACTGATATTTAAGTGATGCAAAAGTATAGATTTAGGAGATTATATTGGAAAATAGCATTGTATTACAAAAGGATTGAGAAACAAAGCGGTGAATTTAAAATTGAATTAAAACAGTGCCTGAAAGAAAAAAAGTACTTCCTGTGTCACTAATAACACCCATTAGTATATGTGATAGATCATTTTGTAGATTAATTATTGGTTTACGTGGATCTTTTCCGATGGAGTTGCCCTAATGGAACAAGGAAGATTAGGGTATAAAAAGCAAAATAATAGTAAAGAGTGGAAATACTGGTATAGAATTTGAAAGTTTGACATTAAGAATATTATCAAGCAATGCCTGTTAATCCAAGAGAAAGAATTTGGGATAAATAAAATACAGAAAATTTTACCAGAAATTGGCATGGAAACTTTAAGGGTAGAGAGACAGAATGAGGGTAGGGTTTTGAAATGAGATTAAAATTAGGGTGGAGAATGTTGAAAAACAGGAATTATGGGCCAAACTAATAATAAAAATTTCTTAATACATTCAAAATGGACTGAGGGATAGAAACATGTAGTGAAATCTGTAATAAATTAGGGAGTGAAGGAATAACATGGTTCAGATCTGGAGTAATATGTTTAAGTAGGTTAAGAAAGGGAACTATAGAAGAAACATGTTCAATATATGATGTATTGGATAGTGTTTTGCATTGTATTTAATAATGAGAACAGGTGAAATTATGGATAGAAGAGTTTTTTTTTGCCAAAATGAAATAAGCTACCAATAGATATAAGAGGTAGGAGAATTTTAAATTTAAGATTAGACATCTGTATAAAGAACATATAAAGCTATTTAGGAAAAGTCAGAACAAAAATGGCTAAGAAATGTTGACAGATTTCATTAGAGTGATAATAAAACTTAAAATTGTATAATTATATGCATTAATGAATACTTGAATATTTGTTAATTACTTATTTAAATACATTATCATTGTATGTGTACAATCACAGTGTTAATTGTAGAGGGGAATGGAAGAAATGCAACTTTATAATTTCTTAGTTTCTTATGTATAAGCAATGTTGTATTTGTTGATTTATCATCATCATCATCATCATCATCATCATCATCATCATAATATCGTCATCATCAGAGGTAAGTCATAAACATGGTAACTAATTTTTTGTAAATTATGCAACTAATTTTTTACTTGTGAGCAAGGGACAACACAAAAAATCTAAGATATATGAATTGAAAGGATATTAAATGTATTTTTGACTAAAGCTACCAGATGGTGATGTGAGCAGAGCTTCATGTCTCAGCACAACCCAAAATTCAGTTGGTGAGCTGATCAGGAATGTGAGTCCCAAAGAGTGAACATGATGATTATTGTTTAAGGGGCGCACAACATCTAAGGTCATTAGCGCCCAAACACACTAAAAACTGCGCCAGAACTAAAAATAAATAGTTGACACAAATAATGTCTTAGGGTAAATAACAGTAGCACGTTGTGCAACAAAATAAAAACCCACAACATATAACAAATGGGTGTAATGGTCAACAAAGGACTGGTATTAAAAAAGCCGCAATAGCGAAAAACAACAGTCCTATAATGGTCTAAAAAGGGTCAATAAAACCCAATAACCACCAACACTAGAACATATAAAGCTGGTAGTAAAACACATCAGCAAAAGCTGAAAATAACCCAGAATTGTAAAAGTCTAAACTGGTAACAATAAAACCCCAAAACAATAACAAGGGTTATATATAACAACTCAATAAAAGACTGGTACTAAAAACGATGCATCAAATGCTGAAACAACAACAGTCTTAAAAGCGTCTAAAAATGCCGTCATGGATAAAAAGAGAACACCTCAAACCTTGCTCCAAAACCCACAAACACGGATAAAACGGAGCACTCGCTCAACAGCAACCACATCATCTGCAAGTAATTCCTCAATAGAGGAGGACAAACCTAGTCTATGTCTAAAAGCTGCCAGATGATGGCATTCAATTAAAATGTGACGCACTGTAAAGGGGTGGTCACAGTGGGGGCAAGCTGGAGCGGGTTGACCATTAAAAAGGTGAGAATGACTAAGACGGCAATGCCCAATTCTAAGACGAGCTAAAATTACTTCTTCGCGACGAACAGCGCGAGAAGAAGTCGACCAGTTAAAAGGGGCGGATTTACATTCACGGAGCTTATTATTTGGGAGTAATTCCCACTCCTCGCGCCAGCGCGAAAAAATGGCTCTACGTAAAGAATGTATAAAATCCCCGAAATAAAAACGCTGCTCGTACTCAGCAGGGTCTAAAAGAGCGGATTTTGCTGCAACATCTGCGGCCTCATTTCCTGGGATTCCGACGTGCCCAGGCACCCATAGCAGTGTTACCCTGACGCCAGCGTCGAAAAGGGTTAAAATTACATTCTGGACCATCTGTACCAGAGGGTGGAGGTTGTACAGATTTCGAAAACTTAAAATGGCACTCAAAGAGTCGGAACATATAACACTGTTCCCTAACCCCTGTTCAGAAATAAATAAAACCGCCCGATAGATAGCATAAAGTTCCGCCATAAAAATAGATGTTGCAACGTTAAGACCATACGTAAAACTTGCCCCATTTAAAACAAAAGCACATCCTACACCTGTGTCACATTTAGAGCCGTCCGTATAGATAAAATTCCAGCCATTAAAAGAGGATTTGATCTCGCTAAAAGAACAACGAATAATATGTGCTGCGGTCGAAGATTTCGGACATGACGTAAGCCCGAGATGAACGGGTACCTCTGCTAAAATCCAGGGGGGAGAAGAAGTATCCCCGGCTAAGAAAAAAGCAGGTAACTCAATGTCCAACGTTCGTAAAATCTCCCGAAAGCGAAAACCAGCAGGCTTAGGAGTAAAAGACCGAGCAGCATAAAAACGATCATAAGACACATTAAAAAACGGCCCATTCGTGGGATGACGAGGTTGCGTAGCTAAGCGACAACCGTACGCAGCTAGTAAAACATCCCTACGATAAAACAACGGAGGTTCTCCAGACTCCGCACATAAACTCAACACAGGACTGGTGGGGAATGCCCCAATGGCAACACGGATACCCCGGTGATGAATCGGGTTCAGGCGGCGCAGAGCCATAAACGACACTGCCATAATCCAATTTGGACCGGATAAGAGAGCGATAAAAACGTAAAAGAACAGTCCGGTCAGCTCCCCAAGATGTGCCACTTAAAACACGTAAAATACAAAGAGAACGTTCACACTTGCCTCTGAGTTGCGCTATATGCGATGACCAGCATAATTTCCTATCAAACACCAGGCCAAGGAACCTAACTTCGTCTGCGAAGGAGAGTGCGTCTGGGCCAAGATGGAGCGAAGGTGGAAGATACTCCTTGTGGCGCCAGAAGTTCATGCAGACGGTCTTCTCTGCGGAGAAACGGAACCCGTGAGAGACACTCCAAGCGTGAAGGCGGTCGAGACAGCATTGGAGGCGGCGTTCCAAGAGAACAGGTTCTCCGAGAGGAAAGATAGATGGCAAAATCGTCTACAAATAACGACGATTGTATTCCTGGCGGTAAACACTGGGTGATAGAGTTAATAGCAATGGCAAACAGTGTGCAACTTAGTACCGAGCCCTGAGGTACACCGTTTTCTTGAATAAAATTAGATGATAAAACTGAACCCACGCGAACATTAAAAACCCGGTCTTTCATAAATTCCTGAATAAAAACAGACATACGCCCACGTATGTTCCAATCGTGAAGCGTTTGGAGGATACTCTCCAGCAAGTATCGTACGCTTTCTCTAAATCGAAAAACACAGCAACCGTTTGGCACTTGCGCACAAAACCGTCCATTACATGGGTAGTTAAAGACACCAGGTGGTCGACTGAGGAACGATGACGCCGGAAACCACACTGGGCGTTCGTTAATAATTGCCTCGACTCCAACCACCACATGAGCCGTCCGTTAATCATTCGTTCCAACACCTTGCAAACGCAGCTGGTGAGGGAAATCGGACGGTAACTGGAAGGAAGATGTGGGTCCTTTCCAGGCTTAGGTATGGGAATGACGGTGGCCAATCGCCAAGCGCAGGGAAATGTGCCGTTACACCAAATAAAATTAAAAGTTCGTAATAAAAAAGCTTTGCCTTCTGCTGGTAAATGCTGCAACATGGCAACATGAATGTCATCTGGCCCCGGTGCGCAATGTCGAGAGGTAGAAAGGGCATGCTCCAGTTCCCTGGCGGTAAAAGGAACGTTGTAGCTCTCCTGATGGTCGGAGGCAAATGAGAAACCTTTCCTCTCAACCTGCTCCCTTAATGCGCGAAACGTAGCCGGGTAATTGGCGGAACTAGAAACATCAGCGAAGGTTCGCCCTAAAACATTGGCGACGTTAATCGGAGTAGTGAGCACTCGATTTAAAACCCTAAGACCGGGTATAGGTGTAAACCTTGGTTTGCCAGCAACGCGGCGTAGCCGTTCCCAAACTACGGATGAAGGCGTTGTTCGGTTAAAAGAAGAGGTAAAAGAAATCCAAGAAGCCTTTTTGCTATCCTTAATGACTCGGCGGCATTTGGCGCGAAGTTGTTTGTAGCAAATCATATTTGCTGATGTAGGGTGGCGACGAAAAGCTCGGAGAGCACCTCGGCGTGCACGCAATGCATCCCGGCATTCATCAGTCCACCAGGGAACCGGCAAGCGTCTGGGGTGACAAGACGACCGGGGAATAGCCTTATCTGCGGCTGTTATGATGACCGTACGGAGGTGCTCGATGGCGATGTCTATAGATGGAAATTCGCACCCTGAAAATTCGGCCAAAGATCGGTAGAGAGGCCAATTCGCCTTTTCAATGAGCCATTTTGGCGCGCGCTGTGAATGTGCGTTCGAAGAGAGTACATGGATCTGACACGGAAAATGGTCACTGGAATATAAATCGGAGATGACGTTCCAGGTGAAATGTACAGCAAGTGAGGCAGAACACAGAGATAAGTCCAAGTGTGAAAAACTGTGAGTGCTGTCTGAAAGAAATGTAGGTTGACCAGTATTGAGCAGTACTAGATGGTGACGATCCAGAAAGTCGGCTATAATGCTACCCCTCGCACACTCCGTGGCGGAACCCCATAGAGGATGGTGCGCATTAAAATCCCCCAAAAGAAGTACAGGGGGCAGTAGCTGAGAAAACAGATGATCTAGATCAGCTGTAGTGACTGTAACAGACGGAGGAAGGTAAATACTACAGATTGAAAAGCCAAGGCCAGAGAAATTAACAGTAGCAGCAGCTGCTTGCAAAGGAGTCTGGAGCTGTAATGAAGTACTGTACACGTCCTGTCGTATTAAAAGTAAAACGCCGCCGTGAGCGGGAGTGCCATCTTCGGGAAGGAGATCAAATCGCACCGAAGAGTAACCGCGGATAATAAAAGAATCTTGTGGTCGAAGTTTTGTCTCTTGGAGACACACAACCGGACAGTCAGTCGATCGTAAAATTAACTCCAAGTCAGTTCTTCGACTGCGGGGTCCACGCACATTCCAAGAAAGGATAGCCATTGTTAAAATTAGATAAAAAAAAAGTTAAAGATACCACCTTACTTTTTACTAGGCCCAGGACGAATCAAACGTCCTTTCTTAAGTCGCGTGGGACTTGGTGGTTTTTCAGGAGCAGGCACATCCTGCTCCATGACCCCCTCAGAGGGAGGGCTCTCCCGCTGAGAAGCATCCACCGACTCCAGCACCTGGAACCGGTTGGATGTAGAGAGGGGCGGTGATGGCAACCGCCTAGCGGGTTTGCTCCCTTCATGGGAGCGGGACCTCCGAGGAGGAGAAGGGCTCTTCTGCTTTTCAGCAGGAGTGGATGTTTTTAAAAAGTCGGTCTTTGTGTAACTGGTCTTAAACTTGATTTCTGATGCATTAAAAACTATGGGCTTGGGCTTCTCAGTAGAGCGCTTTGGAGGACTGGGCACATTTGGGACCCGGGTAAAAACAAGGTCGCAAGTCTGCGTACTGCTATCGCACTTCTTGATCGATGATGAAGCTGCTGCGCTGTATGTGCCGGTCTTAGGCACGACGGGCTGGCGAGATTGAAAACGCTTCCGGGCCTCAGTAAAGGAGAGCTTTTCCTTCACCCGGATCTCCTGAATACAGCGCTCCTCCTTAAAACGAGGACATTCGCGGGATGAGGCTGGATGATCTCCGCGGCAGTTAACGCAAACGGGAGCGGATGTACATGCTCCTTCATGAGACACTTGGCCGCAGGTAGCACAGATAGAATTGGCACTCTTACAAGAGACGCGTGTATGGCCAAAGCGCTGGCATTGAAAACAACGCAAGGGGCTCGGTACGTACGGGCGCACCTCAATGACCTCGTAGCCCGCTCTTATTCTCTGCGGCAATTCGACCCTGTTAAAAGTGAGGAAAAGTGTTCGGGTAGGCTGCAATTCACCCTCTCTCCTCGCCTGCACGCGATACACGGACGTGACCCCTTGGTCTTCCAAGCAACTTTGGATATCCGGGTCAGACATTCCGTCCAGTACGTTAGTAAAAATAACTCCTCGCGACGAATTTAATGTGCGATGTGGCTCAACACGGATGGGATAACCGTGGAAAATCGTCGCCTTGAGCAGCGAGTTACTCTGAGACATTCCAGTGGTCTCAACCAAAAGTGATCCATTACGAAGTCGGGTGCAGGTTTTCACAGGTCCAGCTATGGTGTCAATGCCCTTCTGAATGATAAACGGGTTCACCCGGGTAAAAGATTGTCCGTCTTCCGTTCGACTAATCACCAAGTAACGAGGAAAAGGCTTCTCGATTACTTCTTTAACATCCACTCGTTTTCTTTTAACTTGTGTGAGATTATGTTCGTTCACCATAGCGATATCATCCTCCACCATTGCAACTGTCTCCGATGGCAGGCTGCTTCCTGGGCGCCACCCCGGCTTAGGTTACTGGCTCTGGCCTGAACAAAGTAACCTCAGGGTCACACCTTCCTGTGGGCTGACGAAGGGACCCAATCGCCTGCAGGAAGTCTACAGCTCATGCAATGGCCCTTCCCCGGGCCTGGCCTTTACCAGGGGATACGCTCCCGTCCTACATGATAACCCAGTGCTGGGAGTTACGCTGTTACCCAGTCACTTTTTACCGCGTCAAACACGGGGGCACCCATCAGACTAAGAACAGGGAAGTAGGACAAATAAAACAATAAAAGAGGCGAAATAAAAAGGAGTCAAACGCGCTAAGCGCGGACCTGAGGGAGCAGCTCGGGTGCCTCGGGGTCGCTACGCCCCGTACCCAATAAATTGGGCCCCTGAGGGGAAGAGTGAACAAAATGTGTATGTGTGAAAATAGCTTTTCTCCACAGCAGAAATGCACAAGGATGCCACACATGCACTAGATGACACACAAGCACACCTTGACTGTTATATGCCGGAATAACCATGACTTTTATTGTTGAAGGAGTTTGGCAAAACTTGTGTTTGCATGGTGACCCAGGGTGATGCCATTTACAGGCTGTCACTTGAGTTTTGGTTCATACACCCTTGTCCATATTTCATCAATTGCAATGATGTGATTCAATATGGCATCCCCTTCTTGCTGAAATCTCACCCGATTGATGCGACATGTTTAGTATCGAGTGTACTTCTGTATCTCATTTAATTGATGTGGCACCCTTTTGCACTCATTTTCTGCATGCTCAGGTCCTTCAGTAAAATGTGATGCTCTGTTTTTGTCCAGAATTCTTGTTTGCTCTTTTAATTCCATAAGTGTCCAGCGCCTATCATCAAGTAAGTACTTTTCCACCACCATCCCTTGTACATCTTTGTTGACTGGATACGATACTGACTGCACAGTACATCGGCAGTTTAATTGATGTGGCACCCTTTTGCACACATTTTCTGCATGTTCAGGTCCTTCCGTAAAATGTGGTGCTCTGTTTTTGTCCAGAATTCTTGTTTGCTCTTTTAATTCCGCAAGTGTCCAGCACCTATCATCAAGTAAACACTTTTCCACAACCATCCCTTGTACATCTTTGTTCACTGGATACAGGATACCAACTGCACAGCAGATCGGCAGTCGACATTCTGCCCAGTTTGAAGGCCTTCCATCTTGCCACTCTTTGATATAGCAGGGCAAGCACTCCCAGTGTTTCCCTTAGGTGTGTGGCATTCTAGTGCATTCCTGCCATGGAGAAATACTATTTTCACCTGCCACATTGTTCACTCTTTGTGACCATTCATGCCCACTGTTGCTCACTAACTGAATTTCCCCCAAAGTTTGTAGACATGTAGCTCCATTCACTCACATCAAGTGGCTTCATTTGAAAGTACATTCCCTACACTTTCAATCGTATATCTTAAATTTTTTGTGTTGCCCATGTTTGTGAGAAAAAAAATAGTTGCCATGACTTACGATTTATCTCTTGTATTAATACTCCTCATAAAATCACTTAACAATACTATAATAAACTTATCAACAATCTAAAGACTGAAATAAAGTTAGCCATATTTGGCGGTGTTTGGATGTGCAAATATGTGAATAAATGACTTGGGAGAACACATTTATATTTTATAAAAACATGCATTTCTACACAGCATCAAATGTTAGAATGGTTTTTGCATTGGAGTAGGATTTAAAAATTTATTACATCAATAATTCAGAACTTAGAAAGAATCAGTAAATTATATCTAGAAGCTTTGCTTTGACTAAAACGTATTGAATTTACTGATATACAAGGAGAATTCAAAAAGTAAGTTACATTTGTTGCCCATATCTGACAGCATTGCACAATAACAGTGGTTCCTGCAGAAAGCAGAGTTCATGTTCAGGTCTTCCTATAGAGTAATTTATATTGTAGGTATAAGAGGTGAATCATAGCATTAGTGCAAATTGGCACATCAACTGGAAACATACTCCAACATTGAAGTACAAGAAACAGAATCATTTTTGTGGCCAAAACATCTTATTTGCATTGTGATATTTTTGTTGTGTATGGGGCCAATGCAATGTTGCATCCAACCATAGTGAAATAGTGCTAGCTGTTTGAACAAAGTCAAATTATTCTCTTTCACACCAATGCAATGCTACACAAGACAAGCACAACAAAAATTTTGCTTCAGAGCTTTTGATGGGAGATATGGAAACATTTGGTGTATATTGCATATGTTTGACAAGCTGAAAGAACATGACAAAGATTCGCCAACATTGAATAGGTGCAAACAACAATCTTGCAATGGCTCTTATCCAAAGAGTAGATTTCTATCATCAGAAAATAAATAAAATTAGTGAAATGTTAAGAAAAATGTTTACAGAGTTCGAGTGATTATGCCAGGAAATAGTGTGATATATCTATATCAAATTATATTAATGCCTTGAATAATTTAAGTTTCTTGTTCTGGAATAATCAAGTATAACTTACCTTTTGAATCTCCTCATGCATGTAAATACAGAATTATGCAATAGAGAAACTTTTAAATTGCCACTTACATTTGCAGTATTTAATTAGAACAAAATAAGAAAAAAGGAGAAACTTGAACTATTTATGCTCATCATTAGGTACCAGCACCCCACATCTCAGCAACAGTGGATTTGATTCAACATGAAAACCTGCATGGACTTGCAGAACGTGTGGTGGCTGTGGAGTCATTGATATTCTTGGCAAAGCAATTGGAATCTTTAGAAAGCTATATGCACCATTTGCAAGGTGACTCACCTACAGCAATGCTGCAGCAATTTTTTTCTCAGGTAAAGTATCTTAGATTACTGTTGAACTAGAACTGTAATATCTGCCATCCAACTGTTTGGGCCTGGCCAACTAGTCCCAAGAGTTGATGGTTATGTGTTACCAAGACTGTTCAGCTGCTCCTATTAGTATAGTTCATTGTATAGATGGCAATCTTAAATAAAAATGCATTTTCTCACCCTTCATAGTGATAGGTCCTGAAATTGTGAAAAACATTATATGATTATTTTGATTTTTCTAAGGCCACTTCAATATCTGAAGCCTTATGGTTATTCAAAAACATTTAATTTATGGAAATCTGAATGAAAAAATGAATAATAACTGTGTATTTCAGATACAAATATTACTCAAATATTTCTTCTACTAATTAAATTAGTTACATTTCTGTATTTTCATTGAGTTCAAATATAATTACAAGAATTGGAGCATAAGTCATAGCAACTGTATTTTTTCAAGAATGTGAGGCTAGCACAAAACTTTGAAATGTTCTAATGGAAGGGGGCAATGTATTGTACTGTTAAAAGTATGAACAATGTAGATCATATACATCAGATTAGATAGGCAAATGAAAAAAGTCATAAACAACAATATTATGCTACATGCATTTAGTTGGTCCTGGTAGTCTAATGGTAACCATACTTGCTTCGTAAACCCAAGATTATGAGTTCAATCCTGGCCAGGGTTGATGGATTTTTTCTGCTGTAAAATCCTAAGTATGGCTTCCTTCTGAAGGGAATTAAAGCCTTGGGTCCCGTGTTGCAGATTTATGTCACAAAAAAGAACCTGAAACCTGAAAGAAGAGTCCTCTGAGCAAAATTTATCGGCCGTTTCACACATTGAATGGGATGCTGATGACCTGAGATGTTAAAGAGCATCCATAAATAAACCAAATCAACCAACATGCATTTATTAGTCACTAGGCTACGTTGGCATTACAGATACAAAAGATTGCATATATCCTTGCCTTATGAACTCTCAAAATAATCCCCATGTGCTCTCCTTCCAGCTGTAGCATGTCAAATGGTTGTAGCTATAGCATACTGTGTCCACTTTTGAGCTTCATTTAGCATGTATGGCATCCACTTCACTGCAACTTTCCACAGTTGAAGGATTTTTTAACTATGCTTGTGCTTGTTTCGCCTCTCAATGTCGGTTTCTGCTTGCAACTTACGCAGTGTCCATTGTCAATCTGATTTCATACAGTTGATAATTACTGCATGTTACACACCTTGCCACATACTCATTGTCTTCCTGAATGCTGAAGGTTGCTGGTTAAATCATGTTCTTGCTGAAATGCTGCAGCCCATCTATGGAAGGGCATTATTCCCCACAGCTTCCTCTAGCTCTCTGTTGCAGGTCATCCTTAGAGAATTGCTATTTTCATACAGAGAACACTATTCATGTCAAGCAAACTTCTATTCTGCCTAACTGTTTACTCATCACTGCTCTCCATGTAATAACAACATATCTCACTAGCATCTAGTGACATCACTAGTAAGGATGACACACTCTTTGTGACATGCAATCATATTGCAATTACATTATTTCTTTTAAGAAAAAAAATAGTTGTCATGACTAATGCCCCATTTCTCATAAATTCTATCTTATTTGCGCAGCATTACCTCTTTTCCCATTTTTCTCTGCTTACTTAAGGGGCCAACACAATAAAGCTAAACTAAAACTAAAATACCACACAATAAAAAATTTAAATTCATTGAGAGAGTATTTTGTACTTGATGGTCTCTATGACTGTTGATAAAACCCTGGGTTTTGTAGTATAATATAAATTATATTGTACAAAATTATGAAAACATTTTTCAGAGGCCCGATATCAGAATACCAGCTTAAATTGTCCTAGGCTCAAATCTTGTAATGAAAAGAATATAGTTCGAGAAATAATAGACTTTATAAAAAAAAAAGAATTAAAATTGTTTTGTGCCCTTACTGAATTTTGAAAAAATACTCCTCAATTATAAATGTGTAAAAAACATCAACAAAATTATTTGAGAATTCATGCTTATTTGCAATTTTGCGTGGAATAAAATGTAGTCATAGAATTTTTGCCTTTGCCTTTTTGGAATGAGGGAAAACTATAGAATAGCCTCATCTTAGTAAAAATATCAATAAGAATAAAATTCAGCTTGTTAGTCAGTAAACAGACATTTAAACCTCAGCCACAAGTGGATGAAGATTATGTTAACAGTAACATATACTATTTCTGTTATATTTACAGTATGTTTGGAAATAATGTTTTCCATGTTTCATTTAAATTATCAGAAAAATATAAACATTTTATTTGCTGTTTTTCTGCTAAACATTCATTATTAACCATTAAAATGAATGCTCTATATGATTTTTAAAAAAAATTTACTCTAGACGGTGAGTGCAGCTACAGAATTGAGGCATCCAATATATATGTGTGTATCTGCTCGAGCAGTGGATCTACATGCAACTTTAACATTCATGAGCAAAGTTAATTGGGAACCAAAGGAGGTCATGAGCCAGCACAGCCAGTATGTGGATATCTTGCTGCAGGTTAGCAATTAACATGTAATAATGTTTTTATGTTTATCAAGTCTTTTATAAATGATTTAATCAATAAAATGTTTATGGTTAATTATAGGGAACTATGTCAATGCCATTTCACTTCAGAAATCCTCTAATTTGCATTAACAAACAAGAATACTGGACACTATTAATAAGTCTTGAATAAACAACATGCAATAGTTGACATCATTGTATGATTCAGTTGAACTACACACTCTTAAAGCTTCACTTACTTTTCATAAATGTATGGAATTCCATACATTTGAATCATACAATGATATCAATTAATATGATTAACTTCACTGTGCAAGTTCCAATTTACATTTTAAGTTTTAAACATGCAATAGGTTGCAGTTTTATCTTGATACTCTCTTTATTTGAGGGATATAATTTTATCTATACCGATGGCTCGAAAGCTGACACATGTTGAATGTGCCTTTAATGGATCTAGTTTTACTTTTGATCTTAACTCTGTGACATTTATTTTTGTGGCAGAAATTTATGCACTTTATAGAGTGATTTTATATGCATCGGAACAGCGACAGAGGAACTCTGTAAATTTTTTTTAATTTTCTCAGTTTTCTTATGAGTTTTCGAAATCTGTACAACTCCCATTCTCTGGTACAGCAGATCCAGGATGCAGTGTTTGCACTAATTGATATGGGCATCTGCGTAACAATGCTGTGCATTCCTGGACATGTGGGCATTCAGAGCAATGAGCTGCAGATGTCAGTGCAAAGTCATCTGTTTTAGTCCCTGCCATAGTCCAGCAATGTTTTACTCAGGGGATTATTTTAGTATGTATAGAGCTGTTCTCCCAGGCTGGTGCAATAAATGGTATTTGCTCTGATAGAACAAACTTTGGGAAAGCAAATCAGCTCCTTTTACATGGTCTACCTCTTCTTGTATTGTTCGTCTAGAATTAGAAGTTTTAGCTTGTTTGTAGATTAGGCATTGTATTTTTAGTCATCACATTTTTAAGGATGAATCTGCTCCAGCATGCTCACATTGTGGCCACCTCTGTACAGTGCATCTCATTTTAAATGAATGTCACCATCTAGAGTTTTCAGCATCTCTGTTCTCTGTTTTTCTCTTGAGGATGTTCTCGTTAACAAAGTTGTTGCTGTCAAGTGAATATTCCTTTTATGTCTTTGTGATTTATGGAAGCAAAGTACGAATTTTCATTTATATATGATGGTTTCCTTTTTTGGTCATTTTAAGCTTATTTTTTTCAAGCTCTATCTGGTGTAATTTTACAGTATGTATTACATTGTTTCATTTTTGCCCTAGTTATTTGTTTATGGGTTTCTACTTTTAATGGCCTACCTGCAGTTTTGTTTGTTTACTGTCAGTATTACACTATAAGTAGTTTTATATAATTCTTTATTATTGGCACAGTTTTAGTGTGTTCAGGCACTAAAAACCTTAATTTTGCACCCTAAAACAATAATAATCTTCCTAGGCATTTGGTCACTTTTTTTTGTATGGTATTTAATGTCCATTTTTTACTACTGAGGTACCACAAGCAGTGAGCACTGATGATACATGAGATGAAATGATAAGTTGTGAAAGGATTTTTTTAGGAAGGAAACATTCCAGGCCTAAAATTAGGGTACCTCCCCGGCATTTGCCATTTATGAGGACTGAGGAAAACCTGGAAAAAATCTCAGTCAGGGAGGATGATCCTGGCGGGATTCAAACCCCAAACCTCCCGCACGAGTCCGCAGCTTAACAACCTCGGCCACCTGTTGCGGTACCAGTTTTCTATCACTGGTATACTTTTAACAAAGTTCACACATATATTTTTAACATAATCTTTGAACATAGTGCTTCAAACAGTTGTAGGTCCATGATAACCATGCCATTCTCTAAAACATAAAACAACAAAGCAAGTTGCGAAAAGTTGTAAACACATTTATATTTAATTAAATTGTAAATTGGAATTTGCACAGTGAAGCTAATCATATTAATTGATATCATTGTATGATTCAGTTGAACTACACACTCTTAAAGCTTCATTTACTTTTCATAAATGTTTGGAACCGGTTTCCAGAACATTTAGTTCCCATCTTCAGCCAGGCTAAAGTTCAACTGTGGGAAAATTTTTCGGGCTGTGGGAATGTGTATTCTACTCTGGTGGTGGTGTGATAAACTTGTAGTTTATGTTTTCATCTTTGGCAATGTGGAAGTTCATTAGACTGGCCCTTGTATTTATAGATGTAGATTTTTTCCCAGGTTGGTAGTTCTGTAGGTCCTTGTACTGAATTTAATAATTTTGCTTTATTTATTATGTCGTGATTTTGTGTCCAAAAATGATATGCTACTGCTGATTTCTCTATTCGTTTGTACTTTATGTTCCTTTAACCGTGTGCCTATGTTTTTCTTTGTTTTTCCAATGTAGATTTTTTCACATTCTGCACAATTTATTTTGTAAATACCTGCTTTTTCCTGTTGTGGAATATTGTCATTA
Source organism: Metallyticus violacea (assembly GCA_030762175.1). NCBI lineage: Eukaryota > Metazoa > Arthropoda > Insecta > Mantodea > Metallyticidae > Metallyticus > Metallyticus violacea. Next base: position 41,938,650 of record CM060835.1, on the reverse strand, counting down.
ACATTATCTATCAGTAAGCTTTTAATATTAAATCTATTAATCAGTGCCAACATGATATTAAAATCTTTAAGAATATTGTGAAATTTTTGTAGCCCATGGATGGTATGTGAACTTTTTAAAAATTAGCTTATCTTTTCTTGCTGAAAGTGTTGTGGTTTCTTTGATATGTTTTTGTCTCTTGAATTTCTGCACCTTTTTGAATACTAGTTCTTTTTAGAACCATTTTTAACTGCTGTTTCTTCTATTTGTTTGTATTCATTAAAATATTCTTCTTTACTAATTTGTAGGTTAACTAGCCGGTGTGTTAAACTGTTAATAACTGCATGTTTGTGTGCTGTGGGGTTAAAACTGTCAGCTTTGATGTGATTATCTGCGTGTGTATTCTTTCTGTATATTCCAAATTCAAGATTTTCTCATTATTTTAATATCTAGGAATGGCAATATGTTATCTGTTTCTATTTCGTATGAAAATGATATGTTTATATCTTGTATATTGAAAAGTTTTAAGGCATCATCAATGAGTTTTTTGTTAACTATGGCAAATATATCATCTACGTGTCCGTACCATACCTTAAATAAGTATGGAAAAGCTGTGTTGACGTGTGTTTCAAATCTGCTCATGAATAGGTTAGCTAGAAATGGAGATAAGGGACTGCCCATCATAAGTCCTGCTTGTTGTTTATAAAATTTTCCTTTGAAAGTAAAAAAAGGCCTTTTAAATCATGGCATAATGAATAAAGCAAAATTATTAAAATCAGTACAAGGACCTATGGAAATAGCAACCTGGGAAAAAAATGCACATCTACAATACAAAGACAGTCTAATGAACTTCCACATTGCTGCAGATGAAAACATAAACTACAAGTTTATCACACCCTCACCAGAGCAGAATACACATTCCCACAATTCAATGAATGATCCGACAGTTGAACTTTAGCCTGGCTGAAAATGGGAACTAAATGTTCTTGAAACTGGTTCCATACATTTATGAAAAGTAAATGAAGCTTTAAGAGTGTGTAGTTCAATGAATCATGCAATGATATCAATTAACATTTATATTTATTTTCTCTAAAACATAAAACAATAAAGTAAGTTGCAAAAAGTTGTAAATACATTTATATTTATTGTAAACAAGAAGACTTTCACCAAATTTTTCTTATAAAGCAGAGCATGACACAGTATACTAAAAGTCTAAGTAAAATGTAATATGAAAAAGTATAGTTACATATCACCTAGTGTGAATATAGTTAAATAATTATTAAAGGGGGGAAAAAAATTAAAGATCATACCTTCAGCTCTTTGTTACAACTTACAAGTACAATCACTCAGACACAGATAAAAAATAAACCTGCCACACTGCAGCGCTAAAATAAACAAACTTCTATACGAAATTTAAATGACCGATTTAAGCTAGTATGCATTTATACTGCAGTTTAGTGAACAGTGAATGCTATAAAAGTGATAGATTTTAGCTTTATACTGAAGAAGAAATGTAATTTTGTCTTCTCAGATGTTTATTTTAAACAACTGTGCAAGGGCAATATGCAACTTTTTTAAAATTGGATTTTTCTTTCTCTAATGACATTTTAGTAATGTTCTTTATCTGCTCTCACTTTTTTAAATGTGTATTTTTTCATCCTTTCGTTCTTTACTGAAGCTACTGTATTCTGCATTTTCAATTATATTCAAATATAATTCTCCTTATTATATTCTGTTTTGTTTAGGGGAGGTGTTATCATTATACTGACTGTTAGAATTAAGCATAGGGAAAAGGTCTGCATTAAGAAACATGAAGATCACCTGATGAATTCTAAAATTCCAATAGATGACAGCTTAATTACAAAATGTTGTAACCGCTTGCCAAAGAACTATAAGCATCTAAGATACATTTCTAATTGTCCATCAGTTATCTTGCAACCAAGGATGGGACAAGGGTGTACAAAACATATTTTATCAATAAACTTTGGTAAGTTGAGACTTAAGAATGTGCTTTTTTATCGACTGATCAATTAAAATGTTTAAAAATAAATTGTACCTTTTATAAATTAATGTTCACTCTCCAACCAAGAAAAAGTATTATTTTAGCACATAATGTGTGGGATGGTGACTTTCATAACACAATCCTGTGGAAATTTTGTTGTGTAAAACTTTTTGTGAGTTAAAGTAAAAAGTAAATCAATCCCCATAAATAAAAATATTGATTTTCACATTTCACATACACATTTTGCATAAGATTGCTAACATACCCTTTTTCCCAGTTAAAGAGCTGCATCAATTTTAATATGTTTAATTGTATAAGCATTTAAAATTGCATAATTATAAATTTAATGTTTTAACTGATAAGTTGATTACATATTTTTATTTCTTCTTTTATTAACATTTATTGACAGAAAATATTTATAGTATCCTCAGCTGCTAGTAGATTGATGGTCAATTCAAATTGCATCTTGCATGCTCACAGCTGATTTGCAGCAGAATGTTACAAACTTTTGTAATTAATCCATCATCTCTTGGAAATTTTGAAATTCATCAAGCTATCATCCACCTGTGGTGCCTCAGTAGTAAAAACAGACCGTTAAACACTATTAAAAAAATACATCTAGCTATGATCATATTTCTTGATGTAGATCTTTTCTCATAAGATAAGTTTCAATGGTCAGAATGTCCCTTTTAACAATTTTTATTTCTTTTCTATTTCATGATTAATTTCCCAAAAATGGTTAGCATAGCAGATTTATCTATATGTTTATATCTGACAGTTAGCTGAGGATGCAGACATTGGTCTGCAAAATATGTTCTAAATATGAGACAAGTAAGCAGAGCCAATAAGAATGTGAGTTGAATCAGTTATACAATAATTTTAATTACTTACTTGAGGACTTCACAAAATCTCAAGTTACATGGAAAGAGAAAAAGAATAACTGAGAACGTCTAAATACATTTAACTAAATTACAAAAAAAAAAACATGACATGGTACAGCAAAACAAAACACATTTTTGAATTCTGCGCACTGAAATGATTAAAAGTGGCATGTTTTGATTTGTACAGCAGAAAAAAAGGTTTTCATTTGTTCCATTAGTTTCATTAATGAGACTAATTTTGAAGAAGCTTTGAAATTGCAGGAGTGTCAGTGTAGTCTCATATGGATAGTTCAGACTTTATTTGACATGAAAGGAACATTTGTATGCAGACTTTGTAGGGAATATGAATCTCTGTTTGTTATCTGTATGTGGCACAAGAGTTTCAGGTAATGCTTTTATGTATAAACTGAAAAATCTGTGAATGTATCATTTTATTCCCTGCCTCATCAGTGTCCACAGCTTATGCCAGCACAGTAGTAAAACCAGTCACTGATCACTATTAAAGAAACACCTATATGAGAACAGACAACTCTAATTTGCACATTACCTGACAGATTTTAGGTATGAATAAGGTAACAAAATTAAATGTTAAGATTTATTTCTTTGTTTCATCAGGAATTACATCAGAAATTACTTTACTGTTATCATTTTACATAGACAATGATACTCCATAGTAAACTGTTGAATTTTGAATATAACTAAAATGAAGCATTGATAAAATGCAGCTGAAACTCTTTTAATACTTTCCTCTAATGAAAGAATCACTTTCTTCTTCATGCCCATGAAATGAAAATTCTTATTTAGCAATTAAACTGCATGGATCAACATTTATTACTTCTCTGTTAATTTTTTGGAAGTTTATTATGAGATTTAACATTTTATCTTGCTGGTTATGTCATTTATCGAAACATTTGTAACTATTGCTATAGGTAAATTATTTTAATTGTAAAATCTGTTTAACTAAATGTATCAACAACAAAAGGAAGTTAAAATGAAGGCAATCAGAATAACTTTTTCTTGCATCTAATAAACCATTCCAGGGTCTTGTAATATATAATTGAAAAATTTGCCTGTATATACCTGGTTTTGTGTTTGTGAATCACTGTTAACTTGGTAACTTTGAGCATGACTTACAACTTGCTCCTAGTGGAATTACTCACTAAAAGTTACAGAATAAATTTTGCTTTGATATTGCCACCACTTAACAAAATATTTGTCTCATCACAGAATAAATTAGAACACAGCAATTTAACCTTCCTTAAAGCTAAACACAAAGAATAAAACTGTTTTAGTGGTTAGCATTACACACGTTTAAAGCACCAATAATAAGGGAAAAAATAAGTCCTGAATGAATCATATCTGGAATAAACCAGCAGGCATGTGTGATAATAAAATTTAACTTTATTTTGCCTATCAGGATTACATTTCCTTCCTGTTCATAGACCAAAGCATACTGCACTCTTATAAATTGATGTTCAATAAGAAATGCAGAAGGCTGATGCACTTTTCTTCCACATTTCTATATTAAATTGAGCTAATAAACATTTAGCAGACTTCAGTTGTCACACAAGACAACTGAAGTCTGTACAAATAAAACATACACACATGCATGTGTATTCTCATTGCGTGTAAACACAAGATAAAGGTACTTATTGAAATTTTGAAATTTATTGAAATGCTAAGCAAAATATGAAGTGGTTCCACCACATTTTGATCCAGGCCATTTTTAGATGGGCTAGCACACCATCAATCAATGTATGTGTATGCGAAGATCTCATATATTCACTCTATGCATTAACTGACTTTAAATCCAGAGGAAATGCTGAAAGTTTCTGTAAACTGATTTGTATTCAAATAAACTAGACTTCTTTTATTCAGTAGTCAGTGCAATTCAGTTTCCAAGACAACTTTATTTGCACATAAATAAAAAAAATCCTAATTTAGCTGAAAATATTTTTTAAATTAACAATCTATGAAATTAATGGATTTAGATATTGCACTTACGAAGCTGTTGACAAAGGAATGGCAATATAACCTAAATTTAGGTATTCATTTTTTACACTAAACTCCATTCACTTAAACAAAAGTAAGACATGTTTCGGGAGAATCTTTCCCATCTCCCAATGTGTCTTACTTTTGTGTAAGTGAATGGAGTTTAGTGTAAAAAATGAATACCTAAGTTTAGGTTATAATGAATTTAAACTCATAAGACTTTTAGGTTATGCCTTTTTATGATTTTATATTGTCATTGAGATAAAAACAATGCATTTAATAACCTCAGAATGTTTTTAATGAAACACCGTCAGCAAGATCTATACATGAATGGTTTGCAGAATCCAAACTTGGATATACTTGTATTAGCAGTGATTTTCATGAGGGTGATTTGCTACAGGAGGCAGTGATAGAAATATTCACACTGTCCATAGGATTATTAAATAAGGTAACAAAATTCCATACTCCAAAATTAGAGCATCTTCAGAAACAGGTGTGCCTAAAATGTCCTCCATAATCATTATGTTATGAGTAAGGTGTGTATTCTGACAAAACTCAGAAACAAACATGCGTTAATTAGTGCAAGGAAATTAAATAAAAGCCAGCCAAATTCTGTTTCTAATATCATAATAGAAAACAAAAAATATATGGCAATCAGCACATTAGATTTCCTGAAGTATCATAAGCCAACAAAAGTCAAAAGAGGCTAAAGCACTGTCAAGAAGGTGGTTGCCTCATTCTTTCATCACTCTAGTCCTGCCCTTGTAATGCACTGGGAGGCATTCATACAGTTAATGCTGAATGGTATATAATCATTTCTTTATCAACAGTGTTTGAAAACATGTGTTAAGATGATTTCATCTGTCACCACCTCTGTGTTGCACCCCTGGACCCAGGGCTTAGTAAACCCGACGCAACCTGTCACCATGACAATGCATCATCCTGCTTTGCAGAACAGATGAACAGATACTGGACCTTTTGGTCACTTGCAGGCATAAATTTAATCTTGATTTGCCACTATATGACTTCTTCTTATTGCTAATCATCAAGAAGAAAATGCACAGGTTCTCCTTTAACAGTGCTTAAACTGCTATTTAGTTCTTCAATAAGCTGGAGACCAAAGTGCCTCTATAAAAGTGGGTGCATTGCTTTGAATTACTAGTTCCATCAAATTGACAAGGGCATAAGATTTAAGAAGGAATATTTCGAGAAGCTATAAAGCTGAAAGCAGGATTAATTTCTTGATATAAACTTCAATTTGCAGAAACTTTAAATTTGATCCTGGTGAATATGTATATTTATAATTTTAAAGTATGGTTGATTTCTCTGCAATTCTGATAGGATTTTTCTCATGCTCTGTAAAATTGTAATTCTTGATTCACTTTAGGAGCTGCAAATATTCAGCATGCGTTTGGAAGAAGTCTCATCACGCAATCCTATTCCCCATGATGTTTATACAGTGCTGTGGGAAAATATCTTCATTCTTGCATGCAACACTTTTGTGGAGGGGTGAGTAAAGTTTACCAGCTCAGAGTATTAAATTTTAAGGAACAGTAGAAGATTACATTTCAATGATTGTAATTGAAGTTTTTATTCTTTTATTAGCTCATAATTACACCCTGTGAAATGTAAGATCTATTAAATTGTGCAAAAACCTTAATAGAGTAAAATATAGATTTTCTTATATAACAGATTTTGCAATGCAAAACGATGTTCAAGTGGTGGTCGTGGCTTAATGCTTCTGGACTTCACGCAGTTTCTCTCCAAATTAGAAAAATTGACAACAGTTCGTCCAATTAGAGGGAGGGAGTTTGTTGAGGCATATGTAAAGGCCTACTATTTACCTGAGAAACAACTGGAGACATGGTTGCGGGAGCATAATGTAAGTTTTCAGTAATATATATTTTTATATACTCTTATAATCATCAAGTTATTTAAAAATTGTACTGTTACTCAAAAGTTTGAGTATAGGGCTCAAGAATCATTAAATACAAAAATAAGGTGTTTGATACTAATGTACTCAGTGTTGGTTTGTGGCCCTCACGCTATCTCAATTTAACCAATTGTGATTATTGATTATGGAAAAAGGTGTTTCACAGGAATCCCTACACATTAGAGGAACTCCAGGCCAATATTAAATACGAAATAAGCAGAATTTCACTTGATGAGATTAGATGAGTGAGTAACAACATATTCTCATAACATGAAGTTTGTATACAGTGGAAGGTAACTTTCAAAATCTACTCTGAGGTAAGGTTCATATTCCATTTGTGCTTCCAACATTGTAGAGAGCATTTTACTGGCTAATGTTCAATCTGGTGCAAAAGTAACTGCACACTTAACAAATTTCAGTTAACATATGATTTCACTTCTTTGTATGTTATGTTCAAGACCTTTTCCATCTTCATTTGTTTTTAACTGTACTGTAGATATGTTTCTAGGTTGAATACTGTCTAGGGGAAGAACAGGAAACAGAAAGTTAATCTTAACAGTTGAAAATGTTAATGAAAGAAGAAAGAATTTTTCATGTAAAGATCAGTTACCAACAAGGTTTAAGTGCTGCACTGCGGTAGGAGAGAACATTTTGAGTCAGATTTACCATCATGTAAGAAGGCTGTTTACAATGTAATTGACAAATTTGAAATTGAAGGTTCTGCTTTAAATGTACCTCATACGGGTGACCTAGGATAGCATGGACTGAGGAAAGTGAACTCATTGTCTGTCTGGCTATCACGACTAGTTCAAGAAAGTCCACAGTCAATTAGTGGTAGAATTTCCAGCAATATCACTTCTGTCAATTCAAAGGACGTTGCATCAGCAGAAGTTCAATATGTACATTCCACATATGACATATGATTTGTTGGAAGATGATCCGGACATTTTGCAAGATTATGCTTGATCAGTATTGACATGACACCATTTTCTTTCAAAACGTTGTGTGATCAGATGAGGTGACCTTTAAGTTATCAGGACATGTAAATTGACATAATTGTACTTATTGATACATGGAAAACTATCATGTTGTTTTAGAGAAGGCTAAATCAACCTGGCATAAATATGTGTGGTGCAATATCAGCACATGGTGTAATTGGGCAGCACTTTATTGACAGAAATGCAATGCTAACAAGTACTTGGCTCTACTTCAAGAGGTTACACCAGGAATCATCAGGATTTGGAGAACTCTACTTCCAGCATGATGAAACTCCTGCACATTATGTGACAGTTGTTGTTTGGAAGTATGCTGATAATGTTTTTAATAGAAGAGTGCTTGGACATGATGCAATAATTGAATTCTCACCATGATCCCTTGATCTTATCCCAATGGATTTCTTCCTTTGGGATATGGCTAATGACAAAGTGTATTGAAGGAAGTGACAAACTGTTGAAGAGCTAATTATTTACATTCAGGATGCCTTCCACAATCTGGACAACATCATTCAGTGGTGTTGCATGTGTGTCAGAGTGTTCCAGGTAGACTCCAATGATGCATTAATGCAGGAGGGAAACAGTTTGAACATAAAAAAGAAGTACAATCCTTTGTTAACTAAAATTCAATAAGTGTGTAGTTACTTTTGTACCACCCTGCATATAATAATGATCCCGTATTACAACATAACAAGTAGTACATACTGTAAAAATACTGAAGACACCAGTTAATACATAAACACAACAGTTTAATTTTCCTGTTTTTACAATATATCTGTAATTTCATTTTCAGATTTCTGTAGATTATAAAAGGAATGCTATAATAACTATTTATACACTCTATCTGTAAATATTTTAAAATTTAAGTTACATATTGACATACAAATTTTATAGAAAAACTTTGTTCTTAACTGTTTTATAATATTTCTGAAATTTTTGAAGTCTATAAAAAGGCATTATTGACTATTCATATTTCTTATGTGACAGGTATATAGGTCATTTCTTGTGTTAGGACATGCACACTTTCTTTTAGATATATAGGTTAATTGCTGTAGGAATTCTAAGTTAAAGAAATAGACATGTACATTGCTCTGTGTTTCTTGAGCTCATTAAAATTTCAACAACTTTTAAAAAATTTCATACATTTTTGTGCCTATTATCCTTAGTGTTTACCAGACCAGAATGTTCGATTTGACAACATAGCAAACTTCTTCCCATCAGCCCTGTTGTCAATGAGCTGAATTAAAAAGAAATATTTGGTTGATTCAATTGAATGTACTTACAAAGCTGTTGACAATGGAGTGGTATATATGTAAACAATGTAATACAGTTTTTTTCACACTAATAAGAAATGAAAACTATCTTACATTTGGAATTCATAGAAAGGATACTCACACAGAAAATTACATAAAAAATGACAGTTTTAACCCCATTCCACATAAATATGCAGTGTTTTATAGTTTAGCACACAGATTAGTTAACATTCCACTCACAGAAACAGAGTACAAATTGGAATACCAACAAATCATAAAGATAGGAGAAACTAATGGATACAACAAAGACACAGTAATAAAAATCATCAATAAAACCAAAAAAACAAAAAACAATAAGAGATGTTTCCACGCTTAAAAGTGCAAAAGAAAGGTACAAATTCAAAAGTTTCACATCCACCCAATTTACCACAATAAGTTCAAAAAGATATTCAAAGAACAAGGAATTATGTTAGCCCCAAAGAACAATTTTAATGTAAAGAACTTATTAGGTTGCAGAGTAAAGGACTACATGCCAACAGAACAAAAGTCAGGTATATACGAAATAGAATGTGCAGAGTGCGATAAAAAATACATTGGAAAAACGAAGAGGAATTTGGGAATCTGGAAAAAAGAACACTTCAGAAATATTCGCTTAAAACAAATTGATAAATCAGCAATAGCAGCGCACTTTTGGAATAAAAATCATGAAATTAAACCAGAGATAAAACTGTGTACGGAATGTCGGAATCCACACAGTGAAACTTTTGTTAAACGACGTTTTAGTTGACAATGTGAGGAATGTACCTCACGAAACATGTACCAAAATTACTTTTATAAGTGTGTTTGTGAAACTTAAAGAGAGTTTTAATGTGACGACATGATTTTTAGTGTTTTACTTTAAATCAAAATAAGAGATAAAACTAAAACAACTTCATAATGCAATAGAACTTTCCACTTGGGAAAACATTTTCATTACAAAAAATAAGGATAATTTGATTAATTTCGATTTCCCTCCTTGGATGAACTCAGCAAATTCCTAATAGAACCAACAGATGCCACCACAAGAACATCAAGAGACCCAACCGCCACGTTTAACAACAGTTTGTGAACAGGCTGAAGATGGGAGGGATCGCTCCCGAAACATATGTCCAAATTTTATGTAAGTGAATGGAGTTAGTGTGAAAAAAACTGTATTACATTGTTTATATTTGGTTAATTGTTTCCTGGATAGGCCTGACAGCTCTTGGAACAAGCAATGGTTAGGTATTGCAGCACATAATGGAGGCTACGTGAGCAGCACTATATTCTAGTGCCTGTAACCCCTGCACAGATAGATTTATAGAACAGAACCCCTCAGGAACCTACTTGAATAGAGGCTAAATGAACCTGGAATGATATCTATATGACAGAGTGGGAAAAAATCCCTGTCTATACCAGAAGTAACACCTTGGCATCGTTAAATCTGTAGTAAGGTACATTATCCCCTTAGTTAAAATTGGAAGTATTTTATCAAGAAAATAGTAGTTTTACTTACAAGAGAGAAATTAGTTCCAAAGATTAGCCCACTGCATATTCTAAAAACTGATACTACCTAAACTTAAAAGCAGAAATTGCTAAAAAGGATACAACAAAGGAAACCCTCAAATGACTAGTTATTGAAACAGTTAATATAAAATTCTCAGGTCAAAATGGAACATGTTTTTACTGACAGGTGTTACAAGTGGAGGCTTGGTACACACCTCCACTTGGTACACAAAGGGAACTGGAGAAGTACTTTGCAGTAGCTGGACATGTCTGAATTCTAAATTTCTGGATATTCCAGAACTAAAGATGAAGTCTGACCTAATGAATACTCAATACTGTAATTTGCCTGCATTTAAGGTAATTCTTGGATCTTGAAAAGACTGGATGGAATGGACCATGAGCATTAAAGAACATAAACCATTTTATATGGTATACCGATGGATCTTGTAAAGGAATACAATCGGGTGCAGGCATATATAGCCTATCTCCAAGGACCAACTTTATCACATTTTTTCAGGCAGAAGTATTTGCTATCCTGAGCTGTGCTTATAGAGGACTTGAGAAGGGCTATCACCAAAAACAAATTTTCATCCTCTCAGACAGTCAAAGTGCCTTAAAAGCACTTTTCTCTGACCAGGTGAAATCAAAATTGGTATGGGAGTGTTAAAATGCCCAGTCTGCCCTGGCATCTCATGACAGGCTCGAACTACGGTTGGTGCCATGCATCAGGGCATTTATGGAATGAGAAAGCAGATCATTTGGCAAAAATGGGTGCTCTTACACCCATTTTTTGATTCTGAGCTTGCAGTTGGAATCAGTACATGTATTGCTAAGACTGCATTAAAATATGGATTGGGGATAAACATCAACTAAGGTGGCAAACCTATCCTGGACAGAAGCAAGCTAGGAAACTTGTCCTAGGTCCTAGCAAAACTCTTTCCACATCTCTTATAAAATTGGACAAAAGAGGAATAAGGAAAGTAATTGCATTAATTATGAACATTGTCACTTCAGGAAACATCTACAATAAGTGGTACTTTATAAGGATGAACCCATCTGTAGAACGTATAATCTGCCTCACGTAATTATTTGAGTCAAGTTGGTTAAAGATGGAGATGATGTCTCTTTGAAACTGGTCCCACCGTATTTAAAAGTAAGTGAAGCATAAGAGTGTGTTAGACGACAGATTAATTATAATTTACATTTAACAAGCTTCACTGTGTGAGTTCCAACAGAATTTTTTAAAAATGTCTTATTTTTCAAAAGTTCTTAAGTGAATTAAATGAATATATTTGAGTGTCCATTCCTGGTAAGAAAGAGACTTACTCTTTCATAACCAGGGAAGACCTGGGAACAGATGCCAACATTGGAACCAAAATACTGCAATGTGTTCAAGGAACAGATTTTGGGAAACAATGAAGGCATTCTTCTAATGGGGTAGCACAATAAGACCTATAGGCTTATGTGCTCTAGGCTGTTCAAACTCCATTAAATCCCCCATCCTCTGTCTATCTTTGTCTACAAGCAGATATCCTCTGCCTAATTAAATTAGCACTAATTGTGGTTCATCATGTCATTGTTCCCATTCTATAAACTTTACTTTATGGATCTTTGAATTGTAGTGGTGGAATTGGGTTATAGTAAAATTTCTCATATCCGAGAATTATAGGACAAAGTCAGTGTCTGATAACCAATTTTGTCATATAACAGGAAAACACTTTTATAGGTTATGTAAAGACATACTGCATGAATATTTTTACCATGCAGAAATTAAGCATTTTTCTGTGGATAAAATAAATAAATAAAATAAATTTTGAAATACAAACTTTATTTCATTTCTTAACATTGTACATTCATCTGTTAGTTCAAAATAAAAAAAATACTAAAGTTGCTCTACTTGATAACAATGTTAATTGGTGGCCATATGACCACCTGCAGCTATGAAGTTGTAGTATGCAATGATTCTTCCATTAACGGTATCATACTAAACCTATTTCCAACTTATTTTAAGCATAAGAAATTTCTCTTGCATTTCACAGAATCTATCATGCAACAGCAAGTTAATTCACTTTAGCCACTATCAACATATGCAATGTGTGGGACTCCATTTATCATGCTCGCTACTGTGAAATCACATTGTGTTGGCATGCTTGCTACTGTGAAGCCAGTCACAATCATGGTGCTGTTAAAAGACAACCAAAATGACTATGTGTCTAAAACAACAATGTTTTTCTATTTTTTCCTTTCTTTCTCTTCTCATTGAAAAGTGCCATTGTTTTTGGTATGGGTGTCAAATACAAGGAATTTTACTGTAGTACATTCATCACCTCAAATCTCTATTATAGTTTAATCATTTCATTCAAGCCTTAATTCCCTCAGATACTACAGCCATAATCATTTTCATGATGACAATGAACAGTGGAGAAAATGAAGTAATGGCCGCCTTTGTGGGCCTCTTTTACACTTCCTCAATGTTACTTTGGAGAACTTTATTATTTCCATTCATGTTACATTGCTAGATTAAATTTCCCATTTCCTTTTGCTGTATTATAATCCATATGATTAACATATATGAACTAAAATTTTCATTTCTGATGCACAATTGCTTTTTATTTTATACTTTTGTGATTACGGCGGTTTCCTCCACCTGGCATCGATCCACCATTTCCTGGGATTGTGCTACTTCCACTGCCTTTCAGCTCCAATGTCATTTGTTAAAGACGAGCTGTTCAACATGCTCATTGTGCTTACAAAAGAAAAGCTGATGAATAAAGTGTGAACATTCATCATAGGCACAAAGCTAGCTTGGAAATAAACAAGGATAGCATTATTAAGGAAGGTTGTGGTTGGAAGATCCCATCCTCATCTAAAGTAGCCAAAATATATTTTGTGCAAGACAATGATCTGCACTGTAAATGCCATTTAATCTGCAGTAAATGTAACACATGCATTCACAGCTACTCTTGCACTTGATTCCAGTATTAAATGGAATATGTGTAAACACACAGCATATGTCAACGGCAGTGTCACTGTGAAGAGCTTATAAGATATCCTGAAGATATTAATGACTTTATAATAAACATTGATGTTTCTGTTGTAAATGAAAGGAGGAAATGCTAGATTAAATTCTATTAGTGCCACCTCAAATTAAGAAATATCTGACATTCAAAATTTATAGTGGTAAAAGCATATGCCTTTCCTGTATCATTATTGATTTATTATTTCCTTTATATGTTACATTGCTAGATTAAATTTCCAATTTCCTTTCGCTATATACTATGGTATTAACATATACCAACTAAAATGTTAATTTCTGGTGTACTATTGCTTTTTAGTTTGTGCTTTATGACTTTCTCCAGCCTTGCATCGATGCATCATTTCCTTGAATTGTGCTTCTGTCGCTGCAGTCCTCATTACTCTGTTTTCTCCGCTGTCCTACACAGCAGTTCATGAAAGGAGGTGTGACTTAAGTACTTGGTTCCACACAAAGCAGCAGGGTGTATACTCAAGTGTACACACTGTGTCATAGGTACTTTTCATAGCATCCACTGAAATGAAAGCATGTGTGCAGGATAGCTAGAGTGAAACACCATTACAGGTCATTCACGGCGAAAGAAAAGCTCCACATCAATAAAGCAGAATAAATTGGCAATTGCGCTGCTGGATGAAAATACAACATGGATGAGAGGTGTATTCATGACTGGCAAAAAAATAAAGCCTGTCTTGAGTTAACGAATAGCAACTGGCAAGCATTTCGCGGACAAAAGACAACATTTCCAGAAGTGGAAAAATTTAGGAAATATATGACCGAAAAAAGACAGTTTGAATGTGCATTACAAGTGAAATGTCCTAATTGAGAGCTATAACAATAACAAGAGAACTAAACATAACTAGTACTTGTTTTAAGACTAAGTCGTGCATGTCTCCATGTGTTTTCCAACATAATGATATAACAGTCTGTAAAATGATATTGGGATTACCTAGAGCAGCACTCAATGGAATAGCCCTGATGGAACTAGGAAGGGTTGGCAGAAAAGGTGTAGTAATAAAACACATTATGAAATACTGGCAGAGGATACAATCATGGAGGAAGAAATATTGTCAAAGATTGCTTGCGGGCACAAGAAAAAGTTAAATAGGAAAGAAGAGGGCTATGTTGATTAAAGGAACTTTTAAGAGAAATTGGATTGGGAGAGCTAGTTTGTTTACAGTTATCAAATGGGCAAAGCCTATGGAATAAGGTGGACAACATAGAGAAACAGAAAATATTTGGTAGCTTAAGAGATAAGATCTGCGATATAGGAGTTTTAAGAAAGACTGGGGCAGGGAAAAATATATTGATGTTTGTGACAAAATGGAAGGAGGGTGTGGCATGGGCAAGAACAGGAACAATGATGTTAGGTAGAGGGTAAAAGTTGACAAAGAATTGTGCCCATTATGTGACAAGGTGGACAAGAACTTGCACTGTATATTAGAATGTATAGAAACCAAAGGGTGGAGATAGGAAATGGAAAAAGAAGTGGAATAATTTGCAGGCAGAAATTTTGGCAGTTAAAAGTTTTGGTAGTAGCAGAAAATAATTTTTGAATCAGTTTGGAAACTATGAAGGGAAAGTAAGAGAAAAGCAGTGGAGGAAAGTGATTGGGCAGAGGAAGAGGATAATAAAAAAAAATAAAGAAACAATGATGGAAAGTGATCCCCTTTAGGGAAGTACTTATAAAGTTAACTTTATAATAGGTATAGTTAGGGTGATGTGGAATCCATGTATACAACAGTTGAGGTGTTAGTTATATAGGATCATGAATTAACAAGCACCCCAAGATCAAGGAAATATTGTAAAATTGTAATTGTAAATGGGTAGAAATAATCATAAATATTTATTCATTCATTCATTCAACATGATGACTTCAATTTTCATAGGAAAACTAGCATCACTCATTGTCTCTCTGCAGATTATGAAGAGAAGATAGTGGGGTTCCATAGATTTATCATCAGATTGTGCCAGAGAAATTTATGTTTACTGTCGCAAATTGGTAATGCAGACCAAATGCCTGTATACTTTGAAATGCTGCAAGGCTACACAATAAATCCAGCTTGGTGGCAGTAATGAAAAACAAAGATGCACTGTTATGCTTGTGTAACTGCAGATAGAAGAAAGCTACCACCATTTATCATCTTCAAATAATGAACTATTCCTAAAGTGAATGTTTAGGGCGCATTATATGAGCTCTTCCTAAAGGTGGATGACCAATGAACTTGTAGTCGACTGGGTGATGCAAGTTTGGCAACATCGCCCAGGAGAGTTACTCAACTTAAAGAGCATGATTGTTCTGGATAATTATTGCAGTCACACTGCAAACAATGTACAGAAAGTTTTAAATGAGGACTTACATCATTCTCCAACCATTGGATGTCCGAGTCAATTGAGTGTTTAAAGTTGCATCAAAAGAACATTATATGGGATTGATGGCTGAATGAGAGCACAAATACACTCCAAGTAGTAAAATTCAAGCACCTGGAAGTGATTCAATTCTGCAAATGGGTGAAAAGTGTATGGGACTCGATCTGTCTACCATTGGTGAAAAGGAGCTTCAAATAGTGAGGAAGTTCGAATTCCCTTGATTGAACTAAGAACGATATGCTTTGGAAGGATAGATATCGTGACGTTGACAATGACAACGACTCTACTTGCAGTGATGATTAATGTGTATACTGCTATAAAAGTAATGGTATTTTCTCATATTTATTTATGCAAATAGAACAAAAAGGTTTAAGATGCTGACTTAGGTGTGTACATTTTCTTCTAGCAGGGTACTGGTTGGTTTCCCATCTGCAACATGATTATGAAGAGTATGACCCAACAAATTTCTTAAATGCAATAACATTTTAACTTGTAGTACATTGTAGTCTAATGTTTTCAGTATAAATATTTAATATAGCTGTACAAACAACTTTTTTTTTTCCAAATCTCCCTTCCTAAAATGCAGGTGCAAGGATTATTCGCATATGTACTGTTTTTTTATTATCATCATCATTGTTATTATCATTAAAGGTGATGATGATGATGATATTCTCAGCAAGGGCAATGTTTTAGGTTAGATTTCCATTTTGTAAGACAGTTGTGAATCGTAAAAAAGATAACATGCGAATCAAAAAATAATAAAATTACCTGGTTCCTCAAGAGTGCTTTAGTGCTTTACTAAATTCTGATCATAATTTATTCATTCTTGCAAGGCAGCACATTAACTATGTAACAAAAAATAGGTGCTAAAACAAAACACTAAGGTAAAATGGCCATTTGTACCATGTCATGAAATGGGATATGCCAGACATTCTGATATACGAATGAAGTTGTGTCAGTATAAATTATTGAAATTAAAAAAGCATCATGTGCACTTAATGGAAAATGGCCATAAAAGAGATTGGCCATATAGAATCAATGGTTCCATTTGAATTATAGTAGCACCATATGGACACATTTATGCTAGGCTTCTAATTATTAACCTACTACGTTGTTCCCAAATAGCAAGAAAAAAATGTGGGGGGGAAAATTCCTCTGTAATATGCAGCATCATTATCTCATTTTAAGACTTTTTCAACAAAATATTTTAATATAAATTCCTATATCTCTGCATTCTATGGAAAACCCAACAGATTTTATTTGTAGTATGTGCATATTTCCATTTTTAATATAAGTATTTTCAACTAAAATTGGTATTATCTGTAAACTATTTATACCTTTTTGCAGGAATATTCAACTAAACAGTTGCTTGCCTTGGTGAACTGTGCAAGTCAGAATGACAAGAAAGCTCGCCAACGTCTCACAGCTCTTATTGAGGAAACTGGTGGTAGATAGTTAAGAAGTAAGAATTTACTTTGAGGTACTGAAAGGAATACTGGTTTTCAACACAGCACAGTGACTTGATATTATTTTATTTGTTAATTCCTTCTTTACTGCATTGCGGAAAAAAGAAGTTAGCCTACATCTGCACGTAAATGAAAATTTATAACCGAATGTTTTTTAATTCATAAAGTGAAACATTTTAAAATAAGTTCAATTTCTGTTCTGAAAGAAACTTATTAAATGGAGTAATAGCATGAACACTGGTTTGTAAATAAAGGATGATTGTAAATAAAAAAAAATTCTAAAGCTTAATGAATTTTACACTTACTTGGGAGTTTTAAACATTTAACTCTTTTGCTACCATGCCCAATCTGGTCGACTTTCAATCAGCTGAAAGCGACCAGAGGCCACCTCACTTATAAAGCAGTAAAATGTCATGTCTTTATAAGAGAAAATGGACCACTTTGAAAATTTGCTTCTAAATTGAAGAATAGCAAATAGCACAACAAACCATTTTGGATAAGTACATATTGTACAGAATTGATTAACAAAAAAAAAAGAAATAAAAAAAATAATAAATTTAAAAGTTTTTTTTGTGTTTTGGGTTTAATTTTCAACTTTAAAATTCAGATATACAATAAACTTAAATGTTCATAATGATAGGGTGTTCCTGTCTGAATAAAATGGCATAAAACTAGTTATTCAAATAACTTGTTGTAATTATGAAATTAAAAAACATTAACTATGTACAGTAAGGAAAGAAAAGTGAATTAATTAAATATACTTACTGGGGCACAAGAAGCAGTGAAGACTTATGAAATACAATATCTTTTACTGTTTGATATCTCAAAGCACTCTTATTACATTCCAACTTACTTAAATATGTGTGCATTAATGCTCAACATTAACAATAATACTTTGTTTAATACTAATAACACAAGGTTACAAATGAAACCTTCTTTTCTGCAGTACGATTAAAAATAGGTGACTTTTGTTAATTTCAGTGCGCAGAATTCAAAAATGCTTTCTGTTTTTCCATAGCACATCTCGTTTTGGCAATATGACAATGTTCAATGAAAATATAATTGTAAAATTTGCAAAATTATTACACACTCATGTACAGCTATGATCTCGGTACTTAATTTTCTCAAGAACATACTTCAGAATACTCTTTTAGGTTCATAGAATGTGCAAGCGGTATTGAAGCTAACTTGTTGTCACTATGAAGTAACATTGCCTCAAGACTTCATTTGGAACAATCAATAAAAGATGCTAGTTACTTGGCTCATATGCTTCCCTGCCCAACTGTTGAATAAGATTATACACATCCACACAAAACACAAATTGATCTTCTTCTGTGTAGTGCTTGTGAAACTGTATTTCGTGATTCCTATACCATGAAAATGTAATACCAGGTGATAACAAATTCTTCTCCTATAGTCTTGAGCCCAGTAATTCACTTTTTTGTTTTGTGAGACCTATATCCCCCAATAATTCATTTAATTCAAATGGATTAAACTGTTGTGGTGAATTGTCAAATTCTTCTGGATCAGAAACCAACACATTGTCGAAAGTCACAGTGATTTCAGATTCACTAAATTGAGGTCTGCTGGTGATGTAGGTATGGGTAATTTGGGTCCATGAGGAATAGGCGTAGCTGAGTTCAGATTTTGATATTTAATTCCTGCCTTATTTTTTTTGTTATAGCCAGGAACTTTGTACATGCAAAAGTAATAATCATCATGGTGATTCTGCTGCTCTCTCCATATCATTAGTTTGGCAAACGACATTGTCTTCCATTTTCCTTCATACTCATAATATAATCCTTTAACACAATTGTTATATGCAGTATGAGACACAAACGATTTATCCTCAACTTTCTCTTTGAAATATGAGTAATATAGTTTCTTTGTTTGTGAGTCTATTGTATGCACCTTCCTGTCAAACATGTAATACCCACAAATGTAACAAAACTTCTGAGGACTTCATAGACACTGTCTCCTACGTAATCCTGATGTAGATAGAAGTCATACTTGAACTTTTATTTTAGCACTACACATATAGAAGACAAACATGCATATTAACAAAAGTTTTCAGCTCAACTGAAGTTGAGATCAATGATAGCTGTAAATGTAAACCCCTCACAAGAAGACAGACCTGACCTATAGAACAAAACTGATATGTTAAACTTAGGTATTCATTTTTTGCACTAAACTCCATTCACTAACGCAAAAGTAAGACGCGTTTTGGGAGAATCTTACTTTTGTGTAAGTGAATGGAGTTTAGTGTAAAAAATTAATACCTAAGTTTAGGTTATATTGCCACTCCATTGTCAACAGCTTCTTAAATACAATATTTAAAACTGATAAGTGTTGGGAATATATACATAAACATCTGCTTGATAAGGGAAGAGGGAAGTGAGCCTATTAGGAAGAAAATCAACAACAGATTTAGAATAACATAATGAATCGTAGCAATAAGCTGTATAAGTTAAATGAATTTAGCACCATAGACATATGTGTTCATATTGTAAAAACTAGATGTGACAACTGAAAATGGACTTCATTTTTGAAATCAGGGCACTGATTTCCATTAAAGTCGCATATTTTCCTTTATACTCCAGAATCAATGTTGACAAGTGTAATGTAACAGAAATAAGAATAATACACAGAACCGAAATAATATCTAGACCTAACACAAAATGAAGAAAATGCTTTCTGCTAACTGTACTCTCTTATATTATATTTGCCTAAAAATTTATATTATTTTGTATTATTTACTTCACTTGTGTTGTGTTTAGCATGCAAGCCTTAATCACACTGCATGCAACCTCTTTCTCTGTTGTGCATTGTGACAAATTACACACTGTCTTTCTAATTTTCTTGGCAGAATTTTCACAACACACATAGGAATGTCATCACACACAAAAATATCTACATAGCTGTTGTTTATCTCATTCTGTCCTCTTAACAAACCGATATGCACTCAGGGATTCAAAAATAGAATTGGAGCCAAATCATTTTCTTTCCATAACAGTTTTCCTGATTTAACTCTTTCAGGTTTGGTGGTACAAAAAACATACCACCATGTTTAGTACGCTCTCTGCATTGTGGTACAAAATTTGTACCACATATTTGTAAATGTTATCTGTAACTGCATGGTGGTTTATTCCTTTGTCCATATATCTGCCATATTTGTAGTAGTTTAGGCTTTCCTCCAAAAATGACAGCTAAAGAAAATGCTGAGTTACCTTGTAACAAAATGGAAGTACATAGTTCTCGGTGTCCAACAGAGCGCACTTTCCTTCACTATAAGCATGTAGTGGTTTTGGAAGTTAATAAAAGATAATTTACACAAAACAAAGTGTTTTAATGTAAAATTCCATTGTGCTCTATTCATTTTCAATACATAATTATAGAAATAAGATACATAAAAGTATATAACCATTTTCCTTTCATAAAAGTTTAATATTGTACCACCTGTCATGAACTTTAATGAACACACAAGATAAACAAATATTGTTGATATTGTATGATTATGCACTAAAATAAACAAAATAAATATATCTAAATGCATTAATTCAATATATTTGTGCTCATGTGCAGCAAAGGCAGTTTTCTTTTAAAATCCTGTGCCAGAAAGAGATAATAGATACAAATTTAGTTCCATTCTTGAAATAATACTAAATACAAATTTCTTTAAATATTTCATGGCTCTGCATCCATTTAAATAAAAATAAACCATAATATCATTAGTGTCAATTCCCCCCCTATATCTGTTATAATTTAATATTAGGTCAGACTTCTTTTCTGTTTCTGGATGTTGGAATCACTTCTGTTAGAAGTCCTCATGTGGATATAAGCACTACATGATTTTTTCATTTTTTTTTTCAATAAAACAGGCTTCTTGAGGTTGGAATCACTTCTGTTGGAAGTCCTCATGTGGTTATAAGCACTGCATGATTTTTTCATTTTTTTCATTTTTTTTCATTCCCCCACCCCCCAATAAAACTGGCTTCTTGAGGTTGGAATCACATTGGATTCCTGTGCAGAACCTCATGTGGTTATAAGCACTACATGATGATTTTTTTGTGTTTTTTTACTTTGATTCCACCAATAAAGCTGGTCCATGTTTGTAGCATTTATTGGAAACTGATTTGAATGGTTTTTAAAGTATCAGGTAGTCCCTTTCTATTTCTTTGGAAAATGCCTGTAATATATGTTCCCACCAAATGTAAATGTTTTGCGAGGGGGATTGATGTGAAAAAGCTTTCTATTAAGATGTGATAACCATTCATTAGATAATTAAGAAAAGATGAGAAATGGTTTATAGATGGAGAATTAATAGACGTAATGAAAAAATTTGATTACTTGGGGTGAGATTTGTGAGTAATGGAAGGTGGGAGACACTTCACCATGAAAGCCATTAGAATAAGCTTGTATAATGTCGCACCATTATCAATGCAATGGTTGGAAAGATATATGAGGTTGTGGTCGAGTCTAAGATGTTGTATGCATGTTGAAATTTCGGGAGTGCCAAAGGGATGGATGAAAGTCAATGTGGTATACAGAATGTTTTGCAGAGAAGTTCTGGGATTACCAAAAATTTCAGCAAGGGGGCTTAAGTTTGGTTGAATTAGGAAGGGTAGGAAGGAAAGGTATAATAGTGGAGAGAATTTTGAAATATTGATGTGGATGTCTCAAATTAGACAGTAATAATGTATTAAAAGAATGTCTTATATTTCAAAGAGTGGTATTGGGAAGGGAGAATAGGTATGGGGAGTTGGGGAAGGTACTAAAAGAAATTGGAATGGGGAATATATTTAGGCTGAAAGTAATGCTAGTGAATTTTGTAAAGTAGAGAGACAGAGGGTACAAGATATTGAGAAGCAAGAGATTTGGGTCAGTTTAAAGAATAAAAGTTCTTTGGTTTAATATAAAATAGTTAAAAGAAACTAGAGGAGGGAGAAATATATTGATAACTGTGATCAATTCGGAAGAATGTGTTTGGCATGGATTCGTACAGGTTTAATATTTTTAAAAGTATTAAGGAAAAATATTAAATAAGGATGTATTATGTGAGGAAAAGTGGATAGTTTATGTGAAATGGTAAAATAGTGGCAAGACAGTATTTTGGATGGTAAAAGTACAGAAAGATATAGTGATAATAAAAATGTTATCAAATAAGAGGGTAGAAAAATCAATAAGAAGAGGAGTTCCTAGGAAACGTAAGGGATAAGTGGGAAGAAGCATAAGGTAAGAGCAGGAAGATTTACATAATGACTGAAAATGGTATTTTTTATGGTAGATGTTCCTAACCGTTCATACAACTGGGTGGTTAAGGTATGGCAGAACCATAGTTTTCTTTTTGGTATTGATAAATTTCCTAAATTAGTTGACAGTGAAAACTGAAAACTAATGTATATTCAGGTGTATTGTTGTTATAAATAAAATTCATTCATTCATTAGATTTTTTTCATTTTTATTCTCCAGTGATTTGGCACCTCTGTAAGCATAAAACCCTAACCAATACTTGCTAACTGCATCACATATCATCCAAAATTTGATTCCCCATTTATGATTATGCTTATTCAGCAGATACCTGAAGTAGTTGTTGGGTGACACTTAGTGCCAATTCAACTTTTGTCTATGGACAGTTGGTGAGGAATATAGTGATGTCTGAATTATCTATTTGCATGATCGAGAAGATGCTGGAATCAAGCACAGGGATGATAGTCAAGAGAACTGGGAGTTGAAAGCTTGCTATTGTTAACTTAAAAAAAAAAAATTGAAACCTATTTCAGGAAAACATTTTAGGGAACCAAGGGACACTGAAATTATGTATTGTGTTCCAGGACATCGCAATCATAGCTTTCTTATTAATCCCATGTTCAAAACAATGAATTCCCTGATTTCATGAATTGTAGTTCGTCTCTAGGATATTAATCTAGAATTTGGCGACAGCTCATGCACATTAGCACCTAGTCACCATGATGGTTACTTTCCGTCACAATGCAATTCAACAGCGACAAAAATTGAAATAGAATATGAGAAGCAAATCTGGAGGAGGGAAGTATTTAGGTCCAGGAAGTTACATGAAGGAGACAAAGAGTTCAGGATAATGATCATTTCATTAGGAAACATCTCTGTCAAATGTTGAGAGTCATGGTTGTCATCGTCATTATTATCACCATTTTCATAATTGGAAACATTAGTATTAGTATATTCTTTAAAATAGCTAGTGAGTCAATTTAATACTCTTATGCTCCATTTACCATTGATCATACTGGCAAAGGCCTGCGAAACATGTTCTGTATAATTCAATAGTAAGAGTTGCTCCTGGTGATGTAGTGGTAACCATACTTACCTCCTAAACCCAAGATCGCGGGTTCGATCCCGGCTAGGACCGTTGGATTTTTTTGGGCATAAAAATCCTAAGTATGACTTCCTTCAAGCCATGGGTCCCATGTCATACATTTACGCCACGAAAAAGTACCTTAAGCCTGAAAGAAGAGGCCTCTGAGCAAAAATTTGTCAGCCATTTCACGCTCTGAATTGAATGGGACACTGATGACCTGAGCTATTAGAAGCTGTTAGAGCATCCATAAATAAATAAATCAATCAATAGTGAGTGGAGCATAAGAGTATTATATCAACTAACTAGCTATTTTCAAGGATATATTAGTTGCTTTACTGTATTAGTTCCGACATGAAATTAGCTTTAAATTAGTATTAGTGTTAGTTTTAAATGAATTAACACCATTAGAAAATACAAATGCTTCTTCTTTAGGTGCAGAGAACAAGGGGGCATGCCTGGTATACTTCCTTCACCATCATCAGAACTGAAATTATTACCGTCACTATTGGATATCAAATTATCAGCACTAATATCGCACTCTTCAACATATACCATTATCTTATCATCCATGCCTGCCTTAAAAAGATAATGGGAACAACTTGCCATTTTCAATATTGCTATGAGACAAGAACTGACTGTCTTACTTTCAAACACAAAATACCACATATACTAATGAGTCAGTATTAGGTGACACTAAAACTTCACTAACTGGTTAATTCTTCAGAACATGTTTCAAGAGCATTCGCTCTCATCTTCAGCTGGGAACTGACTAACTCTAGCACATGACATAGTGGCATCTGGTGGTTCCATTAGATAATGGAACAGGAAGTCCGTTGATGGAATGTCAAAATTTATAACTCTATGTTTATTTTTTAAAATATAAATCTTTTCCCATATTGGTGGTAGCTTTTAACAGTTTGGCTTCTCCTGCAATGTTATGATCGTGAACACCTTATCAAATAGCCCTTGTATTACATATCAGTTGTTGCTAAGATCAGCTAGAGAGTACTTTGGTTCTGCCACTGAAGATGCTCATCACAGTTATGAACAAAACATTTGGAAAGAGGATGTTTCAATATATCAGTGCCCTCAGGCCTGGAAACCATAAATTCTATTGACACCAGCTTTTTTTTAATAGTGTTTTTAATGCCTATTTAACTACTGAGGCATCACAGGCTGTGGACACTGATAATATGAGATTAAATGATAAACTGAGAAATGATTTTATTTTAAGGAAAGAAATGTTCCATGTCGAAGATAGGGTGCCTCCCTGGCATTTGCCAGGTGTGAGGACTGAATAAAACCTGGAAAACCCTCAGTCAGGGAGGACGGTTCTGGTGAGAATCGAACCACAGACCTCCATCTCGTGACCTTAATAACCTCAGCCACCCAGGGTAGTGATACCAGCTGTGAAAGCCTACATTTTTTGATATACATAATTTTCTTTGCAAATTCTTGAACTGAGAAAATTAAGGTGCACCTAGGAAGTTAATAATGTCAAATGATACAAATCTCTTTGACTTAATAGTTTTAGGAATAATGCATTAGGTTAAGTGGTTTTTTGTGTACCATAGTAAATTTATATTCCTAACATGGTTGTTACTGTAAAGCTATTATTCAATTTGGCATGTAGAATTCACATCATAAAATACATAGGCTTTGTTAATAATATTTTTCTTGACATTACTGCTTTTGCAAACAAGGCTCATACAAACTCAAACAGGTCTGCACATCCTTGTAAACTACATTCATCTACTTTATTTTAATTTTTTCATCATATTGTCATTACCTTCATATCAAATGCAAATGAAATACATCATGCAAAATGTTATGCAATTCCTCATCATGAGAAAAATACTAAACATAGATACTTATTTTAGGAGATATGAACTAGATAGTTCCACTTACAAGTACTTTGTGCTGTTCCAATAATCTGCATTTATTGTCTTCTTTTTGAATATTTGTTTTTAATAATTTAACTTAAGTAACAAATTCAACATATAACTGCTTCAATTATAAGTGAAATGCCATTGCATACACCTTTAGACTCTTTCCAAAACTGAAGCACACTATGAATATTGTGGTGCTGACCATGACTAATGTTCATAACTATTGCTGTTTCATCCAACATCATTGAGCCTGCCTAAATCTTTTTTCAGTTTAGGATAGTTCTTTTGCCAGACATACAATTCTTTTATCCATTACTATTTCTCCAGATATGTTTCATAAATATCTGCAACATGTTAAATTTTTGGTCATATGAAATTCAATGACTTTTCTTTGTTTATAGCACATATCACTTAAAAACTTCATTTTAAATAACTCTACTATCATTTAGTATAAGAAAATTAAATTACATGAGATTGGGTGCTAAGGTTCAGGTACTACACTTAAAATATTGAACTTTATTGAAAATGCTAAGAAAAATACAAGCTAAAAGGGGTTTCTTTTTGATTCGTTTTATTTAAGGATGCTCTTTAACATCTCAGGTCATCAGCGGCCCATTCAATTCCGGGCATGAAATGGCGGACAAATTTTGCTCAGAGGCCTCTTCTTTCGGGCTTGAGGTTCTTTTTCGTGCCGTAAACGTATGACACAGGACCCATGGCTTTACTTCCCTTCCAAAGGAAGCCATACTTAGGATTTTTATGCCCGAAAAAAAAATCCATCGATCCTGGCTGGGTTTGAACCTGCGACCTTGGGGTTAGAAGGCAAGTATGGTTACCACTAAGCTAAAAGGGGCCTCCACCTATCTGGCACATGCCATTTTAGGTAGACCTCATGATTACCAAAATTTTAATACAATAATGATTTTATACTAACTCTTTATACTAACTCTTTATCTAAATAATTAAATAAAGTACAAAATTTCCGACTTAAATGCATCAGACCCCAGTTCCCAGTTCATCAGCAGTCGCCTGCTGGAATTCCAGGGGATCAGGCCCTGACCCACTACCTATACCATTATTTTATCAGCTAGCTATAGTCTCTACAAACTATCAATTCTTTTATTTCTCAGACATCTTCTATAATGAAATTTGAAATTTATAAAATGATAAGAAAAACTTAAACACAAACTACAATGAGGCTTCCACCTACATAAAATAATAATTATGCCAACATAAACTCAATGAGAAGAAAAAAAGTTGTATTACTTATTAAAAGCCCTTCATATAATGTTTTACAGCCATATTTATGGGTGTGAATAAAATAAAATTCCTCTGTTAGAAAGAAGAATATGTATAAATATATTTATATATAAAAAATTACAAATTATGCATATAAGCTATGGATAACTTTTGTCATTCTTAATGGCATATAAAAAAAATAATTAATGTAAAATAATAATTTATATACAATATATACTTGAGTATGTTTATTAAAAATGTGTGTGATGGATAGTTTATAAAAATAATGAAATGCAAACATGTTAACTCTTTCACGACCAATTTCATTCAACTGGTGAGCACTGTATAGATTATAATTAGGGACAAGTGCACTCAATCACAGAAATGGAAGTAACTGAAATTAATTTAATATTATATTTGCATCAGCTCCATTTTTAATGCTGTTTATTGCCCTTTTTCATGTTCTTCAAGAAGAAAAAAGCTTAATTATGATGTACCGATTATCTGGAGCATGTACATACTGAGTAGAAGAAGAAGAAGAAGAACAAGAAGAACAAGAAGTAGAAGAAGAAGAAGGGGGAGGGGGGAGAAGGAGAAGAACAAAGAAGAAGGAGGCGGAGTAGAAGAAGAAGAACAACAAAGGAGGAGGAGGAGTAGTAGAAGAAGAAGAAGAAGAAGAAGAAGAAGAAGAAGAAGAAGAAGGGGGAGAAGAACAAAGGAGGAGGAGGAGAAGGAGAAGAAGAAATTTTTCTAATAAATAATTAGAAGGGATATCTTGTAATTCATATAATTAACAGAAACTTGTTCATAAATACTACTAATACCATGCATAAATGCTTTATTAAATAGGTGAATAAACATTTTTATACTGATATTTATTTGTAAGAACTTCTTTTTAGGCCTCCCTTTTTCTACTCTTTAAAACTACAAATCTAGTTTTTAATTTAGTTAGATAAATTTAAAAGAACACAGATTGCATCTCCATTCATGGTAATTCCTATAATTTTTTATTACAAATTTTAAAAATTGCAGAAATGTAACAAAATGGAATCTTGAAAGCCAGTATAAACAAAATGTAATTATTTTGGAAGGATTTTTTTAATTTTTTTATTTATTTTTATAGTTTCAACGGTGAGCTTTAGAAGTAATTATTTCTTGCTTCCCAGTAAATATAGAGGATAAATTATGTTCTGTGCTTTTAGTAGATCTATTGTGCTGCATTGAAGTAGATGATACTTATTCATGACTGTGACTGGGTATGGATTTTTATATGAATTTGGTGTAGATGGCCAACCAAACAGCCATGGTGTATGTTGAGTATGAACATTATCAATGTTAGAATGTATGTAATGTATCAAAAGGCTACTTGAATAGAAAGATAGAGTTTTACACTCTAAAACAATACACTTATACATGTGAGTTCAAAGAGCCACAGCATGAAAGCAGCATAGAAAACATTAAGTGAACATTTCTCAAACTTAGTTCACAGATCAGAAGGCAACATCTGCCCAAGTTGTTCTCTGGAAATTAAATTGAATTTGTATTTATTATATTCAAGCATTAGTCTTAGAAAGACTGGGGGGAGAATCAAATTCAATTCATTCTGAAACACACCATATATAAGTACCAGTTACTTTTATTTCATTTCTTTCAATTAATAATACAGAGATGATACAAATTATGTTCTAAAACATAAATGACTTATTGTCTTAAGTTATAAAATATCCTTGATATTCTTCAGTTATTGAAAATAAATAAAGCTATTAATTCTGAAACAAAATGAAGGGAATTGTAATTAGTGTTATGTTAAAAATATAGGCATATGCAAAACTTAAATATTAAAATCATATGATAAAATTGCTTTCAAATGAGGCAGGAGAAGAATGATCCACAGAACATAAAAAGAAGTGCTCCCCACTTAAAAATAATATGAGAAACACTGCATTAAGCCATTTAAAAAAAGTTAGAACATTGCAGAAAACATACTGAATGACAAATTTCTTCATCCAGAAATAAAGATGAATCCCTTTCCAATTGCTTGTGCATTGCAAAAAAGGAAAGTTTGATAAAAACTTTTATAGCTTAAAAAAACATGACTTTTAATATATAAACAATGTAATATAGTTTTTTTCACACTAACTCCATTCACTTACATAAAAATCTGGACATATGTTTCGGGAGTGATCCCTCCCATCTTCAGCCTGTAGATAAACTGTTGTTATACGTGGCGGTTGGGTCTTTTGATGTTCTTGTGGCAGCATCTGTTGGTTCCATTAGGAATTTGCTGAGTTCATCCATTGGAGGGAAATCGAAATTCATCAAATTATCCTTATTTTTTGTAATGAAAATGTTTTCCCAAGTGGAAAGTTCTAATGCGTTATGAAGTTGTTTCAGTAGTGTGAAAAAAACTGTATTACCTTGTTTATTTATATATATATATATATATACCACTCCATTGTCAACAGCTTCGTAAGTACATTTAATTGAGATGGTTTTTAATGTTAGAAGGCAATTATTTCTCAAAGTAAACCAAAAACATTAGCAGACATCATTGGAAGTTTTGTTCTAGCTTTCATAACTGTAGGATTTATTGTGATTGTTGTCCAGTTACATTTGGACATGACATAATCTGCTCACAAAAAATAAACAAACAAAGTCATCTATCATGGATACAAATTGCACTTCTTTGACCTCTTGATTGAGGTATAAAACGGTTGATACAAAATCAATTATATTATCATTAAATGTCAAAAAATGCAGTACATACTAGTTTCCAAATGATTTCTTAGTTTCTCATCTTGTGGTGAAGTAATTCAATATAATTTCTTCTGTTATCTGATTGCAAGTTTTCTATAGGGCTTGTGAATGATAACTTTTATTCTGCCAAGAAACACATATATCCATCAAGCAGCAAACTATATATCTGTTTTATTTAACTTTTCATTATATTTATCCCTCATTATTTTGAATATCAAATGCAGATTCTTAATATCTAGAGGTTCTGAAATTTTTAATGCTATTTTTGCAGCTAATATGACCTAAAGTTAGCTCATGTCCTTTTATGAACAAATGAAAATTATTTAGTTCACAAACCCCTTTTTGTTGTCTAAACATTACTCTCCGTTGGAGGGGAAAAAAACTGACAAAGCCAATACAACAAGAAAAAATTTTCCTACAATTACAGAACAATGTATCATTTTCATAACATGCTTTATTAAAACGTTGTAATTAGCTTTATTTTGATTTATAATGCTGTTTAAATTAGGAGCTGGTTTGCCTCTGTTACTTCACTTCTTTTTTCTTAGCAAACCTTCGACAAGAAAATGAACAGCATTATATGTTTTATTATATACCACACTCTTCCCCCTTTATAATTTTAAGAACTTATAACATAGCAGATACTCTCACAATAATTCACAAAATTCAAGCCAATTTCTGACTGAAATTGTCAGCCAATTTTGAAGTGCGTACTGCAACATCGTGCATGACTGACAGGGTGCAGATTTTGTAACATGGGCTTCGCAAAATTGTGGCTTTTGGAACAATAATTACGCCATTCTATATATCTCTCATAGCATATCAAGAAATTGTATTTCAAGTTTTAACTTTAATTTAATAAATTATTAGATTGATAGCCAAACTTAAATGAACCCTCTACCCCCTTGCTACCTCTAGACCACATTTTACATGATTTTAATTTTTCAATAACATTTTCCATCTTACATTCTGCTTGTATTTTTAAAAAAAAAATCCACCCGATGTTATTTTATTCTTTAATCCACATAAAAAATTAAAAGGTGTTTGTATCACTCAGGAAGTAGAGAAAACTGGGACCTAGTTTATTAGCGTAAGTGCTCCATTTGCAACAAATATAATAAAGTATAAAGAAGAATTAAAATGTTATATATAAATGAAAAATGAAGATGGAGCAGTGCTTATTTTAATTTGGTGTTCCTATATTTTTCGTTTTGCACACTGTGAAGTGAACATAAAGTCATGTCATATATTTTACCTGCTTTGGGGGGGGGGGAATTGCATCGAGCCATAAGTTAAAATATCTTTCATTGACTAATATCATCTTTTTTAGATTTGTTTGAAGTTTTTTTATATTGTTTATTTATGGACGCTCTTTAACTTCTCAGGTCATCAGCGTCCCATTCAAATCAGGGCGTGAAACGGCCGACAAATTTTGCTCAGGGGCCTCTTAACTTGTTTAAGGTGACCCACAAGTTCCCGTAATAGGCGAGACAGTCCTTTATTTTTATTATTATTCTCTATTCCTTTTTTTTTTTTTTTTTTTTTTTTTTTTTTTTTTTTTTTTTTTTTTAGGTAAAACGGGTAACTAAAATATCTCCTCCCCCTCTCTCTATCTCTCTTCCTTACCTATCTTCATCATCGATACAATTCGAATTCGATCTCTTCCTTACCGGTATAAAATGTCATTAACAATCGTTCTCATAATGTACTGCTTAGTATAAGTTTTATGAAAAAAATTAGAGATCACAGACAAGTGACAAAGCAAAGCGCTATTTATATATTGGTATACACTTGCAACGATGCGGGGCTTCACGGGCTTCACTTGAAGTACAGTAAACAATTGATGAAGCGGACGTGAACTTCGCCAATTTGCGCTCTCAATGGTAAAATGATGCCAACTAATCGTAATCACTCTATGAATGCCGCAAACATTTAAAATGCAAACGCATATGCTTCAGTCTAAAGAAATGCATTACATTTGTAATTTCATTCGCGAAGTGGCCCTTTCATATATAATAGATGACATCTGTCAGTACGATGTATGTGTATATTAAAAAAATACATAACATCAAAAATATTGGAAAAAGGGAAGCAGGAGAAAACATTACTTAGCGACTGTTGGATAGAAATTATTTCACACTTTAATGTCAGCAAGTGCCTTATTCCAATTTTCCTAAAATATTGGAATTTCTTCTTTTTTACCTGGAACTAACGCCCCCACTGAACGAATGTTTTCTTACATAAATGATTTATAGACAAGTGACAAGAGCGCTCTTTCAGTACAAACTGTGAAAGTTAGGTTGATTAGTAAAGCGAACCATAATCTCACGTTTGTAATTATTTACAAAATTTGTAATAAAAAGAACTTAATATAGATCTTTTCATCAATAAAATATCAATGAATGCTGCACTAATAATTCTAAAGGCTGGAATGAATTCAATGCTACTAGTAATTATTTATTATTAGTTTCTAAACCTAAGTATTTATGATAAAACGATTTTGTGTTCTTTTGCCCTTTTTTCATTGAGACAAATATTAAAATGTTCCGTTTTCTTTTTTAAAAAAGGTGATCACCCTTCCATAGTTTCCTTGTTAATTGAGATTAACACTTAGGGTCTTTATTTATTTTGTAAGATAGAATATGCCATGGTAACTCGGATATCCCAAATATATTATAGTTAAGAAATAAAATATGGAAACATAGGCTCAACACAGATTTTAAATGTTGCGTTTTATGTTGAAACATGCTACAAACTTATTTCATAACAAGTAACTAGAAAAGTTCAATGAACATTCGTTCTTAATACACTTAAATTTGATAGAAGAGAAGAGCCTGTCAGTTTTTAATTATTTTATTTGGTTTCTAATCTTTTCGTGTTGTCTATCCTGATTATAGATTTGTGTGTATTTAATTGCCGGAAAGGGGATGGACAGTTTCTATAGTCTTACATTATAATTTTTCCTATCAGCGCTTATAACTGAAAAATATTGAACCTTTTACCTGAGTTAACCTCGTTAATTTGAATACAATGTAACCACAAAGATACACATTCCACTAGTACAATTGCCAGATGCAGTTTACAGGCTTTATAAGTACCTAATAACTTCGAATCACACGAAGCTAATGCTTTGAAGTTGTTGCTTTCTCTGTCAATTTAGAGAAGTCAGCTACCTATATTTTACGTATAATTCATTCGTGAATTTAATTTGTGATAATTAAAATGTTGCATATATTTTGCGCAACGAAACATTGTAGTTGGTATTACTGAAAATTGTAGCGTGAACCATGAAGGGAACGTAAATGTGAACAGAATGGTTTGAAGTGTAAGGCGTTGTGTTGTTATAACTCCTGTTAAGTAGTTGTATGTGTGTGTGTTTTTTCTCCTTTATTGTAAACGATACAAGAAAAAGGATTTATAAATTTGTTTTATGAATTTTAAGTGGTTATAATGTGGCTAGAAAGGGTTAAGAAAAACTAGGTGAGCAAACTTTTATAACCTTGCACCAATAGGAGTAAAGGCGTCAAAATACCTCAAACGCATAGTTAATATGCAGTTTTGTTATAAACAGTAATATTAGTACAGTTATAATAGTTTTATCATTGTAAACAATGGAAAATGAGAAAGGCAACGTTAATACTATTTCGTTAATAATGGAAGTTGAAGAAATAATGCCAGAAGAAACTCCAAGCGATTCGGACAGTACCGACTGCGTAATACTACCAAAATGCCGCACCACAAATGTTTCTGTGCGCGCTGAAGTGCCAATCTTTGTAAAAGATGATCTTAACTCAGAAAATATGAACCCTTCTCTTGAAAAAAATTCTGTAAAAGAACCTGAAATGGAGGGAAAAATACAAGAACCAAGTTGCATAAGTAAGCCATTAGAAGATGAAAATTCCAAAGCAACTGGACAAAGTAGAAATCTTTCCGAAAAAGACCATATTACTACATTACTGCCCGAGTATGAGAAGACTGCTATAAAAACACAAACACCATTACTTGAACTTCAGCCAGTTGCTTCAGAAAATGATGAAATCCAAAACACTTCACTTGAAGAGAAGTTGACAGCAATGTTTGAGGAAGGCAAAAAGGAATGTAGTGGAACAGCTGACAATAACCAAAGCATATCAGCACAAACTTTAGAGGAACAGCTAACTGAGCTTTTCCAGGATAAAAGCGACACTATAGAAATCTCTTGTAGTGTCACAAACACTGCAAGTGCTTCTATGGAGGACAATTTGATTGCTATATTTGAAGAGGATGATAGTGGAAAATCTCCCATAAATCACGTTGGTACTGTTGAATCTCAGCCACATACACAAAGTAATGGCAAAGATTCAGAAACTAGTGCGTGTAACGAAATTCTTTTTAGCAAGAATTGCTCCGTATTGCTGGAGAAAAATGTGCTCATTTCATCTAATGAACAACCAAATATTCAAGAAAAAAAAATAACTCCACTAAAAAGAATGAGTACTGAGGGAGAAATGAATCATGTAGACTTAAGAGGAGAAATGAAGGAAGCCAAAGTTGTACTGAAGAAATTGAAACTATCATCATTAAAAATTCTGGAACATAAACCTAAGGAGGAGTCAAACAAGGATATGAAAATTGCACAGCATAAATCTGTTGCTAAGCGGAACTATTCATCCCAGAATGCTATTTTGAAAAAGTTCAAGGAGAAATCAAGTAAAATTACTTCAAAATCATCACCTTTACAGCAAAATACCTCCAAAATTTCAGCACTAACAACTGTGGTAAAAACCAAAGATAAGCATCACCTTTTACCAGGTAAATTTGTTGCATCATCAAAAATTTCAGGTAAACAAGAAATACAAAAAAAGAAAGTGAGAATCAGCAGACAGCATTCGGCAGAAACATCAACTTCAGAAAAATTGAAAGAAAAACCAAGGAAACAATGGACAGATATGTCAGAAAAACTGCAAAACTTTGATCTGGCAAAAAATAAGACAAGTGAATTACCAAATATGATAACCCAAGAGCCCTCAGGCCCAGTTGTAGTAAAACGAAAGCCAGGACGACCACCGTTGCATCGTAATAAGGAATCCTCATCTTTGATAACAAATAAAAAAAAATACACTAGAGCAATTAACAAGACTCAGGAATCTTCAGTTGTATCTAGGGTGTCAGAGCGACTTCAGTTGAAAATGATGAAATCCAGAGCTATGCGAAAAAGAAAGCTAAATGTGGATAAACGTGATGGTATGAAGGCAAATATTCAAAAGGAGTCTGCTAAAAGGGAACATATCTTAAATTTGAGAAATACTGCTCTTTCTTTGGCAAAGAGACGAAAGCACAAGACCTTTTCTACATATGGTTTGGCAAGAAAAAAGAGGTTGCTAAATGCAGTGAAGAATGCTTCCACCAAACTAAAGCAGCTGACATTACCTTCAGTAGAAATGAAACAAATGGCCACTAAGCAAAAAGATTCTGCTATAAAGGATAACATCGACCATTTTCCAAATGTAACAGTGGCATTGACTCCAGTTTCTGTGAAGGTAAAAAAGAATGTAAATGCTCTTAAAAATACATCTACTAAAATAGAGAATTATATCAAAGCAGATAAAAAGAATGTCAATGCAAAAGTCTGTAATTTGATAGCTGAATCAAATTTCACAGATTCAAATATTGCACAGAAACATTCACTTCAGAGAGCTAGTGTTAAGGAACAGCATAATATAAATAAAAAAGAATATCCAGTTAAAAAAAGACCTATTGTAACAAGAAGCAAAGGTGAGATTTCTCAAAAGCCATTACTGCAACAGAAGAAAGGAGGAATAGCAAAGAGGGGACGTCCTCGTAAGGTGAATAATGTTACAAAGTTGGATAGTGTTGTGGTAAATGGAATTGAAGAGGTTGATACAAAAGAGAAAAACAGTAGTACTCTAAAAGACATCACAGCTTGTGGTCTTAATGTTAGAAGCATTGAAGGGATAGTGGAGTTACTGGTAGATGATGCAAATAATGTGACAGCAAGTGATAGCATGGAGGGCAGAAAAATCATTTCAAAATCACATGGAAATCTCGAGTGTGATTCAAGCACAGACAAGGCCAGTACTCATAATAAGGAATTGTCCACTTATCAGAAGCATCCAGCGGTGGTACAAGTTCCATGTGGAATGACAGATGCACAAAAAATGGTAGAAATGCGAAAAGCTATTTGGAACTTGGAGACTCGGATAGACCGTTATAAATTGCGTCAGCAAGCTGAAGAGAGAATGGTGGTATATCTTTCGAGCAAACTGCAGATCTATGAAAACAATAAATATGTGCAAGCTCTGATGCGCATGTTGAAGGATGCTGCTCCAGGACCTCAACAGAATCAGGATGCAGTGTTTATTACAGATTTGCTGCTTGGCTACTGCCCAGATAATGATGGCTATGTAAGTATCACAGCTCATTAGCTCTAGCATTTTGCATTAGCAGTTAAGTGCAAAAAATATTATATCTCAGACAATTATTTGGCAGACATGGTTGAGAATTACGCTGTTCTTGCTTTCAGTTAGATATACTAAATGGTAGAGAGCACTTATGTGCACAGTAAAAGTTATTACTTTACTTTTACGGCACTAATCTGTTTTTCCTAATTAGTTAAAGCTGTTTACACCATAGGCATAACTTGCTGATCACATGGGGAGCCCTCACAGACAACAGGAACATGAAAAAATGTGCGAATAAAATTTTGGAAACATATAAATTTATAATAAAGGTATAATCTAGAATAGTGAACTATGTTAGTTAACAAACTGAATAGTTTCTCTGTTCTCTCCACTTAGCAATGTGGAACAGCTAGTAAATGCAGTAATCAAGTCACACATGCTCATTTCAGATAAAGCAAGTCCTAACAGTAAACTAGAGAAGTAAGTAACC
This sequence comes from Metallyticus violacea, assembly GCA_030762175.1. Taxonomy (NCBI): domain Eukaryota; kingdom Metazoa; phylum Arthropoda; class Insecta; order Mantodea; family Metallyticidae; genus Metallyticus; species Metallyticus violacea. The sequence goes on along the minus strand of CM060835.1, from coordinate 41,902,117 downwards.
CCCTCCTGTTCATGATAATATGTTGCATCAGCTCTGGATGCATCAAAGCTATCACCCATTATAGTTCATGAGCTAATGAAAGTAACATTTTCCTGAGATTCTTTAAAATATAGTAGACTGTATAACAATAAATTATTACTTTAAAACAAACTTATATTTGTATCTTTAAAAGTGGTTCTGTGCCCTCCAGCCAAACAGGGATGGCAGAGAACATCTATTCATATCCTGAGTAAGGTTCAGAGAAACACAGTGTATAATTAACAAAATTGTTAATCAGAACATTGCTCAGTGAAACTAATCATATATTAAGATCGCTGTGTGAATGAGTCGAACTAACATTGTTCCACTCACGTGTTTATAAATATGTAGAACTGGTTTAACGAACCCATCGTGAGCTCCAATGTCGATTGGAGGATAAACCGTTATGCTGTGGGGATGTGATGAACTTGAAGTTTATGTTTTCATCCCAAGAAGTGTCAAAGTTCATTAAACTGTCTTTGTACTTGTAAATGTAGATTTTCTCCCATGTTGTTAATTCTGTAGGTCCTTGGACTGATTTTAATAATTTTGTTTTTTTCAATATGTCGCGGTTTTCTGTCCAGAAAAGTGATGCCACTGCTGATTTCTTCAACTGCTTGTATTTTATATTTCTGAAATGTTCTTTTAACCATGTGCCTACGTTTCTCTTTGTTTTTCCAATGTAGATTTTTTTCAGACACTGCACAACTTATTTTATAAATACCTGCTTTTTTCTCTTGTGGAATGCTGTTATTAACATTATCAATCAGGAGATTTTTAACATTAAATCTGTTTACAAGTGCTAACCTGATATTAAAATCTTTAGGAATTTTCTTTAAATTTTTTTGTAGCCCATGGATGATATGTGAATTTGTTAAAAATTAATTTGTCATTTTGCTGAAAGTGTTGTGGTTTCTTTGATAAGCATTTGCTTCTTGTATTTCTGTACTTTTTTTTGTACACTAGTTCTTTGTTATAACCATTTTTAACCAAGGTTCTTTCTTTTTGTTTGTATTCTTTAAGGTATTCTTCTTTGCTAATTATGAGGTTAACTAACCGATGTGTTAAGTTGTTGATAACTGCATGTTTGTGCGTTGTGGGGTTAAAACCATCAGTTTTGATCTTGATCTTGCTTGTTGATTTGATTTATTTATGGATGCTCTTTAACAGCTCAGGTCATCAGCTTCCCATTCAATTCAGGGCATGAAAGGGCTGACAAATTTACCCAAAGGCCTCTTCTTTCACGCTTGAGGTTCTTTTTGGTACTGTAAATGTATGACATGGGACTCTTGGCTTTACTTCCCTTCTGAAGGAAGCCATACTTAGGATTTTTACGCCCAAAAAATCCATCAATCCTGGCCAGGTTTGAACCCACGATCTTGGGTTTAGAAGACAAGTATGGTTACCACTACACCACCAGGACTGACTGCTTTGATGCGATTGTTTGCATGTGTATTTTTTCTGTATATTCCAAATTCCATTTTTCTTGATGTTACATTTTTATGTCCAAGAAAGGTAATATGTTATCTTTTTCAGTTTCGTATGTGAATGAAATGTTTTTATCTTGTTAATTCAGAAGTTTTATGGCGTCATTGATGAGTTTTTTGTTGACTATGGCAAATATATGTCGACATATGTGTACCATATTTTAAATATGCATGGGAAAGCTGAGTTGATGTGTGTTTCAAATTTGCTCATGAAGAATACTAAGTCCTGATTGTTGTTTATAAAATTTGCCCTTGAAAGAAAAGTAGAATTGGTTTGTGCAAATTTCTGTGAGATTAATGTATTCTTTTATTTGTGCCCGATTAATTCCACTTAATACTTAGCCAATGTTGCAGATAAATTAGGAGTTCATCTTTTGGTATGCTTGGAAACAGCGATTCTACATCGAAAGATATTAATGTGTCAGAAGGTTGTAATTTTATTTACTTAATTTTATCTATTAATTGAAATTAATTATTTATACTCCTGCTTTGAAATTTAGGTATAGTCTTAAATCTATCAGCCATTTTGCTAAATAATATGAAGATGTATTATTAATATTGTGAATGATGGGTTGCATATCATTTCCAGTCTTATGAATTGTTGGCACATCATATATTTTTGCTGTTTTATTTTATATTTTGTTCCTTTTGGTTTAACAGTGCAATTTTTAGAGCCTCATTGACTGAATTAATGCATTCCTTCAATGGATCTGAACATATTCGTTTTTATTTAGCAAATCTTGCATTGTTTTAATACTCTTCTTTCTCTAATATTACTATTCTGTTCCCTTTGTCAGCATTTGTATAAACTTCATCTTTTTCATTAAACAATTTTATAGTGTTCCTATATATCTTGTTTACTGAAGTTTTCTTTTTTATTTCTTTTAACACCTTTTCTGATTTCATTCTAATTCTTTTTCTTTGTTGTTTATCTCTTCAATAGCTACTTCTAAATCTACCAAATAATCTTCTGTTTTATTGGGAGTATTGGACAGAATTTTTAGACATTATTTAAAAATGCTAATTCTTCTTTCTTGAAAGTTTCTTTTGATGGATTTTTCACAAAATTCTGATTTAGGTTCAGAATTTTTAGATTTCTTGGGTTTTTGATTTAGATTTGTTAGGTTTTTGATTTAGATTTTTCAGCTTTCTTTGTTGATTGCTGACTTTTTTGTTTGCCCGATATTATATATGTTCTAAAACTGATCTGCTTAAGTTATACCAAACTATGTTTCCTAACCTCTTTAAAATCTGTAGTATTTTTCATAAAGTTAAAGTTTCAAATATAGATCTAAAACACACTTCGACACTTCCGGGGATGAAAACATAAACTTCAAATTCATCACACCTCCATCAGAGCAGATTATACATCCCCACAGAATAACGGTTTATCCTCCAGTTGACAATGGGACTGACAATGTGAACGAATGGTTCGTGAAACCGGTTCTACATATTTAAACAGTGAGTGGAGCAAAAGAGTGTTAATTTGACTCATTCAATCAATGATCTTACCAGTGTACATTATTATTTTATTTTACATATGACATGCAAATTAGCTCAAATGCAATGGTTTTAAGGGAAGTTTTTTGAACAATTTGCATGATGAAAGTGTGCAGATTGGTGAAGATGATTGTGTTATTGAGGTGGAAGAGGTGAAATTTTGTGGTTGTTGCACACTCAGAAATATTCTCAGGTAGGTTATCCTAGGTAAGCGGTTTATCCTGTATTTAAATTTAAATGTGATTTTACATCTCTTTGTGACTTCATAGTTTGCCAAACCTAATCAAAGTCAGTAATGAACTATTCCGTTCATTTGATAATAAAATAAAAGTATATTCTTTTATTTTGTGCATTTTATGCATTTCTTTTATTATTAAACAATACCCATTTGAATTTGAGCATATAAATTAGTAATCTAAATTATTGACATGACATATTACTTAACACAGACGTTAAATAAACTAACTGAAACACAAGGTATGTTACTAATCGGGTGCTTATTTATTTATGAACATGGTTGTGACATTAAAGTGTTTTCTATGTGACACATAAATTATGAGTAAAATATGTAGATAACATGAAACATATAAAAATAAAAGAAACCGTGTTTTTAGCAATTATTATTATAATTTTATATATGACAAAAAAACAAGAGACTTTAAAATACTTTTCCATATCATATTCCATAATAATTTCAGTATGTAGGTATCATGGTTTGGGTGCTTGTGCATTAATCTACAGTTTATTCATAGCCTTCACATATACACAAAAAATACTTTTTTATAAGATATTTGATGACTGTGGATGGGGGCTAATCAAAGAAGGTTATAACTTAGAGGCCAGCAATCATTATCCCATTATATGGTGGTAGGACATTCATACACTGGCCAGGCTGGCAACATCAGTGCATCATGCAGGAAGAAACCTAACACAGGTGCAGTCAGCACAAATGTGCTTCAATTCTTTGTGGACATTAAGCAACAAAATAGCAATATAAATATGCGTACTGCATATTATTGCTCTGGTATCTGAGACAATAGAAAATCAACATTTTGTTCTACTTCTGTGTGTCAGCTGTTTCATCTAAAAAGGAATAAATTTTCCACTACAGAACATGCATAATATGATAGGCACAGAATTAAAATACTAGTTGGCACTCACCGTCCCATCTTGAAATTTGCTGCCTGTCAGCTCTCATCTGTTGTTTCAGCTTGTAATATTGGCACCAATTGTACGTTTAAAGGATTCATTTTAACATCATTTCTTTTTCTCTGAGAGTGGCCTATCTTCACAGTAGTTGCTATGAATGGCAATGGTCGACTGTTAAGTGAACTCAGATTTATTCCAACTAAAGTTGAACATAAGTATTGTGAATGTGGAGTAACTAAAAAATATAGCAAGGGAACACCTGAAAGCTCACAGAAAAGCTGCATCCAAACTTCTGCCGAAGCTTGTGAACTACTGCTAGAGCTATTACAGGAGAGTTACAGTTCCACCCTACATTGCTCAGGCTCAGAAATGTCCATAGGCATAGATGATGCTCTAGCTCCATTTGCAAACCAAAGCTTCAGTTCGTTTTCAACTATGTCTGCAGTATAGTCTATGAGTCTCCCATCCTTCTCATGAAGACAGTATTAACTCTGAATTCCCTACTGCTTTAAATTTGAAACCTTCAATGGCTAAATGAAAGATAACAGATTTTTGTGACAGAATGAATGCCTCCACAAAGCAGGATATAGATCTCACTCTTGCCACAGCTTTTTGAGGCTGCAGTATCCCATTCAGTGTGGTACAATAGGTGAACTTTAAAAAAACATTTTGCCATAAAATAAGACCTGCTTATAAACTACCAACCAAAAAAGCGCTTTCTGATAACCTTATAAATAAAGTATATTGCGACGTTACTAAAACATTAAACAGGCACAGACTCTGTTTTGTTCGTAGACTGTTGGAAAAAACAAATCAACACAAAAATTGTCACATCACATTTATTCATAATCCTTGTGAAACTAGTGGCAAAGTTGAAAGTGCTTTCTTGAAACTTTCCATATGTCAAGGTTGCCAGAAACAGGTGAAGCTCTATGTGATATGGTTAGTGAATCAAGAAAAAAGAATTATATAATGTGGACATTTACTGTACCATTTCAGATAATGCCAGTAACATGGTTAGAATGGGCAAGAATGGCTTCTGTGTTGGTCCTGATGGTTTAGTGTTAATCGTACTTGACTTGTAGACCCAAGATTGTGACTTCATTCCTGGCCATGGTCTAAGGATTTTTTTGGGTGTAATAATTCTAAGGATGGGGAATAAGGATGGCTTCCTTTGGAATGGAAATAAAGTCATGAGTCCCATGTCATAGATTAATGGAAAGAATCTCCATCCTGAAAGAAGAGACCTTTAAACAAAATTTATTGGCTGTTTCATGCCCTGAACTGATCGCCTGAGATGTTAGAGAGTATCCGTAATTAAAACAAATGAATAAAATTTGGCATTCTGCCTCTAATGCCCATAATGGGAATCTTCTAGCCAGAACCTGCTGTCAAAAATAATTAAAATACCATCTCATATGAAAACATTGAAGTAATTTAAGCACTCTGATTGGAAACATGAACTTGAACTTAGAGAAAATGGTATAGTATGTCTCACTACAGACACTCACTGGTGCTCTCAGAAAAATGCCTGGTTATCCTTCATTAACTTGAGGAAAGTATGCTCCCATTTATGAGGTGAGAAAGTACCTTCTTTATGATGGTGGCTTTCTTAAAGAAGTTGTTGATAGAATTGCAGTACTTAATTCCAGTAATTCAACTAATAATTGAATGCCAAAAATATGGAGGATCTCTTATCTACATGATGACCATAAGGACCTCTTCCCACAAGTAAAAATTAAAAAAAAATCAATCTCTAATTATATACATTTTTATTGTCAATTTCTTCTCCCATACATACCAGGAACTGAAACTGAAGGAGAAATATCATTAGACAAGTAGGGGAATTAATTTTAGAAAACCTTAACCCTTTAGGCATAACTAGATATCAACTGTAATGAGAAAAATCTGCAAACTTTAGAGAACTTAAGAAAGGGAGTTAGTATCACCACGAACATTCTGGTACTTAGCTGCTCTTCAGCATAAAGAGTGGTCAGAAATTGCATTGAAGTTACTTAACATTCCAGCATCTTTAGCCCAACTTGAAAGATTTTTTCTAATTGATCTTTTGTCCATAATGTAAGAATTGACTGAGATTGAACATTCTAAGAAACTGCTTCAAGTATATCACACACTTAAGTTACAAGACGATAACAGAGATGAATATTAGTGTGATTAAGGGATTGTGAGAATGGTCTGTTATAAACATTTAAAATGCATAACATTTTTTCATTGAAAATTAAAATGATGATAAATGGTAACAATTGATACTATCAGATTTTGGAAATAAAATCAGCTACATTATAAAATAAACAGTCAAATGTTTTTTTTCAATCAGCACTTTTTATCTTTTTGGTGTAATAATGAATCTTGCTTCTTTCCTACTTATATAGATAAGAAAGCACACTCCAGAAATTTAAACTCTTACTAAGTTTTTGAAATCAAATCCAAATAAATTGCTATTATGTAAGTATTGCTGTTACTATGAGATGTAGGCAACAACAGTTTTCTCAATTTTTAAAATAAAACAGTGTGAATTTTTTTTAATCTGAAATACATCATATAATTAACATTAAAAAAATTATAATTATTTTCCTATTATTAATAGAAAATAAACAGAGATAACTGCTAATACATTTAATTCATTGTTTGTGACAATTATTTTGCAATTAGTAAATTAAAATAACCTATTACATCATTAAAATCGTGGCCATTTGGCCAGGAATTCATTCACGTAGTGAAGTATATCTTAACAATACTCCTCCCTAACCAGAACTCCTGTTCAGAAGTAATTTAAAGAATAAATGTTTAATGAAGTTTTGTTATAAAAACAAAACATGGATGATGTAAATTTCTAGTCAAGATGAAGGTAACAAAACAAAGAACAGTATCTGATGTTCTATGGTATGGTCTATGTTTGTTAATCTGTCTATACTGTGAAATTGCTACATAATAATTTAAAATTGGAAGTCCATTTTAAATTACAAAAGTATAAGCCATTATCCAAAAACTGTAGTGTTAAATTTCATTTTAGAAATAAATTTGTTGATTATGAAATGATTTTAGACGATACTTAAAAAAATTGTGCTTAACTTGGCACTGATTTAAATCTCACACACATTAATTTGTTTTTCTATTGTGCACTTGTGCAGAAGGGATCCGAGTCGTAAGGGTCTAACTTACATGTCTCACTGCATATTGAACATCTGTTAAAAGGAAAAGTGGTATAAGTCACCATGTCTGCCAAATAATGCTCACGTCTTGTTATTCACATTGCTATGATAAAATATAATATTCTGGTAAATAATCATGCCAAATTGAAACATATCATAGAATTAATTAACTTTATTAGAATCCCTTACTTTCTGTTATTTTGTGTTAGATTATAATTTTTGTATCTTAATATAGTTTTAATTAGTAATTTTTTTCAATTCTGTTATGTGGCTTAATTAAAAAAGGCATGCATCACAAGCACAACTTTTAAACTTTCTAAAATAATAGGAGAATGAGTAGAGACATAGCATGATGTGAACAGTTTAGAGTCCATGGTCACACATATCTGCCCGTAGACATAGATGGTGTGTTATAAAATTCAACACCAACATCTTCTCATACATATCTTTCATTTTGCCCACAAGGGCTGCTGTGTGCATCATTTTTAGTGATTCATTTATTTTTCAGATTTGTCAACCATTATATAATTTTAGTACATACCATTTCTTTCAACATTAATGAAATTGAAGAAATTGACTTATAAAATGACCGACATTTGCTAATAATTTAGGATTTCATTTTAAGATTGTTATGGACCTCACACTTGCACCATCTTAAAATTTAACCCCTAGGTTACAGGATCCATGCAATAACAAATATTTATGTTAGATTTGGTTAGGTTAGATGTTTGCTTAAATTGTTTTATGAAATTTGCCTTAATTTAGCTTTACCCCATATTTCTGCTTATTACACTACTATCTAGTGCAGTTTATTGCACAATTGGAAAGCATACATTGATTGTTCATATAATGTTTCATGGCTGTATCTACATGTAACATTAGAATCTCAATGGCAGTGACTAGTTTTGTTCATTCGGCACATTTTTCACTGCTGGCACAACTATGACATCAGCGCACTATACTGCCATTTTCTCCTTCTCAGTCTGACTTCAGCTATTAAATTCCCTGCACATTTTTGAGTAGATGAATGGAGTACTAGCTCTTAATGCATTCACACCAACTCCTAATAATGTTCATATTCATTCTCCTGTTATTTTAGATATGTTTCAAACTATTTCTTATATGTTATACCTATAGGTAAGCTTTTGAACAGGCTTTTAAGTTTTAATACACCAGGAGGCCAAACATTAAAGAGTTTAGTTTATGTAAAAGATGTGATTACAATAATCATTTAGTTAATGATGGTTCCCTGGAAAATCAGCCAAGTGAAGATATTCTCCAAGCTTTCAACCACCATTGCTCTGTGGGCTTCTTCAGAATACTCTTATTATTGGTTCAGTAGAAGAGTGGTTATTGGACCAATCAGGGCCTGAGGTGGGTTCAATGCACATATTAGGGACTAATTTGGAATGAGATTTGCTGATTGGCTCGCCCTTAGAAGCATCTGGCACTGGGTGAAAAGTAGTTCTTTGGAAGATCCGTGACAATCTGTGGTGTGTGTGTTTGTTTGTTGTATACCAGTAACGAAAGACAGAAGTCTGTGGAAGCTATTTTCACATTTATTGGTTTTTTCCTAGTCCTTGGTTTCGTGCCTGGTCTTTTTAATCAGGATGAAGCTTCACCAGTCCCTGATAAATCCATTGACCTTGCCAAAGACATCTGATTAGATACTCCTCCTTCAGACCAATCACCAGCTGTTATCCCATCTATATAAATGCAGTTTTTAGCATGTATCGATACTGGAGGACCCTGAAGAAAGTCATGGAGCTACCATGATCAAAACTTGGAGAACGAGATCTTTATTTAGCTGATTTCCTTTGAAACCATCATTAATAATCAATGCCAAAAAAGCTTAAAATCTTTAAAACATGTAGTTCTGGTTTTGCGTTGAAATTGCTCTCTTGCTGTTAAATTGTGATAATGAACTCCCCATCTATCAGCAGGACTCTTTTTTGAAGAACTCCCCATCTACCAGCAGGACTCTTTTTTTGCCTGTTTCCTTTATGTACATTTATTATTCTTGTATCTATTTGTAAAAGCTAATCTAGCATCTCCTTAGGAAAACTGTTGATAAATCTCAAGAGGGTGCTTGGTCGAAGCAGAATTAGAGTATGTACTCTCTGTAAATTTGCCACTCTTTGGACTTATGCATCTAGCAGAAAGTGCATTGAAAGTGGCTTATTGATGCATAAATAAAGTAATATTACACTTAACATGCTTCTGAAATCTGCTTTTTATTTAATTTATATATTTTTGTTAAATCTTTATAGGTTTTATCATAATTTTTACCTAAATCCAAGATCGCAGATTCAATCCCAGCCAGGATTGATGGATTTTTTCAGTCTTAAAAATTCTAAGTATGGCTTCTTTTCAAAAGGAAGTAAAGTCATTGGTTCTATGTCATAGAATTACGGCATATAAAAGAACCTAAAGCCTGAAAGAAGAGGCCTCTGAACAAAATTTATCGGCCGTTTCACACCCTGAATTGCTGGGACACTGATGACCTGAGATGTTAAAGAGTGCATGTAAATAAACCATATCAACATAATTTTTGATACAGCATTTCTAGTTATTTCAAACTAGAACTATTTATTGTTCAAATTATCCTCTCTCATATGTTCAAAGGTTCATTGAACTCATAGAAAATGACTTGCTGGCTGGGGAGAACATGAGCAATATGTTCAAATTTCAATATGGCACATTATTTTCACTTCACCAATCCTCGTCTATCGGTCTGTGGTAGTTATACTTGCCTCATAGACCCAAATTTGTGGAATCAAACCTGGCCAGAGTTTATGCCTTTTTTCAATGTGTTAAAATTCTAAATATGCTTACTTCAGAAGAAAAGTAAAGTCCTTGGTCTCATTTAGTCTCTTTTATGATATATAAAAGAACTTCAAGCTTGAAATAGAAGCCTCTGAGCAAAATTTCTGACCTCTTTTTTTTTTTTTTTTTTTTTTTTTTTTTTTTTTTTTTTTTTTTTTTTTTTTTTCTTTCCTGAATTGAATGGGATGCTAATGACCAAAGATATTAAATAGCATCCTTAAATAATAATAAGTCTCATCTATATTACTTTGATAGACGACTGCATACTTACAGATATTAGATATAGCAGCATTAACAACTTCCATTAACACTGTAGTTTAATTTCATTAGCTGTTGATTCAGTTGTTACCACAGTGTGTTCTTGCATTTTTTGAAATCGTAATTCTCACATTCATTGTCTTCATCAGAATTGTAATTAAATACTTAGTATTTCATTACTTCTGATACATATGTAAAGACAGTAATCAAATTATCACAATAATAACCCTTCAAATAATGCTTTGCCTCCAGACTTTGAATTGACTGACATCTTTTGCACTATTAAGAAGTCCAAAGCACAATCAATTATGATTTTTCTCTGTTTGACGCTATTACACACTGTATATTCAGAAATACCACCAATGCCAAAAGGAAAAAACTACATGCCATCTAGACCAAAATCATGGGATATAAAGCATAAATTGTACAAAATATAATTATTTTTTAACTGAGCTGCTCATCTATCAGAAAAAAATCTTGAAATTCTTCTTTCAATTTTGCACCTGTATGCAGGCAAATAGAGTATCTGTCATGACTTAAATAATCTGACATTATAGTAAATTACCTTGTAGCATTTTTCAGCCGAGAATAAGCATTGAAGACTGTCATCTGCTGTGGCTCCTGTGAGCACTTTGAATCTCATTTTGTCTGGCTGCCAAATAATTTTTGACAAAGCATGCCTGTAAAATCACTCCATCTAACGCATCTTTTCTTGAAAATTTGCAACCGCACCCTTTTCACAGAGGAATGTTCCTCACAACTGTGACTGCAGTCAGTTATAGCATCCTTAATTGATCCTTCATTATCAGTCCATTTAGGTACTTTCTTTTCCTTTCAAATTCTTTATGTCTACATTCTTTCAATATAGTTATTGATTCTCTCACTTATCATTTTTTATACCAAAAGTAATTCTAGTCTCTTCCTTTTTTATGACTTTTGTAGTTGTCTCATCTTCTTTAATATTGCATTTAATTTCTGCATCCTTTAGTCGAGGTCATTTTACCTATATCTGAAAACGTTTGAGAATCCAGGTACTATTGCATGTAAAAAGATGTCTCGATAAATTTTAATAATTAAAATGAAATTGTTGAATCATACATATCAAAATAAATTAATGTATGATCTCAGTATTGAGAAAGTGTGGTTTTTTTAAACCTAAAATTTTAAAAAAAAGTTGTGACTTTAATTAAATAATGAAATAATAATTCAATAATAGAATAGAAGCGATAATACCAATGAGCAAACTCTCCAAAACAAATTGAAAACATTCTGTTTTTCTTGATGAAACATGACACATGATGTGAAGTGGAAATTTGTCAAGAGTGGGACAAATATTAATGATGAGAAATTTTTAAAATCTCTCTGTGTAACAATATGAAACATTGGTTCAAAGTTTTTTGCCTCTGGTGGGATATTGAAATAAGTACTATGTTATGGATTAATTTTAGGAAATACATCTTACAGAATAAAATGTTATTGCAAATGCAATATTAGATTTCCATCCAGCACAAAAATGTCAAACAAAAAAATTGGAGGCTTGTTACAATAATGAGTATAAAACATGGTTTAGGGCCAAAACTTTTCTGTCCTCTTCAGTATGTAGTTTTCTTGATACAGAGTTAACTTCAAACTGTATATCTTGTAGAAACAACTTTAATATTTTCTGCTATCAGATCTTCAAAATTCATTGTAATGGAACACTTTTGAAAATTCTGGAGTCATGCTCACTTTGTCATTGAATGGCTGTACTAAATATTCTTCATATAAACAGGAAGATAAGTGTCACAATTTGTTATTGCACTTTTATTGTATAATTCATAATTTCAATGAGTGAAAATGGTGATTTTCAAATATGTGTAAATGTTACAGGAAATTATAATAGTTCATCGTATTCTAAAACTCAAATTTTATATGTATCAGAATTAATCTGGATTTTTTACTTAGGTAATTACATATCTAATTTCTTTGTGGTTCCAAAGTGCAGTAATAGAAGAAATTAAATAATTAGCTTAATTTATTGTGCTATTTTATATCAGCTTACAGATTTGTATCTCTTCAGAATTTTACTATTTTTTAAAATTTGGTATCTTGTGAGACCATTGCTTTTTGATGGTTCCTGTTGTCTTTGCTAGCTTTGAAATTGCAACCTTGGATATTGGTGATTAAAGTCTTTATTGCTGATGACTAAGTAGTACCGCATCATGTATGTGCTTTGTGAAATTGCTGCTTTAGCAACATCTACATTGCACAGAAAAAAAGGCAAGTTAAATACTTCTAAAACAAATAATGAGATGGAACTACATAAAGTTAATTATACAAATTATCTATTAAAGTTCCTATTAGCATCCAAAGAAATGAAGTTTGTTGAAATTACAATTAAAATTGTTTTTTTAAATATTTAGTTGCACAGTTGCAGATAAATAACTCTCATTAAGTTATATTTTTATCCTTACTGCTAGTAAATTCAAGAAAATGGAAATTGCTGATGTCTTAGAACATTTCATAGAAATCTAGTAGAAAGTTAAGTAAAGGCTGCTTGGTTAAGGTATATCTTATTTTAAGGAAAGTTTATTATTAATGAACTGTTTCTTTTATTGCTAATGATGAACTAAGTTATTGTAACCTGAAAATATAAAGGAAGAATAAATGCTAATTCTGCATGCTGATGCTGCAGCCTAAACATTATTTCTGCTATTGGGCTCTTTCCATGCTTTATACCTTAAGATGCTTCAATGCAAGGCTAAAAAAGATATGGAAAGGAATTCAGAAAGAAAGATCTAAAAGGTTACATGTGCACGTGTGTATTTAGAAGTAAAAAAATAATATTACCTGTGTTGACTTCTGTTTAAATGTGCACAAAAACTGGTTTATTAGAACTTTGTGTACATTTAATAGCATTGCAAGAATTTAAACTTGTTATCGCCTTTTCCAATTAAAATTGTTTTAGCACTGATAGAAACAAGCAAGAAAGTAATTAATTCCGAAAGAAAGGCCTAAAAGGATACATATGCACATGTGTGTTTAGTGGTAAAGAAATAATTATTACCTGTGTTTGAATGTGCACAAAAACTGGTTTATAAGAACTTTGTGTATATTTAATAGCATTGTAAGAATTTAATTGTTCTAGCCTTTTCAAATTAAATTGCTTTAGTACTGGTAGAAACTCAAATTCTTGGCAGCAATCTTGCAGAAATATTTACAGCTAGATGAACTGAGTCTTCCCAGCTGCAAGGCTGGTCCATTGGGATTCTTCTCCATCTTCCCAGATGTTTTGTCTACAACTGTGGTGCACATCTTCATTGGTGTGCTTGACATGATCTGCTTGGGCTAGGCAGTGACTGACTTCTTGCTGGCCTTGCAAAATACCAAGGCAAAGAAACAATGTGAGCCAAGCAGCAACCAACATCCTTCTGGCCATCCCCAGGAGCTCCAGGAGAGATCCAACTCCCTTAACCAAGTGAACCAATCATAGTTCAGTTCCATAGGCACCCCTAACATACATAACGCTTTGAATTTCAGTAACAAGTCAGTCCCTGCCTTGTCTCCAAGAAAGTTACAGTGACCACACCACTGATGATGTCAACTGCATTGGTGGATGAAATGTCTGGGAAGATGAAGGAGAAAAATACCAATGGACCACAGCCTTATATCCCGGAAGACTCAATTCACACAGTTTTGAGCTAAAAACTATCAGATTTCAAAGGCACTTTTCACATTTATTTCATTGCAGAAGTAGCTATAATGATCACTGACACATTAAACATTAAATGATTAAGGTCACTTTGTCCTATAATATTAGATGAGAAAACTATTAGTCAGTACTGAGACAAGTAAAAAGATAGGAGCGTTTTTACATTTCCCTGACATTTCTTAAGATCAAACAGCACCAAGTCATTTTGCACATGTCACAACAGTAATTGAAAATTAAAATGTTTCAAAAATTAGTAGCTCTTACTTGATGGAGCAATGTTAAAGGAGTTCAGAAACTACTGATGAACCCAAAAAATTATAAGCACCTGCTAAATACTTTGTTATTTAACCATGTACTGCCAAAGCCACTTGCATCCTAGTAGGTATGTTTTCCAAAACTTTTCTAAATGTATCATCAGTAATCTAATGCCAAGACAATAAGAGCAATTCTCTCATCTGCTGTACTAAGATGGGGCCGAAGTGAATGAACTTGTTAGTCCAAAACATATAAATTCTCAGTTAGATTGAAATCAGGCAAATTTGACAATATTATAAAATCTTTCTCATGTTCCCAAAATCACTGTTTCAACAACGCACAGAGTGAGTTATTTACCAGAAGAGGTGATAGCATAAGGATGCTTGGGACAAGACAAGCTAGTGGAAGTGGCCTATTGTGGTTTTGGGCAGCATTCTACTGGAAACTGTGGGTCCTACTTTTGTGGAAGGTACTCTTGACTTATTTCACATACAAAGGGTATATCTGGTCATTAAAGACCAGATATACCTTTTATGTTAAAAAATCTTCTTTGACAGGAATAGTATCTTTCAGCAAGACAATATAATCTGCCACACTGCAGTCAACTGACCATATTATGTTTTGCCGTTCTCTTTATCATTAACTGTTACCAATCAGCATGCCTTTCACAGCTACTAAATGAGTATTTTTAGGTTTGTGATTATTTTTCCTTTCACCATTCACCATTTTCCTATTTCACCATTTTTGAATGGGCAATGCAGATGAAGAGAGGAAATATTGATGAAATATTGCAAGGACTCTTCTCAAAATAATGCATTTGTACATGGAGGTGTATATATGCTTTTAGGACTGTTTATTTTGAGTTCAGTTGATGTCTGTTGCTCAGTTCAGACACAGTTTCATGCTTAGCAATGAGGTCAAACTACATACTAATACTTGAAGAGGATGAATCTGGCCAATATCTCTGATTTTGATTGATCTGAAGAGTAGCACCCAAAGCAAGAAGAAGAAGAAATGAGTGATACTTTTGGCAGAGATTGTGACTTTCTTGCAGGCAGCAGAGAAATCTTGCAATATTCTCAAACAAGAGAACAGAACAGAACATTAATCCTGTTTCACAAAAAATTGGAGCAAAGTTTATGCATCTTCAGGTAGACAAAGGTATAGTGACATACAAAGCTATGGTACATTTCATTCTGTTTCATACACTAGTAGAAGGCATAGTAGCACTAGACACTAAAGTACTAAATGAGAGAGAAGACATACTGACTCTCCTAAGACAGGGACAAAGTTCCATCATTGGAGTGAGAAAACACAATGGGCCATTATCAATAGTAATATAAGTAGTACTTGAAGACTAGCATTACAAAACATTTTGAAAGATACAGCAGGACCAATACCACATTCTGGACATGCTTGTCCGAAAACTCTGTGTGTGGTGCTTGGCAGTTATTCATTGATAAGTCTTATTTATTTAGTTTATTTACAAATGTTTTTAATATACCCCAGGCATCAGGGTCCCTTTCAATTCAGGGCATGAAACAACTAGTAAATTTTGCTCAAAGGCCTCTTCTTTTAGGCTTGAGGTTCTTTTACATGTCATAAAGCAATGACACAGGACCCATGACTTTCCTTCCCTTTCAAATGAAGCCATACTGAGGATTTTTATGTCCCAAAAATCCATTGACCCTGACTAGGATTGAACTTGCAATCTTGGATCTACAAGGCAAGTATGTTACTACTAGACCACCAGGATCAACTTCGTTGATATGCTATATCTTATAGCAACTTGCACTGAAACTGAAGCTCAAAATAACACTGGAGATCATAGTGTGACTATGACATTGGAAGAACTGGATGCTTTTACAGCGTCATTATATGACTGGAGCATACATAACAGCACTCCTTGATTGAGATAATATATCGTCATTAAGAAGCCCTCCTATCTTCACTCAAACCATGAGAAGTAACAGTTCAAAGAAACAATGAATATTAACTGATATCTTTGTATGATTCAGTTGAACTACACACTCTTAAAGCTTCACTTACCTTTCATAAATGTTCTCGAAACCGGTTCCATACATTTATGAAAAGTAAGTGAAGCTTTAAGAGTGTGTAGTTCAACTGAATCATACAATGATATCAATTAATATGATTAGCTTCACTGTGCAAGTTCCAATTTACATTTTAATGAATATTGTGTTTTATTGTACATGCAACTACAACATGCCTAAAGATAAACAAATTTGCTTTGACACCTTGTTTGAAACAAGTTTGTTGAGAACTGCCTCTCTCTTTTTTTTTTAATTGTTGTCGTTTTGAAATCTTACCCAGACAGCTTGATTTGACTGGAATTTGAACCCAGGACCTCTGAAGTAGTAATCGCAAATGCTTTCACAAGACCAAAGAGAAAGTTAGAACTGTTTCGTATGTTACAAACCTCCACAAAATCATACAGCTAATAATAATTATTCTCAAGGTTCATTCCCAGACCTGCAATACATAGCCAATAAATCTGATACATTTGGGATACAGTTTGGCTCTTGGCTATGTCACTCAACATGAGTGTACAAAGGATTACCTTATCTTTGGAAAGATGTTTGTAACAAGGCAGTGAATAGTGCTCAAATAATTTGTACTTGCACAATGAAACACTTGAATTTATCTTTAGGCACTTTGTAGGCAAATGATTGTATAAGCATTTGGTGCTCTAATAACCATGACAGTTAATCTGTATATGTTACATTTAAATAACATGACATGAATACTAATATTGTTGTGACCATAACAAATTGGGCCACATTTTTGTTAATTTATATTTCAGTGTTGAATGTAGAAATAAATATCATATGATTACTGTAAACAAAGCACTTCTATAAATCTGTCAATAATCAAAAGAAAATGCCACTAGATTAAGATATATGCAGTAATTTATGTTTAAAAGTACATGTTACATTTCTCTTGGTAGTGATCAAAATGACCACTAGTGGTTTAGTAGGTACACATATAGTTCTGGCTCTTCCTGTGATAAATGACAAATGGAAAACCACAAAGAAACCTACGGTCAGAATGGCCAGCTCTAAGGGTTTTGAGCCTGGGACCTCCTGATGCAAGTACCAAGCATTAACCACCTGAGCCACTCCACTCAGTCCCTATGTGCAATTTTCATTGATAAATCTTTGCTGTCTATTACTCTATTGACAGTTTGGGCTTTTTCCATTTTTGTTCCACTGTGGACAGGTATTCACCACAGTTAAACTTGAGCACCCAACAGGCATGCCATTTCAAAAATGCTTTACCCAATCTTCTAGTATTAAAAATTTGAGCTTTGTTAAAGGTTCTCAAGTCTTTGTTCTTGTCCGTAATTGTTGCATTCAATGCATCATACTATAGTGTATGTTGCCAGCTTACCTCTATCAAGTTTGAACATGCACAAAATTTGCAAGATAATGGCTCATCCTAATTGATATTGTGATTCATAATGTTCTATCTCATTGGTGTGGTTCAAAATAAATATCCAAGCTGCTAATTTTATTGCTACAGTCATAGAGTAAGTTTTGTTTTAGCCGATAAATAATATTTAAGGATACTGGCAAGTTTTACATCATTTTCTGGTCCTTTGGTTTCTTGTCTCACTCTGTGAACAGCACAAATATCCTTACAAAATGGAATTTTTAATCAGTATTATTATTTATTATCTACAAGAGTATAGAAACATTTGTTCAATCCTATCTGTTGAAAATGAGCAAGACATTAGGATTTCTAAAAAGATCAGTGCCGCTTCAGACTTAATTTCTTTTACGTAGTAAATTTAATATAATTTTCTTGACTGATTAGCAGTTTAAAATATTTTATATGCTATTTTTTTAAAAAATAAAAACACGGATATTAGTTTATTGTAATAATTAGTTGCTTAATTCTGTGAAATGATTCAAAAATTAAAATTTGAGAAATTTTCGATGGAAAGAGAAAATAATGAGCAGGGAGAAGATATAAAGGCAAAAAGAAGTGAAAAAATTAATAAAAAAAGTTAGAGACTTTTTTTATGCAATTACAAAACCTAATGTAGCTAATGAATCCCAACAGATTAAGTTCACTTCCCTTTTGGATTGTAACAAACTGAACACTGATGATGCCCTGATATTTTTCCGAAAATGAATTCACTGAACTTAAAAGATTTATATATTTTGTTTCTTTGATATTGTAAACGTAAAAAATAAGCTTAAAGTATATAACATATTCTATATAAAATTAATAAAACAAGTCTGACAATGATATCACTTTTTCATGAAATTGAAGAAACTCCATGCTGTGCTTAAAATGTTTATGAATTGGGCCAATTGATACTTAAATTACATTGACTATAACTTGTGCATTTGAAACATTTCTGCACATAGCTGAATCAAAACTTCCTCATGGCAAACAAGTTTGAGTAATATTCGGTCAAGAATTGGTTATAAAAGTGAAGAATAAATAAGTGAATATATATATATATGTCTTCTTGCCATAGAAGAACTCAAGTAGTTCGAAATATAGCGATTAAACTCTGTGACTTTCTGTTAGTGTTTTATCCTTTTCTGATTTTCTAATTATTGTTAATTTAGTTACATTATATAAATATACACACATTAGTGTTTAATAATCGTTTTGCGCTATGCAGATATCACAAATGCTGGACACTGATGATTAGGCGTGATCCTGAGATTTTCATCTGCTTCATTCCATGTAGAGTTAAACTGTAACTTTAACACAATTTTCCATTTCGTTATAATGGGAGTCTATGGCATAAAACCTAAAAGTAGTTAAATGATATTAAAACCTAAAAATGGCTGAAACTGTAATTTTTTTTAAAAAATAAAGCATTAAAATATAGGATAACATGATAAATAAAATACCAAACAAATGAAAAATATATATATTATGATTTATTAAAATATACTTTTAAAATAAAACAATAGCCAATATTGTGCATCTTGCTCATTGTTATATTTCAAAGAGAAAATATTGCATTTTATGTTTTCAGTTACTGTGAAAATGTATTACATTTTACTACATTGCCTCATTAAAGGAAATTATTGGTTTTAGAAGCAAACTTAAGGCATTCTTAAGAAGCTTATGCTTGCGGGCACTCAGAAATTACATGGGTAATTGTAAAATATTGAAAATCAACCAAAGTGTTCATGTAGTGTTGTGGTTCTCGGGAGGGGGAAAAAAAACAAAAAGAATGAAAACTATTTTAATATAATAAAGATTATGTAAAACAACTATAAAACACTTTTGATATATTTAAAAAAAACTAATACATGCTTTATAAAAACCTAAAATTGCAGGTCCTACTGATATATTTTTAATTAAAAAAATTTTAAGTTAATTTTTGAAGTGTTGCGGGCCTAAGTGTTAAGGTATCTCTTTGACATCATCCATTGATGAGGCCTGAGGAATACCTGGAAGAATGGAATGTTCTGGAAGGTGCTGAACCTCAGAACTTCTGTCCACAAGTTTGTGCATTAGCAACCTTGGGCACCCATTTCAGTGACTAATGATTCAATAAATCTGTTTTGTGAACAAGTAACATAAAAGTTCACAGAAAAAATGAGATTGATGACTTCATTTTCAAGTAAAATTTTGAAAGGTTATATTTCTTAATTATATATTGCAATTTTCCTTTATAGTATACATATGACAATACAAGCCATATCTTAGTATATGTTCTTGAACTCAATAATAATAATAAATATTTTAACGATGATAAAGTTGGAATTAGTATGCTATCAAAGACAAAGGCTCACAATTTGAGCATTGAAAACAAATAGCCCAAGAGCTGAAATCAGCTTATGCCTTTGTGTTACAGTATTGTTCTGAAGACATCACAAATGCAGTGTGTGCAAGTTCAAGTTCTGCTCTGATCGAACGGTCTGCTTGAGATTTTTATTTGGGGGTTTTCTTCAACCAGAGAATGAATGTTAATTATTTTGGCAGTCCAGGTCCCTGGTTTAGCACAAAAATCATTCATTCTTTACCTTTACTGACACCTGAAGCTCAAGACAATTGGCATGGGATGTTGCATAAATGAATGTTCATTTTGTTATACATATATATGATCACAGCTAATTATATTTTGTGAAGCTGCAAAACTTATTGATTTCTGTTATTATCATTAATTTCTTTTGTGTGTAATTCTACTTGTATGCCTAGCGTAAAACTGACATTGCATATATAAAGAGCCAGGCACTGAAAATTTTGAGACTTTGCAATTATTATTTTCTACTGAATATACTATAGCAAGAATATTCTGTAATATTGGGTTGACAACCAGAATCTTGTCTATATTAATAAGAATGGTCTTACTTTTCATGATTTTTTTATTGTTGTGTAATCTGTGCTTTTTATAATAGATGCAGTCTTGAATCATTATAGATTCAAATTAAAGTTTTCATATTGTTTTATTAATTAGAACATACTAAGAACACTTAAAATAGTGGTACTGGTATTTTATTGAAGAAAATTATTAATCTCTGAAATTTTCAAAACTACTAGGGTGAGTCAAAAAGTAAATTTCATTATTTTATTACTCCAAAACAAAGGCACACAGCATTGCAAGCATGTGCAACAAAACAATGTAGCTAAATAGGGAGAGCACTGAATAATTGGTCAGGGGAGTAATTGCAAGCAGTTATATGGTTTCTATGGGCAGAAAATGCAGAACCTGTTGCACCTATGAATTGTGTGTATGCATATATATACATAGATACACACACACACACACAAATGTATATTGCACAAATGTGATAATCCATCCACATGTTGAATTGCAGGTCAAATGATCACAAATTGTGTGTTGGACAACTGACATTGGCAACATGTTCCCCATCCATCATTCGGAAATTGAAAAAAACTGCAGGGTAGACAATTTCAACTTTGCCAAAGATAAAGTATTACAATGTGAAGAAGCAGTTTCTGTTATATGGTTGTTGAAAAACTTATTTTGTACAATGACAGATGTGTGAATAATTTTGGTGATTATGTGAAAAAATAAAATCACGTCCCTTACTTTAACCTATATTTACTTTAAAAAAAATTACTGAAATTTACTTTTTCACTTACTCTTGTTTCATGGAATTCTGTGAATTCTTAAGATGCTTGCAGTGTCATTAAACAGGTTTGCTGTATCCTTTAAGAAAATTTAAGTGATATCAGATATCCGCTGCCTCAGGACATGTAATAGAAGTACTGTTACACTTAATTATGTAATCATACATTTGTGAATGTAATAAGACAGCTCTCGAAGTTTCTTAATTATTTTTTTTACTTTGTAGTATTCCAGTTTTATGGATGAGTTTTAATTATTTAACTCTTCTTAATGAATGAATCTTGTTTTCCTTTGGACAGTATGTATGCATGTGAATATGGTGTGTTTGAAAAACTGAAGTCTTCTGTGAGTGAACATTTCAAAAAAAATGTTGATTTTGTATCTAAACTAATCTTACATAAAATCATTTGATAATGGCATGAAATAGGAGTAAATATCTATTCTAATAAATTAATAATGGTTTTTCAAAGTAATGCCTATATTATACTTACTAATGAACACATTAATAAGATTGGAGTATCTGGGGTATATTCCATCTAGCATGCTTAGTGACTGAATCTGACAGAAGTTTTGTAGAGGATATTTTTCTTCTGCTTTTGGAATAATTAGTGTTTTAATTGTTTCTCTTTCATTGCTTTTTTAAATTTTATTTCCATATCATAATGTAAAAACATAATGCTCTGCATAGTGTGTGAGGCATCATATTATGCTTTTTTGGACACGCTGTGTGTAAAAATTAAAATGTATGAAAGACCAAGACTCAATCAAGTAGCAGCAGTAAGGATTGCATATCAGTTAGTTATCTTAATGATTTTAAAAGAAAAACTTTGAGCTGAAGACAGTAGCATCTTCATGAATAAAATCTTCTTACACACATTGCTACATACCTACTCTTATTTCAGTCTGATTGTTTTAGAGTGTGGTGGTGTATTGTGTGTCTGTCATATCAATAGAGGGGAACTAGAGGAACTGTTTAGAGTGGTGGGGAGACTACTGCAAGCATGTATGTAGGCAACATGATGTTTACATGAAGAAAGATATTCAAATCATATACCCATCATAGCCGCCATTATCAGAGTGAACTGGACTGAACTGCTGTACATCTCAAGAATATTATAAGGGGGACTATCATATAAAACAAACCATATTAAAATACAATTATAAATATCAAAATAAATGTAATATATCTTAACATTTGTTAATACCCATTAACAAACTTCATAACTCATTTGACTTTTTTCCCCTAATAAGAATTTTTAAAACTCACTTCTAAACTATCTCTCTTGTAATATTTTTAAATGTTTAGAAATTCTTTCTCTGTGACTTTGCTATTTACATAAAAGTAATGATAATTGTTTTGATTTTGTTTGCTATTATAATTATGAATGCCTGTACTTATTGTGCCTTTTTATATTTTTCATAATTTATAACATATTCTGTTATTTTTTTAAATTAGCATTACATGTTTATCTCAGACCTCTGTTGTGTGTTATATGTGTGGAAAATTAATTAAGTTTCTCTTAGGTTAGAGTTTTGCCAAACCACAGACCTGATCTTAATTTTACACGTATAATCAACATAATTATGTTGTTTACTAATTCCCTGACCTTGGATTGTTTTCATTTTCCATTTAGTGTCCCAGTAGTGTTTGGATAATTGAGTTGCTACAACTCTGTGGATTGAGATTAGTGCATAGCTTGTGGATTTTGACTTCTGCTTGACTGAAGCAAAATATTTTCCATTCTTAATGAAGTCCAGAGGTTTGCAATGGGTATATTGAGGTGAGGAGCAGTTGTTCAGTGTATTGAATTGCAGGGGAGCAGTCATGGTCACTGTTTCAAACAAACAAAAGAGAGAGAAAGAGAGATCATGATGCAAAAGAATTAGATATGTTGACTTTTGGAACAGACATATAAATGAGCACTTTAATTAGTGTGTCAAGTTTGGTACCTACTCTGGAATGCAGATTTTTTAATATAAGAGAAAAGAATAATGAACTTCAAAGTGGCAGTATGTAAGAGGGTAGGTCCATAAGTTTCCAGCCTAACCATTTTCTAGGTTTGATAAAGACAAAAACTATATTTCATTTTTCAATACAGTTACCCTTTATTGCAATACACTTCACATCTTTGAATTAACATTTCAATCCCCCCCCAAAATAGTCAGAAATCTAGTCTGAAAAATGGGCATAAACAGCACCCATCACTTCTTCGTCACAGCTTCCTTTGCAACAAGAGCTGTGTGCACAGGCGAGTTGTCGTGAAGAAGACCCACACCACTATTCCACTATCCTCACCTTTTCTCTTTGATGGAAGCACGTAGTCTGTGTAGTAGGCCAGCATAGTACTCCCCATTTACTGTGGTGTTTCTCTCCTTGAAGTCAATGAAGAGTATTCCTTAACAGTTCCAAAAGATTGTGGCCATGATCTTCTTGGTTGACTGAGTGATCTTGGCCTTTAGAGGCAGTGCTTTGCCAGGTTTACCCCACTTCATTGATTCTCTTTTGGCCCATTCATAATAGAGGGCCATAGTTTCATTTCCTGTAACAACGGATTGCAGAACTTCTCTGTCATTGCCACAGCAGAGCTCCAAAAATGCCTGACAACAGACGATTTGTTACTACTTTTGAACTGAGGAAAGAAGTCTCTAGACACCCATCTTGCACTAACCTTTATTCATGTTTAAATGTTCATGAATAATTCAAAGAACTGTTGTTATTGAAAGCCAACGTTGCTGCTATTTCTGTAACTTTGAACTGCTGGTCTTCCATAATTTCTCCTTCCACAAGATTGATGTTTTTAGGAGTGAGCACCTCCAAAGGCACATTCTTCATCTTCAATGCTTTCTCGACCCATTCCAAAAAATTTGGCCCAATTTTTTACTTTAGAATATGAGGGGAATGGTTTCCCATATATACCGTTCAATCACTGTTTAATTTCATTTGGAGTAAGTCGTTTTGTAAAGAACTTAATAACAGCTCATTACCCTGTTTTGAACATGTCACAATCTTCTACACATAGCCTTCTTATTGCAACTATATCTGAACAGCTGAACACAGCAGAGCGAAAGTTACAGCTGCAATTATTTACTTAGCAGTTAAGGCGTGACATCAGATGGGTTTTGTGAAAGCGATAATCTTAATCAGTGCAGCTGGAAACTTATGGACCTAGCCTCATACATATGTATTACATATATATGAAATGCTATGGTAAAGTATCCATAAAAATATTAATGAAAACTTTCTTTTATTGGACAGGGAAAATGAAAATTTTCTTCTCAAATTCTTTGAGATGGTGAGCGGAACCTTAATAGTCCTTGAGGTCTATAGTGTTTGGTTAAATAAAATATAAAACTGAAAAAATAAACAGGCAAGACATTTTACAACATTTCAACATCATTCATAGAAATATAATCTTTACATAATTTGCACTTTCCCAGGTGGTTCCTGGAGAACTTATTGCATTCTTGTAGAGTAGATTATCTGGAGGAATACGCCAGTCATTGTCATAATGCTTTTTTTTCAAAATATTGACGTCTACTATTTAGGAACAAATCCATGTTCTGTAATTGCTGGTTTAGGATGAAGGGTTTTTACCTCTTGTTAAAGGGTTTTGCAGCTCCAGTATCAATACAGCATGACAATTCTTATATAGTGAATCTTTTCACTGAACAGAAGTGGAAATGTCAAATTACTGAGTGTTTTAATACGTCTGTTATTAAATTTTTCCAACCAGGATGTCTAAAGCTAAATTACTGTTTCAAAGTTGAAAATATTGAAATGCCCCTGTGGTTTTACAATCACCTGTTATTTTCTAACCACTTGTTCTGTCCTACCAAATAAAGTCGCTGCACATAATAGCCAGGTACAACATAACCAATATTCCACTTTCTCAATCTGATTACAATGGGTTCCGACTAGATTTGGAATTTCACTCTTATAAAGATTTAAAATCCACCACATCAAAACTTTTGCTGGTGAATATGTTGAAGTTTAGAAAGACCTGCTTGGCTTTTCTTGGAAAATCAGAATTTAATCTTTTTTCTACACTGATGTATCTGAAGTGATTGCTGTTCTACGTGTATGAACATCTGTAGTAGCAGAGTTTGAATTGGCATTCTAATACCGGGCATAAATATGTACTACTTACAGTACTATTAATGTGCAAGCACCATGTCTTGCTTTTGCTAAGTGAATCTAGAAACCGCTTCCATAGTTACTGCTACATCAGTGAAGCTTCAATTTACCTATATTTCGCCGGCTAGTTTGTCTAAAGATTAGGGTGGTTTCATTTCCAAATCCACTGCTCAAGATATTAAATATATGGAACCCATTTTGAAAATATATCAAGTGGAAATATTTGAACGCCGCTATAAATATGTTTCATTTGAAGGCGTTTTATTGTGTTTTCCATTAAAATCTTTGCATACAAGAGTGCTTTTTATGAAAGGCATTTCAAACCTTGGCAAATTATTTACATTTTTACCCTATAGTAGAGATCAGTGAGCCATTGCCAATAAAGTATTAAAGTAAAATACATTTATTTAACGTATATTCGTTTATATAACGCCGTTTAAAACTGTACCAGATTGTTGAGTGCATAAAGAACGCCTAAATTTGATATCCATTTACTTTCCTGTTATATCACCACATCTGAATACGTTGACTTGTTTCCCTATTCATTTATCTATAGGCTGAATCAGTATACTGGTTATTCTTTCCCCCAGTATGCAATGCCCGTTTCTGTTTCTTCCATTAATCTGTCATTGCAGCAATACAAAAATGTAAGCATGACTTTGCTAATATTAGTTTCGATAGAAAAAATGTCTTGCCTGGTTTAAGCCAAGATACGGTTTGTCAGTAACTATTGTGCAGCTGTTCCCTTCACTTACTTACTTTCACTTACTTCCTTGCCCATTAATATAACTTTCCTGTAAAGAAATATGAAACACTAATTTATTTAATGTCTCGTGTACTATAGTTATAGCAAATTGTCCTTTTCCACCATAATATTGTGATACAACGGACTATATGATATATCTTTGAGTTTCAGAAAAGAAGAAAACCCACTTTTTTTTTATTTTATTTATTTATTTATTTATTTTTTTTTTTTTTTTTTTTCGGCCATCAAAGCTCGCCACTTATGGTTTGATTTCAGTGCCAATGATTTTTAAGGCATGACCTATATGTGCTTTTGGTCCGTACTAAATGTGAAAAGAGAGAGAAAGCAATTCTATATCTAAAGGCATATCCACAAAGATATTCATATGCAGACTGAATATCCGGCGTGTAAGCCAACTGTTTAGTATAAAGATAACTACATATTCCTTGTATAAACGTTAGTTTTGCTGTTTCACCTATAAAAGGTATCACAGGAAGGCAACAGTTTTCCGTGTCCTCTTTCTAGTTTCTGTCCTCAGTATAAGTAGAGTAAACAATGGTGCTGAAAATATTCTGACTGGTAAACCATCTCATTCATAAAGATGGAGTTAACGACCTATCATAAATGAAAGACATGCGATGCGATGGAAGTAAATTGGCGGCTAAGGTAGAAAGGTTTTCCTCCCTTCCAAACTTTCATGTTTATTCACACAATAATAGTTTTCGAAACTATGAGGGATTTGGTAAGCAATAAAATGTAATTGTAGTTTTGCAGTCTACTATTCTTTCTACCATAGAGCTGACTAGAGAACATTTCCTGCAATGATTTCATGATTATAAAAATGGTTTAAGAGAAGCGCAGTCGCCGGAGCGTTTGCGTGAGGCATTTCCAGACTTTGCTCTATCGCACTTTTAAATTGCTGAATTTCTGCGCAGTAGGACATCTTTGAAAGACGGAGCGATTGTTCAATTGTTTTATTTAACATCTCAGGTGATCGGCATCCCATTAAATTATGACGTTAAACTGCCGATAAACTCTTCTTTCAGGCTTGAGGTTCTTGTACGTGCCGTAAATGTACGACGCGGAATCCACGGCTTTACTTCCCTTCCAAACCATACTTAGAATTTTTCGCCCGATAAAATCCATTTGCCCTGGATCGTGGGAATACAAGGCAAATATGTTACCACAGGACCTGGTAAAGCCAAAGCGAGACCTGGTTAGCCTGCCATTGCGGTGGCCGATGAACATATAACGACTGTTGAGAACATGACATGCAGGAACAGGAGATAGAGAAGATTGTAGGATTCACTCTGCCATCAGTACATAATATCCTGCACCAACATCTCCATATGAGAAATTTTTACTTTGGTGGGTGCCTGTCAAAACGCCAATATTAAACTCGTGTGAAAGGGTGCCACTGCATGATCCAAAGATTGTTAAAAATGGTGCCTCTCGATCTGTATCAGATGATTAAAAACGGATTAATCAACACAACTCAGAAACCAAACATAGTTGACAGCAGAAATTTTTCCGGGTAAGGAATCTTCAGAGAAAGTGAACCTGGTTGCAGCACTGACCGACGAATGAAGGTCACTGTTCCTCTGAAGGACAGAAAGATGGTTGTAGCCATTTGGTATCTGATAGTTTGTCTGTTAGACATTTTTAAGAAATTCCGTGCGAGGTAACCAAAGATGGTTCCCTGATGTCTTCTCGTTCACCACGACAGCGCCCCCAGCAAATACTGCGGTGCAAACAGTTGGGAGTTTCTGGATAGTCATGTTTCCGGTTACGCCCATATTTACTGTACTTGTATGATGCATTTTTTCCTTCATTATTTGTGCTTCCATATTTTAAATCGCCTTAAAATTGATTATTGTGCTTGGAGTGTTACCTAAAAAAAACACTGGCAGATATTTCACCATCACAATAAATGTATGAGCTGTATTTTAATTGGAAAAAAGCATATTTATAGATATGGCTAAGTAAAATATAATCATATGGCAAACTATTATATAACCACAAGAATAACATGAAATGGGAGGGATACGGGCCATAGTTGTTTTCTTGATATGGCTTGTAGCTTCGTCAGTCATCCAAGGAACGTATGTTTTTGACAATTCACATTTAATTCATCTTTATTCATTGAAAAGGATTTCGACGTCCATATAACTGGCACGATAACTTATTATCTTAATAAAAGTACGAACTTAGGCTTCCTCTGCTGTAAGCTCCGTGTTTGCACCTACTGCTAAAAATAAAAGTTAAGAAAAGCTTTTTTTTTTTTTTTTTTTTTTTTTTTTTTTTTTTTTTTTTGTGGAAAAAGCAACTAATTATTCCAAATAATTTATGTACCTTGAAGCGGGTGGTAATAAGTTGCTGTATGAACATAAGTATATTCCAGTTCTTCGAATGATGAAAGACAAAAAGTTCCAGAAAAAAATATAAAAATAAATGCATATGTAAGGCAGGAACTACCAAAGTGAGAGAGAGAAAATAAAAAAAAAAAGGTTAACGTTGAATAAAGGGCCTTGAGAAAACTAATAGGTCAATAGAACAGAAAAACATAAGCGAAACTTATCCGAAGATCTGTGTAATTTAGACAGATAAATACTATTGCTGAATTTATTAATGTTAATGAAATTTCTTATATATTATCTTTTTCATATATGATATTTGAGTGCATAACCTTGTCATGGTTATCCGACAATGCTATTTTCAGTTAATAAAACTTGAAAAATAAGTGTACAATCTTTAAACCTTCGCACACTATTCCATGTAGCTCCCATCTTCTACCATTTGGAATGACGAATTACATTTCAAACTGGAGCAAGGTGATGTGCGTTATATTTATTTCATTTTGGCTGAAAAAAATGGAACAATTTTTCACATTGGTACAGAAATGTGAATGTGTAGATGGCAGTGAACAAAATCACTGTCAATCGAGCAAATAGACAATCATCCATAGAAGGAGGTCAAGGCAGTCTCGCCAAGTAATCATTCTCTGGACGGCCGCACAATGTGGTTAGCTTGCAACGATGGAGCGTCCTTATTCGGGTCGATAACAACTAAACACGCTGATTACCTTGATATCTTTGTCAGTATCGACACAAACACTAGTTAAAATATTCAAACATTTGTTCTAAAATGAATCCTCAAAGTTTGTCAATCATATGTTCCCATTTGTTTTCTCGTTACCAGGCTGAAGATGACGATTTCTGACCCAGAGATGAAACATGGATGCATCCCTGAACCCGAAATCAAAAGACGATCCATGGAGATTCATCACAGAACTTCTCAGCCGGTAAAGTTTGGCCACATTTTTCTGAAACTCTGGAAAGTTTATTTTATTGATGTATTGCTTATTGGCGAAACAGTTAATTCCAAAGTATATGTAAAACTTCTTTGAAAATTGAGGCGATTTTGCTGAATCCGTCTTCGTCAAGATGTGGCTAAATTTCTTCACGATAACTGGGGGTGTTCTAAAAGTTCTTGTCCTGGCTCAAAGATGTGAAGATGGCCGAATTATAATTTTTAAGTATCACCCTTTAGATGGAGAGCTGTAAAGTTTCGACGCATAAGTGTAGTCGCTTGTTTGTGACGATCGTTTAAGCAAACTAGTGTTTACATTTTCTTCAAAATGGGTAATATTGAAATACGAGATGTGATAAATACTTCGGTATGAAGGGTACCCCAACAGATATACAAGAGTTAGACTACACATTAAAGGATTCTTCCTATTCGTTTTCCACGGTTAAAAAGTAAACTGTTGGGTCGCACATCTATTGAAGAATGGGACTTTTCGTTTAAGAGAGCTTGATTACTTTGACCTGGATACATGCGCGCAACGCTTCTCCCTCCACTGGCTTTCGCGAGGTAGACATTCTCAAAGATGTGCCTTGTCCTGATTGCCCTGCAACAGCAGCGACCCAATAAATTGTAGGAGCTGTAAGGAAAATTGTGAAAGAAGATCCCCCCTAGACATTCTGCATGTAGAAGGTATTCTGAATATTGGGTACAAACCATTCACGGTTATTTAGGTTTCACTAAGAGCTGCAACCGTTGGGTGGCACGTACCATACTAAGGCGCAGAAAGACACAAGAACCGAATGGTACAGTGTTATGCTCCACAAACTTAATGGACTGTCATGGACCCTTTAAATATTGTAACAGGTATTAAAACGCGGTTTTATCACTGATTCCGAAACAAAAAGGGAGTCTTCCGCAAGTGATTTCCTGGAAATGCGCATTAATAAACTCCGAAGGAGTTGGCACTTCGGAAAGAAAATGGTGACAAGTTTCTTTTATAAAATGGATCATCTCACATCAAAGACCTTGAATACCGGTCGATGGTTAGTGATGTTTGAAGGTAAAGGAATGCTGTACCAAAGTGAAGGCTACGGCACTGAAAAGGAAGCAGTGCGCACCTTTCGCTGCATTACGACAATGGCTCGGTGTACAAACTGTCATAATGTTCAATTTTTGGAGAAGGAAAAGGTGGGAGTATTACAGCACCTTATTCACTGGCCGGGCTCCATGTAATTTCTTGTTCCCGAATATTAAAGAAAAAAATATATGGACAGCCGTTTTCATATGTCATAACGTACAAAAGTGTTTAAATGCATATCTAGAGATGTTTGAACCAAGACATTTTAATTGTTTTCAAAGGATGGGAATATTGGCAAGTGTCAATATAGTTGTTTAGCAAATGCAATTATTTTCTGAGTAAAGTTGCTAAAATGTACTATGGGCCTGTTTTCTCTGTTTTAAGAAGCTGTAGGTTGGCCAACCTTTAGCTGCGACAAGCTATGAGCTAAAGCATTGGCTCCCACACGTTTTCGGTTCACGGCGCTCTTAGTGTGCCAAAATGTTTTTTCACAGCTCATAAAGTCAGAATATGGATGCAACTGGTGCGTTTAGGATTAGTTTGGTTCGTAAATTAATACACTTTCGAATACATAATGAATTTAAAGGTAGGTATTAAAGGAATACAGATTTTGAACAATGATGTCGAATAAATAAATCATAAACCATATTACTGTTTTCTAGCAGTTCCACGATACTCTGGGCTTATTGCTATACATTTTCCCTTTCAGCTTGGCCCATAACAAATTGAGTGATCTTGGTGGCCAAACTCTTTTTGAGATGTTACGATCTTTAAAGAAGGAATCCATTTACAGCCATGCAGACATTAGAGGTGTAATAGGTGGCGCTGTCTTACTGAATACAACCAGTACAGAATTCTCGTCTTTTACATATCCTGAAATCGTTCTGGAGTGTTTCAGGCTTGATTTTGCAAACACTTCCTTCACCAGAGTTTCTGAAGGATGTTTCATTCGCCATTCTAACACATCTGACCTCCATTCACGCATAAGAAGTTAGAAAGTAGATACGTCTGCTGGCTGCATGATTATTTTTGAGGTTGGGGATAGAGAAATCAGAATAATCTTTCATTCCGAATAAAGTTCACTCAGCTGGTATATATGTATACGCTGGTGATCTGAGATGTTAAAGAGCGTCCATAAATAAACCAAAAATCAGCGGGTATATGAGACGTATTTTATATCCACCCACAAATAGAATTATTGGAACTTTTATATTATAGAATGCACTTGCAAATGATTCAAAGAATAACTCTGAGTTCATCCATTGTCACTTATTCCCATATCCCTTCTCTTTGAATCTAACTCAGTATTTCTTTTGACAGACTTTACAAGGAAAAATGAACATAGACAAAGTGATTTTTCTGCAGTAGAGAAGATAAACAAAACAATGGATAACTTCACTACACCTTGATAAATGTCACCTTTTTTTTTCCCCCTCCCCTTCCTTCATTGCAAGAACAACTACTTTCGTACAAAGTTGAAAATTATATAATTTAACCCTTAAAAAATTAAAAGCGCCTGATGGTACTTCAAGGATGCTGATTGAATCTTCCGATTTTAAATAGTTTTTTTGTTTCAGAAAATCATTTGCTCATGTCATCTCCCACACAATCAGTTACAGGAAAAAAAAATCGCATCGCAGTTTCTAAGTTATTTATGAATGATTACACAAGAAGGCCTAAAACAAATTAATCTTATTATGTAATGTACTTTTATAATTCTATTATATACGGAAAGGAAATTGACATTTAAAATTACTGTATATTCAAAGAAAAAATAACTATCAACCAATTACGGAATAATTGCATTCAAGTAGATTGGACAATTCCTGAATATTGCTTCGAAAATCTTCCATTCTATGAGAAAACCCTTTCTTGGAATACTATATGAGTCATGGGATAAAATTAAAAATATATGAGTTCGTTTGCAAAAGAAAGAGAGAGAGCGTAGCATTAATGTAAGGAAATAATTGTGATTATACATGATTAATTGTGATTATACATGATTATAATTTCCTGATAATTGTAATAACCTTTATTTTATTTTAATGAGTGTTCGTGTAAATATACCAATAACTCGTTTGAAAAGTGTCTCCCCTTCATTTTTGTTCAAAATTGACAGTGCTCAATATGCTCAAACATTTAACACTCAGTCGGAATATAGAAACGTGTCTGTGGGATTTCATATTTAGGAGTTGCAACCATTTACATACAGTTCCTCACAGCTTCAAACGCTTCAGAAGTGTAGTCATGTAGTGAATTATTCATGTTACCTAGGTCTAATTTCTAAGTATAAGACAATTGTTGACACAAAACAGTTGCCACCCAGTGGCAGTAACTGCCAAGTTAGAGGCTTAAAACCAACATAGGGCATTCTATGAAACTACTCTTTAAAATGCTCTTAGAATCTGGCATTTACCTAAAATTCCAGTTGTGCACCTACGGCGTAATAACTGAAATGAATGTTCACAAACGTAATTGTTGCCATTGAGAGAGTAACATCAAAATACTGTTTAAATTAATTCTAATATATGATGTATTAATAAATTAGAGTATTTCTTAGTTCATTAGAATATCGGATACACACAAAAATGCAATGCTAGTCCTGAAGAAAAACTTTAAAATGTGCATTCGTCAAAGGATCTGCGCAAGTTGAGAATTATGCGACAGTGTGACCCACTTGTAAGACAGAATTACGGACATAATCTTAAGAAAGAAACTAACATCAGATATGAAAAATCCGTTATATTTTTAATTAAACTTGCAACATCAAGAAGAAAGAAACAATTTCGATAATGGTAACAGTGTCAATAACTATACATGTTACCCTTCATAGTTTCTGCTCAGTCTGTGATGTGGGAAGTAATAGTTGCAACGACAACTACCGGGTATATCGTGGTAGTGTTTTACTCGGAACTCGGTGGGATGTACCGCCACGGATGACCGAGGTCTTTATGGCGCAGATTTTTGAGCGGGAGATCTGGGGTTGGAATCCCGCCAGAATCGTTCTCCCTGACAGGTTTTTTCCAGGTTTTCTTCAGTCATAAATGTTAAATGCCGGGGAGGTACCCTAAACTTGGCCTGGAACGATCCCTTCCTTAAAAATAAATCCTTTCCTAATATATCATTTCATTTCATGTATCATCAGTGTCCACAGCCTGTGGCGCCTCTGTAGCGAAAAGTGAGCATTAAACTTCATTCATTCTGTGGAATGTGACGATTAAGGTTTGTACCGCACTTTAACTGTTTGAAAGTTTACATAAGTCCACCAGCAATCACGTTGATGACTTATGATGTTAAAGAGTATCAATAAATAACCACCAGCAATTAGGTGGTTCGATCATAAAATGATTAAGGCGAGAGGAGCTATTAATTAAAAAATGTTGGACAAATGTGTAGAATAATCCAGTCATTGGATTCATATTTATGATCTAAGTCAGGCTTGGGGAACTGCCTAGCATTGCGCGATTTTATAATTTGCGCTGTGCTCCCCAAGTCCCTCCACACCGCATGTTGGTTCGCTGTGGAGCAAATGCAAAGCAGTACTCTCTCAACATGAGTTCCACAAGATGTAAATGTCCATTGTTTAATATCTGGATCAATAATCATATACACTTTGAATCACAACGTGAGAAGACCATTCATTAACATTCACTTGGTGAGGAAAAATTAACCAGAATACCCCAGAGAAAGTCCTCAAACATCTTAAGGCTAAAACGGCGAGTAATGCTGAATAAAATGCTATTGAAGTGAGTAGATCAACTGTAGTTAGTGCGAGCTATAGGATTTTAAAACGAATTGTGGAACTATCCAAGCCGTTTCCAGCAGAGGAGTTTTGGAAGAGTAATTGAAAGCATCACTTCGAACTCTGAGATTTTATTCGTTAGCACTTGGCGAAGTACTAATGTGAAAGATAGTACTCAGTAATCTTCTTTAGGAGGGTGAATAGGGAATTAAACACTACTGAAGAATTCCTGGTTATTTTTTGAAGGTTCATACCACAGATACATTCAGGAATGTGATTGAAATGGCTGCAAAATTTGAACTGGGGTTGCCAAAGCTAATTAGTTTCGCTACAGATGGAGCTCCTTCAGCGATAGGCAAAGTGAGTGGGTTAACTGAAAAGGTTAAACAGAATTTAGAATAGAGGGCATAACTGTTGACTGTTCTTTTTGTGCGCTGTTTCAATAACCGCGAAGCGCTCTATGCAAAAATAGCAAGCCTCAACAACTATATTATGTCCAAGTTGAAAAGAGAGTAAACCTCACAAGGAAGATGCTCTTCGTCATAGATAGTTCCAAGACTTTCTGAAAGAACTTCGTGCTATTTAGATCTTTCTTACTATAGCCAAGTTAGGTGTCTTAAGTAGAGGCAATATGCTTAAATGTTTCTTTCAATTGCGTGCTCATGTAGCAGCTTTTCTGAAACAGCACATCTTAGAATATGGAAGTATTCTAATGTTCGGATACGCGATTTCCTAGCAGACTTCGTAGAATATATGAATAATTTAAATGTGGAATTAAGGAAAAGGCAATATAAATATTACCTTAACAGATCATCCGAAGGCGTTTGTGCGATATTGCGACTGTGGGTGAGTCAAATTTGAGAATAATAATTTCACCACTTCCTTTCCCTGCAATGTTTCATTGTGGTATAAGCACAGTATAGAAGATTTTCTGAATGAATTTACTGTTAAATTTCAAGATCTGAAAGCAACGGATGAAGACTGGAAGCTGTATCACAGTCCCTTCAGCTACAATGTTGTTGATGCTCCAAAGAAATTGCAACTTGAGATAATCAATCAGTAAAACAGTACTCCGCTGCGAGCAACAGAATTGATGGATTCAAAACTCTTTTGTATGCTGCCAGCACACAGCTATCCACAATTTGGTCATGTTAAAGGTCGTATTTTAGCACTTTTAGCTTCAACATATGGTTGCAAACATTTTTTTAGTGGACTAAATCACCATAACGATTATGTACGAAGTAGCATAATAGACAATATTATATATATATATATATATATATATATATATATATATATATATATGGGCGCTCTTTAACATCTCAGGTCATCAGCGTCCCATTCAAATAAGGGCATGAAATGGCCGATAAATTTTTCTCAAAGACCTCTCTCTCTTTTTTAAGGCTTGAGGTTCTTTATTGTACCGTAAGTGTACGACACGGGACCCACGGCATTACTTCCATTCCGAAGGAAGCCATGCTTAGAATTTTTACGCCCAAAAAAATCCAACGGTTCTAGCCGAGATCGAACCCGGTCTTGATTTTAGACAATTCTTAATGTGTTCATTGCGGGTACGTTATTCCAACATTAATCCACGAATTGATAAAATTGTAAACAGCCAAAGTGCAGGAAGTTCTTTATGTAAATAGCTTCATAAAGCGCAAGAAATTAAAGACATTATTTCTTCTAGTTGTTATTAGTATTATAATAAAATTGTAAATTTTACAGTACAGTATCATTGTTATACATCCCAAATATAAAAACATGCAATTAAAAATCATGATTTCACCAAAGCACATTTCATTTCCATCATAAAAATCAAGATATAACAGACGGACGAAAATACGTTCGTCACTAAATGTTTGTATTGCATAAGAAACAGTGGAAAGTCCATGTGATAAGGTTAAGCGAGATATCTGCTGAGTCCCCGGTCTTGCTCTAAGCGACATAACGTATTCATGCGTCAGGCTAAGAAGTTGCCTTCTGCTCTCCATTTATGAGAATAATGTAGACTGTTATCATAAATTGACATCCAGCGTCATCTATAATGCGCGCAATCTGAGTTGGTGGCTCAGCAAACTGCTCTGTTCTCCACCTTTCTACCCCCGCTTTCTCACTATTCCCCTCAACTGCCACTGGTTCCCACCCCTATTTAGCGTGTTAACGGCTGGTTAGGATCAGTGGTGTTTTAAACTAGACATACTAGATAGAGGCAAATTAGTAAACCAAGATTTTACTTTTCATCATTTCCATTATCAGACACCTAAGTAATTCTTTTTCTTAGGCTGTCTGTAACATTCGCCGTATATAGTGAGGAATATTGCCACAAGCTTCACGTATTCGTTCCTTCATCTTGCCTTTGGATGTAGAGGCTGTAGACATGACATTTTGTTTTACGTGTATATATATATATATATATATATATATATATATATATATATATATATATATAAACAAACGATGCAACGGTGAAATGTCAATCGAGCGTGATCACCGGCAACGGTTCTGCTCGCCAAATCCACCTATATCGGAATTTGTCGTGAAGTAATTCACGTATACATCTTGCTAAACGTGGTGGTGCAGCATATTGCTACTACCATATTTCCAATTGTACATTTTCCAAGAACGGATGAAATGAAAATGTGCCTCACTTGTTACAGGCCTTAAAAATATAGGGCTCTGATAAAGCTACTATGAATGTCACACCAAACAATGGTGAAAAACTATAATTTTCATTTGCTTGTTTTCTTCAGGTGCCAATAATGTATATTATTTTTATTAACAATGTCCAATGTTCAAATAGATGGCCTCATCAGAAAATATGTTGCCTAGCAATGAACTTATTACCTGCAATTGCATTGTGCAGCCATTTACAAAATACTATACAAAACTAGTAGTCTCTTCATATGAGTTCCAGATGCTAGCTGATATAAGTGTGGTATTTCTGCAGCTTTAGTATCCATTGTACTAAAGTGTGGCTGATTCCAACATCTCTGGCCAATTCATGTTGACTTATCTGTGGGTTTATTACAGTTACAGGAGGAAAAATATTATAAACATTCTCATACTGACTTCATCTTCATGCATTTTTATTCTCAACATTTCTATTGTTGCATAGCCATAATTCCAATTGTTTGAATTATTTCTGCTTTAAACTATACAGTGTTTCTCAATCTATGAGAGCTTAACAATAAAAATTGCTAATCTGCTTTTAAGATTTTAGATAGTTTTTAAAAAGATAATTGCCAGATGTTATATGTTTCTTTTTGTGGTATACAAAATGTAATTAAGCTCTATAGTACTGTTTGAAACTCCTGCAACTTCTCATGTTTTAATTTGTAAAAATAATATTTTTACAAAAGCTGCTTAGTTTAGAAACACAATAGAATTAATATTCATATCATTTTTCCATTTAAAATTCTGAAGTTACCCTCCTGAGCTCCACGATGGGGCCTGCAGATGTGTTGCCCATGAAGCTGTCATGAAGGCCCCTTCCTTTGAAAAGTTTAGTCTTGGAGAATGAGTCAAAGATAGGATGGCTTCCAAGGTCCCTGACACTATCCAGATCATAGGAAATAAGACATTTTTATTTTTCTTATGTTATTTAGTTATCTTTATGTATTAAAAATGTGGATGTAATGACACTGATTAAAATTGTTTAAGATTTTGTTAAACATTAATTAATTTAATAAACATACGAATTAAAAATATTAAATGGATTTTACATTGATAGACTTGGAACTTTTACTTGCAATGTTAAAATACAAACACTGAAATAGGTAGTAGATCCAAGTAAATTATAGACCTTTAAGTGTACAGAGGCTTATTTGGACTTCTGGAACTGGTGCAAGGAAATTCAGGAACATTACATACTGTATTGACTGTATTGAACAAAAACATATCAGCAAGATAACATCTGCCAGGATAAGAGTATAGAATGTTGCATGAAGTATATATGTATTCACTTATTCACTCTACAGTTGAACTTACACCCAGTGGCAGTGGAGAAATAAAAATCAATATTTTCAACATTTAAAGTTTTTTACACTTTTTTTTTATTCTTAAGTTTCTAAACATCTAACTAAACTTGGACACCTAAGAATATTCTTAATTACTCAATTGCATTCATGTCTAATTTAATACATGCTAATTTCTTATGAAAAAATGCAATATATATATGTGTGTGTATGTATATCTTCCTGCTCTAATGCATGACAAGCTTAATAAATACATTTCAAAGTAATTAAATATGTTTTGACTGAATTAAAATACATTTTAGCATAATTAAATATGTCAACTTAATTAAAGACATGAGAAATTAAAACAAAGATATATAAAGTAATGAGCAAAATTCAATAAAAAGCTTGAAAAAGAAATGATTCCTCCATCTCCTGCTCAAAATTAAGTTGTTATAATGCATATATTGGCTACCTCTTAAAATGTGGTACTGGCAATCCTTGGGAGCAATATAGTTAGATTAGTTTAATCTAGGACCTCCTTTGAGAACTTGCCCATTCACATATTGTTTTACAACTACTAGCCCCTACAGGATAATATAATTCTTTAGACTAAATAAGATTTCTTTTTGGTAAAATATTTTGTTTAATTATGTTTTGCTTACAGGAAAAGGAGAGTTAATTATGGCAGTAATTCTTTGCCATATTTAATTAAACAAGAGGATGGTGTCTGAGGCTGTAGACATGCAATGCAAAACTTCTCCACAGTGTTATAATAGCACATATGGTTTATCAACTATTATGTAATTAATACACATCTATAATTTTGATGACCAGAATGACCAGTTATGAACTTCATGTTACAGACTTCAGGAGAATAAAAGCATAATGTAAATACAGTTTTATGTGAGACTCAAGACATTTCTTTGTAGTTTATATGGTAGAGAGAATGCATTTTCCATATTACCTGCTGCAGTGAATTCAAACATAGAGCTTGAAGCAGCCAAACTTCACTGTAACTTTTTTTTTGTAATTCATGTAATTATCTAGAGATATGTTACATTCATAATAATGAATCACTGATTTTAAGTTTAGAATCAAGGAAATTTAGTATAGTTTTATTTGTCAGCATATGAAAAGCTATTTTGAACTTATGTTTATTTTAATGGTAATTTGATTAATTATGAACTAGTAGAAGCAACTAATAAAGAAATATAGTTATAACTTACGATACTTTCAAGCTTTTTAAAGCATCTAACCTTTCCTGTAATCAGTTAATATAGAATGCGGGTTTAAAAAAGCATATACAAAATGATGTATTTCACTAATGAGCTATTATCAGCAACTGATGATATATTTAGAACAGCAATAATGTATGTGTCAAAAGTATATTTAAAGAAAAATGCATTAAACTTTAACAACACTTCTGTTCATGCAATGCACCTGTTACATATATGTCCCAGATTTATATATAATTAGCTTTTGCAAATCTGTTATCTTCTAATTGGAAATGCCATAGTTTTACTGTTGTATAAATGCATCACAAAATGAAATCAAATTTTCTGTATGCAATGGGTTGGCACAAAAATAGGTTGGAAAGAAAGCGATACACAAAATAAAGCATCAAAGAAGTTATCTTATAATAATTTAAAATTCCTGCACATAAAATTTTTAAAAATATTTTTGAATTGTTAACAATGCATAAATTAAAAAAAAAAATCTACATATACATCTTCTTGCATGAAAACAACATAAATAAAAGCTGACATCTATATATTATGAATGATACTTTGGCATTGTATATGTTGTTATTGCAAGATGGTTTGAAGTGGCAGATATATAGTAGTTAAATATTATATTCTTTTTTTTTCTGTTCCCTTCTCACAGTTGGTGCTGCTTCTTTTTGAACAGTAAAAATGTCATTGAAAATACAAATAATTGGTTGCAGGCCCATAAAATAGAAGAGTAGTGAAGTTTTTCTAAAGCTACAGTAATGGTGTTTTTATTTATTAGGCAAATTTCCATTTGAAAGGTTATAATTATTCCAATTAAAATTTTTTACTGTAACTTTTTCACAGTTTTATTAATTTTTATTCATCTGCATTGAGGGCAAGTTTGATCACTAATCTTATTTTGATTTAAAGTAAAACACTAAAAATCATTTTTTAGGTAGTATCATATATGTATTTCCAGGCAAATTCAAGATGGGATTAGTGATCAATATGTTTATGGAATGTCGGAATCCACACAGTGAAACTTTTGTTAATCTTATTTTGATTTAAAGTAAAACACTAAAAATCATGTCATCACATTAAAACTCTCTTAAGTTTCACAAACACACTTATAAAAGTAATTTTTGTACATGTTTCGTGAGGTACATAAGATTAACAAAAGTTTCACTGTGTGGATTCCGACATTCCGTAAACATATTGATCACTAATCCCATCTTGAATTTGCCTGGAAATACATATATGATACTACCTGAAAATCTGCCTCCTTGAGTACCTTTGAAATCCTCCCAATTAATCAGGTGAGTCTTTTTTCTGATATTTTAATATGCTATTGCAGGGTAAGTAATAATCAGACACCATGAAAATATGTTCAACATTTGGAAAATTATCAATGTGTATGTACTGAAAATAGCTTAAGTTTTTGCTATGTCCAGAGCAATAATTGTCACTGACATTTGGAACGTATCAATGAACTATCTCAGATATGTTATATTTCCACAGAACTAATGCCCATTCTACAATTGAAACCTTTCTACTTCTCAGATTTGAATTCTAAAATGATATATCCATAATTTTATTTAGTAGTATTGGGTGTCACAATTAATCTTTGAAATTGGAAGTATCTACTGTTATTCTATTGAAATGGCAGCAATTATCAAATTGGTGTTTTTGGAAATCTGTTAGAACAGTGTCTCAACCACTTGAGCACTATTTATATAATGCCTTCTCATTACTTAATTCATGGATCTATCCAGCATCATTCATTTCATTCAATCTCTGTAATTGTTGTCATGTTCTGTCATAGTAGTAGCATGTGTCAACCATGGATGGTGTAAATCAGAAGTTAAATTTATATGAAAAGTATGTCAATCCAGCAATTCAGTGATGGGGCATATTTAAAAATATTTTTCCAGCTAGTCACAGTAAAAGTCGTACATTCTAGAATTTTTTAGGTATGGAGCTGAGTACTTGGTTATCTTTTCACTCTTAAAATTAAGAGAGTAGGTCCATAAGTTTCCGGTCTATGTGATAAAGATTATTGCTGTCAAAAAACCCTTACCTGGTGTCATACTTTTTATGTTAAGTAAATAATTGCAGTTGTAACTTCTGCTCCACTGTGTTCAGTTGTTCAGATAAAGTTGCATAAAGAAGTCTACATGTAGAAGAATGTAACCTGTTCAAAATGGAATATCCAGCTGTTATTAAGTTCTTCACAAAAGAAGGACTTCCTCCAAATGAAATTAAACACTGATTGGACAGTGTATATGGAAGCATCACCCTTATATTCTACTGTAAAAGAACAGGCCAAACTTTTTCAAATGGGTTGAGAAGATATTGAAGACAAAGAGCATGCAGGTCTGCCCTTGGAGATGCTCACTCCTGAAAACATTGCTCTTGTTGAAGGAGAAATTATGGAAGACTGACGGCTCAAAGTTACAGAAATAGCAACAAGGTTAGGCCTTTCTAAAACAACACTCCTTCGAATTATTCATGAACATTTAAACATGAATAAGGTTAGTGCAAGATGGGTGCCTAGACTCCTTTCCTCGGTCCAAAAGCAGCAATGAGTTATCTGTCGTCAGGCATTTTTGGAGTCCTTCCGTGGCAACTGCAGAG
Organism: Metallyticus violacea; assembly: GCA_030762175.1. Taxonomy (NCBI): domain Eukaryota; kingdom Metazoa; phylum Arthropoda; class Insecta; order Mantodea; family Metallyticidae; genus Metallyticus; species Metallyticus violacea. The sequence goes on along the minus strand of CM060835.1, from coordinate 41,859,860 downwards.
AAGTTCTGCAAACCATTGTTACAATAAATAAAACTATGGTCCTCTACTATGAATGGAGTGGGGTCCTGGCAAAGCACCACCTCTAAAGGCCAAGCAAGGTCACTGAGCAGCCTAGAAAATCATGGCCACAAATTTTTGGGACTGTGAAGGAGTACTCTTCATTGACTTCAAGCACCACAGTAAATGGGGAGTACTATGCTGGCCTATTGCACAGACTACGTTCTTCCATCAAAGAGAAAAGGTGAGGAAAGCTGAGTGTTGGTGTGTACCTTCTTCACTACAACACACCTGTGCACACAGCTCTTGTTGCAAATGAAGCTGTGAAGAAATGTAGCTTCAAGGAAATCGACCATCCACCCTACAGTTCCCAGTGACTATTTCCTCTTCTCAAAACTCAAGAAGGACCTTCAAGGAAGGAAACTTAAGTGTGACAAAGAAACGATGGATGCTGTTTATGCCCATTTTGCAGACAAGACTTCTGACTATTTGGGGGTGGGGGGAAGAAATGTTATTAATAGATGTGATAAGTGTATTGCAATAAAGGTAACTATGTTAAAAAGTGAAATATAGTTTTTGTCTTTATCATACCTAGAAAATAGGCCGGAAACTTATGGACCTACCCTCATAAGTATTGGGAAGCAGTTAATATGTTCCATTTCATTTATTTTTCTCACTCTCCTGGTGACCATACAGATCAGCTAGACTTTCAATTTACTTCACATAATGACAAATTGGTGCAATCCTATGTCACTTAAACAATGGATATTGCACAAAGCACCAGAAAAAGTACTTTATATAATACTTGCAAGTATATCATAGTATTTCTTGGTATGCAGTCTGTGAGAAGTTTTTCACATGCTCCCATTTTACCCCACTTTACATCAATCTATTAAGATATGTATTTTACAACCATAGTCCACAATTGCAAAACTTGCAAAAAGAAACATATATCTTTGTTCAATTTATTAAAGTAGTTAAACAATGATCTGCTCTCCATCTTGCTTTTATAAGTGCTTGATTTTAAATTTAACATACTTTTCACTTGTAATTTTCTTTTCTTCACTTTATAATGTTTCTATTGGATTTTTGTAACAGATACTTTCTTAACAAATACCTGGAAAATACAGTAATTAGAACTAGCTGCTTATGAAATTATTAATTAATTTATAAGAAATTAAATTGATCCCTTGGCATATGTTGTCTTTTAATTTGTATTTGGAAATTTTTCATTTATGAACTGGATTACTGCTTAGAACTTGACACCTAGATATTTCTTATCAAATAATTGTGAAAAACACCTGGAGAATACAGTAATTAGTTCTAATATTTTCCAGTTATTATTCTTAGCAATCATCCAGGATAAGGCGCAAATTGCACAAACCTAGATCAACATAGCAATTTGGTAAACCCCATCTGCTTGCTCCAACTCACATTGCCTGGCAGATCTTGACCAATGGCTTATTAGCCAGTGTAATCACCTGTTGCTACATTGAGAATCAGATTTGAGTATCAATATCTTTGCTGTGGAACTGGTAATTTCTATCACTTGAAAGAATGAACTCTAAAAGTAACATAGAAAAACACATAGAAGGAACTTTAACTGGGGGTATTTTTTGTAAACAATCACAAAATAAATGTTTTCTAACAATTCTTAAAACTGTTTGTGTCATTGTTCCTTACAATAAAGTGAGGGTCAGCTGAATTAAATCAACTGAATAGTTCAAATTTATAAGTCAATGATAATCTTAATAAGATTACAAGAATTTGCTGTGAAGTATATGATCACAAACACTATTTTCCAATTGGAGTTAGAATCTTTCTGGAGATTTATTTACTATAGCTGCTTATATCAATCTTCATTTGTTTTTCCATGCATGTGAACTTGGCAAGCAGACACAAGCAAACAATAAAGTTGCCCAAATTTAGCCTGCTATGCCATCAGCAAAATATTCATTTACAAGTCAGTGGGCTGTAAGGTATGCACTTCAGTAACCTTGTAGCATGAAATTTTAACAGTTTTGTAGTAGAATTAACAGATATATGGATTATGCTAACTTTGCAAGAGATTCAACATAACAGGCTTAATTTGGACAAGAAAATAATATGCTGGCATTCTGTGTTAATAGAAACAGTATGATATTACATTAAAATCTCCAGGTAACCTTTATGGAAATGCAGAATGGGTCAACAACAAGCTGCTTCTGATCAAATCAGAGTGATCAGAATTAGGAGACAGCTGCAGCAGATAAACTTTTCTATGAGGAAGAACCAATTTCTCATGTATAATTTTTAATAGCTGAGAATCACTTTACAATAGAATGGAAGTACTTAACACAAGTCATATCAAAGATAGAACATCTGCTCTAGTGCCTTTATATGAAGCAGAAAAATCTCAGCCTTCCATCAATAGCAATAGCCTTGAGGCTTTCCAATCTCTAAAACCTACCAGTTGTAATAATAATAATAATAATAATAACAACAACAACAATAATTTTTATTATTTTATTGCTGACCATAGACTCTGCACTTCAGTTTAAGTCATTGTCAGAAATACATTGATAAACCGAACAATTTATAACAAGAGGCAAATTTACTTCATATAATGAATGGGGTATTTCCATTTATACTATAAACTATTACATTCAACTATGTTCATATACATACTCACAATTAATTTATCTTGTGCTTACATCTATCAAGAAGTTTTTCAAGTCTCTTTGAAACTTTTTCCTTCTTTGACTTTTAATTGTTAGTAGCAGTTTATATATAAAATTGTATCAATCTTGGATCTCTTTCAATAGCTTTTTTGTTTACGTTTAGAGACTCAGGACAATTGTCCTGAGTCTGAGTACTGTAATTGTGGCAGTCGTTTTATAAGATGTGGCCTTTGTTCATTGTTAACAACAAATAGATCTACGTTATGTACATATAATAATACAGTTAACATTTTAAATTTCTTAAAAATATTTCTACTTGAAATATCCAGTGTATCTTATATATATAAATTAACAGTAATTATGATAGCAGAAAAAGATAAGTCAGAGTTATACTGTAGGTAATGACACCTTTGATTTTAAAGACTTGTATATTACATGCTCACACATGACACAAGTCGTTGCTCATAAGCAGCATTCGAATCAGATGTTCTGAGTAGGGGGGGGAGAGTTATATATTATAGGGTGTCTGTTTCAGAATATCCAATATGCTGCAAACCGTTCGGCAGGAAAATCTTTTAGACATTGCCCATTTATATCACAAGCGCTAGTACCTTTGTTTACATTCGATTCCACGGTGTTAAGAGAGCACTTATTAGTGATAATGAAACCTCTTTCACATTTTGCGAAAGACAGTGGTATTATTTGTATCTTTTGCATCAATTCCCTCAATGTTTTACAAGAAAAATCGTTTTTCTTCTCCTGCTTTCACCAATAAATTAGTTTTTCTTCTCTTGCTTGAACTGGTGACATTCTTACAAATGTGTTCACAACAATAGAAGAATCAGTATTTCAAGATACTAATTTCAAAATGTTACATAAGGATTCGATTTTTTCATCAGCAAATAACACTTAATTAGTTTTCTTTCTGTGACTACCACGTTATATTTAAAACTTCACACTCTAAAAATGAACTAGCATTGGAAGTCCATGCGAATCATTTTGTTCTCTAGGCCTTGAAGTAATTGTTGTTACAAATTTGTGAAGATTTTTTAGCTGTGCTTAAAGATTCGGAGTTAGGGTGACCTTTATATTTTTGTAGTTGAATATTTAACTGGGGGGCTTGAGATGAATGTCTTTCGTACATCAATACAACATTTTATTTCTGAAAAAAAAATTATAGTGTCATATTTTCCACATTTCGGATGCGGAGAAAGTGTTTTTATTGTTTCCAGAATAATCCTAAATAACACCAATTCCATGGTGAAATTCCAGGAAGTCATTTTCTGGAGGAATCTACGAAGTGTTGCTCTGCTTGATGATTGCAGTGAATTGTTATTTTCTTGGTTAGTAAAATACTGATAAACAATGTATAATTTGACATCACAGCTCTCACTGTGAGGATGGTATCCAACAAAAGTAAAATATCCTCCAAATTTTTTACGTGCAAATCCCAATGTCAAGGTAATTTCATTTAATTATCGTTGATTTTTAGGACTAACAGAAAAGTGTGAAGACATAATGTCCATGAAAGAGTTGAAATGGAATAGAACCGACATGATGTCATTTATTACATAATGTACAGAAAAGTGAGAAGGCATAATGTTCATGAAAAACTTGAAATGGAATAGAACAGACACGATGTCATATATTACATAATGTACTGCAAATGCCAGTTCATGATTTAAAAAATGAATAACTACAATATTTGAACTATTGAAGAGTGTGCTAAAACAGCATATTTAACAAAATTCTGTATAAATGAACTTGCAAACAACAACAACATCATCATCATCATCATCATACATAGTTTTTGCCCTTTCCTCAGACTAAAATAGTATGATGTATGAGGTAAAGTAAAAAATTGTCCCTACTTTTGTTTTTTACAAAAGTAATGATTGAACATGTACGTAATTTTCACAAATTGCATATTCCCTCCAAGAAGAAAATTTTCGGTTGAGCACGCAACCATTTATGCACCGTTTACCTCATTTCTTCGTTCATTGAAAATCGACGACCTCATAAAGCATCTTTGAGCGGTCCAAAGAGATGATAGTCGGAAGGCGCGAGATCTGGGTGGGCTATGGGCAGGGTGTACCAGTACTCAAAACCCAAATAGTTAATGATTTAAACCGTGTGTGGCGTTTATTTTTTCGTAACAGCCAAAACTTCTTCGGCGATACGCCTCTGCTATGGAGCAAATTGTAGGTTTCAGACTGTTGGCAGCTAATCATTGTATCTTCCACTATTGATCGTATAGCCCCTTTCCAGATAATATTTCAGTAAAGGTCCTATTGAGCCCCCCTTCCCCCAAAAATATTAGCACCACTTTCCCACAGAAGATTGAGTTCTAAATTTCTTCGTTGGCGATCCCGGATGTTTTCACTACATTCTTTGGCTTTTGAATCAGTAGCGGGTGGCTCATGATGTGACTGGGGGGCTAAACAAACTGGAAAAATTATTACATGCAACGATTATAATATTGTCATAGTAATCCTTATTGTATGCAACATATTTAAAACGATATCATTAATTAAAAATGAAATGAACGTAAAACTTGCAAATATTCTGTGATTAATTCTCAATTAAGAAAATGTGGACGAAACTCTCTTATTTAATACTAAAAATTACTCCGATAGACATTAACGTTTTAAACATGCTTTTACCTATTCGTTTTAATGGAATCCTATTTTGCGAGCATTTCCACAAATTTTCTCCATGGCTTTGATGTTGAAGTCAGAAATCACAGATACTATTTCTTTCACAATTGATAAAACCCAATGCATTTATTCTGTCCTCATCTATGCCATTTCTCAAATAGGTTTTTATGAATTTTAATGTTGAAAATAACCTATAATTTTGTAAAGTAAACATCGGCATTGTTATCAGAATACCTAACAGTTTCTTTAAAAAGAAAATACTATGATCTAAGCCAATATAAATTTCAAGATTTGTACGCAACCACTAAAACTGTTTCCACTAAATTCTATTCGCTCAGAAAAACATGCAATTCAGTCTTCAGCAATTCTTTGTTTTTCAAATGCTTCACAGAATGATTCAATAACACCTCATACCTTGTATTTGAAAATAAATTGGCCCCAGAAAGATGTTTTCGAACTCAAACATTTGTCTTATTTGAAGAAAAATGCAATCAAAGATCTCCTTTGGAGCAATACGCATATCTGAAATGTATTTCCCACGTTCTTTTGGCTTGTGGTTCTTCGCCAGTTTATTATAAAGCAGAACATAAATTATATATAATTTCGCGCTTCAAAACGATTTATGGCCTCCTGTATTCTAACACCGTGAGTTTCAATCTTTTTCAGTTGACTATAAAGAATGCCTACATGGGACGTTAGAATATTAAAGAAACTCAGCTAATACTGGGTACTGTCGTCCAATCACTTCAAAAATCCAGCAGCCTATCGAACAGTTTCATCTTTGAAAGATTTTGATATCCCATTTAAAACATTCTGAAAATACTGCTTAGGAGATTCCCTGTTTTTGTGAACTAACTGAACAATTCTGTATCTATAAGCTCATCGGACTTCTGATGGCCTTGGTATTCTTGTGTGACAGATATTTTTCTAAGGCAGCAATTCTATCATGTGAATTTGAGAAGAACGTTGAAATGCCTTTAAGGTTGCAGAAGAAGACTCTTACACTAAATTTTTGGAATGATACCATATTACAAACCTCCACCAGGCAACGTGACATACACATTATAGAAGGTGTGCTTCAAGCCAGCAGTCCCTCTGGCTTGTCATATAGTATAGATAGTTTTAAAAACAATTAAACTAAAACAAATATTTGCTATATATAATCAATATATTATAATTGGTGTTTTCACTATGTAAATGGCTTAAATTATACGAAACTACCCCATAGGTCCCTCCTCACAGCAATAATATTTTCTGGCTCACAGTGATAAATCCATGTTTCATCCCTTGTGATTATTCGAGGGAAAAAAAACTGTGCTTTCATTGTTGTAGCGGTCGATAAAGTATTGGCCCTTTGCCCTTGTGCTCAATGGCAAATTCTCTTGACACCCATCTCGCACACACTTTATTGAAGCTATTTCGTCGTAGGTGATTAGATGGGCAGAACCATGATTAATCTGCAGAGAACACGCTACCTCACCAATGGCTACTCGCTAGTATTATCTCTCGAGTTTCCCGAATCTTCTTTGCAATGGTGGAGGTTGAAGGATGTCCTGATCCCTCATCGTGCTTCAGTTTGTCCGGTACTTTAAAATTTCTCGATCCACTCATACAACGTCAATGCGGTAGAGCATTGCACCCGTGCTGTGTTGAAAGCCTCCGATCAGAGAAATCGGATCACAACTATCTATTCCTCCTTGGTGCATACTGCAAGCGGAGCGGCCATTTTACACTGCCACAGAGGAAATAAGAATGACGCTATCTAGTCAAAATTCGATTACTTCAGCGTAAGCAGCATAGAAAGCTGTATGATAAATCTAAAAATGTGTTATGGTGAAAGCGCAGACAATTTTTCGCTTTTCTCCTGTGTGTGTGTGTGTGCGCGCGCGCGCGCACCACACACACACATTCTTGTCATTGGTAGTTTTATATGTAAAATGTTGTATATTATGCAGTATTAAAACGTAATTAATCAAAACTGATGAAAAATCACTGAGTAACCTTTTTTTTTCATACAACATTTCTGATGTATTTTTTGCAAAAGTTTATTGTAATGAACAAAATTTTCTAAGAATTACGGAATACCTGACACAAAAGTTTTAAAAAAGTTACATTACCATCTTTGATGGAAATGTGCTAATATAATGGTTTACAACGAAATTACATGTTCAGTTAAAAAAAAAATCAATTCACCATATACCACATTTAATCGTACACTTTTTGGAGGGTATATTCCCCTTATACTGCCCATTTGAAACTTAATTAACTATTGTCCAGCAATATTTTATTAGCATATTGGGACTAGGTTGCCCTTGATGTCTTTTTCCTATGGAAGAAATTTCTTGATGGAAGCACTTGCATTATTCATCATTGACCCCCCCACAATTTTCAGTGAAGTAATTAAAATGGGAATAAAGGATACGGAACTTCAAAGATATTTTCATGACACCAGAGAAATTCACACAAATTCCTTACAGTTTCATCTTTTGCTATTACCAAGATCAATGAATGCAACATCTCTATATGAATTTCAGGCATCGTTTTATTTTTTTTACAGAAAGAATCAAAGTTAAATCCTTCTTAAGCTATCTTATTTATGGCCTAATGAAATCTCCCTCTTCCACAATTGCTTCACTGATATCCAAAAACTTGAATAGCTTTATTGAAATGCCTCATCTACATGGAGCAGTGCATTAAAATCAATTTTTGCCAAACCCAGCTTTATATGTACAGGGGGTAAAATAAATTTATTCTCAGATACAAAAGTTTGGGGTTAAATGTTTTCTTTTCAAGCTCAAATGATTGGTGTGTTGGTCTCATTTTAAATTTATAAGCGTCTTTCTACGGTGGGTCTATCCCCTTCATTAAAACGCAACATAATATTGTGGAACCTAATTTACCTGGGGGGGGGGCATTGATGAAATTTGAGTAGTAAAGTTATGTAGATTTCAATAATTTCATTTGGACAGTTATTTGGTTATATATGGCCAAAATTAGTCCATTTTCTTCTGGTGAAAGTGTCATTTTGTAGACAAATAACTCCCATTATGAATCTAATCTAAGATAGCAATCACAAAAAGATTAAAAAAATAAGAATCCATTCTCTAAACTATGAAACAAGACCATCCACACATAGCAAACCTAAATTTAAAAACAAATATGGCTGCCATATAAATTAGAAGTAAACCAGTATATGGTATATAATCATTTCTTAAAATTCAATTTATCTTCATTCATTTCCCATAAATAAATATTTATAAATACTGAATATCTTATTTTACAAAGGACAATACAGAAATATTTTCAAAAATAAACAAATGTGTAAAAAAAAAAAAAAAAAGGTTAGCTAAACACGCACTTATAGCAGGCTCTTGTGACAACTGAAGCAGTATTTAATGGGGAGTCGGGGGCGTATGTTTGAAGTAAAATGTCTCAAGCTATTAGCGTCAGGTGGAGCGCGGTTTTAATGTGAATTGGGTCTCGATTAGGTGTGTATTGTGGATGCAGTTATGTTGTTGACTGCTGGTCATGGTCTCGTTGTTTTCCCGGCAGCTTGCTGTAACGTCTGCTCCAGTTCTGTTGAGTTAGATCTCAGGGTCCTCTGGGGTGTTTTATGGATAAATTTAGATCCGTGGGAACGATAAATGTAATGCCCAAAAGATACATCAAGTTGACTTCTTCCAAATAGTTTATTCAAATCTAAAAGTTTTGGTGGTTACTTCCTGACTGCTCCTTGCTGTCTAAAAAATTAACATGACAAGAATTGAACCCGCGGCCTGCGGGAAGTCAGCTTTTGCATTATGCATTACGTCACACAGGCAGTTAGAATTTCCTTTAGAGTAAGATACATCAAGACCACAGGTTAAGTTTAAATTTAAATGTAGTTGAAATGTAGTCGGCCTTGATTACATAATGCAACAAGGCAGTTAATGGATTTTCAGTGTAGTACACTTAAATGGTTAGTTCGAAATTTGAGGAATTTTTTGTGGCACTAAATCTTGAAAACGCTAATAGCTAGCTCGGAAAATCGACATTTCTATGCTGGCCAGACAGTTTTAAAGAATTCTAAACTTTTTTTCGTTCGGCTTGGCTTGGCTTTAACACCGACTAATCGGCATCTGACGCCAAAATAAAACAGTGTTATGTTTAGTTGTAGAGCATGCATTGCCTATCTCAATTTGCTTATATACAACATCTCTACACACTCTGAAATTATTTCGGTGTAGGTCACAGATTAATAGTGTAGGTTCATTAACACTCTGTTTATACCTACACACAAATAAAACATGTTGGGAATTATTTTGCATATACTAAATCATAGCATCCATGTATTAAAGAAAATTTCATTTAAGCTCTGTAAGAAATGGAATATCAATACATACCTCATCCTTTATTTTAGTAAAAAGAATATAGTCCTCCTTCTCAAGTAAATTAAGTGATTTACTACCCCTTTTCAGAACCTCATTTTTAAAATTCTGAAAACAAGAAATAATATTATCTTCACACCACATTTTAAAGCGCTCTTCTTCTCCAGTCAGCAAACGTTCAGAACGAATTTCAGTGTCTTATTTGTCTTTAGGGATCTAAACAGTGTGATATGATTGCTGAATGGGGAATATACTGGAATATGCATCATCTCTAAGTTTTGATTTCTTTCGAGGAACAATAATCGGCTCACTATCAACTACAGGAAAAACATCCTCTCTAACAATAAACTTGTCTTCAAAGTATTGTCGCAACAAAAGTATCACGATGGACAAATCTAATCAATTTCTGCCTCAGCACCTTCATTTTAAGGAAACCTAAATGTTGAAGTGTCTATAACATCATAGTTGGATTTATTTCCAGAAGCACAGTATGAGTTAAGCACTTTTATAACGCACATTTATGTTGAAGTTTGACGCGATAGATTTTAAAAATTAGAGCTATACGAATTCCTCCAAATTCTATTTACCTTACACGACTACATGCTTATATACAATTTGTAAAGCAGCGCCATTTTGTTCAGTATTGATAACTGCATTAAAGTCTGCTGTGTGCAGATGGTCTTGGTTGTTAAATAATAAAATCTGTTACTGCCTAAAGAAAATGTATAATTAACACCTTCGCACTTTATGTACTGAGTTATCGACGATGGACTTTAAACATGAAAATTATATAATTTTCTTTGATTTATTTATGGACGCTCTTTAACATCTCATGTCATCAGGGTAACATTTTCTTTGATCTAGTGGCTCCACCCATAAACGCAGCTGTACTATAAAACATCGTATTACATCATAGAGATTTACAATGTTTTTGTCCTTTTTTTTTTTTTTTTGTATGCAAATATTGACGTTGTTCGGTCTATCAGTGACCACTTTGTCCTCTTCTAATTCCATTACGAAAAAGAAAACTCAACTTTCATTTGAAAATAATTCTTACCTTAAAAGCAAGCAATTAGTTTTAGCTAACAAGGTTACCTGGTGCTTTAAAACGTCCTATGTTACATTACGGCACGCACCTCAAAATAATTGTTTCAGTGGCATGCTGACACATCTTTACTCGAAATAGGCATGTTTTACCTACTTTGTAGACAAAACTATCAACAATCTAGAATGCCGAACAGTTTAATCATGCAATTGTCGCAGTATACGTTGTAGGGAAGGCTTGTGTCAGCACCTTTGATGCTTATCCTTACCTTGTGAACGAAAAAGCTGCATACGGCTAGCAAGGAAAACTGAATACACCCTACAGTTTAAGTCGCCTCCTTAGTGTTATTTTGGAGATGTTAAAGTTATCGCGCCTATATCGTCCCTATTATAAACAAATGTTTCATTTTCGCGCCTATGTTGTTGTGTCTCTTCTAAAAATTCTCTTGCTTTTAGCTTGGAGTGTGTCACATCACGAGACGTGAGAAAGTATGGATGCACAATACCTTTGCATCCTCAAGGTAATATCTACGAGGATCCTACTGAAAGTAGTGAGCAACCCATTATTAAAATTCAAATTCCAACAATATAACAAAAAGAACTGCAGGATCGTAATCTACAGACCTTACACCACGTGTTGCCATATTGTGAAATCATTAGCTTCTATTACGTAACCACAGCCAGTATTTCCAAATGATGGACATCAATGTTTCGTTTCGAAAGCGTATTGTCATTGATTCCTTGTTAAAGAGGGAAAATCTGCTGCTGAAATTTACCTCAGACTTCAACATGCCTATGGAGATGTCTGTAAGGGTGCTAGCAATGTTAGGAGATGGGTGAAAATTTTCAAGAATGGGAAAACAAGTATCCAAGATGAGCCTCGTAGCGGTTGCCTGCGAACTACCTCCACGGAACGCAACAGGGAAAGAGTTGATGAATTCATTAGAGAAGATAGGCTTATCACTGTGAATGAAATCGCTGCAAAACTTGTAGTTGAACATAGTGCAGGGCAAGAAATGATAAAACGCTTATGTTACTGAAAAGTTTGTGCCCGTTGGGTCCCACGTTTGTTGATCGAAGACCACAAACTACAGAGAATAATCATGAGCCAAAACCATCTTCAGAGATTTCAAATGAAGGTAATGATTTTTGACGAGTATTGTGATAGGCGATGAAACTGGTTCCATTATTACGAGCCTAAAACAAAACACCAGAGTATGGAGTGGAACCATTTGGATTCGCCATCAAAGAAGAAAGCGAAGATAGTGCGTTCTTCTGGTAAGATTATGGGTAGCGTCTTCTGGGATGCGCAGGGTTGCACTCTGGTTGATTTTCTTGAACCTGGACAAACCTTAAATGCTGTTCGCTATATCCAGAAGCTTTGGAGGTTCTGTCGTGCATTGCGCGATAAACGTCCTGGAAGGAAGACCATCCCGCAACAGGATAATGCGCGTTCTCACACTGCCCGTGTCACAATGGAAAGAATCAAATCATGTGGGTGGGAAACTCTTCCACATCCTCCCCACAGCTCCGACTTGGCCCCCTCCGACTACCATCTTTTTTGTTCTGTTCAGGAACAGATGCGAGGCCAACACTACCAGATGGTGGAGGATACTCGGAAAGCAGTGCGTCAATGTCTTCGTACAGCTGGAAAGGAGTTCTATTGTAAGGGTATTTTTAAAACATGGAGAACGATGGGGAAAATGTGCGCAAAGAAATGGAGGCTATGTTGAAAAACGAGAGAAAAGCCTGTAGATTACGATGATGTATTTGGTTTGTCTAAAAAAAATACTTTCAATAAGACCCTAGTACCTTATTGTAAATATCCTGTATTAAAACTTGCATACAGTTTATGTAAAATTATGAGTTGGAAACATCAAACGTTTTATACAGATTAGAAATAAGTGTACATCCATAGTGTTCGACCGTGTGTGAAGCTAACGGGATAACAGTAATGCAAAATACTCACAGTAAAGTTTTGACAATATAAAATATGCTTTGCTGTAATTATTATAATCTTCTGCACTCAGATCCGCTATGAACACCCAATAGGACACCCTGAAGATATTAATGACTTTATAATAGACACCGGGGGTGTTTCCCTTCTCAACGAAAAGGAGGAAATGCTAGCTCAGGTGAGCAAACAAGGAAGTCGCAACCTATCTGGACAAAAGTATAAAACTGCTTGCGAATTTTAGATGCTTTTAAGGGAATTTCCACAATAAGAGAACTTGAAGTTTTGAAGAAACACATTAACCCCATCTCAAATTAAGAAATTGTGGCTTATACAGCTAGGAATAATGCAAAACTTTTAGTGTTAACAGCTCATGCCTCTTCCCATGTAATTACCATTTCCTTTTACATTGGTGAAGTACATTTATCATTTGATTTCCCTGTATACCAAATGTTTTAAATACTAATATACTTCCTATAAAATTACTTTTGGTGTACGATTGATTACTTTCCGTGCGTTATCACTGTTATTTACGCCTAGATTAGTAAGTCCCACTAAACTTATATGCTTCGTCAACTACCATTTCTGATGTTATACTACAAGTGCACCTTCTCCGCATTTCCGCTACTCGCCGCACTTGTTCGTTAGAGGGGGGGGGGTGCAGCCATTACGTTCACAAGGTAAGAATATATCTTTGTTTCTTAACCGAACTATGAGTTTGGCGCACTTCTAAATGAATCCATCTAGTTTCGCTGCAGTTAACATACCTATTTAATGAATAGCTGTTAATGGTTTAAATTGCATCCATCAATTTAATTAATGTTAACTGTAATGAAAATGTACTTATTGTTTTCAAATAGACTAAAATTCTAGTATTTGCCACTGAAATGAAAGATAGTTGTGTAGAAGAGTAATTAAGGCGAGTAAACCGTGTATTTTTATACTGTGATTTTCGGTTTTGATTATTTCCGAATGAAGGTCAAAAAATTTAGGCAATATTCCTCCTCTATGACGCTTGTGCCCGAGATAGAGACATGGCCTGTCACAGCGACCTCTGTTTTTTCTGTCTCCGCCTTCCGGCTACATTGATCGATTAGAGAGAAGTATTGCTGAGGGAATGTTATCAGCATGCCAGTACCTAGTCCGCTGTAGAGTGGCGTGGAGTACAGACGTAACAGTTGACTGAGTTTCGTTTTGTGCTATTCGATTTTTGTCAGTTTCTTCTAAGTTGCAAATTTTTTTTATATTTCTTTTGCGGATCATTTCATAGTTATCTAGCAAATTGTAATTGTGAACTAGATCACACGAGCAAACACCTTGAAAGCTACCTTCGATAAAAGTAAGCCTCGGCCTACGTCATTAGACATGCATCTCTGGTTGGATACTGCCCTACGTATAGCGGAGGATCAATTGGACACACTTCAATCAATTGGTAAGCAAAATGCAGTATTTATCAAGTTACACATTAGAGTAGTTTTCGAACAGTTATTAAATGCACATCAGGGCACAACTCCCTTTGTAACTGAAGACGGATCTGTGACTTCCGTAACGATTAGTGATGCCAGTGCAGAATACACCCATGCCCGTGTGTTTAATTTACCTCCGAAATTATCAAATGATAAAATACGCCAAGGTTTACAGGTATGGCTCTGTAATTAAAATTGAAAATGAACATTGATCTCTGGGCTATAAGTATCGGGTGCAAAATGGAATTCGTTCTATTCAAATTGATTTGAAAAACCTATTCCATCTAATTTGATGATTGCTGGTCATTTACATTAGTTACGCAGGGCAACCACCCACGTGCAATACGTGTGGTGAAACCACTCATTTCCGTGATCGTTGTCCTTATAAGAAATTTACCTCTAAAATGTAACAAGTACCTCGTCCAACATTAATGAGTGATCTATTCTCTGAGGAAATTATTATTACTCCTCAGGAAATTTCTGCTTCCAGCCCCTTCAACCAGATCAGCAGGCAGACGCTCTACCCTCTCCCGAGCCCCCTCAATAGCCCGCGTCTCCCTTGGAACCTATGAACCCGACCTTTCTGTTATTGCAACGGCATGACATACCTCCCTTATCCCCACCTACTAGTAACACTGACAACACTGCACCATCGCATGAGGAGGAGATAAATATAGGACCCAATGCTAAGAAACAAAAAGTACATGAAAGATCCCAATCTACGGTGACACCTTTGAATGACTGATGCTCAGATTTACTCAATAATAAACCAGGTATTTCACCCCGAGATCTGCGATTACAAGGTGGCTTGTCTTCTAAACGTCATGTTAACAGCGACAAAGCTGGGAAATCCCTGCCGTTATCTGGAAGTCCTACTGAGTCTATGTTGGAGGACATGTCTCATGAAACCTTAGAGCTCACGATTGGAGAATACTGTCTTATTACTCCCCTCTAGCTGTTTATTTCTTTTTAATTGTTCTTGGATTCACTTGTCTCTTTTTGTGTCACACACGTATAAAATTCTTACACTGAATATTAGTAATATCCAAAATACTGAAAATTTTCGTCTTCTTGCACAAACGTTTCATTCCCTGAATGTCGACATTATTCTTCTTCAAGAGGTAAATTCTCCTTTTATAACTCGCTTATATTGATATAATGCTGAATTTAATACTGATTTTGTTACCAGTGGTACTGCCATCTTGCTTAAAGACCACTTGCAATATACGGATGTGCGTATGACTGCAAATTTTAGAGGCACCAGCCTTATCCTAGGGAATCTCAGTATTATCAATGTATATGGTCCTTCTGGCACCCATATGCGGAAGGAAAGACAAATTTATTTATTTTTTTTTTTTCTGAAGAAGCAGCTTCTTTGTTTTCTAATTCTCCACATGTGTTATTAGGTGGCGATTTTAATACTGTTTTATCTCCTAAAGATTGCACAGGAGTTTACTTGCTTTGTCCTGCATTAGAAGATTTAGTTAATCGACTTTAGCTACGCGATACATGGGAAATCATGAATCGTGATCGCCCGCTTTACACATTTCAACGCAATCTCTCGGGCGCACGACTCGATCGCATTTATGTTGATCGTGATCTTTGTATTAGCACTGTGGGCATATGCCCGATAGAGCTCTCTGATCATTATAGATAGATACCTTACCTCTATTGTGCTACCTGCGTCCTCTTCATCATATGGTCGTGGTTACTGCAAGCTTAAAGTGCAGATTCTTTCTGACAAAGATGTTCAGGAACTCTTTGCCGAGCGATGGCGATATTGGGCTTATCAGCAACGATTTTACTGTACTAAACTGGAATGTGGATTATCATCAAAACATAGATAAAACGGTTTCTTCAATGTGTGTCTGGTGATATATATAGCAGAAAACAGCGTTATCGTCAGTTTCTTTATGGGTTGTTGCGAAATTTGTACAGTCGCCCTGTGGTTGATACACAATGTAGTATTGAGATAAAAAGAATTAAAGCTCGGATTCTTAAACTTCAACTGAACGATTTTAGGGGCACTCAAGTGCGTTCCCGAGCTACATTCATTAATATTGAATCTCCGTCCATATATCATCATGTCCGTGAACAACGGCGTGCCAAGTGCAAATATATTCATAGCATTCAAAATAGTCCACAAGTTTCTTACAAGTAACCAAGTGGATATTCTTTCTGTTATGTATGAATATTTCCAAAAGATATATTCTGATATCACACCTGAAGAACTCCTTGCTACAGAGGAAGTTACGGTTCTTACCTCTTCTGGTGATAATATTCCTCCTTTTACCGTGGCTGAACTGCAAGCAGTTTTAGCTGTTAGTCCTCGAAATAAATCACCTGGCGTAGATGGATTACCTGCAGAATTTACATTTTGGCCGTTGCTGAAGGATGCACTTCTCGCAATTTTCAATGAGCTGCTGTGTACCACCTTGATTCCCTCTGCATTTATCCATGGTATACTGGTCCTTGTGCCTAAATGTAGCCATCTAATATTGCAGAAGGCTTTAGTCCTTTAAAAATGCTCAATACTGAATATAAAATGTTGTATTAAACGCCGCTTATCACCAATAATAGCTGACATTCTTGCACCGGTACAACAGTCAATACGACGTGGAGGGAACATACTGTATGTCCTATGTGCTCTTCGTGACGCTTTTAGTGACGCCCATATTTTGCAGGTTGGGCAACTTTTTATCTTCTTGGACTTTTGTCTATGCTTTTGACCGGGTGAAACATAGCTATTTAATTAAAACCATGATGCACTTAGGAGTCCCTGATACATACTGCTACCTCATTCGCAATATATTACAAGCAGCTACTTCCAAAATTTTAGTGAACGGCTATTTCACTCATTCCTTTCCTGTGAGAGCGTCTGTCAGACAGGGCTGTCCGATGGCTATGCACTTGTTTGTGATGTCCATTAAACCTCTCCTAAGAAAATTACAACAGTGCCTTCGTTCTCATGGTCATCCTCTAATTAGAACAATTGCTGATGATGTCACTTTGATGATCTCACGCGGTTCTCTTCTTCCTCACATTCAAGAGATTCTCCATAATTATTGTAAAGATTCTGGAGCGATTCTCAATGTGAATAAATCAATATCTATGCTCGATGGCTCCACTTCTATAGTCACACCCTTATGGCTATCTATGGCTTCAGTCATTTAAATATTGGGTAGTACGTTTTTATCCACGCTACCAGCGATGACTCAGTATAATTGGAAATGTGTTGTTAACAGTTTTCGTAAAGTTCTTCAAGAGCATCAATGTCGTTCCCTTAATTTGTTATAGCGTGTTCATTTTGTTAATATATTTTCACTATCCAAAGTATGGTTTGTAAGCCAGGTTCGGGCGTTACATCCATCTTTGGTGGTAAGTTGAAATCAGCTACAGGATGGTTTATTTGGAAAGGTTTTTTTATTACGAGTCCGTAGAAATCAACTCACACTTCCAACCTCTGAAGGAGGTCTAAATGCCATTGATCCACAGGCGAAAGCTGATTGTCTATTTCTCCGGACAAACTGGGCACACCTAGGAGACTATGGCGGTTCTTACAGTCTTCAGTTTCTCATCCAGTGGTTGTCGGAACACCGCCTCGAGAATCCATCAGTTCTTCTAGGGTTGCCGATTAAGGCGCCCCAGGTTAAGAAGCTACTTCAGTTAATAGCATACTGTCCTGTCGACCTACATGGTCAACCACCGAATACCAGAGACTTGTATACTGCCTGGTTATTTCAATTGCCAGCTCCTAAGGTAATTCTTCAACACCCAGTACACAACTGGCGCCGAATCTGGTCCAACATTCGACATCCTGCACTCTACTCTTACCAACGAAGTGTCTGGTACCAAGTGGTGAATAATACCTTCCCTACAAATGAGCGCTTACATCTATTGGTATGAAGATATCTCCCAACTGTGATAATTGCTGCCTTCAAGATACCATATTCCATCATTCGTTTAAAATGTGGCGCTGCCGCATCAGCATGGCGGAGGGTGCAGGCCAAGATCCTTCTCATCCTGGATGTCTCTGAGAAATATTTTGAACCCCAATATTTGACATTTCCAGTGTTTAGTGGGCCCTCAATAGCTCAACAAATGACAGTGTTGCGTTATATTGGACAATATTTACTTGAGTTTGAAGATTCAATAAAAAAAAAAAAACACACACACACACACACACACACACACACACAATTGCCTTCTAATAAATGTAATATTAAATGAGTGGGTTGTACAAAATATAAAACAGAATGGAAGACATGAACAGTATGTTATTCATGATCCAAACATTGAAATTGTATTATGTAATCAATAATTCCACGGGAATAAATAAACCAATAGTTAAAAAAAAATCCCCGGTGGGGGAAAAAAATTACCTTGTCGGTCGCCTATCGTGCGGATTTAGAGATCGAAATACATCACCTCTCCATCGGGAGCATTCCCAGTTATCTTCATGAGGACGGATGACTCCGTTCCAGAATTCTATAGCTTAGAAAAATTCTTAATCAGGTACAGGGACCTCATGGCCCGTAGTTAGCAACACTAATCACTAGACGAAAGAGATGGTTTTGAGCAATGCTATTATTATTTTATTCCAAATTACTACTTCATGTTTAGCCGAGAAATAATAATTACATTTCTGATACGTTAA
Source organism: Metallyticus violacea (assembly GCA_030762175.1). Taxonomy (NCBI): domain Eukaryota; kingdom Metazoa; phylum Arthropoda; class Insecta; order Mantodea; family Metallyticidae; genus Metallyticus; species Metallyticus violacea. Next base: position 41,841,058 of record CM060835.1, on the reverse strand, counting down.
GAACCTGGCGAGCATAGCTTAGTGTTATAATTACCACAAGTAAAGATCTATGACAAGTGTATATGAATTATTTTTCCATCGTTTACAACAGTTTTACCATACGGTATTCTTACTTGATAATCAAGTCGGTCCTAATGGTGTAATGGTAACCATACTTGCCTTCTAAACCCATGGTCGCGGGTTCAAATCCGGCCAGGATCTATGGATTTATTTCGGGCTTAAAAGTCCTAAGTATGGCTTCCTTCGGAAGGGAAGTAAAGCCGCGGGTCCCGTGTCATACATTTACGGCACGAAAAAGAACCTCAAGCCTGAAAGAAGAGGCCTCTGAGCAAAATTTGTAGGCCGTTTACGCCCGGAATTGAATGGGACGTTGATGATCTGAGTTGTTAAAGAACGTTCTTAAATAAAACGAATCGAAATCATTGATAATCAATTATAAGAGGAAGAGCAGAATATCAGAGATACGAATGGTTTTGCAAAATAAATCATAATCCGAGAGTAAATTTTACTCAAAGTTCCACCTGGATTTGTTAATTTTTTGTATTCATTTTCTTTTCAGAATTTAATCACCTAAGAAGAGCCTAACATAACTTGAAATAATAATAATAATAATAATAATAATAATAATAATAATAATGATGATGATGATGATGATAATAATAATAATAATAATAATAATAATAATAATAATAATAATAATAATAATAATAATAATAAACAATTGTTTTCATATCAGTATTAATTATTGTTTGGTGGAGCACTTTTCAAATGTTTAATATTTTCCAGCAGTGAAAAAAGTATAAACCTGGAACTTAAAGAATTCTTTTGCCAGAATTATTGGGTACAAATTGTCTTTGTATAAAAAAATTTGGCAGTATTGCGGTAACCTGTGCAACCAGTAAATTATTGTGTTTTTATTCACCAAGAGTGGGTAATCACCAACCTCCATCAATCCAGTATGACTGATGTTTAACGCCCGTTTTTGCTAGAGGCCCCATAGGCGATGTACACTGATGATATCCGATATGAAATGATATATTGGGAAAGGATTTATTTTTAAGAGAAGTAGTCCCAGGCCTAAGTTTAGGGTACTTCCCGGCATTTTCCATTTATGAAATATGAGGACTGAGGAAAACTTGGTAAAAACCGCAGACAGGGAGGACAGTCCTGGCGGGATTCGAACCCCAGATCTCCCGCTCATTAGTTCGCCCCTTAACGACCTCGGCCGCCCCCGTGGCGGTATCAACCCAGTGAGTCAAACTTTAGTGTGTGTAGTAAATATTTCCGAATGCTTACATTTGCCAAAAATTATTATAAGTGTTTCGAAGTCATGCATAAGCCTGATAGCTGTTCAACTCATTATAGCAGATATAAGTAGCAATAAATATTCTCGTTTCGTATTCAATTACCTTCACTTTATGCAAAGTAATCTAACGGAGAATAAAGGTAGTGCAGCAAATTTTGTGATATTCGTCCAAATTGTCCCTACTGTATGTTATATACAGTGCACCGGTGGGCCAATAAAATTCGACAGTCGACAACGAGAAATTGAATTTGGAAAGTTGGAAACGGAAGTCATGCTGCTGAAGAAAAGAAAACTAGCAGAGTGATGTTTTGAAAGTGTTATGTATTCATTTATAAAGAACTGCATTGTTAACCGAAAGATGAATTCCCTGGAAGATGATACAGTTTTAACGCATGGGGATGCAAAGAAAGAATGCTATTATTTACCGCCTAAAGTCATTGGAAAGGTCAGCGGGTTTTTAACCCTGAAAGTTGACAGAATAGTGTGGTGGACGAGGTCTCATAAACATGTTGTGGTATCTGTAGTTTGGTGGGGAGAAAATGAACCGCATCTGTTTAGGTAAGCATTTTTTACGAGATATAATGATTACTATACAATTAATCAAGATTGTAGAAGAAAATTTGCAGTAGTGAACGTAAAATAATTGAAAACAAATCCAGTTTATTCATCCTGTTTATTTACATAATATAATATCTCAAAAACAAAAATAGAACATTTAATAATAGTGTAGTACATTGGTTCTTACATTTTCAGCATTCATATCTTTTTACCTACCAGTTCTTTACTGAAGTCATTGTAGTCTACAATTTCAATAAGGTGTCTATTCTTTAACTGCATTGTTTTGTTTAGGGGCCTTGTCAGTCTGTATATAAGTTATTGATTATTGCATGTATGACTGAATGGTGTTTAATGCCCATTTTTGCTACAGAGGCACTATAGGCGATGGATACTGATGATACATGAGATGAAATATATTGGGAAAGAATTTATTTTTAAGGAAGGAAACATTCCAGGCCTAAGTTTAGGGTACCTCCCCAGCATTTACCATTTATGAGGAAAACCTGGAAATAACCTCAGTCAGGATGGTCCTGGCCGGATTCGAACCCCAGACCTTGCCTTATAGAATTTTGCATGTGGATGAAATATATAAGATTGACACTAATCACTTAAATGTAGTTGTCAGCATCTTCCTCAAAATACCAAATTCCAACTTTTTTTTCTGTTTCTGATGATCTTGAAGTACAAAAATGAGTTATGAGAGCAAGTTATTTTCTTTCTCTACTGTAAACTTTCATGTTGATTCAGTGAAACATGAGTATGGGTAAGAAGCACAAAAGTAAATTTTGAACTTACTTAGAATAACAGGAAGTGAATAAAAATTCACATAAAAGGCCTATTATTCTGAAAAGGAATATATGAGTGACAATATATTATACTGATTTAAAAACATTGGAACAATTTTATATCAATGCACATATAAACATGTATATAGTAAAATTTGTCTGATGAGTGATTTGCCTGTTTCTGCTTCTCTGGTTCATTGTTGTTTTGGCTGAGCTGTTCTAGGAGTTGCTTTTTCATTTTTACTGTTAACAACTTGCGCAGATGTAGGTATATATTTTTTGAAAGGTAGAGTGTGTGCTAATGTGATAATTGTAAATAACAAATTCTCTATGTTTGTAGGTCTCTGTGACTGCTTTGTGAACTCATTGAATGCTCCAGGGAATAATCTAAACTAACAATTGCAAAGACATGATACACATATCTCTACCATTTTCAATACAAATGGTGTTGCAGGAACTAATCTAAACTAACATTGCAAAGACATGATACACATATCTTTACCATTTTCAATACAAACGGTGATACATGATTACATACCTTTCTTCTAAATAACACACATATATATTCCTTAAAAATGATGAAAGTGGATTCCCCATGGCTAAACCTGATTCTTGTTTGTAACATTGAAAGTAAAATAAAGTTTATTCATGCAAAATATATTATTTTACTTGTTCCTCATATATAACAACAACAATAACAATGTACATGTTTTACTATCAATACTTCATACTTAAATTTTCAGTCACATGGGCTGAGTTTGGGGTCTGTTGTGCTGCATAATGCTGCCATCACCATTGTTACTGTGAGCATTGGCATTTTGTAGAATTCCAGGACAGCTTTTCTTGGGTTGGTTTTACATATTAGATATACAGTTCATAAAATAGGCAATGCTACAAGCTTTGTATAACACAAGATTTTAAATAAAATATTTCATATTTTAACAGAGGAAAAACTTGATGATTTTGTGCTTGATTAGTTCATTTACTGTAAAATTCCTTTCAAAAATAGCCCAACAAGCAAGGTAAACTTTACATCAGCATTATGTGCTACATAATAATACAGTTTGCTCTATTAAAGTTTATAGAAGTATGAAGTAGGTAAAACATGCCTATTTCAAGTAAGAATGTGCCACTGTGGCACTGACATGACCCAACAAAAAATCCACCAAAATTCCGTTATAGATAGTTTTCTTACCTTTGAATTCATTGGTAATATAGAGATACATTTTTTAAGCAGGATATTTATCAATTTGTATGACAATGATAAAAAATTTAAGTATTTTTATATATACTTGTATATAAGAAAGTAAAACATGGTATATTTGTATTGAGTATAGAGAAAAATTATATTTATGAAAACTTATCATGTACTTTATTTTTTATTGACTAGCTCAGCTTTGGATTACAGAAGCTTTGATTGGTCTCTATTTATGCTGGATTCAATAGTCTTAGAAGATGAATGCCTTGTGCAAGTAATAGGAGAAATAAAATTATTGTGAAAGGAGAAAAAAGTTGCATATTACCATAATACTTTAAGTTGGACAAAGAAATCAAGATGTTTGGAATAATTAATTATTAATGTTATAGTGGTATTTCAATACTGCAATTGGAAACCTATTTTATAATAATTATGATAATTCTCTATAATACCAACAAAATTACAAGAAATGAATATATTTGTGACTAAATGAGCTGCTGAGTGAGCAGTGGATATCACCAATGGGCTCAAGTCAGTCCTGGTGATGTAGTGGTTACCATACTGGCCTCCTAAACCCAAGATCGCGGGTTCGAACCCGGCCAGGACCGATGGATATTTTCGGGCGTAAAAATCCTAAGTATGGCTTCCTTTGGAAGGGAAGTAAAGCCGTGGGTCCCGTGTCGTACATTTACGGCACGAAAAAGAACCTCAAGCCTGAAAGAGAGGCCTCTGAACAAAATTTTTTGGCCATTTCACGCTCTGAGTTGAATGGGACGCTGATGACCTGAGATGTTAAAGAGTGTCCATAAATAAACCAATCAAAAAAAAAAAAATGGGCTCAAAGGTAAGTAACCCAATTTTGGTGTAATTTTGTTTGTTTGGATTACATGAAGCTCTCTAGTGTGCAACTCAGGCATTTTGCAGAAAACCAAATATTAATTTTATCAAATAAAATATAAATTTCTCCATTTTATTTGGAGAGAGTTAATATATCAATAAATTGTTTAACATTTCCTTACTCACTATTTTTTACTATGAGACATTTAACACCATTACTGTCATTGCTCAGGCATTTACCAATCAACCTGAAGATAAATAAAAATGTTCATTTTTATCATAGTCACTTTCAAAATTGTACTAAACAACGTTTTTGATAAGATTATCTTTACTAATACTGAGAAATTTTCTTAGGTAAACTTCACATATGATACTCCTTGTTTCACTGCTAAAAATTTGTTTATGGGTTAGCACTGAGATTCACCTTTTCCTCAGCTGTATCAAAATTAGATTTCTTTTCCACAAGGAGGAAAAGTGAATTAATTGTTTTGGAATGACTTCTTCTTTTTTTTGTATGCAATTTGTTTAATTATTTTAAGAAAGTTTCATGTTTATATGTTTCTTCCATTATAGAAAAAGTATAAAAGTTTTTGTAGAAGTTGACACTGAAAAAAATTTTATAAACTAGTGAGGTTACTGAAATAGTAATTGGAATTTGTACAGTGAAGCTAATCATATAATTAATATTATTGTATGATTCAGTCGAACTACAAACTCTTATTTGTTCCACTTACTTGATTAAATGTAATTAACACTGAAACAAATTTCATAAACTAGTGAGGTTACTGGAATACTAATTGGAATTTGTACAGTGAAGCTAATCGTATAATTAAAATTATATTGTATGATTGAGTAGAACTACAAACTCTTATTTGCTCCACTTGATTAGATGTAGAACATGTTTCTCAGACTATTGTCCATTAGCTGAAAATGCTGACGATGGTATGTGAAACATTTTCTACATTTAAACAAAATGGAGCCAATAAGAGTGGTTCAACTCATACAATAATATTAATTAGTGAGGTTATGTTTGTAGGTACTAGTTGCATTTGCCGTATGAAAAATATTACTTTATGATTTTAAATATAGTTTTTATGTGTAATGGGTGGGACATGGTGTATTTGTAACATGCCTGACAACTTCACATCACCTCACCTCAGAAATACAATAAAAAGTGTTTTGTTCCAGGAATATTAAATATGAAGCTAACTGAAGCTTATCTCAACAGAATGGCCAAGTGCAGAACTAATAAGACAAATGGAATTATGGAAAGTTCATTTAGAAAAGGAATGAGAATGTGAAGGTACATTGAGAAAGATTACTAAACAATTAAAAAATAATGTGATTAATAAAATAGAGAAAAAAAAAGAGAGATAGAAAAAAGGAAAGGAAAGAAAGAAAACCATTAAGGAAAAGGAAACAAAGGGGAAGAAGAAAAAGCAGGCAACTTTAAATATTAAAAATACAATACATTCACTGATTGAAACATAATGAATATGCATTTACTTCTGTAAATACTATTTATGTATGCAAAGATGAGTACAAAAGATCCAGCTTTTTGGAAGAAAAATAAAAAAACAGAAAGTTTTGACAAATCTTTGTTCAAATAATTCTTTTGAACTCATTGATTTTGAATGTATTTCAGCAGCAAAGACAGGTTATTCTGTCATTCATTTATCCTTTGAAAGAGAATGATCCATCTGAAAAAGATGAGCCTCCTCTAGGGTGGGGCCTTTACTCGTAAAAAAGGTTATTTACATTATAGTAAAATATGTGTAAATAATGCATAATTAATGTATTTAATGTAAAATATGTAAAAACTTTAAACTTTTAGAACTTAAAGAGTTCTAGTTTGTACTAGCATGTGGTGATGTTGAAATACTGTTATCAGGATAGCTTTTGTAATATGTAGTGTTGTGTGTGAACTATGAGGTAAGAAAGTGTAATGATTTGTTGTTAACTTGGTTTATTTATAGATGCTCCTTAATATATCAGGTCTTCAGCATCCCATTCAATTCAGGGCATGAAACAGCCAACAAATTTTGCTTAGAGGCTTCTTCTTTCAGGCTGAAGGTTCTTTCTCATGCCGAAAATCATTGACACAGGACCCACAGCTTTACTTCTTTTCCAAAGAAAGCCATACTAAGGCTTTTTACGCTGTATCAAATCTGGCAGGGATTGAACCCACGATCTTGGGTTTTTAGGAGGCAAGTATGGTTACCATTATACCACCAGGACCAACAAAAGTGTAATGAGAGGTGACAATTGATGCATCATGCTGAAAACATTAATTAAGTCACTACTAGTATGTGGTGATGATTTTTTTTTAATGGTGTTTAATGCCTATTTTTACTGAGGCACCACAGGCAGTGGACACTGATGATACACAAGATGAAATGATATGTTGAGAAAGGATTTTTTTTTAAGGAAGGAAAAGTTCCAGGCTTAAATTTAGACTACCTCCCCAGCATTTGCCATTTATGAGGACTAAGGAAACTCTGGAAAAATCCTCAGTCAGGGAGGATGGTCCTGGTAGGATTCGAAACCCAACCTCCACTCACAAGTCTGCACCTGAACAACGTCGGCCACCTGTGGTAGTATGTGGTGATGTTGAAATACTGTATCAAGTAACAACTTTTGTAATACATAGTGTTGTATGTGAACTGTGATGTAAGAAAGTGTAATTAGAGGTGACCATTGATACATAATGCTGAAAACAGTAATTGAGTCACCAAGTCATAGGCATATTGCACTGATTAAGGTGCTTATCCAAACATTTCCTTCCTTTCAAAAGCAAAAAAGAGAATCCAGAATCTTCCTAATAAGGATTTTTTTCCCCCTAGAAGCTTGCACAATCAAATATAAATTTAAAGTGTCAGAGAAGAGAACAGTCCAGAACCTTCTTTCTGAGAACTGAAAAGTATAAAAAAAAGCAGCCTTAACCGAATAGACTGTGGCATAGCAGATCTCAACAGTATTAATATAATGTTTTTTTCTTTGGTGAAAAATTTTCAAATGAAGTTCATAGAAGAATCTACAGTAGAAGAAGACCCAAGAGCTAATACTTTCAGCATGTTCCCATTTTACATCAGACATGCCAGTCAAAGGTATGGTGGAGGTGAACCATTGGAACAGGTGCACCTAGAAACCAGCACTTGCAGTTCACTGTGTCATGCTGAATTGGATTCCATTGCTAGCCACCCTGCAAAATGACCCTTCAACTCTTCATCTGGAAGAAGTAAGCAGTTACATTGACAAGATGAGCTCTTCAGAAAAAAAGGAAATGGACTTAGCACTTGCTAAATTTTCTTTTTCTTGATTGCAATATTCCATTTAGTATTGACATGCTACAGAAATTGTGCCTGATTGGAAAAATCATTAAAATACACTGCTTGGTGAAATTTATGAAGAAGAAGCTCAACAAACACATGTTGATCATGAATAAATTTTACTCATTGATGGATGGAAAAATGAATTCAATAATACAAAGAATGTTGTCACAATGACACACAATGTTAATGTTAGTACTGTAAAACCAAAAAAGTATGTTTTCTGGATGATTTCAATCTGTCAGACTTGAAATAAATTATGTGATATTGTAAAGGAAGCATCTGAAATAGTAAAAACATGTTAAAGCACAAACATCTATTATAGTACTTTGTCCAGTAATATGAGCAACATGGTAAACATGAGCAAGGGTCATAATTTATGGCTTTTGCTTACAACTCACACACTGCAAACTGGCTAAGGACTTGCTACCAACAAACATCTCAACAAAAGTAAATCAAATACTGAAAGCATTCAACAATTCAGATCAGCAGCACCAACTTTTATCTACAATAAGATGTCTGTGTCTCATTGAAAAGTAACATCACAGCAATGTGCAAAGTGACAGCTAATGATGAATAAACTTTCAACATGTATAAAATCACTCTTATTTGAAGAAAAATGTCTTTCACAAGTAAATGAAACAATTTCACTCGTAGATCCTGTCAACCAGCTCATCAATACTTGTCAGAAAAGAGTTGTTGATGATGGCTCTACACCTACAGTTGATGGTTATGCTTACAAGCTACATCTTCTTGAGAAGCAGAGAAAATAGCCTCTATATATTTAGCCTGACAGCAAATGTACTTCACCCACAATACCAAAGACAGAATCTCAAAGAAGAACTTCGTGATCAAGTGGAAGGATTTATATTGGAAGCATTGGATGCAGAAGGTTGTCAGCTTTCAACAGATTGAGAAAAAGCAGGAATATTTGGCAAATTTTTGGGCAAGGGTGCTATATCCCCCAAAACGTTCTGGTTCTTTGCTAAGAAGCACCATTGAATACAAGCAGATTTGGCTAATACATTACTGAACATTCCAGCTTCATCTGCACAACTGGAGAGGATATTTTCTAATTGGTCTTTTGTCCGTAATACTAACAGAAATGTCTTTTATTTAAAAATCAAAGAAACTAGTACATGTTTATAATTCACTTCAAGTGAAAAATCAAGTTTGTGATGATTATTGACCAGATAATGTGAATGTGTAATGTTCTGTTAACTTTTTTTAAATTTACAACCATAAATTGCTGGAGTTCAATTTCAGATAACATTTAGGGAAAAGAATCTATTTTGAAATCCAACAGGGACCAAATTCTTATATGAATGTTTTGTGTTAAAATAAATATTATTTATCATTAGAAACAAATCGGAAAACAGCAGTAATTTGCTGCAAAGAATAAAGTGAATATATTTCAAAGCAATAAATGATGGTCTTTGTATAGTATAATGGTCTAAAGTAAATATTATAATTTATACTGTTCTACAATATTAATAACTTGTAATGAACCCCCCCCCCCCCACTTATATTTCCCTTGTTAGCACTATTTTATCAATCATACCTCAGTTTGATCATCCTTCTGAACTATTCTAATCCATTTCTCCCTTACTTTTCATGCAATAATGTTCCAAATTTTATATGGTAAATAACTCATCAAAGAGATGGGGAGCACTGCTGAATAGACTTTTTGTATGTCAGAACATTAATAAGAAAACAGACTGGCTTAGAATTTACACAGATGGATCTGCAGACAAACAGAGAAATAATGTTGGAGGTGGTATATATTGTAAATATTTCTCCCGTTATTTCACACTGTCTAGACAATCCACAAGTTATGAGGGTGAAATGGTGGCAATACAACGAGCGTTGGAACAGATATACCATAGGACTGATACAAAAGAAAATAAAGTAGTGATTCTTACAGACTCAGCTTCAGCTATACAAGCTATAGAACGATATGATAGTTCATATGAATCTTACAATGTAAGGGACATGAGATCTTATAGATTACTCCAAACAAAATTTCAACAAATAATACTACTGTGGATACCAGCACATGTAGGAGTGATAGGTAATGAGAATGCAGACTTTCTGGCCAAAAAGGGGGCAGTGCTATATTCAAAACCAATAAAGCCCTGTGGATTAAATGTAAAATTAAAAAATATCAAAACGACCATAGAACAAAAATATCAATATAATATTCAAGTGGAAATATCTAATAAAAATTATTCTAATATAAAATAAACAGTACTAAAAATAAAAAATCTATCAAGGAAGGAAGCAGTTGCTCATTTTAGACTGGACATGATTGTCTGGCAGAACATCTACACAGATTTGGTTTTATGAATGATAACATGTAAAATCTGCAATACTGACAACATTCTAAACGGAGAACATCTATTGGAATGCACAGAACTGAGGAAAGCTGTACCTGACGGGAAAATACACAAATTATATTGGCTGGCCAGGGAAAAATTGATGGATCAAAATTCTGCACATTAAATCAACAACAATAACAAATTAATAAGAAGTAGTTGATGTTTAGATTGTCAAAATCATAAATGTTAGTTTTATACTTCAAGTGGAAAACAATTTTTACATTATGTATTTTAGATGTAAATTACGCGTAAAATATTTACAGGTACTTTACTTACCCAATGCTGGCCACCTCACAGCAAATCAAGATTGCATTACATAGACATATATCAATTCTGAAATAAGCCTAAAGATAAATCAACTTCTTGGAGGAACTTTTTTGCAGGCATAGTTTTTCCATATCCTCAAAAATTGAATAATGTGCTAGAAATTAGTGTAGTAATACATTACTTAATACTTCATTTCAATACATTTTATATTAAGATCATTGTGTGATTGAGTAGAACTAACACTGTTTTGCTCCAATTATTATTTAAATGTGTAGGACCAGTTTCACAGACCCTCATTTGCATTGTCAGCCCATTGTTGACTGAAGGATAAACCGTTATGCTGTGAAACTGTTATCCTCCAGTTGACCATGGACTGACAATGCGAATGAAGGGTTTGTGAAACCGGTCCTAATATTTAACTTGGTGGAGCAAAAGAATGTTCTGAATCACACAATGATATTAATATATGATTAGCTTCACTGTGCAGTGTTCCAGTTAACGATTTTAGTCAGTACATTTTATTATGTGATTATGCAACTGTTAAATAAATGTATAGCTCAGAGCTCAGGCATACTTTGCCAGATTATCTACAGAATATAAGTAATGGTGGACATTTTTATTATTGGGTCTTGGGTTAAGCTTAAAAGTGCACCCAAATTCTTGATACTTGTTACCTGTTATTTAAAGCTTATGAATGAGATTTGTTGTATAACAAAGGATCAAAAGTGCATTGAGCTCATGTATAGGAATATTATATGACATCAATACATCTTGATTATCAATAGTATTGAGAATACAACTTTCTCTTTTATATATATATATATACAAAACAGACGTTCCATATTCATTTACCCTTTATTTTTTTTTACACAGAACTTCTATATGTGAAAAGATGTATCCACTTTCTCAATATAGCCTGAATAAAGCTTACATACCTACACAACTGATATGGCAACTTCTCTTTAGGCCCTCCTGAAACCACGTTTTCTTATTATGTAGCACCCGCATTCATACAGCTGCTTGCAGTTCCTGGAAGATGACGAAAGGATGTTCATATAGATGTTTCTTCAAAGCCCTGAATCTGAAGGGGCCAAATCAAGAGAATATGGTGGGTGTGGCAGCATCTGGAACCCCATCTCAGTGATTACATTCATAGTTTCCTGACTCATGTGGAAACAAGCATTGTCTTGTTGCAAGATAAAACCTTTTGCCAATTTTCCAGGTCATTTCTTTTGAATTGCAGAGCACAACCTCTGATGGGTCATCACATATGCCGTGCTGTTAATGGTGGACCCTGATTCCAACCAATGAATGAAGATGATTCTGTCCATGTCCCAAAAGACTACCTTTATGTTTCCAAAGCATTGATTGGGCTTTGGTTTCTGACTCATGGTAATGGAGCCAAACCTCGTCAGTCACGAGTTAGAGCATGAAACCTTCTGGATCTTGGCTATAGCTTGAAGGAGATCACTGGTTTTAAGTCCTTGTGCAGATGTATTTTCGCTGCAGTCAAGGACTTAGGAATCCACCTGGCAGACATCTTTCCTATCTTAAGGTATTCATGCACTATGCAATGCAGAGTGATTATGGAAAGTCCTGTGGCCACCTTCATTTCCAACAATGTGGTGTTCACCTATTCTTCTGAGATACTCTGGAGATGCTGGCTGGAATTGTCACACTCACTTTCCTCCCAGAACTGGTTCCCTTCTCCATTGATGTACAGTCACGTTTCCAGCCATCCACCCAGTTATGCACAGTCTTTAGTGATGGTACATGCTTTCCACACCAGTGCCAATCAGTCACCTTTGAATATCTGCAGTGTTTACACGTGCTTTCCACAAAAACAGTGTTGTAGAGTGCTGGAGAAATGCAGTGTTGTTTGTGGGGAGTCACAACACGGCAGACCAATGTAGCACAAGGATGCAACTATAACGACAAGCCAAATGGCAGACTGTGGATGATGGGAAGTTTGAAGTTTAAATAAATATGGTATGCCTTTTGTATATGCAGGGTGTTAATGAACATAAAATATTTTCATTCTATACAGAAGGCCATAGACCAGCAATTTGATAGAGAAACCCAGGGTTAAAGGTTTAAAACTAATATGTTAGGACTTTAACACCACTGACTTTGTTACCTTAAAGGATCCCATTTCATGCAAACACTGTCAACAAATTGAAATGTAGAATGAAGTAAATGGCTTCTATTAGAGAATCTTTCTCTTTAGAACTCAGCATCTCTTACAGCACACCTCTTACTTCCCTATAAATCAGTAGGCATGTTGAGAAAAGCTGTAACAATTCATTTCTTTTATATGGAATGTATTTAAAAAGTTATTTGTCTTTGGTCACAAAACAAACAAGCGTTGCATAAACAATTGACAGATATCTTGCAACATTAGGAAAAAAGTAAAATCACAACTTTATTTCTAACAACTGAATTTAATTTAGCACATCAATGCAGTGACATACACAATCAAGAATTTAGCCTAAAATTTTGTGAATTATTTTAATGCTATACTGTGAAAATGCTGTTCATTGGTTATAAATAACCAGGTTTATTTGTATTATTAAGAAACTGTAAAGCCACTCTAATATAAATTTTAACACTGCTAATTAACTGTAATAGGAACTTCAGAGCATCAAATTGTAATTACTTCAATAGCCCATAACTTAAATATTTTATGTCTGTGACCCAAGGTTCCCTTTCACAGTTACTTAAACTATATGCAATGAAAATACTTCATTATTGTTCATATATATATGTACATACACACATATTCAAAGAAGACCGTTTTGGCACTCTTTTTTTTTTTTGATTGCTTTATTTATGGACGCTCTTTAACATCTCAGGTCATCAGCGTCCCATTTAACTCAGGGCGTGAAACAGCCGACAAATTTTGCTCAGAGGCCTCTCTTTCAGGTTTGAGTTTCTTTTTCGTGCCGTAAATGTACGACACGGGACCCATGACTTTACTTCCCTTCCTAAGGAAGCCATACTTAGGATTTTACGCCCGAAAAAATCCATCGGTCCTGGCCGGGTTCGAACCCGCGATCTTGGGTTTAGGAGGCAAGTATGGTAACCACTACACCACCAGGACCAACATTTTAGCACTCTGAGATATGGTTTTCTGTTTCAGGCCTTGTATCATTGGTGAGAACATGTTAAACAAGATAGAAAGTGAAATCACCTATGAAGTTAGAACAGACATGAAAACTTTTGAATATTATTTACAAGACTGTGAATCACTTGAACTTTATGTGGTGGATGAGGAAACAAAGGTAGCAATTGGTAAAGTCATAGTGCCAAATCTAAGCTCAGTAATTTCTGAAAACAGCTTTGGAGGTTACTTTTCTATCATAGACTCAATGGGTATTAAGGTTGGTGATGTTTATGTTGGCTTTCACTTATTTCTTTTGCTCAATACTGTAAACAAAACAGTAAAACCACATCATAGATATAAAATAGGAATAAACCCAGACAAATTAACAGAAAGTTTTTCTAAACCAATGATTGCTACTGTAAAGAAGAAAAAAGGTCAAAGCTTAGATTTGCAAACTAAACATCACTTTAACCAAATAATTGCAGATGGAATTTTTACAAGTTCTTCATCTAATAGTACTTCTAAACTTTTTGTGAAAGCATCAACAAATAACGTAAATGTTCAAAGTGAGGATTCTGAGAATGATAATGCCGGTATCCAGATTGGTACCGGTAAGAAGATGAAGGATGCAGCACATTTGGACTATATTGGTAATTATTACAGCCTTATTATTTATAGCAGTGTTTCTCAAAGTAGTGTCGAAAATTGCATGCTTGTTTCAAAATGTTTGTGCACATGCATGTTTTTTTCCCTTCTTTTCTTTTTCTTTTTTTTCTTCCCCCCTCCAGAATTCGATACAATTTCCATAAATGGCAGAGAGATCAAAGACAAGCATTTTGAGATAGGAAAATAATGGTTTGTGGGTTCAAAATTATCTGCAATTGAACAAACTATAAAAGGTAATACAACATTGATTCATTTTCCGCTTGAAATTTACATGAACGTGAACAAGTGTTGAGCAGGTAAGTGCTATTACATTGTAGTGCAATGAATTTGTTATGGTATATAACTATGTTATAGTTACACTCGGCGAAGCATTGCAAATCTGAATGAATGCATGACCTATTTTTTCTTTGTAAAGGTAACTTTTGCTTTTTCATTGCATTGAATATCTATTCATTTTCCATGCTTATGCAATAAGTACAAATGCTTGGAAATAATAAAATAAGGTAATTTTTCAAAATAATATGGTGACATCCATTAATTTTGCTCTTTGGATTGTAGTTGAATAGTTAAAATGTAAATACTTTAAGATGACAAGATTAAGCAAAACAGAGCAAAATGAATGAGAACAAATAGTTTCCCCACTTCTGAAAGGTAAAAGGACTTATATATTGACACTAGAAAGAAAAGGGGTTGGCATATTTCATCTCAACGTGGAGAAAAGGAATTGATATATAGTAATATAAACACGAAATCAAACATTGAATTTTTTCACTTCTGAGTGCAAGAAATAATAAATAAAAAAAATCAAGGATTGTATAAGAAGCCTATTCTTCATGCATTTAGTGTGAAGATTTTCTTCAGTTATCTTTCTTGTATCAGTTTCTCCCTATTTTTCTCACTTACAAGAACTGTTATAAATGGGTACCTTTGACATCCCTGCAAAGATTATATTGATGTGAAAATTAATCATGCAGTCCTTCAAATATTCCCAAAGTCCCATGAATTTCATCATAAGCAGTCATTGTCTCCATCAGCAAGTCTTGATCTTAGACACCGGTGATTCAAATGTGAGACTCTTGAGGTGTGCTCTGGTAAAAATCCAAGGAAGTGATATCAGGGGGACATAGTGGCCAGGCTACAGGACCACCTCTTTCAATCCAGCAATCAGAAAATACATCAAAATGATGTTGCACATTTATGTCAAAATGAGGAGGAACCTCATGTTAGAATCACATTTATTGTTTTATACCCAAATCGATGACTTCCAGAAACACAGGGAGTATGTGCCCTTTAGGCTGCAGAGTAAGAAAATATGAGGCAATCAGATAGTCAACTATGCCAACCCACATGTTCATGCTGAACCTCTGTTGATAGATTGTCTCCATTATGACAAAAGGATTTTCATAGTCCCACACATGTCTGTTCATGTAATTTAGAATTATTCCCTCTTCGTCAAAGTGGCTTCACCAGTGAGGAGAGAAAATGTCATGACATGCCAACATTTAAATACAAAACTGTAACTGAGGAGCTAAGTCCATCAGTCTGAAGGTCTGCACCTTCAGAAAATTAAATTAATGGTGTCGTTCCTTTTGTAAGAACCTGTGTGCACTATTACTATTGCTCAGGGCACATGTACCGGTTCCTGATTTAGCCTGAAGCTTGTCCAGTTTCTATCAGGTGCTGGTGAATAGACTGGAAGGTCATACAATGAGAGTGACATCTATTTGGCTAATTTCCTTTATATATCTGAGCAGTTAACAGATGCATGTCCTTCAGCTTCTCAATAAACAAAATGCCTATCTGCAAGCTCATGTTTTTCTACAGAACTTCTTAATGATGTGCTTGAATGGCAATGGTGAGCACTTCTCTTTCATATATACCTATAATAACTGCTGCAGTGGCCGAGGTGTTAAAGTGTAGACTCATGAGCAGGAGGTCTGGGGCTCAATTCCCACTAGGACCATCCTCCCTGACTGAAGTTTTTTTCAGTTTTTTCTCAGTTCTCATAAATGAAAAATGCCAGGGAAGTACTCTAAAACTTAGGGCTGGAACGCTTTCTTCCTTTAAAAAATTCTTTCCCAGCTTATCATTTCATCTTGTTTATCACCAGTGTTCACCAACTGTGATGCCTCAGTAGTTAAACTGGCATTAAGCACCATTAAAAAAAATTATATACCTGTAACACACAGGAATTTCTAATTCATGAGTACTATACCATCCCTTTTATTGCCAGGGAATTGGAGCATGCCCATTCTACCTCTCGGCATTGGGCACCGGAACCAGATGGCATTCATGTTACTATTTTACATTTGTCAGGGAAGGCAAGGCTTTTTTGCTCCAGATTTTTAATTCCATTTGATGTTCTGGCACTTTTTCCAGTGCTTGGCGAGTGGCTACCTTCTTTGATCTAGAGAAAGCCTATCATACTTGTTGGAGAAGCAGTATTCTGCGTGCTCTTCATGATTGGCATATATATGGTTGGATATCTGTTTTTAGTCAGGAGTTTATGAAAAACCGGGTTTTTAATGGTCGCATGGGTTCAGTTTTATCATCTCGTTTTACTCAAGAGAACGGTGTACTTCAGGACTTGGTACTTAGTGTCACACTGTTTGCCATCGCCATGAATTCCACCACAGAGTGTTTACCGCCAGGAATCCAATCTTCGTTGTTTGTCGACGATTTTGCCGTATTTCTTTCTTCTCGGAGAACTTTTTTTTTTTTTTTTTTTTTTTTTTTTTTTTTTTTTTTTTTATTACGCTACCTCCGATGCTATCTAGGCCGTCTTTATGCTTGAAGTGTAAACCACGGGTTCCGTTTCTCTGCACAGAAGACCGTCTGTCTGCAAGAATTTCTGGCGCTGTAAGGAGTATCCTTCACCATCTTTCCGTCTTGGCTCAGATGCTCTCGCTTTCGCAGACGAAGTTAAGTTCCTTTGCTTGGTGTTTGATAGGAAACTATGGTCATCGCAGATAGCGCAACTCTGAGGCAAGTGTGAACGTTCTCTTTGTCTTTTACGTGGCACATCTTGGAGAGCTGACCGGGCGGTTCTTTTACGTTTCTACCGTTCACTAATCCGGTCCAAGCTAGATTATACCTGTGTAGGTTATAGCTCTGCGCGACCTTCAGTTCTTCGTCACCTCAACCCGAGATCACCGAGATATCCGTGTCACCATTGGAGTATTACCAACGAGTCCTGTATCTAGCCTTTGTGCGGAGTCTGGAGAACCTCCGTTGTGTTATCGTAGGGATCTTTTACTTGCGGCTTATGGTTGTCGATTAGCTGCGCAACCTCGACATCCCACGAATGAGCCGTTTTTTAATGTTCGCTCCTTTTTACGCTGTTCGGTCTTTTACTCCTAAGTCTGCTGGCTTTCGTTTTCGGGAGTTGTTAAGGACTTTAGATGTAGAGTTACCTGCTTTTTTTCTTAGTCGGGGAAACTTCTTCTCCCCCTTGACTTTTAGCAGAGGTCCTCGTTCATCTTGGGCTTACGTCATGTCCTAAGTCTTCGACCGCAGCTTCCATTATTTGTCGCCATTTAAGCGAGATCGTCTCTTCCTTTGCTAGATGCAATTTTATTTATACTGACGATTCGAAATCTAACTCAGGTGTTGGATGTGCCTTTGTTTTTAATGGAGGTGGTTTTACTTTTGGTCTTAGCACTGCGACTTCTATTTTTATGGCGGAGCTTTATGGTATTTATCGGGCGGTTTTATTTTTTTTCTGAACTGAGACTGGAGAACAGTGTTATTTGTTCTGATTCTTTGAGTACCCTTTATCTTTGAAAAGGCTGTACAATTACCATCCTCTTGTCGCAGCTAAATCCGCCCTGTTAGACCCTGCTGAATATGAACAACGTTTTTACTCGGGTATTTTAAACATTCTTTACGTCGAGGCGTTCTCTATTGCTGGCGAGAGGAATGGAGTTTACTCCAAGATAATAAGCTTCGACAATGTAAATCAGTCCTTTTTACTTGGTCATCTTTTTCTCTCGCAGTTCATCGCAAAGAAGTAATTTTAGCACGTTTAAGAACTGGGCATTGCTGTTCTAGTCATCGTCACCATTTTAATGGTAAACCAGCCTCCAGCATGTCCTCACTGTGACCACCCCTATACAATGCATCACATTTTACTGGAATGCCCTCATCTAGTGACTTTTAGACTGTCCCTGGGTTTGTCCTCCTCTACTGAGGAAGTACTTGCAGATGATGTGGTTGCTGTTGAGCAAGGTGTGATTTTATCATTTTAGGCCATTTTAAAACTGTTGTGTTTTTAGCTCTTGCTTATTTATTTTAGTACCAGTCTTTTGTTTATTGTTGACAATTTTAACCTTGTTATTTGTTATGGAGTTTTTATTTTTATTGCCCAAAGTGCTAATGTTGCTTGTTTTCTATACTGATTTTTATTGTAGATTATTTATTTTACTTTTGGCACAATTTTTAGTGTGTTTGGGCGCTAATGACCTTAGCAGTTTTGCACCCTTTAAACAAAAATCATCATCATTAGTTCATGAGTAGCATAGGGCATTTAATGGATCACCAGTTCAGTTTGCAAAAGTTTTCTATTTCCCTTTATCTGTTTCTTGTACAACTAAGACTAAGAATAGTGAACTGTCAGTCTTCAGCATATGTAAGTATTACATGTCATTGAGCATGAGCAGTTTTATGATCATAGCAGTTAATATTTATTACATAATTTATTACCACTACCATGTAACACATGTGATGGAACAGCTGTGCAAATATTTATTAGTGGACCTGAAAACATTAACGTAATTACATGTATAGCAATATTGGAATAAAGAAAATGCGATGGAAAAAAAAAAGGAAGTTAGACATGGGACTTTAACTGGATTTACCTTGTTTGTAAAGCCATCTCATTACTGACTGAGCTAAATACACAGTGAATGACTTCCCTTCTGGTTAGCTTACAATGGCACAATTGCACTACACTTTATCAGTGGTATTTTTTTTTGACTTGTGTTTAACGCCCGTTTTTACTACTGAGGCACCACAGACAGTGAACACTAATGATACATGGGATGAAATGATATATTGGGAAAGGAATTTTTTTTTTAAGGAAAGAAAGGTTCCAGGCCTAAGTTTAGGGTACCTCCCCGGCATTTGCCATTTATGAGGACTGAGGAAAACCTGGAAAAACCTCAGTCAGGGATGCCGTTCCTGGCGGGATTCGAACCCCAGACCTCCCGCTCACGAGTCTGCATCTTAATGACCTTGGCCACCCATGGTGGTTTATCAGTAGGGTGCACACCCTTGCTTGAAGGAAAATTTTGCTGAAACATTAACGACCATATCTTTGACGTAACTTTTAATAAGTACTGGCAACAAAGTTCTCTTCACTAAGGAAGTGGAGGTGAACATTTTGGATGATCTTTGCTTTAATGCCAACTTGTTATTACTGACATCTAGTGTCATACTTTCCAGTGTCTTTGAAATTTGGCTCAAACAGTATAGGTTCCCTGTCTCAAAAGATTTATCTATGTACCCTTAGCCACCCTTGAAATTTGTGTGGTTGAGTTCTGAAACACACTGTGTGTGTGTGTATAAAAAAGCCTTTTAAGAACCCAAGAAGTTCGAAATATAACGAGCAATAATCTGTGAATATCTAAATATTTTATCTTTTTTCTGCTTGTTTAATTACATTTTTCAAAGTGTTCCTTTATTTTTCATTTGTTTTATATATATAAAATTTATTTTATATATTTTATGGGCAGAGTGGGAAATGCAATTTGTTCGTAATTACTGACTATTGTAAATATTTGCCTTGTTGCTTGATAAGTGCAAGAAACAGAAAGAAATCATTGTACATTTTCTCACTTTTGCCTTAAATTGTTCATAATTACACTGGTAAGTGTGCACATTAATCAAAAGTGTGGTAAATATTGGTATATCTGATTTAATCACTTTTTAAATGTTTGTAGCTGCATTGCTTTTCTGTTTGTATAAAGATATTTTTGTGATGCTGAAAAGTCAGTACATAATCATACAAATTTTTGTGTGCAGTAGTAGCATAATTAATCAACATGTGCTTTGGTTTACATCTTTTAGGTTATGGCAGTATAATACTGTACATTAGTAAAAGCTCCAAGTTAATTTTGCTCAAATCAAGGTGACTTGTCACTTAAATGACATGAAGAAACAATTACTAAAATTAAATTAAGGTTTTCTGGAAGATGTCCAACAAATTGTCATAGCTTTAACTAAGAACCACATTTCTTTTGTCACTCAAATAAGTTTCTGAACAAAACAAAACATAATTATGAGTTGATAAGTAAGGCAACAAATTCTCTGACATCTTCATATAAGCAATTATTGATAAATTAGGCAGTGGTAAAGAATCTTGAACCTGTACTTATTCCTTTCTTGCAGTAGGCAATTGCTATTCATTATAAATGCTGTATATTTTTTGTTTTATTTTTAAAAATATAACAGATAAAACTCAAATAACTGTTGAATATATATTTATACTTTGATTTATATATGGATGCTGTATTAGATCATAATTATAAGCATGTGTATAAATACAACAATGTCAAGGAGCACTGAATCATTGCCACTCATTTTCTTTGGAATAAGTCAAAGATGACCAGTCATTTGGAGGAATGGTGCTGTCTGTGTTTGAATATGTGACAGTTTTATATTTTCCTCTTTTGGAGCAAATTTAATTTTTTATTGAATCAGTAACTTTCATGCAATATTTGTACCATAAGAGATCATGGGTGTAAGCTTTCAAATGTATATGCTAAGGCTTTTATAGAGTGACATAAGAAAGATAAGTAAGGGACCTTAAACCCTCAATTCCACAAATCCACACCTAACTAAAATCACACAATTTTCTGATCGATACCCTTCTGCAAAATTTAGTATAATAGTTCAGCAGGATGATATGTAAACTAAAAAGCATGACAGTTCATTTCCAACTTCACCAAAGGCAAATGACAATAGCTAACAATTTCCTCAAAAAGGAGTAAACTAAAATTATTTTCAACATTTAGATACCTGTCTGGACAGTGTTCACATTTATCAGGAATTATTCATAAAAGTCTGTTTTCTACTTTGACATAATGTGTGCCTTCTTATAGAGATTCATTATGCGGGGTCATATCTCAGACAAGCACATGGATGTAATCTTCAAACCAAGACCTGTCAGAGTAAACATTTCAAGGGCACTTTTTAAAATTTTCACCCTCATATTTTAATTTTTCCGATTAATCCATTCATCATATTACTTGATATAAAACAAGTTTTCTTCCTTCCATGCATACTTGGAGGAAGGAAGATTTATTATATGTCCAAAATATCAGGCAAATAAGCAACTTTTGAACAACATGGTTAGTCTTTATTGAAGGTAGCAAAATAAGGTTTCTATGTGGCAAATAATTGTAATAATAACTTGCTCTCATTTCACAAATTCTACACAATAACAAAATATTGGCATGAATAGCTTCTATATTCTGAAACATGACTTTGAGAAGTCATGACAAAAAAAAAAAATTGAATATTCACCATTGTTCTTATTTAGTTGTTTGTCGTTTATTTAAGGACACTCTTTAACATCTCTGGTCATCAGCGTTTCTTATTTAGTGAAATCATAAAAACCATGTTATGATATGCTTTGCTATATATAGGAGAGATCATTCATTGAATATTCACCATTGTGCTGAGTGAGTGAAATTATAAAAACATGTTATTATATGCTTTGATATATATATATACAAGCAATCATTGAATATTCACCATTGTGCTGAGTGAATGAAATCATAAAACCATGTTATTAAATGCTTTGATATATATAAGAGAGATCAATTGTACTCATATAATAGCATTATCAGTGATGCTAGAATAATGTGTGAAACTTATTTTCTAAATTTGCAAAAAATATAAAGACTGTGATATTAAAATTCTAATAAATCTGTCATATTAGAAAACTGACAGAGGTTGAAGTATTTTGTTTGATCCACAGTTTAGTTTTGTAACATCCAATGAAGTGAATGTTTGAAAAAATGGACACTTTTGGGCTTTTTATTACAATAATGAAAATAGGATCATTTAGGTCTTATTTCCAGTTAACAGTAACTGTGCTTATCACTGGATAAATGTACAAATACTTTAAAAACCACATATCAAGGTGTTCAATTCAAGAGTACCTAAGCTACTATAAGAGTACCAAGCCAAATTTAAAGAGTTTAAAAGTTACTGAAAAATCATAAATAATTATATTTAGAAATAAAGAACTTGCCTAATTGGATTACCTGACTATTCAAAAGCTTTTAAAGTAGCTATTAGTCTTCCTCAGTTCTTTTTAATTCATATTTGGTTAGTTAATTTTTTGCCTTTATTATTTCCTGTTTAATAATTGTTGGAAATGATAAGCATTTTATATTTGTTTAATGTTTGATCTTTTTTGTTGCAGATGATGCAATGCAGCTAAATGCAGCAGCAAAGCATGCAAATTGTGTGCGTATCAGTATTCTCAGTCTTTCTTTAAATTCATCTGGCTTGAAATCTTTGGTGCAGCAGGTGAATTGTAGAAATGCCAAAAAGAAACACAATAGCTTGCATCATAGTTCTCTTTTATCAAGAACCACTTACTTTGTGGAATATGAATTACCAGCCACACAAAAAACTACTGGAAAAAAAATTCACAACAGCAGAAAATCCTGTCCTTGGAATAGAAGGGTAATAAGATTCTGCTCAAGGAAGCAAGTGGGATCAGGTTAGTAGCATTAATAACTGAATATTATTCTCACTGAAAGAACCATCTAAAAATGTTATTTTGTATTGGATGAATGTGTATATTTCTTCTCTGGTAGGTGTCATTATAGAAATGCTACTAATATTTAATACAGATTATTTAAAAATTTTGCCTCATCTAGATGTTGTCTGCTTTCCACTTGAAGTGACCAAGAAAGTAGCTTATTTTTATATTGCACATACTGATGACCAGTAGTAGTTTTTCTTAATTTCAAAAGGAAATTTTACTGTAATGTGACATCACTCTGTATAAATTAATACATAATGTTATGATTAAGGCTTTAGTTATTTAGGTTTTTATAAAAGCAATTTAGTTTTTACAAATATGTGCTTTTTTTAATTATTTTAAACAATTTTAAACTTTTAATAGGCTTTTAATAAAATTTGCAAAACCATAACATTTAATTCAGAAAATTTGTAATTATATGAAAACTGGTAATTCAAATATTGATACAATTATTTTAATCTTTAAATGCATTTGATGAAAACATAATTTTAAATACTGTCATTTAGTTAACACAGAAACTTGAGATAATGCACTGTGATATAATAACTTTATAATATTTATAGTATTTAATTAAAGGTACAGAATCTAATCACATATGATACAGCTGTCGTGTAAATATATAAGCTTTAAATAATTCACATTTTGTTCATATTGCTGCACGGAGCTAGCCACACTGAAACAGATTGCTAAGGTTGTAAGGAATGGACTGATGATTGGGAATTTGGGGCTCAATTCCTGCCAGGACCATCTCCCTGACTAAAGTTTACTCCAGGTTTTCCTCACTCCTCTTAAATGGCAAATACTGGAAAGGTATTCTAAACTTAGGCTGGGATGCTTTCTTCCTTAAAAAAAAGTCCTGTCCCAATGTATCATTTCATCTCGTGTATCAGTATCTTCCAACTGAAATGCCACAATAGTAAAAACTGGTTTTAAGCACTATTAAAATTAGCTACATTTGTATTGGGATTTTGGCCAGTATATTACAGAATTGGGCAGAGAAAGAGAATAAACATTCACAAACAATTGTTTTCAGGTAGGAGCTAAAATTAACAGTTGTATTTTGGTTGAATGACATTATATCATATGTATTTCAGGTAGGTACAAAAAAGGGAGAAGAATAATTGATATTATTTTTCTGATTAAAACTATTGTAGATAAGTATTTGTTGGTCCTAGTGGTATAGTGGTAACCATACTGCCTCCTAGGCAAGATCGTGGATTCGATTCCGGCCAGGGCTGATGAATTTTTTGGATGTAAAAAGCCTAAGTATGACTTCCTTCTGAAGGGAAGTAAAGTCTTAGGTCCCATGTTGTACATTTACGGCATGAGAAAGAATCTCAAGCCTGAAAAAAGAGGCCTATCTGAGCAAAATTTGTCTGCTGTTTTGCACTCTGAATTGAATGGGACACTAATGACCTGAGATGTTAAAGAGCATCCATAAATACCCCCCCCCCCAAAATCCAAAAAAAAAAAAAGATAAATAATTGATTAATAAGATGTAGAGAGTGTATATATCAAGTCTTTGTTTTGTGATCTCTGTATAAGTAGCAGGTCTTAAACTGAGAGGTCACAGCTGCCAACAGGCAAGAATGTATATTGCTGCAGACAGGGCCAGTTAGTATGTGTTTAGATTTGGATTAGTGAAAAGTTACTGTGTTATTACGTTTCAATTCTCTATTTGTCAAGGTTAAAAGATTAAATACAGAACAATGCTTTTTTATTTAGTGTAATTTTTAAGAAAAGAATCGGCTGCTCAGTGCACAATTTCAAAAAAGTTTTTCAGGGGTTCATTCACCTGACAGATCTTCAGCCTATAAAATAGTGCTTGAATTCAAAACAGGATCAGTGTTGGATAAGAAAATAAGCATCATGTGTTAACAGAGAAAAAACTAGATGATATTACAAATTTATTAGAACACTCACCATGAAAATCTCTTGTAAAATTAGCACAACAAGAATGTGCAGCATACATCAGCATGTTCTGCTACAAAATTGCTAAAATTTCATTCCTACAAGGTTACTTAAGTGCATGCCGTATAGCCCACTTACTAATGAAGGAGAAATTTCATCTTCTGTGAACATGGTAAGCATGCTTTCAGTACTTTGCCAATTGTGCAACAGGCTAAATGTGAGTAGATGCACTGTATGTTCCTGGCTGCCAGCCCAATCTGCATGAACAATAAAGACCCTGATAATATTTATTGATTTGGAAAAGGCTTTCGGTAGATAATGAATAAAATTAAGGAAAAAGAGTTAGTAAGACTTTTATAAGAGCATTTGAAAGGTGATGGAGCAATAATCAATTTGATAACAAATATACAAGTAACATGGTTACAGAATATACATGAATAAAATAGGAAAGACAAAGATGTAAATTGATTCTGATTTCATAAATTATTAATTGATGATTTCTTAGACACACTAGAAAATGCACAATAGTTGATAATAGAGTAATGCCATTACTTTCTGCTAATGATACAGTAGTGGGGTTTGTGGCAAGTATAGGACTGAAAATAGCAATTAAAATGATTAATACCTATTGTGGGAATGGGTACTGTAAATAAATAGGAAAAGATTAAAAAATTGTGGTG
Organism: Metallyticus violacea; assembly: GCA_030762175.1. NCBI lineage: Eukaryota > Metazoa > Arthropoda > Insecta > Mantodea > Metallyticidae > Metallyticus > Metallyticus violacea. Next base: position 41,815,261 of record CM060835.1, on the reverse strand, counting down.
TTGAAAAAGAATACAAATTAAGATAGGATGAGAGTTGAAAGCTGGAAGTGAAGAGCTACAGAAGTAAAAAAAGAAATTATCATTTGGAGTAAGGTTAGCATCAAATGGAGAATTGAATAAACAGAAAAAATGGCAATATTAAAGATTAATTGGCAATCAAGATAATAAGATTTTGTGTAATAAAATACCTGAAATAAAATTTTAATGTAAAAATATATATAATGACATTTTAAAATGCAAAATGTATGGAGTCGGGACCTGGACTTCAGATAAGGATTAGAAATATGTTAAACAAATGCATGAGTTTTTTTGCAAGCAAATACTAAAATTGCCTAGAGCTTCAGCTAATGGAGTAGTTGAAATTGGACAAGTATACAAGTAAAGGAAAGATATTTGAAATATTAATTCAATTTAGAATCAAACACAGTGAAATGCCCATTAATAATCTCTTCTTGGTAGGATATTTAGAAAACTCTTTATGGTTTCACTTACATGAAATTTACTCAGGACATGTATTTTTAAGGTTTGGCACAAATATGTAGATGATGTATTTGCTATTGTAAACAAAAAGCATGTGGAAGATGCACTTCAACTTTTACCTGCAAGAGCCTTCAGTTTAATTCACTGTCAAAATGAAAAGAGATAATATGTTGCCATTTTTAGATCTAAAGATAATAAAATGTAATAATAAGCTTGAATTTGGCATCTACAGAAAAGACACACATACAGACAATTATATCCAAGCCCATAGTTTCAATCCAAGATCGCATAAGGAAGCAGCATTAAACAACATGATATACAGACTAATAAATATACTACTGAGTAAAGAAGAATACAAGAATGAATATCTACACATGATAAAAGCAGCTAAATCCAATGGGTTCACAAACAGATGATTAACCAAAAAATTAAAAGATTCTAGAAACAAAAAAGAATTAAATAACAACTTTGAGTGATTTATCAGGGGAAAAAATAATTAAAAAGTTCACTTACCACTAATCAACCAAAAAGAAATTTCAAAAAATTTTCAACCAGTACAATATCATCTTAACACCTCAAAGCTGCTACAATGTAAAAAAATTATTGAAATTAAACAAAGCAGATTTCAGGCCCAAAGAAAAAAAAATCTGGTATTTACCAGATTAATTGTAAGAATTGTAAAAAAATCTACATAGGGAAGACAAAGAGCATTAGGTTGAAGGAACATTGGAGAAACATCCGTGACAAACAAATAGATAAATCAGCTGTGGCAGCACATTTTTGGAATGAAAGCCACAAAATAGAAAAAGGAATCAAGTTATTAAAAACTGTTCAACAACCGAAAGAAATAAACGTATGGGAAAGGATTTATATAAAAAAAAAAACATGAGCATAACCTTATGAATTTTGACATCCAGAAAGCAGACAGCATTTTATTTAAGTTATCACGACCACCAGAGTCAACCAATGCAACAGTCGTTTAACAGCTGATGATGTGGAGAAAGTTCCACGAAAAATGTGTTCTGAGTAAATCTCATGTAAGTAAACCATAAAGAGTGTTCTAAACATCCTACTCAGTAGAGATTATTAAGGGAAAGATAGTTGAAAAAATTATGAAGAATAACCATAGACAAAGGAATTATCAGTACAGAAGAAAAATGGAAAGGGTCTTGATAGTTTCCGTGAGGGATACTTAGAGAAAATTTATGTATACGAATCACATTTTTTAAAAGAATATTATACAAGGTTTTTTAATGAAAAATTTTAGAGTTGAAGATATTGACAGAAAATTGAATAGATGAATTATGTTTTTTAAAATAATATAACAATGCAAAGGTTTTATTTATAGAAAAAGGTAAGAGTTAGAATTCAAGTTATTGACAGGCAAGTATTTGATAGCGTGAGATATAAGAGATGTTTAAGATTATATAAAGCTATGAAATAAGAATGGAGCAGAGAAAAGTATTAATTTGTGTGATAGAGTGGATACATGGATTTGCATGGGCAGAAAGAGAAATTATCAATTTAAGAGGTGTGAGAGATAGTAAAAATTTAGAAGTCTACCTATAGATGTCCGCCTATTTGCATTATTTGTTCTACTTTGAAGAAATAATGGATGGAAACAATATACTTGAAGAAATGGAGTAATATTATGCAGAAGAATATTAAATATTACAGAATTGAATAATATAAAAATGATTGTGGATTTTAGCAGAAAACATAAAGAGAAAAATGGATAAGAAAAGTGTAATTTCATAGGAGAGATGAAACTATGAATATGATTAAGAATAATTAAATCAGGAGTTTAATTTGATATATGATTGAAGAATGTATGCAATTAGCTTTGAGTACATCAGTACAAATAACAAAAGTGTTATGTCGTAGTTGACCTTAAAATTAAGCGAGGAACTTAGGGTAAAAGGTTCCTTAGTTTGTAGAATTATTGTTAGTTTAGAGGGTATAATATTTAATTTTGATAGGACACAATGCTTAGATGTTTTGTTGTTGTGGTAAGGAAATAGACTTTTACTTATGGATAGTCAAAGATGTGCATCTTGCTGATATTTGGGTTAAGTTAGAATAGAAGTGGAGATGAGACAAACTGGATTTAACTTAATACCTCAAGTTCACTAATTAAATTATGAAAAAAATTAGTGGGGCAATAGGCTGGTGATAGGAATAAGCCTTTTTTGATAGCCAAAGGCTCAGGACACATTTGTATTCATCATTTTTTTTTTTGAGTTATTAACCTTCATTTGTAGTTTGTATTGTGCTAGACTGTTAATTCTAAATGGCATTCTGTGTAAGTAGTTGGAGGTAATAAAAATCATTAATTTGCTCGGTCATAAATTATCTGGCATGAAAAACTTTGTATCTGGACATTTAATGTATGCTGAGGGCATTTCTCTGGCACAAGGTGCTAATATTAGGGGCACATGGCAGCACTTCATTTCCTGCAACTACCTAAAATACCATGTATATAATTTACCATATATCTCCATAATGCAATATATTAACATGGACATATTAAGAATTATAGGCCATATATATATTATATACTATTTGCAATATATTAAATAATACTGCCCTGGTACAAATGTATTTATAATATATATATGATTATATATAATATATTATGTGTTATAACAAATTATATATATATATATATATATATAAATATATCACACCCATGCTTATTGACAGTGATAATATCATCAGTGCTATTGAACTTAATTTTAAACACAGTATCTGGTGATTTAACTGAGCACTGCTAATTCTAAGAGCAGATATTAAATTTTAAATTCATATCAAGTTCAAATTATTTAAGCGCTCTTGCTTTGTGTAAAGGGAAAAAGTGCTATTCATGGACAAATATTGAATTGAACATAGATAGGATTCTATGAAGGTGAGGGAAATGAGGCTGAGTAAATTTTTCTCATAAAAATCAAGAAGGCTATTCCAGCTATATGATTTTATAGTTTACAGTCGGACATAAGGGTTTTATCTTTAAAAATAGTATGTTGATATTAATAATTAATGAGCAGAATAATATGCTTAATAATAATAATAACATCAACAACAACTTGCAGCTAATGAAAACAGAGGCATTTAACTATATATAAATATATTATCTCTGGATCCACTGAAGTGAATAAATTATCTTTCAGTTTTTTCAACTCTGCTGCATGTTATAAATCTCATAACATGCATAATCCTTCACATGGGAAATAGAATAATGTGTTTGAATATTGATCTTTCTCACAATTAGAACTTTGTGATACACCAAACATGTATCGTTTTCTTCATATTCATAAAATAAGTCTAAATGTTCCCATTCTGGACTAAAATAAGCAATTGGGGATGATGATCACTGCTTCAAATGATCTGCATTTTACGATGTCACTACTTCAAGAATTACAGCAGAATATCAGAAGTGCTATTATTGGCACCAACCGGTTTGCAGCCAATCTCTGAGCGATGCAGTTTGGCTTGCTATATTGCTGTATATGCTACTTCTCTCACACTGCAATCAAGTAATAAAGAGTGCTGTTGCACAAAGAGCATGAGTTGGTCACTGCCATAGTAGAACTACTATGGAACTAAAGGAGTGGCATTTATGAAATGTGCACCAATGAATACATGTGTGAATTAAACTTTTTCTCCCTTTAACGTATTGAGGAAAAAAAAAACTTTCATAACATATACTTTGGAATTGTACATGGATGTTCAATACAATGATTTATCTTATAAAACAGAAGGGGAGGGGAAACAAGTGGGCATTATGTTTTGTATCTAATCTTTAACCTAATATTAAAAGCACAGAAATTTTGATTTTTTTTTTTAAAGTAAGTAACGCATAAAGAAAGATGTGTTTGTAGCTGGTTATTCTAATGCAGATATTTCTCAGTTTAATTAAAATGGCTAGAAAAAATAAAGTCCTAAAAAGGCTAAACCATCTCTTTAAAACATCAAAATGGTGTTTATAAATTCCTGAAATCCAGGTTTTAGTAATGTTGTTATCCTTTATGTAAATGATATATTCCTTTTCAAGGCTAGCATTATATTAACACTGCTGGCCATTAAAATTGCAACATGCATAAGTGATGTGTTAAACTGACCCCACATTTTCTCAGAAGGAATGAGTATGACTCAGAATACAACAGCAATATCAGCAAATATCTGAATTTGATCAACGGAGAATTGTAGCATACCAAGAATACAGGATGTCATTTCAAGAAATTGGTGCTTGTGTTGGACAAAATGCATCCACAGGAAAAAGAATATGTGATCAATGGTTCAAGGTAGGATGAACACACAGATGTGAAGGGTCTCAATGGCCTTTCAACAACCAAAGAGCAGACATACATCTTTTTCGCATTGTAAATATGAACATGCACAATGTCTTCCAATTTTAATGGCCAGCATTGTATTTGTATTTAGATGTGTGTATTTTTTATAGGCAAGAAAGAAGTAATAATATGACATGATTTTAGAAGTTTTATGTTTAATTCAACAAAAAAGAAGTATATCATATTTTTAATTAATAAATTAAATAAATTGGAAATTTGGATTAGTGGAGTTTCAGTGTTATTGGTGAGTCTTTATTTGACAGTTAATATTTCCAAGTTTCCATAATTACCACTCTTGAACTAAACTGAACTCTTTTAAAGGATTACTAATTATACTAATTATCACAGCATGTATTAAGAGGTGAATATAGTATATGTAATACAGTGAAGTAATTTGAGTTACAGGCTGACTGAGTGCAGCTACTTCAACCAAAAAAGGGGGGATAAAATGCCACACAATCTTAGTTTTTATTTTAGAACTTATATTTATACTGAAAGCATAAACTGTTACTGTATTTAAAATTGATAATAATAAGCAGTAACATGTCTTATAAGAGATGTTGAAAATGACTCCTCTCAGTGGCAATACATTTCTGACACCTGCGTAGGAAATACCTGTATGTCATCTTAACTTTTCTTCCATAAGAATATGGCTGTTTGGAACATTGTCATTCTTGTCATTTAGAGACCCTGTCTCCCATAACTTTATAACAAGTTGGCAAATGCTTTCTGTACCTGGGATACTATTGTCAGGATATTTTCTTGCTAATAACCTTACTACCTCTCTGCATGAATCAATTTTCACATGTCATATCTAAAAATCCATTCATAATTATATTTATGTAGTGGCCTAATAAATATAGAACGATATGTACACAATTAATAACTGAGTAACACATGAATGCACAACCACTAACTGCCATGAAGGCAAATAGTTGTGTTTTCTCTTAAATTGAGACCATATTTTAATAATGAATTGTGAATTATTAAAAGGTCATCAGTCAATATTTTAGCAATTTTGATTTTTATTATATTCATAATCTGTATAGTATAGCTATCATATAGTAATAAAGTGACATCAGTCTATGCATGCAATGCTCATGATTCATGACTGGAAAGCAAAGATGATAAATTTTGTTAAAATGTTATCAGTCAGATGACTATTTAACAAAATGCTGTTACCAACAGTGATTATAGCTTCTGTTGTTTCCTGCTTATGTTCATTTTATACACATAAATGTATTCAGTAGATTGCATTTTCATTGACATTGTTTACAGTTATTAAGAAAATGAGTGCAAGTGAGACTAGAGATATTGAAGAGCAATAGAATAATAAAAAAAGTAAATCCTTGTGAACATGCAAGAAATAAAATTAAAATAGACTGAGTGAAAGGTGAAGACTATTTTAATCACAAGGGGAAGCCTGTTCCAGGGATAACACCGGAATTTTCATATGAAAATGTACTGTTAAAAACATCTTTTTGTAGCATATAATGAATACATTTATTACTTATTTGTTTAATTTTGAAGCTGCTTACATTGAAGGCATTATGTATTAATTTACCCGCATTATATAAATTAATACATTTATTACATATTTAAAAATATTTGTTGGTCCGACATGGTTTATCACAAATGTAGTTCGTGCATAAGAAAATTAGTTGTTTGTTAATTTTTTATGATTGTTTAAAGAAACTATTGTTGCATTATGATAAGCTGCAAAAAGAAGTATTAAAAAAAAAAAAAGAAGCTTCAAAAGAAGTATTTTAAAAAAAAAGATAATTGCCTGGAAAGTTTTACAAAATTTTTGACATCAAAACCAAGAATGAGCAGGATATATTTCTCCATAGATATTGAAAACATCAAAGATGTCAAAGAAATGATTCTCCAAAGGAAAGAGTAGTTTTTGGAATCAGCAATTGGTACAATTTTATTTACAGCTATCACAAAAAAGCTTAAAAGAGTTTGTACTCCATTAACATAGATGTCACACTGAACCTTCACAGTGACTGTTAACCTACCAAACACATACGAGGGTAGGTCCATAAGTTTCCAGCCTAACCGTTTGCTAGGTATATTTCACTTTTTAATATAGTTACCCTTTATTGCAATACATTTCTCACATCTTTGAATTAACATTTCAATCCTCTCCCCCCAAATAGTCATCACTTCTTCATACTTCAATTTCCTTTCTTGAAGGTCCTTCTTGATTTTTCAGAAGAAGAAATAGACACTGGAAGCTAGATCTGGGCTATAGGGTGGATGGTCGACATCCTTGAAGCCACATTTCTCCACAGCTTCCTTTGCAACGAGCTGTGTGCACCAGTGTGTTGCTGTGAAGAAGGCACACACCACCACTCAGCTTTCTTTGCCTTCTCTCTTTGATGGAAACATGTAGTCTGTGCAGCAAGCCAGCATAGTACTCCCCATTTACTGTAGTGTTTCTCTCCTTGAAGTCAATGAAGAGTATTCGTTCATCTTCCCATAAGATTGTGTCCAAAATCTTCTTGGTTGACTGGGTGACCTTGGCCTTTAGAAGTGGTACTTCGCCAGGTTTATGGCACTCCATTGATTCTCTTCTGGACAGGGGATCATAGTAGAGAACCATATTTTCATTTTTTGTAACAATGGTTTGCAGAACTTCTCTCTGGTTGTTATGGCAGAGCTCCAAAATTGCCTGACAACAGATGACTCGTTGCTGCTTTTGGACCGAGGAAAGAAGTTGAGGCACCCATCTTGGACTAACCTTATTCATGTTTAAAAGTTCATGAATAATTCGAAGGACTGTTGTTTTAGAAAGGCCCAACCTGCCTGCTATTTCTGTAACTTTAAGCTGCCAATTTCTCCTTCCACAAGAGCGATGTTCTCAGGAGAGAGCACCTCCAAGAGCTGACCTGCGCATTGTTCGTCTTCAATCCTTTCTCAACCCATTTGAAAAAGTTTGAACCATTCTTTTACAGTAGAATATGAGGGAGATGCTCCCCCATATACGCCATCCAATCACTGTTTAATTTCATTTGGAGTAAGTGCTTTTGTGGAGAACTTAATAATAGCCCAATACCCAATTGTGAACATGTCACTATCTTCTACACATAGCCTCCTTTATGCAACTATATCTGAACAACTGCACACAGCAGAGCAGAAGTTACAACTGCAATTATTTACTTAACAGATAAGGGTTTTGTGAAAATGATAATTCTTATCGTCGAGGCTGGAAACTTATGGACCTACCCTTGAATACATATCCTTCAGGGAAGGTTTCCATAAAAGGTTTAAAAATTAAAGATCTTAAAATGATGACACTTATCACTGGCCAGTGATCATATTCAGTTTTATGAAACCCTTTACAGTGGCCAGTTGGCAGTAATTTACTGGTAGAAAATACCTGAAAGTCTGCATGAAGAGCTAATTTTGTGCTATGTTGACATTTTTTATGTAACAAATATTATTTCCTTCTGTTGTAAAGGCCTTGTACTAGTAACTAAATTTTTGTTGCATCCATAAAATAAATATTCATTTAAACATGTCAACCAACATTTTCTGTGTTAAAAAACAGTATTTTTTTTTAAAAGGCATCAGTCAACTTAAAAGTTATATAATTAAGTTCAGCTCAGAATAAAATATTTGTTTAATTTTAATGAGATAATCAAATGGAAATTGGGAAATAGGCTAGCGTTATCAAAAGTACTGTTTTTTTCTCCACATCCAAGTTATCTTTTTCTTTTTTTCTTCCTCCGCAAATTTGCTCACCTGTGATTAATGCCCTTTTAACTATGTACCATTCAAATGCTTTAAATATTTAAAATGTAATTTGTATGTATGTTGATGCCATTTATATTTTTTAACTTTCAGATATATATTTCAGTCAGAGCTCTGTCCATCTTCTTCCTGGCATAAAAAGTTATTGGCAGCAAAATTTTGAAGACTTAAAGATTATGGTAAAAGTTTTCTCCCGCAATTTAAATCAGCAAATACCACTTCAGATTGGTGAAACAACATTAGAAATATTCAATGTTATAAAATCTGAAACATTAAGTTTCAGTTCTGATGCTCCTGTTTTATCATTGGCTCAAGTTCCTCATCAGGTTCATATAGGAATGCTTAGAATAAAGGTTGAGCTGGGAAAAGACTACAGATATTTTGGAAAGGAATTAATAAAGATGGTATTTGATGACAGTCACACTGAAGATAAAGGGTTAACCTTACCACAAGAAGATGAAAAAGTGCTTGTTGAAGATTCATATTCAAATTTTTCAGAGAATGAACTTCAAGACCATAATAAAGAAACCTTGCCAGAAACTGAAATGAAGCACCATTACAGGGAAAAGACACAGGTTAGATGGACTGAATTATTTTTGTATTCCATTAATTTTTATGATAAAGGTCTATGAATGTAGTGATAAAATGTGTTAATACACAACAAATTAGATACCGAAAAATCTCATTTTCCTGGACAAAAAATATATAAAATACTCCTTTAGCTAATTCCCAAAGTGCATTTGTCTGCATTATATATCAAGACTTATTTAAGATTCTGTAAAAGCACTGGATATAAAAATAAGTGATTGATGATAAAAAAAGCATGAGAAACCAATAAACCTACTGGAAAAGTTTCCTATCAATTTTTATAAAATATTTATCATAGTTTTTTTTATGGAAAAAATTTTAGCAAACTAAAATGATACATTGAGTGACTTCTTAAGTTATACAAATATATTGGATATAACATGTCTTTAAAATTCACCTTTTGTGCTCCCAAAAGAAGATATGTATCTTCTCAGAAAATGTTGGGCCTGTCACTGTAGAGTACATAGCGTATTTCCATTGGCATATTTCTAAAATGTAAAAATTATGTAAATGGAGTATCAGTATTGATTATTAACATTAAGAGAGATTGCAGGAAAATATACTTGAAAACCATCATCTACAATTTTAAAGATACCTATATTAAATTCTGTTATGTACATCAGTTGGTTTTTTTCTTAAATAAATTCTTTAAAACTTTAAACTGTATTACACCAAAATTCTGCCTGATAAAAGTCTGAAAGCATATTCTGCATATGACAAGTACAATCAGTTAATGAATGCTCAGGTTTCAGTGATGAGAGTTCATAGTAGCAGGCTTTACAATGAGGGGTGCATCTCAAGGCTTGATTTTTCTAATGCGTTGCTTATTCATTGATGAGCTGCTTGGGTAGATGTGCTGTTAGTACCTATTTAACTATAATTTACATGCCTCCTAGGAGGTAAGAGGGCAAGGACTGCTCTGTCATGTTTCTTATGGCTGCTGAGTTTGTACTGACTGCCGGTCTACCTTTGTCACAATTCATGTTACCCTTCTCTTTATATGTTTTGTGGTCTTGTATATGGTTTTCTGGGAGAAATCACAATGGCTTATGATTTTTACTGTCTAAATCATAATGGTGGTTTATAGATTTTATATGCTCGTGCTCAGGAATTGCAGATTATTATGGTTGATAAAAATTTAAAATCCTAATAGCTTCCTATGCCTTGTGGCAGTGGATTTTCTGATCTGTCTAATGTATGATTTGCACATTCACATTTAATCTTGTAGACACCTGGTTTGAGAAGATACTGCTGTCCTTTATAGAACATAGAAAAACCACAGTTTTTGACAGATATTCTGTGCAATTACAGACAGCATTTCTAAGTTCTGAATACAAAAGTAAGCACATAATGTATGTCAGCTAAGTGCTTTTTGAATAGTACTTAATGCTTGATTTTGCTACTGCTTTACAGTATTAATTTAAAATTGTGTCATTTTGTCTTTTTCTAAGCATAAAGTTTGGCCTCAGAGAAAGTAATATCAAAAAATAAAATACTTATATTCACATTTTTACTTTTTCCTGTACATATTAGATTTGTTGACATTCCATTGTTAATAATTTTCATATACTGAAGTAAGTAATAACAAAAACACTGTGAATATGTATGAATCTACTGAATAAAAAGTAATGTACATTTATAATGCTGGGAAGCTTGCTGGTTAGCCATTAGGAACTGTAGTGTCAGCCACTAGCAAATGCATGAATTTTTCAAAGCTGTGCTACCTCTGATAGATACTGTGAAAGTTTAAACTTCTGTTTAATAGAAAAATGGTATTTTTAACAATTTTTATCATGTATAATCTTAATTTACAATAATGCTGAAAAATGAAAGTTAATTACTTTGCTACCCATGGTTTATCTAATGGAACTAAACTATTGCAAACACATACAGAATCCTTCCAACTCATTTATACTAATGGGTGATTTTTCCTTTATGGGACTACTCCACAAATAATGTTATGTGGGATCGTTCACGTTGGTGCGGTAGTGAATAGGAGTCAGAAAGTCTGCAGCTTTGATTGTCCAGTAAGTTATTACTAATGTTTAAACACGTAAAATGTACATTTACTCACCATTATCAATCAAAAAGATGATGGAACTGCCACCATTCATTTTCAATACATTTCTGGCATTGGCTTATGAAATTAATCTCTGCAATTCTCTCTGAGAAATGGAAGAAATTTCTTCACAAATGTTATTTTTGAGTTCATCAAATGTGTATGTATTTGCCTTGCACACTTTTTCCTTTAATGCACCCCAGAGATAAAAATCACAGCACATTGATTGGGGTCCAAGGGACTCTGTCATCAAATATCTCGTGAATGGCATGCAAGGAGACATGGGTTGTATATGCTGTAGTAGAATCATCTTTGAAAGTCACGAACCTATGTTCCCTCATAGTTAATTTGTGGTAAAAGGATTGCAAAATATGTGACACATGCCTATGACTATTAATCATTTCTTATAAAAATAAATTGGGTCTATTATTCTCTTGCTGCTAATGCTTCACCATACTCCTATCTTTTGATTACGCAGGGGTTCCTTATGAATCAGGTTATTTTTCTGAAATCTTAGTATTGGCTTTTTGTAAATTAACACTAGAACTGTTGATGTTTTGTTGTCTCTAGAACAGCGGATGGGTCTGTTGTGACCCATACTTCTTCTTTGGTGTTTAATATCAATGGGTGGTGGTAGCTGTGTGGAATGAATATATTCTTTATTATGCTGTATGTTTTATTTAAATATGAACAAAAGTTGAATGCATTTGTATGAATTATTTTCAGAAAACTAACAAAATTGTACTAGGTGCCTTTACTTGTTGGTATCACATTGAGCATACATAGTAATCTTTGACTGTGCACTTGTTACAAACAGTTTTCTTATATACGTGGCACTTCACAAAAGATTTGTTTTCAGTGCAGCAAGATTAGGCAAAATGTTTGTTCCTCTTGTCTCTATCCACTTTGTAGAAAATGTTGACACTCATTTGTTTACATGATCAAAACAAACAAGGGACTACATTTATGCATCTGAAACTTTACAGGTCCAACCAAGGGATGATACTTAACTGCTATCTTAGTAATTTTGCCATCTTCAGGAAATCTCTGAGTCATACCAAAAACTTTTAGAACACCCCTCATGTCTCTCCATAATTTCCTTATTTGCAAACACATTTTTTCCAGTAGATAAGAAGATTCTTAACTCCATTATCAAAGAAAGAATGAGTTTAGGTTCAACCACTTGTGCATAAATGCTTCCATACCTTTGTTGCTGTCAAATTGCAAACCTTCAATGCTCCTATTTATGTTCCATACATATAGTAATCACAAGATGATAAATCTGGACAATAGGGAAGATGTTCCACTTCTGTCCAGTGGATTTCCTCAAGTTTAGCCCAGGTCAAAGCAGCAGTATGCAACTGGACATTGTCTTGGAGGAGAATAACAGTAGATTGTTGATATCTTTTATACAAAATAATTACCTTATAACTAGAAGTTTCTTCCGGGTTAGGAGCCGTGGTTTGTTGAAGCTAAGGAGTCCCAATGTTTCATCCCCACCTGCAGAGGAGGACATCTTCAGTGGCGTGGTCTGAGTCTTCTGGGCAAAGGTGTGTCGTGCCAGGACCTTTGCCCAGAAGACTCAGACCGTGCCACTGAAGATGTCCTCCGCAGGTGGGGATGAAACGTTTGGACTCCTTAGCTCCAGCAGACCACAGCTCCTAAACCCAGAAGAAACTTCTAGTTATAAATCTGACTCCGGCCGTGAAAGCTTCCGACTACTCAAAATAATTACCTTTTGCTTTAATTGGAAGCTGACAGTAATAAGCTGCATTGAATTTTTATGAAGAAAACTGATTATCAAAATGCTTTAGGAGTCTCAGAAAACTGACAAGAGAACCTTCCTAGTTGACAGGGAAGTTTTTGCTTTCCTTCATTCCATGCTCATTTGCTTTGATACAGAAGTTAGTAGCATATCTGTCTTTCATTAGGGGTTATGATTTAATGCATAAACATTTTTTGATCCTAATATCGAGCCAGAAGACTTTGACACACATATGCAGCCTTTAGATCCATAGCGAGAATTTAAGGCACTGACCTTGCTGAGACTTTTCTGTTATACAAGTCATCTGAAATCATGGCTTAAACACTTCCATAACTCATCCCAACCTGAAAAGCACTTTCAGAAATACAAATGTCAATCACAATCAATGAGATTCCAAATGCCTTGAATGTTTGTTCTTGTTTTACTCATCTGAGATCAATGTTGGAGACCTTCATTTTCCACAATTTCTCATCCTCCTGTGAAACTGTTGTACTGCACATATGCTTGTGTCTCAGACATTATCTTATCCTCATACTGTGTCTGTAATTTTAATCGCAAATCGCTAATTTTAATCACAAATCTGTTTTGCAACTTTCCATACCAAAAACTTATTAATGCATTGCTCACTTGAAGCATGTACCTTTTGCTTAGGCATGATCTATTGACAAATGAAACTGTGAAGCAAACCAGTATCTTCCCTACTCCTAAAACCTCCATGCATAATGTCAGAAAGGTGTGTCTAATTGCATACTACTCTCAAGTGGTAAAATCAAAATATATTTCTTTCATGTATCATGTTTGGATGATCAATGAAAAAAACAGATTTAGCAATTGTTGCTTTACACATGTGGTTTCCTATTATTTAGTATGATCTGTGTAGAAATGGAATTTTTATGGACATTTTATAACATTATTTTGTAATAAAACTATGTGCTCTGAAAGAAAGTCATTAGCTAATGGCATGAAAATTTTAATAAGGTCTTATTAGCCAATTTTCTCTATTAATTAAACAAAAGTAATTCTGAAGCTTTTTTTTTTTTTAACAAATTGTGGATAACTTAAACAGTGGACATAGTTTCACTTTTAATTTGAAAAGAGTTTTATTTATTTATTTTTTATTATTTACATGATACTCAGTGTTCTTAATGACAATCTTAAAACATTTTGAGTATTTAAGTTCATATGCAATTATATTGTTATTGATTAAACTGCATTCCTAATAATGTGCTATGTATTAAAAATGCTTAATGTGCATAGATTTAAAGCTATATGTAAAACAAAAATTTATCAGTTTTAAATGTTAATTTAATTAATTTTAATTTCCAGGCAATACTTCTGTTTGGGCTACTTTATATCTCTGGTGGCCAAGGCTTTAACATAATGAATTCTTACGTTGTTAGTAAATCACTTTGGAAAGAAGACATTATAGTAAGCAACATCTTCTGGGGCAGTTCCAGTCCCAATTACAACCTTCATGAGGTAGTGCTCTTGTTTTTATTCTCTGTTAATACTAGGGTAATAAGCAAAGTGAATGTATAGCATTTTTAAGAAACACCATACAGTTACCCAAATTCTCTTATGTTTTAGGCCATCTTCTCCTTTTTATGTTGGTATTATTCCTTTAGTGCAGTTATGACATCAACGGTGTACTGGTTTCAATATTTTATATGGTGGAAGTGAATACAGTAATTTCTTTAAAGGCAGTATATTTTATGTGAGTTTGGTTTCAAGTGAGCTAAATGCCAAACCCAGATGATGAACGACTGATCCATCCTTGAGATATATATATATATATATAAATTAGTGTTTAAGAGCTTGCAAGATAGAAAGGATTGAACAATCCTTTTAAGTACATTATCTTGCTTTTTAAACAAAGTTTTATTTCAAAATAGGTATATTTATAAAAATATTATTGGCTTTAGAGGTATATTTATTTATTTAATATTTATTGAAATGTTAGAAAAGTATAAATAGGCATCTAGCTATCTGGTTCAGGCTGTTCTTAGGGTGTGACCCCTGACAAATACAATTAATATATTTCAATACATTTCTTCAATAAATTATAAACTGATAATAATTATTCTTATTCCATTTCTTATATACATATACACACACAATTTTTACAATTTAGAAATATATGTGTGAAGTACTTTGTATAAAATTTATACATATTATATTGGATCCTCATTCTGCTATACAGTCAGAAATTGATATTGCAGACAAGAAGTTCTTGCATAACACCAAATACCATATAGTACCAATATGACTTTAGAAGTGGCAACAAGGTTTATTGGCACTCTTGGTGGTGCAGACTGTAATTTCATCAATTTGACAAAATAGATATTTAGGTGTAGATTTATTAGTTAATAAGCAATTAATATTTATAAGGATGGAAAAAGTTTGTGCTGTATATTATTGCCAAAACTGTGAAAGGCAATGTGAAGTAGTTTCTTTGCTTAGATTTTCTGGAGGTAAAGACATGTAAGTAATATTAATGTATAACCTCAACTTAGATATTCATTTTTTACACTAACTCCATTCACTTACACAAAAGTAAGATGAGTTTTGGGAGAATTTCTCCCATCTTCAGTCGCTCACCGAACCGCCGTTACTCGAAACTATGACTGGACAAATGGATGTTCCTGTGGTGGCCTCTGTTGGTTGAAGTAGGAAGTTGTTGAGCTCATCCACTGGAGGAAACTCAAAATTCATTCGGTTTTCTCTATTTTTTAATATGAAAATTTTTTTCCGAAGTGGATAACTCCAATGGGCTGTGAATATGTTTCAGCAGTTTTATTCCCGATTTTATTTCATGGTTTTTGGTTCAAAAGTGAGCTGATTTATTCATCTGTTTAAACCGAATATTCCTAAAATGTTCTTTCCTCCGAATTTCCAAATTTCTTTTTGTTTTGCCTATGTAGCTCTGTTCACAATCTGCACATTTTATTTCGTAAATTCCTGATTTCTGTTCTGGTGGTATGGAGTCTTTTACTGTGCAACCTAATAAATTCTTGATTTTGCATCTGTTCTTTGGGGCTAATATTATTCCATGTTCTTTGAAGATTTTCTTACCACAACAAGTTCAAGAAAATCTTCAAAGAACATGGAATAATATTAGCCCCAAAGAACAGATACAACATCAATAATTTATTAGGTTGCACAGTAAAAGACTCCATACTACCAGAATAGAAATCAGGAATTTACGAAATAAAATGTGCAGATTGTGAACAGAGCTACATAGGCAAAACAAAAAGAAATTTGGAAATTCGGAGGAAAGAACATTTTAGGAATATTCGGTTTAAACAGATGAATAAATCAGCTCACTTTTGAACCAAAAACCATGAAATAAAATCGGGAATAAAACTGCTGAAACATATTCACAGCCCATTGGAGTTATCCATTTGGGAAAAAAATTTTCATATTAAAAAATAGAGAAAACCTAATGAATTTTGAGTTTCCTCCAGTGGATGAGCTCAACAACTTCCTACTTCAACCAACAGAGGCCACCACAGGAACATCCATTTGTCCAGCCATAGTTTCGAGTAACGGCGGTTCGGTGAGCGACTGAAGATGGGAGGGATTTTCCCGAAATGCATCTTAATTTTGTGGAATTTTTTTCACTTGAATGGAGTTAGTGTAAAAAATCAATACCTAAATTGAGGTTAAATTGCCACTCCATTGCCAACAGCTTCGTAAGTATAATATTTAATATTAATGTATATTTTGTTGTCATTGTATACCATCACTTTTATTTAATAGTTATTCAATTTAAAAGTGTATTTATGAAGATAAATACTTAGCATAAATCTACATCCTCAATGTGTAAAGTAGGCTATATGCCATAAATGCTGATGTAAGTTTTTTTTTTTTTTTTTTTTTTTTTAAATTTGATTTGCAGCTGTGCTCTGTAGGTAAACAAGTGTTAAAGGTCTGACCTGGATGAGATTTTTAAAAAGCAGGCTCCTGATAGACTGAATAGTTCTCTTAGAACATGTGCTAAGCATTTCAAGACCTAGAATTTTAGAAATCCAAAACTTACTAGTCAGGGGTAAGTAAAATTACTTCATCAGTGTATTCCAAACTGTGCTTTTGAAGCTGATACCATGAAATACTACAGTATTATTCAGTGATGATAGCATTACATTATCATTGTTTATTTACTTGTGATAGTTAAATAAAAATGTGGTTCTTCCCTCATCACCATATGACATAGACAGTCTAAAGAAAATGATCTAGAGAAGATTATAAAATTGATGATCAGCTGAAGATCTCAGAGCCAGTACAGAAATGCAAGGTAGATAAAATGTAAATCTTACATAATTTAATCCTTATTTAGCTTCAAAAAGTTTCTATAATTGCCCTAAATGAATTACTAATGTATATTTCATTAAATTGTTATAGGTTTAATTAAAGATGCTAGGTAGCCCTAAAGAAGTAAACTTGCAAGTTTCTCTTTAACAACAAAGTGAAGGAAGTTACAGAATCTTGTTTTAAAGCAAAAATAGATTATCAGATCCCTTCGTCAAGGAAACACTGCATTTCAAAAGGACAAAAACTTCCAAGAAGATATTTTCAGCCATGAAAGGCCGTAGATCTATTATGAGTCGGTTGAATTTAAGTGAGAAAAAAATGATAGGTAGAAGAATCTCAGACTGTAATAAGAACTTTGTACTAGCATTGGATTATTTGAAGAGTTCCAGTCATGCTTAATCCAAGAAATGCTGCTATTTACTTTGCACTGTACCAGCTTCTTCCTGCTCTTTTGCTTTCTTGCTTGGATCAGCATGACACAAACTCTGTGTACATCTCCTAATGCATACAAATATCTTAGAAAGATGTCCTACTTGCCAACCGTATATTCTCTGCATAGGTGGACTGAACAATGAGATTTAGGTACTGGGATATCAGGCCAATTATGAAATTGCTAAAACTGAAATCAGCAGTGTAGCTAGGGTTGAAAGGGTAGTGTATGTTATGCTGGATGAAATGTGATTAAAAGAAGCAATTTCCTATAATACAGAGCGGATTTGTTTGAAGGGTTTACATATCCAGGCTTCTACTACTTGGATAAGTCAAGCTCTTTAAAACTAGCAAACCAGGCATTAGTGCTCATGATAAGGGGCCTCGAGAGAAATTTGGAAGGCATTGGGGTTACTTCCTATCTGAAAATTCTATGCATGGGGATGCGTTAAAGTAGCTTGTGATCCATATAAGAGACATGCAAGATGCTTTTTATTTTCCCAAAGTAGTTGTTTGGGATCAAGGCACAAATAACTTCAGGAACTTTATTTGTTGCACCATTGAAGAGCCATTCTTTGAACTAGGTCATGAAAGTTGAATTTCTTCCATGATGCACCTCATTTAATTTAAGTAAGTTTGTAACAACTTTAAGAGGTATGAGTTTGAATACAATGGCAGCATACTATTAATCTGTGCATGGAAAACAAAGACCTTAATCAGTGACCTTTCTCTTCAAGAGGGTGTCTCTTGCTACTCAAGTACTTAGCCATTCAGTGAATATGGCCCTCAGGACACACATTATATTTAAATCAATATCAGCTGATGCAACTAACATAGTCTGCATACTACTTACTACTTACTACCAGTTCCATACATTTATGAAAAGTAAATGAAGCTTTAAGAGTGTGTAGTTCAACTGAATGATACAATGATATCAATTAATAACATAGTCTAGTTTGTAAATGTAATGGACAGTGCTTTAGGTGCATTTAATTCCTCTACATATGTTAGTGCTAAGGATCTTCAGAGACTGCTACATTTGTCCGTGCAGATTAGAAACTGTTAACAAACTGGAAGATACCTTTTCAAATGTAAAAATTGTGGGAAAAGCTAGTACAAGTGCACTATGTTTCAATGGGTGAGTGGAAAACTTTTAAGTTCTCCACATATCTTTGGAATGACTTATATTGAAATGTTGACTACTACCATTATTGACAGCAATGCTGCAAATTATCTCACAGGTTCAATGTGTAGTAGGTTGTCACATGACACCTGCAAATTTTAATTAACTTTCTGTGATGACAGCCAGAGATTGGAAATATCGGTACAAGTATCAAAACAAATACTCAATTATGCAGAATTATTATTCCCAGGTCTTGAGCATTTGTGTTAAGGAAAAGCTTAGTGTCAGTGTAGTTTTAAATAGCCGGAATTTTCACAGTAAAATATGGCATAATTTTGCAGTTTTTAATCAGGAAATTACTCAAATTTCACTAATTTTGTTTCACTTACTTGCTACCTTTGAAACATGTCCAAGTAACTGGAACAAAAATGTAAAAATTGCAAAATCTTAGTGTCAATGTTTTGAAATAAAATTTTTCCTACTGTTAGTAGACATGGTATAAAAAGAAGATTAAAAGAATTTGTTAGTATACCAGCTGAATTCCTTGTATGCTCAAAGCTCATTGCAGTACATTTTTTGTTGATAAGTCTTATCATATACTGATAAACGGTTATATACAAAAATAAATGGACAGTAAATATTGTACTTACGAAGCTGTTGACAATGGAGTGGCAATATAACCTAAACTTATGTATTCCTAAGGAATACTTAAGTATTCCTAAGTTTAGGTTAAATGGACAGTATTTATGTAAAAGGAATAACATATAAAACAAAATGTGCACCATTAAGTGTGTGATTTAGACAAAATGATTTGTTTCACCACAAATTTAATATTTTACTGTAAATTTATGTCTTAAGTATGTAAGAATGACTATATATGTTTCATCAGGATGTAGTAATGTAATTTCATATTTTTTTAGAGTGTGGAAATGATGTATATTTCCTTTAGTATGTGGAAATATTTATATTTTCTCAGTGTGTGTAAACTGTATTCATAAGGTTGTGAAAACGGTGTGGCCATTATGTAATAATAAGTATTTGTGTGCTTATGAAAGTAAAACAAATTGTACACTATTATTTGACTGTCTTTTACATTTCTATCAAAGACACATATTGACAAGACACCTGGACTATTGTAACTTGCTTCATGAACCAGTCCTCCTTAGATTTTTATACATAGGACAGGCACTTCTGTAATATTTGTTAAGTTTCTGAATTGCTATTTTGCATCATTAAAAAAAAAATCTTTTGTTGGTAAACTTTAATCCAAACATGCCTTAATAGCAAAAATAGTTTTCCAATTTAGAGAATAAATAATGATGGTGATGATAATATGTATTTATATTTTTAGATTGTAAAATTAGCTTATATTTGACAGCTTAACAAATAATAATTTTGGTTTGGTTTTTGTCGGCTTGTAATCCATTTTCAGATGTTTCTCATGTAATGTAGATCTAAGTAAAAGGCACAATAATTGTAAATCATTTTACTTCATGACAGAGAGGGAAAGTGCACAGTGTACATGGTAATTTTTATGGTTAATTCCAGGTTTCTTTAGGAACTTGCAAACTTCGTGATTAATGACCAAGTTAATCTCCATATTAAATGCAAGGGTTTGTATTGTTTGCTTGTGTCTTAAATTGAAAAAAGAAAACCATAGCATTGCAATATTTATTCCTTTTTAATGTCGGTCCTGGTGGTGTAGCAGTAACCATGTTTGCCTTCTAAACCCAAGATCATGGGTTCAAACTTGGCCAGGACCGATGGATTTTTTTCGGGCATAAAAATCCAAAGTATGGCTTCCTTCGGAAGGGAAGTAAAGCAGTGGGTCCCGTGCCATACATTTATGGCACGATAAAGAACCTCAAACCTGAAAGAAGAGGCTTC
Organism: Metallyticus violacea; assembly: GCA_030762175.1. Lineage (NCBI taxonomy): Eukaryota > Metazoa > Arthropoda > Insecta > Mantodea > Metallyticidae > Metallyticus > Metallyticus violacea. Next base: position 41,794,511 of record CM060835.1, on the reverse strand, counting down.
TGAGCAAAATTTGTCAGCCGTTTCACGCCCTGAATAGACTGGAACGCTGATGACCTGAAATGTTAAAGAGCATCCATAAATAAAACAAATCAACAAATCCTTTTTAACAAAAATTGCAATACATATCACACCACACCTGCACAAAGTCAGTTAATGCTAATTTTCCAGTTCACTCCATTAAATGGTTACAGCATAAAGTATCATCTGGCAGCTCCATGTTCAAAGATACCCTCTTATGTATGTACAGGTCCATGTCAAATCTTGAAATTTCCAGAATTGATACTATACAGTGTTTGTCTGTAGGCAATTTGGTTGGCTGCTTGCAATAGTTGTGCTGATGTCTATACCAAAGTGAAGAAAATGCAACAAGCTAGAGTACTTTTAAATATGGTCACTAAATGAATGGCAACAATACTCCCACTAGAAAATAAAATATAATACCAAGCTGATTAACCATTTTAATGCAGATTTAAATTATAGCACAGAGCTTTTGCAAAATAACTTATACTGAAATTAAATATTCTACAGTTCTCATATACAAAGACAGAGCCATTTATTGGGAATAACATTGAAAATGTGGCATTTAAATGAAATGTCAAACTTATTTATATTAAATTACAGTTATTGGTCCTCCTCAAAGTCGTTTTTAGCCACTACAGTCTTTTGGCCTACCACAATGATTGCTGGATCCTCTACATCTCTCTTGCAGTGTGATTAGAGTGCGATATTGCAGAGAGTTATTTATATTTTTATAATTTGCAGAGTGTAGAATGCAGTATTGCAGAGAGTCATTAATATTTTTATAATTTTTGAAGAAGGGATTAGGTTTCAATACTGGGTCCATAAGTGAGTCACCTAATCTTCCCAAATAGAAGTGTGCAATTGCATTGCCAAAACCTAAATAACTATTAATTTATTTTAGTCAATGATAATTCTATACAATTGTCATTGTGGATAATTAGCTTAATGGTTCAGTATTCAAATTTCAACGTGTGTTTATTAAAAATGCAGAAATAATGTTCCATGGTGAAAATTATCATGTATAAAAAGGTAACATCACCATTGTAAGTTAGTTCTGTAACCAATAACAACCACTGCAACCAACCTTCCCCAAAGTGGTATAACTGAAGATTTGCCAGTATCTTAGCTTAGTTTGTTTTAATGCCATTTTGAAACAATGTAGCTATAATTTATGTTTTAGTTGCCAGTTTCCTTTTAGATATAAGGAAGTCCCCCGCACACAGACAGCACTTAGCAAAATAAGAAAAAAGTAAAAAGATGCCTATACAATAAGGTAAGCAGTGGATGATGGAGATAGACATGCTGCTAGACAGGAACAGTAGAAAAGTGTAAATTTAAAATCAGAAACTTTACCAACATACTGGTGATTTACACTCTACTGAGACTTTTAAGAGGTTTTTACTGATTACCTATTTCATCAAGCTCCTTCTCTATTAATACGCTTTATTTTGCTTTCTGCTTCTTGTCAATGCTTGCATTTGAAATTTGTTCACAAATCTGAAAATTGCACTTTCCGATGGAAATAATACTCCAGGAAATTTAGCACAAAATTTTCTCTAACAGTGCTTGTATGATTTCTTTTGCACATAAGTTTTAAATAAATATTATTTCTTCTACACTTCATTCTCAACATTTTCCACTATACACAAATACACATAGAAAGTCTAACACATTTTTCATACAGAAATCCAACTGAAATGGTTAGCATGATAGACACAACAGAGCAAGCTCAATTGTCTGCATCTTAATTGTCAAGGTTTTTCTTAGTGTATACAAACTCTGATTGTGTAGCAGAATGATGACATGGTAAATGTGTGTGCATTATTGCATGCTCTTTAGTACAAATATTTTTTTTTTCTCTCCACAGCTCATTCCAGTATTTCTCTGTTCAGAGTTCCTGGAAAGGTGTCAAAACAACTTTCTTATTGCAGAAGTTTGGGAAAGAAAGCCTGTGGCACAATGTGATACCCTAATTGGTATTGCCAAACTGCCTTTAAATCAATTCTTTGTGGCATATAGAAACCCACAAATAGCAGAACAACTTGTTTTAGCAAAGGTAAGGACTAAATGTAACAGGTATTGCTTGTTGCTTTTTATTTCCCAATTAATTCATTTAAATCATTCTGGCTTTGGCAAAGCTGACACAAATAAAAAATCTGCATCTAGGGTACAACTTCTGTAAAATGAACCTTTATATCCGTAAAGGAAGATATAGGAATGTATTGAACAAAGGTCCAAAATATGTAGGTAACATTTCTTGGATACTTTATATTCCTCATTTCCCATCTTTTAAAAGGGAAAATTCTATTAGTGAAATGTTAAATTGTTGATGATGCCTGGAAAATAAAATCAATATGCATATGTTGAATCGCACATTATTGGGCCACATAAGCAAAACATAAAATATAAAGATTTACAAGATAGAAAATATTCAAGATCACTGCCATACTCGTACTACAGAATTTAACTTATGCAGCATTAGGGCTTTAATCATTGAGTCACCTGGCCCTTCTTAACTATAACCATGAACTTTTTCCAGAAGTAGGAAAACTTTGAGGATGACATGACTTGAGCCTGGATTTTCAACTTCTTTACCAATATGCTAACCACTGAACCACTGTGTCCTTCCAATCCACAAATGTAAATGTCTCTATGAGTTTTTGTATTCCAAAAACTATTAAGATTATCTTGTAGCACACCTTTAATTCAGAGGGACAACTTAAATACTTCAGTACTTTTGGCCCAGGCTTTTAATTAACCTCATAAGTCTTAATTTAAACACATTTCCAAGCAAAGAATTGAAAGGGGAGTCAAATGGGAAAATTGGGTTCATGACTGGACTTCAACCTTGGACCCTTAGCGTACAGTCCTCTAAGCCAAGAGTAATTTAATATTTAATTTACCTCTTTTTCACAAGTTAACTCTTAAGGTCACCAGATAGAAGCTTAAAATTAGGTTTGGAAAGATACAGAAGATCCATGATTTGAGTTTTGGACATTGACCTAGAATTTTTCCTTTGCACATCTCCTTTCAAATTATTGCCTACATTATGTGAGCAGTTAAAAAAAAAAAAAATAGAATTTTTCCTTTGCAAATCTCCTTTCAAATTATTGCCTACATTATGTGTACAGTTAAAAATAAAATATCCAAATATAAATTAACCCTTATAATGAGGTAATTTAAAAGCATGGGCCATGAAGATACTGGAGTTTATAAGTTACCTCCTAGAATTAAATTTCTTTCACAAGATAAACTTCAAGGTCTAGAGAAGTAAATGGCAGCAACCAGGGAGAACATAATAACTAATAAGCATAAACATGACTAAGTCCTGCTCATTTTTTTCATTATAAATTTCCTGTCAGATATTTTCCCAAACACAGGCTTGCTGTGAGAACATCCATATACAGAGTAAATTAAGGTGTCTGCAATAAATCTGAAGGAGGGATAGATCTCACAAGAGGAACATCTTTTGTAAAATGACCAATGTTCTCTAAATTGTCTTTTAGGAGGCCACACATCATCAAAGGAAACAGGTGTTAAAGACATTAAACAATAATTGTCATAATTATTATGACATGATATTAATTTATTTTGCAAGCACACTTGTGTGAGATACCAATGGTTTTCAAAGTGTTTGCCCGTAACCTGATTACATTCATTACACCATCATAGCAGTCCTATTGGACTGTGGCAAACATTTTAGACCTTTGTCACATTTGATCAAAAGCAATGAATATTTGCCCAATTAGTATGTGTCTTGTGTCAGCTTAAGTCATGTACTTAACACTCTGCCATACTCACAAAGAAAAAAATCAAGGTATAGTAAGTTTGGTGACTGTTTCCTTTAGCCTCATTGTAACAGCGATGGATGCTTGCATTCAACTGCACATGCATTGACTATACACAGAGTAATATTGAGAACAAGGTAGCATCAAGTGGTTTAATGTTCAAACCAGTCCACATAAATATAAACATGGGTTCAGAACTTCTAAATGATGCATCAGAGAACATAGGTTGTTTAAGATCATCTGTTAAACAACCTATCTCTTATTAAAATGTAAATTGGAACTTGCACAGTGAAGCTAATCATACAATGATATCAATTAACCTATCTCTCGTTCAGATTTGTTACAGAGTTCCTGGTTCACCTTGTGTTAATACAAAGCAAAAGATCTTATTAGCATTAATATTTTATTATTCAAAATGATCATTTATAGAATATTTTTGTTTATTCTTTGCAGTATCCCGTGGTTGCTGTGGATGGTTGGGTTAATGTTTTTAACCCTGTAAACAGACTTCAAGCAGGACAACTTCATGTGATACTTTGTCTTGGCACAGAGGACCAGATTCACCTATTTGAAACAACTCGTGGACTTAAAGAAACCTGCTGGAGACCAATAAGGACACAATCCTCTAATTCTATGCACCATGCTTTTTCATCCATAGCAGTAAACAATGATAAAAATATAAGAGTTTCAGTCACAAAATCAGAGCTGAGTACAGACAATCAACATATAATTACACATAGCAGGAGTACTGCTAAAGATGATGATGAATTGTCTTTCAGAGTATTGGGAAGTAGGACACATTCTGCAGAAAAGGAAACTCCTCAGAAAAAAATGGAAACAAATGAACCCAGTGGAGAAAATATTAACACTAATAAAAGTATGTGCGATCAAATAGTAAGAAAATCATCTAAAGCACTAGAACCTAAACAGCAACATGATACTTCAATGAATCAGTATATCGATACTAAACCCAGGGATGTACAGCAGAATAAAAGCATTCAGCCTCTTAATGCTCATAAATTAGCAGCCAATCCAAACACTATTTATAATGGCAATCAAATATCTGAACACGAACATTCCATAGAAAATTACTCAAATATAAATGAATCAAAAGCCATATATACTTCAACTGCAGAAAATCTAAGAGCTAATGAAGTTGAAAGAAATAATCAGCATTTTATTAAGGATAGTAATGTACTGGGCTCATCTCATGATAATAATGATATAATTTCTGGTGTTAAAGAAATTGAAGCAGCTAACAATGCCTCTGCTGAACTGATGTGCAGTGTTAGAGATCAGGAATCCCAAACTGATCTGTTTGTTCTTGACCTTCAACATTATGATACAGATTTTCTTTCGAAGCATTCAAAGAACATTGAGCCATTAGTAATTAAAGTATCTGGCAATGGTCTTGAGATAATTCAAACAAATGAAAATAATAGCAATATTAAAATTCCTGAAACAAAAAAGGTAGCTGAGCTGCAGTTAACTGAAAATGTTACATCTGATAGCATACCCTGCAAACTTCAGGATCATCATTCAGATCATGCTGGTGAAACTACTTATGAGTTTAATGTCAGTGGAGATAAAGAATGTAAGTTAAGCAGTGTCGATCATCATAATAACCACAAAAAAGGGGAGGGAACGCAGTGTAAATTAAGTACAGGTGATCATAGTATTCCTGAGGAGACTAAAAAGGAGGTAGATGTTGGTAATGTTGTAAATTGTGAATGTGAGAGAAAGGAGGAGGAGGAACACTGCAAATGTAGTAGTAATTGGACTTCAATGAAACAGAGAGCAATTCAACAATTTGCCACAGTTAAGGGTCAAAGTTTAGCTTCAAACACAATAACAGATAGTAAAGAAAATGATTATCACATAGTGGGCATTACTGCAGAAAATGCGATAGGTACAAAACAAAATTATTTTGATAATGCTGACAATAATTATTATTCTCTACCAGAATGTCAACCAAAAGATAAAAAAGAGCATTCACTAGGTTACTGTGCCAACGAAGGAATTTCATTCAGTATTCCTAACACCAATAATGTGATTACGGGCAAAAGACATAAATTAAATGATTATTGTGAAAACTCTGTGGTAGCAGAACAATCTTATTCTTTTAACCATGTTGACAGTCTCAGTGCTCCAAGTAATGCCTCACACAATACTAAATATGAAACAGATTTTGCATCAGATAAAACTGATCAGCCGACAGGAAAGGAACAAGGTTCATCTTTTGAGAAGGTTAAAGTGAATGCAAAAATATTTTCAAAAACTAATGTATCAAACAAAATGCCAAATGCTTCCCTAGCCAGATACAATGAGCATACTGCTTTAGAATACATAGGAATAAGTTCTGATGATCATTTTTGTGTTCATTTAGAAATTGCTGAGGCCATCCACCTTGAACTCCAGAAGCCCAATGAAACTGGAGGAAATGTATATGTTAGCTTTCAGTTGAATCAGGGTTGTGCTAAAGTGGTTACAGATGGAGAAGTAGAACTAAAGACTGGTTTGCTCTACACATCATTTGTGCCGTATAATGGCAATCCTGTATGGAACTGGCACTGCGAAGCTTGGCTGCCATCAGAGTTATTGACAAGTGTAAGTTACTTATTATTGCTGATTGTGCAGGGTTCTCATTCTGCTATGCAATTGGTCATTGATTTTGTTGACAAAAAGTTAGATATTAGCTGCCTTGCCGCCTGCTGAGGGAATTCATGTCACGAGCTCAGAACTCTTAGTGTGCAGTTTTTATTTCATTATTTATCAGTAGTAAATAGTAATTAATATTCTACTCACTATCATAGTAGATGCTCAAAGTGCCTAAGCCCTGCTGTGAGACATACATGAAAGATTTTGAGACTTACCAAGTTAATCCTACCGGAAATGTAAAGAGCCTCCCAGCTATTTTGTTTCAGTGCCTCCACAGGTTCTATTTGAGGTACAGCAGTAATTTTGTATGGATGAAGATGCAACACTGAGTGGCTTTATAGGCACTGCCAACATATACACCAATTTGCTGAGCTAATAGTATTAGAGATTTTTGAAGTTTCTAATTGTTAGCCAATTTCATCAAGCTTCTGCTCTGGTAAAATTTGGCATTTGGTCTCGGCTTCTTGTCAGTGATAATGCCTTGAACTCAAACTTTGTGGAGCAATCTGAAAATTGAACTTCCTATAGTACAGCATTTATACAATATCTTTTGCAACTAACAATCATAAATAAATATTCTTAGTTTTAGTGTATATCTCACTCTCTGCATTCTTCACAATACAAAAATGCACAATGGAAAGTCTTAACACACACCTATAGAAGTGCAACTGAAACAGTTTACATGATAAACATAAGGAGGAAGCTCAATTGCCTGCATCAGCCAAAACTGGGAATTATACTGAAGGTCGTCTGGTTCCCACTAGAGTATACAAACCCTAATTGTGTAGTAGAATGAGGGTGCAGGATATGTTGTTAATACTGATTTAAAAAAACATGGGACCCTTATGGCAGTCATAAGGAGTTTCACTAACATTTAGTTATATAATTTTTTTGTTTATACATGTTAATTTGGAATGGTTTTTCCATACCATATTGAAGTGCAGTAAAATAAAAGTTACTTAATAATAAGTAACAAAATAAAGGCTGACTCTTTTGAAATTATTTCTGAACATAGTCTTGTTTGGCACTAATGCACTTTGTTCAACAATGTTCATGGAAATGAGATTTCTCCAGAATTGCAAAATACTGCTCATTTGGAGATTAAGTCCAATTTAGTCAATTCTGAAGAATATTGTGGATGTGGTACAAATCATGTTGCAGCTCGCTGATTTTTGTCATTGAATCATTGTAAGGTGAGCACTGCATTGATACAAGATCGATTTCATCTTTAACAGGCCAAGTCTTTTCTGGCTTATGCCTTTATAATCCATAAGCTTATCATCCATTTTCAAGTAGCATCCCAGAAAACTGATGCTAAGATCCTTTCTGCCAAATTCACACATTTGGACTTTTTTGATAGTGGAAAATCATGATATCACCTGTTTTGTGTGTGGTGTGTAGTAGGACACCATGTTTCATCATTGGTCATGAATCAATGAATAAAATTGTATCTTTGAAAATGCCCTAAACTTCGCTCAGAGATTTGCATTCTGGTTTGCTTATAATCAGGTGTCAACAACTGCATAGCATCCATTTTGCATATCATTTTTTGCACAATTCCTTAGTCAAAATGTGAAATACCTGTTGCCTGAAATGCCTTTCTGCAGTTTAGTCAGCAATCCTCAAATAGCATATATTATGTTCTTTGAAAATTTTCAGTATTGTGGTAGATTCTGGCTATCCACTATCAGTTCGTCTTCCAAGCTTTCATGACTGCATTTGAACATGGTGGTTCAGTTGGAAACAGTTGAAAATTATGACACAGAGTCTCCTAGAGTATTTGTCATGTCTCTATGAACTTCTGTCATACCCTTTCCCACAAAGAGTTAAGTACTATATGTTGTTTGATAATTGCCATTTTTCTACATGCATATCTCTGCACTGCAACAAAGAGTAGTACCTACTAGGCCCTTCAATGAGCATTATCGCTCAGCTGTTTTTGTGGAAGATGGTGAATTTTGATTCAGTCATTGGTTTGGAACAACTACTGCTGCAATCTATATTTCATTCAGAGAACTTTTGAAAAGACCCATGTACATAATTTGTTTGAAATGGATTCACACCAAAAGTGTTTAGTCTTCCATAATGATTCCATATGTTTCACTATCATAATAAATACAACTGTGCTATTCAGGTTAAAAGGCTTTACCATCCATAAAGTAGTTTATCAAGTCAGGATCATGTGAGGAACCATTTGCATAGCTCCAAATGATATTGCAGATAATCTCCATATGTAGTGCTGGCTAAACTTTTAAACAATATGATTTCAGTCTAAATCAGGTAAAAGATTTCCTTAAGTGTAATGCTTAATCCCCAGTTCAAAATACTTTTTTTCTGGAGGACTTGAATGGGCCAATAATACAAACATGCATTTTTTTTCTCTTCTAACAATTGTGCATCATGATATCGTCTTTGAGCAAATCATTGTTTAAACTTCACATTAAACACCAGGAAATTTCTGTTCAGTCTGTTGTCATCAATCCTGCATTCTTATTGTATTTCCACCAACATTGTAATACAAAATCACTTTGTTTGTAGTTAGCTTGCAATTAATTTTACAGAGTAATTGAAAGGAATACATAAACAAATCTATAATGATAAGTGAACTAATACAAATAACTTATAAACAGTGAGGTAGAATGCCATTGTGAGTGATGCTGTAAAAACTTAATTTAAAAAAAAATCAATAAAAATCAACTTTTTCTGCTTCAATGTAGTCAGCATTAAGAGCTATGCACTTACCCCATCTTTTCATCCAGTTTTGGGAGATATCCTCAAATCCATTTTTTTATAGGCAATTCAAAATTGCCTCTAAAGCCTTCACTGCATCATTTTCAGAGTCAAATCATCATTCTTTGAGGTCCTTTTTGGCAGTTGGATACAAAAAAAAGTTGCATGGGCAAGATCAGGGTTATATGGGAGATGGGGAACAACAGGGATGCCTTTCAACTTGGTACTGTTTTTGAACAGAAGTCAGCAGTCTGAGAATTCAGTAAGCATGCACTTGTGACATGTTCAAATAACCCTTTAAAATGGTTTGAGCACTTCCAATTAATATGTTAATTTTTGTAAGTTCTAACAATCACCCAAGACACATGATTGTAGCGGCAGTGTTGATGTGACCTCAGTAAGGATGGTGGTGGGGGCTCCCCTCCTTGTAGATCAAGCTCTCTCTCCCATCTTTAAAGACTTTATGCCAATAGAAACATGCAGCATGTGACATTGTAGATTCACCATAAGCTCTGCAAAGATCTTTGAGCATTTTTGAAGCAATCTTCCTCAATAGAATACAAAATTTGACTGTTTAATGTTGCTCTCACATTTATGCCATCTTAAACTTCAACCAAGTTCACGATACTACTGATGGAGAATGTTTCAGTTTGAAAAATACAGCTCCTGGCGGCAGCCGATGATACTTAACAATATAAGAATCAGTTGACAGATGATAGATCAATACATTTTTTGGTACTTTAAAAATATAGTCTCAGTCTTTATTGAACAACCCTTGTATATATTTTCTTTGCAGGTTTTGAGAATGCATTTGATTCAATAAAAAGGGATGCACTGGCATACAAGTAGACATACAAAGAAGTCAGTACTGAACTTATTCTAGGATTTAAAAAATGATATGCAGGAATCAAATTTTGTATCAGATATGAAGGTAATAGAACCACAGTTAATATGAGCCAAAATTTGGGTTTTATTAAAGGATGTAAACTGAGCCTAATAATATTATTATTTAATTTGTTTATAGATATCATAGATAGTATCATGAAAAATTATTGGAAAGAAAGAAGTACCAGGATTACTTTTCATGATCTCATAACAGGAGCCGTAACCATGATAGGATTACAACACGCCATCGATTAAATTGCTACATTTTATGCAGAATGGGGTCTAAGGATAAATAATAATAAATCAAAGATAATAGTATTTAAAATGGATGGAAATTAAGGAAAGTTGAGAGATTCTTAATAATTAGAGACCCAACAGAGGTAGTGAAAGCATTTGATTATTTGAGGGTGAGATTTTTGAGTAATAGTGATGGGAGGAGCAGTCTAAATGTTTACAAGTTAAAAGTTATTATCTATTTAAAAGTTCCCACATTGCCAATGAAATGACTGGAAAGACTTATGAGACTGTGGTTGAGTCAAAGATGATGTATGGAGTAGAAATTTGGGGAGTGTCAAAGGGGTGGACAGAAATTAATGTGGTACATAGAATGTTCTGTAGAGGATTATCAAAAAGTTTGCTGAGGGAATGTTAGTTTGGCAGAACTAGGAAGAGTACGAAGGAAAAGTATAATAGGGAGAGAATCTTGAAATATTGCGCAGATGTTTAAAATTAGATGATGAAGATATTAATGTACTAAGAGGATGTACCAAAGAGATGTATTGAGAAAAGAGAGTTGGTTTAGGAGATGGGGAAACTTAGAAGAAATTGGAATGGGGAATATATGGTGATTGGGTGAAAGTAATGTCGGTGGATTTTGGAAAGAAGTAGACAGAGAAGAGAAGCAAGAGATTTGGGCTAGCTTTATGATTAAAATTTTTTGCACTTATATAAAATAGTTCAAAGAAATTGGAGACAGGAGAACTATGTAGATAATTGTGATCAATTCAGAAGAATAGGTCTTGCATGGATGCTTATAGGTACTTTATTTCTATAATGATTAAGGAAAAATTTTAAAGGTGAAATTATTATTGTGGCATAGTAGATATGCTCTCCATTGTTTAATACAGTGTAATCAGTGATACCTTCCCCATGGCTCAGGGTTTCTCCTATGATCGAGCCTCCACTTGCCCCACTATGGAGGGGATAGCAAGCCTGCTTGCTTGCTTGTTGACCTTGCTGACTCGCAGTCATAGTGCAGCTGTTCCCTGGTTTGTGTTGTGTTCTATTTTTCTTAATTTGACTATACATAAAGTGTATTGTGTGTGTTTACAATGGCGCAGCATGTCTTTATGTACAATTCATGTATGCTAACTCAATCAGATCATGAAGATTGAAAATGTTTCAAGCAAATCAAATTATAGACACTCCAGATCATAAAATAATCCATAATCTGTATAATACATTTTTGGAAACTAGAAGGTTCAGCCCAAGAAACCAAAAAAGCAACATAGGGTTCTCACCCAAAAAAAGATTAAATGAGATTGGTAATGATGTAGAAAATTCCCCTAGAAAATCTCTTCATCATGTTGCACAACAGATAGGGATTTTATGTGGGTAAGTGCAAAAGGCTGCTAAATTTAACAGCCTACAATTATTATCGCTGGGGTAGATTAAAAATCCATAAATAAGATGAATCTACATACTATTCAAGAGCTCAAAGATAATATTTGTCAGGAAATTGTCAAATTTCTCAAAATGAACTACAGCTGGTAATGAATAATTTCCCAAAGAGATGCCAAAAATGTATGGAGAATGAAGGCGAGCAGCTTCAATGCCTCATTAGATAATTTGGTAAATAATGAACCTCTTAAATTGGTTTGTGTATTCTTATAAGGTTGGTTTGTTTTATTGCTTTACCCTTGCAGTAATCACCGAGACCCAGCTGACCAGCTAATGAGTAGTGTGCTTGCCCATAGGCAAAACACTGTGGGGGAAAACAAAACTGATTGCACAGTGGAATGTGAAATGGTAAAAATGTAGAGGATAGTATCTGGAATGCAATAGATGTAGTAGCAATTAAACTTTTGACAGATATGGGTAGAGAAAATAAACAAGTGGGAAATTTTTAGGAAAAGTAAATTAAAAATATATCTCAACAGACTACATAATATACTACATTCAAATATGCATTATCAATTTATTATAAAATAAGTTATAAAAATTAAAATTATTCTAATATTACTCATCTAGATATTTTCTTTCTAGAGTTGCTTGCTTATATTCTGATTCCATTACACCCAACTCCAAGTTATTAGTGTATTGGTGATCATCGTATTTATTGCTGAATTATCCTATCCTTGTTTATACTTATCTGCCTATTGTACTTCTACGGTTGTTTCCCTCTATCTTCCTCTTAATCATTCTTATTCATTTCTCTCTTAACATTGCCCAAATAGTTTCCTATCATTTTAATATTCTCTCCTTTTCAGTTAAAATTTTTTTAATTAATATTTCCCCATATTAATTCTTCTATTTTGGCTGCCAAGTCTGTTCTCTCCATAGCTTTGCTTGCAATATAACAAACAATGAAAATCTGAACTGTTTTCTCCACATATTGGGCATTTTTCAACACCTCTATCATATCTTAACCCTTTTAAATTCATAACTCCAATTCTAGCCCATGCAAACCCTTCCCGACCTGCTTTATCACATTGTTCTATATATATTTCCCTATATTTTATTTTCCTGTAAAGTCTCATTGAACTCTTTTTTTTCTCATACTACCAAATATTTCTTGTCCTTCAATATCTCCCAATCTTAGGTGTATTTCTTCCTAGAATCCTCTCTTTTGATATTCCCTATTTATTCATAAGTTTCCCGTAGCTATCTATTGCAAAATTTCAATCACTTTAAGATAGCACGATCCTTTCTACCTATATTTCTCTTGGATACTCAAACTTCTTTAATAATATCACTCTTCCAATGTTGTAATGCTATATATGTATTTCTTAATGTAATATTAATTTTAACTTGTTGGAATGCCTACCTAATTCTAATTGGGCTACACCATTTGATAAAGCTATGTAAACCTAAGATCTGTTTACAAAATCTTCTATTTATTTTATCAACATCTTTCCATGCATGCTCTACACCCCATGTTTCTCCCCATATAGCACTTTTGCTTCCGCTATGGTTGGCATAAATTTTAAAAGCCAATATCCAGAATTTTTCTTAAACATGCCCTTATAACACTCATAGCTGCTTTTCCTTTTACTATGGCCTTTTTTCTTTCTTTCTTTTTTTTCTTTCTTTCTTTCTTTCTTTCTTTCTTTTTTTTTTTCCTTTCCCTGTTCAATCCAAATTCCATTAAAACTTAATTTGGTTCCTAAATAATTAAGTTTCTTTACCACCTGTATTTATGTCCCATTTAACTGTCATCTCTCTTCCTTTCTCATTTTATGACCTCTTTCAAAAACTATCGTCTTTGATTTCTTTTCAATTATTTTCAAACCCCATTTGTTACAAACTTCAGTTACCCATCTCAATCCTTCACTAGATATAGATCCAATTACAAAATCTTCTGCAAAGAGGAACCCTGGTATTTCTTTATTATTTATTACTGGTAAATGTTTTTTTTTTTTCCTTTGAATCTTGTCCAGAATGTCATTAATATAGAGAATGAACAGTATTGGACTTAATTTACAGCCTTGTTTACTCTGCATATAATCCATTACTTTATTATCTGAAACTCTGACACAAAACAGGTTCTCACTATATATTATTTGTAATAGTTTTATTGACATTTTTCTTACCCCTTTCCTTTTAATTTTAACCACAATGTTTTTCTATTAATGGCATCAAATGCCTTCTCAAAGTCTATAAATACCATGTAAACCCTTTCCTTTTTATTGTTTAAATATTTACCCACAATTGTCTTTATTATGAACACATCTGATGTTCTCCCTGCTCTGAAATCTGTTTGAAACTGATAATTTCTTCTCCTTCTCTACCCATTTCTGTAATATATTTGCTAGAGAACTCCAGTACCTAAAATGGAAAAAAGACATATCCCTATTATAAGCTGAAAATCACTCACCCCTTTTATATATTAGGAAAAGTAAGAGATAAATGAATGAAAAATATAAGAAACTTGAGAGCACACCCAGTTGTGAAAATGATTTATTTTAGAGGTTCTTTACCATACATATAACCAGGTGGTTAAGCGTGGGAGGACCTTAGTTTTGGTAGTGCTAAATTTTGAGATTTTTGTTTGTTGTTTGTTAATCTGTGTGTGTGTGTGTGTGCGTGCATGGGGGGGGGCAGTTTAATAAGCAGCTCAATAAGTTTATAGAATTTGTAGCTACTTTATAAACATAATTAATTGTTTACATAGAGATATTATTGATTAATAATACAATTCCATATCATCCCAGCACCAAAAATTCCATTGCAAACTGCAACTTTTAACAGGAAATATTAAATCACTTACCCATGGAATTGAGAATGTCAGATCTTTTTTAAAACAATGTTATAACATGAAATGTTAATTGGAACTTGTACAGTGAAGCTAATCATATAATTAAGATCATTTTATGATTGAGTCAAATTACACACTTTTATTGGCTCCATAACTTGTTTAAATTTAGTACGTGATTCATAGACCGTTATCTGCAACATTAGCTAAATTTAAACAAGTAAGTAGAACCAATAGGAGTGTGTAACTTCGACAGTTAGTTAATGATGTGAGAAACATGTACTAAATTTAAACAAGCAAGTGGAGCCAATAAGAGTGTGTAGTTCGACTCAGGCATAAAATTATCTTAATTAAATGTTATGACACTTTATTAATACATTCACCTTTAACTAAGATTTCTAAATTTATACCCCACCTTACTTTTAGAACTCTCCCTAACATTAAAAACATTATTTTCTGCAGCCTTTCTCCATCTCAGTTCCCTGTCTGGTTATAGGCTCATACCGAAATCTGTATGCTAACTACCCCATTTTGTATGTGTCCAAGAATGTTTTCTTGTGAGCTTTGCAAAACATTTTATATTGGTTTAACACATCTGTTATGTAAGTGGCATTAGTGGGAACGTGTTTTATACATTATTGTAGGATATATTACCACTCCATTGTCTACATCTTCGTAAGTACAATTTGTTTATACTGTTTTGCTTTGTATTAATAATCATAAGTTACTATGTTAAAACCAAACCATCTTCATTAGTTATCCAACATGCCCTCTCTCATTATAAGGATTTTGATTATGCATTTTATTAAACAATTATTGATGCTTCACTCACTCATGTTGCTGAAAATTATCTTGGAGATAACAGAAAGCTGCAATTTTTTTTTCATAAAGCACATACACCACAAGGTTTAAATAGTAGATGTTAATTCACCTTTTTACTTAATTATTAAATTAATGTTTCAGTTGTTAACACAATACTTTTGTATCCCCAATCATTTCCTGAAATGGCTTGTTTCAACTTTTTCCCTGCATTATATTACCTTCGACTTTCAAAATTTATTTTTATCACCGTCACTGATTTCTGTCTTGGAAGCAGAACAGCCTGTTCAGAATATTGAGCCATTTGAGGAACTGTTTTTGTGTTTTATTTATTTCTGCTTCTCTAGATATTATTTTTAGCTATACAAGTTATTATATTTTTCATTTTAATAATTAAAATATGGATTGATTTCAAAATATTTGTTTATATTTAATATTTATTGTATCAAATAGTAGATACATTTTTAGATAAACACATGCAACATATTTCAACCCTTCATATTTAATTTTATGTATGCTTCAATTTAAATGTTTTGTCACTAATTAATTTTTCTGTTACTGATTATGAATTTTTTTCTCTTTTTTTCTTTCCAGTTTTGTTAGAAATAATGCAAAATATTGATTCATTTTGAAGCAGAACAAATTAATATAATTTTTGTTGTTTTAAAGTGTATGAATGATTATGCTGCATGGAAACTTAAGTCACCATCACTTGCCACTTTTATTTTCAGCAAGTGCTTTCCAATGCTAAAAATAGTTAATTGGGCATTATTGTTTAATTGTTTTTAGATAAAATAGTAAAACAATATTCATGTTGTTGAATGTTACAGGCATCTAGCCAATTTATTTTAAAAATTTGGCATAAAAACTGTGCAAGTGATACTGCAGATCCATCAACAGGCACAATATTGGGATTTGCAGCAATAGATCTTACAGTTTTATTGCTTGGAATGCCTTGGGTATGTGGCTGGTTTAACATATTGAACTTCACAGGCTGTGGCATTGGTCAGATAAAGGTAAGCTTTCGTCTATAATAGTAAATGGCATACTGCTGGTACTCAAGGGTTCAGAAAAATACCTACGTTAGTTTTGTGCTTATTTGTGTTTTCTGAGGCTGAGAAGTGTAAATGAAGTTAGTGTAATCAAGATGAATACATTAATGTAGGATAATATTTATATATTGTACTTTCATAATCTGTCAACAGTAACTGTGATTTAAATGCTCTTGTGTGAGTAGGCATGACTTTTTCAATAATTGCAAGGTCTTTCTGCTGCAAAACCTAGTGATACATTCACATTTAAACCTCACAACTTGATTATAGGTTTCAAATTAGGAATGAGAAGTACAGAGACATCTTCTGAAATTTTTAGACAACTTGTAGAGACCAAAAGAATACCATAAGCTTGTATTATAATGAGAAAATTACCACATAGTGGTGTATTTTGCTATTTTTGTTGGCAATGTAAAGTTTTTATAAGGGTGATATTCATAATTGTATATAAACAGATAATTATAAGCTAGAATAAAAATAGGTATCTGTAAGATAAAGATCAAGCAGCAAATAATAAATACTAGGTTTCTTGTTTTCAACATTATATAACCTAACTTGTCTGTAAGCTTCTACTACAAATAACGAAATTTAGGCTTGTAAATTGCCCTTTCACTTTCATGAACTAAAACTTTTGAACTACACCATAATACTTTCAGAATGTAGAGATGTTGAATACATGAGCAATTTGATATAGAAAATGTATGGCTTATCTGTTCAAATTTCGAAGCTATGGTTATAAATTTTTAAAGTGCCAGAACATCACTGGCTAATGAAGATGCCCCTCAAAAGCATAACACATGATAATAAGGGTGTATCACACTGGTGCCATGCACATTAGCTTTCAAGTAAGAGGTGGTCATTTGTTTTCAAATTTGAGTCTCATTCTTCATTTTTTTTTCCTCCCTGTTTTCTGACAAGGGCCTAATAATACAGCTTTTAGCCTATGTTATAAGATGATGTTTCAATTTATACACTTAAATCTTAACATACCAATAAGTAATTATTACTTATTTCTTGATTTGTTTGTATTTTATGTTCCTGAAATGTTCTTGTAACCGTGTGTCTTAAGTTTCTCTTTGTTTTTCCAATATAAGTTCTTTTGCATTCTGCACAATTATTTGGTAATTACTTGATTTTTTCTCCAGTGGAAAATATCAAATACCAAATAAGTTATGCAGAATGTGAAAGAGTTTATTTTGGAAAAACAAAGAGAAACATAGGCACATAGTTAAGAGAACATTTCAAGAACATAAAATACAAACAAATGGAGAAATCAGAAGCATCATCTCATATCTGGGCAGAAAACCACGACATAGTGAATAAAGTAAAATTATTAAAATCAGTATAAGGACCTATAGAATTAGCAACATGGGAGAAAATCTATCTTTACAAATACAGAAACAAATTAATGAACTTTGACACTTCTGGGGATGAAAACCTAAACTTTAAGTTCATCATATCTCTACTAGAGCAGAATACACATCCCCATAGCATAACGAATTACCCAGGAGTCAACGGGTAGCTGAGAATGTGAACAATGGGTTCGTGAAACATGTACTACATATAAACAAGTAATGGAGCCAATAAGAGTGTGTACTTTGACTCAATTATACAATGATCTTAATTGTCTATTATACTGTTACTACATACTGTAAACTATTAATAATTTTCATTATAGAATAGTATTTCATTAATATGTCAAGTGTTTCAGAGTTCCAATGTTAATTGTTTCGAACAGAGGTGATACAAAGCTATATTTTATGAAAAACAAATAGTAATTTAACTTTAAACATGTATATTGTAATAATTATTTTAAGTACTCCAGTGGCATGCACTATCTTTATATTTTCAACCTCCATTGTGCACTATGCAGAAAAATGAATTTATCATATATTGGAGAAGTACTATCCACATAGTAATTGGAATATGTGAATTTGATCATTATTATTTACAGGTCAGCTTGAAACCCCTGGAGAATTTGGCTAGATTCAAGTCTGGCACATTGAGAGTGCAATCAGATTATGTAGTATCAAATGACAGTTTTAATAGCATACCTGTCCTTGAGAACACAAAATATCCACAAGATGCAGGTAGCAGTACTAAAGGAAAAGAACACTGTAGCCATTATCTCTTCAAGAGACCAGTAGATAGGAAGATACAGTTCAATAAGCATACTTCAAGCAAAGTATCTGCTGTACCAGACACAGTAACTTTAACAAAAGAAAAAGGTATTTTCATGGAGAGGGATTTGGATTTTTCAGATGGAGCACATTCTCTCCTTGCTCAGGCTCTCAAGTAAGTGTAATTCAATATTACGTTAAAGAATAAAAAGTGAATTAAATACATTATGATAATCATTCCTATATCCAAATTGAATTAAATTCAGGTAGACATTTTCAGATAATACAGTGAGATTATTTGAGTTATGGGCTGCCTGAGCATGGCTGCTTACTAGGGAAATGCAGCTGCTGCAGCCAGAAAGTTGGAGATGTGGTTGCTATGCATAAAGCTAGTATTTTTATTATTATTTTTATCTGGCACCATGACCTGAATCTATTGTACCAGATGAAAGATAATAGGTGAAATTAGGCTGAATGAGTTCAGGATACTTTGTGGCCTAAATTTTGCAGGAATTCACCTAAAGAACTGAGGAAAAAATCTTGCCAAGGAAACTAATCTAATCAGGAACCGAACCCAGGCCTACTGCATGGGAAGCACATATGCTATCGCTAGACTACAGTAATAGTATTTTTATTTTAGTATTTATATTTTTACTGAAAGCATAAAATGATATTGGATTTCAAACTGATGATAATAAGCATTAACCTGTGTAACAGATGTTGAAAATGATGCCCCTCAGTGGCAATACAAATTCACTATCTGTTTAGGAGATTCCCGTATATCAACTAATTTTTCTTTTGTAAGAACATAGCAGTTTGGAACACAGTTTTTGTCATTGAAAGATCCTGTTTGTCATAAATTTTAACAAGTTGACAAACAGCTTTTCTATCTGTAATACAACTGCCAGGATATTTTCTTGCAAATTGCCTTAGCACTTCTGTGCAAGAATGCATTTCACATATTTACATCCTAAAGACCCACTATTTATTTAGTGACATAAATAACAAAGAAAAATTAGTATGTACACAATTAAAGTACTGGATAACACACGAATGCAAAACTACTTGTTGAGAAAGCCTGCCTCAAAATAACTACAAGTTGTTACCTCTACATGCATTATATGGTCTTGACAACTGGGTTCTCCCAATATGCTGCCATGCTCTGTTGGCTTGCATCTCACACTGTGTAAGTGAATATGTAAATATTTGTATATAATAATTTATTATGCAGTGCTGCTTAATATGGAATTTTGAGTATTTGGGCCATGCATCTAATTCAGCACATATTAATATCCTATCATATGACTTTTTTTTTATCCATGCAAATAGACAAAAAATAAGACTAAACAAACATAGACATGGGACAGTAAGTCTTACAATCTGACATTATTCATAGGTATGTAGTCTTCCATTAGTTACATGTTACTGTGTAGGTGACGTTGAAATTGACTACTGCAAACAGGTTGGGCGTCAAATTTATGTTGGATATAACTTACATCGATGTAGTTACTGACACTTTGGGAGGTCAAATTTGTAGTGGTAATAAAGGGCGGCAATGCCAACGTCATTTGTTGTCATAGATGTTGAAATAACTAAGACGACTATAATATGCTTGACCAGTTCAGGGTATGATAATATAACTGAATTTTCCAGATTAATATTTTGTTATTACCACACAACAGTACACTTTTCTGACTATGATATGCTCTGAGAATATTATTATATGCAGGCTGAATACAGGACATATGTGTTATTATTGAAGTTTCTTTCCCGAAAACTGTGCTTTTTGCCCTGTTGTAACTCGTGTACAAGTTTCCTAATTAGATATAAATTCAACCTTGTAACTCCTAACATTTATTACAGTTAATACCATGAAATGTTAATCGCCACATATTTTTACGTGATGCTAAAATATTGCTTCTTTATGCAGAGTAAAAATCACGATTTCTGCAAATGGAATTTAAAACACAACTTCTCTTGATGGATCCAACACATAACTAAACATTTTGAGATATAAACCATCAGTTATTACAATAGGATTGTAATAATACTATACACTACAATGCATTATATTTTCAACATACATATACAAAGCGAATGAAATTCGTTCATTTCTATTTAGTTGCAGTAAAGCCGTCTGTCTTGTGTTTCATTCATGGTACACATTATTAATGTGTTATTTTTTTTTTTTTTTTTTTGATTTATTTATTTACGGACGCTCTTTAACATCTCAGGTCATCAGCATCCCATTCAACTCAGGGCATGAAATGGCCAACAAATTTTGCTCAGAGGCCTCTCTTTCAGGCTTGAGGTTCTTTATCGTGCCGTAAATGTACGACATGGGACCCACGGCTTTACTTCCCTTCCGAAGAAAGCCATACTTACGATTTTTATGCCCGAAAAAATCCATCGGTCCTGGCCGGGTTCGAACCCGCAATCTTGGGTGTAGGAGGCAAGTATGGTAACCACTACACCACCAGGACCGACATTAATGTGTTATGCTTGCCATTGGTTGATTCACTTAGTATTACAAATTTCTTATCTGTAGTTTAATTTTTTCATATTCTTGGCTATGTATGTGTTCATTTGAATTGTTACATTTTTTTCTTATTTGGTATTGTCATAAAGGTCAACAAACAAATATTAAGACATACATTATAATAGCCCTTATCTGATACATGAAATATATACAAATGAGTTTACTAAATTTATACGATTTACAACATATTGCCAACGATTATAACTCATTTGAGTTGAAAATTAAAGTCCTTACCTAACATAAAAACATGCAAGTAAACTTGTTAAATTTATATGATTAACAACAATAATAATCAATGAATATTTTGAGCTTTAAATTGAATATTATGGCCTTTATCTTACGTAATAACATACTGAAATGGATTTCTTAAGTTAACATAACTAAATAACTATTACTATTAAATGTTTTTGGCTTCTTTTGAGCATTATATCCTTTACCTTATATAAAAACATATGCAAATGAACTTATTTATGTAATATAATTAAAAACATATCAATGAATGTTTTGAGTTTCAAATAAAAAATTATACCTTTATCTTAAGTAATAATGTATATAAATGAATTTCTCAAATTAATATATATATAAATAGCTATTACTATTAAATGTTTGTGGCTTTATATTGAGCATTATGGCCTTTACATAATATACAAACATATGAAAATGAGTTTATTAAAATAATATTGTTAAACAACTGCCATTAATGAGTGTTTAAGGCTATAAGTTGAATATTTTCCATTTTAGAGCTTTTGATTCCTGCAACTGTATTGCTTGTTGCATCCCTGAAATAGCATTATACCAATCCTTTGACTTGTTGAAGTACTGTTGATTATAAAGGCAATAAACCAACTAAAATTATGAACTATAACATAACTAAAAGGTAGTAGAATCAATTGTGCAGCATATAATTCCATTTCCTCTATACTACCTCAGATTCTACAGCATTAAAAGTGGATATTACACACTATTCCAATTTTTTTTAAAAAAAAATCCCATATTACATCAAAATAGCCGATAGCATTGTGATACACTCTGATGGATATAATTGGTATAAATTCACAGTTGCTTTTTTTTTTTTTTTTTTTTTTTTTTTGCAAAATTTACTTGTGATATTTTTGGTGTTGAAATATTCCGGGCAAGAATCACAAAGAAATGCAATGTAGACCCTTAATGGTGTGCATGTGAATAAACACTTTAAGGAACTCAAATAGTTTAGTTTCTATATCTGCTCTGTCATTTTGAGAAATTTTGTTTGTATTGCAATTGACTATGTTACCCTATGTTTTGCAACTTCATTGACATTTATAAAACATATACAATTAAGAAATAAAATGTTGACTAATGTTCAATAATATAATATATATTTTAAAAAATATGTCAAACATATTCTGGATATTAAAATAGTATAATTCAGTAAAAATAAATAAAATTTAGTAAATAGGAACATTAATTTAATGTAGTTTGGGATTCAGCACTTCATAGGCACATCCATGAAGAGTTAAATAATATTGTTGCAAAACATGTCTCGTTTATAACTATGTAGTTTTCTTTTATAATTTGTTTATTTTAGAGTTATCCCGTTGAAAGAAATGAGATTTTATATTACATAGGGAAATTCATATGATTTGTGATTACAATGGAACTTCATGTAAGAGCCTATTGGGGGGGGGGGGGGAATTGACATTTACTTGTATATGTAAATTTTCTATTATGCATTTTTACGTTAAAAATTAGGAATACTTTAAGGAAAATATGCAAATACTTTTTAATGCTAGACCAAAAACATCTTCATAACTCATTGTTAATCTATCTTGCTATCAAAAGGCAATCCATTTTGAATGCATAAAACTATTTAATGCTTTCCCAAACAATTCACATTATTATTATCATCATCATCATCATCATCATCATCATTATCAATGAACAAAATGTAATGAACAAAAATACAAATCTTCTCTTTGAGAATAGCTATGCAACAATATCCATTACTGTATAGAAGAATATATTATATTCTTATAGTAATATAGTAATTTTACTATGCAAGGTATATCATTTTAAATGATTTATACTAATATAATACAAAACTTAACATTTTCTGTGTTCAAAGTATTTCTATACATGAACGCTTGGAATATAGTTAAATGTTATGTTTATATTCATAAAATTGGCACGCATCAATGGCTTTCATAGTAAGGACATTTTTATGTGGCATACTTGAAGAAAGTATCAAAGTATCTTGATTAATAAGGATTTTTTCCTACACTAAAGTATTAAACACGTTCACACTAACTCCACTTACTTAACACTAATATTATGCAAGTTGACTTAGTGTGAACATAGTATGAAAACTTTTGGAAGGCACATGAATAATATTAGAAATATAAGCAAGAAAATTTGTTTTTCATTCTGATGTGAGAGTGTGGTTCATATTATATATGAACATTAAAAATGTACAGAGATAGTATGAAAATATGCCAAGCAAATAGTGCTCTGTTAAACCAAACCATATAGTTATATATCCATTTATCACATAATCTCTTTTGTAATGCATAATAAATGTCAATTGCTTTTAGGATACTAATATCTTTTTGTTTAATAGGCAGAAACTGTCCGAGCTGGATGAAATTACACAAAGACTGAAAAGAAGATTACATTCAGTTACAACAGAAAATACTTTACCACAGTGTTCACTTTGGGAGCAAAATGATGTGGATTCTATTCAGGACAAGAAGAATGATCAAAAATCAAGTTCCAGGGCAAACACAGAGATTTGTGCACAACAGCACAAAGAGACAAAAGATAAGGTACAGCTCATCAAAATTAATGATGCTGCATGCTCTTTATTTCACAAGAGTCCTTGCTGTAAAGAATTGTTTGCTGTAAGTCAGTTTGAGAATGATATTCATGTTTCAAAATGTATGTGTAAGCTGAAACATTCAGATCATTTGAATGATGAGTTTGTTTCCTCTAGAGCAAGTACAGTTTCAGATGCTGAAATATCATGTGATGAGTTACAGAATAACATTTTTGAACATTCTTGTGCAAACAGTTGTCACCAGTACTGTAAATCACATAAAACTGCTGAGGTAGAAAATGGCAACATGAAAGAGTCTTTCATTTCTAATACCTTGGAGAGAAATGAAAATTATATGAACCAAGCCAATGATATGGAAGACTTTGATGCTTTAACAGATTTTTTAATGCAAAGTGCTAGAAAAGAGTTGGATATAGATAATATTTTTAATCCACTTCTATTTCAGCATTTACTTGTAATTAATAGCAATTTTATTCAGAGGAGGTGTCAGAAAGTTCAACATTGTAACAAAGGAAAAGTACATAATTTATTAGATCATGAGAATAATTCTGAAATAATGTTAAAATATGTTGAGAATTCTCCAAATCTGTGCTCTACAAAAGAAATTGATAGAAAGAATACTGTAGTACAAGTAGATGTTTCCAGCAACTCACAGAATAAAAATATTCATTATTACATAGAACCAAGCTCATTCCGTAATACTGTTAAAATGAACAAATGTGAGAAGGTGGGGAAGCATGCTTGTTTACAGAAACAATTAGCCTGTCAAGATAAAATTGCAAATAAAGAACATTTAAATTATGCAGCAAAAGTTACAGAACCATTAGCATCACCAATGGAAGTTAGCAGTGTAACACAATCATCTTTAGGTATATTAGCACAAAATACTTCAAACTTAGAGAAAGAATGCAAAATACAGCACTGTCATCAGCTTAAAATATCTGGAAGTGTAGAGCCACTGAAGCAACAAACCTCTGTGCTGAAGCTAAGTCCCATTGATGAAAATGAAATCCAAGAAAGATATTCTAAATGTAAGGTAAATGAAAAGAGGATAGAACTTGAAAAGACAGTACAGAATTGTTTGGAATCAACTGAAATCAGCAAACAGAAGAAAGGTAATATAGATGAACTTGTCCAGAACAATGCTCTAAGCAGATATATTGTTAAAGGAGACTGCAATGAAGAACTTCCTTCAGAGCTACGTAACCAACAAAAACAGATGCCTAGAAAAAGCCGATTGGCCCCATCATGCTTTCAGGTATTTTTTTTATTATTCACTTATCTAACTATATATTACATAGTGATGCTAGAGATTTGCATAAAAATAACAAATCTAATATCCTTAACAAATATTATAATGCAGTGTTGATGTATTAGAATTTATTCCTGAGCTATTATTTCATTATCTGATTACGTTGCTTTTAAAAAGTTTATAGCATTTAGGAAAAACTGGGTAGGTCTTTGAAGTAAAATTTTACAGGATACCTAAATAAAGTTCAAAGCTAGTCCTAAAATTAGCAAATGATACACTAAAATAGAATTTAATCGTGCAATAGACTAACCCAATTTTATCAAATACAATTATGTATTACAAAAAGTCAAAGCAATGTTAATAAACCTGCTTCTTTTCCTGTTCAACTGTGTGAATTTAAATAATGCATAATTTAAAAGCTATTCGATATTCGTAAACAGTAGATTGGCATAGATTTTTTTTTTAACTTAATCTTTGTTTTCCATATTGCAAAATGCTGGAATTTTTTAACCATTCCAAAAAAAATCATATATTTTCATTTCATTTTATTATATTTACACATTCAATAATATAATTTACATTTTTCATGGGACATATCAATGGTACATGCACAGGTACAATATTTATGTTGTGAGAAAAGCAGATGACTGTAAAATTCTATTTTAAATATCTCAATAACAGCCTTCTACCAACTTCTACACACTATAAAAATAATGCTTATGCATAAACCTACTTACGTTAAATATATGGAACTAACACAGTGAAGCCAAGTCATATGAATAAAACATGTGATATATGTTGCTTAATACGAGTGTTTAGCATGACACATATCACATGATTTTATTCATATGACATGGCTTCACTGTGTTAGTTCCATATATTTTTTACTTATGTTACTTTTGAAATAGTTGAATGAAGTGGTCTTTTTAAATAAATCTGACACACTATTATATAAATTAATATAATTAAAGCTTCCATCATATAACATTGGGTTAAGGGTTACAGTAGATAAATTCTCTTTGCTATGGATATTATAATGATGTGTATGAGAGTGTGTGATAGCTGAGGTTTTTTTTTTTTTTTTTAAATAATGGTCCATAACTACTATTTGATGATTGAAATGTAAAATGGAACTTGCACAGCAAAGCCAGTCATATAATTGATATTATTATATGATTTAGTTGAACTACACACTCTTAAAGCTTCACTTACTTGTCATAATGTATAGAACTGGTTTCAAGAACATTTGGTTCTCATCATCAGCCAGGCTAAAATCCAACTCAATGTACATTATGACAAGTAAGTGAAGCATTAAGAGTGTGTAGTTCACCTAAATCATATAATAATATCAATTATACTATTTGATGGTTTGTTAGTCATAATTCTAACAACTCTCTTCTATATCTTTAAAATGTTTGCACTATTTACTGTGTTAACCCAGAAAATGACTCCACAGGACAGCAAAGAGTAAGCATGAGAATTAAAAAATGTGCAAAAATCTATTTTATCACTTATTCTTTTGACAAAGCAGCTTCTACTCAACTTCAGTGCAAGAGAGTTGGGTGCATGTGCTGTTTCAAGTTTTTCTTGTTTAAATTGAAAAATGCTTTCACAGCTTTTCAAAATACTCTATTGATACATCTCTTCCTTTCACCAACTACTTGGAATGTGTTTCCTGATACATCTTCTCTTCCACTTAGTCAACAGCTTCCAAATGTGCCGCAATAGTTTCAGAATTATTGTGATTAAATTGCACTCTCATAGCTGTTATGATACTCTTCAAAAAATGAAAAACTTATGGGGGCCTAGTCTGGGTAATGGGTGAATGAGGTTCTTACCTTGTTCTTGCAATAGTGCTTGTTGATTAGCTTTGGAGTGTGTAAATACACCTTGGCACTTAAGCCACAAGGGCCTTTTACATCTAGTAAGATGTGTTTTGCAGTTCCATCAGACTGTTCACCTAGACGACATGTGGAATTTCCATGGTAGAGTCCCATCATTCTTAGGTGCTTCCAGAATAGGCAACATCCAGTTATCATTCTAATAACTTTTCTGATTTGTTTTCTATCCTAACACAATAGATCCTTAGCCAGTGCTATCATGTTTTAATAAAAATGTAACAGTTTTTGACCAGGAAAATTCTTTCACGTTATCCAATGTTCCTTCAAGGTCCATTGATATATTGAAATTCTAGAACTTTTTTGCTAATGCCACAGAAAAGTTCTGGTCCTATCAAGTTATTCTTGATTCCTTATTTTGCTAGTTTATCTGCTGCCTCATTGCCTTCTATGTCCTGATGTCCAAACACCCAACAAAGCTCTAATTGATTCTTTGTGGAAAGTTAATGAGAGCTTGGAGACATTCCCATACAAGTCTAAGTTGACTTGGTGAGATTTATTGCAGCAGTATGGGTGAAAATGTCTAATATGAAATATACTAATTTTTGAATGGTTTTATAGTGTAATGACTTTTATGCAACCCTTTTTGAACAAAAAGTTGTGGCTAAATTTTTTCTAACACTTTAACTTCTCCTTATTTTGTTGGGAATGCTTCATCTTCAAAGTGCCAGTGTTGTGGATAGGGTTTAATTTAAGGATCATAATTGTAAATTCCTGTTTCATCAGCTATATTAGTGTTAAAGTTTCCATTCAGTTTTTCCTGCAACAGTTAATATGGACTGCTTTTTATGGTTAATGAGGAAATGTGAGACCCAACAAGTTATTGTTTGGTTGTTGATTTGTTTTATTTACGGATGCTCTTTAACATCTCAGGTCATCAGCGTCCCATTCAATTCAGGATGTGAAACTACCGACAAATTTTGCTCAGAGGCCTTTTCTTTAAGGCTTGAGGTTCTTTTTCCTGCCATAAATGTATGACCCGGGACCCATGGCTTTACTTCCCTTCCAAATGAAGCCATACTTAAGATTTTTACGCCCCAAAAAAATCCATCAAACCTAGCCAGGTTTGAACCTGCGATCTTGGGTTTAGGAGGCAAGTATGGCTACCACTACACCACCAGGAACGACTTATTATTTGGTAATATATAGAAGTTGGTGCATAATCATTTGTGCTGCCCTTAACCATATGCTTAGAGTCCTCTCTAGATCAAAAAAGCAGCTTTGGGAGATATTCTTATTCTATTCACAGAAATTGTTTTCAGGGTGCCTTCTGTGTGTGCGTGTGTGTGCGCAAGTGCGCGCACTAGGGGATTTCCAGTTCCTTTTGAATTCGAGATACCAGCTCCTGACCGTAGCAATGGAAGGAGCAGATTCCCCAAAAATGTCTATTAAGGCTTATTAACATTCTTTTGGATTTAACCCGTTTTGAAATCATAGAAAGTCATCACTCAAAATTTTATTTAGGAGCTCCATTTATATACATGTTGAAATGTTTACCTCTATGGGAATTCAACAATGACAGAAAAGCATTTCCTTTTTGCAGACTGCCTTGTAAAAATGTAATCATAACTTCTGTTAATGCAGAATTAAGAAGTAGTGAAACATTCACTATAACTCTCATAAATTGATAATATAAATGAGACATTTGCTGTTTATCTCCTTTCTCCTAGTAGAAATTGCCATTCTAGAAACATCTTTCTTAGGGTCATTTTAAACACCTTATACTCACAAGGATATGTTCAAAATGTTAATTAATTGATGTCGTCTAAGAGTACACACAGTGATGTAGAAAAATAAAATAAATAAACTACCATTTCAAATAAAAATTGGGATATTTATTAGGATTTTTTGAGAAGAGCATAGTTAAGAAGCTAAGGAGAAGCTCCTTGATTCAGTAATGTCACAGATAGCAAATCAGTAATCTTCGTATGTTAACTTGCATAATATTTCATTTTTTTAACTTTACTGCCTATTATTATACGATGTGATTCAAAACCTATGCAACAAACTTTATGAAATGTTAGGTCTCACAAAGAAGATAACTTTTTATCAAACCAATATATACTGTTGCTTTGGTTATGAGCCACATGATTGAGTAGTCAAGCAGTGTCCTATGATGCTCTGTTCCACAAGTTGTGCACCCATTTGGCCACACTACTGCATTTAACAGTTGCTCCCTGTTACCATCTGAGTTACTAGAGTCACTTATGTTGTCTACTCTGTTTACTGGTTACTGTTTAATAAACCCCTCTAACTCTGTGTACCGGTACACATTGCATGACCTGTATTCTCTTGCCATCATCAGTACAGTCAAGGTGGATGTTTATGATTTACCTGAGGTCATTGATATGATCAGGTGTTAAGGGAAGAGGAAAAGAAAGAGAAGCTCTTTGCATCTACTAATCAGTATCCTCATAGACAGCACCCATACCACACAATGTTTGCATGTTTCAACGTCTTCGCGAAAATGGAAGTCTACGTTCTAAACAAATGTGGAGGAAGACGCATTATTAGAACACCTGAATTTGAAGAACTAGTGCTTGAGAGCCGGCAATGAACGCTCTACTAGCATGCATATCTTTGTCAATGCTATGGGTTCAAGTCAATCTTTAATCTGGTTAAAATTGTAAGAATAAAGGCTTCATGCATATCACCTCCAGAAAGTGCAGCTTCTTGGGCTGACTGACTATGGGCCTCATCTTCACTTTGCCCAGTGGTTTGCACAACGCTGTATCGCTGATCCTGCATTTTCAACTCATATTCTCTTCAGTAATGAGGCCTATTTCACATGAGATGTAAATCATTCCCTAATCTTAATGCCTTACCTTGGTTTATTGCTTTAATGGTTATATTATCACTGTAACGGGTATTTGTGTTTATGAATTAACATTGGTTACTTCACTAGTAAGAACAGTCACATTTGGGATGATGAAAACGCTGATATATTGTTCATTGGAGTTAACCAGCAGTGGTTTGCTGTCAACATCTGGGTAGAAATTTTTGGTGAACAATTTCTGGGACCAGTCATATTGCTGCTATGTTTAAACAGAGCTGTGTACCTTGGGGTGCTTCAATCAGTGCCACTTCTCTTGGAGAATGTACCCCTTGCTACATGAAGGAGTATTGGTTCCAGCATGACAGGGCTCCACCACACTTCAGCCATGCTGTAAGAGAACTTCTCAACAACACCTACAGGGAGAAGTGGATAGACGGAGGAGGACCTGTTGCAAGTGTCATGTATGCCACCTCAGTTGACACCAGGAAGAATTAGTTGTGTGCATATGCTCAGCCTTTGACTGCATTCGTTAGAGACCGCACATGTTGGAGATAGTTCAACAGTTAATGGAACGATGTGTTGTGAATGCATTGGGGCCATAAGTACTTCTCTCAATTACTTTTGCATTTAATTTTCATTGTTCTTAGAGCAATAAATGAGCATATGTAACATCTGGATTTTTTTATGTAGCCATGTGGCCCCTAAACAATGCATCAGCCAACATTGGTTGTATAACAAAAAATTATCTTCTTTGTGAGACCTATCATTTCACAAAGTTTGTTGCAGAGGATTTTTTTTTTTTTTTTTTTTTTTTTTTTTTTTTTTTTTTTTTTTTTATCAACCATGTGGCTACTAAATAATGCATCAACCAATGTTGGCTGTATGGCAAAAAAATGCTTTCTGTGTGAGACCTACCATTCCACAAAGTTTGTTGCAGAGGTCCTGAATCATCAAGTATAATTCATGCATTTAATTATTTATAGACGGAATATGAAACAGAAGAAGCTAATATTTGCCAAGGTATTGAATTGAACATGTATTTTGTACTATGCATGTTCAATTAGAACTTTACCATTACATTTTGATTTTTTGCACTGGGAATATTCTTTTTTGGACATATTTTGTTATACTACAAACTGGTTTCGTTCCATAGTGTATTTTATCAGAAACCAAGAAGTATAAGTCATGTCCCAAAACCTTGAGAAAGCTGAAAACTGTATGATAATGAATTCTAAGAGCTGCAGTTCAAGTATTTGCATTGTACAGTTGATTTTGTCAGTTGATTTAAGTAGTGTATTCAACATAACTTTTCTCAGAGGATTCAGCCTACAATTTTGTTGTTTATGTTTGAATAGTTTGAATTACATTGTATACTAGGATAGCCTTTGGTAGATAAAATTCAAAATAAGGTTTCAATATGATGTTAGCTAATATCCTAATTCTTCTCTAGCAGTAGCTAATGAAGTTCTGCATTTTATTGAATACTTCTGTAAGGTATAAAGCCTGCATTACATGGGGGACAATTCGGTTTCCAGAATCAAACATTTGAATGGCCAAGGCTGAATATTACTTTCTAGTGTACCTTATTCTAAAGTGAATTTTTATGGATATATGTATGAATATGGCCAAATTGAATTAATATATATGTCCAAACATAGCAAAAATATTAAATGTAGTTATTTTTTAAATTCTTTCATATCAGTTTTTATTTATCTTATTGATACTTGCAATGCTTAGGTTTAAGATATTTTTTTCAAAAATAATCCTATACATTTTATAGCCAATTATTAGGGCTTGGATTTTTAGGTAAATAAATGTTTATTTTAAATATTTTTTCTATAATTACATTAATTCCTATTTTTCAGTTATTGGAACATATTTTTAACATTTTCGACAAATATGCTAGATTTTCAGTTTATTGCATTTTTGTTTTGTGCTACTTAAATGGGGAAGAACTGGTGAATCTACCTTGTAATCTGTTTAATCTTAATATAAAAATTCGCTGCAGCAAACGTGGAGTGTTTGTTATTCATTCCTGTATATCAGCTTGCAGCTGAGTGTTTCTTAATCTTATTGTACTCACCATAGAAGCCAGGACTCCCTCAGTTATATAGCGATATTAAACCACATGTTGTATCTTCCCACTCCATTAGACCAGATCATACACATGTAGTTCATTTGTGGTGCCATGAAGTTGTGATTTTTGCGGTTAAGTTTTCTTAGTGTAAGTTCAAAGTAGTACTAAAATGCCTAAGGTAAAAGCAACAAGAAGTTATCATTTGCAGCAATATGTTGCAGAATTTAAGAATAATTTAGTTCAGATGGATGCGCCTTTTATTACCAAGCATATGGAAAGCAATAAAGGCTGAACAGTAATCTCAAGTTACACTACATCTAAGAAGGCAAGAAACATATTGCTGCAGTCTCATACATGATGAAGAAACAACTTCTAATTAGTGATGCAGTTCCAGGTTCTTCTGCAGGACCTCCTACATTTTCAGTTTATTTTGAAGGTTTATTTAGGGCATGTCAGCTGATAGACCCCTTTCTAAGGTAAATAATCTCATATTAAGGAAATTTCTCTCCAAATATTAAAAAAATTACATTTCTGAAGAGTCAACTTAGAGAATTAGGTATCTCCCAGGTTACCAACAAACTCTACAACAGATTCATTTAGTTCGGGAAAATAAAAAAAATCTGGGCTAGCTTAGATGAAACTTCATACCCTTTGGTCAGGAAAGTTGGGAATGTCATTATTGGGGTATTAAAATGATGAAGTGATTTGGAAAAAATGTTTTCTGCTAACAAACCAAGAAATGACTACTGTAAACCATGTGACTGTTGCAAGATTATTTAATGAAACAATGGAAATTTTGTGGCCAGGTGTGTGAAGAACAACAATGTTTTACCATTGTTGACAGAAACTGCAGCATACGTGAAGAAGGTAGCAGTGGGTCTTATTGTTAGTTATCCTAAAATGATTTATGATACATGCATTGCTCATGGTTTACACAGATATGTGAAGGAATTAGAGCAGTATATCCTAATGGGGAAAAATAGTGTTAATAAAGTCAGTGTGAAGAATTCATGTATTAAAGAATAAAAATCCTAATGTACCTCTGCCATCCACCCCAGTAATAATGTGGTGGGGAACATTGCTGACCGCATTCCAGTATTATGCCGAAAATATTTATGGTTTGCCTCATTAGTTAATAAACTGGACAAAGATGAAGCAATTTCAATTGGAATTCTTCAGGAAATGTTAAGTGACACAGTGTTAAAAAATTACTTGGCATATATATCTGCCAACTCGTGTTTCCTCCGCAACATAATTGACAAACTTGAAAAGGCAGGGATCCTTCTGTTAGAAACAGTTCAGCATGTTCATAATATCAAAAGAAAACTTAACAGTCTTAGTGGATCTACACCACAAGTGTTACATAGTAAACTCAGATGTATGTCTGAAATAATTGTGTTTCAACCTGTGAGTAAAATTTCAAGTGTGTCATGATGGACATCAAGAAGAGAATATTGATGCGAGTGTGAGTGGCATGTGCTGCTATTAATTTGGTAGACTGACATTTTACAACTTAAGTATGAATTTTATTGTTTATTTTAATCTTCAGCAATCAGTAAGGCATAGCATAAATTGCATTGGTGAGTATGGCATATTGCTTATAATCACGTAAACAAACTGGAACATAAATAATTTTACTTTTTTTTTTTCACATAATTCAAGCATTTTAGCACATGAAAAATAAATATTTTCCAGATTTTTAGCATCTAAATATCTGAGCCTATTAATTATACTCTGACTAACTTGTTCTATACTATGCAGTTTTTTTAAGATAATAGAACTTCAAAAGAAATGCAAATAAATCAAAATGTCAATATTAATTCAATTTGGAATCCAACCAGTGAAACATGCACTAATAATCTCTTCTGAGTGAAATATTTAGAACATTCTTTATGATTTGACTTATATGAGATTTTCTCAGGACAATTGTTCCACAAAACATGTCCTGAGTAAATCGCATGTAAGTGAAACCATAAAGAGTGTTGTAAATATTTGAGCTTGGAAGGGACTATTAAATCAAAATATATTTTTGTTTATTGTTATCATGAAATAAAGAATTAAACCTGTTCAGCAACTAAGTGAAAAGACACAACTGCCAAACAGCAAAGCGTAACTTTCTAGTTATTAACAATAAATTTTATTTCATTGCTGAATATAAATCATAATTCAATTAATAGATAGTTAACCTAGCTATTTGCTGATGATTTGCAACCAGTGCTTTTAGATCATACTGTATGCTATCTAGTGATTTTGTGTGACATTTCTCATGAAATCTTTCCATAAAGTTCAGTTTTTCTGTTTTCTGTTTTTTCAGAAGCCAAGTATAGGAAATGGATGAGAGCAAAATATCTGAATGAAAATTAATAAAATGTTTACCAAAACGGGTAAGAAGAAATTGCATTACAGAGGAGAATGATTTTTGTTATTGCTATATCATTCAAATAATTGTAAAAAACAAATTTTGATATCATTAGTCAATGTGGATATATATTTTAATATTAAAAGAGGCAGGGTATACATGGCCTTTCATAGATTTAGAAAAAATGTTTCATACAATTAAATAAGAGGCCATATGGATCAAACTAAGTAAAAAGAAGCAAAGTTTGAAATTCATAAGAGAACTTTAAAACACAACAGTAAATATCCTAAACTTAGTTATTAATTTTTTACAGTAAACTCCACTTACTTACATAAAAGTAAGATGCATTTCGGGAGACAGCGGTTCAGTGAGCAACTGAAGATGGGAGAGATTCTCCCAAAACTCGTATTACTTTTATGTAAATGAGTGGAGTGTAGTGTTAAAAATGAGTAAGTTTAGATATTACCACTCCATAGTCAACAGCTTCGTAAATACAATATTTACAACAGTAAATGTTATGCCAAATTTGCTTGAATTAGGGTGACTTGTATTCCAAACATTACAGGAATAAGTCAGGACTGTGAATCAAGTCTAATAACATTCAATTTATTTATTGGTGATAGTCTAGATGAAATTGTAAGGGAGATTTGTCCTTTGTAGTAAATCAGAGAAGTTTCAGGCCTACTCTGTGCTCATTGCTTGATAATGGGTTCAATATCAAGTGCAGAGAGCTTTAAAAATAATCAGTATATATTACAAAGATTTGGGTATAAAGATAAATAAATATTAATTGGTCTGCAAATTGTAAATCGGAGAAGTTTCAGGCCTATTCTGTGCTCATTGCTTGATAATGGGTTCAATATCAAGTGCAGAGAGCATTAAAAGCAATTGGGGTATAAAAGTAAATATTAATTGGTTTGTAAAAAGAGAATAGTTAAGGAAGAATGAAAGATGTATTTGAGAGAAAAGAAATGAAAATAATAAAGACATTTGATACTTCGGGATGAGATGAACAGTTATGTAGAGCAATCAGAAGAATCAAGTACTAGCATATAGGAAATGTGTCATGAGAGCCAATAGGTCTTGTTTGTTAATTTCCAGAAATGTGAATTAATTGGTTGGAAAAGATTTATTGTAAAGCTCCATTTTATATGGAGTTGATATATGAAGAATTGAATAAGAAGATGTACGTAAAACTTAAGGTAGTCTACAGATTTGGGGTTTGCCAATGGCATCACATTAGCAGAATTGAGGGACTAGTAAGCCTAGGATCATAGAAAGAGTAATTAAATATAGTATCACATTAAGAGTCATTATTGATCAGAATATTGTTAGCAATTGTTTAATTATGCAAGAGAAAATTAAAGTAAGAATGATTTAGAGCTTGAGTGCGAAATATTCTAGAGGCAATTAGAATGGATAAGTTTTGAATATAGAGTTCTGAAAAGAAGTGAATGCTAGGAGTTAGGAAATGGATAAAATGAAAGATTTAGTAGTCTTATATATTGGTAATGTACAGAAAACATAAGATTTTTAAAGTGTAATTACTTTGGAAGAAATTGTTTTGCACGGACTAGATCTTGTGTGGGGGGAATGAGAAGAGAGGTTAAATAGATATATGTGCCTAGTATGAAGATTCATATAATGGTTTACATTGTATCTTAGAGTGTAAGGAAACAACCATTTAGAGGAAGCAATTATGGACAAAGAAGTAGCTTAATGTAACATTGGAAATTTTAAAGAAAAACATTTTGATATATAAGATGATAAAAACATTAAGATGGTAGGTAAATATCTTGGCAAAGTGAGAGAAAAATTAACTGTAGGACATCTTTTGATTAAGGATATTATAAATTAATGAGGTGAGTAGGAAAATTTGATATTGGAGTTTGAATCCTTAATATGTCAACAACTGTGGAATTATGGTATGCTGGGGGTCCTATTCAAGCAATTCAGTAAATGAATTGTCAATATTAATGTATTTATAAAAATGGTTAAAGTAAGAACAATAAAATATAGAATTATTATATAATTTATTGAATAGTAAATGCATAAATATATATTTTCAAAGGTATAATTAATTAAAACAAGCATTACTCAGTGTCATTCTATACACTTCCTTCCATTGTATCAGCTCTCCATCAGTACTAGACAAATAGATTTCTGAAAAGCAAAAGGTGTAGCAGATATGTTTCTTTACAGAAATGTATATATCTAATATTATATTAGTCCATGCAAGATCATCCTTTTTATAATGGAACAATAAACATAGGTAGCAAGAGTACTTATTTATTGACAATACAAATTTTTGTCATAAATATTCATAGGAAATTTCTCTGACAATGCTTTTGTCTTTATTTTTAAATGTTTTTGTTCTAGCCAGAGAGGGAGAAGTGTATGTGTGTGAACAGTTATTTTCTGAAAATATGTATTTTGAAAAATAAGAAATCTGTTTGGAGATAAGTTCCTGAGAGCATGCTTTACATTCAGTTGTAACCAAATTCCCCTAATATTGAGAAACTGGTTAATAGAAAAGTATTTTTTAGAAAAAGTAATACTTCAATTTTCAAGGAAGCATCTTAATGTTGTGCTGCTTTTAATTTTGGTGATATTGTTACATGTTTGAATAAATTAAAATTAAAGTAAATATAATTTTTTATTAAAGCTACTAATGAATATACTTTCTACCATTAAAACAGCTTGTTCACTTCTGGACCGTTTTGAACCATAAATGCTATGGTATACTCTTATATAGAATATAAAAAACTTATTTAACAACAACTAAAGAAGAAGAAATAGATAAAAAAAAACTAAATAGCTACACAAATATGCTCTGGTATTGAGTTAATATTATTGTATATTTAAGGATAATTATGACTTTTTAGCACTTCATATTTCCAAACACTGGGGTTACCCAGTTATAGGGCCCTGTCTACAATTTTAATCTAACCCCTCACACTCTACATTTAATTCATCATCTTGCTATCATTTTGCTCCCATTTTTTCCTAAATAAATTCCACCATTGATTTAACTTTCAGCATCTTTTTCCCTGTAATTGCTTTTGGTAGATTGGACCATCTCTGCCTTTCCAGCTTATGCCTAAAAAACTTAGTTTCCTCACATTCTAATATTATATGCCATTTATTGTCTTTCTGGTTACACAATGGACATTTATCCAGCTTTCCCCTTGCTCCTAAACCCTTAAAATTCACAACTCCTGTTATTCCCCATGGAAAGACTTTTTAGTAAAACTACTGATGTATTTTGTTCATTTATGATTACCAAAGCACAATTTATGTTACTATTTTAGTGTTTTATCTATTTCTGCTTCTCTAGTTCTTGTTATATAGTTACATTGTTCCAAAAGTTAAGTTATTTTTCATATACATAATATAAATGAAAAATAATGTAACACTAAAATAACAATAATTAGAAAAGGATAAAAAAACTAAGAAAAAGTTGCAGATTAGTGATTTTTCTTAGAGTTTTATCCTTTTCTACTTTCCGGTTTGTTGTATTTTAGTTACATTATATATAGGACAATTCAAAAAGATGGAACATATTTCAAACATTTCTTTCTTCCAATTTACAAAAGGTTGAACTATAATTCCAACGTTCCTGGACAGACAACAAAAGTTTGAAATTTGAACAGTCCAGGTAGAAGTTCCAATCACGGCCGCATTGGCGGTGTTGCTTGCCATGTAGATTGTAGTAAAAAGGCGACACAACAAGAAAAAGCATTTTGTGTGCTGCAGTTAGCAAAACTGGAGTGCTCTTCGCCGTCTTTTTAATAAACAACCTCCTATGCATAAGCAGATTTACCAATGGCATTGAAAATTCGTAGAAGATGGTTGCATCTGCAAACGGAAAAGCACGGGACGTCCAGCACATCGAATGAAAATGTCGAGCGTATTCGTACAGTTTGCGAAAAATCCACAGCACCAGCAAGCAATGAACTTAACATTCCTCAACCAACGGTACGGCGAGTTGTGAAACACAGTCTGCACCTGAAGCCGTACAAACTGCAGTTATTGTAAGCATTGCATCCTGGCGACCACAACAAAAGGTACGAATTTTGCATTAGCATGCTAGTTGATATGGAGGAAGACAATTTTTCTGAACGATTAATTTTTTCCGATGAATCCACTTTTCATATTTCCGATAAAGTTAATCGACGTAACGTTAGAATTTGGGCAAGTAAAAATCCTATGTCAGTTATTGAACATGAAAGAGATTCACCGAAGATTAACTCTTCTGTGCCATATCTGTAAACAAAGTTTATGGACCTTTCTTCTTCATGGAGAACACTGTGACAGGACTAACCTATCTATACATGCTTCATAACTGGTCATTTCCTCAACTTGAAGATGATTCAGATGACTTCATCTTAATGCAAGATGGTGCCCAGCCTCATTTCTCTAAGCATCGCCGACGTTACCTGAATGACTCCATTCCAGGACGTTGGATTGGAAGAGGAGGATCACAAGATCAACTTAATCGCCGGTGGCCTCCCAGGTCTCCAGACCTCACTGCTTGTGACTTTTATTTGTGGGGTTACGTAAAAGACCGTGTTTTTATCCCCCCCCCCCCTGTGCCTGACACTCTTGAAAGTCTGCGACATCTAATTGTCGAAGCTGTGAATTTGATAACTAGAGACCAGCTTGTTCGTGTGTGGCAAGAAATGAGCCACCGTTTTGGTATTTGTCATGTAACACATGACATATATTGAATGCATAAAAAAGTGAAACTTGAACTTTTCTCTTTCCAGTAACGTTGGAATTGTGTTTCTATCTTTTGTAGTTTGGAAGAAATAAATTTTTGAAATCTGTTCCTTCTTTTTAAATAGCCCTGTATATAATTATATATAAACAACTCTGTGACTTTTTCTTTGTGTTTTATCCTTTTCTACTTTTCTAATTATTGTTAATTTAGTTACATTGTTAATAGCGTTACATTATTTATCTCTCTCTCTCTCTCTCACACACACACACACACACACACACACACAGAGTTATTTTAGTGGGAGAAGAAGCATGCTATCAGCAGGCAGTATAGGAATAGAAAGAACCGTGAGCAAAGGATGCCCGCAAGGATCTTGTTGTGGAATATCCACTATGATTCATTATTAAATCTTTGCTACAAACATTGCACAAAGGTGGTTTCTTTTGCAGACGATGTTGTTGTTTTGATTAGGGGAGGAAACAAACTAGAAAATGAAAACTACGCCAATATAGAAATGTTAAAGATCTCAAGATGGGCTACAAACAACGAAATAATATTCAATGAACAAAAATCGCAAGTTATATACATATCAAGGAGGAAATCCAGCACAAGCCAACAGTTAAACATTTACTTAAATAACAGCAAAGTAGAACAAGTTAAAACTATAAAATACCTCGGAGTGATGTTTGACAATAGGCTGAAATTTAATCAACACATAGACTATGTAACCGAGAAATGTACCAAACTCATCTATCCAGAACTGCCAAAATAAAATGGCTACGATCTGATGTGCTGAGAATAATATACAATGGAGCTATTCTGCCCCTTCTTTCTTACGGGGCACCTGTCTGGATAGACGCTGTACAACGGACTTACAATGCAAGAAAACTGAGAAGAATACAAAGAATTATAAACATCAAAATTGCCAAGGCGTTTAGGACATCAAACGAAGCTCTCTGTATTATTACAGGTATAATTCCAGTAACGATAGCACTCAAAGAAATCGCCAAATTATACAACTTCACAAGAGGAATCGAGAAAAGACTAATCGTAAATGGAGGACAAGCGGTAGACAGTGAAACACCGTACAGGGAATGGCCTCACCCTGCTGATATACCTAAAATAGTGGAGAAACAAAATGACAAAGAGTATACACTGATGGCAGCAAAAGCGAGGCAGGTGTGGGGGCAGTAATAATAATGCATATTAATAATATACCAGTTCATCAACTACGGTATAAGATGCACCAAAAATGCTCAAATAATCAAGTCGAGCAGTTCGCCATTTTGACAGCCCTGCAACAGTTGGAAAATATAGACAACGCAACCTTCAACAAACGAACAGGGGCAATCCACACGGATAGTCGAATTACATCAGATTTAATTAACAGCCACAGAAAACATGGTAACCTCTGTGAAAGAGTAAGGAAGAAGTTAAAATTACTCAAGAACACTGGGAAATACATTTTACTTGGGTTAAAGCACACATCGGCAATGAAGGAAATGAAATAGACCGACTCGCTAAAGAAGCAGCGAAAAGCAAGGACCTGCCAGTGGATTATCAACTCATCCCAAAATGTGAAGTGAGGAATGAATTAATAGAAGAAAGTCGGCAACTATGGGAAACAGAGTGGCAAATGACAACGAACGGAGCGATTACAAAATCCTATTTTCCAACTGTAGCTAAAAGGCTAAAAACCAACATCCTTCTAAGTCCCAATCTTACAGCCATCCTCTCAGGACACGGGAAATTTGGAGTCTATTTTCATTGCTTCAAAATAGCAGAGAACGCATCATGTATATGTCAGGAGGGTATTCAAACGGTGGAACACATTTTGTGGGACTGCAAAATTTTGAAGAAAGAGCAAGAAATATTTCGGAAAGATGTAGCAAAAGTAACTAGGCGATGGCCAATAGACAATAGTGAACTTGTTCTAAAATATAATAAACAGTTTAAAACTTTTGTAAACAGTATGAATGTTGACAGTTTTCAAATTAACACAAATTGACTAATAGGATAGGAAATGTGGTGACTAAGATTGATAATGTAAAAGCATTCAAATATAACCAATTTAGGCAATCTTCAAATATGATTAGGTTAGAATAAGAATGAAACAGTGTTCAAAAATAATTATTATAGTAATGGAGCATGCAGTAAATAAAGAAGATATTAAAAAAAAAAAAACACACGCACACCCTTATAGCAGGTTTAAGTCTAGCATTTTACTCATTTTACTCCCAGTATCTGCCACATAATATAGTGCATCTCTGCAGATGATGATGATGTCGGTCCTGGTGGTGTAGTGGTAACCATACTTGCCTCTAAACCCAAGATCGCGGGTTTTTTCGGGCGTAAAAATCCTAAGTATTGCTTCCTCCGGAAGGGAAGTAAAACAGTGGCTCCCGTGTCGTACATTTACGGCACAAAAAAGAACCTCAAACCTGAAAGAAGAGGCCTTTGGCAAGATCTGTCGGTCGTTTCATGCCCTGAATAGAATGGGACACTGATGACCTGAAATGTTAAAGAGTGTCCGTAAATAAACCAAAACAACAGATTTCTGTCCATGACTTCTTGCTGATGATGTAGGAACACAAAATGGTTCATCACTGACCCAATTTAGTGTAGATACTTGTTCTGTAGTTACTCGAAACATTGCCACTGAGGTCTTATTAGGCCAATCTGGGATGTCGAAACTGTGTAGATTCCGTGGTTTGGTATGTATCCTCTCTGTGAGTTCTTTTCTGCATAAATAAATGGTCTGGTAAAATTGTACCTAGTTTGAGACTGCCACATCTGTTCTTGACCAGCTTCAATTCAAGCAACATCCACTTAGTTTGTCATCCACTGTGTTGCACAGCGGGGAAATCTCTGATCATTAAGAAGTCGTGGGCTCAGCTTACATGCTCAAAATTCTAACTTTGAACTTTACGTAGGCTGGATTTTTTTTT
The DNA here is from genome assembly GCA_030762175.1 of Metallyticus violacea. Taxonomy (NCBI): domain Eukaryota; kingdom Metazoa; phylum Arthropoda; class Insecta; order Mantodea; family Metallyticidae; genus Metallyticus; species Metallyticus violacea. The sequence continues at coordinate 41,752,580 of CM060835.1, read as the reverse complement.
TTTTTTTTTTTTTTTTGCAAGAATACAAGCAACCAGTCACTGTATTTGGAATATTTTTGCTATAGTTAAAACATTGCAACAAATTCGTACTCAATGGGACTCATATATATTGTGTGCAAATATTTAGACAGAATTTCTATATTTGTGCTATTGCTAAAGAGCATGACATTTCATAGCTTGAAATTATAATGTAATAATAAGCTAGTGCAATTTACCTACTTTATACTTTCCTGCTAAAATCATAAATTTGTGATGTTAACTTGCTTTGATTTTTGTATGACTGTGACAAATTTGCTTTAGCATTCTTCACCATTTTCCATGTGTGGTAATAAAATTCTGTCATTCTGCATCAACACTGGTCAGTTTTGTAAGAAATGGTGTGCAGAACAAATTTTCTTGCTTCATCTGTTATTACCAGAGTAGAAAAGTTGTTCTTTTAAAAATTAGAGAAGTTGCAATGATATTCATCTCAAGTAACTGCTGAAATGCTCCCTGATATGAGTGTGTTTTATTTATTTATTTTATACTTTTATTCCTCAATACAAATTGAAAAATCCTTAGATTCTCAATTATTTCAGATTAACGTTTTTATAATTTAGTTCTCCTTTGCTAAGTAAAACCACCATGGGGCAATACTATTTTTAAAAACCTATTTCCCCAAGAATATAATTTTTCTCCATCTTAAATTTGGCAATAATAATAATAATAATAATAATAATAATAATAATAATAATAATAATAATAATAATAATACATCTGCAAGAAATATGTGTGTTTGCTTCATAAAGAATAAACAGAGTTTCTGATATATTCAAAATGAAAATGTTGCTATTTTTGGTAATAAATTCACAGCCCAATTGCGTTGCACATCAAAACAAAGTCAAAACTGAAACTTTTAAAAATTACAGAATTAGCTCTATAATTCTAATTGTTTTGAAGTTGTATTCATTTTTAACTCTCATAACTATGGAAAAATAAGGTGGCTGTTCATTGTTTGAAATCCAAACACATAAAAAAGAGTCATAGTATTTTTTAATATCAATGATACTTTCAAATATAAAGTAATTAGGGAAATCTGAGATATTAGGGTCCAAAACAAGATTTAAAATTATTTTATTTTGACAGTGAATTACACTTCAATGTAGTCATACTGTAATTATAAAATGGAATGTTTTATTTTAACTGGCATCCTTTCCATTCTACCAGTATTAATTAATACAATAAATGATACAAGAAGTATATACATATTTAAACTATGACATTTATGCTGTCGAGTTTGTCACACATCTGAAATTAACATTAAACGACTAATGCACATGATGTGAGATTACCTATTTATACGAATAGAACCCACTCCATGAATAAAGTATGAAAACCAATGAAATCCATATTCATTTACAAACTAAAATTAGCGATTAAATTTGTATTACTCAAACCAAGATTCTATAATTTAAATGATATAAAACTTCATTTTATGCTTGTAGTTTAATTAAATAATGCACAAATAGAAAAAATTATAATAAACATATGCGAAGGAATAATGGTAAAATCTACATTGCAAGAATGAAGAAGAGGTAAAAGAAGTTTATGATAAAATAGCTGATGGTAGTTTTATTAAACATTTATCAGCATTTAAATGAAAACCTAATAAACAAGAATTGTTAAAGTTTTGTTTTAAACAATGACATTGTCCAATAACCCCTAACTTCCATTCGGAACATCCTTCAATTCTTAGTAATGGAAATTAGTGCACAGTAAAAATTTATAAAGTAGTCATAAGGAGAAACCTTTTGCCTAATTCATTATGTGCAGATAAATTTTGCAAATGAGAAGCTAAGCACATAAAGTAGCAATATGCAGAATTTGGAAAAGAAGATTAAGAGAATGAATAACTCTGCAATCATTCAGTTTTAACAAATGCTAGTCTTGAAAGAAGAAGAAATATGATCACATTTACAAATATTGCACATATACAAACATGCATTCTGTAATATTTTTAGTCTGTTGATTAGTTTTTCATTAAGGTTAGTTAAAATCACTATGGTCAAAGTGTGGCATTACTAGTGTTTGTAAAAGAATTAATTTTAATTTATCTGAAATAAAATATTTCTGCACATCAATAAATGAACAATAGAAAATATTTTTAGCAGGTGTCTCTATCCTTTATGTTTTCAGTGTATGACTAAAAATAATTAAGTAGTAAATCTGCTTTTCTGTTATATTTATTACTGCTAAGATGAAAAAGATGTGTAAACACATAAGTTTTGCGATTTTGCTTTGCTTTGCTATTGAAGCGCGGCCCTCCTTAAGCTCTTTGAAACACCAAAGTGCGATTGATTATGGTAGAACATCATCGCTATTTATTTTCTTAAACATGTCAACTGATAATGGCAATTTTAAGTTAACTAATGAAGTTCTCAAATCCCTTGTTAATTTAATACTCTGGAATATTCTGTGATCTATCGAAAGCTTTTGACTGTGTAAATGGTAACATACTCTTCTCAAAATTATCCTATTATGGTATTAATGGCAAGGGTTATCAGTGGATTGCATCATACTTATCGAACAGAAAGCAAAAAAGCTGTGACAAATTCTTCATACAATGCATACTCGGAATGATCAGTAGTAAAGTACGGTGCTCCTCAAGGTTCTATTTTGGATCCATTATTATTTTTACTATATATTATCAATTGATCTCCCCCAATATTTATGGAATTCTTTTTGCTTATGACACTAACGTTCTCGATAAAGAACATAAAATCAGTAACACTCAGATTTATCCAATGATATTTTCAGTTCACTAAATAACTGGTTTGACGTAACAAAATTCATATAAACTTTGAAATTAAGCACATCACACAAGACATACACTTTTAGACCTAATGATAGCAATATGAAGGCAATGAAACCATCGACTTTAGTAACAGAAAATGTCTTGATTTTGGGTTTAATCATAATCTGAATTGGAAAGACCATATTGATTACATGTTATCCAAACAAAGCTCTTTATATTATACAATCAGATCATAAATTCATTTTATGCATAAGAGCATCCTAAAAATAGTATATTATGCTCCCTTCGGTTCCTTAAGAATATGGAATAAAGTTCTGGCGAAATTCAGTAAACACTTTAAAAAAAAAAAACATTTCTTATAAGAAAAAGAGTAATAAGGATAGTGGCCGGAGGCAAAACGACCAACTGATTGTAAACCAGTATTCAAAACATTTGAAATTTTACCATTAGCTTGCGAGTACATTCTAGCTGTATTTTTATTTAGGAGATAACTCTGAAGTATTCATTAAAAAACTTAGATATACACAACAAGGAAACCGGAGATAGGAATTTTCATAGGCCATTAATAAATTGCAGGCGCTGCAAAAATATGTTTACTACAATGGTATACCTAGTATTTCATTCACTTATATCGTCTATAAAGGAACTTAATAATAATAATAATAATAATAATAATAATAATAATAATAATAATAATTCAGATTAGCATTAAAATAATACTTATCACTCACATTTTCTATATAGCAGATTTTTATACAATCAGAAAATAAAGTGTACTAATTTCTCTCCATTGAATTAATTATGCTCTCGGCTGCTATTTATACCAAAGGAAATGGGACAAGCTGGAGTACTTGTAAAGCTAATCACTAGATGAAAGTACTTCCAGTAGAAAAGTAAAATATAACAAGCTGTTTAATGACGTTAATATAGAATTGAATTGTAGCACAAAGCGACTGTAAAATATCTCGTACTGCAACTAAACAATATATATACGTATATATACATATATATACACATATATATAAATACATATATATATATATATATATATATATATATATATATATATATATACCAAGGGTGCCAAAAATGTATACACACTTTCACAGTAGATATTATAGATATTAGATAATATATTTCAAAGTTGGACCGGAAAACAAGTAGTGTAGTATGATGTTCTGTAAACAGATGTGACTCACACACATGATATCATTGCTACATGACAGGTAAATCAACAATGAACAAATGAAGCCAAGATTATCGTATGGTGTTCTGTAAACACATGCGACTCACATTACGTTATGCTAGCGTTGCTACAACAAAATGGAACCAAGATTATCGTTTGAACAACAAAATAATTTTGAAGTGATATTGGAAAACCGATATTGTTGTTGAAGGTCAAAGGCAATGGAGACAATTGATGAAATTTGGCAATATGTAACCTAACCTAACTCAATCCCAAAGAAGGCAAAGAAACATACAGAGATTTAATCAAACAGTCTATAAAAACTCTCGTAAGGAAAATGCGCACATTAAATATTGGAAACCAATTCACATAAATAAAACACAAAAATTCTAAATGAGATTTAAAAAAAAAACGAAGAAAATAAAATTAAAATTTTATGTATGTAGCTAAGTATGTATGTATGTAAACACAAATGAAATATAAAACTAGAAGAAGTAATAAATACACATGATTCGGAAGTAATGACAGTAAATGAAACCAAATTATACAGCTCTTCTTATCAGCATATAAAATACACAAAGGTGGAGGAATAATAATATTGTCACGACCAAGAATATCAACAAATCAAGTCCCAATAAATAACATTTTCCCTGAAGAATAAGTATTATTGATATGCACCCAAACGCCAATTTTAACGACTTTCCTCGCAAAAATATAAGCGAAGTCAGAAACGAATAAAATAACGACATATTACCAACATTATTATTAAAATATTTATAAAACGCATATCAAAACATAATAATTGCAGCGGATTTAAAAGTCCATCATATATCTTTGCTGAACAATATAACAAACAAATACGAAAAAAAAAAAGTAATACAAATATTAAATACAACTAACTTCAGTAGTATGTACCCCGCGGCGGACGCCTCTTTGACGTCACATCCGGTTTTAGTTCAAGGTCATATTTTGTACATGCGTTGTAGTGTGTGGGTATGTTGTAAAGCGTCCGCCGAGGGGTACACTTTTTGGATTGTACACACTACAAGGTTACTACAAAATAAGACCTTGAAGTGAAACCGGATGTGACGTGTGAGGCGTCCGGCGCGGGGTACATTTTTTTTTTTTTTCAGAATACAGTTACATGGTTGTATTACATTTAATTGTACGATATAGATACATGATACATAGGAGTAGATATAATGATACAAGTGCTGATACATTAAGGATGTACAAGTAGAGTATATGGTATAGGTAGCACATGTTATTTTTTGACGACGAGGATAAATTGAAAGGTAGTGAGACAGGTGTTTTGTTGTTGTTGGTCCATTGTTTTGCACTTTAGGGTGATTTTGTTGTTGTGGAGGACGAATTGTTCGCAGAAGTAGAGGTTGTTAGCGACGGGTGTTTGAGCGACGTTGTAGAAGTTGGGGTGGAAGGCGACTGGTATGTTGGTTTGTTTGGCGATGCGAATGGTCACGGTTCTGTGCGACTTGGGTCCGGCGATGTGGGTAGATGTGATGGATAGGGCGTCTCGCGCGTCTTCGATGTAGAAGTTGAGCAAGAGGTTGTTTCCTGGAACAAGGAGAAGAATGAGATTAGAAAAAGAAGAGGAAGAGAATATGGTGCGTGAGTGAATGCGTTGAGGTACTTACCAACTTGGAAGTAATCTGTGTGCATGGGTGCGAGTCCTTGGGCAGCTCGAGAAAGTCGATGATGTGTTTGCGATTTCCGTTTGGTAGAGTTTCGGTGCCGTTGTAGACGATGTAGAATGGTTTTTCGTTGAGTGCTGCTATTTGTTGTTGCGTGAGGTCGTTGTAGGACGTAGGCATCCAGACTTGTTTGCTGTCCTGGAGTCGTAGTACGGTTTTTACGCCGTATTGAGTGTTGAGGGAGCGTACGCCGACCACCACGTATGGTTTCCTGTAGGAGAGGTCTCGCACGGTGATGAAGGTTGGAATGTGTCCCAAGTTGGTGAGGTCTTGCAGAATAGTTCGTTGCATGATGCTGACGCGCGCACGACTAGGTAGGGAATAAGAGCGGGGAAAGGAAGTGTTGTGGTTATAAAGCGTGTGTGGAAAGGAGGGGATGAGCGTTTGCGATTGGTTGAAGGAAAGTCACGTGCACTGGAAGCATTAGGGAGATAATGAGCATGTTGTAACGTGTTAGGACGCGTTTTCGTGATTGTTGTTTTGTTGGTTATGGTTGTCGAGCGCGAGGAAACTTTTATATTTTTGATGGAGTTTGACGGTGTTATTCCATTCGTGTAGAAATATGGCGATGCCTGGTTTCTTTTCCATGTTATTGAAGATGATTGCAGGGGTTCCGAACACGTGTTTGAAATGCAACGTGTGTTTGTCGTTGATTTTTATGTTGACTTTGCGACGGTTGCGTTTTTCCGCGTTGTCGGCGTCGGTGGTGGGGTCGAGATGCTGGATAATTTGCGGTCCGAGGTCCTCCACTAGTTTGGTCCACTGATCGACTCCTTGGAGGGTGACGAATTGATCTTTGCCGCACTTGGAAATGGTGATGACGTGGGCTCCTGGCGGTCCGGCGATGGAGAGGAACTTGGAATGCTTGGCGTTGATGAGGTGTATGTGTCCAGCGCACCTGAAAATAATGAAAAAACAGAGAATTGTGTTTGGTAGGGTAGCGGTGGGGAGAAAGAAATAGGTATGACAGGAACGGTACTTACATGTTTGCTGGTTGATGTTTGCAGGACCAGTGCGGGCGAGGTGCGGTGCGTTTAGAGTATATGGGGTTTTTTGAGAGGCTGGCAGGTTTGATGCGCAGAGGTGCAGCGCGCATGTCGTTTGTAGGATTGTAGGATGAGGCGGTCGTTGTAGTCGTAATGTCGAATTCTGAACTTGGAGTAGAAGAGAGATGTCGGTAAGTTGCAGCACCGGTGGGATACGTATGCGACGGCGTAGTGTCCGCACGTGGCGCTGTCGTCGCCTTGCAAGCGACGGGAATTGTAGGTCCACATGTTGCCGCAATGACGTTGGAGAAAATGTCGGAAGACGGGTAAGAGCGGGGGCAAGCCGTAACTATCGAAATATTCTCCCCGTCCGTTTTTGTTGATAAATATGCTAATCCAGTGTTTTCCGGGTAGAGTGGTAGGATCTGTGTTTGCGACGAGAGCTACGGGTAGTTTTTGTAAGGTGGGAGGTAAACGATCTGAGGGAAAGACCCCTGCGAAGTGTTTGTGTTTTTTGAGAATGTCGTTAATGTTGTTGGTGTTCATGATATTAGTACGGATCTGTGCACGTCGATTTCCAAGGTTCTGTAGAGTTCCGACATGAGTAGTATGCAGACAGGTTCTGGCAAGGCTTTGCGAAATTCCATTTTTATAGAGACATTACCGTGATGAAGACCGGAAGCATAGTCTTGGTTGGCGGTCATGTCGGCGGTTAGATCAAAAGCGAAGATGGTGTATCCGTTGGGATAGGCCGGTCTGTTGATGACGGTGCCCTTGTTTTTGAAGTGTATGCCCAGTCCATCTTGGAGGGTTTGAAAGCAGTCGAGGAAGTGTCCTTCGTCGAAATTGGGTTGTAGCGGTTGAGAAGGGAACGGTTGATTATTGACGAAGAATTGAAGCGCCGCGAGATCGAAGTGTTTGAAATAATAGGGATTTTTGGAGACGTCGCCGGTGTAGGCCTTATCGCTGGTCATGGCGATGATGATCCTGCGCGGTATTTTTCCGACGAGCACGTCGTTAAACTGCGCTCCGGTGTTTCCCTTGGGTATGCTGAGGGTTTGAAAGTCGACATCTTTGAAGTGATATTTGGCGTTGCTTTTGGCGAGAGCTGTCTGGTGAGCAATTTTGATGGTGGGGCTGGGTCTGACCTGCTTGAGATGGAGTTTAGCGGACACGATTTTGGTGTATCCTTTGAAGAGGGGGTTTTTGGAGAATAGGTGGAATTGCGGCGTGGAGGGGGTGAGTTTGACGGTGAGATTGACGTTGTTGAGTAGCAGAAGATTTTGATTGAAGATTCCGCTAGAGAGGCATCCCATGAGCTGCACCAGTTTGCTGTTTCTGGTGTATTCCTTTCGCCACTTTATACCCTCGTTATCGAAATCGTCTAGTTTGCCAGGGGTGTCCAGCGCCCACAGAGACGATTGCAATCTCCCGTTCATGACGTCGGAGGAGTAATTGAGTAGCGTTTCCAAGTAGGTTTTGAAGGGATATCCCGTTTGAGGCATGGAGATGTTGACGTTATTGAGAGAGACGCTTACCTGGCTGAAAAGGGAATTGAGAGAATTGTTGACGAAGGTGACTTCGCCGGCATCGGAAATATCGGTACCGTCCTCCTTGACGACTTTGACGAACGCTTCTAGAATGACGTAAGACAGGTCCAGGTAATCGTCGCCATTTCCAGAGTAATGGAAGGTTATGGGCGAATTTGGGGTGATGGTGTTTTGCGGGTTGAGAGCGACGGTTCTGTACTCCTCTATGTTGGTTTGGACCGGCAATTCGCGAAAGATGTCCAATTCCGAGTTCATGTACACGGTACCCATCACGAAAATATGTCGTGCACCTTTTATGTCTTGGTTTTGCGCTTGTGCTTGCACTGGCGTTTGGTCTTGCGTTTAGAGCGTCTAGCCTTAGACTGCGTTCGTTTCTTTTTGGCAGGGAGTTTTATTCTGGGGCGCTTCCTTCCAGAGCCGAGCATGGTGGTTATTTTAGCATCTGCCTTCCGCTTCAGATTACTGCCGGTCTCCCTGAGGCGGTTTCGGAATGCTTCCTTGGGCGAAGTGGAGGTGGTGGCAACGTCGGAGATGACGTTTGCGCCCATTCTGAGGGCTTCTTTTCCTACGGCTTTGGCACCGTTCTTTAGTATGGGAAAGAGGGATCGAAACAGTCCGCCTAGGGCGCTGAAAAGATCGCTGCCCTTTTGGTATCGGTTGCCTCTGTAAAGGACAAAGTCGCGATTGTCTAATCCGCTACCGGCCTGATTTAAGTAGTATTGATAGATGACATCGTTGTGACTCATGTCGATTGTATTTCGGTCTGAAGGAGAGTACCAAAGCGGAAGAAAAACCGTCTACAAATGGCAGGAGATCGCCAAATCCGTTCCTTAAATCTACGGCGATCGTGTAGAAATCCTGTTGGAGTAACGGTACCCAGTTGAGCGGAAAGAAAGATTTTTCGACCGTGAGTCTCTTGGTCGATTGGGATTCGAATTCCAAAGCCGTGCTGTCAACCACCTGGGCAAAGGTATCGCCGACCATTTGCGGGGCGATTATATTGCAGTAGACGAAGATCTCGTAAGGGAATCCCATGAACGGGTCCGCGTCATACGCGGGCGTTGGATGTTGCTCGATGTCGACGTGGGGAACAAACCCGAGCATTTTGGACACGTTAGGCGAAGGAACGAGCTGCGTGAGCACGCTCCTGAACTTGGGGATGGTTGGCGGAGACACGCTGGGATTCCTATCGGCGACGTGAGGGGGCGGGACGGTGCCCGAGGAGGGTGGTGCGGTGCCCGAGGAGGGCGGTGCGGGGGGAGGCGTGGGTTTGGGTTTTGGTTTTGTGGGCGGTCTGGCGTTGGGCTTAGGGGTCGGTTTTGGTTTGGGTTTTCTGGGTGCATCGGACATGGGTTGATCGGACGCTCCTTCTTCGTCGACCGGCGCGACGTGAGCTTCGTCGTTCATGTCGAGTGCATGGGAGGGTGCATCGGACATGGGTTGGTCGGACGCTTCCTCTTCGTTTACGTTTAAGAGATAGTACGGCGCGACGTTCTCTGCGTCCACGTTGAAGAGTCCCAACGGTTGATCTGGTAGGGCGTTGGTCCGGTTAGACTGTTGGATGATCTGACGGTTGACGACGACGCGACGGTCCTTAAAGTCAAAGACGTTGCTAACGTCTTCGCAGGCTCCGAAAGCACGATTGAAGGTCTGCACCATTTCAGCCGGGTCCATGCGTATCTCGTTTTTGAGACGAAACCAGAAAGGGACATCTATGATGTGGGGCACGCCGCACACGTACGTGGTGTGCGTTCCGCGGAAGACGCAGGGCTGTTGAGGTAGAAACTGACGGGATATCGAAGCTTGGTTAGAGCCACCTCCCACTCCCCGCGCAACACTACCCTCTCCGGCAACAGGTTGGAAAAGCGAGACGTGGTGTTGTCGGTAAAGCGCTCCATGGACGCGTTGCTAGCGAGCGTGAGGGAGAACGGTTTTTGCTTGATCATATCGATGTAACGTCCGAATGCTTTACCCAGGAATTGAATTTGTCCGGATACCCTTTCCACTTGACGAGAACCTGTTTACTGGCTCCCCTGCCCCTAGTGGCCAGTATTTTATCGACTTTGTAGGTGTGGGGTAGGTCGACCTTTTGAAGTTCTTGAGAGTAAAATATTCCCTGCACGCGTTCGCCTGCCAAGTCCTTGATCTTATAGACCACGGGGGTGCTCAGCACAACGTCGTCAATTTGGAATATTTCGTCCGTCCAATTCTGCTCGTAACCCTTGTCGAATTTCATCTTTTCCCTGGATATGCGGACGTGATCGCCCACGCGAAATTTTGGTTTTTGGGGAGCTCGCAGGCTGCTGCTGCCGTACAGGTTTTCATACGCTCTGAAAACGTTGGCTTCGTTGACGTCAGACGGAGCCATTTTTATGGATCTGTGGTGCGAGGTATTGTATGAATGTAGGAGAGCGGGCAGCACGTTGATGTACGCGAAGGTGTTTTTGTGCGTAAAGTAGCGCCACATTTTGGTTTTTAAGGTTCTGTTAAAGCGTTCCACCACGCTGGCCTTCACATTGTTGTTGGTTGTGTAATGTTGGACGCCGTGGTGCGCGAGAAACTCGCGAAACGTTCTGTTGGTGAATTCGGTGCCTTTGTCAGTTTGCAAGACTTTGGGGATTCGCTTGGCGAATATGGAACCGAACGCCTCGGCAACGTCTTTCCCAAACTTGGCCTTTAGAGGCACAGCCCAAGCATATTTGGAGAATACGTCAATCACGGTGAGGATGTACGCGTAAGGCTCGTTGTATCGCTTGATGCCGGTCATGACGTTTAGGTCCGCCTCCCACAGGTCGTCGATGTTTGTGACGTGGTACTTTCTGGTGGGAAATTTCTTTCTGACCTGTTTGTGCAGAGTGTAACTGTCCTTTCCCCTGAGAAAGGCCTCTATGGTACGTTTGGGAATGCCTGTGGCCCTGCGGAGTTTGTCGGTAGTGCCCAGTCTCGCGTAATGGTCGATGTGATCGTAAACGTCCTGCAAATGCATAATTAGTACAGCGTCTCCCACTCTAGATCCTCCTCTTCCTTGCGCGCGGTTGATTTACCCGATCGCGGTCTGAGTCCGTACCTGTTGGTGAAATGAGCAACGTTGCGAGCCTTTTTAAGCTTTTTCTTTTCTGCAGAGTCCTGGGACAACGGCACCGTTTTGGAGGAATGTTCCGTCTTCGGCTTCTTTTTCGGTTCAAACGCGTCTGTTAGAAGAGTGTCGTTTAAATCGTAGTTGCCGTGCACCTCTCGTTCCCCATGTTTATTTTCTTGCGGGAACCTTAGTTTTGCAACCAGGTCGTAATAGTTGGCCAACTTGTACTTCATGAAGCTCCACTTTTGATGCGGGGTGAGTTTGGAGCGCTGCAATTGAGCGATGTCTCTGGAAATGAACGTTATGGCCTTGTCTATGACGTGCAGTCTCTTTGCACTTTCCGGTTGAGACTGCAGCAGCATTATTTGCTTTGCGAGCCTCATGACGATATTAGCGCGCTAGCTATCGATCCTAGCACGGGGAGAAGAAAAGCAGGTAGGAATCCTCCCTTTTGCGTCAGACTGTTCCTCTTCTTCTTCAACGACACCTTCTTGTTGACTAATTTTCTCCACGTGGTTTTGTGTCTTTTTAAGCGTTTCTTGCACGCTGGAGAAATGCACACCCGTCCTTGTTAACGTTGTACACGCATTCCGAAATCGCCTTCATCAATTCGGGGCTTGCCTGTTTGAGCATCATTTTGCGCGCGACCGGTTTGGCCTTGCTCAAGGCGACCAGATTATCGCATTGTTTTGCGATGAGAGGGGAGGTTAGTTTTCGTATTTTGGCCTTCATCGTCGAAACTGTAATAATGCTTGAGGCGACGACCACCGCGATATTTATAGGGAGACAAAACAGGATGGGGCCTCTCCCGGCAGCACCCCGGTTCTATACCTGTACTTGTCCGGAGTGTACTGCGTGCAGTCCAATACCAAGTAACCGTGAGGATTTTCGGTAGCCTTCTGACTCTCTAACAAGAATTTGGAGTTTCGCGGTTCCATCTGCTGAAATAGTCTGTCTATCTGCATCTTGTCTCTGTTGTTTTTGAACACCACGATGTAATTGGCGTTTAGCGAGATGGTGCGAAATTTCTTACCCTGAGGGAATATGTTTTGCAAAATGTATATGACCCCAAAGTTTCTGTGGTGCGAATCTTTGGTAAACAAATTGGACACTTCTGTGCTATCGCTCTCGTACATCATGTCGTCGATGACCACGAGATCACCCTCCCTGATGCTGCGCATGTTAGGAACGCCCGCGTGTGTCATCACGTTAAACGTGCAATGATTGAATTCGGAGCCTAACTTGGGTGGATACTCGCGTGGATGACACCATACGACCCTTTTTGGTACCTTATCGAACACCCGGTCTGCGTTGGCAATGGTGCGCTTAACAAACGTGGACTTCCCGCAGCGCGAAGGTCCCGCAACCTGTATGGTGCTTGGAAACGTAAATTTCTCTGGTTCCGTCATTTCCACATCCCTACCCGGATGCACCTTTTTGAATTTCCCCTTGTTGGGAATGATCTCCCCCAAAGACATGTCTGTCATTTCCACGTTTCTACCGGGATTGGCTCGCTTAAACCTGCCCGTATTGGCAATCACTTCGCCCAAGGATGCGTCTTTCATCTCTACGTTACTACAGGGTTTCGCTCGCTTAAAGCTACCCCTGTCTGCTACCACTTCTCCCATGGAAACATCCTTCATGTCCACGTTTCTTCCCGGATAGCACCGCTTAAATTTTCCCTTGTTGGGGACCACGGATGGAATCGTGTCAAACGAAAAAACGTTTGGCGGTTTCAGATTGAAATTGAACCCCCCTGTAGGTTGCGTAAAACCACGCTTGGAGCTTTCATCCAACCTCCCTGCAGGTTGCGTAAAACGACGCTTAAAGCTTTCATCGGCACACGCATTATTCGACTTGCGTTTGCGCGGCAAAAGCGCGTGCCAATTCACGGGTTTCATTTTTTCGCAGGGTATTACGGCGTGCCAAGGGACGTACGGGTTCCTGACTTTCTTACGCCTTCTCATGCGAACCGCGGAGGGTGATATCTTAGGCTTCATCGCGGTTTCTCCCTGGTCATATCTGCCAATTTTAGGGTGAATTTCACCATCGCTGTCGTTTTCTTCTTCCTCTTCTTCTTCTTCTTCTCCCCGTAGCTCTTCGTGTTTTCTTTTCGTTGCCATATTATGTGCAAGCGTCTTTCATTCTCCTTTTATAACCGTAAGGATACGTCTCGCCGGTTGCCGGATCCTGCACGCGCTTGTCAACAACCATGCGAAACGTTTTGACGGAAGGTTCCGTCACAACCGTCCATAGACGTTTTCTGGCGATGTTGCGACCTGCTATAAGCACGGATGCATGGCTATGCGAACTGGCCAACCTGCGTATGACGCCGCCGTTAACCTTGTTCAAGGTGCCTGAGTTTAGGGTGATCCCCTTCACCTTGCACACCGAATAGTCTTTGTCGTTACATTTAACGTCAAACATGTAGCTCTTGGGCCCCGTGGATGCAAATCGCCAGATGTGTGCGCCCTGTCCGTATTTTGACAACTCATCCGTCATATCCCCCAAAAATGGTCCTGTTTTCGGAAGCCATTCGCCGGGTTTACAGGTCGCTATTATGGAGTCTGTGTCGAAGTAGCACACTCGCTGTCCCAACTTACGCAGGTACGAGTACAATTCTAAACGAGCGTGGGCTGTGGTGTAGGCGGCTATGACAACATTTGTGGTGAAATTCTGTTTGGCACTTCGCTCATCGTACCTCCAAACTACGCACATAATGTCGTCCGTGGCAGGCAGGTACGTTTGCACTTCCACGGCTGCATCGTTCAACAGCTGAATAAGGCGAGCGTGGGAGTCTACAAGCTCGCTGGTGGGAAGGTTGTCGTGCTGGCCGTACTTTCCCCAAAAAGAGTTTAACATCAGTTTTGCCAGCTCTCTCCTGCCGGGATTGTGACAAATGGCGTTTGCATCCAAAGACACTCCCTCTCGCTCCAAAAACATTTTCACAAACTCCTCCTTCTTTTCCGGCGTGTCGCACTCTACAGGCCAGCCGGATGCTTCCGTCTTTATTTTCAAAAATTGGTTGACGTAATCCTCAAAGGGCCCCTTTTGGTGCGGTCCGTATTTCACCATTTCGTACTCCCATATTTCGTACGTTTGCAAAAGCACGTAACCTTCCTCGAGTGCCACTTTAATTTCGTCGATCACCCACGTGCCCAGCAAAGACCTTTCCTCGTCACTGTGGTTGCACTCCTCTTGACATTTTGTTTCTGCGCATGCCATGCACAGAGGAAAAAGCAATTTGCCATCAACCCGCACGGGTAATACAGGGTGGTAAATTCCGCATGGCGGTAGTATTTTATATTTTATTATACCACCCTGTACATTCTCCAAATTTGGAAATGTATCCACGTGTAGCTTTGGATGTCCGACAGGGTAGGCTTTGGTCTTATTCACAAACGGATACAGACTGCAAACGTCGAAATAAAACATTTTTTCCTCCCCAACCGTCTCCTTATACCCCTTCGTACAATTTGTTCTTCCGCCGAAGAATGCATCTCTAGGGTTCAGAGGTTGCGGGTGCGATTTAGAATACGACTTCACAAAATCGGCTAAAACAGAGTCGGACTTTGTCATGTCGTTAAATTCACATTCCCACATTTCAATCAAATTGTACCCGGCATTCTTCATTTTTCGCGATACTCGCTTCGTGTCCTCATACCTGGAGCCCATGGTTTCGTTGCCGGTGCCATACATGACGGAATGTCGATTGGGAAAACAGCGCGTGCAACCGTGGTAAAAGCAACCGTGAAAGAAGTACACGCACTTACCCTCCTCTCTGTATCCGTCTACTTTTTGACCCATAACTTTCACTTCCCTGCAGCGAAACGCGTGCTGAATGACAACGTTTTGCTGGCGCTCCACCCACGACAGCCAAATGCATGCTATTCGCGATTGCCTATCTGCCATAAGGTAACCACCTACGGGTATTATGGGGATAGTATTTGGCGTCATAAAGCGCTTTCTGTACACGTTCATGCACGCATGTGCAATGGTAACACATTCTCTAAAGGGATCTATATCGTTTTCTTCCATGAATTCCCTTCTAAATTTAGATACTCCGCCGTATAGAAGAAAAACGTCTGTTTTGCAGTAGGACACCATTTCCTTTTTCATGTTAAAGACGTAACCTGAGGACAGCTTCTCCATGTGCCAATCCTCAAAAGCCTTACGTCCGCTTACGGACATGCCCTCGGGACAGTAATACTTTTGATCGGGAATGGGACCCTCGTAGTTCTCATTTTCCTTGGTGTTAAATAAATAATTTTTTTGATTATTGCTTAAGGGCGCAAAACTGCTATGGTCATTAGCGCCCAAACACATCAAGTACTATGTCAGAAATAAAAATAAATAAACAAAGAACGCAAATCCTGCGCATAATGAACGGACAGTAGTACTTGTGCAATAAAAATTATACCCAAAAACAAATAACAATGTTACATGTAACATGTACTTGTGCAATAAAAATTACACCCAAAAACAAATAACAAGGGTATAAGGAGCCACAAACATTAAAGTGTTACTAAAATACAGCCGCAAGTGCGGAAAAACACAACAATCCTGTAATGGACTAAAATCGTGCCAATAAAATCCCAAAGCAAACACAGGTCAATAAACAAAGACCGGTAGCAAAATTATTCAGCAAAAGCTGAAAACAAACCAGTCTTATAATTGATTAAAATGGTAACAACAAAACCCCAAACAAATAACAAGGGTAATGTGCAAAACAACAATTAAAGACTAGTTAACACGATTCAGCAAAAGCTGAAAAAACAACAGTCTTAAAAGAGTCAAAAAATGCCGTCAATGGTAAAAGATAAAATCTCACACCTTGCTCCAAAAACCACAAATACGGATAAAACGGAGCACACGCTCAACAGCAACCACATCATCTGCAAGTAACTCCTCAATAGAGGGGGGCAAACCTAGGCTATTTCTAAAAGCTGTCAGATATAGACAATCAATTAAAATGTGACGCACTGTAAAGGGGTGGTCACAGTGAGGGCAAACTGGAGCGGGTTGACCATTAAAAAGGTGAGAGTGACTAAAACGCCAATGCCCAATTCTAAGACGAGCTAAAATTACTTCTTCGCGACGAACAGCGCGAGAAGAAGTCGACCAGTTAATAGGGGCGGATTTACATTCACGGAGCTTATTATTTGGGAGTAATTCCCACTCCTCGCGCCAGCGCGAAAAAATGGCTCTACGTAATGAATGTATAAAATCCCCGAAATAAAAACGCTGCTCGTACTCAGCAGGGTCTAAAAGAGCGGATTTTGCTGCAACATCTGCGGCCTCATTACCTGGGAGTCCGACGTGTCCAGGCACCCATAGCAGTGTTACCCTGACGCCAGCGTCGTAAAGGGTTATCACAACATTCTGGACCGTCTGTACAAGTGAGTGGTGATTGTACAGCTGTTTAAAACTTAAAATAGCACTCAAAGAGTCGGAACATATGACACTGTTTCCCAGCCCCTGATCGAAAATAAATAAAATCGCTTGATAAATAGCATAAAGTTCTGCCATAAAAAAAGATGTTGCAACATTAAGACCATACGTAAAACTCGCACCATTAAAAACAAAAGCACATCCTACACCTGTGTCAGATTTTGAGCCGTCGGTATATATAAAATTCCAGCCATTAAAAGAGGATTTGATCTCGCTAAAAGAACAACGAATAATATGTGCTGCGGTCGAAGATTTCGGACAAGACGTAAGCCCGAGATGAACGGGGGCCTCTGCTAAAATCCAGGGGGGAGAAGAAGTTTCCCCGGCTAAGAAAAAAGCAGGTAACTCAATGTCCAACGTCCGTAAAATCTCCCGAAAACGAAAGCCAGCGGGCTTAGGAGTAAAAGACCGAGCTGCATAAAAACGATGAAAAGACACATTAAAAAACGGCCCATTCGTGGGATGACGAGGTTGCGCAGCTAAGCGACAACCGTATGCGGCCAGTAAAACATCCCTACGATAAAACAACGGAGGTTCTCCAGACTCCGCACATAAACTCAACACAGGACTGGTGGGGAATGCTCCAATGCCAACACGGATACCCCGGTGATGAAGCGGGTCCAGGCGGCGCAGAACAGAAGGTCGCGCTGAGCCGTAAACCACACAGCCATAGTCCAGTTTCGATCGGATAAGTGAGCGATAAAAACGTAAAAGAACAGTCCGGTCAGCTCCCCAAGATGTGCCACTTAAAACACGTAAAATACAAAGAGAACGTTCACACTTGCCTCTGAGTTGCGCTATATGCGATGACCAGCATAATTTCCTGTCGAACACCAAGCCAAGGAACCTAACTTCGTCTGCGAAAGAGAGTGCGTCTGGGCCAAGATGGAGCGAAGGTGGAGGATACTCCTTGTGGCGCCAGAAGTTCATGCAGACGGTCTTCTCTGCGGAGAAACGGAACCCGTGAGATACACTCCAAGCGTAAAGGCGGTCGAGACAGCATTGGAGGCGGCGTTCCAAGAGACAGGTTCTCCAGGAAGAAAGATAGATGGCGAAATCGTCTACAAACAACGACGATTGTATTCCCGGCGGTAAACACTCGGTGATAGAGTTAATCGCAATGGCAAACAGTGTGCAACTAAGTACCGAGCCCTGAGGTACACCGTTCTGTTGAATAAAACTAGATGATAAAACTGATCCCACGCGAACATTAAAAACCCGGTCCTTCATAAATTCCTGAATAAAAACAGACATACGCCCACGTATGTCCCAACCGTGAAGCGTTCGGAGGATACCGCCTCTCCAGCAAGTATCGTACGCTTTCTCCAAATCAAAAAATACAGCCACCGTTTGGCACCTACGCACAAAACCGTCCATTACATGTGTGGTTAGAGACACAAGATGGTCGACCGAGGAACGGTGACGACGGAAACCACACTGAGCGTTCGTTAAAAAATGCCTCGACTCTAACCACCACATAAGCCGCCCGTTAATCATTCGTTCCATCACCTTGCAGACGCAGCTGGTGAGGGAAATCGGACGGTAACTGGAAGGAAGATGGGGGTCCTTTCCAGGCTTAGGTATAGGAATGACAGTGGCCAACCGCCAAGCGCTAGGAAATGTGCCGTTACACCAAATAAAATTGAAAGTGCGTAATAAAAAAGCTTTGCCTTCCGCTGACAAATGCTGCAACATAGCAACGTGAATACCATCTGGCCCTGGTGCACAGTGTCGAGAGTCCGTAAGGGCATGCTCCAATTCCCTGGAGGTAAAGGGGACGTTGTAACACTCCTGATGTTCGGAGGCAAAACAGAAGCCCTGCGACTCGACCTGCTCTTTAATTGTGCGAAAAGCAGCAGGATAGTTGGCCGAACTTGAAACGTCAGCGAAAGTACGTCCTAAAATATCTGCGACTTCCGTTGGAAAAGTGAACACTTGATTTAAAATCCGAAGACCGGGTATGGGCGTACACCTAGGTTTGCCCGCAACGCGGCGTAGTCGTTCCCAAACTACGGATGAAGGCGTTGTGCGGTTAAAAGACGAGGTAAAAGCAATCCAAGAAGCCTTCTTGCTATCCTTAATGACACGACGGCATTTGGCGCGCAGTTGTTTATAGCGAATCATATTTGTTAAAGTAGGGTGGCGACGAAAAGCTCGGAGAGCACCTCGGCGTGCACGCAAGGCATCCCGGCAATGATCGGTCCACCAGGGAACTGGTAAGCCTCTTCGGTGAGAAGACGACCGAGGAATAGCCTGATCTGCGGCTGTAATGATGACCGTACGGAGGTGCTGGATCACGACGTCAATAGATGGAAATTCACACCCTGAAAATTAGGCCATAGATCGATAGAGAGGCCAATTCGCCTTATCAAAGAGCCATTTTGGCCCGCGCTGTGAATGTGCGTTGGAAGAGAGTACATGGATCTGACATGGAAAGTGGTCACTGGAATATAAATCGGAGATGACGTTCCATGTGAAATGTACAGCAAGTGATGCAGAACAGATGGATATGTCTAAGTGTGAAAAGCTGCGAGTGCTGTCAGAAAGAAAAGTAGGTTGACCAGTGTTGAGCAGAATGAGATGGTGACGATCGAGGAATTCTGCCAACATGCTACCGCTGGCACACTCCGTGTTAGAACCCCATAGGGGATGGTGTGCATTGAAATCGCCCAAAAGTAGGACAGGGGGTGGTAGCTGAGACAGAAGATTGTCCAGATCAACTATGGCCATAGTGCTGGAAGGAGGCAAATAAACAGTGCAGATAGAAAAACTAAGGCCAGAAAAGTGAACTGTAGCTGCAGCAGCTTGCAAAGGAGTCTGGAGCTGGAGTGGGGTACTGTACACGTCATCTCTAATTAAAATTAGAACTCCGCCATGAGCGGGAGTGCCCTCTACGGGAGGGAGTTCAAACCTCACCGAAGAGTAACCGCGCATAATAAAAGAATCTTGTGGCCGAAGTTTTGTCTCTTGGAGACACACAAGCGGAGGGTCAGTCGATCGCAAAAGGAACTCCAAGTCAGGTCTTCGACTGCGGAGTCCACGCACATTGCACGTAAGGATAGCCATTGTTAAAATTAATTAAAAATAAGCTAAAAATTTACCACCTTACTTTTTGGACGGTCCAGGGCGAATCAAACGTCCTTTCTTCAGTCGCGTGGGACTAGGTGGTTTCACAGGAGCAGGGGCACTCTGCTCCATAACCTCCTCAGAGGGAGGGCTCTCCCGCTGAGAAGTATCCACCGATTCCAACACCTGGAATCGGTTGGATATTGATATAGGCGGTGACGGCGACCGCCTAGCGGGTTTGCTCCCGTCATGGGAGCGGGACCTCCGAGGAGGAGAAGGGCTATTTCGCTTATCTACAGGGGTGGGCGTCTTCATAAAATCAGTCCTGGTATAAGCGGTCCTGAACTTAATTTCCGGGGCATTAAACACAACCGGCTTAGGTTTCACGGCGGTTCGTTTCGGAGAACTGGGTACATTAGGGACCCGTGTAAATATGAGGTCACACGTCTGCGTACTACTGTCGCGTTTCTTGGTCGCTGAAGAAGCTACTGCGCTGTACGTACCGATCTGAGGTACTGTGGGCTGGCGTGATTGAAAGCGCTTCCGGGCGTCCACAAAGGAAAGTTTCTCCTTAACCCGGATTTCCTGGATGCAGCGTTCTTCGCGATACCGAGGGCAGTCACGGGATGAGGCTGGATGATTCCCTCGACAATTCACGCAGACTGGAGCCGATGAACATGCTCCCTCATGACTTTCCATACCGCAGGTTCCACAGATGGAAGTGGCGCTCTTACAAGATATACGTGTATGGCCAAAACGCTGGCAATGATAACATCGCAACGGGCTTGGAATATACGGACGCACCTCGTTCACCTCATAGCCCGCTTTAATCTTCTGCGGTAGGTCAACCTTATTAAATGTGAGGAAGAGAGTACGGGTAGGCTGTAGTTCTCCGTCTCTCCTCGCCTGCACTCGATACACCGATGTGACCCCCTGGTCTTCCAAACAGTTTTGGATATCCGGGTCAGACATACCGTCAAGAACATTAGTTGATATAACTCCTCGCGACGAATTTAGCGATTTATGTGGCTCGACACGGATCGGATAACCGTGGAGGATCGCCGCCTTGAGCAATGAGTTACTCTGCGACATTCCAACTGGCTCCACTAAAAGAGATCCATTGCGAAGTCGTGTGCAGGATTTCACGGGTCCAGCTGTGGTGTCTATGCCCTTCTGAATAATAAATGGGTTTACCCTTTGAAAAGACTGACCGTCCTCCGTACGACTGATCACTAAGTAACGAGGAAAAGGCTTCTCAGTTACTTCTTTTACTTCTACTCTCTTTCGTTTCACCTGGGTAAAATTGTTTTCAATAACCATAGCGATTTAATCCTCCACCATTACAGCTGTCTCCGATGGCAGGCTGCTTTCTGGGCGCCACCCCGGCTTAGGTTAGTTGCCCTGGCCTGGAACAAGTAACCTCAGGGTCACACCTTCCTGAGTAGAGACAAAGGGACCCAATCGCCTGCAGAAAGTTTACAGCGCATGTAATGACCCCTCCCCGGGCCTGGCCTTTACCAGGGGATACGCTCTTGCCTACATGATGGCCCAGTGCTGGGGGTCACGCTATTACCCAGTCACATTTTAACCGTGTCAAACACGGGGGCATCCATCAGACTAAAAGCAGGGAGGTTTAAGAGTAAAAAGTAAAATGGAGACAAACTAAAAAGGAGTCAAACGCGCTGGGCGCGGACCTATGGGAGCAGCTCGGGTGCCTCGGGGTCGCTACGCCCCGTACCCAATAAATTGGGCCCCTGAGAGGGTTAAATAAATAAGGGAAATAACCCTTGCTATCTGCGAGGTTAAAAGTTTTTGGAAATCTGGCCAAAGGCATGGGAATGAAGTTGAGCGAGTCCAAAAAGGTTATCTTTTGGTGCTTCATTCTGTATATGCGCGTACCGGTGATAATGAGTTCCGGTGTCCAGCCGAGGTTCCCAACCATGTACTTCAGTATAAACTGACCGTCGTAAGACCTGAGGTTGTGGGCAATGACGGTGATGTCCCAGAAATCGAACCTACTCTGGGTGATGTGATCAAATAGTTGCTTTACTGGATCGTTTCTAAATACCCACTCCTTTATGCCGCATTGCGAACAATAACTCATTTTATGCGCCACGTCCATGCATACGGAACATCCCTGGTACAAAACGCATAGGTTTGGCACGTGCTCAAATGTGTCAACATGACTCATATACGGTGTGTTTTGCGTGCATTCAAAATCTATAAACATGAAGATGAACCTATTCTTCTTCTTACTAACGATGTCAGATTTATAAGGTTGAATATAGCACAAGTGATTTGCATCCACATGGCACTTGCACGCGTTGCAAAATTTTTCATTGCACTTATGCGACGTCTTCCTACGTCTGCTATTCACCAATTTGTTGCACGATAGACACACCTTTTCAACGTCGCATACGGACACATTTTTAGGATAATAGGATCCCTTCAATAAATGATTATCATAACATTCCCTGCCCCTAAAGCTCCTGTGACACGAGTTACACTCCGTAATGACACTATCTGTAGATTTGCACTCCAGGTGACATTTGGTGCATTTCAAATCGCAACGATGCCTCTCTTTTTTATTCACAGATACGTGATAACACTGACGACAATAAAACTTGCACGAAAATGCTCTGTGCAGGTCCACAATGGCGTTAAAGTGCTCGTCATGTAAAATTAAGTCCAGGTGCCTTTCAGACATCGCATTCCACTTGTACAACACGTTCTTTCCCGAATGATCCCCAAACACAGTAATGTTATATTCCCGCAGTTTACGTGCAAAACTTTCAACGTCGTGCAAAGTGAAACCACCATCGCGAAATCCTACATGTTGGCACAATTCCATCGCCCTCTCCTTCTGAATGTGCTGAAAACGTCTAATAGCACGATAATTGTCATCTCCGTCAACTTTAGCCTTACACACGACAATGGCTCTAGGTAAACACAATGTGTCATTGTTTTTAATCTCAATAATTCCTTTATTTCTGTTACACATTTCACAGTGTCTGAAGCACGAACCCTGTACCTCTTTGGTCCACACGCAGTTAATTTTCAAAGGCCCGCTTATCAAAAATTCCCTATTACTCTGCATCACCTTCTCTATGGATTTTATGACACCCTCGGGATTTATTTGATCAAACCTGCGAACGCTCATATTAAATGGAGCAGAGGGATGTCTAGAATCACTAATAGATAAACCCATGTACCTGGGTTCGGTGTTCAACAGGTTTTCATTTCAAAAGTTCAAAAGTCCCTGGAATGTTTCAGAAATCCACAGTTCGGGATTCGCATTTTCTGGCATGGGTCGCATGGTTACAACGGTTTCCGAAAATCCTGAATAAAACTTACTCACCGAACGCTTGCGATGCTGAACAATGTCATATAACGGAGGTGCACTTACCGACATTTGCTCCTCCATCTCACCATCATTAGGGAGGTCATCGTTGCCGTCGTTAGAAGGTAGGGAAATGTCATCTGCGAAATAAGACAAAAAGTCCTCGTCGTTGGCCGAAGGAATAGGGAAGTCCTCTTGAAAATAAGGCGACAGGTCCTCGTCTTCCATCATATCACGTTAGCAAGTAAACCTTTAAAGAAACCGTATAATATATCGGGTTAACGTTATATACATTTTGTTTTTGCGCAACGCTTCACATCTATCTTTTCAGCTCTGTAATGCTTTTGTAATAGACAGTTCGTTATTTCAACACATGCATTAAATATGAAATGAATGATGCCATAATACATAAACAATAAAACTTGCGGTGTCATCACACACGGCGTACATGAGATGTCGCTATTTTGGCCGTTCACTTTACATTTACAGTCACTATCATCGCAGCAACAAATATACAGCGTCAGCAATATAGACAATATGGTTGCTATTAGAATTCCATACAACATCATCTCATAGTCCTGCATGGCTTTTGTAAAGCGTACACAAGATTCACGCTAATGCACAAATGAAACACTTCTTTTTTTCACTTCACAAACACTATATATGTAACCGCTATAACTCTCGAACCCATGCCTTGCTCAATCATGTGCCGTGAGCGGCGCACTCTGCGAGAAAAAATGTGCTACGTCATTTGTCATTGCTATTCCCCTACTGCAAGTTACAGCGGCGGCGAGCGGTGTCGATCCCCTGTCCTGCGCAATGATATACCGCAAGTGCTTCACTCTATGCCGAGCGAGGGGAAATGTGCCTTTCCCCTACTGCAAGTTACAGCGGCGGCGAGCGGTGTCGATCCCCTGCCCTGCGCAATGATATACCGCAAGTGCTTCACTCTACGCCGAGCGAGGGGAAATGTGCCTTTCCCCTACTGCAAGTTACAGCGGCGGCGAGCGGTGTCGATCCCCTGCCCTGCGCAATGATATACCGCAAGTGCTTCACTCTACGCCGAGCGAGGGGAAATGTGCCTTTCCCCTACTGCAAGTTACAGCGGCGGCGAGCGGTGTCGATCCCCTGCCCTGCGCAATGATATACCGCAAGTGCTTCACTCTACGCCGAGCGAGGGGAAATGTGCCTTTCCCCTACTGCAAGTTACAGCGGCGGCGAGCGGTGTCGATCCCCTGCCCTGCGCAATGATATACCGCAAGTGCTTCACTCTACGCCGAGCGAGGGGAAATGTGCTTTTCCCCTACTGCAAGTTACAGCGGCAGCGAGCGGTGTCGATCTCCTGCCCTGCGCAATGATATACCGCAAGTGCTCCACTCTGTGGTGGGAAAGTTAAAAACTGCTACGTCATTCCCGAGGCGACAGTGCATGTGCACTTGCAGCATGTGGGCTTTGCAATCTAGTAACACCATCCTGTGTTTAACTGGCTGGTGCCAGTCTGGCGCTATCAACATCCGTTGTAGACCGCTGCGGTCTGTTGATAACTTCTACTGTTTTTTCCTACGATACCACTGCATCCGGTTTCCATTGCTGTGTACTGCTGATAACCGCCAGTGTCTTTTCCTACGATAACACTGCATCCGGTTGCAACCATCCATTATCTCTTCACCAGACTTTCGCTACATCCGGTTTATGGAGCATGGGACTTCACCACATACGTCATACGTCTTCAATAAAACATTGCCGCTTTTTCCTCTACCACATTCAGTGTTTCACTGCTGCTTCTGCTAGACGTGTCACTTGCTCGTGCTGCTGCTAGACGTGTCACTTGCTCGTGCTGCTGCTCCACTGCATACCTTGGTGCTGCTGCTGTTAGACGTGTCACTTGCTCGTGCAGCTACTCCTCCACTGCATACCTTGGTGCTGTGTTTTGTCATCACCATCTTTCGTGCCACTTGTTTTGCCCGTGCTGCTCCACCATTCAACAAGTTGTGGTTTCATCATCACGCACATTTGTGTAAGTATTCTTGACGTTATTCATTATGGTACTTTTGTGTTATAGTTAAAGTGGCGAATTCATTCATTTTTTTTACTGCTGCACACTATATTTCATTGTTGTTTCTTTTTTTTTTTTTTTTCTTTTTTCCATACATCGTGCTGTTACGTGCTGGTACGTGGTGCTGTTTTCAACATTCATTCTTCTTGCAGTTCTGCGTCATAGTGGAAAAGGACTAGTTGCGCTTGGAAATTCAACCTTCTGCATCCATCGTAAGTGTTCATTTATATTCATTTATATTCATTGTGAATACTTTCACGTACACATGTATATTACTCTATTTCCTTTATTTTCGTTTCTTATGCACAGATGTCATTGTCCAGCTGCTTTGCAGAGGAGTGCCAACCCTGCTTTACTGTCACCTGTCCCTTGTGTTCTAGTAAATCATGTGCTGGCAGTGCATTCGGCTTATCCGTCACCTTCATAGCTTCACAAGTAACACCCCTTCCTACACCTCCATTTGCCATTAAATGCGCGTACTGCAACTACCCCTTTACATTTACACATAGCGATGTGCGTCCCACGCGCGTAGATCTGCAATTACCATTTTGGAAACGCACCATAAAGTGCTGTAGAATATTTTGCATTTCCCCAGGTTTCACAAACATTAACTGTAGTCACGATTGTTCATTTGCTGCTATTGGAAATCCATATTTTGTACTCGATTGCTGTTTTAACTTTTCACAATTCACACTCCAACCACCATTATGGTGGTATCATGGACACACACAAATACATAACCATCAGCATTCACAATTTGTAAACACAGACACTATAACTTATTGGGATATTCGTGCTTGGCACTCACATTTTAACAATCCTCATTCCCCTTAATTGTAACACGCTCTTTACGCGTTCTTTTATTCATTTATTCATTTTTTTTATTTTTTTCTTCCAGATTATGGCCTCTGCATCTTCCCTGTCATTCTCCCTCAATCCTTACTTAGTTCTTCACACATCAAAGTACCGCATTATCAAACACATGTTCCCGTCTTACACCCTTTTGCAATCCTTTCAACCAAACCACTTCCCATCTTCCTTCATCTTTTTCTGCACTATACTTGAATTCTTCATTTCCGAGGGTACTTGCTCTGTCATTGTAGGATCATATATTGGACATTTGCTCGCCGGTTACAACTATCTAGACCAGTTTCCCACATTCTTTATCGCGCTTTCCAAAGATGATGATGACTCTTGGGAGTCAAAACCATTTTTGCCAAATTTTCTCTTTAGAACTAATTCTGAATTTTACGTTTACAATGGACACACGTTCGAGTTTAAAAATATTCTTTTCACACACACACGCTCGTATATGCACGGCGTGTTTCACTATGATGAGTGGCACGCCTTTTTAACGGAGAAACGTATTTCTTTAATACCGTTTTTTTAATCGTGCAATTGGATGTACCGGTACATCACATAGACTGCTGGTACGATGTCATGTGTTTAGCTTTTTCAAATCAACCGTTCTTGCACAACTTTGCCCTTACAGGCCTTTTTGATAACAACAACACATTTCGCTTAAAATTTATCAAAGACCAGCTGTCGCTGTCCAAAGGTTGGTATTCATTGCCATCTATGGACAGATTAACCTTAATGAAAAAATGGCACAGCAACTACTCAGTTAACATTTTATCCAATTATCCGCCCGCTAACGAATGCACCTGCATGCTTTGCTGTCCTTCGCCCCCTTCCCTTAAAGCTTTGGCTTTTCACACTCTTTCTTTAAATTACTCTCCCTTATCATTCACCCCTCCTTCCTAATTTTCTAGATGAGCCTGCCACCATTCTCAGAAGCGTTTGCCGACAACCCCGTGACCACCGCACTCCTACAGTGGCAACAAACGTTTCAACAAAACACTCCACCACCTCAAATTCAACCACCACCCCAACAACTGCAGCCATCATGCCCACATCGACGACATCCACAACAACAACATCTGCAACATCACCATCAACGTTCGCTTCGCGACAACTACATCTCCATCATCGAAGACAGACTTGTCGCACTAGAAAGAAGAAATTACGTCTTACATCACAAATTAACGGCCATGGAACATCATTTCGAATTCGATGCCAGCTCTCTAGTGAACATGCCCAGGCTAATTTCACAACTACCAAAGAGAAATACCATTCTAAACCAAATGTACATCGACTCCCACATACCACCGCCGCCGCCAGCAACCCCACTACACCCGGGAAGGCATGTTTGCTACAATACCACTGATGTCCCTGAAAATTTTAAAGTGTTTTCATCGTAATCATTTTACACCATTGCACTTTTTTTTTCATTCATTCATTCATTTTATTCATACACATTTTTTCATTATGTTTCACATATTTTTTTCCTATTCAAATTATTATATTACGTGTCCATATATATTGCATTATTTTTTTACATATTTATCCATTCAACAACTATTTGTACATACTTTTTTTTTCATTTTAAAAAACATTTATCTACTTATTCAACATCATTTTATTATGTATATATATATTGCACTTTTTTTCCATTTCAATCATTTTATTTGTATACATTTATTTGCGTATTAAAAACATGACATAAGTGATATATATTCACCTATTTTGTGTCATATTCAACTCCTTCCTCAAACGCTTCTTCCACTCCTCCTCCTTCTACACCCACCTCTTCTTCTTCTTCTTCTTCTTCTTCTTCAGTATCATAAGCGTTTGCATAGTTTTCAAATTCTACATCTTCATTAACATCACCTACACACGCCTTACCCAATCTACCTACTAAACCCTTCAACCCTTGAAACTCGTCATACAACCTTTTCACGTTCACCTTTATCCGACCTACCAATTCCTGCTGCTTACTCACATTCTCCTTCTTCTCTTCCATTTCCCTCTTCATCCTCGCCATATTATCCGCCATTTCTCTCATTCTCCTTCCCATTTCCTCATTATCCTTTAACGCTACGTCCAATTCCCTACTCACGCCTCTCATTTTATCCTCACACTCCTTTCTCATCCTGCTCTTCACCCCATTCATACTCCTCTTACACCTATCCATTGCCGCCTTCCTTATAGTATTCACAGATACTTTTCCCCCATCACCTTCACATTGCGAACTTATTTTCAAATTACCTTCTGCACTCCAATGCGAACCACGCCTCACCCTACCTTTTACTCTCCTACCCCCTACCTCCAAATTCCATTCCCCATCCCCACATTCCCCAAATAAATACGAATAATTATCCATAAAATAACTATTCATTTCGTTCATTACACTATACGCCACAACCAATTCACCCTCCTCCTCCGACAATCTCCACTTCAAATCCAAACCCTCCGGTAAATCCACCGCTCTCATCATCATTTCGCAATCCAACATCTCAACCCTCATAGTAACATTACCACCCGCATACATCACTATAGGCTTACCGTAATATTCGCACTTCTTACCCTTCTTTCTCCCCTTCACGCAGTCACACCCCTCGCTCAATACATGTCCCTCTGGACATTCAACCTGCCCCATCTCAAATTCACCGTAATATAAATAACCACACCGACCACCCTTCTCACATCCAGTTACATGCCTCAAACAATTATACACATTCTTCACACCTTCCATATTCATTATACTCGCATTAAATCTACACCCCATCCCCTCTCTGTACCTACACGTGCAATTTAACAACAATTCATTATCCTTTTCGCATATCAAACCCTTATTCAATGTTCCTGTCACATCATCCACCTTAAAACCGCATCTACCAAAACTTATGCAATTATCCTCCGCTTTCACCAACCGCTCACCCCTCGCAACCCATGCAATCACCATAAACGTCACCAACACGTTCATCTTTACAAATAACCAACCCTTCCACCCTCCTAACCCCTTTTATTCACTTCCTCCACACATTGCTCGCACCCGCCTTATTCTCAACAATCGCTTTATTCCTTCTTTTCAGATGAACGCATTCCTCAAGTACATCACCAACTCACGCAGGTTATCCATATTAACCCAACCTGAAATCTCAGATATCGCAGATCTACCAACCAACCAACTACTCATCTTTTCCCCCATCGACGTCGACCTCGTATGGCCCCTACTAAAATTGTCGAAACGCCTTCCAACATTTCAGACGCTGCACCTCCCATTACAACCTACCCCATCATCGCACCCACATCGACGGACCTCCACCGTTCATTTACCTCTGTCCTCTTTGCACAAAAAGATAAATAAATAACATGACCACATCATACCCACTTTTTTTTTCTATCATCCACTCTCTTCTCTTTACAGTCCAACATGCAACGCAACATACGCACCAGAGTCCTCGAAGTATGGTCGCCGACTTTAATCAATGTCCAAACCGGCAAATTCCTCCCCTACTGCCTCCAATGCCTCGCCAAAAGAGCGTGTCGCAACAATCAAATACCCATCCCCTTCCCTCACATCCCACAACTACACTCAACCGAATGCGACACATGCGACAAGTATTGCATTGATGCTGGACCCTGCTTTTATCCCGTCAAAAAAAAAGTTTATATATATATATATATATAACCCAACCATGTAACAACAAATGTAATAACAAATAACATCAATAAAAACAATTACATCAACATATCTCACAATTTTTTTCATTTCTACAAAAATATATAAATGTACCCCGCGCCGGACGCCTCACACGTCACATCCGGTTTCAGTTCAAGGTCTTATTCTGCAGTAGCCTTGTAGTGTGTACAATCCAAAAAGTGTACCCCTCGGCGGACGCTTTACAACAACAACCAAAAACAACACACACTACAACGCTACTACAAA
This sequence comes from Metallyticus violacea, assembly GCA_030762175.1. NCBI lineage: Eukaryota > Metazoa > Arthropoda > Insecta > Mantodea > Metallyticidae > Metallyticus > Metallyticus violacea. The sequence goes on along the minus strand of CM060835.1, from coordinate 41,722,568 downwards.
ATATGACCTTGAACTAAAACAGGATGTGACGTCAAAGAGGCGTCCGCCGCGGGGTACATACTACTAACTTCAGAACAGCAAACATACCAGGACCAACAGGAATAGGATATGGATCTCAACAACTATTTCGCCTGATAAGATTATTGCAACGTCTAATACAATAAAGTAAGCAAAATATATACCGATGCCTCTCCAAGTTCTGATCACTTACCGGTAACAATTAAAATAGAGACACGCACATGGCACTCAGAAACGAAAATAAAACATGAAAATGTTAATTATACATTAACAAATTGTGAAGTACGCATAAACAATATACCGTACAGGTACTGAAAAATAATACCCAATATAATATCTAAACCAATATAGCTCATATCACTAACCTTTTAACGGATGCAGCAAAGCAAGATACAAATTCATGTCAAAGAAAAAATAAATCCCCATGCTAAACAATATCAATAACCTAGAGATATCATTCAAATAATAAAAAATAGATGACAAGCTCACTGAAAATACATGTGTATTCACATGTATTTGAAGATAAAAGAATACTAAATATAATTAATAATATAATATAAACAAAAATTGGAAGAAATTCGTAATTAATCTAAATGATTCTGCATTCTGGCAAGCAATAAGGGCTAAAAAGGAAAAACACAAATTTCATATCTAAGAAAAATAGACAAAATATCAATATGGACAACAGGAAAAAAATTGCAAATATTCAAAGATCACGTACAAGCCATTTTTCAAGTTCCACAAAATACACTATTTAATAATAATATTTTTTACGAAATAATTATATCCACAACCATCAGCAATATTTTTCCCCACAACAAGAAGCTCAAACTATTCATGAAAACAATGAATTAGCAAAGTCGATAACTACTGAAGTAATACAGGCATTAAAAAAACAGAAACTAATTCAATTACCAGAGGAATTACTTATATGCACAACACAAATAATTGCAAGAATATATAATGCAATATTAACACTGGTTACCATCCCCCACAATGGAAGAAAGTTAAAACAATTTTCATTAAAAAATCAGACAAAGACCCATCATCACACCCACCAACTGTAGTCCAATACCCTTGACTGCTACATTATCAAAAATACTGGAAAAATAACAGTAAACAGGTTTCAACCTTATTTAAACATAAACAGAAACAATCTGTTGTCAAATAAACATGTTGGTTTTCGCTCTAAAATTACATACAAGATAAATTAGTTCGGGTTGCTTGTAATAACAACTTTTCAATAACATGCCTATTAGATATTCAAGCTGCACTTGACAGTGTGTGGATAAACAGACTATTATATAAAATACATAAATTAAAAATCTATCCTATAATTATTCGCTGAATATCAAGCTTTTTTAAAGAATGTGCAGGACAAGTATCAATAATATTTCATCAGAATCTTTAAACATGCATGCAGGTACACTACAAGGCTGTGTCATCTTTGGATTGCTATACATATTATATACAGCTGATACTGCACAACCATACGTCCCCAAGTTCATTTAGAGCAATATGCTGCTGACACTTAATACTGGGTTTCATTAAAAAAAAAAAGGTTAGCAGAAGCAAAATAACGATTACAAAAGCAATTAAAAAATAGAAAATTGGGCTAACAATTAGCGTATAAAAATAAATCCCCAAAATACTCAGTTAATACCGATCAAGAAAAAACTAAAGCAAGAACAAAGAGACATAATCATGATCGTTGGGGGGGGGGGAAATATCAAAGCTGTTCGTGTAATAAATTATCTAGAAATCAATATACAAACAAACTCAGAACTTTCAAGAAAAACTAAAAGCAACAACAATAACAACACTTAAACATTAATTATTCACCAAAAAGGAAGATTTATACCTGCAAATACTACGACGTATACACTTAGCCTTGATGCGTTAATAATTACATATATCGTAGTTGCAATCGGTCCTATTACTTCAAAAAATACCTTTAAGAAAATTTCAACTTTCGAAAGAAAACTGGGCAGAAAAAAGCCAAATTTTAACCCCAGTCATAATAATGCAGAAATATATAGACTAATATAATACCAATCGAAGAACATATAAAAACTTATATACAATACTGATATCACATTTTCGGTCATTACAATATTTCACCCGCCTAATAATGCTCTCATTTCAATGATTTACCCGTCTCTATCCTTGTGGATAAGTTCCGCTCTCTCTGCTGTTGCTCGCTTCTGACTAGTAGCTCGGGCACGTAATATCAGCAGCAGTTGAGTGCTTTCAGCACTGCGTGTAACTTCAAGTTACAAGTACTTGGTCTGGTGGGGGCGAGATACTTTAGCGAGAGCGAGAGCTGCAGTCCCGAGTGACAGTGGAGGGAGCCGAACTCCTCAGTCCCGAATGGCAGAGGGAAAAATCCGATGTTGCCTCACGATTCAAAATTTCTCACTAAGGAAAGCTCTGAGGGCGCCGCTCCTAACCAATAACATAACCATTCATGAGGAGACGGGCATGCCCTCAGTTGCACAATCCACCAAGAGATGGGCCAGGCGTACCTGGGAAAGAGTCCGCCGCCATTCCAGCTCGTGCATTGCTGCAATTGGAGGAGGGGAAACCCCTCCACAGGAAACATCGGCGCGTGCGCCAATATCAACGCCTTCAATATGCACGAGGCAGCGGCCAGTAAATAATGTAGTATACACAGACAGTATTAATAGTGATTCCGGATTATGGAACTCAAAAAAAAAAAAAAAAAAAAAAAAAAAATGGTCAAGGAAACCAACCCAGTGACAAGACTTTCAGGTCACCGTGTTAAATAGACTCTAACGCAACGACGCTGTTCTCAAGCCCCCCCAAGAGAGGGACTTGTATGGGCGTTACAACAGCCCATTCATTGGTATATGTAAAACACATAACTTACAACCAAAATTGTAAACTTTTTGCCTGTAAGGCCGGGACCCCTGTACGGCTCCAGGCACACATTTAGTTCCATAAAATCCTTAAACCTAAACCTTAAATTGCATAATCTGCACATCATTGTTTTCATTCACAGTGATATGCGTAAGAGTGCTGTCTTTTATACAAGAGGTGCGAAAACATTTCCGTTTTCGGGCAGAGCTATAAAGACATGCTTTCCTAGATATTTATTGTCCTCAAATTCCTCAGTTGTTTCAATGTACTCATTATTACATAATATTTACACAATTTTCCTTATTCACACTGAAGTTACGCTAACATCGCTTGAGAGAGCCGAACTCATACTTTACCTGTGTACTTTACTTTTCAGTCCCGAACGGCAGGGCAGTGGCAGTAGTGCAATTTTGCACTTTTCCAGCTTGCAGCAAAGAAAAGGCGATGCTTTCAAGTTCTTCGGTATAGGGGTTTGCAAGGGGGATGCAATGTTTTGTTTTTGTTTTTGTTTTTTTTTCACCGAAAAGTCTTCTTTGGGAAATAATCTTCCTCTTTTGCGACATTTCTTTAGTTATGGGCATGGGTACTTGTTCATTTTGGTTGCGAACAGCGGCTAATATTGCCTTTAAGGATGCCGCATATTTTTTCACAACTTCAAGTTTTGTTGTTGTCAAAATTCCCATAATTGCATCCCAAAACACGCAAGCAAATTTTTCTTTATAGGCACAGAACAGTTACGACTTTCTTGTTTGCTCACTTGGGTTAGCATTTCCTCCTTTTCATTGAGAACAGAAACATCTTCAGTGTCTATTATAAATTTATTAATATATTCAGAATGTCAGGTTGTTCATAGTTCATTGTTCATTGCGGACCTGAAATTTACATATGCTGTGTATATGTTTACACATATTCCATTTAATTTTGAAATCAACACACGTGCAAGAGTATCTTGTAGACGTGCAGATTAATTTGTATTTACAGTGCAGACTGTTATCTTGCACAAAATATATTTCAGCCGCTTTCAATGAAGATGGGATCTTCCAACCACCATCTTCCTTAATAATGCTGTCCTTGCTTATTTCCAAGCTCGCTTTGTGCCTATGACAGATGTCTTTCATTTTGCTGGTCAGTTTTCTTTTCGTAAGTACAATGAGCCTGTTAAACAGTTCGTCTTTAACATACGACATTATAGCATTATATTGCTTTGTCCAAACGTTTCACACGTTATCCTTGGAGATACGAGGGTAGGTCCATAAGTTTCCGGCCTCGCGGATAAGGATTATTGCCTTCACAAAAGCCTTATCTGGTGTCATATCTTATCTGTCAAGTAAATAATTTCAGCTTTAACTTCCGCTCCGCTGTGTTCAGTTCAGATATAGTTGCATAAAGAAGGCCTATTTGTAGAAGATTGTGACATTTACAAAATGGAGTTTCGAGATGATATTAAGTTCTTCACAAAAGAAGGACTTACTCCAAATGAAATTAAACAGCGATTGGACGTGTATATGGGGAAGCACCCCCCTCATATACTACCATAAAAGAATGGGCTAAAATTTTTCGAATGGTCGAGAAAGCATTGAAGACGAAGATCGTGCACGTCGGCTCTTGGAGGTGCTCACTCCTGAAAACATCGCTCTTGTTGAAGGAGAAACTATGGAAGACCGGCGGCTCAAAGTTACAGAAATAGCAGCAAGTTTGGTCTTTATAAAACAACTGTCCTTCGAATTATTCATGAACATTTAAATATGAATAAGGTTAGTGCAAGATGGGTGCCTAGACTTCTTTCCTCAGTCCAAAAGCAGCAACAAGTCATCTGTTGTCAGGCATTTTTGGAGTTCTTCCGTGGCAATGAGAGAGAGGTTTTGCAAACCATTGTTACAGGAGATGAAACTACGGTCCTCTACTATGATCCCTTGTCCAAAAGAGAATCAATGGAGTGGCGTAAACCTGGCAAAGCACCGCCTCTAAAGGCCAAGGTCACTCAGTCAACCAAGAAGATCATGGCCACAATCTTTTAAGACTGTGAAGGAATACTCTTCATTGAATTCAAGGAGAGGAACACCACAGCAAATGGGGAGTACTATGCTAGCCTACTGCACAGACTATGTGCTTCCATCAAAGAGAAAAGGCGAGGAAAGCTGAGTGGTGGTGTGCGCCTTCTTCACGATAACGCGATTGTGCACACAACACTTGTTGCAAAGGAAGCTGTGAAGAAATGTGACTTAGAGGAGATCGACATCCACCCTACAGCTCAGATCTAGTTCCCAGTTACTATTTTATCTTCTCAAAACTTAAGAAGGACCTTTGAGGAAGGAAATTTAAGTGGGACGAAGAAGTGATGAATGCTGTTTATACCCATTTTAATGTGAGTCATCCTCCATTAGAGAAATGTTTTACATTTGTTAACTGACAATATTTCATACTGTGTTTAGAAGTTCCATCTATAGTGCAAGAAATAAACATATTTAAACATTTCTAGAAATTCAACACTAGCAGAAATGCATTTCCTTTGGAAGCCTGCCCATATATAAAAATCTAATCATAAATTCTGAACTTCTACTGAAGAGGCATTAAGAATCAATCAAAAACGTTCATCATAACCAGTTACATTGATTGTAATGGCGAGATAATGTGACAGTTTAATAATAATAATAATAATAATAATAATAATAATAATAATAATAATAATAATAATAATAATAATAATAATAATGGCTAACAATTCAAATTGCAAGATTGATGTTGAATATTTTCAGAAAAGTTAACATCACTGTCTTGAATTGTATCATTATATAAATTAAAAATTTAGATGGAACAGATTAAGCTTTTTTGCACTGGGAATATTCTAGACAATATTTTGCTTGCACTAGCAAATTCGTTACAAATGCTAATGTTTGTTCCAGTCGGTCCTGGTGGTGTAGTGGTTACCATACTTGCCTCCTACACCCAAGATCGCGGGTTCGAACCCGGTCAGGACCGATGGATTTTTTCGGGCGTAAAAATCGTAAGTATGGCTTCCTTCGGAAGGGAAGTAAAGCTGTGGGTCCCGTGCCGTACATTTACGGCACGAAAAAGAACCTCAAGCCTGAAAGAGAGGCCTCTGAGCAAAATTTGTCGGCCGTTTCACGCCCTGAGTTGAATGGGACGCTGATGACCTCAGATGTTAAAGAGCGTCCATAAATAAAAAAAAAAAAAAAAAATGTTTGTTCCAGAGTATATATTGTTGGAAATGAAGCTCTAAAACCTTGAGGAACCCAATGAAAACAGATTTTAGGAGATGCAGTTCAAGGACTTACAATGTTTAGTTGATTTTGTTTCAGTTAACTGAGCTTTACTCAAAGGATTCAATTTTAGGCCATTATAATATGAACTATGTCATATACTAGGATGGCCTATGGAAGTAAAAAATTCAAAGTAAGGTTTTGACATGATGTTGCTATCTCTATCCTTTTTAACATATATCCTAATTCTTGTCTTGCAGTAGTTAATGAAATTTAGGATTGTATTATTCCTGGAAGGTACAAATGCTCCCAGCAATATCTCATTACATGGCTTGAGATTTCAAGGAATTGTTTCCAGATTTCTATGGCCAAGGCAGAATTTATATATTGCCATGTTCCAAACATAACATTATATTAAAAGTAATTCTTTTTAAATTCTTTCATTGCAATTTTATTTATCATTATTAAGCCTAGCAGAAAATTTGCATGAGCTAGATCATGTGTGATAAAGTTGGGAAAAGTAAGAAGAGGGGTTCAGTAGACAGGTGTACTTAATATGAAGCACATTTGATTCCTGAAATGTAAGGAAACAAACATATAGAAGAAGTAATTATGGCCAGAAAAGTGGGTTAATGTGCCATTGGAAATTTTAAAGAAAAAGGCATTTTGATTGTATATTCGATGACTACATTAAGAAGGTAGGTCAATATCTGGGCCAAGTGAGAGAAAAATTTATGAGGAAATTAACTGTCTGTCAACTTTTGATTAAGGATATTATAAATGAATGAATGAAAGAATGGTGTTTAACGTCCATTTTTGCTACAGAGGCACCACAGGCGATGGATACTGATGATACATAAGATGAAATGATATATTGGGAAAGGATCATTTTTAAGGAAGAAATCATTCCAGGCCTAAGTTTAGGGTACCTCCCTGGCATTTGCCATTTATCAGGACTGAGGAAAACCTGGACAAAACCTCAGTCAGGGAGGACGGCTTGGGCTGGATTCCAACACCAGACCTCCCCTTTCATGAGTCCAAGCTTTAACAACCTCGGCCACCCATGGCGGTATAAATTAAGAGGTGAGTAGAAATGTTTGATGTTGAAGTTAGGACTGAATTAATATGTTAACAGTCATGGAGTTATGATATGCTGGTGGTTCTAAGTATTCAAGCAACTTAGTGAATGAATTGTCAATATTAATGTATTTCTAAACTTAGGTATTGAATGGCGGTTCAATGAGCAACTGAAGATGGGAGAGATTCTCCCGAAATACGTCTTATTTTATGTAAGTAAATGGAGTTTAGTGTAAAAAATGAATACCTAAGTTTAGGATATAATATCACTTCATTGTCAACAGCTTCATAAGTATAATATTTATTAATGTATTTGCAAAAAGATTAAAGGAAGAAGAATAATTTAAATTCTATTTAGGAAGCTATACACAATGGAGTGGTAATATATCCTAATGAAATTATTAAATCACACCAACTCCACTTACTTATACAATATTAGGAGATGTTTCAGGGGCAATCTATATTTTTTTTTTTTTACTCCTTCAACTTGCAACAATAAGCATTAATCTATAAGTAAAATGCATGTTTTCTTAAAAGAAATTAAGTGGATCTTTTTAAGATATTCGAAATTAACATTTTTGGAGTTTAAAAAAACTGTGACAATAATCACAGATTTATTGAATCATTGAATAAAAAGAAAAGAAAGTCCACTAACTTCAGAATTGATACTATGCATTACAAAATTGTATGAACAAAACTGTTAAGTATTTTAAAGTAACTTTTAGTTTTCTTGAAACTTGGTAAATGAATATTCTTCCCTTTTCCAATCAGTGATTCAATTATGCTATATATCAAATTAAAGCCAAGACTAAACATTTTGAAAATTACATTAGAATTAACTCTCCTTTTGGAAATGAATTCATTTTAAACTCTCAAGACTAAGGGAAAAGTAAGGCAATTTTTCATTCTTTGAATTCTAAAACATTGAAAATACCTTAGATTGCAGTATTTTTAACTCAATCAATACTTTCAAATAATCAGGAATATCTGGACATCAGGAATCCAAATCAAAATAAAAATGATTTCATTTGGTTTGATTTTGATATTCTGACAGATTTGAATATAAACTTATGATGGAAGTCGCATAGTTGATAAAGATTCCATTGCAATGACTGAGGAGCTTGTGTACTACTTATCAACTATTTTACTGGGTAAATATTTACAATTTAGAAAAGTTTCAGAGTGATTTATTTTTCTTTATAGAGCCAAATAATATGTAACTTTAGTTGCTAGCAAATAAAATATGCAAATGAAAATATGCACTAATGTTTTATAGTAAGACTGTAAACTTACTGAAGCCTGGCTGTAGCCAGGATTAGAATGCAATGAACTGCAATTAATATGCAATGAATTGCATATTAATGCAGATACATCAGAAATACATCATAATTACATCATAATTACATTATGATGTATTTCTCCATATGTTTTCACTATAAAACTAGAAATAATGAAATACAAAGTAAATCTGCTGTATTTTCTTTTATATTTATTACTGCTATTAAAAAAAAAGGTCTAAGTAAGTTTCTTTGAAACGAAGTTTCTGCAGTTCTTGATTTCTCAGGAGATTAACAGCAGCTCTTGTCCCATCATGGCAGTGCATAAATGAACAATCACGAATTTTCTGTGAACAGAAAAGTTTGTCCTGCTATATTAAAAGGTGATGAATATATGGTGATGGATGTACTTTTGCCCAGCATTTGAAGTCCTAAAAGTTTATTACCAGCTACAGTAACTAAAGAGTAACAAACATGAATACAAATCTGTTTCTTGACTCATAATACTCACATATGAGGGAGGTGTTGTGTAAGACACTGAACATTTTCTTTAAAAATAAATTAATATTGATGTCAATGCTTAAATATAAATTGGAACATGCACAGTGAAGCTAATCATTTAATTGATATCAATGTATGATTCAGTTGAACTACACACTCTTAAAGCTTCACTTACTTTTCATAAATGTATGGAACCAGTTTTGAGAACATTTAGTTCCCATCTTCAGTCAGGCTAAAGTTCAACTGTTTAAAGTTCAGGCTAAATGTTCTCGAAACCGGTTCCATACATTTATGAAAAGTAAGTGAAGCTTTAAGAGTGTGTAGTTCAACTGAATCATACATTGATATCAATTAATTGATGTTAATGTTAAATGTTTGGATAGCTCTTCATTAAGATCTAAACAAAATATCTTTACAATTAAATTTACATAAACAAATAAAATGCCTAAGAATTTAGCAATATCAAAATTAAGATTCTCCCATACCTTAACTACTTGGTTAAATGTATGTTAAAGAACCCCTATAATAAATCACCATTTTCACAACTGTGCGTGCCCTCAAGATCCTTCCTTATACTTCTCCTCCACTTATCCCTTACTTTTCCTAAGAATTCCCCAATCTTGTTTATTTTCTCTACCCTCATATCTGACATTTAAACATTTTTCTTAATCCTTTTAGAACCTGTATGCATCCTTGCCAGACCTATTCTTCCAAATTGAGACAAGGAACTAGCCTCTGGCAGAGAGGGGAGGAGTGTATAGCAGTGAGCATGTTAAGGTTATCACCAAGTGTGATTCCAGTAAAACAGTTGAATGGGGTAAATGATATGTTGAGGAAAAGTGGAAGGGGGAATCAGCTGGTCAGGTGACTGATTAGGAGGCAAAAGGCTGGAGTGAGGTGTCACCAAGTGCAGGGACATAAAAGGGTTACAAACCAAAGGCAAAATTAAAGCAATTTGTATGGGAGAAATAGAAAATAAGTACTTAGAGGGGGATTATTAGTGATTTTGAAGATTCATAAGTATAGTCCAATAATAAAGTAAAGGAGGAGGATAGTTATGATAGAATAGTAGAAAGCGGTAGTAAGCTGAAAGTAGGATCTATTGCACATACAACTAGGGTGTTAAATATATAGATCCTAAAGTAGCAATCACTCCAAGAAGGTTGCATAATGTATTTAGTTAAAGTAAGAAATAAAGTATTAGAAATAAAGTAGTAGAAATAAAGTATTAATTAATTAATTTATTTATTCATTCAACTGCCTAATAAGAAAGGCCACAAGCTTCTCATAATTTCAGTTTTTCATTGTCTTAATTCATGTACATGGGATAAGTAAAAAACATTACAATGTTATAAATTATTTAATCACTTTTTGTTAAAGAGTGTAAGTTGCATTTTCTGGAAATTACTTTTTTGTTAAGATAAATTCTTTAACCCTACAAAGGTATGCCACAAAATCTTAATTAGTACCCTTAAGAGCCCAATACAATTTTTTTAAAAAAAACTTAAAAATTTAATTACTGATATTAAAATGGTGAGGGTTCATGAATTTTTTAAACAAAAAATACATTTTCTGTTCATGCTTGAAGAAGGTTGAACAACATAAATTAGGTGCATGAAAATGATTTTATTAAACTTGTAAACACAATAAAATTCTTCTGTAGTTGTATTCAAATTCTGTTATTGTATGAACTTTCTTTTTAAGTCTATCAGACACAAAAAATTCAGGAAAATAGAGAACTTGTTCCCAATAAGAGGTCGTAGGTTCTTAGAGTGTGGTAGATTGTCTTTATCAAAAGATATTCTCACAAATATGACTGAATTCACATTATACTAAGGTACATCAGTTCATTCAACTGATAATTCTCTTAGTGCCTCTCTTAAATTTACTGTCACAGAAATATAGTAGTATTTAAAATTTCCAAAATTAAAGGTAGAAAATAATAAGAAAGTTGAAATTACAAGTAATAAGAACCATGATGCATATATTTTTTACCATTAGCAATTTGTAACCTATGACCAACAATATTAAGGGACTGTTATTGCAAGACAATTCATCAGTGAATTAACTAAACACACATTTATCCTTTACCATGATTTGCTTAGCATCATGCACATTATTAGATATTAATTATTATGAGGGACATACTGAATATGCATGCCCTTTTTTTAACTATATAGTAGTACCTTTTAGGTTTTTAAGCAACTGTGGTAACTTACATGTTGAAAAAGGCTTTTATTATTAGTCTACAATATGTATGGGTGTACTTTACTATGTAAGCTGAAAAAAGATATGGTAGAATACAAATACAACTTCAAACAATGAACTACAATGAAACATCTGCTTTACAGCTTGAATAAAACTAACAATAGTTGATGACAGGACTGATACTTGGAAATTCAATAGTATTACTTACTTAACTCTGTGTCTTTGAAGTTCTAAGAGTAGAATCAAACTGATTCAGAGTGATTTTGTACTTCTATTTTTTTTTATATGTACTTTATTTATGGAAGAAAGAGGTCATGATCAAACAGTTACAAAGATTTATAAGAAAAGATACCTACATAATAGACAGCATCCACATCATATTATCTTCAATTCTGTGGTTAGAAATTTGTGAAAATACAGACAGATCTTTGTAACTGTACAAATCAGACTATCATGCAAGACATGCTGATCTGCACAAGATTCTAAGAAAAATGTACCATGTATACTGGAAAATGAACCTTTAACCAGCACCTTATGAACAAGGAGGATTTCATATAATCAAAAAATAAGTGTACTAATTTTTTTTATTGATGTAAATACTTTAAGTTGCCATTTTATAAATACTCTGGATATAAATAATTTAAATTATCATTAATATATATATATATTCCTAAGATGCCATTTTAATATAAAAATGATCATCTCTGACAAACCCTAATCCAGAATTAAAGTTTGTAAATATGAAGAGTAACAATTTAATCAAATGTATATAATATATGTAATTTCTGACAAATCTATATCCTAGAGTTAGAATAACTGATTTAGAGTTAACTGAACTTGTTACAGAATCCACAGATTGAAGTAATTTGATGTGATATGACATGATTCTCTTGCCATTTTGCACATGCTATGGGCATCAGTAGGCCTTGCAAGAGAAACAGCTTTTATCCCTTCTATCAAAAAAGCTTGGAAACTAGAAATTCGTTCTCAGTAATATCTGTGGATGGAGAAGAAAACAGCATGGTGTGGCCCTTATTTGGTGGTAAAGGTGGAAACACCTCAATCAAATCCAATAAGAGGTGAACAAATGCAAGAAGAGTGACTGAAGGCACAGTGCGAAGAAAACCGAAACTGTCTATAATAGGTGATAGTCATATAAGAGCTCTAGCAGTGAAGGTGCAGGAAAGTGTTAATAATTATGATGTAGTAGGTTATGTGAAACCAAATTCAAAACTCAGTGGAATAGTGGAAAATGTGAATAGTGAAAAAAGTGAGGTTAAAATTATTGTTGCAGGAGCAAATGATGTTTATTGCAATGAAGCACTAAACGCATTAAAATCACTTACCAAAGTATTACAAAGTGAAAAAATAGTGCACATAATTGTGGTAAATATCCCATATAGGTATGATCTAATATACAATTCTTGTGTAAATAGAGAGATTAGGAAGACAAATAAGAAACTAAAGCTATTGTGTGTGGGTTTTAGTAATGTATCGTTAATAGATACAAGAGATCTGCAAAGGGACTACCACACAAGGCATGGTCTACACCTAAATAACAAAGGAAAAAATTGTCTTGCAGCTGAAATAGTATGTAGGTTTAAAAATTTTCTTGAAAAATCATCAAATTGTATTCCACTTACGGAAAAGGGCAGTGCAATAACAAATATGAAATGACTAACAACAAGTAAAGAAACAATTTTGGATAGTAGAGCAACTGTTAGTAGAAATACTGTGATATTTAGAGGTATGCATCAGAGCTGTCAATACATATCAAACAAACTAGAAAGTCTAGAAGTCCTATTAACAGAAATAAACCCATCCATAGTCTTCTAAGAGCATGGCCTTAATGAAAATCAGTTGCAGACTGTAAAGTTTGATAACTATAAAAGAATGGATAGTTTTTGTCCACTCAGCCACAGAAGTGGTGGTATGGTATTACATACAAAAAATGAATTTATAAGCAGTAAAGTATAATGGCTTAGCAAGCATTGTAAGGAAATGATCTTTGAAATTATAGGAGTAAAGTTCATTCAAATAATGGTAATATCTTGGTAATTGGACTCCAAATTCAAATATAAAAGATTTCCTAAAAATCTCGATGAATTCTTAAAGGATGCACAAAAAAAGTATTATCAGTTAATATTAATAGGCGACTTAAATGTAGAAAATAGTAATAGTGAATTTTGTGATCTACTGCAAAGTCATAAATTAAATGACTTAAACCTAGGCCCCACCAGAGTAACTGAATATTCAAGTAAGGCAATAGATCATATTATAACTAATATTGACATGAAACAAATAACAACAATAAATAATGACTTTCATATATCAGATCATACAGTACAAATTGTTGATATACACAATTATTGTATTAAAAAAGAAGAAATAAACTGTATGTATACCAGGGAACTAAGAGATAGAAATGTGCAAATTCTAAAAGATAGGTTAGCTTGTGAAAAGTGGTCAGAATACATTCAGCCAAAACTGTAAATGAATGATGGAATTCCTTCTTTATGATCATTAGACACCACTTCGACTCAGCTTGTCCAGTAAAGAAAAGAATTATTAGAATAAAAAAATGTAATAAATTAAAGCTACCAATGACAATAACTGCACTGCATGATAAAATCAAAGACAATTGTGATTTCTACAGAATGACAGGGTTAAAAGTGTATAAAGAGTTCCAAAACAAATATAAAAAGCAATTTAAAGAATCTTTGATAAAATATAAAAGCTTAAAAATAGCATGAAAATAACTAAGTCAAATAATGTAGTTAAAGCAGCATGGAACATTGTAAATAAACAAACTCAACCAGACATAAATGGAAAAAATAACATACAGCTAAATAACAAAGGAAAATGTATTACAGATCCAAGCAAGGTTTGTGACTTGCTAAATAATTATTTCTTAAGTATGGGTGCATGTGATAGCACATGGGATTTGAGGTAGGAACTATCCGATATAAATGTATCTCAAAGTGTATATTTGTATGTAACAACTGAAGAGGAAGTAGAATCTATAATTTGTAGTTTTAAAAATGTTAGTGCTCCTGGGTGGAATGGAATAACACCAAAAATCTTAAAAAGCTGTAAGTACTATCTGGTAAAAATATTAGTGCAACGGATCAATAATTCAATGGAAAATTCAATTTTCCCTGAATTACTCAAAATAATTACAGTCAGACTGGTATATAAAAGTGGTGATGAAAAAGTGGCAAATAATTATAGACCAATATCTCTTACATCAATATTTGCCAAATTATATGAAAAGATAATACATAGAAGGTTAACAGGGTTTCTAGAATCTAAAAATATACTTTTACAGTCCCAGCATGGTTTTCGTAAAGGCTTTTCAACTATCACTGCAATATCTGAATTTATTCATAAAGTAATGGTTAACTTAGAAAAAAAAAAAAAGTATTTTCCTAGACTGATCAAAAGCATTTGATTGTGTATCTCATGAACTATTACTTTCTAAACTTCAGAATTATGGAGTGAGAGATAAAATACAAGAACTCATCTCATCTTATCTTAAAAATCGTTTACAATGTACAGAAATTTTAAGCAAGCAAGGTAACTGTATAAGGTCTTTCAAGTCCAAATATGATGCTGTGAGAGCTGGAATTCCATAGGGCTCAGTTTTGGGCCCCCTAATGTTTATACTTTATGTAAACAATATGCCATATTCACAGGACTATAGTATTATGTCATATGCTGATGATATTTCACTAATATGTGCTTTTAAACTTTTAAACAAGAGGAAGAAAAGGCCTCAATATCTTTGTTACACTTGTTAAAGTACTTACAAAATTTACAATTGAGACTCAATGTTGATAAAACTAAATTAATGCTATTTGAGCTTCGTGACAAGAAAGAAATGAGTTAACAATACATATTAATAATTCAAAAATTGAACAAACCAACTACACCAAATTCCTTGGAATCTATATTGATAAAAATTTAAACTACAATCATCATGTAACTATGCTTTGTAAAAAATTGTGTGTCAACATATATTTATTAAGAAAATTATCCTATCAGCTAGAAGGAAACATACTTAAAATGGTTTACTATGGATTGGTACACTCTCATATAACATATGGTATAGAAATCTGAGGTGGGACAAGCCTTTCTAATTTAAACAGAGTATTTATATAACAAAAAAGAAGTATGAGATGCATATTCAATTTAACTAGTCACCAATCTGTGAAAGAAACATACTAACAGTCATATTGTTGTATGTCTACAAAGTTCTTTTATTAATAAAATCTAAAATGGAATACATATCATTAAATAGAGACCATTATGAATGCAACACGAGAGGAATTAATAATTATCATAGGGAGCATAAGACAAAAACGTCGAGCAATAAAGATCCATATAGTATAGGTATCATCTTGTATAATAAACTTTCCACTTTCATTAAAACCGAGAAAGGTAATTCTTTTAAGAATGTGTTGAAAAAGTACCTTATTGACAAATGTCTATACAGATTAGATGAGTTATAACTGGGCAATGTTATCACTAATCTCTAATATGGTTTGTTCATATCCTTAATAAATATTAAATGACTAAAATTGTAAGGTTATTTCATTATGAATTAGTCCTGATGATCTAATTCTGTTATTAATTTTAGTCTAGAATGTAGAAGATTATATACAGAATGTGGTAACCAAAAAGTAATGTTACTTGTAAATATGTTAGTTTCCTTTTTGACTAAGACAGTACTTGTAAATGCAGGTCTATTGACAGCCAAAAAATTATTATTATGTTGTTATTATTGTTATTATTATTATTATTATTATTATTATTATTATATCCATATGGATTAAGCTAAGGTAATTTCATTGTCTCAGGATTTTTTTTGATAATGTGTATACAGTATGTGTAATTTATTGTTACTATTATTGTTATTATTTATTATTATTATTATTATTATTATTATTATTATTATTATTATTATTAATCTGAGTATTGACTTCATGTGTATATGGCATAGAAAACAATAATGAGTTGAAGATGGCTTAAATTTGTACATGATATATATTTGCTATATATTTTAATGAAAGTATCATTGGATACCTTATAAATTGTATTTTTTTTCACAAAGTCTGAAACTTGTGTGCACAAGTCTATTGACAGCAAATAAAAAAAATTCAAAAAATTACATTCTTAAATCCAGCTCAACTTGGTCCCGAACTACAATTTTGTAATAGTGGGATTGAACTGGTTCTAAATTTAAGGAACAACCATATGTGACATATCATTCATGCATGGAAATCCCCATGCCGTTGGGGAGAAGAGCCACTAACAGATGCTTTTCTCAAATATATAAGTTAAAATTGTTTCTAAATGCATATAACTTCTTTCTTCTCAGCAGAATTATGTAATGTATAATTAGTCCTGAGAGCATATTTTGCAAGTATTTTTTGACATTAGCATTAGAACGTATTTCCAACATGACTGAGTTCCTCCGCATTTATATCGTGGAAGTAATATTACTTGTTGGCCACCATGCTTTCTGGTGCTCTCTTTTACAGTGGCCACCTCTAAAGTTTTAACACAGATCTACTGACTTGAACAAGGGGCTAGTTGACCACATCTTTGCAACCGGAATTGATATTTAATATTTCAGAAATTCTTGATAAAATACATTAATACTTTCTATATTATTACAGTACTTGAAAGTATTTGGAGTATAAGCAAATCCAATTATGGTTAACTGATAGTTTAACAAAATGATGCAGTAGTAACAATTTGAAACAATTTATAATTTGTGTTAAAAAAAGCAGTAATAATAAAGAATCATTCAACAATTTTTAATGCTATACCATTAAAATATTTTTATTTTAATTTAATATCTTTTTTTGTAACAAATGTTTTCAGATATACGTACAAAAATATCTAAATATATGGAGGTAAGTCATTAAGTAAATTACTCATTGATGTGGAGTTATTATATATTTGAATGAGGCACCTGAGGCTACTATTGCCACTAGATGACAGCATTAGTCCAGTGGCAATTGGTGACATCAACACAGGATAATCAATGTTTACAATGGTGAAGCAGCATTTGCAAGATGACAATGCCTCTAAGTGAGTGTACAACCTTGGAGCAGAGTTCTGTTGTGCAATTTTTGCAGGGAAAAGGTATGGAACCAAAGAATATTCATAAAGAAATGCTTCCCATCTAAAGTGAGAAGTGCCTGTCATGTCAAGCTGTTACAATTGTGTGCAAAAGTTCTCTGAAGTGAGGACACGTATTGAAGTTGAACAATGTGTAGATTGGTCAACGTAAATTGCCACAGAGGCAGATTTGCATTGAGTTAAGGATTTAATCTGAGCAGACAAAAGAATAACTATTGACACTATTGCCACTGCTATTGATTGTTCATAAGACATGAACTATCTCATAATGCATGACAGGTTAGGTTTTCACTAAGTCTGTGCACAATGGGTGCCACATATGCTGATGCCACAAATCAAAATGCAAAGAATGGATTTGGCATTACAGCATCTCAATTGCTATCCCAATGAAGGACACGATATGTTAGCTCGATGTCACAGGTGATGAATCTTGTATTCACCATTATCAACAGAAAAAAAAGCAGGCGACAATGCAGTGGAAACATCCTCCATCAATTGCAAAAAAAAAATAAATAAATAAATAAAAATTAAAATAAATTAAAAAGTAAATTAAAAAAAGTTTTAAGTGACACCATCTGCCCTGAAAGTACTGCCAGTTTTCTGTTATTACAAAGGTATACTGCTGATGGCAGTCCAATCTCAAGGACAAATCGCAAATGCGAATACTGCTACTGTAACATTCGAAGTAAAATTTGTCAGGCCATTTAGTGGAAGCGACCAGGACTCCACACCAAAGGTATGCTGTTCTTGCATGACAACATGCATCCTCATGCTGCCAGCAGCAAATAGTCTCTGAGAAATTTCAAATGGGAAGTGAGTGAGCATCCTTCATATAGCCCAGAACGTGCTTCAAGCATCTTTCATTTGTTCGGCTCTCTTAAACCTCATCTTTTAGGTGAACATTTTCCCAATAATGAAGCTGTAGAAAGGAAAATTACTGCCTGGTTGTGAAAGCAGCCAAAAATTTTGTGATGCTGGATTTCAGGGGCTTGTGAAATAATGGGATAAGTGCCTTATCGTATAGGGAGTTTATGAAATAAAAGAATTTTACAAATCAATACTCTTATTTGTTTAAACTCCCTACATCTATTTTTAACTTGCTTAATGACTTACTCCCGTATGTTTAGACTTTAATGAAATGTACACAAAAATATAATTAACATTTTTAAAGGTGCAGTCCTACGTTTTTAGCCTAATCATATTCTATGTACATGATAGAATAAATTCAAGTATCATTTTTCTTTCTTTATATCAATGCATTTCTTACATCTCTGGATTAGCAATTCATTGCCCCTAAAAATATCTTATTTTTTTCTGCAAAATGCTGGAAAAACAAAATGCTTCACAAATCTTTGCCCTTGAAGGTCAGATTTCAGATTTTAAAAAACAGGTAACAGTCTCTGGGGGGCAAGCTCTAGACCTATAGTGAATGATTCAACTTCTGGAGACTGCATTGCTAACAGAAGTCATGTGCACTGATGCCAGACAAATTCCTTGACTAAGCATTCCATGCCTCTTTTCCTTGATAACATGATGCAATGAATGCAGTAGCTCAGCATAGTACTTCCCAATCACTATTTGTTTCTTTCTTTGAAGTCTCTAATTAGAATTCCTCTGCAATCTCAAAAAATTAATACCATGATTCTTCTTCATGAACTGTGTGACTTATCCTTTCTAGGGATGCTACATCTTTATTCTGGCTTTTCATTGATTCTCAATTTGAAAGAGGGTCGTAGTAGAGGACTATAGTTTCAGCTCCTATGATGATGGATTCCAGTATTATCCTTGTTAACATGGCAAAGGTTAAAAAATTTCTAACAGTAATTCATGGGCACTTGCCTTTAAAGTGCTGAAAGAATTAGTAGCACACATCAGTACTAAGCCCTATATACAGATGTGATGAATTACATCAAAATAATTACAATTACCTGCCTAATTGCCTGAGGCAGGTAATTTGAGATAGAAAAAGCATGGCCTATCTGTTCAAATTTCGAAGCTATGGTTATAAGTTTCTAAAGCTCAAATATGCCACTGGCTAATAAAGATGCCCCTTAATAACACACAATAATGAAGAGAGGTTTCAGAACATATCATTTTGACATAGTGGTTATGGCATTAGCCTTCCAGTTAGATCTAGTCATTTGTTTTCAAGCTGAAGTCTCCTTCATCACGTTTTTTTGTTTGTTTGTTTTCTGGCTAGGTCCTAATAATACAACTTTTAGCCCACATTTAAGTTGATTTTCAATTTATACACTTAAATCTTAACATATTAATTCATATAATTACAACGCTTGTAATTATATGAATCAGAATCTTGTCCTGAATATATGTTAGGTAAATTAAGTTTTAAGCATCATGTTAGTATTAAGCTTATTGCCATATTAGTTGGCAATACATTCATTGTTGAGAAAGAGAATAAAATTTGAAAGCATTAAGAAAACTCATTAATAATTCTTTAGAGTGCATATCCCAGCATGCCATTTATATATAATAAAATGTGTCATGTTTAGTTGTGGACCATAGATTACCTATCTCAGGTTTCTTATATGTATAATCTCTACACTCTCTGAAATTATTTTGATGTGATTCATTATCATCCTGTATATGTAAATATTGATAAAGGATGCAATATATAGTTGTTTTGGAAAGAATTTTAATTATTACTTTAGTCTTCTGATGCTCATCACTTACAATTTATTGATTTAAAAATTAAATTTATTTCTGTTTCATGTTCACATAACATGGCTCCCTCTCTCAGTGGATGCCTGAATCAGTAAATGAAAGCATTTGATTTCATAAAGATCAATTTTGAAAGCAAATACTTAACATACCCTGAATGTTTCCAGTTGAAATTTGCTGAAAAATATATGTTCTTTTCTTTCTGTTAGCATACAGCTCCTACAAAGAAAATCTTTATTTGATGTATGCCAATAATCTCCTAATGGTATATTTCCACATCTCTTGCATGTATCGGCTTGAACAGGAATGCACTTGATGTCTACAGCAGGTTTCAAAATTCTTCTTTTGCCAAAACTGTGATGAAATGGAATCCTTAGCTTTCTTGAGTCCTGTGGATTGTAAGACCCAGGCCTTAAAGAAAAAAGTAATAATGTCAAATTATTAATTAACTTTCAGTGATACCTTTAGGTCTTATTGCATAGTTTATAAAAATATAATATAGTAATATGTTTTTATTTACACTTTATAGATAAAGTGAAAATTCTGAAAATGATTTCAAACAAAGTGCTTAAACTCAGTTTGTTGTGTTTACTACTTAAGGCTTATTTTTTGCATCAATAATTTTTCACTTCAATTTCATTACTTAAATTGCCTAAATAATGACATATATAATTGCAAGGAAAAAATATATATTTTCATTTGCCAATTTTCTTTGGTATGTGCAGTGAAAAATACTATGTTATAAATATCACCTTTAACTAAGGGCCTGTGTATGGTTGCTTACTGGGAATGTGCAATTGCTGCAACTGGATAATGGGAAGTTAATATTTTTATTTTAGTATTTATATTTGCACTAAATGCACAAAATCATAATTCTGTATTTAAAACTGATAATAAGACTAATTAATTTGTGTTATAAGAGATATTGAAATCAATACCTCTCAGTGGCAATACATTGTCATCATATGGAAAGGAATGTTCCTGTTTTCATCTAGTTGTTCTTAGATAAGAATATGGTTCACAATATATTTATTTTCATTGAGAGATCCTGTCTCTTGTCAGTTTAAACAAGTTGGTAAACAGTTTTTCTACCTGGAACACAATTGTCAGGATATTTTCTTGCAAACTCCTTTATCACTTTTCTGCAAGAATCTGTTTTCACATATGTATCATACATAAAAACCTACACAAGACTATTTATTGTGGCATAACTAATAAATGATTAACATACAATTTACACAACATGGATCCACTAAGTAACACTTGACAATTACTTGCTGACAAAGCTTCCCTGGAACTAAATACAAGCTGCTACCTGCACGTACATTGTATGGTCATGATGGCTGGCTTCTCCCAGTATGCAGCCATATTATGCATGTCTATAACTCAAATAACCCTACTGTATTACAGGTTAAAGTGTTAATGGAACTTTATTTCTTCCTTTATCTTTTTTTCTTCTTTATCCATTTCTTTTTGATGGCAGCTACAAATATGATGATATGTTTTAAATGTAAAGTATCTCTGGAAAAACTGCTTACCCTCACAGATGTTGAAATATATCTCCTTCTGCCTGCACACACATTTCCTGTTTCAGGTTTCTAGCCTTTTTCTGGAGTATGCCAAGTTCTACATTTCCATTGATTTCATTGATGAAGTTGGTCTTAATATAATCAATTGTTCACAGTCATTGATAAAATTTTACCTTTAAGATAACCCTGTAAGAAGTAATCTTGCAATATTAGTTGGGATTATTTAGGTGGCCATAATCCTTAGAAATGAATGTGTCATAATTGAAACTTCTGATTAAAGTAAGAGATTCGGTTAATATTTTGTAAGTTGCATTAACTTGTAAATTGACCTTAATTTAGTTCTTTGTCATCCAGAGATACAGCTAATTCCTTGAAAATGTATTTATTTTTATTTATTATATCTGGTAGGGGGACATTGTTGCCAAATCTACATACTGAACTTCAACACTTTCAGGTACAAGAGCAATTCATTACTACTGCATGGGTTATATGGAGCTCAAATGTGTAGTTTGTGAATTCACTTATCTATATAGAACTAGGCCTCAACATATTCCACATAATATTTAGAATATCTGACTGCTGCAACTCGTGAACATAGTAAACTTGTACATCTTCATTTTTCTACCTTTATCAAATTTGTAAGTAGAATAGGAGCACCCTGCCTTCTGAGACAAACAGCAAAATAATTTTTGAGGAGATGCTGCATACAAGTTTCAAAGCTTTGTATCACATTTGTTAACAAAATGTGTGATGTTTCCTAGTTTCATTTAATGAAGATTCTGTTATTTCCAACTTTGTAGTTATGGCTAGTAGGTATTATATTTTTTACTTTGAAGGCATATGCACATAATACTCCTTGAATGCCTTTTGTCTGACAACAATGAAGCCTAATACCTGGCAATTTTTCACTAAAAGTATACACTGAAGAAGTGTGTATACAAAGTACTTCAGGTGAGGCAGGATGCAACAGTATGGCATCCCAGTTCTTTTGTAAATGGCATGAAATATAATCTGGTCATTTACTACCATTATCACTTTTTAATCACATTTTTTCACCAATTATATCAGCATAATATAAGCTTCATTTTCATATTCATAAGATGTATAATAAATTTTGCAAAGTTGCAAATGGTTTGTCTTCTGATCTTGCATCCCATCTCATCCCATTCCAGAGTGGCAGCAATGGTAGCCAGTTTCCAATAGACCAATTGTTTATTTCTATTGTTGATGCCAAGATTGAGTTCTTAAACCATCCCAGTTCTTTTTTCATTCCATGTCAAGCACTGTGTATATAGCATCTTCACCTGTAGAGAGCAAAAATCAAAAGGGAGGAAAAGTTATTTCTATTATTGGCAGCATCACTCACTTTAATGACTTAAATTATAAAACAAAAATCTCATCAGAGGTATGTGAGGGAGGGCACACAAATAGATGTATCTGCTGTAACTTACATACCTCCTAAATATTCTTTTGAAGCATGGAATCGAATACTGCATCTTAACTCTCTGCAAAATCCAATTACAGAAATTTATCCAGTGCTGAGTATCATGTGGTTGCAGTTATTGGACAATAAGAACTATTGTGTTTTATTTTTAACAGTTTATAAGCTTTCCAAGATGTGGTACGCAAAATTTTGTTTCCTGTATAAGTCATCAGAAATTTTTAGGACTTTTTCTAATCTTTCTTCAATTGATATAGTTTTACCTCATAAAGCACATACCCATTATAGCTCTTATCATTGTTATCGATTCCATTTGTTATATTTCTTTACAAGTGTCATAAAGCTTCTTTGGAGACACCAGGACATTTTTTTCTGAAAATCACCTTTTAACCACTCTGCAATTGTTATTCTTAGAAGTCCTAATAACACAATTTAGAACACTTCTAGTACACACTTTTAAACACGACAAAAACTCATCTTTCTCTGTTCTGGCATGAGTTCTGTCTGAATGAACATGGAAAATACAAGGTCAGAAGAAATGAATTACAATACATACTTGCTTAATTGTCCATAGTAAAGCCCTACAAGTGGTCAAGTTTACAATAAAAGATAATGGTGAAACAGTACCAGTATGATGGGCAGAATTTTAATATTCTACACGATTTGAATAATATTTATTTAAACTAAGCAAATTAGCTGCACATATCCAATGACAATTATTTATATAATTATAAGTCAAAGTGAGATAAAACTTTAAAAAAAATCTTGTTAGCAGTTTGCATTTGCAGACATTAAAATTCTGACAAATTGATTGTAGCTGACTTATGTTGTTTGGCTCAATACCAAAAACCATAAGGGAAAGATGGTGTTAATATTTTTAAAACCAGGGGTGTTCTAAAATTCTTGGCCTCTCAGAGATGCTGTGAAGATGGCCAAATTACTATGATAGTTGTTAAGTGTGTTTTAAATGGTGCACAGTTAAGTTTCAGATGTATAAGTGCATTCATTTGTTTTTAACGATCGTTTAAATGAACTAGTGTTAACATTCTACAAAATAGATAGAACTGAAATACGATCTGTGATAAAGTACTCTGTTTTGAAAGGTTTAATCCCAACATGAATACAAAAGGAGTTAGATTCCACATTAAAGGATTCTTCCCCTTCGTTTTCGAAGTTTAAAAAGTCTGTCGTACAGTTATTCAAGTTATTCAAGACGATAGCTTGAAAACTGCTATGATCAACGAAAATGTGACAAAAATTCACCATGCCGTACTTAAAAATCGTCGATTAAAGTTATCTATGCGAGCAGGCTGACATTGCAAAGCCTCGATAAGATGTGTCTACTACGTTATATACGAAGTTTTGAGTATGAGAAAGCTTTCCTCTCGATGGGTGCCGCGTTTTTTTTTTTTTTTTTTATAGCTCTTAATCTCTCAGGTATAATATTCTCTTACGTGAAAATATTACACCTGAGTGATTAGGGCTAACAAACGCGGTACGCATCGAGAGGAAAGCTTTCTCATACTCAAAACTTTATATATATATTGTAGTAGACACTGCCTATCGAGGTTTTGCAGTGTGTGTGTGTTATACAATAAAAATTAAATAAATGCCCTGGAACGTTTAAACCTTTTTTTTTATTAATACCTTCAAGCACATACAACATGAATAATAGCATTGAAACTTCCAACAGGAATCAACTGAATAGCTGGGAATGTTGATAATCGTTAGTGACAAACACTAAGAAATTATTTCATACTATGAAAAAACTCAATGTGTTATGGTTTTAACTCTGATTTTTAGAAATTGTTAATATAGGAACATACTTATATATTTCAAATAAGAATTTGAGAATAAAAATATTTATTCAATAAAACTGCAAGCAACATTACAAGGATATAAATTCATTATTACATATTTCCATTACACATAATTACAATTCTTCTTTGCATTGCGTATAAAAAATACACATCTTCATTTATAGTGACAATTTTGGCAAGTTTTTACAGTATATTCCAGACATATAGGGTGTCTTGCAAGAGCGGCATATGTGCAGTTATTCTTCTTTTGCTGGAAGGACACATATAGCACGCATTCCGCTTAAGTTTCTCTTCAAAGCAGGGTAGTCCCTCCTGAATATCCAACATTCTCCTAGTGCAGGCTCAAGTTTCAATATTTATTGTTCATTAGTAATTCCTATTTCCATAAATGGTGTAGTGATTTCTTTTGTAAAGCATTTTCATGAAATTCAATTTGGAAAGGGGCGGATTAGTTTTGTAGAGCCATACATCACATGTGCATTTACTGTACTAATGTCTATAATTCTGTAAAAAAATGGCAATTGTCCGTAAGCAAGTTGGATGACCACAACTATACTGAACACATTTTGCATCTAGGGAATAAAGTTTCTTGGAATTACATTGGATCCACATACCTCATCACTGTTAGTTTGTAAAACCTGTTCATTATGCTTTCTCTCATCATTGCCTATCTCCAATTCCGATGTCGAATTATAATCATTGTCTAGCACAAATTCTTCGTCACAATCACTCACTTCTTTTCTAACCATTGCATTACTATACGATCAAAATTGGGATCATTCAGCCTAATCCCTCAGAAAGGACCGGCCACAGATGACATTGCCGACACCCATGTGTGTTCCCTCAAAGCATGCAGAAAATATCACAAGCGACAAAACAGCATCTAATAGGAAAACTGTAATGAAACGAACACACATGCACTAGTCGCCAACAATATAGGATTAGTGCCCACAGCTGTGTAAATCAACTAGTTAAAAGATACAAATGATATTACCAACCTCTGAGGTCTGACAGACACACCTGGGCGATTAAGGGTTAACAATGGACCAAAATTCATTCGAATGAAATTTGCTCGAGTGTTTAGACTTATTTAAACGCAATACCAGCTAGTTTCTCCGACGTTTCATAACAGTAGATGAAACATTTGATTCATCACTATACTCCAGAGACAAAGGAACGGTCCAATTAGTGGGTGGCAACAGGTGAACGTGCACCAAAGAAAGCAAAAACGGTTCCATCTGCAGGAAAAGTCATGGCTACGGTTTTATGATATTCTCGTGGTGTGGTGCTCGTAGACTACCTTCAGAAGGGCAGAACCATCACAGAGGAATATTATGCTTCACTATTGGACTAACCGAAGGATCCTATTCAGGCTAAACATTCACTTTTGCGAAAAAGAAAGTTCTCTTTCATCACCACAATGCACCTTCACAAACGTCTGGGCTTGTTGCTGCAAAACTGCACGACTTTTGCTGCCTTATTCACCATATTCACTAGATTTGGCTCCTAGTGATTACTTTTGATTCCAAAATCTGAAGAAATGGCTAGGTGGACGGAGATTCACAGCAAATGATGAGGTTGAGGAGCTGAAGTGGACACTTATCGACAAATTTTATTTTACTGAGGGTATTAAAGAGTTGGAAAGTCAGACTAAATGCATTGATTTACAAGGTGACTATGTTGGAAAATAAAAAACATTTCTCTTAAATCTTATGATTTCTTGGTTAGGCTGAGAACTTTTAGAACACCCCACTTATTATTATTATTATTATTATTATTATTATTATTATTATTATTATTATTATTATTATTATTATTATTATTATTATTATTATTATTATTATTATAGTTTATGTAGTTGTTGTCATCATCATGTTCACTGTCAATCATTTTAAAAAAATATTGTATGTTAACTGCATGTGGTGCACTGAATGACATTCTAACAGATGACATAAAGTCAAATGTTAGATTATTTCAGATTTTGCGATAATATTCTGTAATATTCTTATTTTGAAGTTGCACTATAGTAATAGTCAATCATCTTATGCAAACAGTCACATCTGTGTTAAATGCAAAGAAGATCTTACATATGAAATTTTTATTTTTGCTCTTATTAAAATTAGTATAATTACTATATAAAATTCTCTTCTTTGTTTCATTCTGCCTCTTTCTCATTCTTACCCTGGTAAATTCTTGACATCAATTTTGGTTAACTTAGAAGATGAATTAAAAGGATATTTATTCCGAAACCCTTGTTTGAAGCTTTCAGGCAAGTTGTAAGCACAAGGTGCAGGATTTGTGGTATATATAAACTTATGTCTTGCAGCACAGCATGCTATTGGTCCTTTCATACTCCTTGGCTGCATGAAACAAAGGATAATTAATAGTAAATGAATGGGGATAAAAGTAATTGAGCAATAAAAAAAGACAAATTTTATAGCTATTTAGGAGACAACTAAATTGTTAAAGCACATTCTTTATGAAAGACTGCAGTTATTTAAGTTAGAGTTTGAGCAGTAGAAGAAAACTAATCACATCAAACTATTAAAATAACAGCACCTGGTGATTCCTGAAGTTCCCAATACATTAATTAATGATAGCTTTATATGGAGAAAATTATTTAAAATTTTTCCAAACAGATATAATAATAAAATTAACTGGAGCAGTTCAGGATTGCTTTTTATAAGATGGAATGGAAAAGATCCATGTGGTTGAATTCAATTCTAATTTTTTCTTTATCAAGAATTCGCTGATTTGGAACATTATTCCAGTTTTTTCTTTGTTCCATTTCAAGCCCTGGTTGTATTACAGTAGGAGCCTTATAAACATAACTTCATAAACGAAGTTAATTATCTACATAAAGAAAGGATTTATAATATTACCTTGTTTAGTATGTTGTAAAGTGCTCCAGAAATATCCAAATTATATTTATCAGGTGAAATTGTTGCTATATTCTCAGGTGCAAATCTATTCCATCTTGAGCTACCCTTAAATCGTTCTTGTCCAGAACCGAAACATATTCTTGCAGGCTCTTGTTTCTTAACCACATACTCAAAATCTGTAAGGTACATGCTTTGAGATAGAATTTTGTAGATTAATTAGGAATAAAATAATTTTATATGCATTTGCTTAATTACATGGTTGTTTTATTTATTTATTAATATTTCATAATATTCATATGATCACTTTAAATATAAATATGGAATAAATTAAATTTTTTTTATAAGAACACTACAAAAGCAAATACATTCTAGTGCATACAGCAAGCCTTAATAGAATACTACACAACATTGTAGAATGTCAGGAATTTATTTATAGAATTGAAAACAGTATAGATTATAATCAAATCTTTAAAATAGAGCCTTAAATAGTTTTGTGATTTCATATTGAACTTTATTGTTCACAGGAAGGCTGAAAGATATTTATTGCTGTAATAATTCTTCAAAAAAATTATATATTTCCAACTAAATTAAAAGAAGCCATTATAAAACCCATCCATAGAAAAGGCCCTAAATTTGATTCAATCAATTATTGTCTCATAGCTTTGATCAGACACCTGAGAGATTATTTTGATAAATATCCTACCTTTTAAAGTTCATAATTTGTATTTAGGAAAAGTATATGCTCTAAAAATGCTATTGCAGAGATGCGTGACTAGCTAAACAATGGCATAGATGAAAATAAGATTATAAGTGCAGTCTATTTAGACTTAACAAAAGCCTTTGACTGTGTAACTATGATATTCTAATGTAGAAATTAAATTAGTAAGGTATCTGATTGCCATATAAGCTAATTCAGTCATAATTAATGCACAGATCGCAGTGAATAAAAATTACTCATACAAATCAAAATGAATAAATGCATACTATGTGTCATATAAAGAATTGATGCTATGGAGTACCCCAAGGATCAATAGTAGGCCTCCTACTTTTTATTATTTATAGGAATGATATACCAGAGATAAATAATGGTAAACTAATCTTGTTTGCCATTGATATCACTATACTAACTAAAAGCAAAACACTCAGAGAACTTGAAGAACATATAGTAAGAATAGCAATAAAGCATTACAATAATTCAAACTTAATAATCTGCATATAAACCTAAATAAACATGAAAACTTTGCAGCTAGGAAAATTCCAATGTACAAATTTTCTTGATATAATTATAAATTGTCATTTAACATGGGAAAACCACATATAAAAAATGTTATAAAAAATTAGTTCAAATTTATTCTTAATTTTCAAAATTTCAAAAACAATGGGTATAGAACAACTAAAGGTAATATATTATGATGTTGTTCACCCTACTTATCCTGTGGACTAGAGACCTCTGAGCAAAATTTGTCAGCCGTTTCATGCCCTGATTTGAATGGGATGCTGATGACCTAAGAGGTTAAAGAGCACCCTTAAATAAAAAAACAACCAGTGGAATAACTGCTTGGGTAAGTAGTGTGCAAAAAAACATGCATAAATAGTCTTCATGCTACAAAGATGGTTTGATAAGATTTATTTTTAATATAGGTAAAACATATTAAACCCTGTAAACCAGCATTCATAGTACTAAACATTCCAACTGTTACATTATAGAAACAATAATGTATGTCAGGCGGAAGGGACTGGGTGTCTCAAACAAGAATGTACACCATTTGACAAAAAAAAATCTTCTTCTGCAGATTCCGCTTGTTGATCGAAGAACTTTGGGGACACTTGTAAATGCTATATTTCGATGTACATGAAGGGACTGCACACTGCTGTGAGAACTTTGCCTATAAACATAATGGTCACAATCATAAGCATCTGGAAAGAGAATATTAGAGTGGAATAATGGTAACAGAGCAGTTTAGAAGGTATTGCTCTTCTGCATAAGCTTCTGTGTTCAAATCCCACACACATTTTTGTTTTATTTTTTATTATTGGTTTTATAAGCTTATATGTACAACATAATTTACCTTAATACCATATTATATTTTAACGTATATTTGAGTTTAATAGTATTACCTATGCACATACAAAAATGTAATCATAAATTAACATATTCTTTACAAATAACTAAATAAATACATGAACAGAAATCTTTATCTTTTAAAATGAATGGTATTACATTATTTTTCTTATATATATATATATATATATAAAACACGTAATAAGCATAACACATAACCAAATGTAAATATAAAATGCATGATCTCATGAAATGTCATAATAAAAATAAAAATCACCGATTTTTCATTTCTTATTTTTTAGATCAAATCAGTTCTCTGCTCCTTGAGGTTTGCAAACTTGTCTATGATGTCCTCATAGAAGGGTTGATTTTCAATCAGCTTCAATAATAATTCACGACGTATGGAGATGACAGGCAACGATATAAGTCTGCATTCCGATATTGTGTTTCTTGTAAAGGTTTCGAGTCTTTTTGAACAAGAAAAACTGCGTTCTACAGATGCACTTGTAGATGGTATTGTTAGTGCCAAAGAAAAAAGCTTATTAGTCTCTAAAATTTTCTTTGTTTTCCTGAAGTTCTTTGTAAAAATTGTCCCAATTTTTATGTCCTGTAGGATTAATCAGCATAAAATAGTGAATTTGTTTCTTAAATGCGGAATATTGCTGAAAATGTGTGGGTGACTTTGTTGCAAGTTCTGTAAGCTGTAACTGGAAACTCCTTAGTAAATAGCCCAAATTGGTGAAATGAACAAAATTTGTAATCTATCACGGTCATGAAATCGCACTTGGATTTCCATCAAAATAGTGTCAATTATTTCATAATACAAGACGCGAAATTTTAGACATATCTTCTGATGTCAAGTCACTACGTCTCCTTCGAACGTTTATGTTGGTCAACTGCTTACTTCTTTCACAAAGCTCAATACAATTGTCTGCATTCCTTTTATTTGTTAGTATAACCACCGTGTGTTAATCCTTGGCTACGCAATAATTAAAGTCCATTTTTTTTTCTTCAACATATCAGACAGAGTATCTGTCAAATGAAAAATATATTTGAATACCAATGTTAGAAATGAAAAATCAAAATCATCGAAGTCTTTCAAAAACCCTTTACCCAAGTTAAGTGTTTTCATCACTTGTTTCATCATCCGTAATTTTCTCAAATATCTGTTTCAAACTGCCCCACTCTTCTAATTTGTTTTTTTGTTTTTTGTTTTTTTTTTTGAAAACCATTTACGTTCCGACATTACAGTTGCGCCATCATAACACTGTGCAACCAACTTAATTTAATAAGAATATTCTTTCAAGACCATCCAATAACTCGAACAAATTTTCTGCTGATCCATCTTCACTCGCATCGTAAAAACTTAAAACATTTTCCACCGGGATGCACTCCATTATTCATAAATCTAACAATAATAGAACGCTGTGATTGTTGACAAATGTCTGTTGTGTCATAAACTTGAATGGAAGGAAATGTACCATTGTGAAGTTCATTCTTAATGTGATCACTGGTGTACGCTGATATTATGTCTGTTATTTTTTTTTGAATAGTTTTTAAGTTACCACTAAACACATTTTTTTTTTCTGATAGTGGTTTTGAAGATCTAAGGGCTTTTCAGATATCAATATGTTCAATTATTCCTTAAAGTTCCCATGGATTAAAGAGGTATCATTCTCATCGTGCTCCCTAAAAGGAAGTTCCTGTAAACTAAAATTAGAACAGCCCTAGTAACAAATCTCAGAATCAGCCTGTTTAAAGTTACATTCTCATTATATCTGAGCGCATATAGTCTTTCATTTCCCCTTAAAGCATCCGATATTGTGCTTGATTGGTTTTTTTTTTTTTTCAAACGTTCTTAGTTGTAGCTGATACTTCAAATGTTCCTCACTGTCTTTGTGTTTATTCAACTCAGTGTAATATTTTGAAAATCACAAAAACTTTGTCTATTCGAGACACCGCTTTTGTTACTTAAAAGTAAGCAGGACCAACAGAACAATTTTTGAAGAATAGAATTACTACATAACCATGTGTATAGTCGAACGAAGATTCCTTACAATGAAGGCTATTGAACTTGCTAGTTTACTTTACTTCTTTTTTAGTGCACAGTTCTATAAAGCCCTTTTGACGACCACAATTTAAAAAATATCTTTTGTCTTTGTCAATCCACTTCCTGATGGGAGTTTTTAATAAAATTAACATTGTGTCTTTCACTTAATACACACGCAAAACCACCTCCATTCATCAATAACATTTTCTACAAGTGTGACTTTATTTGCTGGAAAACAAATACAGGTTTCAACTCTGAAGAAAAAACGCGACAGTTACACTGGCAACTTCCACTAGCTTAAACAGCATTGGACGAGATATGCTGAAGAGACAAGCAAGCTCCTCACCTCAGTTGTGTTACTATTCAAACGATCCTTAAAGACGTCAGCAATGAGGTCAGGTTTCCATGGCTACAGACGAATAATTACTTGCCTTGCAAAAATCGGTCCACGGCTGGTCTCACGAAAGTTGTCTTATTGTTAACTATATTACTTTGCGGCAATAGCCTTGCCATCTAGGAATTGCAACTAATACTAGCAACATAAGTACACGCAGCCTCGCCGGTTTGCCCTCTTATAAATGCTTTCGTTACAAAAGGAAAATTAAAAATTTGTTTTTTAGGAAAATGTTGGTGAAGCGGCACTTCACTCTCTTCGCCTGAACAGCCGCCACTGTTATTCACTCAATACTAGGTGCAACTGCGAATCCCTGATACCAATTGCTACTTCCTGCGCAATATATTAAAAGCTGTCACTTTCAAAATTTAGTGAACGGCCTTTTCACTCATTCTTTTTCTGTGAGAGTGTCTGTAATATAGGGCTGTCTGATGGCAAAGTACTTGAATATGTTATCAATCGAACCTCTCTTACGAAAATTACAACAGTGCCTTCATTCTGATAGCCATTCTCTTATTAGAGCATTTGCTGATGATGTCACTTTGATGATATCACATGGTTCCATTCTTCCTGCTATACGAGAGATTATTGATGACTATTGTAGAGATTCTGGAGCGAAACTTAATGTGCACAAATCAAGAAATATGCTCGTTGGCACCACTTCTATAGTTTCACCTTCATGGGTATCATTGGGTCGTCCGTTAAAATATTGGATGTTATATTTCTGCCCACGCTACCGGCGACAATTCAGTATAATTGGAACTGCATTGTTAACAGTGTTCGTAAAGCTCTTCTAGAACACCAGTTTCATTCCGTAAATTTGTTACAGCGCATTCAGTTTGCTAATATATTTGCATTATCCAAGATATAATTGTGCGCCAGATTCTGGCGTTACCATCCACTTTTGATGTTAAGTTGAAATCAGTTACAGGATGGTTTATTTGGAAAGGTTTCTTATTACGAGCCCCTAGAAATCAACTCACACTTCCAGCTTCTGAACGAGGTCTAGATGATGTTGATCCACAGGCAAAGGCTGATTGTTTGTTTCTCCGGACAAACTGGGCACATTTAGGATACTATGGCGATTCTTTTAGCCACCATTTTTCACCCAGTGATTATCGGAACGCTACCTCCAGAATCCACCAGCTCTTCGAGGTTTGCCGATTCAGGTGCCCCATGTTAAGAAGCTACTTCAACTGCCCTGTCGACTACATGGTCAACCACCGAAGATCAGAGACTTGTATACTGCTTGGTTATTTCAATTGTAGCTTTCCAACACCTAGTATACAACTGGCGCCGAATCTGGTCCAACATCCAACATTCTGCACTCAATACTTACCAACGGAGTGAACAATATCTTCCCTACAAATGAGCGCTTGCATCGCATTGGCAGGAAAATGTCTCCAAACTGTTATAATTGAAGATATTATACTCCATCGTTTGGAATGGGGCTGCTGCATCAGCATGGCGGAGGGCACATGCCGAGATCCTCCCGATCCTGGATGTCTCCCAGAAATATTTTGAATCCCAATATTTGAAAATCCCAGTATTTCGTTGTTCCTCAGTAGCTCAATGGATAGCAATGTTGCGGTATATTGAACAGTTTTAATTGAGTTCGAAGATTCAAATTAAACAAAATCATGTTATAAAAAGCACACACATAATTGATTTGTAACTTTGCAAAATAGAAAAAATGTGATTTGTAATATAATAATAATAATAATAATAATAATAATAATAATAATAATAATAATCAGATTGAAAGCAATGCACAATATGTTCTTGGTGCAGTGTAAACAAAAATTTAGCTTATCGCACTGAAAAAAAAACTGTGCACGTTATTAATGTTTTGTATGCAAAAGTGTCAAATGATTATAATACACAAAGAAAACCAGTTTATTCGTGCTAAAAGCAACGATGTTTCTCTTTATGCTCTGGTCTGTGTTACTTTGTTTTGTATTGTATAGTTTACTTTGGGGGGGGGGGGTATTTGTTGGAGATTTTTTTGTTCTTTTGTAGTTATAGCAACATGAACGTTATGGTTTTGATAAATGTCATAAACTTGGAAAAATGTAACATAGGAACTGTAAACTAAAGCAGGAAAAAAGAAGAAAAAGAAAGAAAAGAGAATACTATAAATTGTTAAAATGATATTTTTGTGTTGTATGTATAAGAAATAAAGTAATACGTAAAAAGAAGAAGAAAAAGTGTCACCTTTTCTTCAGCAAGTGAACTAACTTAGACACAATTTTCTCTATACCCTCAACTCTGTAGTTTAATTACCAAACTATCATAATTTTGAAAAAGATTATACGCTTGTGCCTGCTTCTCCTTACTTATGCGTATCAACCCACACGATTGTCCTACTCTATTACTCCAATATGACGTTATTGATGTGATGTTACTCCTTCCCTTGCATATCCAAAAATAGCGGGTTCAATTCCAACCAGGGTCGATTGACTTTTTCGGACGTAAAAATCCTAACTATGGCTTCCTTTGGGAGAGAAGCAAAACCGCAGAACCCGTAAGGTATATTTACAAGTAAAAGAACCTCAAGCCTGAAAAAAAGAGGCCTCTGGGCAAAATTTATCGGTCGTTTCATATCCTGAATTGAATGGGACGTCGATGACCTCAGATGTTAAAGAGCACCCAAAAATAACCCAAATAAATCAATTCTCTTGCACATCTCACATAAGCATATAACATTAGATAACTTGCAATTGTCTTGCTGGAGCTCCCTATCCTGTTCACTTTCCGTGCTTTATGTACCTGTGGAGTGCAGTCAGCCTTGACTTCTGCCTTCAACAATACGACTAGCTCTGCAGCAGTTAAATCGGGCACGAAACCAACCTCACGTAACCGTAATTCATGCTGGATTTATTCGCGGTGTGTATATTCCAAAAGAGGTGCCAGGTCCATAGCGACAAATACATAGAATCCAAGATCAACAGTATTTATATAATATCATCCACCATGTATAAACCTTTCTGAGCTTGACACAAAAGTAACCAAGGATGAAATTGTTTATACTAGTGCGATTCACAAACCAATAATATAGCATATATCTTTTTAACATAACACACAACCATGCTCTGCTACTAACTTTCAACGGGCAGCTAAAAGGATTTAATTATGGTGGGTACATTTACTGCTCCAGAGGACCCATGGTATCGATTTGTTGTGAGTTTATCAATATAAAATAGGGATTTTAGAATATTATCAGACCTTATTGGACAGTTGTGCTCAAAACTTTAAAACAAATGTCGCATAGTGACCAACTGAACAAATAAACTTGTGTTGGACAAGTAACAATTAATTGCATAAATAGATTACAATATAAAAGGAAGAATAAAGATAAACTTTAAAACATTTTTAAAACTTCTTTGTACAAGAAAGTTTTTATTTTAAATGGTGTTTTAACGCCTGTTAAAACACTAATGAGGCATAACAGGCGGCGGACACTTGTGATACATGAAATGAAATAACTAAGAAAGGATATTTTTTTAAGGAAGGAAGCGTTCCAGGCTAAGTTTAGGGTACCTCTCCGACAGTTGCCATTTATGAAGACTGAGGAAAATCTGGAGAAATCCTTAGCCAAGGAGCACGATCCTGGTGGGAATCGAACCCCAGACCTTCCATCTCACGAGTCTACGCCTTAAGGAACTCGGCTACCCGTGGCGGTCACACATACATACGCGCGCGCGCAAGTAAGATGCGCTGCTAAAGCTTTTCACAATAAAAAGACAAGAAAATATCCTACTTGTTAGCAAATGTACCTCCGCCTATTATCAGTACTTCACATCATCAAATAAGTAATAAGCAAGGCCAATACTCTTAACAGTCTTTAATAGCAGTGTTTGTTACAGCACAACCCTGTGCTGTATTTTATAACCTTTATAACCTTTTCCTTAAAATATGAAGAAGTTCTACATACAATGTTATTTTCAAGCAAATTAAATCAAAAACAAAATAATACCAAATCTGTGTCATTATAGTAGGGAAGAAACTCCATTTCCAACTTCTAAAGATTATCCCAAAATATTCCCCCTATGGGAACTTCTTGCCTACCGTCCTACCGCCAAGGGTGGCCGAGGTCGTTAAGGCACGGACTCGTGAGTGGGAGGTCTGGATTCGAATACCGCCAGGACCGTTCTTCCTGGCGGAGGTTTTTTTTCCTCAGTCCTCATTCCTGATAAATGGCAAATGCCGGGGAGGTACCCTAAACTTAGGCCTGTAACGATTCTTTCCTTTAAAAAAAAATCCTTTTCCAATATATCATTTCATCTCATGTATCATCAGCGCTCATCGCCTGTGATGCCTCTGCAGCAAAAACGGGCGTTAAACACTATTCAGACCAGACAAAGCAAAGTGACTCGCGCCGACTAAGGTAATAATCTCCCTGGAACGTATTGGGAAGGCCTATGGTAGTCAATCTAATTAAATCTCAAGTGATGTTACCACTCTTACACGATCATGGCTAGAAAATGAACGAAGAAATATCATTGATGGAAGGTTCTCGAGTATGAAAATGTAAGAAAAGTAAAACATAATATTAAAACTTATAAAACGTAATTATACACGTAATAATTGTAATATAAAAGCACGACAAAATATGCAACAAATTATACAAAACATAGAGATATTCCAAACACACACACACACACACACACACACACACAATACATAATATATTGTGTATATATATTGTGTATTGCTACACATCATACACTGTATACAGAAACTATCAATTATAAAACTGTCAGGTAACGGATATTATCCATTATAACTATACATTCATAAACTTATAAGTTGCATATATATCATCTGATTGTATAATAAAATACCATTTTTTAACTTATTGTAATTTACATCTCTGGCCCCTAATAGTAATTTATTTATGTATTTACAGTGCATGGAGTATAGAAAGTAAACAATAACAATAAGAATAAAAACACTATATAAGTATATACCACGGTGCCTAAATTTATGTTTCACTTTATCAGTGGAGCCGTCCATATTCGTGTTGCTTCAATCTACTTACTGCAAACTTGGCAAATTACTGACAAACCATCACTACTCACGAAAGTTCTAATAAGTTCTGTGTTTTCGGCGCTCTGAGTACAGCACCGCTTACCCCGCCAACCCTTGCCCCACTATGTTAAGTTACCATCGCGTGCTCAATAATTTGATCTTGTTCTTCACTCTCTCTTCCTGTATTTCTTCGTCAGTTTTTTATGTCCATACATACTAAAATGTCCGGGAATAGTATTCTTGCCGAGAATGTTAGCATACTTTTGCTTTAATCATTGTGAACTTAAAATGATGGAATAAGCGACTAATTATGTTCTGTAGCAATGTTTTTCATACTATGGCCCGCGAACCACAAGTGATCCACGAGGTACGTAGTTCTCCAGAATCTAAAGTGAATATTTATTTTCTATAATGGAACATTAGTTCAAGAAAAGAGGGGGAAAATCAAATTAAATGAACTGCAAAAATATATCGTTAAGAACCACCAAGAAATGGATTTCCGCTGCAAAGGTGATATTTTATAAAAATATTTATTGAACATGCTTATGGATATGGATATTCCTTGCGGCTGACACATATCTCTAGTCTTAATCTCACCAATATACATCCAAAAGCTGAACAAGCGTACAATATTATTTATTTTAGAAAATAAGATACATTTATATATTTATATAGCTTTGATATTCCTCAATTGTTAAAAACAAATGTATTTTCTTCTATCAATCGTAATATAAAATGAAGCTCATTGTAAATCGTATTACTCATTTGAAAGTATACGTTATCAAAACAAGAAAAATTATATGACAAAATTGCTTTCGAAGAATGTAGAAGTTGGGCAGTTCACATAATCTTACAACTAAGGGATAGCATGCATGCACGGATTTAAACACTATTAAAAACGTATGCACGTATGCACTAAAATCAGGATACATGACTACAAATTTCAAAATATCCACTATTAAAATGGATAACAAATTATTTTTTTCCAGAAACGTGCTATTATTTATAACTTTGGTTAATTACATAATTAGTTAATACATGGTGTGATCGTAAACAACACCGAAATATATGCACCCTATATTGAGAGGTCTTAAGCCAAATAATTTGAGATAAAAAACCCAGAGTCAAACGTTTCAAGCTACATGTGGGGATTTACGTTTCAAAAGAGTATGCAAGCCGCTGACTTTTATCAAGTTCCATTGCAATAGCAACTAGAGCAGCTCTGAATCAACTTTATTATTATTATTATTATTATTATTATTAATTATTATTATTGTTATTATTATTATATTTTCTCAACAGAGATGGCATTAGCTCGAATAAAGCAAACGCGTAGCATTTAATTTAATTAAGTACTCTACATGCTTATATTAAATTAGGCTGTAATTACAATAACATAAACCAACAAATTTTAATTAATTTTTTCGCTAAACTGGATAAAAATAACTGGTTAAGAACTCATTTGAGCTCCTGAATTTGGAAAAAGCAACTTAATAGCTCTAAGAGTGCAATGTTTCCCAACTTACATATATAAGACTTTCCATAGCGATATACAGTAAATCTCCTTTAAAATTGACTCTTGTCGCACATATAAGAAAAAACCTAAATAATATTTTAACTTATAAGTTAAACACCTAATGGTGACTGGCGGGTTGCAGTACGATGATCACATGTTTTCCTGCAATACTGCACCCTATCGCTGATGAAAAAGTTAACCTAAAGATGAATCATTATCAGTGGTGGCTCGTGCATACTTTAGTTGGTTGGTCACAACTTATAAACATCACATTGCGTAAAAATTTAATCTTTTGGGGATATTCTCCGCGTAAAGTTCCCTTAATTTTGTTCCCATTTCAACCAAATTTTAAATATATCGAAAAATCTTGTTCAAACTTCTTTATACAAAATATAAACTCCGAAATTGCAGCGGTTGGCGAGTTGTTTCATGCAGACGGACGGACAAAGCAACGCCAATAGGTGCTTCCGAGTAGAGATGGCACATAAAAACTACTGCTATTGCCTTTACCCAGAAACAACGGCTACTTAATTGCACAACAACAACTAAATTTTAACCCTAAAATCCCTGTTCACCAATATATATTTTTTTGACCAAGAATCATCAAAAGAACTGCATTTACATTAGTAAATAGGCCACACTCGCTTCTCAGTTATCACTCTATAGATGTAACAAAGCGGTGATTAGCAGAAGTGCCAAAATTGTCGGTTTAATACCATACTCCCACTAACCATTTAAGTTTACTCTTTATTATGATAATGCTGTGTCTTTTTAAAAGGCAATGTTATATAAGGATACGTTAGTTGAGTTGCTTTTATAGTGGAAGAGTATTTTTACATTTAGATTCCTAATATGCCAATGGCGCGAAAAAGCAAACAGCTGATGTGAAGTAATAATAAGAAGTTGACTTCATGACAAATT
This sequence comes from Metallyticus violacea, assembly GCA_030762175.1. Lineage (NCBI taxonomy): Eukaryota > Metazoa > Arthropoda > Insecta > Mantodea > Metallyticidae > Metallyticus > Metallyticus violacea. Next base: position 41,682,911 of record CM060835.1, on the reverse strand, counting down.
TCTTGGGTTGTTCCTCTTGCAGGCGCTATGGTGGAGAGGACAGGCTTAGTGCGTTTGTGCGTGAAAATTTCACAAGATTCTGGTGCCCTTCGTGACTTCTTTTAAAGCAAACGCTGGGAGGTCGGCTCAATGTGCATATGCGTGAAAAGTTCACAGGATTTAGCATGCCCTTCGTGAAATTTCACTGCGACACCCCTCTCGTCCCCTTATACCCACCAGCTTCATAACTCCATTTAAACTAAAGCATTCTGTCCTGCTAAGCTTGAAAAGAAGGAGAATGTGCCCTAGCCCGTTCTATTCACACATACACCACCAAATTGTCTGCATTCGCAGAAGCCGTTTAAACCGCGCGCCTCTCTTATATACTACAATGCAGATACTAAAACATTCAGGACATACGTCTGTGAAATTCTGTATTTTTTTTTTTTTTGAGTTGACAACTTGTGAAAAATTATTTTAAAGTACAATTGGTTCAAAATTAATGGAAGGACACGCGCTCTTATGTCCCATAGAGCTAGCCACCACTGATAATTACAATAAAATATTTAACAAACTCATGTGTAAACTCTCTTTACTTATTTTTAAGTTAAAAAATGGGATACGGAGTTGTGCTCGAGTTTAGAGACCGCTCAGGTACCGTTCATTATTTTTCCTATGAAAATCTAGCCTTTATTCAACAGGGGCTTTTGATCTTGACCTCTTTTTATGTTACAATATACAAGTCTTTGTTAATAGACAAAATTGTTTTTCCAGCGATGGGAGATGGATTTGAAGACCAAGAAACGTGCACAAAAAGATCAGTTTATTATTATTATTATTATTATTATTATTATTATTATTATTATTATTATTATTATTATTATTATTATTTTGCTTGTTTTCATTCATATGTAGCTTGTGACTCAAAAAATAAAGTCCGATATAGGCTTTATGATGATATATTTTAATATAGCACATAAAAATCAGTTAAGGTCACATGTTCAGTTTAGTTTACAAAATGACCTTTGATTTTTTTTAAATTAAAATCAATTTGCAGTGCAAAACACATGTTTTTGGTTGAAATAACTAGTGCAAATTACATTTTATAGTAATAAACTTATAATTTATTGTATTGAAATATCCTAAATATGGACACTAAGTTATTTAAATAATTATCTGAGTGTTTCTCTTACGTTTAACTGAATGCTCTCTAGATCATCCCTTGCAAAACAGACACTAACATCATCTGCAAAGAAAGTTGGTTGGCTAGCTTTTACACATGGCTCCAAGCCATTAATGTAAATAAAAAAAAAGTCCCAATAATAGATCCCCGCGGAACTTCATATCTAAAATATTTTGTATCTGATAAGTAATCGGTGATTTCATTATTTTTTCACATTTGTAAGTTATTTCATCTTTCTGTGCCCTATCTTGTAAATATGATGTGAACCATTTAAGTGCTGTTTCTGTTATTCTTATTTCTGCTATTTTGCTTAACAAGACGTGATCTACCACTTCAAAGGCTTTAGACAGATCAAGTATCAGCGTCATGTTTATTTCTCTCCTATCCATAGATTCAAAAATGTTTAGTATAAAATTAATTATTGTTGAATTTGTCGATTTACTTTTAGTAAAGCCATGTTGGATTTTTAATGTGACACTGAATTTCCTTAAGAATGTTAAGAGCTTTACACACGCGCCCGCACGCACGTACGCACAATGTGTGTTTTTAGTATTTTGGACAGAGTAGAGTGTAATAATATTGGCACGTAGTTTTCAGTTTCTGTTCTTTTTACATAATGGTTTGACTTTTGCTATTTTCGTCTCATCTGAAAAATAACACGATAACAGCGATAAATTTATAATATGACTCACAATTTTGACAGTAACTCTTGACCATACGGTCTGGAATTTCATTTAAACAGCTGACTTCTTGTTTTTAAACTGTTTTAATAAGTTTTTCCTTATCTATACCAGACACTAAAATTAAAAAAAAAAGCACTTACTGTTACTTGTATTTATATTTAAATCCTCACAGTTCATCGGTAAAGTGTTACTCAAAATATTAGGTGCAATACTTGCATAATTTGTTGTTGCTACTTACTTTAATTGGAAATGCATTACTAATTGTAAGTCATATTAATTAATATTGATTGTAATTCAGGAATACACGTTCATATAACCCACTGTAAAATCTGTTTATTTTTCTTATTACAAAATGCGTTATAATGTCTAAATTATGAAATAGCATGTTTATATTACTATTGGGACTTTTATACATAAAAGCTACAAACAGTTTCATTGAAGTAAGTTCTACTACTGGTCTCAACATTGCCTTTACTATTTAGATTTTTGAATTCTATATACAGTTTAACTTCAATACCTGGTTTAATATAAATACGCGAACCACAATTCATTTTAATTTTCTATCATAATATGACATATTGGAGAAAAATTGTAGATTGTAATATTCTAGTTGATGTTCGTTTAGCTAGTGCTCTGTCAAACATGTAATGTAAAACAAATGTCGGAAAGCAGCAACACAGTATTCTAAAACTTTTATTTGTGCAAAAATTATAAGCGGGTGTAATCCAAAGATTAAGATAAATGCTGATATTTAAAAATGACATGACAATTCTTCAGTAATTTTAATGCAAATTTCTCTATTAATTCCAATTTTTATTTTTAATTTTTAACTTATAGGCACTTAACATTGCAATAATACTTTTTATATTTAATTAAAGCTAAACTATAAGGTCAGATTGACTATTGATTTACGAGAAATTAAGAAAGAAACGCTGCAGTAATGTAAAACACTCTACGGCAGATAACGGTTTAGCACAGATTAGTTTAAAATATAACATTCTTTTTTTGCCTGTGTTTAAGCAGTGCACAATGAATTTTATTTTATTTTGCTCAATGCTTGCGTAACTGTATAGCGAACAAGATAAAGATATGCAAAATTAAAATTCTGTATTGCTTTTAAAGAAAATATTGTACTGTGCAAAACGTTCCGGACAATACTAGTACTCATAGCTATATATGACGTAAGACTGCTTATTTGTAACACAGCTCTTTCCGAATATCTCCGGTGTTATTATATCGTGACATTTGGAAATGTTCCGGGATTCGTGTCTTGCAAAGCGTTTCTAGCACCCCTCTACGTTGGTGTTGGATAGTTCGAGCAAGTTTGTTTATCTTCATTTTCAAAGCTAAAGCACATTTTCTCGCCACTTAGCAGTTACTTGATCATATATCTTTAGAAACAAACGTAACCAAGGATTTACTTCAGAAGGACTCGAAAATCAGAAAATAAGCTTTTAGCTTATTAAAAGCAAGAAAAGAGTAAATAGTTGAGCGTGAATTTATTTGCTGGTAGAGCACCATTATCAATATTTGTATTGCAAAACAGTATATGATTTGGTTTTATTACAATTGGAATCATAGAAATTAACAAGCGAAAGAGAATTCGCCTGCTCCTAAGAAAGAATCGACAAGTTTCAATAATTTACAAGGATACAGGCGAGCTTATAACATCTGCCATGGATTGGTTATGTGTACAATTCTTCAGGTTAGCAGTCAGCCATGGTAAGGAATCTTAGGAGAAAATGTTTTGCTACAGTATCAAAATGGTATGTGTTCAGAAACTTGATTCTTATATAGCATTGCTTAATACTTAGTCTAAGAAGAAGAACTTTACACATATCTTGGAAATCGCAGGATTTTAGAATTTCTTACGTATTTGAGTCTCGTGGAACATATTCAACGAACATTTTAACACAGATTGGTAAGAGTACACTGGTTGATTCTTCCATAATTACCGCTTCTATTGGTTGGCGCGTTGACGTCACTAAGGAACAAGAGGAGGAGTAGCAGACACCATAAGATGAACGATGTCACCTTTAACAATGATCTATTCTTTTATAAGTATGAATTGTTCGTCACTATAATAAAAATTTACATGTTGAAACATACTGTATGCTTTAATAAAATGAAAAACAAAGAAAGTGACAATATTTTTCAAATTAAATGTTGTATTGCCGCCCGCTAACCTCAAAATGAAACTTTTTATTCCAAATGCCAACGCGCTTTATAACTTTAGTAAAATAGTCTTTTATTTACCTAGATTGACTCATACTGACATTTAATGTATCCATGCATAATGTGCTCTTATGAAAAAAATTGTTACATGATTAGAAATCAAACGGATGCTGATTATGCAAATGCTGTAGTGGTGACGGAGTAGTAGTAATATAGTAGCAGTAGCAGCAGCAGCGAGATGAAGCTGATGATAATGATAATAATAACAACATGATGATGATGATGATGATGATGATGATGATGATAGTAACAGTAACAAAACAATAATAATAATAGTAATAATATGCTCCCTGGAGTTCGTTATTTTATATGGGAATTTATTTTACTTGAAACGTATGGTAGATATTTAAGCTCCTTTTTCCGGCCTGGATCGATGGATTTTTTTCGGGCGTAAAAATCCTAAGTAAGGCTTCCTAAGTGAAACCATGGGTCCCGTGTCGTACATTTAGGGTACGAAAATGAACCTCAAGCCTGAAAGAAGAGGCTCCAGAGCAAAATTTGTCGGCCGTTTCACACTCTGAATTGAATGGGACGCTGATGACCTGAGATGTTAAAGAGCTTACGTAAATAAACCAAACAAAAATAAATAAATAAATAAATAAATAAATAAATAAAAATAAACTCCTTTTTTTCGGGCTCAACTTGTTCTTTCAGAACACTAGAACCAGGCAAAAAGAATACTTTTCATTAAGATATATGCATGGTTATTTTAAAAAAATCGAATCTGTTGATTAATACCTTTTTTACTTCATGGAAGAATGCCATATTTTGGATTTCCTGCGATTAGCTGTCGCCACACTACTCCTTTCTGGAGCATCGAAAGCAGGCGAAAGTTCTGGTTCTAGTATGCACTAATAACCTGAGGATGGATTTTAGGAAACTGCTTTGCAAAAATTTCACACAGGTGCTTTATTGTACCTCATTTCTCAATAAAATGTTTGGTCCATGAATATGGATAATTAAATATTCAAACTTCTGAATCTTCTCCAGTAATTCATCTGATGGTACAAGAAAAAGTATCCCACTTCATCCCATTATTTCGGTGGATGTTGTCATAGGTTTCCCGTGTGCGTTCCTAAATATCCCTTATGTATTTTACATTGGAATGCGATGCACCCTGTAATGTACTTGAATCTTTCTGTGCTAGAGTCAGAAACCAATGGAGCTGCCGAAATTTTAGTGGCAAAGAATAATTTTATCGTCGTTATCGCCTTCCAACAATAGCCAAAGTCTCTGACATATTTGATGATGCTGTCAAATATGTTTATCGTGATAAATTCTCCGTCCTCATCATTCACTACGGGTGAAGCTGCTGGTAGAGGAAGCTCACCGGAGTTTTTTTCTAATGAAGACCTCTGTGATGTAGTGCGTGCGCTACGCCCCTTGGACCCAGGGCCTGGTAGAACCCGTATCCACATGTGATAAATTCTCCGTCCTCATCATTTACTACGGGTGAAGCTGTTGGTAGAGGAAGCTCACCGGAGTTTTTTCTAATGAGTAACATTCCTAGCCTGCACCGGCATCACCGTCATTGTGAGGCGGTGGTGGCTTCCTTAATGTTGGGGTCACTCACCCCTATAAAGGAGTAGGTCTAAGCTAGTACGACCTATCAGCCAGTGAAATTCTGGTAGCTGGGTGCGCTCGGCTTCTGAAGCTGCAGTTCACTCGGTGCGGTTGGGCGACGTAATCGCCTGCAGCCGAATGGCGGGTCGGTTTAGGAAACAAGGTGCCGTTCTAATGCAAAAAACCACTGGACACACAGACCTCTGTGATGTAGTGCGTGCGCTACGCCCCTTGGACCCAGGGCCTGGTAGAACCCGTATCCACATGTGATAAATTCTCCGTCCTCATCATTCACTACGGGTGAAGCTGCTGGTAGAGGAAGCTCACCGGAGTTTTTTCTAATGAGTAACATTCCTAGCCTCATCCTTGACATCTATGAGCAGTATATTCTGATGGAAGCCTTTAAACCTCTTAAAAGAGAAAACAAGTATTCCAAACATTTCTGGTTTAGCCTTGCTATTAGGAAATATTTAACTTGGCGCGAGTGTAAATCGCTGAAGAAACCCAACAGTGAGCTATGCTTTTAAGATATTCTTTTTGAAAGGGTAATATAACTTTAAAGGATACAATCCGCATTGTTTCACACACTTTGTAGAAATTGAGCAGACATTTCTCCGGAACTTTACGGTGAACACAATAGCCACATGCCGAATGTTTCTTATGCTGGGATTTAGAATGTCAAACAGTTTTATGAAATGTCAAGTATGAATTTCTTCAGGCATTAAACATTGAATAGCTTGTCCTGTTGTGTTAGAAAACAATTTAATTGCCAAGTAGATGCTCTGTCGTTCTCCACGGTTCATCAGATAATGTGATTTTGGGGCCTCTCAAAAACGTTGTTGTGGCAATGGTTCGGGGCTTGTTTTCACTTTGTAAATAGCTTGTTTATTTTAACTGAGATGTTACTGTGACCAGTAAGCTACTACTAAAACTAATAAAGAATTTGGAAGCAGCAGGTACGAAAATTGTAGCAGTAACTTGCAACATGGGCGGCAAGAATGCAAAGATCTGGAAGGAGCTTGGGGTTTCCACAACGAAAACTTACTTTTCAAACCAGTGGGTCCAGTTAGAATAAGTGTGGGTTTTCTGTGACGTTCCTCAATTGCTTAAGATGCTTAGAAACCATGTTTTGGGATGACTGAGTACTCTTATCTAGCAACACAGCACCGAATAAGGAGCTATTTGAAAATCTGTTAGCAATACAGAGTAGTGATCTAAGTGTAATATACCAGAGGATCGTATAAGAGTAACGGGACGCGCTAGATAAAATGCACGAATGGCAGTACAGCTGTTCTCACTCGCACTGCCCACGTTTTTGAATAACTGCTAATCCAAGACCAGAGGAAAACGTAATAGAACTTATCAGTTATACATTTAATGTTGAAAACTCAAGAATCCTAAAGATGAAAACTAACCTCTTCGAAGTGGCTATGGCCTTAACCTTCGAAGTCAGGAGAACAAGTCCTGGAGAAATGTTGTATCATACGCTTAAGGAAAAAGCAGAGCTTGCTACAATTCCAGAAGGGTTTTATACTTTCAATTAATTCTCTCTTTGGACCCTACAGTGATATCAGGAACACGAGGGGGTTACGTACATATTTAATTCCACACTAAATCAGGACTATTTGAAAAACTGTTTTTCTAGAATTCGTGGTCTGGGCGCATTTTACAACAATCCACCACCTTTAGAAGTGCAAAATAGAATGCGGCTGCTAATACTTACTGGATATGCGGGAGTCATCTCCTTGTCAGCAAATATATCTATTATCAAAGTGCAAGTGAGTTTTTTTTTTCTTTTTGAATAGTATTTAACGCCCGTTTTTACTATTGAGGTACCACAGGCGGTGGACACCGATGATATATTAGATGAAATGATAAATTGGGAAAGGATATATATTTTTTTAAGGAAGGAAGCTTCCCAGGCCTGAGTTAGGGTACCTACCCGGCATTTGTCGTTTATGATGACTGAGGAAATCCTGAAAAAAATCCAGTCAGGGAGGACGGTCCTGATAGAAATTGAACTCCAGACCTCTCACTCACGAGTCTGCGTCTTAAAGACCTCGGCCACCTGTGACAGTGCAAGTGAGTTACCATCACTAGTTTCTCCAGCAGAAAAAAAAGAAAAAAAAAATGAAGGTGACTTTGTAAAGTTCATCACCAGCGAGTTATGAATTAATATAACAGGAAACATGACAGCTGACTTAGAATGCGTGAACAAGAAGTAGATCTGTTGCTGACGCACGGTGATGAACGAACAACCAGCGATGACTGCCAGTTGCAAGATGCACTGAAATATTTTGCAGACTACATCGCATTTAAATGCAAGTATATTGATAGCTCCCTGGGTTCAGTTTCAGAGAAGTTTCTTCCAGAATCAAAAGACTCTGACGGTAATAATTGGAACTCCCTAATCTCCAGAGGCGAGCATACACCTTCTTCAGCTGAATGGTTTAATAAATTAAAGGAATTTGAAGTGATATTTTGCAGTTTTTATGGATAACAATTAGTTAAGTGCGATGGAGTGATACAAAAGTTAGTGTTCATACTAAGCTCAAAGTTCCCCGAAATTCATCATAAATTTTCTCTCTGCGTGAGAACAAGAACAAGAACAATAAAGCATTTGAACAAAAAAATGTAAAGTGAAATAATCAGAAACAGGCCGCGAACAAGAATCTTCAGTGGGTTACATCATCTTCTTGAACTACACTTTTTTTTGTGATTTGTTTATTTAAGGACGCTCTTTAACATCTCAGGTAATCAGCGTCCTATTCTATTCAGGGCGTGAAACGGCCTACAAATTTTGCTCAGAGGCCTCTTCTTTCAGGTTTGAGGTTCTTTATCGTGCCGTAAATGTACCACACGGGACCCACGGCTTTCTTCCCTTTTCCCTTCCGAAGGAAGCTATACATACGATTTTTACGCCCGAAAAAAATCTATCGATCCTGACCAGGTGCGAACCCACGACCTTAGGTTTAAAAGGCAAGTATGGTTACCACTACACCACCAGGACCGACAATTGAGCTACAATGAACAAATATATATATATATTTGTTCATTGTAGCTCAATTGTATATATATACATAATAACGCAGTCAGATTTTAACTAATATTAAACACCTAAAGAAAGGAACATGAACTTGTTTGTTGTTTCGTTCTTCTATTTTTTTTAAGTGTAAAGAATGCTTAATGCTATGCATCAGTATCAAACACATACCTCATTGCTCAGGTGTTAAATTCTCGCGGTAGAACAGTATTCCCCGTGACGTCATAAGCATTAACCAATAGCAGCGCGGTTCTCTGGAATGGCCTACCTCCTATTCTAGCTGCTTAATTGTATTGCACGAACGTAGTGATTCGTTTTCAGTTTATCTATGGTGATAACCATAGGTAAGGAGGATAGAAAATGTTTATATAGCACATTCCTCTCGCGTGCTTTCTTCGGATCGCCAGATAGTAAATGGCAGTCCCCAAGGAGAATATAATAAAAAGCTTAGACATAACTGAGTCCCCGTCATGCGTTCAAATAATTTCTGTTTAAATCTCCTTTTAGATATTTCCTCATGCACAGACTTGCCATGAAAACAACATTCATTCTATGGTTCATGTTCACTGCCTACAAAAATAAGAATACGCTGTTACTCTCCCAATGCCAGGTGTACCAATATTACGTTTTATAGGCACAGAATATAATCAAGGAAACCAGTGGTTATCGAACTTATGAAATAATAAACTAATCTTATTTTAAGTCAACATAAATGTTTATGAAACAATGGTTAACGGTATAATTAAAACTGCTAAAAACCATTGGCATACTCTCTCTCTCTCTATTACAAAACATTCGCATATCTATTTTTCTTTTTCTGCAAATAGCTGCTTATGAACCATATAGGCCTTGGAATTGTGTTATTTTAAAGCCATTGGCTCGTGCACTTAAAATTAAAACGTAGCTTGTCATTTTTGATATTGAGATATACTAGCAAAGTTACTGCTCTTATTAGCTCTTTGCCATATATGCAAATTTTCGATATGAGCGTACTCTTTCAATGACTGTTCATAACATTGCAAAATTATATTTAATTTCCTAAAACCGCGATTTGAGATCGGGAAATCTTACTTTAGCAGTTAATTACTTTTTTCTCTTATAATCCAATTTTGTTAGTAATAAAATTACCTTGCATTCCCAGCTGTTATCCAGTGTATTTTACTTAGTAATTTTGAGAGTAACTACAGTGCAATTTTATGTAGCCTTTATTTTGTTGCTATGAGTAGGAACGCATCATGGTAATCGAGAATGCGATTTGCATATGTCGGCTGAAAAGAAAATTTAACATTCTTGTTTTTTCAATTTTACAAAATTAAATACATATCTACGTGTAATCGCTATCGGAATATAATTACTACAATTTGTACAAATTTTGTCAGTGAACATTTTAACTTGCTATGAAACCGTAATATTAACATAGTATAGTTCTATTATATGTGAGTGCAGCACATTTTCGACTTTGATTTCGTCAAAAGAAAATCGATTTTAGTTAACAGTTTTAATTGAATATGTCAATTGTGTTATGACTTGAAAATTATAATTTGAATCGCACTATCGATTGTTCATCACGGCAATATAGCAGGGGCGGAGATGGACTCGGTTGAGTCAGGCCAGTTGAATCTCAGTCTGCGCGGTATTCTAGTGCAGGCTGTTGGTCGATCGGGATGTACCTCTGCGTTATGAATGTTACACATGGCTCCCGTCGGTGGAGGTGGAGCTGTGGTGTGCTCTGTGAACGAGTTACTTATTTTGACGGTAAAGTCTCAATTTACTAGTATTTTAGCAGTTTAATATAATTAGAGTGTAAAATGGGATATTGTCCTGTATAATAATACGGAGTATTGGAGTTTTTGTAGGGGAAAAGTGAATTAGCAATGCAATGATGTAGGTATTCTGGAATAGAATTGCCATTTTGTATGCAATGCATTACGTGACATATGAACATGCAATTACATTACATTATTAATTTCGTAAACCCATCAATATCATATTTAGAGGAACTTTTTTTATAAAGAAAGAACTGAAAATAGAAAAATATTTACTAGTTCATAATAATTTAACTCAGAAATTAATTCTGTTCTGTCCCAAGGACAAAATCCTCGTATGTGGTTAATTCACTTATGCAATTTTAAAATATTAATTTAGCCCATATGTATAACATGAATGGAGAGGAATAATAGGAAAACCAATGGTTAATACTTTTTTCAGAAGGAAGTAATTTATCTTGGTTAACATCTCGTGCGAATATACGAGAACCATCATGACCACTTCGTCAGAAGATGTACTTCTGCAAGTCAGCCAAGTGCGCTACAAGAAGGGCGATGGTACACTTTATGTAATGAATGAGCGTTTAGCATGGATGATGGATCACCGGGATACAGTTTCTGTGAGCCACAGATATACTGATATTAAAAGTGAGTACCGAAGTACCTACACTTAAGTAAACTGTTAGGAAATAGTGTAACTATTTACTTTATGGTACCGTTCTCGGCAACTTTCTTTTCCCCATCCAAGGTATGTGTACTATTTAATAATTTGAGAAGTATTTTAATTCTAATGGGAAATCATGCAAGGAATGTGAACCGTGTATTCAGCTCTAATATATTTATGGTTCAGAAACTAGTAGGATAGGTAAAGAGAAAATTTAGAATTGTTTGTTATTTAGCTTTTCATTTCTCATTTTTGGTTAAAACCTGCGTAGTCTCCCAATACTAGTTCAAAGTGAATAGAAGTTTGCAAAACTTGTGTTAAATGATTACGGGAGAAAATGTGAGCTCGTCGGAAGCAAACACGTCGAACTCATAAAAGCGATTTCGGCAGTAGGAACGAAAAATGGCATTTGAGTGGTGGGAACGGTGGTGACATCAATGTTGCCAACAGCAAGAAAGAATAGTTGTGGTGTGAAAAGACTGGCTATATTGAATACATGTCTAGTATAGATTTAAGGCAGTTATTTTATAGCAAACTTATTGAGCACCTAACCTAATATAAGCAGATACTCGTTATTACAAGGATCATCATAAAACTTAAACCTAGGGGGCTATACCCAACAACAATCTTAATGTAACCCCAGGTTAGATTGTAGTTAACAAGTTTCATTCTTAAGCATTACTGGAATAGGTGGTGTAAAGGAATGCCAATGTTCCTTCCTATAGTAACATTATGACTGAAAAGTAGTGAATGAATGTAAAAATGTAAGAAATTTATGTACAAAGCACCCTAGGTGGGGAATAATGGAATATATAGATATGGTGTTGCATTTTGCAGAAAATGAAGGAATCTCTGTTAGCAAAGAAGGAATAAATATTTGCAAGGCATGTACAAGGTGTAGAAAATGAACTAAACAGTATAAGTATGTAGTAACAATTAATAAGGGAAAAGAGTCTTAGACTAAAGGCGAAATCAGAAATAAGATACAATGTGGAATTAAGGAAGTAGTGATCAATTTTGTGCGTGTGTTATGTTAAAAAATTCATCTTATATTATATAATAAGTGATGCACAGTATGATATGGATAGCAAGTAAGTGTACACAGTACATTACTACAATTTTACAGGATAAATAAACTTACAAAAACATTTTTTTTCAATGGAAACTAATAGTGGAGTTAACAAGAAAATTAATTGCAGTCTTTAGGAAAGTAAGAAGATAAAAACAAATGATGCTATGCAATGGATGTACAAGTTTGATGTTGGTCACCATCTACCCACTTACTTAGCCTAGTTTTTTTGATTACTTAAATAGCCATAACCTCTTTGTATAAATTGTCAAATCAAAATAACTTAAATCAGTAAAATTTTAGCTACTTTAAGAAACAAAAAATTAAATTGGGACATCCTATTGTTATAAAATTCAGCATAATATAGAATGCCTGAACAATTTTTGTCACAGGTGATGGTAATGTAATTAGTCAATTTCATATTGTACATTCTACTTAATTTTACACTAGAATTATAATTTGAGTTAACACACCTTTCAATTTGTAATGTAACTGAAGGGACATCTGATTTCTATATAACTTTTTACTATTTTTCTAATTTCAAGATGAGTTATTATTCCGGTGAGAAATTTCAACATAACCTGTTACCAGCATAATTGAAGTTTAATAGACAAAATGTTGAATGGCACTTAAGACACCCTTAGGTACCTATTATGTCCTGGTGCCGTAATGACTCTGTTACCAGAGAGGTTCCCCCCCCCCACACACACACACACACACTCCCTTAGGGATTTAGGTAAGCAAGTGTACATTTATTTTCATCATTGTAAAAAATGGGTTGGTTAAGCAGAAAGGAAACATCTCTAGTTGTAAATTCCTCCTACATGTACATTGAATGGAGTTAAATTTTCATTTCAGTTGAAAGATATCATTTTCTGTTTAAATTTCCTTTCTAAAACCAAACGGGTCATTAACTAAAATATTGTTACTTAGTCTTGGAAATACACCAGCTGTTCAAGACTTAATTACACAACAAGCAAAGGGAATATTGATTTCCTTTGCATAGATTTTTATGACTGCTGTAAATCTCATAATGGCCAGAAGAGTTTTTTGATTTTCGTTTTCTGACGATATTGCTAATTTCCAGTGGAGTGGAGTGGTTGTTTGATTTCTTTTGATTGGGAAATCACAATTGTAAAGTTGCTAATTCATCTTTTTTATCACCAGAATATAAATTAAAATTATTACATTAAGAAAATAACCAATGGACACATTGCTATACCTTGAATTTCTCGATTCTTAATGCTTAAGTTATTGCATTTTCTTGTTGCAAATTTTTAACTTTTTCTTGTTTTATTATATTCTAAATAGTGTTTATTTTGTTGTGTAAGTGAATGATAAGTTTTAATAATATAGGCCTTTTGCCGTCTTGTTTTAATTACTTTTTCTAAGTATCTCACAGTACTTTTTAAAATGAATTTTTAATTCAAGGTCTTTACTGAGCTTTAACTCATCATATAATTATCATTTACACTGACAAGATATTTTAATTCCTTGGCTTAACCATTTCCTACTCATATTGCAATTTTGTTGTTTTTAATTTGCAGTGGTAAATATGCTTCAAAATGGAATTTAAATGTGTATAAGAAATTGTTGAATTTGCTCTTAACATCATTGCACTGTAGAGACTATTCCTGTTGAAATGCCTCCACCATTTTATTGAAGTTTACATCATATCATCTCTAGATTTTATATATCAATAGTATTCTTTGAGTTACATTTTAGAGTCCATTTTAGCTATTACATGAGAACCGAGTTGGAGTAACCATTGATTAATGATAAAATATGTTTATCTGAATTTACAAAGATAGTATTTATTGCCATGCGCTAGGTTTTTTTTTTTTTTTTTTTTTTTAAAATCAATCCTTGTGGAAAAGTTGATTGTATGCTCCATATATATGCCGTAAGAAGGGATATTTAACAGATTAATTCTTACGTCTGGTTGATGGATGGAAAAATGACCCAGAAGTACAAATAATCTTGTCAGAATGATATAAATGTTAATGCTAGTACTGGAAAACCAAATAGTGTGTTTTTGGAGACTTTTAAATTGTCAGGTGAGTTAGAAACAGTAAATAATTATATAGAAAACATTTGAAATAGCAAAGATACAGCATGACATAAAACTTCTAATATCAGGTAAAGGCAACAGATTGTGAAAATGTGCAAGGTTCATAAATCATGGCATTTTGCCTTTATCTCTCACATTGCAGATCTGCTGGCTAAGGATCTGCTACAAATAAACATATAATGAAATGCAAATTAAGTCCTAGAAGCATTAAAAAATTCAAATCATAAGCAGCAACTTTTGTAATGATAATTCTAAAGCTTGTTGCCCCATGGGCAAGTTCTGGTGCTATCATTGAGATGCCTGTGATCATCGCAATAATGTGTAAAGTGACAGCAAATTCAATAAAATTTGAAATTTAGTGAAGTCACTTCTATTTTAAGAAATCTATTGTCACAAGTTAGACAGTTGCACTCTTAGCATCCAGTCAATCACCTCTTCCACACTGTCAACAGTCAAAAAGCAATACCACTGATGCAGTCAAATAAAAATAATCCTACATGTACCTGATGATTATGACAAGCTACTACTTGAGAAGTGGAGAAAACTATCTCTGAATATATATAGTTTGATAGCAAATGTACTTCACTCACAATATGAATTGCAGAATCTTAATGAAGAATATAATGACTAAATGGAAGGATTCATAGTGAAAAATTCTGGATGCAGAATGCCAACTTTTGGCAATATTGTGAAAAGGCAGCAATAAATGATGAATTTTTATAAAAGGGCATTAAATCCCCCATAAACTAGCAGATTTAGCTAAAACGAGTGAAACATTTTTACTCTACCTGTGCAGCTGGAGAAAGTTTTTTCATTTGGTTTTATTTGTCCATAAGCTAATAGAAATTGCCTTACTTTGAAAAAGAAAAAATACTAGCGCATGTTGGTTATTTTCTTAAAATAAAAGATCTTGAGCAGGGCTAGGATTTATTTAATTACATATTTCATTACCTCGGAAGATATTAATAGTTTTAAAACTTATCTTTATCAGTTATGTTATTTGTAATATAAATTAAATTTACATATTTCTGGAATGAGCACATGTTTCTATAGTGTAAATGTTATTCCATATTTTCATGCATAGGCGAAATAATAGTTTGGTTGGTTTGTTTTTGGCATTTTCTTGATGGTTGCAGCCTTGTAGCACTTGAAATGCTAAGTTGTCTCGCTTTTCATAATTAACCAGGGCTTGAACTCAAAACTTTGTTTCTGTGTCCATTTCCAGAAAGTTTAATCACTCCATTTACTGTGCTTTTGCTTTCACCAAGTAACTTCTACAATGAAGACATGAGCCAGGGCAGATGGAGCATTTCTGTGCTTCAAATCAGATTTACTTCAACAGCCCAGCATTCCATCAGTTTCAAGAAGAATATAAAATCCACAGCATTCTGAATTGGATGTATCAAGAAAATCTGGAGAAGATAAGAATTGAGATTAGTGAAAACTATCGGATATCAATATATGAAACTATGATGCAGAAGGATGATATATCAGCACTTGTGATAGGTTCCATAGATGGTAATATTGCCTGCAAATCTATATTGTAGACTAAATGGAAATGGAATTAATGGAGAATGCATTCAGAAAAAGTTTTAATGATACTATGAGTGTTCTGTGGCCTAATAGCATAAAGTAATGGAGTGTTTTGCTAGTTGTGACTGTCGCTCATTCATACATGATCAAAACAGCATAGGCTTACATGTTTTATTTCTGAAAATGATCTGCTTAACATGTTCTTGCATACTTTCCATCATATTGCTAAACAGAGAATGTTTCCCCAAAGTAGATAATTTAATTTTCAATGAAAAGGTTGTTCTTCCATACTTTCCATCATATTGCTAAACAGAATATTGCAGATAATTTAATTTCCAATGAAAAGATTTTTCTGAAAGCCTGAAACAAAATTCAGATTCTGAAAGAAATTTATTCTTAGTATGTTTGCAACTGTGACAAAAACTGACCAGAGGAGAATGTGGTTGGAAACTGGATAGTGCTACTTGAAGCACTGTAAAGCCATCAAGAATGTCTGGTCATAATTCAGAAACTACTTCTTCCATTGACATAAAATTCTTGTCGAGTGACCAGTGTGTGGAAAATGTGTGTTACATTTGAGAAACGTTTTTCTAATATATCAAAATATGCAGAAAATATCAAAACAGCAACCTCACAATATCTGAAGAAAAAAAAAATGGCACTGAAAAACACAATTTGTGAACTTATGTGAAGTTAGCTAATTTCATCAAAACTAAAATGAACAATGTGTTTTCAAAAAATTCAGGCTTTGAGGAAAATGTGAAAAATGAATGTGATAATAAGTAGAGTATCAGTAACAAAAAGAACAAATAGTAAATACAGAAATATTGCAACATTTCATTTGTTTACGTTGTGTTTTAATTTCAAAATTAGGGGATATCCCTGAATGGTCATTGCGGGAAATTATCTACTCAATAGTTTGTTAATGAAGGGAAATTTTCCAGCAAAAGCTCAACATTTTCTACTCCTAATTTTCTGCACACCTTATGTGACGTATAGCTTAACTTTAGTCAGTATAATCACTTTTGCAGGATAATGAGAATTTCACATTTTAAAATTTAAAATAAGCAATAAATTAATAAAATGTAGTGTTAGATGCTTAAACATTTATTTATTTATTTTATAGCATTCTATATTTAAGAAAATGACATGAGCACATACTTTGATTATTTTTAATACATTTAGGGTGACACAATCAGGAGTCTTTATCATTTTAATGTTAATAGGTAAATTTTAAGGGTTGGTATTTGTAATTTTTTCAGTAGGAAAATACAAAGAGCCTAAATGTTGCTCCATTGTTGAAATTATATAAAGGTAATCTGTAGCTTTGAGAAGCTCATTTATTTGGTGCTCTGTTAACTGCAGATTTACTATCAGACTAGTTGTAAGTTACAAGTGAAATATTTCATGTAATGAATACTTATTAATGGATATGTTTCATTATTTTGATAAAGAGCCCTTTAATGATCACGTTGATCTACTACTGGTGTTCTCCGCAGTGCCTTTATAAATAGTTTCCTTTGAACATACAAATATGCATTCCTTCCTTATAGCTCATATTATTGGGAAAGTGGAATTTGTATGGTTTGCAATAGTTGATAGTGTGATTATCCATTGAACTGCAATAATCAATTGCAGGTTAATAGCCTATGTATAATATGTTTACTATTTTTGTCTCACCTTCTGTTTGCAGTGGAAGTACAGGTCATTTTCAGTTTGAACTTAATGAAAATATAGATTCTAAAAAAATTAAAAAGGAAAGTATTTAAGGAAGATTTGAAATGTGCTAAAGATCCATTGCAGACAGCAGTAGTATGAGAAAAGTTTATGGTATTCCATTTGGTATACTAACCAATAAAATTAAATGAAGTTCCTCTGAAGCATAAGATGGGATCAAGTTCAATTCTATCACAGGCAGAAGGGACTATTAGTTGGATAAATGCCTATGCTAAACAGGTTTTCCACTAAAGTGTAGAAATTTATATGAGACTGTTGGTGACTTGTTCTGGCAGATGGAAAATTCATGCCTTTCAAGGATGAAAAGCCTGAAACAAAATGTTTTCATTACTTACGAAAAATTAACCTGAGATCAAAACAGTATGCTGAAAGCATCAATACAGCTAGGCTAGCTATTATGGAGGAAAATATTAGGCAGTGGTTCAATAAAACTGCAGTATCTTAAAGAGGGAAGTAATTTAGGTATTCCAATTGAAACAAAATGAA
This sequence comes from Metallyticus violacea, assembly GCA_030762175.1. NCBI lineage: Eukaryota > Metazoa > Arthropoda > Insecta > Mantodea > Metallyticidae > Metallyticus > Metallyticus violacea. Next base: position 41,664,899 of record CM060835.1, on the reverse strand, counting down.
TATACAGTACCTTGCCTCACCAATGTTGAAGTTTGCCATTACAGTAATGACCTCTTTTTCATTTCATACAAATTGTTTAAAAGAAATGTGATCTAAAGCTTTTTCTGTTTTAGGACAAGTTTCAAATCAAGATTTATCTGCATTCATATTTGTTCGTGGATAGGTTTTATTTCCAGATATTTCCACTATGGAATATTTCTAGAGATGTATCCAAAATCTGAAGTGTGAATGGGCTTAGCACATTTGGTGTAAGGTTCATGCTACTATATGTATGCCATCAACAACAAATGAGGTATTGAATGTTAGTCTGTCACCTATGAATGATTTGTAAAGTCTATCCTATCTCAGTACAGAAGACCAAAGCATTCCAAGGTCAGAGCATAGTCCTGATTTTGAAGATGTAGCATCCACTCAGTAGACTTCAAAAACTAGCAGATGGTACAAAAAAAAAAGACTTAAACTGATCAGATTCTACTGGTTGGTCCTGGTAGTGTAGTGGTTACCATACTTGCCTCCTAAACCCAAAACGCGGGTTCGAACCCGGCCAGGATCGATGGATTTTTTCGGGGGTAAAAATCCTAAGTATGGCTTCCTTCGGAAAGGAAGTAAAACCGTGGGTCCTGTGTCGTACATTTGCGGCACGAAAAGGAACCTCAAGCCTGAAAGAAGAGGCCTCTGAGCAAAATTTGTCGGCCATTTCACGCTCTGAATTGAATGGGACGCCGATGATCTAAGATGTTAGAGCATCTGTAAATAAACCAAATCAAACAATATAAGAAATGTTGAGAAAGAAGTGATTTTATGGCAGAATTCTCCCAATAATGAACAGTATCATCTAATATTTCTTCGGTGAGACTTGACACTGTCAAGTCAAGTCATTGAGTCCATGATTTTAAATTCTTGACACTGTCACTTAAGTTTCTAAGTCTGAATGTAGACTGAATTTTGTTATAAAGATTATGGATTGTTGTATGGCCTCATAACTTTTACACTGGGGAGACTTTTTTAGATCATGTATGAACTTGACAAGTTGACTGAATTAGCATATGTGAATCATAAATACACATTGTATAATAGGAAATGTGAATCATAAATACACATTGTATAGTAGGAAACTTATACTGAATAATAATTCATTTTGTGAATAAATACAGAACAAAACACAACATTCATAATTGAACTTAACCACTTCAGATCCACACAAGACACGAGAAGCTACTGTAACCTTGTTCAAGTCAATGGCAGTAAACACGTATAGAGTGGAAAAAATGGCAAGTTGGTACATTATTAATAGGATTGCTCTGTACAATAAGCATAATAATTATAATCATTATATACCAAACAGTGACAGTATATCCTATATTAATGTATTCAAACTGTTCGCATTAACTCCCATTTACTTAGATAACACTGGGCATGTTTCGGAAGCTTTTTGCTTCCATCGTCAGCTGCTGATCAACTCTTGAACTGGCGGCTGGATCCCCTAATACATTATTGTAGGATATATTACCACTTCATTGTATCAGCTTTGTAAGTACAATTTATTCATTTAATTAGTGAAAGTATGGTCATTTTAACCATTGAGAATAATTTGTGATGGTTATAATGCCATTAAAATGCAATTGAACATTTCACCAACTTTTTGAATTCGATTTTTGCAATGGTTTCATTTGCTTCTTACCAGTAGGATATAATTACACATTTGGGCAACCAACATTGAAAATATTGAAGAAATTAATTTGAGACAGCAGGTGAAATGTATAAAAACACTTTACATTGATATTATGTAAACATAATACTTTTGCAGTTATTTTGCAAAACATGGTAATTGTCTATGTGGATGAACTAAATTAATGCTTTTTCCACTGCTGAATGATGTACTTTATTACTAAAAGGTGAGCTGCCAATAAGTAAAGTCCAAACTAAATAGCTTATTTTCCTCTTAGGGTGTAGGTAGTTTAGTCTGTAAACTACTCAAACATAGCAATACAGAGATGAAGTTAGGTATTTCACAGTGACCTATTTTTAGGAGAAAAAATGCTGCCATAATAGAACAAGGTTAATTAAATGGTATGCACTAAGCATAAAGATTGCTTCCATTTTCTAGTGGGCAGCTTGTGTGAAGAGAATCCATAGGATCTAGATTTGATTTCCAGCACAGCTAAGGGAGGGAAATAAATGGAGTCCAAGAACTAACAAAATCTAACAAGCCAAGATAAATGTTGTGATCTATTGTAGTGACTACATAAATCCTCATTGGCAGCAGTTTGACAGTCCAGGTTCATGCAGTGCTAATGTGTTATGTTGAAACAAAGGCATTTATAGGTTGATATAAAACATTTGTTTCAATTGTAGCAAGATGTGTTTTGTATGCAACATTAATTTTTTTGGCATTGATATTTAAAAAGGGAAAAATTACCTAATTCAAAATTTTATTTTTACATAATATATTCTGAAATTGAGATTTAAAATTATAATTAAACTTGAGTGTTGCATTCCATAATATTTAGGTAAAATATTAATTAGTTATACATATGCATATTTTCTGTTATGTGTGCATTAATTGAAACTCATGTTTTTCCATTTTCCCTTTCTTGGTGCTTTTCAACTTTATACAGGCATATTTTAAATTTAACATTTTTTTTTTCAGCTCAGAAAATCTCCCCTGAGGGAAAACCAAAGGTGCAACTGCAAGTTTGTCTTCATGATGGAACATCATCTACATTTCACTTTGTAAATCGATTAGGACAAGCAGCACAGATAAAGGATCGAGATGATGTTAAAGAACTGTTACAGCAATTGCTTCAAAAGTTCAAATGTGAAATAAACAAAGAACTTGAAGAGAAAAATAGGTAAGTGAACCTGTGTTCATGCTTATGGGCAAGAAAGTTGGCAGTGAATTACAATACTGTGCCTAAAAGTTTGAGTTTTGATACAGTAGTGCATATCTAATGTAGATAAAAATTAATATAGGATCTTTACTGGTTAATCAGATTGTTTTAATGTTAATATCTGGTTAACCAGTGAAATGAAGGGTCTGTAAAACATAGCTTATCTAAGGGAAGAAGGTGGAGAGAGTTAATTTGGTATCATTTAAAGTTTGAAGCCATTATGCTGGAGAATAAACTTGGTTATTAACTTTTTTTGTGGTGGATTACTTTTGGAATATCTGGAATATCCTGTGCTGCAGAAGGTCTTATTTGTTAAGTGTATTATAATTTCAGATGTGATTCATGGGAACATGCAAATGACCAGTTGATTTCTGTGTGTTCAGTATGGACTACTTCATTAAATGAATTGTGTAAATTGCTATGAGCAGATTTGTAATATAATATGTAATCAGATGAAACCTGCTTGGTTGTCCATTGCTCACTCAGCCTTCTACCAGTAAGCAGTTGTATATGTTTGAGAAGGAGGCAACTGTACAGTTCAGTATACCCCAGCAGGTCATGTAGTTGGCTTGCATTATTTGACTTTGCAAATGCTGAGCAAATATGGTGGTCATTCTAAATCCATTAAAAATCATTGTGCTATGATTAATTTTCTTGACAGTGGAGGAGTGTGAGCTGAGTGAAATTTGTAAATTGAATATCTTTTATGATGTATTGAGAACAGCTGTGGTTTGTGCATATGTGTTTCTGACAGCATATCAACAAATAACTGACCCTATGAAGAAAAAATTGCTGTATTGAAAAGTCTGTTTGCAATGGGTTATAAAATGCAAATGCAAAATATACAAGTTCTGAGGGGCATAAGGAACAATGCATGGGTTTGTGTCTGCAATGCTTGTGCCAGTACAAGGAAGATAGTGACGACTTCCTTCTGCGCATAGTAGTTCTGACCTAACCTGTCACCTTGCAACTTTCACTTGTTCTGGTCTCTCAAATTTCTGAAGGGCAAATACTTCTTCTATAATGAAGTCCAGGCTACAGTGTGGAACTGGTTCACACAACAATCATGATCGTTCTTTATGGACAGTATCCGCTGCTTGGTGAAGCATTTGGAGGAGCATTTCTGAATGCTCAGGTGCTGTCTCTTCCTAAGACAGTGCCTCATTTTTATGGATCATTACCCTACAATGAAGATCTATAAAATCATATACAAAAGGATAATCAACAATCATATATATGAACAAATTTGGGTTTAGACATTCATCAATCATCGACCCATTAGCAAATAGAGCTGGGAAGACCATTATATGAGGAGTCCATGGTGTCCAGGCCATTGCAGTGTGATGTAGATAAAGTGCCTATTTGATAAAGATGGTTAGCAAAGGAGCTATGGCCTATTGTTGGAATTTTGCGGCAACTTGGGAAATGTTGAAAATATTTGGATAAAAGGATAATAGGAAAGTTAGGGAAAAAACACGTATATGCAAATAATTTCCTCAGCATGGTGTGGCACTAGTGCAGTAATACTTGAAGTAAAATCAATAGCCAATCACCTAGCACTTTTATATATTTTTTTTGAAAGCAAAAGAGGTACTATTTATTTATGTGGATGCAGACTAACCAAAAAATTAAAAATAGATTCCTACAATTTAAGAAATATTATTTGAACAACACTAAGGGTAATATTGAATAATTTTCATCCGAGAGTATGGAAAAGCAATTGTCTGAAGAAAATAATAATAATAATAAGTAAAAAAAGTGTAAGACCATAAAGGTGTTTTAGTAGAAAATATATTTTATAATATGGACGAATTTAAATGTATTAAAATAGTTATAATTAGCTACACTAACTGTAATAAGATGTTTATTTCTGATATTATGCTTAGACAGTCTTTCAAGTTTTAGTTAATGTAAGATAAGTTTGAAAATTTGCTTGTATAGGTATTCATTGGTTATACATATATGCCTGTGTAATTTTATGTAAGATCTTTAATATAGATCATAACATTTCTCTTTACTGTGCACAAAATAATAAAATGAATGTATTGTTTATATTTCTATTGTTTGCTGTTTTAGATTGCTGTCAGAAAACCCTTCATTACTTCAGTTATATCGAGATTTAGTAATAACACATGTAATTTCATCTGAAGAATTTTGGTCACAACATGCAGCAAAATATATGCAAAAACAGCAGAATCAGAAACAGGATATTGGAGTATCTGGAGCATTTTTGGTAAGATCATATATAAGAAGATAAACATATTAGTAGTAGCAGGGAAAAATATTATTTTATTGTACATGCATGTTGAATTCCCTTGCACTAAATTCTGTACATTTTTTCCCCATTAGGTGCAGTTCATAACCAGAAATTATTGGTTTATATAATGCTGTATTTATTTCTGTAAAGTTACTACACAAATGTAAAAAATAGAATTATATAACTTAATTATAAGTAGAATTATAGTTGCATTTACAAATATGACAGTAATATTAATATCATAATTCAATATATACTGAAAATAACATGGATAAATTTAAGAAAAACAAAACATGGTGCAGTAATTTCTATTCAACTAACCTGCGATACTGATTTCATTTGCATTTGTAGAGATAAATGCTTGCAGTGCTAATGCATTAAGTATTGTCTAAATTCTTTTCCTTTACATGTTAATGATGTCTTCCATTAGACATATCTTTGTTCATGCTTTTAGATTCCATTGAATTTTGGATATTCATGAATATACAAAATACCTTAAACCTAAGCAAAGTTTCACCAAAGCAAGAGCAAGGTCCTTCAAATATACAGAACTTTTGTTTTTTCTGATGCTTATCTGATATAAATGCAATATTGAGAATATGAAAAATGCTGACTATTGTTGGTTAAGTAACAGAATGCCTTTTATCTCTGATTATCTTTTTTTTTTCTTATAAGTTTCATTAGATCAAATTGTCAATAAAATAAACATTGTTTGCTTGATATTATTGTTTGATTTAGTAGAACTACACACTCTTAATGCTTCACTTACTTGTCATAATGTATAGAATTTCGAGAACAATTGGTTCTCATCATCAGCTAAAATTCAACTAAATCATACAATAATATTAAATATATGATTGGCTTAACTGTGCAAGTTCCAATTTACATTTTAATTAAATATTATTTGCTCTTTAATACACAGTCACAGTACTTTTAATTTTGAGAATCTGAACTCATATTGGTCAAAGTGTGCCTGGTTTTTCATTAAATACTGGTGGACTTTGTTTTACTGCTAAGTTCTTACTATAGTAAATGGCCAGATAATTGGTTGCTTTATGCATATGCTGGTCATTTGTCATCAATTGTTCCTCTTCTACAGGCATCAAATTATTGTATTGTGACTTTAATTTGGTCATAACATAAACTTATTACATCCATATACACTTAATCTTTTTTGTTTATGGGGTCTTTTCACTGGCATTCGGTGTGCATGTTCTAGCAATTTGGGTGTTATTTACTCCTTTTAATTATGTATGGCTAAGTCTCGTTTAACTTTTTCATTTTTTATTTGTTTTAATCCTGTCACTCCTTTTACTGATCTTAAAAATATCAATTAAGCTGCCTGCAATTTTTTTTTTAAATATACCCTGCTTACTCCTATATAGACTTGTTGGTGATGCCATTTTTTTTTGTAAAAATATCATTATGATTTCTTTTCATTAAATCCTAGATCACAAAAATATAGGATAAAAGTTAATTTCGATATTGTATTTCATGCATAGTTAAGTTAAAATTTTTATGTGTATATCTTGGAGCTTTTATGTTACTAAACTTTCAAGCGTAAAAGCTTATTGTTTACTGAAAATGACGTAATTGAAGATGTTTATTTCAACATGTGCTGGTTCATTTTATCTTTTCTGTAATTTGATACATGTATACATGTTGGGGTTGGCATTTACTTTCTAAAAACCACATTTACTTGTCATCCATGTGACTACTCATGTTACAATAATGGGAGCGACCACTGCAGGGTTAAGAGAAGGAAGATGCTAGGAAGCAGTAGAAATCTTATTTTGATTTAAAGTAAAACACTAAAAATCATGTTGTCACATTAAAACTCTCTTTTAAGTTTCACAAACACACTTATAAAAGTAATTTTGGTACATGTTTCGTGAGGTACATTCCTCACATTGTCAACCAAAACGACGACTGAGGAGTCAATTTCAGCAAAGTATGTATGTTACTATGCTTGCTCTGGTGGTCTGTTAATGAACTTAAACAATATGTTGTCTGCTTCCGTTATATCAAAATTCATAAGTTTGTATTCATATTTTTTTATGTAAATTTTTTCCCATATATGAAGTTCTTTCGAATGTTGAATTGCTTTTAGTAATGTTATGTCCTTCTCTATTTCATGATTTTCATTCCAAAAATGTGCAGCCACTGCTGATTATTCTACTTGTTTGTGTCTAATATTTCTCCAGTGTTCCTTTAATCTTATCCCCATATTTCTCTTTGTTTTTCCTATGTATATTTTGTCACAATCCTTGCAATTAATTCTATATATACCTGGATTTTCTTCTTTGGAATGACAATCATGAAATAGAGAAGGACATAACATTACTAAAAGCAATTCAACATCCGAAAGAACTTAATATATGGGAAAAGATTTACATAAAAAAATATGAATACAAACTTATGAATTTTGATATACCAGAAGCAGACAACATATTGTTTAAGTTCATTAACAGACCACCAGAGCAAGCATAGTAACATACATACTTTGCTGAAATTGACTCCTCAGTCGTCGTTTTGGTTGACAATGTGAGGAATGTACCTCACGAAACATGTACCAAAATTACTTTTATAAGTGTGTTTGTGAAACTTAAAGAGAGTTTTAATGTGACAACATGATTTTTAGTGTTTTACTTTAAATCAAAATAAGATTAACAAAAGTTTCACTGTGTGGATTCCGACATTCCTTAAACATAGCAGTAGAAATATTTGTATGGATGTTAGAAATAGGCGAGATAAAAATGGGAGTGGATTTTGGATGATGAACTGTTTAATAACGATTGTGTATGAGCAAAGAGAAGAATGGAGCAGGAATTAAAGGATTGAAGCTGTTAAGTCATTAAGAGATGGGGGAAAATTTTCTGGTAAAATGGTAGAGATATAAAACACTGTATGAATGGGTATGGTTTATAAGTAAAGCCCAATAGAAAATTTGTTTAAATTCAAGTAAAGTACATAAAAAAGTCATTTCATAATACTTGAAAATGAACTGTTTGGGAATAAACCTCAATAGTTCTTTTCAAGAAAACACCACATTTGTTTTTCAAGAACAGTACTATAATTAAAATAACAAAATGTTCTTGAAACCGGTTCTGTATGTTATGACAAGTAAGTGAAGCATCAAGAGTGTGTAGTTCAACTAAATCATACAATAATATCAATTAGACAATAGCATAGTTGGATTAAATATTGGTTTTTATTTTGTAATGTGACATTTTAACATTTGAAGCAGGGGCAAATTAACAGGAGAAATGATTATCTATGCATAAATATGAGTATTTATTTATTTGCAACATTTTAAGATTCTTCTCTCCCCTCCCCCCCTTTTTAAAGCTTTGAAGGAATGTAAAGTTCAGCAGTTTTAATTAAATAACAAAATATTTGTGCATACAAAAATGTCTTTTAGTTTGTGCTAAGCTAGATGTTATAATTTTTTCTAAAATATTATCTGAAAATTACTTTTCAATAAAAGTTTCTTTAAAGCCTAAATATATGACTCTTAAAAGTCATTACCTACAGAAACACATCATTTGTACTAACTCTGCATGAGAATATGCAAGAAAAGAAAAGACATCTGATAAACATTTGGCTATTGTGTTAGTATTTCAGTTCTGTTTGTTTGATACTTTTAGTGTTATAATCTGATTATCCAAAATTGCATGTGGTATTATAATTAGCTGGAATATTTCCATAAATATCATGACTTAATTCTTTAATAAAGCATATAATTGTTATGTATGTATTATTGGGCACTTATTGTTTTTAAGAATAGTGTTTCTGTTAAACTTTATTTTCTATATGTGTAGTTCAAATCCTGGATATTATGGTTTTTTATGTTCTGGAACATCCAGAAATTTTTATTAGCACATTTTTCTATATTGTTTACAGGCTGATATTAAACCACAAACAGATGGATGTAATGGACTAAAATATAATTTAACAGCAGATATAATTGAGTGCATATTTAAGACCTACCCAGCTGTACGAAAGAAACATTTAGAATATGTGCCTCACAAACTTACTGAGGCAGAATTTTGGACAAAGTTTTTTCAGTCTCATTATTTTCATCGTGACCGTATAAATGCTGGTACAAAAGATCTGTTTACAGAATGTGCAAAGCTGGATGATCAAGGTTAGTGACAACTGCTTGTAAATCTGGATTAAAATCATAAAAAGCATTTATAGCACTAAAATGTTATTGCATGAAATTGTGCTCTACTCAATATCTAATGCATTTACAAAAAAAATCTAAATGCTTTAAAATACATTTGTGGTGTACTTAATTATATAAATAAGGGTTGCCCGATTAAAAGTGAGATAGATTTTTTTCTGTAACTGTTTATTGGTTGGAATTTTTGGACATAAAATAATATAGATATGAAGGGTTATATATAAGCTAAACATAGTTGCCTTGTCAGTTCAAAAAGTCCCAGCTTGTCACTAGATTACAAAGATCCCAAGCAAAGAAGTCTATATTGACTGTAGAACCAATCTTCAAGAGCTCCATGAAGCTCAGCATCATTGTGATGTAGCACTCATTCATTCTTATATATATTCTTCATATGACAATAAATTTGATTGTATTTATATCATCTACCTTCAAAAATTTAGTATGTGCTACCTGGGTGTATTTGTATGAATTCATATTAGTGACAGTACCAATTCAATATGCATTTGCACATGAAAACAGATCACTACATTTCCAGACAGTATGAACTTCTTCCTAACAAAGCAAATACAAAGCTCTATGCTATTAATTCCAGATTGAATTAATATTGAAACAAAATCATTGTTTGTATAATTGTTATGATTCATGGATCTATCATCATAAAGGTACATAGCTGTAAAATGGAATAATGTTCTCTCTAAATGGAATACGACTAAAGTAAGCCTTCCTCGAGGTACTATCTCTAGTCCAATTCTTTTTAATATTTTCATAGATGGCATCAATAAAACATTAGCTGACTTCCCATTTGGATTGTTTGTATTAGCCCCCCCAAAAAATAAGCATAATCAACATTACAAATAATTAGAAAATGAAATATGGAAAATAATCAATAATATGAAACTACGGGCATCCACAAACAATATGGAAATGAACACTAAAAAGACAGTTTTCTAGCTTTTTAGTCTTCAACATACAGGTGATTTACAACTTAAAATCAATAATGAAGAGAAAAGACACTAAATATCTTGGAATGATTATATAAAATATAGTGAACTTTTGTAACAGTAATGTCAAATATTAACATTTTAAAAAAATTGAGCTGAGATTGTAACATACACACCACTAAAATTCAATAAAAAGGGAAGACTATTTTCGGGAGCTATTGCTCCTATCGTCAGTTCCTGGTCGGCTCTTTTTTTTTCTTTTTTTTTTTTAATGTTAATCTTGGAATGATTTTGACAAACTTTTATTTTCTGAACAGATCAGTAATATAATTTAATAAAGTGAATAAGAAGATCAATATATTAAGATTAGCAGGCGTCAAATGCGGAAAATCCATTGGTCTCCTTTGTAACAGGATTTTTGGTGTGTGTAGACAGATAATTGGTGAAAATGACTTTAGAAGATGGTTAATGAGGGGTTATTGATCCAGTAGGAATCTCGATATCAGAGGAGAGGAAGCAGATTTAATGTAACAGGTTATCTCAGGGGTTGTTTGGGGGGTGCAGTCAATGGATTGTAGATTACGGGGAATTGACAATCTCATAATCTCCTCTACTCATTCAGTCTTCCTCTTCTGTACTCCAATCTTCACACCTCGTTCCTGCTTCAATTTGTTATGAAGAGAAAAATCCTTTCACTGCTCTGGCTGAAATGAGAAGTCTAGTGTTTTTGGGAGATAACCTCAGCGCTCCTCGGGTAGCAGAATTTGAAGGGTGTGTCCAAATGAGAACCACTAAAGTAATAATCACTGATAGATAATTTAACCACATTTAACCACATTGATCTTTCTAAATATTCGAGGAAACCACTACTACACTTGGTTGCTTAAAATGTTATTTCACTTAATAAGAATGAAGTCTGACCAAAGTAGTACAAGAAAATTTGAATGGAGCACGGTCGATATATATATAAATATATATATATGGGTGAAGAATTGAGACTGCCCTAACTCGGCGAGAATGTTAAACTGGACAGCGACTGACTACACTACAACTGAACTGAATCTGCCCTGAATATAATCACGCATATAACCATGAACTTGTGGCATTTCGATGATTTTATTCTATTTCAGTCAGGTGGTCTCCCGATGCTGTTAGTATCTAGAATTCACTAAAATTTAAACATTCTGATAGCTGTTCTTCCCTTCCCATTGGTGACTTGTTTTTGCACTTTGCTCGGCCTTTGTCACTTATTGCTTTGGTTCTCTGACCTGACTTTTACGCAATGGATGCAATAGGGGTTGTTTACATATCCTTGAGGAGGAAAAGGTGGTCGAGTCTAATGGTTCAGAAGAGAACTCTGTTTCCCGCTGTGTAGCCTTTAGAAAAATCCTCCAAGGTTTTATGGTCTTGGGTCTGTGTAGGCCATAAACCATCAGTTTTTCACCCTCGACAATTTTTGTGCAAAGCAACTTTCTCTATAATACCAAGGAAACTATAAATACTACGATCTTGTAATTATAAGTTGATGCATATATGAATTTTGACATTATCACTCCTAATTGCTTTATTTTAGGGGGTAGGGATGATCCCTGTTTCACCTTAATGATACACACAAAACACACATAAAGCCCAATTTGATCTATAAAAGTGAGGTAATATCCACAATAAACAGCCAACTTAAGACTAATTGGATACAATCTGGGTCCTTAAGAATAACAACAGGATCTGTAAAAACACTACCAGTTGCTGCAATGCACAGTATAACTAACAATCTGCCAATTAAATCAGAGTTAAACAAGTAATCCTGGGACAGAAATTAAAAAGTAATCAACATAGGAATAAATGGTTTCATGTTCCTGAAAGCACACAACTATTAAAACTCAACAGATTTTCAAAAATTACATACGAAATGTAAATTTAAACAAAATTTTAGAAATAACCACTAAACCTGTCATTATTCCATCTGTTCCTTTGTAATATGTAGATATAAATGTGAAACTAAAACTGGATATAATGGTCTCCAAAAAGAATGACCTATCTGAGATATTAAGATTGGCAGCACTTAGTACACTAAACATTATGTGACTGATACACGCTGTAGATTATATACAGATGGATCTCGTATAAATGGAGAAGCAGGCTTTGGAATATACTGTGAAGAATTCTGTCATTATACAACTTTGGGACAGTATGCTAACATTTTGATGGCAAAATATGGCCAGTAGAGCACTTTAGAAAATCTACCTAATGTAAATGAAAGAATTTTTATCTTAAGTGACTCTAAAGCAGCTCTACAAACTATATGAATTAGTTACCCACCAACCTACACTATAATGAAATAAAATAAACTATGTAATACATTCCACATCTGAAATAAGGAAATAGTTTTACAATGGATCCTGAACCATGTGGGATTAAAGGGCAATGAGTTTGCTGATACTTTAGCAAAAAAAGGAGCCACCATAAAATTAGAACAACATTTTGAACTAGAACTTCCTTCTAAATTGAAACTAATAAAAAGATTAATAACTGAACAAGAAAAACAAAATATAAAACAAAAACTTAAAAGGAAAACCGTATGAAAATTGAAATACTTTCAATCATATTTTATTGAAACCAAGAAGAATCGGACTTGATTGCCTGTCAAAACTCCTCTTCAGGATGAAATTAGTCAAGGACAGCCACTGCCTATTGTGCAAGGACAAGAATATTATCTTAAACAAAGAACATTACTGAAATGCAGCTAACTTGATGGCAACAATCAAATGAAAAATAATTTGGAAGCTAGGGAAAAAATGGTAAATATCAACATCCCTAATGGCCAGTAGCAACCAACCAACCATAATTGCTACCATTTGAAGTACCACATCTGTGCACGACTTTTATCTGCCCAAAGTAGTTCTGAAATAATAAGTTTTAAATGTATGATTTCTTAGATGTTTCATTGACTTTGGCGATATCAAATTTTAAATGATTATGAATATGTTAAGGGGTTGATGTCACTATATTTGTTTTAATATTTACAAGAATACTTTAATTTTTTTTTTTAATTATATAAAATCATTATGAGCTATGGAATGTGGAACAATTTCTGTATAGGTTATATCTCAGCTTATGCAGCAGCGGTTTTGATCGTTCCTAATAATTCTAAAGCATCTAAGCTGTATTGTTTTTCTAATTTATTCCTACACAAATCAACTTCCACATATCTAATTTTATTTGAGCTTTAGCATCAAAGCATCGGTTAGTGTTTATGTTTGATATTCTGTTATAGTGTGTAGTATGAATTATCAGCTAGCCTTTAGTTTTTTTCATGCATGTTATTTCTGTTTAGTAATAGTTGGCTTTAATAAGGTACATTATGATGGCAAAATGAAACACTTTCTGTCTAATGAAGCATACTGATGAAGATAATGCTACAATAATGGGGATGAAGAAATTATATTACCAACATTCAGTAAAGGTATTGCCAGTGTAGATATTGTTTGGAGGTATTTTCACATTATTTAAAGCACAATTTTGTTAGAATGATTCAGTAAAAAGAGACTTTAAAAGGGACATACTAAAAAGAAACTTATCACCTTTGATTATTTTGAAAAATAGGTACAGTGAAAGCTGTGTAAACATTCAGAAGCAAAATTTGTTCTTTTGTTGCTGTAAATATTTCATATTTATTTTGTGGAAGTTCAGACATTTTGGTGTAAATTCTAGTAAATTGTAATCTTCAAACTACAGTATTTTGGCATAGAAAAATTTATGTAACTGCAATACAATATGTATCTACTTGTGCTTTGTCATGTAATAAATACTGTACTTTGGCACCATTTTTTGTAAAGAAGACAAAAGATTTATAGAAAATGTGTTCATTTTGCTGAAACCTCAATTTAATTTAGAAATAAATAAGTTAGATCACTGTAAAACTCTAATAGTAACTAAAGCTGCTAATTAGAACTTGTACAGTGAAGCTAATCATATAATTAAGATCTTTGTATGATAGTGCATCTACACACTCTTATGATCTCTGTTTATATGTAATACATGTTTCACAAACCCTTGTTTGCATCCTCAGCTATCCATCGAAGAGTATTCTTCCTTGCTAATTTGAAGGTTAACTAGCCTTTGTGTTAAGCTGTTGATCACTGCATATTTGTGTGTTTTGGGGTTAAAACCGTTAGCTTTGATGTGATTGCATGCATATTCTGTATATTCCAAATTCCAGGTTTCCTTTATGCTTCGTTATTTTAAATTTACAGGAATGGTAACATGTTTTCTGTTTTGTATGTGAACGATATGCTTTTACATCTTGTATATTTAGAAGTTTTGTGCCATCAATAAGTTTTTTGTTAACTATGGCAAATATGTCACCATATCTCTACCATATTTTAAGGGGATGCATCTGTGAAAATAGTAAAATTCATAGTTTTTATCCAACTGAATTGAAATTGTGGTATTATTGGAGTCATTTCGGTTATAGTGTACCTAGCAAAATTAATTCTTCTATCTATAACAGTTTTTGCACAAAAAATAAAACTACCTTTTGTTGTTGTAGTTTTAAAGCATTATTGCATTACAATTTTTATTATGAATGGGGCAAATTGTGGGCCTTTATTTAATTAGATTGTTATAAAAGATGGCTTTTTTTTTGAATTTGTTGAAGACAACCCATTTTGGAGAAAGAAAAATTTTAAGGAAAATTTATTTCCTTTAAATTATTCATATTTGGCAACTGTAAAAATTATGTAACAATTAATGTATTTCATCTATAAGATCAAATTATACCATCTTTTATTAAGCATTTATCTAAGAACATGTCTAAAAACTTTCAAAGAAATCTTTTGGATATATTGCATGGAACATTTTGAACATTCAGAAATGTAGTAAAATTAAAGGTGGAAAAAAATCAAATTAAAGATTTAGCTCTAGGAAACTCTTGTTTTCTTTTCTTTAAAGTTCACCTGCCTCATATGAACATCCTGCATCTACCTCTTTGGCTTCTTCTTTAAGTTTTCTTATTTTTAACTTTTTACTATTTTATGTGTAATTTTAAAATTCAATGTACTGTGAATCAGATGTCGCCTATCCCTAACATTATTAACTTTTTTACTTACTGGACTTTGCCAGCAGTAACTATCTCCCTAGCATTTAATGTGGCTTTACATCCCACATTAAACTCGCTAACAGCTGCAGTCACTGCAGTTTGCAATTTTTTTCTTGAAACAAAAACTTCTTTAGAACATCTGTTCCAAATTACATTATGTAAACTTTTATTGGCATTCTATGTTGTGCCTTTAGTACACCTCTCTGGTAAATCATTGTTAGCTAATCTTTGGTTAACAGGCATTATTGCACACACAACACTAGATAAAAGAAAAGTTTTTCCTGTTACCTTGGCATTTTGGGGGTTTCTCATTTTTGGTAATGGCTCGTCATCCCCAGGACATTTGAAGTGCTGTAACTTTTCATTGGTTGACATAAGTGACAGAGTGATGCAAATATTGCAGATTTCATCTGATGTACATGTGCAATGTTATTCTTGATAGCGCTTCTATAATAGTTCTGAAGTTTTACGATGAAGTTTTCAAACTACAAGGTTTCCTTCCACCAAGAACTTTACTTTTCAATTTTGAGTCTTTGACTGCAGATCAAATACCTGTACACAGACACTTAGCAATGTGATTCAAACAATTATCTTTAGTTATCTGAATATCAGGACCATACACGGAAAGTTTTGAAGGAGCAGGTGTGTCTTTGAATCGCCATGACACACTTTAGTAGTTCAGTGCATATTACACAAAGTAATGTATCTCTGCCATATTTCCTTGGCAGCAGCTGCTTCCATGGATCTAGGAGACCCTGTGTACTTTGCCTCACACTTACCACTTTCCTTGTGGTTTTTAACCCAATTTTTATATTCACCGCTGATTTCACCTAACCTTTTGGTTTTAAATAAGCATGTGCCACAATACTTGGATTTAATTTCAAAACATTTGCTAATCCTGTTAGAATCTGAATTCCAATTCCATAGAGAGAAGTATGCCCTCTTATGTGCCAAGTGCCATTGACACAGAAATCTCAGTTGTATCATTTGTATTAATATCTAAAAGAGTCTGATGGACAGCTTTGTGTGACATATTCAGCACTTCAGTTTGTAACCACTCACTCCGCTCTTATGAATTTATGAAGTTTTCTGGCACTTGGTCCTGTTTCATGTGCATTTAAAGCTTCTATAGGAGTAGCTACAGCTATTTCTACTTTAGGCTTCTCAGAATACCATCTCAAATTGCATTTTTTCTTGTTGCAACAGATTTCTTAGTTAGTCTTTTCTTAATAGGCCTACTGATTATTCTATAATTTTTTGCTAATCGGAAATGAACTGAGATTCAACTCACAGAATATATCCTCATCAAAAATTTTAGTTTTTTGAAAGTGAAAGGGCAATTTACCACCCTAAACTTCCTCATTTGTAGTAGAAGTTTAGAAAAAACAAGGTTATAATTTTGCAGCAAGAAAGGTAGTATTTAATATTTGCTGTATAAAAATTATTTTACGGGTATGTGTTCTTAGTCTAGCTTTTACTTATCTGTTTGTATTCTAATATGAATACAATTTCACCATTGTAAAAATTTATATTCCCTGCAAAAATAACAAAATGCTCCATCATGTGGTAACTTTCTCAATATGACAGAAGGCTACAAACTCTGTTCAGATGGCATTCTTCCAGTGTCTACAAGCTTTGTATAAATCTCAGAAGATGTATCTACCTTCTAACTCCTTATTTCAAAACTACAATCAAGCCATGCAGGTTAAAGATGAAAATTTAACTAGGTTTTGCAGAAAAAAGAGATTGAAGTCGTTTAAAGAGCCACGTCCACCCACATGTGGCATTTAAATTATGATGTAGAAGCCATTTAAATTGCGCAGAGGTGTAACTGTCGAGGGATTATGAAAGAATGTATAAACATAATTTTAAAATTAAAAAAAAACAAAATTTCAATTTTTCATCATTTTTTGCACAAATTTCATAAATGCATTCCCTTAAATATGTATGGAAGGGGAAATGTTGAGGTGTTGTGTGTTTTAAATCTGCTCATGAAGAGATTAGCTAGAAATGGAGATAAAGGGCTGCCCATACTAAGTTCTGATTGTTGTTTATAGAATTTGCAGTTTAATGAAATGTAGAATTGGTTTATGCACATTTCAGTATATTTATGTATTCTTTTATGTGTGCATCAATAATTCCACTTGTTCATAGCCATTCATGCAGATAAATTAATTTATCTTTAGGTATGCTTGAAATCAGCATATTCTGAAGTAATGATAATAGAATATTAATATTAGATAAAGAAGATTATAATACAAGGATGCAAGAGTTGCTAGATAAAAAAAAATATTTACTTGCCCATTCAGACTCATTAAAATGATGTATTAATTCAGTCAATGAAGCTCTGAAAACATGCTCAGTTACCCCCAAAGAAACAAAGTACAAAATAAAACAGAACAATCCAGCAATGGGGAAAATTTATAGGTTATGAAAAATTCACAAGTTTTAATTTAATTGTATGTGAGATCTTTAACAATATCAATACACTATTTTTGCTATTTAGCAAAAGGGTTAGCAACATAGGTTTAGGACACTACCAAAATTTCAAAGCAGGAGCATATCTTTTGACATGAATCCCTATTTTCAAGCATGCCTAAAGATAAATTTCTAATTTATCTGCATGATTGGCTGAGAACAGGAGCATATCTTTTGACATGAATCCTTATTTTCCAGCATGCCTAAAGATACATTTCTAATTTATCTGCATGATTGGCTGAGAACGAGTGAAATTACTCATGCACATTGAAAAGAATATATAACACTCACTGACTGCCATGTGTGGCTGAGGTCGTTAAGGTACAGTCGAATTCCATCTGGACTGTCCTGCCTGACTGGGGTTTTTTCCAGATTTTCCTCAGTCCTCATAAATGGCAAATGCCGGGGAGGTACCCTAAACTTAGACCTGGAAGGTTTTCTTCCTTAAAAATAAATCTTTTCCCAATTTATCATTTCATGTAATGTATCATCAGTGTCCACTACCTGTGGTGCCTCAGTAGTAAAAATGGGCGTTAAACACCATTAAAAAAAAACTCACTGAAATTTGCAAAAAACCAATTCCACTTTTTATTTAAGGTAAATTCTATAAACATCAATCAGGACAGCCTCTTATCTCCATTTCTAGCAAATCTCTTCAGGGCAGATTTGGAACATGTCACTTCAGCAATTTTGTACATATTTGAAATTTGGTGTGACAATATATTTGGCACTGTTAGCAAAAACACATTGATGATGCCATAAATTTCTTAATATACAAGATAAAAGCATATTGTTCACATACGAAACAAACAGATAACATGTTACCATTTGTGGAAGTTAAAATAATGAAGCATCAATGAAACACAGAATTTGGAATATACAGAACGAATATGCATGCACACAATCACATCAAAACTAATGGTTTTAACCTCAAAACAGAAACATGCATGATCAACAGCTTAACATACAGGCTAGTTAATCTACAAATTGGCAAGGAAGAATGCTTTAAAGAATATAAGCAAATAGAAAGAACAGAGATTAAAAATGGTTTTAAAAAGGAACTAGTTCATAAAAAGTACAGAAATTCAAGAGGCAGAAATTTATTAAAGAAACTACAATACTTTCAGCAGAAAAGAGGATCATTTAAAAAAGTTCTCATATCATCCATGAGCTACGGAAAAATTTCAAAATATTCTAAAAGATCTTAATATCAGTTTGGCACCTGTAAACAGATTTAATGTTAAAAATCTCCTGAAAGACAATGTTAATGACAGTATTCTACCAGAGAAAAAAGCAGGTATTTATCAAATAAGTTTCGCAGAATGCGAAGGAGTTTATATTGGAAAAACAAAGAGGAACATATACAGACGGTTAAAAGAACATTTCAGGAACATAAAATACAAATAAATGGAGAAATCAGCAGTAGCATCTCATTTTTGGACAGAAAACCACGACATATTAATAAGCAAAATTATTCAAATCAGTACAAGGACCTACAGAATTAGCAAAGAAAATCAGCATTTACAAATACAGAGACAAATTAATGAACTTGGATACTTCTGGGGATGAAAACATAAACTTTTAAGTTCATCAAACCTCCACCAGAGCAGAATACACATCCCCATAGCATAACAAATTATCCAGCAATCGACAGGTAGCTGAGTATTCGAACAAGGGTTTGTGAATCATGTACTATATATAAATAAATGGAGCCAATAAAAGTGTTTAGCTCAACTCTATCATATAATGATCTTAATTGTCTAAATACTGATATATTTATATTAGGTTTTTTATTTTGAGATGCTATTATTTTGTTACATGTTGAGGGTTAAATACATTTAATAAAATTGTCTTTTTTACAATTTGTTTTTGAGCAATTATTGGTAGTACATATTTCAAAGTGTGTAATACTTTCTTGCAAATTATGTTTAATTTATTAAAATGTTTATTTTTTGGTTGTTTTAAATTTGATAACTGTCTTTATTGAAAATTTTTTTAAAAATTGTAAAAGAGTGTTAAAAATTGAAGAGTGTTACACAGATTTAATTAATTGATAACTGTCGTTTACAAATAAGATAAACATTTCAAATATGTTACATGCTGTGCAGGTATAACCATTATTACACTATGATTGCTCTGATTGTTGCATCAATTATGTGTCAAACTTCAGTCTAGAATATGTACATTTGCTGGATAGTTTGACTGTATGCTGAATACTTGTGACTTAAAATGGAGGAAATATATTAGTCAGATCAGTTTTCATATAGTAACCAGCAATTCTCCATCAAAATTGAAACTTTTTGAGGTAAGAACCTAGCCAAAAATCACAATACTTTGCGTATGCAGGAATAGATCAATGGATCTTACCACAGTTTTACAGTGGAATACCTATTTCTGTGAAACTTGAGTAAGCAGGGAAGTCAACCCAAGAAGTGAATGGCTTTCAAATGCCATAGAGCTTAATCTCCTTAGTTATTCATGAAATTTTGCAAGAAAATTGACATAAAACATGAGAAAATTTCAAATGAAACCCCAGGGGATGTCTGTGACAAATTCAAAATGTTTTACACCTGAAGATTTATCAAAAAGGGACTGATGCTTGCAGCTATGTCCTCATTTTATATGAAATGTTTTGTTGGAACAGTACAAAAATTTAGGCAAGTGCAGATGGCAGGTACTTGCCCATCCATTATGCAATCTTGATCTGAGCCCACCTTGCTTAATTATTCCCCAAACTGAACAAATCTCTCTATGGGATAATTGAAGGTTTTGGTAAGCTGGGGCAAGTAATCAAGACGGATCAATAATGAGGATGTCCTGTTCTGAATTCAAAACTTGCCCAAGCATTAAGAATTAGCGATTGATAAGTAACAAATGAGATTATTTTGAAGGTGTATACAGTTAAAAGTACTGAGCTGGAGATAGTTCATTGTGGAAGGCCTATTTTTGTGTAGAGTACTCTGAGAAGAGTGCAGCCTGCACTGTTATATTTTGGGAGATTGGCAATTAAAATTTATTAAGCATAAAAGAGTGCAACTATTACTGTCTTTGCATCAAGATGCACAAATTTGCTTTATTGCAGATTTAAATAGCATGCTATATGGAAAGTATAAAATGTAGCACTGTCAGTTTTTATAAATGGCTTTTAGCAAAAATCCAGTGGATTACAGGAAATGTGCATCAGCAGCAAGAAGAAATAGTACAAAGTCTGGCATTGAGTTGGGAGGAGCAGGAGATGAAACACAGGATATGATGCTAGTGTTTGGTGCATTAGTTGCAAGGAGAAATGATATGACAGTTGTGATGTCAGAGACACATCATCGGGAGCAATAAAAATGATTGTCACCATGGAGGGAGGAGAGAGAAGCAGAGGAGTGACAACAGCATGGAGTGATGACCAGTGATGAGGTCAGGCAATTGTCTCGAGAGATTCAACAGCTGGCTAGAGGGAAGAAGGGGAGAGGATGTCATTACAGATTCCAGCATTATGACATCAAGTGTAAGTATTTTAGAACCTGACAGTATGATACAGTGCTATGCAGGAAGAAACAAGCAGCAGCAAGATTCAGCGGCTGGAGGGATTGAGGTCAGAAGTAGGAAGAAAGTGCAAGAGTTTAGGGTTAAGAGTGCATTCAGAATGGGGTGATGCAAGAAATTAGAGAGGAATTTCCCATGATAGGGTTTCTATTACTGGGAGATTTCACTGCAAATAATGGTAATTTGCAAGCAGAGGAGTGGGGTATATTAAAATGATTTAGTTATAGAGCAAGGCAAGGAAAATGTTACAATGAGTAAGAATAAGGAAGTGAATGAAGAAGATATGAAATTGTTCATTTTTGTGAATTTAACAGATTTTAAATGGTTTTTGGGTGGAAGACAAGATTGATGAATATACATTTGTTAGTGCATGTAGTCAAAGTGATGTGGATTTAAATTAATGGATTTAGTTAGTGATAGTCCTCATTTTCCCTTAGTGGTGGAATGGGGCCAGGGCGTAACTAATGATAAGAAGGATGTATGTTCAAATAAAAGGGAATTGGGTGAGAAAGTGGAGAGAGATATAAGTAGAATCAGGCACAGGTTCGAGAGTTTTATTTTTACCTTGAATTCCGCAGTGTTAAGATTGTGTATCCATGAATTTAATTTGTATATCATTAGACAAGTATGGAGAGGCATTATTTTTAGTACAATTTGCATTCTGGTGGTAGTAGTAGTGTGATTAAGATGTAGTAAATCAAAGATTAAAAGTGTATGGTTGTTAGATAGTTAAGGGTAGGAGTTTTTATAATGGAGAATGGATTTATTGCTAATGTTTGGGTAAATATTGAATTGGATAAGATGTTTTAGTTTGTTATAGTATTTTGTTGTTTGGTAAAAGGGGTTGTGCCAAAGTCCTATGGATAACTGAGGGCTGGGACTTATCAAACACTGTTAAGTATAGCCAGTTGAATGGTGAAAATTAGTATGTAAATTAACATTTCATGTGGGAGTGATTTGAAATATTGACCGAGAATGGAACCTGAGTCAGAACCAGGCCTTATTGCAATACCTGTAAACTTTGGATAAATAAATAAGTACAATATTAATTCAATTTGGAATCGAGCAGAGTGAAACATACATTAATAATATCTTCTCAGTTGAAATATTTAGAGCCCTCTTTATGGTTTCACTTAAATGAGATTTACTCAGGACATGTTTCCTAAAAACCTTATGAATTTCAACATCTTGGAAGCAGACAGCACTTTATTCAAGTTCATCACAAGACCACTAAAATCAACCCAGATACCTACCTACCCAACTTCTATGAATGATGGAATAGTCATTTATTACTGATGATGTGGACAATTGTTCCATGAAACATGTCCCGAATAAATGTAATGTAAGTGAAACCATAAAGAGTGTTCCAATATTTTGACTCATAAAAGATTATAAATAAATATTCCAGTGATACATTACTGATGTGCAGGAGACATGTATATGCAATGAGTAGCAAATTATTTGTTTAAAATGAAAGTTTGATGTAATTACAATATATTATGTGTGCAAGAATTTGTAATGAGCAACACCTAGAAACTGGCCAAGGCCAGAATTAGGTGGTTGCCATTTTGTAATGTTTCTTATCATATCAATAAATATACATAAATGGCTTTTGTAATATATCTAAATTTCTTTTAGAACTGAAAAAGGATATTTCTGCTGGAATACAAGATCCTTTAGTTGATATTACTTCCTTTGAAGATAGATCTTTAGACGATGGTTATGGAACAGGAGCTGATAAGCCTCAAGGTGCACAGAGTGGTAATATTGTGCACCAGAATATGATCAAAAGGTAGGCTGAGTTGAAACATTTTGCTTTATTTTTTATGCCCTTTTTCATTTTATAATTAAATCGTCAAGAAACTATAACTCATGTATTTTTGGGTAAGTGTCTAAGAAATTAACCTATACCACTATGGGTGGCAGAAGTGATTAAGTCAGACCTATGAGCAGGAGGTCTGAGGTTCGATTCCTCCCTTACTGAGATTTCAGGTTTCCTGTTTCCTTGGTTCCCATTAATGGCAATTGCTAGGGAGGTAGAGTAAACTTAGGAATTGAACTCCTCCTCATTCCTTAATAAGTCTTCCCAATTTATCGTTTCGTCTTGTGTAGCATTAGAGTTCATTACCTGTATTACCTTAGCATAAAAAGGGGCATTAAACACTATTAAAATAAATTACTTGCTAAAAATTGAGTGCAGTGCTATAGAGCAATCTAATGAACTATGAACAAACTTGCAGTGATTTGCATAGAAATGAAAATGGAAACACTTTTTCCATTTGAAACGCTCGTTACCATGTGAATATCCTATAGTGGTGCTTTATCAGTTTCCTTAAGTATTTTAACCGTTTTAGATGGAAGGGGTTAATTAGTAAGAATTTGTGGCCTCCTCAGTCCCCCAATCTAACCCCCTTGTGACTTTTAAATTATATTGTTTGTTAAGGTTTTGTGCATATGTTAAGAGTATTCTAAAGTTTAATTTATCTAAGATATAATAATAATTAAACATTATTAGCTCTCCATTTTATTTCCAATAGCAATGGCACTCTTTCCATTTTAAGAGTAGTTCCATTTTATGAAACTTTGACATTCATGGCAATTTTTTCTTTATGTATTTTGTAATATAGAAAATTTCCACAGAAATTTATACTTCATATGATTTTGCTTTTCTTTCTGCCAGGAAAATCAAATTAGCTCACAAGACCAACAAACTAATATGTTCATGGGCCTTTTCAATTGAGGATACATGAAATTGCATTTCAGTGATTTCTTGTGTGTTTGGCCAGGTTCAAGGAATTTCATGTGAATGTCCTGCAAGGTGGAATATTGCTGCACCAGATACAGGAATGTCAAAACTCATCTTATTCCAATTTTGACCATCATAACGATCGAAGTAAAGATTAAAAATCTTACAGACTGGTTGAATACTGTTCAAAATTAATTTTTGCAAACATGTTGTTATTTCATTTGCACTTTACCAACCATTATGCTCATCCTATTCTGTCTTTTTGATCAATTTAATACATTAAAATTGAAGATGCCAAATTTTCTTTTGTGAAATAGGGGCTTCCTGTACTCAAGTGGGAAATACAACAAAACCTGAAAATAACTATCACTATTGTAGAATCATTTAATGTAGGCCAACAATGGAACACATGGGCAAGATGCTAGATACCATCACCAAAGAAATAAATAATGTGGAAAGTAGAATTGATAAGCAAATGGAAAGCAGATTGGAAGAGATGAAATCAATAATAGGGCACTTTAAAGGAGAAGTAAAGGAAAGGATTATCACATTTAGAAGGTATAAGGAAGACAATTTTAATAATTTTTGAAATGGAAGAAATAAAAAAAAGATAAACATGGCAAGAAGTTAAAAGGCATTTTCCAGTAGAAACTGAATTTAAATATTCAGGTTGGGAGATTAATTGCTATAGAATTGGAATAAAAGGGCAAAGAGAGACCAATGATTGTTAAAACCTCTATAGTGATATTTAAATGGAAAGTGTTTAGAAATGGCAAGAGGTTATAAAGCACAAAAATATTCATTGAACAGGATTCGGGGAAAAAAGTAGTAAGAGATCAAATCTATAGCATTAAAAGAAATGAAGAAAGCAAGGGAAGGAGGAAAAAAAAGTTCATAAAAAGAAATGATTTGTGGATTGAAGTGAAACTGGAGCCTCGTAAGCACATTGCAATACAAGATGGAAATAACCTACAGAATGAGGGGAACTGGGTAGGGCTATGGGAAAGGAGCTCACACATCGCCAATGACATCACCAAGGAAGCTAGTGCAAACTTCAGCCCAGCTGATTAAGGACACAAGAAGGTCAGCTTTGGAAGCATCAGCTGGTTTGGATGGAAGCAAGAGGGGTTAAGTGTAATCTCAATGCCGGCTGGTAGCACTGTGGAAGTTTAAGGTGGTGGAAGCACTAGGGAAGTTGTATAAATATGTAAAAGAAGTCGAGTGAGATCAGATAAATTTAGGTTTGAAAGGAAGGGTTTGGTATAGGGATTCAATTATCAATAGAGAGTTGGAATGTTGAAGGTTTAAGAGTGAAATTTTATGAGTGTTAAAAGTGGGATTACATAGAAAATAAATGTAGAAATCCTATGGTTTGATTTTTTAGTGTAAGGGGTGTTAAAAATCAGAATAAAGGTTATGGTGTCGGGTGGCTTAGGATATTTTGTGAGGAAAGAAAAAGTGTTTGTAGTAAGAAAAGAAAAAGAGCTAGAAAGTAACTCAGTGTTGTGGCTGTCTTTAGTATATATTTGTCCAAAAAGAGGTTACATATGTATTGATATAGTGTATAACCCTCCCAGTGCAGCCGAATATTATGATACAAATGTGTTTAGAAAAGAAGCTATTATATTAATAAATATGAACAAGTGGAAATAATAATTGCAGGTGCAAAGATAGAAGATGAGCAGATACAGTTATAACTTAAATGAAGAGTATGATATAGGTTTTGAATTAGAGAGAAGATATAGCAAGGACAAGCTCTCAAATAAAGAAAAAAATCTTAGATTTCTGTAAAGAAAATAATCTTAATTTCATGTAATGGAATGAGAGGGTCTGATTTAAATGGGGATTTTACATTTGCAAACAAGAATGAATGAAGTGTGGTAGATTATGTATTATGTTCACCAATTATTGACAATTTGAATAGAGTTTTTGAAGTTATGAATATGGTACTAATGAGCTGTCATTTCCCACCGAGATTTGGGGGAAGCAAACTGGGAAAGGAATGAAGTATGTAAAGGGACTTGTACTTACGAAGCTGTTGACAATGGAGTGGCAATCTACTTCAACTCATGTATACACATTCTTACACTAACTAAAGGGAGTTGTAGACACATTGATATATATAAATGGAAGAAAGAGAAATAACTCATTTTGTAAAGAGGTAAAATTTTACAAACAGAAATACAGATCCTAATAAATATTGATAAAATAGGGCAGGCAGTCCAGAAATTAGAATATGTGAAATGGGCCGGGGGGGAGGTTGATATGAAAGCAGGGATTTATGATGATAAAAGTAAATTGTTTGATAAAGATTGTTTAATAGCAAAGAAATGAGTAACTTAAGAATTAACCCAATCGTGTCATATTTAAATACCCATTTAACTAAGTAATCACATTTAAATCCTGTAGCAATGAGGATAGTAACAGAAATGCTTAAAAAAAATCAATAAGTATTTTTTTTCTGAAAATTTGCATGCACAATATTGAATATATAATCTCACTAGTACTGTTATCTTAATACTGCTGTTGAGTGTGGTAGGCCTCACATTTCCTCTAAATGAAGAGCAATGCCACACTTTTTACATTTGCCAGACACTTTCATTTCGTTGCCCCTACTGTAGCACATACATTTTGATAACTTTATTTTTCTTGTCTTTTAGTAACCTTTTTTCTTTTCTGTGGAGGAAATGTCCATAGGAAAATGGGCTCATGCTTTTGCCTGCAGTCTCATAAATGTTGTGCTGGAAAAAGGTTGCTGTAACCTAGTACTCTGGCAGCAGCACAAACTCGGTAGCTTTTGTGCATTGCTTATTCTAGATTCTGCATACTTTTGTTTATTTCTTTCCCATAATCTTATGATACACAGTAAAGAAGTTGAAAATACACATGTGTAGAAGGTAGAAAAATATTTTTCTATACCCCTTCACTGAGTGTCGCATAATCTGAAACAGAACTGTCACTTGGTCCTTTATAAGTCAACACCTTCCATCCCCTTCTGGTGTTCAAGGGCACATTTAGGTTTGCTGACCTTCTCTCTTGGTATTTAGCCTTGCTTTCTTTTCAGCTTTCCAGTTTCCATGATATCAGCTGATTTGTGTTTAGTGGAGGGAAAATAAAAATCCATCTTATCTCTCCACTTCATACAGAGGATATTGTTGCCACTCCATATTTCATGCTCCGCATGTACAGTTATTTGTACAGATATCGCATGGCATATCTTTTCTATTATATTGCACTGTTCCAATTGCATTTGTTTGTCTCTCAGTTAGTCTTCTAAATAAATTTGAAGAGGAATACCAATTATCTAAAAAATGTGTGACCTCTGTTCAATAATGGTTCACACATACTGAGTACTACATTGGTAATGGCGGGAAGACTAGAATCTATCAGATCATCTCTTACATAAATTTTCAAATGGAGCCAGTAGCCTGAACTAGATTCATAAATTTTGTAAAATTTTATGCCAAGTCTTGCTTGTTTGGGTCTATTACACTGCACAAGTGAAAGACAGCCTCAGAATTTTATTAGACTTTCATCTATAGCAATGTTCTGATAAGGGTGATGTATTTCCGATAATTTTGAAGAGAAATGTTGTACCTAATTTTTTTCATTTTATTAGTTGCATTTTTTTGTTATCTGCGAAATGTAGGAAACATGAAATCAGTTTGAATCTTTCCCTGCTCATTGTTTCGCATTGGCATGTCGATGCATCAGCTTTTGCTCCAGTACAATTCTCTCACTTGGGACATCAAAATAATTAAAGCAATATAATCTCTAATTTCATCTGCCTTTGTGTTAAACCATTTTTCATTGTCTTTCAACATTTTTCTGTCGGGACTGTTCTACTGCCTTATTGCGTAAGTATTAGTTTCATCACAAATTTTGTCAAATAAAGATTTCCATGAATTCCAAAAGTGCAGGTGGTGTCTCTGATGCCTGCTTATTCCGTAAGTCTTTACAAACACCACTATTTGCTGTAAAACGGTACAAAACAGGGTTATTGTCAGTTTTCGTCCAATTCCAGTAGCACGGTTTTTTTCTGCATTGTAGTATGAATCCATTTTGAATGGCCTTGCACTTCATTATTGTTTTCAGAATTATTTTCCTCACTACTTTCTGCATTAGATTCATTGTCATTGTTACTAGAGCCTTCTTCAAATTCCGTATCATATTCAGAAAAATCACCACTTTCACTATCGCTCTCTAACACACTTTGTATGAGTTTTCTCAAAACCCTCCTCGTCTTCCCCATAGATTCTTTTTGCAGTCATGGTGACTACTGAGGCGCATGAAATAATACTAACAATGAAATTATTTTTCCTCGGTTAAGATGCAATGGATGAAGTCATACTGGGGGAGTTACAAACATCACATTTCAGCATTTCTTTCCTATGGTATACAAATATCTGTGAGGAGCCTAAACTGCATGCATTTATATAGAGCAATGCAGCATTGCAAGCTGAGCTCATCATACGATTTATATACCTAAAAACTGCATTCAACCACTGGTTGTAAAATGATGCATGTGGTTAAGAAATTGGAGACAAATTAGGAAAAAAGGGCAAAGAGAAAATTTCTTAGTTCTCCTGTGGGGATATACATAGGTACCTTATTCAGGTCAAAAAAGAGATAATGGGGTAAAAAAAGTTTTGAATAATGTGGCTAAAATCCAAGAAATATATGGTCAGTAGTTAAAAGTTTGTGCAGAAATGGAATAAGGTGAAAAAATATAACTCCAGAAAGGTGATTTGCTCATTTTAGCACACTATTAGGACAGGAGAAATAGCAGAAATTGATTTCCTAGGAAATCAAGAAGTTATTGGCGACTTAGATATGAAAATTACAGCAGAATTCTATGATCAAATGAAGAGGTTAAAGGTGAAGAAACAAGTGGTATTAATGGAATTTCTGGGAAATTTTGGAAGATTTGGACTAAAGGAGATACTAAGGGAAAGCAATGCTTAAATTGTTTAGTAAAATAATGGAATTGAGGGAGATACCCAAGAAGTTGAGAACGAGCATGATAGCTCCCATATATAAAGGGAAGGGTGATGTAAATAATTCAGCTGATTATAGGAGTATAGTCTTCTTTCCATTTTGGGAACGGTTTTTATCAGAATTCTAGCAAGTAGATTACAGAAATGGGTAAAAAAGAAGAAGAAATTGTCAAACAGGTTTCAGAGCAGCGAGAACATCAGATTTTGTGGTGATCTAAATAAATATTATTGTGAATAAATATTTAAGCAATAAAAGGGGAAAGGTTTACATTTTATTTGTAGACTTTGAGAAGAGTTTGATGCCATTAATAATCATTGTGGTTTAAATTAAAAAAGAAAGGGGTAAGAATATGCTTATAAAACTATTATAAAAGATATATAATGAAAACCTGTTTTGTGTCAAAATTTTTAGCTAGTAAAATAACGGATTATAATCAGAGTAAAACAGAGCAAGATAAGGATGTGAATTAAATCCAATGCTGTTCATTCTTTACATTAATGATATTCTGGATGAGATTCAAAGAGGAAGGATACTTTTACCAGTAATAAATAAAGAAATAGCAGCATTGCTTTTTGCAAAAGATTCAGGAATTGAATTTAGTGTAGGATTGAGAAGGGCAATTGAAATAGTGAATACTTTTTGTAATGAATGGGGATTGAAAATAAGTGGAAAGAAATCAAATATGGTTTTTAAAAGAGGTTATAAAAAGATAAAGAATGAGAAGTGGCAGTTAAATGGGAGAGAAATAGAGGTTGTAAGGAAATTTAATTATCTAGGGACATAATTAAGTTCTAATGATAGTTTGAATGAACAGAAAAAACTAACTATAGCAAAAGGAAAAGCAACATTAAGTGTCATAAGAGCATGTTTAAGAATGATTCCATACATAATTGGCTTGAAAGAATTTACCTGACCACAGTAGAAGCAGAATTGTTATATGAAGTGTAGAGGATGCATGGAGAGATGTTTATAAAATAGATGATTTTGTAAACAGATCTTAGATTTACTGACAGCTTTGCCAAATGGCATAGGGCAGTTAGAATTAATTAGCTAAGCATACCACCAAGATAAAAATTATAACAAGAATTATGAAATACATATATAGAATTACCAAATTGGAAAAAAAAAATTATTATTAAAGAATGGTTCAGTATCCAAGAGAAATGTAAGAGTAAAGTATCATGGTATCTTAAAGTGCTGGAAATGTGCAACAGATAGGTATGGGAAACTTATGGAAAAATAGGGAATATCAAAATAGAGAATTTTGGAAAGAAATAAATCTAAAAGTGGAAGATATTGAAAGACAAATATTTTGTAATATGAAAGAAAAAATCAAGACTACAGAGAGAGAAAAATAATATGGGGTGGGAAAAAATATTTAGAACAATTTGATAAAGCAGGTCTGGAAAGATTTGCATGGGCTGGAGTTATGATTTTAAAATGATTAAGATATGATAAAAGATGTAGAAAAATGTGCCATTGGGGGAGCAACCAACTCCTGTATTCAGAGGACCAGATTTTTGATCAAAGTTTCTCCTCTAGGAAGTTGCTTTCACCAAAGCTTAGGGACACTTTCTACTCCACTGTTAGTCTGTGAGAGATGTTTTATTTCTCTCATATCCAGCAATAAAACAGGGTTAAGTGTTTCCCCAACTGCTATCTAGGGATACTTCATTGTTGTTTAATTATACATATTAGAAATCACTTCAATTTGTAATGCTGGAAAATATAAGATATGCGATGCAGTCTACCAATCCAATTTTGCTTGTTCGAAAATTTAGAAAATGATACTGAATCACTGTTAGGATTATATTTTTCATTGTAGAGAGGTTGGTTTTGTTTTCGTAGCAAGTTTGGAACTTCTAATGTTAAAGTAATCCAGTTTTATATTAAATGCACTGAAGAAGGCTTTACAAATACTGTTATTTATATTCCTTTAGGTTTAACCAGCATTCAATAATGGTGCTCAAAGCTTGTCAGCAGAACTCAGTTCATGCAAATGATTTACCTGCTAATTCTAAGTTACCTATTTCAAAATCTGCAAGTTACCCAAATGGTAGCAATCATGGTAGTGATAGCAATTGTCAGCCATCTAATCCAAAAAAGGTAAGACTTTATTTAACACTATTTTAATAACAATATAAATATAAACATTTAAGGCCTGTTTCATCAAAGATGTTAAAAATACATTAACATTTTGTTTGTTAACATTGTGTTAATATTTTAACAATATGTTAAGACTCCTGCATTTCACTAAGCTTTTCCAGCATAATGTTAGTTAATACATTAAGGTTCCCGAGTATTGCAAATTGCATGGGTCAAGAAGGCAGTGTCGTAACTGAAAGACTTCTGAACACATCTGATATACTTTTGTTTGCATAAAATAATTGAAACACACTGCTCATGCAAGAAATATTAAAATGAGCATAGGCACAAAAGTGTTCCAGCCTTTTATATTTAATCTGCAAACCTATGACAACTGTTTTTCACATTCTGTACCTATGTAAAGATTGTTCTTTTGCATAAAAATTTCAAAGTAAATACATCTAACAGCCCTTTCTCTTTATGAACAATTTAATCCAAATATAGAATTTTGACATCTACAGCTGTGTTTAAGGCTGCCATTTTCAAAGTTTTCAACACAAAGCTTTGAAAGAACATCTGTAGATGAAACCAGCCCTTAAAGTAATAGTAAAAGTAAAGCATCAATAGAAGCTTGAAGTTTGCTTTGTTCATCCATCTACCCTTTGTGTTAACATTTTAGTATGTTAAGCTTTTGAAGTTTAATTAGCAAAAATCCTAAAGTATTTCACGCTACCACCTCCATTGTATGCCCCATTTCCTTTTACATTCTTAAGTCCATGTTGTCATACTTTCTTCTTAAATATAAATATGTAAATAAAACCAAGCCTTGTTCAGAGAGAGTTATTAAATGCAAATCATTAATGTTTTGCAAAACATAATTACAGATACTTATCATCCAGTAGTAGTAATTCTTGGACTGTAACTGCTCTGTAAAGTTTCAATTCTTCAATCTATTAGCTCTGTTTATTTATCCTGGATTCCTAAGTCTAAAGATTGCTTTATGTACAGGATCTCTATATGGAACTGGAATATCAGGAATTGCAAATTGACCACACACAACAATTTATATTTTCACATAAGAGTAGCATACAAATACTTTTCATTCTAGCATTATGTGGGGTGGCATTCCAGCATATTAAATTTAATTTTCTCACAATAATAAAGTAACTTGCACATTAAGAGCAGTTGATTATGCACTGAAAGGAAAACCTCAACCTTGATGGAGCTTATTTTGCTACTTCAATATTATCCTGAAGAGGGAAATGATGGATTGATAATGCTGGAATTGTCATTAAGTTGATGGGGCTGGCCCCCTTAACATGGCTGGCAGATAGCTGACTGGGATGCATGATGTTTGAATTGCTCACTACATACATTGTAATTCATGAAAATTGTGTAATATGATATATTTAAACATTTTGTTTATGTAATTTCCAAAATGCTGTTTGCAACAGCAATTTACATGTAACAAAATTTGCCACTGTGAAACCATAAAATATGTATATGACTACCTGATGGTGCATAGCTAAAGAAAATATAACAAAATAAATTTAGGGATGTGTACTTTTGTTTTGGACCTAGGTTGCATTTTTAGAATTGAACTTTTGTATATGCAAATGAACTATCATGAGCATATAATTGAAATCATTTTATGATATAGTCGAACTACACACTCTTATGCTTCACTTACTTGTAAGCATAAGAGTGTGTAGTTCGACTATATCATAAAATGATTTCAATTATATGATTGGCTTCACTGTGAATGTTCCAATTAACATTTTTAGTTATCATGAGCATCTTGCTTTCCATAATATTTACATTAGTTACTTGAAAATTTTTATTAATATGCTTTCTGAATAATGGCTTTTATATTCTATGCTGATATCCTTTGTGAAATGGATTTTTCTTTGTATCTTTATTTTTCTCTCTTTACTACAAAGCACTTAATACAAATTTGTAATGAAGTGTGAGAAAATTAAATCTTCAGGTATTTGCTGAAAGTAAAATATGAAGTTTTGCTCCGTAATTTACAAGTTAAAAAATGGTAGCTTTTAGTTTTAATATAATTAATTTCTGGGTTTTGATTGCCACAATTAAAAAGCGGTGATGAGTTAAATTCTTTTTTCTATTTCATTATTATTATTATTATTATTATTATTATTATTATTACTTTTTATATGTTAAGGCTCTTAAAATTATTAATATGTAAAACTTTAATTTTCAGCTTCGAATTCAAGAAAAAATCACATATGATGACCTTGAGGCAAAAAATAATATTCAACTGTCATCAGTACAGCTTAATCTATCAAAGGTGGAACGCTACCTTCATGGTCCTATGCCTGGTTCTAATGGTGAGTTGTGATCTTTGTGTTTGCCAATGAATGTTTTGGTTAACATGTAATAAATGATTAACATTGGGAATACATCAGTGATCAATTATTTGTCTAGACATAGACACTTAGATGCTAGTTGCTTGGAATGATACAAGAATGTTCCTCACTTATCCAACAAGAGTATTTGTAGCTCTCCAACATCCATCTTATATACTATGTTTCCCTCCCCTAGTAGTGCAGATTGTTGCTGATGGTCCCCTTCTGTCCATTCTCTTTTGGGTAGGCATGGTTATGTATTGTTCTTGTTCATGTTCATGTTGGCAGCTTCAATGTAGTTTTTTCTAAGACTGGTCTTGCCTTATGAATTCTGGTATGTTCTTCCTTTCTGTTAAAATCATTATTGTGTTTAAATATTGCTATGATTTTATGGTATGACCTAATCTGGTATGAAATTTGACTGTGTTATTCAACACCTGCAGATGTGACCCTGTTGTAGTGCATGTGTTGCCACTACCGATTTTTATGTTCTTTGATTCTGGTGTTGATACTGCGGTATGCAAAAAATATTGGAGTTTACAAAGGTTTTCATCTAACCATGCAGACTTAAGATATTTTGTCTCCTTGACTGGAGGTGTAGCAGTGCCACTATGACTTGATGGCTTGCCAAACATTTATAAAGACCATATACCATTATTCCTAATGAGTACTATCAATTCCCCTACGTACAAATGTGTGCTAATTAGCAGTTTTAGTACATAATCTATCTAAGCAACTAGCTGTCTTGTACAGCCATACATTGGGAATGCAGAAACACTCATCAAGGATTCAACACACTTTATACAAAAACTAAAAAAACATGAACCAAACTCTGAATGACAAACTATTGAACTTTGACATAATTTTACAGTTCAAGATATTACAGAATCATTCATTCATTCCCTTATATTCAGTTATTGCATTTGAAATGGCAGTTACTGTGAGCAGATGGAAGGCAATGCCGTGGGTAGCCAGCCAATTACTATGTGGAAAAATTTGGAGGGGTTGCCTTGCAATTAGCTCCAAAGCCAAAGATGTGGATGTTACCTATGTGATATGGCCATATGGGGATGATAAACTACAAATATTTCCTAATGATTTGAACAGCAATAATAAAAATATTCAGTTCAGGATGGAAAGGAAGGATAAAAACTGGTTGCTTTTCTGGATGCACTGGTGACTAGGAAACAAAATATGACGTTAGGATACTAGGTAAAAAGGAAACTCCCCCCCCTCCCCAACCTCACATGCACAAAGCATTATCTACAGACCGATTCTAATCATTGTTCTGCTCAAAAAAGCATTGTAAAGATGCTGAGAAAGAGAGCAAAATGTATTAGTGAGCCACCATTTTGGAACTGTATTTAAAACACTTATTGGAAATTAAGAATCAACCATACTTGAAAAATTTGGGTCTTGGCCAAGATTTGAATCACGGATTGTCCAGCTGAGCTGATGTTCTACCAATTGAGTTACCATGTCTTCCAAGCTTAGAACCATAAATCTCATCTTCTATATACCCTTGAGACTGGAGATCTGCGGTCAAAATCCTGGCCACGACCAGAATTTTTCAAGTCTGATTCTTCATTTTAAATTTATGTCCTTCACATGGCTATTGTAAAAGAACAATTTCTATATATAAAACATCTATTATTATATTATGGGCCAATATGCAGTGCTAAAGAGATGCAAAGGAAACCATAATAGGTTGAAGGGAAGAAGCCAATAAAAGCAAAAGCATTTCCACCTTACATCAGATAAGTAACTGACCACTTAAGCTTATAGTAAGACCATCTTCTTGTGCCAAACGATGTCGCTAATGCAGTTCCAATCTCATCTACCAGTGACTTTGGCAGATATAGGTAGACAATTAGGTATTCCTGTACAATAGCATGTTAGCTCGGATGGTTCGATACTCACAGCTTTTTTTCTTTTCTTCAGCTGGAGTTAAAGGAAATTTGCCATCATTACAATGATTTACTGACTAACATTATATTTACAATTTTTATTTTCTGGAGTTGGAGTTTTGCCATCATTATAATGATATACCTGCCTACTTAGTAGCACACAATCCCCTATCAATTTACACTCACAAAAAGGAGGCGAGCATAGGCCTTCCACAGATATAGGTAGATAATTAGGTATTTCAGCACAATAGTCAATTATTTATTTATTTTTTTCCCTGGAGCCAGGTGATTTACCATTTTTCGAATATACTTTAGAAACATGTTGTCTTTGATTTTTATTACAGTAATACTCCTTCCCACATTCCAGGCATACAAACTTTTTTGATCTACTCATCATGAACAAAAAATAATTAACCACAATGCAAAATAACACTTTCTATTCACAACATTTAACAATTTGGTGCTAACATTAAGGCAACTAAACACACTAAGGAGGCATTTGATTTACTTCCGTTTTCACCATAGCCATTTGTGAATCTTGTGCCAGAGAGATGGACGTGATCAGCCTGAGAAGACAGTCTTATTTCAACCTTAAGTTAACTGACCATAATAGTAAACTCCATGAAAAGTTTCACATAAAACCAGTATTCAAACCCAGCAGGAAGATTAAATGACGTCTGATGTTAGCAAAAGGTAGACAAGACCCTTTTTCAATTTCAGGTATTTACCTCTTGCCTTGCAACTCTGTTGAAGTTTACATAGGAACCACAAATTAAAGCATCACTACCGGAATCAAAGAACATAAAACTACTTTTTGTAAACTCTGAAAAATAGAAAAATGAGTGGTGGCAGAATATGCACTACAGCAGAGCCATGACATGTTTTCAGGATGTGCAAATGTTGAATAACGTAGTGAATTTCCATACCAGGTCATACCCTAAAATCGTTGAAATACTTATGCATAAAAATAATATTAATAGAAAGGAGGAATCTACCAGAATTCATAAGGTGAATTTGACTGTGCCCATATACAACTGCTTGAACAGAAGGTGGCCAATCAGCAACAACCACCCCATTGCTAGGGAAGGGAAACATATATAAGACGGACATTGAAAAGCCACTGATATTCTGACTAGACCAGTGCATAAATTTCTTCTGATGGTGCCCAACAGAGCAGAAGCCAAATGTTAGATGAGATGGTTTCATCAAATAGGCCATGGCCAAAAAGTTTTGGAGTAACGTTCTTGTAGATTAATACTGCTCTTGAAAGGCTCAGTATATACAAATTGCCAGGGCAGCAAAAGGGGAAACTGTATATTCTATGTCTTGGTCCTTGTTCCACGCTTTGTAAATTGGAGTTACCAAGATTTCCTTTACAATAATTTCAATCAGTTCAGCAGTTCTTTCCTTCGGTAGCTTCTTTTGCTACTTAAGTTTTCATTATTCAAGAAGTATAACTCTGTAGGCCACAGTATCTTGCATTTGTATGACATGAAGTTGAAGTGTTAAGTAAAACAATTTATGTAAAGTATTTAATGTAACATTTTCATAAACTTTTGTCAGTACTGCTGACATAATTAGGGTAAGATGCAAGGTTTGATACCCCGTTTGTGGAAGAAAAAGAGTAGCAAAGTAATCTTAACATTGACTTATATCCTACACTAATGTATTCAACATATTCACACTACTTACTTACATAACACTAGGACATGTTTCGGAAGCACTCTATCTCATCAACAGCTGTTGATAGACTACTCAGTAATATTAGTTTAGGATATATCATCACTCCATTGTCTACAGCTTCATAAGTACAATTTATTTAATTAACGTTGACTTACTGAAATTTAATGTTTAGTGTCTGATACATTTGGAGTTTATGGCTAATCATTATCAATATATTCCATCAGTGCATAATGTTTGTGTCATATCGTGCTGCTAGTGATTTCAAAATACTTGGCAAGTTTCGATATATTTGTATGACAGGTTTTTGTCCTTTTTGGAGGGAGGGGGCTAGCTTTGTTGATAAAAAAGTATAAGAACATCTTTAGATAGTAATTATTGATATTTCTGAATAGTCATTTTTTTTAACTCACTTAAATGAGAAAGTGACGGATTTTTTTGGTGAATTTATATTTTTAAAAAATTATACTATTAATGATAAAATGCAGCTTTAATATATAAGTAATTCTATTAATGTCACTTTTCTAATAATGGAAAATGTTTTGTTACAGAAGATAATTTAAGTGAGAAAGAACTTCAGGCAACATCTGTTCGTCTTCAGCAAGAGGCAGAAAGTTGGTGTACATCTCCTCGCCAGCAGACTGCAGTTCTGGTAAATCCTGCTGCTGCTGTCAGTGCTTTGGGAGAACTTACTCCAGGAGGAGCCCTAATGAAGGGTTTTCAGGAAGAATCCCTGGCACGTAAGTAAATAATTGGAATAGCTTAGCATATTTTCTTCCAGAAAATTTTAATATTCATCATTAAGATTTCAGTAATTCATTGTAGTGTACAAAATAGTATGGATCATTGCTCAAAGAGAAATCAATTCCCTGTGCACATACCTTTTTACGAATGTTAACATCTTCCCAATATTTGATCCATTTCATCATCGGCCAATCAATGGCTTTGCAAATTGCAAGCAGCATATGTGATCAAGTAGATTGTCTTCTTCTTAAGAAGTGTGTATAATTGTCACAAAATGAAACAAGGGGAAAAAAGTTGATCTTTATGTCATTTATTTGGTTTATTTATGGATGCTCTTTAACATCTCAGGTCATCAGCATCCCATTCAGGGAGTGAAATGGCTGATAAATTTTGCTCAGAGGCCTCTTCTTTCAGACTTGAGGTTCTTTTACATGCTGTAAATCCATCCCACTGCTTTACTTCAATTCTTAAGGAAGCAACAATTATTATTTTTATGCCTGAAAAATTTATCCACCATGGCTGGGATTGAACCTGTGATCTTGATTTATGAGATCAAGTATGGTTACCACTAGACTACCAGGATCAACAAAAGTTAATACACTTCATCAGCATTTGAGCTAGTCAACATTACTTTTTTTTCCCCTTCAATAATTGCAGTTCTACTGCAAACACATTATTCCAAAGTTTGTTTAATGTTGGGGGAAGAAGTTGGACGAGAGAGATAAAATTCAACAAACTATGTTTTATACGAATTTATTTATGATTCAAACGTGTTAACTCAGTCAGCTCATCAAATTTAAAGACAGTTTAAAAAAAATATCTCCTGGTGTAAGTTCCAGATTGTACAAACGTTCAATGGCAGGATGATGGTTATTATACTGCAGATGCTTATAGAACACCATATATGGGATACAGCACTTAAATCCGGATAAATTTAATCCAGTCATGTAATATTTCCACTATAGGTCATCGTTGGGTGTGTGAAAGCTACATGCTTCTGGTAAACACTCGTAAGCTTAAAATTGCCAAGCTATTTCGAATAATGGGAATTACAACCAAAGAGCGGCAAATATTGAAAGTCTTTACTCTGGGCATTTGGCAATTGAACTAATTCAGTTCTTTGAGTACCCAAGATCAACTGTGTACGACATCGGTGTTAAATATAATTCTTCCGAGAAGTCTGGGGAAGGTTCCCCTCTCCTGTCAAGAAAAGAGTCATTCAAGAGAATGCACGAGACGAACTGTGGCAATAGTGAAAAGGGCTCAGAAGTTAATTTTGGAGAACCCAGAACAAATTTTAAGGAAATTGATGCCAAAGTTGGGTGTCAGTGAGTGAAACTTGCACCTGATTGCAGAGGAGGCTCTAGTTCATTATATGTGGTATATAATAAAGGTATAACAGATACTCTCTAAAGCTTCCAGAAAAAACCGAATAGTTCCTGCAACCTGCTATTTGAAAAAAGAAGCAGTGGAATGAGCCAGATTCTTTTCTGATGAAAAATATTATATAGTTGATGCCAAAATCAACTGGAGGAGTGACTGCTGGCTTACCCATGACCCTGAGGATGTCCCAGTTATTGCTAGAATGAAATTTTCTGGTCATTGTTCACATACTGGATGTCTTGTTCAGTGAGGGTGACAACATGACATTGTATTTCTTTCATAAGGGAGAAACTGTCATGAAGTTTATGTAGGTGTTCCGACGAATGTGGTGAAACTGGATGAAACATCTGGCTTCAGGAAGGCAATGTTTATTTCAGCAGGATGGTGCGCCAGCACATATGAGCTATTTAATGCAAAACTGTTAGTATGAACATGTTCTGGTCTAAAGAATTCTGGGCATCCAATAACCCCAATTTGAACCCTCTGGACATTTATGTTTGGAGCAAGGGTCACTAACAAGTCCAGACACCCTAATGAGACATCTTTACTCAGCACTGTCAAATCTGCATTTACCAATATGGACAGCACTGTTTTACAGAGAGCATGTGAGCACTTCAGGCCAAGGAAGGTGGTCATTGTTGCTTAGGGAGTTTACATCCAGTAATTTTACTCTTGACAGACACAAAATTGACATGTAAAAGGATTTTTTGTAATTTTAATCTTATGTCTAATAAAGTTGTGTTTAAAAAATGTTTAATTTGTCTGGATTTAAATGGCGCACCCTGTAGTTTCAGTCTAGAACCACCAAAATAAGCATAAAAGCTATATTACGGGAGAAGAGTAGAGTGCAGACTGAAACAGAGAAATCGGCAGTGGCAGATTACAGTCTTGCACAATGGACACAAACTTTTTTAATTGTTCTCAGCTTCATTTCACATCATGCTTGACTTTATTTTGAGGCAAAAGAAACATTTAAGCTAAAAATAGCTTACAGTAATTCCAAATAAATGTATATTAAAAGGGCATAAAATAAAAGTTTCATGTAAAGAAGAGACTAATTTTTTTGTTAACTGTGCTTCATATATATAAAAGTTGAACTTAAGGCTGGCTGAGAATGGGAACTAAATGTTCTCGAAACAGTTCCATACATTTATGAAAAGTAAGTGAAGCTTTAAGAGTGTGTAGTTCAATTGAATCATACAATGATATCAATTAATATGATTAGCTTCACTGTGCAAGTTCCAATTTACATTTTAAGTAAAAATGCATATGTTGTTTCAGAATTGGTTCCTT
The DNA here is from genome assembly GCA_030762175.1 of Metallyticus violacea. Taxonomy (NCBI): domain Eukaryota; kingdom Metazoa; phylum Arthropoda; class Insecta; order Mantodea; family Metallyticidae; genus Metallyticus; species Metallyticus violacea. Next base: position 41,624,306 of record CM060835.1, on the reverse strand, counting down.
CAGACTTAGAGCGGGAGTTAAAGAATTTATACATGTCACTCTGTGAACTTTTGCGGCATTTCTGGGCATGCTTCCCGCCAACAAACCCTACACTAGAACAAAAGGCCGTTCATATGCATGAAGCCCTTCACAGGTTCCATTCGGCAAGACTGAAACCTTTTGAGGTAAGAAATAATTTTGTTGAATGTATACTATGTTCTCTTAACTTTATTCCGGGTGTCCAGTACCAGGTGCTCTTTGCCATCCCTCATTGGCTGGTAGGCACAGAATTGCTAATTCGTTGTTTAAAGTAATTTATCATTATATAAGAATCTCAGGACATTTTCACTAGCATGGATGATAGCAGTGATGTATATGGGGTTGATGCAACACATAATTAGGTGGGAGGTTACTTTTCAGGTAAACTATTAAGGTTTGCTTTATCTAACATTAGCACATGCAACTTGGTTACTGCATTTGCTTGTTACTCGACCTTGTTTAGTGAAGAGAACAGGGAAAGTTTTTAGTTTGCTTGCTATTATAGTTTGCTGTTCTGTTATAACTTTTTTGTAAGTTTATATACTTCCAAAGCTTTATTTCCATGTATTTTTCATGTTCCTGTCGTCTGTTAGGATTCCACATATGCTCAGGAGGAACAGCTTTAACCAATCAGGGCATGAAAATGCAAAAGGATATAGCTCAGTTTGTTTAGTCCGGGTAAGATAAGGAGAAACAGAGATTAATGCTGTAAACATCCTGTTAAATTTATAATTATTTATATTTATTATTTCATTAATTTTAATATAGAGCTTAGTATTTACATGAGAATGCAGAGCTCCATTTATCCCTTTATTTTGCTTTTATGATGAAAGCTGCTGGACTATTAAAGTGCCTGTATAGCAAACATGACATAACTTAAGTAAAAAATATACTTAAGAAGCTGTAGACAATGGAGTGGTAATATATCCTACATTAATGTGTCAAGTTGTTAACACTACACTTACTTTTTTAAAACTTTGGACTAGTTTTGGGGGAGGTTCCTCCCATCATCGGCTGCTGTTTACTGAATGCCTTTGTTCGAAACGGGGGATGGACGACCCTTCGCTCCTGTGGTGGTACCGCCACGGGGGGCCGAGGTCGTTAAGTCTCGGACTTGTGAGCGGGAGGTCTGGGTTCGAATACCGCCAGGACCGTCCTTCCTGACTGAGGTTTTTTCCAGGTTTTCCTCAGTTCTCATAAATGGCAAATGCTGGGGAGGTACCCTAAACTTAGGCCTGGAACGATTCCTTCCATAAAATCCTTTCCCAATATATCATTTCATCTCATGTATCATCAGTGTATCATCAGTGTCCATTGCCTGTGGTGCCTCTGTAGCAAAAACGGGCATTAAACACTATTCATTCATTCCTGTGGTGGTATCTTGTGGTTCTAGTAGAAACTTGAGTTCATCCAGCGGCGTAAAATCAAAATTCATTAAGTTCTTATTTTTTAAAATGAAAATTCTCTCCCATGTGGATGTTCTATTGGGTTGTGAAGTTGCTTCAGTAATTTAATTTCTGGTTTTATTTCACAATTTTTGTTCAAAAAATGAGCTGCTATTGCTGATTTGTCCATCTGTTTCAATCTAATGTTCCTAAAGTGTTCTTTTCTTCAAATTTCTAAATTTCTTTTCGTTTTCCCAATGTAGCTCTGCTCACAATCTGCACATTTAATCTCATTTAATCATTCCTGATTTTTACTCTGTAGGAATGGTATCTTTCATTGTGCAATGTACTAAATTTTTTATATTATATTTGTTCTTTGGGGCTAACATAATTCCATGTTCTTTGAATATCTTCTTAAATTTGTTGTGGTATGTGGGGTGGTATGTGAAACTTTGAATTTATATCTTTCTTCTGTGTTCTTAAGTGTGGAAGTTACTACAGAAGTACATTAACAAAGTTAAAAGAAAAGCCAGTAATATATACAAAAGCAGACAAAGGAAATAAAATTGCCATTTTAGACCAGGAAGAATACAAAAATAGAGTAGAGAATATGTTAATGGGAGAAGCCTATAAACCAATAGAAAAGAATCCACTCAACCGATGCACAAAATACTTGATAAAACATTAAACGAAGTGAATATACTGTCCACAATAGAAAAAATGAAAATTACACAGAGCAACCTGGTAATTCCCAGACTTTATGCACTTCCAAAAATACACAAAAATGATAACAGCATGAGACCAATAATTAATAACATACTCACCCACATACCAACTAGCAAAAAAACTGATCAACATTTTCAATTCGTTTAAAAAATTCCAAAGCTTAAACATTAAAAATTCATTTGAGCTAGTTGAAAAACTTAAATATAGCAAAATAAAAACTGGTGATATAATGGTGTCATTCGACGTGAAAGCCGTATTTCCTAGCATTCCAATAGAAAACGTGATGCAAATTTTAAAAAAATGGTTAACATCTATTAACTTAAAACCAGACGAAGTAGAAGATTTGCTGAAACTAACCGATATTTGCATCCAACAAAACTTCTTCAGTTTCAATAAAAAATACTACCAACAAATTTCTGACCTAGCTATGGGAAACCTTTGTCTCTGTTTCTGGCAGATCTTTTCATGAGTTCCTTCGAAGTACTTATCACCAAAGCGTTCCCGCTGATCTTCAAGACATGGCATAGATATGTGGACAACATATTTGCAATAATACCAAAAAAACATTCTATAGATGCATTGAAACTCCTTAACTTACAACACAAATCAATACAGTTTACCATAGAAGAAGAGAGAAATGGATGTCTCCCATTCCTAGATTTAAAAATAATAAATGCAAACAGCCTTAGCTTTGGAATTCACAGGAAACAAACACACACTGAAAATTACATAAAAAATGATAGTTATAACCCCATCCCACATAAATATGCAGTGTTTCACAGTTTAGCACACAGACTAATCAACATCCCATTGACTGAAACGGAGTACAAAATGGAATGCCAACACATAATGAAGACGTCTATAACCACCGATTTCAACACAGACTCAGTAACAAAATTAACAATAAAGCTAAAAGACAAAAATTGATTAAGGAAGTTTCCACGCTTAAGAACACAGAAGAAAGATATAAATTCAAAAGTTTCACATACCACCAAACGTACCAGAACAAATTTAAGAAGATATTCAAAGAACACGGAATTATGTTAGCCCCAAAGAACAAATATAATATAAAAAATTTAGTACATTGCACAATGAAAGATGTCATCCCTACAGAGCAAAAATCAGGAATATATGAGATTAAATGTGCAGATTGTGAGCACAGCTACATTGGGAAAACAAAAAGAAATTTAGAAATTCGAAGAAAAGAACACTTTAGGAACATTAAATTGAAACAGATGGACAAATCAGCAATAGCAGCTCATTTTTGGAACAAAAATTGTGAAATAAAACCAGAAATTAAATTACTGAAACAACTTCACAACCCAACAGAACTATCCATATGGGAGAGAATTTTCCCTTTCACATTACCATGTGAAGTACCTTTCACATTTGCCACAGATGTCATTAGTTACATAATTTTATATGCCAAGGCTGTTTCCAGTGAACTGTGTAAAAGTTTAACCTGTTTAGTATGCAGATAAGTGTTAAATTCATCTTGGGGAGGGAGCAAGCATTAGCTACAGTTCTAAATGTAGCAAACAAACCAATAATACAAGAGTAAGGCATTTAGTAAATTACAAATGGATGTAGAACTTAATGGGAGTACCGATTTGAAAAACACTTATATTTCTCAACATAATCTACATTGGGGCACTTGTCCTCAATGTAGATTATCTGTCATAAGCCCCAGAAATCCAACATAAAATTCTTTGGGTTGATGTTGGGAACCAGATAGGATTACCCTTCCCAGACCTCCCACTAACTCTGAGCCTTAATGACCTCAGTCACCCGTGACAGTTTCCTGAAAATGTTACAGCAGAGTCTGCATTTATGGTTTATCCATGAGGCTGGAATGGGATGAGCAGTATACCTTTATGATTCCAGAGGACTATGAGCATTACTTTCACTGCAGATTGTAACAGTTTAAAACACCTCTCTCTCTCTTTTTGCAAGTGACTCGGGATATTTCCACTGAATTGATAATTATTATGGTTTTAAGGCACAAAACTGTTGAGGTCTTTAGCTCCTGATTCCACTGCATTGATGCATACTTTGTCTTTGGCTGGTAATGGTGACGGAACTGTGACTATTTGAGTTAGCATATCATGTCCATCATATGAGGTCTGTTCAGAAAATTCCAGAACTTTGTCCACAAAATTTTTCTATGCTTAGCTTTTACTTATTGTGCATGGTCTCCTTTGAAATACTCTCCTCCATAATTGATACATGGCTCCCAACACTGTTTCCACTTCTGCAAACAATCTTGGTACACCTCTTTCTGAATTGCGCAAAGCGCCATCTGCAAATTTTCTTTTATCTCATCTATCGTTGAAAATCTTCGTCCTTTCAATGGAGTTTTCAACTTTTGAAATAAAAAAAGTCTGCAGGGGCCAGGTCTGGAGAGTAGGAGGATGAGGCAGCAGAGTGATTTCATTTTTTGTGCAATAGTCACACACCAACAGGGATGAGTGTGCAGATGCATTATCGTGATGCAAGAGCCATGAATTGTCTTGCCACATTTCAGGCCGTTTCTTTCTCACATTTTCTTGCAGGCGTCGCAACATGTCCCGATAGTACCATCGATTAACAGTTTCTCCCTGTGGCACGAATTCATGATGAACTAATGAACTAATCCTTCAAAGTCAAAGAAATCTATCAGCATAGTTTTCACATTTGACCTGACCTGACAAGCTTTTTTGGTCTTGCAGAACGTTTCCTGACCCATTGTGAATAATGAACCTTGGTCTCAACATCATAACTGTAGAGCCATGTCTCGTAACCAGTGATGATTCTCTTAAGGAACATCTCATTCTCATTTGCACGATCCAAAAGCTTTTCACAGATTGCGAGGCGATGGTCTTTCTGGTCTTGACTTATGAGCCTTGGGATGAACTTGGCAGCAACATGATGCATTCCAAGATGCTGTGTCAGGATTTCATGACATGATCCAACTGAAATATTACATTCTTCTGCAATCTCTCAGACAGTCAGTCTACGATTGGCACACACAATTTCGTTGACGTTCCTGACATGAGCATCGTCAGTAGGTGTCGAAGGGCATCCTGAACGAGGGTCATCTTTAACTTCCGTCCGACCATTTTTAAACTGTGTGACCCATGCGTAACACTGAGTATGGCTTAAGCACTCATCACCATAGGCTTCCTGCACCATTTGGTGTGTCTTGGTAAAGGTTTTCTTAAGTTTCATGTCAAATTTAATGCAGATTCATTGCTCCTCTAATTCTGCCATCTCAAAATTTGCAAACTGTGCGACATAACGTTCTACTCAATACAGCACTGAACAATAACCAACAGATATATAATAATGAATTTTCTGGCAGATACACATTAAACACGGCATGTGCAGGGATGCCAATGACATTTAGCTCCAATACTCCATTGGCGTGAATTATGAATGTTCCAGAATTTTTTGAACAGACCTCGTAGTAGTGATTAAGATATTGTAATGCCAGACCGATTTTTTGCTTTTTGTGTTGTGAGATCAGCACCCCATAAGAAGCATAGATATATTGCAAGGAGGAAAAAATGATATGGTAGTGTTGCCAACAATTCTCATATTGCAAAAGAAACTGCATACATTACTTAAAAATGTTTTAATTTGTTGCAATTAAGTTAGTGCAGCACTGTTTAAAGGCATTATTGTATCATTGTTACATCTCTGATTCACAAATAAATGGCTTTCTTCTACAGCACACACTGAACAAGCTTGGTTGAAAAATTTATTCATTCCAGTTCTGGCAAAGGGAATAAATGAAATAAAAAGTGATGCAGATCGGTTCCAAGGAACATCCAAGAAGGCTTAATTTTATGTTTTTGATGATCTGAACAATTATTCTTCATTTGAATAACTTCAAAAGCAGATATATCTTCCTTGTCCCTCTCTCTCTGAAGACTTTTGCTGACCTCATTTGAAAGATTGGTTTCTTTGTTACCATTACAGATATTCCAAAAGCCACTAAACTGATTAAATGTTTGAGAAAAGGGTGGTGTTAAAAGCTAAATTTTAATAAAATATTTGATGAACTTATTACATTGTCCAATTATTTCTAAGGGGTAATAATAAATGATACAAGTATGAACTTCAATAATTTAAAATGTAATCGTATTAGACCACTGGTTCCTGTAATTGTTATCTTTGATGAGTGCAGATTACTTTTTAATCGTTATCGTACTTCACGATTACAAAAAGTACTGCTGGGAGCTGGAGCGAATGTGATGTGAGGGGAGAGAGATTGACTTTTATCTCTTATGCTAAACAATATGCACAATATATCACCTATTCAAATATTTAAAGCTCCATTCTATTTCTGAGCACCATTGCATTAAAGTGCATTATATTAATAGCAAGCAGTTGGACTTTAGCATTGTTTGATTTAGTTATGTTAAGGCATCTGTGAAAATACTAAAATCCATAGATTTTATCCTAATGATTTGTATTTGGTATTATTGCAGTCATTTAGGTTACAGTATATCTACCAAATTTAATGCTTCTATCTATAATAGTTTTTGCAAAAAAAAAAAAAAAATTATGGGCCTTTATTTCATTAGAATGTTATAAAACATGACATTTTTTTATTTGTTTGAGACAAACTGTTTTGGAGAAAGAAAAAATTTAAGGAAAATTTTATGATTTCTTTTAAATTATTCATATTTAGCAATTTTAAAAATTATGTAACAATATATTTTGTATAGAAGATCAAATTATGCCATCTTTTATTAAGTATTTATCTAAGAACATGTCTAAAAACTTTCAAAGAAATCTTTTGGATATATTGTGTAGAGCATTTTGAACATTCAGAAATGTAGTAAAATTAAAAGTGGAAAAAAATCAAATTAAAGATTTAGCTCTAGGAAACTTTGTTTTCTTTTCTTTAAAGTTCACCTGCCTCATATGAACATCCTGCATCTACTTCTTTGGCTTCTTCTTTAAGTTTTCTTATTTTTAACTTTTTACTATTTTATGTGTAATTTTAAAATTCAATGTACTGTGAATCAGATGTCGCCTATCCCTAACATTATTAACTTTTTTACATACTGAACTTTGCCAGCAGTAACTATCTCCCTAGCATTTAATGTGGCTTTACATCCCACATTAAACTCGCTAACAGCTGCAGTCACTGCAGTTTGCAATTTTTTTCTTGAAACAAAAACTTCTTTAGAACATCTGTTCCAAATTACATTATGTAAACTTTTATTGGCATTCTATGTTGTGCCTTTAGTACACCTCTCTGGTAAATCATTGTTAGCTAATCTTTGGTTAACAGGCATTATTGCACACACAACACTAGATAAAAGAAAAGTTTTTCCTGTTACCTTGGCATTTTGGGGGTTTCTCATTTTTGGTAATGGCTCGTCATCCCCAGGACATTTGAAGTGCTGTAGCTTTTCATTGGTTGACATAAGTGACAGAGTGATGCAAATATTGCAGATTTCATCTGATGTACATGTGCAATGTTATTCTTGATAGCGCTTCTATAATAGTTCTGAAGTTTTACGATGGTTCCAGCTTTCAAACTACAAGGTTTCCTTCCACCAAGAACTTTACTTTTCAATTTTGAGTCTTTGACTGCAGATCAAAGACCTGTACACAGACACTTAGCAATGTGATTCAAACAATTATCTTTAGTTATCTGAATATCAGGACCATACACGGAAAAGTTTTGAAGGAGCAGGTGTGTCTTTGAATCGCCATGACACACTTTAGTAGTTCAGTGCATATTACACAAAGTAATGTATCTCTGCCATATTTCCTTGGCAGCAGCTGCTTCCATGGATCTAGAAGACCCTGTGTACTTTGCCTCACACTTTCCTTGTGGTTTTTAACCCATTTTTTATATTCACCGCTGATTTCACCTAACCTTTTGGTTTTAAATAAGCATGTGCCACAATACTTGGATTTAATTTCAAAACATTTGCTAATCCTGTTAGAATCTGAATTCCAATTCCATAGAGAGAAGTATGCCCTCTTATGTGCCAAGTGCCATTGACACAGAAATCTCAGTTGTATCATTTGGATTAATATCTAAAAGAGTCTAATGGACAGCTTTGTTGACATACTCAGCACTTCAGTTTGTAACCACTCACTCCGCTCTTATGAATTTATGAAGTTTTCTGGCACTTGTTCCTGGTTCATGTGCATTTAAAGCTTCTATGTGAGTAGCTACAGCTATTTCTACTTTAGGCTTCTCAGAATACCATCTCAAATTGCATTTTTTCTTGTTGCAATAGATTTCTTAGTTAGGCTTTTCTTAATAGGCGTACTCATTATTCTATAACTATTTACTAATAATTGGAAATGAGCTGAGATTCAATTCACAGTACATATACTCGTCAAAAATTTTAGTTTTTTGACAGTGAAAGGGAAATTTGCAAGCCAAAACTTCCTTATTTGTTAGTAGATTAGAAACAAACAAGGTTATAATTTTGTAGCAAGAAAGCTAGCATCTCTTATTCTAGCTTATATCGGTTTGTATTCCACTGTGATATAATATCACCCTTGTAAAAAACTTTATATTGCCTGAAAAAATAACAAAATACTCCACCTTGTGGTAACTTTCTCAGTACAACACAAGGCTACAAACTCCTTGCAGATGGCATTCTTCCAGTGTCTATAAGTTTTCTAAAAATCTCAGAAGATCTGTACCTTCTCACTCCTGAATTTGTCGGTCCTGGTGGTGTAGTGGTTACCATACTTGCCTTCTAAACCCAAGATTGCAGGTTCGAACCCGGCCAGGAGCGGTGGATTTTTTAGGGCGTAAAAATCGTAAGTATGGCTTCCTTCGGAAGGGAAGTAAAGCCGTGGGTCCAGTGTCGTACATTTACGGCACGAAAAAGAACCTCAAGCCTGAAAGAGAGGCCTCTGAGCAAAATTTGTCGGCCGTTTCAAGCTCTGAGTTGAATGGGACGCTGATGACCTGAGATGTTAAAGAGCATCCATAAATAAATCAATCAAAAAAAAAAAAACTCCTGAATTCAAAACTACAATCAAGCCATGCAGTTTAAATATGAAAATTTCACTAGATTTTGCAGAAGAAAGAGATTGAAGTTATTTAAAGAGCCACATCCACCTGCACTAGGGCATGTAAATCATGATGTAGGACCATTTAAATTATGCGGAGGTGTAACTGTTGATGGATTGTGAAAATAAAATATATAAACATTATTTTAAAACAAAATTTCAATTTTTCATCATTTTTGCCCAAATTTCACCAATACATCCCCTTAAGTTTCTCTCTCTCTCACACATCTACTAATAATAATGTAGATACAAATAATGAATGTAGCACAGTAATGAAAGGAAAAACTATAATTAGTGAAGCATGAGAAATAGTGATAAAAGTGGTTGCTGCATGTGATAAGTCCAGGCAAGGTAAGAAAGAACACAGTTTGAAACAGTCAAACTTATATGTCTTATTATTCCAGTGTTCAAACTAGAACAATTACCAGAATAAAAAGAAAAGGGGTTAAAGCCGGTATACAAAAGTGAATTTGGATGATTTTTGACAAGAATGTGATATGTTGTTGCATAGACATTTTATTTAGTGATACATCTCCAAAATTGTTAAAAGAATTGTATATTTTTGGGAAATTTTCTAAAAGTCATGGGCTACATATGGAGAAAGTTAGAAATTTCATGAAAATTTCAATTGAAAAGCACAGTGGAATGGAGCTGCAAGTATCTGAGAGCAATAGCTGCTTTAGGGAACAGAGTCATTCTGGTGTATATATTGATGAGACTGGATAGACAATTATTTAACAATTAGGAAATGCTGACAAAGTGAAGGGCATATTGACTAAGCTGAAGTCTGGCAACCATCTCATTGCTATCCAAGTAGGGTTTGAAATGGGATTTGTGAACAAATTATTGTTAATTTTTCATTCGGGCAAAGCTCAGGAGATTATCAAGGTCAAATGAATTTCAAAAATTTTGAATGAACAGTCGGCTTCTTCCCAACCTCCCATTTCAAAATATGCTAAAAAAACAAGATCTGACATGAATAAATTCATATGATATATGCGACACTAAACACTCATTGCTTCACTTACTTGTGTGATATTTGAAACTGGTTTTGAAGACCTTCGTCCTCATCTTCGGCCAAAGATACGACTGATTGGAGAATCTAACTGCTCTGTAGAGTTGAAGCTCTGCGCCCTGGTGGTGTTTTTATGTACTTAAAGTTGTTTTCTACCTTTGGAATATCAAAGTTCATTAATCGATCTCTGTATTTATGAATATAAATTTTTTCCCAAGTATCCAGTTCTATATGTCCCTGAGTCTCTTTTAATAAATCCATCTTCTTCACAATCTCGTGGTTTTTTTGTTCAAAAAGGATATGCCACAGCTGATTTATCTGTCTGCTTATATTTTGTTTCCTGAAATGCTCTTTTAAACGTGTGCCTATATTTCTCTTTGTTTTTCCAATATAGATCTCTTCCCAATCTGCAAATGTTATTCTGTAAATACCTGCTTTTTTCTCCTGTGGGGTCTTTATAGCAGTTTTCTCTTTCAAGATGTTTCCTAAATTAAATCTGTTGATGGGTGCTAATTTTATATTGAAATCTTTAAATCTGTTGTGAAATTTTTTCATTGCTTTTGGATGATATGTAAATTTTTTAAAAATTGTTTTTTTTTTTTATATCTGTTGATAATGTGGTGGTGTCTCTGATAAGTTTTTTCCTTTTAAATCTTTCCACCTATTTATGTACCAGATCTTTATTAAAGCCATTTAAAATTGTCATTTCTTCTATTATATTCTTTCTTTTTTAAACTCCTCTTTACTTCTGTACTCTGGTTCCATACACTTATGAAAAGTAAGTGAAGCTGAAGGGTGTGTAGTTCAACTGAATCATACAATGATATCAATTAATCCTCTTTACTTATTGGTAAATTAACCAAACGATATGTCAAGTTGTTATAAACTGCATGTTTGTGTGTTAAAGGGTTAAAACCATCTGCCTTGATATGATTATCTGTGTTTTTTCTATATATCCCAAAGCTCAGATTCTCATGGTTGTTCATAATTTTAATATCCAAAAATGGTAACATGTTATTTTCTATTTCACACGTAAAAGAAATGGTTCTGTCTTGTATATTCAGCAACTTTAAGGCATCATCAATCAGATTTTTGTTTACTATAGAAAAAATGTCATCTAGATATCTGTACCAAATCTTAAAAAATTGTGGAAAGGCAGAAGTAATGTACATCTCAAATCTGCTCATGTAGAGGTTTGCCAAAAAAGGTGATGAAGGTCTGCCCATACTAAGTCCTGTTGTTTGTTTATAAAATTTTTCTCTAAATGTAAAAAATGATTGATTTATGCAAATTTTTGTAAAGTTAATATATTCCTTTTTATGTATCTCATTAATTCCAATCTCATTTAACCAATCTTCTAAGTAAAGTAAAAGTTTTCCTTTTGGTATACTTGGAAACAATAATGCTACATCAAAAGAAATTGCATCATATGGTAAAACTTAATGTTCTTAATCTTCTCTATTAGTTGCAATGAGTTCTTAATGGCTTTACTTGGGAAACTTGGTAACACATTAAATTTATCAATTAACCATTTTGCTAAAAGATATGGTGTATTGATATTATTGATAATAGGTCGCATACTTTTTCCAGGTTTGTGAATTTTTGGTAAACCATATATCTTTGCTATAACTGGTTTATTCTGTTTTAATTTGCATTTAGTTGTGTTAGGAATAACCTAGCATCCAATAAGCAGAACAGATAGAAATTTCAGAAAGTGAGTATCTAATGATATTTTATTTATTTGTTATAAAGTTAGGAAATTTTAAGCATATTAACTTAAGTGGTCAATATTTTATAAATACATCATAGCACAATCCCTGTTAAATATATGTTTATAATACATGCATTACCCATGAGCCCATGCGCCTCTACCATTGCATCATCAGCACATTTCCTGACTAGCCATCTCTCCAGCTCCCAGTAGCAAGTACAATACGTAGAAAGTAATCAGGAATTCATCACTTATCGCCCAACTCTAACAAGCAGTATGGGAATAGTTGAAGTAAGGTTAACAGTCTTTCACTATATTTAAAAGAAGAAAATAAAAATTGCTATTACTCCAGCTATTAAAATCTTAAGAAACTTTTATTACTATATCATATTTAAAATATTTTTGTAGTGATTAATAACTGCCACCTTTATAAATTTTGAAACTCATAATGAGTTGCAAAAATTTTATTGTCTTTGTGGATAATAGTGATTAGGATAAATATTTTGAATAATTAGTTTTAGGGCGAGTATTGAGGCTTCTCTCTTCTGGGAATAAGGAGGCCTGATAATTTAATGTATATGAGTGGACCTTCAGGATTTAATGAAGACTGTGGCCCCATCTGGTTAATTCTTAAGTGTTCATTTGAAATGAATATTTACAACTATAGCATTGATATACAGTATAACCTCGATGTATTTTTCCCAGATGTATTCAGTTTTCACAGCCCCAAATGTTTTACGTTATAAATTATGTAAATAAAACTCGCATGCATCATTCCTCGGAAATATTGTTTTCTCGCATTATTTATTCAAAAAGTTCAGTCCCAAAGAAATTCTGTCCTCGAATGATCATTTTCAAACTGGATTAAATGCAGCAGCAGAATGATGATAGCCAATGTGAAGAATGGGCCAGAGATGCCAGCGCCAAAGTTTTGACACCTACATGGTAGTGAAAGAGGATGTTGTCACATATGACATTCAGCATGTTAATTAACTGTGTGATGAGGGAGGTTGTTGAATAGTGTTTAATGTCTATTTTTACTGCTGAGGCATTACAGGTGGTGGAGAAGATGAAATTGTAAATTTGGGAAAAAAAATTTTAAAGGAAAGAAATGCTGCAGTTCTAATTTTCGGCACCTCCCAGGCACATCTCATTTATGTGGTTTGAGGAAAACCTGGAAAAAACTAAATCGGGGAGAAGGGTTGTGGAGGCAGTTGGACCTCAGACCTCCACTCAAGAGTCCACACCTTAAAGAACTCGACCACTCGTGGTAAAGAGGTGGGCGAAGTAGCAAGAGTTTGTGACATGGGGAAGGGGAGTGAGGAATAGGGTAAGATGATGCAATAGCCAAAGCCCTGAGAGGAATATGAAAATGTGCATGTGATGTGCACAATCTATGCACATGACAGTGACAGTAGTGAGCCACAAAATGTGTTGAATGTGGAAAATTTGTTGTTTTTGCACAAAAAGAAAAAAATCAAAGAAGCAAATGTTAATTAATGACCTTTTTAAAAGAAAGTGACCAACATGTAAAATGTGTACATGATAACATGTAAAATAGATGCAAAATATAGCATTTCCTTATATACAGGCTTTATTTTTTAACATAATTTCTTCACATCTCATATCTATTGTTTTTCACATCCATAATTTTTTTTAACCTGGTCCCCCATAAATGATGAATGGAGTTTCCACTCTATTACTTGAAGTAGTAATCAGTAAAATTCAATTTATCTAAATTATCACTCTTGTGTCAGAGGGAAGATAGGAATTAAGATTCAAAAGTTAATATTTATTCAATCAGTATTGAGAGATTATGAATTGGTTTCTTTTGTTTTAACAGGATCGCGTTCTTCGAGAATTTTCCCCACTGAATCAACACTTAACTAGTCACCTCAACCAGATGTTAAATGCAGCATATCGTAAGTTTGCAACATGGCAACAGCGCAAAATGCAAACACTCAGGTAGCAAAAGCTGGAAGTATCGCATCCATGTAAATGCCAAATTTCTTTGTATTTTCAACAACACAGTGTTTCTGTTAACAGCATTAAAGTTGCACCAATTCAGAACATTTTAGTGGTACACATTTATAAGTGTTATGTTTTATATGTAGAAGTTTGTTATAATAAAACAGCTATGATTTTTCTTTTGTTAGTTAAACAGTTTAATGTGGAATTATTTTCCTTGTTCCATAGAAGGATGGGCTGATAGAATATAGACACTGCAGTTTTGTTTTTGGAAAAGTGAGCACTGAACAATTAAAGTGTAAAGCTATCAGTTTAGTTATAAATTAAGCCATGTGTGATATTTGTATTGAAAAACATATTTACATGTAGATAGACTTTGTAATATTTTCTAATATAAAACTTACTAATCATGTGCTTAATGGCATTTGTTATTGTCAACATCAATTTAATCATTATTTACCAAAAAGAATTTTCCCTATTATTACTAGTTCATCATTGCTACCATAATCAGATGAAGTTTTATTCCACCCTCTGTGCATTCTTATTGCAAAATTTTGCAATTTGTTTGTAATCCACCTAAAGCCATATTAGCCCTTTTTCCAGTTAAGGGACTTTTTAACTTTTTAATCGGCAAAGTGTATAGATGAATGAAAACATGCATGTTTCAGTATGAAGAGATATCCTGCTCCTGAATGTTTCAGTTTTTATTTATTTTTATATTTCATTTATTTATTTTTTTTAATTCTTCCATCTGCCTGATTTCTTCCTGTATTTGTTAAACAGTTGTCATAGAATAATGAACATATTTCCAGTTCAATAAGCCACATTGGTTAGCAAAATTACAAGTGTTGTTTGAAAATTTTGGTAAACATGCAAGTAAAAATTATTTTTTGTAGCATACTTGCTTTATTTCTCAATATAGTCCCCATCAATGTTTTAGTCCAGCAAGTTTCCAGTTGTTTCATCCCATCGGAAAAATAGGATCTGTCAAACTGCAAAATATTCATTGATGAACATTTTTTCTCACCAAGCAAAGTTCTGAAATAGGCAAAAAGTTACTTGGGACTAAATCTGGAGACTAGGGTGGAAGAGGAATTAATTTGAAGCCCATTTCATGCACTTTAGCCATTATGACAGCTGATGCCTGGGCTGGAGCATTGTCCTGGTGAAAGAGAACTTTTTTTGTGTGCCGATCTGGGTCATTTTTCATTCAGTGCATGCGTCAAAACTATCCAATAATGAAGCATAATAGGCCCCAGTTATGGTTCTACTTCCTTCCAAGTAATTATCAGGATAATACCCTGGGAATCCCAAAAAACCTGGTCATTGTTGCAGCTGACATAACAGTCCTTGCCTTCTTTGGCACCCTCTGATTAGCCTTTGTCCATTTTATTGGCTGTTGCCTTGTCTCCAGAGTGTAATGGTAGACTTTTAAGTTTCAATCACAGTCACAAATCAGCGTAAGAAGTCCTGCGGATTGCAATTAAACAGTGCCAGACATTGTGTTGAAATGTACTGCATGTTTTTTTTATCAAGTCACCAATCATGCACCCAACTTTCTCATTACTAATTTTTTGTGCAGGATATTGTGTAATTGCTCAGTTGAGATGCTAGTCTCAGCTATCTTGCGCGCTTGCACTTGTCTGTCTTGCATTATATCATGGATTTTTTAATGATTTCCTTTGTTGTGACCTCAACTGGGTGGTCAGAGTGTGCTTCATCTTCAGTGCTTCTTCGACCATGTTTAAGCTCATTCAACCAGTAAAAAACTTTGCTTTGATCTTTTGTTTTTTAAAGTCAAACCTCTTAAGTGGAAATGTATAATAACAGCACAAAACTCTTTTTTCCATTTTCTACAGCATGTGTGACACTGATCACTTCAGATAGCCATCACTGAACATCATATCTGGGTAAAATTTGTCTGAAACCTTTACACAAATCACTTTTATCAACAACAGTGCCACTTAATTAATTTTCCTGCCATTTCATGGAAATTTATCAGACTTATCCAATAATCCCTGTACATATTCCACAGCATAAAGCTGAGCAGATGTACAAATCTACGTGTTATATGGTAAATTTAGCAGAAAATAATTTTTCCACCTTCAGTTATATCTAAAACCAGCTTTAGGATTTCTCAGCATTTTATTTAAAATGTAAGTTTGAATATTTATTTTCAAAACCCTTTTGAGTAGGTGTACTATTGCTTTCACTTAGATTTGGCATTTCAAAAGCTCATAAATGCTCTTATGCTACCATATAATCTCAAAAAGGTAATGCATCATAATTGCCATACATATGTGTAAATGATATGATTCCTTTTATTGGTCATTAAAAAGAAAAGTAATAAAATTATAATTTAATTCTTGTAGCAGTTAAACATAGAATAGGAAAAAATCATGATAATCTGATCATCAGATTATTTGACGGTTTGCTCATTAATTTTTTCCATAACTAATGAAAACCTTATACTAAAATTCAATCTTTGCACTTCAATATTATAACTTTAATTTTGTTTGAAGCTACTGCACAACTCTAAATGCATGCACAACTGCGCTTTCTATTAAAGCTTTGGCCATTTACTTTACAGTAACCTTGAAGCTTGTATGCTAGTTTTTCACATTATGAAATTTTGTGCCATGAAGTCTTATCATTTAAGAGAGAACTCAAAAAGTTTTAGAGAACAAAAGTAACAATTATAGAAAGTTTGATAATGGTGAATTGATGGTTAACTTAGCTAAAGAATTTGATGTCAGTATCACAACAGTGCAGAACATAATTAACAACAAAAGCAATCTTATTATCATTTGCAGTTCTGATAGTTGCCATGGACTGTGGCGGGGGGGGGGGGGGGGGAAGCTGAAGCAGTCTAGTTAATATAAGAGTCCAACAGAAACCAGTTGAAAGCATTCCAATAAATGAACCTATATTAATGAAAAATCTCAATTGTTTCATAAGCAACTTAATATTACTACACCATTTGAAGTATCTACTGGCTGGTTAGTGTTATGGCAGTGGTGGAGAAGAGGTAGCATGTCACAATCTCATGTTCTGTAAGAAATGGCTCTTGAATTAACAGAGACCCTCATGCAGAAAAATGTGAACTCAGTAAATTAATTTGCCATTAAATCCTATAAAAAGTTAAAATAGTTTATTTAAAAACCTAATAAAGGCTAATCAATGTTGAGACTAAAATTGCTTTTATCAAAACCATAAAGTTGAGGCTCTTAATCATAATACCTATTATCTGTGCGAGTTTAGATAGATTCAAGCATGGTTCCAGAATCTGAAGTGTCCTCTTATATTTGGTCCTATTAGAAATAATGAAATATGACTAACAAAGTGTTGATCAGATTCTTGGCAATAAACACACAAGCACCAAAAAAAGAAGAAATAGGATTTCTAGATTTTAAATGGCTGGGAGATGGAGAGTTTTTCATGAGTAATTTATTAATTTGCATTTTATACCACTGGACTATACTAAATTCATATGTTCACTAGATAATTTCACAATTGTAATGTGAATGCATGTTCACTTTTCTACATATGCTGACAAATGTTCATCACATAATTTTTCAGCAAGTTGAAAATATCTCTAATTCTGTCACATAAATCAATAATTTTATTTGACAAAATTCCAATGTTACTTTCTTTTGTAATATTTTGGAAAATATTTTCTTATGATCAATTAGGCACACCAACTCTGGCATATTTGATAATAGTATCTCAAAGTGCTGAATTGTTAATTTCTTCTAAATGAATTTGTATAATAGCATACATATTAAAGGCTCTAACCCTGAAGAACAACTCTGTTCACTTAAAAATCCTTGCTTGTAAGACTTGCATTAAGTGTCAGCAATGCATGCAGATTATCAGATATACTGAGTGGTATTAGAATATCTAACACTAGATTTAACTTACTGGTCCTAGCAAAACCAAATGGTATTCTACTAAACACAAATATAATAAATTTGGAATACCTTTATACTTTTTGAGTTCTGACATAATGTTTAGAATATTTCATTCAAATCAATTATAGTTGTATGGGTAGACTAAGCTGCCATAGCTCTTCTAGACCATTTTAGTAAAAAAAAAAAAAAAAAAAAATACTCACTGTTTGTGTTTGTTATTGCAACAATAATTTCTTAACTAAAGGTTCATTATTTTTCACAGAATTAAAATTTATTAACACAAGTTAAGATAAATCTACAAAGAGCTCTCAAAATGGTGGGGATGTGATTTTATAAACTTGGTTGTGATTTCAGCACTGATGCACACAACATTCATGGCAACATACTTCACTCACAAAATGAGTTTACCAAATCAATAATTCATCAAATCAGGAGCACTCAACATTGATGCACACAATATCCATAGCAACATACTTTTATCATAAAATGAGCTTACCTAATCAATTTAAATCCTTCATCCATAGCACATTTAGGGTGAGCAGAGTTCTAGTTTACTGGGCCGCTAAGTTGGCCATCAAGTACTGCTTAAGCACTATGCAACATAATTAGGGTGGTATACAGAAGAAGATTTGTGCACCAAGGCTGCTAGAAGCCCCATTGTACAATTGCCCTGGAGGGGACATCTTCAGGAGGTATAAGATAAAATATAAACTGAAAGGCCAGGAATCTGAGGTAATGCACAGGGTAGCTAGGGTATTCCTTACATTTCTACAAATAAGCCCCCAAATGCCGACAGTCCTCATGACAGCCTTCCTTGGTCTACCTCAGTAGCATGTGAAGTGCTCCAAGGACCTATGCACACTCCACCAGACACTGGGACAAGAACTTTTTCGGAAAGCAAGTTGCTGCCACATCACAAGGCATCAAGAGTGCTTTGCCAGACTCTTCCAACTATGTAACTGATGCTATGAAATGAAAGGAAGTGGGAGAGTAAAAAATTTGTGGAAAGTAAATATTAGTCTCAGCATTCATCTAATTGACCAGGAATAAAAAAAAAAAAAAAGGTGAAGATGACTGGCTTAATGGGAATTAAGCCTGGGACTTCCCAAATGAGCCACCACATGGTGAACAAAACTCAAAACCAGGTGAATTTTGCTTACCTATAAGAGTAAGAAGTTTAAGATTCAAACATATTGCATTTGCCAATAATTTTCTCATGTATTTTACAATAGTGATAATCGTTCAGTATAATGCTAGTATTTTACAAAGGCATTTTACATGATCATTTTAAGGAAACTAGCAGGTTTTTAAAAAGTGGAATTTCAAATGTTAATTCTGCTTATTACAAACACTTTTCTCTAGTTTTTATACAGTGCCAGATTTTCCAATTGAAATGTTAAAGGTTCAGTATCAATACAATATTCTAGAATCAATGTTTCTCCATCCATCACAGTCCCATCATTCAGCAGTTGGTCCATTTTCTTTTCCATTTCTGCACACAACAATTGCCCATCCACATGATGGAATAGCCTTAGTTTTTTAGCATTTAATTCACTGTTCCTGTTTGGAACATCACAAGCTTCAGCAATGGCATCTATCACTCTTCCTAAAGTCCACTGTTTAGAAACAAAAACTGCTTTACTCTTTTCAGCAATGGTTAATGGGTAGTACACAAGAAAGTAAATTCTCTCTGTGCTTGATATAGTCTTCAAACCTACAGCTTTTCCTTTTAATTTCATTACTTGAATTTTCATTGCTGTTTTATTGGCACTTGCTTTCTTCTTTGCTTGACTTATTGCTTTATCAACCTGAAAAAGATCATTATCAAAAGTTAACCTTAATCTTCAGATTAATATGCCAGTTAACGTGAAACTCCAAACATAGATTAAATATATATACATAAATGAAAAATAAAGTTGCAATTTGAACAATGTTAGAAAATAATAGTAACTAAAGAAGCAGAAAAAGAACAAAACTTTTAAATATTCACACAATTATCGCTTGCTATATGTCAAACATCAAAGGCAAGATGCAAGCGATAATTCTGTCAATATTTAAGTGTTTTATTTTTTTTCTGTTTCCTTAGTTATTATTTTAGTTTATATACATATATATATATATATATATATATATATATATAAATTAACACTAATAATAAAAGTAGATAAAGATAAAACACAGAAAGAGTCACACTTGAAATTGCTATATTTCGAACTACTGCGAGTTCTTCAATAATCCTCAATGAATTTAAGAATATTTCAAATACAAATGAAAAAAATATTTTTATATCTGACTCAATATGGTTAAATAATAGGATTTACAATAACAAACTCTTGATAAAATAAAAAGTGTTAAAATAATTGTTTGAAAGTTTCCTCCTGCTTGTATATGTCAATATGCGAATATGTTGTCACTTGCTCGTTTAGATAAACTAAATATCTGCTTGTTTCATATTCAATATTAGTCAATGTGTGGGGATTTGTGCTAAATGCTTTGTCCCATAAATAAAAATCATAACTGGAAACCAGAAAAGTGCAAGAACCACAAACCGCACTAATTACTGTATCATTGAATACCACACTGTATTTAATAATTCTTGAGCCACACATGTGGTAGGCGGTTGCAGTCTTATTAGAACCAATTGTACAATTTTTTCTCATCAACAGTTGAAGAAATTATTAGTGTTTGATACTGGTCTGCATTTTTTGTATACAAATAGTATACACTGTGCATGCATTCCTATCTGAGTCACCGAGTCGTGTGTTCTTAGGCCATCCTAAGATTACCGATGATTGAATGTCAAGGGGAGTAAGGAAGAACATGTAATGGGTGTATCGGCCAATGCAGAGGCATCCCTTCAGGATTCACATGACATATATTCAGCAGTCATATATTTTCATGACCCTGTATATTTAAATTTACTGTTTCTCTAATGAAATAAAATTTTAATTTATGTACTACTTAATGCGAATCATACCTGTTCATCTACTTTTGCTTTTGCTGCTTCAAATTGTCTTTTGGGAGCATCCCATTTTTCACGTTCCTCATCTCTTTCTTGCTGTTTCTTATCAGTGCAACTATGACGATGTTGAATGCAATGATGCAGGTTACAGGCTTGGCAGTTCATCTCAATGGAACTGATCTTTTTGCACATTTCATATGAGCAATGGTAATATTTCACTGATTGCTGCTTATTTTTACTGGCAGTCTCGTCATTAAACTTGCATTGATGTTTATTAGGCATATAATGCTCTTTGCAGTAAATGAAATGGCAATGATTGCATAAAAATGGAAGAAAATCCAACTGTTTGCAACTGGCAAATTTACAGTTTTCTCCCAGTCCAGGAAGTTCCATTTTTCTGGAATAGAAGCAGTTAGCATAACATAAATATATGAAATATTGTTCTTGAATCCAGACAGCTGCCCATTATAATTTAGAATTTAGTTCTTAACTAAAATACTGAATGTGTTATGCTTGTTTTCAAAAATTAGTTTTATGTGTAAACTGTTTAGGAAGTACGTCATTTAATGGACACATTTCTATATGTTTACACATCTTTTAATGTGCAATAAACATTAATATAATAATTGGTTAATCTCTCTGAACACATTGAAGAGTTGCATATGCTGCATGTTATGATTTTTTTTCCTGCCCATTTTTAAATTTTGTGTGTGTGTGTGTGTGTGTGTATGGTGGATGATGCATACACTAGTAAAAAGTGTCAAAAGCATGTGTGTCCATAGATAAGAGCTAGACATAAAGTCTGTAGGTATGTCATATACTTATAAACAATGTTATACAGTTTTTTTCACACTAACTCCATTCACTTACATATAAATCTGGACATATGTTTCGGGAGTGATCCCTCCCATCTTCAGCCTGTAGATAAACTGTTGTTATACTTGGCGGTTGGGTCTCTTGATGTTCTTGTGGTGGCATCTGTTGGTTCTATCAGGAATTTGCTGTGTTCATCCATTGGAGGTAAATCGAAATTCATCAAATTATCCTTATTTTTTGTAATGAAACTGTTTTCCCAAGTGGAAAGTTCTATTGCATTATGAATTTTTTCAGTAGTATTATCTCTGGTTTAATTTCATGATTTTTATTCCAAAAGTGCGCTGCTATTGCTGATTTATCAATTTGTTTTAAGCGAATATTTCTAGTGTTCTTTTTTCCGGATTCCCAAATTCCTCTTTGTTTTTCCAATGTATTTTTTATCGCACTCTGCACATTTTATTTCGTAAATACCTGACTTTTGCTCTGTTGGCATGTAGTCCTTTACTCTGCAACCTAATAAGTTCTTTATATTAAAATTGTTCTTTGGGGCTAACATAATTCCTTGTTCTTTGAATATCTTTTTTGAACTTATTGTAGTAAATTGGGAGGTATGTGAAACTTTTGAATTTGTACCTTTTGCACTTTTAAGTGTGAAAACATCTCTTATTGTTTTTTGGTTTTATTGATGATTTTTATTACTGTGTCTTTGTTGTATCCATTAGTTTCTGCTATCTTTATGATTTGTTGGTATTCCAATTTGTACTCTGTTTCTGTGTGCTAAACTATAAAACACTGCATATTTATGTGGAATGGGGTTAAAACTGTCATTTTTATGTAATTTTATGTATGAGTATCCTTTCTATGAATTCCAAATGTAAGATAGTTTTCATTTCTTATGATTTTCAAATCTAGGAAGGGGAGATATCCACTTCTTCCTCTATGGCGAAATTTATAGATTTGTGCTGCAAATTCGAAGTTTTAGTGCATCTGTTGTATGTTTTTTTCGGAATTATTGCCAATATGTCATCTACATACCTATACCATGTTTTGAAGATTAGAGGGAAGGCTTTGGTGATATGCATTTCAAACGAACTCATAAAAAAATCTGCTAGAATCTTGCACAATCAAAGGTACAGTAAATGATTTTTGCTTTTGATCACTAAGGAATCATTGTGACACAGTCCCATGTATTGCAAAATATTAAGACTTCACCAAAAAATGCACAAAAACCAAATCAATTTTGTCACTTGAGGCTCACTCACACACAATGTTGCAACCTGTAAGCTGTGCAAATATGGATGGGAAGTGTTACTGCATCTGCCCTGCAGTTCCAACATAAGTCCACCAGACTTTTACTTATTCTTAAAATTGAAAAAAATTCATGCATGGATGTAATTTTCCTTCTCTGGAAGAACTTTCTGCCACTGTTACCCGTACAAAACGATGAACAGAAGTGTTACTTTATATGGAATAGCACACCGAATATTGGCAATTGATCACATGGAGGAGGGGGGGGGGAAATAAATAAAAAGAGAATATAGTAAAAATGGCTTGATATTGCTGAAGATGATCATGATTTATCTGTTTTTTGTGGAAATGGTCCAGTATCACATTTTCTCACTATTTGATACTATACATGTTTTACTTTTGATGCTCAATCCTTTTATATTTTTTTATACATGTTTTACTTTTGATGCCCAATGCTTTTATATTTTTTTTTATGAAATGAAATACAAATTTCTCATTTTATTATTTTTAGTGCATTAATTTATAAAATAAATCTGAATTTCCTTACTCACAGAGTGTATTTTTTTATAATGAGACATTCATATATATATATAAATTAACACTAATAATAAAAGTAGATAAAGATAAAACACAGAGAAAGAGTCACACTTGAAATTATATTATTTTATATATATATATAAATTAAACTTTACTATTTAACTGTTAATAGTTTCAAGCATGTGTTCATATGAAGCCATGTTGTGGTGCCACCTTTTTTCACTTCTAAATCTAAACGTAGCTTTACCATTGTTTGTGTTGGGTTAACTTTAATAATTAAATTTTCCTAGCAGGAGGAAGGCTTTTAACTGTCTTATATATCAGGAACTTCAGGGAGGAAAAAAGCTTTCCAGAAATTTAGATAAAAATGAAATTTTTTTCCCACAAGCACTGAATAAGAGCCTGATCATTTTTCATACTGAAAAACAGCAGATTTTCTGTTCATGTTTAAGGATGAACTGATGTATTACTATTTGCACTGGTTAGATACAACACATGTAATTCATTTAAGACAATGATTTTTGTTGGTGATAATCTTTTTAATTAATTGATATCATTGTATGATTCAGTTGAACTACACACTCTTAAAGCTTCACTTTTCATAAATGTATGGAACTGGTTTCGAGAACATTTAGTTCCCATTTTCAGTCAGGCTAAAGTTTAACTTTTGGATCATACGTTGAGCTGTGGTGGTGGTGTTTAGTTTGTGTTTTCATCTCCAGCAATGTTGAAGTTCATTAGACTGGCTTTGTATTTGTAGATGTGGATTTTTTCCCATGTTGCTAGTTCAGTAGGTCCTTGTACAGATTTTAATAATTTTGATTTATTTATATGTCGTGAGTTTGTGTCCAAAAATGATGTGCTACTGCTGATTTCTCTATTTGTTTGTACTTTATGTTCCTGAAATGTTTCTTTAACCGCGTGCTTCTCTTTGAAAAAATCTACATTGGAAAAACAAAGAGAAACATAGGCACAGGGTTATAGAAACATAAAGTACAAACAAATAGAAATCAGCAGTAACATATCATTTTTGGACACAAAATCATGACATAATAAATAAAGCAAAATTATTAAATTCAGTACAAGGGCCTACAGAACTAACAACCTCTGAAAAAATCTACATCTACAAATACAAAGACAGTCTAATGAACTTTGACATTGCCGGAGATGAAAACTTAAATCTACAAATACTGACTCATTTGTATATGTAACAACTTCACTGTTCCTAACTTCTTTTAAGATTACAACTTAAACTACAAGTTTATCACACCACCACCAGAGCATAATACACGTTCCCACAGCTCAACGAATGATCAAACAGTTGAATTTTAGCCTGGTTGAAGATGGGAACTAAATGTTCTTGAAACTGGTTCCATACATTTATGAAAAGTAAGTGAAGCTTTAAGAGTGTGTAGTTCAACTGAATCATACAATGATATCAATTAATATGATTAGTTTCACTGTGCAAGTTCCAATTTACATTTTAATCTTTTTAGTGTTTGCTTATTGGCACTTCACCACAGTGAATGAATATGGGTTTTAGGTACACAATGTTAAGTAGTGGTATTAATGGGCAAATAAGACTTGAGCAAAACATATGGGCAATAACCAATGTGAGAGTAAGATATAAACAAAATGTGTCTCCAATAATCAATGGGAGGTAGGAATGGGTAGGAAAACTGCACAACATGTATAGTGTAAAAAAAAACAGTTATTGGAACACTTTCTCATAATATAACTTGAAGTTTCAAGAAGCTTACCTTCCTTAACCAAACTGTAAAGTTAAGCTACAGTTAACTCAATCCAACAATTTTTTTGTGCAGCGCACTAGTCACATCATCCATCCTATTTCCACACTATTTCCTACCTCCAAGTTTGTTACTGCACAACCAAGTGTTTTGCTCATTCCTACTAGTAAGTACTTCTCTTAGCATCCTCATTTCATTCCAAATAGGCATTTTAACACGGACAGATTCGTTGTGGCTTTTTAATCTATTTATCTTATGTGCTTGTTCTGAGCTAGTGCCAGTGTTGGGACCAAGCAGTTAAACTGTTTTGTCTTCCACCAAAAAAGCAAGAGAGATCAATCCCAGCAACTGTAAGGAAATTGTGGCAGACAAGGCAACATCTGAGCATGATATTCCCTGCTTATCATTACATCAACTGCTACACTACTACTCATTTGTCTATTTTTATCTTCATTGTTTAGTGCAATGTGGTTGGCAAAAATTTGATATAGACTTGACCACTTGCTTTTTATTCCCTAAGTATGGACCTCCAATTCCTTTTGGCAAGTTAGTTGGCATTAGAAATCACGTTGTCATTATGTTCTGTACTAGTTCAATATCAGAACCATGGTAAAATATTATGTATTTACTTCTGGTAATGGCACGCTTTCAACATTTAGTTCATTTAAAAGCCTTTACCCTTAATGAAAAGGTCTTAGTTATGCTCAGTTTGCTTTTATGAGATTGGCATATTTGTTTTCTGATTTGGAATTTTACATTTAAGCTGCAATAAGCGCTTCATCGCAGATTCTTGAACTCTCTGTAGTAGTTCAAAGATGTACATGCTAAGTACTGCACTTTGATAATCTACGGAGAATCCATTTGTATTTAATACATATAACAACATAAATGCAAAATAAAGCAACTGTTATAACTAAAATAACAAGAATTACAGAAGCAGATATAGATAAAACATTTAGTCACATAATTTCCACTATATTTTGACAACTTGTGTTCTTCAAAGGCAAAAGCCAAGTTTTATCTATTTCTACTTCTCTAGTTCTCATATAGTGAGGAATTGAGTTACAAAATTTGATTTTTATGAAAACATGTCTTATATAACTATATAATCTTTTTACAGTATTTGTATTCTCCTGAAAGTCGTCAACATTTTGAAATTCAATAATTATATTGAAGAACCTTCTCACCTATTAAAGCATTTTTTTAATTTCTTAATAATTTGTTTATTTACTAAGTGTAAATCTGGGAATGCAGTTTGACATGGAAAGGTTAATTTGTGATTCTAAGAAGCAGTTTAATGTTAATTGTAATGACACAGGACAATAAATTTATAATTTTGAAAGTTGGTCTGTTCTTGAGGAAGGGCATTGGCACCATGGATTTCCAAGATAAGTTTTAATGTGCCAGCCACATGTTTTGGTTTAGCTATTTTTCCAACATTAATAATGAATTCAGGATATATTTGATTCAGAAAATTTATTGCGATATTTAATTTGTGCATTCTAAAATCTTCATAACCTTTTGCAATTTTATATGAGGGTAAGTCAATAAGTTTCCAGCCTCGCCGATAAGGACTATTGCCTTCATGAAATCCCTATCTGTTAAGTAAATAATTGCAGCTATAACTTCTGCTGTGCTGTGTTCAGTTATGCAAATATAGCTGCATAAGGAAGTCTATGTTTAGAAGATTGTGACATGTTCAAAATGGAGTATCCAGCTGTTATTAAGTTCTTGACAAAAGAAGCACTTACTCCAAATTAAATTAAACAGTGATTGGACAGTGTATATGGGGAAGCATCCCCCTCATATTCTATCATAAAATAATGGGCCAAACTATTTTCAATGGGTCAAGAGAGCATTGAAGACTAAGAGCATGCAGGTCGGCCCCTGGAGGTGCTCATTCCTGAAAACATCGCTTTTGTGGAAGGAGATATTATGGAAGACTGGCAGCTCAAAATTACAGAAATGGCATCAAGGTTGGGCTTTTGTAAAACAGAGTCCATTGAATCATTCATGAACATTTAAACATGAAAAAGGTTAGTGCAAGATGGGTGCCAAGACTTCTTTCCTCAGCTGTCAGGCATTTTTGGAGCTGTTGTTGTGGCAACGAGAGAGAAATTCTGTAAACCACTGTTACAAGAAATGAAATTGTGGTCCTTTACTATGATCCCTTGTCTAAAAGAGAATCAATAGAGTGGCATAAATCTGGCAAAGCACCACCTCTAAAGGCCAAGGTCACTCAGTCAACCAAGAAGATCACAGCCTTAATCTTTGGAACTGTTAAGGAACACTCTTTATTGACTTCAAGAAGAGGAACACCACAGTAAATGCGGGAGTACTATGCTGACCTACTGAAAAGAGAAAATGTGAAGCTCAGTGGTGGTGTGTGCCTTCTTCACAACAATGTGCCTGTGTACACAGCTATTGTTGCAAAGGAAATTGTGAAGAAACGTGGTTTCAAGGAGATACACCCTACAACCCAGATCTAGCTCCCAATGACTATTTTCTCTTCTCAAAACTCAAGAAGGATCTTCTAGGAAGGAAATTTAAGTGTGACGAAGAAGTGATGGATGCTGTTTATGCCCATTTTGCAGACAAGACTTCTATTGAAATGCTAATTCAAAGATGTGAGAAGTGTATTGCAATAAAGAATTACTATATTGAAAAGTGAAATATAGTTTTTGTCTTTATCATATCTAGAAAATGGTTAGGCTGGAAACTTAATGGACCTACCCTCGTAGATAAACTTTGCTTGCTAAGGCAAGAGGTCCAAAACCTGACTATTGCAAGTTTGCATTCCATTTTTACAGTTGATATACTTTGTTTTCTAGGCAAACGCCAGTTACTAGTGCAGAAATCTACTGGTACAATCCAAGTACTTGCCAATGGCTACCAATATAAGGGTTTCAAAAATGTCAGAAGAAAAATAATTACAATTACTTTTTGCTGTAAAGCTATAGAGCACTAAAAAGATATTTGTGTGGGTGAAATAAATAAATGCTATATATCTGAAAAAGTTGAATATAAAACAATTATAATTTTTCATGCTCTTATTAATAGAAATCAATTTTCCAGAGATAAAATCTAAATGTGCATTAGTTAATGATACATTTTGTTCAATGAAAATATTAGAATGAACCTAATTTTTTCATTTTCCTGAAAATTATGAAAGTAAAGCCTATAGTATGGCAATATTAACATGAATTTATAGCTTCATTACAAATAATTGCACTATTTTGGTGTTGCCTATTTTACTATTTGTGATGCAATAAAAAAATAGCTGTTTTATCTGCATAACTTATTACAAATATAAGTTACAGTTATGCAATTTGTACATGCCCTAAGTTGTTCTTATGAACATCCTTGTTCCTTAAAAATTAAGATGTAGGCCTCTCTAACAATATACTTTAATGGTCTGTTTATTTAAAAATACACTTTTACAGTAGGGATGGTAATTTGTGCCAGTGTGACTTCAATGCGAGTCTTTTGATACTCGGTGACTGAACCTAAGTTGCCAAGCATGTGCAGTAGCATAAATTTTTAGTC
Organism: Metallyticus violacea; assembly: GCA_030762175.1. Classification (NCBI taxonomy): domain Eukaryota; kingdom Metazoa; phylum Arthropoda; class Insecta; order Mantodea; family Metallyticidae; genus Metallyticus; species Metallyticus violacea. Next base: position 41,595,677 of record CM060835.1, on the reverse strand, counting down.
TAGTGGGGAATGTGCTGCTTTGCTGCAGTGTGTATGCGGAGAGCCATTTCGAAATACACTACTAGATAATGACACTGTCCCATTGCTGAGATTAGTTTATTTCTTTGATTTATTATCTTAATAAATATACTCCATTTTGAAATACACTACTAGATAATGACACTGTCCCATTGCTGAGATTAGTTTATTTCTTTGTTTTATTATCTTAATAAATATACTCTTCTTTTAGAAGGGAATGACTGAGCAACATTCATTGACCTATAATGATACTAAAAATATGCATAAATTATGCCATATACTCTGAATATTGCCTATTAATTTGTCAGAACATTCTATTTTCTTTTAGTTTTACCAGCAGCAAGAAATTTGGATGGGACAATGTGGCACTAAAGCTAATTCACTAGTGTATTACAAGTGGACATGCCTCAAACTTCCTAGAGACTTGAATCGCACAGTGATTATAACAAAAACAATGTGAATTTATATGAGTGGAGTGCTTACATTTTACCCCACAGCCATGCCATAATTCATCGCATTCATTGGATACTCAATTATGTCTGTTAGTAATATGTTAGTGCAACTAAACTCGCTTCACTGTATGTTTGTTCAAGGATGATTACATAAAAATTTCATCCCAACTGTTACCAAAAAATAGTCGTATTCCTTTGCATTCATGTCTTTTATATATATAATTTTTAAGAAGGCAATGAAAAACTTATTTTCATGAAATTACCCCTTTTGGATGGATATCTGCTCTTAATACTTGGCAAAATCAGCTGCCAGTCAACTAGAAATTTGCCCACCATATATATCTTCAGCTAGTGCATTTCCTTTATCTTCAGCCTGTGTTTATACTTAATAAAGTGCCATGCCATTCTCTGAGGAAATTAACAATGGCAGTGTATGAAATGCAACCAAGCTGAAGTTAGCTCACTAAGTATTAGAATCCTTTTGAGAATGATATATTACATATGTTGATTTTGCATTGTTACACAATATTATTCTTGTCGTTTACAATGAATCATTAACTCTATTTGCTCTCCAACATAAACAAAAAAAAATCTGAAGATGATCCTGATTTATCTCTTAAGATTGCACAGTGGGCAAAATGGTCAAGAATATTGTAAAATTATAGTAAAATGCATTAAATTTTAAAATTATACTTAACTGCTTGTTAATTTAGGGCAATCAGTGCCTCCTTGTCAGTGATATCAAGTCACTATGATGATGCAATCTGACTGTATGTTAAGACAATAAACTGTAAAGCAACTGTGTATAACACAGATTTTATATCCTAAACTTAGGTATTCATTTTTTTTACACTAAACTCCATTTACTTACATGCCTCAAATATATATATGTAAGTAAATGGAGTTTAGTGTAAAAAAAATGAATACCTAAATTTAGGATATATTACCTCTCCATTGTCAACAGCTTCGTAAGTACTATATTTATATACAGATTTTATATATTATATAGTATTAGTTTTGCACTGTAGCTGATCATCAAAGATACTTGCATTGGTATATTAAGTACAAAAAATGTGATTTTACAGCGAGCAACTCTTTTTGAGCTTACCGAGTGTTAAATGAACTTAACCAATAAATCTATTTAGATCAAAACTATTTTAAAATACCATAACTTGAAAAGGGAACTTCCAAAATTACATTTATTTTTTTGCTTAAATTCTTACCTCTCATTGATAATTAGTTATATTTTCTTGGTGGAGATTACTTATTTGAAATATTGTATTTTAGCTTATACACCATTTACAAAATGGTCGGTTCTACCTCTCTTCTTATATGGTGCTCCAGTTTGTATAAATTCTCTAAATAAAATAAGACTATGATTGATACAAGGGCATGCAGCAAAGGCTTTTAGAATAGCATCATAGAAGCCCTGTTTAGATTAGCCGGAACAATTATATACACAATGGTCTCTTCCTGCAAATATAGGACAAAAATGAAGACAAATACACAATGTATACAGTGATAACAAAAGAGGGGCATGCATTTAGAGTAAACTAGGTGAGCACTCCTCACCTACGGCTTGCAATTCAACTTTTATGGGCACTGTTTATCTTCATTCTCAAGTACTGCAAACATTTTTATTTCAATCTAGTGTTAATTTTGAAAAAATTTAGTTGTGATTTCTGCTTAATTTATTAACCCAGAGATCACTTCAGAGCTTACCCGTGCCCAAAAAGCTCACCGTAAAAGTGAGATAGGAATAAGTTTTAGAATAGCAGTGTTATCTTGAATGAGCAGCTCCATCAAATCTAATAAAAATTAACACACCAATGCTCAAAAAAAGCAATGGTACCTCTACTGAAGATCTTTAAAAAAGTTAGAGAAGATAAATTATCAAGTGAAATGAAGAAAATTTGTAGCCAACAATAAAATATTATTGAACTTACAAGAAATAACATCATATGCAACATTCCAATAAGAAATAATAAAACAGCTACAGACTCTACAATAGCAAAGCTGGGATATGCACTTCATATAAGTATGAACACAGGCTGAAAATAAAGGAAATGCACTAGCTGAACAATTGACCAAAGGAACATTAACAATGAAGTGATACAAGCAGGTACTGTCAAGTGCAGAAAAAAGTGAAGCAACTACACAGTAATGGGGAAAAAAGAGCAGGTTTTAAAAAAAAATTCTGGAATATGAAAAATGACTGAAATCACAACTTACTTCCACAGATTTAAATCATAAATTACTCCCCTTCCCTTCCCTGCACATGCATGTGTAAGAAAAGTATCCAAACAGTAAACTATTTTATTTGAAAGTGTAAACTAAAATAGTGATGACAAAAATTTAGGGGTAAATGCTAAAGTTTGGAAGCAAAATACAGTTTCAGATATTTTTAAATAAAATAAATTTACATGGTGCAATATGTAACAGAACCTAGTGATAAAAGTATTAGAAAAATGCCTAAAAATACGGCGGTTCAATAAGTATTAAAATTAACACATTAATTTTTTACTTTAGTCTCACTTGATTTCTGCATGCTTAGTTCACTTCAACCCCAGTAATTTAATTCCTTTGGAATTGAAGGATGTGTCTTGGTTTTCCAACCAACCCATTGAATCCTCTTTCATGACATTATTGGAACATCTCCATCCACAAAGGAACTTCTTCAGGTTTAAAAAAAGAAAACAATCACTGGGGGCCAGACCCAGACTAGGGTGGATGGTTAAACTCCAAGTACCTGCAGTCCTTGAAAACAGCTCTTGCTTTTTGGGATTTATGGTAAGGTGAAGCAGGAACCACCCATTAACAGTTTTTCATGACATTCCTTCATAATGGCCTCACATAATGACTTTATTGTATAAGCAATATCTCCATCATCTCCAACGATTGTGTCAGTCCTTTTGGTAAACATATTTGCCTTGTAGACCTAGAGTCATAGACTCAAGACAAGGTAGGTGGATTTTTGATGGTGCATGACATCTTAAGTATGACTTCCTTAGGAAGAGAAGTGAAAGTTGTTGGTCCCATGCCATAGATTTATGGTACATAAAAGAACCTTAAACCTCAAAGAAGAGACCTCTGAGCAAACTTTTTATGCCCTGAATTAGGTGAGACAATAATGATAGAGATGTTTAAGAGCATCCTTAAATAACCCAAATAATAAATAATCCAGTGATGATGGGCATGAATTCAAAGAACAGCATTCCCTAAGTAATGTAAAAATGATTGCCATAACTTTTTTGGCTGGCTTACACACAGAATTACCTGCGCTTGGGAAGCCCTTATGCTTATATTGCATTAACTCTTGTTTGGTTTCAGAGTCTAGTGATAGCCCATGTTTCAACCCCAGTAACAATCCTTCAGAAAAGTGATAGAGATTTTCTTGCAGGAAGTTTAAATTCTTCTAACTAAATTCCTGGAAATATGCTTTCGGCTCTGGTGTCAGCAATTAGGTTTCTATTGTAAACTGATCATTGATATGACATATATATGAATAATTTGAAATTCCCAGTTCACGGACTATTACATTATCTTTGACACAGCCATCTTGCATAATCCCAGTTTCCACTTTTTGAGGAAGCTTTCACAGGATGGCTTGTGTGGAGTTCATCTTTAATGGACTTTTAATTGCTTCATGTGGCTATTGTCGGTTATATCATCAACATATACAACATTCATGTTCCCTTGGATTTCTTTAGACTTCTTCCCTTCCATTGTGAGGAACTTAATCACAGAATGAAGTCCCTAATCATTGCAAGCTCAGTTCTCCAGCAATGATATAACATACCAGAGTAGATAACTTGTTGAATGCTCCTCTTCATAATTGCTTTCATTGGTCATTACCAACTGTATTACAGATTTAATGATAATAGAAAACTATTAAAGACTATCACCCACCATAAACATATACCCATATCCATCTATTCACCCACTCACTATAAACATAAATTTTCACAGCATTAGACTCAAGTGTTCATGTTCACCAGACATAACTGTACCTACTGTGGATATTAGTTTTGGTATTGCTCACTGAGAATCCCAAGTGCAATATCTGGCCATTTCTGTTCCTGCTCTTTAAGTGTCATGTGAGAATCTCCATTATCAGCTTCTGGATCTGGTAGCTCTGCTGGAGGAACATTTATATCATCATTAGGGAGTTTTTCCTCACGCCATGCATCATCCACAATGTCTAACAAACGGCCCTCTGCAGCCACCTGACCATCCATGATCTTCACATAGAATAAAAATTACATACAAATTAATATTTACAGGTTTGACGACAATGTGAGATCCAGTCTATATATCCCATAAGTTTTAAATTGTCACAGCGACTTAAAATATAGAAATTGTCAAGTTTATACAAACTTTCTTAAATAATATCTTGTTAAATATGAAACGATGCAAAATCATTTACGTGTAAAATATGTTAAATGTATATATTTGATTTTGTACAAATAATTACATAATGAATAATACTCCATTAATTCATCAACTGAATAATAGAAAAAGGACACTTTATTCTGGGGAAATTTATCAAAATAAATTTTGCACACACTTATTTAAACAAGATTGCCCCTTACATCTCTGTATATTAATGAATTGATGATATATGTTCAAGTATACACTAAATTCATAAAAATTATGTGATCTGTTCTCACAATAAAAGATAAAAATTCAACATTCATCAAATAACATGTAATATCTCATTACTTCAGAAAAGTATGCTATTATACAGGCTACAAGCTGTGCAGCTATCTTCCTGTTCAGTCAAAATACACAATTACTGTATTTAAAAGATGACTGAAGTCATTATTGCAGCACATCTTCTGTTCTGTATCTGATTATTAGGATTTGTCATGTTTATCAATTGCTATATCATTTATTATTACAAATGAAATAATATTGCAACATAATTATTTCCAATAATAAAAATGTTGTATAAACATGTTGATTTACAGGAATAAATATATTGACATTATTATTATTATTTATCAAGCATAATGGATAGCATATTCGATCACACAGACAAGAGTGTACCAGTGTCATATCACTTTAATCTGGATCCTATAATGAGTTTAGCTAACTCAAAGGTTAGTCCAAATCCAGCATATAGATTTAGTCAGAAATTACATACAATGTGTACGTTTGATGAAATTTAAACTCTGGTGAGAGTTTGTCAGAGATGATAATTTTTTATACAGTTTACATTAAAATGTTATCTTGGGGGGGGGGGGAACATATTAATGGTAACTAATACTAATGGAGAAAAATTAGTACACTTATTTTTTGATTATATGAAATCCTCTTTTGTATAGAGGGCAAGATTGATAAGGTATCTTTTTGATGCTAACTAAACTTATGTTTATTAGAATGCAGTTTCTTTATATATGATGGAAGTGAATTAAATAATAATATACCTCTGTAAACACCTTTTTGGAGTGCCTACAACTTGTTACTTGGTCTGTGTGTCCTGCTTCTGTCTGGTTTCTTTGCTGTGTATACCCAAGTTTTTTTTTTTATGAATACTTTTGAATTGTCAATGACAAAAGTACATCTACAATGTACTTGCAAGCTAATAGTAAAATATCAAATGTTTTAAACAGTGCTATAAAGCGAGTTGTTTTGCCCTCTACCATTATTTTTATTACTCTTTTTTGTATAATGAATGTTTTTTTAGCATTGACTGGATATTCCCAGAACATTATCCCATAAGTTATTGAGGAATGGAAGTAAGCATAATATAGGATGCTCTTAGTTTAAAATGAATTAATGATCTGATTGCAAAACATGCAGAGTTTAGTTTGGGTAAGATGTTACCTATATGGTCTTTCCAGTTCATATTCTAGTCAATTATAAAACCAAGAAATGTTCTGTAACTAAGAGTTGATAATTTCATTGTATCTTTATGACTGCAGCATTTTTATTTTTCATGTGAAAATGAATGTATTTTGTTTTTTCAAAGTTTATATTAGATGATATAGAAATTAAAATACCTCTTAATAGTTTTAGTAAAAAGAGAATTTTTAGTTGAATTGTTGGGCATTAGAAAAGAGAGAAGGATCTGAAATTTTGTTAGTGTCAAAACAATTATTTAGTGTCTTTGAAATATTATTAGATAAATCTGAGAGGCACTGATTTTGTTTTTTTTTTTTTATTGAGAAAGCGTTTTTTGAAGATCATTTGTGTATATAGTAAAAATAATAATGGCCCCAGATAGAACCTTGAACGCCATGTTCTGCTACTAACCATTCCTAGTAACATAATTATCTGCAGAATTTATTATAACATTTTGATTTCTGTTTGATAAGTATGATGCGATCCAGTGATAACTTTTGCTCTTAATACTATTAACAGGATAATTTTGACGAGTATGTTTTGATTTACACAACCAAAAGCTTTTGATAGATCACGGAATATTTCTACGTATTAAATTTACGATCAAAGGATTTGAGAACCTCATTAGTTAACTTGAAAGTGGCATTATTGGTTGATATGTTTTCCCTAAATTCAGCAGTTTCAATGAGTACTTTAATTGTTAACACCCATTATTTCTTAGGGATAATTCAAAGATCGGTCGTGAAACAGTGGTTGTGTGTTTTATCATTACTTACACTTACACTTCCGTATTTTCTACACTTGCAGCAATTATAGTTAATTAATTTAACTTCCATGTAATGTTGGCACCATCAACTTCGAGTGTAGGGACTGTAGCTTTTTACTGCGCATGCTTTTATGCAGAGAATATCATATATGGAATGTGTATGAAAACCATTACTCTAATATACATAATGGTAAATATATGCCTTATCGCCCTGTGTCATTAAGTTGGTTTGTCGATGAATTCGTTTATGCATAGTCTCACACACAAAAAAGCAAAATTAAACTATATAATTACAAATTCCCAAGGGGAAGGCATGGTGAGAAAAGTTTAATATTTTATTATAAGCTTTCAAAATTAATAATCCTCTAGTCATGTAGCGAATATAATTTTTACCTTATTTATATTGTGCTAAGAGTTTAATAGAATTTAACGCCACCAAACCAAATATGCCAAACGCTAAATCACATTACCATGCATTACGTTACAACGAGCCTTATTCCATATTTGTGACGTTGGAACCTGTTGTGAACGCCAGAAACAGTCAGAAATTTTAGATGTAACCAACTTACAAAATTGGCGCTGCTCTCGCAGCTCAGTTGTGTGGCAACTCCAACAGATGTCTCGCGTTTGCGATGAGGGCGCTACAGCTACAAATTAAAACCGTCTTTAAACCTGTTTCGCCTAATAGAAACATACTTTTCATTAATAAGTGCTTTATAGTTGGAAAATAGAAGGAAGACGGAATAATTTTATGCAGAATCCCTTTGAAAGCAGTTATTTGCATTTCCGAAACAAAGAAATGTGCGTTGTTACGTCATGATATCGCGGTGGTTGTTGGGATGCATGGAAATCTCGTACGCACGTTTTCACTTGTGTTTCATGTTTATTACATAGTGGCAAAGTGGGCAAAGGAAAAAATGCACCATTATTTATCAAAACAGAAGTACGCTGTGGTGCTGTAACATAGATCCTTTAAAGTGCGTCTCTTTTAAACCTATAGACAACATATTTTTACAATGTAACTTCTATAACACATTCATATCGGTACCTCTATGTATTTTTAAATAAAATTACATGTATTATTTGTTGTACATTGTCATTGAGAGGTTTATTTAATTAATGTTTACATTTCATTATATATGAACACTTTTATATTTTTAGGTTATGCACATGCTATGTACAAAAAAAAAAATAACCACATTTTACTTCATTTGTTCTTAATTTCCTACTTGCTTAGAATTGGGTTAAGAAGATGAGTTACTGTCAGATTTTAAAAATGAACTTTCTGGTGCAAGTCATATAATGCATGGGCAGCATAAGAAATCATGTCTGTGGGTAATTGACAGGATAATCTCAACAATTTATATAGTTTGTTTTACTTGTAGTTTCCTTTCTTTTTCGGACCAAACTACCAGCGACAGAACCGCTGAGAGCCTGAAGAGTGACGTACAAGACGCAAAAATCCGATCTAGCTTAGAACATGTTAGGCACATTTTTACGTCTTGTATTTGACTTTTCAGGCTGTCAGCGATTCTGTCACTGGTGTCTGGAGTTCGGTGAAAACTTAACAATGACTTATTTTCTCCGAGAAAGAAAGGAAACTAGGCATAAACAGGAGAAAGGAATAAATAAACGAATCTAGCAATGCTTGCAATGCTGACCTCCCGTGACTGCGTTATCGATTCGCCCACCACGATCTTTAGTTTGCGCATCGCCGGATGATACAAAAATTGGCCCTCGATGCTGTCATCGGTTATTGACATTGAGTTGCATCTGTAGTAGTCTGTACAACGAGCAGTGTAATGCTGCCAACGTCTTAATGTATGTTGTTTCATAATAAGATATTAACGGCTATGGATATCATAACTTTCAACTTTAGAATAAGGATTTATATTAATAGCCATTTAATTGATAAGAGTATACCACTTTAGATAAATAAAATAATTTTAAAAAGCAGTCACTAGAACTACCCATTAATAAGTCAGAGATCAATAAATTGATTTGTTTAAAATGGATACGAAATACAACTAGATAAATAAAATAATTAAGAAGCTGTCAATAGAATTACCTTTAATTAATTAGTATATCAGAGATCAACAAGTAAGTTTGTTTAAAATGGATACTATATTCCATTATTAAACATATATATCAAGCTGTACTTCAGTCTTAGGGATTACATGATTACAATTTGTTATAATTGGTACACTTTCACATAAATTAGCAATTTCACATAAGTTACGTTATATAAATATATTTTATTAAGTAATTTTCAACATCCTTCAAAGACAGAATTAACTAAATTGACCTGAAATATATTTTACTTTAACGTAACTGTGTGGATTTAACTCATTTTTAAAACACCACTGACATACAGTATATGATTATTTAGTATCAATACAAAATAATCTTCACAGAAGAACATCCTTATTGTTTTATGCATCTCACCATAAAAAAAAAAAAAAAACTCGGTCAAGTATGTTGAAGTAGTATAGAACAAAAACGTTTGGCGACGTGATTCTGCGGATTAAATCTCAACCCCGATTGTTTTATCTCTTCCTTACATTAAGAGCGGATTAAATCTCAACCCCGATTGTTTATCTCTTCCATACATTAAGAGATCCATTAATTGATCTCTGTGGCGTTTATATATCTAAGTTGAGAGATTTTTCTTTGCATCTGCATTCACATGAGACATGTACAAAACGGGAGGAGTATCTCGGAACCTGAAGAGGGGGGAAAAAAGGCTCTTTGTGCTGATCATTCTTCAGATGAACGGCTATACAAGGAGATCAAAATATATTATTTGTTCCTGATAAAATTAATTGTTGCTCTATATTTTGGAGTTAAGCGTTTGTACTTACTACTCATTACCTTTCGCCACAAATGTTATGTTTCCAAGGCATTGTGAATATCAACAGGAAACTCCAATCTCATAAAAAGACATCTCCATTTATCGTCAAATTGTTGCATCCTTACATCGTCCAGTGCCCTTAAATGGCAGAAGAGCTACGGGTTTATTGACGTTCAATATTAATAATGTTTTATGGTGGAGATAAATGAATTAATTTTCCTATATGTGTGTAGTCAAATTTATAACGAATACCAATCCTTAGTGGGCTTTGATTACAAATATTCCGCACTTATTTGAAAATCTATAAGTTTTTCTAGCTTATCAAGTATTTTAAGATAAGAAATGATAGAATACAAGCGCTTAAATGGACTTGTATAAGTGAAATGAACGTCCTTTCATTACATTACACACTAATTCGATTTACACACGATTTCTTAATTGAAAATATTCAATCTTTAATTTTGGGTTGGAAAAAAATAGAATCTGATAATCAGTCTTTTTTATTAGCTCTGGTTTCGGATATACACGACTTATTCGTCTATATATAATTATAGTGAAAAGCAAAAGTTCCACGTTAATGTATGAATTGTACTACTGCAACAACGAAAATGAAACATCTTTTCATTCAATCAATCGCAAATAACACAAAATATAACAAAATGACAAAAGCATACGGAAATTTAAATTACTACCTGAAAAAGAGAAAAGTGCCCTACAAATGAGTGCGCTTTCTCATGTCGCATTATTTGCCTCCTATAATCCTATTCTATCTATTCTATCCTATTCATTCACAGGATGTTCACAATTTGAGAACAATTAAAATATCATCCATAACTTTAGCTTCACTCAAGGGTATATATTTGTCTCTTAGGTACTTGAAAGTCTATTTCCTTGTTTATCCCCTTTACAAAGCTCTTCATAATGATGAATATAGGATGCAAAAGAACATTGTTTCGATCAACCACAGCACAGTGGTAAACATTGTTTTCCCCTGGTCCAAAGTTTCAATTGGAGTTCGGTCTTTTCTGTCGTAGTATGAGGTTATAGCCTGACTGTCCCACTTACACAGGAAACAGCAGTACTTGGTGTATCAACTGTAGGTCTAGCAACATTAGAATCACCTTTAGGACTCCGCGGATTTGTCATTGGTGGTCTTAGTGCTTAATTGGTTCCAGAAATAACGTCATTTTGGCAAAATCTTCCAAATATAGACAGCGTGGTCTATAGGAATGAAAGAAAAAGAATTCCCATTGTGTAGCAAAACAGCTTTTGATCTAACTTTTGACGATTTTATGAATAGCTTCTAGTTCTGTGGCTTGTGCAGTATACAGGAGTCGGCGGAAAGATTTGCTTCCGGATTTCAAAGATGCCATCAAATCATTCACATAAGAGCAGGCAACCTAATTATATTTTTTAAAATACGGAAGCAAATCTCGCTACCGATACCTGTACAAATATACTTTAATATTAATATTCTAGGAGATTGCACTGTCTTAACTAAGAAATTCGGCTTTGCCTTTTGCTAGGCCCAGCTCTCAAATTAAATTATCTAGTTCACCTTGGATTAGTCTGTGTGGCTCACCCATTGACTCGAATGCGAAATCAGAATCCTGTGATTGTGATGTTGAAGCTTCTGAATCCAGATTATACACATCTGGAGGATTTCCATTTGGCACTGGTCGAATAGCTGACGTCAAGTTGGGATATTTTATAACATTAGCCTTTCTTAATCTACCTTTCTTAAACATGCAGAATTGCAGTTAGCCACATGACTTGTCGGCACTCTTTAAATCATAGGGATATTATTGAACGCATATTTTAAAAAATCCATTCAAGTGGATTCACGGAACTAGACTTTCCGTAAATGCGAGGTGCCGAAGTTCTGCTTTTTTTTTTTTTTTTTTTTTTTTTTGAGTAGTGTTTAACGCCCGTTTTTACTACTGAGGCACCACAGGCGGTGAAGTTCTGCTTTGATCTCCTACTTTTACACCAAACTAATTGTGGTAGACTGTATGCACGAGTGCAGTAATTTGGCGTTTAAGAGCGGCTAATGTCACATCGACACATACGTAATAAAAATTATCAGATTTGTAGAAGCATTTACAGTCAGAAATAGCTTACGCTTATATAAGATGGGAATAACACCTATTTCTGACTGAAAAAAAATATTCAAGTATACAATCGTGGACAACATTCAGTAAAATAAAGTATGCCTTCACGAACATGATGCTTATGTTGGGCTGAAACCAGTCACTCTTCAACTCATTTGAAACGAAAATAGTACGAAGGGCAGTTCCGCAGACGACCAAAAACTCCAACCACTGACAGCTATCTTGTTTAAAAACAACGAAGCTTTTTCTATATGTCTAAATTTAGGAGCATTGAAAGTCTGCAAGTCGTACCAACCGTTTCTTGCTCCTTTTGAGAAATTAGCTCACTTTTCTTATTAGAGCCTCAAGTAGTTTTGATAATACCTTGCCACTCTCACTCGCACACAAATGTAAGGAATGACACATACCTTTAACTAGTGTTATGCCGGAATAAAGTTGCTGAAACCTATTAGCAATAATGCTCATCTGATCCAAGCCCAATAATGTTAGATGATGGAACTCTCCTAGTGTTGAATGAAGTACTTGTTAATTGAAATGACCGTGTTCCAGTAGCGTCTTCTTCAGAAATTTCGGATTAGCTTGGTCAAAAATTGAACAGGCTTCCAAAATGTTGTTTGCAATCACCCCTGATTCATATATTATACATATATCAAGAAATGAAGATATATATATATATATATATGTGTGTGTGTGTGTGTGTGTGTGTGTGTGTGTGTTTGCTGAAAACAATGGTACTGTCGTAAATAAGTAATTTTAAGTAGAATCCAAGACCTTATTGGTATTGCTACTTTTGTCGATGACTTCTTTGTGTTCCTGCTTTTTAGGAACTATCTTCTCAAATGTGGATTATGTATTGGATACGCATATGCATATTGGCGGCTCGTGAACTCTGAAACAAGTAGAACATTTATTCTGTAGCATCTTTTAACTCCAAGTTGTAAACTTGGGAAATAATGGCATCATCTGTTTGTTTTACCTCTAATCTTTAAACTTGGAATTACAAACCACAGTTCCCATTATCAGTAAGATTTTTCACCATAGAAGCAGGAAGTTTATATCTTTCCATAAGACACCACGTGATTCCGATAACTTTAATTATATTTTCTCAAAAACTTGTGTTTGTGGATTCATGTACAGTGACACAGACTTGTACTTGGTAAAAACCGTTTCCCTACATTTTTCTGTATAGAAGCTCAATCTGCCTGTGTATCATTTGAGCGAATTCCACGGCGTTTATTCACGTGTTTTTATTACTACTTCTCGCGATAATACAAATTATTTTTTCCACATTTTAAAAGTATTTCTCAGTCACTTTTAGAGATTTTTTTCCAAAAATATGGATTAATTTGCATGTTTTAATAGTATAATGAATGCCAAATGTGAGTGACAATTTACATTTCATAACTAAAATGGTAGATATTTATAATTCTAATAACGCAGTCTAATGGTAACTGTGTATTTTTAATACTATAGTATGTGTATAATACATAGTATAGTATAATTAACACTATTATGTACATGTAATGATATACAACAAAACAAAAAATAAATTTAATGATTTTGTATGATATACAATGATATACAACAAAACAAAAAATAAATTTAATGATTTTGTATGATAGTGTTCTGCTTTTCTTTGTTTTCTCCTCATACTTGCCTTCTAAATCCAAGATCGCAGGTTCAAACCCGGCCAGGACCGAGGGATTTTTTCGGCCGTAAAAATCCTAAGTATGGCTTCCTTCGGAAGGGAAGTAAAGCTGTGGGTCCCGTGTCGTACATTTATGGCACGAAAAAGAACCTCAAGCCTGAAAGAAGAGGCCTCTGAGCAATTTTTTTCGATCGTTTCACGCTGATGACCTGAGATGTTAAAGAGCGTTCGTAAATAAATCAAAGCAAATTCGTTTTCTTCTACGCTTACTGTTTTAGTTTACAGTTCCGTTGTTACATTATCCATTTTAAATTATCTATAAACGTTTATGAAATTTAACAAAACATTTAACGTCTATGTTATAGCTACAAAAGAATAAAGAATTGCTCCAACAAAAAACAAAGAAAATAGTGAAATATACAATATTAAAGAAAGTAACACAAACAAGAATATAAATAGAATTGTTGCTGCTTTTAGCACAAATAAATCAGTTTTCTTTGTGCATTATAATCATTTGATACACTTGTATACAGAACTTAATAATGCGCGCATTTTCTTTTCAGTTCGATAAGCTGAATTTTTGTTTTCACTATACCAACAACATACTGTGCATGTCTGCCAGACTGTTGTTTTTAAATACATATTGCAACTCACGTTTTTAATCTTACAATGTTAGAACTTAACTGTTAATTTGTTTTAAACAAGATTTTGTTTATTTGAATCTTCAAACTGAATTATAACTGTTGCAACACTGCTATTCCTTGAGCTACTGAGAAACAACGAAACAATGGAAATTTCAAATATTGGGCTTCAAAAAATTTCTCGGAGACATCCAAGATCAGGAAGATCTCGGTGTGAACCCTCCGTCATGCTGATGCAGTAGCATGCAGATTCCAGACGATAGATTATGATATCTTAAAGTCTGCGATTATCACAGTTTGGAGACATCTTCATACCAACGCATGAGTTCATTTGTAAGGAAGATATTGTTCACCAGTTGGTACCACACACTCCGTTGGTAAGTGCTGAGTGCAAAATATTGGATATTGGACTAGATTCGGCGCCAGTTGTATATTGAGTATTAGAGAACTACCTTAGAAGTTGGCAATTGTATTAACCGGACAGTGTACAAATAGCTGGTCTTCGGTGGTTATCTATGTAGGTCGATAGGATAATGTGCTTTTAATGTAAGTATCTTCTTAACCTGGGTTGCCTGAATCGGCAAATCCTGGAAGATCTGGTGGATTCTGAAAGCGGTGTTCCGATAATCACTGGGCGGGAAACTGATAAGAATCGCCATACTATTCTAGACATGCCTAGTTTTTCCGAAGAAATAGACAATCAGCTTTCGCCTGTGGATCAATGGCGTTTAGATCCCCTGGAGGTGTGAGTTGATTTCTAGGGACTCGTAATAAGAAACCTTTCCAAATAAACCATCCTGTAGCTGATTTGAACTTAACACCAAAGGTAAATGATAACGCCAGAACCTGGTTTACAAAATACCTTGGATAATGAGAATATATTAACAAAATGAACCGTTGTAACAAATTTTGGGGACGAAACTGATGCTCTTGAAGAACTGTATGAACACTGTTAACACCACAGTTCCAATAATATTGAATCTCGCTGATAGCGTGGGTAGAAATGTAACACCCAATATTTTAACGGAAGAAGCCACAGATACCCATGAAAGTAGGACTATAGAAGTGGAGCCAACGAGCATAGATCTTCATTTATTCACATTAAGGATCGCTTCAGAATCTCTACAATAATTATCTATAATCTCTTGAAAACGATAAAATCACGTGAGATCATCAAAGTGACATCATCAGCAAATGCTCTAATAAGGTAGTGACCATAAGAACAAGGACTCTGTTGTAATTTTCGTAGGAGAGGTTCAATTGACAACACAACTGCGTTGCCATCAGATAGTCCTGCCTTACAGATGCTCTCACAGAAAAGTAACGAGTTAAAAAATTAATATTTTGGAAGTGGCTACTTTTAATATATTGAGAAGAAAGTAGCACTAAGTATCGGGGATTCATAAATGCATCTTAGTATTAAGTAAATACTTATGTTTCACTCCCTCAAATGCATGGTCAAAACTCAGAGAGATCAAAAGTTTCCCAACCCGTGAAATATGACTACACTTAAAGCGTCGCGAAGAGTACATAGGGCATACAGTATGTTCCTTCCAGGTCGAATGGACTGTTGCACCAGCGCAAGAATATCAGCTATTATTGGTGATAAGTGGTGTTTAATACATCGCAGAAACATTTTATAATCAATATTTAGTATTGTTAACGGGCGAAAGTCTGTGCAGTATTGGGATGACTTCATTTAGGAACAATTGATTTGTTTTTTATTTACGGACGCTCTTTTAACATCTCAGGTCATCAGCGTCCCATTCTATTCAGAGCATGAAACGGCCTACAAATTTTGCTCAGAGGCCTGTTCTTTCCGGCTTGAGGTTCTTTATCGTGCCGTAAATGTTCGACACGGGACCCACGGCTTTACTTCCCTTCCAAAGAAAGCCATTCTTAGGATTTTTACGCCCCGAAAAAATCCATCGACCCTGGCCGGGTTTGAACCCGCGATCTTGGGTTAAGAAATTTAGGCACAAGAACCAATGTGCTTAGGATAAATGCAGAGGGAATCAAAGTGCTACATATCAGTTCATTTAAAATTGCATGAAGTGCATCCTCGAACAACGGCCAAAAGGCAGAGTAAAATTCTACAGATACGCCAGCTACTCTAGATGATTTAGTTTGAGGACAGGCAGCTAAAGCTGCTTGCAGTTCAGCAATGCAATGGTAAAAGCATCAGGGCTAAAAAGGTTAGAGCCGTGACTTCTTCTGTAATATGGAGTTCTTCAGGCATAATATCATAATGTAGCTGTTGAAAATACTTATACACAACAGAAAGAGTATTTACTTGACTACCTACAGAAACATGGGAACTAACTTGAAGGGTGAGAATATATTTTCGCTTAGCATACCGTTGTTCGTGGACATGATAATATATAGACGGAGGATTCCATTTCAATAGACGTAGCTCAGAAAAGCACCTGAGTTCCCCTCAAATCGTTCAATTGAAGTTTAATAATCCGAGTTTTAATTCTTTTAATCTGAATACTGCATCTTGTATTAACCACAGGGCGATTGCACAGATCTCGTAATACTGCATAAAGAAGCTGTCGATAGCCTGTTTACTGCGGTATTTATCGCCAGACACACATTGAAGAGATCGTTTTTTGTTTGTTTTGATGACAATCCACCATTCCAGTTTAGTAGAATAAAATCGTTGCTGATAAACCCAACATCGCCACCATTCGGCAAAGAATTCCTGTACATTTTTGTCAGAACGAATTTGCACATTAAATTTCCAGCATACACAACCATATGAGGGAGAGGACGCAGCTAGCGCAATGGAAGTAAGGTACCCACAATGATCAGAGAGCTCTGTTGGACATATATCCATAGTGATAATACCAAAATGGCGTCAACATAAATGCGATCTGAACAAGCTCCCGAGTTATTACGTTGAAATAAGTATAAAGAACGGTCGCGATTCCCGGCTCCCCATGTATCGCGTAACTTGGATCTGTGAACTAGGTCTACTAATGCAGGATAGGGCAAGTAAAATTTTGTGGAATCTTTGGGAGATAAAACAATATTAAAATCGCCACCTAATAATAATGGGAGGATTAAGAGAATAAAGAAGCTACATTTTCAGAAAAAGAAAGGGAAAATAAACTGTCTTTCCTTCCGCGTATGAGTGTCAGAAGGGACTATTGGGATCCTCTAGAATAAGGCTGATGCCTCTAAAGTTTGGGCCATGCGCACATCTGTATATTGCAAGTGATCTTTAAGAAAGATAGCCGTACCACGGGTAACAAAATCTGCATTAATTTCAGTATTATATCCAAATAAGCGAGTTATAAGAGGAGAACTTACCTCTTGAAGAGTAGCAATGTCAACATCCAGGGAATGAAGTATCTTTGCAAGTAGGTGAAATTTTTCGGGATTTTGGAGATTACTAATATTCAATGTAAGTATTTTATATATGTGTATGACATAATGAGAGGGGAAGTTAATCCAAGGTGAACGAAAAGAAATAAACATTTTAGAGGAGAGTAATAGTAGGCTCAGTAGGACTTCCAGATAACGTCAGAGATTTCCCAGATTTTCTGCTTTTAACAGAACCTATAGAAATTTAGCCGCCTTGTTATTGCGAATCCCGAGGTGAAAACCTTGGTTTATTATTTAGTGAAGTATGAACATAAAATTCATTCAAGGCGGTTATCATAGATTGATATCCTTCGCGTACTTTTTGTTTCTTAGCATTAGCTCCTATATTTAGCTCTTGTACATCTGATGGAGCAGTAACTATCTTGCAATGGTACTAGTAGTGAGGACAAGGAAGGTATGTCATGTCTTGCGACAACAAGGTCGGGTTCATCGATTCTAATTGAAACCCTGGCTGTTGAGAGGGCTCGAGAGGGGAAGAGCGTCTGTCTGCTGGTCAAGTTGAATGGAGATGGAAGCAGAAGTTTTCCAGAGGAGTAATAATATTTTCAGAGAATAGATCATTCATTAATGTTGGACAAGGTACTTGTGGGACCTTAGAGGTAAATTTTTTGTAAGGACAGCGATCATGGAAACTAGTGGTTTCACCACCGTATTGCACGTGGATAGCTGACCAGTGTAATTAATGTAAGCCTCGTGACCAGTAATCATCAATTTAGATGGAATAGTTTTTTTTTTCAAATAAATTTGAATAGGACGAATACCATTTTGCACCCGATACTTATAACTGAAGGACAAATATGCATTTTCAATTTTAATTACAGAGTCACATACCTGTAAACCTTGCTGTATTTTATCATTTGATAATTCAGGGGGTAAATTAAACACATGAGAATGGCTGTATTCCGCACTGCGCCATTAATCGTTACAGAAATCACAGATTCGTCTTCAGTTACAAAGCGAATAGTGCCCTGATATACATTTAATAACTATTCTAAAACCACCCTACTGTGTAACTTGATACACATTGTATTTTGCTTACCAATTAATTGAAGTGTTCCAATTGATCCTCGGCTACACGTAGGGTAGTATCCAACCAGAGATGTATATCTAATGGCGTAGGCCGAGACTTACTTTAGTCGAAAGTAGCTTTCAAAATGTTCACTGGGATGATCGTATTCGTGATTACAATTTTACTTGATAACTGTTAAACTGTTTCCGAAAAATAGTAGATTTATTGTAGTAAAATGCGTTATATGCGAATTGTACTTTCATTAAAAATATAAGAAATATAAGAAATACAAATGCATTTCAAAATTTAGATGTTTAATTACTACCTATTGTTCATCAACGGGTCGCATTGTCGCGGGAGGTTTCAGGATAAAAATAAAAACAGGATCCATAAATATAATACACAATAGAAACAGGAGTGTCATTCTCATTTGTTAGACTAAAATATTGTATAATACTTTGTGCAAGTATTCGATGCGTAACTTGGAATGTTTTTCGGAAATTTACATTTTTCATCCTTTTTTCCCACCATTCCATAACCATGTAAATTTCTCCCCTCATCCTTGGGAAATTTCCCTCCATCTGGCAAAACTGCTGTGATAATGCCCAGAAGGTAACGGGCCTTTAAGCATTGTCAGGATAAATTGTAAATTGTCAGGAAAGTTATTAAAACTGTACAATGGCAGCAATTATCAGACGTGTCACTGGAAGTATTTTGGGACAGTCGGCTTTGGTAAGAAGATCTTATCTTGTTATATTATATTTACTGCCGCTCTAACCTAAAATATTACTGAGCCATGCAATTCCGTTCCTATACACGAAAATAAGTAGACTCATAAACGTTTGGTGTAGATATAATACTGTTCACGACATATTCGGATGTTTATTTGCACGCTGTCATAATAAGAAACAATTAAAAACCGACTTCACACAATGCAATGGTTAAGCAATATTCAATTTTCCGTAAAGATACTGTGATAACTACCAAGAAAATGTTAGACACAAATGCGGGATGTGACTTTGTAATTGGCATAATTAATAATTCTCTGACCATTATATTTAATTACTAAGATAAAACCTTCATTCTGTTAAAATCGAAGGTCAAAATGTATGACTCATGTTAGAAGGTTGGTTCATTAGTTGTTGCTTTGAGGATCCCATAACAGAAATAATTGTTTCAGTATATTAAATCTTAACAGAAATAAGAGAATTATCTTTATCTCAAGTTAGTTTTCATACATAAACTACTCATATTCAAATCTTGTAAGGGAAGGTGGTGTGTTAGCTATCTCTAGGTCCATAGATTATTCACTTTTACAATATGCTGTCTATGGAGATAGTCACTGATGTCTGGGTTGCAATCTCAATGTGACAGAACTATTGCTTTATATATTTGCTGGCCTAAACCCAACTTACTGTAGAACCCTTAAGGCGATAGCTGTTGATATTAGCCCAACATTTTTTAGATCATTGTGTGCGATGTATTAGTACCACGTGTCCATATTTTAATTCTAATTGCTTGTAAGAGTGCTATAATTGTAATGGTAAGTATAATTATAGGACATGGAAAATGAAATAGGTATAAAGGCTTTATTGCCTTGTGAATGTGTTTATTGTTATACAGGTAAATTACCTAACTAAATCACTATAAATATTTCTGAAATGAAATGTGCTATTGTTGTGCTATTTTTCACCAAAATTAAATTCAGGCATGGGTCATTGATGAACCCATGGGTCATTCCATGTAAAATTAATAAGACTCACAATGTTACATCTCAGTTTTTAAAAATAGTTTTGGTACTTTTTATGAAAACGTAGGAATGAAATTTTACAGAGATATATATCTCTCAGATAATTACAATAAGAGTGATTGATAACTAAATTACAGAAAAATTTTCCAAATTTGCATTACAACCAGTCACATAGTTTGGTATATCTTGGGTTCTATTTAAGATAGAGAAATAATATTGGGCTGTTTTTCAAGAAAGGGGAAGGGAAAAGGTCTTTAATTACAGGAGTTTATATAATTTTTTAATTTTCAATAAAAACAGACCAAAATTGTAATTTAAAGAGTACAGAGATGAAATTTGTCATTTTTCATAGTATTCCAATTTTTGCTTTTGGGCGATTCCATGGAAAACCACAGTTTTTGACAAAGTGAAACATAACCCCTTCAGATTTACTTGGAAATTTGTATATCCATTGATTTTATTCCAACAGTCTTCAAGCAATTTATTAGTGTCATCTGATCAACAATTGAAAAGTTTAAGTACTTTAAAATGCTCACCAAAAATCAAATAAAAAATATATGTTTTAAGTTATTGTTGAATAATTCTTATAAAATTTGAACATCAGTGTTTTCATGTAGTCTATTTTAAAGCTCATTAAATGCACTTTCAAACTATGTTTTCATAATTTTCCAGCAATATCATATTTTGAAGATACAGGGTGTTAAATTTGAAATAAATATTTTAAATTTACTAAAACACATCTTTGATTTCTTTCAAATTTTGTATGGTAGTCTAGTTCAACCTCAACAATAAGTGTACAAAAATTTATTTTGGGTCGTACTTAGTTTACAAGGTAACAATTATGTGAAGCAGTTTTTAGGTGGCAATTTTCACCTTATCATTGTTAAAATTGTTCTGGTGTTTCTGTATTGGGTGCTGTAAGTTGCTAGTATTTTTTGTTGTTATCAATATTTTGTTCAGGCTTATTTTGTAAGCATTTTTTTATGTCAACAAGTTGTTATGAGTTCTAAAAGTTTGATTTTGTCTTAGCTGATTGCCCCACATATTTAAAAAAATTAGCATAAGAAACTTATCTTTTCCATTATTAAAATAAAACTACATTATTTATGAATTGATTTTTTCATTAAATCCTCAAAACGCATAACAATTTTTTGACTTATGTATGAAGAATAGGTTAAGTTATATTTTAAAAAATTGTGCTTATACCCAAATTACCCAAAATTCCTATTCCTGTTTTACCAAAAATAAGAATGTAATCCTTTTGAGTTGTTTTAATAAGGGTTCAAACATATTTGTGAGCACTTAAGCCTTATTAACAATAGTATGAAAAAGAGCAGTTTTTAGCAGTAATTAAAACTTATTTATGAAGGTTTCATGTGTTATGCTTAAAATCAATGAACCCTTTTAAATATTTTTTCAAATATACACACAATTCCAGTGAGAGATATATTATAATTAATAAAGCAGTTGGCATTAGATTTACCAGTAGAATTATTTCAATTTTGGTATTAAAAACAGATAAACTAACAAAGTATATAACTAAAGGCTAAAGAGAAGTACCTAAGAGATTTAGTAGTGTTTTATCCTCTTTTCATTACTGAGGCATCACAGCCAATGAACACTGTTAATAGATGAGTTGCATTGATACTTAATAAAGGTATTGTACTTCCAAAAAGAAATGTTCCAGGCATAAGTACCTCTCCAGGCAGGAATGAAACCCTAGATCTCCCATTCACTAGTCTGTGCTTTAACAAACTTGGCCACCTGTGTCAGTACAAACTGTACCTTGTGATAAAGGGAAGGGGTAAAGAAAATGAAAAATATAACAGTATCTGCAGGAGTATTGCCCTTTTATTGGACTTTAGGAAAATTATATGTGAATGATGACAGAAGTATAAATTTGAGTAGAAGTAAATCAACTGTTGTCTCCACTGCAATGGATTTAAAAAAGGTAGGATCTTCCTATTTTCTTCAGTACATAAAATCCTATTTTTTCCCATTTTAACAGTTAGCTCATTTTTGTATGCACCCACTTAAATTTAAGTAGCATTAACATTTGAAAAAGGTAGCCTATTATGCAGGAATGCTCCCATGAACTACGCATTCTTGTAATTTATCTATCTCTTGTTTTTGGTGATAGACACAATGTTGCGTAGTGTGGTATTAAGAAAGGCTAGATAGCATTTATTTAAGCATAATAGTAAACTGGTGGCATATTAAAAGATATTATTTGAATTAGGTTTAAAAGCTTTCCTAAACATTCTTCCAATCTATTGTTTAACACATAATGTGCATGCAATTCTATAACTTAGGAAATATAAATTTCTATTTGATTTATTTATTTTTCTTTGCAGAAAGCATCAGCAATGAGCTCCATACTGCATAGTCGAGCAATTGCAACTGGTAAGTACATGGCAAAAGGACACAAACAAAAATACTGTACAGTGACTTACATAGGCTGATTGTAGCATGTTAAATTTTAATATTTGCATTTCCTTTTATTTGCTGTAGATATACAAAAAAGTGACCAATCAAAATAGACAGTCTAGAAAACAATACCAAAAAGCTAGGAAATCTATAAGTCCAGAACCTAAATTCAGTTATGTATAAAACCTATCCAAGGAAATTTTCAAGAAGAAAGAACATTTCTAAATAAAGGCCTTAAATCATATATGCAATACTCCAATAAAATAGAAGATTATTTGGTACATTTAATAATGGAGATTGAAGGGCTAAACCATAAAGGAAAAGAAATAGAAATAAATCTGAAAAAGTGTTAAAGATATATATGGGGGAGAAAAAAAAAAACAGAAAACAAGACATGCAGACAATAAAATCATATATGAAAAGGATCTACTTTGTACAACAATTGGTAAAGAGAACAGAACAGTGATACTAGTTAAAGAAGAATATACTATGAGAATGCAGTTGCTGCTAAAAAAACAAAGAATTGGTACTTTTCCAGTTAGACCCATTAAAGGGATGTATTACATTAGTCAAAGGTGCACTGAAAACATGCATAGTTGTTCCAAAAGGGGTACAATACAAAATAAAACACAATAATCCAACCAGAGCAAAGATTTACAGTTTACCAAAAAATCACAAGATAGGTAATGCCATGTGACCTTCAACACACCATCGTACTATTTAACTAGCCAATAGTTTCAGAACACTACCAAAATTTCCAAGTTTGAGTATAAACAGTTCATTTCAGTTAATAGAAAAAATTAAGGATATAAAATAACAACCTGCTGACAACTTAGTATCTGTCAATTTACAATCTCTGCTTTTGAGTACACCTTAAGATAAACTTCTAACTTATCTCTTTGAATGGCTTAGAATAAGTGAAATTAATGATGCACACTGAAAGGAATACATAAAACTCAGTGAAATTTGCATAAATCCTATTTTTGTTCAATGGCAACTTCTATGAACAAGAGTCTGGACTTACTTTGGGAAGTCCAATTTCAATTTCTAGCTAAACTCTTCATGAGCAGATTTGATACACTCATCAATTCCCTAACATATTTAAAATCTGGTACAGATAAGTTACTTGCTATAGTTCAGAAAAAACACAGTAATGATGGCATAAAACTTCTGAATATACCAGATATAAGCATATTGTTCACATATGAAACAGAAGTTGATAGCATACTAGTATTGTTGGACATTAATATGATAAAACATAAAGGCAACCTCAAATTTGGAACCTATAGAAAAAACACGCATGCAGACAATCGCATCAAAGCCAGCAGATATAACCCAAAAACACATCCATAGAATATAAGCAAATAGAAAGAAAAGCAATTAAAAATGAATTTAGCAAACAACTGGTTCATGAAAAAGTACAGAAGTTCAACAGGTAAAAACTTATTAAAGAAGCCACAACCTTTCAGCAGAAAAATATAAGATGATTTTTTGAAATAATTTCACATATCTCGTGTGGGCACACACAAATTTCAGAATATTTTAAAAGATTTTAATGTTAGATTAACACCAAAAACAGATATGATATACTTAATCTCCTGAATGTTAAAATTAATGAAAATATTCCACTGGAGAAAAAAGCAGGTATTTACTAAATAAAATGTGCAGAATGCAAAAAAAAATCTAAATTGGAAAAACAAAGAGAAACATAGGCACACGGTTAAGAGAACACTTTAGGAATGTGCAATATAAAAAAATGGGAAAAACAGCAGTGGAATCTCATTTCTAGATAGAGAACCATGACATAGTGGGAAAGGAAAATGATTAAAGTCAGCATAGGGATCCATAAAGCTAGCAACTTGGGAGAAAATGTACATAAATAAACACATAGATTAATGAACTTCATTTCTGGAGGTGAAAGCATAAACTTTAAGTTCATTACATAGAATATGCGTCCCCAAAGAAATACTGTAAATTATGCAGCAATTGAAAATTAGCTGAGAATGCAGATGATGGTCTGCAAAAAATGTTCTAGGTAATAAACATGTAAGAGAAACCACAAGAATGTGCAGTGACTTAGTCATACAATAATTTAATTTTATGATTTGCTTCATATTCCAGTTCCCGTTTCAAGTTAATATATTTCTAATTCTCCACATTGACAATGTGTGATGAAATAATAGCAAGTGGAGTTTTATGATCAAAGTGTTCTTAGCCAATAAAACCACCAGAAGAGTCTCAATGAAGTATTTCCAGCTATTCATTAGGAAGACTTAAGACTTATTTGAAATTGGGTGCTTATTGAGTGAGCATTATTCATAAATCATTGGTTTTTACATGATCATGATAAAAGATCTTTGATTGAGGAATGTTTTGGCAGGCTTATTAAAGATAACTGCTTAGATGAAGCATGCTTTATGTTTGTTATTTAAGAATATTTTTAACAATGAAGCTATTTAAATTAGCATATTTTATTGTTGTTTTTTTTTGACACTGGAACTTCAACTTATTTATATTCCAGGAATTTTTCATTTCACTTTCATTCATCCTCAGCTCCTTTTTCCAACTGTTTTTGCTGTACTTCTACGTGCTTCTTATTCTCACTCTCTCAAATGTTTAAAATGTTGATTCACAAAAACAAGTATTTTCAACATTTCTTATAACAGGACAGTGTTTATTATCATCAGCTTTAAATACAGTATCATTTCATGTTGTTGTTGATTTGGGTTATTTAAGGAAGCTCTTTTATCATCTCAGGTCATCAGTGTTCCATTCAATTCAGGGCGTGAAACAGCCGACACATTTTTTTTAGAGGCCTCTTCTTCCAGGCTTGAGGTTCTTTTTCATGCTGTAAAATCATTTTATGCTTTCAGTAAAAATATAAATACTAACTTTACACCCAGTGACTCTACTTCTTTTTTTCTGGTTGTGGTGACTGCTATTCAAGTGGCTTGTAACTCAAATAACCTCACCGTTTATCACCTATAATGAAAATAGTTTGTTTATTTTCATAAAAAATAATTGATTTAATGATGATATAAAAATCTCAACAAAATGCTAATATGTTCTGTTCTTTTGTTACACAGCATTTATTGTACTGTCACTCTAAAAGATATGTTACTTATGTTGAATCTAGGCCCCTTAAAGCTATAGAGTTCAAAATAAAACATTTTTATTGTGTACTCTGTGAATTAGGAAAAGCAGATTTTGAAATGCAATAAAACCAATTATTTACTAAGTCCTATAAAAATGCATGATCTAACTGATGATAGTGCCATTATTAAACACATAAGAACCACAAACTCATTGTGCTTAGAAATCAGTTGTTGTTAGGAAGAATTTTATTAGTGAAATTAATTTAAATTATAACATTGGTTAGATATTTGACACTGGAACTGCACTAAATTCACTTTAAGTTAATATAAAAAATCCAACCCAAATTATAATCCCTGAAAATATTCGTTCTTTACATGGGGACTGAAGATGTTCAAGAGATGCAATATAACCTGATTGTGAACATCTCCCATTACAAAGGAAAATTGTAGCAAGAATGATTTAAATAGGGGAAATCTTTAACTTTTGAGTAACATGTGCCATTATTCAGTGTCACATCTTGATAAGTTAGCGTAAACTTTTCCTTCCAATTTTAGGTACTCAGCTATATGCTCCAAGAGTCCAGCAGTTAGCTCCTGATTTTCATGGTACAGCAGTTGTGAATAGAGAGTTCAAGGAAATCAGGCTTGCAGATTACAAGGGAAAATACCTTGTACTCTTTTTTTATCCTCTTGACTTGTAAGTAGATTTGTTTACATAGAAAATTTAATGGTAGAATATCATTATTTGCATTATTTTAAGATTGTGATAATGGAAAATGTTGAATGAAAAACTAGTATTCAATTCAAATTCATACAGATCTTGTTCTAAACCATGGAAGTGCTTTGCCAATGGTAAGTTGCTGGCTAATATATTAATCTCCCCACACGTAGGCCTGGACTGTTATCATATTTTCTGTTAGCCTTGTTATTGGCCTTACTATGTAGCTGTTGATACCTTTTTAGGTATTTCATTTATGAAACATAATGGTGATGATGGTTATAGCTGATAGTGCACCAGGACTTAAGTAACAATAAAATGTTAGCTTCCTTTTACATGCCACTTCCATACTGCAGGAGCTTGTGATAGACAAAATGAGATTCCTTGCTGCAAGAGTTCATTTGCTGTTTTGTCTATTATCTTCTTGTGCATCTTTGTTTCTGTTCATACTTCCCCACCACTGCAAATACATGCTGCTTAAAATGCAGTTTTTGTCTTGGCAAGTTCTGTTCAAAAATGCATTGCCACTGCACACATGAGAAAACAGTATGCATTTTATAAACAATGTAATACAGTTAAATGTAAAATTGGAACTTAACACAGTGAAGCCAATCATATTAATGGATATCATTGTATGATTAGTTGAACCTTAGCATGGCTGAAGATGGGAACAAAATGTTCTCGAAACCGGTTCCATACATTTATGAAAAGTAAGTGAAGCTTTAAGAGTGTGTAGTTCAACTAATCATACAATGATATCCATTAATGTAATACAGTTTTTTTCACACTAACCTTAACACATACAATTTAAACTTCAGTTACAGCAAACGCGATATAAGGAGTTAGTGTGAAAAAAACTGTATTACATTGTTTATATATATACCACTCCATTGTCAACAGCTTCATAAGTACATTTAATTGAGTATGCATTTTGCTACTGCATCTTTAAAAACATTGTTCTGTATTTGTTGCAATTTATCAATGATTTATGATTTAAAAATATTATCATTTGAGGATACAAGTTATATAAAACAAAATATATGTTTATAAATGTGGGAAAATGATATTTTGAGAAACAACTATTGTTCATAATGTCTGGGACTATATACATGAAACAATGGATCAGGGGAAAATGATGTTCCTGGGAACAATGGATTGAGGTTTCACATATTTTCTGTATTTATTGCAAATTGGTTCTAATAAAATAAGCATTTCAGTGATATGAATATGGATAAATAGATTTTATGAGAATGGGCAACACTATCCCCATGATTTACATGTAGCCATGCCTCAAGAGTAACTTCCTAAGTGTGTAACATACGTGTGATGTACAAGATTTTTATTGGTGCCAATCTTACACCTGAAATAAAAGTGGTAGGCTTTCTTTGCATAAGAATAATATTTTTCCTATGTGATTTAAATGTGAATTGTCCACAAATTTAATAAAACAGAGCAGTACCGTTAACAGACCATCTAGGCATAATGCATGTAAGAATTGCTGATGCTGCATTCAGATTTCTACTAAATTCCAGGTGCACACACAATATTTTAGACACACAATATTAACATGTACCATGCATAGCACAATGGCAGAGTGATACCACCTGTTGAATAGTTAACAGTAATATCAGTGCAGGAAATGAAGTGTCTCTATCCTTATTACAATTTCCCCACCAATTTGGGAACAATACTATGAAGAATTTGCAGACTGCTTAAAGAAGATGAAATATAACGAATCAGATACAATAAAGAATTAAATGACATATATATAAAGAGATCAACATAGTTCAAGAAATTAAGATTATGCATTTAAGATGGGCAGGACATGTTCAAAGAAAATCCCAAAAAACTATTAGATGGGAAACTGTTCAAAATAAGACTACCAAAAAATTGATGGGAGGATACAGTCAGAAGAAATGCCAACAGATTCTCACAGTCTGAGTGTGGAGACAGAAAGCTGAAGATATAGAGTAATGGAGGCAAAGATTGAGGAATGCTTAGGCCAAATGGGGCTGTAAATGAGATTTAGTAGTATTAATATTATTGAGATGTTTTAGGAATATTTCAAACTTCACATCTCCATATTTTCACATTAAAAAGTGTCATCTACATATCTCCGCCACATTAGAACAATAGGGTTCTAATTTTGCTGTTTGTAAACTGTCTGTTCAAAATTTTCCATGTTGTAGATAGGTACAGTTGGACTTAATGGATTACCCAAAGCTATGACTCCTATCTGTTAATAGTAATTGTTATTCCAGAGGTAGTAGTTAGTTGTGAGGCAGTGACAGATAATCTGTGATATCTTCCAAAAATATCATAGCTATTTTTAGGACATCATTGACAGGAATATTAGTAACAAGATAAATTATATCAAAATTCACCAGTCGATCCTCTGGTGCTAATTTTGTGTGTTTGATTATTTTCCATAAAGTGAGTTGAAGTTTTAATATAAGAAAGATAAGTAATAAGTCACAGCAGCTATTTTTTTTCTCGCGAACAAATGACAACACAAAAAATCTAAGGTATACGATTGAAAATGTATGGAATGTACTTTCGAATGAAGACACCGAATGATTTTGGTGTATGTGAACAGAGCAGCGTGTCTCACCATGCCCCGAAGTTCAGTTGGTGAGTGACAGTGGAGGTCACGAAGAGCGAACAATGTGCGTATGTGAAAATAGAATTTCTCCACAATAGGAATGCACGAGAATGCCACACAGAACTACGGGAAGCACTAGATATGCTTGTCCTTCCCTATCTAACAATAGGTCAGTCCTGTTGGTATAGTGGTAACCATACTTGCCTTATAAATCCAAGATCATGGGTTCAATCTCGGCCAGGATTGATGGATTTTTTTCGGGCTTAAAAATCCTAAGTATGGCTTTTTTTGGAAGGTGAGTAAAGCGGTGGGTCCTGTGTTGCATGCGCATTTTTTTTTGTTTTTGTTTTTTATTTACTACTGAGGCACCACAGGCAGTGGACACTGATGATACTTGAGATGAAATGATATATTGGGAAAGGATTTTTTTTAAGGAAGGAAACCTTCCATGCCTAACTTTAGGTACTCCCCAGCATTAGCCATTTATGAGGACTGAGGAAAACCTGGAAAAAAAAACTTCACAATCCAGGCAGGATTCGAAACTCACATCTCCCATTCATGAGTCCACGCCTTAATGATCTCGGTCACTCGGGTGTCTTAGATTTGCGGCACAAAAATGAAGCTCAAGCCTGAAAAAAATGCCTCTGAGCAAAATTAGTCGGCCGTTTCACACTCTGAATTGAATGGGACACTGATGACCTGAGATGTTAAAGAGCGTCCATAAATAAAACAAAAAAAAATATCTAACAATGGCAGGTGGAGTTTCTCCTGAAATCTCGCCAGATTGTAGCATGTTCTTTAGCTAGTTCACTTTTGTGCTTCAATTAATATGCACCCATATTGCACACAGTTTTCGCATGTTCAGGCCCTCCCATAAAATGTGGTGACGTTTTTGCCAAAATTTCTATTTCCACCACCATCATCCATACATCCTTGTCCACGGACACAGGACGTCCACTCTAGGCAGCAAATCATCGACATTCTTCCCCATTTTGAAGGCCTCTGTCCACCCACCACTATTCGACAGGGCAGGGCATGCACACCTAATGCATCCTGTAGCTCTGTGTGCCATTACCAGAGGAGAAATTCTATTTTCACACACGCACATTGTTTATTATTTGTGACCTCTATTCCTGATCATTGCCGCTTATGTTAAATACATGTTAACATAAATACATTTCAACTTAAATACAAGAAAACACAATTAAATACATGTGCATAATCTAGTGGCTTCATTCGAAAATACATTCCATACACTTTCAATCATATATTTTAGATTTTCATGTTGATTTATGACTTATACCTTTTATGTTTCCAATGTGTGAATGTAGTAATATTGTCACATATTTACTCAGGTTGTATGTTGACTAGCCAGCTGTATTTACTATAGGTTGTAGTGGTGTTTTTTTTGTGTGTCTTAGGAAGGCCATAAACCCATGGCACCACTTGTGATTTTAATATGCTTTTCTTTATCTCTGGAGTGAATGAGATTTCTTTATCAGCCAGTTCGTAGTATCAACAGACATGTTAGTTGGATTCTTATAAGTGTCCGGATTGAATATTTCTTTCTTTTTTATATTGTAATCAAGATAGAAGAAGAATGGAGTCTATAAAGAGGGCTTTTCACATACCCTACACTCTCTCCAAGCTGTTGATAAAACTTACAGCTCAAAAAATGCCCAATGGTGTTATGGATAAAACGTTAGACAATATGTTTTCATCAAATCAATGATGTCAATTTTGTGAAGAGTACCACATACATTCCATAGAAGGTTGTTCTCTGCATGTCTTGTATATTCACTTTTCATTGTCCCATGCACATGGTGAGTCACTAGCAGCAATTATTTTACTGGCACTATTGTTAGAGCTGATGCTTTTAGATGATCCTAACTAGATGTTACACTAACAGCTTCAAAATTTGTTGGTTCCTTATAAGTGTTGAATGAAGTAGTAATTTTTTATAAATTATCCCCAAATGCATTTAGCTTGTAGTTTCCAGGCAAGGTTAACAAAATAATTTGCATTATTAATAGTAGCTTTAAAACAGCAGATAAACTAAAATTTGATATATTAGCCAATTGTGAATGTTTTAATTTCAGCACGTTTGTATGCCCCACAGAGATCATTGCATTTAGTGACAGAATAAGAGAGTTTCATGAAATTAATACCGAGGTTGTGGCAGTTTCCACAGATTCACATTTTAGTCACCTTGGTTGGATCAATACCTCTCGTAAGGTGAGTAAACTGCTTGATACATACTAGCTAGAAAAGTGGATGTATTAAGTTTTGAAATGAAAGAATGATGTTTTCTAAAATCTTGACCAAATCCTCTTAGGTAATTATTGTAAGAACAACACAATCTTATCAAGGTTTTTAAAGCAGCTAAATGAGGGAGAAGAGGGGAAAAATATATATTGGGCAACATAAATGATCACCTAAACTGTATGACAGCTCTCAATAATATTCAATAAGTAAATGGTAATGTGAAAATGATTCTTCTGGAAAATATCTACTTTTATATTAATACTAATGCAAATATTAATGTAGCTAGGTAATATTCAGTAATTTTCATTCATAAACTAAACATAGGTAATGTGAAAATTCCAGATTGAAGAATCCTATAATTTTACAAATTATGGTTGGTTAAGTTCAGAACGAAGGAATGCATCTAGTAGGATATAGATAAAAATCTGTCATGGAGCTAATGAAGATATTGATCACTCCTTGGTTTAAGCTATTTACAAGTTGATTACCAATATGGACAAGAACTAATCTGTCCAATAATCCTAAATTCCACAGCTAAGAAGTAGGAGGAGGATGATATTTGAAAAACATATCTAACAGTTGCAAAAGAAAGTATTTGGAAATGAATGTGAATCCTAAAGAAGACAATGTAAGTGATAACATAAATATTTTATAAGAAAATCTAAAGAACAAGTATTAAAATGTGAACAGAACTCTCAAATAAAAGGATGGTTTGATTCTGAATAGGCTGACATCAATAAATCCAAGAATGAAGCACGTAAATTGTAGCTAAGTACTGCATGCACTAAACGAGCTGAATACAAAGAGAATCAGATAAATTATGCAGGAAATGAAAAGGTAATGTTTAAATGAACAACTATTTGAAGATATAAGAGGATAAGGAGGAAACTATGCTTTATTGCATCTATAAAGTAGAGTGTATTAAAGAAGGGTCTAAACTTCTTTATTAATTATGTAAACATGAAATTGGTAACGTAATAGGATATGAGATGGAATGAAATATTTCATAAAATGAATAAATCAGACAGCAGCTCACGGTGAAATGGAAGTGGGATTATTAGAATAACAGGCCATCTGAGCATGGTTACTCCTGGGGAAAGTGCAGCTGCTGTTACTAGAAAAAGAGAGAAGTCATTGCACACAAAGTTAGTAATTTTATTTTAGTATTTATATTTTTACTGAAAGTATAAAATAATACAGTATTTAAAACTGATGATAATAAGTACTAACATGTGTTTTAAGAGATGTTGAAAATGATGGCAATATATTGCTGGCATCTGCATAGGAAATTTCTGTATTTCATCTTTTCTTCTGTATGAACACTGTTGTTTGGAACATGTTTCTTGTTATTGAGAGTTCCTGTCTCTCATAGCTTTTTAACAATTTAGTGAACAGTTTCTCTACCTGGAATAACTTGAACCAGACGTAGTGGCTTTTATTTGATAATAAAGATAAGATTTTATAGCCAATGGTTATTAAAATTATAACAATAATAAATATAGAGTGATCATGAAAATGAAAATCTGGCAAGTTTAAAAAGTCCCACCACATTCTCAATTTCACTGTATACCCAACGGAATATGGGTGCTTATTGCTACTATGCGATAATCTCCAGTCATGGAATTATATTCAGGTGCGGGCATGCTCAATGTTGTTGTAATCTTAAGAGAAGTTAGAAACAGTGAAGTTGTTACATATACAAATGAGTCAGTATTAGGTGACACAAACTTCACTAACTGATTAATTCTTCAGAACATGTTTCCAGAGCATTCACTCTCATCTTCAGGTTGGGACTGATGAACTATTAATGCATGGTATAGAAGCAGTTTGGCACACAGATCAGTGTCAAGCCGTTTCAAATTAGACAAACAAGTGAATTGAGATCTATGTTCGTAGCCCAAAGAAATCAGTTAAATCTGCCAGCTTTGAACTAAACATTCCAAAAATGG
Organism: Metallyticus violacea; assembly: GCA_030762175.1. Taxonomy (NCBI): domain Eukaryota; kingdom Metazoa; phylum Arthropoda; class Insecta; order Mantodea; family Metallyticidae; genus Metallyticus; species Metallyticus violacea. Next base: position 41,562,138 of record CM060835.1, on the reverse strand, counting down.
CAGTTTGGAGGACTTTAAGGACATGTCTATATTTAAACCATACAGATTTTAGCTGCTGAAAACTTTGAGTAATATGCATCAAAAATACTTGAACTTTGCATTGAAATAAATGACAATGGAAAATATAATTTTCTTGATCAAATTGTGTTTAGTGATAAGACTACTTTCCATCTCAGTGTAAAGGTAAACCACCCTAATGTACAAATATTAGGTTTCTCAAAATCCACATGAGAAACATATAAGAAATTCACCAAAGTTAAATATCTTTTGCACTATAAGTTGTGCTAAAGTGTATGGTCCATTCTTCTTTATTTTTTTTTCTCATTCCCCCTATTTTTTTAATTTATTTTTTTTATTGCAAGAAAACTATGACTAATATTAGTTACCTGGATATGCTGGAAAATTATCTAATGCGCCAATTACAAAAAGACATAAGTATTTCTTTTTCAACAAATAATTTGGCATCATATTTCCATCATGAGGTTACATCCTGATCTGATGCCTTTGTACTTCCATTATTTACATTAAGGACAAAGATTTGTTACACCTGTTGCTGCAAGTTTGAATGAACTACAAGCTCAGATAAGAGAAATACTTGCAACCATTGATGATGATATTATTTTAGGATTTGGAACAAACTAGTTACAGATTAGACAAATTAGAAGAGAAAGCCATATTGAACATTTATAATACTTATAAAAGAAACTTAAAGATGTACTGACTATTTTGCTATATGACTCAATGTAATAAGAAATATATCAGGTTTCTAGATTATGTTCTCACTCTTTTCAATGGGTTTTAGATCTCAAGGCCGGCACTCCTCCAAATTCATGACTGCCTGTCTGTCCTTGAACTTCTGACAATGAGCAGTCACTAGTCTACATTTGTTCATGAAGACTTTAGAGCAATGTTTATTTGTGTGAAATATTGTTATAAATAGAATCAGGTCATTGCTTTCATGAGGAATTTATTCATAAGTTCTCTGGGCAAATGCCTACTTCCAGAACTGCAATTCACATGAGCTTGTGAATAAATTTGATTCTACATTTCAGTGCAAAACAAACACATGAAGGCATGCAATTTTAACAGAAGAAATATTAGAATGAAATTGGCACAAATCTTGAATGCTCATCAACAAAATAACTATCGAAATTAGCTCAGCAATTTGGGGTTTCAGTGTCTTCTGTACACACAACAACAAAATTGTTAAAACTCAAACCATATAAGTATACATTGTCCAATGTCTATGAAAGGTGATTTGCATTATTGTGAGTGGTTTCTTTCATCAGTGACTGAACGGTTAATTGATCTACAACTTATTTTGTCTCCAGCCAAGGCATAGTTCCATTAAAATGGTTGTATGGAATACAACTGGCACTGCTGACTGTGGCATGTCAGGTGCTGAGACAAAATTCTGTGCAAGTGTTATGGAAATATTCTGAAAGCCCTGTTTTTTCTTTACACTAGCATTTTTATGTATAATTAATTTAGGAATGTCCTTTATAACTTCCTATTTGAATTATACCATTATGATGTAGACTTTTGCATCCTGGTGAGTTTGTTTAGTCAGTTCTAACCACTCTGTATGTGAAAATGTCTCAATAATAGAAGAAAAATGAGAATATCACATTTTTCAATTCAGTAATTCATGAGCCACAGAGCACCTGTGTGAAAACCCTTATATTGAAAGAAAATGATTGTTTGTAAGGATTTTGTATTTAAATGGTACTGTCAAAGAGACAAAGCAGTTAAAACAGAATATTCTTTTTCAGGCAGGAGGCTTGGGAGATATAAAATATCCTGTATTATCAGATTTCACAAAGAAGATAGCGAAGGATTATGATGTTCTTATAGAAGATGTTGGAATTGCTCTGCGTGGACTTTTCATAATTGATCCCAAGGTAAAGAAGTAATAATAAGGGATATTAATAACTTGCATTTACACAGTACTGCAAATATAGTAAACTTTTAAATTATCACATGATTAAAAATAATATTACTTTTTTCTTTCCTTTCTTTCCAGTTGTATAACACAAAGTTCTTAATGCTAGCATTCATTTAAAGCAGTGTGTTGTCCTTATCTTCTTAAAGAAAAGGCCTCAAGCAAAATTTATCAGTCGTTTCATGCCCTGAATTGAATGGGATGCTGATGACCCGAGAAGAGCATTCATAAATAAAACAAATCAACAAAAATCAAAACTTTAGTTGCTCTCTTTAAAAAAGTCGATAATTGATATTTGCTTCTTTGCTGCTTTTCTTTTCATGCACAGATTTTCTGCAATCAACACATTCTGTTGCTCCCTACCATCCATACTATCATTGTTATGTGCATAGAATACATTTGTAGTTTCACATGCTCTCAGAGCTTCAGCAAACATCATGTTGTTGTGTGTTGCATCATCTTCCCCTTCTCCTTCACTCCCCGCTCCCATATCGACAAACACTTGCCACTCCTCCCACTTTCGATTCATCGCACACTCTAACATTTTGAATGCCACATGTGGCATTTCGTCCACTGCCATGTCATTCTTTACATCGTATATCATCCTGCAGCCCAAAAAGTATTGGTACCTGCAGAGAGTTAGAGTCAAGCTTGATCTGAGAAAGCATGACTCGAACTCTGTACTTGTGACGATTCTGCTTCAATTATTCCAGTTTGAAAACGGAATTTCTTTGGGACTGAACTTTTTGAATGAATAATGCAGGAAAATGATACTTCGAGAAACAATGAATGTGGGTTTTATTTACATAAGTTATAATGTAAAACATTTGGGACCGCTTAAATTAAATGATATATCCAGGAAACATGGTACCGTGAATGATAGATCAAGGTTCTACTGTATCTCATACTTGGAAATGAAGTGAGTAAAGAGCATGATGAAAAATTGTTACTAATTTGGGAATTGGGGCTAAGGTGTAAATGAATTGAATAATTAATACTTCTATTCTGAATTATGTGCATTGCCACAGGTATGAGATGTGACCAAGTAGGATGACAGGAAGGTAAATAGGTTGAAACAGAATGTAATCTATAGATTTGGTAATTGATGGGCTGAGGTATATACTGTCAGAAATGATTATGAATGGATACAATGAGAAAGCATTAATCATTTTATTCCTGGCATGTAGAGGCAGTAATATTTTTATGTGCATATTGGTGTGTTTAAATTTTGTTTCCACACATTTCACATATTAACAGTTACTCAGCTTATATGTGAAGAACAGTATATAAGAATCTAAATATTGAATGTTTTGTGTATCGGTTACCAGTGTTTATTTTTTTAATTGGTCACTTTTTGTCATATAATATGTATCTTTTTAATTTTTATAATTACTGTATGTTATTAGAAGAAAAGAATGTAACAAATGTAGATTAAAAACCTTCTAAAACCAACACAAAAGACAAAATTCCACTAGGAAAGCAATCGAGTATTTACAAAATCATTTGTAAAGAATGCAATATAAAATATATAGGTAAAACAAAAATAAACATTACCCTACGGTTTACAGAACACATGAGAAATGTAAAATATAAACACAGGGAAAAAGCAGCAGTAGCATGCCATTTCTTGCAAAATTCCAAAATCAACTCATAAAAAATGCATAGAATTAACAGTGTGGGTATCCATAAATGAAAATAGGAAAATTTAATAATAATCCAATTTGGAATCGAACACAGTGAAACACCCATTAATAATCTCTTCTGAGTTAAATATTTAAAACACTTATTTTGATTTAAAGTAAAACACTAAAAATCATGTCGTCACATTAAAACTCTCTTTAAGTTTCACAAACACACTTATAAAAGTAATTTTGGTACATGTTTCGTGAGGTACATTCCTCACATTGTCAACCAAAACGACGACTGAGGAGCCAATTTCAGCAAAGTATGTATGTTACTGTGCTTGCTCTGGTGGTCTGTTAATGAACTTAAACAATATGTTGTCTGCTTCCGGTATATCAAAATTCATAAGTTTGTATTCATATTTTTTTATGTAAATTTTTTCCCATATATTAAGTTCTTTCGGATGTTGAATTGTTTTTAGTAATGTTATGTCCTTCTCTATTTCATGATTCTCATTCCAAAAATGTGCAGCCACTGCTGATTTTTCTACTTGTTTGTGTCTAATATTTCTCCAGTGTTCCTTTAATCTTATCCCCAGATTTCTCTTTGTTTTTCCTATGTATATTTTCTCACAATCCTTGCAATTAATTCTATATATACCAGAATGTTCTTCTTTCTTCTTTTTTTGTTTAATTTTATTTAGATTTAATAGTTTACCAACACTATATCTGTTTATTGGTGCTAGAGTAATGTTGTACTTTTTGAAAATTTTTTGGAATTTATGGTTAACATAAGGGTGATATGTGAATTTTTGATAGGTATTTTCTTTAAGTGAAGAACTGAGTGTGGTGATTAGTTTAATTTCCTTTTTATTTTTAAATCTTTTTATTTTTTTATCTACCATTTGTTTGTTAAATCCATTTATTTCTGCTGTGTGTATTATATGTGCATATTCTTTCCTGTATTCTTCTTTACTGAGTGGTGTATTAACTAGACTATATGTCATACTATTGAATGCTGCTTCCTTGTGGGGTCTGGGGTTGAAACCTTTTGCTTTTATGTAATTGTCGGTATGTGTGTCCTTTCTGTATATACCAAATTCTATATTTTTATTCCTTTTTATTATCCTTAGGTCCAGAAAAGGTAAAGTATTATTAACCTCGGTTTCCATAGTGAATTTTATGGTTTTTTCTTGCAAGTTCAATAGTTTCAATGAATCTTCTATGAATCTATCTTCTACAATGGCAAACACATCATCAACATATCTGTACCATGTTTTGAATATGTATGGGAAGGCTTTCATTATATGTGTTTCAAAATAGCTCATGAACAGATCAGCCAAAAATGGAGATAGTGGACTACCCATCATTAAACCTGATTTTTGTTTATAAAACTTTCCTTCAAATGTGAAGTAGGTTTGGTTTAAACATAGTTCTGTGAGTGAGTGGTACAGATATGTTGATGATGTGTTTGCCATTGTAGAAGATAGATTCATAGAAGATTCATTGAAACTATTGAACTTGCAAGAAAAAACCATAAAGTTCACTATGGAAACCGAGGTTAATAATACTTTACCTTTTCTGGACCTAAGGATAATAAAAAGGAATAAAAATATAGAATTTGGTATATACAGAAAGGACACACATACCGACAATTACATAAAAGCAAAAGGTTTCAACCCCAGACCCCACAAGGAAGCAGCATTCAATAGTATGACATATAGTCTAGTTAATACACCACTCAGTAAAGAAGAATACAGGAAAGAATATGCACATATAATACACACAGCAGAAATAAATGGATTTAACAAACAAATGGTAGATAAAAAAATAAAAAGATTTAAAAATAAAAAGGAAATTAAACTAATCACCACACTCAGTTCTTCACTTAAAGAAAATACCTATCAAAAATTCACATATCACCCTTATGTTAACCATAAATTCCAAAAAATTTTCAAAAAGTACAACATTACTCTAGCACCAATAAACAGATATAGTGTTGGTAAACTATTAAATCTAAATAAAATTAAACAAAAAAAGAAGAAAGAAGAACATTCTGGTATATATAGAATTAATTGCAAGGATTGTGAGAAAATTTACATAGGAAAAACAAAGAGAAATCTGGGGATAAGATTAAAGGAACACTGGAGAAATATTAGACACAAACAAGTAGAAAAATCAGCAGTGGCTGCACATTTTTGGAATGAGAATCATGAAATAGAGAAGGACATAACATTACTAAAAACAATTCAACATCCGAAAGAACTTAATATATGGGAAAAAATTTACATAAAAAAATATGAATACAAACTTATGAATTTTGATATACCGGAAGCAGACAACATATTGTTTAAGTTCATTAACAGACCACCAGAGCAAGCATAGTAACATACATACTTTGCTGAAATTGGCTCCTCAGTCGTCGTTTTGGTTGACAATGTGAGGAATGTACCTCACGAAACATGTACCAAAATTACTTTTATAAGTGTGTTTGTGAAACTTAAAGAGAGTTTTAATGTGACGACATGATTTTTAGTGTTTTACTTTAAATCAAAATAAGATTAACAAAAGTTTCACTGTGTGGATTCCCAAATTCCGTAAACATATTTAAAACACTGTTTATGCTTTCATCTTAATTAGCTTTTCTCAGGACATATGTTTCGTGGAACTATCGTCCACATCATCAGCTGTAAAATGACTGTTGGATCATTCGTAGGAGCTGGGTAGGTAGGTACCAGGGGTTGACTATGGTGATCTAGTGATAAACTTAAACTTAAATAATAAATATCAAATAAATATCAAAAGTCATAAGGCTATGCTCATGTTTTTTTATATAAATCATTTCTCATATGTTTAGTTCTTTTGGTTGTTAAATAGTTTTAATATCCTAATGGTTTTCATTCCAAAAATGTGCTGCCACAGCTGATTTATCTATTGGATGTTTCTCCAATGTTCCTTTAACCTAATGCCTATATTTATCTTTGTCTTCCCTTGTAGATTTTTTCACAATCCTTACAATAAATCTGGTAAATACCAGATTTTTTCTCATTGGGCCTGGAATTTGTTTTGTTTCATTTCAATAACTTTTTTACACTATTGGTTTTGAGGTGCTAAGATGATGATGTACTACTTGAAAATTTTTTGAAATTTCTTATTGACTGATGGATGGTAAGTGAACTTTTTAAATGTTTTTTTCCCCTGGTAAATCACTCAAAGTTGTTATTTGTTTAATTTTTTTTTGTTTCTGGAATCTTTTGATTTTTTGGTTAATCATCTGTTTGTTGAACCCATTGGTTCTATTATGTGTAGATATTCATTCTGGTATTCTTCTTTGCTCAGTAGTATATTTATTAGTCTGTATATCATGCTGTTGAATGCTGCTTCCTTATGTGATCTTGGATTGAAACCATGGACTTTGATATAGTTGTCTGCATGTGTGTCCTTTCTATTCATGCCCATTTCTAGTTTATTGTTATATTTTATTATCTTCAGATCCAAAAATGGTAACATGTTATCTCTTTTTGTTTGACAATGAACTTAATTGAAGGCTCTAAGTTAGTTTTTGCTTTTTTTTTAATATTTATGGGCCATGTTACTTTCTATTATGTCTGTAACAGAAAAACTACCTTGCAGTTGTATGGCAAAGCTTTGACTGATCTTATTAATCCTTAAGAACTTGCACTTAAATAATCTACAGGATTACTTGCACAGGGTAATTTTTTACATTTTTATTCATGAGTAGCAATCCTCTTTATACTTTTTAAAATATTTTTAAAAATATTGAAAAGTACTATTCTTTTGTACTGTCAAGCAGTCTGGACTTATCCCCACTTCGTGGTCACTGCAGATCAACTTTGCACAATTAACACAGCACTTTGTTTTTTGATGGTCCTTTGCCCTTGAACAAAAGCAACATCTGATGATCATACTTTTAGCTGGCTCTGCAGATAATGTCAAATGTTTTATTTTTGCATGTAGAGGGTTTGGCAAAGTGTAGATAGTTGCCCTAGTCTTTAAGTAATTGTCTTATAGGCTCCATCTAAGTTCCTTTAAAAAGTTATTTTTCTTGCACAATTACTGGCACTTAAGGCCACTCACATTCAACAAGAAGTAAAAAATTGTCAATGGCCAATGATTAGACCTATGGTTTCTATGTAATTTTGGCACATCTGATCTGAGACATCAATGCTTTTTTGTCATATTGTAAAACATGATGGTTTCCAGTTCCAGTGCTATGAGATGTTAACAACATGGTCACACATTTATTCTTTTTAGTACATATGAAGTGAAAGTCATCTTGTGTTTGCTGAAGCTGAATGTGCTTGAGCATACATGCTTATCCTTTGTTCTGATGAACTCTTTAGCAATCTTTCTTTTGTTTTTTCTGATAGTCCCAACCAAGGTTATTTTGTGATATTGTAAGTGTTGTGTCAATGGCATACTGGTAAATGACTTATCAACAGTGGTATTTCTTTCAATTGTGATATGGGAGCTACTACATATTTTACAGGCATGGACTTCATAACATCTACCACTGCCATGAAATACTTCCAAATTTTTGTCTATAGTTGCATGCTCAGATATTTTGTATGCTGACAGACAGTTGGTAACAAATGTTCCATATATCTCTCGCACATGTGTAATTTTGTTTATTTGTTTGCTATTATTTCAAGTATAGTTTTATCAAAACCTGAGACAGTTCGTAAGAAAATGGAAGTGTTTCCACACCATGGTGCAAATTACTAGGTCTGTACCAGTGCCATTTGTAGCCCAGATATCCTTGTTATTCAACTGTGTAGATTTCATAACACCACAAATATAAAGAACATTAATAGCTGTAGTGTCATGTTCCCTGGGGTACTGTGGCCTCTTGTTATCTATCTGAATGTATGTATACTTCACTATCTGGTCTATCATATCATCAGAAAATAACAAACTGTGTACATCAACAGCAGTTTTTACTCCAGGTAGCACACTGTTACTATGTTTAAAGCAGTCATCCTTCCTTTAACTGTTGTGGATTTTTGTATCACATAGAACCTTCTTTTGCATTAAGGCATGAAACTTCATTGCACAAGGAATGCCATTCTCATACTTGTTGAAGCTGAATTATTTTCATCTTCTGACATAATATCCTAATTTCTCTCTGCATACTCTGTGAATTTTTTAGCCATGATTACTATTTTTCATCTGGTTCTTCTCTTCTGATGGTGAAAAACTGTCAATAATTTCATCATCTGAAACTTCTAACAGAGCCCTAATTTCATCTTCTGTAAATCTTTTCTCCATTTTTTAAATTATGCTATCCATACAGTACACATATGTGACCAACATTTAAAATGCAAGGCTTGCGCTGGGTAAAAACTTTCCTCAGCAGCATAATGCGGTCAAACAGTAGAGCTTTTAAAGAAATGGTTTGTTCATAAATAAGGAGATAAATGAGTTCAAATTAAAATATGTAAGCTCCCCCTCTCCTCAGAAAAATACCTATCACATATCATTTGCATCTTTAAACTCTTTGGCACAAGTTTACCCTGTGCACTTCCTTATAGATGAGAAATAGAAAGGAGAGAGAAAGAAATAGTTAAGTTGTAATTGATGCAGCAATAAGAAATGAGATGTACTAGAAAGGGGGCAGTAATGCATTGTTGACTCACATTTGGTGAAAGAAATGTGATTTAAATAGTGAACTCTGCATTAATTAAAATTATATGAGAATGAGTTGGAAAATAAAAATACAAAGCCTGTTAATTCCAATAGGTATTTATTAGATGAATACAATCTGACTCATGTAAAGGATGCTACATATGCTACTTTTAAACAGCCTCCCCTATTGTACAGACATTTATCCCACTGCTTCTTGAGGTTCATGATGCTTGTTTCAGCCAAGCCCTTGCATCGTGCTGCAGATTCATCCAACTGAAACAACCTCCAAATGTTTCTTTAAAGTCACTTGTCTGTCTTTAATCAAGTTATTAGTTAGATAAGTATTGTCCTCTGTGTAGGATGGTTAAGGTTAATTTACATTCTGCAGTATCAATTTCTTCTCTTCCCTTTCTGTAATTGATACCATTTCACAAAATTATTGTAATTTATTACTGTTCCACCATACACAGCAACCAGCAATAGATTTCTGCTGGAAACGCATACTTCACTCACAGATACCAAATAACAGATTATACCTCTTCACATGTACAGCTCTCCAAGTGAGTTTACATGCATCTGCACATTTAAAGTTGTGCACCTCTCTGTTACATGGTTACTGCCTACTGAATTATGACTGCAGTAGGGAACTATAAAAGAGAGGGAATGTACAAATACATCTTATATTCCTATTTTCTGATCATACTTAATATTTTAATATAAGATTGATTTTAAAATTACATTTACAATTTTTCTGCTTAAAAATGTTGAACATTATAGAATTTGGAAAGAGATTTAGATTCTGTCTCTACATAAGATATATTCCAAATGGTCTAAAAATTTGATAATAATTTTCCCAAGAAAAATGGCAGATTGCAGGTAAAAGCAATGTATTTTAGAAAATGTAAAGGCCAGTAAAGTGATTATTATTTACCAAAAAGAGATGTTCCAGTGCTGGAAATGATGGGGAAATGATTGAAATCAGAACAACCATAAAATGTTCATCCACATCAACAGAATTTTTATATTTATAACCAATGTTTGCCTATAAGTTAAGAATATGACATGGTATCTATGTTTGTAATTACAGTTAAAATAATCAGTCATTAGCATTAGGGTTTTACTCCACCAGTGTGTTCGGCTAAGGTTAGTTCTTTAGTTTTATATGATTAAAAAGTGTAATTGATTGTTAGGTTAGCACTTTCATTTTACAAAATAAAAACAGTTAAGTGACGATTTTATTTTTAATATCTATGCCACAAATTATCTGGTACTGAATTTGGCATCATGCAAATGATGTCCCTACTGCTTCCAGTAGGTAATACTGCTCACTGATACAGCCTGGTGCTTTGACAAAAATTCATTTGTCATGAATTTATGCACAATATTAAAAGTGCATAGTTCATATGAAAATTTAGCTTGAAAGAGTAATATCCCTTCTCTCTCGAAATTTTTTGAAAATATTAGTTTTACCAGAGAGGAAATTAAGTTAATTTGTTCTATTATTTCTAATATTTATACCAAATGCTAATCTTTTCCAAATATGTTTTCTTTTTTTGGAATATATTTCAGGTCAAATATTTGATTATAGTGAAAATGATGTAAATAATTCTATATTTCACCGATGTGACATATTTAATTACAGATTTGATTATAGCAAAAAATTATATATATATATATATATATATATATATATATATAATTCTATATTTCACTGATGTGACATATTTAATTACAGGGTGTACTTATCCAGATGACTGTAAATGACTTACCAGTGGGACGAAGTGTAGATGAGACCCTGAGACTTGTGAAGGCATTCCAGTTTGTTGAGGCGCATGGAGAGGGTAATGCACTATTCTTATTGTTCATAACAAAGGTTTTATTTCTTTTATTATGTACTAAAGAACCAAACAAGGCTGATGAGGGACATTAATTTAATTGGGTGTGCATGTAAAATACTCAGATTTTCATGCATTTGAATAAGAGGTTTTAGAAGCTGGAAAGTAAAACCTTGTATTCAAAGTTGACGGGTTCAAAAATTATATGATTTTGAAATAATCAAAAACATACAAAAATTGGGAAAGAATAATTGTCATATTCTAAACATAAATAGTTACAAAAACAAGAGAAAATTGGAAAGAATAACAAATTTGTAGTATACATGACATCGCAATAATAATGTGTAACTATTATTATATTAAAAGGAAGTAAATCATTTAATTCAGCATAGAGCTAATTATACTGACCTGTGGGGGGGGGGGGCGATTTTGCTGTTTCAAATATGATTGGTGCTAATTTAGGAATGCTATTAAATGCTGAAACCCATTTTCCACTCTTGTATAAGAATTTTAAAAGAAGTAGATTTTTGCGAAATAAAAGAGTATTATAAAATCAAAATTAAAATGCCATATTCCTATCTAATACACAAAATGGGGTACCTACATATCTTTAAAAAGTTTGGTGTGTAAAGGAAGGAAGGCCGTGTTGATTTACTTTTATGTTTTGGGTGGGTATCTTATCTCTTCAAGCACCAGCAGTAGTCCACCAGCATTGCTTCATTCCACCGTCCCTGATATCTTTCCGTCTCCTTAATTTTTTGATGAAATCTTTCACCTTACTCATCACTCATGAATCCCAAATTAGGTGGACAGTAGTTAAGGTGTGAGTTCAAGAAGTAAAGTTTCAAACTCATATTGTGAAAAGAACTTCCATTCTTCGTAACATATTTCTTACAGTTTCTTCATATTGCATGTCTTTTACATTTCCAAGGGACTTATTGATAACATCCTTAAAAGCACACCATGCCTGAAGTTATTATATTATTCATAGTATTCAAAAAGTCAATATCCTTCATTAGCTGTCTCATCTAAGGTCCATCAAATACACCCTTTTTTATTTTAGCCTCAGACAGAAGTGGAAATTTACAATATAAATACTTAAAGTGACTAATTGCTTCATGATACCAAATTTAATATGAAGTGAAGGTAACAGCATCTTTTTAGGGTCAACTAGACTGACACATTACTTTCTTTTCTCCTAGGATTAAACTTTTTCTCTTGGTCCATTCTTTCATTTACCAATGTTTGTCTCTACATCTACTGTTCCATTTTCATAAAAGGTAAGGAAATTTTGTATACCCACCCTGCTGGCCAAGTAACATACCAAAAACTTTTAGATTTCCACATAGTAGCCATTTTTATTCTGGTTGTTTAATTTTTTTCTAAAATGTATTTGAGATTGTATAGGTTTATTTCATAACACAAGAATGTGCAACTGGAATCAAAGAAAATTCATTTCTATTATGCAATAAAATTGCTTTGAGACTTGTTTTTGAAGCATCAATAACTATACACCAGTTATTGCTATTGTAAGATTATTCTCTAAGTTGAAGAATTATACTAGATAAGTCACAACAATAAACTGGGTTATTTACCAGCTTAAAGACTTTCATAAATTGTTCATCTCAATTCCTATACCAGCAAAATATGCCTCCTTTAATTTTCGACTTCTAAATTTTGTTTTACTCTGATACATTACTCAAACAAAAGTAACAGTCATCATAAGTGGGTTTTTTTTGTTCACTGAAGATCTTAGGGATTCTGAAAGGCATGGAAATCCATTTTCCATTATACCAGTGCCTTAGTCCTTCAACACAAATTTTACGTGTAGAATGTGGATACCATTTCTTATCCTGGTCTCCAAGCTTGTTGACACATTGGCATGCTGGTATTCCACAGCATAAAGCTATCTTATTGTTAGTTCCCTGGGACTTTATACACAACACAAAGAAACTGAAATATTGCACTGAATAACAAATACACTCCAGATGACTGCGGCTAATGAATTTTAATTGACATCCTTATGGTTTTAAACTATGATGCATTCACTTCCCCTTACTTTGATTAGTTCCAGTCATGTCAGAGGAACTGATAAGAAAATAGAAAAGGGGTGCCTTGCTTCGCATTTTGCATTATATTCTATATAAACATTAATATGTAACTTGTGTTTGCTAAAGCTATACATATTTTGCTATTGTATCATTATCACTGCATTATAGCAGTATAATCAATAGAGTGTCAAATTACAAACATGTGTACATCTTATGAAAAAACTGATGACACTCTGAAAAGCAGAATGTTTTCCAATAAATTGTTTATTTTCACCAAGATAGCAATATCATCACAGGTCAGTATTATTATTAATTCAGTTTAATTGCAACGGTTATACTGTCTCATTTTAATTTAATTTAATAATGCTAGTCATTACATAAGTAAGATATTTTTATATTGTACTTACGAAGCTGTTGACAAGATATTTTTATTCAATTAAAAATGAAGGTAGGAATCCACACAGTGAAACTATCATAAATCTTTGAATTAAAAGTAAAACTACTAACATCATGTCAACACATTAAAACTCTCTTGACGTTTCACATTAAAACTTTTTTTATTAAAAAGTAAGTTGGGGCTAGTCGTCAATTGGTTGACAACATGACAACATGAGCAAGTGATTCACGAAACTAATCCCAACTTACTTTTTAATAAAAATAGTTTTAATGTGAAATGTCAAGAGAGTTTTAATGTGTTGAAATGATTTTAGTAGTTTTACTTTTAATTCAACAAGATATTTTTATGTTTATTTTTAGTATGCCCTGCAAACTGGAAGCCAGACAGCCCAACTATTAAGCCTGATCCAAAGGGAGCCAGACACTACTTTGAAAAAGTGAACTGAGCTACGTTTCTAATTAAAAAATCTGGTGTCATAAAATGTGAATGAATGGAAAAGGAACAATCTGGAAGAACTATTTTTGCTGCAACAAAAACATGTATGTTAAAGCTTGTATGTATTGTATGTAAGTTATAATAAATACTTTAAGCCTGAATCATAAGAGTAACAGATTCATTTTGTCCATAACTTGAAAGTATTCATTGCATGTCTCTTCTTTTTCAAAAGGCGGCAGCAGCAGTAGTTTGTAAGAAAAGTTTGAAATTGGGTTACTCTTGTCTCTTATTTTACAGGTGTTCTGTAATTCATGTTAAATTTTTATATAATTTTTTTTTCTTTTTATGTCCCTTGACATAAATACATAAAAATGGAGAATATTATTATTAATTTGAATTTTATAGTAAGTATAACACGGTAATTGGTGTTGCCTTTGACAAAACTTAAACTGGTATCACTAATCTGTTGCCTTCTGTTTTATATTCAAGTGAATTTTATAGGTAAAATTTGAAATTTATTTTATTTATTCGGTTTATTTAAGGATGCTGTTTAACATCTCAGGTCATCAGTGTTCCATTCAATTCAGGATGAAATGGTCAAGTAATTTTGCTCAGAGGCCTCTTCTTTTAGGCCTGAGGTTCTTTTATATGCTGTAAATCTGTGGTAAGAGACCCTTGACTTTACTTCTTTTCTGAAGGAAGTCACACTATGCCCTAAAAATATATCACAATCTGCAATTTTGAGTCTGCAATGCAAGTATAATTACCACTATATCACCAAGACAGACAAATTTGAAGTTGAAATGGTTCAAACTACATTCATGGTTTCTAAATTACTTTGTGTTTTGTAGGTGAATATCAATACATTTAGTTGTAGAAAACAATTATACTATATTGGAATCAGTAATATCTAATTTGGAGTTTAATGAATATTTTTAACTAACTGAAGCATGCCATTGGTACTATAGCCTTAATAATTATCATGAATGCATAAAGCCAGTAAATGTGAAAGTTCAAAATTACTGGGCAGCATATAATACTGTCTTTCTTTTATGGATGTGAACCAAAGTGTTGGACATAAGGTTAATTATGTGCAAAGTGATAACTCTATATGCAGCCACTTTTGTTTAGGAATTCAAATCATAATAGGATTATTTTTAGCAACACATTATTTAGCTAACATTGATCTTTAATTTACAAGACCAATTGAATAAAAAGTAATGTTTCAGCCATAGAACCACAATTATTTTCTGAATCATCACGCATATCTAATTTATTTAGCACAAATTGTATGAATAAATTAGTTACACACATATATTTGGTGTTTTTAATATTGCAAGAAAAGGGTTGTATGGGAGAATGAAAGCAGAAAGTATTATGATGATGTTAATTTACTTATATAACACTAGCACAGTGTTGTGTAAGTAAATGGAGTTTGTGTGAACAAGTTGAATACATTAATGTGGGAGATATATATATATATATATATATATATATATATATATATATTTAATAATTTCATTGGTACATTTCTGTTTATTGATGAAACCAAACTGTTTTTATCAATATCATCAATAATATTGACACAACGTGACTTCATACAACCAGTAGAAAGTTAAAAATGTGGTGAAAGCCACTCCTTTCTTTGATGATATCACTAAATCCTTTTCAATAAGTGAACTTCTGTTGATTTGTTGAATAACAGCTAGTTTAGAAAGGTGCAACACATTTTAATCATTAATGAATACTGAATATTCAGTTGAGACTTTTTGTAAGTTTTAGGGTAATCAGCTGCATATTTATATTGCCGATTTAATTTTTTTCTTCCTTCCCTGTAGTGAGTTGATGTATACAACTGCTTTATGAAGACTTAGATGTGGAAATTTATTCTGCTGGGGGGGAGGGGGAGAAAAAAACCACTGTAGATAAATAAATCTCTTGACATGAAATATGGAAATAAATTCTAAACTTTAACAATGGAAATATCTTCATTGTTTGCAGTCTTTGCAGATGCCTACCAAGAGAGAAAAAAAGTATTCATTTTTCTTTTATAACAGGTATTCAAAAATAAATGTCAAAATTAATTTTTATAAATTGTAACTCTGAAAATAAGAACATTGTGTATAAAAAGCTACCAAATGAGCAAATTTTATTAGATGAGAAAGAAGTCTGAGTTTATCATGAATTTTGTTATTGCATGTTGGTGTTGCAACCTTATAGTCTAAAACTCCTAAGAGTGTGTGCCATTACCAGTATATCCATTTCCCATTAAGTTCATTAATTTTGTCAAGTATTCACTTCCCAGTAATGTTTCTTATAAGTACTAAGCAGTCAAAGTTTACTTTATTTTTGTTCATAAAGAAAATCAAAATTTGATTTACTTTTTTTCCTGAAAAATTTCCTTTTTTAGAGTTAAAAACTTCAGAATAAGTGACAATATATGACTACCATAAAATTATTTTTAACCAGACTATAAATGCAAATGAGCTATATATATATAAAGTCACCTCATTTTATGTTTTCAAAAGGTGAAATATATCTTTAATAAAGTTATACTCATACATATTCACATGAAATATCTTTAATGACTTTGAATTTATCTCAGTCTAAGAATAAGATATTGCCAGAAACATATTTCAAGTGGTAACCAGCATTTTAATTGATACTTATATCATTGTTCCATTTTTGAAAGATCACTAATATGTCAAGATTAAAAAAAATGCAGCTTATTCAAGCCTATACATAGGCAAATAAGAATGATTGGGACTATGTAATCAATCACAAATTACTTATATAAATACAAATCAAACATATTACTTAATGCAACTTTTCTCAATAGAGAGCAAAATACAAATGAAAATATTTAGCATGCTTTGCTAGTAAACACTGGTAATTCAGAAAATAAGATTGTATAATCAACTCATCAGCTAAAATATTTAATTTATTATGATGAAAATATTTTGGTCTGTTGTAAACTTTCATTTTTGTTAGTTACAATATTTTTGGATAATAAGGAAAGAATGTGGTTGCTGCATCCTCTATAGTTTGAGAATATAAAATCATTTTTAAGTTGCAATTTTATCAGATTGTAGAGTAATTTGTGAACATATCTGTAAATTGTATAATATGAAAAAAATAAAGATAATGAAAAGTTATCCTTTTTGTAATAAGCTTGTAGGAGGATAGTCTTAAAAGTTCCTTAACAATATTGGAACAAACTTTTAACAGGAACATTATTTTTATTTTTAAAAAACGTTCTTCCTTAAGCTCACAAGAAAGGGTCAGAGAATAGATTAAAACTAGTTTTGTTATGGATTATAAAATATCCTTGCAAAGATTTAGCTGCTATGGTGTAACGGTATTGACAAGAGAAAGAGAAATAGATGAGGCATGTAGGTTTTCCATATCTTTCTGCAAGCAGCTCAGTAGTTAGAACAGGTTTAGTGTTGAGTTGAACTTTAGCCTGGCTGAAGATGGGAACTAAATGTTCTCAAAACCGGTTCCATACATTTATGAAAAGTAAGTGAAGCTTTAAGAGTGTGTAGTTCAACTGAATCATACTATGATATCAATTAATAGGTTTAGTGTTGTCTGCCTGAATGAATCACACGTCTCTATGCCTTGGAAGTGTGTTTACAAAGTTGATGATTTTGTACAATATGGTGTTCTGCAATGAGACAGGAAGTAATTGTGAAAATACTGGTGAATTACTTTGGTATTTTGGAAGGTACACGACATATAATCGTATACGCAAAAATCAAACGGCAAAAATCAAAGTTAGAACAGGTTTAGTGTTGAGTTGAACTTTAGCCTGGCTGAAGATGGGAACTAAATGTTCTCAAAACCGGTTCCATACATTTATGAAAAGTAAGTGAAGCTTTAAGAGTGTGTAGTTCAACTGAATCATACTATGATATCAATTAATAGGTTTAGTGTTGTCTGCCTGAATGAATCACATGTCTCTATGCCTTGGAAGTGTGTTTACAAAGTTGATGATTTTGTACAATATGGTGTTCTGCAATGAGACAGGAAGTAATTGTGAAAATACTGGTGAATTACTTTGGTATTTTGGAAGGTACACGACATATAATCGTATACGCAAAAATCAAACGGCAGCCTATATGCTCAGTTCTTTCTCGGCGCTGTTGCCCTGTTAAACAGGCCAACATCAGGAGCGACAGAATAACTGGCAGTATATGAAGGAGAAAAGCATGCTATTTTCAAACAAAGAAAGAAACAGCTTTTTCCAAAAGAGTTATAGAAGAGGTTTATACACTTTTAATAGAGGAGAAGGCATTAGATGAAAGTGATAGTGCTGTGAGGGATATCCAGGAAAGCAACAGTTTATCCTATCAGTCATCACATAAAAAAAAAAAAAAAATTCTGAAAAGATATCTGCTGATGCGTACAAGATATGGACAAAACAATCAAGAGAAAAAGATAAAACATTTTGATCCTCCCATCTGTCGTCCTGGATTATTGATATGACAATTTGCTTAAAACTTGTCTGTAAATAAATCAAAATGCCTGAAACTTAACAACATTTTTGGCACAGAAAAGAAAAATAAAGGGTAGAATATGTTGGCAAAAATTTGAAACCATTCTCAAAAAATGTTGCCCAGACCCAAACATTCTGCAGGATATCATAAACCATTTTATAGCAAAGAGATAAGAAAATGCAATAATACATTACCATATACTGAGAATCTGTGCAGTGAAAATTAAGAAGAGAGTTGACCCTCATGATTCATTGCTATTCAAACTTTGAACTCAAAGATTAAAAGTTAAATGAATAATAGGTTCGTTGTCAGAAAATACCTCACAAATCAACTAGCAGTTGGTTCAAGGAGCTGCTGCTATTGAACAAAAAGTTCATGAATTCACATCTGATTTAGATAAATGTCTGCACCAGATCAAGTAATTAATGCCCATCAATCAAGATTTGATGAATCGTAATCTGGATGCACTCTTGCAATGAAGTAATAAATCTTTGGTACGGTTGGACACGGCAGCAACCACGTACTTTTATATGTTAGTGCCAGAGATTGTGATGGTTGGTATGCTGTTACCCATTTATATCTCCTTGTATTGGAACTCACTGGTCGTTTTCTCACAATTATGAATATCAATTTACCAAAATTTAAGGATTTTTGCAAGCATGTTTGCAAATATGATTTAAAGGTTTTCCTAGAACAAGCAATGTGGCCCGATATACAGGAAAAAATTGAAGCTTTTCTTTTGGTTGACTCCTAAAGAACAAATAGAGAAAACTATACATCTTGGCAGTTCCTGAATGCATAGAATTCATCAAGAAACTGATTCCAACAGAATGTACAAGCCCACTGACATTTTCTTCTTTCATCTAAACAATTAATTTTTTTTTTAAAATTTTCATGAATATAATTATATCTTTTTACAATAAAGTTAACATTGATATAGAGACCAGTTCTTACACCAATTTTTTTTGTATTACCAGTTCTGCCAGCAAGATTCCCTAACATAATCAAATTTGCTAGTTTCCAATGAAGTTACATTAAAGACCTTGATGCATGTCAAACACCCTTGGAATACTGCTCCGATGCAGAAAAGTGTTTCCGAGAAAATTGTAACCAACCTGATTTCATCAAATGTGTATACTGCAAGAAATGTATGTGCATGGAACACAATTATTAATTTGAATGATTTTGCCTCTAATCTTTCAGTGAAGTAAACTCTATTATGAAGTGTTTTATGCCATATTAATGACTATTTGTCTCAATCCATTTGTTTCATAAGAATTCATATGATTTCTTAATAGTCGTGGTGTTCCCATTGTTTCTTTGAAGACCGATAGCTCCTTTTGTAATAGCCTATAGCAACTAAACTTTATATAATGAATATATATTGTGTCTCTATTATATGAATATAATTTGCCAAGCATATTGTTACCCTTACTTGTCAGATTTTTTATTCCAGAAATGCTCCTTTTCGGGAAGGTCTGCAAAAACTCTTCTGCAACTGCAATGCCCTTGATTTGATGAAAAATGTTGACAAGCAAGAAAGAGTTTGAGCTTTGAAAATGGATGAAGTTGGAGGAAGACAAATATGGGGAGTAGGGTGGATGTTCCAACAATTCATACTTCAAATCTCTCACATCGCTAAAACACTTCTGTGAGCAGGTGCATTGCCTGAAGAAAGATATTTTTTCCCTTCCAAAACCAGGCCTTTTGACAAATAAATTCTGATCCAGTTGGTTTAAGAGTTGGGAATAATACTCTCTGGTAATGACTGGTACTCTCTGAAGAAAATAAATTCCTTTAGCATCTCAAATGACTGTTGCAATAACCTTTCCTGCAGATGGAACTGACTTTATTTTCTTTGGCACAACAGCTTCTGTCTATCGTTTTGGCTACCAAATCTCATCTACAGTTATAACATGATGCACCAAATCAGTTCTGTTGCTGTTAAAACACTGTTACAATATTTTCATTTTGATATGTTGTTACAGCGGAAGCGTGACATCCATCATATCTAACATATTTAATTTTTCATGAAAAATATAACCTACATGTTCCTTTGCAATGCTTCTGCAGTTTTAAAATCTGTAACTCAGTGATTTGGTACTATATTATATATTCAGTGATTGCAGCTGTTGCACTTTTTGGATGACCTTCAGATGGGTCATCTTGAAAGCTGGAACGGCTATGTTTAAATTCAGCAACACATATTTTTTAATGTTTGAAAATGAAGAAGAGGAGTATGCAAAAACATTTATAAATTTGATATGGACAATACTTTTATCCGTTTTGTGAAATACTTGTAATACTTCTGTTGAGAAAGTTGTATTAAATTTGAAACATCGATCTAACATTTCAAATTACTTGTAATACTGAAGACAGATGTACCTATATAAAACAATAATCTTCTCTTTTAGATTGTCCTACTATAATAGAACTTTCATCTTAATAGCAAAAACTCTCAAGTCCACTGTGCTGTTGTGTGCAGACACTGCCAAATGCAGAAGGGGCCAATAGGATCCTTTATTTGTTGCACAGGAAGCATTTTTATGTATCTTCTACAGCTGTTACAGTCTGTTATAGATTAAGGTCACAAGATGCAACAATGTGAGTAGTACATTCTTGTAATGGTCTAAGACAAGTTTTAGTTGGATGTGATTGTAGTTAATATTTAACAGAATCTGAATTGGCACTCTTGCATCTATCATAAAAATGAAGAAAACTAGCAATGATTACACATTTGCCTATATTAAATAGGTAGATGGCCGCATAGATCAGAACTAGCTGGATAAAGTTCAAATACCCATTTGGGTATTTCTAGATAAATGAGTTTAAACGGGGCCGTATATGCACCGAAAATGTAATGACCTTCGCCCACTTGAAAGTCACAACAAATGATATACTTAAAATAGCCATGTATTATAATAGAATACTGTCGAATGGAAGTACGCAAGACGGTTGAGTCTGCAGACATTTCAGCTGAATGATTGTACAATATCCTAGATGAGAAAGCTGTGTGTGCAATGAATGCTGCGATTGTTAACTGTGGACAGATAAACCCTTATAATAGATTGTTTGGCAATGTTTAATCACATTCCACAGGGTTTTAGCATCGATTTGAGTGGTGGACGAAACTTGGATCCACCTTTCGCACCTGCGTCGAAGTGGCAGACAGAGCACAGTGAAGAATTAGTAGTAAAAGTGCACAAAAACTTAAAAGACCGATTTTGGAAAATCTTAAGAATAATCATGATCCACTATTGTTGGACCGTTGAGAGAGAAATTGAAGCAAAGAAAGCCAATGTTACCGCATAAAAACGTGCGCTTTCAGGAGGACGTCCCATGCAATGGCAAAAGCTTACAAATTGCGCTTCGAATTGATTCCTCGTGTACCTATCGGTCTTAGCAGTAGAAAGTTCTTCCCGTTTACGAATTTAAAGATGGGAAGAAATATTTGTCCAATGAGGTGCCATCGACGGCGTTAATACTTATTTTGTAAAGTTTGACAAAATCTGTTTTTCCGCCGGATCAGCTGAAAGCTATGAAAGAGAATTATGACTTTCTTGAATAGTGTTTAAAGCCCGTTTTTACTACTGAGGTACCAAAATCGGTGAACTCTGATGATACATGAGATGAAATATTGGGCCTAAGTTTGGGGTACTTCCCCGGCATTTGCCATTTATGACTCAGGAAAACGTGGAAAAAAAAAAAACTCAAGTCAGGGAGGACGGTCCTCATGGAGGGATTCGTAGCGGTAGGGAATTATGATGAAAAATCAAAGTAGTATTAAAAAGGCTTGAAACTTTTATGACGTAGATTACTATTTTTTTCGCTCACATTACCAACGGGGTCAAGATAATGCAATTCTAGCTTATTCATCAAATACTCTGTGACCATAAGGAAATTATTTTCTAGAACAGTTCTTTTGTGTATTTGCAGCAAACTCTTCAACGCTTAATGAAATGATCTTAAAGAAAACTTTCTTTGAACTTTAAATGAAAGAAAAATGTTGTGTACTTAAAACGTTTATTTATATTTACTTGAAAGTAAACACCAAATAGGTACAATACCTTGAACATTCAGTGAAAAAATAAAATAAATAAAATCCATTCAATAAAACGAAGTAAAAGCGAAACATTTTATTTAATCATTCAGTGGAATACAATAAGAATGCATTGACCGCCTCCACGGTCTAGCATTTGTGACTACCTTCAGGTCAATCTTTCTTATTTTTTTCTTCTGAGTTTTTCCTAACTGCGACGAATTGAATGCCAGGTAACTTAAAGACTCTAAGGACTTCGACCTCATTTGCGTCATCATTTAATTCATTTCCTTCATCCTTACATACTTACACCTATAGTATTCACTTCACAATCTACAGACGTCACGAGAAGACCAATGCAATCAAAGCGGAACCATGAAACTCTGATTTCAAATTACTGTTTGTAGAAAACAGACCATGACCATGAAAAGTGCGCAAATTGTTTAGTTTGAAACACATTTTCAAGGTCTAAAAGTTTATATTTTTCATTTGTTTCGTGTGTATATAAGTGTTTCGTGTATATATAAGAAAAATAATTCAATCTCCAGAACTATATATATATTCTTACCAAATATCCCTAGTTCTGGAGATTGAATTATTTTATATATATATTCTTACCAAATATCCCTAGTTCTCGAGATTGAATTATTTTTCCCCCTTTTTAAAGACTTGAATATTATGTGTAAAATTTAAAATAGCATGTGAAATTGTTATGACCTTTTGATGAAAGTTAAATACGACTTGAAGTTTTGACGGCGACTTTAAATTGTTATGGTGGCAGCCCCTAAGTTGCTGATAACGCGTCACCGCCACAAGAGTAAGTCAAGGGCAGTTTGAAGAGCAGCAATGGAGCGACACTACATACAAGTAACCTTTTATACTTCCTCTTGGGCAGTGGTGAGTGAACAGTTTCCGTTTGTTAAAATTTGGTTTATTCTTTCAGTTCTAAATTTGTTTCACATTCCATTAGATAGCTTTAGCTAATAGTTCATTCTCTGCTTTCCGTTAGGAATTATTCTTAAACTGAACTGAGCATTGGGTATGTTCGAGTTATATTGTGGAGTTTTAAAAGTATTATATTATTCGGAATTATTGATATCTGTGCTTTTTATATTCTACCGACCTTGATTAGGTAATGTAAAATTATAACATCATAAAAATATGATTACATTTTACGGCACAAGTGGTAAACCACACATTGAAACAATCGAATGTTTTATTTGACTTAGTTATAACTATACAGCTCATTATTTATTACATTACAAAGAAAACTGTCACTCTTCGCGATAAAGGTTGTCAAATCTAATAAGTCAGAATTTTAGGTTAAATCTGTTTAGTAGTGTTCTCACGGTTGTTGTTTCTCGCTATCCTTAACACTTATTTCGGCGTGTCCTACTTTTCAGTCTATAAAATATGTGAGTTGGCCCATTCGCCGCTATATTAATTTTGAGTCAAATATGAATACATTGATATTTATATTCGTTTTGTTATGTACTATATGTGAAGAAATTTAAAATGTATACACAATTGCGGTATTTTGGATTAAAAAAATAATAAAAATAAAAATCTGAAATACTTCATACCGGTACCTTGTTTCCTACACATTTTGGATTTTGTTTCGTTGAATACTTTATTCCCCCAACACCCACTTTTAAATACAAACATCTGGGTAATGCGGCGCCTTCATATACTGCCAGTTATTCTGTCGCTCCTGATGTTGGCCTGTTTAACAGGGCAACAGCGCCGAGAAAGAACTGAGCATATAGGCTGCCGTTTGATTTTTGCGTATACGATTATATATCGTTTTCCAAGGACTATGAAACAAATAGCGCTACTTCTACTTCCTACGATACATTATGTCATCTCAAACGCATAAGGCATATTTTGCAACATGTATGATTACGCAACATTAGAAGCGTTTACAACGCCATTATGGATCGGTTTCATCAATGAATGCTGAAAACACAGATTACTAAATAAACATTTCACGTTAAAGCTTTTACATGTTACGATTCCTACAGCATAATGTTAGTAGTTAAAATGACAGATTAACCAATTAACAAGTTGTTAGGGTCCTTGAGAATTGCGAGTAGCACGGATCGAGAAGGCAATATCACAACCGTGAGACTTTTGACTCTGTGCTTTAAAAGCCACTTCGACGTTCTTTTGTATGCGTTTTGTTCCAGGACATAGCTAAGGTCTTAAAAAAACATTTCCCAAACTTCATGCATGCACGACTCCCTTTTCGAGAATGAAATTATTGGCGACCTCTCCATTTCGCTTCTTAATAATAATTAATTTGCAAGCTCGATCATGCTTTAACATTTATTAATCACAATAGCAATTGTTGCGCTGCTTTATAACTGGTCAAAATAATAATAATCATAATACAACAGTTAATTAAACATTGTTAATAAGAAAGGACATGAAAATGGACAAGTTCTTAAATAAAAGTACTTTACCCGTAACCCCCGTCACCTCCTAGATAGAATCCAGTGACCCCCTAGGGATCCCAACCCACAGTTTGAGAACCGCTGGCTTAAAGTAACTTCCATAACCTAATTGGGCAACTATTTCGAACTGAGCTGTAATGTGGGAATTGTTCAGTAGTACTTACAGTGTAAGGAAATACATCTATGCGCTGATCCAGGACACTTTACAACAATTACTAATTTGGAGGTTAGTATCGCGATTACTTGAACAATGAAGGAAAAGTAGTCCTGGCGAATATGATAAATTTCGATTCTGTTATCTGTAAGAGGTTGCATTTTATAAGCAAGTGCTCTTACAACACCAAGAAAATGGTGCAGCGAAAGAAGTTATTCATAATTTGCAGTATTCCTCTAAATGTGGCAATGTTATGTATCTTCCGCTTTTGGAGCAATTGCTGTGGAAACCTTTCCGATAATCCTGAAAACATTCGATTCTGAATTGCCGGCCCTGTCTCCAACCATAAAATGAAAAACAGTGGCTGGTCCTTGACGTGATCAACAGGAGAAAGCGAGAGTGAGAAAGACGTTTCTGTTTTGCATATTTCTCGTAGTTCATCATGATGACTCTTTTCTAATGTGTACCTTGGGGGGTGGAGTGGAGAAAGTCATTGCAACTTACAGTCATTTAAAAGGTTAAAATATAGAATTTCGATATATACAGCGAATTTCGTCTGCCATTTTCCAAATAATTTTATTGTTAGAGAAGAAGGTTCAATTTTGGCTTTGTTTGGTGCTGCACTCTATAGTGAACAATTCGAGATGTTCTCCCTAGCGCTCTGAACATTTGTGCTCAGTTGGAGCGTGACTCGTGAAAACAGTGATAGAGTTTGTTTATTTAGTTTTTTGTACAGCAGAAACTTTCACATATATTTCATATGTTACTAACAAACACGTAAGACATTTTAGTGTTCTACTGTTTTATACTTTTTTCAAACTTTTAATAAAAGTGCCTCTTCTTGACGAGAATAATCGGGCTCATGTAAACGATTTAAATTTTAAATATAGTGTGGAGGTAGTAATATGGGCTATCGCATGTGGTCTGAATACGGGCTGTTTGCGCATATTTACATCTCTCATCTCTCATCCTGAACTCTTCATGCAGGATTTTGTATTACAGGATGCTTAGGAACACCGTAAGATATATAAAATAGAACAAACGCAAAAGATGGAATGAGAAAGACGCGGTGAAAGTCATTGAGAGATAATAAAACGGGCACTTTAAATGCTTCTAAATTGTTCAGTGTGCCTCGTACCACTTTACAAACTCTCAGCAAATACAGTTTGTTTGATTCACAGCTAGCAGCATCAAAAACGTTTGGGAGGCCCACTATTTTATGAGATATATTGGAAAAATGCTGTTCGAATATATATATTGCTTATGGAGGCTACTTATTTTTGTTTCACAGTTGCTTAATATAAGATGTCTGCTTATCAGTTAGCAATAAAAATTATTTGCCTACTTTCAGAACGGAACAAGCAGGTAGTGCACGGGCCGATTTATTTCTGTAAAAAACACAATGCTGTTCTTTCTATTCGTAAGCCAACAGGAACCTCATACGCCAGATCTATGGAACAAAGAAAATGTAGGAAAATGTTTTGACCTTTTGGATGACGCATACAATGAGCACCAATACTCTGCCGACCGCATATATAATGTCGACGAGACAGGCCATATTATAGTCCAGAACAAGATACCCTCTATTATCGGCAGGAAAGGAAAGAGACAGATTGGAGCTCTGACATCTGTTGGACGAGGTCTGGAATGCAAATGTGGAACGATGGTTGACTGGTCACTATCCATCACATCTGCTAGTTCTCATGTTGACTGGCATGAATAATCACGGACTAAAGATTTCAGAAGGCCTTCATCAAAGCTCGATGGTCTTCCTGAAAGTGGTGAATCTCTCTCGTCAAAATGGCCCTCTTTGAAACAACTGAACCATTTTCTTGCCGTGTTTCCTCCAATGGCATTCTCTCCGTAGACGGCACAAATGTCCCGCTGTCTTTGCTCCTCTATTAAACTTCTAAAAGAAGAACATGTCGAAAGTGGGTTTTTCTTTCTTCTCTTTTTTTATACTTGACACCCCACCTTCTTTAGCTCACAAATAGCGCTAATTTTCTTCAAATCTGCAAAATTCATGGCGTATTTATAAGTACAACGCTCCAAATGCGAATGACAGATGGCAAATGGTAAACAATATCCTAGCAATGCAGTGTTTGAGATGGCAAACAAATAAGCTACGAATTTTTGCATCAATATAAAATATAAAGTCGAATATTTGGTATATTACGTAGAATATATGTAACATATTTTGTCAGAATATGTAATAATGCGTAATGTACATGTTTAATATTTCAAAACTAATTAGTTAATTTGCATAACTCCCTTTTTCAAGAACAAATAGAATAAGAGAATAGACTATTTAATTACATTAGAATCGGGGCTCTAGTTGCAACAAATCCCTCCTCTAACACTGTTCTCGTATTCTATATCCCTTGCGCACTGAGTAATAGAATTTGAGGGACAAAATCCGTATCCTAATAATGAAATACTTGCAAGGGTAGATTAGTGGACATTCTTACCCCATTATTAATTAATTATGGTCATTTATATGTTGCACTATATCTTATCGCCAGTTCTTTTCTAGGAATGAACCCTCAAGCATATTTTAAGCAGAGATCTCAAAAATTGCATTTTTGCTCTTTGTTTTGTTTTTGTTGTGAATTGCTGTAAGCAAGCGAAGGGTTATATCCCAAGCTAGGATCCCTAATACCTTAAATGCATATTTATATATTTAAAACGCAACAGGCTCTTGTCGTTGTTATTGATACATTATCAAATCATTTGCTAATTAGCTAGCCAGGAAAGAAAAATGGCAGTAATAATTTAGTTCCAGAAAAGCTAATTAAAAGAATTTCATACGTCAGTTTCTGTAAACATCGAATACAGTTTATGATGAAACCATGAACCTGGTAAAGTATAATTTGTGCATTTAGTTTATGGTGTTGAACTGCGAAAAAAGCCAGTCTGCTAGAAATATGCAAACGGAAAATTCTATTGCAGCTTTTAGTTCGAAAATGGCTGGATTGTTCCCAATTTGTACCTCTTTATTAATGAACAATTATTATTTAATATTCAAAGCGATAAGATATAGAACCAAAACGCAGAACGGAAGTTTAGTAATCATAGAATTAAAGCATTATTCTTTATTTAGCTGAAAACATGAAGTCTTGTTTTCTATAATGGATCTTACATGGTTTTCTTGTCCATTTCACGGCAACTGGCAGGTCGGCAGTCAGAACAGGAACTCCAGGCGAAGCGGATGTAATATCTGCGCTACTGATTCAAGTTCTCGCAATTACAACTACAATTACAATGAAAAGAAGCAGTACTTTATGACAGGAGGTGTTGGAAATGATGTCCTGCCACATCCACACTTTCTGAATCTTTTTAAAAAATAATTATTTACATGGACGATTCATTTATGAAGAAATTGATTGCAAGGAATACTGCATTCTCAGATACCTTGCAATATCTTGAGAAAAGCTTGAAACCGGTTCTTACATTGCCATCACTGCAAAAGCCGCGATTATAAAAAAAAATTGCACGAAGTGTTTAATATAATGCTAAAAGATCTTCTTTTACTACATAAATATAAAGTAACTAAAAACAGCGTTCGTAAAAAGAAAAAAAAAAAAAACTGAAAAAAGACATTACTTAAATAATTTGTGGAAATTTAAAAGTTTATGGATATTTTTTTAAATTTACATTTGTAAAATTAATTTATACAGTGCACAGAATGAATACTTTTATCTTAATACTGCCTTAGTTGAGCTTGATGTTCTTTAAATAATATAGGCATCTGAACATTACACCTGTTTTTGAAAGAGGAAAGTGCAATGGTAAAGCCCGTATTTTTAAAGCAGTGAATTACAACATACTTGCTGGTCCTTAAAGGATATTTAAATCATTTTTCGCAGAGTCAAGAACGTTTGGCTCTACCTATATGTCATTTCATTTTCAACTTTAGGCGTGCACTCCTGAGCTTAGAAAAGGACATGTGATGTTCAAGATTCCTTGACAAATTAAAACAAATAGGTAAATTTGCATCTGTTTCTAAATACAATAGAAAACATGATATTTCATTTTACAGAAACTGTTCTTTCACAAAAGCTGTGTG
This sequence comes from Metallyticus violacea, assembly GCA_030762175.1. NCBI lineage: Eukaryota > Metazoa > Arthropoda > Insecta > Mantodea > Metallyticidae > Metallyticus > Metallyticus violacea. The sequence goes on along the minus strand of CM060835.1, from coordinate 41,532,999 downwards.
TAGGACATAAGTTGGAAAAAGAACCGGACTTCTTCATTCGGGTCAGGGTCAGGATTCGAATCACGCTCTAACTTATCGTGTCCTCCTCCAAGCACGTAACCGCGAACTTCTCTCATCTGATTCTATATATCCCGGAGACCGCCCCAAGGTTTCCTACTACGAGAGATTTATACCTCTGACACAACACCGTCAGTGTCAACGAATTATGGAAACACCAATTCATATTCAACCATAATGATACTTCCTATTGGCATACGCTATTCTGCGATCAATGCCCCAGACAATTTCGTACTGGTCTAGGCGCCAGAAATCTTGCGTAGTAGCATATTTCCGCTGATTTTGCTGACTCTGCTTATGTGTCAGAGGCGGCATGTATAATTCGTTTCTTTATTTCCCTCTTTATATCGGTCTTATTATACCACTATAAGAGAGTTTTACTATGAAACTTTCCGGTATTTCAAGGAATAGCTTGAACTGATTATGGATAAAGTAAAATGAACATAAAAAGAGGAAAACTCAAAAGAAGAAATACTCCCAGTCGAATTAAAAGGAACCTAAAAAGAGTCATAGCCCACAAACTTAAACTAAGAGATAATTCCAAAACCACAGACAGTTACACACAGACAGATGATAATGGAATCCTGGAGGTGTTATCTAACACAAAATTAAACGAAGAACTGGAAATATCGTCACACAATAAACCAGCTTTACCTCCAAAATTAAGAATCCATACCATAGATAAAGAAATGGGAATCAAGAAAAAGGTCGAAGTGAATTATCAAGCCTTAATGGATGAAGACACAAGTACAGAAGAAGAAGGTGAAGAAGAGAAAAACAAGGAACAAATAGAAGTAGAGATTGAACAACTTGTCTCACAAAAAAAAGCTGCGCAGTAGATTCTTAAAATCGCTATGGGCAAGAAGTAGAAAAAATTCGAGATTAAAGACAAAAGCAAAAATTGTCAATTCAATGAACGACATGGGCAGTGATGCGACTTCATGTCAAAAAGTGATAGAAATCGAGGCGTTAGAAGAGGAGAAGGAAGTAGAGGAAATCAATAGTAAGCACCAGATAATATTCAACCCAACTCTAGCTACTGATGCACAAGAAAACACAACTTCGACAAATGCTGACGACAAAGGAACTTTAGACATTAACCGACACGTTAGGCGTAAGTTGCATGAAAATGGTGAATCAATAATATTCTCTGTGCCAGACGCCATTGACCGTATGGAATTAAAAACTCAAAACATTACAACGGAACTTAATGAATTATTAAAACTACTAAACTCAGCCTATAAAAGAAGGAACGATTACTTGGAACGCAATGAAGTATATGAACATTTTGTACTTTGTTATGGCAGGATAGTTTGCGACATTAAGCAAAGCTGGCCTAATTGCTATGCTCATATCCGACACGATGGAGTAAACTACTCCAAAAATTACTCCGGAAGCACTCCAAAGACTGAAACTAAAATACCTAGTTCTCCATCAATGCCCAGACATCCTGCTAATACTCCTTTCAAAAACAAACACCCTATTAAGATCCAAAACACACACAAAACAAGAATAAACAAAATTAAAGAAAGCAATTTTGACGCTGTTATAAAACAGCCAGGAAGGAATAATAAACCGAGTTCTAAACCCAAGGAAGCAACCGATCAAGAACTTAGGACCGGTACCAAGCATCACTCCGCTGCTAACTCTGGATAAGTGTTATCTAAAAGACAACATGGCAGATTACGACAAGCGTAGAATAATCAAAATTGGCCAAATAAACGCCCAGAGAAGTAAACTAGTGATGTTGGAATTAAATAAAGTTGCAGAAGAACTGAGGTTAGACTTATTATGCATTCAGGAACCTTATTCCTTTAAAGGCAAAGTAGCACATACCCCAGCAAGAGCACGGATTATTAGTCACGGAGAAAATCCTATGGCATCAATTATAATATATAATCCAAATTTACAAATAGTCAATATAACACAATTAGGAGACACACATACAAACTCTATTGAAGTGACACATGACAGCGGAAAATTTATTCTAACAAATCAATATTTTCAATATAGCCACCCAATCGACCCATATACAACAAAAATAAAAGAGGTCAGTAACATTTTTAAAAATTTTGAGCAAATTTTCACAAGCGAGGCCAATGCCAAATCTGACTGGTGGTATAGGTAACATCAAAGACGAAAGAGGAGAAAAACTGGAAAAAACTATTTCTGAACTAAATCTATTTGTCAATAATCAACCCAACAACCCTCCTGGTTTCGAAAATAGAGCCGGTGCTACTGCCAACATTGACATAACTTTATGTAAGTTAAGTTCAAATAATAAAATAATAAATTGGAAAGTAGGTCAAGATATGACCACCAGTGATCACAGGTTAATCTATTTCGATTACTGCACACGAAAACCAAAATTTAAACTAGGAAGATGAGAGAAAATTTACAATTACAAACAAGCAGACTGGAATCTTCTGAGACAGGAATTTGAAAACTTAAAGTTACAATACGAAGGAGAGTCTATTGATAAGGGTGCCAATAACCTTGTCCTAACAATATGAAAGGCCATGGAGAAATCTCTTCCCACAACCATACCCAAAAATATTTTGATACTATTTGGACGGATGCGCTGCAAAAAGCAAGAAGCAAAGTTAGGAAACTAAGAAGAATGTATCAAAGATCGATAATTGCGGAAGAAAGGGAGAGTAACCTAAATAAATACAGAAAAGCTAAAAAGAAATATAAAACCACCTTAGAAGAAACAAGGACAAATTGATGAAAAACTTTCGTAGAAAAAGAATTAGACACCAATATATGGGGAATGCCCTATAAAATTATTATGGAAAAAATTAAGAAACCGGATAATCTAAATACAATAAAAAAGACAATGGGGACATGACTACAGATTGGAAAAGTTACTTCCCCAGGATGATAAGAGCATGGATAATATTCAGCACATTCAAAAAAGAGTAGATATGAACACCATATATAGACATAATAGATTAATCTACCCCTTTGATATGTTGGAAATTAAGTTAGCTATAAATAAGGTAAAAAGGGATAAAACAGCAGGCCGGAGGGAGTAATGAATGAAGTTCTGATAAATTTGGAAGATAAAATTACACCGTTCTTATATCGACTTTTTAATGACTGTATATGGCAAGGGCGCTTTCCCTATTGCTGGAAAGCAGGAAAAGTTATTATCTTAAAGAAAAGTGCCGACAAGGATCCTAAGGAGCCGAAATCATATAGACCTATATGTCTCCTAAATACTCTTGGAAAAATCTTAGAAGCACTCGTCTGTAAAAGATTAAAAGAATTTAGGACCATGACAGGTATGAACAACAATAAATTCGGCTTTAGAAAAGGAAAATCGACTCAAGACGCAATAAACCACCTATTAGAAATGGCCAATAACTCAAATTCAAAATACTTAATTGGAATTCTAATTTATATGTCCGGCGCCTTCGATAATTTATGGTGGCCGGTACTATTTGAGAGGTTACGGGAAATAGATCTCCCTAAATGCCTATATGCAATATTAATGGATTACTGCAAAGACAGAAGGGTTCATGTAAAAGGTAGTGAAGAAACAATTTACAGAGATATAACTAAGGGATGTCCCCAAGGCTCGATCCTAGGACCAATTTTTTGGGATATAGTTTTGGAGACTCTTTTAGACGAACTAAACAACTTGAAAATGTGGCAAAAACCAGCGTATGCTGACGATGTTTTATTTCTAATAGAAGGAAACAATAGGGCAGATATAGAAAGAAGAGCGAATAAATTAACTCATAAATTAAGTAATTGGTATAATAAAACTAAACTCCAAGTCGCTCCAACTAAATCAGGCTACATGCTTTTGAAAGGTAATCTCAAAAGAGATCCATGTATAAAATACAACAACCAAAATATAAGACGCCAAAAAGAATTGAGAATTTACTTAGATGAAAAATTAAAAATGAAAAATTAAACTTCAGGAATCATACTTTTTTTTTTTTTGATTGATTTATTTATGGACGCTCTTTAACATCTCAGGTCATCAGCGTCCCATTCAACTCAGGGCGTGAAACGGCCGACAAATTTTGCTCAGAGGTCTCTCTTTCAGGCTTGAGGTTCTTTTTCGTGCCGTAAATGTACGGCACGGGACCCACGGCTTTACTTCCCTTCCGAAGGAAGCCATACTTAGGATTTTTACGCCCGAAAAAATCCATCGCTCCTGGCCAGGTTCGAACCCGCGATCTTGGGTTTAGAAGGCAAGTATGGTAACCACTACACCACCAGTACCGACTAGGAATCATACTGAATACGTACGAAAAAAATCTGAAAACGTTATTATGAAATTAGAAAGATTAGTTCAGTTGAATTTTAAAATTCCATTAAACGTCATTACAGCATACCACACGAGCATTTTGCTTCAATAATGACTCTGGAGCAGGGGTCTGGGCTCTGAGGACGAAGGATGTCCAAATAAAAAAACTGTATTAAGAAGATCACAAAGGAAGGTGTTATTAAGATTTACAGGGGCATTAAGCACCTCATCCACTATGGCCCCATTTTAGTAGTAATAGGAATATGGCCAATTGACCTATTGATTAAATTAAAAGGCAATGTGTATTGGTTGAAAAAAGACAACTTGGAGAAAGTAAGTTTAATAATCTGCAGTCGCTGCAACTTAAATGAAATAAAACATAAATTAAAAGAACAATGGCATCACGAATGGGAAAATGTCGAGGCAGGCAGGAGAACTTTCGACTTATTTAGCAATATTTTTGAGAGATTAAAACTAAAATTTATACAACCTACCAAAGGCATGATAGATTACCTTATAGGACACAGGCCTTACAAAATCACGCATCCATCTAGTTCTATAGAACATTTAACAACTATGAAGCAGTTTTGTCGGTGGAGACAAGTTGGTCACCAATTATGAAGCCGTTTGGTCGTGTGGCAGTCAATTATAAAGGCATTTATTTGCTGATCGTCACTCCTTGTAGCGGCTTATCATTAATTGATTATTGATCGCTTTGGTGTTGTTGCATACGCTTCATAACAACAATATCTCAGGATTTTGTTGCGCTATTATGTGAGTCGTGCTCAACAGGACTGGGAGAGGATATCACGCGATGAGTACATTTGAATATGTGTGGCAATTTATTGTTTGCTAGATCTTTCGCGTCCTCTGGTGTTCTGCGTATGATAGAACTCAGCGCCTTCGAATATAAATTGTAGCTACCGCAGTATCCAAAGAGATGAACTGAATCTGATTATCTGAACTGAGTATGTAAACTGCCGATATGGACTAAACTCTTTCTGCTTAACTGATGAACTGATCTATCCAACTGATCACATGAACTGCACTTCTGAACTACGCATGGCAACTGATGTCCCAGCGGAGCAAATGCATCATATATATCGGATTCAAATTAACTAGATGTTGGCATCACCAAGCGCACGGGAGTAACACAAGCAGGCGCAAGTTTTGCTCCTTGCTTTAAAAATTCAAAATGTACATCCACAATTGGCCGGTTCAAATTCACCTGCAACCGCATGCCACCCGCTACTATTTAAACCTTTAAAACATATATTTGCATTGGGGGTTTAAAGTTAACTGTTCAACCAGAGGGCGAGTTTGTTGCCCTAACGTATTCGAAAGTCAGGATTTTATTAACTCTCGTCATTGGAAGGTCTTTTAAGAAGTAGCATACATTTGTCCCTTTCTTTTGTATAGCGGTTTATGAACTCTGGCTGGGCTACCGTAGACAGTTACACCAGAGAACTTTCTCTTCTCACGACATACAATTTAACATATTAAAGTTATGCACGCACACATACACTTATATATACATACATATTACTAACTAAAATGCACAAAACATGATTAGGCTTACAACACATATACCGAGGGTACCAAAAATGTATACACTCCCTAAATGTAGATATCTATTTAATATATTTCAAAGTTGGACCGAAAAACAACTGTAATGTGTAATATGATGTTCTGCAAACAGATGTGATTCCTATACAATATAATAGCATTACTACGTGACAGGTAAATGAACAATGAACAAATGAAGTCAAGATTATCGTAAATGAACAATGAACAAATGAAGCCAAGAATATCGTATGATGTTCTGTAAACAGATGTGACTCACGTTACGTTATGCTAGTATTGCTACAACAAAATGGAGCCAAGATTATCGTTTGTACAGAGGAAAGCAATTTTGAAGTAGTATTGGAAAACCGAGAATGTTATTGAAGTACAAAGGCAACGGAGACGCGTGTACAGAACAGAACCGCCAACGCGAGTAACAATTGCACGCATTGGAGATAATTTTGAAACTCATGGTACAGTATGCGATGTTCACAAGGACAGATCTGGGATACCTCGCACAGCAACAAACCCCGCGCACTGGATCCAAGGCACTATCCAAAGCACTGGATAGGACGAAGTGGTCCGATTGAGTTTCCACCGCGTTCTCCGGATCTAACTCCGCCGGACTTCTACCTATGGGGAACTCTTAAGGATTTTGTATACAGTAGAAAATCAGCTACACTGGCAGCACTTCGGTAAGAAATTGAAACGGTATACTGCAGTTGCTGAGGATACTTTCTCAAACGTTACTCAATCAGTAGTTCAACGTACTGAGAAGCGTATCGACGCCGATGCTGGGCATTTCGAGCAGTGTTGTAACTGTAAAGGTCTAAGATGATTAGTGCTCATCATTTTCTGTTTGTGTGGATTCAGTTATGATATGTTAACACAGTTTTTTTTCTTTACTTGAAGTGTGTATACCTTTTTTGGCACCTCTCTCTCTCTCTCTCTCTCTCTCTCTCTCTCTCTCTATATATATAATATAAAAGAAAAATGAAAATAAAGTAACACTATTAACATTGTAAAAAGTTAACAGTAATTATAATTATACATACATACATACACACATACACACACACACACACACACACACACACACATTACAGTGGGGGTGGGCGGTAGGTACAGTTTCAAACACAGAGATATTATCTTATAGCACTTACAGAGATGGTTTTGCTAAAGATCATCTGACTTTTCATAGTTTTCAAACACATATCGTAAGCTGCCACTTATTATAAACGTCTGCACAATGGTATCTGACCGCCATTCCCCCGCGCACTCTTGACTTTCAAACGCTCTTTTATTATGCATAGTATCGGCAGTGCAGGTGGTTTTCTCCGCTGGATTATGATCCATATGTAGCAGTGTGGTACTCCTGGCTATGATAGTCATCTTCGACTACAGTAGGCAGCTTAAGAGTTCCTCCGGGCAGAGCAGATGGTTCTTCCAACTGTGTAATGTTCGGGTATTTCGCTACAGCAAGAGGTTCTCGGTTTAACAGTTATTGTGTTTTAAGCGGGACACTGTGTACTTTCAAAACCTTCTGTAAACGTGTATTTCACATCGTGTACCATTGTCTGAATATGAACAAGCTATTTGCTAAATGGATCCCCACCTAAATGTTTTGATGCTGATCGGAAACGACTAAGAGAGCATGTTTTCAATTTGCCCGACCGCTTTTAGAATGTTGTTTTTCTTTAATTTTTTTATCTTATTGCAATATGAACATAATACGGTCCAACTATTTAAGTTGATTGACAATCTCCCAAGTGTAATCGCTCAGATTTTCACCTATTTTTGAAATGAAAAGGGTAAAACACTTTTCCCAACTAAAGTCTCTGCATACCCAATTATCTGACGCCCGACGCGACTACAGGGGTCCGCATCGGCCGATAGTTATCCCACGAGTCCATCGAGTGGGCGAGGCTTATCGAACTGCTACGTTAAGCATGCCACTCATTGACAACACGCATCTAATCCTAAAGTAAAGTATTTTATAGCAAAAATCCGTTCGTGGTGTAAGGAGAGTATAAAGTAATGCGATTCTTGTGAAACAAAGTGTTCAAGATAAGCGAACATTTTGCGATGATGTTGAACACTACCCGGAACTTCTCCTAAAATCTCTCGGCATTCTTTCTCAGCGGAAATTTCTTACGCTTGTAAAGAATAACATTCATCGTGTGATCAAATTAATTTCTCAAAGAGACTTAAATAAAAAATGGGTAATTTCATAAACCGATGCCAGAAAATGAAGGCAGGCAGTTCCACTATCTCTTTGCGTGATATGGAAGAGCACATAACTTTTTAAATGAATAGAATTTTAGTCCCTCACTCTAGTCTGGCGTTTCTACACCAACTCATGTGTTGGATTGCTGGCTCCGACTCTACTATAATCCTGCCGCCTTAAGCGATGACATCGTCAGATTGCTCATCAGATAATTTGGAGGTCCCGAAAGTAAAGGAACCCCTCTTTAAAAAGTCATATCTAACTTATGACCTTTATGCTAAGTGCATGGAGTTAGAAAGTGTTATGCTTTAGGTTGGAAACGATTAGGTTGAAACTTATAGACACCGTCTCGCATATAAATGAACAACACCATTATCACGACTACAGGATATTATGTAAACAGTGTAGAGGTTTGTTCTAGTCACTAATTAGGGCAATAGTAGGTCTACTGAACGGTAAGGCATTAGCGCTGTCAAGCACTAGAGGTTCTTCAGAACTTAAGTCTGAAATTGGAAACTTTTCATACTCTTTATGCCTATCCAACTGTAAAACACAACTTTTGGCTTAGATACTACGTTTAAAAAGATACTCTAATCGCCATAGATGTTTCAGTTGTACTATAGAGTGTAAAATATGTCTGATTAGCAGCATTAAACTATTAACACAATAGTCACGTAGTAATATCGATCTCAATTTATATTCATCAAGTAAATGCATTTACAATAAAAATCATACTATCAGCAGCTTTTATTTTACTGCATTACATTTAGAGCCACTCCCAGTTTTCCACAAGTTAGCTCACATTTCTTCATTTTCTTGATGTTTTCATTTTTATATTCGCCATCGTCACCTTTTCTACCTCTTATTTTTTTTTAGCAGAAGTAACTTGTATCCAGACCCCATCCTACTCAGATTTCACCTTTTTCCGTCTTCTCGCCTTTTATTTTACCCACCATTTCCCACGGGACCCATTTTATCTCCGTCTTTGTTGAGCTTCAATTTTTGACCGGCCTAGCGCTCGCCGCGCTAGCGTTTTGCCGACTTTTTACACAGAAAATCCCAGAACCAAGCCCCGATTTCAGTAAGAGAAAAGAAACGAAACGTACGTCGTATATTTTCTCAGGGATTCACAAGAAAGATGGCAGCAATGATTCTTTTTTCCTTTTTTATTCCTTCTTGGATGTAGAAGAGACCTGAAGTTGGCTTTCTCTTTGCTGTAAAGGAACAAGGTATATGGGTCACCTTTGTTCAAAATTATTTTCCCATGGTTGTGGTAAAATTCAGAAAGCAAAGGTTGTGTGATGTCATGAATCACGCTTCTTTTGCAGTTTGTCTACAGGGTGAGCCGGGTAAATGCTTAGTGTCTGCTTCCTTTATCTACACTTGCAATGATTACAAAAATTGCTATGTTTTTAGAGAGGTGAGTCATAATTAACAATAATGCTCAGTAGAACTGAAGCCAAAAGCGCACATTTTTTTAATTCTGAACAGTATTTTTTTTTCACCAGAAATAAGTGCAACCACGGTATGACATTTTTTTCAGTTTAATGTTGAATTATATGAAAATGTTCCATACAAATCAAGTAGTAATTAAAAGAGAACATTATCAAATGTTTGACATACCAGAGGAAGCATTTTATCAAACTTATTTTATTTGCTCGTTCAAGAAAATTCTTGGACAGAATAAAGTTATCCTTAAGCATTTCTAAATAAGTATAGCGTATATCTTCTTCTTCTCATTTGGCGCTTTGGGGGAAGCCTTGATCTGCTGCGGCGACCTCTACCTCCGTCTTACTTCATTGATACAGGACAGTATTGCAGCGTGGCATATGATCAGCATGCTGACACCCTGCCGGTCGCCTATCACTTGACTTTCTTGATCGAAGAACGCTACCTCTCCATGAGGCAGCTAACCATTTGCCCTCACGAGTATGGGTGGACCCCGTTCCCTAACTTAGAAAAAGTCCTAAGTAGGTACTTAGTACGAGTAGATAGGTACCCGAGCCTCCCGGCCAGCAAAGAGATGGTCGTATAACGATATAGATCTTTTATTTTCTATTCGTCATTAAAATGATTATTTATATATTGAATACAAACAATTACACATATTCATCACAAGAATGCAATACTGTGTGTTTTGCGAAGAGAAAAATGGTCCTAGCGCACTTGTTCATTTCATTCGACTGCAATGATGGCGATGAGACCACAATTGCAGTGCTGATGATGACGGTGACATGTTTGTTCTCAATTCATTTCTGAAATAGAATATATGCAGGGAAGATTTGGAAATATAGAAGGTTAGCACTTAGTATTCAACGGTAATTAATTCATTTAATAGCTCTCTGCCATCGGACCCTGTCGCCTTCTTCATGGAAATCCTTATTCTTGCTCGAGTTTAAACTTGGACACAACTCGCAAACCGCTCATACTGAAAATATGGGAAGCAGACAATTCAGCGTTGATTCGAAAAGTTACATACTGGGTATCTCAGCCTTGAAGATGAGAAAGGTTCAAAACGTCATAATAAAAATTATGATCAACTCAAGAAAATGATGAAGGAAATATACGTCAAACTAATGAAGTATTTGCTAAGGAGTTTTTTGTTCGTAATTATTTAAATAAAACAGGAAAAGTGAAACATTTGATAAAATAATGCATTCTGCAAGAAATAAAACATCGTCGTAGATTTGAAGTTTGTTCTTCGCTGATTTTGCGCAACAAAAATGCCGTTTTGGGTCGCATTGTGATGAAATGTGAATTTTCTACGATACCTGCAAACGATCGCCACAATGACTGATATCAATCCTGGTGGTCTAGTGGTAACCATACTTACTCCTGGATCCAAGGTCGGGGTTCAATCCCGGCCAAGGTCCATGGATTTTTTCGGATGTATGGCTTCCTAGGAAAGTAAAGCCGTACATTTACGGCATTTAAAAAACCCCAAGCCTGAAAGAAGAACTTCTGAGTAAAACTTATAGGACGCTTCAGCCCTGACTGAATGCAACGCTGATGACCTGGGATATTAAAGAGCGTCCGTAAATAAACTAAATGCAAAATTAACAATGTCTGAATTTCGATGAAATACCGAAACACACCGCCAAACCAAAATGACACCAGATGAAGGTTATGAGGGTGGTGTGCGACTTCACCGCGATGGGAGATCCTTAACACTCATTTGCACAGTAGCGTCTTAAGAGGAAACACATTAGCCATAGGTTTGATTTTCCAAGATTTTTTCTACAAATCTATGAAAGGTCGAAGAAGAGTGTTTATATTTTTTATTGCCTCGTTCTGGTTCAAAGGATAGCATCTATACCCTCGCCACCCGGTATCTACATGATAACTGATAAACACACTTAGAACTTAACAGTTTCAGTACATTGATGTTGTTAGAGTGAAATGCAAATGAAAAGAACAAGATGTGCTTCTCTTGTTTAAAAATCCATTGACATAATATAGTCCAAAATCGATTCTTTTATTAGAAAATATGCGTCGCGTGAGTAGGTACTGATTACAATTATAAAGTTATTTCCTAGTTTCCACCAAAAAACAGTAATGTAATCCAAGATTGTATTGCAAAACCTTTTTAAATCTTATTGTTTGCCTGCTCTTATGGTTTTTGTTTTTTCCTGGTTTGGAATTCCTCGGTTCCAAATCACATTTATCACTGTGATTATTTTTTTCCTATTAATGTTTGATTAAACTCGAACATTTCTGAAGGAAAATTGAGTTGTAACGTCTATAATAATATTTAATAACTATTAATTACGGCTGATGGTATTTCAGTTTGTGCTTGCTTTTCTGTTGTTTTGCTTGTTGACGCCAATAGTGCTGGTGTTGATTATTAGAACTCCGATTTTATGTGCTTAAAATCTCAAAAATAACGTTCATGGATTAAAAGGTACGTTATTGTTATATTAATTGAAAGTACAGAAGTACCGGCACTCTGCCCAAGTTAGCTGAAACTTAATTAGTAATATTAAACTTAAACATGGAACAATGACTTTTCATTTAAAAATGTACGTTTCGTTTTTGTTTCGCATATTTATAACATACACTTTCACTATTATTGTCATGTTTCAAAAGTTCGGCATCTTCCACAATTTCCCTATTTAATGTATGAAAATTTGACACATCACTTGAAGCTGTGTGCTTACTTTTGAACGGTTAGCTTTATTAATACATTTCATATTGTCCGGTCTTGTTACCTTAGTAGTAGAGGCTATGGACCGACGTCTCGCCGAGAACTGCGCTCGGTATCTTCAAGGTAATTGAGTCAACTGTTTCCCAAACTCAACTGAAGCTGGGCCACAATTGACTAAGCTTACTACCGGACGACGGCCAACAAGCCCGGGTAATATGAAGTATATTAATTACAATACCAGCCGTGAAAGCCTTAGCAGCTATAAAGAATAACTTTATGCCTACTTATGTGATACATCGATTGAGAAAGCCAGTTTGGATTATAACCGCCACGGGTGCCGAGGTCGTTAAAGCGCGGACTCGTGAGCGGGAGGTCTGGGCTTCGAATCCCGCCAGGACCGTCCTCCCTGACTGAGGGTTTTTCCAGGTTTTCCTCAGTCCTCATAAATGGCAAATGACGGGGAGGTACCCTGAAAACTTAGGCCTGGAACGTTTCCTTCCTTAAAAATCCTTTCCTAATATATCATTTCATCTCATGTATCATCAGTGACCACCGCCTGTGGTGCCTCAGAAGTAAAAACGGGCGTTAAACACTATTAAAAAAAAGTTTGCATTATACTGTTTGAAACGTCTTGCCATATGTTGTAAACATATCTTTGAATTCATTTACGCATATGAACGCTTTAGTTTCGCTTTTCCCATTATTTCCAGAGTCCGGAAGTTAGGAAAAATGTCTTTTCTATCTGGGTGGATATATTTAAGAGTAAGATAGAAATGAACATGTTCCCGTACATTTGGAGTTGACAGCACCAGTTAATTTTGCCTCTTCCTCACTCTTATTTTGGCTTCTGTGGCCTATTTTAAGGTATAAAACTTTTTTTTTGCCTGTTTTGTTTCGTTATGGATGGTTTCTGCGATTATTTTCGTGTTAAAGGGCACATAAAGAATTTCAATATATAAAAGTGAAAAAAGTTATAAAAACCAAATGGTATGTTCATCTCACAAAAATATCAATAGCGAGAATCTTGTTAATCATTTTTCAACCAGTCAAAAGCTTTCTCCTCAACCCATGCAATTAAGCTCTATAAATAGCACAACTTTCATTAGTGAAAGGAACCTACGGTAACATCGGGCATATGAATACCAGGAGATAGAGAGAAGGAGGGAAATACTGTAGTTTTGAATAGTCCTGGCAAACGACCTTGTATCCATCTGCGCGACATAATTTTAGGACATTTGTGGGGGTAAGTTCTTAGCTGCCTAAATGTAACAAACCATTGCAAGCTAGAAATATGAGAGCAATACAGATGTGCAACAAATCTCCGTACAATGCGTTCAGTACGGAAGTAAGAGAGATACTGACCTAATTCCCCCATAAATGCATAGGCAAAATAAGAGCTCAACCAGAAACCACTGCGCATTATTTGCTCATTCGCCAGAACTATTCAAAACTACTTTACTTTGTCTTGATCAACATTTCCAGGATGTTCTCAAAGGTGAAAGTTTTGTTTTAACTGGTATGAGTTCTTACAAAATAGTTTATTTTAAATATGCTCCAATCACTTCAGTGGAAATAGAACGTTCTTTTTCCATGATGAAAAGTGTTCTCTTTGATAAGCGGCTATGGCTGTTGATACCTTGAAAAAACACGTTGTTGTTGGTTATAACCGAGAAAAGTAAACTTAATTACTTTAATTGTATTATGTGATAAAGAAATTATTAAGTATCTTAAACGCCTATTTTCATTAATGAGTGATATTCCTCTCTGTTTTCACTTTTAATAAATGTCTATTTTAATTGTATTACTGTCCATTTTATGTGCCTTTTTGCCTGCCTATTTTAAGCAAAATAAATGCTTCAACTTCCGGGCTCTGGTTATTACGATTAGAATACTCGCACCGCAGTTAAGTTTAATGCATGCAAATGAAGAGCAGCAGCTGGTGAGATGAATTATCTAATCCGGGAAAGTCCCGTAGTAACGCGAGGTGCACGACACAGCATCGCTCAGTGTTCAAATCTGCCTTTTCAATATAATCGCTCTTCAGGGTAATCCAAAACACGATTTAATCCCATAAACAGTCAGAACATTTACTTATCTGCTCGTTATGTCGAAAAATATAAAATTATATTTATGTTATTTATTCAAGTGTATATCAAGAAACATTTTTAAGACATGAAACTTATTGTTTTTAAACTGAAGATCCCAACTTGTTTAAGTTCCATTTAAGTTTCAGATTGTAAACAAAAACAGAAAACATTTCTTCAGCTATAATTCCGAGTCCTAGTGATAATTGCTTACTTCGTTTGGTTTTGGACAGAACAAACATGGTAAGGCAATTAGGCTTTCCAAGCATGACTCTCTTACTGTTCCTCTGAGTTCAGGAAGCATAAGCAAACAAAAGTGTGATAAATTAAGAGCCAGTTGTATAAAGAGTTATCTTGAGTTTAGGGCATAAAATTAACCATCAGTTATACTTAACTTGTAAATGTTAGTTGTAAATCGTAAATGTAAGATTATTTCGTCTTAACCTCAAATAAACCTTACTCACGAAATTTCACAAGTTAACGCACTAACTAGAGCTTAGTATTTGTTAAATAAAACATTTATCAGAGAACAGAAGCATAACAACTTACTTTATAAATAAAATGGTTAGTCACGTTTATTTAAATTTCGTGTAGATAAACTTTCTTCCATGTTTCACTTTTCATTCGCGCGTTATAGCAGTCACAGTTGCATTCAACTGTGGGTTATGTTATGTTAACCTTACAAGCGGTATATTGAGCAGATTTTTACTTTCCAACATCTCATTGTGAAATAAACCGTTTCAGAACTGAATGACAAAATATTCAAAATGCGATTTCATTTAGCAAAAGATGTCGATGAACTGGAACAGATGTTAACATTCTCGATTACAATCACGAAGTAAGCGAAATCATACTAACTTGAAGGTTCTATGCGACAGGGAACTTGCAAATAATTAATGGAGGTTTATTAAAGTGGAGGAAGGAACGCCAGTAGGACCACCCATAAAGTTACTAGGGAAAATGTCGCTCCGAGAGCTCAGTTCATTAAAATGTCAACCGAAGAAGGTGAAGTAACTGATGCCAGGCTTCCATAACATTCGCTTCTTTCTTGGAGACTGCACACACACACACACCATTATATCGCTAGGGGGTTATAATGCAAAAGTTGATCAAAAAGAATTATTATACTCTTTGGTAATTTCCCCCACCTATATTCTTTATCCTTATTTGAGATCGAATCTATTTTCATTATTATTCCCTGTTATTTTAGCACCAGATCAATAATACTATCCTTCTCACGTTTGCTAAAAGTTGCCGCTCGCATTCGCTCCGACTTTTCCTTATCCATGTTTGAAGACATATTAAAGAGGGGGAAATGTCAAGGAGACGGAAAACTGAATAATTATTGCTGTTCTTAGCTTGAACAGTTGAGCATCAACTCGCTCTAAACAGGAATTTCCCTATTATTTCGCGATGTTGTCGTAGATTTGACGGTTATTGCAAACTCAAGGTCACTTAGTCTGAGGTTATTTTTATGCAACAGAAATGACGACTAACCGCTAGTTACCTTTTAAATTACAGTTAAAAGTAATCTCCAGTTAACTCTTTTATACAACTGCTCTAAATGTCCGTAATAGCAGATATAGATAGCTTTCCGCCTGTCTTTTTTTTATGTATAACTCCCATATTCATTATTGTGGCATCACAGAAGATGGACATAATATATACGAGGTAAAAATGATAAATTGACATATATTTTTTTAAAGGAAAGGTTCCAACCATTTGCCATTGACCACTGAGGAAAACCTGGAAACCTCGAGAGAACTGTTCTAGCAGGAATCGATCCGCAGTCCTCCCTTCACGAGGCCTTAGCTACCTTGGTCACCCATCACCGTCACTAAACTAGAGGAAGAGGTAAACACAAAAAGAGCTACGTGTTGTATGTCCTTGGATGATCTTCGTATTCTCCTTTTCTTTCGATCTCCCACTCTTTTTTCCTTGAAAATAAAAGTATTCGTCTTGATCCTCGTTTTTTCTCTCAAGAGAGCCATTTTTAGAAAATAGTAATGCATTTCATTCTTTCTTGGAGTTTCTCTTCCCTTTGTTTCTCGTCTTCTATTCCTTATATTGCGCGTTGCCCCTCCCTCCAGGCAGTTTTCTCCTAGACATTTAGTGCGGTTAAGGGCGGTGATATTTTAGGTTGCAGGATTGGGGACTTAGCGTTCCCAAAACTCCAGTTTTCCTTCTCCTTACGGGCGCAGACAGAAGGAAAGAGGGAAAGGCCAATTCCACAATCCATTTTGTTTCACGACGCTCCTCGCTACTTGAGAAAGGGCCCAGATCCCTTCCATTTTAACCCAAACACTATACCACTTTTATTTGACATTTAGCGTCGGTATATTGCTAAACGAAAGATGAAGAAAAGGAAGAGAGCTGATAAAAATAGAAAAAAGTACGTCTCTTAATGGCGTGTGCTTTTATTTATCAAGTAGGGTCTATTCTAGCAAATACTTCAACTGTAGACGCTGTTGACGTTATTGTAATGCATTTATCAATATACATATCAAGCTGATATTTTTTTAATTCAGCGAATCATCAAAAAGTTCAATTTTATAAACGATATCCCGAAGGGAATTTTGAGCTCATTGTGTGTTGTTATTGTAGGTTAAGGTGGTAATACTAATGCCGTGCTGCTGCAAACTTTTTGTAACGCATGCGTTAGATATAATCCTTCCGAGGATAGAACATTTTTTATCCAGACCTATAACAGTTTATTTGAAGTTTTATAAATTATATGTTTTTTATGATGGTCATTCATGTTAAAACCGAAATGATATGGTTATAGAAATGTGTCAATGGCCATGCCGGATTTTGTTTTATGGAAAGGAAAGGTACACCAGACAACGGCGACAGTGCATTAGTGCACTGACAGCAGGGTAGGCGACATGCAATCTGCAACATAGCAGGCAATTTTCTTACCAACATACGCCGTTCCTGAAAAAAGAGCAACTGTATATGTCATGCGCTATGCCCGGACACGACAAAGACAATATCTCCAGGACTGTTCTCGAATGGTATCAATATTGTCCACACCAAACTACAGCAATTCTAATGCAACCACCTTACATCATATTGGACAAAGAGCAGTTCACATCAACTATACAGGGACTTATGTTAACGCCCGTTTTTACTGCTGAGGCATCGCAGGCGCTGGACACTGATGATACCTGAAATGAAATAATAAATTGGGGAAGGATTTTTTTAAGAAAGGAAACGTTCCAGGCCTAACTTTAGGTTACATTCCCAATATTTGCCATTTTGAGAAATGAAGAAAACCTTAAAAATAAAAATAAATTAAAAAAAAACGAGTTAGGGAGGACAGTCCTGACGGGAATTGAACCTCAGATCTGCTGCTCACTAGTCTGTGCTTTAACAACCTCGGTCACCGAGGAACTTTCTTAGTTCACAGTGGGGTAAGTGTCTAAACGGACATGACAATTACTTCTAGCTGAATTAAAGTTATTGTACTTTTCTACCAGATTTTCGGTTTTTAATAACCGAACCTAATAATTAAAAGTTAACTAACCGATTAAACAAATAGGAAGATGTTAATATGAAAGGCTTTTGAATTAAATACAATTCTAGCTGTCATTATAAAATGTTATCATAAGCATTTTGTTTTTTACAAGAAAGACAAAATATAGTTTATCTTATTTAATTTTTGTATCTTTGTATGTTTTTTAACCAGCATGGGAGAAGTAAAATGCATGAAGAATTAAAAATGTCTATGTTTTAATTTATTTATGTTTAAACTGCCATTTTCTTTTCTATTAAAATTAAGGCAACAATAAATTTAAAACGTTTATTGTAACAATGTTAAATTATAGTTAGGCAAACAAAAATTATATACAAAAGACGTGAAACATGTATTGACTGTATCTCTCAATGGAGGTCCTCTACTTATTTCCATATAGATTGAGAAAATCATTAAGTCTCTTCATTTGAATATTCTTTTATGCACTGGAGGTGGCCTTTGTGAAGTAATTTTATTTAAAAAGAGGGTTAACTTGATCATTTGACATGATGAAGTTTTCCTAGTATTTGGCAAGGAGCTTAATAAATGCGGAAACTTGAAGATTATGAAGCAAAGCGGTCATTGTAAGCATTTGTTTTGTATGGTTTGTAGTTTCCTGATATATGAATTAGGTTTAGAGCCTGATATGCTACCAAATAAGTACAACTTGGTTAAAAAATTGATACATATCAGTCTCTTGAGATGGTATAGCTTAAAGTATTTGAAGGTTACAGAGGAAAAACCAGCAGTCCTAAAACATTTAAATGAGATATTGGTAGCACTGCATGTTTCTCGGTCAGCTGTTTCACCATGTCAAGTCATTACAAGGGAAAAACCAATACGACCCACGCTATAGCTAGTTGAAGAAAGTGCGTATAATAGAAAAACCAATAGTCGTCACCTTCTTGATGTACACAGTCCATATAATATTTGAAAAGTTATACTCATTTAATCACTGAATGTACTGAGGTTACTGCATTGTTTCAAATCGCGTAATTTGCTTGAATAGCTTTAACGCTGTAAAAGTGACATTTACTTATCCGTGCTCGGTCATTCTTTCATGGAGCCAGACAAAAATATGGCATTGGTCCCCAAGACTCTGATGGTTAGAGAGATGTGAGCGCAGGGGCCCGAGTCAAGCCAAGTCCGTTTGTTGTGGTCTTGAGAGAACAAACGATGTTTAAAAACTGGAGTATATTTCTTTCTTCCAAGTTTTACAAGAGGAGACGCTTTTTGTTAAGATTCCTTCAGTCAAAATAAAAAACCGTAGAGTATAGGGACACGTACAATGGAGCATTCTTCTCATCATTGATGCGGGATCAAAGGAAGAAAAGGATGAAACAGCCACAAGATATTCGGGAACCAAATCAGTTCTCTCACTCGCCTATTCCTCTGCCTAAAGAGAAGTGTAAGGACCTGATGGTCTTGATGAAGTTCTATGAAGATGAATAATCCAAGAAGTACTACAGCTGACTACTTGCTGCCCATTAGCCAACATTATTTCCATCTGAACACCATGATGATAAATCTAATGATGACAGCGAGCTTTAGAGATACATTGAAACAACTTGACAATGAGAACCATTATGGGCCACTCTTTAGGCTTGGAGAGTAAAGTCTGTCAACACAAGTTCATGTTTTGTTTTTCTAATTACATTATACAATTAAAATAAATTTAATAAGCCTAAGTGTATTTTTGTCTTACAAAATCCAAGGGGAAATCAACCGAGTTCAACCACAGGTTAATTAATTAATTAATTGGGCACGTAAACTATAAAGCAGCTGTAGTTGAAACAACAACTAGTACTTTACTAAAATTTTAAAAAAAATGTTGCCACAAGGAAAGGTACAAAGGTATTACGGTTTTTGGACTGTTGGTTTTCCCCCTGTACTCTTCATTTGTTATTTATTCTATTAGCATACCATGTGCCGATTGCATGGTTTTTGTTGAGATCATTTACTGTGTATTAGACTTGGCATTATTTGTGTCAGTTTGCTGATCAGAGATGCAATAAGAGATGTCATGAAACTATTTTGACTAAGAATTTATTAATCATGGTTCCTTCAGTAGCTGAAGAGGACTTTAGTGCACTAGCTTGTCTCTTTTATGAATAACAAATGTATGAACTTTTTCTTTTTTTGTTATATAAATTGATTTAGTTTGATTTTTTTTTTTGCTGAGTAGTATTATTAATATAATTGTTCTTGCTATTTACTTCTATAGAAGTCAATGCTGAAATCTGAAGCTTTTAGACAGGCTTTATAAACATTCATTTATTGGTTTTTACAGTTAACATATATTGGTGAAGTTTGACAATTGGCAAATCCATTGCATTGACCGCATTTATGTAACAACGAAGTAGTTTGTGCAGTCATTTCTTATTGTATCACAGAAGTTCTAGGTTTGGGCAGTTTTACTTTAACAACAACACCACATAAGCGTACAGCTTCATGAATATTGAAATTCTAGCTTCGATATAAGTTCGAGAAAACGCAATGGACATAGTGTTTTAGTCACGGAATTGTAAACAGAAGGAATTTACATTTTTCAAAACCTAATTCAGCCAGTTCCTGAATCGTCATTTTTATGTAACCTGAGGAAATTAATCCCTTATTCACAGCTCGCAAATTTATTTTTTATTTGAAAACTGTGTAATGAGTTTCAGGATATCTTATTGTAGATCTGTAGTCATCGATGATTACCAGATTCATTTCTACTTGTTGCTACTTATTGTGTAACGTTTAAAGGGACCACATTTATTTGTTTCAGATCGTTCATGAGGTGGATAATACTAACAAATGTAGGAGACAACATATGGCAAACATGTTTGGTTAAGATTCACATTGATATTTGCATCAGGTTCACATTTGATATGTCTGCCTTATTGTTCGTGAGAAATGGTGAAGAATATTCCATTTTGTTTTATAGCGTGATGCCAGACTTGCTTCGACTGTATTGAGCTCTACAAAAGTACCGTATTTCGGTACTTAAATCATGCTCAAGGGCCTGCCGTCTGATTACTTCCCCTGGGAGGAAAGAATTAGTTGAGGGGGACACCGGATCCAGGATACGGTGAGGCACGGACGTAGACAGGGCCTCTAAAATTGTTTCCAGAACACTTGTTCGTCTGCAAAAGTTACTCCTCCAAGGAGATCGAACCTTTCCAAAGGGCAAGCTACCGTCACATTGAATACAGCACTAGCCCACTTTGCCTGCCACTTTCGACCCTGTAACAGAACCAACGGAATGAAACTAGGTGAAATGGGAGAGCGGAAAATTCCAGGCATTCGTGTTCAGGGGAAACCATGAAATATCCAATCGGTCGGCCCTGGTGGTGTAGTGGTAATATTACTTGTCTTCTGGTGTGTAGTGGTAATAATACTTGTCTTCTGGTGGTATAGTAGTGGTAATAATACTTGTCTTCTGGTGGTGTAGTGGTAATAATACTTATCTTCTGGTGGTATAGTGGTAATAATACTTGTCTTCTGGTGGTGTAGTAGTGGTAATAATACTTGTCTTCTGGTGGTGTAGTGGTAATAATACTTGTCTTCTGGTGGTGTAGTGGTAATAATACTTGTCTTCTGGTGGTATAGTAGTGGTAATAATACTTGTCTTCTGGTGGTGTAGTGGTAATAATACTTGTCTTCTGGTGGTATAGTGGTAATAATACTTGTCTTCTGGTGGTGTAGTGGTAATAATACTTGTCTTCTAGTGGTGTAGTGGTAATAATACTTGTCTTCTGGTGGTGTAATAATACTTGTCTTCTGGTGGTGTAATAATACTTGTCTTCTGGTGGTGTAGTGGTAATATTACTTGTCTTCTGGTTGTATAGTGGTAATAATACTTGTCTTATAAACCCAAGATCACGAGTTCAATCCCGGCCAGGACTGATGGAGTTTTTTTTTTCGGGCGTAAAAATCCTAAGTATGGCTTCCTTCGGAAGGGAAGTAAAGCCGTGGGTCTCGTGTCGTACATTTACGGCACGAAAAAGAACCTCAAGCCTGAAAGAAGAGGCCTCTGAATAAAATTAGTCGGCCGTTTCATGCCCCGAGTTGAATGGGACATTGATGACCTGAGATATTAAAGAGCGTCCGTAAATAAACCAAACCATACAAACCTCTCGGTAATGTACTTTTTAGTCCTTTTAGGTGATACTTTAAAATTGTCATATATATTTCCCTTAAGGCGTTCTGCAGATTAAATCAGTAGACCTCTGCAACAGGTTTTAAGCCAGAATAATAAAGTGTAGTGCGGTAATGAACATTTATATCGTGCAACTAACAATCATAGCAGCAATGGCAGCAATATGTGTGCTGAATGATAAAATTCTTCTAAATTTTTACTAGTTTTTTATTTTTAGTATGTTAGAAACAACTGATCTTAACATTTCCTTTAAAAATCCAGTAACAAGTTCAATATTATTTCAATTTATTTTAACCGAAATTACTAGCGCTTTTTTTTTATAGCATTCACCTATTTCAATAATTTATCTTGTAAAATAAAGAAATTAAAATAATTACGCACCAATTGCTTTCTATTCGTTATATCTTACTTATTGTTAACTTGGTGATAAAGAAAAAATATTAGGAGAATTGTTAAATTAGCGAGGATATTTGCTCAATTACTGATTCGCTGCTTTGTCATTTGTTACGGTTAACTTCTTGAACATAAGTGATGGCTCTTTCGTTTTGACTTTTCTAATCTTGTTAGTCTAATTGTAAATTTAGTGAGAATCTTCGCGTACAAAAATACCCCATAACAATGGCTGTTGGTCGATACACATCGACTTTGTTGAGATGTCATCTGCCCCTACCCCTCCCTAGTGTGCGACTTGGCAAACGGCCGGCAGATGCCTCTGTGTGCTCCCTGGCGACCGATAAATTAATCAAGTAACGAGAAGGTGCCAGCCAACAAACGCGCTATATGGAAGCGTTGAAGCTCCTACACAACGCAGGGCTTGGTGCAATATCCGCTCAAGCGCCCAAGAGTTGCAATTGTACTGACTGAACGCGCAGTTCAAATTGCCTCTTTGAGTTATTTGAAGTACAGTTCTTCAAGCTCAAGTGAGAAAGAAAGGGGTATGGAGAAAAGAGTCTTATAATTCAAATGCCAATCTATGAAAAGGCCCGAAGATTCAGTTTGCACAGTTGACACCGGCCATGAAAGCCTAAGTTCTTCAATGATATGTATGAGAGAGAGGAAGAATAAAAGCAAATCTGATACATTTTAGTGAAGTGCACTTTAATGACGTCGCTGATCTCTCGGTTGATATTTCGTTAAAGGAAGGGAAATTCGTGAATTTTTAGTAGTAGTATTATAAAATTTTCTATTATAGATTAAATAAGTTAACCTTAGTTTTCATTCTGTTTCAATCAGTGATATGTTCGATAATATTTATATATCATAAAAAGTTCAATATTATTTAACCTGTAGAAAAGCATTTTAGTTATGCAGAATGTTTCAATGACTTTGTTGCAAACTTTCAGAGATGATGGAGTTGATGAATATGACCAATCTTCATATCCGCAAACGCTTGTTGTGTATGAGTGTACTAAGTGGTCTAAGTAACATTACAGAACAACAATGTAAATTATATATTTTAATTCATTGTTGAAATTCAAGTGCTCGTTACAGAAATTGTTGAAAATGTCTTCTACCAACCTATATAGGGATTACAAAGCAGTACCATCGACTGTCGCACCTGTTCGACGAATCCGGCTTTGTTTCTGACAGTCAGGAAATCAAGATTCTTTACAAGGTGTTGATTTGTTGTAAACGAGTTCTTTGAGATGTATTCACAAGGAAAAATCGATTGGAGTTAAGTGTGATGAGCAAACAGACAATAAATCCTTTTCCGATCCATCTTGCTGAAAACTATCTCCAAGAAGATCTTGGAAAATATGGGAGAAGTGCATGGATGTACCATCATACTGCCAACAAGCGCTGGCAGGGAACATCATATGGTAAGACGGGTGTTTTAAAAGTTCTCGGCCTGACCAAGAAAACATAAAATTTAAGAAAAACTTTTTATACCCAACTTAATTACCTTGTAAA
Organism: Metallyticus violacea; assembly: GCA_030762175.1. NCBI lineage: Eukaryota > Metazoa > Arthropoda > Insecta > Mantodea > Metallyticidae > Metallyticus > Metallyticus violacea. Next base: position 41,509,091 of record CM060835.1, on the reverse strand, counting down.
TCAATACATTTAGTCTAACTACTTTTTAATATCCCCAGTAAAATAAAATTTGTTCTAGTATGAAAAATAAGCGTCTGTCTCAGCTTCAACCTCATCAATTGATGTGAATCTTCGCACATCCAGTCATTTCTTCAGGTTTGGGAACAAAATGTAATTGCTAGGAGCCAAGTCGAATATGGCGGATGTGCAAGCACTTGGAAGCGAAAGCCATGTAGTTTGCAGTAACAATTCCAGATGTGTATGTGAATGTGCATTATCGTGGATAAAGAGAACTTTCTTTTACGCAAGGTGTGGACGTTTATCCTGAATAGCATCCTTCAGTTGGTCCAGTAGTGAAGCTTAATACACTCTGGTGATGGTTCTGCCCTTCTGGAGGTAGTAACGTAATCATAAGTATCCCAGAAAACCGCCGCCATGACTTCCTGCAGATGGAACCGTTTTTGCTTTCTTTGGTGCAGTTTTACCTGTTGCCACCCAATGTTTGGACTGCTCATCAGAGACGAATCTGTTTCATCTACTGTTATGAAATGTCGGAAAAGCCCACTGGAATTGCGTTTCATCAAGTCTATACACTCTTGCAGGCTGTTCATTCGAATGTGTTTTTGGTTCATTGTTAACAAACGCGGCACCCATCGAACGGGAAGCTTTCTCATACCAACAGCTGTGTAAAATGTAATGGACCGGCCTATAAAGGTATTTGCAATGTTAACCAACTCTCGAACCTTCAATTGGCGATCATTGAGTACGGAATTGTGAATTTTTATCACAATTTCGTCGGTTGTAGTAGTTGTAGTAGTATTGGGACGCCCTGAGAGCTTATCATCTTGAATGAATTATGACCACGCTTAAATTCTGCAGCCCACTTTTTAACCGTCGAAAACGAAGGGGAAGAATCCTTTAATGTGGAAAGTAGTTCCTTTCATATTTCTGTTGAGATTAAACCCTTCAAAACGAAATTCTTTTTCACAGCTTTTATTCATTATGTAGAAAATGTTAGCACTAGCTTGTTTACACAATCATTACAACAAGTGACTACACTTACGCGTCTGAAACTTTACAGCGTGTCATCTAAAGGACGATACTTAACAAATATCATAGTAATTTGGTTATCTTCACGACATCTCTGGGTCAGGTCGAGAACTTTTAGAACATCCTGTCCTGTTAACAGATCAAGAAGGTTGCATCTAAACAATTCGGCAGTAGATATGAACCTATCAAGTATTCCAGGGCAAACATTCACTGCAAATCCATGTTGGTGATTACTGATGCAGTGAAAGTGGAAATTTTCATCTTCTCAGACATGGCTATATCTTTTGTTAAGTATGCAATTCCTGGTGAAGCATGATTCACCAGAAAACAGCACAGTGCTTGCAAAATGGATTTCTTTGTTACACTTAGCAAAAACCACTGACAAATTCAACTTTAGGACCTTATCACCTAGATTTAATTCCTGAAACTTGTAACCATATGTTTCCTTATATGTAAAGTATGTCAGTATGTTTTCATGGTATGAAGTGACTGGGGCTGCAGAGGACATGCTAACCTATAAAGCCTTGCAGTTCGTCTTGTATTTCCTTACATGTAAAGTATGTCAGTATTATGTTCTCTTAATGTATATTCTCCATGATATTAAACATCTCATGTCAACATCGTGGCCCAAGTTAAGAGAAAGACTGATTTATTTTATCAAGGTTATTCTGCAATGTTACGTAGAGCAGTTAGTACGTACACAACAGTGTGTAATTACCCAGGGAAGCGTTTACAGGCATGGGTTTGGCATATGCAGATCGTTCATAATGATTACCTGTATCTTCCGTGAAAGTTTATAACAAAGTCACAGATACACCTTGATTCACATCGTTTTGGGACAATAAAGGCTAATCTTATACTGATACACAAGTTAATAATTTATGTTTTTTCACACATTACACGGAAGAATTTATCTATATATTGTTTTTATTGGGTCTTATGATGCACAGAATATATAATAGAGATTAAGTCTTCTATTATGCGGAAAGCCAGACTGCCAACAGTATGCAAGCCTTTTCAGGCTATGGCCTGTTCTGACATGTTTAAATGTTGTATTATTAAGTAACTAGAGAGCCCCAGCATGAACTTGCAGAAGTATATGTTTCTCTTCAGGCCTAATGTTTTGCATCGTGCACTGTGTTTGAGTTTATATACTAGTTGCTAGAAAAGTTCCTTATGCCGATACTAAAGAGTGTTCAAACATACAGACAATTTGTGCTATGTGTATGATTTCAAGTCTCATACCGCCACGGGTGGTCAAGGTCGCTAAAGCTGGACTCATGACCAGGAAGTCTGCAGTACGATTCCCAATAGGACCGCCCTTTCTGACTGAGTTTTTTTTCCCCCCAGGTTTCCCTCAGTCGTCATAAAAAGCAAATGCCAAATACATTTAGGCTTGGGAAAAAAATCCTTCCCCAGTTTATCATTCCATCGCATCTCATTGTGTGATACCCCAATAGTTAAACATTATTCTAACCAAAGGACAGTTCAAAATTGCTATTTATGTTTCACTAACGTTGAAGGAATAGCATCAAAAACAAAATGCTGTATTATATAGTGAAGAATATCATGTACCAAAGTGTCCTATATTCGAAGTAAGTCGTCCATCAGAATTTTGCTTTTTATTATTTAGGATTTAAAAGTACTCAAAAGTTGAACTTTTAAATTCAGGCCCAAAAGGATGCAATCTACTGCACGAAACTGAAAGAATGCGCCTTCACCATATATTCCGTAGTGATTTCATAGAGCGTTTCTCTGGAGAAGAGGATACCATTTTGTAATTGTAATTTCATATGAGCAGCATGCGCATAGGTAGTGATGGGACTCAGCCGCCATTATGCACAAGTACACCCTTCAAACTAAGGAAAATACGCAAGCCATCCATACTGTCTGTGTATACTGTGGTAAAACTTTAAACGTGTGTCCAAAATAAATTAATGAAATTAAATAAAATAGCCCAGTGGAAAACATTCTGAAGATATGTTCTAACTAGTAATCTGTGGTTGTAACTGAGCATGGAAAATACATTTTTAGATAGCGCATGCTAAAAGAAGATGTTTTAAAGATATTTTAAAGTGATAAAAGTAAATCTTTTTAACTTTTATGTTAAAATTAAACAGTATTCCAGTTTTTTCAAACAACTGACAAACAATGCATGGTTTCCTTTAAAATGACTATATTTTGTCAATAGAAATAAAAGCGCAAACTTTAAAGAACCTCATTTGCGAATTGGTTGTTATAATGCTGCAGTTGTTGCAATTGTTGTGTTGGAGCACTTAAACTGGTGCTAGAATTAGCATCATTAGTTGTACTGGGGTATGGAACAGCATTCTTTGAATGTTATGGTCTGGGCAGTAATTATTCTTTTATTTCTAAATTTAGTACGATTCTATAAAATGTATTATTTATGAAAATGTCTCATAATGTTAACAACTGTCAATTTTTCATGACCTAGTGTACTATTGAGAATAGTTAGCAGATTATTAAACAAATTACTCATAAACGTGGTGAATGATGTTAAAAATGATTTTAGTTTGACACAAAATAAAAACATATTTTTAACTCTTTATAACATAATATATCATTAGATTCGGTATATTTTATTCTCTTTAATATTGAATAAGCCCCATAAGGGTTTGCAGAGGTAATATAATTTATTTTCACAAATGAAAATTAACAAAACACACTTTTACATATGCCGAAAATCTGTAGTTCAACGATAGCAATAAGAACTAACAGAAACAACCAAACTCGTTGTAAATGCTGATGCACAAAATCCCATCTGTTGCGTAATAAGCCAGTGCTGGTTCCGAAGGAATGTAGTAGCTATTGCGGTTGTACCCATGAAAACTTTCTTCAAATCTCCATCGTTCCTACCTACTAGACACCGAAAATAACAACGAAAAAATCTATGTATACTCATAAATATATATTATATATGCATATTAACGCTCTATCTGTCGCATTTTTTTTATCAATGAAACTCAGCACATAACCTCAATTAACAAACGATTCAATGAGTTCGTTAGTCAGCAAAATTAGTCATTGGGATGGGGGTTAACCTAAAGCGAAAATTTAAAAATCTCCCTATCGGCCGCAATTTTTGTTTTTTTCTCAATGAAACTCGGTTCATGCCATTAAAATAAATTAATAAAAATAGTTTCCAAAAATCAGCATAATCAGTCCTTTAGGAGTGGGAGTTTGCTTGAAACCCAACATTTAAAAATTTGTTCTATATTTTTTGGTAACGAAAATATACCATTTAAATAAAATAAGAAAAATAGTTTCTGAAAATCAGAAATATCGGGCCATTAGGAGTACGGGGTATACCTGAAAATATGAAATTCAAAAAGGGAGAGTTAAAGTCAAATTTAAAAATCACTCTAGTGGTCGCAATTTTTAATTTTTTTAGGCAATGCGGTATATGCTATTGAAATGAAATATTAAAAATAGTTCCTGAAAATCAGTGAAATCAGACTATTAGACTATTGGAAAGGGTTAGGAGGGCGGAAGGGTTAACTTGAAACCCAAAATTTAAAAATCGCTTTAGCGGCATTAATATTTGTTTTTTCACATAGAAACTCCATATAAACATACCATTTAAATAAAATAAGCAAAATAGTTTCTGAAAATCAGGGAAATCGGACCATTAGGAAAACCTAACTTTAAAAAGCGCTCTAGCGTTTAATTTTCTCTCAAGTTTCAAAACAAAAGGACAATTTGACTCAGCATATAAACTGTATATATATCGATGCGTATGTTTTATGTTTAAAAAAAGAATTGTCCTGAAGATAGCACCTGCGCAATATAAATATAATATGTGTGTGAGAATTATATTTGTATGAAAGGGCTCTGTGTAATAACATTTATAAACGTTTGCATTACATTTTTACCACAATAAAATTTAAATTAATCTTCAACACCAGTGAAAATCGATGGAACTTTTGATTTTATGTTGTTCATTGTGTACATTTGCTTAGTACATTATAATTGTGTCTGAACAGTAATACATTTTTGTTTTATTGAATCATATGAACATATTCTTCTTAAATACAGAATGTAGCTCGAAACTTTCTGATATTTCTCTTTATTTTAGTGAATGTAAAGCGCTTAGTCATAAACATAGTTAGGTTTAAAAATGTTAAAAAATACATATACAATATAACTTTATCTATCAGTGGTCATTATTTCATTTAATTAATAATATATACATTCTTTTTGTGGTTTAACCTTAACAACAACAACAACAACAATAATAATAATAATAATAATAATAATACTTTTAAAAACGTGGTTTCTCTTTTGTAATACTTAAAATTGCAAGAATTCTATTTTTGTTCCCCTAATACCATAAAGAAACGCCATGACTTATTTAAATTCATTAATTAATAAAGCATAATTTGGATTTTACGTACATTTATTTTTAAAGTTATTGAACATGCTGAGGAATTCGCATGACGCACTTTTTAAGATTGTATGCCAAATTAAAGTCATATGTTGCTTTTGAAAAACTCTGTATTTACTTATATTGAATTAGCTGCTCATATTACTTTAGACGTTTGGGAAATATATCTATCTGCACATTAGACGAAATCTATCCAGAGTACATTGTTAGTTCTGTAGCATTTAGAAAGGCGTTAGTTTGAACATAATTCACTTTTTCAAGTTAAAGTAAAATGTATTGATCTCTCTCTCTCGCGCGCGCTCTCTCTCTCAACCTCACACACAAGCTTCAAGGAGCTCCTAATTTTCAAGTTTATTTATTTCTGAATATTCTTTTGTAGTTTTATGGTGAACAAAGTGGGCTATACGCATTCAACTAAACCAGCTTCTATTAAATACTCTCGTTTTAAACTATTTGTAGAGCAAATTCACGACTGGAAACTTATTCTTATTAACTTGTTTTTTTTCTTCATGAGGATATGTATATTAACGATATTCCTGAGGGGGTGGGGAAGTGAGAGCACATGCTCCGCTCTTGCATTGTAGGCATCATTCCATCCGTGTAGCTCTTGAGCATTAGATAGGTGGTTCTAAAAGTCGTGAAAGTAAATTCAGAGCTCGTAAATCGAGATGGATTATCTCTCTGTCAAGGCGATGCGAAGTAGAGGAAAAGGAAGAGGAGAGCAGATATCGAGAGAAAGAGTGCGACTTACTTTCCTTTCACATCTCTTCATGCTGCATGTCACGTACACATACACACACACACGAAACAGAGAAAGAGAGAGAGAGATAAAATGAAGAGATGGTAGAACAGGAAGAAATAAAAGTGAAGAGCATGTTATAGCAAGCGGTAAAGAAGGCAGGAAAAAAAAATCCAGCTTTTATACTGGTTGCCTTCACTGTCAGTTGCTGTACTTGATGCAACAAATGTGGTCACTGGGCTATACGACCTTGCTTCACAATCATCCTTGCAAAACGAAATAATAGTTAAGGAAATGCAATTCATTTTGCAGTATTCATTCCTTTCGTTACTATATATTAATAATTGCTTATTTTTTGTGCAACTTCTGGGAACGAGCAAGTGAGGTGCAAAAGGTCTTGCGAGAGAAGAGCCAAGTTGACGTAGCATCAAATCTCTGTAGTAATATTAACATGATTTGTATTTAGCAAGATCAACGTGTTTCAATACACAAAGGTTTTGAGGATATAAACGCTTAAGTGAAGCACAAATGCTATTATTAGCTTTGCCTAAAGTTGCTGTTGAGGGAGAAACAAATATGAAGTTGATAATGCTTACTTTCATGTTAGAAATACTGCATTTTGCATGGGTAGAAATTTGATAACATTTTAAACTTGCAGCTGTAAACTACAGTAAGTAATTTAAAAAGTTCAATGTAGCACTTTCAAATTGTATGAACTGCATTGGCAGACAAGCCATAGCTCACGGCCAACCCAGTCACATTAGAGTCCGGGCGGAAGAGGTTAACCCGGAGTCTATAGTTGAAACACTTAAGTTACAGTCTGATAAATTCTGCAAGAGTCACTATTTAATTTTCGGGATTTGAAGAAACTATAAAAATATATATAAGCTTCTCGTTGATAGCACTGGAAATAGCGTGCCTTGATTAGTAACTCTAGCAGATATTAGGCCACGGCACCCATTGTTATTAGCTGCAGCAAAATGTTCACTGTGGTCATGCGTTCGCTGTCTGATATTAGGCCCACAAGAATATCTGGACAGGTACATAGCTTTTCCTACTCTTCTCCTCCACGCACAAACATCTGTAGCTGGTTTGCAGAGTTTAGACGAGAAGCGCACGAGGCATCCAACAACAGTAGTCACATATTAAAGCATCGCTCATGTAGAAGCCGTAGTGAAGAACAATTCCCGAGTAACTTACAGGGAGATAGAGAAGACTATAAGCATACATTGACCCCAAATATGAGAAATCCTGCATAAATATCTTCGTGTGAGGAAGCTTACAGAAGAACCAAAGATAGCAAGAGTAGAATATTACCTGGTAATGGTTCATCGTTTTGACTATGGCAGCTCCCTTACGACATATTCACAGACACCGAAAGTTGGATTTACCATCACGACTCGCAATTAAAGAGGCAGCCTGTGACTTGAGTCCCAAATGACGATGCCCCAGTGAAGGTTGTCGAAGTCTAGGCCGGAAGATGGTTGCCAGTTTCTTCTCAGCAAGTGGCCATATTGCAACCATTGCACTCCAGGAACTGCCAAATAATACACTACAAATTGCCTCACTCAGATCATCAAACCAGCACAAAAAGTAGATCAAAGATTGGAGTCGAGGATTGCTGCTTCACCACGAGTCATCACACTGCCTCTGCGCACATCACTTTGAAGTGGGAATGGGCAATTGACAGTGATGAACCACAGTTCAGATCTAGTCTACTGCGACTTTTCCCTATTTCCAACTCTCAAGGGAAAAACTACGGGCTATCAGTTTGGTAATCCGAAAGAAGCTGTGTCGGTCCTGGTGGTGTAGTGGTTACCATACTTGCCTCCTAAACCCAAGATCGCGGGTTCGAACCGGCCAGGACCGAAGGATTTTTTTCGGGCGTAAAAATCCTAAGTATGGCTTCCTTCGGAAGGGAAGTAAAGCCGTGGGTCCCGTGTCGTACATTTACGGCACGAAAAAGAACCTCAAGCCTGAAAGAGAGGCCTCTGAGCAAAATTTGTCGGCTGTTTCACGCCCTGAGTTGAATGGAACGCTAATGACCTGCGATGTTAAAGAGCGTCCATAAATAAATCAATCAAAAGAAAGAAAGAAAGAAAGAAAGAAAGAAGCTGTGGCACCCTATGAAGAGAAAGTGGTGCCACCTCTAAAGAAGCTGCCTAGATAGTTGGTGCCGGAGGATGTAGTTTTGAGATTGGGGAGACAACTTAGTAGTCATTTTATGTACTCACCCACGTCATGCAATTAGATGCTGAAACTACCCTCCTTCATCTTCCACAATTTTCTGACATCTGCTTATTATCTTTGAGAACTTAAATTAACTCTTGATGGATGTTATCCTTTAATTCGTCTGAAGTGTGTGGATACTACTAATTTATGAATCGTATTATTGGAACTTCTTTTCAAAGCTAGTGACGAGCAGATTTGGTAACGACATACAAATCATGAACACACTTGTGAATGTGTATTGCACAAAATGAAATTTTCATAAGATCAGTGATGGAACACTTTCTTGCTGCACATCTTTTAACAGGGCCTCTATCTCGAGCACGCAATTTACAAATACCTGCATTGTTTGGATCGTGAAATCTAGTAAAAATAAACATCTTAAATTTTTAAACATGCACAGCTAGACCCATTGCAATATATCTCACCTGGAAATTAATCTCTGTTCATTCACATTACACAATCGCCACATTTACACTGTGCCATGTAATGTGATTAGTGATGCTTTCCTCCGCGGCATGGGGTTTTCCTATGAGCAAGCCCCCACTCATTTTCAGCGCCATGGAGGAGGTAGCAAGCCTGCTTGCTTACTTACTTGTTGACCTTGCTGACTATCGCAGTCGGAGCGCAGATGTTCTCGAGTGTGTGTTTCTCAATTCGACAGTGTACATAAAATGTATTATACCTCGTGTGCTTAAAATGGCACAGCGTGTCTTTATATACGATTCAAATGTGTTAATTCGGTAGTGAAAGAATCATAGGATCATTTTTGAGCATACAGTTCATTTTGTTACTTATGTGAATACCACATTAACCGCCATTTCAGAAAATTAACCGAATGTGTGATAATGCATTTTTTCAACAGGACTCTGCCACTACTCACACTGCGAATAATTCCACGAGAACAATTCACAATGTGTTTCCACAAGACAAGAGTTATTAGTAGGGATTTGGGCTCCCTCAGTCCACCGATTTAATAGCCTGTGGTTATTATTAAAAATGCCCTGTACAAGACGAATCCGCACACCATACAAGAACTCAACGATAATATTCGTCAGGAAATTATCCGGATTTCGCAAAATGAACTACAGCGAGTGATGAATAATTTCCTAAAGATATGCCAAAAAGTGTAGAGAGTGAAGGGGGGGGGGCAGTTTCAACAAGTAATGAGCTTCTTAAATTTGTTTGTGTATAATTGTATGGTTGGTTTGTTTTATTGTTTTACGCTCCCGCTAATCGCCGAGACCCGGCCGGACGGCCTAGGCCCAAACATAATGCACGAATTGTTCCAAACGTCAAAGTTAAAACCTGGAAAAACCTCACACTAATGAGGGAGCAGAAGCATAATAATGAGTGAACAGTAATCATTCCTGAACTGATCTTAATAATGAGCAATGGTCTCCAGAAGTATAAAAGCATTGGAAATGAGCTATATTGAAAGTGGTAGTCCATTATCATATGAACGCACACAGCGTTAAAGGATTAAAAACCTTTAATTGCAAATATAAATTAGCGTTTAATGATGGAATGACAGTTGTTCACTATATTCCAGGTTAACTAACAGTCCAATGTGCCAATATTCTAAAAACATACAATACAGTTTTTATATAATCATAAAATAAAACACTACTACTCTAATTGTTGCTCTCCCATTGTACATTTTTATGCATGAGCACAAAAATATATTGATAATAATTCCAACAAATTTCAGTAAAAGGAAGAAGGTATTTTAGAAGAAAAAAATTAAATATTTCTTTTGCGTTTCTTTATTTTTTTTACTGCGATGTAATTGACATTATGAAGGAATTTTATATGAGTTTGTAGAACATTTTTATACTTTTGTCATGCATACCTTTAATTACGAAGTTGTGTCCGTTAAAAACAAAGAGCAAGGAATTAGTCATTTTAAAACTATTTATTGATTAGTTGTGAAAAATATCAAACAATGCCGTGTATTACGAAGAAATGAACAATATAGGCTTGTGAATATTGTAAATGCATGAAAGATTATAATATTAAGGTAATAAAGTGTAACCATAAACGTTAGACTATTTTAAACCATTTGAAATGTGTTCCTTATACAAAGAGCTTGTGCTATAAAACCTTCCACAATAAAAGACAAGCAGACTACTCTGTTTGCTTGCGAATATACTTTCGCCCATCACAGGTAACAATTTACATGTTCAATTAAGCGATAAACAAAATCAGTACAATTAACTATCTTGTCTCAGCACAGCTCGGGATTACTCTTAGAAGCTTTCAGAACATTTCCTCTCGAAATCAGGCATCAGCTATATCAAGCAAAGCTAATTAAGAAAAAATACACCAAATAAAAACCAAACCTGGGGTCACGATAGTAAGGAAGAAGCTTCATTTCAAATTTCTAAAGGACTTCTTACTTACCGGTCTACCGTTACGCGAGCCCAGAGAAGACATAAAACCCCTTGGTGCGTATTGAGAGGGCTGTACTAGTCAGCACGCTCACATGAGCATCGCTAGAAATCGAATACAGAAATATCAACCGATGAAATATTTCAGACTGCTACCGGCACACTTTTTAATATAAGATAAAAACAATTTCTCATTGTTGTATACGAGGGTTGGAACTTAAATGGTGGCAACACTGCTGTGGAGGCGCTATGCAACGGAATCTAATATTGTCGCTGATAGCACACGTTGTTTACATACCTATCTTTTCTCAGAGCAACTGGACTCTCCCTTCCCACATCACCTGCGTGCGCACCATCGAGAGAAACAGTCACTTGTGAGTTAGCGATCTAACGTACTGTTGTCACTCTGTTTTCGAAACAGGAACAACGGAATTGGATCAAAATTGAATGTGCCAAAGGTCGTACAGCACGACAGTGTCATAAAGGTCTTCAAGGGGCTTGCGGGGAATCTGCATTTCCTTACAGAACAGTGGCACGTTGGGTAAAAGCCTTCAAAGATGGTCGGCAAACTGTGGCAGACATTCATCGTGCTGGTCGTCCTACGAGCGTCAGTGAAAAAGAAGTGCATGCTCTTGCAGCGTTACTGGACAGTGATCGACGTCAGACGATTCGTGAGCTCGCCCAAGAAACTGGATTAGCGTATACGACTGTGCTGCACATCCTGAAGGAACGCCTGGGCATGCGAAAAATTGCATCACGATGGGTTCCGCATGATTTGACGGAAATGGAGAAATGGTTGCGTTACGACGCTGCTAAGACGCACTTGGAGCGCTATGAGCGCGAAGGAGAGACTTTCTTACGCCGTATCATAACCCTGGATGAGACATGGGCCAAATCGTACGAGCCAAAACTGAAACGCCAATCGAACGAATGGCGTCAGTATGGGTCACCACGAAAGTCGAAAGTTCGTCAGAGCCCCAATACGGTGAAAGTTATGGTGATTCTCGTGTACGACTGTGATGGTGTTATCCTAACGCATTACATTCCTCCATGGCAGGCCGTCAATGCTGAGTACTACCGTTCGTTTTTGGAGCACCACCTGCGACCAGCTTTGAGAAAGAAACGGCAACACTTTCTGCAGAATCCATCCATCATTTTGCACGACAATGCTCGGGCGCAAGCTGTGACTGATTTGTTCGGTCGATGGGACTGGGAATTACTGTACCATCCACCATACTCCCCGGACTTAAGTCCTTGTGACTTTGATTTGATTCCGAAGATGAAGGAACCACTTCGTGGCATTTGCTTCAGAAGTGTTCCAGAGATTCGACAGGCAGTAGACCGCTCCATCTGCACCATCAAGAGAACAGGCTTTGCTAAAGGTATACTACGATTTCCACAACACTGGTGACTACATTGAATGACAGTAAAGGTTGCTAACATGTAACTCTTTTGTATCGGTTGTAAATAAATAGTTGCCACTATTTAAGTTCCAACCCTCGTAGTTTAGGAGAAATAACATTGTTTTACAATTCAACAGAAATTTTAGACACATCACTCTTGTATTTCTTTATCTTTTTATTGAAACTTGATAATAATTTGCACTTTACCTCTAAATGATTCATTACACAAAATGTTTACAAAAATGTGAGTCGAGATAGTTTCATGGCTATAATGGTTTTTCGTGGAATGACTTTAAAACTTATTTTGAACATAAACTAACGTTCAAATCAATATTCTGCATGCAATGTTACGAATGACGAATAAAACTTCAGATAATGTGGATGATTATGCTTTCATTTCAGAATTTCCATCTTTCTCACTTAGAATATGTACTTTTTTCCTAACGCTATCAAGTCTAATGGGTCTTAAGTTCGGAAACCTTCACTTTAATGAGAAATTCTTCCACGCAATTTATTCTCCACTTGCTGCCGTCAAAGTTCATTGCAGTAGAAGTAACATGGAGTGATTAGATTAACGTCTCGGCGGATTATCGGCTTGCTTTCTTGATATCTTCTGGGGAAGCTGTTTTAATCGTGCACAGGCTCAACTAAGTAGCTTTGCTAAAAACGGGGTTGATGCAGGTACCAGTTCCGATACTTCAATGCGAGCAAGTAAATTGTAAATTACAATAAAATGTAAGTAAATTAGAGTTATTGAAGCAATCTTTTGCATTGCTATTATTCTTAAGCTGAATGCTAATTTTGTGGAAACGCTATAAAAATACAGGACACTAACAGGCACGTATTTATAAATTACTTTTCCGGGAATTAATTAAGCAAAAAGCGAAACAGCTTGGGTTTGTTGCCTTGCATACAGCCAACTGTGCGACATCACAGAAACGCAACAACATGCTTAATGCTTAATCAATTCAATCAATGAATTGAAAAGTTTATTCCATTTCTTGAACCCTTTTATTGGATTCTAGTATATATCGTTGATTTTGCGGTAAGGCGACTTTCTTTTTACAATCACCCCAAAGCGATGTTTTAAAGTTTAAAATAATTGTTGCTGTGCATTCATATGGCGCGTGATAATTTAAAGCATCCAGGCTTGCCTAGCAATCAGTCTTAAGTCAGTTTTAACATTTTGAAACGTCTCTTAGAACTGAAGACGCAGCAAGAGCTGTGCTTGATTTCTACTCCGGCATTCTGAAGGAAATAGAACGAAAGTATATTTTCTCTTTTATGCTGATTCATCTTTAGAATGACCTACTGTTACTGTGGATTGCTTGTAGGGTTCTGATGTTTTTTTTATCTAAAAAGTGGGAAATATGCAAGCAAATGTGACCTTAAAATAGGCAAATATGACAAAAAGGACAAAATATAACGAAATAAATGTACGAAAATTTAGTTATATAATTGATACATTATTTAAATGGCTAAGTATGATCAAATAAAAAGACAAAATATGATCAAATAATATGCAAATTTATATAAACGCAATTGCTACTTAATTTTATTTTCTCTTGCAATGGCTAAGTAAACGCACACTTTCTGCTGTTATTCCTAACTCTTGTTCCTGTAAAGAACAATAACCGGTAACTGTGGATAAGCAAATACCTGTCTACAGTGAAACAAAGTGAATTACGTACTCATTTTCGTTCTCCGTTTATGGCAGCATTACAGCAGGTGCATCTTCATACTCTTGAAGAGGAATCTTCTGTTTTCACCAGAATGGCCTTATCATGAGAAGCTTCTTTCAACATCGCAAGATGTTATGGGAGCATATTTAAACAGATTGGGTCCCCGTACTCTATTGTGGATACGCTTCACCAAAACGGCTTTACAATCGTTTAAACTGTCACTAGCTTTGCACAACGTTAACATCCACGATTTCCATCCAGCACTTTCATAAGTTTGTTGTATATGGAAACCGCTGTCCCTTTGCTCTCCCTACTTCGAATTCTACGTTTTTTTATCAGTCCCAAGCTCTCATGTAGCTCTAAACCAATCGCTTCCAGGCTAGAAATTGATCCAGCAATACCTCCATAATTTGATTTCATGTACATAAATTCTCCACCAGACTGCTGGAAAATAAGCCTGAACAATTTTGATTTAACGTATCAGTGCTGTCAAATGTCAACACAAAATTCGTTATGAATTCGTAGTTCTCGCAGTAATACTCAACTGTTGAGCCAAGTGCCCCACGGTTGGGGAGGAAGTGGGATGGAAGGTGCTATTTCTTTATTGTTTCACTCTCAATGTCCCCTTGGCAAATGTTTTTTATTTTCGATATCATTTTATCTCACCAGGGAAATTAAGTCTTATCTCCTCCGCAACTCTATGCAAACTGTGAGCTAAGCAAGTAATATACATCATTTTTGGATACAGGAATTTAATTACCATCTACGATGCTGCATCTAATAGAAACAACAAAACAGGTTCCCGCTTAACTTTAGCATCCCACAACAGTTTCACAGCATTGTCGAATAGTAACGCATTTTTGAATGATTTATTGCATCAAGAACTTTTGAATGTGGTGAAAATTATCATTAAACAGCGTGCCATTAGCAACATTCGCAAGTATCTCCCAGAAGCATCAGTCGTTTCATCAATGGGCACCCAAATTTTATTGTTCGTATACTACTTCTAATTTTTTGCAATACACTGACATAACAAGTAGGCAAACAATTCCTCCTTAATGCTGATTTGTCTGCGATCGGGTGCGTCGTGCATTTTTCCGAAGTTGTTGAAATGTTCATTGTTCACTTTATACACAGAAATGTTAGCGGAGGTCTTTTGAAAAGTCGAAAGATTTTTATGGCATAGATTTAACTGTGTCAAACAAAAGATGTTGCCTGCTTTGTTGCCTGGATTTTCGAGTTACATTGTTCTTATGTTTTATCGTATCACAATGCTTTTGTGCTCTAAATTGCTTTACTGATATTACTTTAATTTCACACACTTTACAGAAAATGATTTTTCCATCGGTACTGAAATATTCCTCTCCAAACTCTTTTAACACAATTTCTTAATTTGCACTTTCACTCTTAGTTTTCGGCATGTTGATGTTCATTGGCATACTGTAACTCTTCAAATTTATTTCTACTGCAATGTATGGTACAGGGAACATCTACCTGCACTAGAGGAGTCGCTGCATATTTGTCTACACTGTTTAATTGCTTCCAGCAAGGCCACATTGGATTAACAATCAAACCAAAACATAAAATTCTTTCTCAGAATTGGTAATTCACGGAACATAGGTGCATTTGTTTTTTAAATATCCAACATATTTTAACGTATCTGAATATAAAATCGTGTCTGCAAATATAATCAAAACATGACCTTAAAACGCCAAAATATGCACATTATGACAAAAATTGTCAAACTTACCTAAATATGCAAATACATGACACACAAAACATCTCTAAAAGTAGTCAGAATCATTCAATTTATGTTTAATTCAACACTATGACTGAAATGAAATCCAGAAATGTCGAAACGTCCTAGTCTTAGTGGTTAAATGGATTGCACTGCAGCTCTGTTTGACACAGTACGGCACTTTACTGACTTTCAGCAATACCTTTTCTGATTTGCTAAGAAACATTTATAGTATCATTCCTGAACAAAGGTATTTATAAATGTCCTCAGAATCCTGCACTAAACTTCTTTTGAAGATTAAAGGAATACAAATTACCCACATGTATATGATATATGTTTACATTATTGTTTTTCTTTCCTTAATGCAAAATGTGTGATGATATAACACATCTTTCTACTTTATTGCAGGTATAATAAAATTAGTGCAAAATATTTTTTTGGACCTATCAGAAAATATTAGAGCTAAAATTTTCAGTTTATAGAGATTGGTGTTTATTCGTAGTTTTTTTTAATGGTGTTTAATGCCCGTTTTTACCACTGAGGCACCACATGCGGTGGACACTGAGGATATATGAGATAAATGTTCTATTCGGAAAGGATTTTTTAAGAAAGGAAATGTTCCAGGCCTAAGTTTAGGGTACCTCCCTAGTATTTGCCATTTATGAGGACTGAGGAAAACCTGGAAAAACTTCAATCAGGGAGGACGGTCCTGGGGGATTCGAACCTCAGACCTCCCGCTCATGAATCCGCGCCTTAACGATCTCGTTCACCCGTAGTGTGTAAGGTATTTTTATCAGATGAGAAAAGTTCGAAAATCTTGTAACAGTTTAAAGTATTTTTCAAACTTTTTGTAATTAAAAACTTTTTACAACTGGTTCGTTTAAAATTATTTATAAGTAAAAGAAATGCGAATAATTAAATATGCATATACATAAAAATACAGAAAGCTGAAGCAGGTCTTTGTGTCATTATTAAATATCGGAATTCTTAAGCACTTAACATCAAATTAGGCGACTAAAACTACTCCGTCAAAACAAACAAAGCAAGAACACAAGCCATGCACCATCACACGGCAGGTAAACAAGAACTGATGCGTGACAGACGTAAGATGAGAGAGCGGCTAATAACTCGGGAACTGTTGTACTTCTTCCACTGTTGTATACATACATTCAGTACAAACAAAACTTCCTTCCGCTTCATTCTGGTTTTAGTGCTTAGAAATCTCAATGCCTAGTCATAATGTGCATTCGCAGATTCATAGGCCAAGCTAATTGCAATGGATCTGGTATGTTTTAACTTCACATTCAACATGATATAAAAGAAAATTTATAAATGTTTAAAACTGATTTTGATCATGAAATTCTGAACATTTCCCTCCTTACGTATTTTAAAATACCACAAAGTTTATACATATAAATGAAACTAAAATACTACTACTACTACTACTACTACTACTACTACTACTACTACTACTACTACTACTACTACTACTACTACTACTACTGCTACTGCTACTGCTACTGCTACTGCTACTGCTACTGCTACTGCTCCTGCTCCTGCTCCTGCTCCTGCTCCTGCTCCTGCTCCTGCTGCTGCTCCTGCTCCTGCTGCTGCTGCTGCTGCTGCTGCTACATCTTGTATATAGCTTCATTGACAACAGACAATTTAATACAACTTATTATTAATAGAAAGTAAGAAGAAAGCTAAATGACATCAACAGGCAGGGCATAGAAGCAGCATGCAGAGAAAAAAACATCATTGGAACTTAGTGAGAAGTTAAAAATAAACTGGGAGAAGGAATTATACATACATAACTTGAATATTAAGAACAGATCAGGTATAACTTGGTTTTTAGACCGGGAGCTTGGAAAGCACAACAAATTACCAATGAAAGAGGCGATAGAGTTTGCCCTCTCTGTGGAAACCTGGAAGCTTGGCAAAATATACTGGCACATTGCCCAAACACAGAACATTGGGGGTGAGCCTTGGGGCCAAGTTTACATACTCGAATAGGGACAGCAGGGTTGCATGTTGCGACTTGCTTGAGCTGGAAGAAAATTGGCCAAAGCTGGGTGAGTTATGAAGTGCGCCTAATAAGAAGCAGTGTGTGTGTGTGTGTGTTTAAATAATGTATAATTGTGATGTACAGATGTATGAAAGAGCGAGAAAGTGATTGTGTATGTTTTCATATAAGCATCTGCGAGTTAATAGTTATACATAAATATTCAATGTAATATACTTTTGTGTGTTAATAGTTTCATATAAATAATATTGGCATATTGCCCTCCGGTATTTAGTAGCCTCCTACTATTTAGTAGCATGCATGGTCTTTGGACTCATACGAATATATAATGTAAAACTTAATGTATATATAATTTGTAAAATAAACACCGAATTAACTTATTGTTCTTGAACGAATTTAACAATGTGAATCCATTTAACAATGCGAATCTAAAGATGTTTGTAAAAAAGATAGAACTTTTTGAAATATTCTGTATCTTCGACTTTTAACTATGCAGATACATTTTGTAAGCAATGTGTATTGTATACACAGCTAAAAAGGGAAACTATTATGAAGACCCGTTTCACTGCTGAAGCGTGGCAGCGATGTTTGAGGGATATGCACGTAATGAGCCAGAATATCCCAAACACCTTATCCAGGAGCCTTCGGCCGTGAAATGGATCCATTATACAAATGCTTATAACGGCTTCGGATCGTAATGGTGAAAATTAACGCTAAAATGTTTGGCGTTGTGTCAAGTATTAGACCAGATTTGCATGTAGCAACACCTCGCCACTAATAGCACGGCTCATACATTATTCATACTAAAACCAGTAGGGGAAGGGTCATCGCACAGTGGTTACTTGCTGTCAAACCGAGGTCTTTACACTCAGTTGCCGACCGTAATTATCAACGGGGGTTGTCCGCCCTCACATTTCCCCTCATGACCCCTGCAGGTATTCCTTTCTTTACATCGTCGTGTCTCGTTTAGATATTGTTTTTGGGTTCATGCTATATTTCACCTGTCTTTCACGTCATCTTCATGTAAACGCCTTTTTTAAATTCTGTATACTAGAGCCAGTCGACAGTTATTAGCTATTTATCATAATTTGTTAGAATTGCAGTTAATAGAGTGCAGTTATGTAAATGTCTTGCAGCTATTATACAGTTTCTTATACATGTTGAATTGTGATAAACCCATTACCTCTTACGCTGTTCAAAGTATTGGATGCATTTCGACTCCTGATACATCTTCATAGATGGTTGTTCTCTTTTTTTTGGTGCAAACTGAGACTAGTGCGGCCATGTTTAGCAAATAATGGTAACGAATTTGACATTGAGTGCTGATCAAGCAATAGCAGACAATGACCGAATTCTCAACCTAAAGAAGTTTTTTATACTGCAATGCTAATATTCGGATCACTTGATTCTATATCGGGACATAATACTCCAGATTAAGTTTATTCATTCCTCTTTCACTTTTATCAATACAATTTAAATTCTACAGATTTTAAAACTGCAGCACTAATACTGTAACTAAACAAAACTAAAACTTCAAAAACTAAACCGGTACTGAAATCCAGCGCTACGGCTATTTTAACTCTAATGTGTAATTAAACCCAATTGCTACTAGTACTTGGTAGCAATAAATATTTCACTCAACGTATTTTTACAATGAATAAATTTATAATTGTTATACAATTTACAATTTAAAATCTTGCATTTCGGCTGACGCTCTCTACCGGAATTCCGCAACAGGACCTGTACATAAATGAGGTTGCTGCCAGTCTCATGCAGCAGTTTCCTTCTGTTCTCTTTTTCCTTTCATTTGCTTCTACATTTCAACTTTTATTTGTGCATTCTTCATCATAATTTTAGATTCGTTGTTGGCGTTTTTTTGCTGTGCTTCTTCTTTCTTCCTCTTCTAATTTTTCCATAAATTCCTTATATTTTCCTCCTCCTGTTCTCGGTCTAATTCTTCTTCTCTCAGCTGCTTCCTTTCCGCCCGCAGACTACCACTATTCTCTTCTGTTAATTCGCTCTCTTCTTCTCATTCACTTTGAGTGTTATCCTCTTCATCTTCCATTTTTGAACTGACTCTTCCTGTATATATCTTTCTTGCCCCTTCTCTGATTCTTTGGAATCTTCTAAAGGACCACACAATTTCTGACAGATTTTCTATCTTATTGTTTATATACTCTTCTGCCATTTTACACGGTGTTTTATGTGTTAAATCATTCAATACCCTAATATGATCTTAATCTCTCTTGATGTTCCTAATGTATTTCCTCAGTAGCATTTGACTGGTATTTAGTGCATACGAAAGAAACTTGTTCCGTGCATCGATCACTTTACAAACCTTACATGTATTGTCTACTTATAATTTAAAGTTTTGCAATTGTGAGCAATATGGACCGTGTCACTAAGGAAGATGTAGTAACAGTGCGCATAATAACTACTGACGACTCCCTCCCTTATTTATTCATGGGAGGCAGGTTCTATAAATTTCCGCTTTGGAGCTCAATAACGGAAAATCTTTTGCGTGGAAATATCATTATCTTCGTCTGTTAGTAGCAACGCTCATGTTTGTCGTGTCTTGGAGAGAGCCATGCACGAGAGACAAGAGACCGCGGTAACTTACGCCAGCAGAAATCAAAACACCATAAAAATAGTAAATGGTGAAGCTTCCCTTTCACATTGAACGGAAACCTTGAAGCTGAAACACGTGAAGATTGACGCACTCTCATTGAAGAAGTGTAGACTAGAACTGAAAGAAAGTGCTGTAATGTCGTATTTACGTTTCTGCACGAATAAAAAAGGTCAGTACCGTGACATCTGTCGGCAGTTCAAGCACAATATCGAATGGGGTGCCGTGAAAGAAGTTAATTGGAACTGGACTGTAGACAACAGGTACATACCACCCTACCACTTACCAGTTCGTGTTTACCTGTCGGGCGGTGACTCGTACCTTCTGTACTTGCTTCATTTGAGCGTGTCTAACTTGATGTTCAGTGCTTAAGAACCTCAATGCTTACTTATTACAAAAGGACGGGATTTCCCCTTACCAAGATACGAAGTCTTCTTGTCTATTTATCAGCTATTGAAGATAGAGAAGTTATTGAAACAGCAAAAAATATTTAAAACAAGCTTTAAAAGTAATTATTTCTGATATGATTTGAGAGTTGACACTGCACGTATTCAGGAAAGTCGAACGTTTATCAGTTCAAATTAGTAATGATATATGAGGGTGGTGAAATAGAAAATAATTCCTCCTATATTTTTTCTTTGATTTGGTTTATTTGCGGACTTTTTTTTTAACATCTCAGGTCATCAGCGCCCCATTGGAGACTAAATGAATTTTACACAACGTGAATACACATGCTTCGCGATTAATTTCTCACCTTTCAATATTAATTTCAGTTATTTTCAACGGTTTTTGTACCCTTTTTAACACCAGCTTGTAATCCAGGCGGCCGCTGCGCTTTTCATTATCAAACGGGATTTACCCTTAAACTTTCGTACAGCGATGATCCAGCGTCTAACGGTGTTGATCTTCACTGTTGACATCCCGATGAACATTCTTCAACCTTACATGGATGTAAATAGGCCTTTCACCTTTCGCATTCAGGAATTCTATCACAGCTTGCTCTTATATGTTGGCCAATATCAGTCATTTTCTAAAATAAAGCAATGCTGCCACCTATTGACTTTCGTTGTTCAGAACTACAGAAGAATGTTTGGAAAATCGTGAAAATGTCAAATTTCAAAAACCAATTTATTTAAATAGTGAGAAATAAGAGGCATTACTTTCTGACTGAGCCCCGTACTTGGGATTTAACTACAATTTTCTTTGTGTTAAAAAATACTGCAATATTTTCTAATGCCTTCTATTGAAAATTTGCTGCAATATACGTATAATACTATATGTCATGTCTTATGAACAGGGCTTTCACGTAAAAAATATCCTGTATGTGTGTTTTGATTTTTGACGGCTGGGTGGGTCGCAGCCACCCGAGAACGTTTTGCGCTTCTAAAATTGTGCATAAAAACTAACCTCACAGAAGATGCTGGAAATGTTGTTCCCCTTTGGCTAAACAGGCATTGTAATGTTTAGTTCGGCTACTGTACTGTTTGTGATTTCCTTGGTGATATTTTCCTTTAGTTTCCTACAATGTGTGAGGGTTTATTTGATTAACTGTGTCCTTCAGGCAACCTCAAACCTTGTTGAATCTGGTGAGCGAGAGGGTCATACACCAACACTAATCGCTATCTTCAAACACTTTCTTAATTTTATTGATGGATTCCGCTGCTGTTTGAGCAGTTGCAGAATCCTGTTGAACCCGCCCATAAGATTTCTCTGTAAGCTGCTGATAAAATTGTGTTAAAATGTCCCTTCTGTACCTTTCTGCGCCTATTGCCTTCTGTAAAAATCAGACCAAAAATACCCCTTGCGCTAACAGCATATCAAACTGTACCAACTTTACTATAATAAAAAGCAGTTTACTGTACACGATGTGGGTTTTCGGTACACCAGTAGCGCAGATTTGAATTATTCAGTTGTAATCAAGTCTCGTCTGAAAAGATCAGAAAGGATGGGTTTATTCGCAGATGAAAAACACCACTCACAATAACGTACTCATGCCACGTGTAAGGACAGGACGGGATACTTGTAGAAGAAAGAATGGTGAGCGCCACTGCAGTCGACGGAATTCAAAACACCGCGCATGCGGGATAGTTTTTACGTGAAAGATCTGTAGTATGTACATGTACTTAAGCCGAAATAGATTTGATTGTCTGCCGGTGGTTACACTTCTGTCTGTGTTTGACTTGCACGTACACGACGTACCTTAAAGAAGTTGGCTCATAATTATCTATGCCTTAAGATAGCTTGTGGTTGAACTTTTCTTTAAAGTATTTGTATCCTTTTTAAGATTTCTAATTCTTCTTTTAAAACGTCAGTTCCTGAAGATACTGTAGATGTTGAAATGAGTATTTATGTTGTATCTGGCCGATCACCCGATGTAAATGAATATATGTATTGGATAATATAATATAAATGTGATAATTATTTATATATTAAAATCCGTTTTGGCACCTAAAGGTAGTACTGACTGAAAGGTTAAATTGAAGGTAAGAACATTCAATTTGCCAACCATTAGGAGAGGCATGGCGGAAAGGCAGATGCAAGGGTCATTGAACCTTCATGTATAATTTTTGGAGGGAAGCTCGTTTGCGAAATATAACAAGAAATGCAGCAAGTTGGCGAAAAAGTTTACAGCCCGTTTGCGAAACGATTTTGGGAGGTGGCGAACCCGCTAGCGAAACACCACTGTAACATTTTCCTTCCCAATTTACCAGCCTTTGGGCTGTCAACGGAAAATATTGCAGTGTAAAAACTAAATGTATACATATTTGGCACATTGTCGATAAGTTAAATTGTTGAAGTCTATAGTTTTGTTGGTTTAAGATTTAATTTCGACAGTCTTTATGTACTTCAACAATGTGATTCTGTTTCCCTTGTATTCAATCCATTGATCCATTAGAAAACTCTCTTTCTCTCCCCCTCTCTCACAGTTGTTGCCTTTTCCCATTATATTTTCTCCTGTTGACAGAAGTAATTTTTATGCTCGCAACAGTTTTCATTCCATTGAAAACAATATTGTCTTGTAAATGTTTAAATGCGGGGAATAAAAGTGACTGTTGCAAAACGAATAGAATGATTCTGCTTCATTTGTCGTGCATGGCGGTTCCGTTGCCCAGAGAGATGGGGAAGGGTCGTCGTCAGCTATGTACGTGTTTAAGATTTTTTTTTTTTTTGAGTAGTGTTTAACGCCCGTTTTCACTACTGAGGCACCACAGGCGGTGGACACTGATGATACATGAGATGAAATGATATATTGAGAAAGGATATTTTATTTTAAGGAAGGAAGCGTTCCAGGCCTAAGTTTAGGTACCTCCCCGGCATTTGCCAGTTATGAAGACTGAGGAAAACCTGGAAAAAACCCCATTCAGGGAGGACGGTCCTGGCGGGATTCGAACCGCAGACATTCCGCTCACGAGTCCGTGCCTTAACGACCTCGGCCACCCGTGGCGGTGTGTTTAAGATGTAATCTGCAAATACTACATCATCAGTGAGAGCTATCGACATTAATTCAACAAAACCATCGCCTAAATCTGAAAGGAAGCCTTAAAAAGTACTTCAAGCAAGTGCCAAGCAACCATTATTTGAATATGCTTTAAGTAACGTCTTTTTCGATAAAAGCTTTGCCCTAAATGGAGCGTGCAATACGAAGAAGTTCTGTCGCGGAGAAATGCTGTTTTCACACACGCACGTTGTTCGTTCTTCGTGACCTCCATTCCTGACTATTGTCGCTCACTAACCGAACTTCGAGCGTGCTGATACACGCAGTTCTACTAACATATACCATCTGGTGGCTTCATTAGAAAATAAATTCCATACACTTTCAATCGTATATCTTTGATTTTTTCGTATTGCCCTTGTTCGCGAGAAAAAATAAGTTTCCATGACATATGACTTATGCCTCGTAGAAGAACCTGCATAAGCAAATCATTAGTTGGGTGAGTACATAAAGAAACATACAAAAGAAACCATAACACAAGTAATACTACAAGTGAGCAAACTCTATCATGTCATTCTGAGAGCATTTGAAAATTTCATAAATACAAAAGAGTTGTTTTGGCTACAACGCTTAAATAGTATGGACCAAGAATTTAAAATTAACTACGCTAAATCTTCAAAATCGTTGAAAAACTTACAGGAAATCCCATAGTAAGATAATTTTCCAATATATCAGCCAATAAAATAAGAGAATAATATTATGAAATTGTTGCACTCCGTCATGTGGACGTGAACTCCGAAATGGAATACTTAACTTATGATCGTATTTTAGAGGTGTGTTAAAGTGATTGAATATATATATATATATAAATATATATATATATATATATATATATATATATATATATATATAATGTGATTTAGAGGCGCGCTGGACTCTTACACTTGCTGACTCTTGGACTTTTTCTTTTCGGCAGTGGATTGAAAGATCTGACCATTCGTTATGGAGTTATTGGCAATAGTGCTTGGGGAATGGGAGAGTCCGAAGACGATACTGACATAATTACATGTAATTCACAGCATTGAGAAATTTGATTTCTGATCGGCGGTGTTTCACTTTCTGGTGAAAATTACAACTGAATAAACAAGGTTAAGGTGAATTGCGTGTGCTAATTGTTGTAGCTACTTCACGTCACACAGAATACCCTGAAAATGCGAAGATGTCTCCGTCAATTTGATCAGGCGTAGCAGATGGCTTCAGTGTCTGGACTCAAACTTTTCTGCTGTTGCAATTTGTAATTTGCTAAATGGGAGAAAATGTCATTAATCAATCACAAACATAATGCAATATCTGAAATATATTTGCTGAAGGTTCACTTCTTTCTAGTTTATCTGTTAGAATGTGCCCTGACAATTTGCTATTCTTCTGTTCATGAGAAGATATTTGGAAGTGTCACTACAGGAACATACAATAAACGTTTTATATTATTAAAATGGGAAAAGTCACAGCTGCTCTGATTCCCGCCTTTCCGCTCTCTCCCTTTATGTAATTAATCCTCATTATTGTTGATGTTTTTACCCATGACAAGATGATAATACTTTTGTTCATTCTAATTGTATTTCTAAATGTCTTCACTAAACTATTATTTATTTTTTTCGCTTCCAAAACGCTATAGGCCAGATTTTGAACCAGAGTTTGTTGTAGAAAGTCAACATTTAACCAATTTTGATTTGAATCTATCTACACTCATTTTTACGCCTAGCTTTGGCGATGAGACATTTTTTTAGAGTTGGACAATTTTAAGGAATGTAAATAGACACAGCTTTTCTTAGAGGTGTAAGCAATATTCATAGCGTGTTCAGATGCCTCCTTTCACCTTCTGGTTACGGACTTCTGAGGAAGAAAACGATAGAAAAGAGAAGCAGGAAAACAAAACTTGTTACGCGGAATCGAGAATATTACGTTTGCAACATTTCAATATTTTTAAGGGTACAATGGGTGAATACTGGCAAATTGCATTTAAAAACAATCCTTTTTTTAGTGTTTTGCGAAAATAAGTTCGTCAAACCTACTTCGTATAATACCTAAGCTTAAGGCCCTACGATGCTTGAAACTTTATTTAATGATTATTTAATATGTGCACTATATAAAATCTCTGTTAATATTATTTATGTAACTAGTATATAATTCGGTAATTGTGACATGAGTGAATGGTTATCGCGTTCATTTTCGCTCACGCGCTAATTTTCCCGAGTGTTCAGAATGAAAAATGTCACTTGTTGCATACTTTTATCCAATTTTACAATTAAATATTTTTAAAAAATATTAAAAATTTGCAAAATATGTTTTGGTATACTGTATTGCATGGTTTCTTAGTACTCATTTCTAAGACGATGTTATTTTGTTTTGAAGAATTGAAATAGAAATGGAGGCTAATTCCGCAATGTTTGATATGAAAACATGGACATAACTTCAGAAGAAATTAAAAAGAAAGTTAGGTAGCCGAGGGTTTGTTAATTCATCAAAAATCGAAGAGTATACACGAAATGGAATATGACAAGTTCTGTTGAAGGAGAAAAGAGAAAATGTTAGTTCAGCTAATAAAATACAATAAAATCATGTTGGCGTATTTCTCAGAGCTGGTAAATATATAATAAAACGTTTATTGATTATTAATATGGTAGGTAATTTAAATTTTAGGTTATTAGATTTGTTTATTTTTTACAGTCGGAGGTTTGTATGCCTTTGACGCTCTGGTGTGTGTATTCGAAAGTAAAATCAACGTAGTAAGGTTAAGGAAGTTGTCTGCTATTATAATAGAGATTACTAATAGTTCAAGATTAACGTTTTGAATGAAAGAAATTGTAATGAAATTAATTAATTAGCTGTATTTTCAATTTTTTTCAAGATAATATAAGTTAATTTTTGATGATTAATAACTTACATTGTTGTAGTTTCAAAACGTTGTTTAATAAAATGCTTTTCATGTTTTAATGTCGGTATGTTTGTTAGGGTGACAATTTTAACTTTTTCTTACAGGTACTTTATTTGAAACTGTGTTGAGAAGGCGGTGGCGACTTCATGGAATATAGTTGCTAGATAACCTTTTCTAACACCAGTGCCAGAATTAGGCTAATTAAGCACAATTTATAGCATTTGTCATAAGAAGTGTGTTTTAATGCACAAATGCATTAAAATGCACAATTGCATAAAATAATTATATTTCATCATTATGCAAACTTTAAAAATCAATTACCTGCAAAAGTATATTTTGATATTAGTTTGTAATGTTACAACTTATTGCATTAATAGACGTTTAAGAAATGAGAGAATCCCATTTCATAATTTTTACAATTGCAGTATTTGTATAACGTTATAAACGAGTTTCGTATACTATTTTTATTTTGTGTATACCAGTATTATTTGATAAATTTATTAAATTAAATTCATTCGATTTTACGTTGAATTACCCTGAAGTCAATATCTTCTTTTATTGTTACGTCATTGTATCTTTAGATGTGATTTATTCCAAACTAATTTTATTAGAGACGGATTTACCGCAAGAAATTTTGGCTCAAGCTGAAAAGGTTGAATTGTTATTAATACTGAGAAAGGTTTTTGATTTATTGCAGAAGGAATAGGGCAGATTCATCAATTGGGCGAACGGTAAAAATATTAAGAATGGTTCACAAACTTATTAGTTGGCACATAGTGCTAAATCATTTGGTAGCTATTATTGAGTTATTTATTTACTCAATTGTTTTTTATTCTATATTTTGTAGTGATACATAAATTGTTTGTACTATCTTGTTCAGTAGATAACAGCATTTTAGAAGTGAAAATAATTTAATGGTGTAATTGTTACGATGGTAATTTTATGCAACTAGTGTCATTAATTATTTTGACGAACAACAAAGATTTTTTTATAATTCTGGTACCCAAACAAGTACTTGAAACACGTTTCAGAATGTTTAAAACAACACATTTTATGACATGAGTGTAGAATTTTTGGGTTTGTTCCGCATACTATGATTAATTACTGAACAGGCAGATTTTTTATATATTAAAATAAAAAGCAATCAGCACCAAGAACATACATTTTATATCCATTTATTTCTATTCTTCTTAGAATTACATTAAACATTTAAGTTGTAGATGCCTTTATATGTGTATTGCAAAAAATATTCAAACATTTTACTTCATACATGTAGATGGAAACAGATTTTAAAACGGCACATTTAAAAAAATTAATAACTTAAATGCTTATCCTATGATAATGAAATGTGGCATACTGCAATGCAAGTTATAACTAATATGTGTGAGAAATGAGGTTCGCAGCTCAAAAATGGTAGAAAATGGAACTCTCGTGCATTGGTCCCCTATACTACTTAATGTAATAAATAAACGTCAGAGCAGAAGAGAAATCTTGGCGTGTCTTAAGATTTGCAATTTATGCAGGCACACATTTAGTTTCCAAACACCAAAACCGACATCACCCTTCTCCCTCATTGGAATCTTAGTGATCACATATGGTCAAGTTACAATCAAAGGCTCAGAGAGAAGGGGAGGTTTCACATAAAAGGAAGCTATTCACTGCATCATGAATAGACTGGAGGGTTGAAGTTGTAAGGTTTCGAGAAATTAAACTGCATCTATCTGCAGGGAGCCACGCCTCCATTACGGATTAAAGGCAGGTCTCTATGATTTACTAATCACTCACTTATGAGAGTACAATGGCATCAGAAAACAATCTTTATATTGCAGTTACAGAGCTTCCTCATGCACTGACTCCATTCATCCAAGCACTTGCCTTTTAGTTTTCCTCTTGCATTGCTACTGCTTTACGACTGTGAAAGGGGCTGGCTGCATTCAGAAAAGGCATGTCGGACAAGAGAAGTCTTCGTAAATTTATAATTTAATTGATCACACTTAGAATCCTGCAATTCGTGATTTATGAAAGTACTATTAGTAACCTGAAGAGCTAGATGAAGTTATCAACCAGCTGTAGAATTGCCTGAGCATTCCAGTAATTATTATGGAGAAGGAAGATATCAGTTCAGGCATTATTTCGATTTCTGACCCCGACCTCCACTATGCTTCTTAGATACGCTAAACTATCCAGCTTTGCTACCAGTTAGCTATTTGAGCAGATAAATCAACCAACTCCGTGGACTAAACAAAGTCTATATAGCAATCAAATTACCTGATTACCGATGTAGCGGCGGGGACTTCATTCGCTCCAGACCAGTCCGGCTACACGAGTCAGGGCTGGCGGGATATACGGGAATGTTACGTTGGCCTTTAGTTTCACGTCACTCAGTATCGTTCGATCAGTGAACGGATCAAGAGATTCTAATCGTAGAACAAAGTCTATTCTATAACAAATTCTAGGCCTAGTTATTCTATTATACGAGTGTTGATTTATTTATTTACTAAATAATGTTTAACGTGCGCTTTTACTGCAGAGGCATCACAGATACTAATGATACATGAGATGCAATAGGAAATTAGAAAATTACTTTTTTTAAAGAAGAAAAAATTTCAGGCCTAAGCATGGGAGAGGGAAGAAAGAGTAAAGGAAATGAAAGAAAAAAAAAACGTATAAGGCTTTTCGGCTGCTTTTTCTTTCTTTTTTTTTTTTGCCGCCACGGGTAGCCGAGGTCGTTAAGGTACGGACTCGTGAGCGGGGGTCTGGGGTTCGAATCCCACCAGGACCGTCCTCCCTGAATGAGGCTTTTTCCAGGTTTTTCTCAGTCCTCATAAATGGCAAATGCCGGGGAGGTACCCTAAACTTAGGCCTGAAACATTTCCTTTCTTAAAATAAATCCTTTCTCAATATATCATTTCATCTCAAGTATCATCAGTATCCATAGCCTGTAGTGCCTCTGTAGCAAAAACGGGCGTTAAACACTATTCATTCATTGGACTGTTTAATTTTATACCTCGTTTTATACTATCGTAGGGGCTAAATCGTGCTGAGAAATTTAGTATACCAGTCACACACCTCACACACACGCGCGCGCACACACCTAATTTGCAATTAGATATTCTCCGAAAAAATATATACTAGAGAATGATAAAAAAGAGACTATCTTTTGCACGAGATTTTCATGAGGATTCCCACATTTTGTTACAAAATTTGACTGTGTACATAATTTAATGTTATATACTGAATTTGGTCATGTAGAGGATTTTTTGTATAAGCTTCTAACCAAAAATCTTCATTAGTCAACAAATTGTCTCTAGTTCTTACAGTACAGAAATTACTCAAATTATGCAAGAAATTCAGCATTAAAATTATACCGTTAACAGACTCTACTGACTGCTAAGATTCAATACTGTGAAAATAATTATATTTATTCTGTAAGAAATGAAGTTGACATCGTCTATCTGTCGGGCATTATAATTTTATTTCAGTAAATATTATGACCAAGACATAAATTATCTTGATCCAGAAGTATTTCAACCAGCATTAGCGTCAAATGTGCGGCAAGGTTATTTGAATTACGTGGCTGCGTACTGGGAAAATCCTATAGTCATGGTCGTATAATGCATACGTAGGTAGCAGCTTATAGTAAATTTGAAGAAGACTATGACTGTCTGTTTTTACGTGCATTATGTGTAAATTGTGTGCTAATTGTTCCTCGTTAGTTATGCCGCTACATCAATATAGTCTTGAAGAACAGGTTTTTATGTACGATACATTTGTGAAAACGGAAATGGTAAGGCGATTCACAAGAAAATATTCTGACAATCGTGTTCCAGATAGAGAAACTGTTCGCAAAGTTGTTAAAAAGTTACAAGGTAGAGGATATCTCAATGAAAGGAAATCTTCCAAACCGCCTAACGGAAGGAAAGTTAGATGAAATACAAGAATTTCCTACGCAGATGCCAGCAATGTATTGCCGCTGAGGGGTATCATTTTCAACGCCTGTTATAACACAGTTAGGGACTATTATTATCAGTTTTAAATACAGCATCATTTGATTATTTCAGTATTAAACTACTGAAAGTATAAAGTTGGTATTAAAGTACTAACTTTATGAGCGGCAGCTCTAATCTCCCTTTTCCTGGTTGCGGCGGCTGTACTCTCAACTCAACATCATAGTAGCTATAGGCCTATGGAGTTTCGCCATTGACCCCCACTAAATACTTTGACACAGGGTCTATAATTTTAGAGTTTTTACGTTTTGTTTCATCCTGCACACATTTATTCCTTTTTTCCTTCGCGCGCGCGCGTGTTTGTTTGATTTTTATTTTGTCTGATATATATATATATATATATATATATATATCAGACAAAATAAGATATATATATATATCAGACAAAATAAGATATATATATCAGACAAAATAAGATATATATATATCAGACAAAATAAGATATATATATATCAGACAAAATAAGATATATATATATATATATATATATCAGACAAAATAAGATATATATATATATATATCAGACAACATAAGATATATATATATCAGACAACATAAGATATATATATATATATCAGACAAAATAAGATATATATATCAGACAAAATAAGATATATATATATATATCAGACAAAATAAGATATATATATCACAAAATAAGATATATATATATCACAAAATAAGATATATATATCAGACAAAATAAGATATATATATCAGACAAAATAAGATATATATATATCAGACAAAATAAGATATATATATATATCAGACAAAATAAGATATATATATATCAGACAAAATAAGATATATATATATATATATATCTATCAGACAAAATAAAACATACAAATAGAGCTTGACATAAAAATATGTAGTTTTAAGTACAACTGGGACAAATTCAGCTATGAACTGTAGGGTTATCTGCGCTCGACTATATATAGGCAGTCATTTGAAGAGTGGAACATTAAATTAAAATATAAACAGAACACTCAGTAATCATTAATATTATTATTAGATAATTTTTGGCAAGCATAATTAATGGTATTGTATGTTATACAACTATTAGATGTTTGATCGTTATTATTACAATAGGTGTATTGCCTTATAAGCACATACATTCATAGTATTTAGTTTGTTATTATTTATTTCTAATTAGGTGGGCTTAGATCATGTGCGAAAGAATTAAGAAAACATCTGGCGGATATATGTTGACCCTTCATCTACATATTTGGATCTTCTCTATCCCAAAGGCAAGGGAACGTTATAGTTCATATGTGTGACTCTAAGTAATGTACAAGTGCTCTGATAACTCTGAACTGAGATTTTAGCTTCGTTTACCGTTATCATCCTATATACAGACGATGCTGTTAACGCTTGTCAAATGAGCAATTTCCATAACGGCATATGGTGCTAGCCTAGCTTCAGGTAGATTGGTCTCTAGAGTCAATCTGCTTTAAGTCTATTTACCAGAATGCATTTTTAAGAGGGCTGTTCAATAAAGAATAATAATACTTTATTGACAACATATCTTTACTCATCCTCACAATTTTGATGACATTTCTCAAAGTAGTCCCCGTTGGACGCCCTGCACCTGTCCCAGCGTTTCTGACTAGTCTTCAAAAATATGCTGAAAACCATTATTTTTGACATCGCTTCACAGCCGTCATCACTGCTTCTGATGAGGAAAATACCTCCCACGAAGGCGTTTGGAGAAAAGGAAAAAGTCGCACAGGGCTAAATCTGCACTATAGAAAGAGTGAGGGATACAATACACATTGATTTTTGTGAGATACTCAGCAACAGCATTATGATGCTGTGCATTATCGTGGTGCAGCATCTAGCTTGTTGCACGGGAATGTAGTCTTTTGCAAATGTGTGATATGGCCTTGTTTTTAAAATTTTTTGAGTGTTGGTGACCACACAGAGCCTTGCTTTTGCTCTTAGGATCGAGTCGGTCCTGGTGGTGTAGTGGTTACCATACTTGCCTTCTAAACCCAAGATTGCGGGTTCAAACCCGGCCAGGATCGATGGATCTTTTCGGACATAAAAATCCTAAGTATGGCTTCCTTCGGAAGGGAAGTAAAGCCGTGGGTCCCGTGTCGTACATTTGCGGCACGAAAAAGAACCTCAAGCCTGAAAGAGAGGCCTCTGAGCAAAATTTATCGGCCGTTTCACATCCTAAATTGAATGGGACGCTGATGACCTGAGATGTTAAAGAGCGTCCGTAAATAAACCAAATAAAAAAAAAAATCTTAGGTACGCAATGATGCAGCCAAGTTTCATTAGCATGATTACCTTTAAAGAAACTCCGCATCTTTTTATAATATCTTCAACTGCATGCAAATCTGTACGCGAATTGTTCGTGCATCGTGTACAAACACATCTCAAGTGCAGCGGCGTAAATATTTTCTTCCGTTAAAACACAAGTGGAGCGTCTTATGGAGAGAACAAACGCTATATAATCCTATAATTGCATAGGCCTCAGCTGAAGATTTGTTGAGATGATAGCCGTATTTCAGAGCAACACCTTCATTTTCTGAAGGCGGAACTGAACATATCTCAATTTGTACATCTGTCACAGGCAGGGGCCACACGTGACTATAATGAAACTAGTACACTTGGCATTTAGCTAACAAAATATTGTAAAGTCATCCTTTTGTGCAAAAAATTGGCATTTAAAAAATTATGGCAATTCTTCTTAATCGCCCTCGTATTTTGAGACAAGTTGCTTGATTGAGCATTTTTCTGGATATGTAAATAATTTACTAACACGAATGCTAATGACTTCAAACGCTAAAAACCCGGCATCAGTTGCGTAGATCCAGAGCAGTATAGGCATATAAAACATTAAACGTTTAAGAAAAGAAAAACAAGTTACCAAAATTCTTCTATAAGAGATTACAGTTACTAAGATTAAGTATATACATAATAAATAGCATATTTTGCTTACATTAGGTTTAATTCCTTTATTTAAAACACTAGTCTTTGCAAGGGTGCAGTAAATTGTAATTTAGCTGGAATTTGATGAATGGTATTTGCATTACTTTTGTGTCACTTTTATTTGCAACGCTACTGTAATAGTTCAGTTCTTGACAGATAAGATATAGTATAACGGCATTTTTAGCATTAAAGCAGAGTCAAAGGTTTATTTCATGTCTTATATTGATTTATTTTTAGTAAACTTTGCTGCACGTATAAGTGTGGTATAATTGTGCTAATTTCATTGATATTATATTAGTCATAAATAGAAGGTGTCCCATTTATCTTGCTCACCCAGTATAGAGGTTTTAACCTATCTGCCCATTGGCAGCTCTGAAATGAGCAAACTGTTTATTGAACAAACGTTATACATATAATAAAGAACCGTCTTAATAAAAGAAAAGCTTCTTGTGTCCAGCTGGGAATCGAACCTAAGCACAGCAAGCAATTTCTCTCCCGCTACCTTATGAGGCTTGAGCATTTTAGGCATTTTTCAAGTAAACTTAGGATCAAAACAAGAATAAGGTGCAAGGGGAAAGGGAACTTTTAAAAAATACGGAACAAAAATTAGTTTTAAAGTTGTAGGTCATTACTGAAGTGTTCTTAGTCTTAGTGGTAATGGTGAAATAACTATCTTGCAGTACTGGAGTCTTCAAAATCCAAATAGACTTCTTTGCTTGGATATTTCTTCTATTTGAACTCGCAGTTCTAAACTGGCTGCTCACGCGCACAAATTGTAACTCTCTTCCAACGGTCGCTGCATGGTTGACCGTCAGATTCATCGGATCTGGTGCTGCTTCCTGTTTGCTTTCTGGAGAAGAACAGAGAAAGAAAAAGAAACACCAATGGAAAGTGAGAAAAAATAAATGAAGGGACGAAACAATGAAAGCAAATTAAGCAATTAAAGTAATTGAATTGTTTTTATTTCCCCAAATGCGCAACTTAAATAACGATTGAAATATACGTTTTTCAAATGTTAAATGATGACGAGTATAATGAATTCGGCAGTAGGTTTAAAACACATTTCGGTGCTTCGCTTTCTTTGGAAACAAAGTTTAAATTAAAATTTGTGCAGAAACGATTCCTATTCTGCCTTAAAAAATGTTAAATAAAACTATTTTCAGAAAGTTCAATGTGGAAGCATGACAAATCTGAATGGTTTTGTGGTTGATAAGTTATTTTGCTTTCCGTGTTTGTTGTTAAGATGTGGAAAGGAGAAAAGGCTCATTACGATTGAGAGAAAAGAAATAAAACTCATTGGATTGCTAATGAAATATACTGCATTATTAAAAATTATTCTAGTTTTTCATCTTTGGAAGTAAAATTTATTTAATAAATAAAGTAAACATTTAACTGCCTTACACGATTCAGTTAACCTTGGAATTTGTTCCAGGATAGCTGAGAACCACCAAGAAAATGTTGTTCTCATAAGTGGCGTCCAAATCCATTTTAAACTGTTCATATTTTCGTTGATACTAGAAGACACTAGTGCCTTTAACGACTGTCACAGCAGTACTCAAAGAAATCCTGAAGCAGCACACATCGCCGACTATGAAACATTAGCAGGAATGTCAAAGTGCCCATCCGGAAATTTAGGTTAGCGGTGTTGCCAACAAATATTAATTAACATTTCCAAAATCTGACAAAATGTTCCCATTTTATACAAAGAGAAATGTTGAATTCCTAAATTATTCCCACAGAGGTAAAATTGAAACTAAATGCAAATTCAGTATTTTCATAACATGTAGCTCGATGAGTGTAGCATTAGGAATCAAAAGCCATGCTGGTAAAGTAATCAATTAGATAAACGTCACTCAAAAGCCTTCGGCTGTCTGGATATTAGCTGCACAGATGATTAGATATTGTTAGGAACAAGGGAATACATTTCGGTACTTCAGCCTTGCTCAAGGGGAGACCGTTTGTGCATCTTCGGGAGGAAGAGATAGGCCGAGGGAGACACCGAGCGATCAGGGTCGGCGAGGCACGAACATAGATGCGGCCTCTATCATTATTTCCAGATAAAATACCCCGAAGAGTGCGAGCCCACTCTTTTACCGGATGCTGAGGTAGAAACCTTTCCAAAGCGCAATCCACCGCCACACCTCGCCTGGCACTTTCCACCCTGTAACAAAACAACCAGTAGAATGAAATTATATGAAATGGAAGAGCGCAAAATTCGTAAAATTAAATATCCACCCTAGCATTCGCCCAAGCGACCAGTAGGGGATAAAAAAACAAAACAAAACAAAACAAGATCGACCGCAAAGGATTTGAACCCGGATGTGAGTTTCAAGCGTTTCCGTCTGAGCCATCCCATTGATTGCAGGGAAGGATGCAAAGTATATTTTGTATATGATTATGATTATTTAAATTTTTCATTTAATTTTTTTCTTCCAATTTATCATTTTCATAATTTCTGTGCAAATATTCCAACAAGCTGGCAACCCTGATTGTTAAGCATCCCAATTAAACACCAAGGTGTTCTACTAAAGTACAACTGTTTCCTATAGTATAGATTACAGTTAGTAGCATCTCAGAAGTTGAGATGAAAGGAAGCCCATTAGTTCTTCACATTGCGTAAACTGCGTCCTTGTATTCAGGCAAGGTTGCGTGCATCTGTTTATTATGAAATAGTTGTAAGAGCGAACGTTAATCCGCAAGGTTTTGTACTGTGTAATTAGAACAGGGTATGCCATCGCTGGAGTCTAAACAGTGGAGTAGGACAGCTCGAAATATTCCCATTATCCTGCGAATACGGGGAGGGTCGTTGCACAAAGAAGCCCCGCTGAGAAAAGAAAGAAGATTAAAAGATGTCTATTTTTTTAATTCCGCGGAAGCCGACTGGGACAGGAATCAGTCATGTTATTGCTGTCACATCAGTCACCCTCCTCTAGCAAAAGGAGAGTCAGACGAAGTTCTTTTTACAGCCTTTTATTGTATTCCGAAGCATTTGTGTTATCGACGTCGCTTTTCTACGTCGGTGCTAGGGAACGCTTTGCCATTTGGGGAGTCTTAGTAAGCGTTCTTTGAATTTTACTTTATTTGTTTTGTTCATTTACTTCCCATTGATTATGAAATATATACACGGGAATGGCGATCCTGAAAACACTCATAAAATAAATTACCATTCACATTGGAACCTCAAGCCATCCCTTTAGTAATTGTGCACGTATGTAGGTGACAATTAGAAATTCATTAATATATCCTTCTAGAGAGTGATAAAAAGGAAATAAGAAATCAATAAAATGCATATACTCTCTATTTTTTGTGCGCAACATCCATCGTTTTTCTTTGTCCTCATTTTTCTTTACTTTGTCCAAGAAAAACAAAGAAAGGGCTGAGAGTTTGTCCAATGAATGACACCCTCAGTAGGAATGAAAATAATAGGGGAAAATTGGACAAAATAAAGATGCTAGCGGTTTGTTTTTATTACTAAAATTTAACATCTTTGAATTAACATTTTTATCTTAATACCTTTGTAACAGATTTCATGAATTTTCAATTTTTTCAAATCTTCCATCTTGACAAAAGTGAATTTTTTGGTATACTAGCTTTATGAACTTCTTTAAAGCTTACTTTATGATACTATTATAATAAAATTATCACAAGAGGGTCTGAAACTGCTGATAAATTCACAAACGCAGTGGAACGTGGAAAGCTCAGACTCTCGAGTGATATTTATTAGGACTATTTCACGAATATAATAACAATTTAAATATAATTTCCATGCATTTGTATTATGAATACTTAACCTTTTCAAGCCATTTAGCAACAGACGAATGTCGATTGTCAATAATGCCAATAGAGAAGAACTAAATACGGGTTTAGAACTATTTCATGAAAGAATAGAAGTAATATATATTTGAAATTTGCGCACGGATTATTTACAATTGTATAAAATGTTATACTTATAAACAGCTACCTATTCAGAAACCATGAGAATGAAATAGACGAAAGTCAACTATTACAGTTGCCACCGTTAGATTTACTAATACCAACTGAGAAAAACAAAACAGAGAAAACATTTTCCCATTCTGAACAATATGTTTATTAAGATTTATGGTGGCTTAGGAAGACATTGTTACTTAATTTATAAAATGATTTCAGACTGTGTGGCTGAATACGCTAAAACAATTGCTTGAATGAATACACAATAAGTTAGTTAACTGTACAATTACTGAAAACACAGAAAAGTGGTCAGCGATGCTTTCTCAGAAATAATGAGTTAATTTATCTGGATAGCTCAGACAGACCATCGAGTGATATTTATTAGGACTATATCGCGAATAAAATAAGCATTTAAATATAATTCCCCTAAACTTAGCTTACAAATTTGTAATCATTTTATATACTTGTATTATGAATTCTTAACTTTTTAAGCCATCTTACAACAAACAAATGTCGATTGTCAGTAATGCCAATAGAACGGTGAAATGTGCTCACAGAATATTAACGATTGATAACATGTTCTACTTACTTATGAATAGCTACCTATTCAGAAATCGTGAGAATGAACTGGACTAAAGTCAACTGTTACAATCAGGTATGGCAATTGTAACACTCACTTTTTGATAACTTGGAAGATTGTAATAACTCTTATAACGTTATCTAATGAAAAACAAGAGTTTTAATTTAATAAAAGTCCTCTCACAAGCATAGCGAAGTTAGTTGTTCTATAAAATTTGATATTTGTACGCAAAGAAATCAAGGGTAATGACAACCGTATAGAAAAATATAATAAATAGATAAAACACAATATCAATTTTTAAGTTACAATTTTGATTTAATGTGTTTTAGATTTATTAATATGTAAATCACACTTGAAAGCTTAGCATACATCACATTTATATAATGATTCCATGTCAACTTTTATTAAATGTAGTTCTAATAATTTTATAACTGACTGTTTCATCACTATTAATAGTTCTTAAGGAAAGTAATGCTTTTGTTTAAGTTTAAACAAAATCATTTTTTGAAACCATATCGCTGCTTCAGTGCATTCTTTTTCCATGGTTATTATAGTGTGTGGATTATATGAGACCTAAATGCATGTAGAGGGTTGTCCAGTAAGTCCTTACAAAAATAAAGAAGGCACAATTATTTGGAAAAAGATTTTATTTTCCTACATAATCTCCTTTCAACATATATATTAAATAATCGATTTTATAATTTGTTTATCATAACCATAAAATGCGATTTGTTTGTGCAAATTATGCATTTGTTTCGACTACAAACTCTTCATTTAATGCAATTCTTTTCCTACTAGCAATCTCTTCTTGTTGGGGAACAAGAAGTATTCCGTGGGAACCAAAAGTCAAATCATTTTGAAGTAGCAATTGCTGACTTCTGCTCTGACATGTTGTTGTGATGAAATAGACTCTTTTCTTCACCAAATGAGGACGTGTCTTTTAAATGCTGCAGTAGCATTGAGTAATTCACTGGCAATCCCAAAACAGTCGCCATCATACTTCTTGCTCAGGTGGTGGTTTTTGCCTTCTTCGGAGCGCTAGTTTTCTCTGGTGCAACCCTCTGTTTTGATTGTTCCTCCGGTTCTGGTGTGTAGTGGCGGATGCAGTTTCGTCAACTGTCACGCACTGTCTTGCATTAAACAGCTCCACAGCTCCAAATTCTGGGCAGAGATGACAACTCTTTCAGATATTTGGTCAATCGCTAACAAATGCGGCACCCACCTTGCCCACAGCTTTTTATTGTGCTAAATAATATGTACCCAATTTTTAGAAGTGCCCACAGCTTTAGCAATATCCCATAATTGCAGTCTCCGATCGCTCAGCAACATTTACTAGATTTTTTTTCAATAATTTCGGGGGTGTTAACTCGATAGGACATCAAGGGAGGCCCTCATCGCCCGTACACATCTAAACTGACCAAACCTCTAAGAGAAGGAGCAGATTCATTGTAATGTTTATCTAGCGATTAGCTGCTGCGAGCGTTGCGCGTTTAAAAAAGTAATGTTTATTTAATATTCATGAAATTCGTGTCTCTCCATTTTGCCCCCTTGTTTACACATTTGCACTGGAAAATGGTTCTCAAACACAGATTAAGATTTATAACTGTTTAACAGTGTACATCGTCCCTCAACAGTCACCATGTTGTCAAGGTAACGAACAAGCTGATACTGCTATCTTTTGAGTTTGCACAGACTTAACGAACGCTTCATATTTTGGACATTCACATATCCAGACAGTGGGCACCAGCCATATCTGTGAAGCACATGATGCTGAGAATGTCCGGTGACCATACAATCAAAGTGAAGAGCCATGTACAACAATGAACTCGTTTCTCCTTATCTGGTTCCTGCAATTCATCTTTTGCTTTAGTTGCCATGTACATCTGTTTGCTTTAGTTCAGCTACCTTTGCCTCTCTTTGACAAATGAAGGAATGCCCACTTTCCGAGATAAAGTATGGAATGATTTTGCTGTACATGAGCCCAATATCTTCTAACAGATTTACCGAACAAGAAGTGCAAATCTCATTTAAAGAAATTCATGCTGTTTCCAACTTCTCACCAAGTCAAATAGAGTATCTCCCTCAGGAGGCTCTTGCACAGCATGGAACGCGCTATATTAAGTGTATATGCCGTGTTCTAAAATGTCTGCGTGGTAAAGATGGAGTCAGATATCAGTAATTATTACCCAGAATACAGGCATATCGCTACAGACATCAATAAGCAAAAGGAAGAAAAATTAACTTTCTTGACAGTGGTGACATTACTCAAACGCCCAGTTGCAAAATTGTCTAGATTCCCAAATCTACTATGTGACCTCAGGATCTAGAAGGCAATGGTTTATTCGTGTCTAACTAATAATTAAATCCGACTGTCTCAAAAATAAAACTCATATTAAAAAAACAGGAACAGCAATTGATATAGAGCGGTGCAATCTTTCAGTATTTTTACTGCAAGCTTTTCTCGTACTTCATTCAGGTCAGAAGTTCAGGAGAGTGACACCGGATTAGTGCGATGCGATGGTTTTTGCAACTTCAGGAAAGACTCTGTTCAGGTGACCCATCCTCTACGAAGGATTCCATTGACACAATTGAGGCTGCAAAAACTGTTGCGACATATGAGCATAAATGTCCCAGTCGTCATTTGTGCTGCAGAGAAGAGAGCACATGTTCCCTTCTGACGGCGGGTAGATGGCTTTCCTTCCTGTTAAATTTATTTATAAAATGGAAAATGTTCGTTCTTGTTGCATCAGGTTCTTTTAAGCAGCTCTAACTTCTTTGAAGAGCAGCGACTATCTTCTCTAAAGTTAACACTGTCACTGCTTTCTGGATTCCTGTAACAAAACATAAAAAACTACATTTTAACCAAAATGCATTGAAACTTTAGACATTCTGTACATGCTTCTTGTGATTTGGGCAAAGAAATAACACAACTGTCTAAATCTTCCTTTACCATCACGGATGGCCGAGGAGACGCGGATTCGTGAGCGCGAAACCTGGGGTTGGATTGCCGCCAGGACTGTCCTTCCTGACTGAGTTTTTTCCAGGTTTTCCTTAGTCCTCATAAATAGTAAATGCCGGGGAGGTACCCAAAACTTAGGCCTGGACGTTTCCTTCCTTAAAAAATCCTTTTCCAATTGATCATTTCATCTCATGTATCATCAGTGTCCACCGCCTGTGATGCGTCAGCAGTATAAACGGGCGTTAAACAATATTTAAAAAAAAATGCCCTTTATTCATACTATATAGCCCAGAGAAGAGATGTAGTTGCCTAACCGTATTTTGAACGCTTCACTGGCGATTCTTCTAACACTTGTCTACTTTTTCCCCTTATTCGGTTTTTACTAGAGAGCTGGCTTTGATGATACTATTTCCTTTTGCTTTTTCATCTGCAGCCATTAATAAATGAATTGAGTCACGTTCATAAAATAAATACTGTTTCCACATCTAAACGTATAAAAAAGTTCTTTCAGTTAATTGCTTCTGAGAGGTATCTTTACGTTTGAGTGTAGCGTTCTCTAGTCACAGAGAAGCCGAAATGACTTCCTTTTGAACGAAGAAAAGCAAGAGGGGACACTTTGTGTGCAGAAGTGACGACTGAAAGAGACTTGAGAATTGCAATATCTTGGTTTGGCTTCCCAGAGCAGTCAACTTAAAGCTTTCAATGATAGCCAGTGAACTTCAGTTATTGATGACACTTATTGATTGGCTTGTAGTGCATGATAATGCACTTGGCACTTAAGCCATGAGGACCTTTGTGCGCTCCTTTAATCATAACTTTGTAATTTTGTAATTTTAGATCTAAAATCTTTCCTACAAGATTAGGAAAATATTGTATCCTAGTAGAGACGTATTTTCTCTTTTCACAGGTCCTTATTCCTATCAAATTTATGCTCAGCAAGTCTTTACCAAATGTTTTAATAAGCATTTTACCCAGTTTTGACCGGGAATGTTCTTCCATTATATACCGAGGTTCTAACAGTTTTCTAACAATGGT
This sequence comes from Metallyticus violacea, assembly GCA_030762175.1. Taxonomy (NCBI): domain Eukaryota; kingdom Metazoa; phylum Arthropoda; class Insecta; order Mantodea; family Metallyticidae; genus Metallyticus; species Metallyticus violacea. Next base: position 41,467,008 of record CM060835.1, on the reverse strand, counting down.
CACCTGTTAATGCTGTTAAAAGGTTCTTGTCCTATAAAGTCCTCTTAGTTCCTTCCTTTGCGGGTTTGTCTGCCGTTCCAATATCCGCTATATCCTAATGTTCATGTACCGCTGATGACGATAGTATTGCTTTATCCCAGAAATGTCGGTTCTGGTGGTGAAGTGGTAACCATTCATAAATCCAAGATCGCGGGTTCAAACCCGGCCAGGACCGATAGATTTTTTCGGGCGTAAAAATCCTAAGTATGGCTTGCTTCGGAATTGAAGTAAAGCCGTGGGTCCCGTGTTGTAGATTTACGGCACGAGAAAGAACCTCAAGCCTGAAAAAAGAAGCCTCTGAGCAAAATTTGTCGGCCGTTTCACGCTCTGAATTGAATGGGGCGCTGATGACCTGAAATGTTAAAGAGCGTCCGTAAATAATTCAAACCATAACACACATCTCAGGTATGTCTAACTGGCGGCCTGCGGGCCACATTCAAACCTTTTATGCGCTCTTTTGCCGCATGTTCTTCCTGCATGCATTTTTGTATTGAAAAACTCCAGTCTGTTTATCGAAGTCGCTGTGATGCTACTGTCGGTACTACCGCCACCTATCCGAAGATACGCTCGCTATTTAAGGCAGATATTCTTTATTGATAGATTGACCGACTGTGTGTCAGCATTTTTTTTTTTTTTTTTTGCAAATGTTAAACATGTCCAGTTTATGGATTGCGGAAAAATTTTAGGAAGTTTTGTACCTTCCATTTACTTATTTAAGGCAACATTTCGTATGCTAAGAGAGAGGGAGAGTTATATCTATCCTTAATTCTGAGTTGAACGCAGTTTTATGCTGTGGTTTTCATGCTGTTCAAAATGAGTTAATTTATATTTTGTTTCACAGGTTATATTTAATAAAGTCACTTAGTAAGTAGTTTAAAGTTCTGAATAAGTATGCAATTTAGACATGATGTCCTTTCCAAGCCTTGGCGGTATATTATACTAATGAGCCAAAAGATGATTTAGCATATGCGATATCCTAGCAGGTACGGGATTCACAAGATTTCTAAATATATCCTCATGGATCTAGTGCCAAAATGATAAGAACAGTTATCTGAATTAATGTAGATGATAGAGACATTGTAAATGTTGGTTCAAGACATCCTATAAATGCTCACAGGGATTAACTGCAGCAAATTTGATGGCGAATACAATACTAGCCAAGTGTTACTCATTTTTCTTATGCCGCTATTGAACAACTCCTGCATTATCTTGCTGAAAGATGCCATTCCACCAGACGCTGAAGATTGTTGCAATGAAAGAGTGTAGCTAGAATCCAATGCTTCTTAGATATGTGATACGAGTCAAAGTACCTACTATAATAAAACAGCAGACCATTGCCTAAGGTTATGTCATCACAAATAGACAAGTGCACCAGAAAATGGCTGACCAGGCGGCATTTCTCTCCGTTCCAAATTCCAAATATGATGTTCATGAATGAACCCATTGAAGCTGCTCTGAAATTTTACTGTACATTGAGACACGTTTACACGAGCAGTGCCAGTTGTAAAAGTCTCTGATCCAGTCATAACAATTTGACCTTTATCAAAGATGCTCAAGTCTTTATCAATGAGTGCAAAAAAGGTTTTTAACCTTGTGTCAAACAAACAGGAAGGAAGTTCTGTAATTAATTGTGACAGGGAATGAAGCTATATTCCTCTACCATGATCCACTTTCAAAAAAGGAGGGATGCAAACCTGGTGGTGCCATGCCAAGGGAGGACATAGTTCAGAAGAAAGATCAAGGCCATAGTTTTCTGGGACAGTAGAGAATTTTGCAGTTGTCTTCAAAGAAAGAAATATCAGGGTCAATGCCGATTACAACTAACGCGTTCCACATAAACTGCAAGCAATAAATTAAAGAAAATAGACGCAATATTGTGTTGAATATAGGCATATAGGCATATATTCAACACAATTTAATATATTGCACATTAAAGCACTGTCAATGCATTATTGCTATATATTGTTACCTTGACGGTTGGGCAGGAATCAGAGTTCGTTTTATAAATATGGGTGAGGAGCGAGAGGTGTGTAATGGGAGAATGGGTGGGGGGAGGTTACTTAGGATGACGATGGAAGAAGATAGCGTGGGTCAATGAGGCCAGAGTTGTGGGCAAGGGAAGATGTGAACAAGATACCACCTCTGGGAAGCCATTAACAAAGAAAGAAGTTGTACTTTTATGTGAAAATATAGAAATATAATAAATATTTGTCACTTACAAATAAATATTTCTTACTAATAAACGTGTTACTTCTGTGTTTGGCCCTGTAAGTTCTTTCCTGTTAGGATGTTTTAAATGTTTACGGATTTAATAAGGAATAGTCTTAGCGTTGAACCCCCCTCCCCCTCCGGGTAGTTAGGATGTTTTAGTAAATTTAGCGACTTGTCTTTACTTGGTTGCGACAATATGCTGTTCCATGGTATTTGTCCTGTGCACTGTAATGCAGCAGTTCATATTGTCCAGATTGCAAAGGATGCTGTGAAGGTCTGTGGATTCACCCCATACACCCTACAGCCCAGGTCTAGCCCTCAGGGAGTATAATCTTTTGTTAACATTGAAAAATACATACAAGGCAAAGCCGTCTTAGAATCGGTCCTAATGGTCTAGTTATCTAGTGGTATCCAATAGTAAATCTCATAGACCCCAAGGTCGGGTTCAAATTCGTCCAGGGCCGAAGGATTTTTTAAAGCGTAAGTATCCGAAGTATGACTTCCTTCGGAAGGGTAATAAAGCCGTTGGACCCATGTCGTAGATTTACAGCACGTTAAAGAACCTCAAGCATCTGATCAAAATTTATCGGCCATTTCAAGCCCTGAATTGAATGAAGCTCTAAAGACCAAAGAAGTTAAAGAGTGCATTCAAAAATAAACCAAATATAAAACTTATTAGTTCAGACTAGTTTTTCAGGGGCATCGTCTCCTTTTCCTCTATGGCGCGATAACCCTATACCAAGTCTTTGCCTGCCACAGCGACCGCTGCGTCCTCTACTTCCGTCTTGCAACATCAATAGAGACATACGGTTAGTATGCTGGCATCCTGCCACCATCTTATCATGCGGCTTTCGAGATGGAAGGTCTCCATCTCTCAATTAGGCAGCTCCCCATTTTTTTCACTCTATTCCAGACCTCGATAACTTAAAACATTCCTAAGCATTGGGCGGGTATCGAACACGGGACCTCCCGGAAAGCTGTCAGCAATGCTAATTACTAGACCAAGGAGGCGATTTAATTAGACACAAAAACACTAATTCAAAAATATAAAAAAGTATGTTGAAATAAATGGAGACTGTTGAAAAGTGATATGTTTGTTTTCTTTCACTTCGCTCTCAATGTAAGTTGGACCGGAAATGTACGGAACATAAGACTGTCTTGCACTCACGAGTTAAGCTAACAATCAAGAAACCTATCAATAGATGTAAAATACTCGTACAGCGGTTTTATCTGTAAGGTGCTGGTATGTATTATTTTCCAGTAAATACAGTGGGGAGAAAAAAGGCATATAAATGAATACAAAGTAGTTTAAGACGTTGACAAGAGAACAAGCCTAATATACAATTAACACACTGTTCCGTACATATTTATAAATACGTTAATTAGATTGCTTAACAATAACTTAGACCTGTATCGTAAACAAGTTTCCTTTACGTGCCATAATGAACTTAACGTTCTCTTCCCTTTCAGTTAATGGAATTGTGGAATTTACTTACACCTATCTTGCTTTTAGCGAGTCTCAAATGAAGTCAAAGCTTATCCCGTCTACTTGAGTGCGGGATGGGGAGTTGGAATAACTAAAAGGAGTTCCAAGGGAGGGGGTGGATAGAGGGAATGAGAAGGAAAAGGCATGGATTATGTCTGCCTTGTTTGACACAGGGATATAGCCTATGGTGAAGAGCGGGGGTTGGGAGTGCGCGAGGTTTGTGCAAGATTAATCCCTGCTATTAAAAGCTGATGGGCACAGGAGTAATCACTCACTGCTCCCTGGTGGTGTAGTCAGGAATTACTTACATTTTGTCAATGGGGTGTCATCATCAGTCGGTACAGATGAGAAAGATTTTCTCCGCAAGTTGCGAGGACCATGGGGGAAGGGGGAGCTATAGGGTGCTGCAACTTTGAACGTAGTCGCTAGCATGAAAAGCGCATATTACGCGCAGTAACTTTCCAGGCTTTGTCGCATTATTCCTTATACAGACTGACTCATTAAACTTTAGATATCAGTCGTTTGTGGTGTAAAAATGCACAATGGCGACACACAAATCTACAAAAGAAATAAACAAAACTAGCTGAAGAAACTAAACTATAAGTAATAAGAGACTTGTTGTAGCATTTCTTTATATTTTTAGTAGGTTGTGATATTTTCATTCCCACTTTGCCACAGTTCACTATTTTCTGTCGTATACATTTCCTTCAATACAACCACTGACCATTACACGTTTCTTAAACTGTTGAAAGGTGCTGAGCAATGTTGTAGAAGAAGTAATGCAGACAAAGTGTTAGAGGAATTAGGAAATCATCTCGAGATGCTCAATCTTAGGGCTGCCATCTTGAAGAAGTCAAAATCGGGACACTTAAAATGGGGTGGTATTGCATTTTACAAGCTAAACTTTAAACACTTTAGATTAAAATATGCAACGAATAGTGTATTAAACATTTCTAAAGGTTTTTAGTGTGAAAATGATGCCTTGCACAAATCGTGGGCTGAGGCAAAGGTGGGAACGTATAGGCGTACTTCTTATTTACTGTAGCGGTCTTTAGAAGTTGCTTTTCACGTGGAGCATATTGATGAAATTCCGAACAATCCATATTATAGTTTATTTTAACTAGAAGTTCACTTTTGTTTCATTCTTCTGTCCACAAGTTCAGAATGCATTCACTTCTACTGCTGTTTTCCTTTAGTTTAGAGTACCTTTTATTGAAACGAAACACTAAAATAACGAGAAAAATGTCTGCGTCTTGCATAACTATCTAAAAACAGCTAACATACATGCACTCTGCACTGAAATTTACGATTACCACCACAAGTATTTTTACACCGGTCCGCAATGAAACACGAAATGCAAACTTGATTTCTTAGAAACAGAAACGCAACAATTGTTGCTCGCTCTTCCGTTTGTAAATTTATAGTTATCAAGATGACCAACGGTAGAATTTTAAATAAAAGGAAAATAGATATTGCTAATATTGTTACAAACATCATTTGTCGTAAAGCCTAATAAGACTCAATAATAAAGCTCGGCTTTTAACCTAAAAACGGAAAAATAGGGACTTGAGCGTTTCGTCATACTCGTGTCCGAACATGAGACAGTTATAAAAAAGTAGGCACCATCCCGACAAAATCAGGACAAGTGGCAACCTTACCATTCCTACACAATCTGTAACAGTCACACCGCTAACAATAAAAAGTATGACAAATAAAGAAATGTAAGCTATAACAGCACTACATGTTTATCAAAATAATGTATTCTTCCGCAATCACCAGGCAAGGGAACGCTCGATCACATTGGCTTAAAATGCATTATTCTGGTAAGTCGTAATGACGAAACTGAAATCCGTTTTGTGATATTACCTAAACTTTAATTTATATTTATATGAGGAGAATTTTCTGTTATACGCATACAGTTCTTATCTTGTTTAACCTTCCACATACCCAGTACTTACCCTTGCAGCATGAAAGATTCGAGGCTGCTGGTGTGGTAGAGCTGCATTCCCGAGTCAATAATAATAATAATAATAATAATAATAATAATAATAATAATAATAATAATAATAATAATAATAATAATAATAATAATAATAATAATAATATGGAACATTTACACCATTACAAGCGGCCAAGCAGAGTCCGGGTGTCTCCCGTTCGGGACTCTCCGCTGTCGCTCGGGACAGCAGCTCTACCACATCAGCAGCCTCGGATCTTTTTTGCTGTAAAGGTATGTGAAGCTGGGTACCATTGGTAGTGCTTTGTGTGCAATTGCTGTAGTTCAAATACGGTGCTGTCAGTTCTTTACATTGTTAATTTATCCCTTACAAACCATAGGATATAATTACTATTAAATCATTTAGTCATAGCACTTGAAATACTTACTGGGGTACAACTGTAAACCGCTTGGTAGCCAGTGCTACATGAATTATGTCACCGATAAACTAAAGGTTACACATTAATTTTAACAGTTTCATTGTTGAAGGAGGTTTTAAAATTAATTATAAGGCATTGTTGGACTACAGCCCGCCACTTATTCCGTATAATTCGGAATGTCAACGTGAGCTAAGTGAGGTAATGAAAATAATGGAAGAGTTTTTTCACTTTTCCGAAACATACTTCAAACTTTAGCCAACGCAAGCTCTGCGATAGGAAAAAAAAAAGACACAAAATGCATAGCAAAATGTGACAAGCGTCAAGAATTTGTGTCATGAATATTCAGGCACTAAGAAATTAAAAGGTAACAATAACCGACCAGTAACGCTTTTCTATTGTTAAGTAATATTAATAACAATGAAAGTACTGTATTGTGTAAATTGAGGGTATTCAATTATATTGAGTATACACTTGTAACTTAAAACCATGAAAGTAAGTTTAACACAGAGTTTAAGTTGTGTACTGGCAGATCTTTGTATGCAGAAGGTTAAAGAATGTTTATTAATACGAGAAACACACAAGAAATGAAATAGTTTTAAAAGCTGTGAACTATAAAAATACGAGTGGTATACTATGTGTTTATGTAACTCCTAATAATTTAGCAATGTCTTTTAGGTATGCAGAACGTTTTCTCAAAATGCTGTTGCTTTCTGTGCGATTGTGAAAGTGGAGCTAAGGAGAAGCATGAATATAATATTCTTTAGGCTTTGACGGCCGGCGTCGCTAATGATCTAAGTGAGCATTGCCGGAATATTTTGCCGTGGTCGTTGATTTAAATTAATTGAAAAGCCAGAACTTTTGCCGACGCTACAGACGGCATTGTCATTTAACTGGAAGTGTCTGGAGAGTCAGATACAAAACATTCTTAACATTTACAGAAGACGTCACGCTACATATTGCACGGATTTTGAGAAATAAAAACTGGGGAAAAAAAAAAAAAAAAAAAACAGTTTTCACAACCGCAACAAAAATAGGTCAAAAATTGCGTTCTATGAAACACCCAAGGTATCCTCTCAGATGTACAGAAATTTATAATGTACCATATGAATGTAGAAATTACACGTTGGCGTGACAGGAAAAGTCGGTCCTGGTGGTGTAGTGGTTACCATACTTGCCTCCTACACCCAAGAACGCGGGTTTGAACCCGGCCAGGACCGATGGATTTTTTCGGGCGTAAAAATCCTAAGTATGGCTTCCTTCGGAAGGGAAGTAAAGCCGTGGGTCCCTTGTCGTACATTTATGGCACGAAAAAGAACCTTAAGCCTGAAAGAGAGGCCTCTGAGCAAAATTTGTCGGCCGTTTCACCCCTGAATTGAATGGGATGCTGATGATCTGAGATGTTAAAGAGCGTCCATAAATAAATCAATCAAAAAAAAAAAAATTGACAGGAAGACACATTAAAACTCGGCTCGTAGAACATAAGTGACATTTACGTCTTAATCAGCCAGAAAAATGCGCGATTGCAGAGCATGCCATTCAAAATTTGACATGGAATAACATTTTAAAAAAGGAGAAGTATTTGCAACAGAATATTTTAATATGGCTAGAAATAGAACAACATCCAGATAATTAATGCAAAGACAGGGATTTTCAAATAAGCAAGACTTAAAATTTGTTACTGGTCAACAAAGTCTGCGGCACAACTTTACCTCCTACCTCCTCTCACTTCTAGCGATTCTGTACCTGCCCCGACAGAAACTGCCCACGCGAGTGTCAAACATAAAGCACTGGTTAAAAATACACATTCTGCTGCCCCTGTATCACATAAAATTACAGCTAATGAAATATTTGGTGAAGGCTTGAGACAAAAACAGTAGGAACTACCAATATTTGGAAGAAAATTTTCCAAGGTTAAATTAAGCTAAGCTGAAAGAAGGTTTTCGTATATGCTCAACAATTTGTGAACCAATACAAAATAGTGTTTTTGAAGATCTGTTAATGGACAATGAGAAATAAGCAAGGGGACTCGAAACTATGTGTAGTAGCTTTCTGGCATAGGAACATGTTAATAACTACTGCAGTATTCTATGCACGAATACTTTCCAGAAACAATGAGCTACAAAATGTGAATAAATTAAAAATCTTTTTCTTTCTACACATTATTTCAAGATAACCAAAAATGTTGTCTGTAGGCAATTCTAACTATTATTATTGGATTCTTTACGCATATTTTATGTTAATTAATGTATTTTGTGTGGTTCATACACAGTAAAGGAAATGCTTAAATTATACATATTTTGAAAGTTTTTACGAGAAATTTTAAATCTCATTTCCCGAAAAAAAAACTGTAAATGATAGGGCATTTTGAATTTCATATCTGAATTTAGAGTCGGTCCTGGTGGTTTAGTGGTAATCATACCTACCTCGTAGACCCAAGATCGCTGAACCATCCCGGCCAGGGTCAATGAATTTTTTTTCGGGCATAAAAATCCTAAGTATGGCTTCCTTCGGAAGGGAAGTAAGGCCGTGGGTCACGTGTCGTATATTTACGGCACAAAAAAGAACCTCAAGCCCGAAAGAAGAGGCCTCTGAGCAAAATTTACCGGCCGTTTTACGACATGATTTGAATTGGACGCTGGTGACCTGAGATGTGAAAGAGCGTGCGTAAATAAACCAAATCAACGAATCTGAATTTAGCACATGTTAATTGTACAAAATCACTTATTTTCATTCAAGAAAAAAAAAATGGTTGTTATTCAGCGTATACACATATTTCGTCGACGGCTTTCTAGGGAGAAAATTAATTTTATTTAATCTTTAAAAGTTTTGTTAGATTAATAAAATGTTTACCTTACCATGGATTGCCTGCAAATATTTAAGTCGAAGAGTTGACTATGTTTGTGTATTTTTGTAGAAATGCTGCAAAAGTTCTATTTACCAGCTCATTCAAAGGAACGCTTGCACCAAGAGTGGCAAACCACACGATATCAACAATTGCTACGTGGAAGAATTCCTAAGTAAGTTTAGCTTATGAAGTTAGTGTGACTACCAATTGTACTTATTTCCACATTTTACTTTAAAAATAAATATTACTTAACTTCCTAAACACAGCGCTGTCACAAGAATAGCTGGAAAAAAAAAAGCAGTTAAAGTTGACATGAATTGCCATCTTGATATGTGTTCAAAATGTTTGTAAACGTCTGTTGTGTGTGTGTACAGGAATAATAATGGAGAGCGAATTAGATAAAAATTCCACGGGCTTAACTGAGCTCGCTCAGCTGAAATTGTTAAAGCGTTCTGCATTTGTAAGAGGATAATAAAACCCTATATATATATATATATATATATATATATATATATAAACTGTTTAATTTTTCTAAAATATGTTTAAAATTTTATTTATAAAATAATGAATATTCATTTCATACATACAAAACTTATTATTAATAAATACTTAAACATCTTCGGCACTCTACATGAGATAGAATAATAAACGCGTATCTATATGCGGTTATAGGCTAATTGCTTGTTTTCGGTGTCTACCGGATTTGATTGTTTCAAATACATTTCTAGTTATACAGATTACGGAAAAAATATGTGCAAGAATTTTCGAGTAGAAAGGGAGCTTGACACTAAATATCTTAAGAGTGGGAACAAATGATCTCAGATGCTTCGATATGATACAGATCAACTCTATAGATAAATTGCGATGTGACATATAGTCAATGTAAACCACAGTTATTCATTGCAGGCTGCACCTCAATCTAACAAACACAGTCATGTATTCTCACCCAGTTACGCTTACTTAAAGAAAAAAACGATCGCATTCTTGGATAGCAAAATATGACAAAGTCCTAGATGATGACGCGTTTCAGAGAGATAGAGTGTTTAAAGAACGCACTAGTACTCCCTACAAAGATTGCAGCTTGGTCGAGTGGCTTATACAACTCAAATAGAATGTGATTGAAAAATATGCACGTTCGAGTCTCCCGATTTTTTTTTACACTCGAATCTCATATTTTTTTGTTTATGAACAATGTAATTTGTCAAAATTTAATATAAAGTATAATTATAAAATTATAAGTATAAACCTTTACCATCTTTCATTCAAAGCTAACGTCTTTCCACGGATTAAGTAAGGAAACACATGTAATTGTTCATTTCATTAAAATAAAATAGTTCTATATAATCATTTTATAAATATGCATATATTACTGTATTATAAACATATTTCTATCACAGTATTTAAACGAGAGTGTTAGATTTGGTCTAGTGCTACGACAGCTGGTATTATTTCTTTTATTCTACTCTAGAGCGAGCCACTCAGCCCATGTGCTACGCCACACTACTGCTCCTCTCAGCAACTGGCCGAACTAAAGGTACTATTTCTACACTCAGGGCCGCTTGCTGTTGACATGTTTTCTTTTAATTGAGGGGCTGCCATGATGGGTAGATGTACTGCTCCACTGTATTCATTTTCACCGTCTAAGGCTGCTTGTAGACATGACATGACATATCAGAACTGGGAGACGTTGGGCTGAGCAATATAGGAAAGACCGACAGGTAGAAAAAGTGACATAGCACAGTCGTAAAATTCTTTCTACTTGGGAGGATGGTGAACGTCTTCAGGCAGAGGTAGAAATAGGACCTTTTTCATTGTAGGTGGCTTGTCCGCTGTAGAGAGTTTGGTTTAGACAACTACTTAGCTACGTGCAAGGAGGTCCTGCATGATGAACACGCCGTGGACCGTCTTGCATATGCCGTCGACGTTAGGATCATCAACTGGCGGAGAGTGGTCTCCGACGAAGTTGTACAGAGCGCGTGTACCGACCACGTGGTCACCGATATGATCGTGCTGCTCTGCCTGCTCACGGTGGTCTTGTAAGCGTCTTATGTTGGGGCTGGATTCGCGAGTTCAATCCCGGCCAGTGTCGATGAAAGTATGGCTTCCTTAGGAAGAGAAGTAAAGCCGTGGGTCTCGTGTTGTAGATTTATGGCACGTAAAAAAACCTCGAGTCTGAAACCAGAGGTCTATGAGCAAAATTTATCGGCCTTTTCAAGCTCTGAATTGAATGGAACCGCGTTGACCTGAGATTTAAAGGGCGTTCGCAAATAAACCAAACTACAGGTGTGAATATTCCACTAACATTCATGTTTGACCTTATGACAGCTTAAAAATGAGATCTTGTCCCACCTTTGGCTACTGTAACCTGGTGCTCGCGGACACCGTGGAGTTCCTATAATAAAAAAAATCAGCATTCTCTTCGTGATTCTAATGCTCACGAGCGCTCGGGAAAATTACTGATATCCTTATCATGTATGTGTAACTTATTTTTAAAACGAGATAGTTTCTATTGATTTCATTTTGCATATCAACTTGATGAATCCAGAAAACATCTTGAAAATAAAATGAAAATATATTAGGAGCTCACATCCTTCTGAAGCTGATGTTTGTGAAATAGGAATGATAAATATGTATGGGAAGGAGGATACTTTAAGTACTTGAGCTTTGCTGACCCTTTGTGCTTAATGATGACGTTTCCGGGAGGAAGGAATGAATTGACGGAGACACCGGGTGGTGGGTGACTGCGCGAGCGCAGATGCGAGTTCCTAACACGTTTCGAGATAGAACAACTACTATAATTACCATTGCACCTAACATCATTTTTCGCAACGATTGCCCGTCTCTGGAATGCATTGCCACGGGATGCCAGAGACTGCCAAACTTTAGGAGCAATCCACAAGAAATTGCTTAATATTGTTAGAATAATCAATTGTCCTATATTACATTACAGGATTTGTTTCATCCTACTGTAGAATTATTCATTCTATTATTATTACTACCATAAATGTTCCTATCTGCTTCATAGTATTGTTAGGGTTCTTAATTTTATGTTTTGTTCCTATCTTTATTTCCACTTTCAGGATTTACATAAGTTGATATGTGCATAAATTGTCATTGCTGGAGCTTGTTGTGTACTGTCAATGATATGATTGTAATATTGTCGCTATAACAGTGTAATTATTATTAGATTGGTAGAGCGGAAGAGAAGCCTAATGACCCTTAGCTCTATCAGAATAAATAAATGAATAACACCTCGACGCGGGGATAGTTTTTCCAAAGCACAAGCCACTATCACACCGCGCCAGCCCATCTCGTCCTAGAACTTTCAGAACTAATGGAATGAAATGATTTTAAATGGGAGACGAGAAATTCGTGTAATATGAAGATTCTAACTAGCATTCTCCTTAAGTGACCAGGGGAAAGCACAAAGGGAAGGGAAGGGAAGGCAAGTCATAGCGCACAGAACTTCCGTTCACTGTGTAGTATTTGTCTTGAAGTGAGAAAAGAAACAGAAATTCTCGGTTTTAATTGAATGACAGTTTTATGCTGCTCGCCTTGCCCTGTGCTCAACTTTTGTAGTCAGTTTTAACCAGAGACATTTGTGTTGTATACGTCGGTGCCGGATTATCTGAATCCCAGAAAATTGAATTCAACACGCACAGATGCCAGAAGCTGTTCATAATATTAACATCTATATTAACCCTCAGAGAGTAACATTTGGAAAAGTTAAACGTTTTCCCATGAACGTTGTCATGTAGTAATGTAGAAGTTGAGTTTGACTTTTCGTAAGATTTTTTGAGAAAGCGGAAAATTTAGCAATCAGATCATACAAGTTCTGTGAAGGGGCGGAGCATTTTCTTGTACGAGGCAGATGGAGTGAAACGTGGAGACACTACAGTCAGATCTGTCGATTTTCGTTCCTCTTGAATAAATGAATATATTTGTAATACACAAGCATAGTGGAGATATCAACTGTTCGTTACCTTTTTCATCAATATAAACACAACATACCATCGGATTTCAAAAGAAGTATGTTTACGTGTAACTACGAGTATATTAGTGAATTTGTAAGTAATATTGAGGCCAAGGACTTCATTAATCTACTGAGTATATTTACTATTTATTATTTAAAACGTTTATTGATATTATTAACATTAATTTATTATAACTCATTATTATGAAAAGATTTAACAGTGCTCGCATACTTAACTTGAGCTATGGAACGTGCTCATAGCCTTAAAAGGACTAAAAAGATTGGTCATTGAGACCAGAGACCTGCTCCACAAAAGTATTATTAGTAGTGCTGTATTTATTTACAAAATATATTTGTTACAAATCTAACTCCTCCACATCGAATGGATCCTGGGACCGTACGTGCTTTCATAATACACTAGGAAATCGTGAAATTGCACAAACCAATATTTAACTATTAAGAGACAAGGAATATATAATGAAATAAATGATATATAATTAACATTTGAAATATCTAAATAAAATAAACATAAAATAAAATAATACAAAAGTAAATAGATTACACTCTCTCATATATATGTATAAATAATTAAAAAAAATCGTGATTCGTGTTTTCCTACCTCCATTTTTGGTTGTCTGCCTCTTTCGATCTGAGCTGTCTCCCTTTGCTTAAAATTTTACCTACTCCCTCCTCCTCCTTCCTATTTGCAGCAAAGTCCAGCACGTTAACAAACGGGATCGGTAGGTATCTCTTTCTCCATTCTTCCGTCTCCTTTCAGTACGCCAGATGTCTCATACATTACAAGAATATAGACTTGTAATTTCGAGTTATTAGTGGAATTATGTTCCACGAAGGTTTCTGCTACACTTGTACTTTACAACCCCAGACTTATAAGTGTACAAGTGATTGCGTTTTATTCTACATAAGTGTTAGTCGTGTACTTGCATAGATTTCTCTCTACAAGGGTAGAATATTTGGTAACTACAAATACTAGTGCAAGTTTTAATATCTTTTTAGTACTTAATTTTGGAAAGAATGCAAAATATGAAAAATATTAGCGGAAGTGATGGTAATGATGAGGATGTGTATAAAGAACAATGAAAAAGGTTAAATGCAATTAAGTACGGCTTATGACTGGTATTGGTCTTTCTTACTTTAAATGCATATTCCTGTTTATATTGTTTAAGGTTCTTGCTATTTGCCACTAAAAGAATTTCTTTCCATTCCTCGTTCTCTTTTGATGCTAATTTCACAATATTTTGCTTATAATGAAAATATGGTTGTAAAACAATATAAACAAATTTGTACAGATATAATTAATCAAATGAACTAATAAAATAAATGTCCAAGCGCAAACGGTAAGCTGGATTCTTTTACCACCTCCCAACGAGTGAATTTTTTTAATAGTGTTTAACGCCCGTTTGTACTATTCAGGCACCATAGGCGGTGGACACTGATGATTTGTGATATTAAATGATAAATTGGGAAAGTAAATTTTTATAAGGAAGAAGCGTTCCAGGCCTAAGCTTAGGGTACCTCCCCGGCATTTTCCTTTTATGAGCACTGAGGATAACCTGGAAAAAGTACCAGTCAGAGAGGACGGTCCTGGTGGAATCGAAACCCAGACCTCCCGCTCACGAGTTAGCGCCTTAATGGTTTCGGCCAACTGTGGTGGTGCTACTGAACTGATGCTATGTAACCGTGTGCAATTGTCGTCTCAAAGAGTATTATTACTCTTTTACGCTTGAATTTTTACAAATGCATAATAAATATTTAAATTATTAATATTCCTACGAAAAAATAGAAAATACATTTAGCAGGAATTCAGTAATCAGCTCTGTACATTAAAAAATAAGAATTTATTGCAAAGGAGGAAACATGACCAAATTAAAGGTGTGGTGACGTGTGTGGCAAACAGCTGTTCCTGCAGCTTGCTCTTAAATGAAGTCACTTGTAGCTTTTTACTAATACTTTACGAGTCTAGAACATTCTTTCGTGGAATAGAAAGTTACAGCTGCACACTTTATATGACCTTTATACTATTACACTTGTAATATATTAAGACAATACTTTTGTGGAATAGGGCACAGAGAGTGAAAAGTCGTTACAACTGCCATTAGGGACGAACTTGAACTGGTATAACATGGCGGTACTAATGTGCAGATAAATTCATACATAATGCATTACATCCATTTTCTTCACTGTCAGATAAATAAACAAATCCTAATGTGTGTTTATAAATCTTTGCCGTGCATCGTTTGTTATATGTGAAGAAAAAATAAAAAAAGAGTAGTAAATATGAACAAATTGCCATAAGCATAACTTTCCAGTTAGAGTTTTGAAGGTATATTGTAAAGTTATGTAATGAATGTTACTGTTAATTTTTATCTTTGAAATCGTATCTCTTCGTTATTATTATTTCAAATAAACACAATTAAATACGAAAACATTAACAGCCCAAAACACCGAAGTGGTTCTTTTTCATATCACATACTTAAAACACCCTAAATTGTATTCACCTTATATACATTAGGTCTTATTGCGAATAATACTAAGTGTCTTTATAAAATGTTAAATTATCTTTAAACAATGATTTTATTACTCCAGCATGCATACTTCAAGGCAGAACTGCCTTTTACACCAAGTCTGTCTTACATAGGGGGGAAAAAAAGACCAGTGAGAACATCTTTTTGTACGAGACACTTTTAAACAGATTGCACATAAGTTTATCCCGGTAATGAAGAGAGCGAAAGGCCACTCTTGCATACTCGCCGATGTATACGAGAGTTTATTGTGATGAAAAACTGAGCGCGCGAAGTGAATTAGTGTTGGGGATTGGGATCCCTGATCACGGCGTCACGATGTGAATGTGAGAGAAAGAGTTCAAAGGTTGCTTTAAAAAGGAACTTGGAGGAGTCAGTATTAATATTCTGAAAGTGGAAAGGTAGTAGTGTGAGTTGGGGTGTAGGTGTCTATTTGAAATTGAAAAGAATATATCTGAAGCGGAGTTGGGAGTCTGGGGGAGGGAAAGCCGGTGTCACATAGAGTCACTCATTTTCATTGGCTCGCTCTTTTTTCTCCATTCATAAAAGTTCTCGGTGCAGAGCAGGGTTAAATCTTTTGTCACACAGAGATAGCGAAGGAGTGCAGTAGTTCCACCTGATACTCACAGGGTGTCACTGGCGTTTTGTAGAAACAATGGGAACTTCTTTTTTGCATTAAAAATTATGTGCACAGTGTCTTATGAGAAACCTTTAATTGATGCTCGTGTATTCTGCACCAATGACCAGGTCGGAATGTGGCATTGTAAAGCAAAATAGAAGATTACAAAATGTAATCTTCAAAAACAAAAACACATTTGGAAATAGTCAGTAACAGTCTAACTCCTAAGCTCTTTTCTCCACATAGTTTATTTAAAGTCAATAGTGCCCCATTAAAATCAGGGCGCGAATCGGCCGATAAATTTTGCTCAGAGGCCTGTTCTTTCAGGCTTCAGGTATTTTTACGTGCTGTAAATATACGATAAGAAACTAGGGGCTTTAATTCCCTTCCAGAGGATTTTTACATCCTAAAAAAACCCATCGACTTTATTCGGATATGAACCCTTCTCCACATAAACACCATCATTTTCCAAGCACTTTCGGTACCATAGCACCAATCCCTGCAATTCTTACACCCTTCTACATTTATTAAATATGAACACTTTTTCATTATTATGATTAGAATTCAAAAATCAATCCATGAAATAGTGACGTACATCCTCTCCTACCAAGAAAAAAATTCAAGTCAGCACCCCCTGCTAGAAAAGTTATTCCGACATTGGTTCGGGATATGAACAAACTATTTCTCGAACATTTTCAAGAGAAAGGAGAAATAAACTAAAGATAAACTTATAAGATAGAGCACTATGTGGAAGAAAAACTGAAGCCAGCAGTTTGCTCTTATCGTCGTGGAATTATATTCAAAGGCGTCCTCTTTGAAGACAATGCGCGACCACTCACTGCTATTGCAACAGTTACCACTATTAAAAAAATTAAATGTGAGACAAAAACTTCCTTAAAATGCATACTTTACTCCATCGGCTTATCATGTGTTTAGGAAGCTTAAGAAAGCATTACGAAGATGAAGATTTCATAGCGGCCACAAATTGAAGGACGCGGTGAATTTCTGACTTCGCAATCAATCAAAATCTTTTTTTCTATAATAACACAGAAACTTTTCGAAAGATGGGTATAGTGAAATTTTCACGGTGACTACTTGAAATGCAGTCTTATATTTGCATATGTATGCAACTCAATAAAATTTATTTTACTCTTAATTGTTAAATTGCTCTCGTATGAAACAAAAGCCTACATGAAAGACCCCTATATTGAAGCAACCTCACAGATAGCAAGCATTTATGTAAATAAAAAGAGTAGTAGTTTAGTAGCAAAAGACTTCGTCGTGCTGGAGTTGTGCCCGGAACAGTAACTTAGAAGTTAGTGGTGACAGAAGATCAGCGAGATGATGTGTGTTTAGACACACGTATTATGAGTATCGGCGGCAGGATGTCGTATTCTCCGATGCTACGGTGTTTGCAAACTTCAGTTTCCGTTCAGTGTAAACATATCGAACATTTGACCCACAGCATGTCGTTCAAACACAAGTAGCGACCGAGTGTCTGCTGCAATGTTGGGACGGATATCGAACTCTTGTGGATGGATGATCTGACGTGTTGTGTCGCATATTTATGTCACGTAAAAGACTCTCAACCATAAATAAAGAGGCCTATCAGCCTTTTCCAGCCTGAATTGAATGTTGCCATAATGCCCTGAGATGTTGAAAACCGTCCATGAATAAATTTAATAATAATAATAATAATAACAACAATAACAATAACAATAATAATATAATAATAATAATAATAATAATAATAATAATAATAATAATAATAATAATAATAATAATAATAATATGAAAAGTAAAGAGACAGGTAGAAGCTGGAAAAAGGAGAAATAATATTATTTAATATGAACAGTTTATATTTATATTTGTGATTTTTACAAACTTTAATTTAAAAATGTAAACTTTTTTAAATGAAATAAAATGCTTTTAATGAATTTTGTTCACAAAAAATGAACTAATTGGTTGCGTGGATGTCCAGTTAAAAATACAAACTTCCAATTTTATGAAATACCCTAATTCTTTATGAGTGGAATGTGGGCTGCCTTTAGCAGCACATATGTTACTGTAATTGATACATAAATAATGGGACTGTTAATAAGGCGTTGGAGGTACTCAATTGAATTTTAAAATAAGTTATATTGCTATTAATAATATATTATTACTGGAATCCCAAATCGGATATTAAAATTAACATTAATAAAACTTGTTTGAGAAACTTCTAAAATATTCTTGTTTGCTTAATTAATGTTTTAAGATAATGTGCAGATAACGCTATCTTTAGCAGCTATTTTTTAAGATAAGCTTTCGTGAACATTTCTTGTGAATTTATGTTAAATAATAAGTTCAATCACATATATTTTAGAAGCAAGAGGAGAAATTAAAGGCATGTGGCTTCTGCATAGGCAATATTTGTTCTTCCCCATTCCGCAAAGAAGGGGAACGGCAGAATGTGACGTAACTGGATGAATGATTTCTGATCTCAAGACTTCCACTTGTGATTCTGAATAACCAATCAGCGATGTTGTTGGAAAAGACGGTATTTTACGCCGCCAACTCAAAGAAGAGGAACAACAAGTCATAATAATGGACCGGGAGTAGTCACTCTTTTGTTCCAATTCATTGTTGCGAGCGTGCTCCTTCATTATGTCTGCTCTGTCCTATGACGCTGGTACATCTCTTGTGATCTCTCGCGCTGATGCAAATTTCCCCGAGATGATGAGAGAGGTGACTTTGATCTCTGGATTTAGTCAACAGAAAAAAATGAGAGACAGATGCAGGCATGAAGTTGGTGTATTGGGAGCAAAGGAATAAAAAAAGAAAAGAAAAAAGAGAAAGAATCGGTATGAAGGTAGCACTTTTGCATTTAGCACTTTTGTTAGAGATATATATTACGTTTTCCCTCTCAATTTTCTAGAGTGGCTACCTTTCGTCACCCGGTGAAAAGATGCCCCTCCCGACCGTGGAAAATAGAACTGGGTTCGTTACCCTTGAAACTTAACCAGCATTTCGGGAAGCCTTTGTTGGTCAAACTTGGAAAAACGCTAGCAGCCATGGTTCGGACCAGAGGCCCCATTAGAGGGGATAATTTTGTATCATAACACGTATAATTTACTTACATTGCTAATTTGGATGAATTGCAATAACAAAACTTGCAGTAAAACACGTCTATCAGCATTTGAGCATAAATTCTGGCCTGCTCTATTGACTATTATCGTACATAATGTTTCAGATTCTGGTTCAGTGGCAGTTGTTTGTTACATGATAGTGCAGAGCAATAAGTGTGGACAGTCGCCGAGTTTGCCGTGAGCATTGTTGACGTCAGTAAAGCAGTCGACATTGCAAATTTTGATTACACTCGAATTCTTGCTTGAGGAAGTGAGAAAAGAAACAAAGCTGTATTTATTACATCAGCTATTGCGATATAAATTACTACTAAGGGCTGGGAATCGGTGTTCTTGATTCTACTCATAGAAATGTTAAAACTTGAGTTAAGTAATACTCACGTATTTCCGTCGCTTGCTCTTGATTTACCGAATTCAAGTTGTGAAGCAGAACGTTCAGTGGTATTTGCGTACTATGTCTCAAAAAGACTAATCATGTGATCAATACAATGCTAGTAACAAAAATCCAATCGCCACTTTTATTGAAAGGAATGATACAAGAAAGCCGGAGCGGCTCCACTAGGAGGTGCTTTTGGGAAAGTAGTTTAGACGTGGAAGTGTGTCGTACTTTTGAGTTAAAATACTTTAATCTTTTTGAGAATTAATTGAGTAAAGGCTGAACAGTCAGATAAAGTACAGAAGCTTTCTTATATCTGTATTTAATACTTGAACCGGAGTAGAGAAGGATTGCATAGTTCTTCAATGATTTTTCTTTCAAACTCAGGATCAGTATATCATTATTTTTGCATTAAAACGGATTTTTTTCCTCTTGTGTTCTCCTTAACAAGACCAAGTTGTAGGAATCTTTCGTATTAAAGGGGTGGTTTGTTGTGGAAACTAACTGTAGATTTTTATAGCTATCTAGAGGAACTGTAGATCCTACGGAATAACAAAATCACTATGAAGAGTAACGTTGCGTGTAAGGAGCGTGTTTTATCATTGAGATATATTTTTGTAGAGTATGTAGCTTCGAATTTGCCAGGATAAAGCAGATCCTCAAACTGCACAGCCAAATTGGCATATAGGTCAAAGCATATAATAAGTATTTATATAAAATAGCAAATAATGATTTATTTGCGATAATCTGCCTCTGAAAATTGTCCTATCTCATCTTCTGAATTAAGTTAGTAATGCAGGCTTCCATGTTCATCTACTATCTAAAATTAGGTCGAGACAGTGAAAAATATATTATGCGACTTTTATTGCTTTAATCTGATAGGTTGGTTCAGTTTTAACGTCACCAATATTAAAATATTTATTATAATTATTCATCGTTTGCACCACACTTCACATTCACAAAGCGAATTAAGTTGTCTGATTGTTGATTCACAAGCACCAAACCATTTTTATGATTTCATAATTTACGGAATAGTTTTTTGTGTTCTTTATGATGATATGTGTCATAACTGGCAACTTTGTGGCTTCGTAATTCAAAGTTATACATCTTAGAAAAGCAGTTCTTTTGGAGAACGGGAGTCAAGCGTGAACACCACGTATTTTCACTAGGTGTGTTTCAGTTCACATTTCTTCGCATAAAAATTCGATGTAAACAAAAATGTTAATCTTTATGGAAAACAATTATTTATTCATTATTTCTAGTGCATGATAACAATTCGTACAAAGTATCAGAGCAGACACTTTATATCGGTAACGCAATTTCGGCTGCCATTCATATGTAACGTAGTTAAACAGCAGAATATCTAATTCGATTTTCTTGCAAAAAATAGTCTTATTACAAAGACCAGCTTTGTATAAACCGCTAATGCAAAAAATAAATATACATGACTACGCAATTCGAATAACTGAAACGATTACCGCAAGCCACTACAAGGATGGCAAACTGAAGAACGAATTGTCGTTAAGATTTCGCTAACTCCTACGGTTAGCATCAAAAATGGAGATGTGAAATTGGCGCAGTTAGCAAAAGCTTTGGTCTCAAAATGCATCACTGACCACGGAATAACATTTTGGAAATTTGAAATTCTATTGACTGTACAAGCTTTATATAAAAATAAATAAATGAACAAATAAAAAAGACACGTGCATTTGCATTAACATAATACAATTTTCGTATAAAATAATTAATTTCTTAAATGATATCCGAAAAATTCACAAGATGGCAGTCATTATGTTTCTAGTCCACAATGGGCAGTATTAAACACCAGCGGCAGATCGCGGCAGCATAAACCCGAATTGTAAAACTGCTACTGCTAAAATAGATCGGAAGCCTCTAGAATCTTAATAGTTAGAATTAACATTCATATGTGCATAGCTGAACATATACAACAAAAGAAGAGAGAGGGAGAGAGAGAATTTAATAAGAATGCCATAGTAAGGCACCTATGTAAACAAACATTTTCATTCTTCTGGATTTCGTGGCAGCAAACTTGAAGAGTGGAATCTGCAGAATGAAGTCCTCTATAGAAAACATTGTATACTTCCTATGTTTTGATACCACAGTTTTACTCAAATTAATACCTGGAGTTGGCGTGTTTTAATTTTAATTTTCTCCCTTCCGATAGTCGCAAAGACAATATCTTAGAATATAAGCGTTGCATAATGTTAATTTTCCTTACATTCATTTAACATGAAACGAAATGAAGCAACTATTTCACGAATGGTCAGCGATGTCATGTTGATGAAATGCTATTAGATTTAAATATAAAATTAATGTTACTGGAATTTTATCGAGGTATCTAAAGTTTTGATTTGTTAACCTTGAAATTCTAACAGAAAGAACAAATTATATGGAGGATCTAAACATATTCATTTCTTACCTTGATAACTGGAAATAAAGGGTACAGTTAATTTGTTCAGTTGAATTCCTAACAGTTATTGGACACAGCACCCACAAAGTCTAGCTCTGGCCTAATTCCCTTTTAGTTTACATAAATGCGCTATCATTGTTATTAAAAACATCGTTACTACTGTTCTGTTTGCTATTTACACTAGTAAATAGCCATAATAGTAAATATAAGTGTAAGTTAAGAATGTAGCCTGTCGCCTCTACTTTTTAATTTTTACATTTGGGAAATTCTACGAGAATAAAATTAACAGCTCTATTGAATATGGATATAATAAGTAATTTATTATTGGCGAGCGATCAGATTATAATTGTGGAAAAATTAAAAAAAAATTGTAAAAACATTAAATGGATTGCAATAAATAAATAACTAAACAACTAATCAAACAAAAAGTTATGGCATTCTGGGAACTTTATATAGAATGTTATTGAAAATTAACCAATGAAACAAGCTACATACTTTAACTTTCTTTGCTATGAAGTACCCCATAATTCTGATAAGTACATACGGGGTAAACGATCCTTCACGCAACCGATTTCGCGGCGTGCGGCCGGCCGGCAAGGCTGGCTGCTGTGTCGGCGGTGTGGGTGACAGAAAGTCCGCAGTAGTACGGTTTGTCGCGTAAGTTGTTTTCAACACATGCCATAAACACTTGAAAGGAAAGTAAATTACTCACGTATATTAAGCAAGGAGATGCTGGAACTTCTCCCTTCGTTGTTCAAGCATTTCTGACACCTGTTTAGGAAATTGTTTATTATACTCTGCAGTTCCCTCTGAGAAATGGCAACAATTTCTCGACGAATGTTGTTTTACGCTAATCTAAAGTGTGTGCAATTGTGTTGTACACTTTCCTTTTTAATGCTCCCCAGAGATAAAGAACACTTTCCGTTTCACGAAACTTATTTATATGCGATGAATCGAACTTGGATTAGGAACGTGAAATCATCAGAAATTTCTCTTGAAACATCTCCTTACAACACGCGCCGTTTCTGTACGCACGTATGAGTCATATAGGAATAAAATACTTGTATTGTCCCAATTCACTTGATACACTTTAACTCCATACAATGCATTGCGTCGCCTAACAAACATGCTATTTCACACTGAAGCCTCGCGCAGGGGAGGGAAAATTTATTCCTTGCCGCCGCCGACATAGCGACATAGCGCTGCCGGCCGGTCCCGCGGTTGCGTCAAGCATTGCTCACCTTGTACTTAAAATGGTTATAAAATGGATTAAACTAGTTTACTATTAATAGAAATTTAAAAGTTAGAAAAAAAAACCAAAATAAAATTATACAAAGCTATTGCACTTCTCACTTGGTTGTATGGAGCAGAGATTTGGACTCTTGAGAGAAGATTTCAAACAGCGGAAATGTGAAAGAAATATGAGTTAGAAATCAAAATTTAATAAGAAATGTAAAAGTTAAGGGCGTAAATGATATGATAGTAAAACGAAGAAATAAATAGTGGGCTGATGTAGAGCTAACGGATAATGTTAAGATACTGGTACCTGAAAAATTAGAGACATTTAGGTAGGCAGAAAAAACGATAGTGACCATGGTCTAATGCTAGCAATTGGGACTACTAATCCGGAGAACCTAGGTTCGAATTTCTGTTAGGTGAAGATGTCTGGGTAAATTTTGAGTTTTTCATTTCCCTAAGAAGATGAATGAAGGGTAGCTCTAATGCGCCAAGAACTGCGAACTCATTTGCGCTATCATTAATTCATTTCATTCCTCCCTACAGACTTACATACAGTAAGTTCACAAGCTACAAACCTCGCGATAAGAACAATGTAGTCAAAGTGGCAATAATTAGAAAAAAAAAGCAAAAAAAAGGAGCTGATTTGACAGTATTTGCTGGAGACGTAACGGGCCTATATAGCCCATTATGTGAAATAGATGATGATGACTAATATAACAGCTTCTAACAATAACTTTGATATTCTTGTGAAAAATATAAACTGTGTTCTTATTACTTTGGTTCAAAATTAAAATATTCATTAAATCTAGATATAAAACATAACAGTTCACCCGATTATACGTTACAAGTGCATAATAATAATAATAATAATAATAATAATAATAGTAGTAGTAGTAGTAGTAGTAGTAGTAGTAGTAGTAGTAATTACATACTAGACGAACACAATGACATTACATTTCTACCTGTCTTCAAAACAGTTTATTATGCCCATTTATCTTCAGTTATGAAATTTGATTTAATATTCTGAAAAACTCTTTTGAAAGCAAAAAAAAAAAAAAAAAAAAAAAAAAATGTAATGCAAAAGATGCCATACAAATAATATCTGGTTCAAATAATAGACATAAAACATTAGAGATCTACTTCGAAAACTAAAAATAGTAACACTTTCTCGTATTTCTGTTATTTTATTAACTTTTACATTAAAAACAAGTTCAGTTCATTGAATAGAAACAGACACTAGATGAAAATGTAATGTATTTAGGCTTAGTTAATTTTGTCATCAAAAGGAGATTATTATGATTATTAATATGTGAAAACGTACAGCTCTCTCCCAATTAATTGCAAAGTGTTATCGTCTGATGATAAGAAAAGATTCAAACCTGCTCTTACAGAGTGTCCATTCAACAGGATCTATTATTCATTTATTGAATTCGCATTGAAAAATCTAGGCTTAAAATAATTTTCAGTATCTAATATGGCAAATCTTCATACATAATATCTGATAATATACTGAGTGTATACTAATATTTTACTGTATTGGTAACTTTTGTATTGCACTGAAATATTTTTATACACATTAAATTACAGAACATGTGTATTTATATAATTTATAATCTTTTAAATATCGAAATGAATGTAAAACAGTTTGTATTATTATTATTATTATTATTATTATTATTATTATTATTATTATTATTATTATTATTATTATTATTATTTCTATTGTATACTTTTTGGTTTTATTTACTTGTTTCATGTTCTGAAAATTAGATATGTTGTACAAATATAAATAAATATTAGATTCTTCGGCCAACTGCAGCTCTGTGGCCATCATTAGCAAGTCTCCTTCTCTTTTAACCCCGAATGGCATAAACAGTATAGACAAAGCTAGTAAACGTTAAACTCCGAAGAGTTTAAGTAATCGTTATCTCGAGCCCTTTCACGGGTATTCGAATCTGTGACAGAAGGTTTTTTCTTTCTCAGGAGATTTTCATTATTTTGATTGCTTTTAAAGTGTTAGAGAGAGCAATTATTTCAGATTGGGAATAAACACTTACTCTAGACTAGTTGAGATATAAAAAACAAAGAGAGGAAAAGAAAGAAGAAAAAGAACACAGCAACAATCAGTATTCTTAGAATAGAATGTTCTTATTTCTGAAAAATTTGGAATTCTGTATTGAAACTATTTCCAAAATGTTTTAATTTAACAAAAGCACATCCTGCAGACCTCAAAAGTAAGACTTAATGTAGAATTTTGAATGTAAAAATAAAGCCTAATAGGTTGGAGATTAATGAAATTCACATTTAAAACAACAGATCTTGAAAACTTTATTACACCTTAATCCTGGTTCATAATTACGCCTATGCCTTTTCTTTACTCGCTGGATGTATAACGCACACATGCTAGAATCTACTCCAAAGCTGCGTTTTATCATTGCTTTCCAAGTAGTTAGTTACTCGAGGACTAGTAGATTGTGGAATCACGCTTTTGCATACAGAGAAAGGCTTGTTATATATATACACATATGTTCTTGCAATGAACCAGCTTAGACTAAGTCAGTTACGTTATATATTAACCTATGGTATCTTCTGCAGTGGCCCCTGAAACTTACTTCCCTTCCCTTTTGCTTGCACTTTTTTCAATCAACGCGCTTCACAATAGGTGGATTTAGAAGAACATCCCCCTTTTCATTCCATCCAATTCAATTTCGGAGATCAAATGTACTGTACCATTTGAATTATGATTCGTTAAATTGGAAAGGAAGATCTCTTTATTGTCGTTCTTATATTGGCCATTCAGAGCCGTTGAAATTTAGTACAGCTTCCTTTTTAGGCATAGAATGCTCTTCTATTTTGCTTTTAAACTCCTCACATTTATGTTCGGTTTCAGTTAAGGTGAAGGGACCACTCTTTTGGCCAGAGTGTAAATTGCGTCCCTCACTACACATGCGCACAAACATTTGAGCACAATTATCATTTCACTGCGTCCCTATGATTATCTTGGACGGGCTTTCACTGTTTGTCTATTTGGGCCTGATGATGACACATTTTAACCAATTGCGTGGAATTTAATTTTGAAACTGGTACAATTTCATTTGCTTTACTTTCTCAATATGAAGCCTGCAGTTTTTATTTTTTGCATATAAATAATCCTGTTCTATTCAATTGTTTTTTCTTACGCATCCCGTACCTTGCTTAAACGATAGGACGGCATGACTTCCTGATATGCTCAAGCATATAGTTAACGTTGTTCAATAACCATTATTTTTCTTTATTTGTAAAAAAACTGTGTGTAAAAGAATATTTACAGTACAGATCACCGTACTATTGCAAACGTCAAAAGGGTACGCATATACTGGGTGTTAATGAACTAAACTGGGAATAATTTCAGGAAATTAAAGGGGGGGGACAAGTAATTTGAAATAGGGATTATGTTAATTATATAAAAAACTTTATATTGTGATAAAACGTTGAAATTGAACACTGCTATTAAGTCGATGGTAAAGCCAAATGGGATAAACAAAACTTTCAGGTCTTAAGTAGCTTTATATTTAATTTAAACAAAAACACGACATTTACCTACATTTTAGATTTAGTCCCCCTCATCCTTTGAACTTTTAAATTACACCATTTTGATGCTTAAACTTACAGGATGCACCTGTATCTTTGTTTTTTTGTCGTTATTACTGTTTGAATTTCGACATGATAATACTGTGAAACTACTGAGAATTCAATGTAATAGTGACGCTTGATTAATAAATTGTTTCAAAATGAAACAAAGAACAAAGGACAGAATGTGCGCGAATTGAGAATGAAATTTAATTAATCTGGGGTAAAGAGGTATATATGTTCGTTTTAGGGAGAAATGAGAAATCAGGAATGGCCTGGCATGTTGTAAAGCTAAAAAATTAACGGATGGTTCAGGTAGGAGAATCTGCCCATTTTGTGGAGGAGGTGAGGAATGGGTACATATTCTGACCGAATGTACACACCTGAGAAAAACACTGTATCCTGAACACTTTTTAAGACAATTAGAGGTCGATTGGCATGCTGGAACCTGTTTGCGAACCACACTAATTGGTTGAAAATGGGATTTTCCTAGCCAAAGGGCTCGAAGCTAGAAGCAATTTATTTTCTGGTAGAACGCAATAACCAGTGTAATTGTAAATAGTATGTAATACGTTTCCATTTATATATCTGTAAATACAGTTCTTCCCATTTTAGTATTTATTTATTGCTAATATTGTTTTATTTGTATTACTATTATTTGTTCCTCTATCTAATTGTATATCATACTCTAGCATGTACGATCTACAACCCATGCATAAAATATATTTGTAATATATATACAACAATAAAGCAATATACTACGATATATGTACAGATAGGAATTAGCTCTTGTAACAGAAAATTCTATGCTAGTACGTCTTAATGACTGTTATTCAAGCTTATGGAATGCTTCGAAAACTAAGCTAAACATTTAATGCCCTTTGTCTACTGAAACAGACATTAGAGACGATGGAATAACTAAACCAGGATATCGCAAATGAATCCATTGGCGTCTAAAGTTGCCTAGAATTTTCCTTCTCAGGATGATAGAAAACTCAGGAAAATCCTATCTGGGTAAGTTGCTTATACCAAAAAGCGTATCACCAGTTGAAAAATATACTCGTAGCCTCTGAACCACGACGAATAACGAACCTTTGAATTCAGCAAATTTTTATTAATTACGTTTTTTATATTTATGATTTTAATATATGTTTCAAAGTGTTCGTTTAAATATTGTCTATATATCATAGTTCAATACCATCGAAAGAGTTATGTGAAACTGTCTTTCTTTCGCATAATATTGAAAGACAGAAATTTTATAAGCACTCTTGCATTTAGAAAAAATAAAAGCATATTTAGTTACAAAGAGAACAAGAATATTAATCGAAATGGTTTATTAAAATTTTTCCCTACTTAATTCTGAATGTGTTTTTAATCACAAAAATAAAAAAGGAATGTTCTCTTTTATATATAATTAACATAACATGTTGACAATAATCTTATCACAAATTAAAATAATTAAAATGTATAGTTTTAAAACTAAATTAAATGTAATTAAAGAGATAACAGTTAAAACAGTATTTATTAATACCTTCCATCTGAATCACTGACAGATTTCCAACAATGATTATTGCATATGGAGACTTTAATTTAAAAATAATGAAGGAGATTTGTCCCAGGATTATTTTCGCTTGACTTTGTTATGTTTTCACGTTACTCCATTTTTGGAACCAATTTGTTAAGATAGCGCTTGAAAAAACAATACCAGCACATTTGGTGCATATAGGTATGTTTTTATTGCAACCAACTATAGAAAAAGTGTCACTTAACAGCACCGAAAATAATCTTGCACATTATTTTAAGAACTACATCGTTGTTCTCCAATTTTTTTTTTATTTTTCAAGGAAATTTGAAGAAAGGAGTATTGAAATTTAAACACCAGTTTGTACGATGCATTGGTAGCCACATACCCAGGTGTGCATATTCGACGTTTTTCCCTACTCATTAAAATTTGGTTCCTCATATTTTTAAAAGTAAAACTGATAGACATAAGCATATTTTTTCATTTGTATTTGAGATCGTGCTTAGTTAAGTATATACTTGCATTTTTAAAACAAATTGTTATTCCTCACCTGTACGTAGCTATACTGTTGTTGTATGTTGCTACAGTAGCTTAAATTTGAATAAATATAAACTACTTTTAGAAATATGGTGGTTTTTAAGTTGAATGTTGATGAACTTTAAGCAGTTAATTACCAAAAGCATTAAATCGATTTTTTGTACAATGCTTTTTGCTTGAATTGTAGGTGATTTAAGAAATTAGGAATAATATACATAGGAGTTTGATAACAGAGGTGTTATCAATGACTCCGAAGTTGTTAAGAGACTTGAAATGACACCTTCTTCGGGAAGAATTCGGCATAGAGGCGACTGTTGCATCGTATCTCCTCATAAATGAGATGCATGCGTTCAAGTTTACCATTAGAAATGAATCAATATCACAAATTAAAATAATAGGTAAACATTGTCTGTATCTCCAGAGCTACTAGACAGTCAATAAAGCAGGTATAGTCTGGCGATCAGAAGAAGGCAAGTGAGAGGAATGTGTTACGTAATCATTTGCAATGTTGTCAGATACTCGCCCAGCGGGCTGCAAAATCTGAGTTTGATCGCTTAACTTAGGGCAACATGCGTATCCCACATAACCTCTCCGTGTACAAATAAACGGTTCAAGTCCCCCTTGCACTTTTCTGATGGCCAGACTGTACACTGCAATAAACAGAACATGAAGGTTTTCCTGTCTTTGCAGCCAAACGCAAGGTCGACTTCGAAGCCAAACACATGACATCAACTTAAGCTATAAACGCAAATGGAAGACAATGTTACGGAGAATTACTCTCTAACACGATCCGTTTTTTCAGCATTCCTAGGAAAAGGGCTAACAACACTTTTCCTCTTGATCTCTTCTGATCATCCCTGCAGATGTAAATGGCCTCGAGCATTCTTTGATATGATAATGAATTTAGTTCACATATTGTAAAGGATGGTAAGCTCAAGAGTCGATTTAGCCATATTTATGTGATAGCATTACTACCTTTGTAGAGAAATAACTGAGCAATACTTCGTTTTGCTTGAGATGTTCTTTTAAGTAGCTTTTTTTTTCTTTCCTAAAAACACGCTTTAATCAGTTACCGTTGCTGTTGTGATTCTTTTTTTAACAATGGCTAAGGGAATTCTGAATTTCATAAAATGACAATATTTTCTATAATACTTTTAAAAATGTAAAAATATGTATAAACACATTTTAATTAAATTTAAATATACCAAACATGAATGCTATTCTAAACCTGAATTGGCTGTCGAGCATTAGTAATTCATACACGTGGGGAAGGGCATCACATTCATTACGAGAGCTATTCAATTGAAAGTGTCATAATTTGTACAGTCACAATTTCAATACTTTTTAGTTTAATATGTAATGCTACTGGTGTCATTGTTATAACTTCCAATTTCTGCCTGTGAGAGGTGTGCAAGTTGAGAATGTTCAGTTCCACCTAGAGCAAAATGATCCTTGGAGAGTATATTCTTCCTTAAAAAAACTGGAAGATGGTTTAACATGTTTAAAGTGGGAAGTGAAAAGTGGACCCTGGGCTCCAGATTGTGCTCTAACAGAAGAAAACATTAACATCGTTGCTGTCATTGTGAGAGAGGATCGTCGAATAACATAAAGAACACATTAAACATTTCTGATAATTTCCAGACGTTGGAACTGAAAAGTTGCTCATGTACGGTGCGTTCGAAGACTGACTGTTTATTCCCGAACAAAAGGACGTTTGCGTGCACGTTTGCATGCAGGGAGATGCACATTTTCTTTTATAGGTAATCACTGATAACGAAAACTATTCGATCCTGAGAGCAAACTTCTGTTCGAAATTTTCATTATCACTAACATCAAAAAAGCAAAAGTGGTTGCTTCTGCTGAAAAAGTTTGGCCATGCCATTTTTAGATATTCAGAAATAGCCTACCTGCACACAGACTATAACTGGGCAACATTACAGATAGCTCTGCAAGGCCACCTCACAGACATAAGGCCATACATCTGCGCAACCAGATGGATGCTACAACGATAATGCACTGTCGTACATCGCAAATGTTGTTGCTGAATATATTCTCTCTCCCTCCCTATAGATCATATTTAGCCTCTATTTCCTCTTTATTCCCATGTGACTTTTGTTTCTCTAGTTGTTTTGAGGAGTGTATATAACGGTAGTGGACTACCAAATCTTAGATTTGCAAACGATGTGATCTCATTCACCAGAATACCCAAAGCACTACAAACTGTGCTGGAACAATAATGTGAGCATAGAGAAAATACAGGGCTACTAAACAAGCTGAAGACACAGTTAATTTCAAACGCATCTGAAACCCCTATAAAAATAAATGGAACAGTCGCCTCATATGTGAGTGAATATACATACATAGGACAACAGATTTCCTTCCACATAACATAGAAAAAAAAAAAAAAAAGCACAAAGAAGGATCTCATTAACTGGAGAGCATTTTGAGCCCTTAAATTTATAATGTTAGACCAAACACTAAGAAAACCAGATTCCACATGCTCGAAACCATTGTATACCCTTATTACATATGGGTGCCAGACATGATCAATCACAGAAAACAAAAGAACAAAATTCAAATAAGCGAAAGAAAAATGCAACACAAGATCCTGGGAATAACTTTGAAGGACAAAATACATATATTAATAAATCATTTATCTCAGACAACAGACATTGCACAAATAGCTACCAGAAGCAAATGACGATAGGGCGATCACGTTGCAGGACAATAGATGGACCTACAAGATGTCCATGTGGGACCCCCGGATAGGTAAAAAGGACACAAGGCAGACCCAGAAGCAGCTGGATAGACCTCTTCAAGGAACATGCAGGTCCAGATTGGTCAAGAGTAACAAGAGGAAGAGAAAAATGGAAATCTTTCGAGAAGCAACTAGTGCAGTGAGAAATGGAGTAACCAAAGAACAAATCAGTCAGTGTTTTAAACAGCATAGGAACAACTAGCTTGCAATAGCTCGCCACGTTAGGAAAAAGCGAGCTTTCCCTACTTGTTAGGAGGTTTTTGCCCTTAAGGAACACAATAGGTTATCTTTATCTTTTCATATTTGGGACTTACTGCCTGATTCATTTTTTTAATCTTTCTATATATTTACGTGCCATGCAATGTACATTTGCATTTGTTACTTATACTATCAGACAAGATATAATTATTTACAAAATGCAGGACTGTAAAATCGATGAACAAACTAAATCTTATTTATCATACGAGTAGTTCTTGATACACTCATATTTAAAAAAGATTAAACACTGATAAATCCATATTTCCGAAATCTAATTAAAAAGCTTTATGGGAATAGTTTACAAATATACAGGAAAATTAAATAATTCCATCTAGACTTTTCTGAATGTTTCTGCATACCTATTTATGTGAGGAGAGAATAGTGCATATAGCTTTAATTAAAATTGCATGGTGAATATAAATTGAAAAACAAATTAATTAGGGAATTTGAATTCTTAAAAAACCAGACTTTCCTTCAGAAACATTTAAGCATTTCAGCATGATTTGTAAAAATAATTCAATATTTTGTCAGCGTACCAAACCAAAAACGTTCTGTTTTTTTACAATGCTCAAATTTCAAGCGATGGCAACAATTAAATGCGAAATGAAATAATATAAGCCTGGAACGAATTGTTGCTGGAGCTAGATCTTTCAGCTAGTATTCCGAGAAGCGCGGTCAAACCTTAGCACTTGCTACTGTACTAGTTATACAGGATGTTTCAGAAATACTTTTACAAACTTTCGTGGCGGGTTCCTAACACCAAAACAAGAAAAAAGTTCTTATAAACACATGTTCAGAAAAACTTCGTTTTTGTTATTAGTTTTTGAGTTAATAATGAAAGTTTACAAAAACAAGAAACAAAACCCAATAAACCTAATGTAGAAACTCGTAATAAATGTTCAAAATATCTTCCTCTTGCACACACACACACACACACACACACACACACACACACGCACTCGCCGGTATATGGACTAGTCGCATTCTTTCAAATGCTTCCAACGATTTCGCAGGCTTCCATGACACATTGATGATGTCTCTGCATTAGGAATGTCTGCTGCGTAAAGCAATTGTTTCATGTGACTCCACAGATAAAAATACTAAAGAATGAAGTCGTGGGAACGTGCAAGTGATGGAACTGGTTCTCCCCTACCTATCCATTGTCATCTTGAATAATGAGTCTAAAATGTGCTGGAGTCCCATCATGCATAATTCAATTGTTACCTCTTATTTGCGAGGATATATCCTGTAGGCGGGAAGGTTGTTCTGAATATGGTGCCTGTAGATACCGTCTGTAAGATTTGCTGGGAGAACATATGGGCATACTAGACAGTTAACAAGTCCAGTCCACACATTAGTTTTACCTTATGTTGGTGTCTAGCCTGAGTTGTACAACAAGGATTTTCATCCGCCAACAAATGTTGGTTGTGGAAAATTAGTTACTCCATCTCTTCCAAATATTGCCCCATCTGTAAACAAGGCAACGGATTAGCAGTTTGTACAACAGACCGCCGGCAGAAGTTCTCCCATGGCAGGTAATCTGCAGGCGAAAGACCCAAGATGATATGGATACATGAAGTACCCTCCATGTTGTAGTAGAAGATGAAGCACATCACGGGCTGCTGATACCCGGATCAACAAACTTTAATATGTCTTCTTCTTTAATATGTCTATGTACGAGTGACTCTTGGTTTTCCTCGATCCATATTTTGTGGTGCTACGTGTCCTGTCTCACTAACATGATGGTGTACAGCAGCAAATGTTGGATGACCCGGCTGTTTTCGGTCTGGAAATGCTTTATGATACAACCGTGCAACCTTGCGCCCGTTACAATTCGCGCGAACTGCCTGGTCACAAAATGGATATTCAACACGGTAAAACATAATACAAGATGTGACGTAAGTGAAAAGTGAAAAACAGGTTAACCACAAATGTACCCAAATGACAAATGTAAACAAGTTTCCTTGGTCACCTAGGATACCATGAGTGCATTAGCAGACTTGTATCGATAACATTGTTCGATTATCTACAAAAATGAATATCATTTTTGGTCACAAACTTAAGTTGTTAGATTGTACCTTGAAACGCGTTGAAGTCAACTTTCATTATCAGCTCAAAAACTGAGAATTTCCAGACATGTTTATATGGACTTTTTTTTTGTTTGTTTGTTTTTTTTTTTTTTTTGTTTTGGCGTGAGGAATCCGTTATCAAAATTTGTAAAAGTATTTCTGAAACATCCTGTATGCTATGAATTTAAATTCGGGAACAATGCGACTGCAGCAAAACGGAAATTTTGCCACCGATGCTGTGAATGAACGAACGGTATATGGATGGTTTGCGAAGTTTTCCACGAAGACATTGAACTTCTCAAAGGAACACCAACAACAATGGATAAAGAGACTCTCTTAGCGACTATTGAGATGAACAGATGAACAAGTCATACTTGTGAGGACATGGCACGGTAATCCAAAGTGAGTGCAGAAATCATACGGCTTCATCTCCATCAGTTAAAAAAAGATATGTACTCGGTCGCTGGGTTCCACATGAACTGACAATGGCTCAGATTTGCATTGTCACCTTAGCAGAAGAATTTCTTTCTTGATATGCTGCTGAAATGTGATGATTGTAGATCCTCTACGACGCTCCATTGTATTGGTTGGCAGTCCATGAATCTACCCAAACCACCGAAAAACCACTGCTCCAAATTAAGATTATTTTCTGTGTACTGTAGCACAGTGAATTACTGCCATCCGTAAAAACAATGTTGTTTCACAAAAATGTTATTCATTCGCATGCTACGTATAGTGTTGGTGAAACTAACGGGTTATCGACAAGTTGCTCCGCACTCGGTTGATGTGTGCCACTTATGAGAAAGCTGGTATTCCTACATTTCTGACATTTCTTCCTTCGAAACCAGTTTTCAGCAAGTAATTCACCCACCATTGCTAAATGTTGGGTTTTGGAGTGTGTGCTTGTCTTGTTGGTTAAATGAACACAATAACTATATACTTGGCGCGCAGTCAGTACGGCTATCCGAATTTGCTTCCCTAGCAAACTTTCGGCTACACAATGACTGCAGAGTGACTTCTCGATGACCCTTTATTATTTGTCGTGGTTGGGGGACTCTAGACATCCACCTTATCCTCTAGGCATTGCACTGTCAGATTATGGTTTTCTTCTTTGGATATTCACCTTCGAGGACAACAATTCCGGATCTACAAACTATAGTGGATGGATATGTTTAATTTCAGCTATCACAGAGGAGTACATACTTTTCCATTTGATTGACAGAAAGCGACGGTGACCACATTTAAAACTAAAGATATTCTTTTATTTAAAATATGATGTTTTGAAGTTATAATGAAGCAAGCACTTTATAATGAAATACATGTATTAGTCAAAACAAATACTTTAGAAATAAAATAAAACGAATCCAGGGCTAAGACAAGGATGCGGTTTATCTCCGTTATTATTTAACGCATATATTTAGGTCAGATAGTACAGCAATGAAAAATGAGGAACCCAAAAGAATTCGAAATCGGCAATAAACAACTAGGGATATATGCGGACGACCAGATTTTAATTTCTGACACAGAAGTTGATCTTCAAAAAATTTCCAAGATATCTGTAGTTGCAGAACAGTATAATATACAACTTTCTATAGATAAAACTAAAACAGTAACTTTTGAAATAAAACACACGAAAAGAGCAAAAAATGAAGAACGACGCCTTAAGACAGCTCAGATGAGATTTTTAAGATCGTTAATAGGAGTTACTAGAAGACATCACATCATAAATTATTATATTCGCTAACAACTTGGCGTCCAACACATTAGTGAGGAAATTTAATTATACAGAAAGAAATGGAAAAAACTAAGTGAGTAGGATGGAAGAGGGCAGACTACCCAAGGTTGTATTTCAATACAAACCAAGAGGATCCAGATAAATAGGATGCCCAAGGAAGAGCTGGAAAAACCAGTATTTCTGAAAATCGTTGCTTCGGAAAGGGGAAATTAGTACCCAGACCTTGGATGAGAAGAAGAAGATGCTTGAAATATGTGATCTAAATTGGCAGAACTTTTTGGTCACCTTATAATGATGCATTTTATATCAAAATGTGCATTGAGATTTTGAAGCCTTTGAGGAATGCTACATATTACGTTTTCTCCATTTATTTTCTTAATCTAAAATTAATCACCACTTAAGTAAATATAGACATAGGGGAAAAAAGAAGGAAAAGGAGAAGAAAGGTAAGGAAGAGAAATTAGAAAAAGTAGTGAATATATGATATAACCACAAAATTATCTAACGCAGATATTTTGTTATATTGAGAAACTTTGTAATGCAGTTTAACTGTTCATTATTTATCTAGTAATGCACAGCACAGATAAAGCAAGAAAGCTCAGGAGAGACGAGTCGTTAGTGACTTAGCTTTTCAGAGTTGGTAACAATGTTTTCATGCATTTCACGCCAGTTTATGACTGACTCTGTGCTGTTGATTCTGGTATGTTTGTTGCTGTAACTTCGCTTTTTTAGCTGTATCGCATCCCTCCCCACTTCAGTAGTTAAAAGGCCCCATTAAATATCGCGCATCCCCATCACTGCAGTGAGACACCCACACATCCCCAATAACTTACTTGATTTACTTCATTCCCCTCACTCGGCAGTTTCCCCTCTAAAACTCCGCCCAAACCATTAGGGTTAGCGCTGTAGCCCTCAGGGGGCTTGCTGTGTAATGCTAGACTATACCATGGCCGACTCAAATTCGACAATAGAACCATCTCACTAATCTGTTGCTAGTTTAGGTCAGAGGAAAACTTTGGGGCCTGAGTTAGGGTTGCTTTATTCGGCACCTAATACTGCAATTTTCCTAGTTTCTCATTTTAAGCGGAGAAACACAATGGCATTTAATGATGTCGGGATATATAGGAAGGTAAATGACTTCTCGTGCAACACAGCTCACGTCTTCATCAATAGCACAGAAACTGAACTGGAACGGAATTACATTTTTATATAATACAGAAACAATTCTTTCGCACTAGCCGTGCGTGGGACATTAGCTGGAAAGGAAGAACCAGAATTTAAGGTCATGGCAGGGATTCGAACTATGGATCTTCAGCCTTACGTGCTGATGCACTAACCAACTTTGTCGCTGTATCCTCTAAGCACGGAACACGAATTAGAACGAGAGTTTCGTAGTTCATGCTTGGAGGACAGGGTAGATCAATTGGCAAGAACATCAGCACGGAAGGTTGAAGATGATTGGTTCAAATTCCTATCTTGGCTCGAACTTTTCAAGTCTGATTCTTTCTTTCCAAATTCGGATTTATTTATTTGACCTATATTGTTAATTACATATTATATAGTAAACCCGCACAAAACCGAACATTTTATAGTAAAAACTGATACATTCATGCGAGCATCAGAGTAGAGCATGTTTCTGTGAATCAAGTCATGTAGTAATATCGAGTTACCCTCCCCACAGAGCAATTATACGCCTCCCCCTTTCCAACAGCGAACAATAACTCTGTATTGACGACAAAGAAATAGTCACAAAATTGTGACTAACTTTTTATAACCTACCTAAACTAGAATAATTGTGAATTAAATAAAATGTTTTTGAAATATTTCCAATATCATTCTTATTCACTTACAACAGTACGTAAATAATAGTATTTTTGTTAAAGAATGATATTGTTCTTGAATAGTGAGGAAAACTGGCGCGAAATCTGTTGCAGCCTGTGTCTTACCGAAAATTATTAGTCTAGTAGTTTCCTATGAGAGCAAGCTGTAGAGCAATAAAGCGATTTTGGAAATACAAATAAAAATTAACAATCAAGCAATGGGATTTCAAAGATAACATTAAGTCTGGTCGGAAGGCTGTTTAGTGTTTTATATATACCTCACATATAGTGCATGTGTGTTAGCGCTCTAGCGGTCAAATTTCTCGTTTTTCCTCATCAAAACTAGACAAATAGCCATCAATTAACAAACGATTCGTCGAGTTTGTTAACCAGCAAAATTGTACCTGGGGGGGGGGGGTTAACCTACTATGGGAATATAAAAAAAATGAAAAAATTCCTCTAGCGGCTCCAATTTTTCTTTTATCTCAACGAAACTTGATAAAAATCTTTAAAATAAATTTATAAAAGTATTTGTCAAAAATGATGACAATCGAGCCACTCTTTATACCTGAAAAACTTTTGGGAGTTAAAGTGAAATTTTAAACGTTTTTAAGAAAACTTTATGCCATTGCAGTAAATTAGGAAAATTAGTTTTTGAAAACAAGTGAAATCTTACTACTGGGAGGGAGGATTACCTGGAACCCAAAATTTAAAAAGTTCTCTAGTGGCATTAATATGTTATTTTTTCCAACGAAACTCCGTACATGCCATTTAAATAGAATAAGAAAATTAGTTCTGAAAATCACAAAATCAGGTCATTAGGAGAATTACCTTAAACCCAAAATTTAAAAATCGCTCTAACAACACCAACAATTGCTTCTTCACAACAAAACTCCGTATATGCCATTTAAATAAAACGAGAAAAGTAGTTTCAGGAAATCAGGGGTTTACTTGAAACCCAAAATTTAAAATTTGTTCTAGCAGCACCAGTAATTATTTTTTCACAACAAAACTCAGCATATACCATTTAAATCAAATGAGAAAAATAGTTTTTGAAAATTATTGGATTATTGGGAATTGTGGTATACCTGAAAAACTTTTGGGGATTAATCCCAAATTTAAAAATAGCTCTTTTGGCCGCAATTTTTTTTTGTAAAGGAAACTCGTATATGCCATTTAAATAAAATAAGAAAAATATTTTCTGAAAATAAGCGAAATTGCACTATTAGCAGGAGGATTACCCACAGTTTAAAACTCGCTCAAGTGGTATTAATATATGAGTTTTCCGCAACGTTACTCCGTACATGGCATTTAAATACAAAAGAAAAAAAAAAAGTTTCTGAAAATTAGCGAAATCGAGCCATTTAAAAATCACTCTAGCGGTTCCAATATTTGTTTCTCGAACAAAATTCGCTAAATACTTAAAGAAACAAGAAAAGTAGTTTCTGAAAATTCTGAAAATGGACTATATGGAGTAAAGCTATTATTGAAAATTGAATTTTAAAAAGTTCTCTTTTGTTTAATTTTCTCTATATTGTTTTAAAATAAAACGAATAATTAATTCAACCCGTAAACTGTATATGTTTTATATTTAACAAAATTTTTGTAGTGAAGATAGTAACTTTGAAATATTAATCTAATATCTGTTTGAGAATTATATCTGTATGTAAGAGAGCTGTGTAATAATCTTCAGAAAACGTTTGCGTTACATGTTTTTACTACAGTAACATTTAAATTAAATTTCAAAGCCAATGAAAATCGATTTAACTTTCGATTGTTCTTTGCTGATTCTGTATATTTGCTTAGTACATCAAAATTGTTTTTAAATACTATCATGTTTTTGTTTTATTGAAACATGAACATCTTCTTAAATATACAATATAACTCGAAACTTTCTGTTATTTTTCTCTATTTACTGAATGTGAAGGGTAAGTTCATAAACATTGTTACATTTAAAAATGTTCAAAAAACAACTGCACAGTATATTTTTGTCTATCATTGGTCATGTATTTCATTTAATTAATAGTGTACCATTAATTCTTGTGGTTTAATCTCAACAATAATGATAACAATAATAACAACTCTAAAATGTGGTTTCTCTTTTGTAATACAGATTGCATGAATTCTAATTTTCTTCCCGTAATACTACACAGTAACGTCATAACTTATTTCATTTCATTAATTATGAAGACCTAATTTACATTTTATATTCAATTTTGTTAAAATTTATGCAACTCGGCGAGAAATTCCCTTAGTTTATGCAGTTTCTGAGTGACGGACTTTTTAATATTGTGGTATATTTATTTCTGTTTTAAAGTTTTTCAAAAATAAGCAACCGTTGAAGAGTTTTACAATAATGTCAAGAGAACGACTAAAATTGTTAAACACTGAATGGTAAATCTATGCAATGTTTTTTATTAAAATATTGTGGGGACATTTTAATGGATGTTATTTATTGAATTTGTATCTCAGATATGGAATGTTTGCACTTTTCGCGATATTTGCAGTTATTACATCAACAGATACAGGAACATATCACTGTAGACACTGTGCTGCGCATTTAAAAATACAATATCTAGCAAATTAAGCTTCAGGGTTCCCTTTGCTTCCTTACAGATTCTTAAAAGCAGCCCGATACTGCTATGTAAACACTTTGCATGACAGGATTCCTGGTAATGCCAGTCAAGTGGACATTGAATTTTATTAGAAATTCTATATACGGAGATATGAAACTACATTTTGATTTTGAAAGCGCTAGACAGCACCAGTCCATAAATGAACAAAATATACGCACATAACATTAAAGTGAATGTGTGTTTGAGAAGAACTTCCCGAGGGCTAAAAATGCTGTAGCACGATATCTCAGTAAGGTCAGCTTTATTTTAAATAGTAAAATACTTTAATAATAATAATAATAATAATAATAATAATAATAATAATTATTATTATTATTATTATTATTATTATTATTAGGGTAGTGATGGTGATTGGTGGTATAAATTTCAGCTTACATCTGGCCATTTTTTGGAAATGTTCCTTAAATTTCGCGATATTAAGTGTTAGGTAATTCCAAAGGAATGTAGCTATTGCGATTATATTAAAGTGGATGAGCAATGCTTGACGCAACCGTGGGACCGACCGGCAGCGCTATGTAGACGGAGGCGGAGAGTATATTTCTGCTTCGCTGCGCAAGTCTTCAGTGCACGTTGAAATCTTGCGCAAGTAGCACGTGTTTGTGAGGTGACGCAATACAGTGTATTGAGTGAAAGCGTATCAGGTGAAATGAGGTAATACAAGTATTTTATTGCCCAAAGAGTATTTTCATTACAGGAAATTCATGTCTCGTTTCAAGATAGAGTTATCACTAACCTCATATGGCTCCCTCGTTCCGAATTTAATCTCTGGGGGGCACCAAAAGAGAAAGCGTACAAAAAAAAAAATCACACACTTTAGATAAACTTAAAACAACATTTGTCGAGAAATTGTTGCCATTTCTCGGAGCTGCAGAGTGTAATGGACATTTTCCTAAGTAGATGTCAGAAATGTTTGAACAACGAAGGAGGTAGTTCCAGCATCTCCTTGCTTAATGTACGAGAGTAATTCACTTTCATTTTTAAATGTTTATGTTAAGTATGTTAGAAATAACTTTCGCGACAAACTGTACTACTGCTGTCACCCGCACCGCCGACACAGCAGCCAGCACGCCGCACGCCGCAAAACAGGTTACGTGAAGGATCGTTCACTCCATATATACATATGTTATATACGTATAATGTGTGTGTGTCCTTTACGCATTAGCGGTCGCAATTTTTGTAGTTTCTCAACAAAACTCACCAATTACAAAAGATTAGTCGAGTTCATTAATCAGCAAAGTTTGACCATTGGGAGTGGGAGTTAACCTAAAGCCAAGTTTTTTAAAAAATGAAAAATCCCTCTAGTGTCCCAATTTTTGTTTTTTTTTTCCAGCAAATTCGACATATTTCTTTAAAGTAAATTGATAAAAATAGTTTCCGAAAATCAGAGCAATAAGGTGTGGGGGTATATCTGAAAAATGATTGGAGGTTAAAGCGAAATTTAAAATTTGTTCAAGCGACTGCATTTTAATTTTTTTAAACGAAATTGCATATATGTCATTGAAATAAAATGAGAAAAATAATTCCTGAAAATTGGTGAAATCAGACTATTAAAAGGAATAGGGATTTACCTGAAACCTAAAATATATAAAATAAAATAAGAATTAGATTCTGAAAATTAGGGAAATTGGGCCATTAGGAGTATGGGTATATTTAAAAACCGAAATTTAAAAAGCGTTCTTTGCATTTCTTTATATTGTTTGAAAAAAAAAACAAATTAATTCAACATATAAAATATATTTATAACGATGCATATGTTTTATATTTAAAGCATCGTCGTTTAGATAGCAAATGTGAATATTAATGTTTTATATATATTATATGAAAATTATATTTGTATGTAAGAGAGATCTGTAATAACCTTCAGAAAACGTTTATTTTACACATTTTTACTACAATAACATTTAAATGGAATTTTACCTAATGAAAATCAATGAAAAGTTCCATTGTTTATTGTTTTTTGATTGATTTATTTATGGACGCTGTTCAACATCTCAGGTCATCAGCGTCCCATTCAACTCAGGGCGTGAAACGGCCGACAAATTTTGCTCAGAGGCCTCTCTTTCAGGCTTGAGGTTCTTTTTCATGCCGTAAATGTACGACACGGGACCCACGGCTTTAATTACCTTCCGAAGGAAGCCGTTATAAGATTTTTACGCCCGAAAAAATCCATCGGTTCTGGCCGGGTTCGAACCCGCGTTCTTGGGTGTAGGAGGCAAGCATGGTAACCACTACATCACCAGGATCGACTTGTTTATTGTTGATTGTATATATTTGCTTAATAGGGAAGTATCGAAGGTTTTCATGCCGAGGCGTGCCTCTTTGTGTTATGAGGGGGGGGGGGGGTGCAAAAATGAGCTACTGCTTTCTACTGCAACATCCCCGAAATCGAAGTTGGAATTCTGTATATCAAGCAAACAATGCAGCACAGCTGGACATTCCTGCGAGAGAGCTGCGCTATCTGCAATCAGTTGAGCCGGCAAGGCGGTCTTTCACTACGTGTGTTTTGAAACCTGTAAATGGAATTTGTTAAATGATTCAAAATAAACTTTACTTTAAAACTTATTTAAAAAATGCGAAAGGTGTTCAATTTGGTCCTCCCATGCTGTATTGGTGGTTTAGCAAAGGCCATCAATGTTACAGTTGTTAGCGTGCTATCGCATTTTTGTTGTTTTTACGCGTTTCCTTGTACTATTCATGGATAAAAACATTAATTGTATCATCAAAGAGAAAGTGATTCAAATTCATGCATACTATAAGGGAAAAACCTTCTTTTATGTATTATTAATAGTAAATATTAACATAAGGTAAGTTTTGTAATTTGTTGGCCAGTAAAAGAAGGTGTCTAATTTTGGATGCTACTGGATTTCCCAGTTTCGACAATCTGATATAGGTATGTCTTTTTTCATAGATACCTGGCAAGAAAAGGTAAAAACTGGACAGAATAAAATATGAAAAACACAGTAGAAGTTATAAAAATTCTGTGAAAAAAGACATATCTCGATCAGATTCCATTTTCGGAGTGTCTAAATTGGGAAATCCAGTAGCATCCGATATTAGGCACCTTATTTTATTGGCCAATAGATTACAAAACCTGTCTTACATTAATATTTACTATTAATTATTCGTTAAAAAGAGGCATTTCACTTATAATGTGCGCGAATTGGAATAACTTCCCTCCTTGTTGATAGAATTAATGTTTTTATCCACACAAAATAACAAAAAATGCGATAGCATGCTAACAACAATTCTAACATTGATACAGCTTGGCAGGACCAAATTCCAACACCTATCGCATTTTAAATATTATAGCAGTTTATTTTGAATCATTTAGCAATCTCCAGCTACAGGTTTTTCAAAACACGTGTAGCGAAAGACTGCGCCTCGCCGGTTCAGCTGATTGCAGTTTACTCCTCCCCCGCCCCCCTTCTCCCGGCTCTTTCGCAGTGATGTCCAGCCGCACTACATTGCGTGATATACAGAATTCCAACTTCGATTTTTGGATGTTGCAATAGAAAGGAGCAGCTCATTGTTTGCATACACATGGATCGAACCCTCAAATTCAGAGGTACACCTCGACATGAAAACCTTTGATACTTCCCTTGTCATTGTTTTTTTAAATAGTAAGTTTTATTGAAACATATGAGCATCTTCTTCTTAAATACACAATGTAATTCGAAACTTTCTCTTATTTTTCTCTATTTAAGTGGATTTAAAGATCATATTAAGAGCTGAGTTCATAAATATGGTTACATTTAATTTTTTAAAAATACCCACACAATAACTTTGTCTATCAGTGGTGATATATTTCATTTAATTAATAGTATACCAATGCTTTTTGTAGTTTCATCTAAGCAACAACAACAACAACAACAACAACAATAATAATAATAATAATAATAATAATAATAATAATAATAATAATAATAATAATAATAATAATATAATAATAATTCTAAAAATGTGTTACATTTTTCTTCTACTTTTGTGCTACTTATAGATTGTAAGAATTCTAATTTTGTTTTCCTAATACCACACAGTAATTTCATCAATTAATAAGGCTATAATTTGGATTTTATATTCTTTCATAAAGTTACTCTACTAGATGAGGAATTGGCTTAGTATACCCATTTCCTGGGTGATGGACTTTTATGAGCTGCCAACTGGGAATAAAGCCAGTTTCAATAAAGGACAGTCCCATCCTTGAATGTCTAGAGTCATGTGGTGCACAGCAGACATTTAATTTCTTTTCCTCCATTGTTATCAGTTCTCCTAAACTATCGGCTTCTACATAATTAAGATTGTCACATATTATTGCAGGTTTTAAATGTTTGATCATTGATATCTTTATTAAATATTGCAATCTATCTTCAGGGGAATTTGATTAGAGGGATTTATGATATGTAAATTTCTAATTTTTTAAATTAAATTTTGTATTTCTATGTCATTGTGGATCTCTGCTTATTCTATTTTTGTTCTTGTTCATAGTGTTTCAAAAGTTGCTCTGTTTATTATATTTTTTATTTGTTGTAATCCATTTTTAATTATTTTTCTTTCTTTATATAATCTTCTCAATGAAT
The DNA here is from genome assembly GCA_030762175.1 of Metallyticus violacea. Taxonomy (NCBI): domain Eukaryota; kingdom Metazoa; phylum Arthropoda; class Insecta; order Mantodea; family Metallyticidae; genus Metallyticus; species Metallyticus violacea. The sequence continues at coordinate 41,422,224 of CM060835.1, read as the reverse complement.
GTTGTCCCAATTGTGGTATTGTTTTCTTGGGTGTGTTAAAATATTTTATGTAGCACAATTTTTGCAATAAGTAGTAAGACATTCACTCAACATCGTTTGTAAATTACTTAAGTCCACATATAGTATTGATTTGCTTTCTGCAAGTGCACTCTTATATTTGCTTGATATACCACAGCTGGCAACATGCTTTCAATGTAGTAACAACTGTTAGTATAAAATCTTTTCAGGATTAAGACACTAAAGATTTAGCTAAACTGGTTGAACGTATTTCAAACTATCATAAAAGTAGCTAATGTGTAATCACATACTGCTGAACGTACCCAAAAAGTTTCGAGAACTGCAGTACTGTAACCTAGTTACCACCATTTGCAAGAACTACTGTACTATACCCTATACTATGCTAGCGCGCTCTGTCTCTGCTATTTTGCATCGCATAAATGGGTACAACAAATAGCAATCAACGTTGTACGTAATATTTTACTAAACTCCAAAGGGTCTGTCATAAAAATAAATTTTGTGCTACATAAAACAGTTTGCAAAATAATTTATGCACAGCTTCCATTTAGATGAGTCATCAATACATTTTCCACTCATAAAAACAAAACAATAGGGACTACGCAATCAGTCCCGATATATTTTATTCTCATAGCAATCCACTGATAGCCGCGTAATCAAGATGGATATGCACCATGTTTATGGCTTTACATGTGCCTTTTTAAATGGGGCAGTCTAATTTATTGTTAAGAATATTCACATAATGTGTTACTTTCACAAAATGTAATAGCCTTTTTTAGCATTCCATTGTTTCGTTTTTAATATATCTGTTTTAGAACTAACACTATCTACTTCTTTAGGACGATAAAATTTTTGCGGTGTACATTTTCTCTTAACGTGATGCTTATTGTTTAAAGGGCGCAAAACTGCTAAGGTCATTAGCACTTCTCTTAACAAGTTTAGTTGCCTTTATGCATGCAGTTCTCATTGGTTATTGATTGATTTTTTTCTTTAAACTAAATGAATTTACCTCGCAATAATACAGAAATTTATTTTCAAATTTTATGTTCTTTCTTTTTGCTCACTTAAAACGTATTTTCTTCAAGATGTGAGTTGAATTGTTCGATCGCTCAGCAATGGACTAAAAAGAAATGATTTCCAGGCACAGATAATATGGTTCTTGTATTTTGACCATTATTATTTAAGCATTCCTTTGCCATTCTAATTTCAATAATGAGACGAAACATTGTGCATACGTATTTGTTTTATTTATTGTAGCTTTGATTATTGCATTAGTCTTCTCGCGATAATTGTAGACTGTGAACTGAATACTATATGTATAAGTGTGTAGGAATAAATGAAATGAATTAATAAGCTCGGAGTCCTTGGCATTCCTCTTTTCAGGCTACTTGCAGCTGAAGATGACTGCTCCAACTTTTAATAATACCACAAACTGAATTAAAACAGCCTTATTAAAATAGCTACTCTTCCAAAAAATCATTTTTTATAATGTAACTTTACCTAGGTCCTAGCAATACTCTTTCCAATCTCTTCTCAAACTGGACAGAAGAGGAACACGGAAAGTAATTGGGTTAATCATGGTCACTTCAGGAAACATTTACAAAAGTGGGTCTCTATAAAGATGAACCCACTTGCAGACTGTGTGAACAGGATGATAAATCCGCTTCGCACATCCTGTTGAGTGTCCAATCCTGGAAAGAAAGAGACTTGTTCTCTCTATAACAGGAAAGACCTGGGAACGGACGCCAACATTGGAACTAAAATACTGTAACAGATTTTGGGAAACAACAAAGGTGTCTTTCCTAATGGGTAGCGCAATAAGCCTTATAGGCTGACGTACTGTAGGTTGTTCAAACGCCACACCCCCACAATATCTGTCTTTATCTATAAAAGTGTCTAGAAAAATAAAAATGTATCGTAAGTAAAAAGTACATTTAATATATTGGGATATAACGATATAATCTCTCTTCAGGCTATGATGTATACGGATTCGGAAAAAAATTAGTAAAAAGAATTTACAAGTAGAAAGGGGGCTTGAGAATAAATCTTTTGAGAATAGGAGCGAATAATCTCAAAAAGTTCAATATGGAGCTACAGATGCTGAATTAACGTCATATCTACGTTGCGATGTGACATGTGTTCATAGCCAGTAGCTGCTTTTCTCCAATGGTGCGTGATGCCAGTCTTCCGAAGGTGCTGAACCTTCTAGCCATTGTGACATATCAATTTAATTATTGTGCATATTTATTTATTTAATCTAATGGCAAGTTACAGTGAACAAATATCATAAAACTTCTCCTCTATACTTGTTGGAGCTATGTTTGTTACTTAGACTGCTAACTGCAGAGAGCAGTAAGGATCTTGCGCAATTCCAATGCGGTGAAAGTGTTTATCCAGCAAATCGTGAGTTGTAACGAGGCTTTACTTCTTGGACTGTCGGGTGTGGTTTCTCAACGCAATGAACATATGTTTAAAGTAAATTGATATGTCTTATGTTACCAATGCTAAATTATTTATATTTGAGACCCATAATCTTATTATTGTATTTAACATGCATACTCTTATTTAATTGTTGTGTTAGAACAATGACTAACATCTCATGTTTAGATGCACTTTCTTTTGTTTTCCGAAACTCTTGTATTTTTAAATATTTTTTTTTCTGGTGTGCTCTTAATTTCTGATATAATTAAGTACAATAAAGGAATTCTTGTAATTACAGTGCAGCATGTAGAATGTAAAACCGAATAGGAGGTCAAAATTTAACTTGGCAGCATATGAGAAAATGGGTCATTTATACTGAAAAACAAGATTCTGAAATGCCAAAGGTTCAGGTTACTGGAAAAGGAGCTACATCAGGAATTCACAATTTCAAAATTCTTTTGCAGGACCCTCATCGAAATCTCATTGGGAGGAAGAGGACACAGGCTAAACAGCAGAATGTTTCTAAGTCAACAGAATTTTGAAATCATGAGTTGCTAATATGTTTTTCTTTTCTGAAACTTTAACGCTAAATATTTCAGAACTTTATTTTTCAGTGCGAGGGCCGGCCGCTATTTCTTTTTTGAGTTTTGAGACTACGAGAGATCTGTTTTCTGTGGTTAGTAACTATAGCGGAAGTTTTTATGCGCAACCTATGTTACAGCTGCAGCAAAAGTTAACTGTGGTCCTGCGTTCGCTGTTTGGTGTTCTAAGATGGAGGTGAGGTTTATTTTTACGATTATAACTGCAAACTGAGCCTTGGAAATACCTGTAAAATTAAGGGGTGCTTTTCCAGGCTCTGGTGCTTCAAAGGTTTGCAGAGTTTGGTTAAGGAAGAGCAAACTTGAAATACGAGAACACGGGGCGATCGGCAGCAGTAGTGACAGACTCCTGTAGAAGCCATGGTGAAGAAGAATCTACTTAGCAGAATTACAAAAATAAAACAGTTATCGTTGTAAATGGTTATGCTATAGAATATAACCCAATGAAATTTGACACGTTGGCATTCTATGTACATGACACTAGAAGCTACCCTTTTAGGCGTTTCAATGTAATCAATTTTCGGGATGTTAGTAATGCAACTGCTAATTTAAAATATTTCTTACCTTATCTAACTCTTGTCTAAATTATAAGAGGGGCATTTGAGAAGTTCTCAGATGCAACAATAGTACCGTATCAAAGACCGATATCTTCCAAAGAAACGGCTTCGCTTGCACTTTTGCAGTGTAGACATGCGCTTGTTGGAAAAACACATATCAAAGAACTTGTGGTAATAAAATTCTTTGTGAAGAAGAGTAAAACACTAACAGAAATACCGCCACGGGTGGCCGAGATCGTTAAGGCACGGTCTCGTGAGCGTGAGGTCTGGGTTCGAATAACGCCAGGACCGTCCTCCCTGATTGAGGTTTTTTCCAGGTTTTCCTCAGTCCTCATAAATGGCATATGCCGGGGAGATACCCTAAACATAGGCCTGGAACGATTCCTTCCTTAAAATTAAATCCTTTCCCAATATATCATATCTCATCACTGCCCATCGCCTGTGGTGCCTCTGTCGCAAAAACGGGCGTTAAACACTATTCATTCATTATAGCAACAGAAATTCATACAGACTTGGCAAATACTCTTGCGGATTCTGTGCCATCATTTTTAAGTGGACCACTGAGTTCAAATGGTTCTTGATAGTTTTGAAGATAACCCGCTTAGTGGAGGACCATGCCGGAAATAGGTGCAGGAGCATTTATGACTAAAGGTATCATATTTTGCCGAGGCTGTAGGTATGTCTGGCGAATAAGTATTTCACATTTTGACGGAGGAACTATGCAAGATGACTGTGCCGGCTGTTGATACCGCATCAAAAGCAAACCAGAGAGCAAATTTGTTGCGTATTCAGAGAGACCCAACTGATTTTATCCCTCAATCTGTCACCAATGATGATACACGCCAGAAACAAACAAAGGACTTATCATTATCCATGAACACCAAAGAAGTTCAAATGTGTGAATTCTGCGAAAGATTATGACATGAGTATTCTGGGATGCTACAGGTGGTGACTCGAGGACAATCCTTGAGGAACATCTATTACTGGAGCACACTGTGATAACCTTCTGAGCGAACTAAAGATAAAAGTATGCAAGAAAAGAGCGGCTAGGTGTATCGAAGAAGAAATTGATCTTGCATCAAGACAATGATCACGAGAATCAATGAACTGGATTTACTGTCACATTCCTCAGGTTTGCACTTCTTCATCGGACTTCTGTCTTTTTCTAAAGCTGAGAATTCTTTCATTTAATGAAGAATTTGAGTATTTTGCAAGCCTGCAGGAATGTTGATGGGCTAAAGAATTTAGAACACCATTTGACAAAGTACATCATTGTCAAGGGAATACAATGTGAGAAATAAGAACAACTTCATAAAAGTTGGTCTTTATTTTATACTCCTACATCACAATATTCAGAAAGATCTAACATTATGAAATGAAAAGCTGTAAAACGTCAACTTTATTCAAATTAAACTTACAGTCTTTCCTTAAGCTTCTGGTAGCCGGGTGACTTAAATCAAAGAGGTTATTTATCTTTCACAATTACAAAAAGTTAATACATAAAATATAATTAAAGTTTATCGAAAATGTTGGCATTGCTATAGGTACTTAATAGTATATAAAAGTTGAGTGAAATGTTTATATCTAGGGTCCGAATATTATTGGCTAAAAATCTTAAAAACATGCAAGCATTTGTGACTTAAAAACTGTGAAAATATAAACATAAAATGATCTAAAACAAAATTTTATGACACATTTCTAAAATATTACTTTTGACTGAATTAAAATCTTATTGAATATTTTAAAAGTGCAATTCGTTTCAACATTAATCTTTATTATTAATATTTTGATTTATTTAATTAAGAGATAAAACTACACACAATGAAAGACATATTACAATAGATAGACTGAGACAGATAATTACAGTAACAAATCATATAAAATTTAAAGTTTTCGAATTATTTTCTATTGTCCCTCAGCATTTACTTGTATTGTGAAATACTCCGCTCAATATCGCAGGATGTTTTTGGGGCATATTTTAAATAAGTCAAGTCATTGCTGTTGAATTCAGGCTTGCCTTTATTGAATGCTGGATATTTTGTGAATGTATTTTTACAAAAGAAAATTGTGAAAAAATTACAAGTAACAAATTGAACAAGTCAGAAGTGTGTAAAGTCGCTGAGACGCTGTAAGCAAGTGGATAATAAGGGAATAAAATACAATAAAATTATGAAAAATAACGGAAAAGAGACAAAAAGTCGAAATATGACATATGAAAAACACACAGTTTTATTCGGATTAGATGAAATCACTCTTATTTTAAGTTTGGGATGGAAATATAAAAGAAAAAAATATCACACGTCATGAACATCCAGGTCCAAGTTATAACGTAAGTCTAAAGAGAGAGAGAGAGAGAGAGGGGGAGGGAGGGAGGGAGGGAGAGAGAGGGAGGGAGGGAGGGAGAGAGAGAGAGAGAGAGAAAAGGCTGCAAATAGGAAGATAGAGAAAGGTATAGATTAACATTTTTACACTATAATTCATACATAGAAAGATGCTAAATCGTGAAACTAGAAAAGGAGGAAAATGAAAAAAGCGAAAGAGGGAAGGAATCATCTGTTAATTATTATAAATGATAAAATCAGCATGACTATCGATAGCAGGATAGTAAATAGCACATCATTAGTGCACTTGTTTTTACTCTGGATAAGGTATATACAGACACGGAGCGTGTTTGATTAATACCATGACGTTTATTCAAACTCCAAGCCGATTAATAGCTAACCTGACGCTATGCAGCTTGCACAGTTTCTGAATGTCCCGTTACACATGCCCATTTTTCTTCATCCACTTCGGGCCCGCATTCAAATCCCGGCCGGATGCTGAAGCGTTCATCAAATTGATCTGTTGTGTTGCAGCATTTTTGTGTGTGTGTATGATAACAGAACTACAACATGGGTGTCAATATGCATTCAGCGGATAAAGTGGAAGTAATCAAACGGCTCGTATTTTTTGTGTGATGTTTTCCGCTTGTGTCGACAATTTCCGCCTGTCTGGTTTTTAATATATTGTCTTATTGTTTTCCATCAACTCGTTAAAATGTGAATTGCCAGTCTTTTAGCAAGACAGAATGCAGTTGTGTCATTGAATTTTTCGAACAGAATTAATTTGATAAAGCGGCGACGCATCTGGGAGACTGATTCGCAATTTGTTGCTAAGCTCGATTGAGCCAGATGTGAATTCTGTGAATCAAAAATGTTTTAACCTCTATGAGCTCTCTTTTATTCTGCGCATGAATTGTTTAGGTAGTAAATAAAAACTGTTCATGTCTGTTATGATAGTTTATAGGACTATCCTCAATTGATTTTAATATCAGGGTAATTGAAGTCCTTGCTCGTTGACCTTAATCAGGAGGCTTCTCCTTACTTCGAAATTGGGTATTTTCCGTGGTTTCCCCTTGTCGCTTAGGAAATGCAGCATCTTTCCCATGTCAATTCCTTCCGTTGGCTCTGTTACAGGATCAAACTTGCAAGCGAGGTGGGTTGGTGCGGTATGGCGGAAGCTTGCGCTTTATACCCCGGCGTTTGACATGGAAGCGACCTTTCTGAGGGGGCCAGACTCTTTGCAGAGGGGAGCTCCGCCCCTTGATTCTTCCGGAGATGCTCCTACTGGGAGGTGTAGGCATAAACGGCCAGTACTTCAGAACGGCTGAAGTATCGAAATGCTGTCATCTTCCGACCCTAACAAACCAATCGTGCTTCTTATAATGCAAATATAATATAAAATATACAAAAAATATTATGAGCATCGACGGAATCAAAACCTATAGTACGAAAAAAAAAAAAAAACCAAAACAAAACAAGGAATTAATCTGAAGAAGAAAAAAGATGAAGCTAAAATAAAAAGGAAAGCAGTGCAGAGTGAATGATTGTGTGCAAAGTGTCTTATGTATGCACAGAAAAAGCAAATAGACTGTCAATATACATTTTCGTAATGATAGATACTTTTTTCTGAATTTAAACATTTTCTATTAATATGAATGTAATATCTGTTTCATTTTTAGTGTTTTTAAAAATACTCGTATATATTCATATTACACTTAACATTAATGATATATACTGAATAGGTATTTGAAATGTATTGGTGGTTTATGAGTAATGTCATTTGTAAATTTATCTGTTTGCAGCAAATTCATTAATTACTTTCTATGCAAATTTCTAATTTTATTTCTCATAGGTGTTTACTGTAAAACATTTCAAATTATGCTCTGCTCTCTGCTATATTAATTTCAACTTTCTTATTCCAAAGCATTAATGAGACTAATAAACTTTATAGTCTCAAAATCTATTTTATTGAAATAATTATACTGGTGTTGTAGACTACTAAATAGGATTGGATTGCCTTGTTAGGGATGGAGGAGGGTATTTCGGTACTTCAACTGGCCGCTTGTGCCCACGCCCCCGATTGAAGCACTTCCGCAAAGAAGGAATGAGGTGAGGAAAACACACGGGGCAGGTCAAAGAGCGGTGAGGCACGGACGTGAGGAGTTCTTTACATTCTTTCCAGACGCCGGCGAAGCCCCCGTTAAGGACTTTGAGCCCCTCAGAGATCCGCTTCCATTCCAGATGGCAATAACAAGTTAACATCTCATCCACCTCTGCCTGACACTTTCGACACTGTAACTGTAAAAGAGCAAACGGAATGAAATGATAGACCGTAAGATTTTCCAAAGTGCGAGTCCCAAGTGTAGCCTCTGTAGACTGCTAGAGAGAATCTCTGTGTTACTTGTATGTCTGTTTCTAACTGTGAATTTCCTACCTCCATTATTAACTTTCTTAAGAATTAACTGGATATTCAAAAGCATTTATGAAAGGATGTTAATTTAATTCAATCTAGAAATGAAACACAACAACAATTCAGATTTGATTACTATGAGCGCAGTGAATTCTATGTGATATAGCATATGTCAGTTAAGACGAAATTTACTACAAAAAATAAAGCAAACAAATACAAAATTTGAATAAAAGCCATGAACATTGTTCATTTGGAGCGTGGAGACATTACTGTGCCTTTAAGCCTTGCTTTGTACACAAAACCTGAATTAAGTTTACGCTCTATATAGATTAACAAATTACTACTTTAAACATTATAAAGCGGAAAATTATTAACTTGTATATACAAATGTTTAATTTTAGATACTAGCCTTATATAAAACTTTTTCGAAAAATACGTGTAATTATAGCAGCGTTTCTGTTAAAAACAGCCAGTGTTTGTTGTACGAGGTGCTGTCAAAAAGTGAAGTAAGCCTATATCACGGAGAATGGAGATGCGTGCTCAGTGATTGTAAGCTGCGAATTTCATTAGTATTTAAGCCGAGTGGCGTCGTTCTGTAAACACCAGGAGATGTGCTGTATAAGTTTTTGTTACTAAGGGCAGATTTGCCATTTCATTATGAACTGCAAACTAGAGCAGAGACTTTCTGCATCAAACGGGAAATCTGGAACTGAGCCCTTTGAAATGTCATCAGACTTTGCAATAAAACAATGTGTCGTGCGAGGTGTTTTTAGTGGCATTTGCAAAACATCGCTGGAAGATAACGAGACCGTGCATGAGAACAAACCTCGAATCTGAGGAGAAAGTTAGGCTACTTGTGTATGATGATCATCGGAGAAGCATTCAGGACGTTGCTAATATCTTAAATTATCGTCTGAGGGAAGATGTTCAGCTCGAAAGGCTTGAAATGCGTTAGGGGAATTGCGCCTCCTTATAGAACGTTACTAACCAATGGGGTTTTCTGCCACAACGCCTCATTCATCCTACTCGCTGAAATTGACACACACATATTTTTTTTTCTTACCAAAGATGTAACAGAAGCTGAAGGCTGGCAGTTTTGACTCCCTGAACGAGATCCAGCGTGAAGGGGCCTGACATGTTCGAGCATAGTGCTTCGAAAGGAGCTTTCACAAAGTGGAAAAGGCGCTGGAATCGAGTATTGCTGACTAGGGCACTATTTTGCGAGGGATAACGACAGCAAAATTTAAATAAAATTTGTGTGTATGTGCCCAATCTTGGAATATTTTGATAGAGCACCGTGAAGCACCGTGAAGTACCGAGGTGATTCACGTACTGAAACTGTTTCAAAATATAGTAACGAATTGTTGCTGGGTTCAAGGTCAAAAATCCCCGGTTGTCGGTTGAAGCTTCTGTGATTTTCTTATGAAATACGGATATCTTTCCACTATATGATTGAGTCGAGAGGCCATTCTAATCGAACATTTTTGCTTTTTAAGGTGTACATGAGAACTGACCCATTGTTTGACTGACGAATCATCTACCGTATCATCTCAAAAAATTAACACTCTGCAATATTTGAAAATGCTCAAAATTTCTTCATCTGTCAGAAATAGAAGTTCGTTCCACACCAATCGCCGAAACATATTTTCTCTTCAGATAACCCAAACAAATATGTAATCAAAGGGTTAACACTTTGTTGCATGGCTCACATGCAATTGTTTTAAAAAAATAAAGAAATTCTTATTTAGAAAAACACATCTCTTATCGGCAAACGTTGAGGGAACTTCCATCTGGGTCTTTCCTTAATCTGAGAAAGTGAATACGAGGTAGCTTTAAGTTGCAAAAGACTCCGAGCACATTTATGTCATCATTAATTTATATCATTCATACCTACAGACTTAACACCTAACACAGTCTACAGATCATTTGCAGTTAAACAACAATTAAAATATAAATAAACAAATAAAAAAATAAACAAGTAAAATAATTTTAAATTTAAAAAAAATTAAAACTCTCAACGATAATATTAGAGGTTTTTAAACGTATTTTGGTGAGATAAAATTACAAATTAAATTTATTTTTATTATATCTTATAGCATATTACTGGTTGAAAATAATAATGTTCTTATTCATTGGACAGGCGCAATGGTGGATTCAACTGTTATTGATTTTCATCCAGTCTCACATGTTGCCAACCTAGTTACTTATTCAAATATATCTTAAAAGCAACTCACATATTAGCATGAACTGATTTGGAAATCGTCACGAGGAATGTAATAGATATAAAATAATGTAATTTTAATTTTAGCATGAGCTGTATAAAATAACTTATATGCACATACGTAGCTCTTTCTCTTTGTATGTGAATATAACAATGCATTTTTAAAACTTTTTGGTTCCTTTTCAATCGGAGATACATAGGCCTGTCTTTCAATTATATATGAAGCATTTGAAATAGCTTAGTTTAAAAAATTCATAAAAATGCTATTAATATCAAAAGTATTGTCAATACTTATATTTGTGAAGATTTTTTATGGAATAGTAGCATTCACAAAAGTGATAATTACCGTTACATATCACTGACGGTAGGAATCAATTTCTTTGTTGATGCTTAGAGGAAGAAATCATTAGTTCCGGCGTTCCTCTTTCCCCATTCACACACTCCACGTAACTCTTACTGTTTTAATGAACTAAATACCTTAATGTGATGAAAAGCCCTCTCACATAATTATAGCATTTCTTCAATTGTTTGGGGCGTTGGTGGTAAATGGTAAGTCGTACCACGCCAGACGTTTATTTGAGTCCCTAACGAAGAACAAAATCGTTATTCTACTGTTTTAAGTCACGGGGGCGTGTATTATATCGAGAGATTGCCCTTGAAAACTGACGCCCGATGTGAGTTGAGCTAAATATTACCCAAGTTAATGATGCATCAAGAGAAGAAGAATTTTCCTTTTATAGCAGACACCGCTGAATCAGTTTTAGATCTAGGGGGCGAGGGGTTGCATTTTCCTTCGGAAACTGACTTAATCCGTCCCTAAGGTATATTGCACAGTGCTGAGTGAGTGCAATGATGGCGGAGGGTGCAAGGGGATATAATTTGAAGAGCTTTGGGGTTGGAGGGATTGTTTAGAGAGATGGGAGGGAATTGTGTTGCCATATAAAAGCCCCATCTCTCTCTCACTCTCACTCTCCCATTTCCCCGTAATGAACTAATTTTTGCCCGCAGCGTAATTCTTCTACTTTAGAAGGGTCATTAGTGCGCGCACATTCAAGTACTCGTGAAAAAAGGTTTTTGAAGTAATTATTCTGTTGCGAAACGATAAACAATCTGAAGTAGTTAACGAGTTTGGAGCATGGAGCTTGTGGTATAATAAATATTATGAAATTTAAAAGATTCGCTTGAAACAACTCACCTCGCAAATTACAAGAAGCCAGCGCAATTAATTTTGTGCTGATATATAAACGAGTGAAAGCATTCAACGTCCAGCTACAGCCGAAAACAAGACAATTGTGCTGCTTAGCAACAACGTTTTAAAATTCATAGTTAAGTTAAAGGCACAGTAAACGATAAGTATATATTGAAAGAACTATTTTAATGTGTAAGGTCTAAATCACAATACCCCCCAGAAGAAGAAGAAGAAGAAGAAGAAGAAGAAGAAGAAGAAGAAGAAGAAGAAGAAGAAGAAGATAGACGAAGAGAGAGATAGAGAGAGATAAAAGACAACAAATTCATTAATATTGACACGTGCTCATGCCAAAAAGTCACGAAATTAGAGCAAATAGTTAAACGTAATTTGTGGATAAATATTTGCTATGTAAGCAGTAATGGAAATTTTACAGAAAGAAAGTACAGCCACAACAGGGACAACGAGATGATGCAGTTTCCATAAATCAGTTTGTTAATCTTATTCCCGGAAAATTAGAAACATTTTCATTCTAGAGTAAAAGTACACTGTAGGTTGAATGCCATCTTTTTGACATTTGAAATTATTGGACGTCTAGGATGAGAATAAGAACAAGCGGATCAACTTCTCAAAGGAAGAGACGCGGAGCTAACACAGCCACTTCCGGTTTTTGCCTTGTTTAAAATCGGGTGATAAGGGCGGCTCGAGAGACAGAGAGAGAGACGCTAGATAAGCCACATATCGCTCCGGACCGAAGAGAAGGGAAAAGGCCAGGAACTAGGTCGACCCAGCCGAGCCGTCATCAGGTATTTGGCCTCAGTAAAGGAAGAGTCATTATTATACTGGTCTACAGAATTTCTGCTAAATGAAAACTGTTCATACTTTCTGATTCATTGCCACATGAATCTCTCAAACCTGCCTTAGTTTTTGTTTCGTTGGGCTACAGTTTTTCAGAAATCGCTATTATAGAAAAGAACAATTTTTATTATTTTTTCATTGAGCAGATAACATAAAATAAATCTTCTGAGAGGTTTAAACAAGATAGTAAATGGTTTACTTTGTGAATGAAACAGCAGGGCTAAATTAGAGCATTGCATTAGAAAAAATTGGCCACAAAGAGCAATCTAGTTCCTGAAGGAAAAAAAAAAATGTGAAGTATGAACCATTGGTTTCTCCTTCTAATGCCCTTCTTGCACCCCTCCGTATTTAGTTAGGCCTGATGAAGCAATTTGTTACTGCTCTGAAGTAGCATAGTGATTGTTTAAACTTTATTGTTACAAAGTTCCCACAGAAAACTGAAGCTGAGATAGCAGCAGGTATTTTGGATGAACCCCAGATTCGTGAGCTTGTGCAGTATGAGACCTTTCCTCATTAGACGTCCGAGCTAGAGAAGTCAGAATAGTTGGCATAAAAAGTGACAGAAAACTTAATCTGATAACTATAAAGAAATTGTGGAGGAAATGTTACAAGTTTTAGAAATCTAGAGAGTAGAATGAGTGTTAAAGTGCATTTTCTGAAGAGTCATATTTATTTCTTCCCTGCAAATCTTGTGTAATGAGTGAATAACAAGGTGACGGTTTCCTAAAGGCATTAAACAATAGAAACCACTATCAATTCCATTGGGATTATGTAAATGATGGTTGATTACTATTAGTGTTCGAAAACGTGCACTAGTGAAGGAATATCAGAACTTAGAAAAATGTTTTCTTCTCCCTAATAGTGAATGTTTGGAAATTCATAATTATTGACACATAGCAATATATTAATTAATATTTAAGTTAGTATGATACCTACGGAAATAGTTTTGTCTTAGCTATTTGTCTTAAAACTTAACAATATTTCATAAAAAAATATAAGTACATTATTACATTTGATGTGGTTTTGCTTAAAACTCAAGCCCGATAGAGTAAAACTGAAAACATAGGCATTCATATTACATATATTCAGGTGGAAAAATAAACAAAAAATAGTAGATCAGTGATTATTATTATTATTATTATTATTATTAATTATATACCCCTCAGTACAAATATTATGTCAATAAATAGTTCTACCATCATTGGAAGGAAATCTCTTTTATAAATCTACCTCCACTCCATTGGAGCTACGTTGCCCACTACAAAACTTACGTTGCCCACTACAAAACTTACGAGATTGGTGATTTTTTTTTGAGTAGTGTTTAACGCCCGTTTTTACTGCTGAGGCACCACAGGCGGTAAGAGAGATAACATCTCATGAACGTTTGGATAACCTAACCGAACTTGGCTAACGCTTGGGATTCGCATTCGGGTGGTACCGAGTCACTTAGGCGATGGAATCGTGAGGCGCATACATTGCTGTGTGGCGGTGGCTTGCTTCATGAAAAAGTTCCTGTCATAGCGTCTGGTGGGTTCTGCATGGAACCTTGTGGTGGGCCGGGGATGGCTCTCGCGGGGCCGCCGGCGTCTGAGATACGTTAGGGACTCAGCATATGCCCATGCATCGCCTCCTCGATTCCTGGCTCATCCCTTTCTCTCGAAGGTATCCCGTCGGGGGCATATGTACAGTGGGCGTCCTCGGTACGCCCTATAGACCATCCTACACTATGGATAATCTGGATATTTAATTAAAAAAAACTGTTTGCTGAAGTGCAGTACCATAGGTTATATTATAATTGAACGGTCTTTAATCGCACGTCCTTGAAAAAACTGAAACTTGACCGGAAACGATATAAACTTGTTAATTTACAAAATATACTTGCCTCACTAAAAACGCTGTAAACAACTTTGAGAAATTCATTTACTCTTGAAGTTTGACTAATGATTCATGATTATCCCTGCTTTTAGGGCTATTATTTCTCATGACAAAGTTAACAGTTATAGAATCTAGAAGTAAATTGAGGCTTACTATGAGAAAGGGAGCTATGCCAAGTGAACATTTGAACTAAATTAAACTCAGTTTACAAAACTGTTTTTTGTATAATGTAAGTTGTTTTTTTTCATTATAGACTTAGAGAAAACGAACTTATGCATATGTGAAAATATGCACGAGTGTTTTAATACATTAAAATGGGCAAGAGATAATAAACGTGTAATTTTTTTAATTTTTACAAATTAATTACAATGATGACTTTCTATTATCATGCTAATGGTCATAAGCTTAACTTAAAATATAAGAACTAAGTTAATTAATATACCTTTACTGGGTTTTACTTTTAGTTATTTCTAGAATTTAAAAAAGGTATAATTTTTGTTAAAAAAGAAGAATACCTCTTCATATGTGGCACAACCTGAATTCTTGAGTTTGGAAATAAGTTTTAGTCTTCTCTTAGTCTCGTACCGAGGCTATTAAATATTGAGTCAAGCGATCGGTAGAGGAATTTATGGCGGACAAAGGACCTGTTTGTCAGATTTACTCCGGGTTTCCTGTCAATATTTCACCACCACCATAGTTGACACTTATACTGGTCATCTTTGAAATTATTCCTCAGAAATATACAGATTTTAAAAGTATTTTATTTTATCTACATTCACTTATTATAATTATTATTTATTAATCTGTACCGCTTTTTAATGTAATCGACACTTTAAGACTTACAAAAATTACAGTTTTTTCACAGGTAAAAACGTTTGGCACTTGGCATTTTAATCAATATTCATTTAGACTAACTCCAATTCCTGAATATTTTTGCAAGCGGGGATTAAATAAGCAAAGGGATAGACGTTGCTCACTTTATCATCAGAATGTCTTGATGGAAAGGTGCACTGTTATTACATGAACGCCGTTCTTTCTGCAAGCCTTTTCATGAACTAATCACCACCGTTGCATATGTCCATAAAGATGAAATGTATTCACACAGCACTCCAGTGCTACGTCGCGTTTATTATCCCAAACAAAAGCTAGGAGCAGGCTCAGCAAACATATCATTTCCAGGTGTTGCTTCGCTGATGCACCCAAACAGGTTTTAATGTGCAACATCATTTCCATTGTTGCCCAACGCTGACGAAAACAATTTGCACGCATGAGCAGCAACGTATAACGTAAAATTTCATCACACCGTGTTGACGTGATCTGCCAAAAACACAAAACTTGTGCTGAGCGATGGAATACTAATTGAAGGTTAGCGAACCATCCTACTTAGCCATTACTACAGGTATTATTATTTCACTGTTATCATCGCTGTGGTGGCCCTCTATAACATGCTATAACTCCATCACACGTTATTAAGCCATGCTATGCCTCCACAGCGTTAATTTGCTTAATGGCGAAGCTCGGACAATGATGATACATTACGTCCCCCCTCCTCCTGCCGGGTTCCCCTACTCCTGCCTCTAACTGCAAAACCGTCGCTTGCAAATAGAAAATGGAACATAATCAACTTATCGAGGCCTTCACTCAGCCGTTATAGTGAATTTCAAGGTAGAAAGGTTAACACTTCGAGCCAAATATCAAAATGACCTGGGTATAAAGGGCTCTCTCAGAAGATATACATCCCATTTTGGGAAACCATATGATGTACGTACCCGTATTTCCATTAATAGGCAGTATTTTTGCACAGCACCGCTTGCATGATTAAGCCAAGCGCGCCACTACTGAAGCCAAATGCTGAACGGGCAAAAATAATTTAGAAATGTGTAGGGAAAGAAACGCAAATATGTATAGATTCTCTTGATATATTGACCTAGAAATCACGCAGAAAAAGCAGAAATATTCAGATCCAGAGCGGTGACTTACGTAACAAAATTCACTTTCAAAACAAATTTAATTTGGATCTCGGATTGAGTTAAGCATTAAACTCTGAGAGACGAAATACCACTTTTCCATCTTTCCAAAGACATGACTTCAATCGCTACAAGGGTGAATATAATATAAATACATAGTTTTTGTAATTTAATGAAATAATATTAAATACAATAGAATTCATGTAATTTTTGCAGAAAAGTTTCAGTTCATTAACACATTTTTCTAGCGGATAGCAAACTGCTTAATCCAATTATCAAAGAAAGGGTGGGGTTAGTATTACAGATAGTTGCGCAGATGTCAAAGTCAAGCGACCTCCCAATGCTTCTATTAATGGTCCAAACATAAGGCAATAGTAAGACGATACGTCTGAAAGGGTTTTCCAAAGCTGCTCAGTGCTTTCTTCGACTTTTTTCTTGTCAAAGCATCTATTTGCATGCGGATCTTTTCTTGTAGGAGAAGAACTTATCAACAGGTTCTTTACGTCTTTTTTCAGAAGTTGGTAGTGGTTAGCTGCATTGACTGTTCGACGTTCATGAAAAAAAAATCCATGAAAAACTACTTTGGCAATCTTAAAAAAATGTCAAGAAAATCTTCCCAGCTGACTGGCCAGTTTTTCCTTTGATAAGAGAAACTTCGCATCTTTTTCTCCACTACATGTTCGCTTGCTTCGATTCAAGAATATTGTGGTGTACCCATGTTTCATCGCAGGTTTCGATGCAGAAGATTTCTCCTTGATCTATGTATAGAGCTAAACGCCTCTCACACACTCTCTCGCACACTCTCAAACGTGCACCCTTTTGGTCCTCAGTGAGAGGGCTTTCCAGTAATACAAGTCATCTGAAATGATAATTGAACACTTCCATAACTTATCCCAAACTCGAAGCGATTTCAGAAATCGTCAACTGTTGCTCACACTTGATAAGGTTTTATCTGTTACGCTCGTTTGAGGTCCATGTTGGTGACTGATTTTCCACATTTTCTCGACTTTATGTGAAACTTTTGTGCCACTCATACACTTGTGTCTTAGACAGTGTCTTAACCCCAAACTGTGTCGTTAATCTCAACAAACTTTCGGCCGGTTTTGTACCTTCCCGTGCCAAAAACTTAACGATGTATGTTCAATCGAGAAGCATGCCCTTGCTCGGACATGATGCTACTGACAAATGAAACGGCTGAATGAGGGAACCGATTTCTTCCTGCTCCTGAAATCTCCATGTGCAATGTCTCAAAGTCGTGTCTCCCTCAAAGCGGTAAAACCGAAATACCCTCATATGTAGCCTAAAATATTCAGTGAATAAACAACTCAGATGAATGTACTTATAAAAGTAGCAGAGAACTCTCCACATTTACATCGTGGTGTGGGAAAAATGCTGTTAAAGAGTATGTATGACCTGTCGATTAACCAATCAGGATAATGTATTAATTACTACAATATTAAAACACTTGGAGTAAATAATATCAAAATCACATCTCATTTAAATTTAAAGGGCAACTTGCTATGAAGTAAGTTTCTACTAGGGCTGAAAATAAAATAGTGGCAAAATTGCCACCTTGTTACTATTGAACAGAGTTGGGAAGTTCAGCCATTTATTTGTCTAAAATAGGAAAGCAAAAAGACACTTAAAATACTGAAAATAGACAGTAACATAGATAAAACAGGCATTTATTAAAAGTGAAAACATAGAGTAATATCACTCATTACTAATGAAAATAGGTGTTTAAGACAACAATTACTTTACCATATAATTAAGGTATTTAAGCTTACTTTTCTTGGTTACAAACAAGAAGATGTTTTTGAAAGTGTCAATTGCCATAGTCAGCCGCTTGTCAGAGAGAACAGTTTTCATCGCGGACAAAGAACGTTCTACTTCCACTGAAGAGATTGGAGCATTTTTAAATCAAGCTATTTCGGAAGGACTCATACCAGTTACAACAGAACATTCACCTTTCAGGACACCATGGAAATGTTGATCAAGACAAAATAAAGTAGTTTTGAATAGTGCTGGTTAATGAGCAAAAGAAGCGCAATGGTTTCTGGTCGAGTCATTTTCTGTTTATGCGTTTATCGGGGAATCAGATTAGTATCTCTCTTACTTCCGTACTAAACACATTGTATTGTTTATTGCAAGGCTGTACCGCTCTCGTCTTTCTCGCTTGTAATTGTTTGCTACCTTTATGCAGCTGAGAAGTTACCCCACTCAAATTTCCAAGAATTGTCTCGCGCAAATCGATACTAGGTCATTCGTCAGTAAGTAAATGGATTGAGCAGAAAATTTTTGACTGCTTGAAAAGAAATAAATGTATAACTTTTTTTCAATAGATATTTTGTGATTTAAACATGCTATTTAATTTTTATAACTTTTTTCACTTCATATATTGAAATCCTTTATGTGTTTTTAAAATGCGTAAATAATCGCAGAAAAATCCACAACGATAAAAAAAATTGTAAACCTTAAAATAGGGGGGAAAAAGGCAACATAAAAGAAAATCCTACCGACCCCTAATGAAGGGAAACATGTTCATTTCCATCTGACTCTTAAATATATCCACCCAAATAGAAAAGGAGTTTTGCGTAACTTCCGGGCTCTGCTAATGAAGTTATGAGGGTGATGGTGTTTTAAGCTTATCTAAAGTAAGTGCATAGATGTGTCAACACACTCAGCGGCACTAGTGCAATGCATGTAGACGAACGAATACGAAACTGTCAAATAATGATGTAAATTTGTACTGACCTAAAGCGAGTTTGTGAGCAGCACATGTTTATGAAAATTGAGTTGGCAACTAGGAGAAAAGCGAGGAAATATGCGGATCTTTGAGGAGCCTGTAGCAATATTTTGTCTTATCGGGCCGTGGTTCTTTGGTTGTTAGTCCTTCGATAAGGACATGGGAGATTGGAAGATGTGCTACATGTAGGTCGTCCTGTTTCCGAGGTGCGTTACATTGATTTGGTTCAATAGCTGCTAGAGGTGAATCTGGATAAACAATGAGGGTGATAGCCGCAGATGCCAGAACAAGTCACACTGTAGTGTTGCAGCAAGGCACATGAAGGAAAACTGCTTAGTTATGGGTGTCTAGCATGTTCTAGAAGTGGATTATACTGAAAAAAACTTTTTGCAGCTCTCATGTACACTTCACGTCAGTATATACCAGTTAGTTCATATTTCTGGAAAATCCCAAAAATAAAAAAAATACATTGACATTTTAGACATCAGTCATCTAATTAGGGTGTCCAAATGATTAAACCCTGCAGTTGTCGTACTGTAACAAAAATGCTCATCTGTAGTAATAAAAATGAGCGTTAAACACTATTAAAAAAAGTGGTCCAAGTATTTTAACTGTACATCATTATTGGATATTTAGATCAACAATAAACCCGACATAACAATGAACATGTCAATTCCTGAGAGAATTTCATATTGGATAATAGCAGAAATTATTGCACTTTTACATAAGAGAGAACATGTTTAACGGCAAAGCAATCTCCCCGATATTCTGTACGTTTTGAGCACAACCTTTAACGACAAAGCAATCTCCCCGATATTCTGTACATTTTCAGCACAACCTTTAACGACAAAGCAATCTCCCCGATATTCTGTACATTTTCAGCACAACCTTTAACGACAAAGCAATCTCCCCGATATTCTGTACATTTTCTTTGTACTTTTAAGACGCAATATCATGTTACTGGCATCCTCCTTGTCAAAACAAACATAAAACTAAAATCATTAGTTTTATGTGAATCATCCTGTATTTTAGTGCATGTAAAAGCATATATACTTATTTAGGTACGGTATATGTGAAACAAAATACTGAATTATTCTTTCTTTAAACATACTCCTACTCATCATTATCACCACTTTCACTAATACTTTGCATATTTAGATCAACTGACTCCAAAAATTATTAAAAATATATTAAATGTTGCGCTAGTATTTGAATTTTCTAATATTCTTACAATTGCAGAGAAATTTATACAAGCTACAAGTGCCTGACTAAGGAAAAATACATTGTGCAATTGTGAATATGGAGTTTTATAAAGTACAAGTGTAGCACAAACCTTTGTGGAACAGAATTTTACTAATAACTACAAGTTACAAGTCCATACACTTGTAATGTTTCAGAGCATACTTTTGCGGAACAGGGATCTGGTCGAACGCTTGTATAACAATCGATGTTCACTCTCGTACTAGCGCTTATTTGTATAATGTGTTTATTGCTGGTCGAAATATTAAATAACATATTCAGGGCCCTATGCATGTAAACACGTGATTTACCTTAAAGGAAAGGATATATTTATAAATGTTGTTAAAATAATAGTCTGACGTCGCCATTAGCTCTTAAGTGTACAAAGAAATAAAGCATAGGAAAAACAAAGCGGCTTAGGCCTAAAGTACGCTAACGTACACGTAGGCGGGTTTATCACGGCTGTCATGTTTTGAGCACAGAAGGAGCTTGAAGTACACCCCATGCCAATATAATAACTGACATTTTATGTGGGCGGCAGAAAGACTGCAGGTGGGACGAGGCATGCGAAACAGCGATCATGTAAATGCAAATAGCTTGCAGTATTTCCGCTGCATTGCTTTTGATTGCATTTTGTTCAGCGTATTTATTATTTCTTGAAAATCTTTTTAATTGCTCTGGTGATATTAATGCAGTTGTGTCATAATTATAACAGAAAAATTAAAACATTGGACACATGCTAATTGCATTAATATGTATGCCGAAGGATAAGTATTCAGTTTGTTTCCAATTTTCACTGCAAATGATTAAACTATATGTTTACTAATGAAGCTGCAACGATTTCATTTGTTGACTACAATCACACGCTTGACACCCATCATTAACACCAAACTTAAAACGCTCCCAGCGCGAACAGAGAAGAAAATCCTAATACATCAATAAGTTTAAGTTGCTACGCAGGTAACAGTCGTAGAACCATTCACATTATCAACACAACAGTCCAAGTTACAGCGAAACAGAATTTCTAATTCTCAAACTTTCTCCCGAAAGCAGCTGTATAAACATTCGATTAAAAAATACGTTTTTGTTGTTGATTTGGTTTATTTATGGGCGCTCTTTAACCTCTAAGATCATCAGCGTCCCATTCAATAATTCAATAATAATAATAATAATAATAATACGTGAGTATTTCACATCATAAAATGGAAACAAAATGTTGAATTTTGACCATCACAATATGATATCGCAGTGAAATTGTCGAAAAGTTTTCCAATCCGTTTTATCACGCTAGGTACATTTGTCTTGTGGTCAATGTAGCCAACTCTATATCTTCACAATATAACTCCTGAGCAAGCATCGCTGACCACTTTCTTGTGTTTTCTGTAATTGTACATTTAACAAACTTATTGTGTATTCACTCAAGCAATTGTTTTTGCGTATTCAGCCAAATAATCTAAAATCATTTTGTAAATTATGTACCAATATTTGCCTAAGCAACCATAAATCTTAATAAACACACTTGTTCAGAATGCTAAAATATTTCTGTTTTGTTTTCCTCACATAGTATTAATAAATCGAACGCTAACGCTGTAATTGTCAACTTTTTAATATTTCATTCTTACGGTTTCTGGATAGATAACTATTTATAAGTAAGTATAACATTTTATGCAATTGTTAATATTCTGTACGCGAATTTCAAATATATATACATATGTATATAATAAAAGTAATGCATATATTACATTTATTCTTATTCTATTCATGAAATGGTCCTAAACCAGTATTTGGTTTATCATTGGCATTACTGACAATCGACATTCGTATGTTGCTAGATGGCTTGTAAAGGTTAACAATTCATAATACAAGTATACAATTATTACAATATTGTAAGCTAAGTTTACGGTAATTATATTTAAATTTTTATTTTATTCGTGAAATAAATATCACTCGATGATCTGAGCTTTCCAGATAACCTCAGACCCTCTTGTGACATTACTTGGGATTATATGTGCATTAGTCCTTTCAATTTTACACTAGCGAGCAATAGTTTCATATACTCTTGTGTAAAAACCACATTTTTAAATTACCATTTCACTTATGTAACATATTTTCTGCCATTGAAAAGTAACGAAATTTTGAATTTCAAGCAATCACAGCAGCACATCACAGTAAATTTATCGTAATTTTTTTACCGTAATCATTTTACCGCATGGATGTGCATTTCTCTTCTCAGTGTCGCCAACTCTGCTTTTCCCACAAATCCGTGAGTAAAAATCGATTAATCGCTACAACCAACAATCATAAAACAAAATGGTAAAAAAAAAATAAATTAACTGACCGCTCCAGCCGATGGACTCTCGTATCACATATAACACAAACTGCAATTATGAAAATATTCCTATAATAATACAAAAGCGCAATCCACGCAATTAACATTGTTAAATTTCTATTTTGTCTTTCTCAGTTGGTATTAATGTAAAAATCGAATTCTAGTTATCGACCTTTGTCTATTCCAGGCTCATGATATCTGAATATTTATAAAAGCCAGTTTAAATATTTTATACAATTATTATTAGTTTGTGAGAGAATTTTAAGAATATTTTATTTTTAGTTCATATGATTCGTGAAATAGTTCTAATAAATATTACTTAATGTTCTGCGCTTACTGCATATTGATATTATTTCTAATAATGCTATTATGTTGCCAAAGAAATATGATAATTTTTGTTATCTAACACATGCCTGAACGCAGACTCTTACATGCCCACTCATTACTCAATGTGTTTGTTGTACAACGATGCTATTTTTAATTTTTTCAGTTTTTTCAGTTTTTTTTTTTTTTTTTTTTTTTTTTTTTTTTTTTTTTTTAGTTTGAAGTGGCTGGATAAACGGGAAATTACTTCTTTTCTTAATAAATTTATTTTAAAATTATGGACCAGTGCTTTTTTTTGCACACAAGAGGTATTAAGTATTTTCCTGGTAAAATGTACAGACCAAAGTGAGAAATAGCAGTAGGGAAAACTCATATTCACCTATTAGACTGCATCTCTGTTATCATACTCGGTTACTTAAAATCTAGTTTACATTGAGCATTATCTTATCTAACTGTTAACATATCCTTTGTATGTCCTGGTGCTAACCTCCCGTAAGTGACCTTGTGGGGTAGCTCAGGCGGTACATGTCACTTGGAACTCGCATTCGGGAGTTCCTGGGTTCAAATAATTTGTAGCGGCCATCCTGAACTTAGGTTTTTTCATTGTTCCCTCTAGTTGTTTAGGCAAATGCTGGGATGGAACTTTCCTTTCCTTGGATTTTCCGCTCTCCTGTTTCATAGAATTTATTCCGTTGGTTTTGTTACAGGGTCGAAAGTGTCATGGCGAGGTGGGGGGTGGTGCTATGTGCGGTGTGACAGGGGTTTGCGTTTTGTAAAGTTTTCCGCCTCGGCGTCAGATATAAAAGCGGTTCTTCTGAGGGGCTGGAACTCCTTGGAGGGAAAGGCTCCGCTGGTGTGGCATTATCACATCTACCTCCATGTTTTACCAACCGTGGATCCTGGCCTCCCTGTGTCCCTCATTTCATCCCTTTCTCCTGGAAGTGCACTCATTGGGGACATCGGCACAAACGGCCATCCTTGAGTAACGCTAAGCACCGAAATATCTTACTTCGACTGTAACATTCTAATCCAATCCAATCTTCAGTGAGTAGTCTCTGTCCCCGGTGCAAGCTCTTCACTTTTGCGACGCGCAGTGCCTCCTGTAGGTTTGGTGTGGCTGTGTGAAATTACCTGGCAATAGGAAACAAATACGGGCAAATATTCGGTATATACCCAGGTGGTAAAAGCAACAATGCTATAGCTGAATACTGGGAGTTACAGGTTGTCTCAAAAATACAATTATTATGTAAAGTGAAAAAAAGACTGCTGAGGGCAGACAACGAACAGGAAGGCTTAGTGTTGCTAGCCCAGCGACTATTGAGGGAGTATCTAGCAAAAATCGACAAATCAACAAACGGAGAACTTCATTTTGCCATCCAAGAAAAAACTGCTGGAAAGAAGCAAGGTTTAGTTGTACTGGCAAGATAATGTAAATTACCACAAGTCATAACAAAATCTTCTGTGGTTTCGCTTTCGAGATCTTTGGCTTTAAATGTTATGAGCTTTTGTGAGGCAAAATGAAAGGAAAAAAGTGTCATTTAGAATTATTTAAAATTTGAGATTATAGTGGCATTGCAAACACCAGGAATGAAGGTTATTGCAGACTTGGTGAATATAATGCTAAAGAGTTAAGCAGTGATATATGATCAAAGATCATGTTAAATACTGATTTCATCAATTAATTATTAAATAAACTCAATAAATTCACTGATAAGACATAATAAGAACATTTCTTTTTCTTTTCTTCAGCCAGTAATTAACTGGCATTATTTTTAATCCATTTTTGTTTCGCCAAAGAGGGGTTATCTACTTTGTGGTTTGAATATGAAGCCGGAATTAAGGCTGCCTATATTAATTTTATAACCTGAGGCTGCAGAGCGATATTTATAAAGGCATTATATTTGATAAGGATAATTGTTATGCATATGTATAAGAAAATCATTTTGAGATAGGTATAACAGGAATCGAAGTAATTTGTAACTTGTATGTCATTTAACAGGTAATGGTATTTCACAAAAGGGTTTTGTATACATTTTGTGTTAGAAAGAGATTGTATACCTGACGCCTCTCCACTCACTGGCCGCTCCTTAGACAAGGCTGAAGAAAGGGTAAACTATCTTTTGTTAGGTCACGAACCTTCTACCCAGGAAATACTTAGGAGTTGACAATAAGAGAAACATGTGGCCGTAACGGGACAGTATTTAACAAAGTCAGACTTAAAAATATTTTAAGAGAAAATGAAAATGTCAGAACGGAGACGAAAATGTTTTATTACAGGAAAGCCGAAAACACGTGCGTTATCTCCGGGAACATTTAGAAATCAACAGACTAAGGAAGGCAAAAGATTTTCAATAGAAATCAGAATGTAAGGAAAGGGCCGAAATTTATGACAGTTTGTTCTGGGAAAATTCAAGTTCGTGGGAAGACGTTAGATCAGGGGGGAAAGAATAATTCTAGCCAATGGTCTTCGGATAAAAGTTAACGAATCAGGAGAACTTATTTATAAATAATAATTTTAGAATAACCAATTATGAAAGTACAACACGAAAATAGATAAAATACGAGGGAATTTAATTTAGCGAAAGGCGTGGCAATGTAGTAGAAAAACTAGAGTACAGAGGCCAGAGAGGCACTCGGTTGACACATAGTCAGAGCACTCAAGCATTCACGCACTCGTCAATTCACGCATTCGGTAGAGACACATTCAGAGGCGCATTTCACACTCGTAGAAGTCGGACTTTCATAGACACACATTCAGGCATTCAGAGGGACACTCGTAGAAGATAGACACTCATACATTCACAGATTTACACTCACACATTAATAGATTCAGAGGGACATTCAGACATCTAGATATTCACTCAGGAAGCCAGTCTAAGAGAGTAGCGAAGTCAGCGGCGAACGGTTAGGAAGTATTTTACATGTGAATAAAACATTTTAAACAAGTCAACCTTGTGTATTTTTGGGCAATACATTTCTCGTTCCCGTGGATCTATACTGATCCCGAAACACTCCGGTGGACCCTGAGATAAAATTCAACAGAATTGGAGCAAACAACGACCATCACTGAGCAGCCCGGGCAGACTTCGAAACCACCCAGCAGTCAACAACATACAACTACATCCCCCGAGCACACAATTACTGCTCCAGATGGCATCCCAACGTGGAAGCTCGTAGACGGAGACGAGAAGCGGACAGCAGCCCAGCAGAAGCGGACGACATCAGCCCAGCAGCCGCAGACGACACCAAGAAGGAACCAGAAAGTTTTGCTTGCTACACAACCGAGCATAGTGGACAACATGGAGAGCTACATCGAGCAACCCAAGCGGATAGCCGGCCGACATCGCAGAGAAACCGACTGTAAACACAAGGTTTACGAGCAGACACGACGGAACTGGTAACTGGACATCATCGCGAGAACTTCGAACGAGAAGCCACTACAAGAACAACATGCCGCCGACTATTGGGAGAGCAGAGAATAAAGGTAGAAGTAAAAGACTGAAATAATCATTTAATTTAGTTAGAAAGTTGTATTAGACATTGTGTGATAGATTTTAAGTAGTAAGCAGCAACATGCTGAAAATATTACAGTAGGGAATAAAATGTTAAGTGGAGAGTTTAGTAGTGAAGAGAGGGAACTACAAGAAAAGATGGCAAAACAGAATAGAAAAGAGGAAGAAATAGTTATGGAGGAAAATAGAATAGAATTAGAGAATAGTCAGGATGGGGAAGCAAACCAAGCTACAAAGGCTAGCCAAAAAGGGGCGAATGACGATATTAGCGAGGACAAGTTGGAAATATTAATAAATCAGTTCAAGTTGTTCAGTGCACAACTTAACGATAAGTTAGAGAAACTTAACGATAAGTTTGAGAAAGGCCATGCAGTCACTGATAGAATAGAGAAAGCCCAGGTAGAACTTAACAAGGAATTTCAAAACTACCATGCTGGACTTATAAGGGGATTTCAAAACTCCCAGGTAAAACTTATTGATAGGTTAAAGAAGGGTCAGGCAACCACAGATAAAATAAAAGAAAATGAAGATAGCGGAATAAAGCAGTCTCAGATAGAAACCAGTGGCGTAGTTAGCAATAGTTTAACTCAAGACATGCAAATTGAGCACGCTAGTATTCATGAACAGAACCAGGAATTAAACTTAGAGCCTAACACAGATATAGAAAGGAAATTAGAGGAAAATTCGGGGGAACTTAGTAATGATAGGCAGCAAATAGAGAGCGAAAATGACGATAACGAGAAGTTAGGGGAAATAGAAAATAGTCAACTAGAACTAGAGGAGAAAACGATAAGTAATGAGGAAACAGGCATAGAAATAGGAGAACAAAATCAAATACTCGAGATAGGCATAAACCGGGAGCAAGTGATGTGTCAGGACCAAGTAGAAGGAAAACAAATTAGTGATCAGGATTCGATCCAAAGACATCACGGGACAGGGGCACAAGTCTCCATGATTCAGAAAAATTTAGGTGAATATTTTGAGGCAAAAATTGCGAAACCCCAAACCAAAATAAATTGCATAAATGCAAGAGTTCAGAATCCCTCAGAATTCGCGAAAGAACAAATAGCCGAACTCAGGACCGAGCCACGCGAATGGAGACCCCCATGGAGTATTAGCGTTCGACTCGGATCCCAAGGAGAAATCAATACAAGAATGTAAAAAGAAAGTAGGACGAATAAACTAATTGATATAGGATTGAGAATGTAAATAGATGTAAACATAAGATTGATAAGCTAGGAAAGCTAATAGTACAATTTTATAGCTAATTAATGTAAAAGTATTGTAAAACAAAAATGTTAAGAATAGGAGTAAATAAGAGGGCTAGTTGTAATACCCATAAATCAGTTAGGAGAATAAATAATGAAAAACGAAAACAGTTTGATAAAGATTAAATAATTACAAAATTGCCAAAGATAATTCCAAATAAAATTCAATATAGGATGAAAACATAAGTAACAGAAACAAGAAAGTTAATAACTCCAAGGAACCAGATAGAAAAATAAATAATTATAAATTAAATGAATAAAGAAATAAAGTAATTGTAATCATGTCAAAAAATTAAATATTGCCAGATGCGTAAATATCAGGAAATAAAATATTTAACGTTAAGAAATCATACAGGAAAATAGGTAATTGTGAATTAGAAGGGTAAAGAGATAAAATAATTGCAATCAAGTGAAAGAAAATTCAAAATAAGATGAACGTTTAATAAACCTA
Source organism: Metallyticus violacea (assembly GCA_030762175.1). Lineage (NCBI taxonomy): Eukaryota > Metazoa > Arthropoda > Insecta > Mantodea > Metallyticidae > Metallyticus > Metallyticus violacea. Next base: position 41,393,925 of record CM060835.1, on the reverse strand, counting down.
TTCGTAACCTTATATAGGGAAATAGGTAATAATATTGTAATAATGCTGAATTAGGAGAGTAACAAAATAAGATAAATCAAGTCATTCCAGAGAGAATTCAATACATTAAAAGTTTGATAAGACATTAGTAACATTACAGAGGGAATCTTATAGAAAAGTAAATAATTGAAATTATAGGGTTTAAGAAATAATAGAATAAGCAGAAGCATACTAAAGAAAGATAAAGGAATAAGAAGCTAAAGTTATATATCTTGGTGACGTTCAATTAAGGAAGCAGATAGGGGTAATAGAAAGAAAAGTGAATCAAGTAACGAGAAGAAATATATTAATAATGATCCTACGGTTAAAAGTAGAGGGCAAATAATGAATTATGATAAAGTGAATAGAGAAAGAGAATAAATAATAATAAGGGAGAAAATGAATTAATGAATTAAGTAGATAAAGGAGATAATGAAGTCGTCGATGAATAATTCTCGTGTAATGTATTGTTTACCTAAGGTAGCTTCATAAAACGATCCAAGATATCTAATAAATAGTAATGTAATTAAAATCTGTAGTGAATTGCGCTATGAAATAGGGATGGAAAATTCTCCCATATAGATATACGAATAGAATCATCTATATATTATCTGTAATGTTATTAAGTGTCTTACAAGGTTTATAATGGATGATCGATTAAAAGTAAAGTTAGATAGAAAATTAGAAAGTTATAAAATATATGACCAATGATTAATAAGTGATGTAGCTAAAATCAATTAGAGAATGCAAGGCTATATAATGTCCATCAATGTGTATTTTATTGAAATATAAAGTTACCAACGGATTGCAAATATAATTTCTTTACGTACTACAAGTTACCTGGTTGTCAATTAATAAAGTTATGATTCAAAAATAAAATTGAACTATATGATTGTGCAATTGAAATATTTTTTGGAAAGTAAAAATCGAAGAACAGACCGTCAAGAATAAGTTCATTAAGTTAGGTATGATGTAGGCGTAGCTACTGGGTTAAATGCATTTGAATAAACTGTAATTGTAACAAATTTCATGTAATATATGTGATGTAATACTTTTAAGGATTAATTTCAAAAGTTCACTGAATAAATTAGATAGGAAGTAAACCTGTTTATTGAGTAACAGCTAAAATACTAGCATCAGTAATTGAATAAGATAATTGACTAATATAAGAATAGATTATAAGGAAACTAACTTGCAGAAACATTCAGGGTATATTGTAAATAATAAACATGTACATCCTAGAATATAATTCATATAAAAAAATATATAAGATGGTATAGTAATGACATTGATACGCGGATAAAGGTACTAAGTGAAGTGCAGTGCAAATAAAATAAATAATTAAGTAAGTAAAAAGTGCAATGAATCATACTTAGTGCAGACAAATGTGCAAAAGTTAAAGATAAAATGCAAGGCGTATCAGCAAAATAGACAATACCATAAACATTTAAAGATATTTTAAAGTTTTGTATGTCAAAGCTTAGAGTCATATTTAAAGGTATAATTCATAAAGGCAAAATAACACTCATATCAAAGCCAAGAACAATAAAGACAATGAACAAAAGGCTGAAAGTGCAAATATATGTATCACAGATAGAAAACCTATTCGATTCAAGTGTGTAATTATAGTATTAAGAATAATAAGAATATCACTCTGCAATAACGAGATAGTAATAATCTCACGGGACTATGTAACCATATTTTGTTGTGTTACCACAACAAAATCTGATTACAGGGGCATTTGAAGCCGGAATTAAGGCTGCCTATATTAATTTTATAACCTGAGGCTGCAGAGCGATATTTATAAAGGCATTATATTTGATAAGGATAATTGTTATGCATATGTATAAGAAAATCATTTTGAGATAGGTATAACAGGAATCGAAGTAATTTGTAACTTGTATGTCATTTAACAGGTAATGGTATTTCACAAAAGGGTTTTGTATACATTTTGTGTTAGAAAGAGATTGTATACCTGACGCCTCTCCACTCACTGGCCGCTCCTTAGACAAGGCTGAAGAAAGGGTAAACTATCTTTTGTTAGGTCACGAACCTTCTACCCAGGAAATACTTAGGAGTTGACAATAAGAGAAACATGTGGCCGTAACGGGACAGTATTTAACAAAGTCAGACTTAAAAATATTTTAAGAGAAAATGAAAATGTCAGAACGGAGACGAAAATGTTTTATTACAGGAAAGCCGAAAACACGTGCGTTATCTCCGGGAACATTTAGAAATCAACAGACTAAGGAAGGCAAAAGATTTTCAATAGAAATCAGAATGTAAGGAAAGGGCCGAAATTTATGACAGTTTGTTCTGGGAAAATTCAAGTTCGTGGGAAGACGTTAGATCAGGGGGGAAAGAATAATTCTAGCCAATGGTCTTCGGATAAAAGTTAACGAATCAGGAGAACTTATTTATAAATAATAATTTTAGAATAACCAATTATGAAAGTACAACACGAAAATAGATAAAATACGAGGGAATTTAATTTAGCGAAAGGCGTGGCAATGTAGTAGAAAAACTAGAGTACAGAGGCCAGAGAGGCACTCGGTTGACACATAGTCAGAGCACTCAAGCATTCACGCACTCGTCAATTCACGCATTCGGTAGAGACACATTCAGAGGCGCATTTCACACTCGTAGAAGTCGGACTTTCATAGACACACATTCAGGCATTCAGAGGGACACTCGTAGAAGATAGACACTCATACATTCACAGATTTACACTCACACATTAATAGATTCAGAGGGACATTCAGACATCTAGATATTCACTCAGGAAGCCAGTCTAAGAGAGTAGCGAAGTCAGCGGCGAACGGTTAGGAAGTATTTTACATGTGAATAAAACATTTTAAACAAGTCAACCTTGTGTATTTTTGGGCAATACATTTCTCGTTCCCGTGGATCTATACTGATCCCGAAACACTCCGGTGGACCCTGAGATAAGATTCAACAGAATTGGAGCAAACAACGTCATCAGTGAGCAGCCCGGGCAGACATCGAAACCACCATCAACTCAGCGATCAACTACTACATCCCCCGACCCACCAATTACTGCTCCAAATATCTCTAATTTAAATGCTTTATGACAACGTTATGCTACAGTATGACACGTAAAACATTATTTAATATTTATAAAAGAAAATAGTCATATTTGTATCTTTTTAAACACAATAACGTCAAAACTATTAAAACATTGACAACAACAAAAGCGGGTAGGATGGAGAACGGTCACTTAAATAATTACTTTTCTGTGTGTGTAACCAGCTAAAGAGCAATGTTACTTTAACAAGATAATGTCACTATTTAATAAAATATTGCTTTTACGCCTGTATTATTTCTTCTGATAGGACTTCTAGGTCCGTAGAAGGCAGTTACAAATATGTGTTGTACCACATAAAAATACACCAAAAAACGAAAAATTACTTCTTGGATATTTTCTGTACATTTTTCAGATACTCTTTTTAAAGCAATAAAGGACTGTATTTGTTAATTAGGTAGCAGAGAACAATAAAGTTCGTTGTGTTTACCTCAGTGTGTTAGTATTGTGATTATTGGTACTCTACCATTTTAAATATGGGCACTTTATTTTTTAATTAAAATAAGATGTTCGTCCCAATTTTAATTGTTTACAAATCTAGATGTGAATACGCAGAACTTCATGCTATCAGCATCATTATCATCATAATTTGAATTCCAAAAAAAAAAACTGTATTATAGTAAATTCCAAATTCATTAAATGTTTAAAACATTTATTCGCTTATTTAATTGCAATGTGAAACAACTAAATTTACTTTTTTCGGCCGTGTAAAAGACTATACCGAGAACTATTTTTGCTCTGCGTAGTCAGCTGTGTGCTAAATGCTGCTCGCCTATCTAACACAGTTCTCGCACTAAAGGCTACAGGGAAGAGTAGGTCGCAGTTTCCTGTTATGAAAGCAAGCATTATTTTGTCTGTCTGTCAGTTCGTGATTAAGCACAACTCCATCTCTGTGTTATGGCTGTAGGCTGTTGGTGCTCTGGTGTTATTAATTAATTTTACTGTAAATACTGAAAAATTACCACTGCAAAAGGGAAGAATAAAGTCTACAGGAATAATCGTCATACCATTGAGGAACTTGAAATACCAGAACAGAAATTGGAAGAACTACGGAAGGAGAGCTGTGGCGAGTGTATGCAACTTACGTGAAAAGAAGTCAGAAATGTGGACTGCTGAGGAACGCAACCTCGAACAACTCCTAGGTTATTACTCATCATGAAATAAAGCTAATATTGCATGCATTCACCAAAAATAACTATATACCTAGGTATTCGAAACTTTTTTTCTGCACCGATTTTCAACGTTTCTTTTGTATTACATTTGAACATTTTGCTCTTGTTAACAATATATAGGATGTTTATTATAAAAAAAGTCCCAATCTGAGTAATTTTCAACTCAACACAGATTTAATTAAAAAAACACGTACATTTAGATATTGAGAAGGAATTTTAATCCTATGTTAATTACATTTATGGTTGGATTGAATGTCAGTTATATTTATGAATTTTGTGTTATTGATTTCTTCTTTAGTTATTTTATACAGAAAAGATTATATGAGAGGGGAAAAATATATTGATCGTTTTATTTGAGCCCATCATATATTTACAGTAGGAATAGATGTTGATACTCCAGCTTACTTTATCTCCCTTACACCCACTTTGAAATTTCAAATGGCAGTCCTTCCTTTTGATGCTTAAATTTTAAAGAGAATGGAACCGTTATTACATCTTTTATTATTTTTTTTATTGTTGACTGACAACCTGATCTATTATTGTTGTTTGAAATGGGATAAAATGATACTATAATAACTCTTGAAAACTTAATGTACTAGTTGTGCTTAGGTCATAATTTTTTTTCAAAAGAATGAACGGATTACTGTGTAAAGTAGAAGAAGTAAGCGGATTACTCTGCTGTTTCGAAAAGGCAGTATTACTATAATGTTAATAATTATAATATTATCCAAAATTAGGAAGTGTCCAATGTCGATATTGTTTAGTCCATTGGAGTCTCTTTTTTATGCCATTAACTTTAACAATGGATTTCTTACGCCACGTGTCCCTTCTGAAAGTGTCTTGTTTGTTGTTGCAGCAGATATAGTTTTTTTTTTTTGTTCATTTCTGCTATTTCTGTATATATTTATGGCTCAGCTTTAAAGTATTAATTTTATTGATAGTTCTATTTATCATAACTTTTTGTAATTTTCGAGGCTATCCTGGGCTTGCGAAATCCTGGTTACCCCCAGTATTTGTGTAGAGGTCGAAGGTCCCTCTCCCAACTTCCCCAACACCTTCTTCAATACTACAATCCCAAAACGTTTTTTCATCCTTGTAATCACTTTAAGCATCACCAACAAATGAATTACTTACAGTAAGTTTATTTAGCGATATGACCTTGATGCACACTGTGTGGTTGATAGTAGTGCAGGAAACAACACCGATGTCTTAAGTTTTTACGCTATATACTAATTTGATTCAGCCAATGAAATATTCCTTTTCAGTTTCTATACTTTGCTTCTCTAACGTAAAAGCATGCCTCTATTATAAAAAAAACAAATAAAGTTTGCAATGGCCTTTTAAAATGACGTCATTTATTTAGTAATTATACATTTCTAATTATCTGCATAATAATGACTTTCAATCGACTTAAATGAGACTTTTATAAATGAGCAGGTGTATTAAAATTAATGAGCGGTAGTGTAACAATCACAAGAAGTTTTATTTCATAAAACAAAATAACATTTTTTATTCTGTTCAGGAAACAACAGGAAGGTAGTTCATGCAAATCAACGTAAACTATCGCAATATTCCCTTATGAGTGCTTTGATCATGTGGAGAATAGCAGTCGTCTGTTGCATTTATGATCTTGTAACTTGGATTGAAACCGCCAATTTGAGCCATATAGAGTAGATAATTACTCAGCACTTGTGCTAAATTGTCGCACTTGACCAGGAAGAAAAACTGCTACCGCTATGAACAAGGAATTCCTTTACCAGTGCATTACCTCTGTGTAATTAACCTAACACTTTGTAGGTAGCTCATGTCAATTCAAGAGACTGTTGCGGAAAAATGAAAGAATGGCAGATTTCAGACATTCATATAAAAATACAACCTTCAATATAATTCCTCAAACCTCAGATTTGGCCCTATGCAACTAGCCTACCATATATGTAGAAGCTATTGGCACTTAAATGGAAAATAGAAAGGTACTTACAAATATTTCATGACTGACGGTGCTCTTGAAGTTCAGATTGAAATTAAAGGAAGCGCATTTTCTCTATGACTGTCATACAGGAGTGTCGTGTATGTGTAGCATAAATAGACATTCATAGACATATCAAGTTTTGGAGAGGAACTCGTTTCCGATTCTATTATTCTCACGGAAAACATATAAAACACTTAAGTGACGTGTGACTTATGACCAAACAGGCATCCTTGTAGCTAAGGATAATACATGCAGTGGTATGTTCACACTGTTTTATTTATTGTCGTTTGACTTCACTTGTCCTCTCAGATTGTAGACAGAGCACTATTGTAAGTCTGCAGGAACGAAAGAAATGAAATTAATACCTTTGTACCTTAAAGCTACCTGGCATTCACCTTCTCAGAGAAAGGAAAAACTCCGAAAAGAATCTTACCCAGACAGTTTGATCTGACCGAGATTCGAGCCCAGGACCTCTAGTCCAACATGCTAACACGGAGGCGGCCAAGCGTCAGTTGCGTCCAATGGATCATGGGGCATGTCATTATTATTAATCATAACCATTATCAATAACAGCATCAGTCCGTTCGGACGATGTAGACCATCCATTCGGACGGACGGACATCCATTCCGAAAGGTCTTCCCACCATTCTACTTCCTCTTGGTTTGTACAAGTATGTTTTCTTTGGTATTCGGCTATCATTCATTCCAAAAAACTCTTCTCTTTAATTTTCCTAGTAGCTGTATATCTTATCTTCGATGTTTTGTACATGTATCCTGTCGTAGGACTGAGTTTGCAATTTTGTCCATGAGTGTACATCCTTTGCCATATCTCAGGTACATCATATCCGCTGGCCATATTCTATTCCGTGTTTCACTCCAGTATAGGAGGATAGTACATCTGATGTTTTAGAGCTTTGATTAAAATTTTATAATCTGTCATCCAAAGAGTTCTTTTCAGCGTTCTAAATAGATATTGAAATTTTATAACTTTCTAGAATTATCGTCATCTTTTCCGTAACTTATATCACAACCCAGATAACAGAAATGTGATGCCTGCTCAATAGATCTATTTTTAAATTGTGATTTTAAGTCTTATTTGGTTTTTTCATCTAAATCCCACAAGTTTAGTCTTCAGAATAGATATTTGGAAATTATATATTTTAGAGATTACTTTGAATTTATATATTATTTTTTATAGAATTTATGTAATGATTTCGGAGATGATTTCTATTTTCAGCTAATTTTGCTGTATGGTCACAAATAATATAAATATTTAATTTACAATCTTTACTAGTTTATATTCCTTCATTTCCAATATTTTTTTCTAATCGGTTATGATTGAGTCACGACAAAATGTATAAGTATAGGTGGAAGTGAACACCCTTTTCGTAATCCTTGATTTATGTGAAAGAAGTAACTTTCACATTACTTTTGTGATTCTAAGAGCAGCTTTTTAATTAAATGTAAACCTTTTACACAATTTATAAATTGTTTAGGGATACGTTTATTTTCTAGGGCAATCCATGGGAATTATCGATTTTCTTTAACAAAAGCCTTTTCTAATCAATAAATTACAAATGCGTTTCTTAGTTCTTTTCACGTCTTTTCTCTATACTTTGTTTTGTCATTGCTATTACATTAGTGGATTATAATACCAAAAGAGTTTACAATATTTAACAATTGTACACCATCATAATATCCAATAAAATAAAATATACGCGGTAGAAGCAATAAAAAGGGACCACACTATAATACATTACAAACATAGAAAAAGAAAAAAAAAACCTCTTTAATATTTTCCATAAATTCCTAAATGTGTAAAAAGACATTGCGTGTAATATTTTAAGAGGACATTCTTAAGTTTCTGAAGTGCAGGTATTTCTTTCAAAAAGTTAAGCAAATTGTTATACGTTTTGATTTCAGTGTAAGTAAAATTATTTTTGTACATAGAATTATTAATTATTTAATAAATATGTACTTTTTCTATTTTTGTCATAGAAAGACATACATATACAAATTAAATAAAAAATAAGCATTCCTTCAAATTGCTTATTATAGATGGAAAAACAATTTTAACAGTGTTTAATGCCCGTTTTTACTGCCAAGGCATCACAGGCAGTGGACACTGATAATACATAGGATGAAATGGGAAAGCATTTTTTTAAAGCAAGGAAGAGTTCCAGATCTAAGTTTAGGATACTTTCCAGGCATTTATCGTTGATGAAGACTAAGGAACCTCAGTGAAGGAGGAAGGTTCTGGTGGGAATCCAACTCCCGACCTGCTTGCTGCTCTTGAGTTCGTGTATAAGTGAAATGTTTCATACATGTGAGTGTTATATTCATAAAAGTTTAAAAAGTGAACTTCAACTAGAACTTATATTTAACTGTGGATCATTCTAACGCCTATTTTGCTATTTAAAAAATAGTTTAAAATATCAGTCACCCAGCAAAACGATGGACACAGCAAATAAAAGAGTAGCAACAGGCTTGAAGAAGAAGAAGACAAAATCAATTAAAGATAAGATGCCTGTCCCCAAAACATTACTCCATAAGTTAATAGAGATAGCGAAGAGTATAAGGACCAGGGCTATGACTTCTTCCGAGTCCTGACGGACCGTTTGAACCATTTGAAATTAGTTACATTTAGAACCTACAGAGGTCAGGCCGGTACGTAATCGGTCCATCGCTTCAAGTGCGCCTAATGTTTTACTTGTAGGCGAATTGGCGGATAATTTTGTCCGGGGCCTTTGCTTAACTCAATCGACAATGCTGGATAGTCGTAAGACTTTAAATGCACTCTAGCCCTGTCCCCAAGAATTTGCAGTACCTGAATAATTAATTCTTTCATATTCAGTGTTTGTTGCTGGATATTGAGTTTTTATTTTGTGCATGGTGAAATGCCTAGACTACTGTTTTATCATTAGTAATCACTAGTATATATTTTGTGAACCATTCTACCAGGTGAGCAAGTAAATGGATGTAAACAACACATTAATTGAGAACACGCTGTTCAAAATCATTGAAACCGAACCCCTTGCATCACAGACTTAACCCTGTTAAATGTAACGAGCGAATTAGAAACTCAGCAGGTCATGAAATAATGACACTACCCACAATGCTAGTCGCCAAACAAAAACTTTGTCACTAGTTTGGAGAGAGCAAAAGTAACATTTCAATAGAGAAGTTTTCTTTAGTTCAGCTTTATCACCGTGCAAAAACGTTTCGGCTGCATAAGGCAAAGTCGAAAACAATACTGCACTGACTACATATTGTGCTGAATTGCGGGTTTTGGGCTTACTTAACATTTGACAGCGAATACGTAGATAATTATTTGCGCAGACTCTGCGAAGGATGGCAACTGCCAGGGAGTACATAGTGAATTTTCTTTGCTTCAGGAATTATATTTACCACAGCAAATCCTGGATTATGAATCGGCTCTTACTGCCCACCCCCACTTTAACCTCACTCCTCATAAATGGCAAATGCCGGAGAGGTACCCTAAACCTAGGCCTGAAACACTCCTATGCAATCTTTGATAGAATATGTGTAAATATCTCCGTCAAGTTTGTCGGAAGTATCTAAACTTAAATTTCTCCTTCTCCTGAATAGTAAACAGTTTCAAGATTATCAATACCAATTTCCTAGTTCAGCTCTACTATCCTGGAAAGAAAACATGGTACACATTTCGATATTCAGTATTGAAAAGCGACCTTTTCGTTGTTTATTCTGATGCCGAAATGCGAAACGAGGAATTTTTCATCTGAAAAGCTATATCCGAAATCTGGAATTAACAGGTATATTCCCCCAGACCTTGCATCTCCTTTGTCACAAATGCATTGCTTAATATCCTCCTAATTGGCTTTTATATGCCGTTACCTCTTCCCCTTTAGGTAGCAGCGTAAAGTTTAACATATAGAATAATAAAATAATATATCATAAAGCTAATAATTATAATAATTCCATATATATATACATATATGTATATATATACTAAAAAGAATTCAAGGGTTGTTAGGAGCGAGGAAAATTGTGGCGTGAGAAAAGAGTTGTACTTGTAACACAAAAATTTTTCAAATCATGGCGATTAAATACTGGTTAGACTTAATAAAGAGTGCAGACACAAAGTTAAACTTCATTTGCTATCAGGAATAGCTGAAAAACGTGAAAATTGGAAACTGGGCATCTTTCATAAAAAGAGGGTTGTAAAGAAAGGAATGGGGTGGGTGTGGGAGATGGGAGTGAGAAATAGAAGGAAGTTAATTGATATTGATAGGCAGTAAGTGGAAGTTGAGTATTCTAACAAAGTATCACTGGAATTAAAATCAGAACTAAAAGGGACATGCATAAATGCAATGGCACCTAGCGAGTTAGAAAGCCAAAATATGGCGGATGACATTGGGGGAAGAATATGCGTGGTAAAGTGGACAATTAGGTACTCATGCCTTCTTCTATTCAGAACGTGAAGCTACAGAGTGCTGGAGGTCGCAGATTCTCTCCGAAAACTTGTGAGGTCGAGGAGCAGAGTGACATATCTAAATTTGGTATTGGATAAGAATAATTGAAGAAGATAAGATGGGCAAGAGAAAATTTCTGGGTAAAGAGAACATAACACACAATGTACTTATATAATAAATGTACATCTATTGATTTTTTATTTTCTGGTATTTATACATGTATGTTTTCAATTATGTATTTCTCTTTTTAGTGCTCTGTAATAACGAATTTAAAATGTTTATTAATGGCGTTATCCTCTTTCCCATCATTACGGGGAGAGGTTGTTTCCCAAACACGTTTTAGTAGTGTGTGTATAATGTGATTCTGAGTATTTCCTTGTTTTTTCAACATTTATGTGTAAATAGGAACACGTCTGGCTAGTGCTAGGTTAAGTATTTAATTTATGTATTCGTAAGTCATTATTGAAATAAATACACTCACTACTACTATATATCAGTTGATCGACTATAAATGTGACGACTCATTTCAGCTGCTAGATACACAAAGGAATAAATTAACATATACAGATAACACCATTAACAGCTTTCCTAATAAAAACCGAACAATAGAGCTGACCTCAAAAATAGTTAAGAATTTTGCCATCACTCCTCAGTTAGTTTTTTATATTATCTTTCAACTTTCTCCTACACCACTCAATATTGTAGATTAGTAATTATATAAATAAACAAATAAACTAGCAGCGTGGCTTAGGCTGTGACACTTGATGCTGGCATTCAGGAGGTCCTGGCCCAGTTCTCTTGGAGTCGGTTCTGGTGGTCTAGTGGACACCATTCTTGCCTTGTAGATCCAAGATAGCGGATTCAATCTCGGCCGGTTCGATGGATTTTTTCGTGCGTAAAAATCCTAAGCATGGCTTCCTTCGGAAGGGAAGTAAAGCCGTGGGTCCATGTCGTACATTTCGGCATGTAAAAGAACTTCAAGCCTGAAAGAAGAGGTCTCTGAGCAAAATTAATCGGGCATTTCACGCTTTGAATTGAATGGGACGCTGATGACCTAATATGTGAAAGAGCATCGGCAAATAAAGCAAACAAGCAGTTTCTTTGGGATCGGCGACTTGACCTTGGGCTTTTTCCTCGTTTCCCTTGGTCATTTAGGTTAATTCTGGGATGGTTTATATTCCATGAATTTTCTTCCCTGCAATTTCTTTTCATTTTATTTCATAGCATCAGATAGGGACGGAAGCATTAGAGGAGGTGGAATTATGTCTTGGGATGTGGCTTAGGAACTGCCTTTGGTGTCTCAGTAGTAAAAATTGTCGTTAAACACCATTAAAACAATGTGGCTTAGGAAAAGTTCCTGTCCTAGAGTGTGGGTTTCGTGAGTCCGCCGCCTCTGGGACTTAACTGTGGAAACGTCGAATCCCTGGCCGCCCTGCGTATTCTAAAGCAGGAGGTGCTACTTTGTATGTACAATAGGCCCATTAGTGGCCGCTGTGCGAGCGCCTCCTCCGTAGAGTAGAAGAAGAATAAATAAATATTCTAATCTTTTCCCGCAGAAAATATAATTAACGTACTTTTAAATTACTGTCGTTCTCTCTGTTTCGTAAAATAGTAGCAGTGTATTAGAAGTTACTGTCAGTCTACGGAAATGTTAGGCATGTGTGGTTCCAAGCTAGTAGCATGTGCATTGTTAAAGTGCTGCAGGGAATAATATAGTCTGGTTATATCCACTGCAACAAGGACGACTTCCAGAGAACATTATATAATGGGAGCATATTTTTACAAACGGGGAATACATGCGAATGGAGTATTAATAAGCGATTTTTGGAAACAGTGTAAATATGGCTTTATATACCCGAGTTTTACAGTAATGAAAATATGGTGTATGGAAGCTGGACTTTTGTGTTTGCCTTTCGTGAAAATGGAAGAGATGAACTCTGCTTTAAAGACTCTGATGTTTAGATATTATATACAACACGCGAATGTGGGACGTGTAATGTTTTTGTGAGCGTAAAGAATAAAAGTGTTGCGGGCTAAAAGCTTGTTTAACTGAACAAAAAAACTACTGCGCATTCACCCCACTTAATTTGCCCCGCGATTAATTTGTATAAACCACCTATTCCTGGCTTGAAAATGAATTCGATTTGTCTCCATTTTCGTAGCAGCACATTCGCGTACTAAACTTTTAAACAAGTAAATAAAAATAATAACGACCACGCTAACAAACTCCTAACTGTTTGCTTGCAAAGCGTTATTATCACGTATATGATGGTATTATTATAGTAATCATTATTATTATAGTAGGCATTTGGCGAGAGGGCAACAAAGCCAGTTTATTGATAAGCATAACGTGGAATATGCAGAGCCGGTTTCGCACTAATCCCCCTCTCCTCGGTAGCGCCACGTACATTCATTACCGTTTTAATGGAAGTAATTAAAGCTCATGGTCCAGCCAGCCTCCCCATAGAAACACAGCAATGATGGCGCCCAGTTTAGCCAATCAAATGTGGCTAATACATCATCCCCTAGGTTATTATACGCGTGTGTGTGGAGAGATACTTTTCCTCTGCTCTGTTTACTTCCACACATTCACATGCGGTGGTGTTATGATTGTGATTTATGCATTGGGTTTAACTCTCGGTCCGTACACACACACGCGCATAAAAAGAGAGCAGCTGGTGGATTGGTCATGTCGCTAATAGCACACGGAACATTTGAATACAGATACTACAGCATGAAGAGACCTCAATATCAGCGTTAAATAGTTTTCGCTATGATTACCATCAGTATAAGCTACTCAAAAGCGAAATTGAATCATCCTGTCTATTGCTGCAACTCAGGTACTACACGCCACATTTATTTTCTTTTTTAGTTACGTCTTTAGACTTGAAATACGCCCGGATTATCCCGGACAGTCCTGGTTTTTAGTGCGGTTCGGGGTTTGAGAATTTTATGACTGGCGATTTTTTTTTTTTTAATTTTATATTGTTCGGCATTGCGTTTTTAAACAAGCTCTTACGGCCGAAGCATCTCTCAGCCGACCTTGGAGCAGGCACTGACGTCGATTTTGACGGAGGCATGGCTATCGGGGTATCTACTGTTAAATATCTACTAAATGTTAAAATTAATTCAGAACTTTCTTGTTGTGAATTTTACGATGTAATTAAAACAAACATTTTCTTAAAAACCATGTCCCATGTCTAGTGAAAAATAAAATTGAATAAACAAAGTTTAATGTTTAAGTAAACTGTTCAGACTTTTAAGTAATATCAAAAATATGTCCTGGATCGGACCCAAAACATATGGTAAGCCATATTTAAGCTATAAATACACTATTTTTCTAGAGACACATAAATATATTCAATTACAGGCACGTTTTTTAAGTTTCCAAATTAACTTACCTTCAGAATTAAGAGAAAGAAAATTTTCACAACACAGTATTCATTTATTTAAACACTCTTCAAACTTAAATTAGGTTTCTTTGAACTTGAAAATAAAATAATCTGAAATGTTTTTGCAAAATATCGTATTTACGCGAAGTGAATGTAATGCTCACCCCAAGTTTGAAATATAAAATAATAAAAAAAAAACATATTGTTGTACGGCGTCTTAGGGATAAGCTCGTCAGCTTCATAGAACGATCAGATCTTAGAATTTATAAGTGGACTATTGTTACATCTTGGAGCACGTAGACAAATTCCATCACTCGTGCTGTTGCCAGGACAGTTGGCGTAGGTCAAAGAAGAAAAAGTTATTTCTTGTGTGTCACTAGCAGGTTGCCCTTTCTTCCTCCTTTAATGTACGAATACCAAAACTTCTTCAATGTCAGGATGTATTCATTGGCAAGGACAACTGAATTTCTTCTTAATAGCTTTAGTTGCAAATAATGTCAATTTCTGTTGCTGCCACAAGCGAACATTGCGCTCAATTACATTGAACTCTCTTCCTGTCTTTCTGTTGCCATTTTTGTCAACATAAAGAATTATTTTATGGATGAAAGTAGCATCATATGATGTTCTATGTTTGTCTTTCATTTCGTGACTGCCTGCTATTCAAACGCTCTGTGCGATGAGAGACTAACAATAAATATAACGAAGTCGAAAATTGCAACAATGCATTGTGACGTAATAAACGATACATTTGAATAAAGTTACCGACCAACTACGGAACGGATTTTCACTCGAAACTAACACGCCATCGAATCTAATGCGCTCTCCAATTTTGGATACGTTTCGACAAAAAGGTGCGCATTAGATTCGTGTAAATACAGCATTTCTTCACCTCATGGTCATCATTAAGATTCTTGCACATAGGTCATTCTTTTCTTTAAGAAAAGATATACTCGCTGCGGTTAAACCGGGGAATAGGTTGCTCTACGAGTTGCGTTCATGTTCTAAGGTCTCCGTCTTTTTTCACACAAATTATTTGCACCAAAAGTTTGAAACTTCTGTCACTTCTCAACGCAATCTCCCTGCAGTGGTGCACATTTTTTACAATGTCGACGCCATGGTTCCATGGCCGCTGCGAAAGCTTCTTTAGGAGTCTGTTTTGACCACTGGAAAACCGCAGATGCAAAACCGTCCGACTGGAGAATGTGCGACTACGGAGAGTGTCTTTCATTGTAGGAAAAAGGCAAAGATCGCTCAGGTGAGTAGGGAGCATGAGAAAGCACTTCATTATTGTTTTCAGGAAGAAACCAACATACCTGTCCCTACCTCTCCGAATACATTTCTACTCAACCTCATTCAGCGTGTCAGTTCCCAGCATCTGAAACTTTCTTACTGCTGAAGTCAGAGATTGTCGGATAATAAAGCAATTCAAACGCACATTAAATTCTCATCTTAAATTTAGGAATCACGACAGTTAGTCTTTCGCTTTCTCCTCCTCCTCCTCCTCCTCCTCCTCCTCCTCCTCTCTTACCCTCTTGTACTGGAACAAATTTATTGAAAAACAATTGAAATTCTAACTCTATTTTATCAACTTTCTAACTATATTAAACATGTAACATTTACATGAAGTGGATATATATAAAATTTGACTTTCTTACGTATTTGATATAAATATGTATATTGTATCCTTATTTTCCCTGTTTTTTTCGCCTGATAGAGTGGAAGAGAAGATTCCACAGCATTAGGTCTTGCCAGGATAAATCATTTTTGAAAGGTCCAGTCTTGCAACAGTTTCTTTCATTTTTAGTCTTCTGTCACTTAACTTCTCTTCAACAACAGCGATAGACTACGTTACAGAATTTTTACTTTTTTTTAATGCTGTTTGACGCCCGTTTTTACTACTGAAGCACCATAGGCGGTGGACACTGATAATACATTTTTTTCTTTTTTTTTTAAGGAAGGAAACGTTCCAAACTTAGGTTTAGAGTACCTATCCGGCATTTATGAGGACTGAGAAAAACCTGAAAAAAAACCTGTCATGGAGGAAGGTCCTGGTGGGATTCGAACCCCAGACCTCCCGCTCACGAGTCCGCGCCGTAACGACCTCGGCGACCCGTGCCGGTGTGACGGAAACTGTTTAACTCATTCTTTTAAAGAAGAAGCTGTACATTCCAAGCGCTTTTAAAATTTCTGTAGGGCAAGCGTTTCCTTTGTAAATCGTTAATATTGCAAGGCACTCAGTTTTCAATACACAAAAATACTCCATCTCAGTTACTGAAGACACTAAAGACATGAGCGTTGCACTATTATTGAACAATAACAAGCAAATATGATATTTCCCGCGCAAATGTTTCTCCGGTTATTGCGTTGCAACATGGCCAGCCCGGAAACGTACGGTACCTACATTGTACATGCATGCATACATATACATATAGAACTAAATAAGCAAACATTTATATACCACTTGAATAGTAACACAGATAATGCAATATTTCCAGGAACTCGTATTCTTCAAAGGCACAAGAAAAGTTAATGTGGCAAGGTGAAGTAAATATAAAATCTCGAAGGTTACGTAATGCGTGGAAACAGATAAATACGGTTTAAATACGCTGATTAAATCACACTTGTCATTTTGGAACTTCAAACTAGTTGTACTAGGTAGACTGCTGCCCTCGTAATATGAGTTGGCTACATAATTAGACGCTTTACCAACCTAGCTCATTCATCTGCATACTCACTGAAATCTTCTGGATGTTTTACCTCGAAATGAGTAAGGACAAATCTGTAATTTTTAAAAAATTACAGGAGGATATGTGACTTATTAAATGGAAAATGAAACTTTTCTTAGCAACATTTATAACACATATTCCGCCAATATTTAAAATATTCAAAAAGAAAACTTTAGCAGCATTTTTAAAAACATTCGGCTCATTTGGCTAACATAGCACGAAAAATACATGCTCAGAAGGGCTAGAGGATTTATGTAAATACCTCCGACTGCAATAGTTTACATAAAGTAGAAAAATATGATAAGTTAATGCTTACAGGAGCATATTTCTCTAAATAAATTTGAGTCAGTACTTACAACCGAGAAGCTCCATAAACTTTTTTAATTAATAGGCCGAAATCATTACCTTTCCCCCTTTCTGCCAGAAGTCTGTCAGAAATGTCACACAGAGACCTCACTCTCTATGAAGGCGTGTCAGGTAATCGGCTTACGTTTTAACATTGGGTGACCTCCACGTGACAACGGATGCACATACAAGTGGAAAGCTAGGATATCAAACTTGCACCTCTGCTTTTTATACTTTTTACTTTTTTCGTGCATCTGTGTACAGAAATGCAGTCTCACAGAGGAACTAAAATGTTTATGCAAAGTAGGATATTGTGCGCGACTCATATGACGCAGTCATTAACGTGTAATGAACGGGGTGGCTTAGGCGATAACGCTTGGTATTCGGATTTGCTAGATCTCAAATGGCCAGCTTTCCTGATATGTTTTTTTTTTTTTTTTCCGTGGTTTCCCTTGGTCGTTTAGGAAAATGTTGGAATGGATATATGCTTTCCAAGAATTTTCTGCTCTCCTATTTCATTCCGTTTGTTCTTTACATGAGTCGAAAGTGCCAGGCGAGGTAGCGTGGTGCTGTGTGGGGTGATGATGGTTTGCCCTTTACAAAGTTTTCTGTCCCGGTGTGGGGGGTTTGGACTCTTTGAATGGACTCCGTTGGCATAGACTTCCACGCCTCAAGTCCTAGAATTCTGGCTTTTTTAACCTACCCCTTCCTCCCGTTGGTGTTTTTAATTGAGTCGTAGGTACAAACAACCAGCTCTTGAGCAAGGCTAAAGTACTGAAATGTCTCTACAGTCTAACGTATGACTGCATGTCAACGCTTTTTAAAAGAAATCTAAAAATATTGTGTACAAATAAGCAACTTTAGCGTAAACCTGCTCTGCTAGAGTTCCTCGTTCAGTAGTTTCTCCTGCATTTATAAATTTGTCTGATCAATTTATGGAACTTATATTCCTGGTTATGCATAGCAGAACTTCCATACATGTACACATGCTTATCCAGTGTACGCATAAATTTAATTTTGCTACTAGTCTCATAGAATTACTTTGCATTTGTCTTTCTATTTTAATTATGTGGGGGACAAAAATTATGTGTTTAATCAGACCATCGAAATCTTTCCACATCGTGTATTTAATGATACTAACTAAAGTCCGCAGCTGCTTTGCCATAATTCTCTGACTTGATGAATTACTAGAGTACATTTCTTCTTAATTTTGTTCAAACTTCAGGATAGAAACCCAAGCCTAATAACATGCATTACTTTTTTTTTTTTTTTTTTTTTTTTTTTTTTTACTATTCTCGGATAACATCTATAGGTCTTAGACTGTGGATAGAGCAGAAATGAAAACTGTTCATCATGTACCGTGAAGCCTTAGCGCCAAGAAAAATTATTTCTTTAACACTTCTTCACGCTGATGCATTACTCTCTACTAGAAATCAAGGACTAAGTTTGAGAGTCATGCAGCATAAGCACAGTGATTCAGTGCATTCGGAGAAATTGTTCAAAAAGTCTTCAGCGAACATCAATTCTTATTTTATTTGAGATTCCCGTAATTTATTTTATTGTCTCAAACTTTTATACATTGTCAATTAAATGAAGAAGTTTTTTGTCACAATGCATGTTCAGAAAGTGGACATTTATTTTAAAATTTAGTCATAATAAGTAGTGCAAGTTTTGCTTAATATTATTTTAAAATTATCTTACATTTGCTTATCTTTTCTCTTGCATGTCTTAATCGGATTATGTCCTTTTACAGTTCATACAAAATTTTATTGTTCTCGCTTTTCACGTGTTCTACGAATCTGGAAAATGTAATAACATTCTACTTTATACACTTCTATTTATATCGTTATATATTTTATATTCTGAATTGCCTTTTACTATCCACAAATGAAAAATAAATGCTTTAAAATTAATTATAATAATGTGTCGAGGTATATCCAAGCAAAATTGTTTTTATCTATGGTTTACATACTAGTATAAATGCTTAACACACATGTATGTTGAACTGTACTATATATCTGCACATTTGTTTCTTCACCATACAGGGAAAGGATGACACACGAGGCTTTACCTCTGGTAATTTTCCCCTCAATTTCTTTGATGTTCACTTTTTATGCTGCTTATTTAACAAAGAGCTTAAGTATATAATGTCTCATTAAATAAATGAGGTTCTCTTTCCCCCATAAACATGGCTATTCTTGACATCGAATGTGAAAGATCATAATAAATATAAAAGGCCCAATATGGAAGAAGAATAAGTATAAATAAATGATGCATAAGGGCCCAACAATATGTAGCACCAATTGACGAAATATGACTGTCTGAGGTCCCATCTCAACTCCCCAAATTGTACCCTTTGTGATTCTTGTCAGCCTATGACGGCCGAACATTTGGACGTGTGCTCTGCATCAAGTAGTTTTAATTGCATTGTTGAGAAATACAGGAGAGCCCGTGTACTAATGGCATAAGTGCTAAATTGTATGTGGCATTTGTTAAATAAATAAATATGTGGCAACAACATGTTTGAAAAATAAACATTAATAAAAGAGCTTTTACAGTGTACGAGGTCTCTTCAAAAAGTATCGCGAATTTTGAATTTCCGCGGGCTACATATATTGGATTTTCGATTGTTTTGTGGCGTTATGTTGGTGCTCATGTCCATCGATTCGTGCCATTCGATTTTTACCAATGATTTGGGCATGAGACGGGTCGCCGCAAAATTCGTACCAAAGTTGCTCAATTTCGACCAAAAACACCATCACATTAGCGTTGCTAAGGAGCTGTTGAACTCTGTCCGCGACGACCCAAATTGACGACCCATTTGCTCCAAGGGGTCATAACTGGTGACGAATCATGGGTTTATGGTTATGACGTGGAAACTAAAGCTCAATCATCCGAATGCCACACGAGCCAAGACCGAAAAAAGCGCGCCAAGTTCTGTCGAATGTGAAGAATTTGCTTACATTTTCTTCGATTGCAGGGGCGTGGTGCATCATGAGTTCTTGCCACAGGGTAGAATGGTCAATAAGGAATATTACCTGCAAGTTATGCGCAATTTGCGCGAAGCAATCCGCCAGAAACGCCCGGATTTGTGGAAGAACAAAAATTGGCTTTTGCACCATGATAACGTCCCTGCTCACATATCGTTGCTTGTGCGCGAATATTTGAGCAAAAACAACACACTTAAGATGCCGCAGCCACCGTACTTCCCAGACCTGGCCCCCTGGGACCTTTTTTGTTCCCAAAAAGGCCCATGAAAGGACGACGCTACGCCACGATTGAGGAGATAAAGACGGCATCGAAGGAGGAGCTGAACAAGATCATAAAAACCAGTTTTTTAAAGTACTTTGCGGATTGGAAAAAACGTTGGCACAAGTGTATAATATCTGGTGAGGATTACTTTGAAGGGGACAAAATAGATATTCATGAATAAATGAATACTTTATGAAAAAACACAAAATTCGCGATACTTTTTGAACAGACCTCGTATATATAATTAATTATACAGTTCAAATTAATCACCTCCTTCTCTTTCAAAATTCTTGTAGTATCCTTTCAAGTTCTTAATAGTTACTCTTAACAGGGCTTTCATTTCAAAACATGCAAGTTTAAGCTACTGCTTATTTCACATAAATTTAATTTAAACAGAAACACAGGGGAAAACTTAAAGTCAATGTTGATTAAACTTTAGGTTTCATCACCTCACCTCCAGCTACCCTCAATTTCATATTTCAAATTGTACCCCTACATTTTGGGCTTATATTTTAAAGAGGATGCAATGTCGTTGTCTTCCAGGACTATTATTGTTTAAATTTGGACAGAATAATACAATCTGTTAATTACATTACGCAATCGGAAATTTCTTTTGCCAACAGTGGGTTACTGCGTCATGTCCTCGCCTCTTGCCGAGAGAAATCGTTTTACTCATAGGAACTCCTAGGGTGCATACTCTTTATTTCTTAAGTTATTTCTCAGTAGTAATCGATCTCATCAGAACGAATTTGACTGCACTTGCGACCTGTCAAATTGCGAAGCATTTAGGGCGGGGAGACATGCGAGTCGTTGATTGGCTACCCTGTTGCCATAGCAACTCGGAAGGATGCGCGAGCCAGCAAGAAATGACAGTTTACTAAATATAAGTGTTTGAGACTTGGTTTAGTTACAACAGATTTAAAGTTTTAATTTATTCATATAGTGATTAGCTGCTTGTATTAGAGTCTGTAGCTACAAAAATAAAACCTTCTGGATTATTAACATATTAATTTAATTGATATTGCATTTAGCTCTGGCTATATTGAAGCGATTGACGTTTGTAGGTTCCTTTTTCTATGACGTCATTCCGGTGCTTATTGGGTTTAGATAAAATGACGTACAAAGAGTGAACTTGTATGAATGTGTCAATATACTTTTATAAAAGTTAATTTTCCTATTATTTATTAGATACTAAACACCATTTTCAAATAGAACTCCTTATGTGGAGGTAGGACGGCACCAACTTGTTATGTGAAGAACCGCCAGTAATATCCTGTTCCTACAACTCCGAAACAGACCCAAATTGAATTACTAAAACAAACTCATAAATGTAACTTGGCCCATAAATGAAACTGATCCTACTTGTAGTTATCTTTAATTTCCGAAGATCGCTTCAAAATTACCAAAATAGTAATGTCAATAAATTGCATTTTCCAAAGTGAGGCATTTACATTGAGTAAACGAAATTCATCTCTGTAGACACTAATTTGGGAATGGAGATTTAATGACTGGAAATACAATTCGATTAATGAGCATAAACATCATAAATATATAAAGAAGCTAGCTAGTTATGAAGAGTTTTGAATTTGAAGCACAATATTTAGAAGAGTGTGAATATTGGAAATATGCTTGCATAAATTTAGTGGCTTAAACTTTCTTAGTTTTCGCGCTTTATCATTCCGAAATGTATGGAAAAAGTATTTGAATACAATGCAAATAGATACTGTGGTGTTTTAAAACTTATAACTGAATATGCCTACTGCATGAAAAGTCTCATCAAATTATATGGCAGCCCCGAAAGTTGAAAATCAAACTACCCCTCAAAAACGGTTTATAAAAATGTATTGTTTTATCCTGACGTGCGAAACAATAGGAAATTAGTTGTCAGAGTCTTCATGCTTCGCAGAAAGATATGCCGCCTCTTAAACATATGAGTTAACTTTTTTGTACTTATGACAAATTCTCGTTTTGAAGAAATCATACAATATATTTTGGTTATCAAATATTTTAATGCTTCCTCAAGTAATCATCATCAATTAATAAAGTAACATCTGAATACTCAGGCAGCCGACAAAGCAAGTTAATGATATATAATTGAACAAAGTAACTAACCTCATAAACAACATGTTGCGGTACACAATTCTTTGCCAACTCTTAGGCAATGCAAATCTCGAATTCGCAAACTTATGAATACGAGTCATTTGCCATAGCACTTAGGAATATTTAGTTAATAAATCCTTTTGGTGATTTCCATAACAAGCTCTTTGAAGCACTGTTGATAAACAGGAGTTTAAGTAATGAAACGTTATGAAATCCAAGCGGTACAATGTAGAGGCTAATCTCACAGCCCGAGGTGTAGTCCTTCAAGCAAGATATGCAGAACAGATTAGCGTGTGACAATGCTATCCTATTAATTTTTCCCCCTAAACAGACCAAAAAAAAAAAAAAAAAAGTGAAGTTAAAACTGACTAAAACACATCATTTATAAATTGTTTACCTTCTGTCTAGTGATAACTTTTCCATAAAGCGATCAAAAGTTACGAGAGAGGAAGAGAGAGAGAGAGAGGGTAAGCGTAAACAAAACCATTAGGATATATGATTTTGAATTGAGGCATCCAGTGAGAGAGGGAGCTATGCTATATGAATGTGAAACTGAGATAAACTGAGCTTTAAAAACCGTTCATTTGTTCATTATTTTATATAATATAGGGGACATTGTTCTTTATGGACTTACAGAAAACAAGCTCATACACGGGGAAAATATGGATTTTCACTTGCACGAGTATCTTACTAGAGGAAAATGGGTTAAGGAAAACAAATGCTGAAATATTTAGTTATTTTACAAATATATGTTCAAAGCTGATTTTTATTATTATCATATAAGTATTATTTTTATAAGTTTAATGCTATTTAAACTTCAAGAACTACATTAAATCAAATATCTGTATTAATTTCGGTCCAAATGACAATAAATTTTAGCTCTTTGTCTAGAAGAATTACTAAAGGTAACTGTACGCCGATAAGGCCAAATACAATTTGATACATTACAATAAAAGTTTTACAAAATATGATATCTAGGTCACAGTGTTTACAGCTTGGTGAAGGCTCCTGGCCTAACAATTTTGAATAGAAGGTTGAAGGCAACTATAACTCCCGCTGACTCGGAGACGACTCTGAACGAGAGACAAAGATGAGAGAGTACTTCACAGCTTGGTAGAACTTTCGATAGACGGGGAACCGATAGAAAGCGAGTATTTCTGACGAACCATTCTAACGTGGTCAGGTGGACGGGATACGGAAGCGAAGAGGGAAAAGTAATAGAAAAAACCAGAATTGCGCGCAAATATGGCACAAAGAGTAAAATAGTTACATGAATTGCTTTTACAAGTAATTTTAGATTACTTAGAATAATGTTAATCAGTTACACATTCTCTTTTATCCTTTTTATAAGTTTGTGCAATTGACGCTCGCAACAAGGAAATATATCCCAATATCATAGTTCCCTCTACCGTAGATACTTATGTCGTTATTCAAGAAAATGTGGTATAATGAAAGCGGAAGTTTTTTTTTTATTTAGTTTATTTACGGACGCTCTTTAACACCTCAGGTCATCAGCTCCCATTGAAATGAGGACATGAAATGGCCGACAAATTTCCTCAGAGGCCTCTTCTTTCAGGCTTGAGGTTCTTTTTCGTGCCGTAAATGTACGACATGGGACCCACAGCTTTACTTCCCTTCCGAAGGAAGCCATACTTATTTTTTTTACGCCCGAAAAAAATCCATCGGTCCTGGCCGCATTTGAACCCCCGATCTTGAGTTTAGAAGGCACTACACCACCAGGAACCGACAAAGCGGAAGCTATGGTATGTGGTTGTAACTCATTGTTGGCAGGGGAAAAGATAAAATTACCTACTATTTAATTTTTTACTAATATGTAGCATAGTTTTCTATCTCAGTGGATGCCTAAATTTTGAGTGCATAATTTATAATTATTTTTAGGCAAAATAGATAAGAAAGTAAAAAGGTAATAATATCTGACGAGACCGTTGTAATATCATTCTCAGAATGTGTTCTAGGCGGCAACATGTTTAAGTTATGTGTTCAGAAAAAAAAGTAGATTTCAGGTAGTTTTTGACAAATCAAATGACTTTAAAGGCGTTTTATTTCAATATGTTTATAAAATTATATTCCTAAGAAATAAAATATGTGAAAATATAATTGAAAATAATTATTTTTGAAGACATATTTTACGTAGTAAATATGGATAGTATTATAGGTCACTGCAAATTAATTATGTTACATACTGCAAATTTCTTTCTTCAGCCCTATTCCTAAACTTAATCAAGAGATAGCATTTTTTCATATTTTCTACTTCCTCTACAGAAAGACTGCATCCGCAATATACTAATTGCTTCCCGTACCTCCAACATGCATTTACGTTTTAAAATTCATTAAAGAGAATTGTCCCAAAGCAGGCGACCACAGTTCACGTAGTAAACGGATTTCCACCAAGATTTGTTTATCATTCTCTAGACCATCTTACATGAATAAACATACATTTATTTCTGATCTGATATGACCTTACATAATACACCTTTCCCACTCAGCAGCCATACAGAGCCTCCAAGGATGTTCTGTATGGTTACTCGCATTAAAGTGTGCATTCAATTCATTTCCTATGAGTAACCAGGAAACAGTCAGTGAAAATAAGTTTGTTCTCTAATAGCCAATTTGTTTTGTCGTAGTGTAAGGAGATCAGTGAAATCTTTAGATAACAAGCAGAGCAAATTCGGAAATTTCTTATGTTAAACGCATACATTCAGTTTGATCTTACAAATGAACTCATACGAGATGAGGTCTACAAGTTTCCAGCCTGATCATGTTAGGTAGGTGACAGAATAAAAATATGGCTATCATTTTTCAACGAAATTTCCCTTTATTTCAATGAATTTCTCACATCTTTGAATTACCTTTTAAATTCATCCCTAAAACAACAGTTCAAATTGTTGTCTAGGAAATGCAGGAAAACAATTTTATTCAACTGATTATCGTTCATTAACCTCAACCCTGGAAGGTCAGGTTTTAGTTTTGAAAACAAATAATAGTCTCTTGAAGCAAGGATGGGGCTGTACGGTGGATGATCCAGTTCCTGAAGTCACGGTAACCATAGCAAAAACAGCCATATGAACTTGTGCATTGTCGTGTAACAGAACTAATTCCTCAACTCGGCATTACAACAGAGGCATGTCTTCCAAGTGACCGTTGTGTTATTTCTTTAACGTTTATCATCAGAATTCCTCTGCAGTCCCAAAAATGTCGTCATGATCTTCTTCGTAGACTGTGTGTGACCTTGGCGTTTTAGGAGGTGCTCTACATTTTTCTGCCATTCCGGTTATTCTCTTTTTGAAAAAGGGTTATAGTAGGGGATATAGTTTCGTCCTCTGTAACGATGGATTTCAATACTAATTTCTCATTAACACGGCAAAGGTTCAAAAGCTTCTGGCTACATTCCTCATGCACTTACATTTAAACTACTGAAAGAATTCAGGGCACCCATCTTGCAAATCTTATGCAAATGGAAATATTGATGAAGGATGTGAGGCACAGTTTTAGAAAGTATTAACCTTGCAGCGTTTTTTTTTTTTTTTTTTTTTTTTTTGTCTTCAGACGTTGTCATTCAGAACTTCTTCCTCGTCAAGGGAGATGTTTACTTGTGTCAACACTATCTATTGGCCCACCCTAACGTTATCTTCAAGGTTTATTCTGTCCAAATGAAATTATTTTCACTATTCCTTCACAGTAGAGTATAATAGAAAACTTCCCCATACACACCATCAAGATGTTGCAGTAGAAGTTCTTCTTTAATTAAACATTTATTCACTACTATGTATTTAATTTTGAGTAACAGTAGAGTATAATAGAAAACTTCCCCATACACACCATCAAGATGTTGCAGTAGAAGTTCTTCTTTAATTAAACATTTATTCACTACTATGTATTTAATTTTGAGTAACATGAGCTTCTGCAAGCAAATGAATGGTAGGGCCTTGTATTCAATTAATGTATATTTACATTCTACCTTACAGGTCATGACACGAAAATCGCCCAAGAATATCACCTGATATGCCTACGTCTGTTCTACGCTGGTAACCGCTACTTTGCACCCCAAAGAAAAAGGGTACGTAATTGTGCGAATTTATTGTTACTCTGAATATAATGTATTCAAATGTACAAAACATTATGATTGAATATTGTATAGATAGCGGCGAGAACTTTCCAATGAGAAGCTGAAACCTCCCTAAGGCAATGGCACCTATCAGCACTTTTGCAATGTAGACGTGTACATTGCAGCTGTGATCTAGAAAATTTTCTATGTGAGTTTTTTATGTCAAGAGCTCTTGCGGAGGAGCATTCCCCAGGAGCATTCTCTTGACCAGCCTCCTTAATGCTAAGGACATTCAAAATGTGTTCATCCTTGTAATAAAATATCTGCAAGTGTTAATTTTTCTAACTCCATAAGTGGGAATATCTTTTAGGTTTTTATATCGCATATGTTGAAAGCTACATGGCAGCCCACTAGAAGTATGTGCCTCTCTTAAGTTACCAATTACTTTAGCGTGCATTTGTCTCTATTATTATTTTCGTTTTTCTCTACGAATACACTGAAATTTCTAAGTCTTGCCTTTGGCAAAAAGCATAAAAGTATTATTTACTCAAACTAATGGGTATGTTTCCATTTTCAACTGCCGCGTTTCACTTTTAAAGGACTGCAAAAATATTATACGTTGCCATGACGTTACGAGTTTACATTTACCGTCTTATTTGCCTTCTAATTCTTTTATTTTTTTATCTTCACTTGTCTCTACCCCGCAGGCAAACATGGAGGCTCTCTGTTGTCGTTATTCTTTTTTAGGAATAAAAAAAAAAAAACAATTTGCTTTCCCGTCTCCAGCAACTCCCTGGCATAACTTTATATTTACTGCAAAAGTATTTTCTACTTTTTATATGTTTTTAATTAATGGTAATTATAACGTTTGAGGATTTACAATTCAGCTGTTTTATATTTCCTGTATTTTTTGAGCTTGTTCTTTCTGCAAGTTGGCGCGTCGAGGGATGAGGGAAAGTTCGAGAGCAAGACAGCCCCTCGCTCATCATCTTCATGGATATATTTATGCCTTCTGATACATGTTAACAATTTTCCTCATTATTGACAAACTAGGAAATAGAGTGAAACATTTTCATGCTAAATTAAATCCTCACGTCAGCAATTAAACTGCTACAATTTATGTGAGTAATTAAATTCTTTAGCATACGTGACTGACTCTGTAGCAATAAAACATTGTAAATCGTTCCAATTTGGTTTAATGGCTGTGTATGTAGCAATAATTAAATGAATGTAGGTTAATGTAAATGCAAAACTAACTACTGGACGCTGAACACTTGAGGTACTAGGATGTCATCTCAAATTACAAATGTTTACACCATTTTTTGCTGTCGGTGTTCACTGCAAAGTGCCCCTTTGGTAAAAACGAAAGACCTTTTATGTCTGATTACATTGCAGTATTCCTAAAAATGAAGATGCTGGTACTACCTAATGGGAAAAATTTTAGTTGAGTCATCATAAGAATTTAAAAATACATTTTTAAAAAATAGCAACTCATATTTCTGAACAAGCTTCTACAATGTTTGTTACATTAAATTAGTTATACTACTTACATTAACCAATGTAAAGAGCGAGGAAATAGAATATTCTGTAAAGATATTATTGTGACGGAGTTTTAAAAATAAATTTAAGAAAGCAAACGAGAATAGAAATACTGTTAGTGTTTTATAATACAGTAATTAAGCCGGTATTACTGTACTGTAGTGAATCTTGGGTCTTGAATAAAACGAAGAATGACTAAATGAAACAACTCAAATGAGAGTTCAAGTGACTAGAAGAGATCACATCAGAAATTATGATTCCCACCAACAATTAGAAGTACAAACTATTACAAACATACAGAAAGAAA
This sequence comes from Metallyticus violacea, assembly GCA_030762175.1. Lineage (NCBI taxonomy): Eukaryota > Metazoa > Arthropoda > Insecta > Mantodea > Metallyticidae > Metallyticus > Metallyticus violacea. The sequence continues at coordinate 41,365,482 of CM060835.1, read as the reverse complement.
TGGAAATACCATATAAACAAGATGGGAAATGATAGTTTGCCAAACATGACACGAGGGTAAGCAATTAAGTAAGTTATAAATTGATATAGTTGAATGAGACACTTGAAACTATTGTCACTAGATGGCAGCATTAGTCCAGTGGCAATTGGAGATAATCGATGTATATAATAGCGCAACAGCAGTTGCAAGATGGCCGCACTACTCAGTAAATGTACAACCCTCGAGCAGCGCTCCTTCTCCTTTTGAGAATATCTATCGAGCTGTTTACAATGGGTATAGAAATTCTTTGAAGGTCGGACATGTATCGAAGACGAACACCGTGTCGGTTGCCACAGAGGCGAATTTGCAACAAGCTGTAGACTTAATCCGAGCAAACAGAAAGGTAACTATAGCCACATGCTCTACATTATAGCATGACGGTCTGTGTACGATGGGTGCCGCGCATACTGACCCGCAATTCAAATTGCAAAGAATGGATCTGGCATGACAGCATCTCAAACGCTACTACGATATGCTGGCCCGAACGGTCACAGGTGATGAATCTTGGGTTCAACTTTACCTGCCCAAGACAAAGAGTGTGTCGCCTGCGGAAAAAAAAAAAAAAAAGTTTAAAATCACACCATGCACCAGGAAAGTGATGCCCACATTCTTCTGGGATTACGAAGGCATACTGCTCACCGCGTTCCAGTCTCAAGGACAAACTGTAAATGCAGACTCCTACAGTACCATTCTCAGGAAACGTCGAGAGACCATTCAACGGAAACTACCAGGACTCCTCACCAAAGGCGTGACAATGCGCGTCCTCATACTGCCGTGCTGCGAAATTTCAAGTGGGAAGTTCTCGAGCACCCCTCGCATAGTCTCGACCTTGCTCCTAGCGACTTCCATTTTCTGACGAGAAGCTGTAGAAAAGGAAATCACAGCCTGGTTCCATGCTCCTGCTGGAGCCTGTGAAAGGATGGAACAAGTGACTTAATATGCAGGGAGATTATATTGAATAGTAAACTTATTTTCAAATCAGTACTCTTATATACATTTGTAAGCTGCTTAATGGCCTGTCCTCGTATTTTTTGAATGCAAATAATCAAGTGTTTAATTAAAAAATTATCCTTTGCCAAGTCTATCAATAATTGATTAGTTAACGATTTTTTTATTTGCGCAAAATGTTCCGATCTTCACTTCCTCTATCATGTTTCGTGATTCACAAGTCTGAGATACATGGAAAATGATACAACAGATTTTCATATTTTTCTGCTGTTTTTTATTAAGTAACTGATGAACAAATTCTATTCTTATTTTTTCCCCAGTTCATGATTCATAGATTAATACTTTAATACCCTGCCCCTATTAGATGCATACCAATTGAAATCAAAACTGATTCAATTGTGGAATCCATTTAACTCAGAACGGTTATATACGTGACAACGTTGTCTTAAACATGCGTTGCGGGTAAAATGATGTGTCAGACAGTAGAAAGGAGAAAGTGCATATGAACTCCATCTCTGTATTGAGTGGGCCTAATGGAAAAGGGAGTGCCTCATAAGGTGGTGTTTATTCCCCTTCCTTGCTCAATCACTCAAATTCAGGACAATTAACGAAATGGACCGGACATTAGTTTGTTTAAAAGCCAGCAGAGGTTAATTCTTCCCCATACCATTCAGAAACTGACTTAAATCCATCCATCTGTCTGCTTCTATCCGAAATAAAAAAAAAAAAAAGTGCCCACCCCTCTTCGCATTGATGTTTATTAGATGGGAGGGAGGAGGTTGGGTTTTGAAGTATATGTCATGGGCTGATAAATGCTTCATTTACTCCCCGACCTCCCCTCATCTGGACCATTCCCTCCCTAAATCCTCCCCTAATATCGAAAATTCTAATCCCACCCTCCATCTCTGTTCTCCCCAGGATGTTAAACACACCAGTGCAGTAACCGCGAAATAGAGAACATGTTAATGGTAAAGTGGAATAGGAATAACTTTTCAGAACTATTAGAAGCCATTTAAAGGGGGCGTGGTTCAACCTGCTTCTAAGAATAGGTCCTATATCAGCATGAAACATCCATTATTACATTATCTTTATTGTTTATTCAGAGGAAGTCTTTGAAAAAAAGGATAAGCACTAGGCTAAAAATAAAGGTATTAAAATAGAAAGAAGCATTCAACATATAAAATTTGGCACACGTGTAAACGGATTCGATGGAGAGGTTACTGCTTATTTTGATTTTTTCTCAAATTGTTAAGGCTTCAGGGTTTGAACTGTTTTCTTTCATTTCACTCACTCCGGACTATTGACATCGTCAAAAAGTCTATTTCTAATCAGATGCTGTTGTTATGAAGAGCTTTCTTCCTACTCTTCAAAAGGGCCTTACCGCTACAGGTGGCCGAGGTCGTTAAGACGCGGACTCGTTTAAGGGAAGTCTGGAGTTCGAATCCCACCAGGACCGTCCTCCCTGACTGAGGTTTTTTCCAGGTTTTCCTTAGTCCTCATAAATGGCAAATGCTGGGGAGGTACCCTAAACTTAGGCAATCTGTGTTGCCAATTGTATGGTCGGAAAAGACCTAGTTCTCTAGATTCCAGTAAAAATCCCCAAATAAAAACATGATTTCAGTTTAAAATTCAACACTTATCTTTATTAACAGAATAGAACATATATTCAATAATACTTATAAACTGTGTAATTGTACATAATGTTAACTAAGCAAAATTTCTTAAAAATTGCAAAAATTGTAACACTATAGAATAAATTCTCACATTTACAATTGCTTGCTGTTTTCGTAACCCTCTTTATCACACATTTTCTGTCATTTAGAAATCATATATTGCCGTATTAAATAACACTTTGTCTTCCATTTACTTTCAAAGCACAAAGCCTTTCTTTTTGCATGCAAAAGTTCTTTAATTGTGCCTGCGGTTCTTTTGCTATTTGAGCAGGATGTATATCAGCTCATGTGAGCATAAACTCGGGGTTGTACAACTTTCTTGCTACTGCCTCTGCTGAATACAGATTTCAAACTTCTAGAATCTTAATAAATTGAATGAAAAAATTCATACGTGAGTGGGTGGACATACATAATATAAAGAAAGAAAGAAAGAAAGAAAGAAAGAGAAGTTTTATTAAAATATGGTAGTAACGTACCTATTTAAACAAAAACAAACGAAAGAATCCATTCTACTGGTTTTCATTAAAGTCCGGAATCTACAGGATGAAATCTATCTGCAAAAAGCATTATATACTTCCTATATTTTGAAATTAAAATTTGGCTCAGAGAAATAGTTAAGGTGATATACAATTTTTTGTCAGTGACAGCAAAGAAAACGCTTGTACAGTGTTCAGTTGTTTTACATTCAACTAAAACAAAACAAAATAAAGCAACTACTTCACAAATTTACATGAAATATCTGATTATCGCTGCTGGAATGTCTGCAATAATACTTCAAACGTAATGTTGTTCGAAATACTTGAAATACCTGCAAGTTTTCCTGTATTTAATATACATGGCTGTGTTGCCATTAAATTTCACTATAATTAGCTCTTAGTATTTTAAAATATTTTATTCAACTTTGTAACGCATAATATTCAGTCTGTGTGAAACTGGAAGCAAAATTGTCTGGGAATGCACGTGAGGAGAAATGGCTTATCAGGTGGTGCATATAAATAATAAGTTTTCTCCTCCACCACAAACTTATCCAGATACTGGTTTGCAACGCAACATACACACATAAGGTGCAAGATAGAGGTACCATACACCATTTTTACACATAAAAACGCATTAAGCAGCAGTTATCGAAAGTTCAATTTTGAAAATTTTGAGAGTGGGCAAACCAGCAAGTTTTTAAAGAAGTCGCCCTAAATCAATGAATGAAAGACAACCTAGTAATTGAAATATTTTACTGACTGGCATGCTATATACGTCAACAAAACAAATACAATCTACGCATTCCCTTATAATAATCACGAATATTCGCCATTTTTGGTACTATATACATTAAATATAGCAACAATAAAAGTCTTGAAAGCACAAAACCATTTTGAAAAATAAAATAATGATGAAAAACGCTCCTCCAGTCGCTGATCCCCATTAGTTTGCTGCTATTAATGTTATATGAGCTTGACTTCACATGCTACCATTGGTTGTCAAGCAATGCTTCTCTTTATGCCTGGTTGTCTCTTGGTGCGCTTTATGTAAAGTGCTTCGTAAAGCGAGGCAAAGTTTCCAAGCACCACCCCCTCCTCCTTGATTTCTTGTCGAAATAATTCACACTCTGCCTACAAGAACTTTTACTGCACATTTTGAAAAAAAAAACAAAAAAAAAAAAAAAAAAAAAAAAAAACATCAAAACTTTGTAATATAAACATTCTGTTTAAATTGACACATTTGAAGTTTTTATTCCAGATATATACCTGTATAAAATCTACATGATAAACAAATTTAAGCTGTTTTTACAGTTGCCTTAGCACAATAGAGCTTAATGACATTCTTGTATACATTGTCGACATGGTAGATCCAAGACATAAATTTAGCTATTTTTGTTGCAGTATATACCAAGAAACGTATAGTTTATTTCTTCTTTGACAGCACCTTTTTAGTTCTGTAACAAATGTCGTTATTATTGTGTCTGTTCAATTCAAGCTTAACGGAGCTTGTTTTTTCTGGGCTACTGATAAACCGGGCTAGGTTTTTAACAAAAACAGTCACTAAAATATTAAAAGTAAAAATGACTTTAAAAATTAGATCTAAAACATATCTAAAATTATCTATAAAATGATCCAAATATATCAATAGATTCACCTAAAACGACTTTAAAAGTATATTGTTTAAATTACAGGTTATGATAGTACAGTAAAATAAAGTTAGTATATAACACTTCTGTAAAATTAAAGCTGAAATTCAAATTTATTGATTTAATAGAATTTTTTTTGCTTTAAGAGATTTAGTTTTTTCGTAAGTATTGCAGTAGGTGACAATCAGAACGCGGAATTAATTAAAAGCGAGTGATCACATTTCGATCACATGTTTTTGTACTTGAAGAAACTTATTTCTACATCTGTTGACATAACTTAAAGTTCTTCATCTATGCACGAAGTATCAAATGCTTCCTCCCCTGTTAGCACTTGAGAAATTCTACGTAAAGCTTTGTATTCAAAGTTTCATTTATAATGCTTTCGACTTTGTAGGAAGAAAGGTAAAAGTTGGCAAATCTTATCCTAATCATCTAACAGACATTATTCATTTTAGCTATGTGGTAAAGCCACATTGAAAAATAACTCCACAATCATACACCTTAGACAAAAGCATTCACGTCTTACAAGGGTATAATATACGCTATCAGAGGAGCGCCTATGCCCTTCTAGCACACAGTTTACCGCACTTTGCACCCCTAAATAAAGACACCACTAGTTCATTCCCCGTAGATTTGTGCGTTGGTAAAACAGCCCAACCATCTGTCGATTATCGGGTCAGAGAATAACGCCCACCTTTCTTACAACAACTGACGTGCGCTCATGACGACTATGACGAATTTCGCTCACTTCCATTCAGCTTTTTTTTATCCTTTATGAAACACGAGAAGCTTAAACGCTTCACTTAAATTAAAGCTGGTGGAACATCCGGCGTTTCTTTGAGCTCTACTGTGATGAAGGACAAAATAAAACATTGCTAGGAGAGGAATGAAAATGACTGTCTCTGATTACTTGTTTATTTTTTTATTTTATTTTTTTTTGTTTTTGCAATCTATTTATTCAAATGCAATATCTCTAATATCAAATTCAGTTCTTCAAGCGAGTAAAGAGTATATAAGTAGTTCAATAATTCTGCAGCACTCACCTAAAGTGCTGCTCGTCTCATAATTTTGTTCCAGTCGTTTATGTCATCGACAGGCTGCGAGGCAAATATGTTATTTTTGATGTATATTAAGTTATAACTTACTTTTAACTCCTCGAACAGCTCTTGAATGATGACTGATATCTGTGACCACTCTTTGTCATCCATTAAATCATACATCTAGCACAGTTAACTTGCTGAGAAAAGTTAATGATTTTTGCACTTACAATATGAATTGGTTCTAAGTGCTTATTAAACGGTTGTAACAAAGGGTAGACATTGGAATGGACTGGTAAGGACGGAGGAGGATATTTCAGTACTTCAGCCTTCCTCCGGGAGAGAAAGGAATGAGATAGTAGGCCAAGATTCAATGGCGATGAGGCATTAACATGGATGAAATGCTTTAAAATCTTTCCAAATAGAACACTGCAACGCCGGTGGAGACCAAAGAGTTCGAACTCCTTAGCAGATTCTCTACCACACTAAATGCCTGGGAAGATACCTTTCCCAAAGCGCAAGCTACCGTTACATAAAATACAGCACTAACCCACCTCACCTCCAACTGAATGAAATAAAATGAAAATCCTCGTGGAAGAAAAGATCCATCGCAGCTTTCGCCTGGGCGACCGGGGGAAGCCACGAAAAATGGTCGAAATGTCCCTCCTTTTGGCATTCGAGCCCTGCATCTCCCGAAAGCGAGTTAATGTTTGAGCTCCCGCTTTATATAGAGTAGCCATAAAATTTAACCTATTTTCATGAAACAATGGCTTGTCGTAAATGGTATTTATGTAACATCTTGGTATGTATAGTACGGGACAAGCTTTGACAGGACCGCCTCAATCGTCTAGTGGTATTGCTTGGGGCTTCTAATCTGGAGGTTCTGGGTTCGAATTCAGATCAGATCAAGCAGACTGGATAAGGTTTTTCGGAGTTTTTCCTTACTCTGAGAAGGTGAATGCCAAATAGCTTTAAGGCGTCAATGACTCCGAGTTCATTTGCGGCATCACATACAAACTTAAACCTACAGTGTTCACATGCAATCTATAGACGTCGCGAGAAGACGGATGCTGTCAAAAGTGGCAGTAAATAAAATATAAGAACATTTTTTCTAAGATTACAGCTATTTATTTATACATTGCTATGATACGCTTGAGGAATGCGGTGTGTCAGAGGAAAATAACAGTCTGCAATATCCTTCAGTACATGTTTAGTGCTAACAGAGATCGGACGTGGAATTCATTTAATCTTTATTAATTAGAAATATTATACTTTCTGCTCAAACTTTGATGTAACAGTGGCAACGCGTGGTAGTGTGTTACTGTTTCGATTAAAGCAATAAACACTTGGTACTCAATGGGATGGGACGAGATTATTAAGATTTGTTCTCCATTTTAACTACTTATGTACTTTTTGTCTTATTCAACTTGACCGCCATTAATTTCAAAATACAGTGTCATAAAATCGTAACGTCATGAAAACACTGAGTCGGTCCTGGTGGTGTAGTGGTAACCATACTTGCCTTCTAAACCCAAGATCGCGGGTTCGAACCCGGCCAGGATCGATGGATTTTTTCGGGCGTAAAAATCGTAAGTATGGCTTCCTTCGAAAGGGAAGTAAAGCCGTGGGTCCCGTGTTGTACATTTACGGCACGATAAAGAACCTCAAGCCTGAAAGAGAGGCCTCTGAGCAAAATTTGTCGGCCGTTTCACGCCCTGAATAGAATGGGACGCTGATGACCTGAGCTGTTAAAGAGCGTCCATAAATAAACAAATAAAACAAAAAAATTGAAAACACTGATGCTTTAATAATACAGACTTAACACTACAAATGCTATTTATAGAGGAACAAATGACTATTGTCAATGATCGTATGAGCGATTTGACATCTGCAGGGTTGTAGTTGGAGAATACTCAAACTTTTCGAAGGATATTGTACACGTCATCTTCGTTTTGCGGTGGATGTGTGACAATACCTCAACGGTCGATATGCCAACAGTGTTAGACGGAGGATTGCCTCGAATATGGGCATCACGTTCACCGTTTTTTTTATATACCCTAAGGGTTTATCAAGTCACGGGTGTACAGAAGCAAAGTAAAATTTCCAACACCTGAAGAGTCATATTCGCATTGTATTCAGGCGATAAGTGTCTTTCGGACTTTATTTGAATGTTAGACAAATGCTTTGAAATGGTACCATGTTGAATTAAGATAATATATATATATATATATATATATATATATATATATATGCGCATACCAAATCTACCTGCCACATAAATTTCATCTATGATAAACCATTATTTCATGAAAATGAATAGAAACTTTAAGTCCATCCTCTATAAAGGGGACGATTATATTACAAAAATGATATGCACTGACTTTTTCGCACTAGGCAAAAGAAATTTTACCCAGAACTACTTCTTAAACCCCCTTATATTTATTCCTGTGTAGAGACATTGGTTAAACATTTTATCTTAAATTGAAAAAGGCATAAAATATAAAGCAAAAAGTAAGTTTTCTGCAAAAATTAATCATGATCAAGATACTATTAGGTTATTGATTTCCCATATATAAATATTTTGTTGCAAATATTTAGTTTAATGGTATCTGGTATGTGTGTGCATCTTCTTTTATATCCCTTAATTGATTTCCTGAAGCTTAGGCTCTTTTCATATAATTATTTAATTGTATATTTTATACGATTATTGTTCTTTTTAAATCAGTTTCAAAATAATATTTATTTAAATTATTTAACCCAAGAGTTTAAATGGGCATCAAATAATTCTTCAAGCTTGAGCTTTCGAGAGCTTTAGGAGTATGCAGAAACAATAAGAAATGTAAGGGTACTATGCAACATCTTTTGAATTAGTTATTGCCTTAGATTCATTCTTCGAGCAGAACAGCTCACAGATAAATGTTCGTCATGCAAAAGATGCGTACAATAAGCCAATTCCTCACAGCTTGAATAAATTTTAATAAAATTGAATATAAAATCCACATTAGTCCTTATTAATTAATGAAATGAAATAAGTTGTGGCATTACTGTGTAGTATTAGGGGAACAAAATTAGCATTCTTGCAATCTGTAAGTATTATAAAAGAGAAACCACATTCTTTTAGAATAATAACAATGATGATAATTATTTGAGATTAAACCACAAAAATTAATAGTATACTCTTAATTAAAGTGAATATATGACTATTGATAGACAAATATAGTTACATTATGTATTTAAGAAAATGTTGTTCATATGTTACAATAAAACAAAAACATGTTATTATTTAAAACCAATTTCGATATACTAAGAAAATACACAGAATCAGCAAAGAACAATCGACAGCTTTAACGATATGAAATTTAATTGAAATGTTATTGCATTAAAAACACATGACGCGAACGCTTTCTGAAAGCTATTACATAGCTGACTTACATACAAATATACTTCTCACACACATATTAGATTAATATTTCACAGCTGCTATCCTCAGAGCGATACATTTGTTAAATATAAAACATATGTAACATTAAAAATACAGTTTATATGCTGAATTAATTTATTATTTTATTTTAATAGAGAAAATTAAACGCGAGAGCACTTTTTAAATTTCAGTTTTCAAATATACATTTTCACCTAATAGTCCAATTTCCCTAATTTTCAGAAACTATTTTTATTATTTATTTAAATTGTGTATGCCGAATTTTGTTGTGAAGTAACAAATATTGGAGCGGATAGAGCGATTCTTACATTTTGGGTTTTACATAACCCCCCTCCATCTAACAACCTCATTTCCCTGAGTTTCAGAAAACATTTTTCTTATTCTATTTAAATGTCACATATGGAGTTTCTTTGCCAAAAAACGTAATGTCACTAGAGCAATGTTTAAATTATAGCCGCAGGCAAACCTTTCTCATAGTAGTTCGATATCACTGATTTTTAGAAACTATTTTTTTCTTATTTTATTTAAATGGTATATGCAGATTTTCGTTACCAAACAAATATTAATGCCACTAGAGCGATTTTTAAATCTTGGGCAAAGCCCCCCCCCCCGCTAAAAGTCCAATTTCATTGGTTCACTTGTTCCCAGTAAATTGTAATTTTATTTCGTGTAGTAAATTGTTTTTTGGATTTAATGTTTTAATTTAAATTATTTTATTTTGTTTATATAAGTATAATTATAGATTATGAGCTTTAACTTTATTATGTACAGTGGTAATTAATTGATTAATAAATTATTAAATTTGGAAGTATACGTCCCGGTATAGGTAACAAGATACCGGGACTTAGTAGTGAAGATTTTATTTTATTTTATTGTTTAGTTAAATTTCATTGATTTTCAGAAACTACCTTACTTATTTTATTTCAATGGCATAAATCGAGTTTCCTATTTAAAAATGAAATTGCGGCCGTTAGAGAGCTTCTTAAATTTGGGCTTAAACTTCAGAAGTTTATCAAGTATACCTCGACTCCCAATAATCTGACAATTTTCAAAAATTAATTTTATTATTTAATTTAAATGGTATATGCTGAGTTTTATTGTGAAAAAATTATTGGTGCTCCTAGAGCGATTTTTAAATTTTGGGTTTCAGGTAATCCCCCTCCTAATGGCCCGATTTCCCTGATTTACAGGAAATTAGTTTTCTTGCTCTTTTTAAATTGCATATACGGAGTTTTCGTTAAGGAAAAACTGATATTAATGCCACTAGAGCGATTTTTAAATTTTGGGGTGCAGAAAAACACCCCCTCCTAATCCCCTGATTTCCCTGATTTTCAGAAACTATTTTTTTATTCTATTTAAACGGCATATAAAGAGTTTCTTGCGAAAAAGCATATATCAATGTTACTAGAAAGATTTTTAAATTTTGGGTTTCAGGTAAACCTCCTTCCCAATTCTCTGATTTCATTGAATTTCGGAAATTATTTTTCCTATTTTATTTCAATGGCACATACCGAATTTCCTTTAAAAACATCTAAAATTGCAGCCGCTAGAGCGATTTTTAAATTTTGCTGTAATCCTAAGAGTTTTTTTCAGTTATACCCCCACTCCGAATGGGACAATTAACATGATTTTCGAAAGGTGCTTTATCAATTTATTTAAACGTTTTTTACTGAGTTTCATTAAGATAAAGCAAAAAATGTTGCCGTTAGATCTATTTTTCAATTTTTTAAAAAAAATATTTGCTTTAGGTTAACCCCCTACTCTTAATGATCCAATTTTGCTGGTTAACGAACTCGACCAATCGTTTGTTAATTGGTGGCTATGTGCCAAGTTTCGTTGGGAAATAATAAAATTTGCGATAGATAGAGAGAGAACGGACACACACACACACACGCATATTTTCAAAATATTTCATTTTTTAAAAAAATGTTTAGGTGCAATCGATTGGATAGATTAGTTAAAATCCTTCCATTGATACAACAGCAATAGCTTACATTCCTTCTGAATTCGGAAAAAAAAAAAAAAAAAATAACGGGGGCTGCAATAGCTTCTTTCCTTCGGAATTTGCTAAAATGGAAACACTTCAAACTAAACAGATGAAAAGGATTTAAAATAAAGGACAATTTGAAATAAACGTTATGTAAAATTCTGTAGCCCATTTTGAAACAATTCGTATTCTTGTTCTGAAGGAAACTGAAACGGAATATATACGATTTAAGGTTCTAATATCGGTCCTGGTGGTGTAGTGGTTACCATACTTGCCTCCTATACCCAAGATCGCGGGTTCGAACCCGTCAGGACCGATGGATTTTTTCAGGTGTAAAAATCCTAAGTATGGCTTCCTTCGGAAGGGAAGTAAAGCCGTGGGTCCCGTGTCGTACATTTACGGCACGAAAAAGAACCTCAAGTCTGAAAGATAGGCCTCTGAGCAAATTTGTCGGCCTTTTCACGCCCTGAGTTGAATGGGACACTGATGACCTGAGATGTTAAAGAGCGTCCATAAATAAATCAATCAAAAAAAAAATTAAGTTTCTAAACACTCATTAATAGCAGTTGTTTAACAAAAATATTTAACTGAGTTCATTTTCACATATTTGTATATTACGTAAAGGCTATAATGCTCAATATAAAGCTGGCAAACAATTAATAGTAATAGTTTTTTAGCTATGTTAATTTAAGATGTTCATACACGTATGTTATTACTTAAGATAAAGGCTATAATATTTTATTTGAAACTCAAAATATTCATTGATAATATGTTTTTAATTATATTAATTTAATAACTTCATTTTCATATGTTTTTATACTCGGTAAAGGCTATAATGCTCAATATAGCCATTTAATGGTAATAGAAATTTAGTTATCTTAATTTAAAAGTTCATTTAGTATGTAATTACGTAATATAAAGCAATGATATTTCATTTAAAGCTCCAAACATTCATAGATATTATTTTTTATTCATATAAAGAATAAGTTCATTTGCACCTGTTTTAATGTTAGGTAATGGCTTTAATTTTCAATTCAAGTAACAAACATTCGTTGGCAATACATTTGAAATCGTACAAATCTAGCAAACTCTTTGTATAGATTTCATATATCAGATCAGAGCTATTACAATGTTGTCTTAATGTTTGTTTGTTGGCCTTTATGATAGTATTTATAATAAGAAAAATGTAACGGTTCAAAGATGAACACATACATAGGCAAGAATACGAAAAGATTAAAACTACAGATAAGAAAATTGAAATACTAAGTGAATCAATCAATGACAAGCGTAAAAACATTAATAATGTGTACCAAGAATGAAACACGAGACAGCTTTATTGGGACTAAATAGGAACGAAAGAATTTCATTCGCTTAGTATACGCATATGAAAAATATAATGCATTTTAACATTTTATTACAATACTATTGTAATAAGTGACTGTTTTCATCTCAAAAGTTAGCTAGACTTTGGATTCAGTCGAGAAAAGTCGTGTTTTAAACTCCATTAGCAGAAATCGTGGTTCTTACTCCGTATAAAGAAGCTGTATTTTAACATTATATACAGAGAAGTAGCAATTAACATTTCGTGGAAGAAATTACAAAATTATTTGTGGTAAAATTTTAGGGATTACGAGTGTGAATTAATTAATATCCATATACAGTTTTCGGGAGAGAAACAAAATTATAGCATGTCTGGCTCGTATTTAGTCTGCATATAATTATATCCTCAGAGCATATCGTAATTAGAAAAAGTGTCCAATTGTGGTAATGCAAAACATTAATAAACTGCGTGTATTTCTATTCGTGGTGATTTTGTTATACTCAAAGTCACACTCCTTTCACTCCAGAAGCAACAATCTGAAAGTACAGCTATAGTACTGAACCCTGAACCAGCTGAGCATATTACAATGGTGTTAGTCATGCCAACGTCTAGGGCGGCAGTATGAACATCGTCGACGACGTCCCTTCATTATTACCACCACAAATTTGGCCCTCCAACGTGTCGGCATCTATATCGACGGCGACGTAGACATTACCATCACAAAATTAAATACTAATTTCTAGTTTCATTTGACACATTTCCTGCGGATGTACTTATTTTGCGCCTAAGAAACAACTTCCTTTTAAAAATCATATTAAAGAGGCAAGAAAGGAAAGATATAAGTATTAAATATCAAAGTACAAAATGCCGCTAATCTGTCAAAAACATGTTTAATACTACAATGAAAATAATATTTCTAAATACTTAAGTATAGTTCTTTTGAATTTATGCACGATGTCCGTATCCCACAATAATTGCATAGAGAGCTATACACTTTTCTCTACTTGTGATTTGCCCACAGTTAAGATTTATCTGTATTAAAACAAAACCAGAGACTTTTTGACGATTCAGTGGCTTTCAGCACGAACTTTCCTCTACTCTTATGATAGTAGCCGCGAAACGAAATTGACCGCCACACATTTCGTGCCTTGATCCTGCATCAAAATCTGTGAAATAATGGCTTTTGATTTTCCCAGTTTTTTGTGTAAACCTTGCGTTGTTAATTGACGATTTTACTTGATTGCAACCACCCTCGTCATCATTTTAGGAAGTAGTACTTATTGAACACCTTCTAGAGTACTGATTACTTTATGCGTTTTATCTTGGTTTTATTTGCTGAATCATTCACAACCTCTGTTAATCATTCAGAAAGTTTGTATGACGAATGATTTCAGCAATACTTGATGCAGATTCTTTAACATACACTACAGCCCAACATACACATAAACATTGAATGAAATGTTTGTTGAAATTAATCAGTATGTATTAAGTATTTCATAAAAAAAAAAAATAAACGCTGTAGCATCACTTTTATTGAAAACCTGAAACACGTTTACCCTTTTGTGTTTTCCAAAAGTTATTCAGTTGCACACAAAATCCAGAAATGTGATTTACATCTGCTCAATATAGCGCATGACGACCTCTGAGAAATACAGGACATGCCATTCTGCGAACAATATCATCAATCTCTTTTTGAGGTGTTAATGTCCATTCTTCCTGTAGAGAAGTTAATAAATCCTGGAGAATGATTAGTGGATGCCAACGTGAAGCAACTTGTCTTCCTGGAACATCCTAAGCATGTACTTTTAGATATAAGTCCGAAGAGCGAACAGACAAATCCATGCGAGCAATATCTTTAATTTCCAGAAAGGCAGCACCTGTTGTGCTATGTAACGACTTGCATTATCGTCATCAGTGGGTTGTTTGGGCCAGCAGCATCGCGAAACTGTCCAACATGATGTGCCAAGTTCTCGAAAAGATGCCGATGGTATATTTAAACCCAGTTTACCGCACAACTTCATGGAAAGGTGTTCATGGGGTTATCCTTATAGCTACTTATTGATCCACCTCCATATTGATCTCTTTACAGAATATTTCAGGCCCAAATTGTGTTCCAGATTTTCTCCAAATGCAAACCCTTCAAGAATCGCCCTTGAGATCATCAGTAAAGAGAACATTAGTTCTACTTTGTCTGTCTAATTGGAGTATTGACGGCTTCATCCTAACGTCTATATGTCAGAGGTACACATACAGTATATATCTATGCTTAAGTCTTCTGACCACTGACTGAATACAACTATCTCAGAGGATGCTGCGAAATCAGTTGTGTTGGCCAGTATCCGTCTAGCACATTTGTCCAATAACGACTCTCTCACATTGACGTCGCTTTGGTCTACCTCAACTGTTTACACCGGGTGTCTCAAAGTCAGGTCTGTCAAACATAGCAACTGAAGTAACGAGCAGCGTAGTAGGAGGAGGAGGAAGAGGAAGAAGGGGAATTAACGTGCGGTCTACTTGAAGATACTCGAATGACACTAGTACACTAAGGGATCAGTCGATTTATACTTCGGCCTGGACTTATTACTGATGTCAGATAGTGTCATATTGCGTTTGAATAATGAGAACCGAACTGCACAATGTACATGTGTAACGAAAAAAAAATGCAGAGGTTATCAATTAGTGACGTAATACGAAAAACAGGAAGCTAATCTCCCTTCCTGCGCCGTTCCAATGCTGGATATTAGCAGACGAGGAAACACTATTGAGAAGCTTGGTCCGTATCTGACCCGTTTGGGATCACTGGCTTTATGCATGTAGCAAACCCTAAATACACCTTTTGATAGATGAATTGACGTAATACTGTGCGATTAGTTTTGTTTTCCAGTATGGGCGAGCGCGCCATTCGTTAGCCGGTTAGTTTACCAGCCACGTATGGGCAATTAACTGGAGGGTAAACCAATAAAATACATAAACCTATTTAAGAAGCTCATTATTTACCAAATTATCAAATGGGATGTTGAAACGCCCACTTTCATTCTCCACACATTTTTGGTATCTCTTTAGGAAATTATTCATCACTCGCTGTAGTTCATTTTGAGAAATCCGGACAATTGCCTTGCAAATATTATCTTTGAATTCTCGCATGATGTGCGGGTTCGTCTTGTAAGTGACATTTGTAAGTGACATTTTTTAATTTACCCCAGAGATAATAATCGCAGACTGTTAAATCCGGGGACCGAGATGGCCACAACTCCCTACTAATAACTCTGTCTTGTGGAAACACATTCTTAATTCCTCTCATGAAATTATTCACAGTGTAAGCAGTGGCAAAGTCCTTTTGAAAAAATGCATGATCACGCTTCCTGTCGGTTAACTCCCTGAAATTAACCGACAGAAATAATTCTGTTATTAATGTCGGTATGGTATTCACATAAGTAACAGAATCAACTTTATGCTAAAAAAATTATCCTAGGATTCTTTCACCAGAGTTAACACATACGAATCGTACATAAAGACATACTATGCGTAATACACTTTATGTATACTATCGAATTAAGAAACGAATAACACAGTACACACCTGGGAATAGCTGTACTACGATCGCGACAGTCAACAAGGCCAACAAGTAAACAAGCAGGCTTTCTAACCCTTCCACGGGGCGACAAATGAGCGGGGCTCGCTCGTAAGAAAACCCCCCGCCGCGGATTGATTGTTTTTGTTTATTTACGGATGCTCCATCACATCTCTAGTCAGCGTCCCATTCAAATCGGGGCGTGAAACGACGACAAATTTTACTCGGAGGCCTCTTTTTTTCAGGCTTGAGGTTATTTTTCGTACCGTAAATGTACGACACGGGACCCACGGCTCAGACCCTCAAGTGATATTTATTAGGACTTTTTCACGAATAAAAACAATTTAAAAATACGTCCTATATACCTGGCTTACAAAATTTTAATAATTATATATTTGTATTATGAATACATGAACTTTTCAAGCCATTTTGTAACATACCAATGTCGATTGTCAATAATGCAATAGAGAAACGTAAAATACGGGCTTAGGAATTTATGAATAGAATAAGAATAAAAGTAATATATATATATATATATATATATATATATATATCTGAAATTAACGCACGGAATATTAACAGCCGTACAAAAGATTATACTATGTTATACATACGGCTACCTACCTATTTAGAAATCGTGAGACTGAAATAGATAAAAGTCAATTATTATAATTACTACCGTTTCACTTACTAATACCAACTGAGAAAATCAAAACAGAAATAACATTTTACACTTTTGAACAATGTGTTAATTAAAATTTGTGCTTGGTTAGGCAGTAACGGTTTTTAGAAATTATTTTATTGGCTTAATAAGCAAAAAGAACTATCGATAATTTTGTTGCTATCAATACCTTCCCATAGCAAATTAGTCAGTGATGCATGCGCAGGTATTATAGTGAGGATAGAGTTGACTACACTGATCAAAAGACAAATGCACTTCCCGCAATAAAGGGTTTTGGTAAACTTTTACGATAATTTCACTTCGACATCAGGCTCTGGTATGTCAAAATTCAAAATTTTATTGCATTTCATTGGTCAGTTTTATGATGATGTCACACAAGTGAAACAGTAATTTTAATTAGTTATAGTTTTTCACGTATAAAACATTATTATTTATCATCTCTGTTGTATCTGGAAATTGGGACATGTTAAGCCAAATAAAATTGTTTTGTCACCAAAGAAGCAAATATTCAAGTTATTCTAATAAATAATTGGTTACTCTATGTAAAGATAATTTGAATGACGTAAAAAAGTACTAAGTGCTACAGTATGTGTATTGAAGTAATAAACTATTTGTTTTAGCCAAGTATTTGCCTACATTCAGCTGCAGTTATATCTTAAGACCAACAAAACAATTGTATATTTTATAATCTTCGAATGTTTATATTTCAGTTTGGTATTAATTGTAATCATCATCATCATCATCATCATCATCATCATCATCATCATTATTATTATTATAACAGTAATAATAATGGTAATAATTTTAAATAAATTTCTTCAAAAAGGTATTTTCCATTATGTAGCACGTTTCCAAATTTACTTTAAGCCAATGTTTTGTTTCACTACCTTGCTTTTCCAAATTTTAACGTTAAATAACCTTGAACCTGTGAAGTTATATTTTTCCTAAACCCATGAATCGTGTTTATGAGGAAATATTATGATAAAATATGCATAATTATTAAAAACCGAACATTTTTATTTGTTATAAGTTCTCCCAGTTTTCTCGAAAATCACTTAAGAATTAGGCCTCATATAATTATATATATTTGTTTCCTTTCTTGAGTTCTTCCATCGTACACAAATCGAAGAATTACACCGAAAAGTTTTTAAATGCGAGGAATTCCCGGAAATCAAGTAAGCCGTGCACGTAGAGGATTTAGATTATTGCATTTCCTTGAATTCTCGGAGGCTTAAGCCATTTACGTTTTCTGCTAAACACATAGGTACGTATGGAGCTAGGAGATGTGAGAAGGGTGGTTGCTACACGTAATGGCTGCATTTTTTACCCTCCGTTTGTTTTGTTTTGTCTGCCTGAGAGAGATGATGTAAATGGTTGTGTGATATATAACACGTGATTTAACTTTTTCCCCCCAGCCTGATGCAAGAAAATTTTGGGGCAGCCGGGAGTTGGTTGCTAATAAAAGGGGACGGGTGTAAAATAGCAGAACACAAAAATGCTTTCAACTGTCATTTTCTTTTAACCTTACCACCTAGCTACCTCCACCTGTGCTCTGCATTCACTGTACGCATACGTTAGACGTCTGGATTAATAACTCCATTATTCTCCGTGCATGGCGCTAGGTGAGTATGAGTATGTACGAGTGCGAGACAGAAAGACCCTCAATAGTTGTTTATATATACGCCAGAGCGCGCAATGATGCCCCGACTCTTTCCCCTCTATATATGCATATTTATTACAGGATTTAGAACTCGTTAAAAAAAAGCCACCAGCTTTCAGAATTATTCGTTCTAGTGAGCACTACTTTTTTATGGGTAGGCTAAATAATATGACATTACAGCTCTCGTTTATATCATTTCGGAATATATGAAATACTTCTAAGGGAAACAGAAAAGAAGAGGTTGGGGAAAATAATGTACAGCAAGGTTGGCGTACACTGGCATTCAACTATGCTTTCCACCAGCTTTCTTTCCTCTTTCTTTTGCAGCGAATGCCTAATATTGCGCAATAATTGTAGAGTTTATTGTTTTCTACCTCTCATTAACTTCAATACGAGTACATGTTATAATTTTAATGTTCTTATATTTGTAAGAAGAGTACAGAAATACATTTATTTAGGTCAACGGTGAACACAAAATATATAAATTACAAGAAATAAAGTTAAAGCTTCTTTTCAGTAACATATTCACCTGTCATTAATAACTGCCTATTAAAATCCGGGAATTTTGTCGTTGGAGATGTTCTGACCCTATATTCTTCTCTACTTGTTGGGCAATTTCCCAGAGATTGTCTAAGCTTCTTAA
This sequence comes from Metallyticus violacea, assembly GCA_030762175.1. NCBI lineage: Eukaryota > Metazoa > Arthropoda > Insecta > Mantodea > Metallyticidae > Metallyticus > Metallyticus violacea. The sequence continues at coordinate 41,346,360 of CM060835.1, read as the reverse complement.
AAGTACTTCTGAACACTTCTGTGTCCACTGTGTTCCATTCTATGAAGGTGCAGTCCGGACTTTGGGAGAGTCAAGCTATTGTCTTTCAGCCCCTGTGTATTTCTTTAGATGTGATATCCCTCGTGCTGATCGACGATATTTAAAATTATTATTTTACCTTTTCACCTTCTAACTGTGTTGCACGACACACAAGACTTTTATGATATTGTTTATAATCTATCTTTCCTTTGATTTTAACAATATTCCCAATTTCTTTCCCATAAAAATATCCCGTCCCCTTAATAGATCCCCACAATGTTTAACAGCTGGTGGGAAGCCCTCTTTCCTTTAAATTGGCGGATATCTTCGCTCATACTTGGATTAATCTCTCCTTTATGTTAATAGGTTTTTGCATTGGTTTCTTTACCGCCATATGCCCTTTCAGATCAGCTTCTGATAGTTTTGGAGCACATACAGTCATCTTGTTCTTTTCTATTACCGGTTTTCCAGAATATGCCTTACCGCTCGCACAGGGTTGTGGATCTCGGCCAAGGTAGGTTCATCTCCCCACTCGCGACCTCCTGCCTACCGGCCTGCCTATCCTTGGACTTCCGAGAAGTCGCCAATCTACATTCATTCGTTTGCGAAGTTTTTAGAGCAACTTAATTTTAATTGTAAATGTTGTGTAATGAATTTATTCGGAAGTTTCCTGGACAATTGGCTCCAGCCAGAACTGCAATTCACGATCATGTGAATAAATGTGATATTACTGGCCCCAGTACAAAACAAGAAACACACGCAAATAGTACATTTTAACAGATGACAAATTAGATCAAATTGGCGCAAATCTTGAACGTTTGCTAGCATAATCACTAACGAAATAGCACCAACAAGTTGGAGTTTCAGCATCCTGTGCACACACAGCAACAAAGTTGTTAAAACTCAAACCTTACAAGTGTACTTGTACACATATCTTCGACAATATGATCCCTTATTATATGTGCGGTATTGTGAGTGATTTCTTTCGTCAGTGACTGAACGGTTAATCGACCACAGCTTGTGTTGTTTTCGGACGAGGCGTGTTTCAAAATGCCGTGTCGGAGTACAGACACGGCCCGCTGTGGCATGTCCATCTGCCGATTGGCTGTTATCAATATATGTTATCAATATATGTATGGAAGTTAAGGATGTATTCCTCCAATTGATAAGTCGCAATCTTTAGCAATATGACGAGTCGACAAATCTACCTTTCTCAATGCTACATTTGCAGCATGTTTTTCACGGATATTTTTACCCTTGGAGCCATAGCATTCATATACTTATTTTACGTATCGCTAACAAACTGAACTGCATACAGCGGGTTTAACATAAAATACGACCTTGACGCACACTAGTGTTTGACAGTAGTACAGGGAATAACAGTGATGTCTTAGTTACATGCGTACATTTGACTGAGTCATTGAAATTTACAGTTCCAGGTTTTATAGCTTACATTTATCTAATGCAATCAATTTAAAATAATATGATATTTATTTAGTAATTAATTGCATAATAATGAATCTCGAGTGATTTAAATGCAGATTTTATACAAATGAGCAGGTATATGGAAATTAATGAGCGGCAGTGTAATTATATTTTATTATTAAACTTTCCAATAATTTTTATGTAAAAAATTAAACATTTTTTATTGCTCTTATACATTTATTTATAAAATGTTTCGTTATTGAAGTGTTCTTTGCGACGTATGAGGAATAGAACGTCAGGTGAACTAACAGAAACAGGAGTAGTATAAGGAAAACTGAAAGAAGCATCGTGAAGACAATAAGAAATAAGAAATAATAAGAAATAAAAATAAACATTTTCCTTATTGTTATGTCAGCATTTTATAAAATTTAGAATATATATATGTATAGGTTATATTTCCACAGACTGTCCCAAGTAAGGTTCTTATTGCAGAGTTTAGGTGGCAAAATATCTGCTTTGCTAACAGTAAGCTAGAATTCTAATTTTAGCCTGAGAAAGTAAATAATGCCTTGTTAGCATTAAGGCGCATTGAATTCCCATCTTATCAGCTTCATAATAAACATACATTATTCACTGAGATATAAGCAATGCACAAACAACATTAAAACTGTTTTCACACATAAAACATGGGTTTCTGTCAATCTGGTATTCCATTGTCCAAAAATCTTTCTTCGGCAAACTACTTTAATAACTCTCCTTTTATATTTTATTAAATGTTATGAGCATATATGGTTATATGTGACATACATATAACTGGAGACCCGGCACAACAGCCCAGAAGATACCTCTAGTTATATCTGCGACTGCGGCCGTGAAAATCTACGTTCCTTCAAAGCATACATGAGTTTAATATGTTTTGTGTTTTTACGGAGTGTTTCCTACTTATTCTTACCACCTAGAAGTCGATTCTTTCGGCTAAAACTTCTGTTTAAAACCATCAACAAACATGCAAGAAGTCAAGTTATAATTCTTCTTAGTTAAAAGCAAAGGCTTATCCATATAGTGTTTTCTGGCGTTAGTAGATTTAGCACACAAATAACTCTATTCTTAATTAATAAATTCCTGTCTAGAAGGATTAAGTAATAGACATATAGTGTTCCTGATTAATAAGTGCACCTCTATGAGCTTTTCTTTGGGCGCGTTGGAAGATACATTTCCAATTAGTAAACCTTATATGTTCAAGGTCATTCTAGCAACAGAGAACGTTACTGAGAGATTACATAGCCAAAACAATTTCTCCCAGCCTTTATTTGTGGACTGGTCCAGATTTCTCATTTTGTTCTCTTTTATTAGTGATGTAGTTTTATTACCGCCCTGGCTCTTTCAACATAAATTCTTTCATCATAAACACTCTTATGGTACCAAAACCAAATGTTGATACCATATATCTAATTAAATTATGGTTTCTGAAAATACCAGTTTTTTTTAAAAAACCCGATAAACGCAGATTCATTTTTATGCGTGAACAATGGATTAAAGTGTATTATTGATTGTATAATAATAATAATAATAATAATAATAATAATAATAATAGTTAAAGCATAGATGAGTGTATTGCCTGTGTATTATATTTGTTATTAATATATTGAATTTAACACAGGCTCAGTATAAAAAGAAATTTGTAATAAATAATGTTTTATTAATTTGTGCTTGGGGTGCATGTTTGCTGTTAATTTTATTGTTTAAACATATTTTCACAAATTTAATCATTTTAATCCTACGTAATTTATTTTGTGTTAAATGGTTTAATAAATGTAAATTAAATATAAAGATACAATAAATTCGATAATAATAATAAATATACAACAATATATTACATAGTGTAGTGATATTCAGCATATCTCATTGCCAGAGCCCGGAAATTAGTCAAAATGCCCTTCCTATCTGCGTAGATATATTGAAGAGTCCGAAATAAACAAATTTCCGTACATTTAGTATCTATATGGCTAATTTTTACTTTGCCTTTTTTGTCTATTTTAGTTTCTGTTGCGTATTTTAAGGTTTAAAACCTTTTTAAAAACACGTTAAAAATTCTATATATCAAAGTGAAAAAAGTTATAAAATTAAATGGTGTTTTCAAGTCACAAAAATATCAGTTGGAATATTTTATACACTTATTTCTTTTAGAATAGTCAAAAACAGTCTGTTGATTTGTTTAAATAACAGAACCTTCATTAATGAATGGAACGCATGGCTACCTCGGACATACGAATACTGATACGGGATGAGGGAAGTACTGTAGTTTTGAACAGTCGTGGCGAATGACCTTGTATCGATCTCCACGAGACAATTCTAGGAAATTTCTAGGGAGAGTAACTTCTCAGCTGCATGAACGTAACAAACAATTGCAAGCGAGAAAGACGCGAGCGGTGCAGCTGAGCAATAAATCGTTCTTACAATGCGGTCAGAAAGGAAGTAAGAGAGATACTAACCTTATTCCCCTATAAACGCATAAACGAAAATGAATTCGATCAGAACCACTGTGCATCTTTTGCTCATTCGCAAGGACTATTCAAAACTACTTTATTTTGTCATGATCCACATTTCCATGATGTCCCTTATGTGAATGTTTTGTTGTAATTGTTAAGAATCCTTTCGAAATAGCCTGTTTTAAATATGCTCCAATCACTTCAGTGGAAAAAGTTCTCTCCGATAAGCGGTTATGATTGTTTATAGCTTGAAAAATATGTCGCTTGTAACCGAGAAGAGTAAACTTTAGTGTTTTAATTATATCATGCGTTAAAGAAATTATTAAGTATCTTAAATGCCTATTTTCATTAACAAAAGTGTTATTACTCTCAGTTTGCATGCTTAATAAATGCCTATTTTAATTATTGCCTATTCTCAATATGTTAAGTGCCTTTCGGCCTGCCTATTTTAACCAAAATTAATACCTGAACTTCCGGGCTCTGCTCAACTATCGTTTTTCAGGTTCCATGCATCAATTGTATGTCTTCCTAGTACTATCATTATAAAATTACTTGACTTTTTTTGAAATCTCGAAACAGCTCATTGTATTTTGAAAATACTTTTTCTTTTCTTTGCTCACCATATTTAGATTGTTAACATCCAGGATGGAGACCTTACCTTGCTGCGGAATTTTATATCAGGTTTAATTACGTAAGATAGGCTACATAAATATTTTGAACATCTACAGACAGATTATGACCTTTTGTTGATGGTTTAGTATATGAAATGACACGCAGTGCATCAGCTTGAAATGAACTTTCAACTACTTTTGAGGACAATGACTGAAATGGATGTATTGATGCTTGCAGAAATGAGGGGGAAACCCTGCAAGGCACAACAGTGAATTAGTAGCATTTTTAAACATTTAGATTTGTATTATATAAGAAAATAATAGCATTTGCTGACTTTTGTGTTTAGTGAGCGAACTCATTTACGGAGTTTTGAAAAGCTGCGAACATTCTTTGCTCCCTACATGAATTATGCGAAAATTGGTTTCATGGCATGATGCGGTTGGTACATGTTATGCGAATGGTGTATATAAACTCAATTTCGTAAACTGTTGTATCTATCGAGCTTTGAAGGAACGATGTTCCGTTTCTTAAATCTAGTAGCGAGTTCCATAAGCGCTCCTCATGAGGCTGGGCTGATGTTCGGGAAAATTCTCAGGAATCAAATCGTATTAAAAGTTGGAAACACTTTAACTGTAGAGCACAGAAGCGGCAATGCAAGTCATTGCGAGGAGGGCAAGCATTTAATGTTAAAGAGAATAAGCTAGCAAAATTAACATTAGGCAGATATCCACTAATTAAATGATAGACAGTTGCATCAGTGGCGGATTTAGAGGGGGGGGCTTAAATTGACTAAAAGTTATATTTTTAAGGAAATTCTGTAACTAGGTCGACAAAGAGATGCTTCAAGTACGAATAATAAACAATAATGGTATTTTTAAATATATTTCCTTCCTCTTACGCAAGCAGCCAAGCACGCTTCTATTGTTAATATTTTAGCATAATGTCTTGGGGAAGGAACTTTACAATTGAATTATAATGCTATTTATTGCTGTTATGTTCTCCTGCTAAAAATATTCTAACAAACGCTCTCTAGGAAGGGAACTTCACTTTCACAATGTAAATAACTGTATTTTATTGCTGTTGCGCACGCACGCCTCCTATTGTAAATGCCCAGAAATTTTTTTTCTGGCAAACCCTGCTTTACAGATGGTTAACTGACCTGCTATGTATTGTTGTCCATTGCGATCTTATGCAATAAATAGGCCGACGGCGCGAGGGCTTCACAGCGAGACTGTCCATTATTTTATTACTTTATTAAAAAATACTGGTATGCAACAATAAGAGAATTTAGTATTAAGTTAGAGCTTCGTATATGCATCAGAGTGCAGATATTGTGAAGTGTTTCATGTTTGGTTCTGACAATGTCGACATTAAATTCTAGTAAAATAAATAAATTAAGCAACCAGACAACTTTGCATTGGTTTTATCATAGCACTACTCAGAAACAGAAGTTAAACTTTTCTGAGTGCTGATATTCTACTGAACATTTTAAATTTTCTTTAAATTTACACAATTAATAATAATAATAATAATAATAATAATAATAATAATAATAATAATAATAATAACAATAGTAATAATAACAATAATTCTCCAGTTCTAGCATTATAATTAAGAAACTAATTTTAATGTGCAGTGCTTTTATAAAAATATAACTTTTTATAACGATGTATAAGATTTGTATTTTAGGACATGAAATGAAGCAAATAGACAAATTTATTGCACCTTTTCGTGTAATTTGCACATTTATTCCCTTTCCATCGTTCGTTGATGCTTCAGCACCTTTATTCAACATTTTGTTTATGTTCTGCTAAAAATTGCGCGGATAAATAATTAATTTTCATTCTTCTTGAACAGATACATAAAATCTTGTAATCTCATTTTGTAGAGCAGAAAGAGAGCTATTAAGTGGTATATTTATAAATTTACAGCCTCTATAGTTTCCAAGTTAATATAGCAAAACCTGCAAGAAAAAAATGCAGATTTCAATTAAAGTTACTACAGAGATTTCTGTGCGGTCCGCGCTCATTTTGTGTAAAGAAGGCTCAAATTTCTAGTTACTCTAGTTGTTGCCTTTAGGCAAAATTGTATTTACTTATGGAAGAATTCGAGAGGAAATTCATCGAAAATGATGCTTGAATTCTTTGATGTACCGTGTGCGATTTGAATATTGGGGATCGATGAGAAGTATCATAGAGCCAGAATAAACCAACACAAGGAAGAGGAACAGTGGAAGAAGTAGACAACTTGTAAGGACAATTTGATGGATTTGCCAAAGTCGAACTTGAATTAATGTTAAGGAATCATTCGGAGGTAATTCCTTTGCAACTTTCACTGAACTTCCTTTCGTTTGTTTACAAAATATGCTCCAATGGGTCCAGTAATTGTTGAGCGGAGTTTCTCCGTTTATAAGGATCTCCTGAGCTCGTAACACCAGAGATTTACATTCGAAACATAGAAATTTATTGCGTAATCCAGCGCACAATTAGGTGGAAACCCAGTAAATGCCACGTTTACTTCCTAAACTTCGGTTACTTTAAGTAATTTGCTATTGTGTTGAATAAAGAATGTTAAGGTAATTAGTTTAGACTTGAATAAAGACATTTTATCACCATCATTTATTTATATTGTAGATTTTTTAAAAAATTTTATATAACTTTTCAAAACGTTTCTTTCCCCCTTCTAAGCATAACTTCCCGTCTTAAAATCCGTTCTTTTACCATAATATATATGAATTGCAGTAAGTTAGAATTTCATTTAGTCCCCTAGTAATGAACTTCTAACTTCCGACGTCAGATTTATGTTACGTGAATTTACTGTCGCGTTGTTGGGAGCGTACGCATTTTGCCAACAAAGCAGTATTTATTGTTAAGGCATTGTTGAAATCCCCCCTTTTTAAAAGTTTTGCAAATGGTATAGATTGAGATGGCGTAATTCTGTGACACAGAGAAATACTTTCATATTAGCAAAATATGTATCTTTTCATTGATTTAACTTATTAAATAAATAAATGTACTCACTTGTTAAAATATTTACACATCACGATTTTCCCATCAATTGTGTAGCACTTGAAACTTCAACACCAATCTATTATAATTTCTGCATGAAGTCAAAAAAAAAAAAAAAAAAAAAAAAAAAAGACCCGCAGGAAGCAGAATGCGAAATGAAATCTGCTATGATATTACTGATGTACTATTTACGACAATTTGTAGAATTTATTGTGATTGGGGTATGAATATTTTATATTTGACCAAAATTTCTCCTTGGAGGAACTAAACTTTTTCCCCAATTTTAAAAAACATCATTTATTTTTTAAATGATATAGAAACACGTTTCAGAAAATGCAACTAAATTACAGTTAAACAATTTTATAATACCTACTGTATTCGGAACTCATCAACAGATCGAAACAACAAAGAACGGAAGATTCTTGCAACTGAGTTTGTTTTTGAGTAGTGTTTTAAAGCCCGTTTTCACTACTGAGGCACCACAGGCGGTGGACACTGATGATACATGAGATGAAATGATAAATTGGGAAAGGATATTTTTTTTTAAGGAAGGAAGCGTTCCAGGCCTAAATTTAGGTACCTCCACGGCATTTGCCAGTTATGAAGACTGAGGAAAACCTGGAAAAAGAACCCAGTCAGGGAGGACGGTCCTGGCGGGATTCGAACCGCAGACCTCCCGCTCACGAGTCCGTGCCTTAACGACCTCGGCCACCCATGGCGGTTTCTTGCAACTGAGTGCTAAGAATGGTAACGAGCAAATAGGAAGAATATAATTCATAAGTCAGAACTGAAAGGAAAATATGCCCGGGGTTTTACAAATTTCGGTGAATTTATTGATGAATGCAAAATAAATACTTGAAAAAAAAAAAATTAAAACGTAAAAAGAACACTTAAAATAAGTTTTAAAAATAAAATTGTAAAACATATGTGAATATACATTTTGTTCAATATTATGAAAGATGAACAATGAAAGTGCGCATGTTGCATTTTACAATGCTGAGACACAAAAATTATGCTTTCTCGTGCTCTCCGATTGATGGTGTAAAATGTTAAATTTTATATTTTATCTTCTAAGCAGCATTTTAAGGGCATGGGCAGAGGTCCCTTCTAGTACTTTGGAAATATTTTATTAATACTTTAATTTCTATAACATTTCTTTGAGCTTCATGAATATTTGAACAGTGTTCATGTAAAGACTAATCGGAACGCTACTAATCATATGTATAGATTTAAGGAAAGGTTATAAATTTTGCTCATAATTAAATGTACCTCTTGTAATGTCCTTAATTCACAATGTATATGTAGAAACAGTCTTTCACACTAGTCGTACATTAGTTGGATAGGAAGAATAAAACATGGAAAATTCAGATCATAGCCGGAATTCAAGACTCGCATCTTTGGCCTTTCGTGTCGACACTCTCTGACCTCCACCAAGCATGGAAGCCCTATTTGTTTTATTATTGCATACCCATTATAATATTTTTACAATCCTGGGAAACGTGCACTACTAATTCCTATTAGTTCCGCAGGTATATTGCATTCTAAATATATAACTATCATAATCAAACTCTCAGCTACAACAGAGAATGCAGAAGAAAGGGGAACAATAACAATAAAAATGAACTAGGACATATTCCAAAAGGGATTATATAGTGATTTATATAGAGCTAACATATTTCTTTATTTCAGAAAGAGTGCTAGCCAGAAATTATTATATCTCAAATGTAGAATATTTTTGGGAGATTATTAATTTCTAGGAAATGTTGAAAATGTGCTCCCTCCTGCATAAGGCATAACGCAAAACGATTTTCACTGTGCAAAATCGTGGTATGTTGGTTCACAGAAGTAGTTTCATTTATGCGGCTATGTGAACTCACTCCATTGAGCCGTCCAAAATCCACATGTCATTCATGAAGCACCTATGTACCCCATTACAGTAGGGTTTGGTGCAGAGAATAGTGAAATCCTCCCTTTTTTTTTCTTTGGACCATACTGTGAACACCAAAGAGTACCGCCGGATTTTCGTGGAGTTTGCTGAGCGACTGGACGATGTAGAGCTGGGCCATGAATATTTTCAACAAGATGGCGCCATTGAAAGTTTCTTTGACGACTTGATAATCTTCAAGGACTGTGCGCAACAGGATCCCCTGATTTGGCAACACAACTTCTTCCTATGGGGTTACCTTAAAAGATGAGTTTCATAGTATTATCTGAGGCACAACATTACACAGGAGATTAATAGTACTGACAACGCAGTCCTCCAAGAGCGGTCAGTAAGGAATGACGTATTGAGTTATGTCTTTTGCAGGAGGAAGGAGATTTTCAACATTTTCTATACAGTTAATAATCTCCCAGAGATGCTCTACTTTTGAGATATAATAAGTTGTGGCTAATATAATTCGTTTTGAAATAAACGAAGATAGAAATTTGTTAGTTCTGTATAAATCACTCTGCAGTATAGTAGCAGCAACAGTAGCGGCGGCGGCAATAGAGCAGTAAAAACTGTGAAATTGATTACCACTTCAATGTGATTACTTGTTTTAGTTGAACTTTTTTGTGTATTCTGCATTAATTATTAAACCCTTTACTATTTATTCGTTGTAAATATTTCACCGACCGTTAATTTCTAGTGGTAAGCATAGGTGGCTACTAACCGAGAAAAGCCGGTTTAAGAGATTTTTAAGACAAGGTTCTCCAGCCTTGTGATGACGATTTGGAAGCTATTTAATCACAGAGGTCATTTGAAACTGCTGGCAATGTGCGGTATATTAAACACCTCCGCCTACAATATAACTCTCTCAATGATGTCGCAAGACGGAAACGAGAACGCAGCCCAGACCCTCCCTGAGCTGTAATGCAAAAGATTACACTTTATTTGTGTGTAGATAGAACAGTACCCCCAGAACATATTCAGAGATAATGGATTCTGCTTAAGCAACAGGTGGAAACGGACATTCAAGAATAAACAATCACCTTTAGTCTCCACTAGTCCTCTCTTCTCTCAGCAAAATACGTTAACAGTTGCTCAACCTTATACATATGAAAAATGCAAAATGCTGGAAAGAATGGTGATTCAAACCATCATTTTTTATATATTTCCGCCCATTAAGGTCAGAATTCAGTTTTGAAAATAGATAATAAGTCGTTGGGGGCAAGGTTTGGACCGTACGGTGGATGATCGAGCTCCTAGAAGCTATATGTGTTCAAAGCAACCATGTGCACTAACTCTTCTACACTGTTCTTTTCTTTGAAGTCTATCATCCGAATTTCTCTGCAGTCCCGAAAAATTATCGCCATAAGCACCATAGTTTCCAACTCTGTGACGACGGACTTAATACTGCTCTAGGTTAAAAACTATTCTGACAACATTCCACATGCAATTGCATTTTAAGTGCTAAAAGAATTCGGGGCACCGATTTTGCGCTGATCTTATGCATGTGGATGAATACGAAGCACAGTTATGTTACAGATATTTCTTTTTGTCTTCAAATGACTCGGAACTTCCTCCTCGACAAGGAAGATGGTTTCTTGTACAGATCTATTCTCACGCGTAATATTTGAGGTTCTCTCTCCCCAAACGAACACACCTTCACTATTATATTTGAGAGGAAGCAGCTCCATACACAAACCATCAATATGTAGTTTAATTCATCTGGGTGAAATTACTTCTGTAGTTAAACAATGTTATCGCTATTCGTATTAAATTTAGAACGTCACGCTATACCAGAATAATTACAAATCATTTATCTTATTTTGTTCTCAAATAAGTAGATCTATTAAATGAAACCATACTTTCCCCCAACCGAACACACATATAATGAATTGACATTAATCACTACGTGAGGTGTTCTAAAAGTTTTGGCCTGACTCAGAGATGTCGTGAAGAGATGGAAAATTACTATTATAGTTGTGAAGTATCATCTTTTAGTTGACGCGTTTTATACGTGTAAGTATATTCACTTGTTTGTAACGATCGTGTGAGCAAACTACTGTTAACATTTTCTACCAAATGGATAAAAAACTGAAATACGAGCTGTGCTAAAGTACTTCATTTTGAACGGTTTAACCTAAACAGAAAGCAGTTAGATTCCACATTAAAGGATCTTCCCCTTTGTTTTTGATCGTTAAAAAATGGGCTGATAAATTTAAGCGTGGTTGTACATCCATTTAAGATGATCATGGAATGTCCACCACATTTTACACGAAGTTTTGGGTATGAGAAAGCTTTTCAATCGATGGGTGCCCGTTGTTAGCAAAACATTCAAACGCATTCGAACGAACATTTCGCTATACTACTGAATTTCTCCGAAGTTTCATGACAATAGATGAAATATGAATTCACCACTACACGCCAGAGATGAAGGAGCAGTCCAAACAGTGTGTGGCAACAGGTGAAATTGCACCAAATAAAACAAAAACGGTTCTATCTACAGGAAAAGTCATGGCTACAGTTTTCTGGGATACTCAAAGTGGTGCTCGTAGACTACCTCCAAAAGAGCAGAACCATCATCGGGGAGTATTACGCTGCACTACTGAACCAACTGAAGGATGTTATTCAGGCTGAGCGTCCACACCTTGCGAAAAAGAAATTTCTCTCTCATCACGAAAATTGCGCCATCATACACGAGTGGGGTTGTTGCTACAAAACTGCATGACCTTCGCTTCCAAGTGCTTGCACTTCCACCATATTCGCCGAATTTGACTTCTAATGATTACTTTTTTTATCCAATATCTGAAGAAACAGCTGGGTGGACAAAGATTCACATCAAATAATCGGGTTGAAGCTGAGACAATCGCTCATTTTTCACAGTTGGACAAATCTTATTTTACTGAGGGTATCAAAAAGTTTTAAAGTCATTGAACTAAATGTATTGATTTACAAGGTGGCTATGTTGAAAAATAAAATAAAAAAATAAAATATCTTGTGTTTACTTGGTCAGGCCGAGAACTTTTAGAACGCCTTATGTATTATGCATTATGTCTCACTGAAATTAGTTTGTGACCAGAAAGGAAATTCAGTGCTTACATTCGAGTATTAGATAGCATGGCCTTTCACATATGTCAGGTCGGAAACGTATGAGCATTTTAGAAATAGTAGAGTCATATTACTTATTATGTAAGGAAATCAAAAAAAGTTTTGAGTAGTAGTGTAAGTAAACTATTTGGCCTATTAACAGTTACACAACTTACAATGGAGACTTTTAACTGTCAAACTAAATGAAAGGCGTCATTCTAAGAGATCGATGTTTCAGAAGAAGAAAGTTACTTTCTTTTAATAAACAACACTAATAACAAGTGAACAGATTGTGTAAGGATTGTAAGATTTCCGTTAAAACAATTGTTCATAAGCTGTTACCCAGAAGTCAAATTCCATGCAATATCTTCCACTTTCGAAAGCACTGCTCTTTCTCTGGCAATGTTTTGATCATTTTCGTTACATTTTTTGTTCTTTTTATATTTATTATTTTGTACTACAGATTCTTTCACAGTTTTTTTCCATCCTCTACTACTAATGAGACATGTTTGTGCCTTATACAAATCGAACTCCATGATTCCACGTTTTGTTATTAAATTTCGTTTCAATTCCCAAACACATATTCCTCGCCCTGGCCTGGGGGCTTCGATGATGGAGCGCCTTGCCTTACCGAATCACACACTGGAAATAGAATACAGAAATTTTTTTTGTTAATAATAAACACACGTGTGTTTTAGCAAAGGGGTGAGTGAAACACACACTGAGCACGACTTGTTAAAATTCACATAAAAACAGAGACAGAATGAAGCAGGCTCCGCGCACATGTGAGTTCGCCAAATGATACAAAGGAGTATGAATGATTTGATATGTAGGTAGAAAGTAGTAGCATGTAACAGCCTAAAGCATATGTTCTGCATTCTTTCTAATATCACGTTAAAAAACCTGACGAAAAATGTCACGTTTTCTCCCCCTGCCTGGCTTTTTAACAACATAATAATAATAAAAAAAAGCAGAGGCACACACGCACGCACAGATACGGGGTAACAGAACAGAAGAGGAAGGATTCGGGCCCCGTGGGAAGTTTGATGCTGAAGTCCAATACACACACACACACACACACACACACACACACACACACACACACACACGCCATTCTCAGCTCGATTCCAGTGAACATGGCAGACAGACAGACAGAGCGAGCGAGCGAGTGATATGGGGGAAAAAGAGGTAGCCCCTGGATGTTCCGACTTCAAAAACAAACCACCTCGCATTATGACAGACAGAAGGGGACTAGAGCGAAAATGAACCAGGGCTGACAACATCGAAATCAACGTCATTCCTCTTTTGAAAAAGGAAGCTTGAGGGTGGGGGAGACAGAAATTTTCCAAAATATTTATTTACTGGCTTGTTTTACCAGGTATTGTCAGGATAGAGCTGCTGAAAGGAATTCTATCTAATAACAGACTTCGGTTTAGAGATGTAAAAAGGATGTACATGTTTTACTTCTCTCCTCTGTCGGATCACACAACTTGTTCCATACCTCAAGCAGTTAGAGCGGGACAGAATGCGCTGCACAAACGCAAGACGGGTTAATTGCTCTGTACAAACCCTTTGTAAAGACAAAACCATGCTAAAATCTCGCACATCAGTTATTTGTATGTTTAGAAAATCATGATCTCGTTTCATTTATCTATAACTGAAATAGTTTTATAAAAAGTGTATTATTATTATTATTATTATTATTATTATTATTATTATTATTATTATTATTATTATTATTATTATTATCTATTCAATAATGCATATTTAGCGATATAATATGTTATGTTTAATCAAATTCATATCTCCCAAGATTAAATTACTAGTACGTTGTGGCTCAATTTACGGTTCATTTTCAAAAGTAAGAGGTAGTTTTAATTGCTCACAATTTCTTTATTTTTCAAATATTATAAGTTCTGGCACTGGCCTACATAAAACAAATAAAATTTTGCTGTATTTGTTTTTGTGCTAGTAGTAATCTCTCTTCAATACTGTATACAGCAGCTTTGAGTTCATGATCTGAAGTACCTGCAACAGATAATGTCATTATTAACTCATTAATTGTTAGGAACACACTGTCTTTCAGATAATCCCATGATTAATAATTGAATTGAAAGTACAAAGTTATTTGAACGATATCAATAAGCGCTGATACATTCAACTGATATTCACAAACACAGAGGTAAAATATTAAAGTAACATCAAAATAAAATTTATCTTACATGAATAGACGCTATTGTCTTTGCACTAAATTTAATCCACACTACAGAAGAGACACAAATCAACAGATCAAGAATATACGAAAGTAGGTCCATAAGTTTCCGGCCTAACCATTTTCTAAGTATGATAAAAACAAAAAAAAAAACTATATTTACTTTTCAATATAGTTACCCTTTATTGCAATACACTTCTCACATCTTTGAATTAACAACCCCCCCCCCCAATAGTCGGAAGTCTTATCTACAAAATAGACATAAACAGTATCCATCACTTCTCGTCACACTTAAATTTCCTTCCTCGAATATCCTTCTTGAGTTTTGAGAAGAGGAAATAGTCGCTGGGAGCTAGATCTGGGCTGTAGGGTGGATGGTAGATCTCCTTGAAGCCTCATTTCTTCACAGCTTCCTTTGCAACAAGAGCTGTGTGCACAGGTGCGTTGTCATAAAGAAGGTGCACATCACCACTCAACTTTTGCTTTCCTCGCCTTTTCTCTTTGATGGAAGCACTTAGTCTGTGCAGTAGACTAGCATAGTACACCCCATTTATTTCCTCTCCTTAAAGTCAACGAAGAGGATTCCTTCACAGTCCCAAAAGATTGTAGCCATGATCTTCTTGGTTGACTGAGTGATCTTGGTCTTTATACGCGATGCTTCGCCATGTTTACGCCACTCCATTGATTCTCTTTTGGGAAAGGGATCATAGAGAAGAAAAGCTTCATTTCCTGTAACAATGGTTTGTAGAAATTTTATCTCATTGCTACTGCAGAGCTCAAAAAATGTCTGACAACAGATGACTTGTTGCTGCTTTTCGACTGAGGAAAGAAGTCTAGGCACCCATCTTGCACTAACCTTATTCATGTTCAAATGTTCATGAATAATTCGAAGGACGGTTTGAATTATTCATGACCCAACCGTGCTGCTATTTCTGTAACTTTGAGTCACCGGTCTTCCATAATTTCTCTTTCCTCAAGAGCGATGTTTTCAGGAGTTAGCACCTGCACGCTCTTCGTCTTCAATGCTTTCTCCACCATTAGATAAAACTTAGCCCATTCTTTTACGGTAGAATTTGAGGGGGATAAAATTAAACAGCAATTGGACGGTGTATATGGGGATACATACCGTCCAATCGCTGTTTAATTTCATTTGGAGTAAGTCCCTCTTTTTGAAGAACTTAATTACATTTCGATGCTCGATTTTGAACTTGTCACAATCTTGTGCACATAGCCTTCTTTGTGCAACTATATCTGTACAACTGAAAACAGCGGAGCGGAAGTTACAGCTGTAATTATTTACTTAACAGGTAGGGTATGACACCAGATAAGGTTTTGTGAAGGCGATAATCCTTATCCTTGTGGACCTACCCTCATAAATGCACAAAATCTCTTACATTTTGAATATAACTTATACAAATAACTTTTTTGAATAAAAGAGTTGTATTTACTGTCGCTTTGAGTGCATTGGTTCGCTCGCAACGTCAGTTGATTGGGAACTGAATACTACAGGTATTAAATATGTAGGGATGAGTGAAATGAAACGAATTTATGTTAGCGCAAAGAGCTCGGAGTCCTTGGCGTCTAAAAGCTATTTGCTTTTCACAGTAAGGAAAAACACCGAAAAGTGCCTTACCCATACGGCTTGACCTGACCGGGGTTCGAACCCAGTACCTGCAACAGAAGTCGCGAAAGCTACCACAAGACCACGGAGGAGATGAAATATCTTTTATTTAGACTAAGTTTGTGAAACTAATAAGTCTCAAGTTGAGTGTTTTCATTTTCCTTTGCTTATGCAACTTTCGCGTATTATACTTGAGCTCCCATATTCCAGTGAAATGTTGATCCTGGTAACCATACTTGCCTCGTAGACCCAAGGTTGGCATTCTATCCCTGCCTCGTAGAATTTTTTCGTTGTAAAAATCCTAATTATGGCTTCCTTCGGAAGGGAAATAAAGCCGTGGGCTCCGTGTCGTGTATTTACTGCACAAAAAAGAACCTCAAGTCTGAAAAAAGAGGCCGTGGGCAAATTTTATCGGTCGTTTCACGCCCTGAATTGAATGGGACACTGATGACCCGAGATGTTAAAGAGCGTCCTAAATAAACATTATAACTATTTTTTTTTTCTCAGCGAACTCCCGTTTTGATTTTATACGGGAGCGCGTATCTCCTGTATTTCAAGAACTATGCCAACCGTGTCTCCTTAAGTTTTTTTCCGTAACATCCCTTCGATCACTAGTATGCATAGGAAAAATGAATATGATATATCGGATCAGACCAATGCTTCTCCTCCTAGTTTGTGTGCCCTGGTTTTCCCATTGTATGTGTTTTATCGAATTTTGCTTGAATACTTAGCTTCATTATGTGTATTCTCAATTTTTGTGATTTGAGAGACACAATAAATCCCAGAGTTTCATTTATTGGCAATACGGTGGAAAGGAGGTATCAATATTTAATTGCTGCATTCTGTAAATAATGATGAACGTGCCAAAAATGTAAATAAACATGATTTAAAATAAGAGCATTCGTGACCGTTATACCCTGTACTAAGCTAGTTTGATCTAATAAATTGTGTAAAGAAATAAATAATTATTCATTTACAGTAATCATTATGTCAAGTTAAAACCTTGCGTATTGTCATAAATAATAAATTGGCAATTCTATTTATGCACTAACTCTGGACAGTTCAACCGTAAGCTACTTTCGTGCGTACCTCTTCTTTAGGATGACAATATCCTGATGGACTCAGTCACGTGTTCGTCACCTAATGATAGAAGGGTAGAGTGATGGTATCTGGGATGAAACAATGGACAAACTACAATAAGACATAGTGGTAAATAAAATGTTGTTGGGTGTGAGGGTAGAGAAAATAAAATTTATGGGGGAATTCTTCGGGAAAGTAAGGGATAAATGAAGTAAAACTCTATGAAAGAAGCTTGGGAGTACACACACAGTTAGAAAATGATAATTTATTTTAGGGATTCTTCATCATACATATAACCAGGTGGTTAAGGTATGGGAGAACTTATTTTTATACTGCTAAATGCGTATATTTTGTTTGATTATGTAAATTTAATTGTACTTTTGTTTGCTGAAATAAAAATTCACACTTTTTCACACTTCTGGGGGAAGAAGTCCAGGTGAGAACGAAGAAAGTAATTTTGAACTATGTGTAGCAACGAAGTTTTTCATAGCTAGACAGCACTTTCCTTGAATATTTCCCCCTATTCCGCAATAACTGTGAACAGGCGTGCTCAAAAGTTTCCCCATGCAGTTTTTTCATCATCCTGTGGGATTTTATCAAAATGATTTCTAAAATGCTCTCGAATGCGTGATTTTATAAAGATGCCCCCCCTTGATTTTGGCATCGCTTATCAGAGGGGGCTTCCCTCATAAGTACTGAAACTTGTCTCGCCGCCTTGGTTCATTCCTTTCACAAAGTCTTGTTTTTTATGAAACCCAACTTGATGTGCAAGGACAGCAGAAAATCTCTTTATGAGTCAACCAAAGTTTAATTTCGGATGTTTTTCACACCCGGTGGAAGGGTTTTATTGGTTTCTTAGTCGCGTTTGCGTAATGAGATACATGGGCCCTACTATCCCATTTACATATAAAATAAGAATATTTTATATAACCTAACTGCATACTAAATAGCAATGCAATCTCTTTCTGGCTACCATAGATTTTCCACTATAAGTCTTCAAGAAAAAGTTTCATGTTTCAATATGTGCATAGTATACCCAACTGGAATAATAAGAAGCTCATTACCGACACGGATAAGAACGGTTTGTAAATTTACCTTCAAGATGTCTGCATTCATCATGCTGGTCATTGCTAATTGTGAGAGCCTCCGTTATGCCTTGCATGGTGAAAACGAAAGCTCTGGTACATGGAAATACTCATATCCTTTTCTAGTGAACTTCTATTTTAAAAGCGGTACTAAAACCTCAAAGAGAATTTAAATCTCCTATGAGATCACTGAACTCACCTTGAGAATGACGCGTGGTTCACAAATATGTACGAAATCAAAATACTTTGAGACACAAGCTTATGTACACTTGGAGAACCGCCATTACTTATCATCAGAAGAAAGGTGATGTTCTTTTGGTAGTTCTTCTCCATGGATCATGACGTATAAATTTTAGGATATACCACTGTCTGCTTTTATTATTATTATTATTATTATTATTATTATTATTATTATTATTTAAAAGTATGGTCTAATACAGTACATTCTTGTAAAGTATGGTCTTGTAACTTTATTTTCACGAAAGTAGTACAACGTTTGTAAAGTACTAGTAAACAGTTACAAGTAACATCATATAACGTCAAGATGAAGGAACAGCTGTTTTCCACAAGTCGCCTTATCTTGAGTTAGGTTATGTCCACTTCTTAGTAATAAATTCGTGATTTATAATACACATAGCGGATTATTGTCGTTCCTGCTAAATAGGTCTTTTATTTTTTTAAGATATAATGGCAATTTAAATACTTTATTATACATTTGTCAATATCCAAGCTTAATAATCCACTTTGAGACGACGGAACCTTACAGCTACATTTATTAGTTCATTTGATCATTTATTTATGTAGCTTGGCGATCACGTTAGAAGCAATTATAAGGAAAAATTGGGAAAATTAAGTTAAAAGAGATTATTTTAAAAGAGAATGAAAAATGAAAGGAAAATATTTTCGTGGCATGTAACAACAACCTTAAAAAGCATAAACTTTGATGCTGAACTGAAATATACATTTGAAACAAAACGCCAATATCAGCCGTAATTAACCTAGCTTTTTTTCATTTTCACAAATACTGAATTATTCTTTCTGTATACATATTCTTAACTCAGCATTGTTATCATATTCGTTAATACTTCGCATTTTTAAGTCAGCTGACTCCTAAAATTATTAAAAAGGTATTCAATTTTGCATTAGTATTTGAAGTTACCAACGCTTCTGCACTTGTAGAGAAATTTATACAAATTGCCAGAGCCTAACTAACACTAATACTTCTGTAAAACAGAACCACGAAAAATTACTTGTACACTTTAAGTACTTTAAATTAGCAGTATAGCAGCAACACATGTGAAACAGAATTTGTGCACTTGTAATGTATAAACTATACTTTTGTAGAACAGGGCCCTTATCTTTGATAATGCGAAAGGCATTAAACTTCTTTATCCATTAACCCAACTTTTTAGTTTGTTGGCGCAAGTGTTGCAGACTATATGCGCAGCACAACTTTTGTAGTGGTCACCGATTTTACATCAAAAATAATACTGATGGTTTTTTTTTAATTAATGGAGTAATAGATTCTTTTTCTGAAGAAAATGCACATTTCTTACCATAGCAAATGGTGTTAGCACTGTTCACCAAATTCACCTCATTTTTGTTCACTACACGTCCTTAGAAATATGTCAACAATCGCACTAACGGTTGAAAGTTATCTGGAAGACAAAATGACAATTGCATTCAAAATCGCTGGATGGGAGTGAAAAAATATCAGTAAAACGCAAATCGCTGAACTACAAAGAAGATTAGAGACTATAAAAGAGCTTTTTACTTAAAGGTTTTACTTATTTGCTAACTTATCATAAACATAGCATAAAATCAGCATTTAATTACCTCTCTGACATACGGCTATTAAAATGAAAAACAGGGCTTATTTTTTATTTTATATCCTTGATCAACACAACAAATTGACAGTTGTTATTTATTTGTTTTATTCACGGACGCTCTTTAACATCTCAAATCATCAATCTCCCATTCAATTCAAGGCGTGAAACATCCGATAAATTTTTCTGAGAGGCCTTTTCTTTTAGGCTGGAGGTTCTTTATCGTGTCATAAATCTATGACGGGGATCCACGGTTTTTCTTGTCTTCCGAAGGAAGCCATATTTAGGATATTTACGCTCCATCTACCCTGATCCGGATAGAGCCCGCGATCTTGGGTCTACGGGGCAAGTATGGTTACCACTAGACCACCAGGACCGACAACAAATTGACAGGAATTTACTATTCTGATCCATTTATATTTTCACCATTGATCACTGTAGTCTTCTGGGTTAATATGTGGCGATCTCTGGGAGGAACCGAAGCTCTTAAACCATTTTGCGTTTCAAACTGCCCAAAGGCTGGTGAAAAACTGTCTCCATGCGTAATAATATTGCATAAGGCCAATGCGACTTAGCAAGGTAATACCATCTCTTTCCACAAATAGAAAGATTAATAAAACACATAGCAAACCTTTAAGGCAACCACAACAATAAAAAGCAAACAACTTGTCATGGTGACGTAAAAGAAAAACCATTTGTTGTACAATAAGTAGGTGCGAGACTTTTCAAGATTGTATTGAAAATGAAGAAAAAGAAAAATTAAAGTTACTGATCTTGTCGTTCTATTGATCTACAAGCCAGGCAGACTTTAAGCCAGTTATAAAACTGTGACAACCAAGTTTTATTTTAATTTCACGGAAATATTTTAAATCTTCGATTCCTTCGCGTTGCATTCTTATTCTTATTTTATGATGCCAAGATGATATACAATTTACATGGTCGTTTGGAGATCCCTGATTATTTTCTTTATATCACCATTTCACACTGTATTCAAATACGAATGATATCCCGTGAAAATATATTTGTAGTTGGACTTAAATCCGCGACGCGTAGGCTACTAACTACTTGCATTAATGACCAGTGAAGCCGGAAATTATACTTCTTTCTTCATTTGAAATAACAAAAATAAAAACATGTTTTCCCAAAATATAATGCTGTGATGTAAGAAATGGCTGATATATACAGTGCAGAAGAGAATTCGCCCCTGAGTGGAGCGCTGGCTTTCTTTTTGCATAATGTGCAAGATTTAACAGCAATCTCATTTTGTTAAGCATCCCTGCAGTCTTGTACAGACAATGAACTAAATGCATCATGATTGAAGAAAATAGGCACGAGTTTTTCGACCCCTTAAGTTAGTTATAGTTCGACTTTTCAGGTTAAGGGGACATTTTATAATAACTGGCTCAAGCAGCATTCGAAACTGCGTTCTCCCCTTTTATAACTGCTTTTGCATCGTTATCCTAGTCAAAATGCCAAATAAGCACGGAATTTGAGTTACTGCTTATATCAATAAATTTCAGCAAGGGGGCCATACAAACATGAGCATAACTACATTTATAATTTATAATTTTGCCTTCGCTAAATTAAACAAATAAATGCGCAAATTTCTAAACGTCCACCACAACAGAAACACAGGAATTTTAACCGCCATGCTTGGCGAGGTCGTTAAGGCGCGAACTCGTGAGCGGAAGGTCTGGGGTTCGATTCCCACCAGGACCGCCCTCCCTGACTGAGGTTTTTTTCCCAAGTTTTCCTCAGTCCTCATAAATAGCAAATTCCGGGAGGTACCCTAAACTTAGGCCTGGAACGTTTCCTTCCTTAAATAAATCCTTTCTCAATATATCATTTTTTGTCATGTATCATCAGTGTCCACCGTCTGTGGTGTCTCAGTAGTAAAACGGGCGTTAAACACCATTAAAAAAAAACACCCAAGGATTCCATTTGATAATATTTTTCTGTTTAGAGAAAGCCAATTGAGCTGAGTGCTGATTTATATACTTAAGAAAGTATATAATTTTAAAGTCTATTGTTTCCCGTTCTAAGTACAACCTTTCTTTTCTGGGGCTACTTTCTATAGACCTTAGGGTTAGATACTTCTGTTCCTTTAGTTTTTAATTCCATCCTTCTCATTCCTCCTTTAGAACTTCAGCACCGTCTCTCTTCTGATGAATTATGGTCGATATTTACTTAAGTAGTAAACATTAATTGTTTCTCTAATGGAAAAAAGCAGGGTCGCTTGATTGGTTCAATAGTATAAACAGGTAATCACGTATTCCATGTTGTCATTACACCATATGTTCATTAATAACTATTTTTCAACCAATTATTTAAGTTCGGGTTACGAAGTGGCAAATTAGCAGACAAAAGTCATTTTCGCAGCGCGCAATTACTTCTAGGAGCAACAAATAAACTACCCGAAGCTTATACACGTTCAAGGATGATTGTTTAGACATTCTGATGCTTTTGTCAATGTATGTGTAAATTCTGTCGGTCTATGTTGGTAGCTTTATTACTTATATTCAATATTGTCACAATCTACTTCAAGTCGGACTTTTCTGAGCGTACTCAGGGTAGAGCGACGGGCGATATTTTAATAAAACATTACCCAAAAGGTTACAAAATTGTACTAGGTTTATTAACTATGAAGGATTACAGAGAAAAGGTTAAGCAATTGATTTTGTTTATACAGAATTACACAATTAGCAGAAAATAATGAAATGTACTAAGTAAAACAAAAGAAAAACGTGGTGTAAAGAAGATAAGGGTCCCAGAGAACTGAGAAAACGAAAGGAAATATACTCAACCCGAGCATCAAGTAAGCATTGAACCAAGGAATTTTATCGGAGAATGCATTGGTATTTCCATTGGGACAATCGAGAGAACATTGTGTGAAGTTGAAATTAAAGTTCGAAGTCCTCATAAGCAAAGTGATTGTTGTTGAGAAGAAGTTCGGTACATGCATTGATCGAAAGTTAATGAGGAGAGAAAGAGAGTAGAGGTGAAGAGAAATGAAAGTTCCCTCAAGCTTACATGCAGTTGATATGTGAAACAGTCTTGAGACTGAGTCAAGTAAAAGCACTTGCAACAGTGGGCACAGCAGATAAAACCGCCTGTGGTGCCTCAGTAGTAAAAAAGGGCTGGCGTTAAACAACATTCAAAGAAAACAGCGGATAAAAGTAAATTCAGAACTCTTACTTGTGATCACATTTCCACTCACAATTTTGAAGCAAAAGTCAGTGAAGTGTCCCATTTTCCTGGGTGTTCATTCGTGTGAAACGCGTACTGAATGATTGGTTTGAAGGGAGCTGCAGTGAATTGTTAGCAGGCTAGTGGCTGTAGCTTCATATTTTCTCTTTACAACAATTGATGGCATCTTAGAGCATAGGTGCATTTGAACTGGATACATTTTTATAAGAAATAAACATGAAGAAGTCTCTAGTAACTTTTAATGGGTCAGGTGACGTTCACATTTTTTAAGATTAGACTTCTTTTCATGTAAGAATGAGTACTCGCAGAACTGAATAACAGTATCCATTACTTTATTTTCTTTTTCTCTTCTGAAATACTTCCGCTGTGCATTTCTTTAAGCAATCAACTTTAATAAATGTTCAGATCATGTTCATGCAAACTTTTTTATTTACAATTATTTTCCTAATTATCTCGGAAAATTTCTGCCCAATTCAACTTTTGTGTGACCGCTTGATAATTTATTCTCACTTGCATGCCTGTACTCGGATGCTTCTATCATGGATAATTGTTCTCTGCCTTCTTTTTTCGATGAAAATTCGTAGACATTCATGATTTAAGGTTGACTTGATCGTTTGTAGGGTTGCACGATCGGTAAAGCAAATTCATGTGCTTGATATGCGTAAAATTATGTTGAACTGTTTTAGTTATCTTTGCTCCTAGCTCTGTAATCTTTCTGTATCACAGTTTCTTCTTCCTTGTCTTGTTTTGACCAAAACTGTTAATTTTAATCAATTCTGGTTCTGCTTTTGGTGGTGATAGTTCATAATCGGAAGATAAGGAATCAGGTGAGTAAATGAAAATTGTTCGTATAAAAAAAAAACACACTGAAAGATTGTTTCAATAATTACATGTGATTCATGGAATGCTTTAGAGTTGTTTGCAAATGAGAGATTAGGAACGAAATGAGTCGTCAAATTGTCCTTCATCATCCCTAAAGCCGCAATCGTTGTCTTTATTTTCAGGACGATTATCATGTGATGGCCAAGTGATCATTGTCTTCTTCTTCTTCTTCTTCTTCTTCTTCTTCTTCTTCTTAAAGTAGTCCAATGAGCTGACCTTTGAAGTTCTCGAAGACTCGTATTTCGACTTCATTTGGTTAATATTGAACACGCCGAACGATTGTGCGATTGATGCTAGTTCAAGTAAACGGGCCGCCATGGGATCTGTTAGCAAATTCATAGGTGCCACCGGTGACAACTTTATTGCCCCATTTCCCGTTCAGGTAACTCATGATATTTTTCAGCCTCGTTCCACTCTTAAGTTAATTTTTCTACTCGATGCCATTTATTTCTCTCCCTCAAAGGCATACTTTCCTTGTCAAAGAAAGGCAAAAATCACATCTAATAATGCAAAAAAGAACTGAAATGGGATTTTTATGTATTTATTTTAAAAAGCTTCTTTTTTTAATTACGAATAAACAAAAATATATCATTTTCAATTAGAAATTTATATGAAGATCTAACTTTTGTACACTTTCCAATAAATATTTGAAACATACGTAAATCTTTGAAGGTATGCTTCAGTGATAAATGCAAATTTGAGTTTCAAGCATATTTATATGTAAGTTCAAACGAAGAACTTCATTCTCAGTGCTGTATGTACCGACGGTGTGGCATCCTAACCAAAGTAATGGTCTGCACTGTTATGCCTGTGTATAGTACTGGTCATTTATGCATAGTTAACGGCACAATACCGCCATGGTTAGCGGAGGTCTGAGGTTTGATTTCCACCAGGACAATCCTTCCTGATCGAGATTTCTTCAGGTTTTCCTCAGTCCTCGTAAATGGCAAATGCCGGAGAGGTACTCTAAAACTTAAGCCTGAAACACTTTCTTCTTTTAAAAAAACCCGTTTCCAATTTATAATTTCATCAATGTATCATCAGTGTCCACCACCTGTGATGCCTCCAAATTTAAAATGGGTGTTTAAAAACTATTGAAAACGGTACAATGAAGCGAGAACAATATCTAACAATACTGAAAAATCACATACTGTCTCATATAAAGGAGAAAAGTCATGCACGATCACTAGGGAACGAAACGTGCCTTGATGTGGCTGCAGGTCTAAGGAACGCTGTTAGTGCGTGTGACTTTACGTAAAGATACCTTTCAGTTGATGTCAACAATGCGATCATTCGTTCGGTGTCCGAACTTCCGTTCTTAATGATCACATTTTATTGATTAATAATGGGGGGGGGACAAGACAAGGATGATTATGAGAAACGCGCTCTCCGTTACATGGCAAAATGACAACTACTTTGAAAACAAATATCAAAAGCTGCTTTATAGCATGCATCGGGCAATCAGCGTGTTAATTAAGAAAAAAATAATGTTCACCAAATATTAGAAGTTTTCAAATGCATTTTTGTTGATTTCTGCTAAGAATTCGCATAGGTATAACAATATGACCACCTCTGTATTTATTAAATTAACCATTGTAATGGGCTAATCAAGCAAAAACAAAATGGATACATAAAATGGCAAATAAATATTCTTCTCTTACTTTGTACAGGTTTGAAACCTATGAATTTGCTAACAGATCCCATGGCGGCCCGTTTACTTGAACTAGCATCAATCGCACAATCGATTGATTGATAGTTCATTGTCAAAAAAAAAAAAATGTAAAACAACTGAACATAAAACCCTTGGTCAATAATTTAAAAAAAAATTGTCAAAAAAAAAAAATGTAAAACAACTGGACATAAAACCCTTGGTCAATAATTTTAAAATAATTCAGATATCTTAAAATAAATATTATTTTATTTTTGTAGGATGCTTTCATTATGTAGTAACATCTTGTGACACGCATATTTAAATATTCATTAATTGATGCATCTTTCTTTCTTTAGAATGGGAGATTACTTGTTGCATGCGAAGTTACACATAATGTTTATTTGCATTGTATTTAGAACCTCTAAAATGTGAATATGTGGCATTGATGGTTATAAATAAATAGCATTTAAAGTAGAAATGAAATATCTCACTGGCATTCATAGTGTAAAGGGAGTGTGAAGTAAAAGAACATCACATCTCTGGTGGGAAAGTACTATTTACATTAACAATGAGTGTTTAAAACTGGATATCCAAAGTGATACGCCTATCACTTTTATATTATATTCTAACGGGTAAAAAATTGCTTGGAAAGCCCTAATTGTTTCATTTTTCTGAACCAATCCTAGCCTAATGAAAAACAGAACCTTGTATATTTCTCTCTGAAAATATTGAGGCGATTATTGTTTTTGTAGCAATTTCTAAGCAGATATAAAGTTGGAAAGTGCAATTCTACATTTTTTCATAATATTAAAGAATATCACATAAATTTTACAGCTTTTATCTGGATGAAGAATGCAGAGATGAACACAAATGACATAAAGACCAATTAAGAGGAAAATATCATTGTTGAAAATGATATGGAAAGCGAGATAGAGTTTTTCTCATGTGAAACAATTTTAATAAACATCAGAAATACAAACGGAACATTCCAGTATTGCGCTCAACATCTTTACCTATGTCACACCACAAGTAGTAAATATGTAGCCTAACATTTCTGTATCGTTCGTCTAGACTTAGGTACGATGGGGTAAATGCTCAACATATTATGTCATATAAGTTCAGGGTCTGATTATGTCAATTTATTTTTGATTTCATGTTTTACAATTTCAGTCCTCATTATTTTAGAAGGCTTTTCTGGAATACTTTCTAAAACGTTTCACTTACAAGCATTGCTTACTTCCTGTCTATTCAAATTCTTATCTACACCAAGATTATGTATGAAATCTCATTTATCTGCATCAAGAAATTTTGTACATATCCCATGTGTGTATATTTAGCTTGACAACTATTTTGGATGCAGAGTTATATATATATATATATATATATATATATATATATATATATATATATAGAATGTAATGCTTAAAAATTTAAAGTTATTTATCACAAGTAGAGAATTTCTCTTCTGGCTCGCTTGGTTATGCTGGTGAAAGGATTTTTTAAAATGAAAACTCTTTTGTGTTTCACTACATCGAATTGATTATAAAGTTGTTATATTATTCCAGATTATCAAAGAATGAGCGTAAACAATTTCTACATACCTGGTTTTGCAAAATCGAGTTCAGCTGTGCATGATTCTGGGCTGGGGGAAATATGTGACACACGATACGACCAAGCCGTTTAATGGTCTATTACCAACTAGCGTTCCCCACGACTTACTTCATAGGTGGGGAACTCGCAGCCACCAATAAAAATAAACACAAAACTTGCTTCTGTAAATTTTTGACAAGCAACCGCTACCAACGGTCATTCTCTTAAAGAGATATTCTACTCCCGATATTAAACGAACACCATAATAATCCAAACAATGCATATTCCACAATATGCTTTCATAGTAGTTTTATTATAAAACTGCTATGGAGAAATGAATTATATATGAGAAACTTTCAGTATATCAACAAACTACAAAGTTATAGGAAACCCAGCACCCTTGGGGCTGTCAGTGAAAAGCACGAATGCCTGTACCATCGAAAGAAACACATTAAATGAACTTTTGCAAAATAGCCATTATCTCAAAATTTGAGCACGTGGTTGTAATACACGGTGTAAATTTTCTAAAACTTGAAACCAGGCGTGTGGAATCCGAATTATCCACACATTACACAGTGCAGAATCCCAGTGCCTTATGTTATGATGATGCGATGTAGGTTGCAAACTTCTAATTCAGCTACACGCTGTGCACCCCTGATTTGAACGTATAACACTAGATGACTCTAATTGACGAAGAGTGGACTAAAAGCATATTGAAATTCAGCATGAAAAGAGATTTAATTCGCTTATTTAGACTCTTAACATAAGAAATAAATTAAAAGGGAGTCGTACTTAGTAGCCAAATTTCAATTTCGATTGCAGTGATTATTTTGCCAAGTTCTATCCAGTATTTGGGCTCAGCATCCGAACTAACTTTTAGACGCGCCACTAAAAAGATGAAAAAGAAATACTATCTAAATTTTCGTTCTTGAGCAAAAGTGTTGAACATGTTCTCGTCATATTTCCTTTTACTGATATGAAAATGTCATAAAACTACTAAAATGAGCAAGAATTTTTTTCACACCCTATACAGAAATAATTATTAACTAATGTAACTATTCTTGGGAATTTAAAATTGACGCGAACTTTGCAAAAGAAAACAAAATAAAAATAAAATAATAATAGTAATCATACAAAAACAAATCTTTATTCTAAAGTTTACAGCTCTACATTATTTTCCTTTTAATTCTTATTTCATGCTACCTTAGGAGCTATTATATAAAATAATGTCTAAATTCATTTATCCTCAGTAACAAAGCATTCAGAATCTGTCACTGAAAAATTAATGATAAACATTTCATTTTACTTTAATCAAAGTGACACCAGCAAATAAATATCACTGACCTCAGGGTTATGAAATTCCTAAACATTTATCAAGAACAAACTAATTAGAATACAGGGAACAGGTATAACACTTTTAAGAAATAAAAGCCTGATAGAAAGAAATACATTATAATAAATAATTAATTTTCAAAACGTTAAACGCCCATTTCAGTTTATGTAAAAGAAGTAATGGTTCATTTTTAGGAGTCTTTCATTGTGGCAACCAGTTTCACATATCCAATTAGAAGGAACATTCAAAACTTTTAGATATGTTCATGTTTGATTTGACACATCGTCTCTACTGCCTAAAAGCAGACCATTTGTCGATAGAGTTCATTTTTATCTGATAAATATGAGAGGCACGGCTCCTTTTAACTACTTCTTCCTTTGTTCACTCCATTGAAGATTTCTTTCAAAAAGGATGGTAGGGTCGACGACAGCAGCGTTATCTTCATTCTGTTGATCTCCCATCCTACTGATTTCAGTGAAGATGCTAATAAGCTCTATGATGTCTGGAGTTAATGGAGCATGTGTGCAACATTAAACTTAATGGTTTATTTCTATACTTCTCTAAAATGTGCCGGAAGACAGCTTCTGGTTCTTTTAAAATTTTAAAACACATTTTCCTGAATCATTTTCATTAATTTTTTTTTTTTGCCTTCTTACAATAATTACCTTAGATATCAAACATTTATATTATAGCATTACGTCTCATTATGAAATCACAAGAGGATCTGAGATCGTCGATAAATCCACGAACGTAGTGAGTGAACTTATCTGGAAAGCTCAGACCCTCGAGTGATATTTATTAGGACTATTTCACGAATAAAATAAGAAATTGAAAATAATTCCCCAAAACTTGACTTACAAAATTGTAATACTTGTATTAAGAATACTTAACCTTAGCAACAGGCGAATGTTGATTGTCAGTAATGCCAAAAGAGAAGGGGTTGGGACTACTTCATGAATATAATAAACATAAAAGTGACATGTATTTGAAATTCGCGCACAGAATATTAACAATTATATACTCACTTATGAGTGCGAGTACCAACTTATTCAGAATGAAGTAGACAAAAGTCGACTATTACTGCGTAGTTTATTAATATCAACGGAGAAAATAAAACAGAGATAAATTCTGAAGAAAGGATTTATTATAATTTATACTTATGGGAGTATTGTTACATCATTTACAAAATGATTTCAGACTGCTTGGTTGAATACTAAAAAAACAATTGTTTGAGTGAATTCACATTAAGTTAGTTAAATGTATAATTTTCGTACTCAGGAATTATTCTAGGGTTGGCCACACTGACCAAAACACAAATGCATCTGGCGCTGTAAAGGGATTTGGTAATTTTTTTCAAAAAATATCACTGCACTGTCGCGATGTGGTAATTAAAATTCAAACTTTTATTTCATTTCATTGGTAAATTTTATGATGACGTCACATAAGTGAAATAGTCTTTGTAAACAATATATGTGAATACTTTTAATTAAATGAAGTAGAATTTCAGTGTGCTAAAATATTGTTCTCTGCTGGTTCTGAAACTCCATGTCGCATCTTACGGAAAAGCATAACTGCTAGACAACACTTGCAACGCGAAGCAAGCAGGCATTCAGGTTTATGTTTGCGATTTACTTCAAGATGAGGAAGTGTGCATTGCATCAAGATATGTAACACTAACTGACTGAAGCTTTTGCTGTGCTAAACAACACGCAGTTATGAAAATAGGAGAAAGGGATTGCCTACATGGACAGTTTTCGCGAAACTTTACACCGCAATTAACGCAAATAAAAGCAACTATCGACAAAAATAAAAACAATGGTTTATTCCCCCTCTCTAGGATATCGCGTTTCACGACTCATTCCCAATCTCACATTCTATTGTCCTGCGTATCTCTCTTGTTTTTTTGGTCTTTATTACAAAATAATGCAGATGAGGTGGGGGTAGTTATAAACACAGAGACAAATCAACTTTTAACGACGTGATGTTTTGCCGGAAAGGAGAGATGTGTTGCGCATGTGCAGACTCTCTATTCTCTCCCTCTTCCATTTGCTTGTCTAATTATTTCGTAGCCTCCGATATACTGTAACATTGAACACAAAAGCAAAGATACAAAAAAGCGAGAGATGAAAGGTTTGTGAGTGATTTGTTCGATTTTTTTAAAAAAATTATATAACATATTACTCGTTGAAACCTGTCTAACAAGAACATTCTCAGTATTTGATGTTCAAAACAAAGAAGCCTTTATATGCATGGAATCAAATATTGGCCTCAAGTCAGTTCAAAAAGACAGGCTGGCTGATTTTCGGCTCGCAATATGACATCTCAAATATATCGCGTATTAATTAATTGAAAACATTATTTCCAAAATATTTTTAATTAATTGAAACGTTGACCCATCTACTGTAATATCTCAACTTGTAATTCCAAAGAATTTTCGACGAAATGACTTACTAATAAAGTGACAGATTCAGTTAATATAATACTAAAAGTAATTAAATTTGGAGGAAAAATATTAAAAGAAAAAGGTGAAGCAAGTAGCCCAAATTATGCCACGTTAACACTTAAATTACTATAGTTCTGGAAACAACGTACAAAATATACAAACAAGATGATTATGGCAATAATTAATTTGAATCTTTATTTCAGACAACAGCATAACAAATGATATTTTATACTGTACATCAAATACAACTCAGTTAGTAAGAACTTGTCTAAGGGTGTTATTAGGAAGGTTGAATCAATTTAGGACATCTTTTTTGTAATATAGAGGATTAAGAAGTCTTTTTCTAACAAACAGAAGAATGATAAACATAAAGTTATATACACATTTAACCAAAGATACATCAGCCTATATATAGTGTGTCCGGAAAGTCCGTTTACTCCTAAACCCCTAAATACATTAATTTAATGAATTTAGTAATTTAGTAATGAACTTACGGTTAGTTGTCCAAGGGATCCGTAAGTGCTCTATCGTGTTGAACACGCAATCCCATGCACCTCCAAGCTCTTTGTGTGTTTGTTTCCCCCAAAACAGCAAGTGCATTTTTGCCGAAGGCATTCCGTAGTGCTTGTCCAAAGTTCAAAGCTACTCGCAGCAATCTTCATCTTGATAATACCCCATAACGGATATGTGGAGGCCATGGGAAGATATTGAGGACCCACGTCCAATCCAGTGGTAAGAGCGAAGTGTGATGGAGCTCCTTCTTGCTGTGCCGACAGTTCTTCCGTTAGTGTTCTATCTTCCAGTTGGGGGATAAGCCAAGTTGTCAGTCTTCGTGAATATGATACAGTATTCACAGGCCCATAAAAATACTTTCCAAAGAGAAGCTGCTATTTCATTCCTACCCACATCATAACATGTGGTGGGTTGTGTTCAAGTTCGCAAGCGAAGTGAGGCCTTTTCTTCGACCAAAAACCCACATTTCTCTTTCGCGTATTGCGGTAAATGTCACACTCGTCTTGGACGTTGATATGTCGGTTTTGAATGTTGCTAGAAGAAATAGAGATGCTTGTTTATATCTGCATCAGACAGCTCATTGACGAAGATCGGACGAAACGGCCTCACCTTTAAGTCATTCTTCGTGTAACCGAAAAGAGTGATCGTGGAATGTCAAGCTCAGCAGCCCGTTTGCGAATGAAGCGCTCAACTTCAGCACAGTCTCCAGGTGCGTCTTCTTTCCTCCACTTCTCTATCGGTCTTTCATAAACGCCTTTCTCTCCCAGGCAATCATTGTCCGTTTTGTCGGTGGAGTTTATTAAACCGTTCCTTAAATTGCTCTCGTATGAAGCTAATTGTCTCTCCTGTGCGAGGACAGGAGAGACATACTCTCTTCAACAGAAACAAACTGGTTTCTGCCGTTGTAACTCAGACTGACGATTATGTGATGCTAAGGTCACAATAAAACAACAATCTTACTAATAATTACAATATTATATGCTAATAAGAAACTAATTAAGTACACGGGTATATGCACTTCCCGGACATAATGTATGTCGGTGCCCTCAGGGGTGCGGAAATTTATAAATCACGGTTGAGTACAAATTAAAAAGGAACGTAATACAAAGTACTTAGGACAAAGAGCGCATTAATGATTTTGAAAATAGAGAATCATGGAGGAAGTAAAGAAAATTTTAATAATAGTAGGAGTGTATTTAGTTCATTGGCACCAATACAATAAATTCAACAAGCGCACGGGTCCACGGAGATGCTTTTATAATACACTAAAACTGTGGGTTCGGCAGAATTTCATCTAACCCGACACTTCTTTTGAGAAGCTTTAATGCTCTCTAGCTCCATAACAAGATATTTACGAGCATACATTAATTCCCTGTAAGAAAATACTCAAATAGATCCGATGAATCACGCCTTAGAGTTGTTCGTGTTATCCTGACTCACTAATAAAATAAACGTTTATAAATTTTAACTTTTTATAAATACATAAAAAATACAAACCACGTTAGGAATGACACACACACACACACACACACACACACACACGCACCTGGATTTATTCAATTTGTCACCCCCCACCTAATTATCGGCCTTTGCAGACCCAAATGCTTAATGCTTTTCAGAACATTCAGTGTTTGTTCTGTTTTGCACTACTGTATGTAAAATTAAGGCTATGATGCAAACTTTTTAATTACTATTTTATTACCATTGTTTAATATTTTACATATATCCACGTTAGAGCATCTCTACTGCCTAAAAGATCGCTTATCGAGAGAGTTGTTATTTCTTATGCACTTCTTCTTTCTGTACTTCGTTGGCTATTGTAGATCTCTTTCAAAGCGAATAGTGACAACAGCGTTATCTTTACCTTTAGTGCGCTACTGTTCTATGAAGCACCAGAGGACAACCCTAAGGCTTTTAGTGAACATACCTCTATGATATCTGTATTGTCAATAGTTCACCAGCATGGTTCTAAGGGATTTATTGTGCTTCTAGACCTCTCTGGAACCAACCGGAAGACAGCTGCTCCGGCTCCCAAAGGAAGATCAATTTCTGAAGCAGACATTTTCATTCGAATTTGCTGTTTTATTAAAATAATGATCATTGTTTAATTACCTTAGACAATATAAGATTATGACCCCATCTTTTACTTAATTAACTTCAGTAATTTAAATTAAATCAAGTTTAATTTCAGTATGTCAAAATATTGTTTGCATGTTTAAAAAATATCTTTTTATTATACTCGTTCCAAAATGTCGAACTAGGAAAAACGTTACTTTTCTATACCAGACACGAAAATAGTTACTGACAAGGAAAGCTGGCCATTGAAAAGGAATACACAACCCAAACGCTTGCTAGCAGGAACTAATTATATTTGCAATGCTTATGGATTTTTAAAAAGGAAACAATATTGGAAATAAGAGGAAAGTTGCTGATCAAAAGAATTTTAAAATGTAAACATTTTATGTGCATAAGTGTATAAATATAAATATTATTGTTGTATGACCATAGATTATCAAATTATTTTTTTTTCCACAAGCTAAAAGAAGATAAAAGAGGGAGTTGAAAGCCGAAAGCGCTTGGAGACACAGAATAAAAGCTACCGTAGAAGAAAGAAGCTGGAAGGAGGGTTATCGAGTGAGGGAAAGAGGGAGAATAGTTGAGATCCATACGAAAATAACACGTTAAATGTCTGAATCGATAATTAGTGGCAAAAGATGGCTAGTTTCATTATTTACTAAGCAACCTCTTTTACACCAAATAGAGTGATGGCAAAATTTAAAGATTTTGACTATGTTACAAATTGTAGTAAACATTTTTGAAGCATTAATGCACAAATCGCCCATTCAGTTTATGCTAGTAACATTTAATTTGCTTGCTAAATTAATGTAGATGAAAAATAGATTACCAGCATAAAATGTAATCTCTCCGAAGTAAAACTATGCTTGATTTTCAGGAGAGGTTGAATATCTGCTGCTCTTGATTTAACCATTCCCACTGACTAAAATAAAAAGTGATTATTAGTACATTGAGTAAGTCCTATTCTGAAAACATCATGCTCTATTTGGCAGTTAAATTATGCGCTATATGTATTACTGGTAACCATACTTGCCTCCTAAACCCAAGATCGCGGGTTCGATCTCGGCCAAGACTGATGGATTTTTTCGAGCGTAAAAGCCCTAAGTATGGCTTCCTTGGGAAGGGAAGTAAAGCCGTGCCGTACATTTACGGCACGATAAAGAACTTCAAACCTGAAAAGAGAGGCCTCTGAGCAAAGTTTGTCGATCATTTCACACTCTGAATTGAGTGGGACGCTGATGATCTGAGATGTTAAAGAGCGTCCGTAAATAAACCAAATCATGCTACTATATGCATTAATTTTTTGGAACAACTTGGTTCTGACGGGCTTCTTTCCCACCTCCCTCCCATCTTTGGGCTGTTAAAGATAGGGGGGGGGGCTGCATTTTCCTGTTAAACCCGCTTTAAACCTTAATTCTGTTATGCTATCTATTATTACACATACCTTACTTAGAACTATAATTTAAAGATTATACTGCGAGGCAAGTTTTTATTGGCCCAGTTCCGGATAGATTTATATCAAAACAGGTTATTTACTGCCCATCCAGTTTTCAAACTACATACGTAATTAAAGCAGGAAATCAACAACGATATGAAGGGACAGAACTTTCCTAAACCATGCTATTATATTGGCATTCCTGATCCTATGTAGCTTATTAATATTTTAAATAAAAGGGATCTAATTTTGAACATTAATGACTGCAGAGTTTATGACACAAAGTTCCGAAATGTGGCACTTTTCTTCAGAGCTATTTGTAAGGTAATTTACCATCGACCATGGCATGCGATTTAAGCATACACATACCATGTTAAAGCATCCCTTGCGTCTTAAAAAGGACATTAGCAGCTTGGCTTTAACCTGAAATGACAATTGAGTATTTTTTGGAAAAATCTTAAGATATATGCAGAAAAATGGATATGAATAAGATACACTGTTAATTCTGAAGAAGCATAAAGACGTAACAATAATCTGACAGTTTGGAAAATAGCTTAGCTTTAAATTTACAGTAATATTTATGGCACAACTACAGCTACAACAACAACTACAACAACAATACCAATAATAATAAAAATAAGAAAAGGAAGAAAATAATTTAATTAATGTACATCTATATGTATTTTTATATAATTACTCCTGATGCAAAAATAACAACAAAGAATATTATAACTAGAAGCTACTCTACTACAGAACAAAGAGTAACACATTCATGGGAATCTCATTACCTGGAACAGAAAAGCTGGAAGAAAGCAAAAGAAAGGTAACCTACATGCAAAGATATTTTATTCGCTATAAATGTAGCATAGATTTGGGCGGGTTAAAACAACCAAAACTCTGAGTATTTAATAGTTGTACTTGGGTAATGAGGTGCACAAGCGAATTAGTCCGGGTTTTCAAGATAAGCGGCATTACTATAATCTTACCCAAAATAAATTCTGTCTTCATCCTTACAGCCAATTGAACATTTTATATTGCAAATGTTCCAAATGCAAATAAGAACGACACTCAATGCCAGGAAACAACAAACAACAAAAAACGATATAACCTTCTTTATTTACTGTCGCGTTGCCTGCGAGATTGTGAACCAAATATTGGTGAAGTTCTTGACGTCTTAAAGCGTTCTGACATTCACTTTCTCAAGGTAAGGAAAAACCTCACCCAAACAGTTTGGTCTGATCGGAATTCGAACTCAGGTCCTTCGGGTTAGTAGTCACAAACGCTACCACTAAACCACAGAAAGGGTCCCAATAAACTTATGAAATTCTCTTTAAAATTTAAATATCAAAAGAAAGGGGTGCCTTTTTAAAATTCAAAGTGAGAATGGAGGAGTTGCGAGATGAAATCTAATATAAACTTCTCTTGAATACCTACATTGACTTTTATTTCAACTAAACTTGTTTTAAAATGCAATTTATTCAGAATGTGAAGCTTTGACTAACGGGCTTGGAGATAGAGCTAAATTTCATTACAGAGAGACATATTGTAACAGACATTATATAAATTTTTATTTCGGGTATTACGAAACGGAATGAATGCAAATAATTTATCATTTTATGCATGATTTGATGCTATAAATGCAAAAATATTTTATAATCTCATTTTGGCAGTTGACACGGAAAAAAAAATATGTTATCTTTCATGTGCTGTAATATGTTCATGCGTTACAATTATAATAAAGAAGATATAAACAAAAATAGAACAAATAACATTTATTTACTATTTTTTCATAATCTAAAGCATATTGAAGTAAATTCATACAAAATGTTCAATGTTAATCATTTCGCATTGCAAAATTAGATCAACATCATCAGTTTTGTTGTTAACATATATTAAATAGTCCGTCACGTAGGAGCTGCATAAATTAAGCGAATCCCACACCAAGTAGAATAACTTTAAAAAAGAATATTAGATCCAAATTATGGCATTATTAATTAATGAAATAAATTATGGCAATACTGTGTGTTAATTAGTATAACAAACTCTAAAGCTAATAATAGAAAAACTGATGTATATTACATTACTTTACTAGATTAGTCTGGTTTTTTTCTCTTCAAAATCACTTGTGAATAAATGTATATAGGGAAGTTACTCTAATTTTCAAAAGTAAGATAAAGTTGGAACTCTTGCAAAGTATAAGTATTGCAAAGTAAACATAACCTTTTTAAAATTAATAAAAATAATAATAATAATAATAATAATAATAATGAGATTAAGCCATAAAATTAATGGTATAGTATTAATCAAACGAAATTAATGACCACTGGCAGATAAAGCTATATTGTGTAGCCATTTTGAAATATTTTTACATGTAACCATATTTATGAACTGAGCCCTTGGTACCATCTTTACATTCACTAAAATAGAGAGAAATAACAAAGTTTAGAGTCTATTTAAGAAGAAGAAGAAGAAGAAGAAGAAGAAGAAGAAGTTTATATGTATCAATAAAACAAAAGCATGTTACTATTTAAAATCTATTACAATATACTAGGCATATATGCAAAATCAACAATAAACAACCAAAAGTTTCGTCGATTTTCGGTTACTTTGAAATTTAATTGTAAAGAAAACAAATTATGCAATTTTCTGGAATTTTATTACAGAGCGCTCTTCTATACAAATATAATTCTCACACACATATCTGATTAATGTTTCACAGTGATATCTTCAGGACAATGCTTTTGTCAAATATAAAACACATGCATCGAAATAAATACAGTTTATATGCTGAATGAATGTGTCCTTTTATTTTGAAATATTTGAAAGAAAATTAAACGCTATAGTTCTTTTTAAATGTCTTCTCAGATATACCTATACTCCTAACGGTCCGATTTCTATAATTTTCTGAGATTATTTTATTTAAATGGTATATATCAGTTTTATAGCGAAAATAAACATTTATTATTGCTGCTGGAGCGATTTTTAAACTTTGGGTTTCAGGTAAACCCCTACTACCAATAATCTAATTTCACAAATTTTCAGAAATTATTTTTTTTTAATTTATTTCATTGGCATATACGGAGTTGCCTTAAAAAGTTAAAATTGCGGCCGCTAGACGATTTTTAAATTTTGCTTTAATCCCCACTCTTTAAATTTCGATTTTCAGGTATACTTTCACTCCTAATGGTCCGAATTCCCTGATTTTCAGAAGCTATTTTATAAATGGAATATGCCTAGTTTCGTTATGCAAAAATATTAATGCCACTAGAGCGATTTTTAACTTTTGGGTTTCAGAAAAACGTTCACTTCTAATAGTTTGATTTCATTAATTTTTGAAAACTATTTTATTAATTTATTTTAATGGCATATACCAAGTTTTATTGAGAAAAACAAAAATTTCGGCCGCTAGAGCCATTTTTATATATTTGCTTTAGTTTAACCCCCACCCCCAATGGTCCTATTTTGCGGTTAACGAACTCGACGAATCGTTTGTTAATTAATAGTTATACTCGTATGCCAAGTTTCTTTGAGAAAAAACAAAAGTTGTGGCCTTTAGAGTGTTAACACACACATACATATATGTGATAATGACAAAAGGTTATATGTATATATGTTTCATTGCCATTTTATGTACCTAGTAGATAGGATTGGTGGAGATTTAAAGACATTTTTTCAAACATATTTTCATGGGCACAACCGCAATAGCTACCTATATTCCTTTGGAATTCGCTAAAAAGTGAGTAACGCTAGTTATGAACTGTTTTCAGAATAAGGTTATGCAAAAAAAAAAAAAAAAATGTCTAATGCATATGTGCAACTAATGCATTCTACCTATACATTTTTAAGTTAAGCACTCTACAGCACCAAGTAGCGTTGAGGTAACATATACATTTTCTTGAAACTCCTAAAAGATAGAGAAAGACGCATTTCGACGATTTTGTTCCTCTTATTATGAGCTTTATTTATGGCACTGAGTTCTGTTCCACCCTACATTGTTATTAATTATCTTCAATGTAATAAAACATTTTGAAACATGCAGTTTTAAAATTCATAATTTGTGAAGCGCATTTTGTTCTCTGTTAATGTAATACATTTTTTCAAATATTTAATTAAATTTTATTTATTTTGCATTGCAACCTTTTAGAATGGGTAAATGCCATTTTAGATCAATTGGTGGAGAGCAGGATGATTGCAAGGACAAACATCCTCGTCCTACTGTTTTAGCTTGGAATATTCAACATTAGTATATTTTTTTGCTTTCTGAATATCTAAACTGATCACCATACTTTTCAAAACATAAAACTCAATATACGGTTTAGATGCGTGCAGATGAATCATCCAGCTCAGGAATATGCGCCGAGCTTGGTTAAAGAAACAACTATGAAGCCAGAAAAGTAGGCACAGAGGTTAATTACGTGAAAATAACATTACATAAAACACACACACGAGTTAGTTCAGATAACAAACATGTAGCATCATTGTTATGAACACGCAAGCGCACAACACGCACGTCATGATAAGCCATAATATGACATGGGTTGGGAAACGGTCCACTGTTTTCTTAACACAGCAGCTGTTGTTCAGACAACCGTGCTTTCAAAAGTGAAATGCTTGTGCCCACCCAGTTCTTACATGCAAGCCTCTTTAGCAATTTGTTTAAAAATTCCATGAGGGGAGAGGGCGAAATACAAACAAAATTAACCTACAGATGTACACGCCAGAATGGTATCCTTATCTACATCTTGTAAAATTTGTAAAGAAAAAGCTAAGAGTGTGAAATTTAAAAATTGACTCAAGCCGTTACTCCGATCACCACATTCAATGTTTATTTAAATAGTATCAAGGAATTGACCGTAGAGCGATTGACTTTCTTTTGGCTCGTGAAATTTCCCCAAATATCTACACAAAACCGCTTTTGATATTATTTAACTATGATGTGCAGAGTGTCCTATCTGCAATCACAGTTTAAAGTATTCGCCATTGTGTAGCATACACAGATGAAGAAGCAATTTTCATTCTTGCATCACTTTGTGAATCTCACGATTTGAGATGGGGAACACTCTGAATTTTGACTTCATATATCTTGACTTTGAGATTGCCTCCAGAAATAAAAACCAAGCGGAGTAAGATCTGGGCTCCTTGGAGGCCATTTCATGTATTCTCTGCGTCCAATACAATGTTTGGGAAACTGTTCGTGAAGGTACTGTTGCAATGTTACTACACAATGTGCAGGTGCGCCATCCTACTGAAGTCATTTCGGGAAGTTTCCTTCTAGGTTGAGTAGGCTTGGATATGCTTCTTTTTGCAATATCTTCAGATATCTTTCACCGGTTACCGCCTAGTCAAAAAAAAAAAAAAAAAGGACCAACAGAGAGACAGAAACGTCTTTCCATACCCTGCATGACACCATGACTCGCTCCCTTGATCGCTTGAAGGAACGAATCAATGAGGATTTATTGGTGACCAGCATCGAGTGTTCTGACGGTTGACTTCCCCGGAAACATAAACGTTTGCTTCATGAGAGAACAGAATGTATGATTGAAACATCTCATTACTTTCGCACTGTTCTTCTGCCCACTGACAGAACTGTAGTCGCCTATCAGGACCACCTTCACTTAAACGTTGATGGAATTGCAGTTTGTATGGATGCCAACGATTAAGTTTTAAGATGCGATGATGCGGATACACCAGTTTCACAGGACGTGCACCAAAGGGACTTCTGGGGACTGACAGCGAAGCTAACCATCACACAATTACTGTTTGGTTCATCACTAATAGTTCTTTGCGATCCGCTGCGAGGCCTGTCATGCAAGGACCCAGTCTCTTGAATTTTTGATAGCAGTTTGCCAACACATCTGTGTGTGATTGGTGAGCAGCCTATTGAATTCTTCGGTCACTTTCCGATAACTGCCAGCTCCCTTCAACAAAATAACTTGTATTCGCTCCTCATTTACCTTGAATAGCAAGATATGCAATATGGTTAACCCTATGGGTTCAGGGTTATGGGACACTGTGTGGAAAAGACTATCAGGCATTTAATTTTGCATAAAATTATGCAACTGTATTTATTATCATCTTGTTAATATGCTGTTTTATTAAATACGATGTAAATTATTTATATGAAAGAAAATAGCGCATTCTTTCATAGTGGTATTTTAACATCTGTTGTTTAAATAATTCGTTTTAGAATTATATGTTATCAAATTTATATAAGACATTCTTGAAGAGATACATGCGTTTAATATAATCACACGTTTCCTATTCTTCTCACTGTATTTAACAGCAAAATTATCAAACACATCTCCGAGATTTGTTTCAGTTCGAACAAACCGATCTCAATGAATCTTGATGGAATTATCAGTTAAGCTATTCTGACTTTAACTGTAACGATCACATATTTAAATGCATAGTAATTTGGTTGCGGTTGATTTCAGTGTAATTTGATGTGTCATCAGTAGCACAGTTGGATTCAGCCCGCTACTTAAACACTTCGCACACCAGCCGCGGCACCGTAACAAGAGCATGCACAGGGAACTAAAGTTCGTTTCTTGTAAAAGGTTTCATTTTTACATGTTTATATATCGATGATCTGAACCTCATAATACGCAAGGAGAAGAATCATTAATACTCTTTACAAATTTGAATCGTAGTTATTTAAAAAATGTTGCATATCGTTGCGGTTCTTTTTTCCCTATTTATTTGTAAGTTTGTGCATCATAGAGCTGTAAGATATCCAGTCTTTTAGGGCTGGAATTCCAGCTGTTTTGCCGAACATTTTATTTTCTGCCATCTTCTCTTTCAGCTAAATTACTACACTCCTCCTGAAACGTTTCTCATTTTCATCAATGAAAAATAATGTCATCTGTATATTTTCATGTAATTCATAGTATTTTTAATTATATTTTAAATTGGTGATTGGTGGTGTGCGCCTTCTTCGCGACAACGTGCCTGTTTATACAGCTCTTGTTACAAAGGAAGCTGTGAAGAAATGTGGCTTCAAGGAGATCGACCATCCACTCTTTAGCCCAGATCTAGCTGCCAGATCCTCTTCTCAGAA
The DNA here is from genome assembly GCA_030762175.1 of Metallyticus violacea. NCBI lineage: Eukaryota > Metazoa > Arthropoda > Insecta > Mantodea > Metallyticidae > Metallyticus > Metallyticus violacea. The sequence continues at coordinate 41,303,783 of CM060835.1, read as the reverse complement.
CTCAAGAAGGACCTTTGAGGAAGGAAATTTAAGTGTGACGAAGAGGTGATAGATACTGTTTATGCCCATTTTGTAGATAAGACTTCAGAATATTTTTTTTTTTGGGGGGGGGTCGAAATTTAATTCACAGATGTGAGAAATGTATTGAAATAAAGGGTAACTGTATTGAAAAGTGAAATATAGTTTTTGTTTTTATCATACCTAGAAAAAGGTGTGGCCGGAAACTTATGGACCTACCCTCATATTCAATTTAAGACAATGACTGATTTTTCTTTGGTTATTGCATTTCTCACTGCAACAGCTGCTTCTCAAGAGATTTGCATTTTTCTCTTCATTTTGCTACTCTTGACCAATCTGGACCTACATGTTTTTTTAAATGATACCATGTACATTTTATTCAAAAAGACATTTACTCTCTCCAAGAACACAGTAATATTTTTGTCAAGGAAACTATAGATGTGCAAAAGGTAAGAGGTGCATAGTTATTGAAGAGACCGACATGTTTAATGTCTTGTACAAATTACTTCACTGCGCTGTGGCTCAGTTCTGGTTTTACTTACGATCTCCGATTCGTGTAAACACAGGTAACCCGTCTGCCTCGCCGTCGTTGCCTTAGCTTGCATACCAGTGTACTGTAGTCATTCATTAGAGAAGTTAATACTGCACTGAGTTATTGTGACTACAATTTTTTTGTGCAAAGATGTAAAATTAGAGAAATTGGAAATGCTGCTGATCTACGGAAAATGTAAGTTGGCAAATAATGATTTATTCGATTACATTTTTGAACAGGTTAAATGATTTAGTTAAACAAATTCTCTGCAGTGATATTAAATAAGAAGCCATGTATTTATCATTTCCATATCTTTTTGAATAACTGGTACAGTATGATGCATTTCTGAAAAGTTCTTGAAGAGGGAAAGTGCATTCTCCAATAAAATGTACATGGTGCCGTTTAAAAAACGAAGTTCTGTCCCCATATCCTTCATTAACGGATACAAAAAAGTATACCCTCAGAAAAAATCTTCCCCATGATGCTATAAACGTTTGATTTAAACAAATTTTCATTTGAAGCACCAGAAAAAGTTATTTTGGGTGAGCAAGATAAATGATATATATTATTTAATACTCTTGTTGCCAAAATTAGACTTTGATTGAAATCAAGAGATGTATTTTCTTAATTAAGAAATAACTAAACATTTTCAATTATTTTTAATTCAAACAAACTTTTTAAATGTAAGTGTGATATTGCTTTAAGAGCTTCCTGTATTAATCATTTAACAGTTTGCGTACATACTACTACAGATTAGCGAGAACACTTGGCATGCAGCTAACATGTAAAATGAAGACGAAAGTCATAAAACGAAGCTGGAGTAATCGGTCAATAAGGATCACTGCACCAACTTCCTGGAAGTTAATTAATTGAATCAATAAAATCGGCTCTGCCTTATGATGTAATAATGGGTGGCGTGTGGCCGGAAGAAGGGCGTGCGATAGTATGGCACATGTTTACCCAATGATTTACAGTCAATTATATGCAGCAGTCCCTTATCTCCCCTAACAACCAAAACTCTTCATGTTTGACTACAGCGAGCTTTAGCCACCGTTTACCCCTCTATTTTCTCCCTTCTGCCTGCCCTTTGCCTCATCCCCTTGTTGCCATTTAAGTACAACTCCAGTCTGAAAAAAATGTTATTCCCCTGTTGGGATTTTCCTTCAGCTTTTAGCCGCGAGAGTCGATATCAATTTACAATGCGATTTATCTTTTAGTGCAACTTTGAATTTACTCTGTATAGTTTTTTATCTTATTTCAATAAATATGTTATCAATTTAAAAAGTAAACAAAGGAAAGTTAGAGAATGCTGCAAAACGTAGCAACTGTAATTATTACAATAACGAATTTTAAACGCAGTGTTTATCGTAAAAATATTCCTTTTAAATTTTTATTTTTACCCAATTTCACTCTTTTTATGAAATACTGGTATATTCTTATTTCTGATACTAGTTATGTGGAAATTAATCTGCAGTTGCAGTATATTAATGTTTGCCGTTTGGCTAAGTTTGTGTGCGCTTTTGCCAACTAGTAGAATCATTGAGATCTTCCTTTTCTTACTCCTAGGCAGCGTCAAGCTTCCCAATTTTCCCCCCTTTTTGTTGCACTTGTCATACATATCGGTCTGTTTTACCTCTAATTTAAGTATAAGTGTAGAGTTCTGCGCTTTTAATCTGTAATTGTCCTTGCTTGAGACTATCGTGGCTGACTGGGAACTGATGTTCCATCGTTCCTTATTTTTTTGAATAGTGTTTAACGGCCGTTTTTACTACTGAGGCACCACAGGCTGTGTTTGCTGATGATACATGAAATGAAAGGATAAATTGGGAAAGGATTTTTTTATTTTAGGAAGGAAACGTTCCAGGCCTAAGTTTAGGGTACCTCCCCGGCATTTGCCATTTATGAATTCTTAGGAAAACTTGGAAAAAACCTCAGTCAGGGAAGACGGTCCTTGATGAATTAGAACCCCAGACCTCCTGCTCAAGAGTCCGCGCCTTACGGTTCCAGCGTTTAGCGACAATATCCTCCAGCGAGGCTTACCCGCGAAACTCTTCTTTGAAGTTTGATAAATTTGGGGCTTGACTTATTTTTTGTGATTGAGAGCACTGGGTAACTAATTTAATTATTTATTTAAATATAAATTCCTTTAATTTACCTTTTCACTGTCTCACAGTAACGTTTTAATTGCAATTATGTGTAGGCTTTTAGCTTGATTTTACTCTTGTTATGCTGCATATCGGAGTTGTTTTCTTAATGAACTCCTCCAAAATAACTTAGTTAAATGAAGAAGTTCTGTGAGAGAATTAAATCCTCGTTTTTAAGATTGATTATTTTGAGTTATTTGTAAAAATCAAATTAATGGTTCATTAATATGCAATTAAAATTAATAATATAATATTCAAATGCATATTTTTAAATAATGAATATTTTATTCATACGCAAACGATATCTTGTAGTTGCAGATTAGTAATGCTCCATTAAGTTGTTATATGTTTTGTGACTTATATTATATTAAATTATTAAATTTTATATTTAGTACTTCGTCTTCCGCACTTTGTATTTAAAATATTCTTCTCATCCAAGGTGTGGGTACTAATTTCCCCTTTCCGAAGCAACGATTTTCAGATATACTGGTCTATCCATCTCTCCCTTGGGCGTTCTACTAATCTGGATCCTCTTGGTTTGTATTGAAATACAACCTTGGGTAGTCTGCCCTCTTCCATCCTACTCACGTGGTCTTCCCATTTCTTTCTTAATAATAAATTCCCTCAATGATGTTTTGGACGCCGAGTTGTTGGCGAATGTAATCATTTATGATGTAATCTGTTCTAGTCATCCCTACTAATGGCATTAAACATCTCCCTTGAGCTGTCTTAAACTGTTATTCTTCACTTTTGTCAAGACCCCATGATTCACTACTATACATTAACACAGGTTAACTCATAGTATTATAAAATTTAAATAACACTCGTTTTCTCATTTGATTTTTTAATTTTTAAAACTAAGTTAATATAATTATATCTTAAAATGGGTTTATCTATTTACTTATATACTTTTAAAACTCAATTAATATAATTATACGTATCTTAGAATGGGTTTATCTATTTATTTAAAAGCAACCATACAATATCATACTGAGTTTCCCGCCCAGTTCTTTCCTAACAAACCGCTTGTCTACACGCGTTTACAGTACAGCTCACGATAACGTTCAGTGAAGTTCGTTGCTTTACATT